>CM060977.1:144738382-147378382 GCA_030765065.1 Deroplatys truncata
ATAGTTAAACGCACCCAAGCTGCCGTTTCCAACAGTTCTTTTGCATCTGCTGTTACAGACTCTATCCATGTATTTCAAGGTCTTCTTCTTTCCTTCCATAATTCTTTTTGAGGTTGTACATGGCCTGCCCATCTGAGTCTCTGTAGTTTTATATAGGTATCAACATCACACTCCTTAAAGAGTCTGTACAGTTCACTGTTGTAACGGATTATTCATTGGTTATTCTTCTGAATCGGTGCAAAGATCCTTCTCAATATCTTCTGTTCAAAAACTCTCAGCACAGATTCTGACTTTCCTGTCATGCCCCAGTTCTTGCAGGCATAGCATAGCATAGCACAGCACGCTTCTGATTATAGATTCAAATAATTTTAGTTTTACCATGTACATAACTCAACCTTAATGTTCCTATTAATATATAATAAGTTTTGATGGCTGCAGTTATTATACTTAGTATCTCAATCCATTCCTCGTTGTTTTCATTAACATTTGTCCCAAAATATTTAAACTGATTCACTTTTTAAAATTTGTTCTTAGCTGATATAGATGGTTTTCTGCAATCCCCTCCTTGAGGCATAAATTTAGTTTTATCTTCATTTATCTTTAACCCAACTTTAGTAGCTGACATTGTCATTTTAATTAATTGAATTAATTTTGGATGTATTCCTTGTTTCTTAAGATGCTGTAAAGTTCTTCTCTATTTATACTATCATAAGCTGTTTTAAAATCACTGAATAGATGGTAGAATTTAATGTTCTACTCCCAAAATCTTTCTGCCGTAATTTTGAGAGTAAATATTTCATCCATAACTGATCTTTCTGTACGAAATCCGGATTGATATTCACTAAGTATTTCCTCATATTTATTCTGCAGTTTCTTTCTTATGATAAATTTAAATATTCGCACAGTAATGTAATACATCTAGAGTTATGACCATTCAAGCGATTTCCTTTTTTATACACTGGTGTGCAGAACCTAAGGACGAGATGGGTAAAGTAACATAACAAATTAAATACTTGGTGGAAGTAAATGAAGGTGCGGGAGCATGTTGCCAGAGGTCTCTCACACCTTCACAGAAAGCTGGACGTCGCATGGCGTGAGTGTAGCAAGCTTATAGTGCCAAATGGGTCTGATCCCGCAACACGGGGCAGTTGACGAAACAGGACAAGACGGTGTGTGGCAATTAGCGAGCTGTTACGGTGCACTGTAGTGGTGTTCATTACAACAAGGCCCGTAGACACCATTTGGATGACTTCACACGGAGAAGAATTATCGGGAAACTGGAGGAGGGCGAAGTGTGACGAGTGTTGCTCAGGAGTTTGGAATTGCTCACAGCATTATTTCACGTGCATGGGGAACCTTCCAAACCACAGGCACTGCTGTCCCAAGGAGAGGTGGTCGTCGACCACGCTCAACTACAGCAGCAGATGACCGCTACATTGTACAACAGACAAGAAGAGATCCACGCCAAACAGCGGGTGTAATTGCAACCATATGTAACAGGACAGCTAGGCACGCAATTTCACGATACGCAGTGGCACGGCGACTACACAGAGGTGGTCTCTTTGCTCGACGGTCAGTACGTAGTGTTTCATTGACATCCGCACATCGGCGGCACCGTTTGCGATGGTCTCAAGAGCCTGAAAATTGGACCAACGAGGAATGGGGTCGCGTGCTCTTCTCGGGTGAGAGGAGATTCAGTCTAAGTAGTGATTTTCGACGTACTCTCAACCGGTGAGAGGTGGGAACACGTAATGAACCCAGGAACATCCTTGAACATGATCGTCTTGATGGTCCGGGTGTTATGGTTTGGGGAGACATAATGTTGCATGGGCGCACCGATCTCCAAATCTTTGAACACGGTACGCTCACTGGTCAACGTTATTGTGATACTGTACTCCTTCCCTCATGTGCGTCTTTTCAGGGGTGCAGTCGGCCCTGACTTCATTTTTATAGATGACAGTGCGGGACCAAATCGAACAGCGCAGGTGGAGGATCTATTGGAACGAGAATATATTCGCCGAGTGGACTGGCCTGCCCGTTCCCCCGATTTAAATCCCATCGAACACGTGTGGGATGCTTTGGGGAGACGCATTACAGCACATCCACATTCACCAACGACCATCCAACAGTTGTCAACATCGCTGGTGGAGGAATGGAACGCCCTACCTCAAGAACTACTTACCAACCTTTTGACCAGCATGGGAGCACGGTGCATAGCATGCATTTCTGTCCGTGGTGACCATATACCCTTTTAAGCACCATGTATCTGTTTTTGTAAATATAGAGAGCCATGATATGTCGTGTTGACTTTAGTGTAGCTTATGGTCTATGAATTAAAGTGGCATTTCTGTTCGTCTCATTGCATATTTCGTTTAGTTGCCTACTGTAGCATACCGTAGCAGTTCCCTCTATGTATGATTCAAGTTTCATCAAGCTACGTTACTTGGCAGTGTCACAGCGTGCAAAGATTACTTTCGTCCATAGGTTTTGCACACTAGTGTATATAAGACATATAAGCCCTACCATCCAATCCATTTGCATCCGCTCTTTTTGCTGACATTAATTATAATCTTCCAAATGGCTTCAGTTACATCTGAGCCACCTGTCGTAATTAGCTCTGCTGGTATGTATATCATCCACACCCGATGCCTTACTATTTTTAAGGCTTTCATAGCTATCATCACGTCCACACGGTCTGGAGATTCTAGTTCTTCCTCGCTTCCACCTTCACCATTTCCTTGATGAGTATATCTCCAGTTTGTTATCATTTCCGGTTCCAGGTTGTAGAAGAAATTTTTATGCTGCTTGTTACCATTATGTTCATGTATTGTGTAAGAAGAGGCTTATATCAATAATGGCGCGATGTTCATTGCATTACGTTCTGTTTCTTGTTTTGCATATATAATGAACGTACAAATTGTACATTTATTGTTATAGACCTCAATGAGAGTTGTTTAAGGGGTCATAAAATGGTCAAAAATCACATTTTTTGTTTTAAGCACTAATAAAATCTCTATTATTTCCATTTAAAAAAATATATACTTTTTGGGATGAAGAGGTTTTTTAAGATATTTATATACCATATAAATACTAGTCTCCACTCCTTTAAAGCTGCCATGCAATGCCCCTTTTTAGAACATTTTTGTGTCTATCAACAACGAACGACTATATGATGCTCAGCGAGCAGTTCAACAATTAACAAAGGAGGCCAGGACCAAGAGAAGGCAATCAAAAAAGCTGCAGTAATCCAGGAATGGAGGTGCAGATGATTATGACCCTGGAATGTACTGAAGTGTGTCACAATTTTAATGTTCAAACTTTAAATTCAGTTTTGTCAAATCAATATTTCTGGATATTTATGTACCATTTTCTCAAAGTGTGAAAAGTAGTGAGCTGAAATTTTCAGTACATGTATACAACACATAGGTAAACTTTTTGAACCACAGCTATAATTTTATAATGCATATTAGTGATATTAAGAAAGCAACAACATAGCACATTTTCCTCATTTCTCCTTTTTTGACTTTGCAAATGTTTTTTTCAATTTCTAGTGAACTGATATACATAACTAAATAACCGAGGTTCAGAAGATAGCTGATTATACTAAAAACAAGAATACAAAAGTGTGATTCTGTATTGTAAGTAGTATCAAAGAAAAAGGTACATGAATTCACATGTTTTAAGAGTAAATTTTATTATTTTTCTACTGAATGAAATACTTTTTATGGACTCGACTACATAAGCTATCAATGTAAGCAACCACTTCAGATGATTATCGTGATTTATAGGATAATTCATAAAAGTGTTAGGAAAAACCATTGAGAACTTTAAGAGCAGTGGCAATTTAACACACTTAAGTTGTAATTTCCATGTGTTCAGACTACCTTGTCCCCTTAATATAAACGAGAGCAAATGTAATCGACTCTACTCACCGCATGATTATAAATATGGAACCAGATAGATCTCTTCCTCATTCCAGCAAGCACTTGAAGGGATATAGGTGTGACGTCACTGCTGCTCGGTTTCCGCCATCTCGGTGAAATTTCCATGAGTTTACTCAAGCAGCAGGAGCCGGAAGTAGTTGTGACAATGGGAAAGGTAACCCTCACGAAAGGAGGAGGGCGGCAGCTTCTGGAGGGTAGTTTAATAATAATGGAATTTAATATGGCTTCACTGCACCATAGCCTCCCTAGACCTCGGTTGTACACTCACACACGCGCTCCGTTTTATTAAGAATCGCGTTATGCCCCGTGGTTTTGGCATGCCAGTGGTCTTTGACCATCTCGCAATCGCATTGGCTCTTAATAATCTGCTTCCTCTCAAAATGTATCGGAATTTACTTGTGTGTAATTAACTAAATTCCTCCTGCGGTCCTCCTGATCTTAGTAGGAGTGAGTTGAGGCTAAAGATCTGCGCTATCATTCCTGCAATGTAATTCAGGGCATTTTAATAGTCTTTGTTACTACTCTAAAGGACATTGAGGCAGTATTTTTAACACTTAAATGATTTCAATCAAATTATATAATATAAAATATAATAACAGCCCGCCTTAAAGCAATATGTGTATGTAACAATATATATAATGCATGTAACAGTCATTGTATTAATGTTTATATTATTATGTACATGTGCAATAATGTTATGTGAATGTATTACGTAATTTAATAATGTAGGAGCTGTGAGAATAATAGGTCAAAAGTTGCTAACAATGAGGTAACCTTGAGGCAATAGTGAATTGGAAAGTTTAATAATGCTACTGGTAATTCTTGGAGCAACAATAATGTAATTTTTGAGACAGTTTATAAAATAGCCAATCAACAACCAGGAAAAAGCATAAGTTAAACAAAGTATACTATTGGAGTAGGAATAGCCAATCAGAAACTGAAATAGGGCAAATTGTGCAAATTCAGAAGTCAGTTGCTAGTAGACAGCGTTCCTAACCGGACGAGAGATGCGTCCACGAGAAGTTTAGTACGTATTCAGTGTGAGACAAAAATAGTTTACGTGTTAAAAGGTGCAAATGTTTCATAAATAATCTCACAGCTCTCTATATCAATGGAGTGTTATTTAAATCATGTCAAAGATTAATAAATGGAGTAAACTACACAATTATAATCTGTGTAAGCTACATTCTTCAGCCGCACCACGTGTTGTTAAGATATTCATGTCTGTATAAATTAATACTGACGCAGCCGAGACAAACATAAATATATAATATTTAAAGAAACAGTTAAAATACAGTTAATATTTTTAACATTGGGGCAAAGGTCACCGGAAAGTAAATTTGGGGCGAAGGCTACCGGAAACCGGTACCATACGTGCGGTTGCAACTACTTCAAGCTCGGCTCCTCCTAAAACTCCTTCCTCAACATAACGAGTTGTTTGCAGCAGAGATCACATATAGGTTGCATATTTATATGTTCTAACTATACTACAGGCAAAATAACTGCTCTAAAAACCGTAAAAAGATGGGATTTTTTATTATTTCATGTTTTGTCGCTGTGACAACTGCGTCTTATTGTGTCTTGGGTTATGTAGATTACATTGTTACAACAAAGCATTCATAAATTAAGCAATAATAAAAGCGACAAGAAAGCAACAGTAGTGAACACAATACAGTATGTAACAAAAATGTACGGCACAAATTGCAGGACACATTCCTCACACGTAGACGAAGAAATTATGTTATATGAACATGGGACTGGAAACGCTTTGTTACCATGTTACAACTCATTTTCTCTAACTCATTAATCATAGGGAAGACACACGAACAGAACGTTAGAATCATGTGGAACATGCACCCTTGGTTACGTCTGGGCACGTTGTCATAATCGTAGGTACACTGCCATTGTTTTATTTTGCATGTCCTTGTTGCCATGCGACTTACGTCACTGCTTGTTTACAGGTAACATCAACTGTTCCAGTGAGCAGTCCGACCTTGGTTACTACATACTAGTAGAGTTGATCACAGACTTGGCTCGTGCAACGGCAGTGTACACAAATGCAGAGATGGCAGATGCCCATTTGATGTGTATATTAGCAGACGGCACTGGCGCTTGCGCTCAACGTTTGTACCGGGAGAGATTTCCAGGACGACGGTGCAGCGACAGAAAAACGTTTGAAGCTATTGATCGTCGTCTTAGGGAGCATGGGACATTTCAGCCTGATACTCGCGACCAGGGGAGGCTTAAAAGGACGAGGACACCGCAACGAGAGGCGGCATTCTTCAGGCAGTGACAACGATCTAGTGTCAGTATAAGACAAGTAGCTGCAACAATGAATGTTGACCACATGACTGTCTGGCGAGTATTACACGAGGTGTGGCTGTTTCATACCATTTACAGCGTGTTCAGCCACTATCAGCAATTGATTTACCTGCACGGTACGCTTCTGCGAATGGTTTATGCAACAAAGTGTCAACCCATTTTAGTGTAACGGTGTTTTCACAGATGAGGCGTCGTTTCAACGAGATAAAATTCTAAATTATCACAATCGGCATGTATGGGCTGATGTCAATCCCCACGCAGTTGTTGAAGCAAGTCACTAACAAAGATTTTCTGTCCATTTTTGGGCCGGCATTGTTGGTGACTGTTTCCATCCAGGCTCAACGGACAAAGTTACCATAATTTCGTAGTCAATGTTCTACCTGATCTGTTAGCAGATGTGCCTTTAGCTGTGCGACAACACAATTACTTCATGCACGATGGAACACCTCCATATTTTAGTGTTAATGTCCGTCGGTTTCTAAATAAAAGATTCGGTGACAGCTGGATAGGTAGAGGTGGACCAATTGTCTGACCTCCACGCTCACCGGACCTACACCTACTGGACTTTTATTTGTTTGAAAGCTCTTATGTATCGAACTCCAGTACCAGATATTCAGAGTTTCTGTGCCCGTATTATAGAAGGCTGCGAAACTATACGCAGTACTCCAGGTATACATCAGCGCATACGGGATTCATTACTTCGGCGCGTTGATGCATGTATCAATTGCTCACGGAGGGTAATTGGAACAATCTCCTGTGAGAAAGAGTTGCATGCTGGTACCTTTTATTCTTGTGTGTTTCTCATGATTAATGAGTTGGGGAAAATGAGTAGTAACACGGTAACAAAGCGTTTCCAGAACCATGTTCATATAACATAATTTCTTCGTCTACGTGTGAGGAATATGTCCTGCAATTTGTGCAGTACATTATTGTTACAGCCTGTATAAATAACGATAATTGTGAACTGAAATAAGTGAGTTTGTACAACCTAGTACATGTGAAGAATTCTATAAATTGTGGAATCCAGCGGATGTTAATAACATAATCTAGTGTAGTAGACTTCTTGCATTGGCATGATTTGTACACTCGGTCAATTTAAAACTGGCCGGCGTCTGAGAGAAGATGATCGAATCAAAGCGCTTCCGTGGGCGCTCAGGACTGCCAGGCTTTGTTCACAAGACTACATATATTTCTGTAATAGTTATAATGGGAACACAAATATAATCGCAAAAGCCTTCTGAGAAAATAACTCCTATACAGGATTTCAAATGAATGTTTCAGTGTTTCTACTCTGTTTGTAACTAAAACACAGTTTTATTAATTTATGGTTTTAAAATGGAATATGGCTAAACGTCGTTACAATGCCACGCTTTCTGCCGCACTCTAAGCTCAGTGGTAGAAGATTAGCTTTCTGTTTATGAGGTTGAAAGTTCAAATATCCGTGAGATACTCGCTTTTTCGCTTCCTTTTTAAATACAAAAGTAAAAATGTAACGTTTTATTTTCTTATTTATGAGGCATTTATTTAATAGTCCTTCATACCTGTAGATGCTAACCATGAGATTAATTTATGGGTGGAGAGGAAGTTTCATAATCAAGCAATTTAATTTTATAACCACAAATTTCACCATTATTGATATGATATTTGCAAGTAAAATGAAATACCTCGAGCAATTTTATTTAACTGTATTACAGTAAAACATGTAGCAAAAAATAAAAGATAACACTCCACTACGGAGAAAATCCAATGAATTTGATCAAGATGATAACAAATAAATAGCTGACAGAACTAAATAAACAAGAAGACTCACCAAAAGTATGCAGAATTGCTACACTTGAACATCTACATAATCAATTCCCCGAAACAGAGTAGAATTTATACAGATGGTTCTGCAGAGAAACTGAGAAATAATGTGGGAGGTGGTATATACTGTAAATACTTTTCACATTATTTTACATTGCCTAGACAACCCACAAATTTTGATGGTGAAGTTGTTGCAATACAACGAGCATTAGAACAGATATACTACAGGACTGATTAAAAGAAAATAAAGTAGTCGTTCTTACAGACTCAGTTTCTGCCATTCAAGCAATAGAACAATATGATAGTCCAGATGAATCTTATAATATTAAGGATGTGAGATCTTATAATAGATTACTCCAAACAAAATTTCAACGGATTATATTACTGTGGATACCAGTACATTTGGGAGTGAACGGTAATAAAACAGCAGACTTTCTGGCCAAAAAGAGTGCAGCGTTATATTCAAAATCTATAAAGTCTTGTGGACTAGATATGAAACTAACAGATGTCAAAATTAATGTAGAATAAAATACTAATATAATATTCCAAAGGAAATTACTAACAAAAATTACTCCAACATAAAATAAACAGTACAAAAAATAAAAAATGTCCCAAGGAAAGAAGCCACTGCTCACTTCAGATTAGCCACTAGACATGAAACTGGTGTAACATCTACATAGGTTTGGTTTTATGAATGTCAAAGCATGTAAAGTTAGCAATGCTGACAAGATTTTAAATGTATAACACCTACTAGAATGCTCAGAATTGAGGAAAGCTGTACCAGATAGGAAGATACACAATTTATGTTGGCTAACAAGGGAAAAATTGATGGATCAAAATCCTGCACATTAGATCAACAACATCAACAACACTACGGAGAATCGAACTCGAGCTGCTTGCTTAGAAGTTAATAGCCTAACCACTGCCTCACGCCAATACGGTATGGAGGAGCCCAAATCAGTGCCTTGTGGCTTGTATTATGAAGTTAGCCAAAGCGGCGCACAGAAGTTGGCGGTTGTAAACCGCGCGCTCACTCGAAGGGACTTTGAAAAAGTTTAACTGCTCACAAGACCTGCCACTTTTAGCAAACATTCAGTGAAAATATGGTTGATACTTGTGTAATCCTGAACTAGTGACAATTAGGAAGCGGAGACTGACCTCTTAGATCAGTCAGCAGGGACCTGCCTGCTGTGCATGGGGTCCCAGGTTTGATTGTAGAAATTTTTCTCTAACCAAGACTATTGCCTATCCTCCCCAGAGTCTGAAAGTGCGAGTCAGAATGTGAATGTTTGCGTGATCTAATGTATAAAAATCTAAAGAAAAACCAAAAACCCAATGACAACTGTAAACGAGTAAACTCTATTGCCAATAGGCAATATGTTTCAAGGTAAAAGACGTCGATATGACCATTGCAGTAAAGGGCAGGTTATAAATGAAGCAATAAAAAAATAAAAAAGCAGATGGTTCCTTAGGAGATGACACTGGATTGAATTCGTGTGGCCTATTCTCTACCTGCTTATCAGGATCAAGACATGTTTTTGTTTTTACCTCAAGAAAAATAAGTGTCTTCCGTGCTCCAAATTCTGAAAATCCAGGTGAAATAACATTTCTGGTTATAGCATGCTTATATTAAAAATCTTTAACAAGCTAATGACTAGACGTCATTTTGTTTATTCATGCCTGAACTCGGAGGTACGGAGATTTTTTATCGAGTGACACATTTGTTCGAGATTCAATGATGAAAAGAAAAGTATTCAGGATTTGTGAATATGAAGTTAATTAAAAGGTTTCTTCACTGCAGACATGGGAGTTTTGGATAATGTTTGGCTCCAAAATACCGGTAGTATAGATTCGATGAGGGTATGTTAAGAAGAGTGGAGTTTTAGTTCTTCCAAAACATGCTGCGTTATATCACACATACAGAATCGTACAGCAACATATTGTTACATGTTGGGGTGAAGGCCAGAAAATTACCAGAAGAATGAATTCATTTAGATCACCCCAACACGCACATGGGAGTGGTGCAACTCGCTGGTAGCGAGAGTCCGGGACCTTGGAGTTGAGATAAAGCGGAAGGCGTGGGTTTTATACTACAGTGAAGAATTACATAACACACGTTAACTTTACATACCTGGGATTTATTCACAACACATCTGGAGACTACATATTGAACAAAGGAAAAGGGATGGAGGAAGATGCCACTAAACCGTAGATCGGCCACACACACAGATCTAACTCCAAAGAACACTTCCACTAGAGTGATGCTTCCTTACCCCAACCGAAACCAGACAGGGTTGGCGTCATACCAGAATACTTCAGAAAGATCTTTCCCTTTGGCGTGGTCCGCACCGAAGGGAAAACCCGTTAAGTCGAAAAATCTTGTTGCTAATTTTCTTGTAGATGCAAGGGGAATTGGTAGGATTTAAGCTATAGTCAAATATTTTAAGAGTTACTTGCCATGTAGAGTATTATATTTTCTTTGCATTACCAGATCAAAAAAAAAAAAAAGAATAACGAATTCCCATTTGAGAAAAAATATAAGTATTGGGAAATTTAAGGGAATAACAAACAATATCTCGAAAATGGTTAATTCAACAACAAAAATATATATGACAAATTGTGTATTTTAACACAACCTACATTTTTTGTGTAGTAAACGTTTGTCTTATCTCTTATGGTTTACCAGTTATGCAAAAGTCGTTCACAAATGAATACTTTTGGAGACATTCCCAGATAATTCAAGATATACATTTTATTTGTTATGAAGGTATCTTAAATATATATTTTAATCAAAATCGTTAGAGCCATATTTTAGAAAATTAAAACTTTCCAAAAATGTTCCATGTAAAGGATAATCTGGGGTGGGGAGATTTTCTTGAAAACCTTCGTGTCGCATCTCTGGAAGATACTGAACGTAAATACCAAGTTTGGTGTTTATCCAACTGTTCGTTTCTGAGTTATGCTGTTCACAGACACACAGACACACACACGGACATGTGTTCAAAAACGCTTTATATGCATTCAGTGCACCTCAAAACATGCATTTCTGGTGAAATCTCGGTAACGAATTTTTGGGTGAAATACAATACTTCCCCTACATACTCTACGTAGTAAAGAAAGTAATTACTAATCGAAAAGCCTATACTCGTCTTTGTGACGATTATGGGTGTTCTGGGTTACAACATGACACAGGGAAAAATAGTTATTTACCTAAGCTAGAAGCGCTGTTTTATATCTTAATATGGATACACTTGTTTGATTTGCATTTAAATGTATCCTCATAAGCAAACCCAGTGATGATATATCAACACACATAGCAAGCAAAAACCTGTATGAGGATTCCAATATGCAATTCCCTAACAATGCTTCTCTTTTTCCAAGTCAGATGTCTTCTGACACATTTAAAGATGCCAACAAAATTGAATCTAAAACCACACAAGAATATGTTACAACGGGTCTTTCAACAAGTGTGTCCTATCTTTGAACTTAAATAAAACACGTTCTATAAATAATAGAGTTTTATTTCTTTTTTTTTTATTTTGGAACATAATTAATGTCACTACGTGTGGAAGAGAACATCAGTTAAGTGACCGCCGCGTATATGGTTGCGCGTATGTGGTTGACCCAATTTTCAATGACAGAAGAACGTAGATTAGATCCAACTTCACGAGTGACACGCGTGATGTTATTCATAAGATCATTTACTGTTTCTGGCTTATTGACATAAACTCGAGATTTAACATAACCCCACAAGAAGTAACCCAACCGCGTTAAATCACATGACCTCGGGTGCAGTTGACATCACCACCACGGGAAATAATGAAACCTCTGAACTTCTCCTTCAAAAGATCATTGTTTCGTGAGCTGTATGACATGTGGCACCATCTTGCTGGAACCAAAGGTTTCTGAGATTCATACCATCCAATTAAGGCCAAACATAGCCCCTTATAAGAGCCCGGTATCTTTCTCCATTGTTAGTTAGAGCTTCTCCATCTTCATCTTGGAAAAAATATGGACCAATGATTCCACCATACCAAAATCCACACCACAGAGTAACCTTTTGGGGATGATGTGGTCGTTCTTGAACCTGCATTAGATTGTGATTGCTCCAATAGCGACAATTGTGTTTATTAACACAACCATCCATCCAAAAGTGGGCTTCGTCGCTGAGGATGATTTTTTGACAAAAATCCGGGTCATTTTCCAATTGCTCCATAGCCCAGTCAGCGAATACACGGCACAACCTATGGTCGTTGGGATTTAGTTCTTGAATTAACACCATATTTTAAGCGTGAAACTTCAAATCTAGATGCAGAATTCGCCAAGTTGTGGTCGGCGAAACTCCAACTCTTGTGCTCGACGAGCAATTCATTTGTTTCCGTTCTCCCGTATACTCTCACGAACGGCGCCTATGTTTTCGTTGGAGCGCTTAGGTCGATTACGTACAGGCGTTCTTTGATCGCTGCCAGAATAACTTCTTTCACATTTATCGACCAAACGCCGAATCGTTCTCTCGCAGGGACGATTATACACACCATAAACTTCACGCAATACACGGAAGGTTTGGCGAACAGATGATCCATTTTGATAATAAAATTTCAGATATTCTACGCGTTGCTGAATGCTGTAACATTCCATGGCTATTTGTCAATAACAAGTGTAACCACATGAAAAAAATGACTGCTGTAACTCAATAACAACGGCAGCTATCACATGTTAAAGATAGGACACTCTTGTTGAAAGACCCTTTACATAGGAGGGGAATACCTCGCGCAGTTCAACCTGGAAGGAATGACGTTAACAAACCACAGGAGGTTAAAGTCCGCAGCCAGACATGATAGAGAGACGCGTGAAAGTCCCTAAAATGTCCAGCCTCAAAGATCCGTTTCAGTGTTGCCTAGAATGACGAATAATCCGGCGAATAAGCAGCCCTCTAGTGTCACGGAAAGTGTTCTTTCTTTTTAGCATGCACCCACGCCATCTGTCCGGCTCCGCCAAGCGCCATGAAACCTAGAAGCACTCCTGAAACTTGAGAAGGAAACGGAATTAAAGGGAATTGATGGAAATCCCGATCGATTAGAAACCACACTAGCATTCGCCCACCAACTAGGGAAAACCATGAAGAGCCCAGGTCAGAGTGGGCGGACAATGGAATCGAACCCGGGACCTCCCGAATGCGTACCTCACACGTTACCGCAGAGCCACCTCGCTCGCTACAGCTTGAGTGAAACAGCAACTGGTTAAAAGCGATGTGTACTCCATTAATATTTCCATTTTTACATTCTCTACTAGAATGGTAAGGTAGGGGAAGTATTGTATTCCACTCAAAAATTCGATACCGAGATTTCACCCGAAATATATGTTTTGAGGCCTACTGAATAAAGAAACTGTTTTTGGAAATATGTCCGTGTGTGTGTGTGTGTGTGTGTGTGTGTGTGTGTGTCTGTCTGTCTGTAAACAGCATAACTCGGAAACGAACAACTGGATAAACACCAAACTTGGTATTTAGATTCAGTATCTTCTAGGGATGCGACACGAAGGTTTTCAAGAAAATCCCCCCCCAGATTAACTTTACATGGAACATTTTTCTAACATTTTAATTTTCTCAAAAATGGCTCTAACGAGTTTGATTAAAATATCATATATTTAAGATACTTTCATGACAAAATGTATATCGAGAATTTTCTGGGAAAGTCTCCAAAAGCATTCCTCATTGTGAACAACTTTTGCATAACTGGTAAACCATAAGCGATAGACAATATTTTACTACACAAAACATTTAGATCGCGTTAAAATACACCATTTATTTCATATACATTTTTGTTTTTGAGTGATCCATTTTCGAGATATTGCTTGTTATTCCCTTAAATTTTCCAATACTTATACTTTTTCTCAAATGGGAATTCATTATTCATTTTTTCTCTTCTGGTAATGTAAAGGGAATGGAATACTCCACATGGCAACCAGCTCTTAAAATATTTGACTATCGCTTAAAGCCTACCAATTCCCCTTGCATCTACAAGAAAATTAGGAATAAGATTAACATCTCGATATCTCGATTAACATGAAGCATATGGAGAATAAGCGTTTGAAAAAATAGTTTGTACAAAAGCAGAGAAAGTCATGTGAGTGTAACACATCAGATGTGTTCCAATATATTCATTGATAAATATTTCAGTTGTTACATTTTTAATTTTGTGTACAAAAAGCTGTCGCCAAGAAACAATAAGAACCAAAATAAATGCTGTCAAAGACATGCCTGAATAAATATAACATTACTATTGATTTGAGTTTCACATATACGAAGTTACTGCTTACACATCTACCCTCAACACGCCTATAATTATGTAATTTAGTATTCATTAAGCCTATTATTAGAATGATGACCCTCTTTTCTTTATTCTTCTAACTGATTTCATTTTTCTACCTTTGTTACAAGCAGTGGTCACCGTAATGACTCTCGTAAGCCATACGCCAGGAGCAGCCGTCAACATCTCAAGCCGCTAGGTGGCAGCGTTGTTACGTTTCGCCACTGTTCGCAATGTTTAACAGGCGAGATTTCCAGTATTGGCTTTAAAGCGTATTTGTGCTAAGTAGGACGATCTTTCTGCATCGAACTGCAGAGGGGAGGGAGAGCGTTTCACTGGCAGAGGACGAGCCATCGTTTTTCCCTTATCTTGAGCTTCATACGGATTGGTTCCATTGACCGAAAGCGCTGCACGAAGGCAGGCAGTTACTTTTCAGTTAGCCGGTCTGTAAACGCGATTGTAGATTGTCAGTCTTAGTGTTTTATTTACTTGTGTGTGATCTAAGGCATAAGTGTCATCCTCCGTGGAGTACTGGTTACCATGCTAACCTCTAGTTCCTGAGATGGTGAGTTCAATTCCGGCGGAGGGCGATGAATTTTTTTCGGGCGTTAAAATCCTTAGCGTGGCTTCCTTCGGAAGGGAAGTCCTGTATCGTAGATTTACGGCATGTAAAAGAACCTCAAGCCTGATAAAGAGGTCTCTGAGCAAAATTATCGGTCCTTCACGCCCAATATGGAATGGAACTCTAAAGACCACCGCAGTTAAAGAACGTCCATGAATAGAACTCAGTTTATTTTAAAGCAAAGTTTTGTATTCTAAAGTAGTATAATACAGCAATTCAATAACCTTGGAGGTTTCCAGGAATACATGAGCCAAATAAGAAAATGTGATTGTTAGGTTCCATGGCTTTCTCTAGCAGCTATAGTTTATTTTATATAGCCTTGTACAAACTATTTGTATGAAATCTTAATAATTTCTCTACTACGTACATAATACACAGAGGTGTGTGCAAAACCTCGATACCGAGATTTCACGAGTACATGTTTTCAGGTCCCTTGAATAAAAAACATTTTTTTAGAAAAAGGTCTGTGTGTGTATGTGGTGTCTGAATAGCATAACTCAAAAACAAAATGTTGGATAAATACCAAACTTGGCATTAAAGTTAGGCACCTTCCAAAGATATGACACGAAAGTGTTCAAGAAAATCTCCCGAAACCAGCTACCCTTTACATGGAACATTTTTCTAAATGTGTTATTTTCTAAACAAAATTGCTCAAATATCGTGTATTAAAGATACTTTGAGAATTATGTTTTGTTGTCCCTTGGATGATGTTGTTGAATTGTTATTTGCAACTCGTATGGAAGCCAATTTAAAGTAGGATTTGTATTATATTTCAATGTTGGGGAGCCGAACTTGAACTTGTAGTAGTTGCAACCGCACGTTTAGTACACATTTTCCGGTAGCCTTCGCCCCAAATGTGGCTTTTGCCCCAAGTTTAAAAATACTAACTTTGTAATTTAACTGTTTCTTTAAATATTTATACGATTATGTTTGCCTCGGCTGCGTCAGTATTTATTTTTAGAGACACGAATGTCTTGGCAGGGTTGTAATACGACTAAGAATGTAGGCTTACACAGATTATAATTTTTACTTCACTCCTTTTATTAATACTTCATACGATTTAAATAACACTTCACTGATATAGAGAGCTGAGAGATTCTTTTTATTAATTAATTACACTTTTTAACACGTTAACTCATTTTTCGTCTCACACGAATACATATTAAATCTCTCGAGGACGCACAAGCAACGCATCCAGTTATGAGCACTGTCTGCAGGCAACTGAATTGATTTCAACCGTCTAAACTTGTAAACTTCTGTATTTCAAGTCTCTGATTGGCTAGTCCTACCCAATAGAATATCTTCATTTAACTAAAGCTTTTTCTGGTTGTTGGTTGGCTATTTTTAAACTGTCCCTAAGTTTACATTATTGTTGCTGCAATAATGACTATTAGCATTTAAACTTCAAAATTCATTATTGCCTCAAGGTTACCTCATTGTTACCTTATTGTTAGCAACTTCTAAGTTATTATTCTCACAGCTCCTACATTATTAAATTACGTAATGCATTTACATAACATTATTGAACATGTTTACAGTAATATAAGCATATGCAATGACTGTTACATAATTTTACAAATTATTACATACACATATTGCTTCAAGGCGGGCTGTTATTGAATTTACATATTATATAATTAGACTGAAGTTATTTGTGTTAAAAATACTGCCTTAACAAGTTATCCGTTACTAATGGTTTGATTTGTTCAATACTGTGTCGTTCTTTTAAGTTCCATTGATTTTCAGCTATTCCTCGCGATTAGATGGAAACGATATGGAATTTTAGGCTAATGAACTGCGTCCAGTTCTTAAATATTTAACTATCTCTGTTCTCTTTGTATCTATAACAAAATGTGTAATGTTGCTATTTCTGCAAAAGTTTATTTGGATTACAATGTAATAGACAGGAAAATAAGTTTTAGTGTGAATAGTTTGTATATCCACTAATAAACGATAGAGGGTAGAGAAGCCGTGTGAATGTATTAAATCAGAGTTTTTTTTCTATGTACTTCATGCTAATCGAGATAAACGATTGCAGTAATAGTTAATTACACATTTCATTATATGGGGAACAGAGGAAACCGAATCGATAGTCAGATGTTTGAAAGTGAGTCGGTATATGCCTTCAAATTCCATACACTTTCCATCCTTTTGCGAGAAAAAATGAATAGCACTTACGAATTTATTTGGAATTGTGTGGTTTAAGGAGATAATACATCAATGAGTAGTATGTTTATTTGTCTATTGTACTTTACTCATATGTAATAATTATTCAAAGTTCCTCCCGAATGAACAGAACTTCAAAGGTTATCACAAAAAATTCCAGATATGCATTTCATCATATAAATATCTTCATACCGCGTGAGCCTTCTTATCCTGCGGATTGGTAACTAGGCAATTCTGCGTTATACGGACGATGCGAAATGTAGGTACTGACACCGCATTCACCAGCCCTCTGATAGGGCTACGGTGGTGCCCATAACTGCTCTAGTAGCGCAAAGGTTAACGTATTGAAAAGTCATGGTGAACGTCGGAAGTTCAAATCATGCCTGTGAATAGATGAGTTTTTTTTTATTATTCATTTCTATTCATGTTTCGCGAACGTTCTAGCAGATCATGATTTCTTTCCGAATGCACTAGAAAGTGGATTTGCCTATAAATACGAAGTTCCATCCGTTCGTGCTCACTGTAGAACAATATTTTCGAATAGAGAGTATCTAGACATGCTGTTAATAACGGGGAAGCGCAGCAGAATACAACGGAGGCACGACGTCTATACCAACAGAGGTTTCCGCAGAGAACACTTCCTACAGATCAAACGTTTTTGCGAGCTGCGGACCGCCTTCTGGATTCGGAAACAGTGCACAAGACACCACACCCTGTCTGTGACCAAGCAACGACTGATCTTGTGACTGACTATGTCACTCAGCATCCACATTCTAGTACGAGCGACATTCAGAGGCATTTCAATATTACCCAATCTTCCGCGTGGAGAATGCTACATCCTGCAAAGTTTCACCCTTATCTTCAACGACACCAGGAGCTACTGCAGCCGGACCATGGACGGAGAGTGCCGTTTGCTAGGTGGATCATACGACAAAAGTGAACAAGATCCACATTTTTTGGCAACTGTGTTATTTACAGACGAAGAAGGGTTCCACAACACAGGCCTTACAAGTCCGCGAGAGGTGGCCTTACAAGTCCGATGGGATTTCATCGCTAGGGAATGGTATGTTTGGTGATCGTCTAATAGGGCCGTATATGTATAATGGCCAACTCACTAGGAATCGCTATACTCAATTCCTAAAACACGAACTACCTATTCTACTGGATGAAGTGACGTAGCAGAACCGACTATGTAGTACCAACATGACGGGGTGCCACCTCATTCGGCCCGTCGTGTAACGCCTTAACTATATGATCAAAAGTATCCGAACACCCCACATACATACGTTTTTCATCTTAGGTGGATTGTGCTGCCACTTACTGCCTGGTACTCATTATCAGTAGTCATTAGACATCGGAAACAGCAGAATGGGACGCTCCGTGGAACTCACGGACTTCGAACGTGGTCTTGTGATTGGGTGTCACTTGTGTCAGAAGTCTATACACACTCCTAAACATCCCTAGGTCCACTGTTTCTGATGTGATAGTGAAGTGGAAACGTGAAGGGACATGTACAGCACAGACCGACCTCGTCTGTTGACTGACAGATACTACCGACATTTGAAGAGGGTCGTAAAGAGTAATAGGCAGACATCTATCCATACCACCACACAGGAATTTCAAACTGCATCAGGATCCACTACAAGTACTATGGCAGTTAGGCGTGAGATGAGAAACATTGGATTCCATGGTCGAGCGGCTGCTCATAAGCCACACACCACGTAGGAAATGCCAAACGACGCGTAAATATTACACGATTTAACAGTGGCAAAACGTTGTGTGGAGTGGCGAATCACGGTACACAATGTGGCGATCCGATGGCAGGGTGTGGGTATGGCGAATGCCCGGTGAATGTCATCTGCCAGCGTGAAATTCGGTGCTGGTGGTGTTATGGGTGGTCTTGTTTTTCCTGTAGCGGGCTTGCAGTCCTTGTTGTTTTGCGTGGCACGATCACAGCTCAGACCTAAATTGATATTTTAAGCACCTTCTTGTTCAATTCGGGGATGGCGATTGCATCTTTCAACACGATCGAACACCTGTTCATACTGCACGGGCTGTGGCGGAGTGGTTACAGGATAATAACATCCGTGTAATGGACTGGCCCGCACGGAGTCCTGACTTGAATCCTATAGAACACCTTTGGGATGTTTTGGAGCGCCGACTTCGTGCCAGGCCTCACCGACCTACATCGATACCTCTCCTCAGTTCCGCACTCAGTGAAGAATGGGCTGCCATTCCCCAAGAAACTTTCCAGTATGTGATTGAAAGTATGCCTGTGAGAGTGACGTCTGTCTTCAAGGCTAAGGGTGGGCCAACACCATATTGACTTCCAGCATTACCGATAGAGGGCACCACGAACTTGTACGTCATTTTCAACCAGGTGTGCGGATACTTTTGATCACGTAATGTATCTTGATGCTACCTACCCTGAGCGATGAAACGGACAGCACGACGAATATGGTGGCCAGCACGCTCATCGCGTTTAACCCATTAGATTTCTTCTTTATGGGGTTATTTAAAGATATCGTGTACCAGGAGCGGCCAATTACTCCTCAACAGCTCATGGAACGCATCATCAAAGTTTTATCTGTGTGATGGTCCGGCATGATGCCATAGTCACTATTAAAAGCAATACTTTGGGAACCAGAGAGGTTCACAACGATCATAATATGGGCCTGCAAACGTTATCTAGTTTGTATATACGTACTGCATTTTGTAAACTCTCAGAACAATCTATTGGCTTGCTTTTGTATGAAAGAATAGCTTTTAATAGTAAAATATTATTTAATGATGCCTTATGTGTGTAGGTTGTAGATACAACGTTATATGCATTTATTTATGATGTTTATTAAAGCATATTCTAACAAGTAACAATTTATGTTTTAATAACATTCACATAATTAAACTAATTAAGTGAAAGGACACTTCCATTCCAGACTACCAGTTCTCATTAAATTTACTAAACATAAAAAGTACCTTCAAGTGGCAGTATTTGAACTTGGAGCCTTCACCACTGAAGGCCAACACGCACACAGTTGCGCTACGAATGCAAGTCACTGCACACACAATGGTTCAAAGCAGTCATTTTGGCCGAAATTGATACGACGCGATGCAGTGGACAGTGTTTACGGCATAGCCTGTACAGCGCTGGGACTGCATAACTTCTCAATCCGCAAGCTAATAAGACTCACCTGGTGTGTATGATACTCTATTCAAAATCGTTACAGCCATTTTTGAGCAAATCAAAAAATCGAACAATATTTTAACGTAAACAATAGTTTAAGATGGAAGAGATTTTCTACAAAATCTTCATGTCTCTCTTTGGAAGATGCTGAACATAAATCCAAATTTGGTATTTATCGAACATTTCGCTTTAAGGTAATACAGTTCACATAGACACACATTCACGGAGCTTTCTCTAAAAACACTTTTTCGGATTCACTGGGGCTCAAAACATGTATTTTAGGTGAAATCTCAGCATAGAATTCAATTAGCAAAAACTGCTGATTCAAAAGTTGTTGAATAATACTCATTTATACAACTAGTGGGATATACGCATCATTACCGTTTGAATGCGTTTTGCAAGAATGAGGCGTAAGCCGAGTTCTGTAATTACGTGAGAGCAGTAATGATGCTTATCCCACTAATTGCCTACAACATTTTATCATTTAATAATGGCTACTTATCTTATCGATGTTCAAGATACAATCGTTGATAACCTCATTCAATAAACACTGTAATGCTCTATGATGCAATGTAAATCAAAACTCCATTGATCAGAGTAAAGTTTGTTTAGAAACAAAAGAACTAATGTAATTATATTAATTTGTTTACGCTAATAATTGAATGGTATAAATTATCTAGAATCAAGAAGATTAATTCGTTCCGAATGAGTGATTCTGGAGAAATGATCCCTTTGTTGAATACACTTGATCGGAAAGATAATGTAATAACTCATTGTTAGGGAAATTCTACTTAATCATTTTATATTCAATTCTTCAATGTGATATTAATGTATGTAATTGATAATATAATGTTGATAAAATTATGCGTATTTTCATCCTGTATTCATTATTTTATTGCAATTGGGCGAGAAATCAACGTAACTAACTACCAGCCTACCTAGTACACGTGTCGTCGTACTGAATACAAGGACCCAGGGCTGCACAGTCGGCAGTCAGTAGTTCGCATTCGTTGCTAGTATGGTAAAGTTGCCCTCTATGAGCTCTTTAGTTTGTTTTGTTATACCCCTGACCAGTTCCAGATTATCCCTGGCACCCTCTTCCCTTCGCTACACTGTCGATACAAACTGGCAGCGTGCACCCATTGTAAGTCAAATGATATTTGTTCTAGCTCCGCTCATCGGCATTATCATCATTCCAAGTGATAGGTTGAGTGGCCTGTTACGGACTTGTTTTCTATCCACATTTCTTTTGGTCTGCCAATGAATCTTTTCATTTTCGATCGGTATGATAAAAATGATTTTGGAAATCTGTTGTTGTTCATTCTACTAACATGACTTTTCAAGCTTTCTTGATAACGCCAGTTATGTTTTATTATAGGTTCAACCTTGAATTCTTCTATGAGCTCTTCATTTCGTTTGTGGTTAAATTCCATATATCCTGCAGAGCTCCTCATATAATTCATTTCGTATGCTGTGATTATACTGATATTATTGAGCTCTTAAGGTCCGCGCTTCACTTCCATAAGAAAGTACTGCTCTTGCAAGAATATTATATAGGCGTAAACGGGTATGTTTCTGAATACTTACGGGTTTGAAAACGTACTTATTATGTGCATAGTTTTAGTGCATTTGTTGATTTTCTGTAAGATATGCCTCTCATATTGAAAATATATTATAATCCAAATAATTCAATTCATTTACTCTTTCCCGTATCTTGTTTCCTACAAATTTTACTTGAATTGGTTCTTTATCAGCGAACGCATTAATTTTTGTGTTATTAGATGAAATTTCCATGGAACATTGACTTGAAATTATATAAAGACTATAGAGTGAAATTTTATGGAACACTGGGATCGAATTTTTAATTTTATAAACTTTAAGGATATTCAATTAAAAAACTGGCACATTTAATATTAGTAAATAAACAAATAACTGTGTAAAGCTATAATGTAAATAGTTTCTGAAATAATGAAATTAAATATTTACATTTAGCAAAAAAAAGAAACTCCAAAATCTCTAAAACTGACTTACGCATTCAAATTTGTCAGAGAAATATGACAGTGAAGTTTTCTAATACTTTAGTACAGTGAAAATAAATGTAAGGATTTGATTGAAGCTGATGTTATTAGTTGTGGAGAATTTAAATGTTGTTTTTATGAAGTTGTTAGTGATTAAATTTGCCTTGTTTTTCAGGATAAATTAATTTGTTGTAAGCCAATTAATAAAGCAATCATAAGATGCATCCTTGAATGTTTAGATGGCACATTTTAGATTATGTATACAAATCAGAGCAAAATTGAAATATAAGGAGTAAATTTCATGCGCAAAAGTGTAAAACAGAAAAAACAAAAGGGACCCAGTAGGTTAAAGGGAGCGTACGGGTGATTTAAACATTTCGCTGGCCTTTTAGGAATAACGGATTGTGAAAAATGTTTGGCCAAAATAACCCTTAGATGTCTATATGGTATAACTCAAAAATCGAAAATGTTGTCATTTTTAACCTAAAATTCAGTCGTATTAGCCTTTAAGATGGCTCTAACTGTTGCTAGTACCGGAACATCTCCGAAGGAATAGATGCGTGTAACACTAATAATAATAATAATAATAATAATAATAATAATGAAGTTTTTTTCAGAAGTCGCTTTGAATGTTAAGCAGGACATGTAAGCATATTAATTCACTACCGAATGAGTGCGGCAATGAATTCCATTACCATGGTATTATAACGATGGATGAGTAGCAATTATTAAATGATCGCGGAAGAATACCTTTATATAAAGTTCTTGAATGGAAAAAAAAGTCTGATGTTTTGCACTCACATGACTTTCTCTACTCTTATACAAACTATTTCTACAAACTCTATTTCATATTAATCGAGATAAACATTTGCAGAAACGATCTTTTGACATGCAAACAGAATTATATTTTACACATAGCGGCCAGTTCAAAAATATTTGACTATCGCTTAAGGCGTACTATGTCCCCTTGTTTTGTAATTGCAAGGGCCATATAGAAATACAGTAGCCCTTAAGCATCGACATATATCTTAATAGCTGGTTGCTAGGTGCAGCACCATTTTCTTTCCCACAGATTACACTCTTTGCATATCCAAGACAAAAAATGAATAACGAATTCCCATTTGAGAAAATAAGTATTGCAAAATTTAAGGGAATAACAAGCAATATCTCGAAAATGGTTCATTTAAGAAAAAAAAATGTATACGACATAAATTGTGTATTTTAACGCGATCTACATTTTTTGTGTAGTAAAATTTTGTCTATCTCTTATGGTTTACCAGTTATGCTAAAGTCGTTTACAATGAAGAATACTTCTGGAGACATTCCCAGAAAATTCGAGATATACATTTCATTTGTCATAAAAATATCTTAAACATATGATACTTCAATCAAAATCGTTAGAGCTATTTTTGAGACAATTAAAATTTTCGAAAAATGTTCCATGTAAAGGGTAATCTGAGGTGTGGGGATTTTCTTGAAAACCTTCGTGTCGCATCTCTGGAAGATACTGAACCAAAATACCAAGTTTGGTGTTCATCCGACTGTTCGTTTCTGAATTATGCTGTTCACAGACACCACACACATGGACATGTTTCCAAAAATGGTTTTTTTGGATTCAGGGGGTCTCAAAACGTATATTTCCAATGAAATCTGGTATCGAATTTTTGGGTGGAATACAATAATTCCCCTACTTACTATACGTAGTAGAGAAAGTAAAAATTAGGCTACGATGGCGTGAGCCTTAAATACGTACGCAAATGCATTTCTATTCAGTTATTAGACAGTAAAAGGGTCCTCTTTCCAGATGTGTTATTTCGAGAATTAATAGAAACTGAGCCGTTGTAGAATAACCTAGCTGTAGCGATATATTACGCATATGGCTATTGTGCTCATCAGCAAATATTCAATTGCAAATATTTTCATTTCACCGTAGCACCCGAACCTCTCATAGAATTCGCAATGGTTACAATTTAATATTGTTGCTGCCAATTACATCAAACCCCGTTTATAGTGCATGCATGCCTGTCTGCATTAGCATTAGTATAGTGTGTAGTTGAGCACGCGATATTCCTACGTGCCTGAATCGAGATATTTTAACAAATAAAGAACATTACAAACGTTTAATAAATGAAATAACTGTGTTATAAAACTGCATAAAACGACTACTTGCAATTTTCGCACAATTAAAAAATTGTGGAACAAAAATGGCATAGTTAGAGTGGCTACATCCCACCGCCTGTTCTAGCAAATAAGCTTAAAGCCATAGTACATTCTTTACGGTCTGTATGGCGTCATTATCAATAGTAGGTATTACGAGGACTGTCCAGAAAGTAACCTCCGTTTTGAAATAAACATGAAATCGGTATACCCATTAAAAGTACTATTATATAAATCTGAAAGCTACAGCTTTTCTCTATTTTTGTACATGGTCTCCAAACAGATTCAAGCACTTGTCATGTATTTTCACAGTCTTTGAAACAACCCTCTGCATAAACTTCAACCGCCTGTGAACTAAGCCAACCTGTCACGGCGTTTTGAAGCTCTTCGTCATTGCCAAAACGCTGAGCTCCAAGCCACGTTTTCATGTACGGGAACATATGGAAGTCGCTAGGGGCCAAGTCCGGGCTTAACGGGGATGGTCAAAAACGCCCCATTTGAACTTGGCCAAAAGTTCTTATATGAAGTTTGCTGTGTGAAGGCGAGCATTGTCATGCAAAAACACAACACCAGGTGTCAGAAGACCACATCGCTTGCTATAGATTGCTCGCCTTAGCCTTTTCACGTTTCACACCACTTCACACTTGGCGGGGTTTCTTATTTCGACACTCGTGTTAGGTTATAACCAGCAAACACGGGACAGTCCGATGCTTCACTTTGCACAGCTAGAAGCGTACTGAGCCACTGAACCCGCTGATGTCGAAAGGCCGGCTCTACCCCCACAGCTTCTTGTGTTATGTATGAACGGATGTTACTTTCTGGACAGCCCTCGTGTTATTATTGTTATCGTAACCGCGCGCGTGAAGCTACCCGCGGGTCTCGGATAGACGGATTCCGGCCCGGCACCTGGATAGGGCCCTTGACCGGCCTTCAGAACATTAGGTGGGCAACGAACCTATTAAGTGCCACTTCCCTGCAATTTTTACTATTTCAGATGTTTTCAACCGTTTCCATAGCTTCCTTTTACAGAACATTTCGCTTTGTATGTGAGGCCTACATAAGGGGATGGTCTGCCCAATGAGGGAGTTCAGTTAAGAAGTTCCGAATTTAAGTGCCGTCAAGAAGCCGAAGAGTTTGGACAGTGCCAAGTGTAATTTAGTTGTATGTTCTGACTCTTAAGTTCAGAGGTGATTCGATGGAACAGTTGTGTTCTGTTTTGAAGGTGTGTCAAAAGTGTGAAGTGTAAAGTTTGTGCTATGCAACACGTAAATGAAAATAAAGTGCGTTTAGCATCAACTGGTGTTGTCTATTACTATATTATTATTATTATCATTATTATTATTATTATTATTATTATTATTATTATTATTATTATTATTATTAGAAATGAGAGAAATTCTTTGGTACATTATATTCACATTCATGAGCCGGCAACGTTTGTCAACCCAATGAAAACTGAAAACGCTCCATTAAGGAAATAATGAAAAGAAGAGCGCATTGGAGATTCATTCGGTCTAAAATGATATTCAAAGCAGTTATCTGCATCCAAAAAATGCATTGTTTTAACTGCATTGTCCGGTAGTTAGCTGTTAGAACCATGGGAGCAATTGCTTTTATGGCCTGGCTAGAACACAAACATGCTAAATACTTTAATTAATAATATCCCACTATTTTAAATTTGTAATGAAGCTAAAGCCACTAAAAATAAAATGGAAATATGCTTTGAATGGCCGCACGGGCATAAATATCGCCCATTATATTATAAAATTTTCCGGTAAAGCGAGGACTCGGAATTCCGGAATACTAAACACGAAATAAATTGAAAATCATATATGAATGTAATCGTTTAGATGCTCAAATCTCGTGTTAGTCCGCATGCAAGCGGAAGTGGGAGCTGCATGGGTAAATATAAATAATATATTAACATAACATTACGCTCAGCCATTCATGCATCGCCTCCTGTATTACCATTTGTACTGCATTGTTAGCAATAATCGCGATGCTCCGGCTTTATTATGTATTGCCTGCAATGAAATTTTGAATTATAAGCATTCTTTGCATGCAGTACCTCTTCTCATTTGCCGTATCTTAGGAACTACGCTTCTAGAACGCGAGATTCATCCACAGCACTTCATTTCTTTATATAGGATTTAAGTAAAATATGAGGGGCGGTCATAAAGTTCTTATTATTGATAGAAACAATGAAGAATAATTTCATGTTCTGCACTGTAAAGCGATCACGTATTAGCAGAACGCCGCTGGGGTATAAAATCCAAAATGGCACACCCTATTGAGAAGTTTGAAGCTCGAGCGATGATTCGTTTCCTGTTTTTGAAAGGACAAAACGCCACAGACATTCACGAGCTGGTTGCCGTGTATGGAGACAATGCTCTTAAGTATGACACTGTTATTAGTGGCATAGGCGTTTCCAGATTGGATAGGCACCACCAGAACAAGCGAACACAAAGAAATCATCGAGTAAAGTCATGTAGAATGTTTTTTTTTTGGGGGGGGGGAGAGTTGCCATAGTGCGCTGCTGACAGCATATGTCTATAAAGCTACGAGTACAAAACATTCCCAGAGTCTGTTGACCAGGCTACGGGAGGTTATCCAGAAAAAACGGCGCGGGTAGTGGTATAAGAGGATAACGTATCAACCAACATATTCCTCGCATCAGACAATGGCCTTAGTGACTGCTATGGGATATAAAATTAGCCCCATCCTCCATATTCACCTGACCTGGCATCCAGTGACTTCTTCCTTTTTCCTCGCATGAAGAATCCAAAGAGTGGCACGTATTTCCAGGATGACAATGAGGTCATAGGAGGGGTGTAGCAGTTCTTCAGCAGCCAAAGTGAGGAATTCTTCAATCAGGATATCCGCCAACTCGTCCATCGTTGAGAGATATGTGTCACTTTGTGTGGTGATTACGTGGAGAATGGGACCGAGGCTCCTGACCGTATGTTTTTGTTTTTTTCTTGGTTATAAGAATTTTTAGACCGCCTTTCATACTAAACGAAATTTATGCACATGGCTTGGGAGATCTCTCTCTAGATATTACGTCTTGATATGTGGCTTTATATCTCAAAATATAATGTCCAACCAAGCACTTTGGGTTTAGGTACGTGCCCCAACACGCTAGCCTACCAGAATACTGTGGTCAAACCCGTGTGATACAGTCGGTCAAGCATTGGAAGAGGCTTTGACTGGCTACTCTTCGAGAAAGTTCGCTATCTGCATTCTGGTAAATTCTGGAACATTGTATTAAAGCGTCTCCCCAGCAACGGCAGAAAACAAATGCGGGGAGTTAAGTGTCAGAATTACACAGCGAGGCTTGTAATGCATTTAGTGTAATAAGTAAAGTTTGTTATGAGTTAACCGGTGTTTCCATTTGTCAAATACTCTGCTCTAATATCCATCTCTCTCGGCGCGTTTTGATCCTATACTTTTATTGTTTTGAACATTTCACCAGAGGTGTCTTGTCGCAGCAAATCACTTAGACTTCTTGATGTCTTACTAGGATTCATTCGATTTAATGCTCTTCACGTTCCATTATAGGATTCTAACTAGACGCTTTGCTAATATTTAAACAACACAAGGTTTTCACTCTTTAGGAAACTGCGTGTTGATATTGGTTTCCTCTTATCGTACATGCAGTTTTCTGCTGGTACATCACACCGTTTATATCTTAGGCTGGTATTCACATTTGCAATATGTACTACTTTTTCCTAAATTCAAGCTTCAATCTTGACCTGTTTCAGATTCCAGTCCAAACAAAGCGTGCTCATTTGCTATTTACATGAAGTGGATTGCTGTAGTTGTTCTTATTCTTTAAAAAAAATAAGTTAAACTCGAACACGCCTTAACCAATGGCAGTATCGAGATATTATCGAAAGAAATTACTCCCTCTTTCGTCAGCATGTCATAAAAGCATTTTCGTTTTTGTAAAAATAATAATAATAATAAACCTAAACAATATCGCTTGCGTTTATCTTAATTGTAACACTTCTCTCTTGTTCGGTATTTTAAATGTTCATTTACGGTTCGTGATGCGAGAATATCGCAACCAGCTGCAATACATGGGGTACTGCAATATACTACTAAGTTCAAGTTGCTATAATACACCATTATACGGGACTCTTAAATAGATTGATTAACGAAATCAACTTTCAATTTGAAAGCTCCATGAGGGAGGTTTATATCGTTCATGCATCAGCATTTGTGATTTTAGGTGGTTTTCACAGCCGAAAGCATTGAAGAATACCGTCATTAAACATACAAACCTACAGAAATAGACCATTAAATAGAACAGAATGTAGCAGGCAGTTGAGTTTAAATAAATGTGAACAGATCCTAACCAAGTTTTTACTTTCTCTACTACGTATAGTAAGTATTCCACCCAAAACTTCGATACCGAGATTTCACCGGAAATATATGTTTTGATACCCCCTGAATCCAAAAAAAGGATTTTTGGAAACATGTCCATATGTGTGTGCCTGTGAACAGCATAACTCAGAATGAACAGTCGGATAAACACCAAACTTGGTATTTAGGTTCAGTATCTTCCAGAGATGCGACACGAAGCTTTCAAGAAAATACCCCTACCCCAGAATACCCTTTACATGGAAAATTTTTCGAAAATTTTAATTCTCTCAAAACTGGCTCTAACGATTTTAATTAAAATATCATATGTTTAAAATATTTTCATGACAAATGAAATGTACCTACATCTCGAATTTTCTGGGAATGTCTCCAAAAGTATTCTTCATTCTGAACGACTTTTGCATAACTGGTAAACCATAAGAGATAGATAAAATTTGACTATACAAAAATGTAGATCACCTTAAAATATACAATTTATGTCGTATACATTTTTGTTGTTGAGTGAACCATTTTCGAAATATTGCTTGTTATTCCCTTAAATTTTTCAATACTTATTTTCTCAAATGGGAATTCGTTATTCATTTTCTTGTCTTGGATATGCAAAGAGTATTTATCTGTGGCAAAGGGAATCGTGCTGCGCATAGCAACCAGCTATTAAGAGATATGCCTATGCTTAAAGGTTACTGTATTTCTATATTGCAAATACAAAACAACGGGAACATAGTACGCCTTAAGCGATAATCAAATATTTTTAGAACTAGTTGCTATGTGTAAAATGTAATTCTCTTTGCATGTCAAAAGATCGTTTCTGCAAATGTTTATCTCGATTACTATGAAATAGATGGAGAATAAGAATTTGTAAAAATAGTTTGTTCAAGAGTAGAGAACGTTATGTGAGTGTAATACATCAGATATTTTTCCTGTGATGAAGTTGCTATTAAGTTATTTATTTATTTATTTATTTATTTATGTATTTATTTAACAGTGGTTCTGACTTAGGAGGCTGCCTTATGACAAAGAAGAAACACACAACTTAGGTTTGTAAAACAGAATGTAACAGTGTTTTTACGACTAGTGCAATAAAATGGCGTTTTGTTTTCTATCGCATTTATTAATTTTAAATCAAAATTAGAAGAAATGGTTTTAAGTATTTTCCAAATTGAATAGATCTAACCGCCATGGGGCCGGAATAAGCTAAAATATTTAACCTCCCATTATTATAATGATTGCTTTCCCAGGTGATTGTACGAGTGGTTTAGAAGTGGATTAAGGATCACAATGACGTAATGGCTATTTTCTTAATTATGCTTTCGGAATGCTGAATGATCTAAGGAAGGAAGCTAAACTCCTTTGTGATATTTTCCCTTGCACCTTGAGTTTAATATCCTCGAAACCACATGCACTCTTACAGTAAAGGCGGAGAACGATATATTTTCTTTGTCACCTTTTCATGGAACCAAACCGGATGGTCTGATCTATAGCTTTTCTTGGTTCCGGGTTCGAAGACTACGATGCATGCTGCCGTTATCTTTTAAACCGTGCTTGTAGTGCCAACCTACCTTATCCAAATAGCAATAGCGCATGTGATCATCTGGTAGCTAAAGCTGCCATATATTTCACCAAGACGTGTTGGTTGTCCCGGCTCCTGTGTGAAACGAACAGCAGCTATATAAGAAGTCATATTCATAGCTTCTCTCAACTCAAGAATTCGTTATACCTTTGTGACGAACTTATTTATTGACTGCAGTGAATTCTTGATATAAGTGTGCCCGTTTATCATTCTGTGGAGGTGGTACCATTTATTTTCCTGATATAAAACGTTCCTTATTTTAAATAAGTAAACTATTGTGCTTAAAATGTGACTCATAATGAAACGAGCTGGTTATATAGGTACGAAGGCTCTCCCAAAAATACCTGACCTAACAAAGAAATCATAAATTTTTGGGGGGAAAAAACATCTTTATTTCTCTACATAGTTTCCTTTTAGCTTGATACACTTTTGCCAGCAATATACAATAGCTTCGATACCCTGTTTATAGTGCGAACCGTGGAGTTCTGAAAAATAGCCATCCACTGTAAACTCACCACCAAGCCATTTCTTCAACTTTGGAAACAGGAATAATCGGAAGGGGTTAAGTCTGGCGAATAGGGTGCATGAGGAAGCAATTCAAGCTTTAGCTCGTTGATTTCGGTCATAGCGATAATGGATGTGTGAACTGGTGCATTGTCTTGATGAAACAGAACTTTCTTTGTCGCTAAATACGGCCGTTTTTGCTTGATTTCATTATTCAAAAGCTGCAATTACGTTGCATACTCGCGATTGATTGCTTTTCCTTTTTGAAGATAATCAATAAAAATTATCCCACGCGCATCCCAAAAAACTCACGCCATGACCTTGTCTGCAGATGGAACTGTCTTCGCCTTCTTTGGAGCCGATTCTCCCCTTTCAATCCACTGTTTTGACTGTTCCTTCGTTTCAGGTGTGAAGTGATGGACCAATGTTTCATCCATGGTTATGAATCGACGCTAAAACTCGGCTATATTACAGCGAAACATCCCTAAACACTCCACTGAAACATCCTCACGACGCTGCTTTTGTTCCATTGAGAGTAAACACGGCACACATATTTCGCACAGCCTTCCCATGTATAAATTTTAGTTAGTATGCGATGCACAGCACTTTTTGAAATTCTTACGTTGTCTGCTAGCTCGCGTTCTTTCAATCGACGGTCATCCAATACCATTTTGTGGATTTTCTTCACGATTTCTGGGGTGGTCACCTTATTTGGTCGACCACTATAATGTTCGTCTTGGCAGCTAGCTTAAACCATGCCACTCAATATTTTACTGTTATAAACGAAGGAGCAGACTCGCCCAGGGTAGAATCTAGCTGAGGTTTAATATTAGTTGGACTAAGACCTATCAAATGAAAGTATTGTATTACACAATGAGGCCAGTTTTATCCATGTTTACAAATTTGCTGAGAGAGTTCACTATTAATGGCTGCCAAACAATTACTAAACAACGTAGCATCGTCAAACTACAAACTTAAGCTTTATAGGGGTGGTACTTCCTACCATAGTCATTTGTTTGAAACAACAACCGCTGTATATACGTCAGGTCGAGTACTTCTGGGACTGCCCTCATAGTGACAAAATCTAGCCAGACCCCTACCAGAATAACCACCTAACTTACAACACCAGTGACATCTCCCACAGATGTAAGGCGTGATGCAAAATGTAATTCACTTTGTGTGTCGTAAGAAATCCACTTAGAGGAATAGTAACGCATCCATTTTTACTTTCTCTGCCAAGTATACATACACAATGGGTAGAGAAAGTATTGTATTGCATCCATAATTTCAATATCGAGATTTCTACAGAAATATATGTTTTGAGACCCCATCAATCAAATAAATAGCATTCTTAGAAAACGCTCCGTGTATATGTGTGTGTGTAACTCAAAAACGAAAAGTCGGATAAATACCAAACCTGGTGTTTAGGTTGAGTATCTTCCAAAGATACGGCATAAAGAATTTAAAGAAAATCTCCCCACCTCAAACACCGTCTACATGGAACAGTTTTCCAAAAGTTTTGTCTTCTAAACGATTGCTATAATGACTCTGGTTTAAATATTATCTATTAAATACATTTACTTGACAAGGAAATGTATATCTTGAATTTTCTGGGAACAGTCCGTGAAGTCCTCTTCATTCGGAAACAATTTTGTATAAATAGTAAACCTTAAGTGATAGACCAAAGCGTACTACACGAAAAACATAGATATCTTTAAAACATACAATTTATTTCAAATAGTTTTTTTGTGGCATCAGCATTTCGAGTTAGCTATTATTAATAGTTCGAGTTGTTAATTACGCTGCCATTTTTACTTTCTCTACTACGTATAGTAAGTAGGGGAAGTATTGTATTCCACCCAAAAATTCGATATCGAGATTTCACCTGAAATACATGTTTTGAGACCCCCTGAATCCAAAAAAAGCATTTTTGGCAACATGTCCGTGTGTGTGTCTGTGTGTCTGTGTCTGCCTGTGAACAGCATAACTCAGAAACGAACAGTCGGATAAACACCAAACTTGGTATTTAGGTTCAGTATCTTCCAGAGATGCGACACGAAGGTTTTCAAGAAAATCCCCCCACCCCACATGGAACATTTTTCGAAATTTGTAATTGTCTCAGCAATGGCTCTTAACGATTTTGAATAAAATATCATATGTTTAAAATATTTTCATGGCAAATAAAATGTATATCTTGAATTTTCTGGCAATGTCTCCAAAAGTATTCTTCATTGTGAACGACTTTTGCATAACTGGTAAACATAAGACATAGACAAAATTATACTACAAAAAAAATGTAGATCGCGTTAAAATACACAACTTATGTCATATACATTTTTTGTTGTTGTTGAGTGAACCATTTTCGATATATTGCTTGTTATTCCCTTAAACTTTTCAGTACTTATTTTCTAAAATGGGAATTTGTTATTTATCTTTTTGCCTTGGATATGCAAAGAGTATTAATCTGTGGGAAAGGGAATGGTGCTGCACCTCAACCAGCTATTAAGAGATATTTATGTGCTTAAAGGCTACTGTATTTCTATATTGCCCTTGTAAATATGTATTCCCCTTACATCTACTTGAAAATTGGCAATAAGACAGAGACTGCAAATTTTTATCTCGATTAACATGAAGTAGATGGAGAATAAGCGTTTGAAAAATAGTTTGTACAAGAGTAGAGAAAGGCATGTGAGTGTAACACATCAGATTTTTTAAGTTCCATCGATTTTCAGTGTTCCTCGCGATTGCAGGAAATAGTATGGAATTTTAAGTCCATTATATAGTGTCCAGTTTTTAAAACATTGACTATCTCTGTTCGCTTTGTAACCAAACGAAATGTGTAATGTAGCAATTTCTGCAAATTTATCTTGAGTAAAATGAAGTAGATAGAAAAATAAACTTTCGTAAGAATAATTTTATACCCAATAATAAATGATAGAAGGTAGAGGAAGTTATGTGAAGTAATATATAAGTTTTTTGGAATTCGTGACTATCCTCACGCCGAAGTAGTATCAAGGTTTTAAAGCTTCTTTTGTCATTTGTGTGGTCACGGTTTGAAATTCTTTGTATTCCCCTAAACGTTGTTGCTGTCATCCATTGTCCTCGTGAAAAAGCCATGAACTCAGATCTTCAATAAGTGGCAGACGAATTTATAACCAGGAATCAACTTAGGCCTATTCTTATGGCAGTCGGTACCACAAGCGATGGACACTAATGATGCATGAAGTGATAATTGGGTTAGGAAATTAGGGAAGGAAACGTCGTCCCAGGCCTATGCTTGGTACTTCCCTGGCATTTGCCAGGTCGAGGGAAATCTAGAATTAGCCTATCAGGGAGGACGGCCCCGGCAGGATTTGAACTGCACATCTCGCGTTCACAAGTCCGTTCCTAAACGACTTCGCAACCCCTACATTTTTTACTTTCTCTACTACGTAGGGGAAGTATTGCATTCCACCCAAAAATTCGCTATCGAGATTTCACCAGAAATACATGTTTTGAGGCCCCCTGAATCGAAAACAAGCATTTTTGGAAACATGCCTCTGTGTGTGTGTGTGTGTGTGTGGGTGCGTGGGTGCGTGGGTGCGTGCGTGCGTGAACAGCATAACTCAGAAACGAACAGTTGGATAAACACTAAACTTCCTATTTAGGTTCAGTATCTTACAGAGAAGTGACACGAAGGTTTTCAAGAAAATCCCCCCACCCCAGACTACCCTTTACATGGAATATTTTTCGAAAAAATTAATTTTCTCAAAAATGGCTCAAACGATTTTGATTAAAATATCATATGTTTAAGATATTTTCATGACAAATGAAATGTATATCTCGAATTTTCTGGGAATGTCTCCAAAAGTATTCTTCATTGTGAACGACTTTTGCATAACTGGTAAACCATAAGAGATAGACAAAATTATACCACACAAAAAATGTAGATCGCGTTAAAATACAGAATTTATTTCCTATACATTTTTGTTGTTGAGTGAACCATTTTCGAGATATTGCATGTTATTCCCTTAAATTTCCCAATACTTGTACTTTTTCTGAAATTCGTTATTCATTTCTTTTAGAGAATGGAATACTCCACATAGCAACCAGCTCTTAAAATATTTGACTATCGCTTAAAACCTACCAATTCCCCTTGCATCTACAAGAAAATTAGCAATAAGATTAACATCTCGATATCTGAATTAACATGAAGCATATGGAGAATAAGCGTTTGTAAAAATAGTTTGTACAAGAGTAGAGAAAGTCATGTGAGTGTAACACATCAGATTTTTCTTCAAAGTTTAAATGAATGAACAATTTATTTAATATGCAGGGAACTGAAAGCATGTTTACTTTACTGTGATTAAATCCCTTACTTCAGAATTTACACTAAATATTTTATTAATAATTCAGTTACATATTCCGGCCCCCCAAAAATATGCAAGTTATATTTTATGGACTTTATAGTCCACAAATTTACCTTGTAGTGCTATAGCAGCAATTGGTACGCTAATTTCGTGACTGTTTATTCAGGATATGTGTTGTGACACATATCCTGAATAAACAGCATATTAACATATAATTGAATATATTTTTACGCACACGAAATGGTACCTATGATTTTGTGCATGTATTCAATACATACTGTCTGTTAAGTGAGTTTTAGCTTGTGGGTGGGGGAGCCCTTCCAAGCATGTAGAGGTTTAGCTACTGGGAGGAGGTGGTGTTTACTTGGCCTGAAGCAAGCGAGGGGTAAAGACAGGCGAAAAACGTCGCTGTTTTCTATTTAAGCGCCACGCGTGGAACGAGTTCAACATAATGTGAACCCCTCCCACAAGGTAAAGCTTTACCTGAAAGATAGCCACCCCATCCCACTACTGTGGTTAACTCAGCAGAATGGCTTGAAGTGCAAGCGTGCAGCGGAATAGAAGCTTCTTGGCTACAATGCAAACAGAATAATACCAGCAGTTCAGAAGTATTGTCAACAAGTGCAGTTTAACATCTGTATGGTTATAATTATATTGTTTACTCATTGAAAATATAATCATAATTATTTTGTGGATGCGGTAATATAGTGTATTATTTTTGCTACTTTGTGCGTAATATTTATTGAAAGAAATGTTAAGTTACCTTTGGAACAGGATGTACAACAGCAGAGCGATAGGGAATAACAATAGAGCACTGGATCAGGTTCGCTTACGTCACAAGGTCACAGCTATACTCCTGAGTCAAACACAGTATCTAAAACGTCGCTGAACAGACAGTAGGGCAATAGTGCTGTACTAGTTTACGTACTATGATGAAGCTTCAAGGTATGCTGAATAAAAGACCGTTTACAATGAAGCTTAGAGATACGGATAGAAGCATGTTTCAAGCTATCTTAATACGTGCGTTCACATTGGCTGACGTTGACATAAACTTGGTTATAAATTTATCACATAAAACAGAATTTTGCGAGCTCGAAGCTTTCATGTTTATCTCTACGTCAACAAAAGAAGATAGCCAATCAGAGAGTGATTCTGCATTAGGGGTTTTCGAGGTGACTGAAACAGAAATTAGCGGAAACACGCGAAATCAGACATTCCTTTTTTCGTGGTCACTTTCAGAAATTTATCCATGTGAAGGAGGTATGAATGGGATCACTGAACAGGGTATACTTCATATATAAAGGATTTGATTGGTCAACATGTCAACTACAAACTTTACTACTGCATTAGTTTCATGATAATCGCTTCTGCCATTCTTAAATAATACACTTAGATGCGCACATATATACGCACACAAAAATGATGTGTTTAAACATGGTATTCTAGAATTTTCCTTAGCCTATTATATATTTTAATATCAGCTATTAATGCAAAATTGAAATTTTGATTATAGATTCCACTTTATATAGTTTCTGCAGAGAAAAATTTACTTCAAGCTGAGTATCTCTTGTACTACGGGGTCTTAAGATTTATTCGGCTTTTGCCTCCAGTCGGTTGTTTACTTTGAAGCGAGTTTATCAACAGTGCCTCTGGCAGAGGACTAGTGAAAACTAAGTAGAAGGAGTGGATGTTAATAGTTTCAAGGTTGCCTTAGTGAAATGGAACTTGTATAGTACCGTTCCATTATTTACATTTGGAACGTCTTTCCTGCGAGTCTCGTAAACTCAGCATGTATGCTGATAGATGAGCCATTGCTGGCTCCCTTTTTACATTCAGTCGCTCGTACCAGGCCAGTGGTGACAAAAAACATGATCATCTAGACGACGTCTAGTCACGGGTCTTCAACTCCACGGGTGGAGCCAAACGCGAGCAAGAGGGTAAGGCCTCTTCAGTCGAGGATTTACGACGTCGGATCGGCGGCTTTAGCTCGACGCATGGGATAGCGCAATACCACTTACAAAATTACTTTATTTATCTTTAATAAGTGCCACTCAGAATTATACTTATATTATGCGTGTGGCATATAGCAAACCTCTCGGATTAGAGCGTGTTTTTTCAAGTGATTTGTAAAGACCAAAATTCGTTCTAAGAAATGCAAGAAGAACAAAGACTTTCAAAAATTACGACTTGTTAATTCTGTGTAAGCTTATGAGTGTTAATAGTTTAATACATTCAAATTATAGCTGCAAGAACTGCCATTCTTTTTGTTATTTAACCTTGGTTTTTCCTTACCACTTGCATGAATTAACCACTATTTATTTAATTGTAAGATATGTGCACGTACCACGTTGGGAGGCAACAAACAAAATTAATGGGCCCAGTACACAATTAGTTGTGGGCGTTGCACCTTTATAAAACAGAGCTAGTAGATCTAAATAACTTCGCTACATTAATGTAGTAGGTAACTTGTGTATTTCACGTTTTGTTTGTGACAATTCAACCTACGAATAATAACAAGAACTCAGGTACATAGGTAACTCAAATAATTGGACGGTTTTTGGAGCGTTGTGTCTCGGCTTAGCACTTAACCCTGCAAGATCTGTGATCGGTGGCCACATTCATTTCGAGTGCAAAGAACGCATAAAAGTCCTAGTGAAAAACAGTTCTGCACCGCCGCAGTACATCAACATGTTTACCAAAACAGAAACTCGTCCAGTACAATGTTCAATTTTGCACCTACCTTTTGTGACAATGGGCTCGCTGAACTAATGACGATGTCATTTTTTTAAAACCACCTGGCGGCAAAGGCCGAATAAATCTGTAGGCCCGGTATATTTTGTCATTGTATGTTTATAAAACTCTTAACAACGTAGCCATGTTTGTAGTTACAGGTTATTTCTAAACATCGTTTAACTCTCTTTTCGTTCAGAGGGAGAGCGAGATTGAGAGAATAGAAACAATGCTAGAACTGAACCCTTTATGGCCGTGTGCCCTATCCTCGTTAAGCAAACCCTTCAGGGACCTCCAGCTTGCCGCGGTAAAAATTTGACCGGGGTAATCATCACACAGCATTGCACCAATGCTCACCGCGGTTTAAGTGACCGTGGTTACCTGACAGGCGCTCACATTGGTTGAGCGCACCGTTCATTGCAGGTAAACTCTACTGAACGCACCAGTGTGTACATCGTGTCGTCTGCTTTTCACTTCTTTTGCCTCTTTGCTGGAGAGCATGCATGTAGTTCAGCGTGCAATGGAGGAAAGCAGACGCAGGCCCAAGTTTCTCTATTATGTTGTTAAATTTAACATACAGTTGTTACGAAAAGATAGAAAGTAAAGAAGTAGAAGTAATAACTTTAAGATGGACACGTGGGAAAAGCTGACCTTACAATTGATTAGATAAACTCTGATGTGTTACACTCACATAACTTTCTCTACTCTTGTACAAACTATTTTTTTCAAACGCTTATTCTCCATATGCTTCATGTTAATCGAGATATCGAGATGTTAATCTTATTGCTAATTTTCTTGTAGATGCAAGGGGAATTGGTAGGCTTTAAGCGATAGTCAAATATTTTAAGAGCTGGTTGCTATGTCGAGTATTCCATTCATTTTGCATTACAAGGACAAAAAAATAAGTAAATAAAGAATTCGCATTTGAGAAAAGGTATAGGTATTGGAAAATTTAAGGGAATAACAAGCAATATCTCGAAAATGGTTCACTCAACAAAAAAATAGAATGTATTAGACATAAATTGTGTATTTTAACGCGATCTGCATTTTTTGTAGTAATATTTTGTCTATCTCTTATGGTTTACCAGTTATGCAAAGGTCGTTCATAATGAAGAATACTTTTGGAGACATTCCCAGGAAATTCAAAATATACAATTCATTTGCCATAAAAATGTCTTAAACTTATGGTATTTTATTCAAAATCAATATAGCCATTTTTGAGAAAATTAAAATTTTCTAAAAATGTCCATGTAAAGGGTAATCTGGGGTGGGGGTATTTTCTTGAAAGCTTCGTGTCGCATCTCTGGAAGATACTGAACCTAAATACCAAGTTTGGTGTTTATCCGACTGTTCGTTTCTGAATTATGCTGTTCACAGACAGACAGACAGACACACACACACACACACACACACACACACACACAGACAGTCACACACAAGGACATGTTTCCAAAAATGCTTTATATGCATTCAGTGCACCTCAAAACATGTATTTCCTGTGAAATCTCGGTATCGAATTTCTGGGTGGAATGCAATACTTCCCCTGCTTACTATACGTAGTAGAGAAAGTAAGAATATGCTGAACTATCATAGACTGCTCTCTTTCTTTCCACATTGACTAAATTCCAGTTAGCTTAGCCGATATTCAATGAAAGAGAGACAGAAAAAAGAAGCAAGAAAAATATAGTCCTAAACAAGATTTGAACGCGGAACCACCTGCTTTCACGATTACTACTGCAGAGTTCAGGCTTCTAAATCTGTGCAATTAATGTACTTAATATTCCTGAAAATGTACTACTTGCTATAAAGTCATTCATTACGCTGCTTATTTCTGCCTTGTTCTTGAAACTATGCTTTAACTGATATAATTGTGATATGAACGACGTGATTATGTGGATTTTCGTTACGTCTTGTGTCAGGATATATAAGGCACCTGTGTCACAAAAAGGCCTTAAAGCCTTAAAAATGACAAAGTACATCAAACTAACTTTATCAGGATGTATCCTTTCACTGGGAAGTCTAACCTATATTGTTCCGCTATTTTAACATTTCAACGCAAGTAAAGTTGGAAATAATCGAAGAAAAGCGGATGTTCATGGCCGGTCAGATTTTACCGCGGAAAATCCTCGATAAACTTTTACCAGATTTGATGCACTACAAATGACTGTTCACCGCGGTAAAGTCCATATTTCACCACGGTAAAATATTGATCGAGAATGGTGCACACGGCCATTAGAATTAACTGTTTTTGTATACTATTAATTTTGTATAAAATGTCCGTTATATAACTAATAGAAATAATTATGTAAGGAGTTCAGTTTAAATAATCTGTATCATTGTACGAGTAAGGAAGAACAGCTTTGTTCAAGCCATATCTTTATCAAGGCGCTGAATTCATTGAAGCGCAAGGTGTTGATCAATGCTGGTATAAATGAGTTTAGTTGTCGCTCATTTTATCCATAACTTCGTTTGTGCTTTGAATTCTCAATTAATTTGGGATGCTGTTTTCGTTTCCTCTTTATTGTTATCTGCCCTTATTATATTCTACGTTTTCAATATTCTTGCGTTGTTTTGGATTCATTTGGTACTCCATGCTCTGTATTAAGATATAAAGAGCTTGTAAAAATACCTTTTAAACGAAAAGACTAAATGGTGATGACATTTATTCAAAAGCTCACGCTAACTAATTTGAATAGTAGACACGTCGATACGAGAACCAATTTACTTAACATTGTGATGTAGGGAGTCACCCTGTCCAAACCAGTGCCTATGATACAGGTGACGGTGACGTAGCACAGGGATGATATGGGTTAAGGATGAGGGTTATAGGTTGCGGTAGCTGGAAGGATAACACCATCAGACTTGTAATTCTACTTTCAAGCGAGACTTTAATCGTTCTAATAACTAGTCTAAACTACATTGCATGAAGGAGAGAATTAGATCTAGCCCCTGGTAAAAGAACAGACCGCGGAGCTCAGCACTGCACCCAGGGCATTGTAGCCCTTAGTGACCTAATTGGCCCCTTGAAGAAGGGTGAAGGTGAGACCAGAATGGCGACCAAATTCGGACGACGATGCGCGCTAACAAGGGCGGAGTCCCAAACGATTCCCCCGCCGCAACGAACCATTCGCCGTCGCCTGGCCCTAAACAATAAAATATATGAGGATGAAAAATGGATAGGAAATTATGACAGGAAATTCATAGTAGAGCAACCACTCCAAGATTCGCCTACCGGTACAAGAAATGTCGAAAAAACACAAGATCAGAACAGTCAGCCCTACAAAAATCGAACCCGGGGCCACCTGAATGCGAGCTACACACGTTACCGAGATACCTTCTCGCTCGGTGAAACAATGTCTTAGAGAATAGTTCAGCCTGACGGGTGTTAGAACACGTGACACTAGCATATCTCAAGGGACGGGGATCTTAACTCAGAGAATATTATATTATAATATCAATTTTGTTAGCAAACATGTATGCAGTTTTGTTGAATAAAATATTTAAGACAACGCATGTCCTACAGACATTTATAGGTGTGGTGCTGTACTAGTCTTCTTCTTCTTCTACATTCCAGGGATAAGGCCTTGAGACAGTACGTTATGCGTAACCAAATATAAAATTATAACCATAGGTTAAATAAATATTAATAACAGTAGGAATGGTATTATTAAATACGACTGGGAAGTGAGCATTACATGTAAACGTACATGTGTTGAAAACACACTGCCAGCAGCGGGCAGGAAAGGGTTTGGATTTTCCCCTGAATTGTAGCTAAGTGAGAGCAGATTATGCTTTGTTGGTGTACCGTTAGGTCGCCTGAAAGGCAGATGTATAGAAAAAGGTCAGTATTCTTAAAGTCCAGGCATTCAATAAGAAATATGGTAGAAATCATGTAAGAGTGAAATGGGGAGATAGGAAATTTGAAAAAATCTGATGCGTTACACTCACCTGACTTTCTCTACTCTTGTGCAAACTATTTTTACAAACGTTTATTCTTCATATGCTTCATGTTAATCGAGATATCGTGATGTTAATATTATTGCTAATTTTCTTGTAGATGCAAGGGGAATTGGTAGGCTTTAAGCGATAATCAAATATTTTAAGAGCTGGTTGCTATGTGGAGTATTCCATTCTCTTTGCATTACCAGGACAAAAAAATGAATAACGAATTTCCATTTGAGAAAAAGTAAGTATTGGAAAATTTAAGGGAATAAAAAGCAACATCTCGAAAATGGTTTACTCAACAACAAAAAATGTATACGACTTAAATTGTGTATTTTAACGGATCTATATTTTTGGTGTAGTAAAATTTTGTCTATCTGTTATGGTTTACCAGTTATGCAAAAGTCGTTCACAATGAAGAATACTTTAGGAGACATTCCCAGAAAATTCGAGATATACACTTCATTTGTCATGAAAGTACCTTAAATATGTGATACTTTAATCAAAATCGTTAAGAGCCATTTTTGAGAAAATTAAACATTTCGAAAAATGTTCCATGTAAAGGGTAATCTGGGGTGGGGCTATTTTCTTGAAAACCTTCCTGTCGCATCTCGGGAAATACTGAACCTAAATACCAAGTTTGGTGATTATCCGACTGTTCGTTTCTGAGTTATGCTGTTCAGAGACAGACACACGTAGTAGAGAAAGTAATAAAGAAACAGAAGAGTTTAGTAAACACTTCTTCTTCGTGGTATTTCCTTGGAGGTTGTTCTTAGACAAATGTATCAGGCACCGCAGTAAAGAAATGCGTGCGCGCGTGTGTGTGTGTGTGTGTGTGTGTGTGTGTGTGTGTGTGTGTGTGTGGCGAGGTAATATCAGGAGTGAGACTTTAAAACTGTGACGGGAAATAAACGGACAGGAAAATGAATCAGTCGTAATAATCACCAACCCTAGACCCAAGATCCATGCACCTCCCTGAGCTGGCATCGAAACCGGGACCATTCCTGCAAATATCTTGACACCAAATTGGCGCTCAACACCCTCAGAGGGTGCCGCCGCAGCTTATAGCCTGCTCCGTCCTCGCCCCATCATTCTCAGCTCTTCCTTGTGCGACATTGAAGTGTATAAGCATGTGCGATCCTGGGTATACTTATTCTTTTCATGTATTCCTTTCAGCTATTCTTATTTTCTTCATTCTTCTCATTTAGGTCGTATATCTTAAATTCTTCAAATATATTTACATTTCTTATAAGTCCCTTCGTTTTATTAAGTACGTACACCTCGAGGCATCCCATTTCGGCGCCCCTTACCCGACTTCTTTCCCTTTGTTTTAAGATCCACGATTCACTTTCATATAATAAAACTGGTACTGTCAATGTCTTATAAAATTTCAGCTTTGTTTCTTTCGCCTCCTATCTTACAAGGTTTGTTTATTGGTCCAGAAATTTATTGCAATTTCTTAATTTTACTTTCTACATCATTATCTCAGTCTATAATTATGTCGCATCCAAAGTACCTTTTCCGGGGTTTTTCCTTCTATGTTTATCTTTGAGCGCACAGAATATTTCTTGTGCTGTGCATTTATTTTCCTTTCTTTTGTTATGTTCTTATATTCTTTATTTATTGTGTGCAGATTAAATACAGCATCTTCTATATTTTCTACACTATTCTAAATAATCAGAGCATCTCCATACAGTAAGATATTTAAGAATTTGTTTTTCTCTGTTTTTATCCCTGACTTCATCTATTTCCACTTCTTAATTAGATCGTCTACATATATATTGAAAAGTGATGAAACAGGCTGCATCCTTGTCTAACGCCTTGATTCGTCTTAATTACTTCTGTTTTTATTCCATTCATATTTTTACTATTCTTATATCTTCATATGAAATATTTATAATTTAATTACGAGGGTAGTCCCAGAAGTACCCCACCTGACGTAGCTGTTGTTGTTTCAAACAAATGACTATGGTAGAAAGTACCAGCCTTATAAAGTCTAAGTTTGAAGTTTGACGAAGTTGCTTAGTAATTGTTTGGCATCCATTAATAGTGAACTCTCTCAGCGAATTTGTAAACTGGCCATCGTTATGTGATACAATACTTTCATTTGAAAGGTCTTAGTCCAACTAATATTAAGGTTGAGCTAAATTCTACTCTGGGGGAGTCTGCTCCTTCGTTTTCAACAGTAAAATATTGAGTGGCAGAGTTTAAGCACGCCGTACGAGCTGCCAAGACGAACATCACAGTGGACGATCAAATGAGGTGACCACGCCAGAAATTGTGAAGAAAATCCACAAAACGATATTGGATGATCGTCGGCTGAATGTCTGCAAGCTAGCACACATCGTAAGAATTTCAAAAAGTGCTATACATCGCATAATGACTGAAAATTTAGACATGAGAAAGCTGTGCGCAAGATGCGTGCCGCGTTTACTCTCAATGGAACAAAAACAGCGTCGTGAGGATGTTTCAGTCGAGTGATTGGCGATGTTTCGCTGCAATATAGCCGATTGTTTGCGTCGATTCATAACCATGGATGAAACATTGGTCCATCACTTCACACCTGTGACGAAGGAACAGTCAAAATAGTGGATTAAAAGGGGACAATCGACTCCAAAGAAGGCTAAGACAGTTCTGTCTGCAGGCAAGGTCATGGCGTCAGTTTTTAGGGATGCGCGTGGGACAACTTTCATTATCTTCAAAAAGGAATAGCAATCAATGGCGAGTATTATGAAAACTCATTGCAATCTTTGAATGATGAAATCAAGCAAACACGGCTGCATTTAGCGACAAAGAAAGTTCTGTTTCATCAAGACAATGCACCAGTTCACACATCCATTATCCCCATGGCCAAAATCACTGAGTTAAAGTTCGAATTGCTTCCTCATGCACCCCATTAGCCCCCTCTGATTATTTTGTCTTTCCAAAGTTGAAGAAATGGCTTGATGGTAAAAGATTTGCCAACAATGAAGAGGTGGAGTTTGCAGTTGATGGCTATTTTGCAGAACTCGACGGTTCTCACTATAAACAGGATATCAAAACTATTGAACATCGCTGGGAAAAGTATATCGAGCTGAAAGAAGACTATGTAGAGAAATAAAGATGTTGTTTCCTAAAATTTTTGTTTTCTTTGTTAGGTCTGGTATTTCTGGGACAGCCCTCATATATGCAAGGGGATATCTCCTACTGTTCATTATACGCCATAATTTAGTTCTATCCATCGAATCAAAACTTTAGCAAAGTCAAGAACGCTACCTGCTTCTCTAAACTGACTTCTAGTCTCCTTTCTGAAATCTCTTTTATGGCTAAAATTATTGTCATTACAGGATTCACCTCTCCTAACACCAGCCTGTTCTTCCTCCAATAATGCTTCTCTTATCGTTTTAAGGCGTTCCTTAAGTATTTTTGTATATACCTTATAAGCGGTGTTGAAATGCTGCTTCTCCTATAATTATTCATAAACTTCTTTGTCCCTTAAAAGAATTGATGGCTTTCTCTCCTCTTGTACAACTATTTTTACAAATTCTTATTGTCTATCTACTTCATGTTAATCGAGATAAACATTTGCAGAAACTTATTGCTAACTTTCTTATAGGTGCAAGGGGAATATGTTAGACTTTAAGCGACAGTTTGATCTTTTAAGAGCTGGTTTCTATGTGGAATATTCCATTCTCTTTGCATTACCAGGACAAAAAAAATCTGAGGTTTTACACTCACATGACTTTCTCTACTCTTGTACAAACTATTTTTACAAACGCTTATTCTCCATATTCTTAATGTAAATGGAGATATCGAAATGTTAATCTTATTGCTAATTTTCTTGTAGATGCATGGGGAATAAGGTAGCTTTTAAGCGATAGTCAGATCTTTTAAGCGCTGGTTGCTATTTGGCGCACGCCATTCTCTTTGAATGTCCAGGACATAAAAAAGGTGAATAACGAATTTGAGAAAAAGTTTAAGTACTGGAAAATTTAATTGAATAACAAGCTATATTTCGAAAATGGTTGACTCAACAAAAAAAAATATATATATGACATAAATTGTGTATTTTAACGTGATCTACATTTTTTGTGCAGTAAAATTTCGTGTATCTCTTATGGTTTACCAGTTATGCAAAAGTCATTCACAATGAAGAATACTTTTGGAGACATTCCCAGAAAATTCGAGCTATACATTTCATTTGTGATGAAAATATCTTAAACATATGATATTTTAATCAAAGTCGTTAGAGCCATTTTTGAAAAAATTAAAATTTTCGAAAAATATTCCATGTAAAGGGTAATCTGTGGTGGGAGGATTTCCTTGAAAACCTTCGTGTTGCATCTCTGGAAGATACTGAACCTAAATACCAAGTTTGGTGTTTATCCGACTGTTCGTTTCTGAGGTATGCTGTTCACAGACACACACATGGACATGTTTCCAAAAATGCTTTATTTGGATCCACGGCACCTCAAAGCCTGTATTTCCGATGAAATCTCGGTATCGATTTTTTGGTTGGAATGCAATACTTCCTCTACTTACTATACGTAGTAGAGAAAATAAGAATTCACTGCCCATGAATTATGAACTTTACAACTCCACCAGCAATCTTTATACACATGTAGTAATCTTAAATGACATATTGATACCGAGTATTTAATCCTTTCTCATTTATTCTATCCAGTCCACAGGTCGTTCGATTCTTCATACATTCTAATGCTTTCTTAATTCCTCTAAGGTAATCAAGTGTATTGAATTCTTCTTCTTCTTCTTCGTATAGTATAGTAAGTAGGGGAATTATTGCATACCACCCAACAATTTGATACCGAGATCTCAGCGGAAATACATGTCTTGAGGCCTCCTAAAACATTTTTAGAAAAAGGTCTGTGTGAGTGTGTGTGTCAGTCTGTGAACAACATAACTAAACACGAAAAGACGGATAAATATCAAACTTGGTATTTAGGTTCAGTATCTCTCAAAGATGAAACTACAAGATTTTCAAGAAAATCCCCTCCCCCAGATTACCCTTTATATGGAATACTTCCCGAAAATTTTAATTTTCTCAAAAATGGTTTTAACGATTTTGACTAAAATATCATATATTTAAGACATTTTCATGACAAATAAAATGTATATCCTAAATTTTCTTGAAATGTCGCCAAAAGTCCTCTTCTTTCTGAATAGATTTTCCATAACCGGTAAACCGTAAGAGATATACAAAATGTTTCTATACAAAAAATATAGATCTCCTTAAAACACAACTTATGTCCCACACCTTTTTTTGTCGAGTGAACAATTTCCGAGATATTCCTTGTTATTTGTTTGAATTTTCCAATACTTACAGCTTCCTGTTTATTTATTTAGTAGTATTACCTATTGAGTTGGATTGTAAGAAAACTGATGTATCACGTCTAAATGAAGTACTTAAGAAAACGTGGTCACTTTTTTCTCTTGTTTGCAAATGGTTGCAGCACAGAAAGAGTACATTTCCGAACATGGGTTCCTATTGAAAATGTGATCTATTCAGGCCTTTCTTCAGGCCCTAAAAGCTTGTAAGGGGAATTTTCGAACAGCCTGTATAAAGGTAGCGCATCTCTCTCTCTTTCTCTTTCTCTCTCTCTCCCTCTACCTTCTTCTGAAGTCTTAATTTTTCCCGCCGGAAATCGAAGTGCACTGATACTGCGTTTCCAAGCAAAACTCAATGAACCATGAATGAAACAAATAATAAAGAAACCTATAAGTTAGTTTATTGTAGCTTACTTAATATTATGCTATTCCGGAAGTATATGAAATGTGACATTAAATTTTTGTTTATTTTTATTTAAGTTGGCTTCAACATCTGCAACGTCATGTTTTTTACTCTCTTTATGTGTTTCCTTCTGATATTTGAACTCCATGATTCTGGTATATACAAGCACTTATACACACTTAAACTCGAAACCGCAATTTTCTTGGCCATGGAAAAAAATCTAAATCCTGCTCGTAAGTAGAGATCGAAATTGAAACTTAATTAAAATTATATATATATATATATATATATATATATATATACGAGGGTCGCCCAATAAGTAAGCTTCCCTATTTTATAAAACAAATTACACGCAATTGATCATGTTGAATTAATTTTATTTATGTTGTACAATCCTTCTGTTACCTTTCTACATAGTTAACATGTTTTTCCAAGAATTTTTGGGGACGTGACACGAGTTTTTCTAAGCCAGTATTGTACCAGGTTGGATCCTGTGCTCGTAACCAGCTGTTCACTTATTTTACTTCATCATCGGTGTTAAAAGTGCTTACCTTTGAGTTGGAGGAACATGTGAAAATCACTTGGGGCAAGCTCCGGCGAATACGGAGGATACGAGAAAACATCCAACTTGAATTTTGAGCCAGGCGGAGCTCAGAAGATTCAACTGGGAAGTTTCGTATCCTCCATATTCTCCAAATCTTTTCCCAAGTGATTTTCACATGTTCCCCTGACTCAAATGTCATCTTGGAGGTAAACACTTTAACACGGTGACGAAGGTCAATCAGAAGTGAACATCTGGTGACGAGTACAGGACCCGACTTCTGGGACACCCCAGATGTGCCTTATATATAAGGCCACGTTTTCTTTCCTGAATTACTATAAACCATAATGTTTAGTTTCGGAACAATATTGCCCACTCCGTGTATTACTTGTAAAATTCTGCACCATCTGTTCCAGCCCTCGTTTTTATTAAATATATACACACGTATATATGTATATATACTTTCGTGTGTTGCATATAATGGAAGGAGAGAAAAGAGGGCACATGTTATGCGTCAGCTACATCCGGAAGCTGCAGTGCACTTCCGGCTGTGCATTTGATTCATCAAAAACAGAAAAAAATTGTACATACGGTTCCATGAACGTGGAAATGAAATGCTTTGATGATTTCCTGCATTTGTGCACAAATGGTGACACATACACACTGGAGTTTTTATCGAAACCTAAAGAGTACAAAGAAAGTATTCTGCTTTGTAAAGAGGGTATTAACACGTGTTTCACCCACAGTTTAAAAATGGTACTTTTTTATTCGAGTCCTTCATATTTCGAATATTGCCTTAAAATCGCAAGAAAAAGTCATATTTGAATTACTGTTTTGTTTGGAAATTTTTACAACATATATAAAATTACTTCTACTTTACCTGATGTAGAGAAATACTTGCTTACTGTCCATAAAGCATCAAACATTTCCTGCTGCGTTAAGAGTTTGAATTTGAATATTCAATGGACTCCAACATGACTACCATTCGTAATACAGCAGATTTCGAGGCTGTTGTCACAATCTGTCCAAACATTTCTCTGCATATCATTAGTGAAATTTTCAATCTCATACTAGATTTTGTGGTTTAAATCGTTGAGGTCATCCTCTGGTATTCCAGACACTTCATCTTTTAGGAACCCCCTCCCCATCCAAAAAAGGAAATCTGGTGTTGCGTATAGTTACCCAGGCGTGCAGTTAATGTCTCGGATCCTCTGCCAATTCATTGTCTCGGAACATTGTCATTAACAGCGCGGGACGCACTGAATTCCTACAAAATCATAGAAGGTGCGGAATTGAGAGGAATTGGGATATATGAATTCTGTAATATCGGAGAAATGGCATATGTTAGTTATACAATCTACAGGATGATCTATGAAGAACTGACACATTTATTTCTTTAATTACTCTGTTCAAAATTCACTTAATGCCCCAATTTTAGCCCCAAATTTAGCAGAATGTTCTGCAGTTTCGATAGCCTTAGATGTTCATGTTTTATTCGTGATTGTTAGTTTTATTGTCAGCAACTGTTTTTTTTAGTTTGAAAATGGAGTACATATTAAATGAACGACCCTTCATTGTAAAGCAATACTGGATTACGAATTGAATTACAGCTACTCAAAGGGCATATCAGAGAGAATTTGGTATTCAGAATCCTCCCCAAAGAAACACAATACTAGGACTGGTAAACAAATTGGAAACAACTGGACTCTGGTGAGTGAAAAAGGCAAAACTCGTTCATCTAGCCTTCCCACGGTTGTTGATGTAAGAGCACGACTGGATCAGTCACCCAAAAAATCAAAGACATTTGTCGCAGGAGACAGGACACATCTACTCAATGTGTCAGAGTTGTGAAAACTGCAGGACTAAAGCCGTATAGGATTACGGTTGTCCATCAGTTACATGAACCAGATAAGGATAGACGACTGAACGATTGTCGTTGGTTTCAGGCGTTCATTGTGCAAAATCCTGCCATATTGTTAATCACATGTTTCACAAATGAAGCATGGTTCCATTTATCCGGCTATGTGAACTCAAATAACTCACGCTATTGGGCCAGCGAAAATCCACATGTTATTCATGAAGTACCTATGCACCCGGTTAAAATAGAAGTTTGGTGCGCAATTTCCGCACAGAGAATATTGGGACCAATTTTTTAAACAATGTATACACTGCAGAGTACGGACAGATTTTCATGGAGTTTGCTGAGCAATAAGTCGTGTAGAGCTGAGTCAAGGATATTTTCAACAGGATGGCGCTACACGCCATACATCAAATGAATCCATGACAGTAATTGTAAGTTTTTTGACGACCGGATAATTTCCAAGAACTTGTAGCCACCGAGATCTCCGGATTTGACATCGACGGACTTCTTTCTATGGGATTACTTAAAAGACAGGGTTTATGCCACACGTTCCCAGACATTGGACAATCTGAAGCACAACATTACACAGGACTTCGAGCTATTGACAACAGAGTCCTCCAACGAGTGGCCAGTAACATGGAACGACGTGTTGAATTGTGTCTTCTGCAGGATGGAGGACATTTTTAACATTTGCTATAGAAGTAAATAATCTCGCAAAATTCCACTGTACTTGAGGTATAATAACTTGTCGCTAGCATAACTTGTTTTTCAAAAATTAAAGAAATAAATGTGTTAGTTCTTCATAAATCACCCTGTACAATTTGGTAGATTGGCGAAGCATCCTGAGTAACATTAATACAGATTGGCGTGGTTAAAAAGGTATTTTTGTTTTTTGCTGAAAGTTATGTTTTCAAACAGCTAGGCATCAACGTTTGGTTAAAACTGTTTAAATAAATAACGCCCTCCTCAAGAAATGCCAAAACAAATAGTACGCCAGATACTTTCGTATTTCACTCTTACAAGTAACAAGGTTAAAGTGGCAGCACACTTGATAATAACCGCCATTAAAATTCAGTTTTATTTATGGAGTTCTTTAATTCTATGGTTCTTAGCGTCCCATTCTATGTTAGACGTAAAGGACAGGACATTTTGTTCAGAAGCGTATATCAGACAGTCATGTGCATCCTTATCACCATGGCAGTATGACTTGATGTCCGTCGAGCCTCAGGTTAAAAAAGTGGACGAATTTTTTATGATATTCTTGACACACGTGCAAGCGAAAAAAGTGCTTTACCACAAGATCTGTGTTCTTCTATTTCTACGTACTGCCTGCGAAGCTTAAGGTACATTTCTTATTTCTTATTTTTATCATCAGATTTTTAGAATATTCGTAGAGAATAAAAATTAGTGCATTCGTAAAACGACATAATGCAGCATTTAGAAAAAAATAATACGTTGGAGAAAGAAACATTTCGATGGGGCTATGAATGAACGTTCAAGAGGGCGCATCACAGAGTTTGATGTTTTGATTGAGGACTTAATGCTTACTGTTTGACAATATTATGTTCTTAAACAATGATCCAAGATAAAGTGTTTAACCACACCAGTCTGTGTTAAGGTTGCTAAGTCCCAAGTCTGTGCTATGCGGATGATGATGATTATTTGTGTTTAAGGACGCTCAACTTTAAGGTCATTAGCGCCCTTTGAAGTAGATGACAAAGCCAGCGATAAATATCACTACAAAAACTCATGATAAACGTCAGGTATAAAAATAAACATAAGAATCATATCAAAAGTCATGAATAAATATAAATACAAAACTAAACCAAAAATTTCGAAAGACCTGATACCAATATGACTAAATCCGCATTTGAAAATTAGTCTTTGATACAAAGTTAAAAACCCTTTCAACCGCTTGTTTATCGTCCGCTAAGACCTCTGCAAGTCTGGCCGGCAGTTGCAGTGTGTCCTGAAGATGTCCTAGAGGTATCACCCTCTAGCAACACATGACGGATCAACAGATGTTTGCTACACAGCGGTCAAAGAGAGTAGGATTGGCCTTAAAAAGGTAATCGTGCGTAAAATTGCAGAGGCCAATACGCAGCCGAGTCAAAATCGCCTATTCACGACAAGATACATGAGTGGAGGTTACCCAGCTTATCGGAGTGTGCTTCACTATTCTAAGCTTATTTCCGCCAAGGTTTCCAAGAGAAGGTTACGAGAAAATGTTTCCCAGCTTATCGGAGTGTGCTTCACTATTCTAAGCTTATTCCCACCGAGGTTTCCCAGAGGAGGTTACGAGAAAAGGTTACCCAGCTTATCGGAGTGTGCTTCACTATTCTAAGCTTATTCCCACCGAGGTTTCCCAGAGGAGGTTACGAGAAAAGGTTACCCAGTTTATCGGAGTGTGCTTCACTATTCTAAGCTTATTCCCACCGAGGTTTCCCAGAGGAGGTTACGAGAAAAGGTTACCCAGCTTATCGGAGTGTGCTTCACTATTCTAAGCTTATTCCCACCGAGGTTTCCCAGAGGAGGTTACGAGAAAAGGTTACCCAGCTTATTGGAGTGTGCTCCACTATTCTAAGCTTATTTCCACCGAGGTTTCCCAGAGGAGGTTACGAGAAAAGGTTACCCAGCTTATTGGAGTGTGCTTCACTATTCTAAGCTTATTTCCACCGAGGTTTCCCAGAGGAGGTTACGAGAAAAGGTTACCCAGCTTATTGGAGTGTGCTTCACTATTCTAAGCTTATTTCCACCGAGGTTTCCCAGAGGAGGTTACGAGAAAAGGTTACCCAGCTTATTGGAGTGTGCTTCACTATTCTAAGCTTATTTCCGCCAAGGTTTCCCAGAGGAGGTTACGAGAAAAGGTTACCCAGCTTATCGGAGTGTGCTTCACTATTCTAAGCTTATTTCCGCCGAGGTTTCCCAGAGAAGGTTACGAGAAAAGTTTACCCAGCTTATCGGAGTGTGCTTCACTATTCTAAGCTTATTTCCGCCAAGGTTTCCCAGAGAAGGTTACGAGAAGATGTTTCCCAGCTTATCGGAGTGTGCTTCACTATTCTAAGCTTATTTCCGCCAAGGTTTCCCAGAGAAGGTTACGAGAAAATGTTTCCCAGCTTATCGGAATGTGCTTCACTATTCTAAGCTTATTTCCGCCAAGGTTTCCCAGAGAAGGTTACGAGAAAAGGTTACCCAGCTTATCGGAGTGTGCTTCATTATTCTAAACTTATTTCCGCCAAGGTTTTCCAGAGAAGGTTACGAGAAAATGTTTCCCAGCTTATCGGAGTGTGCTTCACTATTCTAAGCTTATTTCCGCCGACGTTACGCAGAGAAGGTTACGAGAAAAGGTTGCCCAGCTTATTGGAGTGTGCTTCACTACTCTAAGCTTATTTCTGCTGAGAACTGACAACTCGTCGCGCCAGCACGATTGCACCGCTCTTTGCACAACAAGCCCAAATTTTTCCGACGTTACACGAGATACTGCGATACTGGGTTCTGTGGTCACCGCCTTAGCTGTCAGATCCGCCAGCTCATTCCTAGGCAAGCCAAAGTGACCAGTTATCCAAACACATTCCACATTAACGCCAGAAGCGTGTAAACCATGCAGGGCATTCTGGATGTCGGTTGACAATCCTTCATGAATCCGTTCATGATCTGCGTCGGTAATGATACAAGGTGGTTCACTGTTGAACGGCGTCGTCGAAAACGGCACTGGGTGTTGGCCAGTAGGTTGTGAGTTTCCAGCCACTACCAACCGTCCATTAATTATGCGTTCCATCGCCTTTTTTACTTTCTCTACTACGTATAGTAAATAGGGGAAGTATTGCATTCCACTCAAAAATTTGATACCGAGATTTCACCGGAAATATATGTTTTGAGGCCTACTGAATCCAAAAAGAGAGTATTTTTGGAAACATGTCCGTGTGTGTCTGTGAACAGCATAACTCAGAAACCAATAGTCGGATAAACACCAAACTTGATATTTAGGTTCGATATCTTCCAGGGATGCGACACGAAGGTTTTCAAGAAAATCCCTCCAACCCAGATTACCCCTTATGGAACATTTTTCGAAAAGTTTAATTTCCCCAAAAATGGCTCTAACGATTTTGAATAATATACCATAAGTTTAAGACATTTTTATAGCAAATGAATTGTATATCTTGAATTTTCTGGGAATGTCTCCAAAAGTATTCTTCATTGTGAACGACTTTTGCATAAATGGTAAACCATAAGAGATAGACAAAATTATAATGCACAAAAAATGTAGATTGGGTTAAAATACACAATTTGTCATATGCACTTTTTTGTTGAGTGAACCATTTTCGAGATATTGCTTGTTATTCCCTTACTTTTTTCCAATACTTACACTTTTTCCCAAATGGGAATTCGTAGTTAATTTTTTCTGTCTTGGATATGCAAAGAGTATTAATCTGTGGTAAAGAGAGTGGTGCTGCACATAGCAACCAGCTATTAAGAGATGTGTCTGTGCTTATAGGCTACTGTATTACTATATTGCCCTTGCAAATACAAAACAGGGGAACATAGTACGCCTTAAGCGATAGTCAAACATTTTTAGAACTGGTCGCTATGTGTAAAATATAATTCTTTTTCCATGTCAAAAGATCGTTTCTGCAAATGTTTGTCTCGATTAATATGAAATAGATGCAGAATAAGAGTTTGTAAAACTAGTTTGTACAAGAGTAGAGAAAGTCATGTGAGTGTATCACATCAGATTGTTTTAGTTCCGTTTATACCTCTTATTGATTTTATCGGCAGCCTTTCCTTAGGAACGTATTGCCTAAAGCAATGGTATAAACTCGTATTCGCTTGTCGTTGCGTTTCTTGCACTTTGGATGTTTTAATCATTGGATCACACCCACACATTCATACTTCCAGACTCCGGGGAAGAGAATAATCTTAGATAGAGAAAACTCCCACCGCAGCCGGGAATGGAATCCGGAACCCTTCGCACTGTAGGCAGGTGCTTTACCGATTGAGCTACGGGGCCAGCCATTCCATCACCTTGCAAAGGGCCACGGGACATTCCAACTTTCAAAATAGGTATGACATTGGCCTCTCGCTATTTTTCTGGAATCTTCAGGAGAGAAGGCATAATACCTCTCACCTCTTAAGGAAACCAATCCAGGGTGCACCCCGAGTGCAGCAATACCGTGCCTACTATAGTTACCATAGTAGACTCTTGGGGCATGTACTAAGCGGGAAGAAAATTTTCGTCTGTTTGGGAATTCACATATCAATATTCTTACAAACACAACTTTGTAGGAATTCAAGATGCCAAAGAACGTTGCGTACCTGACTTGACCTGACCTAACAACGTTGTATTGCTGACCACTTGCTACAAATGAGACATATGACTAATCAAGTTTAAAAATATGTTGTTTTTGAACCAATCACGCTCGTGATTCTACTCAACGTTTTATCGAAATACTCTTGTCATCTCCTCCTTTGGGCTCCTTTTCTTTTAATACTCTGAAGAAGTTCGAGTATCAGTTTGCAGTGATAACTACCAACAATCAATGCCTATACGTTTAAACATAAACAGCTGATGTGTTACTTCACATGACTTTGCCTAAGCTCTGTGTCTTATTAGTATAGGTATACAAATTATTCTTTCAAAGGTTTATCTTCCTATTTACTTCATTTTAATCGAGATAAACTTTTCCAAAAATAGCTGCATTACACATTTCGTTATAGATACAAAGGGAAGAGTGACATTCAAATGTTTTAGAACTGGACGCTACCGCTGTCCTTAAAACTCTTTCCATAGCATCGCAAGAAACAAATGAAAATCTACAAGAATTGAAAAGAATAGTTAAGTATTTAACAATTCAAACCATTAATAGCGAATATTTCGGAAATGGCTCATTGCGCAAATAAATCGTATCCTAAAGAGATCTACATTTCCTGTGTAGTATGTTTTCGTTATTGCTTACCAGTTACAAAAGATTATACAAAATTCCTCACCGAATGAAGAGGACTTCAAAGGCTATTCTCAGAAAATTCAAGATATACATTATATTTGTCATGTAAGTTTCTTTGATGTATATTTTAATCAAAATCGTTAGAGCGATTTTTTTAGAAAATCAAAGATTTCAAAAAAATATTTCATATAAAGGGTAGCTTGGTATGGTGGGATGTTCTTAAGAATCTTCTTGTCTCATATTTGGAAGGTACTGAAACTAAATACTACTTTGGTGTTTATCCGACTTCAGATTTTGAGATACGGTGTTCACGCACACACACATGCATAGAGGGATCTTTTTTTTTAAAATCTGATGTGTTACATTCACATGTCTTTACTCTCTAGCGCTTATTAGTGGATATACAAATCATTCTTATGAAAATTTATTTTCCTATATTTTTCATTTTAATCTAGATAAAACTTTCCGGAAATAGCTACATTACACACTTCGTTGTAGATACAAAGGGAACAGCAATAGTTAAATTATTAAGAACTGGACGCAATGCGCTGGCCTTAAAATTCCATGCTGTTACCAGCAATCGCGAGATACCACTGAATGTTGACAGGACTTTAAGGAATCAACAATTCGAACCTTTAATAACGGATATCTCTCAAAAGGCTTATGACACAAAAAACTTTTTTGAAACAAACTGTGTTTTAAAGAGATCTACATTTTTGTGTAGTAGTGCGTTTTCGTCTATCGCTTAACGTTTATCAGTTATACAAGATTACACAGAATTTCCTCGAAGTGGTCCTCAGGCTATTCCCAGAAAATTCAAAATATTAATTTTATTTGTAATGAAAATATATTTAATATATGACATTTTAATTAAAATCTTCAGAGTCATTTTTGGGAAAGCTAAGAATTTCTAAAAGTCTTCCATGTAAGGGGTAGTCTGGGGTGGGTGGATTTTGTTGAAAATATTCGTGTCGATCTTTAAAAGATACTGGACCTAAATACCAAGTTTGGTGTTTATCCGACTGTTCGTTTCTGAGTTATGCTGTTCACAGACACACACACGGACATGTTCCCATGGCATTTATTCAGCTTTCTTGAGTAATGCTGTTCACAGATGCACAGATCTTTTTCAAAAATTATTTTTTGGGTTCAGGGAAATACATGTTCCTCAAAGCATGTGTTTCCGGTGAAATCTCGGCATCGAATTTTTGGGTAAAATTGCAATACCTTCACCACCTACTATGTACGTGGTAGAAAAAGAAAAAATCTGATGTGATACATTGACATGACTTTCTCTGCTCTCTATCGCTTTAGTCAGTATACAAACTATCCTTACTAAAATTTATTGTTATATCTACTACGTTTTAATCCAAATAAAACTTTGCAGTAAAAGCTACATTACACATTTCGTTGTAGATGCAAGGAGAACAGTGATAGTCAAATGTTTAAGAACTCCACGCTATACGCCGACCTTAAAGTTCCATACTGTTTCCTGCAATCGCGAGAAACAACTAAATGTTAAATGTCTTACTTACAATCATAGATTAAGGAATAAGGAGTTCCTACTGCACGTTTCGTACGCCAGATGACAGAAAATAATACTTATATGGTCAAGTTCCACTGAAAAAGCAAACAAAACGTGACCATACGATTCTAACTTGTTCTTAAATCAAATTTATATTGCAAATAAATACAAGTATTTATGATTTCATTATATTAATCATAATTTTTGGGTAAATCACATCATTTGATTCGTAAAATTGTCTTAGCAAATGCCACTCATAGTTTCCAAATCCGACAGATAAATTCTCTCGTCACTTCGTAAATCATTTCGTGAGTAATTTTCAGTTTTGTGTTTCTATTATTGAGGATTAAGCATTTCTCTCTTTTTATCCTATTTGCATTTAATTTGTCCGAAATTGTGTACTAAATGGTGGTAAGATCTCTTGATTCACCTTAAGTGAATTGGACACACACGTGTCCAATATGACAAAAAATTATTTGGGTAAGCCACTACTCCTGTTTTTCCTTTTTTGTGACTTCCCTGAGAGATTCCAGGCATAACATGGCCAATAACGAGTATATTTTAATCAACTGAGGCAGTTCCATATAAATTAGGTGGTCTGCGGATCTCAGGACTGTACAAACACTTAAAACAGATGCAGCAGCAACACTTTCCCGGGTACTTTTTTACTTTCTCTACTACGTATAGTAAGTAGGGGAAGTATTGTATTCCACCCACAAATTCGATACCGAGATATATATGTTTTGAGACCCCCTGAATCCAAAAAAAAGCATTTTTGGAAACATGTCCGTGTGTGTGTCTGTATGTGTGTGTGTCTGTGAACAGCATAACTCAGAAACGAACAGTCGGATAAACACCAAACTTAGTATTTAGGTTCAGTATCTTCCAGAGATGCGACACGAAGGTTTTCAAGAAAACCCCCCTACCCCAGATTACCCTTTACATGGAACATTTCTCGAAAAATTTAATTTTCTCAAAAATGACTAACGATTTTGATTAAAAAATCATATATTTAATATACTCTCATGACAAATAAAGTGTATATCTTGAATTTTCTGGGAATGTCTCCAAAAGTATTCTTCATTGTGAACGACGTTTGCATTACTGGTAAACCATAAGCGATAGACAAAATTTTACTACACAAAACATGTAGATCGCGTTAAAATACACAATTCACGTCATATACATTTTGTTTGTTAAGTGAACCATTTTCGAGATGTTGCTTGTTATTCCCTTAAAATTTGACATTCGCTTAAAGCCTACCAATTCCCCTTGCATCTACATGAAAGTTAGCAATAAGATTAACATCTCGATATCTCATTAATGAAGCATATGGAGAATAAGCGTTTGTAAAAATAGTTTGTACAAGAGTAGAGGAAGTCATGTGAGTGTAACACATCAGATTTTCCTTCTAAGAGAGTCTGGATAATGCACAATAGGCGATATGGTGCAGGTTAGCGCAGACTTGGCAGCTTTACACACTGATTGACATGCTGAGGTTACCTAAGGAAAATAAAAAGATACATCTGAAGTGAACTAGTCAACTACAGTAATCTTCGTTCATTTCACACCGCTAGACAAGCAGCCGAGCCTGTGGTAGCACACGAGCCATTTCTCAACTTGTGGCTCACAGGCATTTTACGTCACACAGCAGCGACATCTGTTTCAGACGTTTCCCGCAATGGCACGAACAAGTATCCAGTGGTTTTCCCGCAACATTATACATCCTGCGTTTATAGTCACATGTAGTTGTATTATAAAGTTTTAGTGACAGTTCTCTACGCTTACTGCGGCATAAGTATGCTAATTTGTGAGTATTCGTGTTTTAAACTAAACAATTATTCTTTTAAGCTTCTAGTTTAACGGCAAAGCATATTTTGTAACATGTTTTTAAAATCAGTTCAACAACCACGCATACCAATCGCCGCTTATTTTAACTGGGCCCACCCCGTCCTATAACACAATTGCAGTGAGAGCTTGAACTTTGCTAACGTTTGACATTAAAATCTAAACACAACATTCTCTTGCTCATGAAATATTCCAACAAAACTTTGATATGCGTAGCTAACAACTCGTAACTTAAACCATCCCTTGCACTCGAGGCGGTTAGAAGCTTTTTGGACTCGTAGAACTAACTTCATAATCACTTACTGCTGAATACGTATCTTCGGTTTCTTGATATTCCTTCATCGCTTCTTTTTTTCGAAAGTTCTATTGTCTAGGACGTTTTTCTCAAAATCCTTTTCTAAAAGCATATGTTGGCACTTGTGACCTTGCTCTTAATAATTCCTATAATACACCCTTTTGTTACAAAATATTTTATGAAAAACACAATCACAATTATTTTTTCCGCTATGTTTCAATTTGTATTGTTTAACAACATAAAGTTGCTAATCACAGAAGCTATTTATATCCATCTTTATCTCCTTTCTTTCATCCAATGCGATTGTTAAGACTGTGCTTCATAATTCCGTAATAAAGCCCAATTTCGTCAGTTATGCTAATGAAAACAGTTTTTTTCTCACATATTTCAATGGTCACTAAACGCCGAAAAAAGCAAAGAAAAAATAATTATGTAAAATACATAGAAAGTCTAATATTAGTATGCAAGAGATATGTAAATTTTGTTGAACTAGTGGCTAGACTCCAAAGATTTAAGCTTGTGTATGCTCCTAAGAATGTTATAGTCATCTTTAAACAGAATGGCATACTAGGTATGCGATTAGGATTAAATTACAGGTGTGTTATTTCTATGACGGGAATACTACGGTAGCATTGATATAATCTACTAGGAATATTTGGAACATAAAAGTTGCCTTTAGTTTTATACAGATTTCATCATCAGCAGCAATGTTTAGGCCTGTTGGCCTGTTCCAACCTCAAAGGTATGTCGAATTGATGTACCAATCTCTTCGATGGACATTAAAGTAGGTTGTATTGAAAGAGTTGTATTATATTTCAACTGTTGGGGAGCCGAACTTGAAGTAGTTGTAACCGCACGTATGGTAAAATGTTTCCGGTAGCCTTCGTCCCAAAAAAAATTGTTTAAAAAAATATTAACTTTGTAATTTTGACTGTTTCTTTAAATATTATATATTTATGTTTGCCTCGGCTGAGTCAGCATTAGTTTTTTTTTTAGAGAGATGAATTTCTTAACAGGGCGTGATGCGGCTGAAGAATGTACGCTTACACAGATTATAAGTTTTAATTCACTCCTTTTTTTAATTTTTGACTGGATTTTAATAACACTTCACTGATTTAGAGAGTTGTGAGATTCTTTTGTTAATTACTTGCACTTTTTAATACGTAAACTATTTTCGTCACACACAAAAATGTATTAAATTTCTCGAGGACACATCTCGCGTCCGGTTAGGAACACTGTCAACAACCAACACGTCCAGTTATGAGCGCTGTCTACAAGCAACTGACTTGATTTCTACCGCCTAAATTTGTAAATTTCTGTATTTCAAGTCTCTGATTGGCTATTCCTAATCCAATAAAAATTTTTATTTAACTTATGCTTTTTTCTAGTTGTTGAATGGCTATTTTATAAACTGTCGCAAAAATTACATTATTGTTGCTCCAAGAATGACTACTAGCATTGTTACACTTTCTTACTCATTATTGCCTCAAGGTTACCTCATTGTTACCTCATAGTTAGCAACTTTTAACCTATTATTCTCACAGCTCCTACATTATTAAATTACGTAACATATTCACATAACATTACTGAATATGTATACAATAATATAAACATTTACAATGACTGTAATATACACTTTTTATATATTGTTACATACACACATATTGCTTTAAGGCGGGCTGTTATTATTTTATATTACATAATTTGACTGAAAACATTTAAGTGATAAAAATATTGCCTCAAATTGTTTAAGCCTTTTGGGGGAGTCGATGGACTCCCAATCTTAAAATGTAGTCGTAGTATGTTATGGTATTGTTTAATTTTCTCATTAAGGCTGAATATCTTTAACTCTTGCCCAAACTCTTAATTTTTGTTTCTATCTAATCTTCAATGGCCTGCCACCGCTCATAACAGTCTTATTTCTGCGAATTCTGATGTCTTTCTTTCTCACAGTCTAGCATTCAAGAGATATGGACATCTAGCACTTTATAAAATTTGGGATTCTTTCCTTTCTAGCATTTTTAGCAAAGTTTTGTTTATTATCCCAGATAAATAATTCAATCGTTGAGTCTTATATTTTCATATTTCCAATTTCGTATACTAATAATTAAATTCTTGTTCCTGTTCTACCTTTTTTGTTGCTGTAATTAAGTCCTGCGGATCATTCCAGCGTTTCATTTGAGGTTCATGATTAATAAGAATGTCTCCTGTCGGCGTTACGAGCGCTGCGCAGGGTAAATTTGATGGTGGTGTTGCAAACTTGCAGGGCATATTTTCGTGTGCTCTTTCCGGACAATTTGCCTTCACCATGGCTGGTGTGGATTTCTCTTAGCTTCACCTCGCCTCTTTATGAGTCGGTGTAACCAGATCTGCTGACATGGCCGTCCAGCACATTGAGTATTAAATCCTCTCACCAAGATCAGTGAACCGCCCGGTTTCAAATAAAGAATAAATACCCTTCAAAATCTTCAACTCCATAATTGTGTGCTTAAAGGCTCTCTTTAGTTTTGTATCGGTTTCAATCAAAATATGAAAAGCATAGATGATATTCGTCGTCCTCCGTGGACTAGTGGTACCGTGCTAGCCTCTGGTTCCCAAGCTCGCGGGTTCAAACCCGGCGGAGGGCGATGGATTTTTTCGGGCGTAAAAATCCTTAGCATGGCTTCCTTTGGAAGGAAAGTAAAGCCGGTGGTCCCGTGTCTTTTACGGCACGTAAAAGAACTTAAAGCCTGATAAAGAGGCCTCTGAGCAAAAATTACCGGTCTTTCACGCCCAATATGGAATGGGACGCTAAGAACCGTAGTATTTAAAGAGCGTCCATAAATAAAAAATCTGATGTGTTACACTTACATGACTTTCTCTACTCTTGTACAAACTATTTGTACAAACGCTTATTCTCCATATGCTTCACGTTAATCGAGATATCGAGATGTCAAACTTATTGCTAATTTTCTTATAGATGCAAGGGGAATATGGTAGGTTTTAAGCGATAGTCAAATATTTTAAGCGCTGGTTGCTATGTAGCGCATTCCATTCTCTTTGCATGTCCAGGACATTAAAAAAATGAATAACGAATTTGACAAAAAGTATAAGTATTGGAAAATTTAAGGGAATAACGAGCAATATCTCGAAAACGGTTCACTCAACAAAACAAATGTATATGACATAAATTGTTTATTTTAACGCGATCTACATGTTTTTGTTTAGTAAAATGTTGTCTATCTCTTATGGTTTACCAGTTATGCAAAAGTCGTTCACAATGACGAATACTTTTGGAGACATTCCCAGAAAATTCGAGATATACATTTAATTTGCAATGACAATATCTTAAACATATGATATTTTAATCAAAATCGTTTGAGCCATTTTTGAGAAAATTAAAATTTTCGAAAAATGTTCCATGTAAAGGGTAGTCTGGGGTGGGGTTACTTTCTTGTAAACCTTCGTGTCGCATCTCTGAAAGATACTGAACCTAAATACCAAGTTTGGTGTTTATCCGACTGTTCGTTTCTGAGTTATGCTGTTCACAGACACACACACACACACACACACACACACGGACATGTTTTCAAAAATGTTTTCTTTGGATTCAGCGGGTCTCAAAACATATGTTTGTGGTGAAATATCGGTATCGAATTTTTGGGTGGAATACAATACTTCCCCTACTTACTATACGTAGTAGACAAAGTAAAAATAAAAAATTCTCTGCAAGTACAATGATTCGTAAGTTTTTCATGCATGTAGATAGACAGACGAAGCACGCTGATACCCTCAGAAATAACAGCGAACGCAACCGAAAGCCACAGCCCTGTACTTATGTATGTATTCTGCTCATAAAATGCGTTATGGAGACCATATTTATTATGATATTTGACATTTATTCTTGAAAAATGTTAATTATTTTAAAATTAATAAAACATTTTGTACTACTCATTCTATTGTTTTTAATGACAACTTACTCTCTTTCTCTTTCATAGAATTTTTTATCTAGTGACTCTGCAGACGTACTGAGATAATAACCTTAACTACATTCCAGGGATCTTTAAAGTAATGTTTTCGCAACTCTTGCTCTTACTAATGAATTTGCTTAACATGACTCGCTAATTACTTTTTCTTCGGACAAATTTTTTTCAGCTCAAGCTTAGTATATTATACGAAGATTATTTATTGCAATTATTTCTTTATCTTACTAGCATTTATTTATTTAATTAATTATATCTTACTGCCAATAATTGAGGTATTGCTAAACAAACAGGAATTGTTTCAAATGCTTAGTTACACATAGTTTCAAAATTAGTAATAATCCAGGTATTTTGATTTTTTCTTTAATATCCCATTAGATTCCTCTTTCTGGTGAAAGAGAGTAGAATGTTATAGCGTATAATCTAGGTGCATGTTACACACAAACCTCATGACAGTTGTTTGGTTTCTCCTTTAATGAGTTATGCGCTAACAAGTAAACAAATACGCTATCGAACGCGCACACAAAAGCAACGAAACACCATTTAAAGGGAGCTAGTTAGTTTGCTCTCTATTCTAAAACCAGTCATTAATAGGAATTATGATTATAAGTTTATTTTATTCGTGCATTCCGTTCTTTTGCTTCAACTTCAAACTTAGGACTTATTTATGTATTTACCTAACATTAATCAGAGTTCAAATTTTAGAAGTAAAGCTGTATTGAAAATGTTCGTGAAGTAAAGCATAACAACTGAAAACAGGAGCTAAGGAAAAGTTGTAAGAAGTTTGCTACGGGAAAAGAAGCTTTTTCCCCGTATCTTCCCTTTTGTATTAAGTTTTTAATTAAGTTTGGGCGCGTTACCCAGGTCAGCACTATCATGGTGCCTAATGAAGATATCGAACTTCCATTTCCAGGATAACGCGTCCCACATTTTGCAAGGACTATCAAGGGAAAAGCCGTTCAGATCGATTCTTTACTTTGGTATTACACCTAATGTCCTCAAGCTTATAAAATACATTAAATACGTTTCCAATGCATAAGGCGAAAACTGCCCACAAATGACCTTTTTTAGGGTTCTTGTGTAATCCATTATCTGGAATATCCTCTTTGAATTGATAAGCATTTTATCAGGGTAGGCACTATTCCTCCCAATGATTCGATATCGAGATTTCACAGGAAATGTGTGTTTTGAGGGCTCCGAAATCAAACAAAAACATTGTAGAAAAGGGTTCGTGTCTATGTACAGCATAACTCAAAAATGAAAATCGTATAAATATCAAACTTGGTATTTAGCTTCAATATATTTCAAAGATACGACTTAAAGATTTTCAAAAAATCCCCCACCCCAGAATATCCTTTACATAGAACATTCTTAGAAAATTTTGATTTTTTTCAAAAAAAAAGCTCCAACGATTTTGATTAAAATACCATATATTTAACATATTTTTATGACAAATAAAATGTATATCTTGAATTTTCTGGGAATGTCCCCAAAAGTCCTCTTCATTCTGAATGGTTTCTGCATAACGGGTAAACCGTAAGAGATAAACAAAATGTTTCTACATAGAAAATGTAGAACTCGTTAAAACACAGTTTATATTATTTACATTTTTTTTTCAATTTTCTAATACTTTTTCCTCAAATGGGAATTCGTTGTTCGTTTATTTGTTTGGTTTCCTGATGTCCTGGAAATACAAAGAGAATGGAATGCTCCACATAGCAACCAGCTCTTAAAATATTTGACCATCGCTTAAAGCCTACCAATTCCCCTTGCATCTACAAGAAAATTAGCAATAAGATTAACAGCTCAATATCTCGATTAACATGAAGCATATGGAGAATAAGCGTTTGTAGAAATATTTTGTACAAGAATAGAGAAACTTATGTGAGTGGAACACATCAGATTTTTGTACTGTATTATTCTGTATTACTTCACAGAAGGAATCATAACTCCTATACTCTTTGGAGTATAGAGGTATATTTTAGCACCCTCTTATAGGAGAGGTTTTGCTTTACAAACTGATATCGCAAATAAATATGGCATCATCCATATGTATAATCAAAGCATACCTATATTAACTAGAGGAAGTTCTGCATTTCACTCAAAAACTTGATACCAATATTTCCTCGAAAATACACGTTTTCAGACTTCATGAATCCAACAAAGAAGTAATTTTCAGAAAAAGTGTGTGAATCTGTAACATAACTCAAAAGCGAAAACTCCGTTACATACCAAACTTGGTATTTATGTTCAGCATCTTCGAAGGTTTCGACATGAAGATTTTCAAGAGAATCCCCAATTCAAACTATCCTTTATATGGAAAATTTGTCGATAGTTTTTATTTTCTCAAAAATAGTTGTAACGATTTTGATGAAGATACTTTCGTGACAAATGAATATACGTATATCTTGTATTTTCTGGAAATATGTTCTGAAGTACTCTTCATCCGGAATGACTTTTCTATAAGCCTTAAGAGATAGACAAAGTCTTACTACACGAAAAATTTAAATCTTGTTAAACTATACAACTTATCAGAATTTTTTCTCCTTTTTTGTGGAGTAAACTATTTATGAAATATTCCTTTTTATTGATTTTAATTTTTAAATACTTTCAATATCGAGATTTCACCGGAAATACTATTTTGGGACTCCCCTGATTCTAAAAAGTATAATTTTAGAAAAAGGTACGTATATGTCTGCGAACAGCATAATTCAAAAACCTAAAGTCGGATAAGTACCAAACTTAGTATTTAAGTTCAGGATCTTCCAAGGTTCCAACACAAAGATTTTCAAGAATATCCCTTTGCATGAAAAATTTTTGTTAAATTATTATTTTCTAAAATATAGCTCTAACGATTTTGGTTAAAGTACCATGCAATAAATATATTTACATAAAATTAAATGCACATCTTGAATTTTTTGGAATAGCCTTTAAATTCTCTTTAGAAGAAAGTTTGTATTATCCTGTATGACTTGTAAACGTTAAGAGATAGACGAAAACGTACTACACAAAAAATGTAACTCTCTTTAAAACACACAGTTTACTTCAAATAAGCTTTTTTTGATACATAAGACATTTCTGAGGTATCTGTTATTAATGGAACGAATTGTTCATTTCGTAGTCCTTCTTTAAAGTCCTTTCAACACTCAGTTGTTTCGCGCGATTACATGGAAACAATATGAAATTTTAAGATTAGCATATAGCGTCCAGTTCTTAAACATTTGACTATCCATGTCCTCTTTTTATCTATAACGAAATGTGTAATGTAGCTATTTCTGCAAAGGTTTATTTGGATTAGAAGCAGTAGAAGCTTTAGTAAGAATCTTTGTATACTCAATAATAAACATTAGAAGGTAGAGAAAGTCAGCTGAATGTTCACATCAGATTTTGTTTACTTTGTCTACTACGTATAGTAAGAAGGGGAAGTATTGTATTCCACTCAATAAATTCGATACCGAGATTTCACCGGAAATACATGTTTTGAGGCCCCGTGAATCAAATAAAGAACTTTTAGAAAATAGTGTGTGTGTATGTGTCTTGTCTGTGTATCTGGGTCTCTTTGAACAGCATAAATCAAAAACGAAAAGTCGGATAAATACCAAACTTGGTATTTAGGTATTCCCCCACCCAGACTGCCCTTTACATGGAACATGTTTCGAAAATTTTTATTTTCTAACGATTTTGATTAAAATATCATGTACTTAAGAAATTTAAATGTATATTTTGAATTTGAATGTCTTTGCAAAACTAACAAACCGTAAGAGTTAGACAAAATTTCTCTCCACAAAAAATGTATAGCTCGTTAAAGAACACATTTTATGTCACATACATTTTTTTCCTTTTTGGTTGGGTGAACCATTTCTAAGATATTCCTTGTTATTTGTTTGAATTTTTTGATAGTTATACTTTTTCTCAAACCAGAATTCGTTATTCGTTTCTTTTTTGTGTCCTGGACATGCAAAGAGAATGGAGTGCTGCACATAGCAACCAGCTCTTAAAAGATTTGACTATCGTTTAAATACTACTATATCCCCCTTGCATCTACAAGAAAATTAGCAATAAGATAGAGTCTGCAAATATTTATCTCGATTAACATGAAGTAGATGGAGAATAAGCGTTTGTAAAAATAGTTTGTACAAGAGTAGAGGAAGTCATGTGAATGTAACACATCAGATATTTTTATATTCATGACGCTTTTCTCGGCTACTGTTCAAGTACGTAAATACGATTTTGAAATAATACTGGTACTGATGAAGCTGGGTGATAATAAGTTGTTTATTTATATCTTTAAAAAATAGTTACTAAGAAATGTTAATAAAAATGTGTAACTAAAGAAAAATGCTACATTCCTTAATAAGCCACATTATTGTATAAAACTAGATCACTGAACTTAGAAGGTATGCATCTGCATCCTTGAGAGTAAACACTGGTAATGTCTATTAGCACTTACTGGATATAAAATTGTTGGAATACACAACTCTTTTTAACATATTCTGCGTTATCATTTGCTGTATGTTAAACTGAACTGGGGTAGGCGGTAAACTGCAGCAATAGCTTTTTAAGAAAAAATCAATTTTTATAATCACATCTTAGTGGAAGCATAGCTGGAATTTAATTTTACTGATAATTTCTAAGCAAACTAAATCATACTAGCCGTTTTACTGAGAATTGGATGAGTGGATTTTTAAACCACAAATTATATTTTTCTTACTTCCATGCCTCCAGATCTTGTATTCTAGATATATTAAACTGACCCAGAATAATTTTGAATCCTTCTATTTTATTGCTTATATCTTAATCTCTATCATCTAGTATTTATTATTGATGGAAATGAGAAAAAACTATGATATGCATTTTGCGTAGTCTATAAATATACTTAATTAGCGAAATATGTATGGAATTAGGGCAACTAATGGTTTAGAGAGACGCAATAAAGGAAATTAAAACAATTTTGCTTCCGTTTGATTCAATAGTTGTTTAACCTTTCATTGCATAACGTTGTACATGACAGAAGGTGTTTAGTCAGGGTTTTAGAATATTTTGATACCATGTTTTTGTTGCTTTCACATTATACCAACATTCAAATATAAAATAAAGACCATATAGCCATTCTATTTAATAAAAATATTAAACTATTTCAATATAAATGCAGCTTTCGTTCTCATTTTAGAAGAAAAATAAAACTCCATGCGACTGCTATCAAATCCTATGATCCATAGGTGCCATCACACCAGTTGTTTTACGTGGGCCCTCCCCATCCTTTACACAGGCATATTTGACAACGGTCGCTGGGATGCAAGCTTTCGGCTTTGAATCGATAGTCAATTCATTTCGTCTCGTCTCGGCTATGAATAGCTTTCATTAAGGCCAGGAAAAAAATTTGATGAGATGCATTAACATGACTTTCTCTATCCTCTATGGTTTATTAGCAGTATACAAACTATTCTTACTAAAATTTATTCTTATATCCACTACGCTTTAATCCAAATAACCCTTTGGAGAAATACCTACATTACATATTTCGTTATAGATAAAAAAGGTAACAACGATAGTCGAATGTTTAAGAACTGGACCCTATATGCTGGCCTTAAAATTCAATACTGTTTCCATACAATCGCGAGAAACAACTGAATGTTGACAGGACTTCAAGGAAAACCAGGAAATAAGCAACTCAAACTATTAATAACCTATATCTCAGAAATGCCTTAGGCTACAAAAGACTTATTGGAAACAAATTGTGTTTTGAAGAGATCTACATTTCTTGTGTAGTACGCTTTTGTCTATCGCTTAACGTTTACCAGTTATACAAGGTTATACAAAATTCCTTCTAAATGAAGAGGATTTTGAAGGTATTACGAAAAAATTCAAGATATATACTTTGTTTCATGTAGCTTCTTTAATATATGGTATTTTAATAAAAATCATGTCATTTTATAGAAACTCACTCCATGATGCATCATTAAAAGATACAGAACTTAAATACCAGGCTTGGCATTTATCCGACTTTTCGTTTTTGAGTTGTGCTGTACTCACACACCCATCCACACACACACACACACACACACACACACACGGGTTTTTTATTACTGAAAATGCACTTTTTGGATTCAGGGTGCCTCAAAACACGTGTTTCCGGTGAAATTTCGGTATCGAATTTTTTGGTGGAATGCAATACCTTTTCTACCTACTGTGTACCTGGTAGGAAAAGTAAATAAGGATTTAGAAATTAGAACAAAAGAGCAGCATGGATAGCACAATTAATGCACAATACACACAAACATTTTTAAGTTTAGGGAGCAATCTCTGACATCACTATTCAGCTATTGGCAAAATTGGCTGAAGTAGGAAATCCCATTTAAAATGCTTGGACGTTGTATTTTGGCTGGAATTAACGTGAGGAATTAATAATATCTAAATGAGATGTACAACTTGACTGACAGTTCAGCTCGTACACTATGTGATCAAAAGTATCCAGACACTCCCACAAACATACGTTTTTCATCTTAGGTGCACTGTGCTGCCACCTACTGCCTGGTACTCATTATCCGCGACCTCAGTAGTCATTAGACATCGTGAAACAGCAGAATGGGACGCTCCGTGGAATTCACGGACTTCGAACGTGGTCAGGTGATTAAGTGTCCCTTGTGTCAGAAGTCCGTACGCGAGATAGCCACAATCCTAAACATCAATAGTTTCACTGTTTCTCATGTGATAGTGAAGTGGAAACGTGAAGGGACATGTACAGCACAAAAGCGTACATTTGAAGAGGGTCGTAAAGAGTAATAGGCAGACATCTATTCAGACCATCACACAGGAATTCCAAACTGTATCAGAATTCACTCCAAGGACTATGATAGTTAGGCGTGAAGTGACAAACCTAGGATTTTATGGTCAAGCGGCTGCTCATAAGCCACACATCACGCAGGAAAATGCCAAACGACGCCTCGTTTAGTGTAAGGAGCCTCAACATTACACGATTGAACAGTGGCAAAACGTTGTATGGAATGACGAATTACGGTACACAATGTGGCGATCCGATGGCAGGGTTTGGATATATGCCCGGTGAACGTCATCTGCTAGCCTGTGTAGTGCCAACAGTGAAATTCGAAGGTGGTGGTGTTATGGTGTGGTGGTGTTTTACCTGGAGAGGGCTTGCAACCCTTGTTGTTTTGCTTGGTACGATCACAGCGCAGACCTACAGGATATTTTAACCACCTTCTTGCTTCTCACTGTTGAAGAGCAATTCGGGGATGGCGCTTGCATCTTTCAACACGATCTCGCACCTGTTCATTCTGTAGGGCTGTGGCGGTATGGTTACACAACAATAACATCCCTGTAATGGGCTGGCCTGCACAGAGTCCTGGCTTGAATCCTATAGAACACCTTTGGGAAGTTTTGGAACGCCGACTTCGTGGCAGGCCTCCCCGACCTACATCGATACCTCTCCTCAGTTCTGCACTCCGTGAAGAATGGGCTGCCATTCCTCAAGAAACCTTCCAGCACCTGACTGAAAGTATGCCTGCGAGAGTGAACGCTGTCATCAAGGCTAAGGGTGGCTCAACACCATATTGACTTCGAGCATTACCGATGGAGAGCACCACGAACTTGCACGTCATTTTTAGCCAGGTGTCCGGATACTTGTCATCACGTAGTGTATGTACATGCACGGGACGTATTTGGAGTAAATTATAAGTTTATCCCAACGCATGATTGAAAACCTCAGGAATTAAGTGTATTTTGAGCCACTTTCGGTTGACCAACAAAGATCTTTGAACCATTCAACATAAGAACTGAAGATAATTGAATTAGAATAACATGTTCAATTACCAGTTACTTCATATATATGTTGTATATATGTAGAAAGCAGACTATTCTAAACAAATGCTGGTAAATGTAAACACTGTCCACCTGTGAATTTGGAAATATTTTCAGTATACGGACTGTTGATTTGGGGAAATATTCACGTTATTACTCCCTGACTGAGGATTTTCCAGGTTCTCAGTCCTCATAACAGTCAATGCCTGGCACTTTTGCACGCCTTCATCTCTGATTTGCTCATGCAAAGTATTCCAACGTGGTTCAGCGCCCAGGTATAAAACCTGTAGGTCCTCTCATTCCTTCGCTTCCTTATCACCCTAACACTGAGGCAATGGATTTAGCACGCTGGATGCCTTCACCTCAGAAATGGGTCCAATCATCGTTTGGTGGAAAGAGGTATCCCTAGAAGGCCATATGAAAAGAAGAAACAGAGTTTAGTGATATGAATGAGCTGTTATCATTAAGTGTTTTAGTTATACACCTTTAAAATCTGTTGAAACAGAAATTCCCGACGCGTTTCTCGTTCATACACTGTGTGTGTTTAACTGCTCACAGGTGTACTGTGTTTAATTTTAACACTTACGGTGAAGCGGTGTTCATAAAGATGTAAAGTGCTTTTGAAAAGGGTTTTTGAAAACCTGAGCATACTTTCATAAAATTTTATGAACGTATACATGTTTGGGAAGTTGCTTTGGAATGTATGCATTGGAAAGATATCTATTATACCTTGATCAGCGTTCATTTAGTTTCAATGTAAACAAATACACGTGTGCTTGTCCGTGGCACAGATGTATTCTTCCTCTTCTACAGCTAGTTCTCAAGACATTGGCTTAGTTTAAGCTTTTTGGGGGGTTATTTAATGTTGTTTATACACCTATAAAATGGTTTAATATAGCTGGATTAGTGAGAGGTGTTCCATAATGGGTATATTTAGCGGTGCAAAAATCTATTTCTCAGAAATACACTGTCGGTGCGGAAAGGGAAGATGTCCCTTCCATTGTATTATACACTTGCCTTACTTCCCCACCTCTCTCCCCAGGCGAGATAGGCAATGACTGACGATTTTGGTAGGAGAATCTGCCCATTCTGTGATTTGGATGAGGACTGGGTACATATTTTGGAGGAATGTGCACAGTGGGAGAACCAACGAACAATTAAACTGAAAGAAAAATTCTTAAGTCCCTAAAGAAAGAGATTGGCATGTTGGGATCTACTGGCTGACTAGAGGAACTGGCCAAACATGGGCAATTTTTTGGCTAAAGTGCGCGAAGCTAGGTCGAATTTGTTCCGTTAGACAAAGGTAATTTATCTCTATTTCCCTTTTTCCTGTTCGTTTTTGTTGTGTTTTCTTTCTCTGTTGTTTGTCACCCTATTGTATCTTAAATATGCATGTACGGTCAATGACACATGCACTAAATACTTGTGAAATAACTTCAATAATTTGAATCCAATAAAGATACCTTATCTATTTTCAGGTAAGAACAGGCCCGTCTTTGCATACCAATAAGTTATTACCGTTCGGTCACGGTGTGGACAGTGACGGTAGTGGTTCGAGTTGTGGCAAAAGGACTTCGTTTTATTTAATACTGAAGCAGATTGGCTTTGATTTTGTGAACAGGAAAGAAACAAAAGTGATTATTGTCGGAGAATATTGTTGTGTGGCGTCATAAATATTAACGAAACAAAGGTGGCGACTATGGGCGTTTAACAGACGTGTAGTGGACCGTTTGGTCATTAATACCGCGAGATTGATTCAAGAGATGGTTCCGAATCTGATCTGGAAGGATTAGAGCCGCTGCAAAAATCGGAATAAAAGTAAAAGCAAAAACGTATCATTATTTTCCTCCAGTAATATATTAACGATGATCTACAAAGCAGGTATTACAAAGAGATTAATTATATAATCTTCGAGTTCTGCACATTAAGCAACGTCTGTGATGTAATCCCAAATCTGCACTAGTAGTGTAAACCGAACAAAATGCCACCTTTCCTTCCCCCACTCCTCCATCTTCTCCTTTCCGCTTACACGCGGAAGGATATGCACATATCAACTCTCGCCAGGTCATATGTGTTGGAAAACTTAACATAAGAAATACGGATTGAAAAAAAAAATTAAAAAGTAGGCTCAAACCGTACGAATGTGATAGAAATGCTTGAAACTTTTGAAGCAGACTGTAAATCTATCGATCACAAACCCAAATAAAAATTCTAAGCCATTTATTCTTAATTTATTAACTGTTTCATCTCAGAATGTAGGTAAATTCCCTAATGAAAAATTAAATAGGGGTTAACTCGACCCACTTGAGATTCGAGGTCGGGTAGTCCAGATTACTAGACAGGGATGGTAGCTATCACACCTTGTTCAGCTGTTTACAGTTGCACCCTGACATTGGTTGTGGAGTTCGCATTTCTGTCGCTGCATGCCGTTATGGTATCTGCAGAGATTGTGGACACAAACCTTGACCTAATGGCCATGCAATACTAAAGCATGTAGTTGTACATGCAAGCCTTAAAACACGGAGTTCTTTTTCTTTTCCTTTTTCACTTCTTCATATAACCACAAATGAAGTACCACTTTTACTTCAGCTCTTAATTTTAGCAAATTTAGATAAGCTCATAATAGGGGCAGTAGCAAAACACGGAGCTCTCACCCCCCTGTGCAGGTATTACTCGCGCTTATACTCGTTTTTTCTGTAAGAAACAGCCTTAATAATAATCTTTTTGGTCGACCACATGTAGTGCTGATAACATGTGACGTAACTGAACTAAACTGACATCCATAACGCTTCAGCGACTCATTGCGTCCTTATGCGGGTGCGCGCGAAGCTCACCCGTACCTTTTAACATCTTCAAATCAGCAGTCCACTGGAATCCATTCTCAGATAAACAATGAAATGTGTATATTTAAAAGAAAATAAATTCTGCTCATTATAATTATAATATTCTGATAAATTGAATTCATCTCCTTTGCTTCTACCGAGTGTTTCAAATTGATGTATACACACTTTGAAACGTTATTTCTCAGCAACGAAATGAGACAGAAATACAATTTTTGATATGCATGATGCAGAAAGCACTGGAAAAGCATAACAATACGTTCATCGTTCTTCGTGGGTTTATAAACCAACAAAATTCCGGTGAGATTGGTATCAAGAAAACCAGTGTTCATCGAATTGTGCGAGATCAAAAATGGAAACCTTACATTCCGAGACTTCTCCATACACTTGAGGCAGTACTTTTAACACTTATATGATATCAGTCTAATTATATAATATAAAATATAATAACAGCCCACCTTAAAGCAATATGTATATGTAATAATATATAAAATGTATGTAACACTCATTGTATTACGTTTATATTATTATGTACATGTATAATAATGATATGTGAATGTATTACATGATTTAACAGGCTGTGAGAATAGAAGCCGAAGGTTGCTAACAATGAGGTAACCTTGAGGCAACAATAAATTAGAAAGTTTAATAAAGGCTACTAGTAATTCTTGGAACAATAATGTAATATTTAAAACAGTTTATAAATAGCCGATCGAAAACCTAGAAAAGCTTTAAGTTAAATAAAAGTATTCTATTAGAGTAGAATTAGCCAATAAGAGACTTGATGTATAGTAAATGTACAGATGTAAGTGGTAGACGCCAGACGCTAGAAGGCAGCGTTCTCGAGCAGTTCGATACGTATTCAGTGTGAGACATAATAAAGTAACAAAAATCTCACAGCTCTACAGTAGGATACATCAGTGAAGTGTTATTTAATGGTGTGAAAGATTAATATAACGAAATTAAGTACCATTATAATTTGTGTAAGCCTTCATTCTTTAGCCGTACTACCCCTGCTAAGAGATACGTGTTTCTGTAAATTACTACTGACGCAGCCGAGACATACATATATAGTATTCAAAAACATTAAAAAATACAAAGCTGACTTTTTTAAACGTGGGGCGAAGGCCACCGGAAAGTTTGTATCATACGTGGGGCGAACACTCCAAGAAACATATCTCCCGCAGTACGTGGTGCAAACAGCAGTAATAAACAACTGCAAGTTTGCCTCTCCAATAGTAGGGCAATAATCTATCTCAAGTTTGGCGCCCAAAGCGTGGTGCTAATAACGTAAAAATATTCTACTACACACTAAATGACGATGATCCAGATAGACGGCTGTTGTTAGTGATTCCTGACGAAAGGGAAAATTTTCAAGACTCAATTGTTTGGTCAGATGAATTCACACTCAAGCTTAATGGCACAATTAATCAGCATAATTGTGTGCACTGAGCTAAGGAAGACCCACACATCGTTTAAGAAGCTGCCGTCAATCTTCCTGTAGTAACGGTATGGTGTGGACTGTCTTTCCATAGGAGGGGGAGGGCTACTACTTCGAAGAGACTGTAACGGATTAGACTTACTTGCAAATGTTGGAAATCATGATTCCACGTCTTAACGATCTCTTTGAGAATGAAAATGAGGTTTACTTCCAACAAGACGGGGCTCCACCTCACTTCCATGGCGTTGTGAGAAAGTTTCTCGATCGCACAACCCCTTTAGACTTTTACCTTTGAGGTACTTTAAATATCGTGGTGTAGGTCACAAAACCACAAACACTGGAGGAAGTGAGAGATTGGAATGAACATGCCATGAATGATATTCCATTACCAACCATCCACACGGTATTTCGCTCTATTTGACGTTGTTCTTGGGAGTGTACTGTGACAGAAGGTGGAAATTTTGAACATATACGGGCTTCGGGAAGTTAAGGAATAGAACAAAAAAATTATTCATTTGTCTCATTTCCTTGCTGAGAAGTAACTTCTCAAAGTGTGCACACATCAATTTGGGACACTGTTAAGTATATATTACCTGCAACAAATCAGTATAAACAGCGTGGACTCAACATTACTGGCATCCGATCAACAATTAATTACACACAATTACACACAAAAGTAAGATATTTTGTAAAAACACAGAGCTTTAAAATTATAGCGTATAGTCGTATGCAACTCGAATATGATGGTAATTAAGACGCCGTTTCATAAACATACTTGCGTTTTAATTATTACCATTGTAAACTTGCTGCATAATATACTAACCTAGGTCCATTCTAAGGCAGTGTACATTTTATTTGGAATGCTCTTAACGTTTCAAGTGACTACGGGGTAACAGAAGCGAGGGGAAATGGTTATCTCGACCACAGCAACAAAACTAAATTTTCGCGGTTACAAGGAGACGCAGAAGTAAAAAATCGAAGCAAACAAACAAAGTTGACAGCAGATGAGTAATGACTATGTATATGACAATCTCGCAGCGCTGCAGTGAGATGAGTGAGCCTAGCCTCTCCTCTAAAATTCGTTAGTGTCATACTATAGCAGATGTCTGTTATTCTGAAGATATCTATAGTTCTAGATTTGTTCACCGTCTTCCAACTGCAAACTTAAGAGCCTGGAATATTATATACTTAATGCCTGAAGAATAAATTTTACTAAAATTGCTAGGTCGTTGCTGGAAAAAACACCTTCTGTAGAATTCCTTGCTTGAGCCATATACAAAATAAAGAGCATAAAGTGCTCTTTTAAATAAATATGATTATTATTGCATTCATATGCCTTTCTCTACGCATTATTACCCTCAAGGGCTCACCCTTGTGAGTACGGGAGTGGAGACCCCGAGGTACTTGAGCCACCCAGCGTCTGGGGGTATAACCAGTTCACCCTGTCTCCTGGGGTCAGAAATAAGGAAACCTGGTCCTCCAGGTTGGAGTTTAAGCTTGGGACTCACATCCTCACTTGTAAAAACCTTGTTAAGACGGATGATTTGTTGTTGGCGACTTGGAATGTTCAAACTATGTTATGACCTGGAAAAATGAAACAAGTGGCAAATAACTCTTAAGGTATTGGCCGGACAGTAGTGTTGCAAGAAAAACGTTGGAGTGGAAAAGGAAGAATAGATAAACAGGATTACACATTATTGTATTGTGGATCAACTGAGCCTGGACTACACAAGATAGGATTTATTATCGCAAAGGGAATAAAGAAGAGCCTAATAGAGTTGGACCCAGTTAATGAAGGATTTGTAAAATAGACTTAAGGTCCAATTTCAAAATGTGGCTATACTTTCTGTGTACGCATCTGTGGAGGAAAGGACGAGTTGACAGGGAAGAGTTTTCGTGAGAGTTTGGAAGGAGAGTGTGGTGAAGGAGTTTCTGGATACGTTGATGTTCTTGGGTGATTTTGGTGCTGGAGTGGCGGGGAGGCAAGTGTTACATGAACTAGGTTTCGCGGTTGTTGCCTTGCATGGACAGTTTGTGATTGGAATTAATTGGATTATTAAGGAAGGAACTTTCACGTGTGTTATTGTTTTTTATATCTGTGTAGAATTGCATTGTACGTTTACATTTGCTCAGGGTTAGTCCTTATTTGCCATATTCTGTGTGATTTCTATTGCTTAATTTTTGCATTTGTTGATTTACTATTTCTATTTTTGTAATCCTGGTGTTTCTCTCTGTGAATGCTCTGACTGCATTGGTTTTGTACCAGAATGTGATTATCTATATAACCAGAGCTACTTCTGTAATCTAAGTTGATTTGTACTTGTTTTGTTTTTATTGTATTGATGTATTGACTTGAATAAATTTATAGCCAGAGGGAGGCGCTGATGACCGCCGCAGTTTTGCGCCACTCAAACCGCTATTACTACTACTCTACGTATTATCGTTTATTTTTATATAGACCTTGCAAACTATTCTTACGAAAGCTTATTTTTCTATCTGCTTCATCTTAATCTAGATAAACATTTACAGAAATAGATTTCTTGTATATTTTGTTGAAGGTACAAGGGGGATAGATGGTATTGAAACGATAGAAGTTTAAAAGCTAGTCGCTATGTGCTGGCCTAGAAATTCCATACTCTTTCCATGACATCGTGAGAAACAACAGAATAGCGACAGTAAATTAAAAGGTTACAAAATTTAGAAAAGTTCAAAATAATAAGTTACATCTCGGGAGTAGCTAATGGTATAAACAAGTGTTTAAAATAAACTTTGTCATTAAAAGACTTAATACTTTTGCATAATACATTTTGTCTGTCTTATGATTTATAAGCTACACTACGTGATCAAAAGTATCCGGATACCTGGCAGAAAATTATGTTCAAGTTCGTTGTGCCCTCCATCGGTAATGCTGCAAGTCAATATGGTGACAGCCTTGATGACAGCGTTCACTCTCGCAGGCATACTTTCAATAAGGTGCTGGAAGGTTTCTTGGGGAACGGCAGCCTATTCTGCGGAACTGAGGAGAGGTATCGTGTAGGTCGGTGAGGCCTGGCACGAAGTCGGCGTTCCAAAACATCCCAAAGGTGTTCTATAGGATTCAAGTCAGGACTCTGTGCAGGCCAGTCCATTACAGGGATATTATTGTCATGTAACCACAGCCGGTCAGTATGAACAGGTGCTCGATCGTGTCGAAAGATGAAATCGCCATCCGCGAATTGCTCTTCAACAGTGGGAACATTACCGCATGTCTAGTAGACAGAGAAGTTATTGCATTCCAAACAAAAGTTCTAGATTTCACCGGAAATGTATGTTTTAAAGTCCCGTTTATTAGTAAAGTATTTTTACAAAAAGGTCCCAGTGTGTGTCCATGGGTGTGTCAGTGAGCAATATAACCCCAAAACGTAATTTATGATAAATATCAAACCTGGTTTTTAGGTTCAACATTTTCTAGAGATGCGACGCGAAGATTTACAAGAAAATCCTCTCACCCTAAACTACGCTTTACATGGAAGATTTTTCAAAGTTTTCGATTTTTTAAAAGAAATGACAATGATTTTGATTTTGATTAAAATACTATAGGCTTAAGGTATTTTGCTTCAATTAAAATCTATATTTTGAATTTTCTGGAAATAGCCTACGAAGTCCTAATTCGGAAGGAATTTTGCATAATTGTGTATACCAAATAAACCATATGAGATGTACAAAAGGGGACTACAACAAAAAATTTATATCTCTTTAAACCACAATTTATTTAAAACAACCTTTTTGTGGCAATAGCCATTTTGGAGGTATTCGTATTTATTGGTTTAAATTTTTCAATACTACGACATTTTAAAGTGTTTTCTCGTGATGGCATGGGAGTCTAGGACTAGGCAGCAATTCGGTTCCCTCTCCCCTTGTACTTTCAACGAAATCTGTAATGAAACTATTTCTGCAAGGTGTATTTCAATGATTAAGAGGAAGTATATAGAGAAATAAGCTTGCGTAATAATAGTTTGTGGAAGCTTTACTATAAATATAAACCAGATAGGCAGAGAAATTAATATGAATGTAAGACAGCATTCTTTCTTCTATTCGAAACAGTTTTTCCAAAATAATTATTGGTGTAATCTACTCATCATAGTTAAAAAAAAAGGACACCCCTTGCTTATTTTTGTCCGTTAGACACTTACGGCTTACGTTTTTTCTTTTCTTTGAATCCAATAGCCTTTACTCCTTTATGATGACTCTGGAAGTACGAGTGTTTCTGAACTAATTTCAACAGGTAAAGGTCACCAAGTTCCTGAAACTTTTTGCTTTCCTATTGACCGTTTTATTCTACGAACTTGCTGCCTTTTTTTTCGCTGCAAGTTCTAGACACTATCGGAAACCACAAATCCCTCCGACAAAACATAATCTAGAAGTCTCGCCTTCCAACAGAGATCTTCAGTTCTTTCTTTCCTTGTCGGCAGGAGTTTTTCCTCTCCCCCTATCGAACTGTCGGCAACTTCTAATCACTTGTGTTCCTGACTGACGTAATCCAGCCAACGTTTCATTACGTTTTATCCGCTTTCTCTACGCACGTTTTCGATACGAGGGACCTGTCACACACACATATTGATGTCCTCTCGCCACAGCGTTTCTAATATCCTTTGGGGAGCTGTCCAGACCACTTCAGCTCAGCTTGCCGAATTTTAACTAACGCTCAGTATAGTCAGTAGATTGTTGGAAGGTAACTTGACAACTTTCTCTGACAATCTAAAGAAAGTAAGTCAGTCTTGCGGATTCTCGGAAAACTAAAGGTTCTAGAGTAAGAAAAAAACTGATGTAAAAATTTCTGATATCGTATATTACGTTTACATGCCTTTCTCCTTCTGTTATTTATTCTTATGCAGCTTCTTTCAACTATTTGAAATGAGATATACCACGCACACACGCACACACATGTATATACACAGACATATAAATCAATAATAAACTAGAATCGTATATAATAATATAATTCAGCAAGAAAGATGGAATATTTAGCAGCCAAGCAATGTACAAAGATTGTAACTTAGATAAGTAAGGAAGGGCGAGCTAGCTAATTCCAGGTAAAAGATAATTTTAGGTAGAGCCCACCTTTCACTAAGCTAATGAGCAATAAGGAGAAATAGAAAGAGACATTGAATTTGCTTCCGGACGCGTCACTGGGGCGCCTATGCCAAAAGTTTTGGAGCACAATGTTTTCATACATAATACGGTAACGCAGTCTGAGGACCAATTAAAAATGTCGTTACATTTTGAGCCGCAAAGGTGAGCGTCACTAAGTTTAGGTATAAAAGGGGAAAAAAAAGCCCTAGATTTTCAATCTCTTACAGAATCTCGTCGAAACATAGTGCTACTCTCTGCACGACAGATGCACGTGTGTTCATATGGGTAGGAAGCGTGTGCAGTAAGATTAGGTTCCTAATTTATTATTATGATGGGAATTGTTACAAAGGGAAAACCTAGCCACCCATAAATATTTATTTGATAATTGACCACATTTTTAAGGTATATGCAGTGTATTTTAATTTGCCTCAGTTACGAAAACCCTGAGACCATTGAAATTAGTTAGATACGTAAATTATTCGGAATGGAGAAATCAGCAGCTGCTGAGCAACAATAGCCGACACTGGACACTGCAGCAGAGGACATCAACCAGAGGAACAACGTTTTCCTCCTATAAATGATGCACAACGCTTTCCCGCTACATATTCTTATGAACCCTTGTTTTTATTTTCTCTTCTACATATAGTAAATATAGTATAATGGTGTATTTATTGGACTTAAAAAGTTTTAGACTTTCAAAATCGTACATCCCGCGGATCCGATAGACCGTACGTACTTAAATAGTCCATATGTTTCAGTCTATATTAATCACATTGTGCTTTAAAGTTAGTGACATTTTATAAGCATTGAAAAGAACAGAGAGAGAGAGAGAGAGAGAAAAAAAAACAGACAAACTAACAACAAAAATCTCACAGGCTGTCCCCGTAACACCTGATGCTCGGCAATGGGTCCGGGGTTTGATTCTCGGCTAGAGAAGTGGGAATTTTTCTCTAGCCAAGATTATTTCCTATCTTCCCCAGAGTCTGGAAGTATGAATAAAGTGTGATCTAATGATTAAAACTGCAAAAGTGCAAGAAACCCAACGACAAGATACTACGAATTAACACCATAGCCAATAGCCAATAAGTTCCAGAGGAAAGGCCGCCGATAAGACCAATGTAGTTAAAGGCGGGATATAAATGGAACTAAAAAGAACATTTCACAAACAAAACAGAAGTAGAAAAATAAAACAGAAATCTGATTTTTCTCTCTGTTTCACGTTAATCAAAAAAATCATTGCAGAAATAATTCTATTACACATTTCGTTTAGATACAAGGGGATAAAAGAAGCCGAATCGATATTAGGATGTTTAAAAACCATGACGCTATATGCTGGCCTAGAAATCTGTTTCCTCGATATCACGAGAAACAATTATTGAAAAGTGATAGTACCTTAAAAACCTTATGTGGCAGATTCAGATGACTTTCTCTACCCTCTATCGTTTATTAGTGAGTATACAAATTATTTTTATGAAATATTATTTATCTGTATACTGCATTTGAATTAAGATAGACGTTTGCAGAAATAGTTAAATTGTAAACTTCGTTATAGATACAAAGAGATATTAAGAACTGGTCGTCACTTTTGCTGCAGTATACTTCACCTACTTCTTTTGTCGTTATGTAACTAGTTCTGTTATCTCGTGCGCCAGCTGCTCCGGTGGTAGAGCTATGGGTACTTTCTCAGTGTATGCGTGGATATATTGTTAAAGGGCAACACCAGTTTAAATTGATTGAAAATTTTAATGTGATCTAATGCGTGAGTTATTGAAGCGAGTTTCCAACCGTTTGAAGAAAAAGAATGAAACGGATTATGAATCGTATCACACGAAACTATAACAATTGATTATTACACCGCTAACTTCTGCAGTATCAATCTTATGGTTTCAAATAACGTTTCCGCAAATAAAAGAATATAGTGATTTGTGCAAGGTTCTAGTTAAGAAACGAGGAATACTTCACATGATCGGCCTGGGTAGGGGATATTCAGCGGTCGTGCTGTTGGCGTGCTCGTTTCTCTTTGTTGCGCCAGGATGTACTTTTACTTTACGCTTGGCATTCACTATGAATAAAGCTTAAATTAAATGCAGACTATGCGAACGAAAATTGTCAAAAAAGCAAATTTTTACTTTCTTTCTGCAGTATTATTAATTGAAATATCCTCTTTAATTTGATACACACGTTGTAGGTCATACGCTTATATTTTAAATATATCTTTAAAACTGGTATTGCATCTGCCATTCTGTACTGTGAATTCTGCATCACTTCACAGAAAAAATGTATAACTCTTAACACCTCGGAGTATATAGATAAACTTTAACTCATCTTTTAGGGGAAGTTTTTCCATACAAATTTGCACTGCCGTTAGTTATGGCGGCTTCTGCATGCTCAAGGCTTAATGGTTTCTTTGCTTGCAAATGTAAGTGAGTTTGTTCTCCTTTTAGCTTTGTACAGATTTTTCTGTGAATTATATTTTCTGGTATACATGACCCTTTTATCAGAAGCTATTGAAGATAACTAAATTAAATTTTAGGATGATAAAAATAACACTAAACGTATTTCCTTTTTAATCTTTAGATCCACTTGTATATTAATAACATGGTTATTTAAAAAAATCCAATGGTTGCATTCACATTACTTACTCTAGACTCTGTTGTTTATTAGTGGGTATGCAGGCTTATTTTTACGAGAGCTTCTTTTTCGTCTATTACATTTTAATACAAATAAATATTTGCAGAAAAAAAGCTACATGACACATTTCGTTGTAGATACAAGAGAACAGCGATAGTCAAATGTTTAAGAACTTGGTGCTATAGCTGCCCTTCAAATTCCATCTTCTTTCCACGACATCGTGAGAAAACTGAACATCCACAGGACTTAAAAAGAGGGACAAAGTATTTAATAATTCAGCAGAAATCTCAGAGATAGTTTATGTCACAAAAAAGTTATTTGTAGTAAATTGTGTATTTTAAAGGGACCTAAATTTTATTTTACACTACGTCTTCGTCTATCGCTTAACGTTTACCAGTTATAAAATATTACACAACTTTTCCTCCGAATGCAGAAGGAATTTCAAGAAAACATTTTATTTGTCATGTAAATATTCAATATAATTATAGTATTTGAATCGTATTCGTTAGACGTTTCGAGAAAATAAAACAAATTGAAAAAATGTTTCACGTAAAGGGAAGCTGGGTATTGGGGAATTTTCTTGAAAATCTACGTATAGCATCTTTAGAAGAATCTAAACTTGAATATCAAGCCACTCTGGCTCATGGATTTTTCGTGGTTTCCCCGGGTCGACAGGCGAACGAATGGGGTAATTCATCTTCTACCTTTCTCTCATATCCTGTACTCATCATCTTCCTTGTCATTTGTTTCATGACAAGTTGTTTTCAGGGCTGTAGGACCAGGCGACGGTGTTCGGCGTGTTGAGGCTGGGAGGTGGCTTGCGCTCTGTAAAGGTTCTTTCCTGGCGTCACTGCGGTACCACTCAGTCTCTCCTCCGAGTGGGCTCCGCCCCTGGGACTCTGATGGTTGGTGTCTTGTGGGTTGGGACTGGGCGGCGTCAGATGCATTCTACCTGGAAATGTTAGGGACCCGTCCAGCTTCCGCCCGTATCCGGATCTAGTCGATCTTCAGGTCTCTCCCCTCTTCCCTCCCTCTCAGGAATCGGGTTGGAAGCAATAAGAGGGCCATTGTGGCCTACTTGCGGTGCTATGCCCCGACTCCCCCCGTGAAGCGTTCCTTTACCTTTTCCTGTTTGAGTTGTGCTTTCACAGACATACACACGGAATTTTGTCTAAAAATGCTTTTTTTATTTAGGGGGCCTCAAAACACGTATTTCTGGTGAATATCGTTATAAATTTTTTTCATGGAATACAATACCATCTCTACCTAATATGTATGTGGTAGAGAAAGTAAAAATACTTGCTGATTAATTATAAAAATATGTTATAATTAAGAAAATAATCCCATCTTCATTAATAAACTTATTGTATAAAAGATCCATGAACTTAGAAGACAGCGTCTACATTCTGAAAAAAATCTGATGTGTTACACTCACATGACTTTCTCTACTCTTGTACAAACTATTTTTACAAACGCTTATTCTCCATATACTTCATGTTAATCGAGATGTTAGTCTTATTGCTAATTTTCTTGTAGATGCAAGGGGAATATGGTAGGCTTTAAGCGATAGTCAAATATTTTAAGAGCTGGTTGCTATGTGAGGCATTCCATTCAATTTGTACGTCCAGGACATAAAAAAAAAAAAGAATAACGAATTCCTATTTGAGAAAAAGTATTGGAAAATATAAGGGAATAACAAGCAATACCTCGAAAATGGTTCACTCAACAAAAAGAATGTTTATGACATAAATTGTGTATTTTAACTCGATCTACATTTTTTGTGTAGTAAAATTTTGTCTATCTCTTATGGTTTACCAGTTATGCAACAGTCGTTCACAATGAAGGATACTTTTGCAGACATTCCCAGAAAATTCGAGATATATATTTCATTTATCAGGAAAACATCTTAAACATATATATCTTAATCAAAATGTTCAGAGCCATTTTTGAGAAAATTAAAATTTTCAAAAACTGTTCCATGTAAAGTGTAATCTGTGGTGGAGGGATTTTCTTGAAAACCTCTGTGTCGCATCTCTGAAAGATACTGAACCTAAATACCAAGTTTGGTGTTTATCCGACTTTTCGTTTTTGAGTTATGCTGTTCACAGACACACACACACGGACATGTTTCCAAACATGCTTTTTTTTGGATTCAGGGGGTCTCAAAACATATATTTCCGGTGAGATCTCGGTATGGAATTTTTGGGTGGAATACAATACTTCCCCTACTTACTATACGTAGTAGAGAAAGTAAACATGTCAGGTGGTATCTTAAATAATTTCTGAGCTAATGGGTCTCAAATTTAATAGATTTAGCATTGATAGGTTAGGACTTTTCATCTCCCTTAAATGCGAATGTTGTCCATTCATGAAGCCGGTACAACGTTTTATTGAGTATATCTTCCTAATATAGCAGGTAGGTATGGAACCCGGGCAGAAATGATATTACTATAGTTGTGACACAACAATTACGATGTGAAAGTATGTTTTTGGCACGCGCTACTGAACGCACATTTATTCGTTGTTCTGTTCTCGCTGATTCGCTTCCCATGTCTCGTACAACACTTGTCACAGATGGGAGAACGCGATTGCTAGGTGATCTGATGTAGATAAATTACAATCTGGGGGAATTTTCAGCCATCTTGGGCGTGAGTGCATGTCAGCCACGTGACGCTGGTGGTTGTTATTGTCGGGCGGGCCGCCCAGTTATTTATTAACTGTCAGTCGCAAGATGATCGAACATGATTCATACCGGTGGTGCTTTTCGCTTACATGCCTAGTGATTTATGTGACAGCGGTGGCAAGCAGGGCTGACCAAAACCTTTGTTTCCTTTCTCGCTGATCGTTGTCACCCAAACGGGCGACATGACAGACAGTGTACAGGTGAGTCAACCTTCCTTTGTTTTCAACAAAATGCATAATATGTTTAGCCGTAAAACACAAGGTATTTGATATTTGTTTGCTTGTCCTACAAATGATAGCAGCGCAGATCGAGCTCTCTGGATATCCCATAGCCATTTTAAAACATTCATATTCCGGCAGTTGCAATATAAATTTTCAAGTATAATGTGCGCACTCTGCAGTGAAGACTTAACCCCTTAATGCCTAAATTAAGTTCGGTTTTAAGAAGCAAACTAAAAAGCAAATTTAGTTTGGGGAGATTTAGTCCTGCCTAACATCAGACATAATGTCGTATCTGATTTGTGTAATTAGGTATAATAATAACTTTAATTGTTTTGTGTACTGTGTGGTCTTATATTGTTATATCTTATTTCAGTAACACGATATGAATAAGATACTCAGCATATTGTTACATGCTGGGGTGAAACATGATTAAATTTCGATCACCCCAACACGCACATGGGGGAGCGTGGCTGGTTACCGGCAAGGGGACCGGGACCTTTGTGTACAGATTTACATGAAGGCGTGAGGTTTTAGATTATACAAAAACATTACATAACACACATTATCTGGAATTTATTGATAAATATTTGGCGACTGTACATTGTGCACTTAGGAAAACAGGATGGGGGAGATGCCGCAAAGCATCACCATGCTTCCAATGCTCTCACACAAGTGACGCTAACTATATTCCCCCTCCTCCAACCGTGACTTGCCAAGCCAGCCAGGGTTGGCGTCATACCAGACCGTTTCCAAACAAAGCCCTCTCTCTGGGTGTTCCACGCCAAAGGAGGGATCGTTAAGTTGAAAAATAATAATCAAAGGAACCCAATAATGCTATCGACAATGCAACACAATAATGCTTACTGATAAACCTTAATGTTTGGTTACACTATGAGCTTTAAGCTTTATTGGGCTCTCCTTCTAGTCGGCCACGATATAGCGTGTTAGGTGGAAAGAGGAAATAAACAGTTACGGAATAAGTGGGCGGGCCATCGGAAAGACAGATAAAGAAAACATCCGCAGTTGCGAGTTGTATTTACTAGCGAGACTGATGCCTGCAAATGTAGTACTGTTCTCATTCTGCAACTGTACATGCATTCTTCTCTCACCTTGCCGATCATTTCCCTCTGATCACAAGCCTTAGTGACGTCACAGTGTCACAAATGCATTGGCGCACTCATATCGTGGCCGACTAGTACAATATAATTTAATTCCTAGCCTTGTATTCTCTTACTTCTAGACAGTTTGCCATCACATTTTCTATTGTATCTTTTCTTGAGGTCTACGATTCGAGATTTAAATCCCACTTTCTTATGGAAAACGTTCATCAGCTGTTACCGGATATCAAATTAAATGTTGTTGTGATGCAAATTCTCAATGTTAAACATAAAGGGGTTAAAATAAGGGACTTATGGTTTCCCTATTGTATAAGATTTGCCGAGAACTAAGAATACTTCACCACCTATTTAAAATATTTCGAAGTAGGTATACATTGCTTTCGTCATTTCAGTATCCCATTATTGTGATATATATATATATATATATATATATAGATAGATAGATATATATACGTATACATAGCGGTTGTTGTGTCAAACAAATGACTATGGTAGAGAGCACCACCTTTATAAAGCTTAAGTTTGAAGTTTGACGATACTACGTTATTAGTAATTGCTTGGCAGTCATCAATAGTGAACGCTCTCAGCGAATTTGTAAACGTGGATAAAACTGGTCATCGTTATGTGAAGCAATACTTTCATTTGAAAGGTCTTAGTCCAACTAATATTAAAGCTGAACTAGATTCTACTCTGGGGGAGTCTGCTCCTTCGTTTACAACAGTAAAATATTGGGTGGCAGAGTTTAAGTGAGGCCGTACGAGCTGTCAAGGCGAACATCGAATTGGTTGACCAAATGAGGTCACCACACCAGAAATTGTGAAGAAAATCCACAAAATAGTATTGGATGACCATCAACTGAAAGTGCGCGAGCTAGCAGATATCGTAGGCATTTCAAGAACTGTTGTACATTGCATACTAACTGAAAATTTAGACATGAGAAAGTTGTATACAAGATGTAGGGTGCCGCGTTTACTCTCAGTGGAACAAAAGCAGCGTTGTGGGGATGTTTCAGTCGAGTGTTTGGCGGTGTTTCGCTGCCGTAAGCCGAGTTTTTGCGTCGATTCGTAACCAAGGATGAAACATGAGTCCATCACTTCACACCGAAGACGAAGGAACAGTTAAACAGGGATTGAACGGGGAGAATCGGTCCCAAAGAAAACGAAGACAGTTCCATTTGCATACAAGGTCATGGCGTTAGCTTATGCGATGCGTGTGGGATAATTTTCATTTATTATCTTCAAAAAGGAAAAGAAATCAATGGGAAATATTATGGAAACTTATTGCAGTGTTTGAATGATGAAATCGAAAAAGAAAGCTTTGTTTCATCAAGTTAATGCACCAGTTCACACATCCATTTTCGCCATGGCCAAAATCAATGAGTTAAACTTCGAATTGCTTCCTCATGCACCCTATTCGCCAGACTTAGCTCCCTCTGACTATTTTCTGATTTCAAAGTTGAAGAAATGTCTTGGTAGTAAAAGATTTGCCAACAATGAAGAGGTGGAGTTTGCAGTTGATGGCTTTTTGCAGAACTCGACGGTTGTTACCATAAACAGAGTATCGAAGCTATTGAACGTTGCTGGGAAAAGTGTATCGAGCTAAAAGGAGGCTATGTAGAAAAATAAGGATTTTTGTTTTTTCCAAAATTTTTGTGTTTTCTTTGTTAGGTCGGGTACTTCTGGGACAACTCTCGTACATAAACTTAGAGGAGTCGCACTTCACCGCGACAAAGAACACATCCAGAATGGCGATGATAGAAATCACCGGTAAAAATACCTTCAAACAAGGGGATGGATATATATCCAAGATAGTGTTTGAGGGAAGTATGTCAACTGGTAAAAGGCCCTTCCTGCGCTCCCTTCGTCCCCGCTGGGAATATAAATCTGCCTAGCCTGGCGTTCAGGAGGCAACATCGAAGAACAGTTACCACTTGACGACACTACAATGTTGAACAAGTCTACCCAGGATCGAGGGAGCACAAACGGGCAATTCACCTTCAGAATCGGGAACCATGAAACCATCTGTATAAGGAATAAACCACAACAACGATTACGGTGTAGCAGTGGCTAATTTATGTACTCTACAAGGCCGATATAGATATTATCTGAGTTTGATTATCTGTCGGTTCGGTTGTTTTATGATTTGTAGAATAGTATTTGTTCCACAAAGGGATTCTAACGTGACTATAGATGGCATTATTTTCTCATTTAAACTTCTTATTGGTAAAGGCAAGTAATAAAAGGGCGGGGTTCTGTTTAACCCTTATAGTAATGTTTTCTTGTATAATATAAATTCACTGAAATAAATTGAGATGGTGTATTTCTGTTAAAGAACAGTGTCATAATGTTCAAGTAATTGAAAATTAAATGGTTTTATGCTGAAGAGGAAAACTCGGTCACTGATGTGGTGGATCCCATTTAATGCCTAGTGCAATTGGTGCTTGGGTTTGTCGGATTCCAGTAGAACCATTTGAGTCGTTTGTTGCTGAACCAGTACAATAGTAGAATTAAAAGCTTTTTTGGAGGTTAGGAGTTCCAAATTTCATGTGAAAAGCAAATGTTCAGACTAGAATATTGTTACATGCTGAAGTGAGGGCCAAATGTTCTCAGCAAATTACTAAATGTTGATCACCCCAACACGCACATGTGGGGGGACGTAACAGAGAAACTGAAAGAGGACCAGAGCCTTGGTGTCTACATTCCGATGAAGGCGTGGTTTTTTTAACAAAATACACAAATTTTGCATCACACACATTGCCTGTTATTTATTGATAAAGTTTTGATGGTCCTACATTACACACAGGGAATAAAATTTTGAGAGGAGATACCACGGTGTCGATGACTGGCCGCATTCGACCTACTTCTTATACATTCAGTCAACAAGTGACACTCACTCATAAAGAAGTAACGTTAACTCTCTGCCCCCTCTCCAACCCTGGCTAAGGACGCTAGCCAGAGCTGGTGGCCATACCAGACGGAGATTCCAACAGAGCCCACTCTCTCTGGCGTGGTCAGCCGCGAAGGAGAAGGCTCGTTCAGCCGAAAGAAATGATAAATCACCCCAATAACACTGTCGACAAAGCGGCGCAATAATGTGTCTGGTATTACAATGCCTACTAATACGACACAATATAGTTGTGACAGCTGAAAGTGCTGTTCAATTATTTGGTTGTATAGTATGAAGCATACATTAAAGGTAATTCACGTAAATGATGGGTTTGATATAGTTGGCAGTTTATTACTTTGGATGCAATGTAAAGAGGTTTTGAAACTTCATTAAAATTAATTTAATTAAATAAAAAGGGTAACACGTAACGAAAGCATCAAATCGTGTAGTAATTAATATTTAACATGGCATTCAGTACCAAGGCAAAAGATTCGAGATATATATTTCATTTGTCATGAATATATCTTAAACATATGATATTTTAATCAAAATCCTTAGAGCCATTTTTGAGAAAATTAAAATTTTCGAAAAATGTTCCATGTAAAGGGTAATCTGGGGTGGGAAGATTTTCTTGAAAACCTTGGTGTTGCATCTTTGGAAGATACTGAACCTAAATACCAAGTTTTGTGTTTATCCGACTGTTCGTTTCTGAGTTATGCTGTTCACAGACATACACACACAGCACACAAGGACATGTTTAAAAATGATCTTTTTGGATTCAGGGGTCTCAAAACATATTTCCGGTGAAATCTCGGTATGGAATTTTTGGGTGGAATGCAATACTTCCCCTACTTACTATACGTAGTAGAGAAAGTAATAATGGCATATCGGACAGAGATGCTTACATTCTATTTTCTGTGAGGGTTATGTACGTACTATCTTTCACAAAGGTAAACGGGCAACTCAAATGCGACCTGCGCGAAGGGTCACCTAATTCTCAGGCGATCCTGCATAGATGGTATGGGAATGAAATTTGTCACGTGTTTCCTTACTGTGCAAGGCGGCAACCATCACCTTGCCTCACCTCGCATATTTGAAAAGCAATATTTCCTCAAACATTGTAAACTGACGGACAAATATTGCAAAATTCAACTTCAGTACATGTGTATAAAATAGGTGGTTATTGGATCAGATGTAAAAACGTTTCCAATGTTGGATGCTTTACTAACAAACGTATGCTTAATCACCAACACATTATTTCTGTGCTCGTTAAAGTGTGTTATTGCTGTTCAACAATGGTGGCGAAACGTGGATTGACGTGACGTAGTCTTTTTGTAGGGAATATCATTATTTATATAACTTGTGCCAATTAATATAAAATTATACAAATTAATGGAACCTATTTCTGATAAAGTTCCTCCTTAAGAGCGTAAATTAACTAAGTATTAACCTGTCTTGCATCCCTGTGCATTATGGATCTGAATTTAAGTTGATATTTGGTTTTATGTTTTTTCTTCAAATGCGGAAGGATATGTAAGCAGCCCTTGCGTGTTTAATAGTATTTTTTCACTTCTTACATGGTTTCAGTTCCAACCAAAAGTGTTTTCTTACATTCTAAATTCTTTCTAATGTTTGCATCTTGGAAACAATGAGTATCAATAATTAAGCTATATTTATTACCTAAACACAATAATCACTGCCCCTAGGAAGGTTTTTAAAAAGTATCAAATTCGAAAGTTTTTATTTTAATCGACATTTACAGCACTCAAAGCTAATTTAATGTAAGTGCTTCATTTGTTTTTGGTGTTCTGTGTAAAGAAAGTGGTTATCACAGCAAAACGTTTTGTTATTAACATCTTGTAAACGGAGCACCGAAAATGTTCTGATTTCATTTACATATCCACAATATACCCTTCAATTGCGCTTTTTAAAACCACCATGCTCTGAAAGGTTATTTTCATTAAAATTCTTGAAAGTTAACAGAGGTGCTCTACTATCCTTCATATGATCCTTAAACTTTAGGCCAACCTGTATATAGCTACAAAAATGTCTTCCGGTGTAGCCATGACTTATCACTCTCATTTACAAAACACGCGTTCAGACTAGCACTTTTTCCCTCAACTATCCTGTTGGATATGATAATATCAATGCTGCTTTGTTTTGATAACAACTCAGGTCTAACAAGGTGAATATTATGAGTGCTCTAAATAAATAAATTGAGCCAAAATAGAAATACTGAAAAAAGACAAGGTAACAATTCATTGCAAGCAAGATTCCATTTTGACCTCCAGTTTACAAAGCAAAAAAGTTTCGCTACACCGAGGTGGAGGGTGTGATTATGAAGTTATTATTATTGAACTATAATACCAATTAGGTATATCTATTTTAAGTTTATAACATGAGATTTGCTTGTAAATCACCACAAAGTCAGTATTCAATCCTTCCTAACGTATGAAGGTGAACATGAAGCGATATTTTCAAATGCCTATCAACGAGAACGAGTAAGGACTGTTTCATTTTCATTTCTCTGACATTAATACGGTCAACTAATGGAACTATTATACACTGAATACTGCAATAGTCATGGTTGTTATAAATAATGTTCTCTTTTTATCGTTTTTTAAATACAAACGAATATCTAGAAGCAAAAGCAAAATATTTAAACCATTTCTCAGGTGCTACGAACTTTATGCCTTGCAATGAAATTTGTTGATAAGTTTATGGCACAATAAAACTTATTATCATATGAATAAAGCGCAAATTATCCAGCTGAGGAATAGCCGAATTCCTTGCAGGTTATCGTAGAATCCGAAAGTGCCATTTGTTGGTGGTTCCATCCTCGCCTCCTGCATGCTTATTTTCGGACATGGAAGATTAATAAACGTCTTTAATTCAACGAGATTCTTTTATCAGGAATAGCGAATCAGGATAAGGACATGCTTCTAGAAATTGAGTTAATGGGGACATGGCAACATCGTGTAGTGCTTGGAAATGGCAACGCTGCTACGTACCAAACATTCAAGTAATTTGCAACTTGTATTCTGTTTAATAGATCATAAATTACTTTATTCACTGGCATCCAACAAAGCATTTTTGTGACAATTAACACTGTCTTTTTACTGTTAAATGCTTTTCCTTGACATGTAATGTATTTCATTCATTTGCTTTCGATTCTCACGTAGCATGATATTTTGTGTAATACTGCATACTTAGCTATAAAGGAATGTTATCCTGTTGAGTTCATTCAACATTTTTAAAAATAGTTTATTTTCGTTAGTTATGCCTGAAACATTTTAATTTCCTTGTTTGTCGAGACATTCTAACATGAAGATATAATGCTTACTGTAAGCTAATGTAGGCATTAACAGTGCATGAATGAAGTAAATCCTTCAATAAGATAACAGAGAGATGACTTTGAATGTGGGCATTTGAAGTAAAATGTTATTAATTTCCAAAAAATGGTTGACAGTTGAGGTAGGCGTATTTCCCGTTTTGCCTGCTGAAATTTCAATTAATATTTTATAAAGCATTCACTTATAAAGCTACAATCGTATTGCAGCGTTTGTAAGACAGCGGGTAAAATTACAACGCCATGCTAAATAAAAATAATCCGTAATTTACCGCTTTCAGGGTGGAGGTTTATCAGAAGTAGGTTCCGTTAGTATGTATAATTTTATATTAATAGGCAAATGTTATATAAATAATGATGTTCCCTATAAAAAACTTGAAACTCGATCCAGTTTCGCCACCACTGTTGATCAGCAGTAACACACTCTAACGAGTTCAGCTATTCTGTGCAATAACGTGTTGGTGCCTAAGCATACGTATGTAAGCAAAGCATCCAACACTGGAATCGTTTTTACTTCCGGTCCAGTACTTGATCCAAATACAATAACCACACACTTTCTACAGATGTACTGAAGTTGAATTTTGCAATATTTGCTTGTTAGTTTACAATAATTGCTGAAATACTGCTTTTCATAACTGCAAGGGGAGGTGAGGCATATGACAAATTTCATTCTCATACCATCTATGCAAGAACGCCTGAGAATTAGGTGTCCTTCACGCAGGTAGCATTTGCGTTCATCATTTACTTTTGTGAAAGGTGGGTACACTATGTGATCAAAAGTATCCGACACCCCCACAAACATACGTTTTTCATCTTAGGTGAATTGTGCTGCCACCTACTACCTAGTGGTCATTATCCGCGACCTCAGTAGTCATTAGACATCGTGAAGAAGCGGAATGGGACGCTCCGTGGAACTAGCGGACTTCGAACGTGGCCTGGTGATTGGGTGTCACTTGTGTCAGAAGTCTGTACGCGAGATTTCCACACTCCTAAACATCCCTAGGTCCACTGTTTCTGATGTGATAGTGAAGTGGAAACGTTAAGGGACATGTACAGCTCAAAAGTAGAGGCCGACCTCGTCTGTTGGCTGATAGAGACCGCCGACATTTGAAGAGGGTCGTAAAGAGTAATAGGCAGACATCTATCCAAACCATCACACAGGAATTCCAAACTGCATCAGAATCCACTCCAAGTACTATGACAGTTAGGCGTGAGGTGAGAAGTCTTGGATTCCAAGGTCGAGCGGCTGCTCATAAGCCACACATCACGCAGGAAAATGCTAAACGACGCCTCGTTGGCAAAACGTTGTGTGGATTGATGAATCACGGTACACAAGTGGCGATCCGATGGCAGGATGTCGGTATGGCGAATGATCGGTTAACGTCATCTGCCAGCGCGTGTAGTGCCAACGGTGAAATTCGGAGGTGGTGGTGTTATGGTGTGGTCGTGTTTTTCCTGGAGGGGGCTTACATTTTTCATGTAAATGTCTTTCATATACGCTAGTTTAAACAAAATCGTTGCAGCCGTATTTTAGAAAAACAAACTTTTAGTAAAGTGTTCCATTTAAAGGATAGTTGCAGTGAGGGATTTTCTTAAAAAACTTTGTGTCGCATTCATGGAAGATACTGAACTCAAATACCAAGTTTGGTATTTATCTGAATTTTCGTTTTTGAGTTATGCTGCTCACAGATACACACACGCGGACATGTTTTAAAAATCCTTTATTTGGATCAGGGCGTCTCAAAACATGTATTTCCAGTGAGCTCTCGGTATAGAATTTTTGGGTGGAATGCAAAACTTCCCTACTTACTATAGTAGTAGAGAAAGTAAAAACAGAGTTCTAGCTAAGACCGTAGAGATGAGGTTCCTTAGACAAGTAAAGGGTTGCATCAAACTTGATAGGACTAAAAATAAAATAAGAGAACAACTAAAAGTAGAACATTTATATAATAAAGTAATGAAACATAGACAAAAATGGTTTGAGCATATGAGGAGAATGAATGAGAAGAGGTACTCATTACTATCGAGGAACTATCAATCAAGAGGACGATGAGATGTTGGACGTTATAGGAAGCGTTGGAACGGGTAATTGCCTAATCCACGTAGTGATGATGATGATGATGATGATGATGATGATGAACTTCAACTCACTCATTCGCATAGAGCGAGCAACGTCTGCGCCACGTATGCAGAAAGGGAAAATAGTCAGAAACTTTCCTGTTTTCCGTTTAACTGTGTTCGTATGTTGTATCAGTATCTTTCTTAAACTGACAAGCATCACCCTAACGGTTAAAAGCGAAAGCACATTTCGAAAATATGTGACAAGTAAGGTTAGTTATTTTGATTACTTAAGCTTAGACTACGCTTAAAATTGATAAATGTATAGAATCATTAATAAGTAAATAAACGCCAGCAAATATCCGCAATAACTTCGTAAAATAAGGCAAGAAGACAAACTAAGCTGCACCTTTATGAAAGCAGTACTGGTTCATGCTCATGTGCAGCTAAGAATCCTGGAAAATAAAGGAGAAATACGAAAGCAAAGCAGAGAGAGCAGAAAAGAGATCCTTAAGATAGCTTGCATTATAAAAAGTTTAACAAGAAAGGAGGTTGCACAACAAGAACCGAACATCCACAGAATGAAAGAATTGGAAAGAAGGTAAAGCATCTCATGGTGGGATATCATCATCAATAACAAACCTCACGAAAGAAAAGGCATAGAATACACTAGAAAGAGTGGGGGTGACAAAATACAAAGGTAGAAAAGGTAAGTTTAATTCGTGAGCTGACAAAAATGAGGAATAGTGTCATGATACTGATTTACACACGTAGGGAAGTTAGGCAATGCTTTAGAATACACAATTATTACTTAAAAACAAAACTCAGATTAAAATGTGATGGTAATATCGCCTCTCTGAAACCAAGAGAGCCCTCTAGCTTACCAAAGCTAGACACAAAGAACGGTAAATAAGAGTTATGATAAATTAATTATAACGCATTTCTCATCTTTTGGGGCATCATGGGTTCAATTCATTGTCTAGGACACTCAAACCGAGCGAGGTTAAGGCCTGGTAATGTGTGCGATTAGCATTCAGAAGTTATAAATTTTACGTGCTTTCCCTGGGTGGCAGGCGAATACTGAGGTAGTTCATTTTTTATTACGACCTTCCTGCTCTTCGTTTCCTGTATCCATCATGTTTTTGTCATTTGTTTCAGGGTTGTAGGACCAGGTGACGATGTTTTGCGGCTGGTCGATGACTGTGCTCTCTGTAGAGGTTTTTTTCTTGGCGTTGTTGCGGACTGCTCAGTTAGGCCTCTCCTCCTAGTGGGCCCCGTGAGTGGCTTGTGGATGATACCGGGGGCGTCTGATGCGTTTGATCTGGAAAACGTTAGGGACCCCATATATGCTTGTGCGCCTCATCAGGATCTCGTCGCCCTTTGGGTCTGAGCGCTCATCCCTCCCTCCCAAGGGTCACAGTAGAAGCTAAAACGGCCGTTGCAGGCTACTTGCGGTGCTCTGCCCTAGTTGTGGAGGCCCCTCCGTTACCTCTACGTTTAGAGTAGCCAAACTGCAGATCGCCTTTTTCATCGGCCTGTGTACCAGAATACAATATGGGTAGCCCCCTAGCTGCATTAAGATTACAAAGTTGTGTTTGCTTAATGAAAGTAAACCTACAATGTTTACTTCTGTTTTAAATACGCGCGAGCATAAATCCTAGAATAGTAATAATTGGACTCGTCTTAGCAGAGGCCTGAGGATTGTGTGATGGACCTATGGTAGTGTGATTGGAATTGGTGTTGGGAATTTTCTAAGCATGGGAAAATTACAAAGAAATGGCGGTTGTTGTTATTGCTGTTTTTGCGATGATGTCTTCATCTTCATCAGGCTAGCCGACGCGATCTCTCTGTCAGGGTGGTATGCAGCTCAGTAAGGACACCGGAAAATGACTGAGTAATAGTTGCCTTTATTACTAATTACAGAAAATATGTACGGTTTTAGCCCCGAAGAACCTGTTTACCTAGATACCTCTGTATCACTTCCTGGAAGCGACCCCACATTCCTCCGACTTTTACGACCACGACTTTTCCTCTTAAGGCTAGATGCAGTGGTACGAAATTGGTTCAACCACCTTACGATTGTTCGATGATCAGGAACTTCATCGTACCGTCTCAGCCTGAAATGGCGACGAAAGATTGGTTGAACAGTAATGGGAGAGTTATTTGTTAAGCAAGTTTTCACAGCAAAAGAGCGGTGTGCTGCAGTCCACTAACCATAATTACAAACGGCGGACCTTTCCTATTTCATTCCACATACACACACCGCGCAGGAGCATACAATGACTCTGTACTTCAAAACTCAAATCAGGCCATTATTTCTGCGCAACGCTGTATAACATTGTGAAATAATCTGCACAATAAAATGTAGGCATATTTAAGGAAACGTAATTAGCAAGGAAGTGAGCTAGCAGCAGGTTAAGTCCAACATACACACACTAATATACACAGGATTTGGCAAAGCAACAGTAAACAGAGAGAGTTCCGAGGTGAAACAAGGACGGAGATAGAGGTAGAATTCCTGGAACGTCAAGGGAATTGGAAACGAGTCAGATGGTAGAAAGAGAAACCAGAGTTGAGTGAGACAGAGATAGTGGGTTTTACCAAGGGAGTCGGGAATAAGCTTGACTTCTAAAATTAGACAACTTTGTGCCCATAGCACGTCAAGTAAATCGCCATTCAGAATAGAGGTTACATAAAAAGGCATATCCTTCGCTTTGCCACAACGCTACAGAAAAGACATATGGAAGGTAGCATGTTTAATAATGCTATACAGCAACTTTCTGCAGCGGCTACACAACTGCATTGTGTATGGAGTAAAAAAGGCGCTATGCCGTGTAGGACCTAGAAAAATTTGGCGTTCAAGACAGGAATCATTTTTGTCCACGGGTGTACACTAAGTTTTCGTCTATGGCTTAATGTGTATTAATTATACAAAGTTATACAATATTCCTTTCGACTTCACAGCTAATACACGAAAATTCAGGATATACGTTTTATTCATGTGAATACCTTTAATTTATGCTATTTTAATTGCTAGCGTTTCGAAAAATGTTCCATGTAAAGGGTAGTTTGGGGTTGGGGATTTTCTAGAAATTTTCGTGTGGCATCTTTTGAAGACGCTAAACTTAAACACAAAGTTTGGTGTGTATGGGACATTTCGTTATGCTGTTCGCAGATACACACGGACCTTTCTCTAACAATTTTCACTTTCTCTACTACGTATAGTAAGGAGGGGAAGTATTGTATTCCACCCAAAAATTCGATACCGAGATTTCACCGGAAATATATGTTTTGAGACCCCCTGAAACCAAAAAAAGCATTTTTGGAAACGTCCGTGTGTGTGTCTGTGAACAGCATAACTCAGAAACGAACAGTCGGATAAACACCAAACTTGGTATTTAGGTTCAGTATCTTCCAGAGATGCGACACGAAGGTTTTCAAGAAAATTCCCGAACCCCAGATTACGCTTTACATGGAAACTTTTTCGAAAATTTTAGTTTTCTCAAAAATGGCTCTAACAATTTTGATTAAAGCACCATATGTTTAAGATATTTTTATGACAAATGAAATGTATATCTCGAATTTTCTGGGAATGTCTCCAAAAGTATTCTTCGTTGTGAACGACTTTTGCATAACTGGTAAAACATAAGAGATACACAAAATTTTACTACACAAAAAAAATGTAGATCGCATTAAAATACGTAATTTATGTCATACATTTTTTTTTGTTGAGTGAACCATTTTGGAGATATTGCTTGATATTCCCTTAATTTTTCGAATACTTTTTCTCAAATGGGAATTCGTTATTCATTTTTATGTCCTAGGCATACAAAGAGAATGGAATGCACCACCTAGCAACCAGCTCTTAACATATTTGACTATCGCTTAAAACCTACCAATTCCCCTTGCACTTACAAGAAAATTAGCAATAAGATTAACATCTCTATTAACATGAAGCATACGTAGAATAAGGGTTTGTAAAAATAAAACTATTCTACAAGAGTAGAGAAAGCCTTAGGTGAAATCTGGTATTGACATTTTGGGCATAATGCAATATCTTCTATACCTACTACGTACGTGTTAGAGAAAGCAAAAATATGGATAAAATTTCTTTCCGCACACAAGGCATTACTGGTAGGTAACAGAGACATATACGTGTATCAAACTCCGTGAATAATTGAAAGTCGAGGGAGCGTTTTCCATCGATCCCCAGCCTATGTACATTAGCATGTTCTTCTTAAGATAGAAGAGCAAAAGCTCTAAAGCCTCGCTGTTGCGTGCCCAGAGGGGGCGGAGATTTCTCTGAGTTGCAGATAACGGCTCGGAGGCAGAAAGCGGGGACTCAAGTCGTTTTGTACGTTGACATTTGTACGGCCCCATACACGCCTTTTGAGATAGCCATCTCGATTCAGATACAACCGCGTGAATTGCTGGAGAAATGGCTGTTCATCAGTTTACGTTTATTAAAGGCTGGTGCCACATTTATTGGCGAATCTCCTGTAGTAGGAAGCCCCAGTTCCAAGATAGCCAACGTCGAGGAAATTGCGTGTCTTAGATGTGTGCAAGTAACTGAACCGGAATATGTTCATTATAAAAATAATAATGGTACAAACTCTAGGAAAGTAACAGCAATAGATAATGAGGCAGTATTTTTAACCCTTAAATGATATCAGTATGATTATATAATTTAAAATATAATAACAGCCCCCTTAAAGCAATATGTGTATAATATAATATAAAATTACTTCTCCTACTTACTATGCGTAGTAGAGAAAGTAAAAATGTATGTAAGTCATTGTATTATGTTTATATTGTTATGTACACGTATAAAATGTTATGTGAATGTAATAGGTAATTTAATAATTAGGAGCTGTAAGAATAGAAGCTGAAAGTTGCTAACAATGAGGTAACCTTGAGGCAATAATGAATTGGAAAGTTTAATAATGCTACTAGTAATTCTTGGAACAATAATGCAATATTTAAAATAGTTTATAAATAGCCAATCTACAACTAGAAAAGCCTTAAGTTAAATAAAAGTATTCTATTGGAGTAAAATTAGCCAATCAGAGGCTTGAAATAGAGACATAACAAATTTAAGCGGTAAACGCCAGTTGCTACTAGACAGCGTTCCAACCGGACGCTAGTCGCGTTCCCGAGTAGTTAGATATGTCTTCAGTGTGAGACAAAAGTTCATTACGGCGAGAATATTATAAAGTTTACGTGTTAAAAAGTGCAAGTAATTAATAAATAAACTCACCGCTCTTTATATCAGTGAAGAGATATTTAATCGCGTGAAGGATTAATAAAGGGAGTGAAGTAAAAATTATAATTTGTATGAGCCTACATTCTACAGTCGCATCTCCCCGTGCAAAGAGACACATGTTTCTACAAATTAATACTGACGCAGCCGAGGCAAATATAAATATATAATGTTTAAAGAAACATAAAAATACAAATTTGATTCCTAAAACTAGGGGCCAAGGCCACCGAAAAGTGAAGGTTGGGGCGAAAGACACCAAAAACTTTGTACCGTAGGTGGGGCGAAAACTCCAAGAAACACATCTACCGTACTAGATTAAAACTACTTCAATAAGGATTTGTCATATCACAAATCATCAACACCACGCTCATCTAATGAATATGTGTGCATGTGGTGCTTGACAACTATTGAGGTTTTCTCTTAATCCTACTTTATTTTAAACTTCTGAACTTTATAAATCTGTCCAAAGCTACTTTTCTATGCTTCTATGAACCATTAGCAAGTATATCTTTTGCAGTTTCTGCTGTCTTCTCTTTTAAGCTATCATTCTTAAATTTCACCCTTTGTAATAACAGGTACTGGTGTAATATTTCTGACATAAAGACAATGTATTTGCTAGGGCAACCTACAATATTAGCCATGCTCATTTTACTTCATATATGTAAAGGGTCTTTCACCAAGTGTCCTATCTTTAACATGTGATAGCTGGCGTTGTTATCGAGTTACAACAGTCATTTTTTTCATATCGTTTCAGTTGCTATTCACAAATAGCTTACAGCGTTATAGCATTCAGCAACGCGTAGAAATTGTGAAAATGTATTATCAAAATGGATCATCTATTCTTCAAACCTTCCTTGTATTGCGTGAAGTTTACGGTGTGCATAATCGACCCTTCGGGAGAACGATTCGGCGTTTGATTGATAAATTGGAAAGAAGTGGTTCTGTCAGCGACCAAAGAACGCTTGTACGTAATCGACGTAAGCGCTCCAACGAAAACATAGGCGCCGTTCGTGAGAGTGTACGCGAGAACGGAAACAAATCAATTGCTCGTCGAGCGCAAGAATTGGGGCTTTCGCACGACCACAACTTGGCGAATTCTAAATCTGGACTTGAAGTTTCACGCTTACAAAATGGTGTTAACGTCAGAACAAAAGCCCAAAGAGCATTTGGAAGCTGAACCGGATTTCTGTCGAAAAAACATTTTCAGCGACGAAGCCCACTTTTGGATGTATGGTTGTGTTAACAAACAAAATTGCCGCTATTGCAGCAATTACAATCCAATGCAGATTTAAGAATGACCACTTCATCCCCAAACGGTTACTATGTGGTGTGGATTTTGGTATGGTGGAATCATTGGTCCATATTTTTTCCAAGATGAAGATGGAGAAGCTCTAACTGTCAATGGGGAAAGATACCGGGCTCTTATAAGAGACTTTTTTCCTCAATTGGATGGTATGGCTCTCGGAAACATCTGGTAATACATGTTATACTGCTCTCGAAACAATCGATCGTTTGAAGAACAAGTTCAGAGGTTTCATCATTTCCCGTGTGGTGATGATGTTAACTGGCCCCCGAGGTCATGTAATTTAACGCCGTTGGATTACTTCTTGTGGGGTCATGTTAAATCTCGAGTTTATGTCAACAAGCCAGAAACAGTAAATGATCTTATGAATAACATCACACGTGTTATTCGTGAAGTTGGACCTAATTTACGTTCTTCTGTCATTGAAAATTGGATCAACCGTATACGCGCAACCCAATGAAGTCGCGGCGGTCACATAACTGATTTTCTCTTCCACACGTAATGACATTAATTATGTTCCAAAATAAAAAAGAAATAAACCTCTATCATTTGTAGAAAGTTTTTTATTTAAGTTCAAAGATAGGACACTCCTGTTGAAAGAACCTATATTATTTTTGTTCGGAATGTTACAGACGATAATAACAAAAGCAATGGCTGGGTTTGATATGGGAAGACACAGCTTCAGCTGACAGCCATGTTATATCAGTTTGCTTTGGAGCAAAACCACAATGCACCAAATTTCATTTACAATAAGCTTGTGAAGCTAGTTGTGGATATAGCAAGATTAGATTGGCCACACTTTTATCTCGACTTCTTCAGGAATATATTGCCTCAGCATACAAGAGTGAAGAAAGAAATTAAATGTATTGCCATAAAAGTGTATAAGAAACATAAACATATTGATGCATGCAAGTAAACTTTAAGAACTCCCATCATTTATACATGATAAACTAAATTATGTGAATGTTTTGAGCTTGTGAAGTGTTGTTCTATACATTGGAGTGCATTATGCTGCCACCAACTGCCTGGCACTCATTACCCGCGACCTCAGTAGTCATTAGGCATCGTGAAACAGCTGCATGGGACGCTCCGAGCAACTCACGGACTTCGAACGTGGTCAGGTGATTGGGTGTCACTTGTGTCAGAAGTCTGTACGCGAGGTTTCTACACACCTAAACATCCGTAGGTCCACTGTTTCTGATGTGATAGTGAAGTGGAAACGTGAAAGGACATGTACAGCACAAAAGCCTACAGCCGACCTCTCTGTTAACTGACAGAGACCGCCGAAATTTGAAGAGGGTCGTAAAGCAGACATTGATCCAGACCATCACATAGGAATTTCAAACTGCATCGGGATCCACTCCAAGTACTATGGCAGGCGTGAGGTGAGGAACAATGCATTCCATGGTTGAGCGGCTGCTCATAAGCCATACATCACGCAGGAAAATGCCAAACGACGCCTCGCTTGGTGTAAGGAGCGTCAGTCAACATTACATGATTGAATAGTGGCAAAACCTGTGTGGAGTGACGAATCATGGTACACAATATGGCGATCCGATGGCAGGGTGTGGGTATGGAGAATGCTCGGTGAACGTTATCTGCCAGCGTGTGTAGTGCCAACAGTGAAATTCGGAGGTAGTGGTGTTAGTTATGGTGTGGTCATATTTCTCCTGAAGGGGGTTGGCACCCCTTGTTGTTTTGCGTGGCACGATCACAGCGCAGACCTACATTGATATTTTAAGCGCGTTCTTGCTTCCCACTGTTGAAGAGCAATTCGGGGATGGCGAATGCATCTTTCAACACGATCGAGCACCTGTGCATACTGCACGGGATGTGGCGGAGTGGTTACACGACAATAACATCCCTGTAATGGACTGGCCTGCACAGAGTTCTGACTTGAATCCTATAGAGCACCTTTGGGATGTTTTGGAACGCCGATTTCGTGTCAGGCCTCACCGACCTATATCGATACCTCTCTTCAGTTCCGCACTCCGTGAAGAATTGACTGCCATTCCCCAAGAAACCTTCCAGCATCTGATTGAAAGTATGCCTGCGAGAGTGAACGTTGCCATCGAGGCTAAGGGTGGGCCAACGCCATATTGACTTCCAGCGTTACCGATGGAGAGCACCACGAACTTGTACGTTATTTTCAGCCAGGTGTCCGAATACTTTTGATCACATAGTCTTAAGTTTTAATAAAATGGGTACGTTTATACAATGTGAAGTGTAATGTTATGATCGCACTGGTGCAATAAGCTGAAGCTCTTTGCACGTGTGCTCTGTGTATGAATCTACCTTTAGGGCTTGCTGTCTAAAAATATTTAGAACTCTCAAGTAAGAAAGTTCTCTTTATTTTTTTAACGTTTGTTAGCAAGGCTTGTTAAATTATTGTATAGAGAAAGACGACTCTGCCAGCTAACATTAGAAGTCATTCAATCGATATTTTGTAAATAACAGTCCAGACGATATTTTTTGATGGTGTAGACTACGCGTCTTTTCCAAAGCGATTGGTTAACTTGATGGCCTAGAAGTGGGGAATGTCCATATTCACCAGGTTCGCCTTTCCTCCCTATTATTAAAGGTTTCTCTGTTATGGGAACACAGCAGTTGTTATGCTATTAAATGAGCAGAGGTTCAAAGGGAAAATACATAGGTTGAAAATTTCACATACTGTGATTCCCTATAAATTATTTAACCATTTTAGCCGATGGTTGTTCCATCGCCAAAGCGTACGCATAAGCTATGCATCATTTTTCAGAACTTGGAAGACTATCCGAGGTAAGTTAAGGAGGTGGACGTTCCGTCTATGCCTCACTTCCTTTTGTGTGAATATCGCAGAAGTTTGCACCCTTCATTAGGAATAGCCGGGGTGCACGTAATTACAATTATTAGGCGTAAACGAGAGGCTCACTATTAAAACGCTAGATTATTGCAAAATAGTTTCATAAAGAATGTGGGGGATATAAATTAAATACATTACATGGTCACTTGAGTTTAAAAAATCCGATGTGTTACACTCACATGACTTTCTCTACTCTTGTACAAACTATTTTTACAAACGCTTATTCACCATCTACTTCATGTTAATCGAGATAAACATTTTCAGACTCTATCTTATTGCTAATTTTCTTGTAGATGTAAGGGGCATATATATTTACAAGGGCAATATAGAAATATAGAAGCCTTTAAGCACATACATATCTCTTAATAGCTGGTTGCTAGGTGCAGCACCATTCCCTTTGCCACAGATTACTACTCTTTGCATATCCAAAACAAAAAAATGAATAACGAATTCCCATTTGAGAAATAAGGTATTGAAAAATTTAAGGGAATAACAAGCAATATCTGGAAAATGGTTCACTCAACAACAAAAATGTATATGACATTAATTGTGTATTTTAACGCGATCTGCTTCTTTTGTGTAGTAAAATTTTGTCTATCTCTTATGGTTTACCAGTTATGCAAAAGTCGTTCACAATAAATAATACTTTTGGAGACATTCCCAGAAAATTTAAGATATACATTTTATTTTTAATGAGAGTATCTTAAACATATGATATTTTAATCAAAATCGTTAGAGCAATTTTTTGAGAAAATTAACATTTTCGAAAAATGTTCCATGTAAAGGGTAATCTGCGGTGGGGAATTTTCTTGAAAACCTTCTTGTCGCATCTATGGAAGATACTGAACCTAAATACGAAGTTTGGTGTTTAGCCGACTGTTTGTTTCTGAGTTATGCTGTTCACAGCCACACACACGGACATGTTTCCAAAAATGGTTATATGCATTCGGTGCACCTCAAAACATGTATTTCCTGTGGAATCTCGGTATCGAATTTTTGGGTGGAATACAATACTTCCCCTACTTACTATACGTAGTAGAGAAAGTAAAAATCTGGTGTGATACATTCACATAACCTTCTCTACCCTCTATCATTTATTAGTGGTATACAAGCGTACCCTAGTAAAGTTTATTTTTGTATCTACTACGTTTTAATCCAAATGAACCTTTGTAGAAGTAGCTACATTACACATTTTGTTAAACAGACAAAGAGAACAGCGATAGTCAAATGTTTTAGAACTGGACGCTATAACATTTGACTATCGTTGCTTTCTGTATATCTATAACGAAATGTGAAATCCAGCTATTCCCGGAATGGTTTATCTGGATTAAAATTATGTACTTCCGTAGGAATAATTTGTATACCCATTAATGAGCGACAGAAGGTAGAGAGAGTCATGTGACAGATAATCGGGCTATTTGGCAGAAGCAGTACAGCAGCAAAGTGTTCTTTAAACTAAACTATAAAGTTAAAGTACGTCTTGTTGATCAAGATAAACTTTCATTACTCGTTCGTTATAAACATAAGAAGAACAGAGTAAGCTAAAGCGATAGTCATATTTTTAAGAGCGTCTTGATTGCTCTCATATTTCACGTTCTTCTTATCGTCACAGGAAAGAAAGGGGGGAAAAAACAATAGCGAGTTTGCACTGAGAAAAATAAGTTTTTGAAAATTTGAAATAGATAATTTCTTTACGTTATTTGCCCCACGTTTTAGGCGTCAATTTGAAATAGTTTGTAGCATCACGTATGGTAAGTCAGTTTGAAGATGTATTATATTTCGACTGTTGGAGAGCCGAACTTGAAGTAGTTGCAACCGCACGTATGGTACCCGGTAGCCTTCGCCCCAAATGTACTTTCCGGTGGCCTTTGCCCCCCAAAAATGTTTAAAAAAGATTAACTTTGTAATTTTGACTGTTTCTTTAAATATTATATTTTATGTTTGCCTCGGCTGCGTGAGTATTACTGTTAGAGACACGTTTCTCTTTGCAGGGTTGTGGTGCGACTAAAGAATGTAGGTTTATACAGATTTTAAGTTTTTCTTCACTCCATTTATTAATGCTTGACACGATTTAAATAACACTTCACTGATATAGAGAGAGCTGCGAGATTTTTTTAATTAATTACTTGCACTTTTTAATACATAACCTATTTGTTTGTCTCAGACATAATACGTATTATACTTCTCGAGGACGTGTCTTGCGTCCGGTTAGAAACACTGTATATAACCAACGAGTCAAGTTATGAGCACTGTTTACAAGCAATTGACTTCTAGATTTATAAATTTTGCTATATTTTAGTCTCCGATTGGCTTTTCCTCATCTAATAGAATACTTTCATTCAACTTATTTTTTTCTGGTTGTTGATTTGCTATATTTTATAAACTGTCTCAAAATTTACATTATTGTTGCTCCAATAATGACTAGTAGCATTTAAACTTTCAAATTCATTATTGCCTTAAGTTTACCTCATTGTTACCTCATTGTTAGCAACTTTTAACCTATTGTTCTCACAGCTCCTACATTATTAAATCACGTAATACATTCACATAATATTATTAAACATGGATACAATAATATAAACATTTACAATGACTGTAATATACACTTTTTATATATAGTTACATACACACATTGCTTTAGGCTGTTATTGAATTCTAAATTATGTAATTAGACTGAAATCATTTAAGTGTTAAAAGTACTGACTCAAAAAACAAAAAATATCCCGAAAGGTTAATGCCGCAAAAAAATTATTTGACATAATTTGTGTTTAACTAGATCTCGTGTGTGTGTGTGTGTGTCTGTGTGTGTGTGTGTGTGTGTGTAGTAAGATTTTGTGTATCTCTTACGGTATGCCAATTATACAAAAGTTATTCAGATGAAGAGGACTTCCCAGGCTATTTTCAGAAAATTCAGGTTATGCATTTTTTCTCTTATGTTTAGATTATGGTACGTAAATCAAAATCGTTAGAGCCATTTTTGAAAAAGGTAAAGATAAGGAACATTTTTCCATTAAAGTGTAGTTTGGGGGAAGAAATTTTCTTGAAAATGTTTGTGTCGCATCCTTGGAATATGCTGTGCTTAAATACCAAGTTTGATTTTCAACTGGATTTTCGTTTTGGGGGGCTATGCTGTTTGTAGACAGACACATGCAGTAACTAGCATTAATACACACACACACACACACGGCCCTTTTTTCTAAAAATTTTATTTTTAGATTCAGGGGGTCTGAAACGTATATTTCCTATGAAACCTCAATATCGAATTTTTGGATAGAATGAAATTCTTCCCCTACTTATTATAGGTACTAGTCGGCAACGATATGAGTACGTGCGGTGGGAAGAGGAACTGAACAGTTACGGAACAAGGGCGGGGCATTGGAAGGACAGTCAGAAAATAAAACGTCCGCAGTTCTGATTTACATTTATAGCGAGGCACGAGACATCAACCTGCGCTGCACCTCCGAGGTGCCACTACTGCGGTGCACCAAACCTGACGGCGCAGTGCGCCAGCTACGATCTCCGCCGACGGCGCCGGTACTGCGCCTCCTGCAACGGCCATAGACACTTCAAGAGAAGCCGTCAATCCACTCTGGCCTCAACCGTACACACAGCTCCAGCTCCTCCGATGCCAACACCGCCACCACCTCCAGCACCGACCGCAACAGCGCCACTCTGCGCGATGCCGTCGAGGATCTCCACTCTGAGGTCCTCAACGTAGGCTCCCGCATCTCTCAGTAAGAAGAAACGCTCGCTTCGCTCATCTCCGTCGTCAACTCATCCAGCACAGAACATCACCTCCGCCGTCTTGCCGCCATGGAAACTGCTATCCAGTACCTTCCCACCATCACCACCGCCTTCTCAACTGCCTTCCAGAGCTACACCACCTGCTGCTTGCAGCGATTCGACAGCGCCGACTCAGCCATCAGTGGCACGAGTGAATCCATCGCCCGCATGCCACAGACGTCACCACCGCCAGCTCCAAAAGATTCCCTGGAGGAGTTCAGGCTCACACTGACAGGTCTCACGGACCTCGTGAAAGCCCTGGTTGGCGACGACGGCCGAATGGCCTCCGGTACTCTCGTACCTGAGGTATGGTCAGAAGAAACTACGGCTCCACATGCTATCCCAACAAATCCATATTATATATGGTGGCAGACACTGCAGAAAAAACTGAGCGCACCTCTCGGGGTCGCTCAGCACACTCAATTCATGTAATATAGGCGAATAAAGTCCCTTAAACAATCCCGATCCACTCCCCGGGGGGCAGTCAGGGCCCTGGCACGGTCATGGCTGTTTCCCGGTCATCTTCCTTCATCCGCTGCCAGCGCAATAAGCTGGCAGTTATCTTTGCACTAACGGGGTGCTCAGCGGAACCCCAACAACTTTCCTCACTTCTCCTTTCAAATTCCTCTCCATAATTTTTCCTTCCTATTACCGCCACTATCCCAAAAAGCCCTGCAAAATGTATCACTGTTTTCGTTCTGCAACTGTAAATTTCCCTATTTCCTTGCCCCTCACTACCCTCATTTCCCGATCCCGACATTGTTAACAAAACCACCGCTGTCCTCCTCCAAGCAGACACATATCGTGGCCGACTAGTAAGTAATGAAGAAGCTAATCAACTTTCATGTTGCATGTTGTACTTACCCTTGGTAATCATTGGATGGCGGTTTCACTGGGTTAATCGCGCATCTTCAGCGTTTGCTGTCGACCGAAATTTTTGTTTTAGATTCATTTTAGAGTGGTTAGGTCGTGGTGATAGGTGGGAAATAGCAGGCGGAAGTTGTGTTTTGCGGTATTATGGTATTAAATTTTAAGCTGTGTTGGCTGTTCAGTATAGAATAGTTTATTTTTCTACATGATGTACAGCATTTCCAGGTCTGTGTTTATGTTTTTGCATCTACGAACTTATACAGAGCAGTCCCTCAGCTCTCTGGCTGGGAATTGCACGGCAGTCTTGTGCGACACGTCCGAATGAACTCAAGGTCATGGGCTCTTCCACTTATCGGACATGTGGCAGCGGGCTTCAGTCAGCTGTTATTGCTTTTTGTGTGTAGACGTGAGAGGCGTTGTATTTGTGTGCGATTGAATTATCGTATTATTACAACCGAGAAATGGTACTCAAATTTTCGCTTGAACAAAGACTTTTTATATATGACACGTATGTGAAAACCGACTCGTGTAGACAGGTGTGTAGGCAATTTCACGGTAAATTTCCTGGTGTTAGTTCTCCGAGTAGAGAAACAGTTAGATATCTAGTGAATAAAGTGAAGAGAACGGAATAATTTAATGTTGTAAGTTGTAAAAAAAAAAACGAAGGGTTCTAACGGAAGAAAAACTAAAGGGTTATGGCCGGTTCGATCACCGGATGTTAATGTGTGTGACTTTTATCTGTGGGGAACTCTTGAAAAATAGAGTCTATAGGAATAACCTTGGTTGGCACCATAGACGATCTTAAAAACCATATAAGAACGGAAATTAGGGAAAATACGCAACAAGAGCTTATGCGTGTGAATGGTAATTTCATTAGAAGGTGCCAAGAATGTTTATCTGCCGAAGAACATCAATTTCAACACCGACTGTGAAAAAGGTTAGTGCTGATAAAATAAAAAGTAATTATGTTTGTTCAATAGGTAATCAATATATTGTAATAATCATCATAAAATCAGTAATAATATGGTATCAGTATCAATAATGAGAATAATAAACAGATACACTGAATATAGCGCGCGGAACACGCATCGCGTCTACCGGCCAGAGGGCTGAGGGACCGCTCTGTACAAGTGCATACTCTGAGAACATTTTTCTTATCAGGTTAACGGATGGCTTTTATATCCTGACTTTATATCTGATATAGAACGTTCTTCCTCTCTGACATTTATGTAGAGGTTGAAGGATTTTTAATACTCTTTTTGGTTGTATTTATCTGTTTGTTTTTGTTTGCTGCTGAGGTATTTTGAGTATGTTATTTGTTTTTTACGTTATTTTGCAGTTTTTTTTCTGAATGATGTGGAACTTCATAGATGTTTTAGTAGTGTTAGCCGAGTGTTGTCAATCTGTTTTCTTCTTGTGTATGTTGTTGGTTGTTGGGTTTTCTTGTGGCGTTGTTTACTGCCGCATTTTATTATTTCTGAGTAGTATCCATTTTCTCAAATCAGACACATGAAGACGTTTAATTCATTGCTTTATTCTGCTTTATCCAATAGTATGTTTATCAGCCCTGTGGTTCATTAATTGATAAGCGACATGTTTGGCTGTGTGGCTCTTCTAGCTTAAATTTAACGTTAATTTGGTATTGGGAAGTACATATTTCAAGGATTACTAAGCCGTACAGTTTAATTTCTAAAATAGAGACATTTAAGGGACACATAATATCAAAAATATACGCAATATACAGTCATTTTACTTCACACTGCGGCCACCGCTTGGCGGCTCATGCACAGGCCGACATGGCTCTGTCTACCATTGAAACAGGTATGATAGCCCGCAATCGCTCTATGTTCTTATAGTTAAAATGATAATAGGCACATACTAGACAATAAGTGATTTTGGAAATGTTATACTCCTCTATACATACATTTCCGGAATCCTCTCAGGAAATTTGCATTCACTCTCGAGAGTTCAATATCCGAAATTCAGATAATGTTTCTTTTAGATCTTCCAAAGTTATTTACAGTTTATCAGGTTCCTTCATAGATAAAAATTGCATCCAGCTAAATCAAGGGATCACGAGGGCCGCAATACTTTACTAGTTTCCCTATCTTCAACAATTTCCTGATTTTAATTTAACGATTCGTCAGCGAGTCTTGTTAGAAAAATGCAGACGGATATTGAATGTTGGACAGCTGTTCCAAAAAATGGCGAGTACGACATTTCGGTATCTCTCTGCAGTTAAAACAAATCATCCTATTATTCTGTATGCATTTATCACACCAATTTTCGTGTGATGCACGGGAATCTCGTGTGTAAAATCGGGTTTTTCTGTGGTCACATAAGTTTTACTTTGCGACGAAACCTAGCCATGCGGATAGAACCAGGCTTCTCAGAGAAGAATATTAAGTTACTCCTGTCGTAAAATCCAGTTACAGAAATTTACCTTACTCTGATGATCACATGTCAACTGTAGTTATACAACAAACCCCATATATTGTAAGAACTAAAAGAAAACGTCAGGCGTGTAATTCACTCAATTTCAGATATTGGATTGATTGTGAAAGATCTCCTGAGAATATGCTAGATATGTATAGATGGAGGACATTTCCAACATCTCTCATGATGAGGTAGTGCTTATTATCACTGTAATTTGAGGCAATATTTTATATCATAACATGCTGTGGATGCCAGAATGATTGTAGTGTAAATTAATATTATTGTATGTACAGGATTTTAGATGTTTGTTAGCCATAAGTATTGTTAGGAAATAAGTTTACACGGCCTAACTGAAACTGACAAGAGAATTGGGTAACAGTAAACCGAGGGGGTGAGTTGTTTATCATTAAGAAGAGATAAACAAATGACGTCAGGGTAGCGTGCCTTTTTTTTAGAAATGGAGGGAATATCTTCCCTAGAGTATATTTGTTAGTAGTAGTGATTGGCTGACCAAAACAGACGCTAAAGTGGGCGCAATTTGGTAACCAATAGCAGCTATATCATAATGTTTAGGCAATTCGAGGTGAAGGAGTAGGTATATATTCTCGAGCCATAAGCAAGTGTCGTACATTTCTGAAGAATCTCTCACGACGTGCACGTCGCAGAGTTAGTTACAAAAATGTAAATTACGCGAAATAATTGGTGGGAGGCAACTAAAACGACTGTAGTTACATTCGTAAATATTACAGTTTCATTCAGGCGTGTATAAAGGTTAAGTATGTCAATTATTAGTTGTGACGGCAATAAAAGTCTAGATTCAAATTTTTTCATCAGCGTTATCTTTTAGCAACAACTCCTTTCCGTTTACACACCCTGCTTAGAGATACTTGCTCGACTGAGTTATGATAGCTAGCCGGAGGACAAAGAACCCAAATTTAAATATAAGTGGCTACAGTGTTAAGGAACAGCGCTGTATAAGCGTATTTTCGTACCTACAAAGAACAAAGCGAAGATATACCCTAATATAGTACTACTCTGTAAAATACGGGTCGGCTAGTCGCCTTAATTACGCTTTACAGTTCACAATAGTTCTTGGGCTGCAGCTTCAGCTTTCATAGAGGCGTGAAGTCCCAGGGAGCGCAAAGACCCACGAAGGTGTATTTTCATATTTGATCTGCCACACAGAAACTCCAACAGTTTCAAAAGCGAATACCAAAACAGGTTTTCTTCCATGAGGAAAGTGAAATACGAGAAGATGAAGAAGCTTTCTCTTTCTTACTGTTGGGAGTGATCTGTGTCGCTTTATCAAGGAGGCCATATGTTCAGTTACTACGGGACAAGGGAGACGTTCACGGCCAGTTTAGTTTACTCCGTGATCGCGTTACCCGATCTCTCCTGTAATGGCTTTGTTATCGCCTACTGACTCTGACATTGCGGAAACTCTCAACGGTTTAACGCCCCGGTGTATCAGATGTCACTCCAGGTTAATTACCATCTCCTCGGCTGCGAGTCATTTTTCAGCTTTTCGTTCCTTTATAGAAGGTAAAAGCCGTACTCACACCGGTGTCTACTTATAAAGTTCAAGTAGCAGAAACTGCTTCTGTTTACTGAGAAAGTGCTTCTTTCCCTTTCTTATGTCAAACGCTCATACATTGTCTTTGTTCATTTACACCGTATTTATAAGCACGTTTGGTTTTTTTCAAGAAACCTTTCTTGAGCATCATTGTAGGTACTTTCACTTTAGTAAAAACGCCAACAACAAAACACTGGTGTTGCATTTACATGATTTTCTCTACTTACTCTTCTTACAAAAGGAAAGTTAATCAGTACGCAGTAAGCTAAGCGACAATCAATTTTTTAAAAACGGGACACTTGCTATGCCATGGCTTTGAAATTTTATACTCCTTGCATGACCACGAAAAAAATATCTGATGTGATACATTTACATGACTTTCTCTACTCTTGTACAAACTATTTTTACAAACGCTTATTCTCCATATGATTCCTGTTAATCGAGATATCGAGATTTTGATCTTATTGCTAATTTTATTGTAACTGCAAGGGGAATTGGTAGGCTTTAAGCGATAGTCAAATATTTTAAGAGTTGGTTGCTAAGTGGAATATTCCATTCTCTTTGCATATCCGGCACAAAAAAAAATAAATAACGAATTTTCATTTGAGAAAAAGTGTAAGTATTGGATAAGTTAAGGGAATAACAAGCAATATCTCGAAAATGGTTCACTCAACAAAAAAATGTATATGACATAAATTGTGTATTTTAACGCGATCTACATTTTTTGTGTAGTAACATGGTTTACCAGTTATGCAAAAGTCGTTCACAATGAAGAAGACTTTGGAGACATTCCCAGAAAATTCGAGATATACATTTATTTGTCATGAAAGTATCTTAAACATATGATATTTTAATCAAAATCGTTAGAGCCATTTTTGAGAAAATTAACATTTTCGAAAAATGTTTCATGTAAAGGGTAATCTGAGGTGGGGGGATTTTGTTGAAAACTTTCGTGTCGCATCTCTGGAAGATACTGAACCTAAATACCAAGTTTGGTGTTTATCCGTCTGTTCGTTTCTGAATTATGCTGTTCACAGACACACACATGGATATGTTTCCAAAAATGCTTTTTTTTTGGATTCAGGGGTCCGCAAAACATATATTTCGGGTGAAATATCGATATCGAATTTTTGGGTTGAATACAATACTTCCCCTACTTACTAAATGTATTAGAGAAAGTAAAAATATTTCGGAAATGGTTCACGCCACAAATTTAAGAAAGAAGTTCTGATGTATTACATTCATATGACTTTTTATACCCTCTGTTTTATTAGTGGGTATACAAATTATTCTTACGAAGGCTTATTTTTCTATCTACTTCATTTTAATCCAAACAAACCGTTGCACAAATAGCTGCATTACACATTTTGTTATAGATACAAAAGGAACAGCTATAGTCAAATATTTAAGGACTGGACGCTGTATGTTGGCCTTAGAAATCCGTACACTTTTCATGCAATCGTCAAAAACAACTGAATGTCGACAAGACTTTAAAGGAATGGCAATCTATGGAATAATGCGAACCATTTCTATCGGATACCACAAAATGTTTTATGGCACAGAAAACGTTATTTGAAATAAATTGTGTATTTTAACAATTTTTGTGTAGTATTTTGGTCTACCGCTTACCACTTATACAAGATTGTATAAAATTCCTTTCGAATGAAGAGGACTTCCCAGAGCGATTCGTAGAAAATTCAAGTTATATGTATGTTTTATTTGTCATATGAATATCCTTAATATTGTTATGAAGGCCAAAAGGTTACAGAAAAAGGAATTAATTTAGATCACCCCAACATGCACATGGGGTGGTATAACTCGCTGGCAGCAAAAGTCCGAAAGCTTGGTGTGGAAATCAAGTATGTCGTGGGTTTATATAACTGAAAAATTACATAACACACAGTATCTTTACATACCTGGGATTTATTCACAACACGTCTGGCAACTCTACATATTGGACAAAGGAAAAGGGATGGAGAGAGATGCCACTAAACCGTAGACCGGCCACACACACGCCTGGCTCCAACGAACACTTCCACTAGAGTGATGTTATCTTACACCCCCACCAGCAACCGTTTCTAGCCAAAACCAGACAGGGTTGACGTCATACCCGACAGTTTCAAAAAGATGTTTCCCTTTGGCGTGCTCCGCACCGAAAGGACAGACCGTTAAGCGGAAATATAACTGAAGAGACACAAAAATGTTACACCTGGTAGCAACAATACAGCACAAGAGTGCGTCTGGTAATGACAATAAAATTAATAACACGCCACAATATATGGTAGTTTAGTTTGGGGGGATTTTCTTGAAAATCTACGTGTCCCATCTTGGAAGATGCTGAACTTTAACACCAAGTTTTGTATTTATTCGGCTTTTCATTTATGAGTTACCCTGTTCACAAACGCGCGCACGAGGACCTTTTTCTAAAAATGCTTTGTTTATTCAAGGGGCCTCGAAACGTGTATTTCTGATGAAATCTCAATGTGGACTTTTGGGTGGAATGCAATGCTTTTTCTACCTACTATTTACGAGGTTGAGAAAGTAAACATTATTTGGCATAAAGTGTGTGTTTTAATGACATCTATATTTTTTGTGTAGTAATATTCCATCTATCTCTTACGGCTTACCAGTTATAAAAAATTTCATTCAGAATGAAGAAGTCTTCACTGATTATTCGCAGAAAATCCGAAGTATACATTTTATCATGCATATATCTTTAATATATATGGAACTTTAATTGAAACTGGTAGTCACTTTTGAAAAAACTAAAAGAAACTGCATTTTCTTCCATGTAAAGGAAAGTTAAGGGTGGGGAATCTTCTTAAAAATCCGATGTGTTACACACGACTTTCTCTACTCTTGTACAAACTATTTTTACAAACGCTTATTCCCCATATGCTTCATGTTAATCGAGATATCGAGATGTTAAACTTATTGATAATTTTCTTGTAGGTACAAGGGGAATTCGTAGGCTTTAAGCGATAGTCAAAGATTTTAAGAGCTGGTTGCTATGTGACGCATTCCATTCTCTTTGTATGTTCAAGACATAAGAAAAAATGAATAACAAATTCCCATTTGAGAAAAAGTATACGTATAGGAACATTTAAGGGAATAACAAGCAATATCTCGAAAATGGTTCAATCAAGAAAACAATTGTATATAACATAAATTGTGTATTTTAACGCGATCTACATTTTTTGTGTAGTAAAATTTTGTCTATCTCTTATGGTTTACCAGTTATGCAAAAATCGTTCACAATGAAGAATACTTTTGGAGACATTCCTAGAAAATTTGAGATATACATTTCATTTGTCATGAAAATATCTTAAACATATGTTATTCTGAGTTATGGTGTTCACAAACACACACAGACACACACACACGGACATGTTTCCAAAAATGTTTTTTTTTTGGATTCAGGGGGTCTCAAAACATATATTTCCGGTGAAATCTCGGTATCGAATTTTTGGGTGGAATACAATACTTTCCCTACTTACTATACGTAGTAGAGAAAGTAAAAATATTAGTGTTGTATCATTAACTTAAACCAGAGAAATCTCGGTGTTGAATTTTTGGATAGTATGTAGGTAAATTGTAGATTTATTGTAGGTAAATACTACAGAAAATAATGAAAGCTATGTTTTGGGATACAGAATTCAACGAGAGAAAGAAAGATTTTCTAACTTATATCTTCTTCTTCTCCATCACAATTTAGTCTGTCAGCCCGTTCCGACTCCAAATTCTTGTTCTGACTATTTCTTTCTCGGTCTTCCTTGAAGTTGTAGTGTAGTGTATTCTGTTATTAGTCATTCTATCTATGTGTTGTTTCTACTATGTCCTGTATTTCTTTAAAGTATGAGAAACTTAGTTTTAGGAGGAGTATTGTATTTCGACTGTTGGGAGCCGAACTTGAAGTAGTAGCAACCACACGTATGGTAAAAAGTTTCCTGTAGCCTTCGCCCCAAGTTTAAGAAAAATACTAACTTTGTAATTTTTACTGTTTCTTTAAATATTATATATTTATGTTTGCCTCGGCTGCGTCAGTATTATTGTTAGAGACATGTTTCTCTTTGCAGGGTTGTGGTGCGACTGAAGAATGTAGGCTTACACAGATTATAATTTTACTTCTCTCCTTTTATTAATGCTTGACACGATTTAAATAACACTTCACTGATATAGACAGCTGTGAGATTCTTTTATTAATTACTTGAACTTTTTAACACGTAAAACTGTTTTTGTCTCACACGAATACATATTAAATTTCTCGAGGACGTGTCTCACGTCCGGTTAGGAACACTGTCCACTAGCAACGCGTCCAGTTATGAGCGCTGTCTGCAAGCAACTCACTTTGTAAATTTTGCTGTATTTCAGTTTCTGATTTGCTAATCCTATTCCAATAGAATACCTTCATTTAACTTATGCTTTTTTTCTGGTTGTTGATTGGTTATTTTATAAACTGTCAGAAAAATTACATTATTGTTGCTCCAAGAATGACTAGTAGTATTATTAAACTTTCTTACTCATTATTGTCTCAAGGTTACCTCATTGTTACCTCATTAGTAGAAACTTTTAACCTAATTTTCTCACAGCTGCTACATTTTTAAATTACGTAATACATTCACATAACATTATTGAACATGTATACAATAATATAAACATATAAAATGACTGTAATATACACTTTTTATAAATTGTTACATACACAGATTGCTTTAAGGCGGGCTGTTATTATATTTATATTATATAATTAGACTGAAATTATTTAAGTGTCTAAAAATACTGCCTGAGTAGTGTTTAGTTCTTCAGTGCTCAGTTGCTTGTTTCACTATTTTGTTTTCTTTTACAACTAGTGTATCCTGTTGATGATCTAAGAAACTTCATTTGTGTTGGTTGTGTTTTAGTTTTGCAATAAGTGGTTGTTGTTAAAGTTTCTGCACTATAAGTAATAGTAAGAATAGCCGTTGTCTATCTATAGATATAGGTGTATAATTTGGAGCTGTACATGAAGTTATGCACTAATCATGAACTAAGTATAGCACATCAATCGAATGTTCTCGGTCAAATAAGAGGCAATTAAAGACACTTAGACCCTTCTCCACACACTTATCTTTGGGCAGAGACCACACTACCTTTGGTGGAAGAACGAGAGCCATAAAAATGTCTCTCAAATAAGCATAATCCCACTTGTGTGCATTTTCAAATTTAGTAATGCTTTGTGACTCCTGGGCTGCATAATGTAAAATCACTAATAATTCAAAACACTCCCACTTGCCCTGATATAGCAGGATGCAGAAAAATAACTGGAAATCTCAGTAAATTAAACAGAAGGTGGTCCTGCAATGGATAGCATTCTGTTGTGAATTCCTGGGAATGAAATGGTAGATAATTTTGCAAAGAAGGGTACTTGATCATGTCTTACGCCTATAAAGTCCCTTACAGCCGAGCTTCAATCATTATGCAACGAAATATAACAGAGACACATAAAAAACTCTAAAATTAGCTCCAGTATTAGCTCCAGTAAATAAAAAAATCTGATGTGTTACACTCACATGACTTTCTCTACTCTTGTACAATCTATTTTTACAAACGCCTATTCTCCATATGCTTCATATTAATCGAGATGTCAATCTTATTTGTAATTTTCTTGTAGATGCAAGGGGAATATGGTAGCTTTAAAGCGATAGTCAAATATTTTATCGCTGGTTGCTATGTGGCGCATTACATTCTCTTTGCATGTCCAGGACATAAAAAAATCTGATGTGTTACACTCACATGACTTTCTCTACTCTTGTACAATCTAATTTTACAAACGCTTATTCTCCATATGGTTCATGTTAATCGAGATATCGAGATGTCCATCTTATTGGTAATTTTCTTGTAGATGCAAGGGAAATATGGTAGCTTTTAAGCGATAGTCAAATATTTTAACGCTGGTTGCTATGTGGCGCATTCCATTCTCTTTGCATGTCCAGGACATAAAAAAAATGAATAACGAATGTGAGAAAAAGTATAAGTATTGGAAAATTTAAGGGAATAACAAGCAATATCTCGCAAACGGTTCACTCAACAAAAGAAATGTATATAACATAAATTGTGTATTTTAACGCGATCTACATTTTTTGTGTAGTAAAATTTTGTCTATCTCTTATGGTTTACCAGTTATGCAAAAGTCGTTCACAATGAAGAATACTTTTGGAGACATTCCCAGAAAATTCGAGATATACATTTCATTTCTCATGACATTATCTTAAACATATGATATTTTCATCAAAATCGTTAGAGCCATTTTTGAGAAAATTAAAATTTTCGAAAAATCTTCCATGTAAAGGGTAGTCTGGGGTGGGGGGATTTTCTTTAAAACCTTCGTGTCGCATCTCTGGAAGATACTGAACCTAAATACCAAGTTTGGTGCTTATCCGACTGTTCGTTTTTGAGTTATGCTGTTCACAGACACACACACAGACACACACACAGACACACACACACACACAGACACACACACACACAGACACACACACGGACATGTTTCCAAAAATGCTTTTTTTGGATTCAGGAGGTCTCAAAACATGTATTTCCGGTGAAATCTCGGTATCGAATTTTTGGGTGGAATGCAATACTTCCCCTACTTACTATACGTAGTAGAGAAAGTAAAAATGAATAACGAATTTGAGAAAAAGTATAAGTATTGGAAAATTTAAGGAAATAACAAGCAATATCTCGAAAACTGTTCACTCAACAAAAAAAATGTATATGATATAAGTTGTGTATTTTAACGCGATCTACATTTTTTGTGTAGTAAAACTTTGTCTATCTCTTATGGTTTACCAGTTATGCAAAAGTCGTTAATAAAGAAGAATACTTTTGGAGACATTCCCAGAAATTTCGAGATATACATTTCATTTCTCATGACATGGTCTTAAACATATGATATTTTCATCAAAATCGTTAGAGCCATTTTTCAGAAAATTAAAATTTTCGAAAAATGTTCCATGTAAAGGGTAGTCTGGGGTGGGGGGATTTTCTTGAAAATCTTCGTGTCGCATCTCTGGAAGATACTGAACGTAAATACCAAGTTTGATGTTTATCCGACTGTTAGTGTTTGAGTTATGCTGTTCACAGACACACACACACACAGACACACACACGGACATGTTTCCAAAAATGCTTTTTTTGGATTCAGGAGGTCTCAAAACATGTATTTCCGGTGAAATCTCGGTATCGAATTTTTGGGTGGAATGCAATACTTCCCCTACTTACTATACGTAGTAGAGAAAGTAAAAAAGACAAAGTCAGTACCGGATTGGCCACGATGAGAAGCAGTTGCAAAATTCAGACAAGCCATCAGACATGACTGCTTTGCCTTATTGGCATAATTCAATCCCCCAACCGCCCCCTCTGCAACCAGAACATTGCAATGAACTTGGACCATCTTAACAACTGCTCCAATCTGTCCTCTGCAACACTGGTTGATAGATATTGGTAAGCTACACTAAAAATTTGTAGAAAATTAAACAAGAGTCAGTTCTAAAAATTTAAACGGTTTTATTGTTTTTCAAAACTTCTCTCTTTGACATCAATATAATTTTGCATTCGGTGAAACCAGTCCTTAAAACAATGATGTTACTCTTCCAGGCACTTCAGAAACCAGTTCCAGTGCTTCATCTTATAACGATAAAGTGATTCTATGCATTTTATCTTTAATTTTTGGAAACAAAAAGAAATCACAAGGTGCTAGGTCAGGGCTGTATAGTGTAGCGTCCAGGTGCTGACCTTTAGGACATGCAGATACTCCGGTGTTACTTTTGCTGTATGCGACGATGCATTGTCATGATATAAATTTATTTTTCCTTTTGGGCGTTTTTCACGAACTTTTTCAAACATTTGTGTTAAACATTTTCCTACCAATTTAGAAGATGGTTTGTTGCTTCGCGTATGGAAAGCCAATTTGAAGTAGGAGTTGTATTGTAGTTCAAGTGTTGGGGAGCCGAACTTAAAGTAGTTGCAATCGCACGTATGGTAAAAAGTTTCCGGTAGTATTCGCCCCAAATGTACTTTCCGGTGGCCCTTGCCCCAAAAAAAAATGTTTAAAAAAATATTAACTTTGTAATTTTTTACTGTTTCTTTAAATATTATATATTTATGTTTGCCTCGGCTGCTAAAGTTTTATTTTTTAGAGACATGAATGTCTTAGCAAGGAGTGGTGCGACTGAAGAATGTAGGCTTACACAGACTATAATTTCTACTTCACTACATTTATTAATCCTTGACACAATTTAAATAACAATTCACTGTATAGAGAGCTGTGAGATTAATTACTTGCACTTTTTAACACGTAAACTATTTTCGTCCCACACGAATACGTATTAAATTTCTCGAGGACGCATCTCGCGTCCGGTTAGGAACATTGTCTACGACCAACGCGTCCAGTTATGAGTGCTGTCTACAAGCAACAGACTTGATTTCTACCACCTAAATTTGTAAATTTCTGTATTTTAAGTCTCTGATTGGGTATTCCTAATCCAATAGAAAGCTTTTATTTAAGTTGAGCCTTTTTCTGGTTGTTTATTGGGTATTTTATAAAATGTCTCAAAATTTACATTATTGTTGCTCCAATAATGACTAGTAGCATTATTACACTTTCTTACTCATTATTGTCTCAAGGTTACCTCATTGTTAGCAACTTTTAACCTATTACTCTCACAGCTCCTACATTATTAAATTACAGAATACATTCAGATAACATTATTACATGTATAAAATAATATAAACATATACAATGACTGTAATATACACATTTTATATATTGTTACATACACATATTGCTTTAAGGCGGGCTGTTACTATATTTTTTATTATATAATTTGACTAATATAATTTAAGTGTTAAAAATACTGCCTCACAATCGACAGTATGATACGTTTATCTTCTAGTGCAATAGCATCATTATGGTCCGTTTTAGAAAATAAACCAGCAAACATTATTTTAACAGCACCTCGAATTCGTCGGCTTTGGTAGGCTTAGGTTAAGTTCGAAAGTTCCGTCGAGACGATTGACTTTTTCTTTGCGATGGATCAGGATGGCTTCATCTGGCAATTCCGCATGGAGAAGCCATCGTGACCGACGCAGCCGATTACGATAAATTTTGTCAGGTGCTGGGATCCCCGACAAGCCGAAAAGGACGGACCTAACGACTGTCGTATGGCACAATTTAAGAAAACGAAACACGTATTTGGAATAACCTATTTCAACACAAAAAGCAATACTGGACCAAGGGAAGATCTAAGCATAAACCAACCAGACAAAACTAGCTATTAACTGACTTCATTTTACAGGATCAACCCTGCCACATTAACATAACCGCTCACAGCAAAACAGCTCAGAAACTAATACACCAGTCTGAACAAAATAGCATTAAGAACACAAGGTTTTAAAGAAAACGAACAAATGTAAATAAATAATTATTATCTATAAAGCTCAATAATGGTTTAAATAGGAAGCCAATATTTAACCTTGAAAACACAACAAAAATATGAAACAAAAAATTAAAGTGAATTTGTAATAAAGGTTGCGCTCTGAAACAAAATTTAATAGCAAATAAAACACGAATGCAAAAGATTTAATAGTCGTTTCAGGGCCCATTTAACCTGTTTACATATATAGTAAGGGTAAACTAACTTTGTAGAATGAACAAAAAAGAAATTAATCAGCAACGGTTTTTTAACAGCTTAGAAAAAGGTAACTCTGCAATCATAAAGCCAGAATTATAAATGAACTATACGAAGGCGGGTAGTAGAACAAAACTAGCAAAAGAGAAGAAAATTTTACATAAACTCAGACCCTGAAATAATTCAATAAATACTATAACTGAAAAAGACAAGTATAACATGAATCAACAAAACGAAATGAAACACTTGAAGCCAGGCATAACGCATGACCAACACAAGCACTACAGAAATAATTAATTAATTAATTAATTAATTACTGGCCCCGAGTAAAAGCCGGGCAAAATTTCACTCAGGAACAAACACAAAGGAGTCAAATGTGCAATAATTTCAAGAACCCACAAAAGAGACAAATTGACAAAAAGCATGACAATGACAAAAATTTTAAGTCGAACGTGCAAATAGCGTTCACGCAACAAAAGAAATTTGGAAGGTATCTTTGCAAAATAAATTTGTTGATGTCACAAAAGATTATTGACACTTTCGAATGGGGCAAATTTTACGTATTGCCCAAATGCAGGCTATTAATGTAATTTGATCCAAAGATCAATAGCAAAAGTCGCATATAGCTTTCATTTACCAAGCCTCACAGTTTTATTATATATAACTTCTAGGCCACAAATATGAACAAGGAGTTTCTCAGTAACAAATTTTTGAAGATTGAAAAATATATATATAATAGAAACATACCTCTGTTAAACTCTGTAAACGTAACATATTACCTTTAACCGTCCATCAAAAGCTTTAAAAACATTGAAGAATTAATGAGCTGAAAACATTAAATATATATATATATATAAAACTTCATAATGTTTAAAAATAACTGAACACAAACAATATAGGCCGCAAAATTATTCTATATGCTAAACCAGCGAAAGTCACTTACGATAGCCTTGATCGGAAACTTACTGTAACTCGCATTGAATTTAACAAAGAAATGAGCTGATCAACGCTTCTTACCTTCAAATACGTTGCAGCAGAATATCTTATCATTGAGACCAAATTTTGAACGGTAGTTAACCCATTAGTTACTTTGCATCAGCCATAAAAAGGTATATTGAAGAAAGCTTCACAAAATTACAAACACGAGGAAAGCCTTGAATAAATCGGCCATCTCACTCGCACCAAGAAGGCAAAGAATCTCTCCTCTCGCTCGTCTTACTGCCGTGCTCAGACTGCCACGAGACCAGGCACCGCCTCGCCACCAACCCACCGAACGAGCCACGCCAAAAAAAAGAGGCAGGCAGACGAGAGAAAACGGGAGTAAGTGAACACCGAGGTCGGAAATACAAGGTGCTACGCCAGTGACTGGCAATAGAAAAAAATCACTGTTACATATCACTCTTACTAAGAATCAGCACACCTTTCAGGATTATAACAATAAATCCAAGATTAATCATTAGTAAAGATATAACAAAACAAATTTTAAGTGCCGCCTTGGAATTTTTCCGGAGTTTTCCTGCACCAATCAACATTGTTTTTGATCGACAGCTAGTTTATGTGAGATCTATTAAGAACAAAGTTTTCTGAGCCTAACTGTTGATGTAAAATGTTTTAGATTTGACTCATACCAATACCCAATGTCGCCCAAATAAATTCATAACATGTTCGCCGATCTTCTTCAAGCATTCTCGAAGAGCGGCAATATTTTCATCAGTAACAGCAGTTCTTGGAACGTCCTTCACGAAATTCATCACAAAGAAAAAACCAATACTTCTTGAATTTACTGCACCAATTATAAATTGTTGCCTTAGATGAGGGCTTCTTTGCCAAATGCATTTCTAAGCTGATATTGCATTGTTTAGGCGTTAATGATTGAAAATCTAAAAATTCATAGCACGAAAATGTTCTCTAGTCAAATTAATTTCTGAGTGAACACAAAATCTTTAAATGATATAATAACTAAGAAAATATTCGAAAAATCAAACAAACTACACGGCAATGACTCGAAAAATATTAGAAAGTAGCTGTCAAGAATAAAGAAATTTCATTTGTTTTTAGAAGCATGACAGTCTTAAAGCTTTCATATCGCCCTCGTACAACGGAGATCTTTATCCCTCATTTGTGCATGAAGTACTTTATATTACCATTCACCATCCGGTGGCAATGTTACCATTGTTATAGCTAAATGAATAATTTTCAAAAGCTGTGCATTAAAGAATTAAAAATCAAATAAAAGTGAAAACCCAATTAATAAGCCTGCATGTGAAACCAAAATCACCATTTTTGATACCTTTTGCCATTTAGTGTACCCTTAAACTTTCCTTCCCATGGCCCGTCTCGTGGATTGAAATTCACTTCTTCCTCCTCCTCTTGTAACCTCCACAGTCGATCGAGAGAAACTGAACTCCCAGCAGCCCCAACAAGCTTCTCGACCCTTGAAGTTTCTAAAGTTTCGTCTAGACATTTCTGACGGGCAGAATGTTTGAGTGATTGCGGCATATTGTAAGTCACGTGGAGGGTCCATGTAGGATCGAGTAGCCTCTACAGTACGTGAAGTTTAATTTGAAACATGAGCATTTGATTCTACCTGAACGGTCTAGGGGAGGGAATGCACTAATGTCGGTCCCAGTGCTGAGAAACCTGCCAGAATCGCCCTTCGCCCTTCCCTGCCTAGTCTCTCAGTATCAGTTGTACTTGACAGTTACCCTTCATTTCCTAGTTTCTCAGTATCAGTTGTACATGACACTTACCCATCATTCCCTAGTTTCTCAGTATCACTTGTACTTGACATTTATCCTTCATTCCCTAGTCTCTCAGTATCACTTGTACTTGACAGTTGCCCTTCAATGCCTAATCTCTCAGTATCAGTTGTAATTGACATTCATTCTTCCCTGCCTAGTCTCTCAGTATCAGTTGTACTTGACAGTTACCCTTCACTGCCTGGTATCTCAGTATCAGTTTTAATTGACAGTTACCCTTCACTGCCTGGTCTCTCAGTATCAGTTGTACTTGATAGTCATTCTTCACTGCCTAGTCTCTCAGTATCAGATGTACTTGACAGTTACCCTTCACTGCCTAGTCTCTCAGTATCAGTTGTACTTGACAGTTACCCTTCACTGCCTAGTCTCTCAGTATCAGTTGTACTTGACAGTTACCCTCCACTGCCCAGTTTCTCAGTATAAGTTGTACTTGATAGTTACCTTTCACTGCCTAGTATCTCGGTGTCAATTGTACCTACTTGTAATGGTGTTATTGCCAGTTGCACTTTTGGTGGTGAAATATGTAAAATATGCTGATATCTTCGCCCATACTTGTTTCGCTGGCTTTCGTTTTCTTACAAGCAGTTAGTGGTTGTTCTCTTCTAAATATGTAATAACCTAACCCAGATATTATACAGTAACTTTCAATAGTAAAGATTCTGAGATTTGGGAGTTAAGGATTGCCAACTTTTTTGTGGGATATAGTGCTATCTCTTTATGCTTTCTATGTTCTAACATAAGCAAGGGCATTGTAGTGCATTAAGTCGGCAACAGGCCCCAGCATAGAGTCCGATAATGCTGCGAGATTGCTCCAGTGTTACAATATACTTGAGCAAAGTAATACCATTTCTTAAGTAGCTAGTAAATTTATAAAAAAAGCTGATGGGTTTTTCATATGACTTTCTCTACACACTATTGTTTATTTTGATATAACTACTAGGTCGGAAGTTAAAAACATCAATCGCTATATGTTGATCTAGAAATTCTATATTCTTTCCATGGCATACCGAGAAATATCTAAAGCCACAGCATAAAGCATGACAAAGGTATAGAAAAATTCAAACCAAATAACAATTTAAAACTAGAAAATGATTAATGTCATAAAATGTAATTTGAAATAAATTGTGTGCTTTTTATAAATAAACATTCTCTGTGTAATACGTTTTGTCATGCTCTTATGGTTTTAATTAAAATTAAATTACGTTTTATTTATGCACGCTCATTAAATGCCGTTGTCCTTAGCGTCCCATTCTATATTGGGCGTGAAAGACCGGCAATTTTGCTCGGAGGCCTCTTTATAAGCCTGAGGTTCTTTTACGTGCCGTAAATTTACGAAACGGGACCACAGGCTTTACTTCCCTTTCAAAGGAAGCCATGATAAGGATTTTTACGCCTGAAAAAAATCCATGCCCTCCGCCGGGTCAGAACACGCGACCTCGGGAACTGCAGTCTTGCATGGTGACCATTACACCGCAGAGAAAATTATATAAAATGCCTTTCGGATGAAAAGGCCTCCACAGGTTATTCCCAGAAAATTCATGATGTACATCTTATTTTTCATATAGGTATCAAACATATTTTAAACCAACTTCATTACAGCCATGTTTGATAAAATCGAAAACTTCGAAACCTTCATTATTAAGAGTAGTTTGAAAAGGGAAGATTTACTTGAAAAACATCGTGTAGCATCCTTGTAAGATATTGAACCTAAATGCCATTCTTTAAGTTATGGTATTCACGCACATATACACACTTCACAAAAACATACAGACCTTCTTCTTAAATTCTTTTCTTGGATTCAAGGTACCTCAAAACATGTATTTCTAATAAAGTCTCGATATCGAATTTTTGGGTGCAATACAATACTTCCTCTTACCTCTATAACTTTATTGATTATAATCCTATTCACTCAGTTTTGGTTGAAATGTGTCATAGGATAGATGGATCTGTAAACATCGAAGCTGAAATGGAAAACACAGATTTTAGAAGAAGAAACAAAATTATAATCACAAATGCCCACATTGCTACATGGAAGCGAGGTCTGAATTTTGATGATGATACATGGGTTATATGGTAGTAGAGCCAGGTGATTTAGCAGCGCTAACTTTAAAACATGTGCTTGAGAAAGGTATTACACAAGAGAAAGAGCCTGGGGGGGAAGAATAGTTTATCTTCAATTTCAACTCAAATAATTTGTTGTGATTTGTAATAATTTGTTTAACTTATTTATCTGTGTCATAAGTTTGAAATGTATAGGGTCTTTCAACAAGAGTGTCCTATATTTAACAAGTGATAGCTGTCGTTGTTGAGTTGCAGCAGTCATTTTTTCATGTGGTTACAGTTGTTATTGACAAATAGCCATGGAACGTTACAGTATTCAGCAACGCGTAGAAATTGTGAAAATTTATTATCAAAATGGATCATCTGTTTGCCAAACCTTCCGTGTATTGCGTGAAGTTTACGGTGTGCATAATCGTCCCTGCGAGAGAACGATTCGGCGTTTGATCGATAAATTTTAAAGAAGTGGTTCTGTCAGCGATCAAAGAACGCCTGTACGTAATTGGCGTAAGCGCTCCAATGAACGTTCGTGAGAGTGTACGCGAGAATGGAAACAAATCAATTGCTCATCGAGCGCAAAAATTGGGGCTTACGCCGACCACAAGTTGGCGCATTCTGCATCTGGACTTGAAGTTTCACGCTTTTAAAATGGTGTTAACTCAAGAACTAAAGCCCAACGACCATAGGTTGCGCCGTGTATTCTCTGACTGGGCTATGGAGCAATTGGAAGCTGACTCGGATTTTTGTCGAAAAATCATCTTCAGCGACGAAGCTCACTTTTGGATGGATGGTTGTTAACAAACAAAATTGCCGCTATTGGAGCAATCACAATCCAATGCAGATTCAATTGCTCCATAGCCCAGTAAGCGAATGGACGGCGCAACCTATGGTCGTTGGGCTTTGATTCTTGAGTTAACACCATTTTGTAAGCGTGAAACTTCGAGTCCAGATGCAGAATTCACCAAGTTGTGATCGGCGAAAGCCCAATTCTTGCGCTTGACGAACAATTGATTTGTTTCCGTTCTCGTGTATACTCGCACGAACGGCGCCTATGTTTTCGTTACAGCGTTTACGTCGATTATGTACAGACGGTGTTTGATCGCTGACAGAACCACTTCTTTCAAATTTATCGATCAAATGCCGAATTGTTCTCTTGCGAGGACGATTATGCACACCGTAAACTTCACGCAATACACGTAAGGTTTGGCGAACAGAAGATCCATTTTGATAATAAACTTTCACTATTTCTACGCGATTCTGAACGCTGTAACGTTCTGTGGTTATTTGTGAATAAAACTGTAACCACATGAAACAAGTGCCTGCTATAACTCAATAACAACGGCAGCTATCACATTTTAAAAATAGGACGCTCTTGTTGAAAGACCCTACATTATATCTGTACGTTAACAAAACGTGCGCAGAAGACAGATGCCTTGTCAAAAAATGTTTAGAACCAGCTGTACTTTGGTTCGACTCCGCATAGATTTTAACCGTATCTGTGTGTTCGTTATTGGTGAACGTTACGTTTTTGTCTCAATGACCTGACTTAAACTGCACGCATGTGACCACCCGGCGCTCATCAGTACGAAACTATCACGTAAACACCTGCAGGCAATAGCACTACCTGAGTGACCTTTCGCTTTGTACCTACACTGTTCCTTGAACAGTAGTGATGAAGCAACATATTTTGTACCTATATATGCGGAAAATATAAAACTTCAAGGGTCGGCTTGTTTGAACCACCTTGTATATATGTACAAAAATTCTTAGCCTGGTATTCTGATCAAAATTGATTGAGCCATTTTTGAGAAAATCAAAAATAAGAAAAATTAAAATATAAAGGCTAGAGTGTTTCTTAAAAAACCTCGTACTGGATCCTTAAATGATGCTGAACCTATATACAAAATTCGGTATTTATTACGAATTTCGTTTTTGAGTTATGTTGTACATGCTAGATATGCGCTAGCGGAACTATTACTAAAAGTGTATTTTTCGTTTAAACGGATCCTTAAAATGTATATTTCCCGTGAAATCTCGGCATCAAATTTTCGGGCAAAAAGCGATACTTCCTCTACTTAATATACACTATGTGATCAAAAGTATCCGAAAAAACTCCACAAACATACGTTTTTCATCTTAGGTGCATTGTGGTGCCATCTACAGCCTGGTACTCATTATCCGCGACCTCAGTAGTCATTAGACATCGTGAAACAGCAGAATGGGACGCTCCGTGGAACTCACGGACTTCGAACGTGGTCAGGTGATTGGGTGTCACATGTGTCAGAAGTCTGTACGCGAGATTTCCACACTCCTAAACATCCCTAGGTCCACTGTTTCTGATGTGATAGTGAAGTGGAAACGTGAAGGGACATGTACAGCACAAAAGCGTAAAGGCCGACCTCATCTGTTGACTGACAGAGACCGCCGACATTTGAAGAGGGTCGTAAAGATAATAGGCAGACATCTATCCAGACCATCATACAGGAATTCCAAACTGCATCACGATCCACTCCAAGTACTATGCCAGTTAGGCGTGAGGTGAGGAACCTTGGATTCCATGGCCGAGCGACTGCTCATAAGCCACACATTACGCAGGAAAATGCCAAACGACGCCTCGCTTGGTGTAAGGAGCGTCAGTCAACATTACACGATTGAACAGTGGCAAAACGTTGTGTGGAGTGACGAATCACGGGACACAATGTGGCGATCCGATGGCAGGGTGTGGGTATGGCGAATGCCCGGTGAACGTAATCAGCCAGCGTGTGCAGTGCCAACAGTAAAATTCGGAGGTGGTGGTGTTATGGTGTGGTCGTGGTTTTCCTGGAGGGGCTTGTATCCCTTGTTGTTTTGCGTGGCACGATCACAGCGCAGACTTACATTGATATTTTAAGCACCTTCTTCCTTCCCACTGTTGAAGAGCAATTCGGGAATGGCGATTGCATCTTTCAACACCATCGAGCACCTGTTCATACTGCACGGGCTGTGGCGGAGTGGTTACACGACAATAACATCCCTGTAACGGACTGGGCTGCACAGAGTCCTGACTTGAATCCTATAGAACACCTTTGGGATGTTTTGGAACGCAGACTTCGTGCCAGGCGTCACCGACCTACATCGATACCTCTCCTCAGTTCCGCATTCCGTGAAGAATGGGCTGCCATTCCCCAAGAAACCTTCCAGCATGTGATTGAAAGTATGCCTGCGAGAGTGAACGCTGTCAGCAAGGCTAAGGGTGGTCCAACACCATATTGACTTCCAGCATTGCCGATGGAGGGCGCCAAGAACTTGTACGTCATTTAAGCCACGTGTCCGATACTTTTGATCACGTAGTGTAGGTAATAATGTAGTCTAGTATGAGGGAGGATTGGAGTAATCAAAGACTCTCGAAACTCCACAACTGGACGTCTTTTGTGCTCTGCCTTATACCCAGCATGGAAACTCACGGATAAAATACTTATACCTGCGACTCTGCGCCAGAGAGTGCCGAAGTCAAACGCTCCAGCGGACGGAGCTACGCAGGGCCTCCTAAGATAGGTAATTAATCGAGAAAGAAGAACGTTTCTTTTCATTTGACATACTTTACTACATATACAGGTGAATCACTTAAACCTTGCACCGAAAATATTTCGGAAATAAAAAGTGCTATTGATGTGCAGCTTCTACAGCATTGATTGGTAGTCAAGGGGCTCGTACATTTAGCCTGTGAACAGATTTTAATAATACTGAGAAAGTGTATTTTTTGAGCAAACATACGTTTTTTTTAAATGGAACAGTGCCTAGTTACATAAACAGAATAAAGGTAGGCTAAATTGGTATGTCAGTGGCATATGTTGCAAGAGTCGAGTGCAAGTGGTTTACGAGAAATTTTATTTTGAAGCTTTTACGCACCGACACTTTACAACCTGTGGTAGCACAAACTAAAGAAATACAAAAGGGAATTACAATACTTCTATGGATTTTTTAAGTAAAGTGGACATAGCTCTTCAAAGGTTGTGTTCAAAATGTCCACCGCCAGCTTCAATACGCGCTTCCAGTCCGCTGTGGAAAGACTGCTGCACATGTTCCAGAATTTCAGTGGAAATTTCAGAGCAGGCAGCAGTAATACGTCGTTTCATATCGTCTGGTGTAGTTGGTATATCCTTGTAGACAGTGTCTCTCAGCTTTCCTCACAGAAAAACGTCTAAAGGGGTCAGATCCGGTGAACGGGCCGGCCAAGGTACAGGCCCCCTTCATCCAATCCAACGATTTGGAAACAATCCGTTAAGACAAGCTGCAATAATTCGTGCACTATGACTAGACAACCATTACGTTGGTACCACATGTTCGTCCTGGTCTGCAAAGAAACGTCTTCTAGCATCTGTGGCAGATGGTCTGTCAGGAGACTGCGATACTTGTACGAGTTCATTGTTCCTTCTATGAACAATGGGCCTATGAGCTGATGGTTCGCTATCCCACACCACACGTTTAAACTCCATGGACGCTATGTTCCACCTGAAGAAGCCAACGAGGATTGTCAACAGACCAATAGTGCATGTTTCTGCGGTTTACCTGGTCATGATTAGTAAATGTTGCCTCGTCACTAAACAACACATATGATGAATCTGGAGTATCATGTCTTAATGCCCATGTACAAAAGTTAACACGATTCTCAAAATCGTTTCCATGCAGCTCTTGATGGAGAGAGATGTAATAGGGATGGAACCTATGTCGATGGAGAATGCGCAGTACACTTGCCTGACTTATGCCAATTCCACGTGCGATTGTGCGGGAACTAAATTGCGTATCTACTCCAACGGCAGCCGAAACATTAATTTCTGACACTTCTCCAGTCACTTGTTTGTCCCTGTTACGTTTTCTAGGTGTTACATTACCAATTTCACGTAAGTGGTTGAAGAGGTTGATAAATAATTGCCGAGATCGTTGGAGTCTATTGGGGTAGGTTTCCGCATACACCGTACAGCACGAACTGTATTCTACCTATACTTCTCATACACCATGAGCATGTCGGCTTTTTCTGCATTAGTAAACCCCATCTTCCCCTCACGATTTACTCCTTGAACTGTCACAAAATAACTGACCATAATGTCCAAAGCAATCAATGAACAGAAAACACAACGCAAACAAACATAACAACATTGTATCTAGCAACCAAGCAGGTTGAATGGAACAAACAATTGTCGGTGTGGAAACTTTACAAAATATGATTTCTCGTAAACCACTTGCACTAGAACCTTGCAACAAATTCCACTGACATTCTAATTTATCCTACCTTTATTCTGTAGTTTTATTTAAAAAATTATATAATTGTTCAAAAAATACACTTTCTTCTATGTATTCTTAAAATCTGTTTATAGGCTAAATGTACGAGCCCCTGAAATTCTGTGAAAACTGCACCTCAATAGCACTTTCCATTTCCGAAATATTTGCGGGGCAAATTTTAGTTATTCACCCTGTATAGTAGATAGAGAAGCTATTGCATTTCACCCAAAAAATCAATATGGAGATTTCATTGGAAACACTGCTTTGAGGCCCACTGAATAATAATAAAATCATTTTTAGAAAAAGATCCGTGCGTGTGTCGGTGTGGCTGTGAACAGCATAACTTAAAAATCTGATGTGTTACACTCACATGACTTTCTCTACTCTTGTACAATCTAATTTTACAAACGCTTATTCTCCATATGCTTCATGTTAATCGAGATATCGAGATGTCAATCTTATTGGTAATATTCATGTAGATGCAAGGAGAATATGGTAGCTTTTAAGCGATAGTCAAATATTTTAACGCTGGTTGCTATGTGGCGCATTCCATTCTCTTTGCATGTCCAGGACAAAAAAATCTGATGTGTTACACTCACATGACTTTGTCTACTCTTGTACAATCTATTTTTACAAACGCCTATTCTCCATATGCTTCATGTTAATCGAGATATCGAGATGTCAATCTTATTGATAATTTGCTTGTAGATGCAAGGGGAATATGGTAGGTATTAAACGATAGTCAAATATTTTAACGCTGGTTGCTATGTGGCGCATTCCATTCTCTTTGCATGTCCAGGACATAAAAAAAGTGAATAACGAATTTGAGAAAAAGTATAAGTATTGGAAAATTTAAGGGAATAACAAGCAAAATCTCGAAAACGGATCCCTCAACAAAAGAAATGTATATGACATAAATTGTGTATTTTAATGCGATCTACATTTTTCGTGTAGTAAAATTTTGTCTATCTCTTATGGTTTACCTGTTATGCAAAAGTCGTTCACAATGAAGAACACTTTTGGAGACATTCCCAGAAAATTCAAGATATACATTTCATTTCTCATGACAATATCTTAAACATATGATATTTTAATCAAAATCGTTATAGCCATTTTTGAGAAAATTAAACTTTTCGAAAAATGTTCCATGTAAAGGGTAGTCTGGGGTGGGGGATTTTCTTGAAAACCTTCGTGTCGCATCTCTGGAAGATACTGAACCTAAATACCAAGTTTGGTGTTTATCCGACTGTTCGTTTTTGAGTTATACTGTTCACAGACACACACACACATACACACACACACACACACAGACACACACACGGACATGTTTCCAAAAATGCTTTTTTTTTGGATTCAGGAGGTCTCAAAACATATATTTCCGGTGAAATCTCGGTATCGAATTTTTGGGTGGAATGCAATACTTCCCCTACTTACTATACGTAGTAGAGAAAGTAAAAATGAAAAGTAGACAAACCTAAACTTGATATTTGGATTCAGTACCTTTTAAAGTTGTGACAAGAATATTTTCAAGAAAATCTCCCAACCGCAAATTGCCCTTTACATGGCAGATTTTCGAAACGTTTTCATCTGCTAAAAATTGCTCTTAACGATTTTTTATTAAAAGTACCATATATTAGTGATATTTACTTGGCAAATAAAATGTATATCTTATATTTTCTGGAAGTAGCCTGTGAAGTCCTGTTCATTTGGAAGGAATATTGTATAATCTTGTATAAGCGGTAAGCGTTAAGCCATAGGCGAAAACGTAACACACGAAAAATTTGGATCTCTTTAAAACCAACAATTTCAAAAAACTTTTTGCAGCACTAGCCATTTCCAGGATATCCGTTAATAAAGCAGCAATTTGTTCAATACTTGTTCATTTAAAGTCCCATCGATTTTCAGTTGTTTCTCGCGATTGCATGGAAACAGTATGGTATTTTAAGGTCAGCATATAGCGTCCAGTTCTTGAGTGCAAAGGTAGCATAATCATTAGTCTTTTAATTGAGGGCTAGTATGAATGGTTGAATGATTGGATTGGCTTTCTCTTGGTATCGCAACGGAAAGTGTAATGTAGCTATTCCTGCAGACTGTTTTGGAATAAAATGAGATAGAAAAATAAGCTTCAGTAAGAATAGTTTGTATACCCACTAATAAACGAAAGAGGGTAGAGAAACTTATATGAATGTATCATATCAGATTCTTTGTGTAGTAGCTTGTGTCCATCTCTTATTGTTTACCGGTTATACAAAACTGTATAAAATGCATTCGGAATGAAGAGGTTCTTCCCAGGCTATTCTTTTTCTGCATACTACAGGGTGATATATGAAGAACTGACACATTAATTGCTTTAATTGTTTCAAAACGAGTTATGCTAGTGACAACTTATTATACCAAAAATGCAGCGAAATTTTGGGAGATTATTTATGTTTATAGCAAATGTTAAAAATGTCCTCCATCCTGCATTAGGCACAACTCAAAACGTCGTTCCATATTACTGGTCACTCGTTGGAGGACTCTGTTGTCAATGGCTTGAATCTCCCGTGTAATGTTGTGCTTCAGATCGTCCAATGTCTGAGGACGTCTGGCATGAACCCTGTCTTTTAATTAACCCCATAGAAAAAAGTCCGGAATGTCAAATCCGGAGATTTCGGTGGCCACAGGTTCTTGGAAACTATCCGGTCGTCAAAGAAACTTGCAATTAGTGCCATGGATTCATTTGATGTATGGCATGTAGCGCCGTCCTGCTGTAAATACCCTTGACTCAGCTCTACAACGTCTAGGTGCTCAGCAAACTCCGTGGAAAATTCGCCTGTGCTCTGCATTATTTACATTGTTTAAAAAAATATTTGTCCCACTATTCTCTGTGCGGATATTCCGCACCAAACTCCGATTTTAACCGGGTGCATAGGTGCTTCATGAATAACATGTGCATTTTCGCCGGCCCAATAACGTGAGTTATTTGAGTTCACATAGCTGGATAAATGGAACCATGGTTCATCTGTAAACTATATGATGAACAAGATGATAGGATTTTGCACAATCAACGTCTGAAACCAACGACAATAATTCAGACGTCTATCCTTATCTGGTTTCTGTAACTGATGGACAACCGTAATCTTATACGGCTTTAGGTCTGCACTTTTTACAGCTCTCTGATACAATGAGCACAGCTGACCCCTGCGACAAACGTCTTAATGATTTTTTGGGTGACTGATCCAGTCGTGCTCTTACGTCAACAACAACCGTGGGAAGCCTATATGAACGAGTTTTGCCCTTTTCACACATCAAAGATCCAGTCCCACTATTGCGTTTCTTTGGGGAGGATTCCGAACACCAAATTCTCTCTGATATGCCCTTTGATTAGCTGTAATTGAATTCGTAATCCAGTATTGCTTTACAAGGAAGAGTCGTTCATTTAATGTGTACTCCACTTTCACGTTGACTAGAACATAGCCTCAAAAACAGTTGCCGACAATAAAATTAACAATTACGAATAAAGCATGAACATTTGGGCATCTAGTGACAGGCAATCGAAACTCCAGAATATTCCGCTTAATTTGGTGCTAAAATTTCGAACAGAATAATTAAAGAAATAAATGTGTCAGTTCTTCATTAATCACACTGTATAAGAGGTGCTTAAGAAAGTAGCAATGAACTGGTTAGGAAGTAGAGGGGGAGAATGACATTAGCAAGACCCCCCAAAAGCATAGTGAGAACGACTTAACGGAGATGAAAACAGAGCATTAGTTGTAAACTGGTGGTAGTGGTGGTGGTTGTATCAAGCTTTGTTAATCTCCCCTCCGCATACTCTCCTTTCAAGGAGGAACATTTTCTTTAAGGAATAAGGCTAGTCGTTGATCATTGAAGAAAAGCGAAGCAAGAAAGATAAAATAAATACGAAAGTATCATGGTAGCCTTTCGACAGCAGAGGCCGTTGCTGAGGCATTCAAATTTTCTTATCATTGCTTAAGGGAGATTCTGTAATATGCAGAAGAATGCTCATCCTTATTTAATTATAACATCCCGAGTTCTAAAAAATTCTCTGAAAGAGCACAGCTTAGTGAACGCTCCTCATCGCGTATGCTGATTACGTTAAGAGAAAAGAACGATTTGAATAAGGTTTAAAAGATATGGATGAAAGCTCTGAGAGCAAGATGTACTGCATTTGAACTTAATAGACGTTTAATTAATTTATCTTTTAAAGAACCTTGAAAGATCTATAATTTCAACCATAAATCTCAATAGAACAAAACAGTGAGATTTATAGATAACCATATGCCAAACAATAATAATAGTAATAGTAAATTATATTATAATTATTATATTATTACACTAGTCTGCATTTTCAAACTTTTTGTCAGATGATTTCTTAAAAGTAGATGTTCTTGAATCACGTTTTTATGCTGATTCCAGAAATAACGTCGGTTTTTTTCTATCGTCAGGTTTTTACACAAAATAAGTAATGTTTTGACAATTTTACTAATGAGCGTAGAAAAGCATTGAAATACCATTTCACACAAGGTAAGTTTTTATTCAAGAATCATTTTAAGAATGCTCTCAAAAACTCCCCTAATTTATTTCATGACTACATTTTAACAAAACAAGAAGCCAAAGTGTTTCATTTAATATTTTTCAAGCTTTCTCTTCTTTGACCTCCTTGCAGATCCTTGAAGATGGCTATCCCTCCTCAACATCCAACAGTAGGCCATCATAGTTTCATTCCATCTCCTCTGGTACCTCCTCTCCATTTCCTTATTATCTTCGTGAAAACGTTCACCCTGCTCTTCACTATAATGTTCTTGATTTTCTGGAAAGTAGTCGATATGTGAATGCAGAAAATGCATTTTACACTCATGTTACAAACCATATTCTTGAACTTTTACAACACTGTTTCGACAATGACCTTGTAATTAGTATCTTTGTGATTACCTAAGAAGTTTTCAGTAACTGATCGGAAGGCGGTCCATGCTTCTATTTCTCTCTCATTGATTATCTTCTCAAAATCGTCATCGTTCATCAATTTATTTGAGGGCCAACAAAAATTCCAGCCTTTAATTTGTCTTGTGTAATGAAGGAAAATCTCTTGGAAAGGTACTTGAAGCAGGGTCCATACTCTGGTAGAGCCCTTACAAATTGCTTCATCAAGCTCAATTTTATGTGTAGTGGCGGAAGCAATATCTTTATTTCTCTATATTTTTGAAATGAAATTGTGAAAAAACTGTACGTGATAGAAAAAAGCTAATAGCAGTTCTGAAATCAGCATAAAAAGTGAGTCATAATCACTTATTAGCTTTCAGTCATCCGATATCATGCAGACTAGTTATTATTATTATTATTATTATTATTATTATTATTATTGTTATTATTATTATTATTATATGCGTGCGCAGGAGGACACCAGGAAATGCGATTAATGTTATATCGATAAATAACAACTTTCCATATTATTTTACAGTGGTTTCCATTTAACACGGTGGCTATAGTGCGTTCTTCCCAGGACCTCCCTCCATTTCCATTGTAGACTTCGCTCTCGCTTCCTTCAGGCGGGAGTATTAGAAGTTCTCGAAGAGTGATAGAGGTAGAGAAGATTCAATGGACACCTTAATCGCTGCGACCTCCATAGATCTATTGTGGCTATCACACCCCAGGAGGAAGGTTGAGGGGAAAGAACCATAGGAGGCTAAAGACAGTAGGCAGACGGGCCACAGAAAGTCCCTATTTCCGCAGACTCGCAGCTCGCACAAAATAAATAAATAAAATCTGAATATACTAAATTGGTACCTTGGTTACTACACCGGGACATACATTCAAACTTTTCATTTATTCTCACAAACACATTTACATTTTAGATTACTTCAATTTTTTTTCAAGTAAAATAACTGCAAACTACACAATGTCTACAAAATAGTCATATAATAAATAAATAAAGAAAAATAAATTAAAGAAAGAAAAATAGAAATCATTGAATTAGAGTAAAGGTGTAAAAAAATTAATTACAATTCTAAATTCTATGTTTATCTACACTTACTGGAAGCCAGCAAACATAGCAACTAGTAACCAGCTACTATCTACCCCTATGTATATATATTCACTGGAAACCAGCGAAAATGTGCTGTTTATTTATGTTTATATTTTATTTAAAATGGTCCTTAATTAAACTGTTTTATAGAATTAAAGTTATCTATTTTATAACTTTCCATTATTCTCATAGTAATTATTTAATTTATAATAATTCAATATCTTATTTAATTCATTTATATCTTTATTTATACGTTTGTATTTATTTACCTTATAACATTTTATTTATTCTCAATATTAATCTTCTGTTATCTCCCTTTTAAATTGTTTTATATCAACTTTTAAATTTTATCCCAATATATTAAACCATTACCTCTTTTAACCAAACACTAAACCTTCTTTCTTCTATCACTAAATATCTACTCACTTTACCCCACAACAGTTCACTTCCCTCACATCCTCCATTTTATTTTAACACCAACTCCACCTCTAACTTACATAAACTCAAAATTCCCTTCCTATTAATAACAATAACAAATTCACATCTCCATGCATTTAAGCATCACTATAACTCTATTCACCATCCCTCCCAAACCAGCTCGCACACCCATCCCGCTGCTGTAGCAGCCGAAAGAGGGCGAAGAATGACCCTTTCCTTTGAGGGAGCATCCACGCCATCTGTCCGGCGCCGCCATACACCACAAAATCTAGCAACACACCTGAAAGATGAGAAGGAAACGGAGTCAAAGGAAAATTATGGAAAGGAAATCGTGGTAGAGAAGAAACCACTCTTGTCCACCCCGGGGAAACCATGAAAAATCCATGAGTCAGAGAGGGCGGTCACCGGAAACCGAACTCGGGACCTCCCGAATGCGAGTCCCACACATTACCGCAGCGCCACCGCGCTCGTTGAGTATCACTGGATTAAAGAATTTAATTATTACAAATCTAATAGATAATGTTATATTTTCAAAAAAATTTCGGTGGTATGTGCCTGTGCGTTCATTAAATGTTATCATAAATAGAGAGAGATTCAGAGGAGCTGTACTCGTCATCAGGTCATGCAAAAAACAGCGTCTTTGATCTTTTCTGCTCCCCTCCGCATAGTAAGCTGTGATGAGGCCAAAAATAGTCCCCCGTAGAGCTTTCATTACATGCCAAAAGAGAAGCATATAAGCTTGCTGCTACACAACAATAAACTATTGTAGTTATTTTGTACTACAGTTCGTTAATGTTAAGTTATTTTAATGAAGCTATTCCAGGTTTAAATTGGAAATATCGCGTTAATGCCAACGTTAATCATTTACAAAACTATCCCGAGGGATGCAAGTATTGGAATCGTATAAGTACGTAACGCTCTAACAGTAATCTACCATAGAAAGGGTAATATGAATACCTAAAATAAATTATATTTATATATTATGCCTCAAATCTGTATGTTATCCGTCAGTTGTACGAAAGCGTTTGTAATCTCATACGTTGGCGAGCCTGCTGAAAGGTCAAAATGGCGACAACCATGTGTACTGCGATGAATTCTCCCGCTCGGTATTTTAAAGCAAACAGGAGTGGCGCGAAATTAAATACTAAGTGTAAAAACAAATTGTTTTGAGTCTGTACAGCAGACTATCAGAAGAAAATAAGAACTGGGTTCCCACGTGACCCTGGAAGGCGGGCGACATGCACCCTCGAGAGCGTTTCCTTTGAGCCGGTATCTGAAAATTTTAATCCAACCCCCTGATTACAGGGCGGAAATTGATATGCCACTTACGTGCGTCAACACCAAAAAGTGGAGGACTACCGAACAACTTCGGTGGGGCCGACAGCCAGAAACCGCCCAGACATCCCCAATCTTCCATGGATATCGAGAACTACTGCCCCGCCGAGACCAACCCAATCCAAACGACACTCCTACGGATGGGACTCGGACGTTTGGTCCAGCAAACTTCTAGTAACTTCAGAATACCACGGGTGCTCAAGGTCCGCAGCGTTCGCACCTTGTCGTCCTCCGTGGACTAGTGGTACCGTGCTAGCCTCTAGTTCCCAAGGTCGTGAGTTCAAACCCGGCGTAGGGCGATGGATTTTTTTCGGGCGTAAAAATCCTTAGCATGGCTTCCTACGGAAGGGAAGTAAAGCCGGTGGTACCGTGTCGTAGATTTACGGCCCGTAAAAGAACCTCAAGCCTGATAAAGAGGCCTCTGAGCAAAATTACCGGTTTTTCACGCCCAATAGACGCTAAGAACCATAGTAGTTAAAGAGCGTCCAAAAATAAAACTCAATTTCAATTTTAGCGTCCGCACCACGGCAGCCGAAGGGGTCGGAATCTCCCCTTACGTGCAAGAACTTTGTTTATTTCAATAAGTGCGGCAAAGCAGCAGTTCCATTAGAGCGCTATAGAGGGCTACAACTATTGAGTAGGACATAAATACTTATGCAGTATTCATCAGTTCAGAAACGAGAGTCGTCCAATATATTTTCTAGATGAAATTCCGGGAATCCAGGGCATACCATAACATAAGCCTGGCAAGATTTAGCAATAAAAAGTAAGCGTCGAGCATTTATTGGTGGACTTACAACGGGACTGGGGGCACCTATAACCGCGAGTAATTGCATTGTTTTACCATATGTACTGTATTCATTGTTTAGAGCATTCATTTTGTACTTCGTAAGTTGTGTTTAGACCCGAATAGCTTAACCTAAAACAAACATAATCAATAAAAAGGGAAGCTATACACAACGAATTACTACTGTTTCAAATACGCTTCATTATGTCTTGGGGGCAAAATACAATTAGGATACTGCGTTAATTTAGAACTAGTTTGCTATTTATGAGTTTAATTTTCTTTCCTTGTTTGCTGTTATCTGAAACTTTAAGTAATGTGTGAAAATAAAGCAACTTCGAAAAGTTTTAGGTGAAAATAACATTTTAAGTAATTTTGTTACTTCCCGAACGTGCTTCCGGAGAGCCAGCTGATGCAAGTAGTGTTGGCGAGGGAGAGGTAGCGGGAAATCGCGGAGTAATACATTTACGTTTCTCTTGACTTGACGATGACTTAGATTTTGTTCCAGTTCTTATGGACGTTATTATCTATTAGAGTAAGAATTATAAGACCTCAAATTTTGTATTTAAAAGCTTATAGATATATTGTTCAAGCATAATAGCTATACTTATGTTAAGAACTTGCGCGTGCATGGTAGAAGGAGAGAATAAGGGAGAGGAGCATCACCTTCCCGTTAGCGGGATGCGTAATCATGATTGGTGTGACGGAATCCCGAGTCAGGCAAGTGTAGTGAACGCTTAAGTACTCGTAATCATACTAGACTTTATATTGTAAAGCTTAACAGAACCCCTTCATTTTCTTCCGCTTTTAGTTTCCCTGCTACGTATAGTAAATATCGTATTCTATCTAAAAGTTCCATGTCGATATTTCACCGTAATTATATTTTGAGGCCCCTTGAGCTCCTTAAAAGGGTGTTTTTAGAAAAAGGTCCGTGCGTCTGTAAACAGCATAACACCAAAACAAAAAGTTGGATAAATACCAAACTTGGTATTTAAATACAATATATTTCAAGGATGCGACACGAAAACTTTCAAGAAATTCCTTCCACCCCAAGCACTCTTTCCAATTTTTATTTTCGAAACATGTCTGCAACGATTTTGATTAAAATACCATATATAAAATACATTTAAATTACAAATATAACGTATATCTTGAATTTTCAGGGAATAGCCTGTGACGTCCTCTTCATTCAGAAGGGATTTTGCATAATTCTGTGTAACTGGTAAACGATAAGCGATAGAAAAAACGTAATAACAAAAAAACGTAGATCTCTTTAGAACAGACAATTTATTTCGAATTACTTTTTTGTGGCATAAGCCATTTCCAAGATATCCATTATTGAGTCGCATTGTTTCCAATACTTGGTCATTCTTTCAGGTCCTGTAGATTTTCAGCTGTTTCTCTCGATATCATGGAAAGAATATGGAATTATAAGGCCATGTATAGCGTCCAGTTCTTGAAGATTTAACTATCGTAAGTTCCTTGGTATACGTAACGAAATTGCAATACAGCTATTTCCGGAAAGGTTTATCTGGATTAAAATGAAGTAGATAAGAAAGTAAATTTCAGTAAGAATAATTTGTATACCCATTAATAAGCGATAGACGGAGGAGAAAGTCATGCGAATGTAAAACATCAATTTTTTTTCTTTTTCATTTTTTGATTTAGCTATTACAGTTATCTTCTAATTTTATGTCGTGTACATTTCTACTTAGATGTAGATGAATGCATAGCATTTAATTTCAAGCGCGGAGTCATAATTCTGAAACACTAGTAAGTATAGGATTAGAGTTACGTTACGGAGGGGACACCTGGCACCCCGACCCAACTGGGATCTGAAACGGATGAGATGAAGTAACCGCAGGTGTCGTATGGGTTGTAGGACCGGCCGACGTAGGCTACAGAGACGCACAGAGGTCCCTAACAGTATAAGCTAGACCAACCAACCGGAGAGCGCTCAAGGCAGCCGTACCAAACCACCGGGAGAGTGACTAACAGGCCCCTTCCAGCGGAGGCCCGAAAAAGCTCGACCTAACGGGGAGTCCCGAGCGGGCTCCATCTGACGGGGCTGAGAAGGAATTCCAACACATAAGCCATCTGCGCCGTCTGTCCGCAGTCGTTTGATACACAGCCCCGGAGCCAAACGTAACATGAAAGAAGAAGATGAAATGAGGTGAAATGAGGGAAAAGAGAAATTCGGGGAGTCAAAGATCCTTACCATCATTCGCCTAGTGACCCGGGGAAACCCCCGAAAAAAAACCATGGGACAGGAAGGTAGGCCGCGGGAATCTAAACTACGACGTCCCGCATGCAAGCCACAGCCACAATCGACTGAGCCATTGTCCTCAAGCTTTGTGGGTCTTTTCATATGAACTATCCTTCTATAAGCTTAACACCATTTGAATTTTCTTCATAAGTTTAAAAAGCTTCATCCTCGGATGTGCAGCGATTCTGTAAAAATCTGATGTGTTACACTCACATGACTTTCTCTACTCTAGTACAAACTATTTTAACAAACGCTTATTCTCCATATGCTTCATGTTAATCGAGATGTTAATCTTATTGCTTATTTTCTTGTAGATGCAAGGGGAATTGCTAGACTTTAAGCGATAGTCAAATCTTTTAAGAGCTGGTTGCTATGTCGATTATTCCATTCTCTTTGCATTCGTAACAAAGGAATAAGGAATTCCCATTTCAGAAAAAGTATAAGTATTGGAAAATTTAAGGGAATAACAAACAATATCTCGACAATGGTTCACTCAACCAAAAAAATGTATATGACATAAATTGGGTATTTTAACGTGATCTACATTTTTGTATAGTAAAATTGTGTCTATCTCTTATTGGTTACCAGTTATGCAGTAGTTGTTCACAATGAAGAATACTTTTGGAGACATTCCCAGAAAATTCAAGATATACATTTTATTTATCATGAAAGTATCTTAAATATATAATATTTTAATGAAATTGGTTACAGCAATTTTTGAGAAAATTTAAATTTTTGAAAAATGTTCCATGTAAAGGGTAATCTGGGGTGGGGGGATTTTCTTGAAAACCTTCGTGTCGCATCTCTGGAAGATGTTGAATCTAAATAAGTTTGGTGTTTATCCGACTGTTCGTTTCTGAGTTATGCTATACACACACACGGACATGTTTCCAAAAGTGTTTTTTTTAATTCAGGAGGCCTCAAAGCACGTATTTCCGGTGAAATCTCGGTATCGAATTTTTTAGTGAAATGCAATACTTCCCCTACTTGCTCTATGTAGTAGAGAAAGTAAAAATTGTCACCATTAGTATGTTTTTGTCATATAAGACGCAACAATTTTAATAAAATGTTTGTCAAAACTTCGCGAGTGATTTAATGCTTGCATATGGACAGACGTCTCGGATAGAAGCGATTTTTATAGGGGATCTGCAATAATAGAAATCTCTAGCTAAAACAAATATCGGAATCTGATGGACAAGTTACTCCTCTCTTTGTACTTTATTTGTTAATTTTGAAGTGATATTTTAGAATGTTTCTTAGCTGACCTTAAGTATAAACTTGCATCGCATTTGATCTACAACATCCTAGGCCTGGCAGTTATACAGGGTGATTTATGAAGAACTGACACACTCCTTTCTTTAATTATTCTGTATGAAATTCACTCAATGACCCAATTTTAGCACCAAATTAAGCAGAATATTCTGGAGTTTTGATTGTCTCTCACCACATGCGCAGCTGTTCATGTTTTATTCGTAATTGTTAGATTTATTGCGGCAGCTTTTTCTGAGATTTTGTTCTAGTCTCTAGTTTACGTGAGAATGGAGTGCACATTTAATGAACGACTCTTCCTTGTAAAGCAATACTGGATTACGAATACAATTACAGCTAATCAAAGGGCATACCAGAGAGAACTTGGTGTTCGGAACCTCCCCAAAAAGCACAAAACTGGGAATGGTAAACAAATTGGAAACAACTGGATCCCTGGTGAGTGAAAAAGGCAAAACTCGTTCATCTAGGCTTCCCCGGTTGTTGTTGACGTAAGAGCACGACTGGATCAGTCACCCAAAAAATCATTAAGGCGTTTGTCGCAGGAGACAGGGTACAGCTACTCAATGTGTCCGAGAGCTGTGAAAAGTGCAGGCCTAAAGCCGTATAAGATTACGTTGTACATCAGTTACAGGAACCACATAAGGATAGACGACTGAGTTATTGTCGTTGGTTTCAGGCATTCATTGTGCAAAATCCTGCCACATTGCCCATCACATGGTTCACAGATAAAGCATGGTTCCATTTATCCGGTTATGTGAACTCAAATAACTCACACTATTGGGCCAGCGAAAATCCACAGGTTATTCATGAAGCACCTATGCACCCGGTTAAGATCGGAATTTGGTGCGCAATATCCACACAGAAAATAGTGGAACCAAGTTTTTTTGAAAACAATGTGAACACTGCAGAGTACCGACGCATTTTCATGGGGTTTGCTCTGCAAGTAGACGATGTAGAGCTGAGTCAAGGATATTTTCAGCAGGGCAGGGCTGCATGCCATAAATCAAATGAATCCATAGCACTAATTACAAGTTTCTTTGACGACCGGATAATTTCCAAGAACCGGAATCTCCGGATTTGACAATGCCGGACTTCTTTATATGGAATTACTTAAAAGACAGGGTTTATGCCACACGTACCCAGACATTGGACGATCTGAAGCACAACATTACACAGGAGATTCAAACTATTGACAACAGAGTCCTCCAGCGAGTGGCCAGTAACATGGAACGACGTGTTGACTTGTGTATTATGCAGGATGGAGGACATTTTCAACATTTGCTATATAGATAAATAATGTCCCAAAATTCTTCTGCATTTCAGTTATAATAAGTTTGTCGCTAGCATAACTCGTTTTGAAACAATGAAAAACATAAATGTCAGTGCTTCATAAATCACTCTGTACCATATTTAACAAACTGCGGCTTTCTGGAGTAACATTTCGTTTTTGCTTTTTCTACGTACTTACGTTAAGAGGAATTATTGTATTCCACCCAAAAAATCAAAGTCAAGATTTCACCGGAATTACATCTTTAGAGGCCCCTGAACCCAAAGAAGGCATTTTTAAGGGAAGATCCGTGGTGCTTGCGTGTGTGTGTGTGTGTGAACGCATATCTCTAAAACGAAAAGTCCGATGAATACAACACTTGGTATTTAAGCTCGACATCTTCAAAAGATTTTAAAGATAATCTCCTCCTCCAAACTATCCTTAACATGGTCAAAATTTGGATATTTTTTATTTTTACGAAAATGATTTCGATAAAGATACCACAGGCATGCTCAACAAATTTATTACCGAAAAACTCTGATATGATACATTCACATGAATTTCTGTACCCCCTATCTTTATAGTGGGTATACAAAACTATTCTTACTAAAGCTTATTTCTCCTTATACCATATTTTAATCCAAATAAACCTAGGCAGAAATAGCTACATCGCACATTTCGATTTAGCTACACAGGGAACTGTGATAGTCAAATGTGTAAGAACTGCACACTATACGCTGGCCTAATTACATACTATTTCCATGCAATCGCGAGAAACAACTGAAAATCGATGGGGCTTCAAAAGAATAAGCATTGAAGCATTTCAATCATTAATAATGGATATCTCAGAAGCGGCTTATGCCACAAAAATCTTATTTTAAATAAATTGTGTGTTATAAAGAGGTCTACAATTTTTGTATAGTATGTTTTCAACTATCGCTTAAGTTATACAAGATTATAAAAAAATTCTTCCGAATGAAGAGATTTCACAGGGTATTCCCAGAAAAGTCAAGATATACATTTTGTTAGGTAAATATTTTAGTGTGTGATATTTTAGTCAAAATCAATACACAAAAATTTGTAGAAAATCAAGTTTTCGAAAAGTGGTTGGTGTGGGGGTATTTTATTGAAAATCTTCGTGTCGCATCCTTGGAAGAAACAGAACTTAAATACAAAGTTTGTTACTTATCCAACTTTTCCTTTTTGAGTTATGCTGTTCAAGGACGCATGCGCACACACAAACACGGGCGTTTTTGTAACAATGCCTTCTTTTGATCCAGGGAGCCTTAAAACATATATTTTTGGTGAAATCTCGATATAGAATTTTTGGGTGGAATACAACACTTCCCCTGCTTACTATACCTAGTAGATAAAGTGAAAACGTAGATCTTGTTGAAACCACAATTTATGTAATTTGTTTGTGGTTTTAACGATTTACCAAATATTTTTGTTAGTGAGTTAAATGCGAAACAACTATAGTTTTTTCAGATATGTCGCTATTTGTTTGTTTGTTTTGTTCTTTTAGTCGTACAAAGACCATGACATTTTAAAGCCATCACATAAGATTCGCTTTTTAAAAATCTAATTATCGGTTTAGCTACAACGAAATATGTGATGAAGTTTACCTTGATAAATAAGTAGTAGATAAAAGAATATGCTGTTGTAAGACTAGTTCGTAGAGGAGTAGAGAAAGTCATGTAAATTTAACACATCGGAGTTTTTTTGTATTACAGTTTGTAATTATTTAGGGAATGCCACCGTTAAAATTTAAAGTTGAAAGCCCAAGCTTTTATATGATGTTGATAGATGCTTCTGTAAACTTGCATTATAATCCAACATAAAAGAAAAATGATAAAGTAATTTAGTAATTTACAGTTTCTAGAAACGCTTTACTTTGTGTTTAGGTAGATATAAATCACCGACCATTATTTATATTGCTGCCATTAAATAAATTACTTTACTTTGCCCAGCGCTGCAACGCTTCATTGTTGCCCGTCGCGCCTTACCAATATATCATTTAGTGGAGCGTTGAGGCCTTTGTGGTGGTGCCACAAATGAAATTAAATGTTTAATGTAAGCTATTCTGTTAAATCACACTGTTAATTGTACGTTATTGCGGTGGATGTATATGGCAGTTACATTGATTTATTGCTGTACTGCTCAAGCCTCACGATTTAGAATATCCTGCACCTCATTTCAGGTGGATTTGTTGCGTTCTTGGATAAATACACTTCATTTGCCTATATTATCGGCAGACGTTATATCTATATGCTTCATGTTAATCCAGATATCGAGATGTTAATCTTATTGCTAATTTTCTTGTAGATGCAAGGGGAATTTGTAGGCTTTAAGCTATAGTCAAATATTTTAACAGCTGGTTGCTATGTGGAGTATACCATTCTGTTTGCATTACCAGGACAAAAAAATGAATAACGAATTCCCATTTCAGAAAGAGTATAAGTATTGGAAAATTTCAGAGAATAACAAGCAATATCTCGAAAATGGTTCACCTACCAACAAAAATGTATATGACATAAATTGTGTATTTTAACTTGATCTACATTTTTTGTGTAGTAAAATTTTGTCTATCTCTTATGGTTTACCAGTTATGAAAAATTGTTCACAATGAAGAATGCTTTTGGTGACATTCCCAGAAAATTCAAGATATACATTTTATTTGCCATAAAAATGTCTTAAATATATGATACTTGAATCAAAATCGTTAGAGCCATTTTTGAAAAAATACAAATTTACGAAAAATTTTGCATGTAAAGGGTATTCTGAGGTGATGATATTTTCTTGTAAACCTTCGTGTCTCATCTCTGGAAGATACTGAACCTAAATACCAAGTTTGGTGTTTATCCGATTGTTCGTTTCTGAGTTATGCTCTTCACAGACACACACACACATAGACATGTTTCCAAAAAACATCTGATGTGTTACACTGACATGATTTTCTCTACTCTTCTACAAACTATTTTTGCAAACGCTTATTCTCCATCTACTTCATGTTAATCGAGATAAACATTTGCAGACTCTATCTTATCGCTAATTTTCTTGTAGATATAAGGGGAAAATATATTTACAAGGGCACTATAGAAAAACAGTAGCCTTTAAGCACATACATATCTCTTAATAGCTGATTGCTAGGTGCAGCACCATTCCCCTTGCCACAGATTATAACTCTTTGCATATCCAAGACAAAAAAATGAATAACGAATTCCCATTTTAGAAATCAAGTATTGAAAAATTTAAGGGAATAACAAGCAATATCTCGAAAATGGTTCACTCAACAAAAAAAAAATGTATTTTAAATAAATTGTGTATTTTAACGCGATCTACATTTTTTGTATAGTAAAATGTTGTCTATCTGTTATGGTTTACCAGTTATGCAAAAGTCGTTCACAATGGAGAACACGTTTGGAGACATTCCCAGAAAATTCAAGATATACATTTTATTTGTCATAAAAATATCTTAAACATATGATATTTTAATCAAAATCGTTAGAGCCATTTTTGAGAAAATTAAACTTTTAGAAAAATCTTCCATGTAAAGGGTAATCTGGGTTGGGGGAATTTTCTTGAAAACCTTCGTGTCGCGTCTCTGGAAAATACTGAACCAAAATACCAAGTTTGGTGTTTATCCGACTGTTCGTTTCTGAGTTATGCTGTTCACAGGCAGACACACAGAGACACACACGGACATGTTTCCAAAAATGTTTTTTTTTTTTGGATTCAGGGTGTCTCAAAACATGTATTTCCTGTGAAATCTCGGTATCGAATTTTTTGGGTGGAATACAATACTTCCCCTACTTACTGTACGTAGTAGAGAAAGTAAAAATACTGCATTAACACTGAATTTCCTCATTGTGAGTGATACCATTTTGTTATTCACCATTCATATGGAGATTTCAAATTTGTGAGCGAGTATGAGTGTGTGTAGAAATTATAAAGAAATCTCATTACATAAATTAAAGGCTTAAGTAATTCAGTGCACCTCATCAGCAAGCCCAATGAAAGCTACTTCCAGAATTGCATACTTTTACACCATACGCCAGTATTATGCGTAAAGAAGCAACATCAGGTATTTATAGTAAAACTGGCATTCTTTCAGTATAATTATGCGGAAGTTACTTAAATATAATGACATATTGAATTTTGATAGAATAAATCATTAACGCTACCAGAAGGTAGGAATTATCATATTCCTCATTATTTTCGTCGCCCTTTCCAAGAGAGAGGGAGGACGAACGTGAGAATTAACATTTTCCATTGTAGATACCGTTCAGTTTGATTGAGAAAAGGATGTTTCAAAGGATGTTGGTTAAGAAAAATATGTTCCTCAGTAAAATGCTCGAACAGGGTTGGGAACGTAATAAATGACAAAGGACCGTATAATATTTAAATATTGCAGAACACTCGTAATTGGTAATTACCTACAGGAGTTAATTTTCCAATCAGAAGACTGTCATTCGCCTAGAATTTGGTACACTCTGGTATTAGCAAGAAGAAAAGGGGCTTTTCCTTAGGTAAGAGCATAAAATAATAATAATAATAATAATAATAATAATAATAATAATAATAATAATAATAATAATAATAATAATAGCAGCGCTTCTCTTTAGTGTGTATATAGAACACATACGTAATACGCTTTTCCCAACACGAATTGCATTCCTAAGGTTTCGGGTTCGATTCCCGTCGGGCTGGCCATTCTGACCTTGCTGTTTTTTCTGATTTTCTCAGTTCGGTAGTGAATGCTAGGGATTCATCTTCTACCACAAATTTCCTGTACATAAATTCCTGTACCGAGGTTGATGGCTCAGGAGTGGCCCGCATTCGGGAGGTCCCGGGATCGATCCCCGGCGACGCCCACTCTGACCCATGGGTGTTTCATGGTTTCCCGGGGTCGCCATGTGAATGCTGCAGTGGTTCATTTCCTACCACGATTCTACTTCCTTTCATTTCCTGCACCTATCATGTTCTTTACCATCTGTTTCAGGGGTGCAGGTACAGACGACGTCGTTCGGTGTGTTGTGGCTGGGCGGTGACTTGCGCTCTGTAAAGGTTTCTTCCCTGGCGTGGCTGCGGTACCTACGCTCAGTTAGGTCTCTCCTCAGCTTGGGGCTCTGCTCCGGGGGACCCTGGAGGTTGGTGCCTTGTGGACAGGGACTATGCGGCGTCGGAAGCGTTCTATCTGGAAACGTTAGGGACCCCGTCCATGCTTGCGCTCGTCGGTATCCGGATCTGATCGCCCTTTGGGTCTCTCCCCTCATCCTTCCCTCGCAGGGGTCACGTTGGAAGCACAATGGGGCGACTGGCCTGCGAGATGCTCTGCCCTGATTCCATGTACGACTCTCTGATACGTACCTTTGCCTTTACATCATTTCCTTCCCCATCATTTCCCTTAATCTGTTTCACCTTGATAGGTTTCAGGGTTGTAGGACGGAGAATGATGCGTTATGGCGGGACGGTGGAGTTTACATTGTTTAAAGATTTTTCTCTGGCGCTCGGCTCGCCGGCTGATGCCACTTCCTGGGAGAGACTTTTGTCTCGGGGCCTTTGGGTTGAAGTTAGCACAGGCACGCTCGCTCCGGGTCAGGATTGGTATCATTCTGGAATCGTTGGGGATTCCGTTCTTCCTAGCAAGCATGCGGTCCGGATCTTGTCCGCCTTCATCCCTTCTTCCAAAGGGCCACGTTAAACACAAAGGGTCTGCAATGGCCTACGTGCGGTACTGATCTCCAGTGGCTGGGAACCCCCTACATCTGACTAATCCTGATATAACACGAACATCTGTGCTTAATTTTCGTCATATTGGTTAGACACAAGGGGCGTAGTGTAGAGTTAGGCAAACCTTTAGTATATCAATCAAAATTTAATTTCGATTACTTAATCTCTAGGAGTGATTACGATTCCCTTTATAACAACAGTGGGAAGATAACTCTAGAATACACCAAAAGCAATGTTTCTTAATATGGCTCTTTGACGTTTTTGCATAGTTTTGTGGTGTATACATACGTTAATAGTAGAAGTACCTATGATGATAATTTCTTTCAGCACAAAGAGGCACTTATTTTAGCTTTATGGTTAATATTTTGCATATTTTCAGAGTGTAAATAATTATATAATCTGGGGTTCTTCTACCAAAGATATATTAACTTTGTAAAAGGAAATTATTATTATTATTACTATTGCTGTTATTATTTTTTATTATTATGGCTAGAGCTTATTGTAAAGCTTATTTTAGATATACTTCGAGAATTTTAAATTTGTATATGCATTTATACTTAATAAAACTTCACAAATTGGCATTCTATATTGGCATTAAACATTTTATACTGCAATTGCTTTAAGTGAAACACAGAAAATAGAAAAGGATAGCACTACATACCACACAACAGTTAGTAATCCTTAACTGCCTAATCCCATACTCTTTACTATTGAAACTTATTATTTAAAATCTGGTTTAGGTTGAAACATAGAAATTTAGAAGAGAACAACCAACATCCACTTGTAACATACGAAAGTCAGCGAAGCAAGGACGGCCGAAGATATCAGTTTATTTTCTATATTTCACTGCCAAAGGTACAACTGACAACAAGTACAACTGTACTGAGAAACTAGGCAGTGAAGGGTGATTGTGACAAGCTTTCTCAGCACTCGGACCGTCATCAGCGCAGTCCCCTCTCCTGGACCGGTCAGGTAGCGTCAAAATTGTTTGTTTCAACTAAAACCTCGCACACTGCAATAAGCTACTTCAAGCACAAATTGCATTGCCATATAAAATACTTAGTAAAACGCTGCTCTCTTGGCTTGTGAATAATCCGTTTTATTTATCAATGGACTTATTGTTCTAATGCAACTGTTATTTATAATTAATTTTTGGCATTCTTATATTGATTTAATATTGTGAATTTTGAATAAGGATTGGTTTACATTATGTATAATTAATTTATATTTTATTATGACTATTGACTGTCTATTTTATTTGTATATCTGTATAACGACAATAAAATTGACTGAGAAGGAAACATAAAAGTATTTTTCTTTGAAGAAGTTGTATTGTAGTTCCACTGTTGGGGAGCCAAAACTTGAAGTAGTAGTTGCAACCACGTACAAACGTTCACTTTTCCGGTTGCCTACGCCCGCTAGTTTTAAAATAATAAACTTTATAATATTTAATGTTTATTTAAATATTATATATGCATGCCTGGCTGCGTCACTATTAATTTGCAGAAACATGTATCTCTTAGCACGGGGTGGTGTGGCTAAAGAAAGAAGGCTTACACAAATTATTATTTTTTACTTCACTCCTTTTTATTAATCTTTCACACAATAAAATAACACTTCTCTGATATATCATACCGTAGAGCTGTGAGATGATTTATCAATTGCACTTTTTAACACGTAAACTTTATTTTATTCCCACCGTAATGAAGTTTTATGTCTCACACCTAACCTGAAGCGTATCGAAGTTCTCGGGAACGCTGCCTAATTGCGTCCGGCTGGGAACGCTGTCATCTAGCGTCTGCCTTCTACGCCTGAATTTGCAACTTTCATTTATTACAAGTCTCTGAGTGGCTAATTTTACTCAAATAGAATACTTTCATTTAACTTAAACCTTTTCTAGTTTTTGATTGGATATTTATAAAAAAAATTTAAATGTTACATTATTGTTCCAAGAATTGCTAGTAGCCTTTATTAAACTTTACAATTCATTATTGCTCAAGGTTACCTCATTGTTAACAACTTTCGGCTTCTATTCTCACAGCTCCTACATTGTTAAATTATTTGAAACATTCACATAACATTATTATAAGTGAGCATAATAATATAAACATAATACAATGACTGTTACATACACTATATATATTATATTATAAACATATTGGTTTTAGGCGGGGTGCTATTATATTTTATATTATATAATTAGACTGATATCGTTTAAGTGTTAAAAATACTCTCTCGTCTTTTTTTCCAAATGTAGTGACGAGGTGGAATATTACTGCGAACCCTCTTCACAGTTTCTTCAGCTACCACTCTGTAGTCTACTGCAGTGATAGAGGGGTAGTGACCGCTTCACATCCCCGGAAGTAGAGCATGCGACATTAAACAACATATGTGCAAACTATAGCAAGAAAACCCCACAGGCTGTTACCACACTGCATGTAACCGTTAACTGGTACCCCTACAATCTCTACCAGAAACAAGCTTCAACTTACGGAATGCTAAGTCTCGTAGCAATAATCGTAGCATTAGTCCACATCTAATTTATTTGAGCCTCTTTTCTGGCATACATTTCGGACGACGAGCCCGGTTTTGTTCGAAAAATTCAAATGTAATACCACAATATTATTAAATATCAGTTCGTTAAAAAGTATGGAAACAAAGGTATTAATTCAAGAAATTATTGAAAACATGATATCAAGTATTTCAGTATTTCTGTCACCAAAACTGAATTTATCATCGAGTAAATATTTCTTTAGAAAGTCCTTTAACATCAGCTGATATCAAAATATATTCGGATATTAAACAATAACAATTCCTTTTCGAGTCTAACGGCTCTTGGCTAAGCTTCTTAACATACAGGCTTGGTCCTCCAAATTCTTCCCTGCAGTTCCCAGAAAGCAGTTAACATGCACGCATTCATTGACTTAGAATTCTTGTGTATCTGCTAGATTCTGCTCCTGTTTTACAACTGTTGATCATCTAAGAAGGTGCACATAACCTGAAAATATTTGCAAATAAAGACCGTAGCTAATGCGGACGGAATACATCTTGAATAAGGTCCAGACCTTGAAGATGATGATGGAGATAGGGTTTAATCACATACTTAATTTGCGATAAGCAGAGGTATTCTTTGGGTCACAACCGTGCGAAGTATTTAGTACGTATGTTAATACAAAACATTTCTCTTTAATGTATAGAAATAAACTTCTTAACAAAGAATACAGTTATAAAATGTAGTCCTGGGAGCCGGGAAAACGTTATCACATCGTAAACCCGGAAATATATATATAACAAAGAATACATCCCCAGGCGTTTAAAACAACGCTCACAATTCTGAACTGAAAAATCAAAAGAAAAGAAAACTCGCCCTAAGTAGCCGAGCGCCCTAAGCACATCATAGTTCTCAATCTGCCCCGACAACGCTGAGAAAATCAAGCACACCAGAGGCCTCAACATACCGCGAGAACACTGAGAATTTCTAGCACACTACATGCGTCAACATGCCAAGACAATACTGAGAAAATCAAGCACAGCACATGCGTCAACATACAAGACAACGCTGAGAAAATCAAGCACACCTTAGGCCTCAACATATCCCGACATGGCTGAGAAAATCGAGCACACCACAGCCTCAACAACACTGAGAAAACCAAGAATCTGTCCGACAGATCAAATGCGGCTGCTTCCCCAGCCGGTAAAAAAGGCAATTATAAGCAGATATGGGAGCGAAAAAGTGTATCCAAAGCAAGATTCTGTCTCTATGCTTAAAGGCTACTGTATTTCTATACTGCCCTTGCAAATACAAAACAAGGGGAACATGGTACGCCTTAAGCTATAGTAAAATATTTTTAGAACTGGTCGCTATGTGTAAAATGTAGTTCTCTTCGCATATCAAAAGATCTTTTCTGCAAATGTTTATCTCGATTAATATGAAATAGATGGAGAATAAGAGTTTGTAAAAATAGTTTGTACAAGAGTAGAGAAAGTCATGTGAGTGTAATACATCAGATTTTTATATTAATATTAGAGCTCATATGCTAATTTTTTTCTAATTCAATTTTGTAACCTTAAATAATGTATAGAGTACTGCTGTATTCTTGAAATTCCCTTTGAAAACCAGTTAGCGATTAAATTTTTATTTTCAACGCTTTTCTTGCGTTTGAGGCAGTATTTTAAATCACAACACTGTGAATGCCAGAGTGATTGTAGTATAAATTAACATTATTGTATGACAATGATTTGAGATGTTTGTTAATTATAAGCATTGTTATGAAATAAGTTTACACGGCCTCACTGAAACTGACAATAGGAGCGGATAACAAGGAGCGAGGGGGTGAGTTGTTTATCAATTAGAAGAGACAAGAAAATGACGTCAGAGTAGCGCGCTTTTCTTTAGAAATGGAGGGAATATCTTCCCTAGAGCATATGTGTTCGTAATTTTGATTGGATATATAAATAGACGTTAATGTTGGCGCGCTTTATTAACCAATAGCAGCTCTGTTATAACGTTTAGGCATATCGGGGTGAGGGAGCATAAATTCCGTGCCAGAGACAAGTAACGCATAGTTCAACAGAATAATTCACAAGTTCACAAGTTACACGTCGTTCAGTTCAACAGAATCATTCGCGGGTTACATGTCACACAGTTTAAGAGAATCATTCACAAGGCAAACGTCGCGCAGTTCAACAGAATCATTCACGGGTTACACGTCGCGCAGTTCTACAGAATCTCTCGCGTCGTAAAGTTAGTTAAAAGATGTGAAATACGCGAATTAATAATGTGCGGCAAATAAGTGATTATAGTTACATTCTAAAATATAACAGTTTCAGTCGGGCGTGTATCAAGAGTAATTATGTGAAATGAATAAAGTGTGACGGCAATAAAAGTGTAAAAACAAATTCTTTTATCAGTGTTATCTTTTAGTAACAACTCCTTTCCGTTTACACACCCTGTTCAAGAGATTTGCTCGACTGAGTAATAATAGCTAGCCGGAGGACAAAGAACCCAAAATTCAAAATAGTAAAACAATAACAGGCGCTCAGCAAATAAGGTAACACGAAAGTTACCGCGACACGTTTAAAACCAAAACGTTAAATTAATTTTCCCTTACACGACTGTAAATGTTAAAAAGGTCAATTTCTGTATATGGTAAACTTCCTTTCTGGGTCTAAAGTATAGCTATGTGCTCCAAAATAATTTTAACGGCTCAGCTTTAATTGGGGAAAAGTGCCCAGAACTAATTTTAATCTGTACTTTGCCCTTCGTACTTTAACTGGCAGTTGCTGAGGTCGTATGCCACGATCAAGTTTTAAAGTCGGCTTTTTAATAGTGTCGTAGCCTCTAAACAACTCGCTCAAGGGGGCAGAGCACTCGCTAAAAAGGTACCAGGAAGTTAAACAATTAAAACAAGGCGAGGCCACGACAAGGAACGCAGCTAAAATGAGAATGCAAAATATTATTGGATATCTGACAAAAGGACACCTACATGGTTCAGAATGGGAAAAAGGAGCTTTATACTATCGTAAATAAAACAGGAAAGATCTGGATGGTAAGGGGTTTATTAGATAAAAGAGGATACATTACCTATCTCCTTAGTCCCATGACTGTCGGACGAGGACGCCATACATCCCTGTATGGAGAGAGCGTAACACCACGTCCTGTCCGGTTCGTCTCTACTCACTGACTGACTGCCTAAACCCAAGCCACGCTAATGCTTACCGCGTGGGGGACGCCAACTAAACTACTACCCCCACCTAAACTATTACCCCCACCACTCTTACGTAATCTCCAATCCAAGTGACCAAGGGACACGTATGCACTAACAATGCCCTGCATACGCCACATCTCCCCCTGGCCACCTAGGTCGACGCCCTCGTCGACACAAGGAGAATTTTATTTATGGAAAAGAGAAAGATAAGAAAAAAATTACAATACAGAATAAAACATGACATACAAAAGGTTAGATAATTGAACAAGCAGTATCTGTGAGAATATATGGAGCATACATAGATATTGCAGAAATTAATATGCTAATTGGCATATTTGGGAGCCTCGAGTGTTGGCGAATTGTTTTTTACAGATCACTTATGCACGAGTACCCCGCACACGCACACACACCATACTGCCACTGTTACATGCACACTACACTGCACCTGGATGGATGTTCCGACGTAACTGTTTGTGGGTGGGATTTCCAGATCACCCACAACGACGAATTGTTTTTCAGCTGTAGTCTTTCAGATGCTGCAGGTTACTGAAGATGTGGGGGGGTGGGCAATCGCTGGCTTGGACTGCCCCCCAAAATAGTGGCTCCTTATGCCACTGCAGCGTAGTGGCTGAACGACAGCTCTCCTGTGGCGTCTCTGGAACCTCTGGTGTGACTGGCGGGGATACTCTTCTTGTACACTCGAGCTCCGCAATCAGCAAGTTCACTATAACAGAAACCATAGAACGGTACAAATGGTGCTCCAAAAGATCATCATACATAAAAGAAGTAGTATGTCATTTACAATAAAAGATTTAAAATCTCAAAAAGGTTTACAATCAATGAATTCTTTTAATATGGGGCAAAGAGAAAAAAAATGACTACATGTTGACATAAAAACTAAATTTTACAGGGGATTACCATCCAAAATTTAACACAAAATGCTTTAGAATCCAGGCACAAAGACACAAAAGGACCTGAATACATAAACATTACATCAGTGACATTCATTGTTTACATACAATAACATAACACAAATATAGAAACTTATTTGGGATCCCAATATTATTTAACCAGCTGGTACTACTAATGAAAAGAAATAAGTGCACTTACAATACATGACAATAAAATGAAATCATTCATACTGATCATGGCCCAAATTATACACAACACTCACTTAAATAACTACTCAAATCTACTGTGTGCCTTACTACAGACTTCAAAAATAAATCCACAGTACATATTCAAACTTCACCACATTACATTCTTTCAACTACAATACTCATACTCTACTGTCACTAACACAAATTCTCCTCTACATTACTATCTTCTCCATCTTATTATTATCCTCATCATCTCAATCATCATCATCATCATTAGTATTTCAATCATCATCATTATCTTAGCTTTGAACCTTCTCGTATACAGTAATTACTGAGAAAAGAAAATGTCTTCACTGACGTGTCTCATTCAACATGCTGCAAAGTCAAAAATACCTGAAATGGGCATAAACTTAAAGAAATCACATTAACATTTCAGGAATGACACAAATAACATGACATTATACTGTTGCATCCACATCCTCCGAATCAAAATTAAGCTGGAAAATAGATGGTATTAAAACTTGCTATATAAGATGGTACTAAACTTGTTGCAAAAACACAAAAAAAAAATATTCTCATTGCATTCACTTCAATACATTTACTCTCTCGTGTGAATACATCACACACGCTATACTGGGCACATTTCAGCAACACCAATAAGCAAAATATTTCTCAACTCGTCACATTGAATCGAATTTCCAGGTACATGTAGCCCTCCTGAAAAATCAAAACATTTACACTTCAACTATCGGGGTTACACTTTGGCACTTCCACCGAAGCTCATATTATAGCTCTAGGAATCTAGGATAAGTTGCCAGTGACCAAAGCTTCATCCTATTAAGGGATTCTATTCTATTTTCAGTCTAAACAGTAGTTTCCTGTTGAAGTGGAATCAATGTGGTTTGGAGTCCAAGTTAATCTGGAATTAGGATGTGGTTGCGAGATGATGTGTAGGTGAGGCTGCCGGCTCATGGTGGGTGTTCTCGAAGCTGTTGTAGATTCAGATGCTGTGAAATTTAAGCTTTAGTTCCTTTTAGACTTTCTTTTGTATTACTATAACCAATTCTTTAATATTTATTGTTGACAATATTTAGTTATTCGCCTGGTTTATTAGTGCAGTTCTTTCGCGTTTGCTGCAAGCGTCTTCTTCCTCTGTGGAATTTTTGTTAACAATCCTAACGTTGAATGTTGTTTACTCTAGCTAGCCCAGTTGCTATCGATCGCAAAGCAAATTAACATAATTTAAAATTATTGCATCGAATAAATAAAATATTCATCAGAATAACATATTTGTAATCACATTGTGATGAAAACGTTATTTATACTTAAATTCTCCCTTTTTGTCATATTTTGTTTTGTATTTTCGTAATATTTATTTTAGTGTGAAGTCAATATTTTTCGTTCAATTTGTTTAACGTACTTGTTTAACGTTATTCAATTTTTTATCGCTCAGTATATCATAAATACAATTGTAAATAATAATTTAACATACATGAATGCTCAAGGCAAATTTTATGACACAAATGGTGTTTTAAAATAATAAAATGTAATGTATACATAAATATACAATGCATGAAACCCCTTATCTACTCCATTAGATTTTCGTTTTAGCATTCCTTAGCAAGTTTTAAAATTTATCAATGTTGAAATAGGACAATATTAACAGTGAAGAGTCCATATTTTACCATCATGATGTAAGTGAAGGCTTTTAATATCATTTCGAATCATATACTTTATCAATTTAAAATTTATGTTTGGTGGTTTTATTAATATCTACTTCACTAATATGCGGTGCTATTAAGTTTAAAAGCTGTGATTAGAACCCCATAATATCCTATTAAATAGTAAAAATAATCATTACTCCTCCCATTCCACAGAAATCAGAAAACGAATTTTAAATTTTGGGATTGATAGAAAACTTCAAAGCACATTGTTATTTCATAAATTTGTAATCTTTCTGCCTGGTGGAGCAGACTCTATTGTTTAATGTACTTTAACTGGGCAGATGACGAATGAAGCAAACATGTGAAATTATGCTGAACTGAACCCAGTTACGTGAAACTTGTCTTCTGAGATTAAGCGAACATCCCTAGAAAATGTAATTTGTTCAGGTAAGTTGAACTCGGGACCTCCCCTACACCACGCAGATGGCAAATTTCCCTTGTTACGAGGGCAGTTCCAGAAGTAGTACTTGACCTGACGTATATACAGCGGTTGTTGTTTCAAAAATGACTATGGTAGAAAGTACTACCCTTATAAAGCTTAAGTTTAAAGTTTGGCGATGCTACGTTGTTTAGTAATTGTTTGGCAGCCATTAATAGTGAACTCTCTCAACGAATTTGTAAACATGAATAAAACTGGCCATCATTATGTGATACAATACAAAAGGTCTTTAAAGATCTTAGTCAAACCAATATTAAAGCTGAGTTAGATTCTACTCTGGGGGAGTAGCTCCTTCGTTTACTACAGTAAAATATTGGGTAGCAGAGCTTAAATGAGGCCGTACGAGCTGCCAAGACGAACATCGCAGTGGTCGACCAAATGAGGTGACCACGCCAGAAATTGTGTAGAAAATCCACAAAATGTAATTGGATGACCGCCGACTTAACGTGCGTGAGCTAGCAGACATCGTAGGCATTTCAAAAAGTGTGGTACATCGCTTAATAACTGAAAATTTAGACATGAGAAAGCTGTGCGCAAGATGTGTGCCGCGTTTGCTCGCAATGGAACATAAACAGCGTCGTGAGGATGTTTCAGTCGAGTGTTTGGCGATGTTTCGCTGCAATAAAGCCGAGTTTTTGTGTCGATTCGTAATCATCGATGAAACATTGGTAAATCGCTTCACACCTGAGACGAAGGAACAGTCAAAATAGTGGATTGAAAGGGGAAGACCGGCTCCAAAGAAGGCGAAGACAGTTCCATCTGCAGGCATGTTTATGGTGTCACTTTCTTGGGATGCGCGTGGGATAATTTTCATTGATTATCTTCAAAAGGGAAAAGTAATCAATTACGAGCATTATGCAAACTTATTGCAGCGTTTTAATGATGAAATTGAGCAAAATCGGCCGCATTTAGCGAAAAAGAAAGTTCCGTTTCATCAAGACAATGCACCAGTTCTATCATCCATCATCGCTATGGCCAAAATCAATGAGATAAAGTTCGAATTACTTCCTCATGAACCCTATTTGACAGACTTAGGTCCCTCCTATTGTTTTCTGTTTCCAAAGGTGAAGAAATGGCTTGATAGTAAAATATTTGCCAACAATGAAGAAGTGGAGTTTGTAGTTTATGGCTATTTTGCAGAACTCGACGGTTCTCACTATAAGCAGAGTATCGAAGCTATTGAACATCAGTGGGTAAAGTGTATCGAGCTGAAAAGAGACTATGTAGAGAAATAAAGATATTTTTTTTTCCAAATTTTTGTGTTTTCTTTGTTAGGTCGGGTACTTCTGGGACAGCCCTCGTAATATCCTCTGAAAGGCCATCAGTTACAGCTCTTATTTGTGTTATCGTTACAAGATTTCTTGGCCTACAAGTTAAAATGTCTGGTGATTCAAAATAAAACGGGAATCTTTAAGTTAAACTAAACAGAATGGAAGCTGCTATCATATTCCTTATATGAAGAAACTATTGCTACTATTAAAACTGGAGCGTGAGTAATATGCATTTTTTTTCCTTTTCTTAAGATGGGCTCTTAATAGCAGAACATGAATATCTGATGTGTTGCATTCCCACGACATTATCTGCTCAATTTTATATAAACTACTCTTACAAAGGCTCATTATTCTATCTAGTTATTGTTAATCCAGATAAACCTACATTACCTATTTACACATTTCGTTGTAGCATACAATAGGTAAAGCGATTTTTAAAGAGCATATCTCTATGTATGACTAAATTTCTATACCCTTTGCGTGATTACGAGGAGGAAACAGAAGAAAACAAAACAATCTGATGTATTAAACTCACATGACTTTCTCTACTCTTGTACAAACTATTTTTACAAACGCTTATTCTCCATATGCTTCATGTTAATCGAGATGTTAATCTTATTGCTAATTTTCATGTAGGTGCAAGGGGAATTGGTAGGCCTTAAGCTATAATCAAATATTTTAAGAGCTGATTGCTATGTGGAGCATTCCATTCTCTTTGCATTACCAGGACAAACAAAATTCATAACGAATTCCCATTTGAGAAAAAATGTAAGTATTGGAAAATTTAAGGAATAACAAGCAATATCTCGAAAATGGATCACTCAACAAAAAAATGTATATGACATAAACGGTGTACTTTAACGCAATCTACATTTTTTGTGTAGTAAAATTTTGTCTATCTCTTATGGTTGACCAGTTATGCAAAAGTCGTTCACAATGAAGAATACTTTTAGAGGCATTCCCAGACATTTTAGTTGTCATGAAAGTATCTTAAATATATGATATTTTAATCAAAATCGTTAGAGCCATTTTTGAGAAAATAAAAATTTTCGAGAAATGTTCCATGTAAAGGGTAATCTGGGGTGGGGATATTTTCTTGAAAACCTTCGTGTAGCATCTCTGGAAGATACTGAACCTAAATACCAAGTTTGGTGTTTATCCGACTGTTCCTTTCTGAGTTATGCTGTTCACAGACAGACACACACAGACACACACACGGACATGTTTCCAAAAATTTATTTTTTTAATTCAGGGAGCCTCAAAAGATATATTTCCGGTGAAATCTCGGTATCTAATTTTTTAGTGGAATACAATACTTCCCCTGCTTACTATATCGTACGTAGTAGAGAAAGCAAAGAGCGGAATTGCTAATCCGCTGATAAAAGCACAAGTATTTGAAAATTCAAAGCATACCGATGTGTTTTAACAGGATCTACGTTTTTGTATTGTAAGATTTTTCTGTCTCTTACGGTTCGCCAGTTATATAAAAGGCATTCAGAATGAAGAGGACTTTACAGGTTGTTTCCAGGGAATTCAATATATGCATTTTATTTGTTATGCAAATATCTGAAACTTTATTTTCTTCCTGTAATATTTTAAATTTTCCTGCTTTGAGGTTAGACAGGGTTTCATTTTCTTTTGTTGAAATTTACTCTTTTCCATATATTAGTTGTTTTTTTCAAATAGAAGCATATTTCTGTGGGAATTTACAAAAAAAGACTACTATGTTGAAGTGAAGAATATACTTATTTGACGATAATATCTATTATTTCTGTAGTTCATTATATTTTGTTTAATCCCACCAATATAAACAGGTTGTTGCGGTATTAAAATAGTGCATTATGGGCTGACAATTCCACGCATCCAATATCAGCATTCCAAGTTGTGTGGCTTGAAGAACGTGTATTGTAGTTCCACTGTTGGGGAGCCAGAACTTGAAGTAGTTGCAACCACGTACGATACAAACCTTCCGGTGGCCTTCGCCCACGTTTACTTTCCGGTGGCCTTCGCCCCAGGTTCACTTTTCCGGTGGCCTTCGCCCCCACGTTTAAAAATAAACTTTGTATTTTTAATGTTTATTTAAATACTATATATATATATATGTTTGCCTCGGCTGTGTCAGTATTAATCTTCAGAAACACGTATCTCTTAGCAGAGGGTGGTGCGGCTAAAGAATAAAGCTTACGTAAATTATAATTGTTTACTTCACTCTTTTATTAATCCTTAACAGGATTAAATAACACTTCACTGATATATCCTACTGTAGAGCTGTGAGATTTTTGTTAATTGTACATTTTAACACGTAAAATTTATACTATTAACGCCATAATGAATTTTATATGTCTCACACTGAATACGTACCGAGCGAACTGCTCGGAAGCGCTGCTTTCTAGCATCTACCGTGAATTTGAAAATTTCATCCATTTCAAGCCACTGATTGGTTACTCCTACTCCAATAGATTACCTTTATTTAACTTAAGCTCTTTCTAGTTTATGATTGGCTATTTATAAACTATTTTAAATAGTACAGTATTGTTCCATGAATTACTAGTAGCATTATTAAACTTTCTAATTTATTGTTGTCTCAAGGTTACCTCATTGTTAGCAACTTTCGGCTTCTATTCTCACAGATCCTACATTGTTAAATTACTTAATACATTCGCATAACAATATCATACATATACATAATAATATAAACATAATACAATGACTGTTACATATACTTTATATTACATAGCATACAAATATTGCTTTATGGCGGGCTGTTATTATATGTTGTATTATATAATTAGAGTGGTATTATTTAAGTGTTAAAAATACTGCTATAGGCTTATAGAAAGGAGATGAAACCGTTTTCCCTGAGCAACGAAGGTGCAAAACCCTTATGCATTATTAAATATGGAGCAATTAAGATATGAATTTATAATTACTTTCCACACATGCTGAAAATAGGCTACAACAGAGTCCGTAACACTGCTCACTGCTCTCCCAGTAAGAGAATGCATGCAAGTGGCTGTCTTGTTCATCACTTCAACAAGCGACTTAATAACAATCAGAATGCTAGGAGGGAAAGCTAACGTCTCATAACATATGAAAACATATACTAATATTGCATAAAATGTTGTAATCAACTCGTGAATAACCTTAATATGACAGTCTGAAAATTGTCGTACTCGTTCGTGTCGTCCTCCGTCTAACAGTACCATGTTGGCCTCTAGTTCACGAGGTAGGGGGTTCAAACTCGGCAGGGGACGATGAATTTTTGGGCATAAAATTCTTAGCATGGGAAGGTAAGTAAAGCCGCTGGTCCCATGTCGTAATTTACGGCACGTAAAAGATCCTCAAGCCTGAAGAGGTCTATGAGCAAAATTAACGGTATTCACGCACAATATAGAATGGGACGCTAAGGAAGGTAGTTAAAGAGCATTCATAAATAAAACACAATTTAATCTACTCTAAGAATAAGTACACTACGTGATCAAAAGTATCGCGACACCTGGCTGAAAATGACGTACAAGTTTGTGGCGCCCTCCATCGGTAATACTGGTGGTCAATATGGTGTTGGCCCACCCTTAGCCTTGATGACAGCGTTCACTCTCGCATGCATACTTTCAATCAGGTGCTGTGAAGGTTTCTTGGGGAATGGCAGCCCATTCTTCACGGAGTGCGGAACTGAGGAGAGGTATCAATGTAGGTCGGTGAGGCCTGGCACGAAGTCGGCGTTCCAAAACACCCCAAAGGTTCTGTAGGATTCAAATCAGGACTTTGTGCAGACCAGTCCATTACAGGGATGGTATTTCGTGTAACTACTCCGCCACACAGGTGCTCGATCGTGTTGAAAGATGCAATTGCCATCCCCGAAATGCTCTTTAACAGTGGGAAGCAAGGTGCTTAAAATATCCATGTACGTCTGCGTTGTGATCATGCCACGCAATACAACAAGGGGTGCAAGCCCCTCCAGGAAAAATACGACCACACCATAACAACACCACCTCCGAATTTCACTGTTGGCACTACACACGCTGGCAGATGAAGTTCACCGGGCATTCACTATACCCACACCCTGCCATCTGATCGCCACATTGTGTACCGTGATTCGTATTGCCACTGTTCAATCGTGTAATGTTGACGCTCCTTACACCATGTGAGGCGTCGTTTGGCATTTTCCTGCGTGATGTGTGGCTTATGAGCAGCCGCTCGACCATGGAATCCAAGGTTTCCCACCTCGCGCCTAACTGTCATAGTACTTGTAGTGGATGCTGATGCAGTTTGGAATTCCTGTGTGTGGTCTGGGTAGATGTCTTCCTATTACTCTATACGACCCTCTTCAAATGTCGGCTGTATGGGTCAGTCAACAGGCGAGGTCGGCCTGTACGGTTTTGTGCTGTACATGTCCCTTCACGTTTCCACTTCACTATCACATCAGAAACAATGGACCTAGGGATTTTTAGGAGTGTGGAAATCTTGCGCACAGACTTCTGAGACAATTGACACCCAATCACCTGACCACGTTGAAGTCCGTGAGTTCCACGAAGCGTCCCATTCTGCTGTTTCACGATGTCTAATGACTACTGAGGTCGCGAATAATGAGTACCAGGCAATAGGTGGCAGCACAAAGCACCTAAGTTGAAAAACGTATTTTTGTGGGGTGTCCGGATACGTTTGATCACATAGTGTGCATGTTTTAGGAATTAGGAAGGGTTGCGCCAAAAAGGCAGTTTGAAATTACTACGAACAAAATCTGGATAGGTGGTGATGGCTAATAAGTATGTAACGTATACGGCAATGGACATAACAACATGTAAAATCTTGGATTTTGTTGTACTATTACTAGAGAACTAGAAAAACTTATCGAAAGGACTAAACGTACAGCTGCTTCTTTCTGACAGGCGGAGTAAGAAAGTTGATATCTAATAGGTTTCCTAACAGTGCACGAGTTTGATGTGTGGCACATGGCCATATATTTATAAAAGAAGCTGAAAACAATTGAAAGTGAATCATAACTTGTACATGAATAGAAAAAAGTAGTATTAATCATTTATTGTGTTCAATTATGTGGAGGAGAGGAACAAGTTCTTATTGAAAAATTAAAATCGGGTGTACCAAATCGGGTGTAGTGTAAGTTACACTATATTTTTAAATCCACGCGGTGGAGGGGAAAAGTCCGGCAGTCGCAGGGAAATGTGGCCTGGATGCAGTGGCAGCACTGTAAAATTCCTAAGTGCCTAGCTCTACCGCTTGGACATTAAAATGGCAGTAACAATGAAGATGCCACTCGCTCCTCCCACCGATTGCGAAGTTCGCGCTGTAATCCGTTCGATTTGAAGGGAGTACTGTTGATCGATTACCTGTCCTGTGGAGCCACAATGAAAGCTGCTCGTTATTGTGAGGTGGTGAGAAAACTCAGGAGGAGGATTTAAAACAAAGGAGGGGAAAGTTAAGCTTTTTGTTCCACGACAACGCTCACCCGCACGCAGCTTGTAAAACTCGAGCCCTGTTTGAGCAGTTTCGATGGGTCATCCACCTTACTCACCTGACCTTGCACTGAGTGATTACCATCTTTTTCCACAACTGCAGCAACATATAGGGGGAATGCGCTTCGTAAATGATGATCAGTTAAACAATAAGTGAAAAGATGGCTAACCAGTTTGGCGGGAGAGTGTTTTGACACTGATTAAAAAAACAGTTATTACGGTTCCAAAATTGTATTGAGACTTAAGATTATGTAGAATAATAGTTATTGCATGTAGTTTTCAAAATATACCTTTTTCAAAATATTTAAATGTTTTGTTATTTTTTTTAATAAATACTATGTTATTTTTGAGACGCCCCATATTTCGAATCACGTCTGCAACATTCATCCCTGCTCTGGAACTAAATGTATGAATAACTGTGAGCATTATGACTTCTGCGGTGGTACTGCATGCGAGATGCTATGCGCCAATTTGCTGGCACGAAATTTGCGATAATGGTCCGGGTTCGAAGCTAGCTCCGAGACTGGTATGTATCTTGGATCTAGGGTTGGTGGTTAATACGACTGGTTCATTTTCCTGCGCGTTTATTTCCCGTCACCGTTTTAAAATCTGACTTCTGATATTATCTCGCCACACTCACATGCGCATTTCTTTACTGCTGTCCATAATATAGTCGCGCCTATCCGCCGAACATTTATTTTCAGAACAACTTCCAAGAAAATACCACAAACAAGTGTTTACTAAACTCTGCTGTTTCCTATCTCTCCATTTCACTATCACCTGATTTCTACCGTCTATCTTATCGGATGCCTGGGGCTATGAGAGCACTGATCCCTTCTACACATCTAATATTTCAGGCGACCTAACGCGCACTAACAAAGCGTATTCTGCTGACACTTGGCTACAATTGAAAGGGGAAAACCAACCCCGTTTTCTGCGTGCTGCTTGACACTATCTTTTCAACCGATATTCATCCTTGCATGTAAAGGGTCTTTCAACAAGAGTGTCCTATCTTTAACATGTGATAGCTGCCGTTGTAAATGAGTTATAGCAGTCATTTTTTTCGTGTGGTTACAGTTGTTATTGATAAATAGCGATAGAACGTTACAGTATTCAGCAACGCGTAGAAATTGTGAAAATTTATTATCAAAACGGATCATCTGTTTGCCAAACCTTCCGTGTTTTGCGTGAAGTTTACGGTGTGCATAATCGTCCCTGCGAGAAAACGATTCGGCGTTTGATCAATAAATTTGATAGAAGTGGTTCTGTCAGCGCTCAAACAATGCCTGTACGTAATCAACGTAAGCGCTCCAACGAAAACATAGGCGCCGTTCGTGAGAGTGTACGCGAGAAAGGAAAGAAATCAATTGTTCGTCGAGCGCAAGAATTGGGGCTTTCGCCGACCACAACTTTGCATATTCTGCATTTTGACTTGAAGTTTCACGCTTGCAAAATTGAGTTAACTCAAGAACTAAAGCCCAATGACCATAGGTTGCGCCATGTATTCGCTGACTGGGCTATGGAGCAATTGGAAGCTGACCCGGATTTTTGTCGAAAAATCATCTTCAGTGACGTAGCCCACTTTTGGATGGATGGTTGTGTTAACAAACAAAACTGCCCCTATTGGAGCAATCACAATCCAATGCAGATTCACCACTTCATCTCCAACAGGTTACTCTGTGGTGTGGATTTTGGTATGGGGGAATCATTGGTCCATATTTTTTCCAAGATGAAGATTTACTGTCAATGGAGAAAGATACTGGGCTCTTATAAGGGACTATTTTAGTCTCAATTGGATGGTATGCATCTCAGTAACATCTGGTTGGTGCCACATATCGCACTGCTCTCGAAACAATCGATCTTTTGAAAGAGAGGTTCAAAGGTTTCATCATTTCCCGTGGTGGTGATAGTAACTGGCCCCAGAGGTCATGTGATTTAACGTCGTTGGATTACTTCTTGTGGGGTTATGTTAAATCTCGAGTTTATGTCGACAAGCCAGAAACAGTAAATGATCTTATGAATAACATCACCCTGTTATTCGTGAAGTTGGATCTAATTTACGTTCTTCTGTCATTGAAAGTTGGGTCAACGTATATGCGCAACCCAACGAAGTAGCGGCGGTCACTTAGCTGATGTTCTCTTCCACACGTAATGACATTAATTATGTTCCAAAATAAAAAAAGAAATAAACCTCTATCGTTTATAAAACGTGTTTTATTTAAGTTCAAAGATAGGGTACTCTTGTTGAAAGATCCTATAATGCTCGCTTCCCAGTACTATTTAGTAATACCATTCCTACTGTTATTAATATTTATTTTCCCAATGGTTATCATTTTATATTTAGCTACGTAGAACGTATTGTCTCACTTGACAAAAGATCAGATTACAAAAACAAACTTGATAAGAAAGAACTTCTATTATTACAGACTTCTGCCATCGATGATAAATTAAAACTTCGTTTATAGAGAGAGGATTAAATGCATACCAAACATTATTGCCACTCTGAAAGTTTAGAATTTTTTCCTAGTATTATATTAAAATATAAACCCAATAGAAGTCACTTCAGTTTCGAAGGACTGGTTTTCGTACAATGCTGGCTATTTTAGATTACAATGAAAATACGGGAGAAATGTTACTGGAACAAGGTACTCCAAGGCAGGTAAGAAATGGGTCGTCGCGCCAGTGCATGTAAAAAATAATTCTGAATGGCGGAAAAACATATTGCAAAAAGCAATAAGTAGTTGAAAAGAAAACATTATAATTGTAACAAAGGATCCCTTTAGCTGTGATGTCCCCATATGTATTGCTACAGAGATATTAAAAGACTCGAGGCGTGGCAAGTTCAGCAGATTTCAGGAGATTATCTGTACTGCATCACCAATACAAATAAACTTCAAAATAAATTTCTTTGTCTTGAATTCATGGAGTAAAATAAATTTACTCTAATTTTTATTTAAATCGAAGTATTGAGCGGCTCGGTTAGTAGCAGTTTCGGTATATATAACTGTATTTTGTTTACTACACAGGAAGGTATTGCACCTGTATTTTTCTTTCCCAAAACTTCCCATGAATTAATCCACATCCAAACTTCTATAACGGAAATCGCTATATCTTCATTCTTAGCGGAAATCCGTATCGGAACCTTTACTCAGCAGTATAAATAATGCGTGTGACTTTCTGCCTGAGCCATGCTGACGTGATTACCACCAACACGCGCTTTATCAGCAGGTAATAAATAGCGTTCCAGACGTACATAAACAGTTTTTTTGTGTTATTCTCTCAGTGACACCTTACTTAATGATGAATAATATAAATAGTTGTTTTGGAAGTGGACAGTACCTTTAAGGAGGAAAGTTCTTTAGAACAAAAATTTCACCAACCTTTGTGATACACTTCACAAATTCACCCTCTTGGTACGGTTTTAGTGACTTAGCGATCTCGTAAGTAAACCAGCTGAACTGACCTTTTACTTTCTCGACTACGTATAGTAAGTAGGGGAAGTATTGTATTCCACTGAAAAATTCGATACCGAGATTTCACCGGAAATACATGTTTTGAGATTTCCTGAATCTAAAAAAAGTATTTTTAGAAAAAGGTCCGTATGTGCCTGTGAACAGTAAGTATAACTCAGTAATGAAAAGTAGGATACATACCAAACTTGGTATTTACGTACAGTATCTTTCAAAGATGCAACACAAAGATTTTCAAGAAAATTCCCGAACTCAACTAACTTTACATGGAAAGCGTTTTTCGATATTTTTATTTTCTCAAAAATGACTAACCATTTGGATCAAAATATCATATATTTAAAATATTTTTATGGCAAATGAAATGTATATCTGGGATTTATGAATTTTCTGGGATTGTCCCCAAAATTCTGAATGGCTGTTGCGTACTGGTAAACCGTAAGAGATGGACAAGAGTTTTCTACAAAAAAATGTAGATCTCTTTAAAACACACAATTTGTCATATAAACTTATTTTTGTGGAATGCACCACTTCCGAGGTATTTCTTATTTGTTTGAATTTTTCAACACACTGTTTCTTATATAGGAATTCGTTATTCTGTTTTTTTATTATTATTATGTCCTGAACATGCAAAGAGAATCGAATGCTCCACATAGCAATCAGCTCTTAAAAAAATTTGACTATCACTTAAAGCGTATCATATTTCCCTTGCAACTACAAGGAAATTAGCAATAAGATAATTTCTGCAAATGTTTCTCTCTATTAACATGAAGTAGATGGAGAATAAGTGTTTGTAAAGGTAGTTTGTGCAAGAGTAGAGAAAGTCATATGAGTGTAATGTTTACGATTTTTTGGTTAAAAGAGTTGCCACATGGTAGATTGTTAATCTTCTAGGAGTTTGGTACGCTCTAATTCTGAAAATATAACAAAGAAGTTATTATTACTATTATTAATAAACATAGAAAATGTATATTAAATACATGCAAATGTGGATCAGAAAATTAGTTTTTTTCGTTGTAAGCGTATGCTATCTAGAATAATGCCGTTCAATGTTGGCTAGAAGAAAACCATATCTTGTTACAAACAAGGCATTTAAGTTGTCTCCTTCCGCAAAAAAACAGAAAAATTTTCCTTCCATTTAACATTAAATCTTCGCTACCCTGAGGTAGACGGTGTTGTGATAGACCTAATTCACCACTGACACCTCCCAAGGTAGCGGGTTCAAACCCGGCGGAGGACGATAGATTTTTTCGGGCGTAAAAATCCTTAGCACGGCTTCCTTCGGAAGGGAAGTAAAGCCGGTGGTCCCGTGTCGTAGATTTATGGCACGTAAAAGAACCTCAAGCCTGATAAAGAGGCCTCTGAGCAAAATTACCGGTCTTTCACGCCCAATATAGAATGCGACGCTAAGAACCATAGCAGTTAAAGAGGGTCCATTAATAAAACTCAATTTAAAATTTATTTAAACCACTGACACCGCTCGCGAGACGACAGAAAGCGACTATGGAGTCTTGAAATCAACTAGGGAAGGGGGTATGTACCGTTGTGTTGCATAGTTACACGGCGAAAGGTATACGAATCACATGGGTTTGAATCTGCTTTTGCTTACGTTGGCCTATAGGCAATAATATGCTACAAAGGAAAGGCCGACGATAAGATCATTGTATGAAGGAGGGGTATAAATGGAACTAAAAAAATGTAGCTATTTCCGAAAATGTTTATCTCGATAGGAAAACAAATTTTGTAAGAATAATTTGTATATCCACCAACAAACAATAGAAGGTATAGAAAGTCATGTGAATGTGACACATTATGATTTTGTATTTTAAAAAATTCTGAAGGTATAACTGTCCTACCAGCTTATCCCAAAGGGTCAGCCAGTGGGTGGCACCCAGGAATTTTAGGTGTATGACATTACTTCACATATGCCGGAGACTGCAATGTGCCAGCTCGGACCAGATGCTCTTCTATTCATGCTGGTAGAATGGGGAGGAAAACACGTTTGTTGATGTCCTTGATAATGACAGCGACTTGGATGGCATCCGTATTTTATGTTTTCACCAAATGCTGAAAGCAGCAATGGGAGTTAGCACAAGGTTCACGTGTTCGACCCCCCGCCTGGGCAGTGGTTAGGGATGCGGTTGTCCTCCCTTCCGAATAAAGCCTGGCAAAGTGTGATGATTATCGATTGGAACTGTCGACAGCCTCCAGCGCTCCCTGGTGCCTCCTGACCAATGAAAAACCACAAAACAAATGCACACAGCTCGATTGTGGTACTGCCCCACGGATGTATCAGTTTCAGCAGCGACCGTTAATCCAAGCGAGCGCGGTGGTATGGAAGCACTCTGCTGGTACCGGCCGTCAACTGCGACCGCAAAAGTTCCTTTGTGTATTGTTTAAACATGCGCGTTTAAAAATATACACGATACGGCACGAAAATGTTTGCGAATGGAATATAAATGCGATTTTCCTTTTGTAAGCAACATAAACAGCAATTAAACGTCAGTCACAGGGCCTGTTAGGGATTCCATTGTGGGCCACTGCGAGGCACGGGTAGCACAAGCAGCAGTTAATCTTTACGCCACTGAAAGTGCATACACAGATGAATAATGAAGTATTCGTTATACTACATGCTACAAACCATACGCGAGCTGAAATGTCTGTTTGTTCTGGTTAATAATAATAGTAATAATAATAATAATAATAATAATAATAATAATAATAATGACCCATTCTATGGACACATTACACTAATGAACTAAGACAGGCTCATAAAACAATGGAATTCTACGAAAGTAAAAGTAAAGGACAAGTGATACTTGAAGTGGATTGTTGAAGTAAAAAATGACTTAAGATTGGCAGGTATTACGCAAGAAGATATCCTAAAATAGATATCTTTAAAATCAAAGTGCGTAGGTGGCAAGTTAATCAAGAGGACAAAGTGAAGAAAAAACTAGAACATGGGCAGACGAGAGAAAGATAACGAGCCAAAGATAAGAGAACTAAGGATTCAAAGGAAACCAAGAAATGTATCTAAGTTCTTTGCATAAGCCTACATGAGCTCATTCGCAATAAAGAACTAATAATAATAATAATAATAATAATAATAATAATAATAATATTATTATTATTTATTTATTACAAAAGAAAATTGAGAGCATCCCACACTTAAAAGTAGCCCTCACTAATATTAGAAGAACTTCTAGAAGACGCAGAAGACCGAAGATTAAACTTACATTTATAATATAATAATAATTATTATTATTTCATAATCATCTTACGTTCCTTCTATCGTCTTCGGTTGTTTCCGTTTTACTTTAATCCTTTAGGCTTTTTAACAATATTTATTTTTCCGATGAACAGGGTGCTGGTCTGATGCATGAACTCCCAACCAAAGACCAGGTTATTTTTGCTAAAGCTTTTCTTCCTCTAACCTTTGTCAAACCAGTGACAGACTACAAGGCTGCAGCGTCTGTAACCCTAGACTGGGGCCCTTAAAAGATGCTAACAGTAGGGCTAGTTGAAACCTGGTGTTTTAACGAGGTTATTCTATCTCTCCCTAGTCCTTTTCAAACCTGGCTTAGGACGGCAAGTATACAAACTAGTAGTGAGAAGTAGCTCATTTATGGGGCTGAAATTTAGAAGCTCAATATCGATTTAACATTGAAGTTATTGTCTATGGAAATGGGTTTTTTATAAAGGTAAGCCAGATATTCAAATTAGACAAATTAAGAACACAATTATTAAGGAAGAAATGAAAGCTTATATTTTACACATTCTACCACAAAATTACTAACAACTAAAATAGAATGGACACATCAGGAGAAAACCAAGGGAAAATTTGGGAATTATGTCCACCTGGGTGAAGAGGAAAGGGTAGACCCAGAAATACTTGGATGCAAGAAATAAGGACAGGGATGAAAGCAAAAGGAGTGGAGGAGAAGGAGGAGGTTGAATGAAGTGACAGGTTTGAGTGGAGAAAAAAATAAAAAAATTTGACAACATAAATATGTGTAACCATATTATTCTGTATATATTCATTCATTCATTATCTGGTTACCCTCCTCTTATGTAGGACTTACACCCCCCAGGACTTACAAGCGGGTGCCTGGGGTCAGAGGCCCGTCGAGGAGCAGACACTCATGGATCGGACAGAGCATCCAGGATGGGTGATCAGCCCGATGCCTGGTATGGGATGAAGGAAGTAGATGAAACGAAATGTTGGTGAAATGGATGAAAGGAAAGGTGATGATGGAGCAGTTGGTGGAATGAATGGCGGGGGAAACCGGAGAACCCGGAGAAAACCCGCCCAGACGCCGCTTCGTCCACCACAAATCCCACATGCAGGTCCCTGGGATTGAACCCGGGCCGCCTAGATGGGAGGCGAGCGGTCTAACCACTCGGCCACGGCGCCGCATTCTGTATATAAATAACATTTAAATGCGAAGGAATCCATGTAGGACTACGCAAAGTAGTTGTAGATATTTCTTTATTTTCCTTTGAATTCATAGTTCTCTCATTCTATGGTTGTCGGCTTTCTTTCTCTAGTCTGTCTATGTCCTAGTGTTTCTTTATTTCTTTCTTTCTTCGATTTATCTCCGTTTAGGATAATTCCTGTCAATTTTAAGTAACTTTTTACTTCATCTATTTACTTCATTGTATCTACTTGTGCTTTACTTCTATTTTCGTAGAATTCCATTATTTGTTTTGTGTTTTGATTCATTCGTTCAACGTGTCCACAATTTTAACCTTCATTTTCAAATGTCACTGTATATATTTGTATTTCAGTTTTACTTCTGAGTCTGCATTGTTCACCTATGACTTGTTGACCTAAATTTTTTCTTATAATTTTGCATTTTCTTTTTTCACAATATGTTCGTTATCCGCTTTTCTATTAAAAATTAGTATTTCCTCTCCCTAGAGGCACTCTGGTTTAATTACTGTGTTATAATGTCTTAATTTGTATGCTTACACGCGCATTTTATACTTTCTCTACTACGTACAGTAAGTAGGGGAAGTATTGTATTCCATCCAAAAATTCGATACTGCGATTTCACCGGAAATACATGTGTTCTGTCTGTCTGTCTGTGAACAGCATAACTCAGAAACGAACAGTCGGATAAACACCAAACTTGGTATTTAGGTTCAGTATCTTCCAGAGGTGCGACACGAAGGTTTTCAAGAAAATTCCCCTACCCAGATTGCTCTTTACATGGAAGATTTTTCGAAAGTTTTAATTTTCTCAAAAATGGCTCTAACGATTTTGATTAAAATATAATATATTTAAAATACTTTTATGACAAATAAAATGTATATCTTGAATTTTCTGGGAATGTCTCCATAAGTATTCATTGTGAACGACTTTTGCATAACTGGTAAACCATAAGAGATAGACAAAATTTTACTACACAAAACTGTAGATCTCGTGAAAATACACAATTTGTGTCATATACATGACATTTTCGAGATATTGCTTGTTATTCCCTTAAATTTTCCAATACATATACTTTTTCTCAAATGGGAATTCGTTATTTATTATAAATGTTTTGAGTAAGCCGATCAATTCTTTTGGCATCGAATTTTATTAGCTTTAGTTTCGATTTCATTTTCCTGAATTATTTCACCAAGTTATTTCAATTGTAAAACTAGTTTTAATTTTTCCTTATTTATTATTATAAGCAAGTTGTATGAGACTAAAGAAATGCAATATCATGGCTGGGACTCGCACCACTGATCTTGCGCTCACCATGCCGATGTTATTACTGCTTGAGGTACCACGGGTCCGGCATTAAAGTTTCCTACCGGACTAAGAACATAAGCACGGAGAACCGAAAATCCGTGTTTTGAATCCCGAAGGTGGCAAGGAATGCTTAGTATCTTATTTAACTTTCCAAGTTGGTGCTTATATACGGCTAGTGTAAAAGAACAATTATTAAAACACTGCTAATATCGTCACCATCAATCGGTGTTGGGTTCTGAAATAATAAATTGCAACAATATATTTACTAAGTGGCAGAAAAAGGAGGGTTAAAGGGTAGTTGAAGTTGAGAACCTACTATAACTATTTTGTACTGAAATAGTTCTACTGGCTCCCGAATACTTGAAGGAAAAAGAAGGCATTAAAATACCCTCAGATATACGAAGGAATATTTTTTTTTAAATTGTTTTAACGCCCGTTCTTACTACATAAGGCACCAAATCAAGCCTATGTTTAGGGTATCTCCCCGGCATTTTCAGTTATAAGGACTGAGGAAAACCTGAAAAAAAAATAATGGAGAATGGCGCTGGCGGGATTTGAAGCCCCACCTCCCATTCACGAGTCCTAGCTTGACTACCCGTGTCGGTAAAGAGCAGTGAAGCCCAAACAGTCCTCTTAAGAGCTAAGGTTCAAAGCCCATAGTCACCCTACCTACTATATTTGAAGAGACGGACCAACTAAAGCAATAAAGCTTCAGTTCTTGTCAGCACGAATGGAAATGAGTGGGAAGGAAAAAGGCCCTTCATCTCCTCTCTCTGTAAGGTTTGGCATCCCTGGTGAAGTGTTTTAGGAAGTATTTTGAATAGTTTATTTAATTTATTTGCCAGTAAGAGAATATTAGTATTCCTTTAAACAATAGATATGGGAGCCGCTTAACATCTTGCTCCATCATAATACCACTAATAATCGTATAGCTGTCAACATATAAGCGAAAGACCCTCTACCTACTTTGAGGATAGTGTGTACTCCAGGGAAAGCAGAGAGTTCCATTTCAGAATTTAGGTCATACAAACTTCCATACACTTCCCCCGCGTTCCCTAATGCACTGTTCCTAACACAGTATTCCGCATATCCATTGTTCCAAATGTGTTTTACTTCTGAATTCACTTCCACGAATGTAATTTTCACAACAATTGCAGCATGGGATTGCATTTTATAGGGTAGAGCGCAGGAAACGAAATGCCTGATGTAACGCTGAGATACAGATAACCCCGAAGTCTCACATGCAAGGTGGTTGAGTTAGATTCTGCAGCATTCTGCCAAATCTATAGGGGCTATAACTACAAAACGTTAAACATTTCTCCTATTTAGGAGTAGTGTTTAATAAGAGAGGAAAAAGGAACAAACATCTATCACTAACTATAAAGCACGAGGGCAGTTAAATGAATTATTACGTACCCTCTCGCGGATACTGGATGTACCTGTAGATACATTAGAAAAGATGTATAACTCTATGACAAGGCCGATTTTGTTATACGGAAGTGAAATCTGGGGATGGGTAAGAACAGAGCATGTAAATAAAACGCAGGTAGCATTTTTGAAAAGACTTCTTGGAGTTTCACAAGGCACATCAAATTCGGGATATTGAGGGAGGTGGGATGTTATGAAGATACAACACACTGTAAAATAAGATCAATGAAGTACTGGCTGAGGCTGATGCAGGGGAATAACTCCACGCTACGATGCAAAAGTTATAAATACCAGCGAGAAAACCTGTCGTCTAAGTTTTGGGCAGCTGATTTGGAAAGGGGTTTGACGAGAATAGGAATGGGGTCACTATGGAAAAGAGCTGAAACAAATGACAAAAACATATGGAAAGGTGTCAAAAGAAGACTAAGAGACATCAACCAATAGGAAATAGAACCGTATTGTAAAATTAAGCTTTTTCTAAGTCTAGCAAATTAAATAAAATTTAATTGGAGTAAAGAGGCACTTATACTTAACTTAGGAAGAAAGGAAAGATGAGGAAGAGCATGGTTTAGACTGGGGGGCTGGAGGGCAGATAAAATGACTGACGATTCTGGCAGGAGAATCTGCCCATTCTATGATTTGGATGAGGACTGGCTACATATTTTGGCGGAAATGCACACAGTGGGAGAACTAGTGAACAATTAAGCTCAAAGAAAATTTTTTTAAGTCCGTCAAGAAGGAGATTGGCATGTTGGGAGCTACTGGCTGACTAGAGGAACTGGCAAAACATGGGCAATTTCTTTATCAGGCTTGTGGCTGTTTTATGTGCCGTAAATCTACGACACGAGACCACCGGCTTTACTTCCCTTCCGAAGGAAGCCATGCTAACGATTTTGATGTCCGAAAAAATCCATCGCCTTCGGCCGCGTTTGAACCCGCGACTTGGGAACTAAGGCTAGCACGGTACCACTAGTCCACGGAGGACAACAGGTAGAGGGAGTATTGCATTCCATTCCACATAAAAATTCATCGAGATTTCGTTTTTGGAAAACGAAACGCATGTTTTGGAAAAGGATACGCCTGCGTGCTTGTGTGATTCTGTGAATTGCGCACTCAAAAGCAAAAAGTGACATGAATAGAAACTTTGTACTAAAATTCATACCTTCCATGGATGCGAAGTGAAGATTTCGCAGGAAACCTCCTCGATTCCCAAAGTACCCTCTGTATGGAAAAAATGTTCCTTCTTTTTTACCTTCTTAAAAATGCTTCCAGCAATTTTCATTAATGTACCACATGCTTAACATACTTGCAGGAATAGTAAACTCTATGTATATTTTGTACTTTTGTGAAGTTCTCTGCATTTAAGTAAATCGTTAAAACACAAACATTTTGTCAACACTTTTGTGGCAATAACCATTTCTGAGAACTTCCTTGTTAGTTTGAATTTTCAGCTAATTTTACACCTGTTAATTACCTATTTTTTTCTCGCAGTTATACAAGTATATAGAATTTCAAAGCATTACATAGCCTTCCACTTTTTAAAGATTGACTATTGCTTCAACTTCCTATATCCCTGTTGCACCTAAAACGAAGAGTATGGGCATGGGATGTCAAAGATACGTGGTTAAATTCCTGTCTGTGTCACTGAGGTTTCTAATTCTTGATCAAGTTTTCAAATAGCATACTGTATCCACAGGGAGAGCAAAAAACTACGAACCAGATGCACGGTGTTTTTCCTGTCCGCGTCCTCGACGTTCGTTGCCGTCTGTTGCTATCATAGAAAGGTGCGTATGAAACCATACAACATTTTTAAAACTACTTTTAAAGGCTTTACTTACCAACTTTATGAAAAAAGATGCTGAAGCTGGCCACCGTCGTTGTCCATACATTTTTGGCACCTCTTTAGGAAACTATCCATCACTCGCCGTAGTTCACGTTGAGAAATACAGGCAATTTCCTGGCGGATATTTTGTTTTAATTCTTTCAGGTGTGTGGGTTTTTCTGTACACTTTATGCTTTAAGTTACTCCAGAGATAGAAATCGCAGGGGGTTAGTTCGGGGGACCGAGGGGGCCACAAATCTCTACTAATAATTCTGTCCTCAAACACACTTTCAATTGTTCTCATCGAAATATTGGTCTATGAGCTGTTGCAGAGTCTTGTTGAAAAAAGGCAAAATCACGCTCCCTGTCTGTTAATTCTGTAAAAACAGGGGACAAAATCATATTTACATGTGCACGGACTTCAACTATTGATCGAAAAAAATTGGTGCCAAAAATGGTGGCCAGTTTCAAAATCCCCTTTCATAAAGTTGGTAACTAAAGCCTTTAAGTTATTTTAAAAATGTTGTATGGTTTCATCCGCGCCTTTTTATGATATCGGCAGACGGCAACGAGCGCCGAGAACGCGGACACTGTACAGCCGGTTCATAGTTTTTGGCTCTCTCTCTGTATTTTATCTTGTGGGTATATGATATATAATTGTTACAAATAGGAGTGCTTCGCATGTGTGCAATGTGAGGCAATATTTTATACCACAACACTGTGAATGCCAGAGTGATTGTAGTGTAAATTAATATTATTGTATGTACAGGATTTTAGATGTTTGTTAGCCATAAGTAATGTTAGCAATTAAGTTTACACCGCCTCACTGAAACTGACAATGGAAGTGGCTAACAATAAAACGAGGGGGTGAGTTGTTTATCACTAAGAAGAGACAAACAAATGACGTCATGGTAGTGTGCCTTTCTTTAGAAATGGAGGGAATTGCTTCCCTAGAGCATATATGTTAGTAGTACTGATTGGTTGACAAAACAGACGCTAATATTGGCGCGATTTGATAACCAATAGCAGCTCTATTATAATGTTTAGGCATTTCGAGGTGAAGGAGTATATATTCTCGAGCCATAAGCATGTTTCACGCAGTCTTGAAGAGTCTTTCTCGAGGTACACGTCATACAGTTTGGAAGAAGCTCTCGCGTCGTAAAGTTAGTTACAAAATGTGAAGTACGCGGCAACTAATACGACAGTAATTACATTCGGAAATATAACAGTTTGTCAGGCGTGTATAAAGATTAAATATGTGAATTATTAATTAAGTGTGACGGCAATAAAAGTGTATAAACAAATTATTTTATCAGTGTTATCTTTTAGTAACAACTCCTTTCCGTTTACACGCCCTGTTCAGAGATATGTGCTTGACTGAGTAATAAGAGCTTGCCGGAGAACAAACAACCCAAATTTAAAATAATAAAATAATAACAGGCGCCCAGCAAATAAGATAACAGAGAGATTACCGCGACAAATGCTAAAATCGCCATGTCATTCTCTGTGGTCTTGGAGTACATGCCAGTCTCTAGTTCATGAGGTCGCGGATTCGAGCGTAAAAATCCTTAGTATAGCTTGCTTCGGAACGGGAGTAAACCGGTGGTCTCGTTTCGTACATTTACGACACGTAAAAGAAATTCAAGCGAATTAGAGGCTTCTGAGAAAGATTTGCTGTCTTTCACGAGCAATATAGAATTGGACAGTAAGGACTACAGTAGTTAAAGACCGTCCATAAATAAATCTCAATTTAATTTAATTTTCTAACACACTATGAAAGTGTATCCAAAGGAATATCGAACGACACTAAATGCCCTACTCGTTTCTGTGACGATAGCTTGCACGTTTCTCATACACTCGAGCGTTAACAAAACCTCCTAGTTTCCACACACTTGGCTTTAACGTCTACAATCTTTATCGCTGTGCCTCTCCGTTTCCATCTCTTTGATGTAGAATACTTGGAAGCAAAAGGGCGGAGGTAAAGCACTGCGGCCTCAAAGAAAGCAGAACGAGGTCGTGTAAAATGGTTTAAATAAAATGAAAAAGGCGGCTACTGAGAAATTGTTTACTGCAAGAAGTGGATAAGGAGTTGTATAATGCCTAAATGAAAAGAATGTTTATGTAAGAGGTTTCACACTACTCTCGCCATCATCATCACTATCATCAGCAGCAGCAACAGCAACAGTAATAGCTAGAGTTTGTACGTCTCTGTAATGATACTGTTCTAAAACCTTGGTTTCGATTCCTAGTAGAGAGACCTTGCCTGGTTTTTACACCTTCACTTTGTCTCCTTTCTGTTTTAAATTTAAAAGCTTCATATGTAATGAAAGCATAACGGACAACTAACAGCCGAATACATAGTTTGTCCCAATAACTTGCATAGTGGTACAGTTGGACACTTTAAAAATACGCCTGGCGCTATGATTTAGCCGAAAACGTTGCGACACGACGTCTGCAGCGCCGACTGTTATCTACGAGTTAACTGCCCTGTTACCTAGCGGGATGGACCAGGTGGTTACGTATTCTGGAAGTACCGGGAACGATCCCCGGCCTATAGGTTCTTCGTGGTTTTCCCGGGTGGCCAGGAAAATGTTGCAGTGGTTCATCTTCTACCACAAATCTCCTTCCTCTCATTTCCTGTACCAATCATCTTCCTTGTCTTCTGTTTCAGGGCTGTATGACCAGGCGACGGCGGGTTGCGGCTGGGCGGTGGCTTGCGCTTTGTAAGGATTTCTTCCCTGGCACAGCTGCCGTACCGCTCAGTCAAGCCTCTACTCAGCGTGGGGTTACGCTCCGGGCGACCCTGGAGATGGCTGGTTTGTGGGCAGGGACTGTGCGGTGTCGGATTCGTTCTATCTGGAAACGTTAGGGACCCGTCCATACTTGCGCCCATCGGGATCTGGTCGCCGGTCGGGTCATTCCCCTCATCGCCCCATTCCAGGAGTCACATTAGAGGTACAATGAGCCGACTGGCCTGCGTGTGGCGTTCTGCCCCGTTTCCGTGGTCCCTCTGTGATATGTATCTTAGCTTATCTGCCCTTACTTGCTCTGCTAAGCGATGATTGCTGCAGTACTGTCGCCTTGGCTAGCTATATTATTATAGGGTTTTAGGCAGTCGATTTTTTTTCACCTCAAACAGGCGAAGGTTGTGGATGCACGTCATGAATTCATCCACAGTGTCTTCGTCTTCTCCGCCTGTCTCGTCGAACGTAGTATCAGAAACCCTACGGTAAAGGGTATGGATGAGAATGCATCTTTGCCTGGCTATTGATTTGACAAAGCCCAGTGAAGAGAAACGACTTTTCGCTGTGGCTACTTCTCCACCAACGGGTTCGTTGACCTTGGGTGTACGCGTTAAAATAAGGTATATAAAATTAAGAAAGACCCAGAAGAATACTGTGTGAAAGGGTTTATTAGCTTCACCTATCACACACACACACACACACACACACACACACACACACACACCAAACGTTATTCCTGGCAATTAGCAAGAAAAGAAAAACATTAGCGAGGATAGGAACCGCATTAACTTTCGCAAACCGGAATTTTTCACTGCCTAACTTTCATTGCGCGAATCTTGTTTATTGTCTGTTCGCGGTTCTCGTAAACATTATGTAACGTAATCCGTTTGTGCGATTACTTTTTCTGGATTCGTCCGTCATGTCGCGTCCGGTATTCAGAGAAACTATCTCTTCCGCGGCACTGTAGTTCTATCACGCACACTATATTTGCCGAAAATTCCTAAAGTATCGAAGGGTGAACATGACGCCTATCCTTAGCACACTGCCTTTCTACCCCAAAATATGTAGCTTTTATAGATATTGCCCCACTTCATCGGATTCTTCTCCCATTGGTTGTAATTTCGCAGTTTTGATGGCGTTGCGTCATCTTATAGGTTACTTATGCGAATTACATGGTAAATTTTCTTACGTCAAGCAGTAATTTTCCATTGCGTTGGCTTGTCTCTACTCCTCTGGCTCTACTATATCCTTGGTTGACAAAAGAAGATTATAAATTCCCCCTCGCAAGATCGAACAAAACGTTGCAGACATCTTGGACCATAAAATGACCGAAATTCTACCGAAAATGCACTTTTAACATGTTTAAACCAGCCTAGCCAGGAACATTTATAAGTGTAAGAAAATTACATCAACATCAAAATATTAATAGCAATCAAGATTGAGGCAGTATTTTATATCACAACACCGTAAATGCCAGAGTGATTGTAGTGTAAATTAACATTATTGTATGACATTGATTTGAGATGTTTGTTAATTATAAGCATTGTTAGGAAATAAGTTTACACGGCCTCACTGAAACTGACAATAGGAGCGTGTAACAATGAAACGAGTGGGTGAGTTGTTTATCAATTATAAGAGACAAACAAATGACGTCAGAGTAGCGCGCTTTTGTTTAGAAATGGAGGGAATATCTTCCCTAGAGCATATGTGTTCGTAATTTTTGATTGGATATAAAAATAGACGCTAATGTTGGCGCGCTTTATTAACCAATAGCAGCTCTGTTATAATGTTTAGGCATATCGGGTTGAGAGAGTATAAATTCTAAAGCCAGAGACAAGTATTGCCCAGTTCAACAGAATCATTCACGGGTTACACGTCGCCCAGTTTAAGAGAATCATTCACGGGTTACACGTCGCGCAATTCTACAGAATCATTCACGAGTTGCATGTCGCGCAGTACAACATAATCTCTCGTGTCGTAAAGTTAGTTATAAAATGTGAAATATGCGAATTAATATGCGCGGCAAATAATGATTATAGTTACATTCGAAAATATAACGGTTTCAGTCAGGCGTGTATCAAGAGTAATTATGTGAAATTAATAAAGTGTAACGGCAATAGAAGTGTAAAAACAAATTCTTTTATCGGTGTTATCTTTTAGTAACAACTCCTTTCCGTTTACACACCCTGTTCAAGAGATTTGCTCGACTGAGTAATAATAGCTAGCCGCAGGACAAAGAACCCAAAATTCAAAATATTAAAACAATAACAGGCGCTCAGCAAATAAGATAACACAATCGATACCGCGACAAGATGACAGTAAATAATTTACATACATATTTCGAATAAATTACAAGAATATAATGCACAAGTAGGTATTAATTATGGGGCGGTAGGTAGTTCCTGTCTCGGATTTCGGATTATATGATGAACATGGACTTTGGTTCCTTGGTAAAGGATGTCGTAGATCTAAAAAGCGTGTGACGAACCAAGAATTTAGGCATGGTTTCACTTAACTCAGTTTTATTCACACGGTATCTTTAACACTGAAATTCTAGACCAGAAAGCTATCTTCTCACCGTTTATAATGCTACATTTACTGTGCCCACTTTGCTTTTGGTCCTCGCGCTCCTAATCGCGCACTTTGTTACGTTTTTGAGTAGGCCGGCGGGAATAATTTAGAATTTGTACTTCTAACACGTTTAAAATGTACATCCTCCCCGACGATAAATACTAAAAGGTCGGCGTATTCGAATTACTGCGTCTACATATTTACTCGGCACTTTGCGACCTTTCCCGGCAAATTTCACCTCGGGCATAGCAAGCTTGCTTAGACGACAGTACTTTTAGAAATGCCCCGAATCTTTTGTTTGACCTGATAGTTAATATAAATCGGCCCTTTTCACGTTCTTGAACGCGTCTAGTTTTTACGTAGTTAGTCCTACACACTTGTTGGCTAATCCTAACATCACATGACTTATTTCTAACATGGCAGTGGTCATTCCCCGAGATGTATGCCGGATCTCCCCCCTCTATAATTTTATCACAGCGAATTACTGATCAAAAGTACAAAAAAAAAAGAAATATTTCTACCCTCTTCAAGTTTACAAAATATTCTCTTGCTAGCCATCACCATAAAACGCAAACTTTCCCCGATGGATTTAGTCTTTCTGCACTTAAAACTTGGTGATTCCAGACAGCTTCTGAGCATTAGTTCACGAATATGTGCACTTTTATCTAATTTAAATACCCATTTCCGAGCGGAATGACTCAGGCATCAGGAGGTCGTGGGTTCGATTAGCCGACCTTCCTGACCCATGGTTTTTTTGGGGGTTTTCGCCGGGTCGCTAGGCAAATGCTGGGAAAGTTCGTTATATAGCCGTTCATTTCTTGGTTTACCTAAGAGTTCACCATGAGGCGTGGCACTGGCAGAGCTAGGAAGGGTAGGGAGAAAAGGTATAATACTGGAAAGAATTTTGAAGTATTGGCATAGATGTTTAAATTTAGAACATGGTAAAATATTAAAAGAATGCATACAGTTTCAAAAAGCCGTCTTAGGAGAAAAGAATTGGTTTGGGGAGATGGGAAATGTGCTAAAAAATGGGGATGAGGAATATTTTCCTATTAGTTAAAGATAATAGTGGGTTTTGGAAATAAGTGAGATTGAGGGTGAAAGACATCGAGAAACAAGAGATATGGGCTAGTTTTGAGGATAATATGTCATTGATCTTGTATAAATCAGTTAAAAGAAATTGGGAAAGGGAGAAGTATGTAGATATATGCAACCAATTTGGTAGAATAGGTCTTGCATGGATGCGCACAGGAGTAATATTTTTAAAAAGGAATGGATATAATTGCCCGAGGAAATGTATTATGTGTGATGAATTGGGTAGTACATTTCATTGGCTAATAGAATGTGATAAGCTTAAAAGGTGGAGAGAGGTTATATGGAATAAAAAATGTGTCAAGCTAAATAAAGAAGCAGTAGCATTAAGAATGTTAGGAAGCACAAAAGCAGAAACAATTGAAATGATGGGGACATTTTTAGGCAACACAAGGGATAAGTGGATAAGGAGCTTAAAAAAGGTAGCCTAAGGGCTAAATAAGGGAGAGCTAGAGAACCGAAGCACTAGATTTGAGCTTTAGATGTAATTTTTATTTGTATTATTGTAATAAGGATGAAAATAAATATTACATTACATATACCCGTTCATTATTTCAGACCACATAACCTATGACCTTCGGGGGATACGTTATTCCGTCAAGCGATGATTCGACTCATTTCTGAGGTGCAGACACCCAGCGGGGGGAATTCTTTGCCTCCGCTGGTAGGGGATGATGAGGATGGCGGTGGAATGAGAGGAACTACAGCTTTTATCATGGACTCCGTACCACGTTGGACCTTGGGGACACTTTACATGAACAAGTCAGAGGTGAAGGCGTGAATAGGACCCCGGACCCTCAGTACGACAGCCGAAACGAAACCACTCCCTCGGTTGTGGAATTTGCTATTCTGTGGGTGACGTAATACGGTTGTATGTCATTTGTTGTCTGCCTACTTCCCTTTCAATACCATCTAAGTAAACTGTTTATTAATGGCAAGGTTGATACTTTGATCGTATTAGAAGGCGTCTATCAATTTTGTTTATATCTTTTTTACCTTCTATGTTCGGAACTTTAGTTAAACACCCAAGCCAGAATTTAATTTGGCATCTAGAGAGGTAATTAAACACCCCGTTGTTGGTAAAGAACGCGATCCATTAACGCTGTTTGATCTGTTAGTCCTTTCTACTCGTTTTTCTGTTATTTCAAAGATTAAATATTATGGTAGGAAGTTTCTTAGTGTGAAAATGATCCCATTCCTTGATTTATTAAACAATCGAGATTTCATGAGTTTTAAAATTGAAGTTTCGAGTATTTGAAATACTCAGTTTAAGCCCCCTCTTCCATGTATCCGTTTACTCAACAGTTTTGAAGCACTGAAGCGTGTGATCAGGTAGCGCCAAATCACAAACATTTGACGTCCCCAGAGAACTGGAATTATGTGAAAATTCTCTTCCTGCAAGGAACCAGATAAAGCAGAGGGTTGCGAGGTCTCTTATTGCTAACTTATAGGGAATTAATGACTACACACCGTACCAGTTATTGGCTGAAAGAAATTACAGCCCAGCGTTTGCTGAGTGGTGTGCTTCTCTATATTAGGAATCAAAATGGCTCGTAGATTAACCGTAAACTGGCATATACATTTGAAGAAGCAAACTCACGCAAGCCAAATATAAGCGAACACAGTACCATTTTACTACGTAAGGCTTTTACGTGTATATTACTCTAGCAACAAAAGAAACGTAGCCTGATTGTACATGCTCTTCCAATTATACCGTCACAGCATCTTCGGGAGGCATTTTAACAACCTTCTTAGTGGGCGTGCATGTAGCAGAGAGAGGTGAGCTCGCTCTGCCTTTGTTGTTCGACCAAGCAGTGTGTTAACTGTAGCTCACATGATGTATGCACATATTTCGGAGGTGCATCTGGGAAGAATTTGTGATATGTGGAAAGCCAATTTGTCATTTGTAAACATTGCTAGGGCAATTCCATGCAGCATTTGCCTAGGCGAATGTGGATAAACGCAAGCAGAAGGGGCTATAGGATGTTTCAGAAATACTTTTACAAACTTCGGGTATGGGTTCCTCACACCAAAAGAAGGAACAAAGTTCATACGAACATATGACCCATAATCTTTGATTTTCGCGTTATTCCTGTCACAATGAAAGTGTGAGTTCAACGGCCTTCGGGGTCCAACCTCAAAACTTCATTTCTCTATGCATTCATAGAAGGCGTTGACCCATTTTATTACATACGATAGATGGCGAAGTGTTGCCATGGAGACTTGTTTACGTTTGTCATTTGTCATTAATCTGTCTTCAACGTTTCAATGGTGTACGTGTGGTGAGTTAACTGCACGTGTTTCGTTCCACCATGGCTGGAATTTATTTCGTGAACAGGCAGACTTGATTTTTATGTATGGTCGCGCGAATGGTAATGGACGCGAGGCTGCACGGCTCTATCAGATGGGCTTTCCAGACCGAAGACAACCGAGTTATCCAACCTTTGTCGCTGTTTATCGATGCCTTGCTGAGATAGGAATCGTTGCACCGCGGACTATTGATCGAGGAAGACCAAGAGTTGTTTGTACGCCGGAACGCGAAGAACAGATGTTAAAGTGCGTCGAAGACAATTCAGGTATCAGTACAAGAAAATTGGCTGTGACATCTGGTACATCACACGTGAAAGCATGGAAGGATAGGCAGATGAGGACCAGTTCCGTGGCCTGCACGTTCTCGCGACCTCAATCCTGTACATTTTACCTCTGGGACATCTTAAATCATTGGTTTATGGAGCAGCCATCCCGGATGCAGAAACGCTTCATCGACGTGTCATGGAAGCCTGCGAAACCATTCGACACCATCCCGGAGTTTTTGACAGGGTGCGTCATTCCATGATTCGAGGAGTACAGGCATACATAGAAGCAAGATGAGGACATTTCTAGCATTTATTATTAGTTTTGTGTGTTATAAGTGTACCACTGTGTTGAACACCTCCTAACGAGAAAACAAAGAATTATGAGACATATGTTCGTATGAACTTTTTTCCTCCTTGTGATGTAAGGAACCCATACCCGAAATTTTTAAAATTATTTCTGAAACATCTTGTATATAAACCGATAAAACCACGGCCGAAAAAGATGTCGCCTTTTAGCAGCAATAAAAGACAACCTTTCCAGACCACGAAAGATACCGTGGCACAATTAGTACTGCAGGTTAGTGTTTAAACAGCATCCCGCTTGGCACACATTCATACACGGATTACTGCATGCAAGGAGTTCCTCACCACACACCATCGAGAACCGCGCGTAGGATTCCTCTGCAGGAGCTTACGACAACTCGAGAAACATAGGAAATCACCATATGGATGATCGAAAAAGATTTTTGTTCTGAACCTTATCACCAAATGAAATGTGGAGGCCTGATAATTCTCTAATATTTACAGAACTTCGAGAGGTGACTAGAAAATACGGACGCATCACCTGTTCACTCTTGGGGTGGATTAGCATTGCTGACTTCAATGAAATCGTGGAGACTACAATTAACATGGAACACAAGAGTATATGACTATTCTTAGAGATGTTGTCCCTAGTGTTCAGTCTGTACTGCAGATGAAGTGCCCGTTATTCCTATAGTGCAGGATAGCAGTTCAGTACACAACTCCGACGCCGAGCACCCCGATATTCTCATTCTTGACTCGCCACTTAAGTCATCAGATCTTAGCAGCATCGAGAACGTGTTTGCCAGGATGGTTCAAGTTGGGCAACCGCTATACACTATGTGATCGAAAGTATCCGGACACCCCACAAAAATGCGTTTTTCATCTTAAGTGCATTGTGCTGCCACCTACTGCCTGGTACTCATTATCCGCGACCTCAGTAGTCATTAGACATTGTGAAACAGCAGAATGGGACGCTCTGTGGAACTCACGGTCTTCGAACGTAGTCAGGTCATTGGGTGTCACTTGTGTCAGAAGTCTGTACGCGAGATTTCCACACCCCTAAACATCCCTAGGTCCACTTTTTCTGATGTGATAGTGAACTGGAAACGTGAAGGGACATATGCACAACAAAAGCGCACAGTCAACCTCGTCTGTTGACTGACAGAGACCGCCGACATTTGAAGAGGGTCGTAAAGAGTAATCGGCAGACATCCATCCAGACCATCACAGAGGAATTCCAAACTGCGTCAGGATCCACTCCAAGTACTATGACAGTTAGGCGTGAGGTGAAAAACCTTGGATTCCATGGTCGAGCGGCTGCTCATGAGCCACACATCACGCAGGAAAATGCCAAACGACGCCTCGCTTGATGTAAGGAGCGTCAACATTACACGATTGAACAGTGGCAAAACGTTGTGTGGAGAAATAAAATTATGATTGGGTTGTAGGAAAACTACTGCATGGTAGATAATTCCTAAATAAAATTATTATTATTATTATTATTATTATTACTGTTATTGCGGTAGCCGGTTAAAAGAGAAAGATTTTCAATGTGAAACAAAATATTACACTTTGACAGCATTACAAATGCATGAATAGATGTGGATATATAATGGCGTGAATAAAATGTGGCCCATAATGGAATGGATCTGTTTATGTTGGTACTAACAACATCTACCCTCACCGCCAACCAGCGTGAGCACTTTTGTTTTTTAAGCATACTTCTATCCACTGGATTACCAGGGTAGTTTACCTCCCCCCAAGTAACTTACAACTTAAACCTTATACTTTCACGCTACACTACCGTTTACTTAATGTCGGTTTTCTTATTGCCGTTTAGTAGCAGCAATAACTTAATCTTCGTTTCCATGTCGCTGATTTTCATATAAGAAAATTTCGTAGCTGTCGTTCAGTTTAACCACACATGCAAATAATTCTTCACCGCTTCCTCTAAAGGGCCGAATTTTTACTTTCTCTACTACGTATAGTAAGTAGGGGAAGTATTATATTCCGCCCAAAAATTCGATACTGAGATTTCACGGGAAATATATGTTTTGAGACCCCCTGGATCCAAAAAAAGCGTTTTTGGAAACATGTCCGTATGTGTGTCTGTGAACTGCATCACTCAGAAACGAAAATTTGGATAAACACCAAACTTGGTATTTAGGTTCAGTATCTTTCAGAGATGCGACACGAAGGTTTTCAAGAAAATCCCCCCACCCCAGATTACCATTTACATGGAAAATTGTTCAAAAATTTTAATTTTCTCAAAAATGGCTTTAACGATTTTGATTACAATATTATATGTTTAAGATATTTTCATGACAAATGAAATGTATATCTCGAATTTTCTGGGAATGTCTCCAAAAGTATTCTTCATTGTGAACAACTTTTGCATAACTGGTAATCCATAAGAGATAGACAAAATTTTACTGCACAAAATATATGGATCGGGTTAAAATACACAATTTATGTCATATTCATTTTTTTGTTGAGTGAATCATTTTCGAGATATTGCTCGTTATTCCCTTAAATTTTCCAATACTTATACTATTTGTCAAATGCAAATTCGTTATTCTTTTTTTTTGTCCTAGTAATGCAAAGATAATGGAATACTCGACATAGCAACCAGCTCTTAAAATATTTGACTATCGCTTAAAGCCTACCAATTTCCCTTGCATCTACAAGAAAATTAGCAATATGATTAACATCTGATTAACATGAAGCATATGGAGAATAAGCGTTTGTAAAAATAGTTTGTACAAGAGTAGAGAAGGTCATGTGAGTGTAACACATAAGATTTTTTCTAACTTGTTTAGCCTTCCCTTGTGTACCAATCTTAACGAAACGCTTTGGTTAATTTGTATGTCCCTGAATTTCTTTTCAGACCAATCACATAGAGAAGACATACCGGCTGGGTGGAGTAAAAGGTTGGTTCTTTGCGGAGAAAAGAACATTTTGGCGATCTGGGGAATGGCCCAAGTTTTATGCACGGCAGTGTAAATATTACTTTGGCAAGAATACGATAATTCGTTTGATTATAACTCCTGAGACACCTACATTAAATTGCATTGCATTGTCAGAAAAAAATTCGCGTAATATAATTTGTCGAGCAGCGAGGTGAAATGGTATTCAGGTGCCTGCTTTTGACTTGCCACGTCTTCCTTGTCGCAGCGCTTGTAGTAATTCAATTCCGAGAGAATCGAGGTTACTACGTCACAAGCGGTGCTTCTATATACGACAGATGTACCTAGGCGGAGTGGCATTTCGCTCTCCCAATACACCAATAAATTCTTTGATTCAGACGAATTTTGATTGTATCTTCCGGGATGTTGTCCGAGAAAAACGGCGAGAAGCTCGGATTGTATCGACTTTGCTTCCACATATCAAACTCATAGCTGTTATCGATGGTAACACTAGTACCTCTGCCACCGTGCTGAGAATCTGATATTGGAAACACGGTCTGCTTTAGGAGAGAATCCCAAGGGCAATTTATGTTTTTGGGTATGAGATAAAAATTTAATTAATAGTATTGACACCCTTGTTTCCCTGAATATCAAGCAGGTTCATAGCTGCTCGGTATGTATATATTGTTACTTTCTCTACCACGTATAGTAAGTAGGGGAAGTATTGTATTCCACCCAAAAATTCGACACCGAAATTTCACAGGAAATGTATGTTTTGAGGCCCCCTGAATCCAAAAAAAGCATTTTTGGAAACATGTCGGTGTGTGTGTCTGTGTGTCTGTGAATACCATAACTTAGAAACGAACAGTCGGATAAACACCAAACTTGGTATTTAGCTTCAGTATCTTCCAGAGATGCGACACGAAGGTTTTCAAGAAAATCCCCCCACCCAAGATTATCCTTTACATGGCAATTTTTTCGAAAAGTTTAATTTTCTCAAAAATGACTATAAGTATCATATGTTTTGATTAAAGTATCATATGTTTAAGATATTTTCATGACAAATAAAATGTATATCTTGAATTCTCTGGGAATGTCTCCAAAAGTACTCTTCATTGTGAACGACTTTTGCATAACTGGTAAACCATAAGACTTAGACAACATTTTGCTACACAGAAAATGTAGATCACGTTAAAATACACAATTTATGTCATATGCATTATTTTTTGTTGAGTGAACCATTTTTGAGACATTGCTTGTTATTCCCTTAAATTCTTCAATACTTATTTTCTCAAATGGAAATTAGTAATTCATTTTCTTGTCTTGGATATGCAAAGAGTATTAATCTGTGGCAAAGAGAATGGTGGTGCACCTAGCAACCAGCTATTAAGAGATATGTATTTGCTTAAAGGCTACTATATTTCTATATTGCCCTTGCAAATACAAAACAATGGGAACATAGTATGCCTTAAACGAGAGACAGATATTTTTAGAACTGGTCGCTATGTGTAAAATGTTATCTCTTTGCATGTCAGAAGATCGTATCTGCTAATGTTTATCTCGATTAATATGAAATAGATGGAGCATAAGGGTTTGTAAAAATAGTTTGTACAAGAGTAGAGAAAGTCATGTGAGTGTAACACTACAGATTTTTTTAAAGTATAGTACCATTAAATTTTTAATTAACTTATTTTCCAAAATCTTTATTATCATTCACTACCTTATACCTTACACTGCTTCTCTACATATTCACCGACGTTATCCAGGCACTTGTAACAAGAAACCAGTTTTGTATGCCTTCGTCAAAAATTATGCTACCTGTGGAAAGCCAAGTCCGCACTACCTGTTTCACATCATCATTTTTAAAATGTTCTCCACCGAGGGATTTCTTCAGGTGAAAAACTGACGAAAATTACTTGATGCCAAGTCTGGACTGTAGGGAGGGTGGGCGAATTGTTCCCAACTAAATGATGTGATCAAATCTTGACTTTGTTTGGCTGTGTGTGGCCGGACATGTCACTCATTATTTTTTCTCCATAAACCTCAGCATTTCTCGCGGTCCGAAAACGATCACCGACCTGACTTCACAGCCACAATCTTATATATATATATATATATATATATATATATAAAACTTCATAGTCTTCGATTGTTTTCAACATTTCGAAACCTCTAACAACAGGAAAACACAAAGTGACGATCGCTCACAGCTGCGTCTGGCTTCCTAATGAATGGAGGAAGTGATCACTAATGCTCAAAATCGCGACTGCAGTAGCAAATATTATAGCGTTTCTTATTTTAAAAATAGCCTCGTAAAGGATGGCTGAATAACAACTCTAGCATTAGCCAAGTGCTCTCTCTTGAGTACCTTTACGTCCTTACCGGTTACTTCTCTGTATAAAATTACTAAAGCAGAAATTAATATAACCAAACTTTAATATAATAATGACATTCCATCTAGTGATAATGTTGTAACACGGGATTTTATTAGTTTAGACCTTGTTATTAATTTAAGGATGTTAAAAGTCTTTTCAAAACAGGATTTAAATGTTTAATTGTTATTTACTTTATATAAATTGAAGAAATAACATCCCTCCTGCGATGCAGAGGAGCAACTCAGCACAACTGCGCCTCTTAAACCTTCGGGAGCACCTAGAGTGGCTAATTACTTTCTCTATTACTTACCTACAGTAAGTGGAGAGTGTATTCTATACAGAGATTTTAACGGAAATGCATGCATTGTGAGTCTTCAAAACCCAAAAATTCCAAAATAATTTTTAGAAAAAGGTAATGCGTGTGTGTGAGTAGCATAACTAAGAAATGGACACACACAACAGTGCAAGGTAAAAAAATTTGATGTGTTAAATTCAGGACATTCTCTATTCTTGTACAAAAAACTTACACTCCACCTACTTCATATTAATTGATATAAATATTTGCAGAAACTACCTATATTGGTATTTTTCTTGTAGGTACAAAGGGTATATGGTAGGCTTTAAGCGATAGGCAAATCTTTTAAGAGCTGGTTGCTAAGTGGCGCATTCCATTCTCTTTGCATGTCCAGGACATAAAACATAATGAATAACGAATTCCCATTTGAGAAAATAAGTATTGAAAAATTTAAGAGAATAACAAGCAATATCTCGAAAATGGTTCACTCAACAGAAAAATGTTATGGGATAAATTGTGTATGTTAACACGTTCTACATGTTTTGTGTAGTAAAATTTTGTCTATCTCATATAGTTTACCAGTTATGCAAAGTCGTTCACAATAAAGAACACTTTTGGAGACATTCCCAGAAAATTCGTGATATACATTGTATTTGTCATAAAAATATCTTAAACATATAATATTTTAATCAAAATCGTTTTAGCCGTTTTTGAGAAAATTAAAATTTTCGAAAAATCTTGTATGTAAAGGGTATCCTGGGGTGGGGGGATTTTCTTGAAATCCTTCGTGTCGCATCTCTGGAAGACTGAATCTAAATACCAAGTTTGGTGTTTATCCGACTGTTCGTTTCTGAGTTATGCTGTTCACAGTTAGACGCACACACACACACACACACACACACACACACACGAACATGTTTCCAAAAATGCTTTTTTTGGATTCAGGGGATCTCAAAACATGTATTTCCGGTGAAATCTCGGTATAAAATTTTGGGTGGAATACAATACTTCCCCTACTTACTATACGTAGTAGAGAAAGTAAAAATACCGGTGCAGGAGTATACAGTAAACATTTTGCATGGTATCTAACATTAGATAAAACCTCAAACCACTATGATGGGGAATTAACAGCTATAAAACAGCATTATAGAACTTTTTATATAGACCATACATAAAACAAAAAATAGTTATGTTATCAGACTCAAAATCAGCCATAGATGGGATAGTAAATCACAATAATAAAACAAGAAGTACTAAAGAAATAAGAAGTCTAATAAAAGCTGTTGAAACCAGAAATCGTGTCACTGTGCAATGGATCTCAGCACATGTCGGACTTTTGGGCAATTAACATGCGTATCATTTATCAAAGAAAGGTGCAATGCAACAAATAAAACCTTTAGGACAAATAAAAATAAATAAACAATTAAATAACATTAAACAACACTTCAAAAGACAGCAGAAACTTGATGGAGATAAATTAAAAGATTATAAAAATATTAAAGATGGAGGAAAACTGCATTGGCCTTATTTAGGATGGCAACTGGCCACGATTGCGTCGCAGAACATCTCTACAAGATAGGATGTCTACCTACACCCAAGTGCACTATCTGTGAAGATGATGTCATCCTGAACAAACAACATCTCGCCAAATGCAAAAGCCTTAAAAGTGATAACTTACAGACTTTATATTGGGTTGCCAGAGGGAAAATGATGCAGATCAATTAATCCGCAGTGCCATTGGTGAACAACAACAACATAAAGATTATTCTCTGTATCCATCTTTTTCTCCAGTTCTTTGAAATCTATTATTTACTTCCAAGACACTTCTGTTTTATCTCTTTTTTAATACTTCAATGTTCACATGTTCCCTTTCTTCTTTTCACTTCAGGTGCTTTTGCATCAACATGTATTTGCCTTCCGTTCTTGTCATGTCGTTTTCTACGAGACAGTATTTTCCGACAGATTCCTTTTATTTTTCATTACTACCACTTTATCTTCAAAATTCTTCATTTTGACAAAACTTATTTTCCGCCCTTTCCAGTTTGTTTCTAACTCGACTGACATGTTCGCAGTTCCAATTTCATTGTTTCAAAAAGTTTTCTTCATGTAGCAAATTGATGTTTTGTCTCCGAATGAAGTATAATTATATTGTTTTTGTCTCTTTTCTTCTATGACAGTGACTTATTGTAATCCGTCTTTAGTCATTTTATTGCGTTAGTTCCATCAGGTTATAAAGTAATTCTTTTTTCTTCCAGCTTCTTTCAACAGTAACGTTTGTCGTCTGTCTTTTGTAATTCAGTTCGGGGATTTCCTCCAGTTTATAGGTGGAATGTTATGAAGACACAATACACTGCAAAATAAGAGCAGTGAAGTGCTGGCTGGGACTGATGCAAGGGAATAACTCCAAACTGCAATCCAAATGCTATAAATACCAGCGAGAAAACCTGTATCCTAAGTTTTGGGCAACTGATTTGAAAAAGGGTTTGAGGAGAATAGGAATGGGGTCAGTATGGCTAAAAACTGAAACAAATGACAAAAACAATGAGAGGTGTTAAAAGAAGACTAAGAGACATCAATCAACAGGAAATAGAACCGGATTGTAAAATTAAACCTTTTCTAAGTCTAGCAAATGAAATAAAATTTAACTGGTGTAAAGAGGCATATATACTTAATTTAGGAAGAAAGGAAAGATCAGGAATGACATGGTTTAGACTGGGGGGGGGCTGGAGGGCACAGAAAATGACTGATGATTCTGGCAGGAGAATCTGCCCATTCTGTGATTTAGATGTAGATCTGGGTACATATTTTGGCGGAATGTGCACAGTGGGAGAACCAGCGAACAATTATACTGAAAGAAAAATTCTTAAATCCCTCAAGAAAGAGATTGACATGTTGGGATCTACTGGCTGACCAGAGGAACTGGCAAAACATGGGCAACTTTTTGGCTAAAGTGCGCGAAGCTAGGTAAAATTTGTTGAGTTATATAAAGGTAATTTATCTCTGTTTCCCTTTTTCTTGTTCCTTTTTGTTATGTTTTCTTTCTCTGTTGTTTATTTTGTCACCCTATTGTATCTTAAATATGCATGTACGGTCAATGACCCATGCATTAAATACTTGTGAAATAACTTCAATAATTTGAACCCAGTAAAGATACCTTATCTATCTACTTTCTCTACTACGCAGAGTAAGTAGCGGAAGTATTATAACCACCTAAAACTTTCATTTTTGCTGGAAATATGTTGTAAGGCCTACTGAACACAAACAAAGCATTTTTAGAAAAATGTTCGCGCTCATTCCTGTGTGTCTGTGAACAGCATAACTCAAAAACTAAAAGTCGAACAAGTACCACGCTTGGTATTTAGGTTTAGTATCTTCCAAAGATGTAACATGATTATTTTCAATAAAATCCCCCACCCCGAACTAGCCTTTACATGGAACAATTTGCAAAAATGTTGATTTTCTAAACGGTGGCTCTAGCATATGGTATTTTAATCCAAATCGTCAAAGATATTTATATGAGAAATAATATGTTTATCTTGAATTTTCTGCGAATATCTTCATCTGGAAAGAATTCTGTGTAATAAGGCTTATTTTATAGTGGTGGTGTATTGTATTTCGACTGTTGGGGAGCCGAACTTGAAGTAGTTGCAACCACACGTATGGTAAAAGGTTTCCGTAGCCTTCGCCCCAAATGTACTTTCCGGTGGCCTTTGACCTAAATGTACTTTCCGGTAGCCTTCGCCCCAAATGTACTTTCCGGTGGCCTTTGACCCAAATGTTTAAAAAATATTAACTTTGTAATTTTGACTGTTTCTTTAAATATTTATATTTATGTTTGCCTCGGCTGCGTCAGTATTTATTTTTAGAGACATGAATTTCTTAACAAGGTTTGTGGTGCGACTGAAGAATGTAGGTTTACACAGATTATAATTTTACTTCACTCATTTTTATTAATTCTTGAACAGAATTTATATAACACTTCACTGATATAGAGAGCTGTGAGATTCTTTTATTAATTACTTGCACTTTTTAACACGTAAACTATTTTTGTCTCACAGGAATACCTATGCATTAACTTTCTCGAGGATGCATCTCGCGTCTGATTAGTAACACTGTCTGCTAGCAACGAGTCCAGTTATGAGCACTGTCTACAAGCAAATGACTTGATTTATTCCGCCTAAATTCGTAAATTTCTGTATTTCAAGTCTCTGATTGGCTATTCCTAATCCAATAGAATACTTTTATTTAACTTAAGTCTTTTTCTGGCTGTTGATTGGCTATTTGTTAAACTGTCTCAAAATTTACATTATTGTTGCTCCAATAATGACTAGTAGCATTTAAACTTTCAAATTCATTATTGCCTCAAGGTTAGCTCATTGTTAGCAACGTTTAACCTATTATTCTCACAGCTCCTACATTATTAAATTACGTAATACATTCACATAACATTATTAAACATGTATACAATAATATAAGCATATACAGTGACTGTAATATACACTTTTTATATATTTTTACATACACATATTGCTTTAAGGCGGGCTGTTATTGAATTTATGTATTATATAATTTTACTGATATCATTTAAGTGTCAAAAATACTGCCTCATCTTGTATATTTGGTAAACTATAGACGAAAGCGTACACAAAAATGATCTCCTTAAAACATATAATTTGTTTCAAAAAACGTTTTTGGCACAAGACATTTCTAAGATATCCGTTATTAATGGTTCGTATTGTTCGTCACTTGGTCATTCCTTTTCAGCCCTTTCAACATTCAGTATTTTCTCGCGATTGCATGGAAACAGTATGAAATTTTAAGGTCAGCATATAGCGTCCAGGTGTTAAACTAGACTATCGCTGTTTCTTTTGTATCTGTAACGAAATTTGTAATGTAAATATTTCTGCAGAGGTTTATTTGGATTCAAATGAAATAATATTTAGTACTAATACCTTTTATTCCTACTAATAACTAATAGAGGGTAGGGAAAGCCATATGAATGTGTCATACCAGATTTGTTTTGTTTCCTAATCTGAAATTGGCAGTCTGTCTTTGTGTTTGTTTTGTTTTTCAATAGCTACCTCGTACTTTTTTGGGAATTGGTGTTTGTTCATTATTAGTTTCAGAGAATAGCTCTCTTTTTAGCCATTTGCCAACTCGTAGGTATATGTTTACCATTATGCAGAGCAAGTATGTCAAGTTGGAATACTGCTGGCATCAGCCGTACTGCGTTGTGTTTAGTTCAAAGGTGTTCGTGTATTTGTCTCTTGTTAAGAACGCCACTATAACTTACTTGTAAAATAAAATTGACCTGTAATGCCACTCTGATGCCACACGGTATCGTTCTTTAGTTATTTTAATATCACTTCTGGTGTTAGGAAACTCAGTTTGGCTAAGCTTTTTATGTTGCTTTACTACTTATTTTGTTTACAATTATCTTTAGTGATTTTGTAGAATTTAACCGTGTTAATTTATGGCACGCGCTGCTTCAGTTTATTTATTTAACTAAGATTTCCATTTGTACAACCGCCTTAAGTACATTGGTCTTATCGGCGGCCTTTGCTTTGGAACTATTGCCTATTGTACACTCTTGTCGTTGGTTTTCTTGCAATTTTTAGGTTCTAATCATTATATCACACACACACACATTCACACTTCCAGACTCTGGGGAGGATAGTGAATAATTTTGGCTAGAGAAAAATTCCCACCTCTCAGCCGAGATCGAACCCGGGCCCCCTCGAACAGCTTACATATTCCACTTATTCAAATTAAATTTGAGATGACTAACTTGGTTTTACAAGCATCTGTATATTGTCACAACCATAGGGGATGCGACTGGAGGAAATACCTGATTGGAATAAAGAAAGCATAGGGACAACTCGAAGCTATTATATTTTTGATGGTAGAAGAACTCCAATTAACCCAGTGTTGGGTTTACAATGTTGGTCTAGATCAGTTATTTAGTTCTACTTGCATCGTTTAGTAACTCTTTCCTTACGGGGTTTACCTTCAAGGGTACGTCAAGATGTGCCGAGGAGTGTCGCTGTTTAATAGTGCCATAGCGGGCGTCTAGAGGGCCAGTCGAGGCGACTAGCACAATAATCAGCCATAGCCTAACTGACAGGCGGGCGAACCAACGTGGACAGTAGTAGACAGCTCAAAGTCCCCCCGAGCAAGACCTGAGCGCCCAGTTATATAGGAGCTAATTCCCTATATGGGTCCCTCTATTGTATTGGCGGTTTTTACCATATATGGTATGCCACCACACTGATTTTTCCTAGAGACAGGTGACATCTGTTAAGTTTATTATACAAATTTCTATCCGGAAAGTGATGTTAGGGCATAGTCCACTGGAACTACCATAGGATGTGGTAAGCCACTTATATCCTGTACGTACGTCCTTACCAAATCTTTAGCAAGTTAAGAAAATATAAAATGAGGCTCCATAGAAATTTAGATGATTGTGACAGATTAATAAAAGCTTATAAACTAGTATAAAATGTGAACTTCTCAATCACATACGTCAAAATATGTTGCTTGCACAATTTCATCTCTTAAATAAGATTATAAATTCCACCCACTTTGTCTCTTTAGGGATTTGGCAACCTTGCTTTCAAAGAATAAAGCCATAATCTGAATTTATCGAATTCTGTCAGTGTTATCTCGGTCGCAGGGAAAGAAATGTTGCAAGTGGTACAAATTGAGGCCTTATACTACAACCGTACTCATAAGTACGATTTATTTCCCCAAAAGCAACAATATAGCGTATTATTATTATCTATTTCTTCTAGCTTTCCATGTGAAAACACAAATTCGGTGTAAAATAGTAATTATCCAACATGTAAAAGACCTCAAATATTTAGGCTGTGAAATTTGTAATTCATGAGTATTAGACCAACAAAGAAAATGTCTGAGACAATTAAAACTGTCATAAATAAAACGCAGAAAGATACTGTTTTGAAATTTCTTCTCTTCTTTATGGTTCACAATGCCGAAATCACTAAAAATCAAAAGCAAACAATAAAACCGTCAGAAAGGGATTCTTGAGAGCGGTTGCTGTATTCAGAAGGATACACAAGAATAATTATGCGATAGGGATATAATTGAACATATTTAAAATAAAAGAATATCAAGAACATGTGCACATGTGCGATGAATATCAAAATGCCGCATTCCCGAGAAAATTCTAGAATACAAACCCAAAGTAAGGAGAGAGAAAAGATATCCCATGAATGGACCAGTTTCTTTGAGAGGACGGAGCAGGTCAAAAGGCCTACAAGGCTGAATATTATGATTCGGTTTCGATTCCATCGACCACCCACTCTGATCCATGGGTTCTTTCTGTGGTTTTCCCGGGTCGTCAGACGAATGCTGGAGTAGTTTCTTGCAGCACCCGAATTCCCTGTCCCTTCATTTCGTTCCGTTCATCATGTCATTCATTCTTGATGTTTAGGTCTGTTTAAGGGTTGCAAGTGTCGGCGATGGAGCGGGAAAAAGGATGCTTCCTCCGTCCCTCGGTTTTCATTCGGTTTCGATTCCGTCGACCACCCACTCTGATCCATGGGTTCTTTCTGTGGTTTTCCCGGGTCGTCAGACGAATGCTGGAGTAGTTTCTTGCAGCACCCGAATTCCCTGTCCCTTCATTTCGTTCCGTTCATCATGTCATTCATTCTTGATGTTTAGGTCTGTTTAAGGGTTGCAAGTGTCGGCGATGGAGCGGGAAAAAGGATGCTTCCTCCGTCCCTCGGTTTTCAGCCGATTGCCGGGATAGACGGACCACCGCTTCGGAGCGGTATATGCCATGAATGCCATGATGGACGTGCCATTGGTTCTGGTTCCGGCCGCCCGGTGTCTCCTCTCATCTCGTCCCTCCCGAAGCCCTCCTTGAGGGTCATAGGTACAATATCCTCACTAGAGAACTGCCGAGTCCTCTCCGATAGTCAGAAAAAATTTAGGCAGTATTTTTAACACTTAAATAATATCAGTCTAATTATATAATATGTAAATTCAATAACAACCCGCCTTGAAGCAATATGTGTATGTAATAATTTGTAAAATGTATTTAACAGTCGTTGCATATGCTTATATTATTGTAAACATGTTCAATAACGTTATGTGAATATATTACGTAATTTAATAATGTAGGAGCTGTGAGAAATAGGTCAAAAGTTGCTAACAATGAGGTAACCTTGAGGCAATAATTAATTTGAAAGTTTAACAATACTACTAGCCATTCTTGGAGCAACAATAATGTAAATTTTGAGAAAGTAAAAAATATCCAATCAACAACCAGAAAAAGCTTTAGTTAAATGAAGGTAATTCTATTGGAGTAAGATTAGCCAATCGGACTTAAAATACATAAATTTACAAGTTTAGACGGTTGAAATAAATTCATTTGCCTGCAAACAGTGTTCCTAACCGGACGCGAGACACATCCTCGAGAGATTTAATACGTATTCGTGTGAGACGAAAAATAGTTTACGTGTTAAAAAGTGCATGTAATTCATAACAGAATCTCACAGCTCTCTATATCAGTGAAGTGTTATTTAAATCGTATCAAGTATTAATAAAAGGAGTGAAGTAAAATTATAATGTGTGAAAGCCTACATTCTTGTCGCACCAAAACCCTGTTACGAGAAACGTGTCTCTAACACAGCCGAGGCAAACATAAATATATAATATTTAAAGAAACAGTTAAATTACAAGGTTAATATTTTTTTAAACGTGGGGCAAGGCCACCGGAAAGTGCATTTGAGGCGAAGGCTACCAGAAAACGGGTACCATACGTGCGCTTGCAACTATTTCAAGTTCAGCTCTCCAATAGTTGAAATACGATACAACTACTCCTAAAATACTCCTTTCTCAAATTAACGCCCAAAGCGTGCTGCAAATAACGTAACATAGCATCTTCTTCAAATTGGCGTCCATACAAGGAGCTAATAATATACATCTCAAATTGGCGTCCATACGTGGGGTAAACAACGTAAATTCTCAAATTTAATAGTAATCATAATGAATGTACACCGTATCATATCAGGGGGATATTTTAAATTAATACTGAAATTATAAGTGTTATATAAAAGCGAAAATATTTCATATCTAACTATTTATCTAAACGGTTGGAAATTAAAACTTTTTAATCACTATCACATTTCAGACGTTGTATAAAGCGGGTAAAAGGACTCGTATGCTTCAGTTTGTTTCACGATATATTATAATGAAGTTCCAAATGTTGGAGAGGAATAATTGTTCCATTACCCAAATAATGTAGAATGCCAAAACAACCACAGGGATATATATATATATATATATATATATATATATATATATATATATTAGTGATACTACACTTGAATAATTTTCGGAAATTAACGACAAAGAGCTAAACATAGACATACATGCGTTAAACTATAATCGACTAAAAATTCTTTAAGAGTAGTTAAACAAAAAGACCGAAAACACTAATCGGTATGCATGAGTGCTGTAATTTGATTGTAATTATGGAGTGAATATTTATTTAATTCTATACACGCGAAAGTTTTCGGGAGACCGTGCTAGAACCATTACAAAGCTAATGAGATTAATGTCCTGTATGCAGAATGGTACGAGTTGCCGCCATATGCAAAGCCACCTGGCTATGGGCATAATCTGTCCTTGTTCATCATAATCGTGTTATAGCCGCTGTTATGAGAACTCCCTGCTTAGCAGAGCTTAAACAAAACTGTGCCTTACAAGGGATTGGCATCTACAAGAGTAGTAATAGTCCCGGATGAGCCAATTGTTTTAACGATAATCCTGCCGCTAGGGGCGCTAGTGTCGCTAGTGTCGCTGCGTGCGACGGCGGCGGCGGTAAGTTTGAAAAGCGCCCTGAGCGGTAGGATTATCGTTAAATCGGTTGGCTCATCCGGGACGAGTTGAAAGAATTGAGGAAGTGACGTGGAGTGTTTTGATTGGTTCGTTAATTTGGGGTGGGAGATGGAGGAAGGGAGATGGAGGAGTATGGAGGTCGCGTGATGGAGAGGAATTGGGTGGCGAGGTGTTGTCTGTGCGGAGGTCGGTACTGAAAGAGGGGTAAAGATGGGTAGCGAGGGATAAAAAGTGTAACAGAAAGTGACGTGTGAAGTTGTGATTGGTGGGAATAAGAAGTGATTTTATTGGTGGAAAGGAGCAAATGAGAGTTGTTGATTGGTAACAATAAGAGGGATTATGATTGGTGGAAAAGAAAAAGTTGTGGGAGTGGGGTATGTTGGAGGTGATGGGAAAGGTGAGTTTTGCTAGCAGCAAGATTTGCAAAAGCCTGTCTTGAACTGATCAGCAATTTTTGAACGTCGGATGGTAGTTTTCTTGAGTGGATAGAGAGATGGGGGCGATATGAGATGCGGTGGCGAAAATGGGAACTAGACAAGGTTGTTGAGACAAGAGGTTTAAGGACGAGGAAATTTGGAGGTTAGTGGTGAACACGGCGGTCGCAAGAGGTGGGGGTAAGGAGACGCAGTGGTGAGAATGGGAACTAAAAGAAGATGGGGGTAGCAAGAGTTTTAGAAGAGTAGATTTTGAGGTTAAAATAGTGGGAACTAAAAATGGCGGAGGGTCTGCGACAAGGAGATGCGGTGAGAACTAAACAAGATGGCGGTCGCAAGAGGAGGGTAAGGAGATTTGAGGTTACAGTACGAAAACACGAAAGGATATATTCCTACGCCAAGCAGGTGCGAAAAATAATTATGCGTGTGGTACTTACCTGTTACCGGTGTGGATGCGTCACCAAAAGCGCGGCACGCGAGGCGGAAAAATAAAAGCAAACTGTTTTTGAAAATGCTTAACCAGCTTTAAGATCAACCAACATCACTACGCACTGATATACCTAGGTTTTTAAAGCGGTACAGACACCCTTTGCAGAGGCGTAATTTAACTATACCAAAAACCTGGTACTGGACCATCGTGATGGTCGCTAGCGTACGTAGGAGCAGGGTTCTCATAGCCGGTCGAAAGCGGTCAAAAACGTGTACGACGTAGGTGTTGACAGTAGCTGCTGTCGAGTCAACGGTCGAGGTGTGAATAAACAAGATCTGTTCTCGCCGGCAATTTGGTTCGGAGATGTGAGCAGCGGCGAGGTGTTGTCTGTGCGGAGGTCGGGACTGAAAGAGGGAAAAGATGGGGAGCGAGGGATAAAAAGTGTAACAGAAAGTGACGTGTGAAGTTGTGATTGGTGGGAATAAGAAGTGATTTTATTGGTGGAAAGGAGCAAATGAAAGTTGTTGATTGGTAAGAATAAGAGAGGTTATGATTGGTGGAAAGAAAAAGGAGTGGGGTATGTTGGAGGTGATGGGAAAGGTAAGTTTTGCTAGCAACAAGATTTGCAAAAGCCTGTCGTGAACTGATCAGCAATTTTTTGAACGTTGGATGGTAGTTTTCTTGAGTGGATAGAGAGATGGGGCGATATGAGATGCGGTGGCGAAAATGGGAACTAAACAAGGTGGTTGAGACAAGAGGTTTAAGGACGAGGAAATTTGGAGGTTAGTGGTGAACATGGCGGTCGCAAGAGGTGGGGGTAAGGAGACGCGGTGGTGAGAATGGGAACTAAAAGAAGATGGCGGTAGCAAGAGGTTAGAAGAGTAGATTTTGAGGTTAAAATAGCGGGAACTAAAAATGGCGGAGGGTCTGCGACAAGGAGATGCGGTGAGAACTAAACAAGATGGCGGACGCAAGAGGTGGGTAAGGAGGTTTGAGGTTACAGTACCAAAACACGAAAGGATATATTCCTACGCCAAGCAGGTCCGAAAAATAATTATGCGTGTGTTACTTACCTGTTACCGGTGTGGATGCGTCACCAAAAGCGCGGCACGCGAGACGGAAAAATAAAAGCAAACTGTTTTTGAAAATGCTTAACCAGCTTTAAGATCAACCAACATCACTACGCACTGATATACCTAGGTTTTTAAAGCGGTACAGACACCCTTTGCAGAGGCGTAATTTAACTATACCAAAAACCTGGTACTGGACCATCGTGATGGTCGCTAGCGTACGTAGGAGCAGGGTTCTCATAGCCGGTCGAAAGCGGTCAAAAACGTGTACGACGTAGGTGTTGGCAGTAGCTGCTGCCGAGGCAACCGTCGAGGTGCGAATGAACGAGATCTGTTCTTGCAGGCAATCTGGTTGAGAGATGAGAGGCGCGGTGGTAAAAATGTGAACTAAATAAGATGGCGGAGGCACGAAGTTGAGGTTAAGGAGCGGCGAGGTGTTGACTGTGCGGCGGTTGGGGTCTGAAAGAGGGGGAAAGATGGCGAACGAGGGATAAAAAGTATAACAGAAAGTGACGTGTGAAGTTGTCATTGGTGAGAATAAGAAGTGATGTTATTGGTGGAAAGGAACAAATGAAAGTTGCTGATTGGCGAGAATAAGAGAGATTATGATTGGTGGAAAGAAAAAAGGTGTGGGAGTGGGGTATGTTGGAGGTGATGGAAAAGGCAAGTTTTGCTACCAACAACATTTGCAAAAGCCTATCCAGAACTCATCAGCAATTTTAAATAACTAGTGTTTCGGGGGTTTTCTCTGGTTGGTAGACGAATGCAAGCTGTTTCTACCATACTTATATTATTCGTCTTTTTCCTTTTTTTTTTTTAAAATGACTAGTTTTTTTTTTTTTTTTTTTTTGGGAGTTTTCTGCGGATGGTAAACAAATGCAAGCTCTTTCTGCTTTTTCATAGGTTTTCCCTGGTTGGTAGGCGTTTTCTGTACTGGTTGACGAAGGCGTTTCTAATTTTGGAGGTTTTCTCAGGTTTTTAGCGGTTGTCCCTGCCCGGTAGGCAAATGATGAAGTTTTACCTTGTCGGCGCACGGATACTAGGCACGTACTGGCGCGCACACACACACACACACACACACAGAGAGACAGACAGACACACAGACAGGCACACACACACGGACATGTTTCCAAAAATGCTTTTTTTTTTTTTTTTTTTTTTTGATTCAGGAGGTCTCAAAACGTGTATTTCCGGTGAAATCTCGGTATGGAATTTTTGGGCGGAATGCAATACTTCCCCTACTTACTATACGTAGTAGAGAAAGTAAAAAAGTATTGAAAAATTTAAGGAAATAACAAGCAATACCTCAAAAGTGTACTATCTTGTTTTCACGGGTTTTCCAGATCGGTAAGCGTTAGAATACTCTTAGAGCTTTTTTCAGGTTTTTTAGCGGTTGGCCCTGGCCGGTAGGCAAATGATAAAGTTCTTCTATAACGTCGTCGTTTTGGCTTGTGGCGCACGGATACTAGGCACGTACTCGCGCGCGCGCGCGCGCACACACACACACACACACACTAAAATAGTAGCGTATAAAAAAAAACTGATGTGTTACACTCACATGACTTTCTCTACTCTTGTACAATCTAATTGGTAGCTTTTAAGCGATAGTCAAATATTTTAACGCTGGTTGCTATGTGGCGAATTCCATTCTGTTTGCATGTTCAGGACATAAAAAAAATGAATAAACGAATTTGAGAAAAAGTATAAGTATTGGAAAATTTAAGGAAATAACAAGCAATATCTCGAAAACGGTTCACTCAACAAAAGAAACGTATATGACATAAGTTGTGTATTTTAACGCGATCTACATTTTTTGTGTAGTAAAATTTTGTCTATCTCTTATGGTTTACCAGTTATGCAAAAAAGTCGTTCACAATGAAGAATATTTTTGGAGACATTCCCAGAAAATTCGAGATATACATTTTATTTGACATGACAATATCTTAAACATATGATGTTTTAATTAAAATCGTTAGAGCCGTTTTTGAGAAAATTAAAATTTTCGAAAAATGTTCCATGTAAAGGGTAGTCTGGGGTGGGGGGATTTTGTTGAAAACCTTCGTGTCGCATCTCTGGAAGATACTGAACCTAAATACCAAGTTTGGTGTTTATCCGACTGTTCGTTTTTGAGTTATGCTGTTCACAGACACACAGACACACAGACACACAGACAGACACACACACGGACATGTTTCCAAAAATGCTTTTTTTTTTTTTGGATTCAGAGATTCTCAAAACATGTATTTCCAGTGAAATCTCGGTAACGAATTTTTGGGTGGAATGCAATACTTCCCCTACTTACTATACGTAGTAGAGAAAGTAAAAATGAATAACGCATTTGAGAAAAAGTATAAGTATTGGAAAATTTAAGGAAATAACAAGCAATATCTCGAAAATGGTTCACTCAACTAAAAAAAAATGCATATGACATAAATTGTGTATTTTAACGCGATCTACATTTTTTGTGTAGTAAAATTTTGGCTATCTCTTATGGTTTACCAGTTATGCATACTGAACCTAAATACCAAGTTTGGTGTTTATCCGACTGTTCCTTTTTGAGTTATGCTGTTCACAGACACACAGACGCACAGACAGACAGACACACAGACACACAGACACACAGACAGACACACACACGGACATGTTTCCAAAAATGCTTTTTTTTTTCTGGATTCAGTGATTCTCAAAACATGTATTTCCAGTGAAATCTCGGTATCGAATTTTTGGGTGGAATGCAATACTTCCCCTACTTACTATACGTAGTAGAGAAAGTAAAAATGAATAACGCATTTGAGAAAAAGTATAAGTATTGGAAAATTTAAAGGAAATAACAAGCAATATCTCGAAAAACGGTTCACTCAACAAAATAAATGTATATGGCATAAGTTGTGTATTTTAACGCGATCTACATTTTTTGTGTAGCAAACTTTTGTCTATCTCTTACGGTTTATCAGTTATGAAAAAGTCGTTCACAATGAAGAATTCATTTGGAGACATTCCCAGAAAATTCGAGATATACATTTCATTTCTCTCGACATTATCTTAAATATATGATATTTTCATCAAAATCGTTAGAGCCATTTTTTAATACAAAGAGAACGGGATTTCACAAGTGAAACAGTACTGTGATAACGATACCACTGAAACAAAAAAAAAAAATCTGATGTGTAACACTCACATGACTTTCTCAACTCTTGTACAAAGTATTTTTACAAACGCTTATTCCCCATCTAGTTCATGTTAATCGAGATAAACATTTGCAAAATCTATTTTATTGCTAATTTTCTTGTATAAAAAAAAAATCTGATGTGTAACACTCACATGACGTTCTCTACTCTTGTACAAAGTATTTTTACAAACGCTTATGCTCCATCTAGTTCATGTTAATCGAGATAAACATTTGCAAACTCTATTTTATTGCTAATTTTCTTGTAGATGTAGGGGAAAATATATTTACAAGGGGAATATAGAAAAACAGTAGCCTTTAAGCACATACATATCTCTTAATAGCTGGTTGCTATGTGCAGCACCATTCTTTTTGCCACAGATTAATACTGTTTGCATATCAAAGACAAAAAAAAATGAATAACGAAGTCCCATTTGAGAAAATAAATATTGGAAAATTAACAAACAATATCTCGAAAACGGTTCACTCAACAACAAAAATGTATATTACATAAGATGTGTATTTTAACGCGATCTACATTTTTTGTGTAGTAAAATTTTGTCTATCTCTTACGGTTTTTCAGTTATGAAAGAGACGTTCACAATGAAGAATACTTTTGGAGACATTCCCAGAAAATTCGAGATATACATTTCATTTCTCACGACATTATATTAAACATACGATATTTTTCATCAAAATCGTTAGAGCCATTTTTTTTAATACAAAGAGAACGGGATTTCACAAGTGAAACAGTACTGTGATAACGATACCAACAAAACTAATTATTATTCACCCACTGAAACACATAAAAAAAATCTGATGTGTAACACTCACATGACTTTTCTCATCTCTTGTACAAAGTATTTTTACAAACGCTTATTCCCCATCTAGTTCATGTTAATCGAGATAAACATTTGCAAACTCTATTTTATTGCTAATTTTCTTGTAGATGTAGGTAAAATATATTTACAAGGGGAATATAGAAAAACAGTAGCCTTTAAGCACATACATATCTCTTAATAGCTGGTTGCTATGTGTAGTACCATTCTTTTTGCCACAGATTAATACTCTTTGCATATCAAAGACAAAAAAAAAAAATGAATAACGAATTCCCATTTGAGAAAATAACTATTGGAAAATTTAAGTAAATAACAAGCAATATCTCGAAAACGGTTCACTCAACAATAAAGATGTATATGACATAAGTTGTGTATTTTAACGCGATCTACATACTTTCGTACTCACCTATAAGATATAGAGGGTAGAGGTCGTACGAACGTAGCACTTTGAGAATTTATATTCAACAGTTGGTGTTACTCCTTAGAAAGGAAGTATCTGCTGATTTTTATTTAATTCTTTACATTTTACATAACACGTATGCACTGGCACAACACAAAAGCACTACACACGATACTCAGTTTTAATATTTGCACTAATAACATCAGGAATAACTGAAGTCTGCAAACAGTCATTTCCCATGTGCAGCCTTACGTACAGAGAACGTGTGTGGCTGATCTATGTGTAAAAAGAGCCTGAGAGCGGATGTACGTCAGCGGTAAAATCTTTTAAATGCATTTTTATTGGCGATGGTAGAAATCGTGCAGTGGTGGATCGTGAAAATTCATATAAATGGATGTATCACCTCATAATAAGCCTCTATATACCAAGAATATTGAGTTTTTAAAAAGTCAGCAACTGTACCTGTGTTTCTATACGTGAACGTCAGATGGCAGCTTCGATACGTGTCCACGGACACCTTAGTGCTAGGCAACTGTACCTCTGTTTCTATACGTGAACGGCAGATTGCAGCTTCGATACGTGTCCACGGAGACCTTAGTGCTAGGCAACTGTACCTCTGTTTCTATACGTGAACGGCAGATTGCAGCTTTGATACGTGTCCACGGAGACCTTAGTGCTAGGCAACTGCACCTCTGTTTCTATACGTGAACGGCAGATTGCAGCTTCGATACGTGTCCACGGAGACCTTAGCGCTAGGCAACTGCACCCCTGTTTCTATACGTGAACGGCAGATTGCAGCTTCGATACGTGTCCACGGAGACCTTAGTGCTAGGCAACTGCACCTCTGTTTCTATACGTGAACGGCAGATTGCAGCTTCGATACGTATCCACGGGGACCTTAGTGCTAGGGAACTGCACCTCTGTTTCTATACGTGAACGGCAGATTGCAGCTTCAATACGTGTCCACGGAGACCTTAGTGCTAGGCAGCTGTACCTCTGTTTCTATACGTGAACGGCAGATTGCAGCTTCGATACGTGTCCACGGAGATCTTAGTGCTAGGCAGCTATACCTGTTTCTATACGTCAACGGCAGATTGCAGCTTCGATACGTGTTCACGGAGACCTTAGTGCTAGGCAACTGTACCTGTGTTTCTATACGTGTCCACGGAGACCTTAGTGCTAGACAACTGTACCTCTGTTTCTATACGTGAACGGCAGATTGCAGCTTCAATACGTGTCCACGGAGACCTTAGTGCTAGTGCTAGGCAACTATACCTCTGTTTCTATACGTGAACGGCAGATTGCAGGTTCGATACGTATCCACGGAGATCTTAGTGCTAGGCAACTATACCTGTTTCTATACGTGAACGGCAGATTGCAGCTTCGATACGTGTCCACGGAGACCTTAGTGCTAGGCAACTGTACCTGTGTTTCTATACGTGAACGTCAGATGGCAGCTTGGATACGTGTCCACGGAGACCTTAGTGTTAGGCAACTGTACCTCTGTTTCTATACGTGAACGGCAGATTGCAGCTTCGATACGTGTCCACGGAGACCTTTCGCTTCAGGTGACAAAATAACACTAGGCACTTGTGTGCCGTGGTGTAAGCCGCAATCACGGTATTGGTAGCGTGGATCTCCTTGGGGCTCTCCTCGGAGTTACCTCAACACCACGTACATGACCTGGTTCGTCACGGGTACGCAGGTCTGCACTACCACTTCCTCGGCGTTGAGCAGGCCCAGGAGGCGATCGTACCGGTACACCAGCTAGCACGTGGACATGTTATCGCGCTGTGGTGTTGCGTGTGCGAGGTATGGAAACTCAAGGACGCAAAACATGCACGACCGAGGGTTAAAAAGCAGAACAAGTAGTGACGTGGAGCGTTGTGATTGGTGTAAATAAGACGATCTCTGATAGGTGGACAAATTGAAATAACGTGATGTGATAGGCGAAAATAAAATCAAAGGTGATTGGATGAAAAATGACGAGAAGGAATTAGCGGTGAATTTGTGAACTAAGATGGCGAAGATTTTTTTTTTTAAAAAAAAGGATAATATAAGTACGGCAACTGTAACGGTTTACGGCAAACGCGCGCCGCGCAATGCGTCACGCCCGGGCAATAAAACAAAAATCATATTGAGCAAGATGCCCGGCGTGACGCATTGCGCGGCGCGCGTTTGCCGTAAACCGTTACAGTTGCCGTACTTATATTATCCTTTTTTTAAAAAAAAAAAATCTTCGCCATCTTAGTTCACAAATTCACCGCTAATTCCTTCTCGTCATTTTTCATCCAATCACCTTTGATTTTATTTTCGCCTATCACATCACGTTATTTCAATTTGTCCACCTATCAGAGATCGTCTTATTTACACCAATCACAACGCTCCACGTCACTACTTGTTCTGCTTTTTAACCCTCGGTCGTGCATGTTTTGCGTCCTTGAGTTTCCATACCTCGCACACGCAACACCACAGCGCGATAACATGTCCACGTGCTAGCTGGTGTACCGGTACGATCGCCTCCTGGGCCTGCTCAACGCCGAGGAAGTGGTAGTGCAGACCTGCGTACCCGTGACGAACCAGGTCATGTACGTGGTGTTGAGGTAACTCCGAGGAGAGCCCCAAGGAGATCCACGCTACCAATACCGTGATTGCGGCTTACACCACGGCACACAAGTGCCTAGTGTTATTTTGTCACCTGAAGCGAAAGGTCTCCGTGGACACGTATCGAAGCTGCAATCTGCCGTTCACGTATAGAAACAGAGGTACAGTTGCCTAACACTAAGGTCTCCGTGGACACGTATCGAAGCTGCCATCTGACGTTCACGTATAGAAACACAGGTACAGTTGCCTAGCACTAAGGTCTCCGTGGACACGTATCGAAGCTGCAATCTGCCGTTCACGTATAGAAACAGGTATAGTTGCCTAGCACTAAGATCTCCGTGGACACGTATCGAACCTGCAATCTGCCGTTCACGTATAGAAACAGAGGTATAGTTGCCTAGCACTAGCACTAAGGTCTCCGTGGACACGTATTGAAGCTGCAATCTGCCGTTCGCGTATAGAAACAGAGGTACAGTTGTCTAGCACTAAGGTCTCCGTGGACACGTATAGAAACACAGGTACAGTTGCCTAGCACTAAGGTCTCCGTGAACACGTATCGAAGCTGCAATCTGCCGTTGACGTATAGAAACAGGTATAGCTGCCTAGCACTAAGATCTCCGTGGACACGTATCGAAGCTGCAATCTGCCGTTCACGTATAGAAACAGAGGTACAGCTGCCTAGCACTAAGGTCTCCGTGGACACGTATTGAAGCTGCAATCTGCCGTTCACGTATAGAAACAGAGGTGCAGTTCCCTAGCACTAAGGTCCCCGTGGATACGTATCGAAGCTGCAATCTGCCGTTCACGTATAGAAACAGAGGTGCAGTTGCCTAGCACTAAGGTCTCCGTGGACACGTATCGAAGCTGCAATCTGACGTTCACGTATAGAAACAGAGGTGCAGTTGCCTAGCACTAAGGTCTCCGTGGACACGTATCGAAGCTGCAATCTCCCGTTCACGTATAGAAACAGAAGTACAGTTGCCTAGCACTAAGGTCTCCGTGGACACGTATTGAAGCTGCAATCTGCCGTTCACGTATAGAAACAGAGGTGCAGTTGCCTAGCACTAAGGTCTCCGTGGATACGTATCGAAGCTGCAATCTGCCGTTCACGTATAGAAACAGAGGTGCAGTTGCCTAGCACTAAGGTCTCCGCGGACACGTATCGAAGCTGCAATCTGCCGTTCACGTATAGAAACAGAGGTACAGTTGCCTAGCACTAAGGTCTCCGTGGACACGTATCGAAGCTGCAATCTGCCGTTCACGTATAGAAACAGAGGTACAGTTGCCTAGCACTAAGGTCTCCGTGGACACGTATCGAAGCTGCAATCTGCCGTTCACGTATAGAAACAGGGGTGCAGTTGCCTAGCGCTAAGGTCTCCGTGGACACGTATCGAAGCTGCAATCTGCCGTTCACGTATAGAAACAGAGGTGCAGTTGCCTAGCACTAAGGTCTCCGTGGACACGTATCAAAGCTGCAATCTGCCGTTCACGTATAGAAACAGAGGTACAGTTGCCTAGCACTAAGGTCTCCGTGGACACGTATCGAAGCTGCAATCTGCCGTTCACGTATAGAAACAGAGGTACAGTTGCCTAGCACTAAGGTCTCCGTGGACACGTATCGAAGCTGCCATCTGACGTTCACGTATAGAAACACAGGTACAGTTGCTGACTTTTTAAAAACTCAATATTCTTGGTATATAGAGGCTTATTATGAGGTGATACATCCATTTATATGAATTTTCACGATCCACCACTGCACGATTTCTACCATCGCCAATAAAAATGCATTTAAAAGATTTTACCGCTGACGTACATCCGCTCTCAGGCTCTTTTTACACATAGATCAGCCACACACGTTCTCTGTACGTAAGGCTGCACATGGGAAATGACTGTTTGCAGACTTCAGTTATTCCTGATGTTATTAGTGCAAATATTAAAACTGAGTATCGTGTGTAGTGCTTTTGTGTTGTGCCAGTGCATACGTGTTATGTAAAATGTAAAGAATTAAATAAAAATCAGCAGATACTTCCTTTCTAAGGAGTAACACCAACTGTTGAATATAAATTCTCAAAGTGCTACGTTCGTACGACCTCTACCCTCTATATCTTATAGGTGAGTACGAAAGTATGTAGATCGCGTTAAAATACACAACTTATGTCATATACATCTTTATTGTTGAGTGAACCGTTTTCGAGATATTGCTTGTTATTTACTTAAATTTTCCAATAGTTATTTTCTCAAATGGGAATTCGTTATTCATTTTTTTTTTGTCTTTGATATGCAAAGAGTATTAATCTGTGGCAAAAAGAATGGTACTGCACATAGCAACCAGCTATTAAGAGATATGTATGTGCTTAAAGGCTACTGTTTTTCTATATTCCCCTTGTAAATATATTTTACCTACATCTACAAGAAAATTAGCAATAAAATAGAGTTTGCAAATGTTTATCTCGATTAACATGAACTAGATGGGGAATAAGCGTTTGTAAAAATACTTTGTACAAGAGATGAGAAAAGTCATGTGAGTGTTACACATCAGATTTTTTTTATGTGTTTCAGTGGGTGAATAATAATTAGTTTTGTTGGTATCGTTATCACAGTACTGTTTCACTTGTGAAATCCCGTTCTCTTTGTATTAAAAAAAATGGCTCTAACGATTTTGATGAAAAATATCGTATGTTTAATATAATGTCGTGAGAAATGAAATGTATATCTCGAATTTTCTGGGAATGTCTCCAAAAGTATTCTTCATTGTGAACGTCTTTTTCATAACTGAAAAACCGTAAGAGATAGACAAAATTTTACTACACAAAAAATGTAGATCGCGTTAAAATACACATCTTATGTAATATACATTTTTGTTGTTGAGTGAACCGTTTTCGAGATATTGTTTGTTAATTTTCCAATATTTATTTTCTCAAATGGGACTTCGTTATTCATTTTTTTTTGTCTTTGATATGCAAACAGTATTAATCTGTGGCAAAAAGAATGGTGCTGCACTTAGCAACCAGCTATTAAGAGATATGTATGTGCTTAAAGGCTACTGTTTTTCTATATTCCCCTTGTAAATATATTTTCCCCTACATCTACAAGAAAATTAGCAATAAAATAGAGTTTGCAAATGTTTATCTCGATTAACATGAACTAGATGGAGCATAAGCGTTTGTAAAAATACTTTGTACAAGAGTAGAGAACGTCATGTGAGTGTTACACATCAGATTTTTTTTTTTATACAAGAAAATTAGCAATAAAATAGATTTTGCAAATGTTTATCTCGATTAACATGAACTAGATGGGGAATAAGCGTTTGTAAAAATACTTTGTACAAGAGTTGAGAAAGTCATGTGAGTGTTACACATCAGATTTTTTTTTTGTTTCAGTGGTATCGTTATCACAGTACTGTTTCACTTGTGAAATCCCGTTCTCTTTGTATTAAAAAATGGCTCTAACGATTTTGATGAAAATATCATATATTTAAGATAATGTCGAGAGAAATGAAATGTATATCTCGAATTTTCTGGGAATGTCTCCAAATGAATTCTTCATTGTGAACGACTTTTTCATAACTGATAAACCGTAAGAGATAGACAAAAGTTTGCTACACAAAAAATGTAGATCGCGTTAAAATACACAACTTATGCCATATACATTTATTTTGTTGAGTGAACCGTTTTTCGAGATATTGCTTGTTATTTCCTTTAAATTTTCCAATACTTATACTTTTTCTCAAATGCGTTATTCATTTTTACTTTCTCTACTACGTATAGTAAGTAGGGGAAGTATTGCATTCCACCCAAAAATTCGATACCGAGATTTCACTGGAAATACATGTTTTGAGAATCACTGAATCCAGAAAAAAAAAAGCATTTTTGGAAACATGTCCGTGTGTGTGTCTGTCTGTGTGTCTGTGTGTCTGTGTGTCTGTCTGTCTGTGCGTCTGTGTGTCTGTGAACAGCATAACTCAAAAAGGAACAGTCGGATAAACACCAAACTTGGTATTTAGGTTCAGTATGCATAACTGGTAAACCATAAGAGATAGCCAAAATTTTACTACACAAAAAATGTAGATCGCGTTAAAATACACAATTTATGTCATATGCATTTTTTTTTAGTTGAGTGAACCATTTTCGAGATATTGCTTGTTATTTCCTTAAATTTTCCAATACTTATACTTTTTCTCAAATGCGTTATTCATTTTTACTTTCTCTACTACGTATAGTAAGTAGGGGAAGTATTGCATTCCACCCAAAAATTCGTTACCGAGATTTCACTGGAAATACATGTTTTGAGAATCTCTGAATCCAAAAAAAAAAAAGCATTTTTGGAAACATGTCCGTGTGTGTGTCTGTCTGTGTGTCTGTGTGTCTGTGTGTCTGTGAACAGCATAACTCAAAAACGAACACTCGGATAAACACCAAACTTGGTATTTAGGTTCAGTATCTTCCAGAGATGCGACACGAAGGTTTTCAACAAAATCCCCCCACCCCAGACTACCCTTTACATGGAACATTTTTCGAAAATTTTAATTTTCTCAAAAACGGCTCTAACGATTTTGATTAAAACATCATATGTTTAAGATATTGTCATGTCAAATAAAATGTATATCTCGAATTTTCTGGGAATGTCTCCAAAAATATTCTTCATTGTGAACGACTTTTTTGCATAACTGGTAAACCATAAGAGATAGACAAAATTTTACTACACAAAAAATGTAGATCGCGTTAAAATACACAACTTATGTCATATACGTTTCTTTTGTTGAGTGAACCGTTTTCGAGATATTGCTTGTTATTTCCTTAAATTTTCCAATACTTATACTTTTTCTCAAATTCGTTTATTCATTTTTTTTATGTCCTGAACATGCAAACAGAATGGAATTCGCCACATAGCAACCAGCGTTAAAATATTTGACTATCGCTTAAAAGCTACCAATTAGATTGTACAAGAGTAGAGAAAGTCATGTGAGTGTAACACATCAGTTTTTTTTATACGCTACTATTTTAGTGTGTGTGTGTGTGTGTGTGTGTGTGCTCGCGCGCGCGCGCGAGTACGTGCCTAGTATCCGTGCGCCACAAGCCAAAACGACGACGTTATAGAAGAACTTTATCATTTGCCTACCGGCCAGGGCCAACCGCTAAAAAACCTGAAAAAAGCTCTAAGAGTATTCTAACGCTTACCGATCTGGAAAACCCGTGAAAACAAGATAGTACACTTTTGAGGTATTGCTTGTTATTTCCTTAAATTTTTCAATACTTTTTTACTTTCTCTACTACGTATAGTAAGTAGGGGAAGTATTGCATTCCGCCCAAAAATTCCATACCGAGATTTCACCGGAAATACACGTTTTGAGACCTCCTGAATCAAAAAAAAAAAAAAAAAAAAAAAAGCATTTTTGGAAACATGTCCGTGTGTGTGTGCCTGTCTGTGTGTCTGTCTGTCTCTCTGTGTGTGTGTGTGTGCGCGCCAGTACGTGCCTAGTATCCGTGCGCCGACAAGGTAAAACTTCATCATTTGCCTACCGGGCAGGGACAACCGCTAAAAACCTGAGAAAACCTCCAAAATTAGAAACGCCTTCGTCAACCAGTACAGAAAACGCCTACCAACCAGGGAAAACCTATGAAAAAGCAGAAAGAGCTTGCATTTGTTTACCATCCGCAGAAAACTCCCAAAAAAAAAAAAAAAAAAAACTAGTCATTTTAAAAAAAAAAAAGGAAAAAGACGAATAATATAAGTATGGTAGAAACAGCTTGCATTCGTCTACCAACCAGAGAAAACCCCCGAAACACTAGTTATTTAAAATTGCTGATGAGTTCTGGATAGGCTTTTGCAAATGTTGTTGGTAGCAAAACTTGCCTTTTCCATCACCTCCAACATACCCCACTCCCACACCTTTTTTCTTTCCACCAATCATAATCTCTCTTATTCTCGCCAATCAGCAACTTTCATTTGTTCCTTTCCACCAATAACATCACTTCTTATTCCCACCAATGACAACTTCACACGTCACTTTCTGTTATACTTTTTATCCCTCGTTCGCCATCTTTCCCCCTCTTTCAGACCCCAACCGCCGCACAGTCAACACCTCGCCGCTCCTTAACCTCAACTTCGTGCCTCCGCCATCTTATTTAGTTCACATTTTTACCACCGCGCCTCTCATCTCTCAACCAGATTGCCTGCAAGAACAGATCTCGTTCATTCGCACCTCGACGGTTGCCTCGGCAGCAGCTACTGCCAACACCTACGTCGTACACGTTTTTGACCGCTTTCGACCGGCTATGAGAACCCTGCTCCTACGTACGCTAGCGACCATCACGATGGTCCAGTACCAGGTTTTTGGTATAGTTAAATTACGCCTCTGCAAAGGGTGTCTGTACCGCTTTAAAAACCTAGGTATATCAGTGCGTAGTGATGTTGGTTGATCTTAAAGCTGGTTAAGCATTTTCAAAAACAGTTTGCTTTTATTTTTCCGTCTCGCGTGCCGCGCTTTTGGTGACGCATCCACACCGGTAACAGGTAAGTAACACACGCATAATTATTTTTCGGACCTGCTTGGCGTAGGAATATATCCTTTCGTGTTTTGGTACTGTAACCTCAAACCTCCTTACCCACCTCTTGCGTCCGCCATCTTGTTTAGTTCTCACCGCATCTCCTTGTCGTAGACCCTCCGCCATTTTTAGTTCCCGCTATTTTAACCTCAAAATCTACTCTTCTAACCTCTTGCTACCGCCATCTTCTTTTAGTTCCCATTCTCACCACCGCGTCTCCTTACCCCCACCTCTTGCGACCGCCATGTTCACCACTAACCTCCAAATTTCCTCGTCCTTAAACCTCTTGTCTCAACCACCTTGTTTAGTTCCCATTTTCGCCACCGCATCTCATATCGCCCCATCTCTCTATCCACTCAAGAAAACTACCATCCAACGTTCAAAAAATTGCTGATCAGTTCACGACAGGCTTTTGCAAATCTTGTTGCTAGCAAAACTTACCTTTCCCATCACCTCCAACATACCCCACTCCTTTTTCTTTCCACCAATCATAACCTCTCTTATTCTTACCAATCAACAACTTTCATTTGCTCCTTTCCACCAATAAAATCACTTCTTATTCCCACCAATCACAACTTCACACGTCACTTTCTGTTACACTTTTTATCCCTCGCTCCCCATCTTTTCCCTCTTTCAGTCCCGACCTCCGCACAGACAACACCTCGCCGCTGCTCACATCTCCGAACCAAATTGCCGGCGAGAACAGATCTTGTTTATTCACACCTCGACCGTTGACTCGACAGCAGCTACTGTCAACACCTACGTCGTACACGTTTTTGACCGCTTTCGACCGGCTATGAGAACCCTGCTCCTACGTACGCTAGCGACCATCACGATGGTCCAGTACCAGGTTTTTGGTATAGTTAAATTACGCCTCTGCAAAGGGTGTCTGTACCGCTTTAAAAACCTAGGTATATCAGTGCGTAGTGATGTTGGTTGATCTTAAAGCTGGTTAAGCATTTTCAAAAACAGTTTGCTTTTATTTTTCCGCCTCGCGTGCCGCGCTTTTGGTGACGCATCCACACCGGTAACAGGTAAGTACCACACGCATAATTATTTTTCGCACCTGCTTGGCGTAGGAATATATCCTTTCGTGTTTTCGTACTGTAACCTCAAATCTCCTTACCCTCCTCTTGCGACCGCCATCTTGTTTAGTTCTCACCGCATCTCCTTGTCGCAGACCCTCCGCCATTTTTAGTTCCCACTATTTTAACCTCAAAATCTACTCTTCTAAAACTCTTGCTACCCCCATCTTCTTTTAGTTCCCATTCTCACCACTGCGTCTCCTTACCCCCACCTCTTGCGACCGCCGTGTTCACCACTAACCTCCAAATTTCCTCGTCCTTAAACCTCTTGTCTCAACAACCTTGTCTAGTTCCCATTTTCGCCACCGCATCTCATATCGCCCCCATCTCTCTATCCACTCAAGAAAACTACCATCCGACGTTCAAAAATTGCTGATCAGTTCAAGACAGGCTTTTGCAAATCTTGCTGCTAGCAAAACTCACCTTTCCCATCACCTCCAACATACCCCACTCCCACAACTTTTTCTTTTCCACCAATCATAATCCCTCTTATTGTTACCAATCAACAACTCTCATTTGCTCCTTTCCACCAATAAAATCACTTCTTATTCCCACCAATCACAACTTCACACGTCACTTTCTGTTACACTTTTTATCCCTCGCTACCCATCTTTACCCCTCTTTCAGTACCGACCTCCGCACAGACAACACCTCGCCACCCAATTCCTCTCCATCACGCGACCTCCATACTCCTCCATCTCCCTTCCTCCATCTCCCACCCCAAATTAACGAACCAATCAAAACACTCCACGTCACTTCCTCAATTCTTTCAACTCGTCCCGGATGAGCCAACCGATTTAACGATAATCCTACCGCTCAGGGCGCTTTTCAAACTTACCGCCGCCGCCGTCGCACGCAGCGACACTAGCGACACTAGCGCCCCTAGCGGCAGGATTATCGTTAAAACAATTGGCTCATCCGGGACTATTACTACTTACAAGTAGTGTAAATTTCTCACGCAGCCTTTTTCGAGACCTAAGCCCAGTTGGCGTTTTACTTTCTCTAACCTTGGTATATAAATTCAGTATGTACTAAAGATACGCCACGAATATTATCAAGAAAATACCGCATCCTCAAATACCCTTAAGAGGTATCATTTCTCAAACCTTTTGTTGAAAAAATGTGATGCGTTACACTCACATATCTTTTTCTACTCTTGTACAAACTATTTTTACAAATGCTTATTCTCCATATGCTTCATGTTAATCGAGATGTTAATCTTATTGCTAATTTTCTTGTAGATGCAAGGGGAATTGGTAGGCTTTAACCGATAGCCAAATATTTTAAAAGCTGGTTGCTATGTAGGGTATTCCATTCTCTTTGCATTACCAGGACAAAAAAAATGAATAACGAATTCCCATTTGAGAAAAAGTATAAGTATTGGAAAATTTAAGGGAATAACAATCAATATCTCGAAAATGTTTCACTCAACAGAAAAAAAATCTGATGTGTTACACTCACATGACTTTCTCTACTCTTGTACAAACTATTTTACAAACGCTTATTCTCCATCTACTTCATGTTAATCGAGATAAACATTTGCAGACTATCTTATTGCTAATTTTCTTGTAGATGCAAGGGGAATATATATTTACAAGGGCAATATAGAAATACAGTAGCCTTTAAGCACATACATATCTCTTAATAGCTGGTTGCTAGGTGCAGCACCATTCCCTTTGCCACAGATTAATACTCTTTGCATATCCAAGACAAAAAAATGAATAACGAATTCCCATTTGAGAAATAAGTATTGAAAAATTTAAGGGAATAACAAGCAATATCTCAAAAATGGTTCACTCAACAAAAAAAAAATGTATATGACATAAATTGTGTATTTTAATGCGATCTACATTTTCTGTGTAGTAAAATGTTGTCTATCTCTTATTGTTTACCAGTTATGCAAAAGTCGTTCACAATGAAGAATACTTTTGGAGACATTCCCAGAAAATTGGTGATATACATTTCATTTGTCATGAAAATAACTTAAACATATGATATTTTAATCAAAATCGTTAGAGCCATTTTGAGAAAATTAAAATTTTCGAAAAATGCTCCATGTAAAGGGTAATCTGAGTTGGGAATTTTCTTGAAATCCTTCGTGTCGCATCTCTGGAAAATACTGAACCTAAGTACCAAGTTTGGTGTTTATCCGAATGTTCGTTTCTGAGTTGTGCTGTTCACAGACAGACACACACACAGCACACACACGGACATGTTTCCAAAAAATGCTTTTTTAGATTCAGGGGGTCTCAAAACATGTATTTCCGATGAAATCTCGGTATAGAATTTTTGGGTGGAATACAATACTTCCCCTACTTACTATACGTAGTAGAGAATGTAAAAATGAATCTAACTACTTTGATTAAAATACCACATATTACAACTATTTACAGGACAAATAAAATGCACATCTTGAACTTTCTGGGAATAGCCTATCAATCTTTTCATTGAGTGTTGTATAATTGGTAAACCGTAAGAGTTAGACAAAATCTTGCTACACAAAAATGTAGATCTCCTTAAATCACACAATTTATGGTAAATGAAATATTTTATCACGGTAAATATTTCCGAGAGTATTCTTTCTTATCGGTTTGAATTTTCAAACACTTAGGTTTTTTTTTCAAGAGAAAAATCGCTATTCGTTTTCTTTCTTAAAATCATGCAATGAAAAGTGAATTACAAAGCAATCGCCTGCTCTTAAGGGATTCTACTGTGCTTAAGGCTACTATATATACTCCTAGTACCCTTGTACATATAGGATATTTGCAATAAAACCATTTCTGCAAATGTTTGTCTCGATTGGCATGAAGTAGATAGAAAAATGAAACTTTGTAATAATTCTTTCGTTGAGGAATGAATATAGAAAGGCATGTGAATATAACACTTCAAATTTTTGTACTTATTAAATGAATCCAAATTTATCTAGCATTAAGAATTAATATGATAAATTTTCAATTTTGGGTTTAGGTCGCAATTATCGTTAATAAATTTTTTATATATTTCTGGTTTTAGCGAACACCTAACATTTATTTTGCTGTTTTTATTTACCTGATAATTAAATAAGATTGTCCTACGACAATTGACAAGCTCATTGTGAATCAATTGACCACTGGCAATCATGGAATGCTCCTTAAAGACTAATGTGAAAATATTTTGTGGCTGCTTTCATTTGTTTTCCCATGATCTCCCCATAGATTCGACTAAGAGACGAGAAAGCATGCATTTTCCTATACTGGCGGTTCATTTTATTTTATAATCTCAAATATTCAGTTGTTAAGCTTGTTCAATTTCAGATATCTACCCCATTCCTCTTGGAAGAAAAACAGCTATTGAAATTGTGCTTTTCTTTCTTTCCTTATTTTTAGTTTGTCTACTACACATATTAAGTAGGGGGAGTATTGCATTTAACCTAAAAAATTCGACACCAAGATTCACCCCAAATACATGTTTAGTGTGCCCTGAACACAAATTAAGCAGTTTTGGAAACATGTATGTGCGTGTCTGTGAATAGCACAACTCAAAAACGAAACATTGGAAAAAACCAAACTTGGCATTTGAGTTTAGTATCTTCCAAGGATGCAACATAAAGATTTTCCAGAAAATCCCCAACTCACACTACCCTTTACATGGAACATTTTCCGAAAATTGTTATTTTCTCAAAAATGGTTCTAACGATTTTGATTAAAATTTTATATGTTTAAGATTTTTCTTGGCAAATTAAATGTATATCTTGAAGTTGTTATTTAGCTCCACGCTTGGGAAGCCAACTGAAGTAGAATGTTTGTTAGGTAAGTTTTATTTTTACGTAATATTAGTTGCTTTAAGGAGTTTGTAACACGATTTGGGCGTCGGTTTGAATTTGTTGATTACGTAATAGTTACTGTTATTACCCAATATGCTGCTACGTATGAGAAGCTGATTTCTAGATGTAATTTTGTTGTTACACTTCAAGTTTACACTATAATATTTAACTTTGTTATTAAACTGCTTCTATATATATTATTTATGTTTGAATTTGCCTCGGCTGCGTCAGTAATGTTTGTAGAGTCATGTATCTTAGGCAAGGTGTGGTATGACAATGATTGTAGACATCACAGAATTTAAGTTTTTTAAATTCACTTCTTTTATTAACCCTTGCACATTTTTATAAAGCACTACACCTTTTAAGAACTGTGAGAATCTTTAATACTTTCACTTAGCGCGTATACATATTTTATGATTCACACGTAATATTTCTGTAGAGAACACATCTTCCAACTGGTCACTACCAAGGTTTGCCAGCAACTGAACATTATTTCTACCATTAAACCTGTAAGCTTTGGCATTTCAAGTCTCTGATTGGGTAATTCTAGTCTAATAGAATATCTGAATTTTACTAAAAGCTTTTCTTTGCTGTTGATTGACTAATTTTAAATTGTCACAAAAATTCATTATCGTTGCTTTAATCTTGACTAGTAATTTTTCAAACTCATTATTGCCACAAGATTACCTCATTATTATCTCATTGTTACCAACTTAAAACTTATTATTCTCACAACTCTTGCATTATTAGAGTATGTAATGTATGCACATAACATTATTAAAACATGTTTACAATAAAAATAAACATTTTTAGATATATATTGTTTCAAGGCGGGCTGTTAATGAATTTACTTATTACAAAATACAATTGAAATTATTCAGGTATCAAAATACTTCTTCAATCTTGAATTTTCTGGTAATTTATGTCGCATACAATATTTTTGTCGAATGAACCATTTCCGAGATGTTCCTATTTGTTTGAATTTTTCAATGCTTTTACTTTTTGGAAATGGGAACTCGTTATTCGTTTTTCTTTTCTTTTCTATGTTTTGGACATGCAAGAGAATGGATACTCCACATAGTAACCAGCTCTTAAAAGATTGACTCACTTAAAACCTACCATATTCTTCTTGCATCTGTAAGAAAATTAGCAATAAGTTTAACATGAAGTAGGTGGAGAATAAGCGTTTGTAAAAATGGTTTGTAGAAGAACAGAAAAAGCCATGTGAGTGCAGCTCATCAGATTCTTTTTAAAGAAAGATGCAATAACTAACTGTAGTGTGATTATGTAAAAAAGTACGCTGGAAAGGTGGCACTTACTTCCCTGTAATTTTCTTCCTGAATATAACTCGTAAAGGCCGATAGTTACCTTTCAGTAATTTGATTTCACTTAAACTCGTGTTTATTCTCAATCTGGAAAAATGGTCATATCTCTTAACTTCCAGTTATTTATTCCTCCTTGGATTATTTTTGTGTTCATTTTGATGCTTCGAAGCAGTGGGAATTACTTCAAAGTCATTATAATATAACCTACTAAATTATAAAATTTCCTTTTAAATATTTACATAATAACTAGTGTTACATTTTACTGTTCTCCTCCTTAATTATTCTTCGAACGTTTCATCATATTAATAAATTTGGTTAACGAAGTAACAAGCAAGCCCGTTTTATCACATCGTCAGTGCAGAAAGCTACAGCAGTTCCATAATGTCTTCTCTTCTCTGGATGACGTACTGGAGATTGGAAGCTGCAGAATAGTAGACCTGCACATAACCTGCTCTAGCTAAATCCTTACAAATTGATTAAACCAAGGATTTTCAAACTTTTTACTATTGTGGATTCTCTAAGTCTCGGAAAGCAGCACACACCTGCCTCTCTACAGTTAACTTTTAGTTTGTATAGTGAAATACAAAAGCATAGTTCGTGTTTTTTTTATTGTTTACACACTTGGAATCATTAAATATGAGCTATTTCAGTTAGGAAAATATAATTTTAAACTTTAATTAGTTGCTGTCAATTCATATAAGGCAGAGGAATTGCAAACCGTAGTAAAATCTTGAAAAAATAGATCTTATTAACGCATAATGTTCAACCAAGCCAATAGTATGTATGACCCTGCTTGCTTTTACAAAGTTTATTGCATCTTTGTTCAAATTTTGAAATGATAAGGAGATACATTCTTGGTCTACATTTGGACTTGATTACTTCCATGGTTCAAAACCCAATCTTCCTAAGATATGGCGTTGGGAAAGAAAACAAAATGCGCAAGATCTTTTTCCTTAATCCCGGGTATTCATTCTTCACGGAGCTCCAAAATTCAAGAAGTTTTGAAGAGAATTGCAATCTTTGCTGTGTTCTCTGATGAAAGCTCAATAGCCTCCTCCTGTTCTGCTGCGGTGACATGTGATGGAGGATCTGTGTTGAACAGAACCCTAATTCATTTTTGCTGTGTGTCCTGTGAAAAATAATTTTCATAGTGGTCATAAATTTGAGTCAAAAATACAGGTTTGATTTCCTTATTTAATTGTAGTTCTGTTTCCTCTGATAACGTGCTCAATTTAGCATAGCAACCAGGAATGTGTTCTGCAATCTTCATCTTTCAAAGCAATAGATTTATTTTGAGGATGATACCTTGTCTGATTGATGCACATGAAGTGTGAGCTCATTCCCTTGACCGAGCGGGATGGCACAGGAGGTTTGGTTTGTGGCCCGCATTTGGGAGGTCGTGGGCTCGATTCCCGTGGCCGACCTTTCTGACCAATGGGATTTTTCAGGGAAGGATTCTCAAATCCCCCGAAATTCGTGCCCCTCCATCTCATTTCAGTTCTCATTTCACTTCATCTTTCATTCGTTGGTCTCTTTCAGGATTGGAAGGGTCGGCAGTGGGGTTTCGACTGGCTGCCGGGGGTATTCGAACCCCTTGAGGGGTGTTGAACCCGCCTCTGTGCGGGGTGGGGTCCCCGGCCTACTGTCCGTCTGCCGGGGAGTCTCTTATCTGGAAAACGTAGGAACCCTGCCATTCCTGTACCGTCACTCCTAGTTCCGCCGATCGGTGTCGCTTCTCGTCTCATCCTTACTCACCGGGATGCCCCCTTGTGGGGAGTAGGTGCAAAGTCCCCCTATGTTGATCAGTGCCGAGTCCCCTCCGTAGCCAATCCAATCATTCCTTTATATAGACACATTCAGAACATTTAGTTTCTGGAAAATATCCGAAAAGTACGTCAACATGTGGACGAAGTCATGTCAGAAGTTTGCGGCATTACAAGGTACATATGTGCAATAAATGCTTATTATTCGCCACATAATATATTATATTCTTCTGTCTCTTAGAATAGTTTTTGGTCTGCTTGCAAATGTAACTGGTATGAGCAGTTGAGCCGTAATGGAATAAGGATCCCGAAGGCTTCAATATGAGTGCTTGGTTTACTCCGGTGTGTAACTATGAATTGCACTATCAGTTCTATTTACCTAACTACATTGTGATAAGACAACATCATTTATAAATGGTAGCAAAGACCGAGAAATGTTATTCGAATTCAAGATCGTTAATATTTTTCAGCTAAAATAATGCGAGTAAAAACAAGTATTTTAATGACATGTTTAGTTCCTCTCCTGAAGTACATAGGATTTAAATCAAGACAATTTGTCAGTGTATGACCTTTTTTTATATATTTGAGGCCAGTCTTGTGGTTTATAAGTTTAGATGCTCTACTTACGTATACCTTTGAAATCATGTCCTTTTTCTGTATTGTATTCATATTTAAATGTTTTGTGAACAAAAATTTGAACCAGACTAAAATAAACTGCAGTTAAATCCACTGGAGATTCAAATGTCAAATAACTTAGATTTATATATACAAGAAGGTTATCCCAAGAGATGTTTACTTTTTCATGTTCGACGGTGGTGGCAAGAAATATACTTCTAGCCCTCGTCTATTAAGATAAAGAATAAATTAAACAAACATTTCACTGCTGGTAACAACGATTGGGTAAACGTATCTTAAATACATAGGGGACTCATCTATACCTACATTTACTGTCACTTTAACCAAAAAGCTGCTCGTTAAAGAAAAAGAAAATTAGGTGTTTATATTGACAGTTCCAAGGGCGGGAAAAGAAATATTTAAAACATGTGGTTAAAGAATGTGATGAATATTTGAAAATAGGATTACACAAGTTTCCTTTAAAATATAAAGTTCACGGATGAACTTTGCAACAAGTAATAATGCAAAGAAGCAGTAAAGCAGACGATGAATTAGGCGTGGAGGAGACACTAGCGTTCAGTGTGAGATGACGTGGGCTGAGTGTATGTATACGCGCATAACAAGGAGCCCAAAATGGAAGGGAGCTGACTATGTTGGTACTGACATACACTCCGTGATCAAAAGTATCCAGACACCTGGCTGAAAATGACGTACAAGTTCGTGGCGCCCTCCACTGGTAATGCTGGAAGTCAATATGGTGTTGGCCCGCCCTTAGCCTTGATGATAGCGTTCACTCTGGCAAGCATACATTCAATCAGGTACTGGAAAGTTTCTTGGGGAATGGCAGACCATTCTTCATAGAGTGTGGAACTGAGGAGAGGTATCGATGTAGGTCGGTGAGGCCTGGCACGAAGTCGGCGTTCCAAAACATCCCAAAGGTGTTCTATAGGATTCAAGTCAGGACTCTGTGCAGGCCAGTCCATTACAGGGATGTTATTGTCGTGTAACCACTCCGCCACAGCCCGTGCAGTATGAACAGGTGCTCGATATTGTTGAAAGATGTAATCGCCATCCCCGAAATGCCCTTTAACAGTGGGAAGCAAGAAGGTGCTTAAAATATCAATGTACGTTTGCACTGTGATCGGGCCACGCAAAACATAAAGGGATGCGAGCACCCCTCCAGGCAAAACGCGACCACACCATAACACCACTACCTCTGAATTTCACTGTTGGCACTACACACACTGGCAGATGACGTTACCGTATGGCATTCGCCATACCCACACCCTGCCATCGGATCGCCACATTGTGTACCGTGATTCGTGACTCCACACAACGTTTTGCCACTGTTCAATCGTGTAATGTTGATGCTCCTTACACAAAGCGAGGCGTCGTTTGGCATTTTCCTGCGTGATGTGTGGCTTATGAGCAGCCGCTCGACCATGGAATCCATGGTTTCTCACCTCACATCTAACTGGCATAGTACTTGAAGTGGATTCTGAAGCAGTTTGGATTTCCTGTGTGATGGTCTGGATAGATGTCTGCCTATTACTCTTTACGACCCTCTTCAAATGTCGGCGGTCTCTGTCAGTCAACAGACTAGTTCGGCCTGTACGCTTTTGTGCTGTACATGTCCCTTCAAGTTTCCACTTCACTATCACATCAGAAACAGTGGACCTAGGGATGTTTAGGAGTGTGGAAATCTCTCGTACAGACTTCTGACACAAGTGACACCCTATCACCTGACCACGTTCGAAGTCCGTGAGTCCACGGAGCGTCACATTCTGCTGTTTCATGATTTCTAATGACTAATGAGATCGCGGATAATGAGTACCAGGCAGTAGGTGGCAGCACAATACACCTAAGATGAAAAACCTATATTTGTGGTGGTGTCCAGATACTTTTGTTCACATAGTGTACATAGTCCCATGTATTATCTACAGGACCATCTCAGTTTTCGAGCGTAATTCTAGCCATTGGATTGTTGGTATAGTTTATCTGGGGCGTTGTCAGTTGCGTCCACGTAAACATGTTTACAAAAAAATCAGTACGTCAGTTGCGTCCACAGCTACCTCCTTAGGTAGCTTAGGTAGGTTTAGGCTCTTATAAGCACAGCCAAATACTATAAAACGCGTTCTGCGACGAGACACAACAAAGCACAAATTAGAACGCTTTCTGCTACGTCATATTGTCACGTGCTAAGTTGTGACACTGGAGGGAATAGCTAAATGAGGGATTGCAGAGGTAGAGACAATTATTAAAAGGCTTGGCTAGAGAGATCTGACTATATTTGGAAGTTAGTCTTGGATTATGCAATAGTTGGTTTACAGTTGGTTAACATTTCTCTTACCTTAGGAGATGTCTCGTCGTGGATGAGGAGAGCCAATACCCAACACGACTTTGTCAAGCCACTAGTGGTGCCAAGTGAAACCATCCGGTAAGCGGTCGTCCACCGGTGAGCCGACGTTTAGCATTGCGGTTCCGGCCAAGTTATAACAAAAAGTCCACCCGAGCAGAGCTTGAGTGCTTGCTTATATAGAGTTGAATACCCTAGAGGGATTCATTCTAATACCCTGGCAGCTATTACCAAACATGGACTGCCAACGCCCAGGAAAATGCGTAGGCTTAAGACTTTCCAAGGATCATGTGATTCACAGGCTGAAACTAAGAGCCGTGCAGAGACACGTATCCCTGAGGAAATGATGGCATAGTGAAATCCCTTTGAAATGTCAAGGGAAGTGGCAAACCACTGTTTCTTGTCATGTAAACAACTTGCTAAGGCTTAAGCAAAATTAAGAAATATAAAATATAATTCTATATGAAGTCAGAAACTTGTGACAGGTTAATAAAATAATGTTCATGACAAAACACAGCCTAAAGCTCAAATTGGACATACCTGATAGTTCTCATTCTCAGTTGTGTACGAGCCATAGATTCGATGACAAGTGAGAAGGGGAAGCCTTTATTTTTAGCCAACTTACTGTTTCAACCCTACAAATTCCTGGTTATGGGTTTTTTACTTTATCTACTACGTATAGTAAGTACGGGAAGTATTGTATTCCACCCAAAAATTCGATACGAAGATTTCATCGCAAATATATGTTTTGAGACCCCCTGAATGCAAAAAAAGCATTTTTGGAAACATGTTCGTGTGTGTCTGTGTGTCTATGGACAGCATAACTCAGAAACGAACAGTCGATAAACACCAAACTTGGTATTTAGGTTCAGTATCTTCCAGAGATGCGGTCGAAGGTTTTCAAGAAAATTCCCCCACCCCAGATTACCCTTTATATGGAAGATTTTTCGAAAATTTTAATTTTCTCAAAAATGGCTCTACCGCTTTTGATTAAAATATAATATGTTTAAGATATTTTCGTGACAAATATCTTGAATTTTCTGGAAATGTCTCCAAACGTAGTCTTCATTGTGAACGACTTTAGCATAACTGGTAAACCATAAGAGATAGAACAAATTTTACTACACAGAAAATGTAGATCGCGTTAAAATACGCAATTTATGTCATATACATTTTTGATGTTGAGTGAACCATTTTCGAGATATTGCTCTTTATTCCCCTAACTTTTTCAATGATTTTCTCAAATGGGAATTCGTTATTCATTTTTACTTTCTCTACTAGTAGTAGTAGTAGTGGTGGTGTTTATTAAGTATTTAGTATTACATTAATTGAAAACACAGTCACATGGGTCATAAGACCGCACATGCTCTCTAGAAAAATACCTGGTCTGTATACGTGACTTGCAGTATCAACCAGAAAACAATTATTTTTTTATAATCACCGCACTATATACATACATATAAAATTGAAAAAAACACTCTGAATCACACACACACACACACAGTCGCGCACAAGTACTCAAGGACCACATATGTTTAAAGAAAAATTACATAAACACCTTATCTCTTAGTACACGTACTTCCATTAAGTATGTGCCCAAGCTTGGCCAGTTTTGGCTGTTTAGAATCATGTCCCAGCATGCTGTCCTCCGTCTGTTGGAAGCCAAAAATACTTCCGGTAATAGTTTTTTCCTAATACCCTCCGTCTGCACGCATGCTGCCAAAATATGCGTCCAGTCTTCTTGTTCCCCGCATAATGGGCAAATCCTTCTGCCATCGTCATCAACAATCTTGCGAGCTTTCCACCCTCCCAACCTAAGCCATGCTATTCCAGTCCTCTGTTTTATACTCAATTCCAAAATATATGTTTCCTTACCCCACCTAGTTTGTATTTCATTTTGTAGCTCCAATGTTGATCTTTGTCTACATTCAGATTCTATTTTCTGCCTGTTTATATCGCATAGTCGTCTTTTGACCTTTCTCACGGAACTGTGTGTATTTTCATTACCCCTTTGCCAGATATCATTTAAGCCAATTTTTGATAATTCGCGTTGCAACCCCGCCGCCCACCATTTTGAATGCTCTATGTTGTTCATTTGATGACGATAACATATTGCTCTCAGAGTTGTTTGATCACCTTTAATTATTCGCAGCCAGTACCTAACTACGTTTAGTTTAGCAAATACAGCATCTTCCCAGCATCCTACCTGCCGAAGAACTCCGTAGTTTGAAGTACCCCTCCCCAACCCTAGAATGCGCTTCCAGAAATTGCATTGTATTTTATTTACATTATCCACCCTCTCCCATCCCCACACTTCACTGCCGTATGGTAATGAGGACCTAACCATTGCTTCATACATTCTGTAATGTTTTTACTGGCATATCTGGTACCCGTGTCAGTATCCTTAATACTTCATGAAGTTGTCCAATCCCTTTGTGTTTTATAACCTCCATGTTCTTGTTCCATTTTCCGCCCATATCAAACCTTACTCCTAAGTAATCGAAGTGTTTAACATTTTGAATTTCTTCCTCCCCATAGGTCCACTTTTCATGTTGGCCGTACACATATCCATTTTTAAAGGTGACTGTTTTAGTTTTAAGAATATTTACCTCCATACTCCATTGCCTACAGTATTGTCGAAGAGCGTTTAAACCAGACTGCAAACCTTTTATCGTTTTAGAAAGAATTACAATGTCATCCGCGTACAAAAGAATTGGTATTTTTTGGTCTGCGATTGTCGGTGCATCTATGTCTTCCTCCGTCATCACGCTAACAACATCATCAATAAACAAATTAAAGAGTAACGCAGATAGTATACAACCCTGTTTAACCCCCCTCTGCGCTATGTTACATTCTGATGTATTGTGCTGATCGATCTTGATAACAAACTTAACTTCTTTATACATTGCCCTAAGTGCTCTACTTATTTTCCCCGAAAGTCTTTTACGTGTTAATTTCTCCCAGAGAACACTGCGTTCTACAGTATCAAATGCCATTTTAAAATCTACAAATACAGTATATACCTTATCACCTTTATTTCTCAAATTGTCATCAATTATTGTTTTCAGAACAAATACATTGTCAATAGTCGAGAAACCTTCCCTAAATCCTGCCTGAAATTTAAAAATCCTATGATGTGTCTTAGCCCAACACTTAATTCTTTCATATAAAATTCTACTGTAAATTTTTCCAAATATAGAGAGCAGCGAGATACCCCTGTAATTTCCTGGAATGCTGTAACTCCCTTTGCCCTTGTAAAGAGGTTGGATAATGGCGGTTTTCCATGCTTCCGGATATTCTCCGCCTTCAAATATTTTATTGAAGCTTTTTCTATAGAAATCTACCATTTTATTAACTTCTAGCGAGATCTTGAAAAACTCAGCTGACAAGCCCTCTATACCAGCTGCCTTCCCGTTTTTTAAACATTTTATTGCACGAACAACCTCTGCTGTGCTAATTTCATAATCAAGCATTTGCACAATTGGAGCCCCAGTCATCCCTTCAGCGGCCAAAGTATTTAATTGTATCCTAAACTCCCCTCCTTCATAGACTGCTTTAAAGTGCTTTATCCATTCTCCGGCAGGGATAGTTGCCTGAATGGACCTTCGCCTTCGAATCTGTCTAATAACTTTCCACATGTCACCAATTTCCCCATTTTCGACTACTTGACGTACCTCTTCTGCCTTTGCGTCCTGCCAAGCTGTTTTGCTCTGCTTTAGGACTTCCCTATATGACTTTCTTAGATTTGCAAAAGAAATTCTACGTTCTTCACCCCCCTCTCTTCTGTATTTGACAAGTGTAGATTCCGCTGCTTTCTTCGCTGTTTTACACTGATCGTTATACCAACTATTTGATGTTAAGCTGTTTGATGTATTACCCCTTCTTGTTAGCATGTGCGCACTTGCTTTCTGTATAATATTAGTTATGTTCTGTATACTTTCAGTTCCTTTGTGTTGATCTACGTCAAAAGATATAATTTCGTTTTCTAAAGTGTTAATAAAAATCTCCTTTCTTGCCTCCCTCCATCTATATTTAAACAATGGCGTCAATGTTTCGCATGCGCTTTCATCCCTTGTATAAGAAACCAGCCGAGATGTTTTTAGAGTCATTATCAGTGGAAAATGATGAGAGTCAATGCTGTTTTCAACCTTAAAATTTTGAACTAACGGCAATACGTCCTGTGAACACAGAATGTAGTCAATGACACTACTCCCATTCGTATGCACAAATGTTACTTCCCCTGACATGTCCGAACCGTATTTTCCGTTCATTATTTCTAACTCATAGGCGTCACAAAAGAACAATAACTCTTTTCCTCTTGCATTCAGGATTGAGTCCTTGCTGTTTCTGCCGGGTTTTCTGTTATCTACGTCCCCTTTTTTAATTGTAATATTTTCTTGCCCTATCCTAGCATTCAGAGCACCCATTATTATTAGCTTTACATCCTGATATTCGTCTCTGATTTCTAGAATTGTTTCCCCTAAATCTGTAAAGAATTCTAGCTCAGCATACTGGGACGTAACCAGCTGGAATATACAGTTATAGCAACAATATTAATATTAGCTTTATTACAATATATACAGGTTGCTCCCCTGAGATGACTATGTATTTCCTTAATAAACTGTACATAATTACTCTTAAAGAAAGTAGCAACGCCCCCAGGATATCTCCCCCTTCTACCTCTCACTTCTGAACCACTAAAGACACCTTGGAATTCACTTATGTCCACAGTTTCATTGTTTTTTAGCCAAGTCTCTGCTAACCCAATTATGTCCAAGTTGTTTACCAAGTTCAAAAATTAACCACTAGCCAGTTTTCCCCTCAAACCTTCCACATTCCAAAACCCCACTGACAGCTGGGCATCTTCATTCTATCTGTTTGTTGTTGTCTTACCTCCTACTCCTAGTGTGCTGGTTCTCCCTATCCTTTGTGACCTGCGGGCTGGTTGCACTGACACACTCCCCCCTGCTGACTTTGACATTGTTTTTGTCGTCTGGCCGTCTTGGACCCTGCTACCTGCTGTCCCTTCCGGTAGAGGTGTAACCATACTGCTTTCTGGGGCTCGATGCTCTGCAGAAATGCCAACCTCCTCTCCTTGAATTTCTGCTATCTTCTTGTCGATTTCTTCCAGCTCTGCTTTGGTTCTTATTCGCCCGTTTATTAAAAGTTTGTGAAATTTAATTACTGCATGACAACCCTGTGATTTTGCATTTATCATATGGCGATGAAGAAACTCTCGTTCTCGCCGGATCTTTTCACTGAAATCCTCTCTTATAAACACACCTGTACCTTTAAGATACTATCTCGGAGAATGGCGGATTTGCACTTATATGACAGGAGCTTACATACAATTGGCCGCCTGTTGCCTGCTTTACCGACACGGTGCGCTCTTTCAATATCGTCAGGCCTGAGATGAACTCCAATTTGGGCCACAACTTCTAGCACCTTGTTCTCCGTGATATCCCAGCTTTCATTCTCTTCTTCCGTTAATCCATATATAACAATATTATTTCTTCTTGACTGGTTTTCTAAGTAGTCCACCTTCCCCTCCAACCACTCACATCTTGCCTCCAACTCCTTCACCCGTGTCTCAGACTTCTCCAGGGATTCCATCATGGAGTTAATAATTCCTTATAGCTCGCTGTGACGAACTTTACTTTCCGCGAAACCACTTTTCACTTCACTCCTCAACTTGTCCAACAGACCTTCAATATTCGCCATATTTGCACAACGCTTCTTGAGATTACTACTACTCGTAGAGCGGACCGGAAACGCGCCTACACCCGACCGCTGCTCGAACGTAAGTAGGGGAAGTATTGTATTCCACCCAAAAATTCGATACCGAGATTTCACCGCAAATACATGTTTTGAGAACCCCTGAATCCAAAAAAAAAGCATTTTTGGAAACATGTCCGTGTGTATGTCTGAGTGTCTGTCTGACTATGTGTCTGTCTGTCTGTGAACAGCATAACTCAGCAACGAACAGTCGGATAAACACCAAACTTGGTATTTAGGTTCAGTATCTTCCAGAGATGCAACACGAAGGTTTTCAAGAAAATCCCTCCACCCCAGATTACCCTCTACATGGAACTATTTTCGAAAATTTTAATTTTGGTTTTCTCAAAAATGCCTGTTAACGATTTTGATTAAAACATCATATGTTTAAGATATTTTCATGACAAATAAAACGTATATCTTGAATTTTCTGAGAATGTCTCCAAAAGTATTCTTCATTGTGAACGACTTTAGCTTAACTGATAAACCATAACAGATAGACAAAATTATACTCCAGAAAAAATGTAGATTGCGTTAAAGTACACAATTTATGTCATATACATTTTTTTTGTTGAGTGAACCGTTTTCGAAACATTGCTTGTTATTCCCTTAAATTTTTCAATACTTATTTTCTCAAATGGGAATTCGTTACTCATTTTTTTGTCTTGCATATGCAAAGAGTATTAATCTGTGGCAATGGGAATGGTGCTCCACCTAGCAACCAGCTATTAAGATATATGATGTGCTTAAAGGCTACTGTTTTTCTATATTGCCCTTGTAAATATATATTCCTCTTACGTCTACAAGAAAATTAGCAATAAGATAGAGTCTGCAAACGTTTATCTCGATTAGCATGAAGTAGATGGAGAATAAGCGTTTGTAAAAATGGTTTGTACAAAAGTAGGGAAAGTCATGTGAGTATAACACATCAGATTTTTTTACTTTCTCTACTACGTATAGTAAGTAGGGGAAGTATTGTATTCCACCCAAAAATTCGATACCGACATATCACCGGAAATACATATTTTGAGACCCCCTGTATCCAAAAAATCATCTTTGAAAACATGTCCTTGTGTGTGTGCCTGTGTGTGTGTCTGTATGTCTTTGAACAGCATAACTCAGAAACGAACATTCGGATAGACATCGAACTTGGTATTTAGGTTCAGTATCTTCCAGAGATGCGACACGAAGATTTTGAAGAAAATCCCACCACCTCAGATTACCCTTCACATGGAACTATTTTCGAAAATTTTAATTTTCTCAAAAATTGCTCTAACGATTTTGATTAAAATATCATATGTGTGAGATATTTTCATGACAAATAAAATGTATATTACGAATTTTTTCGGAATGTCTCCAAAAGTATTCTTCATTGTGAACGACTTTTGCATAACTGGTAAACCATAAAAAATAGACAAAATTTCACTACACCTAAAATGCAGATCGCGTTAAAATACACAATTTATATCATATACTTTTTTATTGTTGAGTGAAACATTTTCTAGATATTGCTTTTTTATTTCCTTAATTTTTTTAATACTTATTTTCTCAAATGGGAATTCGTTATTTATTTTTTTTTCTTGGATATGCAAAGAGAATGGTGCTGCACCTAGCAACCAGCTATTAAGAGATATGTCTATGCTTAAAGGCTACGTTATTTCTATATTGCCCTTGGAAATATAAAACAAGGGGAACATAGTACGCCTTAAGCGATAATCGAATATTTTTAGAACTGGTCGCTATATGTAAAATGTAATTCTCTTTGCATGCCAAAAGATCATTTCTCCAAATGTTTATCTCGATTAATATGAAATGGATGGAGAATAAGAGGTTGTAAAAATAGCTTGTGCAAGAATAGAGAAAGTCATGTGAGTGTAACACATCATAATTTTTTTTTATTTGTAGTTGTATTTGAAGGACTTTTATTGTGCACAGTTTGTCTACCCTTGTACAGTACAACAATCCCATGGGCCTCATTGCCATACATGTATTTCCTGTCCCTATAATCTATCACTGTGTATACAATACTACGAGGGTCGTCCAATAAGTAAGTTTCCCTGTTTTTATAAAAAGCGTTACACACATTTGATCATGTTGAATTAATTTTATCTAAATTTTACACTCCTTTCTTCACATTTCTACATAGTCAACATACTTTTACAAGCATTTTTGGGGACGTGACACAGGTTTATCCAAGCCAGTGTTTTACCAGGTTGGGTCCTGTGCTCGCAACCAGTTGTTCACTGATTTGACTTCATCATCGGTGTTAAAATTGCTTACCTTTGAGTTGGAGGAACATGTGAAAATCACTTGGGGCGAGCTCCGGTGGTTACGGAGGATACGAGAAAGCTTCCAAGTTGAATCTTGACCCAGGTGGAGCTCAGAAGATTCAACTGGGAAGTTTTCTCGCATCCTTCATATTCACCAGATCTTTTCCCAGGTGATTTTCACATGTTCCCCTAACTCAAAGGTCAACTTGGAGGTAAGCACTTTAACACCGTGGTGAAGATAAATCCGAGATGAACCAGAAGTCGTGTCCTGTGCTCGTAACCAGCTGCTCTTCTGAGCTCCGCCTGGATCAAGTTAACTGTTACAACCTAAGAGATAAATTTTTACTATATAAAAAATGTATAACTCGTTAAAATACACAATTTATGTCATATAATTTTTTTTGTCCAGTGGACAATTTCCGAGATGTTCCTTGTTATTTTACAATGCTTATACTTTTTCTCAAATGTAAATGCTTTATTTTTTCCCTATATCCTGGACATGCAAAGAGAATGCAATGCTCCACATACTAACCAGCTCTTAAAAGAGCTGACTATCGCTTAAAGTCTACCATATTCCCCTTGCACCTACAAGAAAATTAGCAATAAGGAAATTTCTGCAAATATTTATCGCGATTAACATTAAGTAGATGGAGAATAAGCGTTTGTAAAAATAGTTTGTATAACAGTAGAAAACGTCATGTGAGTGCAACACATAAGATTTTTTACTTTCTCTACTACGTATAGTAAGTAGGGGAAGTATTGTATTCCACCCAAAAATTTGATAAAGAGCTTTCACCGGAAATATGTGTTTTGAGATCCCCTGAATCAAAAAAAAAACATATTTGGAAACATGTCCGTGTGTGTGTGAGTGTGTGTGTGTTTGTGAATAGCATAACTCAGAATTTAACAGTCGGATAAGCACCACACTTGGTATTTAGGTTCAGTGTCTTTCCGAGATGCGACACAACGGTTTTCAAGAAAATCCCCCCACTCCAGATTACCCTTTATATGGAGCATTTGTCGAAAATTTTAATTTTTTAAAATGGCTCTAACGATTTTGATTAAAATATCATATGTTTAAGAAATTTTCATGACAAATGAAATGTATATCTTGAATTTTTGGGAATGCCTCCAAAAAGCATTCTTCATTGTAAACCACTTTTGCATAACTGGTAAACCATAAGAGATAGACAAAATTTTACTACACAAAAAATGTAGATCGCGTTAAAATACACAATTTATGCCATTTACATTTTTGTTATTGAGCGAACCATTTGCGAAATATTTCTTGTTATTCCCTTAAATTTTCCAATACTTATTTTTCTCAAATGGAAATTCGTTATTCATTTTTTTGTCCTGGTAATGCAAAGAGAATGGAATACTGCACCTAGCAACCAGCTCTTATAGCATTTGACAATCGCGTTTAGCCTACCAATTCCCCTTGCATCAACAAGAAAATTAGCAATAAGATTAACATCTCGATATCTCGATTAACATGAAGCATATGGAGAATAAGCGTTTGTAAACAGAGTTTGTACAAGAGTAGAGAAAGTCATGCGACTGTAACACATCAGATTTTTTTAGTATGTTACTATTTAACATGCGCGCACACACACACACACACACACACACACACATATATTCACACTTCCAGACTCTCTGGGGACAGGGATTTATTTGGGCTAAAGAAAGATTACCAGCCCCAACCGGGAATTGAACCGGGAAACTCTGATTTGAGAAGTTACAGCGATGACCATTCAACCGCAGAGGCTGTCCGTAGTTCACTCCTGGGAGTCCTGGTATTAAATTGCGCGCATTTATGAATACATTATGTGGCCATTTGCTATAATGCAGTGTAAATTCTGTGGAAAATGAAAGGCATTTCAAACAGAAGAATGTAGAAGTAAATATAAAGATTCTGGTGCAGATATGCATCTAGAAAGAAATGTTATTAACGTATACGTATAGAAAATCATGGTTATACACATTTTATGTACAAATACCACAAATGTGTTACAAGAACAGCCATAAACTAGTTACTGCATCGTAAAAGTATGCAGTAAATGTGGCTTTTGAACCGCTTAATGGGTTTATTATTCCAACTTCAGAGGAACACAGCAATTTGTTATTACTTCTTTTTTTTCTGGGAAAGAGAAACGGGAAGGGAGAAACAAAAAGGAAAAAAGCAAGAGTCTGTTGTTTCGCAGAACAAAAGAAGAGCGAATTCTGCTCATGCGTACTTGTTGGGAGTGTTTCCCTGTAATCCCCCCTCCCACATAGGAAACTTGCAAGCACAACGGCGTGAGGGTAAACAGAGACCAATATTTATGTTACGAAAATAGAGTAAAACTATCGTATCAACCCACATTCTTACATGGACTTTCAGCTTGATCTACGTAAATTAGTTTAGCAAAACCTGTGAAACAGCTCTGTGGTCGCGATTAAGCACGTGTACAAAGCAGAAGGGATATAAACGTACCCCCATAAACTGATGGACGTTCTAATGTACCCACTTTATATAGGATGATGCACGATTCACTAGTTCTTCATTTGTTTTTAGTAACCAGTGCTTTAAAGATATTTTTTTTTTACATTTTTTAAAATATAGGTTTTTTTCTATACAATTATAATACAACGAAGGATGTTAGAAAATGTAATGAACTCTTTAAACGTAGTGACTGCGAGCATATTAAATATTTAAAAAGATATCAAATCGTTGACTGTGAAAATACTGTGACCTATGGCCCAACAGGCAGTCGGAGATAAAGATAAGTTACGCTATCGCACGGCGTAAACACCAGAATTGAAATCGGTAATCAGAATATTCTGGAAGTTTCTTTCCCCCGCCTCCAGAACATGTGTCCAGATAGTTCTAGAATGTTCTCGCGAGAGGAGTTGCTTGAATCGGTCATGTTGGCCTATTAGTGTACTGCTGATGGAGATGTACAGAAGTCTGGTACCGTCGGTTTGCTACAGCCGCGAGCGATGAGATGTCTTCTTTGTCCCAGGCTGCGGTTTCGAGGGGGCGGATCCAGTTAAACATATAAATAATATAACCCTGAATAGTTACTTTTAGCTTTGTTACTGAAACTTTATACATTACGTATACGTAATACCACAATGTAAGACAAAGTAGAATTTAAACGACGAAGCTCAAATAGGCCATTTTGTCTTCTCTTCTCGCTGATCATTATCTATTTACCATGGCAACGCATTTTGGCGGTAGTGAACGTTATGCTTACAATCCTAATATCTGAACATCGCTCTCATGCTTTTCTTTTTAACTAATACTGTATTTATATTATTTTAACGAGGTTTAACATAAACAATGATTTCAGTTCTATACAAAATAATAATTAATTACATTTTAAAATCAAATTAGGGGTATGAAAATTTATATATTTAATATAACACTTCAAAACAAAATAATTAGCATATGAATCATAAAACAGTTTCTCAAATTATTCTTCTCAGTGTGTGGAGGATTCCGGACCGTTGCTACTGCATGTTTACGTAACCATTTTAGCAACCATGAATGTATTGCTCTATGCTTTGTCTCTCTCTGTATTTGAGATACACATAAAATAAGGTTGGCTAGCCTGAGTATTTGAAAGTGAATGACTGTGTTGTTATTTATTCCCCTCCACGACAGAGCGAGTAAGCGAGTTTGTGAGTGTGTTTATGCTGCAACATCAAGTGCGACTCTCCAGCGAGTGTTACTACGGAGCGAGAGATTGTAGAAGTCTTGTGTTCGACTACCCCGCGAGTGAAGCGTCCGGAAGAAGTGGTTATATCGCGAAGAAAGTGAAGTGACAGAGAAATTGAACTAGTTCACATTAGTGAAGTAACAGCGTGAGCTGAGTGATGTGCCAGTGAAAGCTGAAGTATTTTAAAAAAGTGATAGAAAACTGAGAGAAGTGGCTGTTGAGAAACTGGACAAAGTCACAATATATTGTTGTAGTAACGAGCGGATGTAACTATGTTTCAAAAGTAACAGTGGCACATGATTTAATTCTATAGTTTTACTTTCTCTACCACATACGTATAGGTAGAGCAAGGATTGCATTCGACCCAAAATTTTGATACCGGTATTTCATTAGAGATACACGTTTGGAGGCCCCTGAATCCAAAAACGCATTTGTGTTATATGAAGAGGATTACTCTAAAACGAAAAATCGGATAAATACTAAACTTGGCATGCAAGTTCAGTACCTTCCAAGGATGCTAGTCGAAGGTATTCAAGAAAATTCCCCAACTCAAACTACCCTTTCTATGGAACATTTTTAAAAGCTTTTATTCTCTCTAAAATGGTTCAAATAATATATTATATTAAAGGTATCTACGTGGCACTGAATATGTATATCCTTAATTTTGTGGGAATTAATTCTTTATTCGTAATCAATTTTGTGACCGCTCTCGGGCAGTCTTCTAAGAATGCTTTCCTAGATTCAAGGTTCCTCAAAACGTGATTTTCCGGTGAAATCTCGATGTAGCAATTTTTTGGTGGAATGCAGTACTTGTTGTACTTAGTTTAGGTAAGCAGTAGAGGAAGTAAGAATTACGGGTCTATTTGGATACGTATTCACCATTTGTAACATTCTCTCCTGAATTTGTCTTCCAACAACAATAAGAGGAAAGCGGAGAGAGAAACGAAACAAGATCACATCAAAATTAATAAGAAAAGAAATAGTAGTCACCATATCTCGACAAGCTACAAAGGAAGGCAACCACAGAGTGGAATTTCCTATGCTGTCTGTATGTCCTCGCCCCTACTGAAATTTGATGAATTACAAGATCATCTAGATTCTAAGCACCATCTAACGTTCATCATGATGAACAGCGATCCTTCACAAAAAAATCTAATGTGTTACACTCACATGTCTTTCTCTATTCTTGTAGAAACTATTTTTACAAACGCTTATTCTCCATATGCTTCATATTAATCGAGATATCGAGATGTTAATCTTATTGCTAATTTTCTTGTAAATGCACGAGGAATTGGTAGGCTTTAAGCGATAGTCAAATGTTTTAACAGCTGGTTGCTATGTGGAGCATTCCATTCTCTTTGCATTACCAGGACAAAAAAAATGTATAACGAATTTGAGAAAAAATATAAGTATTGAAAAATTTAAGGGAATAACAAGCAATATCTTGAAAATGGTTCCCTCAACAAAAAAAAATGTATACGACATAAATTGTGTATTTTAATGCGATCTACATTTTGTATAGAGTAAAATTTTGTCTATCTCTTATGGTTTACCAGTTATGCAAAAGTCATGTTTTGAAGTTTTTTTCGTTCTGGAGAATACTATACATCTATGTTTAGATCCAGAGAACTTAAAACTAGTAGAATGGACCCAGTTTGATAGGCTGTCTGTAGTTTCCTGAAGAATGGTTTCTGAGGTTTGGTTGTCATCTACGAAGAGACAAATTTGCACTGATGGATGGAGGAAGTATTGCTATTTATGCTATGAGAAAAAGGTTTTGACAGATTACCGTTTATTCTGACGTTAATTTTCCTTTATGCGACAAAGTTATATATGATTGCTAAAGAGTTACTAAAAATACAACTTTTTAAGAGTTCTCCGACAACTTCGTTTCGCCCAATGACGTCGTAGGTCTTTTCAAGGTCCAAACTGACCAGAACCAAATGTGATTGGAGAATGCTTCCCATACTTCCGTTTAAATGAGAAGTAAGGGATCTATTGAAGAACGATGCCTACGGAAGTAACTTTGAAAGCAAATAAAGAACTTAGTGCTTGTTAATATCCACAGTAGTCGCTAATTGGCTATTTTTTCATTTAATTTACACTTGTGTAAAAGAAATTGGACGATAGTTTTCCAGAAGAGAAATGTCCTTTTTAATTTTAAAAATACATATTAGAAAAGCTTTGCGCCACAAATCAGGAAATACTTTGCTTTTTCAGATAAAGTTGTAAATTTCTAAGAGATATCCCAAGGCATAAGTAGACATTTGCTTTAAAAGGAGGTACAGATCGTTGTCAGGACCAGGGATCTTTTTTGCAGCTCAGCAAGGCTTCCTGAAGCTCTTAAGCAATAGTCAAATCATTTAAGAGGTGGTTGCTATGTGGGGCTTTCCACTCTCTTTGCATGTCCAGGATATAAGAGAGCTAGTGTGTGTGTGTGTCTCTCTCTCTCTCTCTCTCTCTCTCTCTCTCTCTAAGCAATAGTCAAACCTTTTAAGAGCTGGTTGCTGTGTGGGGCATTGGACCCTCTTTGCATGTCCAGGATATAAGAGAGTTAGTGTGTGTGTGTGTGTGTCTCTTTCTCTCTCTGTGCCTATCTCTCTGTCTCTCTCTGGCTCTCTCTCTCTCTTTCGGTCTCTGTGTATGTCTCTCTCTCTCTTTAAGCAATAGGCAAATCTTTTTAGTGGTGGTTGTTATGAGAAATAATGCACTCTCTTTGCATTTCCAGGATTTAAGAGAGTGAGAGAAACAATTGTTGAAAGGTTCACTCAGTCTTTAAACAGCTCATCCTGTCCAGTTAATGGTCGAGTATCTTATTCGAAGGAATTCATAGTTTACATCACTTGAAATGGCTTCAAAGGAATCAGCTATACAATCTGTTATTTCTTGGGAGTCGGTGGTGACCTGAGTGCAATTATTTCGTTGTTTGAATGTATCCGTGTACGCTTTTGATTTTATTCCATGGAATATTTTTAGGTGTTTTGTAAGTAAGGAAGGAGCGAATCATTTTCGAGATATTGCTTGTTATTTCCTTAAATTTTGCAATACTTACACTTTTTCTCAAATGGGAATTCGTTATTCATTTTTTTTGTCCTGGTAATGCAAAGAGAATGGAGTACTCCACATAGCAACCAACTCTTAAAATATTTGACTATCGCTTAAAGCCTACCAATTCCCCTTGCATCTACAAGAAAATTGGCAATAAAATTAACATCTCGATATCCGATTAACATGAAGCACATGGAGAAAGCGTTTGTAAAAATAGTTTGTACAAGAGTAGGGAAAGTCATATGATTGTAACACATCAGAGTTTTTTCTATTCGTACAGTGCGATATTTTTATATCTTTGCCTTTTAAGGGAGGGTCAATTTTGCGAATTGTATCCACTAGTCCTTCTAGGTTGTCTGTGTAACAAAGCAAGCTATGTTTTCTGTGCTATGTTTGTTCTCATAAAAGCTTTTAAGTTGGGAAAAAGTTAGGATATAGTCTTTCGGATTGCGTTCGCTACCTTTTGAACACCTGCTAGGCCTTCATTAAACTGTTATAGGGATAAAAATTTGTTGTTGACGACGGATTTCACATAAACTGTCTCCCGATAAAAAACAACAACGCATTAATTAGTGCAGAAGAGCTCACGAAAAATTCCAAGGTGGTACTTCAAATTTGGTTTGGAATATCGTTAGTGGTGATGAATCCTGGATTTCTTGTTATGATCCTGAAGAAAAAGTCAAACGACTCAATGGTTCAATCAGTTCAAAGGTCAATTAACTCCCTACTATGTACGTGGTAGAGAAAGTCATTATAATTGAAAAGAGGTTCTGAAAGCAGATTTCTAGCAAATAACGTAATGTAGGATCATGCAAGGAATGAACAATTGAATGCATTGCTGGTGGTATTTCTGAACAAACGCGATCAGTTCCAGCAGAATTCACTTGTTTTTCTGCTCTTCTTTGGTAGTAACGCAAATAATTTTAATTGCTCATGATCCATCACCATGATGCATGTTACATCGCCTTCGTTTCAACGCTGGCGGTCGATGGAAACGTTTGTACTTTCAGGATGCCGTTAGGGCGCGGCTTTCGGATGACGTCGCGTGCCAACAGTATTAGCGCTTCAAACAAACGAACCTAGACAAGGACACGAACAGCACCTCGTGGCGAGATATGTTAATTTTGTGCACTGTCTTCACGGTGAAAGTCTGTAGCCTGAGGAAATTATTGTCTTTACGTTGTTTGCACCACGCTTTGGGCGTCAATTTAAAAAAATAAAATTATTAACTCCACGTATGGACGCCAATTTGAAGAAGGTTATTGTTTCACGTATGGAAAAGACCATATGAAGTAGGAGTTGTATTATATTTCAACTGTTGGGGAGCCGAACCTAAAATTCGTTGCAACCGCACGTATAGTAAACAGTTTCCGGTAGCCTTCGCTCCAAATGTACCCTCAGGTGGCCTTTGCCCCGAGTTTAAAAATAAATATTAACTTTGTAATTAAACTGTTTCTTTAAATATTTGTCTGCCTCGGCTGCGTCAGTATTATTTTAGAGACATGGATATTTTGGCAGGGCGTGATGCAACAAGAACGTAGGCTTACGCAGATTTCAAGTTTTAATTCACTCCTCTTTATTAATCATTGACGCAAATTAAATAGCACTTCACCGATATAGAGAGCTGTGAGATTCTTTTATTTAATACTTGCACTTTTTAACACGTAAACTATATTCATCTCACACGAATACGTAATTAATTTCTCGAGGACACATCTCACATCTGGTTATGAGCACTGTCTAGAAGCAACACGTCTGGTTATGAGCACTGTTTTGAGGCAACTGAACTGTTTTCCACCGCCTAAATTTGTAGATTTCTGTATTTCAAGTCTCTGATTGGCACATCCTAGTCGAATAGTATACCTTCATTTAACTAAAGCTTTTTCTGGTTGTTGATTGGCTATTTTTTTTAAACTGTCTCAAAAATTTACATTATTTCTGCTCTAGTAATGACTAGTAGCATTTAAACTTCCTTACTCATTATTGCCTCAAGGTTACCTCATTGTTACTTCATTGTTAGGAACGTTTAACTTATTATTCTCATAGCTCCTACATTATTAAATTACGTAATGCATTCACATAACATTCTTGAACATCTATACAATAATATAAGCATATGAAATGACTGTTACATACAGTTTACAAATTATTACATACACATATTGCTTTAAGGCGGGGTGTTATTGAATTTATATTTATATAATTTGATTGAAATCATTTAAGTGTTAAAAATACTGCCTCAAACCATATTTGAGCAAGTAATTTTATATATCAGCTGTAACGGAATGCAACTGGCCGTTGGAAGTTCTCAGGCTGTAACTCGGCTACTGTAATCTCATTTATACCATCAATTGTTTTTCCACACGAGCCGTGTGTTGAACAGGGTTGGAAAGGTAGAATCAGACGACTGAAATGTCGTGTGTACTGGGTGGAAGGTGTATAAGTTATGTGCATTAAACTACCAACACATGCCACGGAAAGAAGCAAAACATTATTCATACCCCAAACATTTCGCAAAAAATAAAGAATTTGCCATGTTGCACCAGTGAAGCACGTGCTCCAACTCCTGCAGTGACATACTGTTATTAATGACAGTTATGAATGAAGTAAACCGCACCATTCTTGCTCCGAGAAAGGGATAGCGTGTACGAAGGGTTTGTGTTTTAAACTTGTCTACTATGATAGCCATGAACTACACTCAAGCCGAGCGAGCTGGCTCCGCAGTAACGTGCGAGACTCGCATTCGGGAGGTCCGAGTTCATTTCCCGTGTACCACCCACTCTGACCTTGCGTTTTTCGTGGCTTTCCCTGGTCGGTAGGCGCATGCAGAGGTGGTTTCTCATCTACCACTATTTCCTTTCTATCATGTCCCTTTTATTCCGTTACCTTCCCATATTTCAGGTATGGCGTATGGCGGTGCCTGACAGATGATGCGAACGATTGCTCAAAAGAAATAGTATTTACCATGGACGTTAGAGGTCTGCTTGGTCGACGGGTCGTTCATCATCCTCTCTAGGCAGCTCCAGTATTGAGACGGGTCTTTGAGCCTGGAACTATTAGGGACTGCCGCACGTCTCCTTGGCCTGTCTGCCTGCGGACTATAGCCTCCTGTGGTTCCTTCATTTCATTCATTTCTCCTGAGGGGTGATAGCTACAATAGATCTATGTAGGTGTCGCATTGCGAGGTCATCAGCGGTCACTGATAGGCAGGTAAAATCCAGTCTGAGTGATATCTGCAAACGCCAAAAGACCGTACGAGGGATGGGGGCTCGTTTGTTACCTGCGACGTATAGTCCAGTAACATTTGCACTTCATTTCCTTCCGTCCCGTCTTAAATACTTAGAAACTCTTAAGCCTGGTCATGAATGACCGAAAACATTTCTGCGCAAAATGTCTGCTGTAAACCAAAATAATGTTCATATTAGACGTTATCGGGCACCTTAAGCGGGAAAATGAAATGAAACATTGATATAAGTTGTTTGGAAATCAGTTTTTAAAATGTCCTTGCCTTTATGTAAATATAATCTCATCTTCTCATATAAGATTGTTGTGAAAATTGAAAACCCTAGATTCACCATCGCGGTTCATCTGCCACTGGTGTCTTATACACGACTACTCGGTCCTGATGTTAACAAATCTTATCCATAGTTCAGAATTCCTGTAGTTAGGATAGTGTGCTCATAATGTTAAATGTTAGTTTCATTACATTAGAACATTTCATTACATAACATTATAATAATGTCTAAGTATTGCCTATATGGAAAGGCTTCGTAGTTGGCATTTTTATGCCGCATCGTCTCACGTAGTCTCACTTGTGTAAGCAAACTGCTGTTATTTACTGGAATTCGTGATACAGTTCACCATAGGGTGGCGTTTGGTTTCCTCGGCATTGCCACAAAAATTACGAAAAGTTTTGTTTCCACAAAAAGTTGTAGAGGAACAATCCATTGAAATAGATGGAGCATTGTAAACAATTATTACGTACGAGGATAGGAGGAGTAGTAAAGGATGGCATCCACAAATCACAACAGTAGATGTTAAGAAAGCCTTGAGGGAAGCAACAAAGCATCAGGACTAGGGAATTAAGAGTGGAGCTACTTAAATATGGGGCGATATCTTAGTCATACACTTATAAAACGTGCTTAATAAAATTGAAATGGGCGAATGTATTTCAAAGCAATGGAACATTTCATACGTTAGTTCCATATCTAAGGGAAGGGACAAAGGAGGCTGTAAAAATTGTAGTCTGTATTATCCCATCTATCATGGAGCAAAAATTTAAAAAGAGGTGAATTTTGGAGAAGAACAAAGTGGTTTTAGAGAACGAAGGGCTTGTTTGGACAATATTCATTGTGTGAGAATGTTAATAGAATAAAGTAGGACATATAATCATAATACTCATGACGTTCGTGGACCTAGAAAAGGCGTATGATAGTATTTCTAGAATAAAATTTGGACAGCTATGGAAGATGCAATATTCCAGGAGGATGGATATGTTTAGCTCAAAAATTGTACCAGGATACAGAAGTATATATTAAAATAGGGAATAATAACACAACGCACAGAAGTTAAGGTTTAAAACAAGCTTGTCACCTATATACTTAATGGAGGTACGTGTACTAACAGATAAGGTGTTTATGTAAATTTTCTTTAAACATATGTGGTGCTTGAGCACTTGTGTGCGTGAGTGTTTGTGTGGGTGTGTGTTTGTGTGGGTGTGTGTTTGGTGTGTGATTCAGAATATGTCTTAATTTTATAATATATAATGTGGTGATTATAAGAATAGTTGTTTTCTGGTCCGTTCTTCAAGTCACGTATACAGACCAGGTATTTTTCTAGAGAGCATGTACGGTCTTATGACCCATGCGACTGTGTTATGAAATTAAATATAATACTAAGTGCTTAATAAATGCTACTACTACTACTACTACTACTACTACTACTACTACTACTACTACTACTACTACTTAATATTTACATAGAGGTGTTGAGATGTGGTACAACAAGTGCTGCAGAATGGGTGTGCCAATAGATTCACTCCTCTTCGCTGACGATAAAATAATTTTCAATCGGACCAGGAAGATGTGGAATACATGCTTCGAAACTAAAAGAACGCGAGAAATGGGGTTTCAAAATCAAATTTAATAAGACTAGATACATGTGTTTAGAGGGAAGACAAGTCGATATTCGAGTGAGAAATGAAGTAATTAATATTTAGGGACTATCTTCAATCGATATGGTAAAGTAGGTAAAGTGACTGCTGGCCCCATAGCGCAGTCGGTAGAGCACCTGCCTGTTGAGTTAGGGGTCTCGAGTTCGATTCTCGGAATTTTTCTCTAGCCAAGACTATTCCTTCTCCTCCCCAGAGTCTGGAAGTATGAATGAAAGTGTGGATGTGTGTATGATCTAGTGATTAAGAACTAAAGTGCAAGAAACCCAACGACAAGAGTTACATGAGTTAACAATAGGCCGCCAATAAGACCAATGTACTTAAAGGCGGGGTATAAATGGGACTAAAGTGACTATGGGTAGAACGGCTATTAGAGCGTTACATTGCCTCATTTGGAATAGTTCACTGAGACAGGAAACAAACAAAGAAGCTTCCACACTGTGGCGGAGAGTATAACATATGGAGAAGAGATGCGGGCATCAACAATGAAACGACGGGACAAAATAAGAACTGTGGAGTTAGACTTTATGAGAAGTTTACAACTCACAAGGCTCGACAAAGTGAGGAAGTATGGAAGAGCGCAGGAGTAGATAACTCAATAACAAAAACACTAGAAAACAGGGCAGTTCAGTGGTATGGACATATAAAACGAATGGAGGAAACGACATGGCCTAACAAAATGCTGGAATGATGTCCAAAAACAAGGCGTAAAGGAAGTAGTTCAGTGCTAACGTGACAAACATATATTAAAGAAGGTATGAAAGAAAATCTGATGTTACACTCACATGACTTTCTCTACTCTTGTACGAAACATTTTTACAAACGCTTATTTTCCATATGCTTCATGTTAATCGAGATATCGAGACGTTAATCTTATTGATAATTTTCTTGTAGATGCAAGGGGAATTGGTAGGCTTTAAGCGTTAGTCAAATGTTTTAAGAGCTGGTTGCTATGTGCAGTACTCCATTCTCTTTGCATTACCAGGACAAATAAAAATGAATAATGAATTCCCATTTGAGAAAAAGTGTAAGTATTGGAAAATTTAAGGGAATAACAAGCAATATCTTGAAAATGCTTCACTCAATAAAAAATGTATATGACATAAATTGTGTATTTTAACGCGATCTACATTTTTGGTGCAGTAAAATTTTGTCTATCTCTTACGGTTTACCAGTTATGCAAAAGTCGTTCACAATGAAGGACACTTTTGGTGACAGTCCCAGAAAATAGAAGATGTGAATTTTATTTGTCATGAAAGTATCTTAAATATATGATATTTTAATCAAAGTCGTTAGAGCCATTTTTGAGAAAATAAAAATTTTCGAAAAATATTCCATGTAAAGGGTAATCTGGGGTGGGGGGATTTTTTTGAAAACCTTCGTGAAAGATACTGAAGCTAAATACCAAGTTTGGTGTTTATCCCACTGTTCGTTTCTGAGTTATGCTGTTCACAGTCAGACACACACACACACATGGATACGTTTCCAAAAATACTGTTTTTTGGATTCAAGGGGCCTCAAAACATATATTTCCGGTGAAATCTCGGTATCGAATTTTTGGGTGGAATACAATACTTCCCCTACTTGCTATACGTAGTAGAGAAGGTAAAACAGGACAACGAAAGAAACTGGACAAACCGAAACTATGGGGTAATCCAAAACGAAAACTAAAGTGGTTAAACTCCGGAGGAGGAGGAGGAGGAGGAGGAGGAGCAGTAGAAGATGAACCTGAATGTTGCAGCAGCTAGCTTCAAGCCTACCTTACAGCATGTACCATAGCAGCGTAGGAGTTAGAGGATTTTCTTAAGAGGGATGCAAAACTCACATTCTACTTCTTACCAGATTAGCAAACATCCCGAAACATGTGGTTGATTCATGATCTGTGAGGGGGTATACCTCTGTTAGAACGCCGGATAAATTAAGTAATCTCACTTAAACAACATCGGAGAGTCCACCCCGTGAGTTTGCTTCAGAGGTCATTGCTCTCGCTAGCCGGAATACAAAAGGGGCAAGTGTGACTGAGACAACGATGAAGTGGCAAAACAGACTGGAAGTGCAGCAAGTGACGTCAAGATGCAGCAACAATGGTAATAAAACCTACATGTCTATCCTCCCCTTACGTAGAGTCAGCCGCAGGGTAATGGCGTGGAAAATGCATCTAACAAATTAATTCTCAACGAAACAAGTACTCGTAGATAAAGGAGAAATGAATGTTACTACAACAGTTCATTCAGCGTATTATGTAAAATAACCAGTTAAGCTATGGATCTTCCACCCTGTTTATTTCCTGCGAATGAATGTTGTGTGAGGCAGTATTTTTAACACTTAAATGATTTCAGTCTAATTATATAATATAAAATACAATAACAGCCCGCCTTAAAGCAATGTGTGTATACTACAGTATATAAAAAGCGTATATTACTGTCATTGTATATGTTTATATTATTGTGTACATGTATAATAATGTCATGTGAATGTATTAAGTAATTTAACAATGTAGGAGCTGTGAGAATAGAAGCCGAAAGTTGCTAACAATAACAATGAGGTAACCTTAAGGCAATAATGAATTGGAAAGTTTAATAATGCTACTAGTAATTCCTGGAACTATAATGTAATATTTAAAACAGTTTATAAATAGCCAATTAACAACCAGAAAAGCTGGAAGTTAAATAAAGGTATTCTATTGGAGTAGAATTAGCCAATCAGAGACTTGAAATAGAGAAGTTTACAATTTTAAGCGGTAAAACCAGTCGCTAGTAGACAGCGTTCCCAACCGGACGCTAGAAGGCAACGTACCTGAGCAGTTCGTTCGCTCGGTACGTATTCAGTGTGAGACGAAAATTCATTACGGCGAGAATATTATAAAGTTTACGTGTTAAAAACTGCAAGTAATTAATAAGTAATCTCACAGCTCTCTATATCACTGAAGTGTTATTTAATCGTGTGAAGGATTAATAAAAGGAGTGAAGTAAAAATTATAATTTGTGTAAGCCTACATTCTTTAGCCGCATCACCCCCTGATAAGAGATGCATGTTTCTACAAATTAATACTGACGCAGCCGAGGCAAATATAAATATATATAATACTTAAAGAAACATAAAAATACAAAGTAAATTCCTAAACGTTGGGGCGAAGGCCACCGGAAACTTTGTACCATACGTGGGGCAGTTACTTCATCAATTTTGGCTCTCCAACAGTGGAACTACAGTACTACTCCTACTTCAAATTGGCTATTCATACATGAAGCTACAACCTTCTCATGTGTTCGTTAAAGATCGAATTTTAAAATGTTTTACTTTATTTAACAGCATAGTTTTAAATGATGGTGATGATTAGGCATAGCAATTCTTAAGCTTCAACATACCTACACTTAAACCATTTACCTTAAAGAATCCTGTAGTGATACCTAATGATTTGAATATAGATAGCTGAGGCCAAGGGTCACAGTAGATAAAAACGGGTCCGAGTGCTGTCTGCGAACGCCAAAAGACTGCGAAGGGCCCCCGATGGTTTATCTCCGACGTCCCTGCCTTTCGTCCAGTGACACATCAACCTTATTTCCTTTCGTCCTGCTTTAACTCTTAGAAATTCGTAAGAATGGTAATGGCAATGATAGGTAGGTAGACAGACAAACAGATCAATTATTGCTGTCAGCACTGGAATCCAGCGCAACGTAAAGAAAAAAAAGATAAACAATTTGTAAATTTAAGTTATAAAAATCATCTACCTTGTAAAGAGGGTTTACCAAGATGACTGTTGATTGGTGATCTAAATGCACTAAACGGAATAGTTCTAAGATAAGGTATAATATAACCGAACATTTTCATTGTTAAGTATTCAATACTATTTTGTGTAATACTACATTTTTAAAGTTAAATGTTCAAACTAGTTCTAGTACAATAATTCTTAATTGAAGAATGTTTATAATTATAAATATTTATCTTTATATAAATTAGACAACTCAAGAAGACACATTGACCGCAATGATGGTAATAATAATAATAATAATAATAATAATAATAATAACTAGAAATGGAAATCGATACTCTTGATACTCGGTGGTACCGAAATGTCTAATACTTTGAGATAAATCTTCGATAATTTTTCGATGCTACTAAATTTTCAATTTTTGCACTATTAAAAGCTGTTACGTTTAACTTTATACTAGATAAGGAATGAAAGGAGTCGAGACTACATGTTATTGCCTCGCACGTGCCCAAATTGTTGCTGGACTGAGTCCTTGATAGACCTCGAGCGTTTTCCGTGGATGAATCAATGTTGCATTCCATAGGCTCTTGTGCCTAAATGAAAACACAGTGGAGGTACTCATGTAGCGTTAATTAAGTTTGAATGAATCTAATTTAGCTAATGCACTAAATTATATTTCTGCACTCACTCTCAGCCATATCATTTACCTACTCCAGCATATGTGAATCCAGCAGAAATAAATCAGAGGTTAAGACGTGAGATAATACATCATGGAAATATTTGTCCTTTCCTTCCATCTGTTAGTCTGTGTTTACGCGAGTCAAACTCGGGTCACGATCGTAGCATACAGCTATGCTGTACGACTGATTTCCATAATATGGATAGAAAATCCTTTAAAAGAATGTTTTCAGTACATAGTTTGAAACGACAACTCTAGGCCGAGCCCGAGCTATGGAATTATTAATAATTTGGGTAATTACCTATAGGGTGATTTAATGATTGTATTTAGGTTACTAATATTAGAGGAGTAAAAAATTGTTTAATGTAAATAATTTAAGCGCTACGTTAAAATACTGTCCGCGGACGAGATATTTTAGATGCAGGAAAAGTGTCTCCGAAAGCAACAACTGAGCTTTATGATGTCTCTCTGGTAGCAAAAGTATTGTTCGTACACGAGGGTGTAGAGCCATTGTCCTTTCGTACGGTAATTCGCCGTGACCGGAGTGAGTGGGACAACAAGCTTAACGATAAAATTAGGGAAAACCGCGATTTCATGTTAAATTGAGCAAGAGGGGGTGGAATACGACCAATAAGATCCAAGTAAATCGATATGAAATAGTGAGACGCGTTGAGTAGCGCTAAAAACGCACCAATAGGAAATTAAGTAGCCCAAGAAGCCCGCGACCACAAATCAATCTGATAAGACCAAAGATCGGGGAGTTACTTCGAAACTACAGGCAGAGATTGATGCTGCCGGATACTTAAGAGATGTCGCGCCAAAAGTGAGTGAATTAAGACAGGTTTCGCTACACACATAAGAATCGCTACGAGTAAAGGGATTTGTTAAATATATAAACTTCGCGTTATATCAGCGCCGTGTTACAACAGCAGTGAACAGTGTTTTAACGCGACAATATCAGTGTTGTGAACTACTAGAAGTAACAAAATAGAGAACTGAAGCACGTCTATTTTCTCTCCGTTACCACACCCGAGATCTACGTTTCCTTTACCGAGGAAAAGCTCCTGCTCTTACATATTTCAGTAATTACTTCAGCTAGCCGAAGAGAGAGATGAAGAGAATCAGCCCACGTCGAACATCCGGAGTCTACGCGGAGGCTACAGAAAGGTAAGCCGCGAGCTAGGGCATTACGAGCCAGAACAACTTCGAACAGGAGGTAGTACTGCCGCAACGTGTCTCCAAAGAGTTGTTGGACTGAGTCCTTTATAGACCTCGAACGTTTACCGTGCATGAATCAATGCTTCATTCCATATACTCTTGTGTCTAAATGAAAACGCAGTAGAGGTACTCATGTAGCGTTAATTGAGTTTGAATGAATCTGATTTAGCTAATACACTAAATTACATTTCTGCAACAGTTTGCTTGGGCACTCACTCTCAGCCATATCATTTACCTACTCCGGTGACCAAAGTATGTGAATCCAGCAGAAAAAAATCAGAGGTTAAGACGTGAGATAATATTTCACGTCATGGAAATATTATCTCACGTCATGGAAATATATTGTCATGGAAATATTTGTCCTTTCCTTCCATCTGTTAGTCTGTGTTTACACGAGTCAAACTCGGGTCACGATCGTAGCATACAGCTATGCTGTACGACTGATTTCCATAATATGGATATAAAATCCTTTAAAAGAATGTTTTCAGTAGGTACATAGTTACTATTATTATTAGCCCTGACTTATCAAGTTAAAAACTTGCTACCAATTGGAGAAGGTCAAACAGAAACAATTTCGGAATTAGCATACAATACAAAATTGGTTACGTGCGTTTATAACCAGAAAACTACTAATAAGAACATAATTCAGTGAACAAGCTATCGCCTTTACAGTTTTTTATAAAGTGAGTAATTGAGTAAATAAATGGTGGTATCGTGCCATCAATAATTTGAAGTAGTTTTTATATTAAAGGAGCTGTATTATAGTTCAGCTGTTGGGGATCCGAACTTATAGTAGTTGCAACCACACGTATAGTAAACGGTTTCCGGTAGCCTTCGCCCCAAAAGGGCCTTAGGTGGCCTTTGCCCCAAGTTTAAAAAAAATATGAATTTTGTAATTTAACTGTTTCTTTAAATATGATATACTTATGTTTGTCTCGGCTGCGTCAGCATTATTGTTAGAGACACTTTTCTCTTAGCAGGGTTATGGTACGACTAAGAATGTAGGCTTACACAGATTATAATTTTACTTCACTCCTTCTATTAATGCTTGACACGATTTAAATAACCCTTCACTGATATAGAGCTTTGAGATTCTTATTATTAATTAATTGCACTTTTTAACACGTAAAACTATTTTTCGTCTCACACAAATACGTATTAAATCTCTCGAGGACGCATCTTGCATCCGGTTACAATCACTGTCTGCAGGCAACTGAACTGATTTCAGCCGCCTAAACTTGTAAATTTCTGTATTTCAAGTCTCTGATTGGCTATTTCTAATCCAATAGAATACCTTCATTTAACTAAAGCTTTTTCTGATTGTTGATTGGCTATTTTTATAAACTATCACTAAAATTACAAAATTGTTGCTCCAATAATGACTAGTAGCATTTAAACTTTCAAATTCATTATTGCTTCAAGGTTACCTCATTGTTACCTTATTGTTAGCAACTTTTAACCTATTATTTTCAAAGCTCCTAGATTATTAAATTACGTAATATATTCACATAACATTATTACACATGGATACTATAATATATACATATACAATGATTGTAATATACAATTTTTATATATTGTAACATACACATATTGCTTTAAGGCGGGCTGTTATTGAATTTATATATTATATAATTTGACTGAAAACATTTAAATGCTAAAAATACTGCTTCAAATAATAATAACAACAACAATAATAATAATAATAATAATAATAATAATAATAATAGATTAGTGGATTTATCTATTAGACATTGTGGATGAAACGTGAGTTTAGAACGTTGGAAGTGTGCAGATCAATAAATGCAAGCACAAGTTCACCATAAGCTGAGAATACACAGATGTGCATTGAGACAGGCAAAGCTTTTGACCGTAACCTGGATTGGAAGGGGATTCGGCAGCGTGCAACGCGCACGACCTCTAGCGCTACGGTGTCCTTTATAGTATCTGCTTATCTGCCTCTTTTCCCTCCGCCCAACCCCGCCCTGCTCCAGACATTTACATTGATGTTCCCCATTTTTCTTCCCTTATCTAAATTTCCCCACCGCTGCAACCATGCCCCGCTTCAACCCCACCCTTTACCAGTGCGTGGAAACCACGCCTCCTCTACTAGTCTGCTACTTTTTTTTATCTTAATTTGTGCCAAGTTTTCTCTATTTTAGTTTCAAAAAGAGAGAGAGCAGAAAGAGAAAGGAAAAGGATTCTTTTTCGCGAGTGAGGAATGCAGCGGGAAGCTGCCGGAGAGGTATTCATTTGTTATTAGAAGAATTGTTATAGCAGCAAGCAAAGACAGGGGGTCACATGTATTTTTCTTCACAGTGGTCCATTAAAACCGAGCAAGGAAAGGGTGGCTTCACTGTAACTGCTGCAAATAATATTGCTTTCTCTATTACCTTCATTTTAAGTAGGGAAATATTGCACTTCACCCAAAAACTCGACACCCGGATTTTATCCTTTGAGGCTCTTTGAATAATAACAATAACACTCAGTGGCGTAGCTTGATACTTTGTTCTGGGTATTGAGAAAGGTTTGTCTTTATGTTGTTTGCCCCACGTATGGACGCCAATTTGAGAAATGTATAATTTAGGAGTTGTATCGAATTTCAACTGTTGGGGAGCCGAACGTATTAAGTTTTTATGTTTGCCTCGGCGACGTCAGTATTTTTGTTAGAGACACGTTTCTCTTAGCAGGGTTTTGGTGCGACAAGAATGTAGGCTTACACAGATTATATGCTTGATACGATTTAAATAATACTTCACTGATATAGAGAGCTGTGAGATTCTTTTATGAATTACTTGTACTTTTTAACACGTAAACTAGTTTTCGTCTCACACGAATACGTATTAAATCTCTCGGGGATGTGTCTCGCGTCCGGTTACGAACACTGTTTGCAGGCAACTGAATTGATTTCAACCCTCTAAACTTGTAAATTTCTGTATTTCAAGTCTCTGATTGCCTAATTCTGCTCCAATAGAATACCTTCATTTAACTTAAGCTTTTTCTGGTTGTTGATTGACTATTTTTAAACTGTCTCAAAATTTACATTATTGTTGCTCCAATAATGACTAGTAGCATTTAAACCTTCAAATTTATTACTGCCTCAAGGTTGCCTCATTGTTAGCAACTTTTAACTTATTTCTTACAGCTCCTACATTATTAAATTACGTAATACATTCACATAACATTATTAAACATGGATACAATAATATAAACTGAAACGGCAACTCTAGGCCGAGCCCAAGAACTGTAATTACAGATAATTTATTAATTAACTTTTATTGATGTTAAATCGTACTATGTAAATATCTTTTTCTCATACTGCTTGTATATTTTAAGAAGAGTGATTTAACGTTATGTATCTATCTAGGTTATTAATATTAGTAGAGTTATAAATGGTTTAATGTAAATAATTTAAGCGCTATGTTAAAATACTGTCCACGAGGGAATGTTTTAGCTACAGGAATAGTGCTTTCGAAGGCAGAAAACCTAGTTTTATTACCTCTCTTCGGTCGCAGTGCTATTATTCCTACAGCGAGGGTGTAGAGCCTTTGTCCCATTATTTGATAATTCGCCGTGACCAAGAGAGCGAGAAAGACAACCTAACGGTAAATGTAGGAAAAGCCGCGATTTATATTAAACTTGGACCAATGAGATCCCTGAAAGTTTATTCGAAATAGTTAGACGCGTCGAGTCGCGCTAAAAATGGACCAATAGGAAAGGAAGCAGCCTCAGAAGCCTGAGACTATAAATGGATCTGTTTAGGGAAAATTCGGGGCAGTTTTGGTAATGTGTAGTCAGGGAGAGATGCTGCAGGATGCGTGAGATATCGTGCCAAGAAGGGAATCAAGTCAGCTTTGTAATGTCAGCTTAGTAGTGCATTTTATTCGACAGTTTTGGTAATGTGTAGTCAGGGAGAGATGCTGCAGGATGCGTGAGATATCGTGCCAAGAAGGGAATCAAGTCAGCTTTGTAATGTCAGCTTAGTAGTGCATTTTATTCGACAGTTTTGGTAATGTGTGGTCAGGGAGAGATGCTGCAGGATGTGTGAGATAACGCGCTAAAACAGGGAATCAAAATAGTTTAGCAACACACCTAAGATCCGCTACTCTGAAAGCGACAATAAGAATAGTTATATTTCGTGCCATATCCACGCCATAGTTTAACAGCGGTGGACAGTATTTTACAGCGGCAATACCAGTTTTGTATACTACGAGTGTTAATTAAATAAAAAGAAACGGCAGTGTCATCTTTTCATAAACAAAGCAAGTCTATGTCTTCCTATATCACCACCCGAGATCTACGTTTTCCTTTACCGAGGATAAGTCCATGCTCCCATATAGTTTAAGAAAAATTACTGCAGCTAGCCGAGGATAAATTGAAGAGAACCAACACGCTGAGAACTTCTGGAAGCAACGGGAGAAGCATCAAGGTAAGCCTAACAGCAACGGATGAGGAGGTGATCGCCCCAAACTGGCTCCCAAACGTGGGGCTAACAAACTTTAAGACCGCCGCAAACTGGCGCCATAACGTGGAGCTCGAAGGGAAGAACGACACAAACGGAGGACTAGGAAACAACGAACAGACGAAGAATCTTCAGAGGAAAGGGGCACAGCAGAACAAAATTACAACGCGAACTTCTAGTCTACCTACGTGGGACAACAAAACAGCTGAGAACATCGCTTCTAGAACTTCACCAGGATTCGAACCCGGAACGCATCAATTAACATTGAAAAAAAATACAGGTTAGAACTTTTATTCAAAAACAAACAAAAAGGCATGCAGAGTAGTGACTCAGTTTTGGTGAACACATGTTATTGAGAGGGGGTAAAGTCATTACTAGGGAGGTAGAACTTGCTAACGGAACCATGAGTAGGTCAAGGGAAGATTTGAAAGAACTGGATGGGGAGGCTATTGTCAGCATAACAACAGAGGGAGAAAACATGGGTGCAGCAGAAGTAGAAGTTAGGCTAGAAAGGCAATCACCGATTGAGCAGGTCATTGACGCAGGTCAAAACCAGCTGCTAATATTGCTTCAACATTTGAGCACAAAGATAGACGAGATGAGTAAGGAGTCAAAAAGAAATTTCAATGAACATAGTAAGAACTTAGAAAGCATATTCAATGAACATAGTAAAAAGTCAGAAAGCATAATAAATGAACGGGGTAAGATCTTAAATGAACATAGTAAAAAGTTAGAGAGTATAGTAGATGAGCATAGTAAGAACTTAGAAAGAATTATAGATGAGCGGGGTAAGAACTTAGAAAGCATATTAAATGAACGGGGTAAGATCTTAAATGAACATAATAAGGGCATAGAAAGAATCGTAAGTGGACAAGATAAGAATGTAGAAGGTGAATCAAATGAGCAGAGTAAGGACGTAGAAAGAATCGTAAGTGAACAAGATAAAAATCTAGAAGGGAAATCAAATGAGCATAATAAGGACTTAGAAAGAATCGTAAGTAAGCAAAGTAAGGACTTAGAAAGACTCGTAAATAAGCAGAGTAAGGGCTTAGAAAGAATCGTAAGTGAACAAGATAAGAATGTAGAAGGGAAATCAAATGAGCAGAGTAGGAACTTAGAAAGAATCGTAAATAAGCCGAGTAAGGGCATAGAAAGAATCGTAGGTGGACAAGATAAGAATGTAGAAGGTGAATCAAATGAGCAGAGTAAGGACGTAGAAAGAATCGTAAGGGAACAAGATAAAAATCTAGAAGGTGAATCAAATGAGCATAATAAGGACTTAGAAAGAAGCGTAAATAAGCAGAGTAAAGACTTAGAAAGTATCGTAAGGGAACAAGATAAGAATTTAGAAGGGAAATCAAATAAGCAGAATAAAGACTTAGAAAGAATCGTAAACAAGCAGAGTAAAGACTTAGAAAGTATCGTAAGGAAACAAGATAAGAATTTAGAAGGGAAATTAAGTAAGCAGAATAAGGACCCAGAAAGAAACTTAAGTGAACAAGATAAGAATGTAGAGGGGAAATTAGTTGAGCTGATGAAGGGGAAGTTAATAGAAACACTTGAAGGGAAATTACTACAGATACTAGAAACTAAAGATCCGAAAACACTAACGGGAGAAGAGACGTTAGAGAAAGCTTTTGAAAGAATGTTAAAAAGGGCGCAGAAAAGAAAGCAGGAATTTAAAACAAGGAAGCGAAAGAAAGGGTTGATCGAACTTGGAGAATTAGTGTGGGTATAAAAAAAAAAAAAATCCAGCATTCAAATTAAAAAAAAAAAAAAAAAAAAGAAAGACAGAATATCATTGATCCTGATTCTACAGTGCCTGGAAAGGAGAGCTTTCACATGTGAATTAATGAATTATCGTAAGCAGTTGTGCAGAACATTTTTTTTTGCATTACTAAAGAGACTTGAGTATTAAATGATCATTAGTGATAGTGAAGAAGAACAAGAAACACCTTTGCCATTAATATGTTTCAGTTTCTTTCTGTTTGAATAAGTTTGTCTTAAGGTTGAAACAGCTTTTATTGTCAGAATATTTATTATTTTTTGATATTTAGCAATATTTGTAAATCATTAATTGGTTGGTATGCTAGCAATATGCTGACAGTTTTCTTTAAACATATAAATTAGTTTTATTAATTATAAAAAAAAAGGTATCATAGAATGGAAAATTTATTTAAAGGTCCATACAGGGTGATTAACATTTTTGGCTCGGATACATTTGAGTTACAAGAAATAAAGAATTCCAAGATCGTAGGGAGATATCATAAACAGTTGCTCAAACCATACAAATGTTTAGAGAATGAGAAGGGTGAAGAATGTAATGAAAATAACCAGGTTAGTTTTACTCGAAATGAGGTAGCAACCCTATGAACAAATAGTAAAGGTAATACACCCGATAAATAAGGACATAAGGAAATAAATAAATGCATAATAATTATGTACCAACATGTATGTAAATAGATTTAATTTTAGAACTTAAATTGGGTATTAGAGTATTTGTTTGCGTCACAAGTTATTCGTGTGCGGGAAATGTATTGCGTATAAGAATGTCTCTCGGAAACCTGTTTTTAAAAGGGAGAGAGGGGGTCAACCATAACAAAGTGTAGAGTGAATGACCCAAATATAAACACCACTGGTTTGGCAGAACCCTTGTGAATGAACAGGTATAGCGAAGGGTCTCTGTCAACAAAACAAAACAACAAAGGCCATAATCAGAGGAATTATTCTGTAAAAGAAAATTGTATCAAGTGCTGAAAAATTTATTCTTTTCCAGAACAGGGCAATTTGAAACGGCAACTCTAGGCCGAGCCCAAGAACTGTAATTACAGATAATTTATTAATTAACTTTTATTGATGTTAAATCGTACTATGTAAATATCTTTTTCTCATACTGCTTGTATATTTTAAGAAGAGTGATTTAACGTTATGTATCTATCTAGGTTATTAATATTAGTAGAGTTATAAATGGTTTAATGTAAATAATTTAAGCGCTATGTTAAAATACTGTCCACGAGGGAATGTTTTAGCTACAGGAATAGTGCTTTCGAAGGCAGAAAACCTAGTTTTATTACCTCTCTTCGGTCGCAGTGCTATTATTCCTACAGCGAGGGTGTAGAGCCTTTGTCCCATTATTTGATAATTCGCCGTGACCAAGAGAGCGAGAAAGACAACCTAACGGTAAATGTAGGAAAAGCCGCGATTTATATTAAACTTGGACCAATGAGATCCCTAAAAGTTTATTCGAAATAGTTAGACGCGTCGAGTCGCGCTAAAAATGGACCAATAGGAAAGGAAGCAGCCTCAGAAGCCTGAGACTATAAATGGATCTGTTTAGGGAAAATTCGGGGCAGTTTTGGTAATGTGTAGTCAGGGAGAGATGCTGCAGGATGCGTGAGATATCGTGCCAAGAAGGGAATCAAGTCAGCTTTGTAATGTCAGCTTAGTAGTGCATTTTATTCGACAGTTTTGGTAATGTGTAGTCAGGGAGAGATGCTGCAGGATGCGTGAGATATCGTGCCAAGAAGGGAATCAAGTCAGCTTTGTAATGTCAGCTTAGTAGTACATTTTATTCGACAGTTTTGGTTATGTGTGGTCAGGGAGAGATGCTGCAGGATGTGTGAGATAACGCGCTAAAACAGGGAATCAAAATAGTTTAGCAACACACCTAAGATCCGCTACTCTGAAAGCGACAATAAGAATAGTTATATTTCGTGCCATATCCACGCCATAGTTTAACAGCGGTGGACAGTATTTTACAGCGGCAATACCAGTTTTGTATACTACGAGTGTTAATTAAATAAAAAGAAACGGCAGTGTCATCTTTTCATAAACAAAGCAAGTCTATGTCTTCCTATATCACCACCCGAGATCTACGTTTTCCTTTACCGAGGATAAGTCCATGCTCCCATATAGTTTAAGAAAAATTACTGCAGCTAGCCGAGGATAAATTGAAGAGAACCAACACGCTGAGAACTTCTGGAAGCAACGGGAGAAGCATCAAGGTAAGCCTAACAGCAACGGATGAGGAGGTGATCGCCCCAAACTGGCTCCCAAACGTGGGGCTAACAAACTTTAAGATCGCCACAAAACATATACAATGACTATAATATACACTTTTTATATATTGTTACATATACATATTGCTTTAAGGTGGGCTGTTATTGAATTTACATCTTATATAATTTGACCGAAATCATTTAAGTGTTAAAAATATTGCCTCAGTATACTACATTTTAAAAGTTGAATTTAGAATTTTTTAAATGATGCACAAATCCATACACAATTATGTTTCATAATAATGTGAATTATCTATTACGATTCGATTATTGTTGTTTTAGTAGTCATTAGCATCACTATTAATTGCAGAAATTGATTGAAGATATATTTTAAACTAAACTAGATTATAAAAATATAAGGTTAGTTGTAACTTTACAAAACGCCTACAAACCATTGTATGATTGTAAATCATGAAAACAATGTGGATACTCACTTAGATTTTGTATATAAGCTCCAGTCGGCAATTTCTATTGCAACCTTATCTTTCAATGTTTGTATTTGGTATTCCTTCAACACTCCATTCCATTTCCCCGCCAAAAAGCAAACATGCGAAGCAGTACACTTTTTAGGTGTAACTGCCAGTTAACCAATTACATTTGCTGTACCAGGATGTTTGAAATGTCCGTTTTGGGCACTTTTCCTGGAAGACATTGTCAAGCTTAGGAATTGATCTTTTGCCTTTAACTTCACACTTTTTCTCATAAGATAGACTGGAAAAATTTTTAATAAGTAGCCCACTAAATCGATGGAATTGTCCATATTTCTAAAATCATAAATAAAACACTCACAATTCAAACAATACACAGGTCTACGTAAAATTAACACTTTATGCACTGCACGGTTGCACGCACATAATGCTGGTTCACCAATAACTCAGGAATGAAATGTTTGTTACACTGACTTGCCCTACCCTTGTCCCCAACCCCTATTCTCCTGTTTCCAGACCTTGGAGAGAGCGGGTACACAGAGACTAAATACCTCATTAAACGTGTTAAATCTCTGCTGCTGTCTTTGTGCCCTTAATGTACAAAAAAATATAGGCCTGAAATTTAGTGATGAAACTTGCAATTGCTCAGCTATCCCAGTCTATACTTGACTTTGCTGCCGCATCTTGAGATTTCGAAACTGCCTAAGCACGCAGCACTACAATCTGACACTTAGCAGTAAGGGTTGGGGCGTTGGGGTAAGCAGCGGTGAAGGTGCTTGTATTAATTAGTTTTTCATCACTTGTTTGAAGCTATCCTTATTTATATGTTTAAAAATTTACTTAGTTTCTTGCCAAACTATCTAGGTAGACTTAGTCTCAAAGTCTATCCTTACGCTACGCCATTGATAATGATAATAATAGTAATAATAATAATAATAATAATAATAATAATAATAATAATAAAGAAAAGCATTTTTAGGAATTTCTCTACCATCTATCATTTATCATATGTAGATATACAAATTATTCTTACAAAGGTTTGTTTTTCCATCCACTTCATTTTAATCGAGGTAAACCTTTCAGAAATAGCTACATTTCATATTTCTTTATAAATGTAAAGGGAACAGCGACAGTCAAATATTTAAAGAGCTGGACGCCATATGCTGGTCCTAAATTTCACTCTCTTCCATGCTATCCCGAGAAACAACTGAAAATCAGCGGGACTTTAACAGAATTACAAAGTATTGAACAAATCGAACCATTAATAACGAATATCTAGGAAATGGAAGATACCACAAAAAAATTATTTGAAATAAAGTGTATGTTTTAAAGAGAGCTTCATTTCCTGTGTAGTCTATCGCTTAACGTTTACCAGCCGAATAGGATTATACAAAATTCCTTCCGAATGAAGAGGACTTCAAGGGCTATTCCCAGAAAATTCGAGATATACATTTTATTTTTCATGTAAATGTGTTTCATATATGCTACTTTAATCAAACTAGCTAGGCATGTGTTAGAAAATAAAAACCCTCGAAAAATGTTCCATGTAAATGGTAGTTTGGGCTGGGACCAGGCGGCGTCGGATACGTTCTATCTGAAAACGTTAGGGACCTCGTCCATGCTTGCGCCCGCCGGCATCCGGATCTCTGCCCTCATCCTTCCCTCCCAGGGTTCAGTTTGGAAGCTCAATGCGTCGACTGACCTGCGTGCGGTGCTGTACCTCGATTCTGGGGGCCCTTCCGTGATATGTACCTTTACCTTTATCTTGGAAATTGATGAAGCTAAGAACCAAGTTTGGTGTTTATCTTACTTTTCATTTATGAGCTATGCTGTTCACAGACAAACATACACACACAAGGGCCTTTTTCTAAAAATTCTATTTTTGGATTCAGGAATCCTCAAAACATGTATTTTCCGCTAAATCTCGGAACGGATTTCTGGAATGAAATACCTTCCCTACTAGCTACGTGGTAGATGAAATAAAAATGTCTTTGTGTGTGTGTGTGTGTGTGTGTGTGTGTCTGTGAACAGCGTAACTCAAAAACGAAATTTCGGTTAAATACTAAAATTGGTAATGAAGTTCACTGTCTTCTAAGGATGCGACACGAAGATTGTCAAGAAAATTTCCACCTCAAACTACCTTTAACATGAAAAATTTGTCATTATTTCTTCTTTTCTCAAACATGGCTCTAACGGTTTTAATTAAAATGCTACGTGTTTAAGATATTGCATGATAAGTAAAATGTATATCTTGAATTTTTTGGAAATACTCTGTGAAGTCTTCTTCATTCTGAATGTTTTGGCAATAGGTTAAATGTAACAGACAAAATCTTATTGCACAAAAAGAAATCTGATGTGTGAGTGTAACATACGCTTATTCTCCATATGCTTCATGTTAATCGAGATGTCGAGATGTTAATCTTATTGCTAATTTTTGAGGCAGTATTTTATATCACAGCACTGTAAATGCCAGAGTGATTGTAGTGTAAATTAACATTATTGTATGAGAATGACTTTAGATGTTTGTTAATTATAAGCATTGTTAGGAAATAAGTTTACACGGCCTCACTGAAACTGACAATAGAGTGGGTAACAATGAAGCGATGGGGTGAGTTGTTTATCACTTAGAAGAGACCAACAAATGACGTCAGAGTAGCGTGCCTTTGTTTAGAAATGGAGGGACTATCTTTCCTAGAGCATATGTATTAGTAATTATGATTGGCTTACAAAATAGACGCTAATGCTGGCGCGATTTATTAACCAATAGCAGCTCTATTATAATGTTTAGGCATATCGGGGTGAAGGAGTATAAATTCTTGAGCTAAAAGCAAGTATCGCGCAGTGCTAATGAAGCATTCACGAGGTACACATCACGCACTTCTCAGAAATCTCTCGCGAGGTACACATTACACAGTTCTACAGAATCATTCACGACGTAAACGTCACGCAGTTCTACAGAATCTCTCGCGAGGTACGCATTACGCAATTATACAGAATCTCTCGCGTCGTAAAATTAGTTACAAAATGTGAAGTAGGTACGCGACAAGTATTAGATAGTAATTACATTCGGAAATATAACAGCTTGTCAGGCGTGTATCAAGATTAAAGATGTGAAATTAATTAAGTGTGACGGCAATAAAAGTGTAAAAACAAATTCTTTTATCAGTGTTATCTTTTAGTAACAACCCCTTTCCGTTTACACGCCCTGTTCAGAGATATGTGCTCGACTGAGAAATAATAGCTAGCCGGAGGACAAAGAACCCAAAATTCAAAATAGTAAAACAATAACAGGCGCCAAGTGAAAAAGATAACACGACAGATAACTGCGACGTTTTCTTGTAGTTGCAAGGGGAATGGTTAGGCTTTAAGCGATAGTCAAATATTTTAAGAGGTGGTTGCTATGTGGAGTATTCCATTCTCTTTGCATTACCAGAACAGAAAAAAATGAATAAAGAATTCCCATTCCAGAAAAAGCATAAGTATTGGAAAATTTAAAGGAGTAACAAGCAATATCTCGAAAATGGTTCACTCAACAACAAAAATGTACATGACGTAAATTGTGTATATTAACGCGATCTACATTTTTTGTGTAGTAAAATTTTGTCTAGCCCTTGTGGTTTACCAGTTATGCAAAAGACGTTCACAATGAAGAATACCTTTGGAGACATTCCCAGAGAATTCCAGATATACAATTCATTTGCCATAAAAATGTCTTAAACTTATGGTATTTTACTCAAAACCGTTAGAGCCATTTTTGACAAAATAAACATTTTCGAAAAATGTTCCATATAAAGGTCAATCTGGGGGGTAATTTCTTGAAAACCTTCGTGTCGCATCTCTGGAAGATGCTGAACCTAAATACTAAGTTTAGTGTTTATCTGACTTCGTTTCTGAGTTATGCTGTTGCTTTATATGGATTCAGTGCATCTCAGAACATGTATTTCGGTGAAAAATCGGTATCAAATTTTTGGGTGCAATGCAATACTTCCCCTACTTACTACACGTAGTAGAGAAAGTAAAAAGTAGATCTGTTTAATCCGTAGATCTGATATTAATCTGATCCGAATTTTCGTTTCTAAGTTATGCTGTTACAGACACGCGACCTTTTTCTGGCTTCAGGGGACCTGAAAACCTGTATTTCCGGTCAAATCGCAGTATCGAATTTTTGGGTGGAATGCAATGCTTCTTTTCCTACTATGTACGAATAGAGAAAGTAAGAATATCACTACTTATTAATTTTATCGCCTTTCCTAAAAGGGACAGATTTATATACAAATTTTAAGTGTTTTTGAACCAGATAATAAAATCAAAACTCAAGGAAGATCTTGCTAAACTAAACTTATCTTACTCCAAATAATGTTTATTTATGTAAATTCAGGTTTTAATGTTTATTTCTTTTAATATATGATCATATTTTACGAATCATCTAGTGATGTGCTAGTAATATGTAACAGAATAACCTAGTTTTAACCATTATTATTATTGGGTAATACAATTAGGCACAAATTAATTACAAATACTGAAATGTGTGAGTATAATTCCTACCTCTGGTTGATCATTTTCTTCTTTAGTGTATTTATTTGTGCTAAATATTCATTTTTATCCTGATCGTAATCCCTACTATTATAAATTATATATAGTATGTTTTAGGTTGAATGTTATCAATTGGTTCAAAGTTTTGTGACCAATTAAACATTTTGCTAATCTATGAGCTTCCATAAATATTATCGGTTCAGCGACGTTTTAGCTAGGTTTTTTTTTAGCCCTTCCGAACAGGTAGGGGTTTAGCTACGTGAAACAGGTAGTGTTTATTTGGTCAGTTGCAAGTGAGGGGTAAAATCGCGCGACAGAGGAAAAACTGTTGGCTGTTTTGCATTATACTCCTCACGCGGGGTACGAGTTCAACATACCGTGTACCCCTCCCGCCAGCTAAAGCTTTACATAAGAGATAAGCCATCCCATCCCACTAGTTAAAACGTCGCTGCGCAGACATAAGTATAGTACTTCCCATTCATTTCGAAACCACAACGAAATCAACAGCCTTCACTTCGCATCTTCCACAGTAGACTCCATGATGTTAACACCATAGATACTAATGCAATCTATAGTCATAGTCACTAGAGCACAGTGGACTGTGACGTCACACACCTTGAAGTAGGTGTATTATATTTCGACGTTTGGGAGCCGAACTTGAAGTAGCTGCAACCGCACGTATTGTAAAAATTTCCGGTAGCCTTCGCCCTAAATGTACTTTTCGGTGGCCTTTATCCCAAATTTTAAAAAAAATATTAACTTTGTAATTTTTTAACTGTTTCGTTAAATATTATATATTTATGTTTGCCTCGGCTGCGTCAGTATTTATATTTTTTTTTAGAGACATGAATGTCTTAGCAGGGAGTGGTGCGACTGAAGAATGCAGGCTTACACAGATTATAATTTTACTTCACTCATTTTATTAATGCTTGATACGATTTAAATAACACTTCACTGATATAGAAGAGAGCTGTGTGATTTTTTTATTAATTACTTACACTTTTTAACACGTAAACTATTTTTGTCTCACACGAATACGTATTACATTTCTCGAGGACGTATCCCGCGTCCGCTTGGGAACACTGTCTACAACCAACTGACTTCTGAATTTGTAAATTGTGCTATATTTCAGTTTCTGATTGGCTAATCCTACTCCAATAGAATACCTTAATTTAACTAAAGCTTTTTCTGGTTGTTGATTGGCTATTTATAAACTGACACATAATTTACATTATTGTTGCTCCAATAATGACTACTAGCATTATTAAACTTTCTTACTCATTATTGCCTCAAGGTTACCTCATTGTTAGCAACTTTTTACCTATTATTCTCACAGCTCCTACATTATTATATTGCGTAATACATTCAGATAACATTGTTACATGTATACAATAATATAAACATATACAATGACTGTAATATACACTTTTTATATATTGTTACATACACATATTGTTTAAGCGGGCTATTATTATATTTTTTATTATATAATTTGACTGAAATCATTTAAGTGTTAAAAATACTGCCTCAACCTATGCCAATGCAATGTGCCCGCTGCCCGCCAAACCGCTCGCTGCCAATTTCCCAGCATTTGCACATCGCTGACCTAGAGGAAGAAGTAGTCTGGGACGTCCAAGGAAAAAATGGCAGGAACTTTGAAACCGGAACAGACTACTGCCTAGTCAATGAAGAGCAGAAAAATAAGAAGAATTTTGCTTGGATCGTGAATTGGAGTCGCGTTTAACTTCGTATTAGATTTCTTTTTTTTTCTTTTCTCCATATAAATTGCCATTTTAAATATAAGAGCTATGTCATTATACTAACTGAGGTTTCTCCAGAGAAACCAACTAAAGGAGAGAACAAGTTGTAGCTCCTTAAGTGTAAAGCAGGACATTTTTACGTTTCGCAGCAATAGGAGATACAAGATGGAGATTTTATTGAATTTACTTCCGTACTGTTTATTACATTATATCTGAATGGGCAAGTTATGATTGCTGAAAATGAAAGAGCAATAGAGTGCAACGTTTCTGTAAAGGAAATTACTATGGGGAGGGAGAGGTTAATTGGCATTTTCTGAATATGGACAAGGTAAAACCATAAAGAAATTTACATGTAATCGCTGGGGTGAATTTCAATGAAGCCTGGGAGACCCAATTGGTCAGATCCACTCTCCTCAATACAATGTTGGGGCCCTTCTGTGATATTTGTGAAGTCCAGAAATCCTAAACAATTAAAACCTCTCTGCTAGTCTACATGATGGGGCTTCCTGGACGTAGGAGAAACTACTACGAAGAAATTTTCTGCAAGTGATGATAAATGGAGGATGCCAAATGTTAGACAATATCAAGATAAATGCTGAGAAAGAAAGAATAAAAAGAGGTACAGGAGGTTGGTACACACCAAATGAGTTACCTTTATATAGAAACCCAAAACTGATTGACTAACTGACTCATAATTTAATAATAAAGGTTTGCTGCTTTCTGGGCTAAAGTAAAAGTAATTAAATTGATTATTTTTATTACTGCGAAGTAAACTTAATTTTTTATCACGGTGTGAGTATAAATATTAATAAACATTTTCAAATTACCCTATTAAAATTACAGCACACTTAAGGTAATTTAAAACATGGGTTAAAATGGAACTTAAGTGATGGTGTATAAAAACATTCGTTTGTATGAAACTTCTAAAACTAGAATAGGATACAACACTTCAAACAGAAAAACTTGGAAAAGTTTGAAGGAAAAATGATTTATGTTCAAAAGGAGGTATAAAACATAATTGAAAAAAACAAAGAAGTGAATGGACATCTTTACACCTATTGGAAAATAACAGGCCGAAACAGATGTTGAGGAAAAATGGATAAGCGACCCTACTGTCGATAATATCAGCCTATATTCGGATGTAAGACGCTTTAAAGCGTAAAGTAAATCGTGGTACTTTTCCTTGCCTTTTGTAATGTATTTTTATTATCACACATTTAAGGTGAATAAATTTGCGATTATTATATACGTATGTGGCTGTGTGTTTGAGACGAATTCCTCACAAAAAACGTGGAAGATGCAAAAATTAAGTATAGCTGCAACCTCAAAAGTAAACAAATATTTAAATACTATATCAGCAGGCGTTTAAAAAAATCTATTAAGGTTTGCGTGAGGTGGGCTTGCGTTTGAAATAACAACCATGATGGTGGCTCACCATTCCGGTACATCAAGGCACTTTCTTCTTCACAACTTTTATGCATCAAACTATGCCATTGTTATGTTTTGTTTTGTTGGTTGATACACAACACACTTTTTACTTTCTCTACTACGTATAGTAAGTAGGGGAAGTATTGTATTCCACCCAAAAAGTCGATTCTGAGATTTCACCGGAAATATATGTTTTGAGACCCCTGCATCTAAAAAAAGCATTTTTGGAGACATGTCCGTGTGTGTGTCTGTGAACAGCATAACTCGGAAACGAACAGTCCGATAAACACCAAACTTGGTATTTAGGTTCAGTATCTTCCAGAGATGCGACACGAAGGTTTTCAACAAAATCCCTCCACCCCAGATTAACCTTTGCATTGAACTTCTTTCGAAAATTTGAGCTTTCTCAAAAATGGCTCTAACGATTTTGATTAAAATATCATATGTTTAAGATATTTTCATGCCAAATGAAATGTATATCTCGAATTTTCTGGGAATGTCTCCAAAAGTATTCTTCATTGTGAACGACTTTTGCATAACTGGTAAACCATAAGAGATAGACAAAATTGTACTACACAGAAAATGTAGATCACGTCAAAATACACAATTTATGTCATATACATTTTTTGTTGGGTGAACCATTTTCGAGGTATTGCTCGTTATTCCCTTAAATTTTCCAATATTTATACTTTTTCTCAAATGGGAATTAGTTATTTATTTTCTTATGTCCTGGACATACAAAGAGAATGGAATGTGTCACATAGCAACCAGCTCTTAAAATATTTGACTATCGCTTAAAGTCTACCAATTCCCCTTGCATCTACAAGAAAATTAGCAATTAAAATTAACATCTCGATATCTCGATTAACATGAAGCATATGGAGAATAAGCGTTTCTAAAAATAGTTTGTACAAGAGTAGTGAAAGTCATATGAGTGTAACACATGATATTTCTTTTTTAGTTTCATTTATATCCCCGCCTTATTGGTGGCCTTTCCTTTGGAACTTATTGTTTATTGGGCATGGTGTAACTCTTGTCTTGTCTTGCACTTTTGTTTTTTAATCATTAGATCATACTTCATTCATAATTACAGACTCTGGAGATGATAATAATTAATCTTGGCTAGAGAAACATTCTCACCACCAGTCTGGAATCAAACCCGGGACTCCTCGACCAGCAGGAGTTGCTCTACGGACTGAGCTACGGGGCCAGCCACAGAACACTCTTGTTTAACATAAAAACAAATAAATAGCTTACTTTTAGCACCAGAATATAACAGTATTTTTTTTAGATACAAAACAGAGTTATCATTAGCAGTACTTTTTCGACTTTGAAACAGACCGACACTCCAGCTAAAAATCAACGAACGATTTATTACTTTCTCTACTACGTATAGTAAGTAGGGGAAGTATTGTATTCCACCCAAAAATTCGATACTGAGATTTCACCGGAAATACATGTTTTGAGATCCCCTGAATCCAAAAAAAGCATTTTTTGAAACATGTCCATGTATGTTTCTGTGTGTGTGTGTCTGTGTGTCTGTCTGTGAGCTGCATAACTCAGAAACGGACAGGCGGATAAACACCAAACTTGGTATTTAGGTTCAGTATCTTCCAGAGATGCAACACAAAGGTTTTCAAGAAAATCCCTCTACCCCACACCACCCTTTACATGGAACATTTTTCGAAAATTTTAATTTTCTCAAAAATGGCTCTAACGATTTTGATTAAAATATCATATATTCAGGATATTTTCATGACAAATGAAATGTATATCTCCAATTTTCTGGAAATGTCTCCAAAAGTATTGTTCATTGTGAACGACGTTTGCATAACTGGTAAGCCATAAGAGATAGACAAAATTTTACTAAACAAAATATGTAGTTAAAATACACAATTTATGTCATTTACATTTTTTTTTTGTTGAGTGCACCATTTTCGAGATATTGCTTGTTATTCTCTTAAATTTTTCAATGCTTATTTTCTCAAATGGGAATTCGTTATTCATTTTTTGTCTTATATATACAAAGAGCATTAATCTGAGGCAAAGAGAATGGTGCTGCACATAGCAACCAGCTATTAAGAGTAATGTCTATGCTTAAAGGCCACTGCAGATACAAAACAAGGGGAACATAGTAGGCCTTAAGTGATAGTCAAATATTTTTAGAACTGGTCGTTAGGTGTAAAATGTAATTCTCTTTGCATGTCAAAAGATCGTTTCTTGCAAATGTTTATCTCGATTAGTATGAAATAGATGGAGAATAAGAGTTAGTAAAAATAGTTTGTACAAGATTAGGGAAAGTCATGTGAGTGTAACACATCAGATTTTTTTTCTTGTGTAAATACAAACATCTGAAGAGTTGGAACACGTGTCGGTCTTGGGATTTTAGGGTGGGCCAAGAACCACCTTTCTAAAAGTGTCTAGAAATGATTTAGTATATAGTAGAGCGTGATTATTGTGCGAGTATACAGCAGTGTGTGAAGACTGCTTTTTTGTTTTTGGTGTTTAATACTTCTTCTTACGACATACGCCACTTAACACTGATGATACATGAAATTTCATAATAATTGTGAAAGGAAACATTGTATACCTAAGCTTTTTTTAATATCTCCCGGCATTTGCCAGTTGTGAGGACCAAGGAAACCGAAAAAAAAACCTCAGTCAGGGAGAGCAGTCCTTACGAGACTTGAACCGCGGACTTTCCATTTACGAGTCCATACCTGTATCACCTTGACCACCCATTTCAGTTAACTGTGTGCAGTGAAACTGTTTCCGTTGTAATTTAACAAGAAATAGATAATATTGTAAGCATTTATAAATTTTTTACAACTTTTCAGCTCCTAAATATAACCTTTAAACTGTTTTGGGATACACAAAATGAAGATTAGATATCAAATTACATCGAACACTTTAGCAGTCATTCTTCTAACCAGTTATTCTATCTCAATATCTAGCGCCACCAGTGCAGCTTGAAGTAATTTGGTGTTGGAGTAATCACGAACTTTATAGAAATGGGAAGGAGTCTCATCTTGCTGAAAATTGCCTTTTGGTAAATGTCTACATTTGCAGCAACAGTCATTCCTGTGATATATCCTAATAGGAACGTTCGACAACACTATCCTTGCCGTCTGGGACGAACGGGTGAATTAATAATTTTGATAGTGTAACAAACTAATCCATTTGAGCTGCTTATTCATACAACATGCATAAGAAGTCTCTACCGCTTGTAGTGCTCAGTTAGTATGTTGAGATAAATATTACACTGGGGGATACTGTGTGATATATCAACGAAATGTAGGTATATTATCGCGGGCATGATTTCAGCTCATAGTAGGGTCCAAATCTATAGATTCATTATACGCCTTCGATCAATAGTATATTATGCAACAAGACTATAATGGTAATAACTAAGACATGAGTTTCATAATTTTCATAATGTTACATACTGGGGTGAGGGCCAAAAGTTTTCCAGAAAATGAAGAAATTTAGTTCTCCCCAGCACGCGCATGGGAACGCAACTCGCTACAACAAGAGGTTGTAAAATTTAGAGGAGGGTGTGGGATTTTACATTACATAAAAACATTAAATAACACACATTAGCTGGAATTTATCAACAAACGTTTGGCGACTACATTATGAGCTAGGAAGACAAGATGGAGGGAGATGCCCCACACGTCTTGCTACGACTGTTCTCACTCAAGTGATGCTAGCTATATGCCACCCCTTCAATCGTGTCTAGCCATGCCAGCCAGGGTTGGCGTCATACCAGACGAATTTGGTTTCGCGCCAAAAGGAGGGTTCGTTAAGCCGAAAAATCAAACAAACCCAATAATGCTATGTCTAGTAGCGACAATGCAACACAACAGTGCGTCTGGTAATGACAATGAACTTACTGATACGCCACAATGGAGCGTCTTAATTACCATCATAGTCAAGTTGCGTACGATTAGTTTTGGCCGGCCGTACTATAATTTCAAAACCTTTGAGTTGTTACAAAAAGATCTTACCTTGTTAATTGTGTGTACTTTAATTCTAATTGGATGGCAGTACCTTGAAGTGCAAAAGATTGCATCATGTTGAGTCCATACGTATTTTTTATTTGTTGCAGCTAACGTGAAAGCAATACATACTGCAGCATAAGAAATAAACTAATTTATTGGAACATTAAAATTACAATAAACAAAATTTTATTTAATTTTATTTAGACCGCTGTTTTGAATGTGCTTAAAATATGAGCAAGCTGCACGCGCCCAGAGTAAGGTCATAATGAGTCGCTGATTGCCCTAATATTGCCCGCCAACCATATCACTTCATGCCGTAAATAAGTGGTTAAACCCTAAAAAGAGTATGTACACTTCATAGCACTTCTTCGGGCTGCCTTCAGCTTGCCAACTTTGATTGCTTGCTGCCAATTGACCTTGCTATTTCAGGATCGCCTTGGCCGATTCCGGATCACCTGGGAATACACCAAACCCATGCCAGCTTGCTGCAAGGTTTTCTTTGATTAGTTCCTTTTATAATGACTTCACGTATTTTAACAGGAAACTGTGACGAATTGCGGTTTGTTTTTTAGTTTCTCTACTACGTATAGTAAGTAAGTAGGGGAAGTATTGTATTCCACCCAAAAATTCGATACCGAGATTTCACCGTAAATATGTTTTGAGACCCCCTGAATCAAAAAAAGCATTTTTGGATACATATCCGTGTGTGTGTGTGTGTGTATCTGTATGTCTGTCTGTGAACAGCATAACTCAGAAACGAACAGTCAGATAAACACCAAACTTGGTATTTAGGTTCAGTATCTTCCAGAGATGCGACACGAAGGTTTTTAAGAAAATCCCCCAACCCAGATTACCCTTTACATGGAACATTTTTCGAAAATATTAATTTTCTCAAAAATGGCTCTTACGATTTTGATTAAAATATCATATGTTTAATATATGTTCATGAAAAATGAAATGTGTATCTCGAATTTTCAGGGAATGTCTCCAAAAGTATTCTTCATTGTGAACGACTTTTGCATAACTGGTAAACCATAAGAGATAGACAAAATTTTACTACACAAAAATGTAGATCGCGTCAAAATACACAATTTATGTCATATATATTTTTTTGTTGAGTGAACCATTTTCGAGGTATTGCTTGTTATTCCCTTAAATTTTCCCTTACTTATATTTTTTCTCAAATGGAATTAGTTATTCATTTTTTATGTCCTGGACATACAAAGAGAATGGAATGCACCACATAGCAACCAGCTCTTAAAATATTTGACTATCGCTTAAAGTCTACCAATTTCCCTTGTATTTACAAGAAAATTAGCAATAAGATTAACATCTTGATATCTCGATTAACATGAAACATATGGAGAATAAGCGTTTGTAAAAATAGTTTGTACAACAGTAGATCAAGTCATGTGAGTGTAACACATCAGATTTTTTTCTTATTTTGCTCTTTTGCTTGTTTGTTTCTTTTTTATACAGGTTTGAAGATGATTAACAGTGCAGAGACATACCCGCCAACGAAACAGCTGTTGAATAAAACAAAATAAGAGAAGGCAAATAATTATCCTTAAGGCGGGCAGGAAAAACATGAATTATTTTTGCTCATACAAACAGTTCCAACTTCCTTCCCTTCACCCTAATTGAGAGTCTGAGGAAGAGCGACAAGTGTCTTCAAGATGCACTCAGTGGCCCTCAGTAATCGTACGTCTAGGTTTTCTCGTATCTTGAACACCTTCTGTAAAAAAAAGATGTCTTAGAGGTGTCTTGGTTTGTGAGATAATTTTGTTGCGAGAAAGACTGTTTAATCTTAAGAGACAAGCAATAATGTCTCTTAACCAAACCTCCAAGTTGGGGAAAAATTCGCATTCAGTGTCGAACATGGCTCCCCATCGCAGTCAGCAACGTTACCTGAGAGCTACGGGGACATTAATCCTCTCCTTGGCTATTCGAAATCTTTTGGCCAGTATATCGCTTTCATTTTACTCGACGTGGGTACTTGCAGTAATTAGAGAAAGTGTTTTCCAAAACTTCGATGTCGATGTTTCACTAGAAATACTGTTTCAGAGGTCCCATGAATCCTAAAAAAGCATTTAAGGATAAGGTCCGTGTGTGTGTGTGTATCCGTGAACACCATAACTCAAAAACGAAAAGTCAGTAAATACTAAACTTGGTTTTTAAGTTCAATATCTTCCAAATATGCATTTGACTGACCGGTTGGGGCCTTTGTTGGGAGTGGCTGGTTTCATTTCGGGACCCCTCTTGAAGATGGGTAAGGCAGAGTCGAAGCGTCAGGATGGATGTAATCCTGGAATTGTTAGGCACCCCGATCTTCCTAGCGCACATCGTCATCCGGATCTATTCGTCCTTCATTTCTTTCCTTCATCCCTTCCTCAAAAGGGTCATTTTGGAAGCACAAAGAGCCTAACATGGCTTAAGTGCGGTGCTGTGCTCCAGTCACTGGAGACCCCTCCTTTTGACTAATACTAATTCTAAAATGTTAAAGCTAGTGGAACAAGTCATACATTAATATACATATTGTTAAATTATAACAAATTTAACTATTGCTTTAGCCTACATAATTCATTCACTCAATACATGCTACACCATTTTAATGCAACTGAGAACAGCTTGCTTGGGAACGAGAAGTTTCTTTCTAATCATTAACCTGTCTAATATAAACTAAAGTATATTTTAGAGGGGAAAAATTAGACAGCTGGAGAGTTTACCTGAGTAACAGAGGAAATTCGGCAGTCCATATTCGTCGTGCCTGGCGCCTACATCGAGAGAGCACCGTCAAAAAATCCTAAGTTTAAATACCCAACAAAATGCTGATTAGTGGCTAGCTGGTAACTGACGTAAGCATATGTCAGTAGAAAAAAGTCCACGTTCCAGTGATGAAGTTATGTTTTACCCTAAATAGCTTGCCACCAAACCTCTGCTTACTTCAACATCCGTGAAATGGTTCACAAGAAATCTAAAGCCAATTTCCTGGATTTACTTAGTTTGTCCTGAATATCTCGAACTTTATAAAATCATATTTATCACACTCTTTTAAACAAACTTTAACCATCACAATATATTCCACATCATCCCTCTCTTGTCCTGTTATGACCTGGCCATCAGCAAATATCAGACTTTTACAAATTTGGTTTATTATAAAGGCTACAGATCATCTAAACTAGCGAATCAAACATTCTATTTTAATACGCGTTTTCATGAAGATATGAATCTGACTGGTAAAACGACGTGTGAGTTTGTATCATGAGACAAGGAATGTAAATATCAAATGACTTCTGGTTTACACAAGGGTTTTCGTACAAACATAAGTTATTAAGAGACAAAAACGCATTATAGAGAAGTTTAAGTAACACGATAATGTATTACAAAAGTACAAAAGAGTGCTAGAAACATTTTAATTTGAGTAAACAATGGTGAGAGAGAATGTAGGGTTTCAAATCACAACACTAGAGGGCTTACTGATACAGAAGAGCAATGCAGAGCGTGTTACTGTTCATCTTTGTGTAGTGGGGGAATCACTACCTTCTCTATGCTTATTTTTTTTCTTTTTTCCTTTTTGTGGTTTTTCACCGGACGGTCTAATGAAAATAACATCGCCGGCCAAAGATTTAACACGAGTGGTCGTCCTCTGTCAGTGTAAACTCTAATAATGTCTTGCTGACATGGAAAACAGAAATCCTCTTCAATTATTTGGATACGAGAGGGGAGAAAGAAAAAAAAAAGAGATATCACTGCAGCCAACATTTCAGGGGAACAATGATAAACAGGACACTTAACGCTCCTGGTTTGGACAGAAAGTAAATTACACGGGTTAATTTAAATGGAGCAGCAATTCGGAAAATGTATTCGTTGTTGTTTCAGCTCATTGCTTCATAAGGAGACTTGCACGGAATCCACAATGTGCACGCATGAAATTCTGATGATACACTGCCCATATACAGGGCGTTCCGTGTTTTTTACTAAACAGAAACATGAAAATTAACACTCATTAAGTACAAAGTCTTTGAAATAAAAATAGCTGTGATTATATGGATAGTTCCTTCTCTATATTTTACACAGGTGAACAAATTTTGTTGCGTTGATAAAAGTACCTACACTTTACTATTTTGGGTGCCATGATTTGATATCTGCAGTTGTATTTTCTCTATAGATTACATTTTTTTGCAATTTGTCTTTAACTTCTTCAGGTTAACGGGAAGTTTTAAACATTTTCAACATTTATTTCAAATAATAAAGGTTTGATATTATCTTGAACACCATCGTGGTGCTAATATTATTAACTTATACACGTGAACATGCAATCACATTAAAACATGCACGCAGTTTGGAAATGCTAAAGCATATATCTGATATTTAAGACTACATATTGTGGTGTATGAATAATTTGGGGGAGTTCACTGTCATTATCAGCCATATTGTTGTTTTCCTTTTATGTTGACTGGGATGATGTCTCTCCTGGCTGGGAGTTTTTGCTAGCCACGGGTGGAGGGGATATAATGTCCTTCTTGCTGAGTATTCCAAGAGAAGCGGATCGCGCGCGTAAGCCGGCTTTTGGATCGGTAGACATCTCCCCTCGCCTTTCATATTTAATAATGTAGGTACCCCAAACGGTTGGGAAATAAATCTAGTAAGTTGTATTAGATTTGTGTTACGAATTTTGAAAGAATCACGCCTTTTTCTTAACCTCCACACCTCGTTTCAGTCCTCCGCGGCCAAGTGAGTATACGTCCCTTCAATGCACGTGCTGGGTACTAGATATTAATTTAATTTTCATGTGAACTTTTAGGCCTCTACCCAGCATGTAACAATATTAAATACAATTTTTAAAATACCATTTATACAAGTGATAACAAAAGATCGTTTACAACGTTTCAGGGATAATAAAGGAAGACAAAAGGAACAACTTTTTTGTTTGACAAAACTCGTGTACATCCACGTTTTGCCGCTAGGTACGCTGATGAGGTGCAGCGGATAGGGGCTTACAGCGTGCATTCTCCGTTACTAGGTTAATCACCGTTGACTTTGCATGCTCATAATCAGTCTATTGCTGTTTGCAGACGAGTAATATCGTGTTTGGCAATGCAATGAAAGGTACTAGTCGGCCACAATATAACTGCACTGGTGGAGAGCTCCACTGTTTTTGTTGAAAATGTGTAACGTTATCAAGCTTAGGGATCAGAGGTCAATGAGGGACAAGGTGATAGGGGAATGCACATTTACAAGCCTTGGCCTCGTTAACATAAGCAAAAACAGAGGTTTGATCACATTTAAATGCCGGAAAACGTGTGGGTTGCATAGCACACTTTGAAAACTAGCTCCTGCTTACACGCTATATAATAACGTAACATTACTTCACAATTCGAAACAAATATTACTTATTTAATATCAGTAAGACTATGGCACTCCGCAGAGAACTAAAGCAGAGTACTTGAAGAGAACTCGTCTATTACTTGTACTACAGATGAACACTGCGACATGGACTTAGTGGTGAGAGAGAGTCGAAATCGCCTATTGCCTCTACGTTGTCACCCCCCCCCCTCCTCCACAGGTTTTCAAACGTCTAGACTCTAGAATAACGAATGCAGGGTAATTTTGCTACCTGCCACTGTACAAGAATCTGGACATTATCAGCGAAAAATACTTATAGCACATGTAACATCATGCACATGTTGATATTTAACTCCAATTACTATGTACTATGATCAAAGTAATTACATGTCCCAACCTACCTGACCACTTACCACGGTATTTCCTATAGCGAACTTCATCGCTGCAATATTCTCTAGGTTTTCGAAGAAGGCATTTTCTGTTCGCTTGTGTGTTACACTTTCTGATATTTGTCTTATGTAATCATTTAGAAATTTACAGAAGAATAAATATAGAACCCTGTTGCTGTGTATACAGCAAAATGTTTTTCATGTTTAAATAACTGCATAGAAACAACCAGTAATGATTTACGTAGAGATAGCTTAAATCAGTTTTCGCACACATCACAAATTGAATAATAAATACCATCCATTTGAAACAAAACGAAGCCAAACATAATAATGTCGCAGTGATTAAAGTGTCACTTAAACAACATATGACATCTGACAGCTCACTTGAAGCGGGGAAATGGGAGATCTGCGTTGTCACGTTTATTAGAGTACCTGTCATGTGATAAGCAGCGCGCCGACAGAAAGCCACTTGCATAGCTTTAGCGTTTAATAGGTATTTAACGGTTATATCTTGGATCGTTAACAAAATTTCAGCCCGTTCAGCACACAAAGAAGCCAATTTTATTACTAACATGTTTCCACAATTTGGATTTTAAATGCAGAGCATAATTTTTAAGATATACTCCTAACTTATGCAGTATATGAAATATGCAGAAAATAAATAACATTCATAATCTACAACATATAGATCAATTTAATTTGTAGTTAGAGTGAATTATAACGCAGAAGTGACTGTCAATTCTTGTGACCTTCCTGTAAATAAAAATAATCCTAAATTAGAAAGGTACCACTCCAATTACTGCTACTACTACTACTATTGTGCTTTTTTTTACCACAGAATAAAGGCTTAATCCACAACTATGTTGGAATTCAGAGAGATCTGTTCCTGAACCATCACTTGAAAGTTGTAGAATTTATTTCCTTGTGGTAGCCTGTTTTTGCGAACCAAACATAAGGAAAGATTGGGGGACAAAACCACGTGAAGTCCAGCGTGCATACTTTCTGCTGACGATCACTAAAAACAAACGGTGAATAACGCCAGTATGGAGTAAACAGAATAAAAATGAACACTAATAAGCAGTAGGAAACCACATGCTACAATGTAGCGTAACACGGCAATGTGCTACCCCTTAACGTTCAACTTGTAGGCGAAGGATTAGCACCTTTCTGGCTAGAAGAACAGCGGAGGGAATGTATCCCTTCAGTTAATGTTGCAAGTAGCATGCTCCTTAAATTGGCACTGTAAGTGTGTGATCAACTTCTCTATTGCTCTGGTAGGTTTCCGTTCTCGTAGGTCACTGTCTTATATTTGAGAAAATTAATTGTCTTTGCGTTGTTGCTGCTACGTACGGAAAGCCTGTTTGAAGAAGATGGTATCTTTGCTTTATTTGCACCACTCTTTGGGCGTCAATTTGAAGTAACGTATTTTTATTAGCTCCACGTATGGGCGCCAATTTGAAGAAGTTGGTTTGTTACGTTATGTTTACTACGCTTTGGGCGTCAATTTTAAGTAGATCGTGTCGAAGGAGTTGTATTATATTTCACCTGTTGGGGAGCCGAACTTGTAGTAGTTGCAACTGCACGTATAGTAAACAGTTTCCGGTAGCCTTCGCCCCAAATGTACTTTCAGGTGGCCTTTGCCGCAAGTTTAAAAAAATATTAACCTTGTAGTTTGACTGTTTCTCTAAGTATTATATATATTTATGTTTGCCCCGGCTGCGTCAGTATTTATTTTAGAGACATGGATATCTTGGTAGGGTTGTGATGCGACAAGAATGTAGGCTTACACAGATTATAATTTTACTTCACGTCTTTTATTAATACTTGATACGATTTAAATAACACTTCACTGATATAGAGAGCTGTGAGATTCTTTTTATTAATTAATTACACTTTTTAACACGTAAACTTATTTTTCGTCTCACACGAATACGTATTAAATCTCTCGAGGACGCACAAGCAATGCATCCAGTTATGAGCACTGTCTGCAGGCAACTGAATTGATTTCAACCGCCTAAACTTGTAAATTTCTGTACTTCAAGTCTCTGATTGGTATTCCTACTCCAATAGAATACCTTGATTTAACTAAAGCTTTTTCTGGTTTTGATTGACTATTCTATAAACTGTCACTAATATTACATTATTGCTTCTCCAAGAATAACAAGTAGTGCTGTTAAACTTTCTTACTTTATATTGACTCAAGGTTACCTCATTGTTACCTCATTGTTAGCAACTTAGCTCAATATTCTCACAGCTCCTACATTATTAAATTACGCAATATATTCACATAATATTATTGAACACGTTTACAATAATATAAGCATATGCAATGACTGTTACATACATTTTACAAATTATTACATACACATATTGCCACAAGGCGGGCTGTTATTGAATTTACATAATATATAATTATACTGAAATCATTTAAGTGTTAAAAATAGTGCCTCATATAACATAGCTATTTTCTGGTTGCCCCCTGTTTCTCTCACAAACGTTTCGACCTCTTGTTGAGGTCCTCTTCAAGGCTTCACTCCGTCGCATGCCGCGGAGTGTCACCTTTTTTATTGGGGAACCCAAGCAATCCTTCTACCCATTTGCCCGCATGAACCACTAATCGCAAGCACGAGACCTTTCTTGCTCTCTGTTTACAGCACAGCCGCATTAATGTGCTGGGAAAAAATCTCCTCTCCAGAGGTAGGTACTCTTCTGCAAGCCTGCTTTTAGGGAAAGAAAGATGCGTTGAGGTGTCACTTGGATATATTCAGGGTCGTGTTGCAACCATACAGGCTAGCAATTTACCAATATCCAATATGGCGTGCGCTAGAAGGATATATCGCGGTGCTCTTGCCACTAGTGATCGCATTCTTGCCGAACCAGAATGTTGGCACAAGTTTTAATCATGTTGTAACCGCTCCCTACAGTTCTCCAATCAATAAAGATCTGCAAATCCCTGGGAGGGACTACTGCCAGAACATTTAGTGTAAGATGAACACATTGTTCGTCCCATAACATTGGGAGATGATCAGCTGATGTCATCATAAAAGGCAGGGAATAAATCTGCAGCATCTGGTGAAAACTTGGAGAGGGTCATTACTTGTAGTCAGTTAGAGAGGAGGCCGGAATAAAGAATGAGATGGTTGTAGGTAACGGGTGCTGACGGTTTCATGAGGCGCTAAACATCACAAACAGCCGAGTGATAGATGGCGAGCTCCTGCCCACCTCACCCCTCCTTTATCACCACTCTTCCCTCGTCTCCTTTTATACGCTCAAGTGACGTAACTAATGCAATTATCTCCAAATCTTGGAGCTTCGCCAAAAGCTTTTCTTTGCACTTTTCCCCTTCTTTCCTTATTTCCCTCGCGTTCTCTTTCCCACTTTTTTTTCTGTATCCTCTAAGTGCCCAACAAATTAAACTTCAATGGTCCTGATTGGTCTTCGTGTGTAGCGAGGTGCGCCTTAATTCAGCCAATGAGTGCTCGAAGTGGAGAGAGATTCCAATGGTGCCAAATATCCTTGTTTGGGTTTTTTGGGAAACGGCAATTTGTCCTTTTCTGTAGAAAATGCTCCAATGAAACTGATTACACCGATGATGTTATTTGTCAAACGTTAGAGACGCTAAATACCTTTTTAAACCAGAAGTGTTATGCTGAATATCTGAGTTATTGTCGATAGTAGTAACACTGCAATGCATAGATTTCTAAAACTGAATGACAATTCCTGACTAACTTTCCTCGTGGAAGTGTAATTCAAATAGTTCTATCATGTCCAATCTCCCAGTGTATTAAATACCTTCATCTGCATACCTAAGGCTTCTCCCACACGATCTGGGTGTCCTACTAAACACAGAATTTTAGCTGCCTTTATCTGACACTGGGAAAATGTAACATCTATTAATGTAATGACCGACATTATTGGTATCTGAAAAAATATGATGTGTTACACTCACATGACTTTCTCTACTCTTGTACAAACTATTTTTACAAACGCTTATTCTCCATCTACTTCATGTTAATCAAGATAAACATTTGCAGACTCTATCTTATTGCTAATTTTCTTGTAGATGTAAGGGAAAAATATATTTACAAGGGCAATATAGAAAAACAGTAGCCTTTAAGCACATACATATCTCTTAATAGCTGGTTGCTAGTGCAGCACCATTCTCTTTGCCACAGATTATAACTCTTTGCATATACAAGACAAAAAAATGAATAACGAATTCCCATTTCAGAAAATAAGTATTGAAAAATTTAAGGAAATAACAAACAATATCTCGAAAATGGTTCACTCAACAACAAAAATTTATATGACACAAATTGTGTACTTTAACGCGATCTACATCTTTTGTGCAGTAACATTTTGTCTATCTCTTATGGTTTACCAGTTTACTAAAAGTCGTTCACAATGAAGAATACTTTTGGAGACATTCCCAGAAAATTCAAGATATACATTTTATTTGTCATGAAAATATCTTAAACATATGACATTTTAATCAAAATCTTTAGAGCCATTTTTGAGAAAATTAAAATTTTCGAAAAATGTTCCATGTAAAGGGTACTCTGTGGTGGGGGATTTTCTTGAAAACCTTCGTGTCGCATCTCTGGAAGATACTGAACCTAAATACCAAGTTTGGTGTTTATCCGACTGTTCGTTTCTGAGTTATGTGCTGTTCACAGACAGTCACACAGACACACACGGACATGTTTCCAAAAATGCTTTTTTTGGATTCAGGGGATCTCAAAACATGTATTTTCGGTGAAATCTCGGTATCGAATTTTTGGGTGGAATACAATACTTCCCCTACTTACCATACGTAGTAGAGAAAGTAAAAAGAGGCTGTGCGTTCAAGAGAGTGCGAAAATGTAAACAATACCCTTTATCTCTTTGATTCTCTGTTGCTTATTTTATGTCACTGATTGTTCGTAACCATAACCAAGGGCACAAGCTACGTCACTGGATGATTAATTAAAATATGGTGTAAAATTCATGACTTGCTCTACCCACACTTCTAAAAATATTCTTCCAAAATATTCTTTATCCACCTAAAGAAATATGAAGAATTATAGACCTAAGGGATGGCTCAGGCGGTAACGTCTGTGACCTGCATTCGGGAGATCCCGGGTTCAAACCTCCGCGGTCGAACAATCTGACCGAAGGTTTCTTCGCGGTTTTCCTTGGTCGCTCTGGGTGAGATAATTTGATCTACGAATTTCTCTCTCAACCCTTTCATCACTACATTTCATTTCCAGCTTCTTCACCGTCATACCAAACATTGGGTTGATCACTCATCTTGGATTTGCTATGATTTAGAATTTGCTTGCTCCTCGACAGGTCACTGACCTAAGGCACTGGTTTGTAAGTCCTTGAAATCTAAGTTCTATATACAGGAGAGAAATTCGTTGAAGAAGAAGGGTTTTAGGATAAATATCTAGAAAATAATTAATACCCAAAATTATTTCCTTAGAATGTTTTAATCATTAATAATTAAGATAATTTCGTAATTTTTTTAACTTTAAGCTATGAATCGCAAATATTAACTTTTTCAAACTTTAGAGTAAAGAGGAAATAATTCCAATAAATAAAGACATGGAAATGTGCCCCATCAGATTTTTAGTATAGCTTAAGGCACTGTAAGTGCATTTGCTCTATAAGCCGAATATTAAATATCTGATGTGTTACACTCACATGACTTTCTCTACTCTTGTACAAACTATTTTTACAAACGCTTATTCTCCATATGCTTCATGTTAATCCAGATGTTAATCTTATTTGTAATTTTCTTGTAGGTGCAAGGGGAATATTGTAGGCTTTAAGCGACAGTCAAATCTTTTAAGAGCTGGTGCTATGTGAAGCATTCCATTCTCTTTGCATGTCTAGTGCGTAAAAAAATGAATAACGAATTCCCATTTGAGAAAAAGTATAAGTATTGGAAAATTTAAAGGAATAACAAGCAATATTAGAAAATGGTTCACTCAACAAAAACAATGTATATGACATAAATTGTCTATTTTAACGCGATCTACATTTTTTGTGTAGTAAAAGTTTGTCTATCCCTTATGGTTTACCAGTTTACTAAAAGTCGTTCACAATGAAGAATACTTTTGGAGACATTCCCAGAAAATTCAAGATATACATTTTATTTGTCATAAAAATATCTTAAACATATGATATTTTAATCAAAATCGTTATAGCCATTTTTGAGAAAATTTTCGAAAAATGTTCCATGTAAAGGGTAATCTGGGGTGGGGGGATTTTCTTGAAAACCTTTGTGTCGCATCTCTGGAAGATACTGAACCTAAATACCAAGTTTGGTGTTTATCCGACTGTTCGTTTCTGAGTTATGCTGTTCACAGACACACACCCACGGACATATTTCCAAAAGTGTTTTTTTTTTATTCAGGAGGCCTTAAAACGTATATTTCCGGTGAAATCTCGGTATCGAATTTTTGGGTGGAATACAATACTTCCGCTACTTACTATACGTAGTAGAGAAAGTAAAAATTAACTGCATTCGAGTTAGGCCAGAAATCATTACGAGCAATTACTTCTCCATTCCATCTAGTAAGTATTTACCTGAAAGTTGGTATATTCACTTTCAGCTAATTTTTTGACTGCCATTATCCCCAATTTTGTATGTTTCTAAGGATCTTCAAAAGGAAAATTCGTTCAGCTTAAGGAAGAATCGTTAGAAATATTATACAGAATTAGAAAATGAATTAATTGTTCTTCCACACAAGTCCTATGTTGGACAGGGTTGGAAAGGTAGAATCAGACGACTGAAAAATTCAATGCTATAGCCGGGATTTGAACCACGGATCTCCCGGTCTCCGTCCAGTTGCTCTAACTATTGAGCTACCATGGCAACATGCCGGCACGTCATTAAATTCTCCAACTGATTCGATTTTTTTCCCGGTAAACCACAAGGAGATCTCAAATTGTATTGAGATGGCATACCCCAATGGCGACTTACAATGATGTAAGTACTTTAAGTCCCGGTCTTCGTGAAGATTATGCTACACAATGTAATAAAAATGTATGGGAAAATATACCTGAAAATGTGTGTGGTTTACCTCCGCCCTCCGCTGTTTTTCTCGAGTTACACCTGACAACAGCACTGCAGATGCCACCGTTGGACCTAAGTCTTCGGGCAACAAAATCTGTATGTGTATGGGAAGTTCACGGTTCGAATCTTGCCGGGACCATCCTCCCTGACTGAGATTTTTTCCAGATTCTCAGTCTTTATAATTGGCAAATGCTGGGAAGGATTTCGGATCAGTGAAACAGTTGGTATGCATGGGACCATATCCCTCAGTATCGGGTAGGATTGTGCCCCCATATAAAATAAGCCATGACATTTATTATTTGGTGATTATTACTTTCGAGGAATCTAAATATTGGGAAAATTGTACTAGTGGAAAATAGGATGAGGATAATCGAAACAATTACAGTAATGTAATGTAACAGCCATGGGCCGAACTTCATCCTTGAGTGCTGGCCGATTGGTTGGTTGGAATGGAGAGGGCGACGCTCCAGCCGAAGTAAATTACAGAAGCGTTATTGAGGTCCAAGGAAATGTTTCTGGATAATTTTCCTACCTGCCGCGAAAACACTCGAAGCTCCTGCGTCTACATATCGGCGAGCGTGCTCGCGACAGTCAGTTGTTTTTGTTGCTGATGTGACATACAGTGCTAGTTCTTCAGGTGAACTGCGAGGTCTGCATGCGATAGGAGAGGAGTTCTGTGTTACGCAGCTAGCAAAAGATTGGACGAGGGGAATGTCCTGGGTTCGATACACTAATGAGTGATCGCCAAAGAGAAAAGGCTGCTTCTCGCGTTGCGCTCAAGGAAAGAAAAAAAAAGTGAAGTGACAAGTTTTCGTTTCTTTAACTTTGGGATACAGTTGGCGTCGTATAGTAGTGCTGATTGCGCATTAACTTGTCAGACTTAGCACGTGTTCTCAGATTTAGCCTAGCGAGAATGTTTAAATCCTATTTATGGGCGAATTAGTTATTAAATAACCAATAACAAAGATTCTCACAGTCACACGCCAAACTCCTAAGCACAGTAGGTAGGCGCTGTACCGACTGAGCTTCAGGAATATGCAAAGTGACTACTCTTATTTCAGGAAGGCAGTGTATAATCCGTAGGCATTTATTTATGTTCAATGTATATATGTTTGTAAAAAGTGCACAAAAATTTTGTTTTAAATGCTACCTTATATGCAGATGAGCAGATGATTACTGCGAGATCGGGAGAGAACATTTTGAAATCAGTGAATATACTGAACCACATAATAAAGCTGTATAGTTTGCACATATCTGTAAGTAAAATAAGAATGACATTCATCGGTAATGAATTTTTAAGATCTAAAATTGTAATCAATAATGAAATTATCGAACCAGAAAAATATTTAATTGCTTAGAATATAACACTACACCCCAGATATAAACATATGTGCTCGACCATAAGAAGAAATTTAAATAAAAAGATAAGGAAAGACAGACAAATGAAGTTTTATAAAGTGAAGGCGATGCCAACTTTTCTATAGAGTTCCAAAGTTTGGACACTGACAAAAAAATCTGATGTGTTACAATCACATGACTTTCTCTACTCTTGTACAAACTATTTTTTAAACGCTTATCCTCCATATGCTTCAGGTTAATCTTAGTGCTAATTTTCTTGTAGATGCAAGGGGAATTGGTAAGCTTTAAGCGATTGTCAAATATGGTTGCTATGAGCAAATATGAGCTGGTTGCTATGTGGGATATTCCATTCTCTTTGCATTACCAGGACAAAAAAGGAATAACGAATTCCCATTTGAAAAAGTATAAGTATTGGAACCTTTAAGGAAATAACAAGCAATATCTCGAAAATAGTTCACTCAAAAAAAAAAGATGCATATGACATAAATTGTGTATTTTGACGCAATCTACATTTTTTGTGTGGTAAAATTTTTTCTCTCTCTTATGGTTTACCAGTTATGCAAAAGTCGTTCACAATGAAGAATACGTTTAAAGACATTCCCAGAAAATTCGAGATATACAATTAATTTTCCATACAAATGTCTTAAACATATGGTATTTTATTCAAAACCATTAGAGCCATTTTTGAGAAAATTAAAACTTTCGAAAAATGTTCCATGTAAAGGATAATATGGGGTGGAGGGATTTTCTTAAAAACCTTCGTGTCGCATCTCTGGAAGATACTGATCCTAAATACCAGGTTTGGTGTTTATCTGACTGTTCGTTTCTGAGTTATGCTGTTCACAGACACACATACTGATATGTTTCCAAAAATACTTTTTTGGTTTCTGTGCACCTCAAAACATATATTTCCAGTGAAATCTCGGTACGGAATTTTTGGGTGGAATCCAACATTTCCCCTACTTACTATATGTAGTAGAGAAAGTAAAACTGCAATAGAAGCAGCTGAAATAAGATTCTTAGGAGCTTCGGGTATATAGTAGAATGGATAAAAAGAGAAGCACGAAAATTAGGGAAGAGTTAAATATTTTTAGATTAATGGAAAAAATTGTGAAAATGGAAACAACTGGAAATCATATTTACAACGGTTGGAACACTATAGAACACTAAGAAACATTTTGGAATACAATCCAAGTCGAGAAGAAGAGCTGGACGTCAATATCTGAGATGCAGAGACCAGGATTATATTCATTGGCCGTGAGGACGAAACAGTTCAGTGATGGACTAAACTGTACAGATGATGTTAACGGTCTTTGCTTGTTCTGGTGTTATTCAAACCAAAACATGTATATTGTCTCAGAACCACTCATGCCGTATACTAGCGAAATTACTCGTGGACGTATCGTGGGTATGTGGAAGCTGGTCGCACTGATACAGCAATTGCAACGGCAGTGCATAAAAGTGATTTTATAGTAAATTACTAGGTAAAAATATTCCAGGAAAGTGAGGAAGACGGTCTACATACTCGTTAGAAAGTGGGCACTCCCCGTAAAACATCCGCAGATGATGATATTCGTTTAATAAACGCAAATTACTCTTTTGTTATAATTGACTGATCAGGTTTAGACCCTAGAGATAAATATGTATATGTGTATGGTTTACTGAATATGACATACATATTATGGCAAAAAAATTGTGTTATGTTTTTGTCTATAATCCTGTTTTATTCCTATGATAGGCAATATGTTAGTAAAGCTACATTTATCCAATTACAGTTTAAATTAGAGGGAAAACATGCTGCTTTATTTATTACTTAGTAATGCTTGCTACTGTGCAGCAACAAGCACTGATATCACTGTGAGAATACCGCTTTGTTTATTACTTTCTGTACTACGTATAGTAAGTAGGAGAAGTATTGCATTCCACTCAAAAGATCAATACCGAGATTTCACCTGAAATACATGTTTTGAGACCCCTGAATCCAAAAATGCATTTTTGGAAACATGTACGTGTGTGTGTCTGTCTATGTGTTTTCTGTGTGTGTGTGTCTGCATAAATCAGAAACGAACAGTCGGATAAACACCAAAATTGGTATTTAGGTTCAGTATCTTCCAGAGATGCGACACGGAGGTTTTCAGGAAAATGCCCCCACCCCAGATTACCCTTTACATGGAACATTTTTCGAAATTTTAATTTTCTCAAAAACGGCTCCAACGATTTTGATTAAAATGTCTTATGTTTAAGATATTTTCATAACGAATACAATGTATATCTTGAATTTTTTGGGAATGTCTCCAAAAGTATTCTTCATTGTGAACGAGTTTTCATAACTGGTAAACCATAACAGATAGAAAAAATTTTACTACACAAAAGATGCAGATCACGTTAAAATACACAATTTATGTCATATACTTTTTTGTTGAGTGAACCATTTTCAAGATATTGCATATTATTCCCTTAAATTTTCCAATACTTACTTTTTTCTCAAATTTGTTATTCATTTTATTGTCCTGGTAATGCAAAGAGAATGGAATACTCCACATAGCAAGCAGCTTTTAAAATATTTGACTATCGCTTAAAGCCTACCAATTTCTCTTGCATCTACAAGAAAATTAGCATAAGATTAACATCTCGATATCTCGATTAACATGAAACATATTGGGAATAAGCGTTTGTAAAATAGTTTGTACAAGAGTATAAAAACTCATGTGAGTGTAACACATCAGGTTTTTTTTGTTACAAAGTGCTGCCTTGTTATGCATTTAATGAATACTATTCAAGCTTTAATTTGCACCCCATGAAAATCTTCTCACACTACACGTTCTACATCTCGCTCAAGTTTTCCCCTTAGCTTTTAACCCTTTCAAAGGCGTGCCGTGTACTAGCCGATTAGGTATGGGCTACCAATCACAATAAGAGGTCTATATGCACTCACTCTACCTCTTTGTCTTTTAGCCAATACGATCGAGAGTGCTCATATATATTTCGTTTCTACGCCATTTTGTAACCTTTGCTGTGGTTGTTGGTGTAACTATTTAGCAAAATGAGCGGAGCACCCTTGCACATGGTCTAAAGCAACCAATGAAATAGCCGTGGCTTCACAAGGCCACGTACAACAATAAATAATGCGACATAGACGCGAGGTGCAGTGAGATTTTCTTTGGCGCTCTGTGTACAATATCCATCGTCTCAGCGTTACAACATACTGAACATCCGATGGTTTGTTGCCAAACACGGACAAGTAATGCATCACTGCGAACCTCGCCGAGAACCAAGGGATGGATATTCGGTTTCATGTTCTGAAATGATGGAGTGTACCTTTGCCACTAGTGTTTAAAGGAGATAGCGCTGGGAGCCGAATCTCTCATTACACATGCAAATCGTGTGTCTATTTGTACTGCGGATTGGATGGGCCACATATCGAGGTAGATCACGTGACCTCAGGCAATTGCCCGTTTCCTGACGGAGGCGCTTCAGATTTGGGGATCTGCCAATTTGTGGCCATAGAGTGCCCTCAAATCACTGCTCTTTCACAGTAATGACGTCCACCCTTGGGATAACATTTCGTTGCTTTCCTTCCATCAACATTATGTACCCCATTCTGAATCTCGACAGCTGTGTTCTTACCTGACAAGCATGCATGAGAATTACTTTATAGGTGTATAATAGTGGACCATTTCGTGTTTCCTATGTTCAGAATGAATAGGAAAACAGCTTACCTTGGAACAAAATTTGCAGCACGTATATAATGGCTTTGTTGTTCAGGGCTCAATACAGCACATTATGCGTACAGAGAGGAAGGGGAACTTTAGAATTTGATGCGTTTTGTGAGGGTACATAGCACATATTACAAGCCTTGCTACGCGGGGCCTGTGTTGCATGGTGCATCTAATTGTTGATCTCATGTTATTACACATGATTATTTGTATGAAAAAAGAAATCTGATGTGCTGTATTCATAACCTCTACAAACTATTCTTACAAATACTTATTCCTCTCTCTACTTCTTAATCGAGATAAACTTTCATTACAAATTTTACATTTCGTTGTAGGCAAGGCTAAAGCGATAGTCAGATATTTCAAAAAGCAGGTCGCCATGTAATGGTTTTGATATTCCTGCTTTTTCTATGAACTCGAGTATAAGCGAATAGTAACGTCCTAATTGAAGAATTCTGATGTGTTATAGTCACGTGACTTACTCTACTCTTGTACAAACTATATTTACAAACGCTTATTCTCCAGCTACTTTATATTAATCAATATTTTAATCTTATTGCTAATTTTCTTGTAGGTGTAAGGGGAATATGGTAGGCTTTATGCGATAGTCAAATCTTTTAAGAGCTGATTGCTATGTGGAGTATTCCATTCTCTTTGTATGTCCAGGGCATAAAAAATAATAACGAATTGCCATTTGAGAAAAAGTAGAAGCATTAGGAAATTCAAACAAATAACAAGAAATATATCTGAAATGATTCACTCCTCAAAAAAAATGTATATGATATAAATGTTGTGTTTTAACGTGCTCTACATTGCGTAGAAAATTTTTGTCTATCCCTTTCGGTTTAACAGTTATGTAAAAACCATTTAGAAAGAAGAGAACTTTTGGGGACATTCCTAAAGAATTCAAGATATAATTTATTTGACATGAAAATATCTTAAATATAGGATATTTTAATCAAAATTCTTTAGAGCCATTTTTCAGAAATTCAATATTTTCGAAAATTATTCCATGTAAAGGGTAGTCTGGGGTGGGGGATATCCTTGAAAATCTATGTGTCCCATCTTTGAAAGATACTGAACCTAAATTCCAAGTTTGGTATATATCCGACTTTAGGTTTTTGAGTAATGCTGTTCCCAGACATACAGACCCACACACGGTCCTTTTTCTAAAAGTGTTTTTTTTTATTCAACGGGCCTCAAAACAATGTATTTCCGGTGAAATATTGCTATCATTTTTTGGGGTGGTATGCAATGCTTCCCCTACTTACTATACTTAGTAGAGAAAGTAAAAAGTATAATTATTTGAAAATCCAAACCAGTAACAAAGTATATCTCAGAAATGGCTAACGCTAAAAAAATTCATTTGGCATAAATTGTGTATTTAATAACTAAATCTATATTATATTTAACGCATTCGGAATCAACAGGACTTAGCACTCTATTCCCAGAAAAACAAAGATAAACGTTTTCATTCATTATGTGTTTAACCTCCTCTTATGTAGGACTTACACCCCCAGGACTTACAGGCGGGTGCCTGGGGTCAGAGGCCCGTCGAGGAGCAGACACTCATGGATCAGACAGATTATCCAGGATGGGTGATCAGCCCGAAGCCTGGTATGGGAGGAAGGAAGTAGATGAAACGAAATGGCGGTGAAGTGGATGAAAGGAAAGGTGATGATGGAGCAGTTGGTGGAATGAATGGCGAGGGAAACCGGAGAACCCGGAGAAAACCCACCCAGATGCCGCTTCGTCCACCACAAATCCTACATGCGGGTCCCTGGAACTGAACCCGGGCCGCCTCGGTGAGAGGCGAGCGGTCTAACCACTCGGCCACGGCGCCGCCAATATATACGTTTTCTTTGTCATTTAAATATCTTATCTAAATGTGTAGTATTTTTATCAAAACCTTAGGTCCATTTTGAGAAAAAAAAATTTCCAAAAAAATGTTCCACGTGAAGGGTAGTTTGGGGTTCCTGAATTTTTCTTGAAAGTCTTTGTATTATATATTTTTGGGATGCTGGACCAAACACCATGTTTGGTATTTATAGGTCTTTTCGTTTTTTAGTTATGCTGTTCACAGCCACAAGCACACATACACATATACGCACGCACCTTTCCTAAATATGTTTGTTATTTATTTATCCATTCAAGGGACCACAAAAGAATTATTTCCGGTGAAATCTCCATATTGAATTTTTGGGTACGTGGTAGAAAAAGTAACAGTTCCAAGTCTACCAGAAAGCCGTACAGCTGTAAGCATAGACGTTGGTCATCGCCTTTCGGCACGACATTTATATCGTCCCTAGGTTTCAGTGTTGTCGGCTCTTGCAAGAGATAAACTTAAAAATTCTAAATTTCACCAACCCTTATTTCTGTTTCCTTATGTGTAATTAGAGTTAGCTTAAGTGCTTTAATACGTTATTACTATGTCGTATTTTGCCCCAAAGGAGTAAACGGTAAAAGTAAAGTCGTGGACGAACAGAGGGGCCCCAGCACCGCAAGTAGACCTCAACCATGAACCCTGAGAGGGAGCAGGAATGAGGAAAGAGACCAGAATGTCGACCAGATAGAGTTGACGACGGGCGTAAGCACGAAAGGGGTTCCCAACGTTTCTAGATGGAAAACATCCGACGCCATCTGGGCTCACCCACAAGCTTCCAGACCCCGGTGATCGCCCCTAGCCGGGGACTAACTGAGGTACTAACTGAGCAGTCACACAATGATTCCAAGGAAGGAACCTCTACAAAGCTCACACTCACCGCCCAGCCGCAACCCGCTGAACACTGTCGCCTGGTCCTACAACACTAAAACGGATGACAATGAACATGCTCCATACAGGAAATGAGGGACAGGAAAGTCATAGTAGTAAAAGAGGAACCATGCTAGGATTCGTCTGCCGATCTGAGAGAGCCACTTAGGTCTTGGGCAGTCGCTGGGAATCGAATCCGGGACCTCCCGAGTGCGAGTCTCTCACGTTACGGCGGCGCCATATCGCTCGGTTCTAATGGAGTATGTATGTAAAGGTGAGACTCGAGCTTTTAAAAATAGCTTCGAATATACTATAATATTCAATTTAACACAAATTTTCTAGTAAATTCTTTATGATATAAGGTGATTTATGAAAAACTGACACATTTCTTTCTTTAATTTTTCTGTTTTAAATTAACTCAATGCCCCAATTTTAGCAACAAATAAAGCAGAATGTTCTGGAGTTTCGATTGCCTGTCACTAGATGTGGAGATATTTATGTTGTATTCGTAATTGTTAGCGTAATGTGTAGCGTAATTGTCGGCAACGGTTTTTTAGATTTTGTTCTAGTCAACGTGAAAATGGAGTACACATTAAATGAACGACTGGATTACCACTTCAATTGCAGCTACTCAAAGGTCATACCAGAGAGAATTTGGTGTTCGGAATCCTCCCCAAAAAAACACAATACTGGGACTGGTAAACAACTCGATCTCTGGTGAGTGAAATAGACCGAATTCCTTCATCTAGGCTTCTCACGGTTGTTAATGACGTAAGAGCACGACTGCATCAGTCACCCAAGATATCATTAAGGCGTTTGTCGCAGGAGACAGGGTACAGCTACTCATTGTTTCAGAGAGATGTGAAAAATGCAGGCCTGAAGCCGTATAGGATTATGGTTGTCCATCGGCTACAGGAACCAGGATAGACGACTGAATTATTGCCCTTGGTTTCAGACGTTCATTGTGCAAAATCCTGCCATATTGTCCATCACATGGTTCCATTTATCCGGCTATTGGGCCAGTGAAAATCCACATGTCATTCATGAAGCACATATGCTCCCGGTTAAAATCGGAGTTTGGTGCGCAATATCCGCACAGAGAACAGTGGGACCACTTCTTTTTAAAATAATGTGTACACTGCAGAGTACAGATGGATTTTCATGGAGTTTACTGAGCAATTGAATGAGAAACTGAGCACCGATGTAGAGCTGAGTCAAGGATATTTTCAGCAGGACGGCGCTACATGCCATACATCAAATGAATCCATGACATTAATCGCAAGTTTCTTTGACGACCGGATAATTTCCAAGAACCTGTAGCCACTAAAATCTCCGGACTTCTTTCTATGAGGTTACTTAAAAGACAGGGTTTATGCCACACGTTACCAGACATTGGAGTATCTGAAGCATAATATTATACAGGAGATTCGAGCTATTGACAACAGAGTCCTCCAGTAACGACGTGTTGAGTTGTACATTATGCAGGATGGAGCACATTTTCAACATTTGCTATAGAGTAAATAATCTCCCAAAATTCCTCTGCATTTCAGGTATAATACGTTGTCGCTAGTATAACTCGTTTTGAAACAATTGAGGAAATCAATGTGTCAATTCTTCATAAATCACTGTGTAGTAATGACCTGGGCTTGAGGTTTTGTATTAACTCAGTATTTGTAAGCTCTTAGTATACATTCTGGAAGGGTATTTCACACGCATGTGAAATGCAAGAGTGGTAACGTGGGCGAGTGTTTAGACTGTCTGCTTCCCACCAAGTTGGCCCGGGTTCAATACCAGGGGCTTGCATGTGGGATTTGTGGTGGACTAGGGGGTTTTCTCAGGGTTCTCCGATTTACCCTGCCATTCCTTCCACCAGTTGCTCACCTTTCTTTTCATCCATTTCGCCTTCATTTCACATCATCTTCTTCCTCACTCTCATACCTGGCTACGGGCCGATCCTCCGTTCAGGGTTCTTCATTCTCTGATTCACTGTCGTTCTACTCCTCGACTGGCCTCTAACTCTAGGCACAGTTGTAAGCCCTATCGGTGTAAGCCCTATATGAGAGCAGGGTAAAATGACTAAGTAAGTTAAACACAAGATTGCGAAACGGAAGCTGAAAGGAATTAATTGTTCTTCCACACCAGCCGTGTGTTGGATAAGGTTGGAAAGGTAGAATCAGATGACTGAAAAATTCAATGCCATAGCCGGGATTTGAACCACGGTTCTCCCGGTCTGCGAATCAGCTGGAGAATTTAATGTCGTGTCGGCATGTTGCCATGGTAGCTCAGTGGTTAGAGCAACCGGACGGAGACCGGGAGAAGCTGAAAGATTTATAATGATCTGTGTGAAACCTCTGTTGCTACATGTCTTCTTTCATATACACATTTCAAACTTTGAGTTATATATAATGATAATTAATTGTGATGTTACCATATTATAATTATGGTAAGTCGCTCTCAGTCGACTTCTAGCTGAAGATGGAAGAATGGCGTCTCCCGAAAGCGTTACACAGAGAATACCAAGCGCATATGTAATGGGAATTAAAATGTAGCGACTCACCATAATTATAATTTAGTTATATAGTTTCCATTTTATTGTTAAGATACACTATGTGATCAAAAGTATCCGGACACCCCACAAGCATACGTTTTACATCTTAGGTGCATTGTGCTGCCACCTACTGTCTAGTACTCATTATCCGCGACCTCAGTAGTCATTTGACATCGTTAAACAGCAGAATAGGACGCTACTTGGAACTCACGGACATGGGATGTGATAAAGTGATTGGGTGTCAGTTGTGTCAGAAGTCTGTACGCGAGATTTCCACGCTCCTAAACATCCCTACGTCCACTGTATCTGATGTGATAGTGAAGTGGAAACGTGAAGGGACATGTACAGCACAAAAGCGTACAGGCCGACCTCGTCTGACAGAGACCGCCGACATTTGAAGAGGGTCGTATAGAGTAATAGGCAGACATCTATACAGATCATCACACAGGAATTTCAAACTGCATCAGGATCCACTTCAAGTACTATGACAGTTAGGCGTGAGATGAGAAACCACGAATTCCATGGTCGAGTGGCTGCTCATAAGCCACACATCACGCAGGAAATTGCCAAACGACGCCTCGCTTGGTGTAAGAAGCGTCAACATTACACGATTGAACAGTGGCAAAATTTGTGTGGAGTGACGAATCACGATACACAATGTGGAGATCCGATGGCAGGGTGTGGGTACGGCGAGTGCCCGGTGAGCGTCATCTGCCAGCGTGTGTAAAGCCAACAGTGAAATTTGGAGTTGGTGGTGTCATGGTGTGGTCCGGTTTTTCCTGGAGGGGGCTTGCACCCCTTGTTGTTTTGCGTGGCAGGATCACAGCGCAGACCTACATTGATATTTTAAGCACCTTCTTGCTTCCCACTGATGGCGATTGCATCTTTCAACACGATCGAGCGCCTGTTCATACTGCACGGGCTGTGGCGGAGTGGTTACACAACAATACCTTCCCCATAATGGACTGGCCTGCACAGAGTCCTGACTTGAATCCTATAGGACACCTTTGGGATGTTTTGGAACGCCAACTTCGTGCCAGGCCTCATTAACCTTCATCGATACCTCTCCTCAGTTCCGCACTCCGTGAAGAATGGGCTGCGATTCCCCAAGAAACCTTCCAGCACCTGATTGAAAGTATACCTGCGAGAGTGAACGCTATCATCAAGGCTAACGGTGGGCTAACACCATATTGACTTCCAGCATTACCGATGGAGGGCTCCACGAACTTGTAGGTCATTTTCAGCCAGGTGTCCGGATACTTTTGATCACGTAGTGTATGTTAGGTAGTCTTCTGGTTATTATGATTATTATTATTACTATTATTTTATTATTATTATTATTATTATTATTAATGTTGTCTCGCTTGTTGCGGGACATTTAGGGAATATCGTTTCTACAGAAGAATCCTGTTGCAGCTTTATTCCTACTAGCAAACGGATATGAATTAAAGAACTTCATGAGAAAGCAGTAAAGCGTATTGACTCATTATGTGGAATTCAATGCCTTCACACATAGTAAGGGCGCTAATAACCTCAGCAGTCGAGCTCCCTTAAGCACCATCTCATCATCATCATCATCATCATCATCATCATCAATAACTTCTATACTTTAGATATGCGGTAGGGAAAGTAAAGAATATAACAGAAATCATTTTATGGCAGCTAGACAGTTCAGTTGTTTCATTTCAGTTTCAGTTTTGACAAAAACCGGTATTTTTCAAAACTTTTCTGAGGTTTACAACTAAATGAACCGACACAAGGTTACCTAAGTCTAACACTAAACATCGCATGATTCGCACCTCGACCCAAAGCGAATCTTTTTCGCTTACCACCCACAAGAGGAGCGGTTTGAAATGGACAGGTCACAAGTGCGAGCTGCTCAGAGGGGGCTTCCCTCTGGCGGATCGGAGAGAAATTAATGCACCTGATGCGGTTTCGAGAAGGCTAGCATCTGTTAGGGCCGAGAAGAACCTTCCAAAGAACAAGTATCTGCATCTAAGACACGTCACAACCGCTAGGTCCCAGGAACATGGTAGAGGAAACGAAATGAGAGAAAGGAAATCCGTGGTAAAAGAGAAACTACTCCACATTCGCCTTGCCAAACAGAGAAAGCTACCAAAAACTTCGCTAGAGTGGCCGATCTCAGGAATCGAAGCCAGGACCTCTGGAATTAGAAGCTAACTCGTTACTGCTGAGCCATCTCCTTGTAATGTCGCTCTAACTTCTTATCTCACAATTATTTTGATTTTCGAGCTGTAGTTAGTAAAACTGGTCCTTATAGCAGAAGAAGCATTTATTTATTACATCAAAAGTGTGTCCTTCTGCATCTTTGATCTCAGTTTTATTATTTTCTCTGCCACAGTCACCTTTGGGACTCCGGAAGTGTACAAAAATGGCAATCAGTTACGTGGCTTGGGAAATCAAGATAAACCGCAGTCGGGTTCTTTGGTACAGGGATTTGCAGCGTTATTCCTCTCTCAAATTACTACTGAAGCATTATTCTAGGTGTTATTATCGGTTTTTACAAACTTATTTGCAAAGCATCGCTCCCATTCGTCATGCTATAAACACAAACAACCATGATTAACACTGATCGATCACACGGGTCTGCAGATGTATTCGGCCTTCACTGCCAGTCCGTTGTCTGCGTAGATACTTTGAAGCGAGTTTATCACCAGTGTCTCTACCAGAGAACAAGCAAAAGAAGAGTGGAAGAGGTGCATTTAAACAGTTTTGAGGTCGTCTTAGTGAAATGGGACTTGTATCTTATCTTTCCAATATGTACATTTGGAACGTCTTTCGCTTGCGTCTCAGCATGTGCACTGATAGATAACTAAATAACTGGACGGTTTTTGTGGCGTGGAGTGTCTCGGCTTAGCACTCAACCATGAATATTCTGTGATTGTTAGTCACAGAACGCAACAAATGTCTTAGTGAAAAACAGTTTTCCACCGCCGCGATACATCAACCGAGGTTTTATTCCGCATCTCCCCTTTGAAAGAAGGGGCTAACTGAACTAATAATTACGTCATTCATTTAAACTGACTGGCGGTAAAGGCTGAATAAATCTGGAGACCGCTATATGCTCTTGATTACTTACGCAGATGGATTTTACACGTCGTTGAGTAGGTAATTGTTTTACTTTTCTATCCATTTTATTGCATTTATTTAAAATGGATTAACTTAACAGTTTACACTGAAAGTAAAAATCTCTGTATATACGAAGATAAACAGCGGAAAGACATTGTATTAGGGCACTCCTCCAGTTGCCGTTTTTCTTCTTTTCTGTCCTCCCTTCCTTTTAAGTGTTTACCTTCGATTTAATAACTCAAGTCTGGGTAGAATGATGGTCAATGGGTACGGTGGTATTGAGCAGTGGATCACTAAGCATTTGTCTTATGAGGATAAGGAAAAACCCAAAAGATTCCGAATAAAACCCTTTTCCAGGCAACTAGTCCCAAACGAGCTTCTATCTCAGATTCACCACGCTTTTTCTACACATAAAGATTGGAAAGTATTACTGCTGGATAACAAAATTATCGACTGTTCCTTTCGTCTGACTTTAAAATACTTAAGTTCTTTAAACCTAGTAAAATATTTATTTTGACCTCATGTTTTAAAGGCTTCAGTACTCCTATAGTATATATGTAATAACAAGCAATTGATACTTTTTAAATAAAATAATGTTTACATGAATTCGAATTCATTTTTAGAATAGAGTTTACTGTTGGATACTTGTGTATATCTAAATTGTGGGAAGTATATGCGCGTAAAAACAACTCAAACGTAGAATATAAATTGAAAAGAAATACACACTGAAAAAATGTAGTGCAACAATAGCAGAAAAGCAAGCAAAACAGACAGAAACTGATTTTATACCAAGTCACTAAATTACGAATATTTGTGATCAGGTCAAAATGATCACCAAATAGATAGGGAGTGCACCTGAGTCCAGATGTAATCGCGAGTAAACGATTCCCCACGCTTGGCATATGAAGTTTAAAATTGATGTACTGAGTTTTCATTTCAAAGGGTGTTATCACGTCATTGTTTTGGAGCGAGTGTCAGTTGTAAGGAGAACGATGTAACATAGTACACAAGTGGCGGAGAAGTTGCTTAGCAAGCACGGCGTCAGTCCGAAAAGTACTTATATAGTAACGACATTAATCATAAAACGTAGACCAAATAACCTGACTCGCAATGTCACATGCTAAAGCATAAAATAAAACAAAGAATGGGATATGTTATCCTTTCGTGCATAACCATACAAGACATTTCTTCCGTACAGATAAGGTTTTTGTTTACTTTCTTGGAAGGGAGAGGCAAAAGGCTGTGTTGATAAATTCATATTGCCTCATACTAGCGGTGATAAGAATCCCGCCTACAACGTAATGAACCTTCGATGTCGATCAAACAGAACACAGTGTGAAGGAGGTTTTGGTAGATCACATACCATTCGGACCGCCGCCGCCTGTGGCTACGACGTGGAAGGTTGTCGTGTTCATACCGCGCACCTTACTTGGTAGGCAACTTCTTCGACAAACAGTCGTTCACGTCTGCGGAAGTACTAGGCGGTTTGAAACCTAGGTTCAGTGGCTGGACAAGTGATGTCACACAGCATGGCACACTTTAAAACGAACATCCTGCATATACATTGTTAAAACCTTTAAGACTATATTACCCTTGTGGATTCCCATCTGTGAGAACAAAGCCAGAAATTTCCAGCATTCATAAATACGGATTTTCGTGTTATTAAACACACAGACATGCTACTTTATATATACATATATATACCTAGTTTTTATATCTGTACGATAGTGATTTATGTAGTGCCATATAGTGATTTGGATGCCTGTCTCTAAATCCAGCTTCCTGTAAAATCGTAAAATATGATACCGTTTGCTTATATAAAGCGACCTCAGGGATCTTCATATACTAAATTAGTTGTAGAGGAGCATAACAAAGACGATTGAGTCCTGTATATACATTAAATGCTTTTAAAGCAACATTAAGTCATTTAACTTTATAATTTTTAAACTTTCTTTTCTCGGGTTTTCATCTCTCCGCAATTGTTCCACGCGACGTAGTTTTCGGTATAAATAAATAAAATGTTGTATACCTCCTTGTTAGTAAAAGGATAAAAATAAGACGAATTTTTGTTAACATACTTAGTCGTGATGGCATGAAACAATAATGTTTATATTGTGCACATTTTTAAACAAAAAATTCAACTCTCAAATTTAATATTTATTTTCCCCCGAAACTAGTAGGATAATTAAAAATTTATCCTTAAAATTTATTTATACAATTTCAAAAAATAGTTGCATCGTGTGAAGCAATTTTTCAAATCAGTATAAAATAATTTTAAAAATGTATGTCTGTAACTACTTCAGAAAAATGCACTAAATTTGATCTACATATTATAACACTAAATCTTCATTGCTGTATAAAGCTTTCAAATGAATCAACATGAAATTATGGGTTTTATAAATTTCAGACAAAGCTTTTAACAAAGTCCTTAACAAAGCTTTTAAAATCCTTTATTGCTAAAGGTGTGTTGCTACATACGACATGAAAAGACGATCTTCTTTGCTTCTATTGCGTTTTGGTCATAATTTCTATTTCCTCTTCTTGAATTATCTCAATATCTCTAGCAGATTACTGTTCTTCTCATTCTGTTCTATAGAAGCTAATCTTTGTTCAGGGCACTGGTTTTTCTAATTCCATAAACTGACATAATTACAATAAACTTTGTATGGATTTTATTTATGAAATTTCCAGAATATGAAAGCCCTATTTTACAATTGTATATTAGGCGTATAGTCTAAATACAGTATATGGTTGTAAATAAAAGGATAATATTACACGTAAATGTAATTTCTATTAACATAAACATTAATGAAGAATACATGGAGGTTTAACTTTAGTGCAACAATATAGATAACTGTTTAAAAAACATTTAAATATTCTATTGACAAAGTGCTGGAATTGTGAGTAACAACACTGCTTGTTTAAGGTGGTGTGAATAGTGTAGGACATGAATCTGGATGTTGAGCAAAGCTGAGTGCTTTCTTTCCTATAATGGACAACAAAAAGATGATGGGCTTCCTGTATTGGATGTGAGATAAACATGAAGCGTAGTTAGGACTAATTATTTTAAAACGCTGAAAATATAACCCAAATTCATCGTGGCCAGTTATAAATTGTATTATTACAAATTAAGATCCAAAATATTTTTAAGCTAGTCTTATCATGAATTGATGGGAATAACAAGCTTTTGTGACGGGACCTTTACTACTTTTTGACTACAATAAAATCCAACAGTTATACGTATATTTTTTTAGTTTTCTTCACGAAAGAAATTGGGTATTTATTGTAGGCATAATTTGTACACGTATATGAAGCAGATTTAGCTAGCTGGTCAGCTCTTTCATTGCCATCATGACCTTGCACCCAACAGAGGCATACATATTTACCATTGTATATACATTGCAAGTATACTGGAACTGGTGAAGTAATTTTAAGCTTCTTTGACAGTTCGTACATAGTATACACTACATATCGAATTGCGGGCTTATAAAGCACGCTTCATCGTTCTCCGTGGTGTAGTGGTTACCATGCAGGCCTCTAGTTCCCAAGGTGCCGGGTTCAAACCGGGCGGAAAGCGGTGAATTTTTTCGGGCGTACAAATCCTTAACATGGCTTCCTTCGGAATTGAAGTAAAGCCGGTGGTCCCGGCACGTAAAAGAACCTCAAGCTTGATAAAGAGACCTCTGAGCAAAATAATCTGTCTTTCACGCCCAATATAGAATGGGACGCTAAGGACCACAGTAGTTAAAGAGCGTCCATAAATAAAACTCAATTAAAAAAAATTAATGCTAACCTTTGTGATGACTACTGATTACATGTATCCCGCTTAACAGCTGATCTATCGAGGTGGTGTTTGCAATTACGTTAAATGATAAAGTGCGAATAATATAACATTAGAGACAATGCTGTTAAGATTATATAAACACTACCTTACTCTGTCATCCACGTTACAGGAAAGAAAGCGTATATAGCATTGTAACAATATACAAATATTGTCTATTGACTGTATTGTAATAAACGTTCGTCTTTTTATTACTTTCTCTATCACGTACCTGTTAAGTAGAGAAGGTATTGCATTCCACCCAAAAATTTGATACCGAAATTTCACCGGAAATACATGTTTTGTGGCACCTTAAATACAAAAAAAGAATTTTTAAAAAACGTCCGTGTGCCTACCTGTGAGTGAACAGCCAAGATCAACACCAAACTTAGTATTCAAGTTCAGTACCTTCCAAATATGTGATACAAAGATACAGTAAATGTTTCTACATCAGACTTCCCTTCAGATGGAAAAATGTTAGAACTTTTTCACTGTCTAAAATTTTTTCTAATTATTTTGATTAAAATACCACACATTAAAGATATTTACACAAACAATAAAATATATATCTTGAAATTTCTGAGAATACCCTTTAAATTCCTCTTCATTTGAAAGGAATTTTGATTAAGCGTGTATAACTGGTAAACGTTAATCGATAGACGAAAACGTACTACACCAGAAATGTAGATCGCTTTAAAACACAGTTTATTTAAAATAAGTTTTTTGTTGCATAAGCCATTTCGGAGATATCCGTAATTAATTATTCAAATTTTTCACTGCTTAGCCATTCTTTTAATGTCCTGTCAATATTCGATTGTTTCTCGCAATTGCATGGAAACAGTACGGAATTTTAAGGCTAGCGTATAGCTTCCAGTTCTTAAACTTCTGACTAATGCTGTTCCCTTTGATTCTAAAACGAAATGTGTAGTGCAGCTATTTCTGCAAAACCTTATTTGGATTGAAATGAAGTAGGTAGAAAAATAAGTTTTATAAAGACCAGTTTGTATACCCACTAATATGCACTAGAAGGTAGAGAATGTCTTTTCAATACATCACATTAGTTTTAATAAAATACTTCAGTTTATAAATAATTATAGTTTGTGATATACGCCTAAAAATAATTATAAATTAAACGTTACCATAAAATTTTCTTTTGTAACGCTTAAATTGTATGCACAATTTATATAGGTGAAATAAACTGCATGGGTTTGAGGCAATATTTTATATCACAACACTGTGAATGCCAGAGTGATTGTAGTGTAAATTAACATTATTGTATGACAATGATTTTAGATGTTTGTTAATTATAAGCATTGTTAGGAAATAAGTTTACACGGCCTCACTGAAACTGACAGTAGAAGTGGGTAACAATGAAACGAGGGGGTGAGTTGTTTATTAATAAGAAGAGACAAACAAATGACGTCAGAGTAGCGTGCCTTTCTTTAGAAATGGAGGGAATATCTTCCCTAGAGCATATGTGTTCGTAATTTTGATTGGATAAAGAAATAGACTCTAATTTTGGCGCGCTTTATTAACCAATAGCAGGTCGATTATAATCTTTAGGCATATCGGGATGAGGGAGTATAAATTCTAAAGCCGGGGGCGGGTAACGCACAGTTCAACAGAATCATTAACGGGTTACACGTCGCACAGTTCAACAGAATCATTCACGGGTTACACGTCGCGCAGTTTAACAGAATCATTCACGAAGTTCACGTTACGCAATTTTACAGAATCTCTCGCGTCGTAAAGCTAGTTACAAAATGTGAAATACTCGAATTAATAATGTGCGGCAAATAAGTGATTATAGTTACATTCGAAAATATAACAGTTTCAGTTGGGCGTGTATCAAGAGTAAATATGTAAAATTAATGAAGTGTGACGGCAATAAAAGTGTAAAAACAAATTCTTTTATCAGTGTTATCTTTTAGTAACAACTCCTTTCCGTTTATACACCCTCTTCAAGAGATTTGCTCGACTGAGTAATAATAGCTAGCCGGAGGACAAAGAACTCAAAATTCAAAATAGTAAAACAATAACAGGCGCTAAGCAAATAAGATAACACGAACGATACCGCGACAGGTTTTGGCGTCTTATATATCAGATGTAACACTGACACTGTGTACAGCGAATGTTATAAGATGCCTTACAAAATTCTTATTTCTGCATATGTTGTATATGTCGCAGGCTTTTTGTTGAAACCTCATTTCGAAGATCCCAGGCAGATTATGAAAAGTCTGCGTATGCTGAAAGCTTGTGAAAGCACTGGTTTTGCTGCGGTATTTTATGAAATAATGGAGATTGTTAGACATATAACGTAACCCAACAAAGCTAATCTTTCTTATTTGTGAAATTTTAGAGGTCACTTCACACGGTATACAGGATTAAATTAGAATATACACCGTTTATCTTGAATTGAAAATTCGCAGTTATTACAACTGGGTTCTAAAAGCTGGTAAAGCAATAAAAACTAGAACTACAGATGGTAATACTGCTCAAAGAATTTCATATTGACAGTCCAGAATATAATAATTCTGGATGTTGCGTATGTGCTATATTGAATTTTTTATATAGTTTTTTGCGCTAATGAAAGAAAAAGCATGCTGATTAAATTGCTAAACAACAAAATTAAACTTTCTTTGTAAACGATAATTAAATGAAAACAAAAGCATAATGCAATTCCTTTTATGAAATACTAAGTTTCACCCGCGGCTTCACCCGCATAGATATTGGTATGCACAGTGCTGGTGGTGCTTGAAATGAATTATATAAAGCAAATTCTCTATGGCTACACCATTGAAAAAAAGAATATTTCAAGTTACTGCAGTTTGAAGTAATTTAATTACCTTTGCCACTGATGGCCGTCTTTTTATGTTAATTTCGTGTTGTTAAATTTACGCATAACATTTAATCAATTAATATTTACGTCAATGTAGGCATAATGCATGAAAGAAACTTATTTTTGCTCTTTTCCTCGCTTTAAGCAACTTAATCTGTTGTATAGTTTTGTTATTTCCTTTTGTAATTCATTCACGTGTATACTTCACCGGATGTATGTGTAACTTTTTAATTCGGCTCGTAATTTGCATGCAAGAACCCGCTTGCTACTAAGATCAGAATTTTTGGGAAACCTATGATGCACTATATATTTTGTTCTCTTGATTTGTGCATTATAGTTCTCGCATACAGTTATAAATGAAATTGAGTTTTATTTATGGACAGTGTTTAACGACATTGGCATCCCATTTTATACGTATTGGACTCGAAATACCAGAAAGTTTGCTCAGAGGCCTCCTTATCACGCTTGGGGTTCTTTTTGAGGCAGAATTTTTAACACTTAAATGATATCAGTCTAATTATATAATATAATAAAGCCCGCCTAAAATCAATATGTGTATAAATAATATATAAAATGTATGTAACAGTCATTGTATTATGTTTATATAATTATGTACATGTACAATAACGTTATGTAAATGTATTAAGTAATTTAACAATGTAGGAGCTGTGAGAATAGAAGCCGAAAGTTGCTAACAATGAGATAATAATGATGTAAGCTTGAGACAACAATAAATTAGAAAGTATAATAATGCTACTAGTAATATTTGGAACAAAAATATAATATTTAGAACGTTTTTAATATATAGCCGATCAACAACTAGAAAAATCTTAAGTTAAATAAAAGTATTCTATTGGAATAGGATTAGCCAATCAGAGACTTAAAATAGAGAAATTTACAAATTTAAGCGGTAAACGCCAGACGATACTAGACAGCTTTCCAGAGCAGTTTGCTCGATACGCATTAAGTGTGAAACATAAAAAGTAGCAATAATCTCACAGCTCTACAATAGGATATATCAGTGAAGTATTATTTAATCGTGTGAAATATTAATAAAACAAAGTTAAATACCATTATAATTTGTGTAAGCCTTCATTCTTTGGCCGCATTCCCCCTGCTAAGAGATACGTGTTTCTACAAACTACTACTGACGCAGCCGAGGCAAACATGCATACATCAAATTTAAATAAACATTAAAAATACAAAGTTGATTTTTAAACGTGGAGGCGAAGGCCACTGAAAAGTGAACTGGGGGCAAAGACCACCGGAAAGGTGAACGTTGGGGCGAAGGCCACCGGAAAGTAAACTTGGAGCGAAGGCCACCGGAAACTTTGTACCGTACGTGGGGCCACAAACTACTTCATTTTACGTGTCGTAAATTTACTACACTGTACCAACGCCTTTACTTCATTTCCGAAGGAAGCCATACTGAGGATTTTTACGCCCGAAAAAAATCCATCGCCCTCCGCCGGGTTTGAACCCGCGACCTTGAGAGCTACAGTACTCCTAGACCATGGAGGACATCCCATATCCAGTTAAGACGCAATTTGCAGTTTTATCTGTTAAGTTAGTCTGTTACACACGATGGTAAAGCATTTATTTAAGGCAATATCTGTTTTATTTATCGATACTTTTATTAACGACTCTCCTCATATTCAATCCTTAAAGCATACAGTATCCAACTTAACCTAAAGACCGCGCACAGCAGTTTTCTCCGAAAAGCATAAATTTAACATGATAAACACTGTTATTCTTGAAATGTGCAAACTCGAGTTGGTAGCAGTATCTCTAATATTTTAGTGCAGAATTCTGTTTTAAAACGTAAGATAGCTCATGTGTATCTGTCATAAGTATAAAAAGAGCTACACACACGCTGTACCATTTAAGTTGATATTATAAAATACCTCTAAAACTAACGTTTGTAAAAAGAAATGTGTTTAATAAAAATTGCTTGATATTATGGGGGAAAATAAATCTTGGAAGTGTTTTGTTCGGAGGACATTATGATAGTAAATTTAGGGTCAATTTAAACAATACGTCAAGAAATGTCTATCATTTCTCAGAGGAAACTGCAGAGTGTAACAGAAAATGTTCTAAGCAGGTGCCAGAAATGCTTGAACAACGAAGCGAGGCACTTGCAACACCCCCTTGCTTGTATATGTACGTGATCAAAAGTATCCGGACACCTGGCTGAAAATTACGTACAAGTTCATGGCGCCCTTTATCGGTAATGCTGCAAGTCAATATTGTGTTGGCCCACACTTAGCCTTGACGACAGCGTTCACTCTTGCGGGCATATTTCCAATCAGGTGCTGGAAGGTTTCTTGGGGAATGACAGCCCATTCTACACGGAGTGTGGAACAGAGGAGAGGTATCGATGTAGGTTGGTGAGGCCTGGCACGAAGTCGGCGATACAAAACATCCGAAAGGTGTTCTATAGGATTCAAGTCAGGATTCTGTGCAGGACAGTTCATTACAGGGATATTATTGTCGTGTAACCACAGCCCGTGCAGTATGAACAGGCGCTCGATCGTTTTGAAGGATGCAATCGCCATCCGCGAATTGCTCTTCAACAGTGGGAATTAAGAAGGTGCTTAAAATATCAATGTAGGTCTCCGCTGTGATCGTGCCACGCAAAAGTACAAGGGGTGCAAGCCCCTTCCAGGAAAACCACGACCACACCATAACACCACCACCACCTCCGAATTTCACTGTTGACACTACACACTCTGGCAGATGACGTTCACCGGGCATTCGCCATACCCAACCCTGCCATCGGATCGCCACATTGTGTAACGTGATTCGTCACTCCACACAACGTTTTATCACCGTTCAATCATATAATGTTGACGCTCCTTACAGCAAGCGAGGCGTCGTTTGGCATTTTCCTGCGTGATGTGTGGCTTATGAGCAGCCGCTCGACCATGGAGCCCAAGGTTTCTCACCTCACGCCTAACTGTCATAGTACTTGCACTGGATCCTGATGCAGTTTGGAATTCCTTTGTATGGTCTGGATAGATGTCTGCCTATTACTCTTTACGACCCTCTTCAAACGTCGGCAGTCTCTGTCAGTCAACAGACGAGGTCGGCATGTACGCTTTTGTGCTGTAGATGTCCCTTCACGTTTCCACTTTGCTATTACACCAGAAACAGTGGACCTAGGGATGTATAGGAGTGTGGAAATCTCGCGTACAGACTTCTGACACAAGTAACACCCAATCACCTGACCACGTTCGAAGTCTGTGAGTTCCACGGAGCGTCCCATTCTGCTGTTTCACGATGTATAATGACTACTGAGGTCGTGGATAATGAGTACCAGGCAGTAGGTGGCAGCACAATGCACCTAAGGTGAAAAACGTATGTTTGTATGGATGTACGGATACTTTTGATCACATAGTGTATATGTACGTCAGAAATTTATTTTTCTGCTTATGTGTACATGCTATTGTGTTAGCAATAACTTAAGCGACAAACCGTGCCATGTTTACTGCGGACATCCTGTCACCCGCACAGCCGACACAGCATCCACACGCCACGAAACCGGCCCCGCCAAGGATTGCTCACCCGATATAATACATACTATTAACATTAAATTTTTTTGAAGATATACATATCTCTAAAGGTTTAAACCATTATAAAACCTGGCTTCGCCTGCAAGCTTAGCGAGTAGAATTGCATCTAAAGGTACAAAAAGTGCCCCAACTGCAAGAAGAACTGCAATAAATAAAGATATAAATCCCTTGCATCGCGTGGTTTTATGGCACGTTTTTCAGAAAAGCATTGTCGCTATATTCAAAAATAAAAGCCGCGAAATAAATCGGAATGAAGACCAAAAACACAGATCCTGGAGAAGGAAATATGAGGGTTTGTGTGTTTTATTGGGAGTGAACCATAGTGAAAATTTTCATAGCTGCATATATTTCTTGTAGAGTAAGGAAGAGGTAATATTTGTTCGTCTTGGATGAGGAACATATTGGTTTTACTGGCTAGGAAGTCGGTGTAGTACTCCTATATATGCTCCCCGGGGTAAGAGTGGTACGAGGGGGGATGGATTGGCAGGGAATAAAGAAAGAGAGATGAAACTAAAACTGTTAAAGGTGGTAAAGAAAAGAGATGAAGAGAAGCAAAGACAACCCCTTTTTCTTGGAACAGAAGATCGATGTGAAAGACAAAGACAGAACTAAGGATATTACGTCATTCACTGCCTTACCCAACTCGGCTCTCAATATCTTGCTTATGGTTAATAAACGTTACATACCGTGTTATCAGTGGCGAGTCACGATTATATTTGGTGAAGATAACTTTGGATGTAGGATTAAAACGCGCTACATGCCGAAATAAATACCGCATACCGTTATCAATGGTAATTCACGATTATATTAGGTGAAGGTGTCTCCGGATATAGGATTAGGACGCTATATACCAATAAATCCCACATAACGTTATCAGTGATAAGCCACGATTATATTAGGTGAAGATACACTACAACTACATGATCGAAAGTATCCGGAATCCAGACACATGGCTGAAAATGACGACTAGTTCATGGCGCTCTCCATCGGTAATGCTGCAAGTCAATATAGTGTTGGCCCACCCTTAGTCTTGAGGACAGCGTTCACCCTTGCAGGCATACTTTCAATCAGGTGCTGGAAGGTTTCTTGGGGAATGGCAGCCCATTCTTCTCGGAGTGCGGAACTGAGGAGAGGTATAGATGTAGGTCGGCGAGGCCTGGCACAAAGTCGGCGTTCCAAAACATCCCAAAGGTGTTCTAGGAATCAAGTCAGGACTCGGTGCAGGCCAGTCCATTACAGGGATGTTATTGTCGTGTAACCACTCTGCCACAGCCCATGCAGTATGAACAGGTGCTCGATCGCGTTGAAAGATGCAATCGCCATCCCCGAATTGCTCTTCAACACTGGGAAGCAAGAAGGTGCTCAAAATATCAATGTAGGTGTGCGCTGTGATCGTGCCACGCAAACCAGGAAAAACAAGACCACACTATAACACCACCACCTCCGAATTTCACTGTTGGCACTACACACGCTGGCAAATGACGTTCACCGGGCATTCGCCATACCCACACCGTGCCATCGGATCGCCACATTGTGTACTGTTATTCGTCACTCCACACAACGTTTTGCCACTGTTTAATCGTTTAATGTTGACTGACGCTCCTTACACCAAGCGAGGCGTCGTTTGGCATTTTCCTGCGTGATGTGTGGCTTATGGGCAGCCGCTCGACCATGGAATACGAGGTTTCTCACCTTGTGCCTAACTGTCATAGTACTTGGAGTGGATCCTAATGCAGTTTGGAATTCCTGTGTGATGGTCTGGATAGACGTCTGGCTATTACTCTTTACGACCCTCTTCAAATGTCGGCGGTCTCTGTCAGTCGACATACGAGGTCGGCTGTACGCTTTTGTCCCTTCCCTTCACGTTTCCACTTCACTATCACATCAGAAACAGTGGACCTAGGGATGTTTAGGAGTGTGGAAATCTCGCTTACAGACTTCTGACACAAGTGACACCCAATCACCTGAACACGTTCGAAGTCCGTGAGTTCCACGTAGCGTCCCATTCTGCTGTTTCACGATGTCTAGTGTCTACTGAGGTCGCGGATAATGAGTACCAGGCTGTAGGTGGCAGCACAATGCACCTAAGGTGAAAAAGTATGTTTGTGGGGATGTCCGGATGCTTGTGATTACATAGTGTATATAATAAATCTTTTATACACCGATTTCATGTTTATGTAAAAACGGAGGTTAACTTTCTGGACGGCCCAGAGACATTCATGTGGCCTTCTCTTCCCTCCATCGTTTATTAGTGGATATGAAACCATCATTACTAAGTTTAATTTTCTGCCTACTTCATTTGAATTCAGATAAACCTTTCCGGAAATACCTACATTACAAATTTTGTTATAGATACAAAGGGAACAGCTATGTTCAAATATTTTAGAACTAAACTGCATACGCTGGCCTTATAATTCAATAAGCCTTCCATAACATCATCAGAAAAGCTGAAAATAAACAGGACTTTAAAAGAATGATGTCTTGAACATTTCAAAACTTATTAACCCATATCTCAGAAAAGGCTTATGCCACGAAAATAATTATTTTCCAAATGAATTGTGCATTCTTTAGAGATCTACATTTTTTTGTGCAGACGTTGTCTATTGCTTAACGTTTACCAGTTATACGTGGTTATACAAAGTTTCTTCCAAACAAAGACTTCACAGATATTCCCAGAAAATTCAAGATATACGTTTTGTCTAGCAAAATATCTTTAATATTTGGCATTTTAATAAACGTTATTAGTTTAGAAAATCAAAATTTTTGAATAGTGTTCCATATAAGGTGTAGTTTTTGATAGGCAATTTTCTTGAAAATCTTCGAATCACGTCTTTGGAAGATACTGAACTTAAATTTAGTATTTTACACACCACGCTCACAAAGACGTACACACGAATCTTTTTCTAACAAAGCATTTTTAGGGTTTAGGGATCCTCAAAACATATATTTCTGGTGAAATTTTGACCTAACATTTTGGGGCGGAATACAATACTTTCCCTATTTACCTTACGTAGTACCGAAAGTAAAAATAAGGCTTTGAAAACATTCAGTAATAAAACTATAGAATGATTACAGTTTCTATGTTGACCTGTGTTCCAGAGACATGGACAGTTGCTCTTTAAATTAAAGCTGAAATACTGCTTAAATGAAGCGTCTTACGTCAAGAGCAGACGGCTTATACAAAACCAGAATTTAAAGAAAGAAACAAGATAGCAATTGTATATAGAAGAAATAAACACCCTTATGGGAAAGGAAATTTTAAAACAGTAAGAGAAGAAAACCTAGGTTAGGAGAGGATATGTAAACTTTAAAATCCTTTGGCTAGGTCCTTGAAGGAATTCATTAAGTTGGAACATGCAATTGAAAAGGGTATTGTTATACAACTCACATTTCTTTATTAACGGATATCTCAGCACATAAGATATGTATATTACTTGATCATATCGCCATGGACATAAAAGAAAATGTCGACATAACACAAGGAGTAATCCGAATGCAATCGAATCAGGAGACCTCAAAGCTGCCTGTATAATTTTAATCTACATCATCCAGACTATTGTAAGAGCTCGCAAGAGTACCTCCCTAATTGAGGATTTACGGTTTGTTTGGGTTTTTATCTCTTAAATTATTTTAAATTACAACACCTCAGAACTGAACCGCTGATAGAAGTCTTTGAGATGCGTAATTATGTATGCTATGGATCCTGTATGAAGGAAGCAAGATTACATAAATGAGGCGCTCTTTCGAAGAAAATGGAACTGTTACTTTGGGCAGAATTGATGTATGAAATTGAAACTGAGTTTTATTTATGGACGCTCTTTAACTGCCGCGGTTCTTTGCGTCAAATTCTATTATTGGGCGTGAAACATCGGTAATTTTGCTCAGATGCCTCTATCAGGCTTGAGGTTCTGTTACGTGCCGTAAATGTACGACACCGGACCAGCGGCTTTACTTCCCTTCCGAAAGAAACCATGTTATGGAGTCCGCCGGGTTTGAACCCGCGACCTCGGGAACTAGAAGCTAGCATGGTAACCACTACACCACGGAGTACGATGGATTGATGCATCTAATGCATAACATGGTCTCTTAACATTCTCATTTGCATGTAGTTTCCTAATTCGTATATTAAGCAACTAAGACTATTAAGCACCAATTTTCTTACCTTCTTTCTTACTTTCATCAAAACATACCGTTAGTAGGTATGTATCACCGTTTTAAAGAATAGATGTCTCAAATATTAATGTTGTTAAACATGAAAGTTATTTGGAGTGACACAGTTGAGATATAATTGTAACATTTAATGAAGCCTTTAAATAATACTAAATCTGATGTCGTACACTCACATGACATTCTTTACTCCTGTAAAACTATTTTTACACACGCTTATTCTCCATATGCTTCATGTTAATCGAGGTATCGAGATGTTAATCTTATTGCTAATTTTCTTGTAGATGCAAGGGGAATTGGTAGCCCGTAAGCGATAGTCAAATATTTTAAGAGCTGGTTGCTATGTGGAGTATTCCATTCTCTTTGCATTAGCAGGACAAAACAAATTCTGATGTGTTACACTCACATGACTTTCTCTGCTCTTGTACATACTAGTTTTACAAACGCTTATTCTCCATGTGCTTCATGTTAATCGAGATGTAAATCTTATTGCTGATTTTCTTGTAGGTGGAAGTGAAATATGGTAGGTTTTAAGCGATAGTCAAATGTTTTAAGAGCTGGCTGCTATATGGAGCATTTCATTCTCTTTGTATGTCCAGGACATAAAAATGAATAACGAATTCCCATTTGAGAAAAAGTATTGGAAATGCTAAGGGAATAACAAGCAATATCTCGAAAATGGTACACTCAACAAAAAAACGGCATATGACATAAATTGTGTATTTTAACGATGTCTACATTTTTGTGTAGTAAAATTTTGTCTATCTTATGGTTTACCAGTTATGCAAAGAAGAATACTTTTGGAAACATTCCCAGAAAATTCGAAATATACATTTCATTTGTCATGATAATATCTTAAACATATGATATTTTAATAAAAATCGTTTGAGCCATTTTTCAAAAGATTAAAATTTTCGAAAATATTCCATGTAAAGGGTAATCTGGGGTGAGGGATTTTCTTGAAAACCTTCGTGTCGCGTCTCTGGAAGATACTGAACCTAAATACCAAGTTTGGTGTTTATCCGACTGTTCGTTTCTGAGTTATGCTGTTCACAGACACACACATAGACACACACACGGAAATGTTTCCAAAAACATGTATTTCCGGTGAAATCTCGGTATCCAATGTTTGGGTTGAATGCAATTCATCCCCTACTCACTATACGTAGTAGAGAAATTAAGAATCTGATGTGTTACGCTCACATGACTTTCTCTACTCTTGTACAAACTATGTTTACAAACGCTTATTTTCCATATGTTTCATGTTAATCGAGATATCGAGATCTTAATATTATTGCTAATTTTCTTGTGGATGCAAGGGGAATTGGTAGGCTTTAAGCTATAGTCAAATATTTTAAGAGCTGGTTGCTATGTGGAGTATTCAACTTTATTTGCATTACCAGGACAAAAAAATTGAATAACGAATTTGAGAAAAAAATATAAGTATTGGAAAATGTAAGGGAATAACAAGCAATATTTCGAAAATGGTTCACTCTACAAAAAAAAATGTATATATGACATAAAATGTGTATTTTAACGCGATCTATATCTTTTGTGCAGTAAAATTTTATCTATCTCTTATGGTTTACCAGTTATGCAAAAGTCGTTTACAATGAAGAATACTTTTGGAGACATTCCCAGAAAATTCAAGATATACATTTCATTTGTCATGAAAATATCTTAAACATATGATATTTTAATCAAAACTGTTAGGGGCATTTTTGAGAAAAACAAAATGTTCAAAAAATGTTCCATGTAAAGGGTAATCTAGGGTGGGGGGGAATTTCTTGAAAACCTTCGTGTCGCATCTCTGGAAGATACTGAACCTAAATATCAAGTTTGGTGTTTATCCGAATGTTCGTTTCTGAGTTATGCTCTTCACACACACACACACACACACACACACACACACACACACACACACACAAGGACATGTTTCTATTTCCGGTGAAATCTCGGTATCGAGTTATTGGTTGGAATGCAATACTTCCCCTACTTACTATACATAGTAGAGAAAATAAAAACTACCTAAAATATACGTAGCATACAGATTTAAAAAGCAGAGGAAAATGACGTTCAATTGTACATCCGAGGTAAACAGTACAAGTTTTGTGCGCAGGGCATTTAGGAAAATTTTGGAAAATTGCTTCTTGTCACGACTTTTATGATTTTCTGACGCAACATCCCAAACTGAATTCCTAATACGAATTTTTTCCATAAAATGTTGTGTATCCAACTGATAAAAGTCTGAACGCCAAAAAACAGATTACTTTGACATGTGAAAGCACAAATCACATTGAAAATTCAAGGGGGAAAGGGGGATTTTCTTGAAAACCTTCGTGTCACATCTCTGGAAGATACTGAACCTAAATACCAAGTTTGGTGTTTATCCGACTGTTCGTTTCTGAGTTAGGCTGTTCACAGACAGACACACGCACATGTTTCCAAAAATGTTTTATATGCATTCAGTACACCTCAAAACATGTATTTCCTGTATAATCTCTGTTTCGAATTTTTGGGTGGAATGCAATAGTTCCCCTACTTACTATACGTAGTAGAGAAATTAATAAGCTTTAGTAAGAATATTTTATATACCCTAATAAAGATAGAGGGTCATGTGAAAGTCATGTGAATGTATCTCATCAGATATTTTTCCGAATTAAGAGCCATTAACAATATTACAACACACAGGGATCCATACTAGTTGTCCAAACAGGCTAATTCGTAGAACTGATTTCTCAACAATATACAGAGGGACACGTGCATGCATAAATAGAGCACAAAACAGCATGCAGCTTCGCATCATTCCTTGTCGTGTGACATGAAATCGCATGCATAAATGAGACCTCACAGTTGGTAGGTGCAGGATTTGATTCCTATTGGACCGGCCACTCTAACCTTTGGTTTTTTAGCTGGTTGGTAGGCGACTGCTGGACGCACGATTCCGCACCGTGGAGCCGACGTGTGAACATCGGCGTCTTCAGGGACGTCCTCCTCGGTCTGCTTGGGCAGCACAGCACCATCCTGGGCAACATCAGCGCCATCGACCGCCGCTTCTTGAGACACCTCAGCGGCAGCTAGCGGTAACTCCATCATCCACCGGCAGCCATCACCATAGCGGCAAGCAGTGGGCACAGCACCCCCTTCTAGCTTGCCGCTCGACCGCGAGAGTGCGAGCCGCCTTCACCGCCTCCCACTGGCGGGCAGTGGACTTGCTTCCCCTTCTAGCCCGCCAGAAAAAGGCCCGTCCGGGCGAATCGTCGAGCGGAGCCGGGCAAGTAGTGGACTTGGCTTCCCCTGATAGCTTGTCCCTGGTCTCTCGCTAAGGTCCAGCGGTAATTCTTGAGAACAGGTTTTCCCTTATTTCTCACTACTCTCTGACTATCATCTATTTTTCCAAGACTTGGACGCACTGACTGACGGACCACGTGACAGCGGGTTTGCAAGACCACAGCCAAGGGTCAGGACCTCTGGTCCGGCACCCAGGGCCGATATGGCTCATACAGGCGCCTCCCTCGCGGAGGTCCGGTCCTCTGCGGACAGCCGAAGGGCAACCGCGCCGACCCTGGACCCAAATGACGGGCAAGTACCAGAACCCAGCTCCTTCTCCCCTCCCATACTGGGAGCTTCAATCAAAGGTAGGTCCAAGGGATCTAAGAGGAAGGCTACGGCCCCTCAGAAGATCACTGCCGGTGTAACACCAGCAATCCCCTCTCACCCCTCCTTCACACCTCTGCCTGATTCGGAGGAGGGGGAGTCCGAACTCGACGGCTTCACTGTCGTCGAGGGAAGGAAAAGGGCACCCCCGGGTTCCAAACCTAACTCGGGCGCGAGCAAGCAGACACCACCACAGGTTACAATACAACCCCCATCCAAAAGGGGGGCCAAGCTACCGCCAATCATAGCGGACTCCTTCAGGGATCATATAGGAGTCATGCGGCGGCTGGCGGCAAAGATAACGGGCGGCTTTGAAGCAAAGCGCAAGCCCTACAAGGTCCATATACAGACCTTCACGCCCGAAGATTTCGAGGCAGCCAAGCAGGTACTGAGAGACCTGCACATTCCTTTCTACTCTTACTCGCCGCAACGCCCACATGTGGAGCGCCGGGTGATCAGGGGCCTAGACTCAGAGTGCCAGCCGGACGACATCAGGGCAGCGCTCCTAGAGGAACACAACATTTCTGTCTCGGCTTTGGCACAGCTAAGGAAGACTATTATTACCGAGGAAGGTCCGGTCAAGGTTCCGATGCCTCTCTACCTCGTCGTTGTGGACAAGGTCCCTGGCGAGGAGAACCAGTTCATTGACGCTGTTCTGGTGCTGTTCCACACGGTCGTAAAGGTTGAACGCTTTTACGGCCAAGGTGGACCAGTGCAATGCCACAGATGCATGGGCTTCCATCACTCCACCCTGGCGTGTGAGCGCAAGCTTGCATGCCTGCGCTGTGCTGGACCCCATCTTCTGCGGGATTGCGAAAAGGCACCCGAGGAGAAGACATGCGCTAACTGCCGCCAGGACCACGTCAGTGTCTACAAGGGCTGCGTGGCGAGGCAGCGGATCATTGAGAGCCGCCGACAAGTACAACCGGCCCCGGCTACAGTCCGATCGGGAGTTTCCTTTGCGGCCGCTCTCAAGAAGGCCGAGACGACGCTCCAAGGAGCGGGAGGAGCTTCGGCTTCTAAGGAGGGACCAACAGAGACGCCGAGTACCACTGCGGCGACGACGGCGACAACCTCGCCCGAGGAAGTGCCACAGCAGGAACAACCAACAGAGCAACAACGAACGAAACGTCAGAAGAAAAACAACAAGAAGGAACAGAACAAAGGTCCTGCACCTACAACCATGCCGGGCCAATCACAGGCCCCGGCTACTCAACAGACCCTAGCCCCGCCCACAGTGGTGGCTCGTCAATCACCAGCGACCGCGGCAGAGCCCCAAACTCCGGTCACTGCCGTGCCAGATACACCGGCGCACCCGGTTACAACACCGGCCTCCATGGCAGGCTTTGGGGACACCATCTCCCAAACAGATTTAGAGGAATTCCGGGCCCTATCCCTGTGGTTTGGTGACCTCATCAAAAAGGCCCTACCTGCGCTACGAAACTGCAAGCTGCAACTCGCTAACCCGTAGTTAAGCCCCATTCAAAAGCACCAAGTCATACTCGAAACGCTGGAGCTCTGTTCCCTAACTCCGCTTCGTAATGGCTGCTAGACTCGTCCGGAGACCATTACGAGCTGCGTTCTGGAACGCTAACGGAGTGAGGGGGCATTACCCCAGCGTACTTGAGTTTGTTACCTCCTACGGAATTGATATTCTAATGGTCTGTGAAACACACTTGATTGCTGGTACTAACTTCTCGCTGCCAAGTTACGTCACCCATCGGCAAGATCGGGTCGGCCGACCGGGGGGCGGTACAGCTATATTCATCAAAAATCATATCACGCATACACCTTTCCCTCTCCCACCACTACAGCATGTGGATACCTGTGCCATTCGGCTTGCCATTGGCGGGCTAGACACATTGCTGATAGCGGTTTATGACCCTCCAGACAATCGCTTCTATGAAGCAGATTACCGAACCCTACTCAACCTACACCCAGTGGTTTGCATTGCAGGAGACCTCAACGCGAAGCACGGGCTCTGGCACAGCCGCACGGTTAAGCAGAAAGACCGCGGACTCTACCGCCTCATCAGCGGAGACCCAAGCCTAATCGCGCACGGACCGAGAGGGCCTACGTTCTATCCGGCCCGCGGCAGGCCGGATATTCTCGACATCATGATCACCAAAAACATTCCATTCCATCTAGAGCTCTCGGCGGTAAACGAGCTAGATTCCGACCATGGCCCTGTCCTGGTGGATTCCAACGTTTCAATGCCAGCACTGGTCAGCCCAGACTGGGTAAACGAGGTCGACTGGTATGCAGCCGTCCATGAACTGAACCAGTCTGTCAACCCGCGGCCACGCATCGATTCCATCGATGCGCTGGAAGCGGAGGCGGCAGACTTCTCCCAACAGATCCTGAATGCGGTACGTGCACATACCCACCGCATCCCGTCTGACATCCCCAACCCGAGAACCATCCCTAATGAACTCCGGCAGCTGCTAAAAGTCAAGGCAACTATACGGAAGCTATGGGGGCGTTTCCGCCATCCCAGGATAGGGGCAGTATACCAGCGGTTCAGAACCCTGGCAAGGCGACTGCTCCGTGTGCACAGAAAGGAGGCCTGGGAAAGAACAATGGAGACTGTAAACCTACAGGAAAAGAAACCATGGCGGATAATCAAATCCTTGAGGAAGGATAAGACCCAGTACCAGCATCCATTGCGCGGCACCCGCGGGAGACTCGCTTTCGAGCCCCGCGAAAAAGCCATGGTGTTTGCGGACCATCTAGAACTCCAATTCGAACCGCGGGAGGACCCCCAGGACGAAGACTTTACTGAACTCGTGGAAGCGACTGTGGATTACCTCTACGAGAAACCACAACCGCGCCACGAGGAGGTCCACCTTCCCATAGTCACCCCTAAACAGGATGGCTTCCGAGATCCGAAAACTCAACCATAACAAATCCCCTGGACATGACGGCGTCACGGCGCCCATGCTCCAGCACCTTCCCAAGAAGGCCGTAATCCACTTGACACGGATTTTCAATGCATGCCTTCACCTCCGTCACTTTCCAACTAGTTGGAAGGAGGCGCGGGTGGTATGCATTTTAAAGCCCGGCAAGGATCCGGTCTTTCCATGCAGTTACCGCTCCATCACCTTGCTCCCAACCGTCTCAAAAGTCTTTGAGCAGTTGATCCTTGCCCGCCTTACACCTCTTTTTGAGGAAAGGCAGCTCCTCCCGGACCATCAGTTTGGTTTTCGCCATAGGCACTCCACAACCCTGCAGTTACTGCGACTGGCCGAGAACGCCTCCCTGGGCTTCCAGGAGAACTTCAAGACCATAGCAGTGCTGCTGGACGTAGAGAAGGCCTTTGCCACAACGTGGCACCAAGGCCTTTTGTACAAACTCAAGGAGTCAGACATCCCTCCCGCCTATCGCACATTCAGGGTGAGAGTGGAGGGGAAGGTTTCCTCAGTCCGTCCCATAGCCGCTGGAGTCCCGGAAGGCAGTGTACTGTCCCCGCTTCTCTTCGCGGCCTACATGTCGGACTTCCCCACGGAACCCAGGACTGTTACGTGCCAATATGCCGACGATGTCCTCATAATGGCACAGAACAAGAATGCCCGATTCTGTTTCCCTCCACTACAGCGACAGCTCCGAGCCATTGGCAGGTGGAGCGAAAAGTGGAGGATGGCCATCAGCCCGGGGAAGAGCTCTGCGCTTCTCCTGGCGAAGGTCCGTCGGTGGCGGCCCGGGCGGCCTCTGATGTTGCGGCGGAGGAGAATCCCCTGGGTTACCTCAGCAAATTCCTCGGAGTCACGCTCGACCGCGGCCTCACTTTCGCGCCACATGTCAGGGCAAAGTTCGGCCTCGGCCACTCCGCGCTCAGGCAGCTGTACCCTGTATTCCGCTCTACAATGCCCATACGCCTCAAACTACGCCTATATCAGGCGATTATCCCGCCCCTGATTCTTTACGGCTGCGAGGTCTGGGGATCGGCGGCAGCGATCACCATCTGCAGGCTGCAAACCGTTCAGAACAGGGCGCTTCGGATGATCTATGATACCGGGCGTAGATTCCCATCCCATATCCTACATACCCATTTCGGTCTCCCATACATCGTGGACGTAGTGCGGGAGAGAACCCGCACCATGTACACGAAACTCACCTACCATACCAACCAGCTGGTTAACTCTTTGGGCAGCTATGACCACAAGGCCCCGCGGCGGAGGAAGAGCTACCGGTTGCCGAAAGACGGCTTGGGCCCCCGAGGCTGAGGTCTGCCAATCCCTCATTTCACAAACTTCCCCAAGTTAAGCAGCATTGGGCCCGGTCGCTAGCTGGATGAGTGACCATTTAGGAGCGATCCGCCCTGCCGCCAACTTGAGTACCCCCATCCTATTACCTGCATTCCCATCTTGCTTTGCTGCCATGCCGGCCTGCTTAACTTGACGACCACACAAGCGGTCACCCAAGTTAAGCAGCATTGGGCTTGGTCACCACGTGGTCGCTAGTCCGCCCATGAGGCGACACCGGGACCCAGCCAATGGTAGCGCAGAAAGCTAAACCTCGCCCAAGACAGACATAAATCAAAAGCTTGTGTACATTCTTTTTATCCTTCTATATCGCACAGGTAAAGCCGCTTACGCGGCTAGGTACTGTGGCGATTATATTCCGCCCAGGAGAACCTGGGCGACCTGTTCTCGATTGCTGGATTGCTGGAGGCGACTGCTGGAGTATACAATACAACAAATTTTCCTATCCTCATTTAATTTCAATTCCTTATTTTTACCTTCTCTACTACGTATAATAAGTAGGGGAAGTATTGAATTGCACCCAAAAATTTGATACCGAGATTTCACCCGAAATATATGTTTTGCGATCCCCTGGATCCAAAAAAAAAATTTTTGGAAATATGTCCGTGTGTGTGTCTGTGTGTAAACAGCATTACTCAGAAACGAACAGTCGGATAAACACCAAACTTGGTATTTAGGTTCAGTATCTTCCAGAGATGCGACACGAAGGTTTTCAAGAAAATCTCTGTTTACATGGAAAATTTTTCGATGATTTTAATTTGCTCAAAAATGGCTCTAGCGCTTTTGATTAAAATATGATATGTTTAAGATATTTTCATGACAAATTTATCTCGAATTTTCTGGGAATGTCTCCAAAAGTATTCTTCATTGTGAACGACTTTTGCATAACTGATAAACCATAAGAGAGAGACAAAATTTTACTACACAAAAATGTAGATATAGTTAAAATACACAATTTATGTCATATACATTTTTTTGGTTGAGTGAACCATTTTCGAGATATTGCTTGTTATTCCCTTAAAATTTTCAATACTTATACTTTTTCTCAAATTCGTTATTCATTTTTTTATGTCCTGAACATACAAAGAGAATGGAATGCGCCACATTGCAACCAGCGTTTAAACGATTTGACTATCGCTTAAAACCTACCATATTACCCTTGCAGCTACGAGAAAATTAGCAATAAGTTTGACATCTCGATTAACATGAGACATATGGAGAATAAGCGTTTGTAAAAATAGTTTGTACAAGAGCAGAGAAAGTCATGTGAGTGTAACACATCATATTTTTTTGAGTCGAAAGATCAGGCGAGTGGACGAGGCGTTTGGTGGTAGAGTTTGCTTTGTGAAACTGTGTTCGATATGGGTGGCGGCGTCAGAATGTAAAATCCTGAGGCCTTAGTGGCCCCACCTATATCCGAGACTGCTGCGAATAGAAGATTGCGCACTTGTGTACCGAAAGCCTCCTTCGCTACCTGATAAACATAGCACTTGCTGCTACCATTGAACAGACTTACTGAAAAGTAGGAAATATGGAAGTCTTTCAACCTCATACATGGATATAAAATAGATAAAATCCAAAACTACCTACTTAGTTCAATAGTCATATTGGATTCGCAGGGTGTTCCCTAAGAACTATGTAGAAGGAAGTGTATCATGAACTAAGAAACACCTTCAAGTCGACTGTATCGAAGTTATTATGAGAGCATTATTACTTTCCATAAAGCAGTGTGAAGTATAGTATAAAAGAGAATGACCTCTGAAATATCTGGTATTAAATTTTACTTGTGAGCGCAGTTTCATTATTAAAATTAAATGTAAACGCCAAGTGGAGCAAAGAAAGGAGAAAGCCGTCTTGGGAGACAGAGAGAAGTGATACGGAAATACCTTGGCAACGCCACTGTTTCACTCCTAGGTACTTTCCTGCAAAAGCGCTTTTATGCAATACAATGGAAAGGAAGCTAATAACAAGCAAAGTAAAAGGAAAAACACGATGTTTACCGGAACTGGCAGAGACGTCTACGTGATTCCTGCAAATATGAAAAACGGCTTTGGAGTGGCGTCGTTTCCCGGCAGCGCCCGTATGAAACATATTGCTGTGTCTTAATATCCTCTCCACTATTGTGCAGCATGGCACGGCTGCATGATTGAAACGCGAAACCTTCCTTGCTCTCGCACCTCTTGCACAAGTAAGCCGATGAAATTCCACGTACGCTTTATGGTTTCTACAGGGCGTTCACAAAACAGAGATCTATCAGTTTTAAGAGCTGCGGTGTAGCGGTTATTATGCTAACCTCTAGTTCCGAAGGTCACGGGTTCAAACCCGGCGGAGGGCGATGGATTTTTTTCGGGCGTAAAATCCTTAGGATGGCTTCCTTCGGAAGAGAAGTAAATCCGGTGATTTACGGCACATAAAAGAACCTCAAGCCTGATAAAGAGGCCTCTGAGCAGAATTACCGATCTTTCACGCCCAGTATAGAATGGGACGCTAAGGACCACAGCAGTTAAAGGGCGTCCATAAATAAACTCAATTTAATTTAATTTCTCCCCCCACAAAAAAAGAATGCGCTTTCGACGTATCTCTCAGGAAAAGTTGTAATAAATACTTGAATATGCCTTGCGATATCTGCGCCCCCCTTGTCTCACTTTTTGCTCTTGCTCACTGCCATTATACGAGGGAAATAAAAAAGGCTGTCCCTAATTTTTTCGGTCAAATTACGAATGTAAAACAAAACCAACATTTACATTCGAAGTAGTAGACTTTTCATGGGCCGCTCCTCATAGTTTCCAGCTGCTGCCGGCGGCAGCGCTTCTGTCAGTGCATTCAAAATGGCAGGTGTGCTTAACTGCGGTTTTAAGAGTGTCGGTCCTCGTAGCCGTGGGCGCTCCGCCAAGCTGAGGGTCGCAGGTTCGAGTCCCGTCATGGGCATGAGTGTTTGTTAGTGTGTCTAATTACAGTAATAGAGGTAATCCAAAACAGTAAAAACACAGTAATGATAAACTGACTAACCAAGGGAACCTTTAAAAAAATGTGATGTGTTACACTCGGATGACTTTCTCTACTCTTATACAAACTATTTTTACAAACTCTTATTCTCCATCTATTTCATATTAATCGAGATAAACATTTGCAGAAACGATCTTTTGACATGCAAAGAGAATTACATTTTACACATAGCGACCAGTTCTAAAAATATTTGACTATCACTTAAGGCGTACTATGTTCCCCTTGTTTTGTATTTGCAAGGACAATATAGAAATACATAGAAATGCCTTTAAGCATAGACATATCTCTTAATAGTCGGTTGCTATGTGCAGCACCATTCTCTTTGCCACAGATTAATACTCTTTGCATATCCAAGACAAAAAAAATGAATAACGAACTCCCATTTGAGAAAGAGTATAAGTATTGGAAAATTTAAGGGAATAACAAGAAATATCTCGAAAATGGTTTACTCAACAAAAAAATATATATGACATAAATTGTGCACTTTGACGCGATCTATATTGCTTGTGTAGTAAAATTTTGTCTATCTCTTATGGTTTACCAGTTATGCAAAAGTCGTTCACAGTGTTTATCCGAATGTTCGTTTCTGAGGTATGCACAGACAGACAGACAGACCGACACAGACACACAGGACATGTTTCCAAAAATGCTTTTTATGGATTCAGGGGGTCTCAAAGCATGTATTTCCGGTGAAATCTCGGTATCGAATTTTTGGGTGGAATACAATACTTCCCCTACTTACTATACGTAGTAGAGAAAGTAAAAAGGGGTTAATGAATGCAATACTATATCAGGGGAGAAATAATTAAACGCATAATCTTCAACACCATAAAAGATTAGGTTTCTTAAGGAAGTTACATCTACGTGCTCACTTTCTATTTGGTTAATGTATTAAGAAAGTTTCTTTTCCTGTAAACTGCGATACCCCTTCGCCACTACTTTCACTGTTTTACCCTTAAGACTCGATGAACCACCAAACATTTACATAGTTGTTACTTAACTCTGGTTACCGAGCACTTCAGATCTTAACGACGACTTCGGTCGTTGAAACACAGCACTAAATTAAACAGATCTGTTTGCGCGTTTCTTAGCTTTGCGATTTCTCTTTGTAGAGGGAACAAAAACTCTTCTGAGTGCAATGAATTAATTATGCATTCGTAGCCATTAGCTTCGCGATTCAACGCAAATTACTTGAGCCATAGCTCGAGAGTGATATCAGTCTGGACAGTGCATGATTGATGAGAAAATGAAGATTACATCTAAGCAGGGATGGTGCTCACCGAATTGCAACTGTGAGAGACACAAAGCTGAGTTGTGGGATTTAAACCTGCCTTCCATCGAAAATATATCGAACAGCATAACGATTTTCAGCTGCAAACGTAGGCTTTACCATTTGTCTTGGCGAATATGTGCTACAAGAAGCCTGGAAATAGTAGTTTGTTTTTTACTTTCTCTTCTACGTATAGTAAGTAGGGGAAGTATTGTATTCCACCCAAAAATTCGATACCGAGGTTTCATCGGAAATATGTTTTGAGCCCCCCTGAATCCAAAAAAAGTATTTTTGGAAACATGTCCATATGTTTGTCTGTGTGTGTGCGTGTGTCTGTGAACAGCATAACTCAGAAACGAACAGTCGGATAAACACCAAACTTGGTATTTAGGTTCAGTATGTTTCAGAGATGCGACACGAAGGTTTTCAAGAAAATCCCCCACCCCAAATTACCCTTTACATGGAAACTTTTTCGAACATTTTAAGTTTCTCAAGAATGGCTTTAACGATTTTGATTAAGTATCATATGTTTAAGATATTTTTATGACAAATAAAATGTATATCTTGAATTTTCTGGCAATGTGTACAAAAGTATTTTTCATTGTGAACGACTTTTGGATAACTGGTAAACCATAAGAGATAGACAAAATTTTACTGCACAAAAAATGTAGATCGCGTTAAAATACACAATTTATGTCATATACATTTTTTTCGCTGAGTGAACTATTTTCGAGATATAGCATGTTATTCCCTTAAATTTTTCAATACTTATTTTCTCAAATGGGAATTCGTTATTCATTTTTATGTCTTGGATATGCAAAGAGTATTAATCCTTGGCAAAGGGAATAGTGCTGCACCTAGCAACCAGCTATTAAGAGATATGTATGTGCTTAAAGGCTACTGTATTTCTATATTGCTCTTGTAAATATATATTCCCCTTACACCTATAAGAAAATTAGCAATAAGATAGAGTCTGCAAATGTTTATCTCGATTAACATGAAGTAAATGGAGAATAAGCGTTTGTAAAAATAGTTTGTACAAGGGTAGAGAAAGTCATGTGAGTGTAACATGTCAGATATTTGTTTGTATTTTTTATTTCCTCAACTATGCACGATTAGTTTGAAGTCCATCGACAAACTTCAGGGGGCGATTCCTGACTAGAAATGTTTCGACAGTAGATGTCACTGAAGAACAACTTCAAACAAAGTGCCCTGGCACACAGTATATGGCCTGAATCCCATCCATGTCACAACAGGGTTGCAATGCACGCGTTCACACGTCACATCATGGATTGCCTCACTCGTTCGAATGTTCCGGGCTGTGTACGAATATCGCCACAGGCTACATGGACATGCTGTTGAAGGGTCTGTACATCAGTGCTTTTCAGATGGCCCTTCAAGTAAGAATTCAGGGAGTTTAAGTCCAGTGATCGAGCAGGCCATGCAACAGTGCCTACACCTCCTATCCAACATCTGGGGAAGATGTTGAGGTGTCGGCAAACACAATGCGGACGTGGACTGGCTCTCCATTGTGCAGCAGCCACATTGCCTGTCGTATTGCCAAAGGCACAATCTCCAGCAATGGAGGAAGTGTGTTTTGCAGGAAGTCCAGATGCGTTTCTCCGTTTAGGCGTTGTGGAAGAACAATCGGTCAAAATTAGGCGGTCGTCAATAATCCCTGCCCAAACATTACTGCTGATGATAAGCTTTAACCATTCCGTGATGATTTCCTGTATCCCACAGATGACAATTATGCAGCTTAATGATGTCATTCTACCAAAGGTCACTTCAGGTGAAGACGACTGAAGACAGAAATCCCATAATGGTGATGGCCTGTTGTACAAACTAGCGACGGAATCTTTCCTGTAGAGGAAAATCCGCCGGTGGTAATCCCTGCTGAAGGTTGTACCATGGTTGTTCTCAATATCATAAAGATGAGGCAGTATTTTTAACACTTAAATAATTTCAGTCTAATTATATAATATGTAAATTTAATAATAGCCCGCCTTGAAGCAATATGTGTATGTAATAATTTGTAAAATGTATGAAACAGTAATTGCATATGCTTATATTATGTAAACATGTTCAATAATGTTATGTGAATGCATTACGTAATTTAATAATGTAGGAGCTGTGAGAATAATAAGTTAAACGTTGCTAACAACGAGGTAACCTTGAGTCAATAACGAGTAAGAAAGTTTAACAGTACTATTTGTGATTCTTGGAGTAACAATAGTGTAATTGTAGTGACAGTTTATAAAATAGCCAATCAACAACCAGGAAAAGCTTTAGTTAAATGAAGGTATTCTATTGGAGTAGATTTAGCCAATCAGAAACTGCATTATAGCAACATTTACAAATCTAGAAGTCGGTTGCCTGCAGACAGCGTTAATAACCAGACGGAAGAAGTGTCCTCGAGAAGTATAATACGTATTCCTGCCAGACAAAAAAAAAGGTTACGTATTAAAAAGTGCAAGCATTTAATAAAAACATCTCACAGCTCTCTCTCTCCTCCTATATCTGTGAAGTGTTATTTAAATCGTATCAAGCATTAATAAAAGGAGTGAAGTAAAATTATAGTCTTTGTAAGCCTGCATTCTTGTTGCACCGCAACCTTGGCAAGAAAAACGTGTCTGTAACAAGGCCACTTGGGGCGAAGGCTACCGAAAACCGGGTACCATACGTGCGGTTGTAACTACCACAAGTTCGACTCCCCAACTGTTTAAATACAATACATCGTATTCAAATTGACTTTCCATACGTAGAAGCCTAAGCCGAACTTCAAATTGGCTTTCCATACGTGGAGCTAATAAAATACCTACCTCTCAAAGAAATGCTCCTCCACATCTACTGTACGTACAGTCCGCAGCTGGCCGTCTGTCTCAAAGGACCCATGCTCACACTAACACTGAAAAATGACTCCAAATGATGTGTGATGTGGATAGTGCTGTCAGTCAGGGTACCTCGGTACATCCGTGCTGTCTCTCGATCGTTTCCAACTGCTTGGCCATACACGAACACCATCTCCGCTTGAACCTGCAATGAATACCGGACTGTTGTGCTTCTACGTTGATTAAATTACACAATCTGCAACATACGAAAAGCAGAGTAAGTTACGAGACACAATCTGCAACACAAAAGACGTACACTGCAATTTATGCAACTCACTTAACGTACACTGCAAGTTATGAGAAACTACGAGTGCAACACACAAAACGTACACTAGAAATTCTGAGAAACTACGATTGCAACACACAAAACGTACACTGAAAGTTCTGAGAAACTACGATTGCAACACACAAAACGTACACTGAAAGTTCAGAGAAACTACGATTGCAACACACAAAACGTACACTCGAAATTCTGAGAAACTACGATTGCAACACACAAAACGTACACTAGAAATTCTGAGAAACTACGATTGCAACACACACAACGTACACTGAAAGTTGTGAGAGACTACGATTGCAACACAAAAAACACACACTGCAAGTTATGAGAAACTACGATTGCAACACAAAAAACGCACACTGCAAGTTATAAGAAACTACGATTGCAACACACAAAACGTACACTGGAAATTCTGAGAAACTACGATTGCAACACACGAAACGTGCACTATAAATTATAAGAAACCACGATTGCAACACAAAAAACGTACACTAGAAATTATAAGAAACTACGATTGCAACACAAAAATCGTACACTGGAAATTATGAGAAACTACGATTGCAACACACAAAATGTACACTGAAAGTTCTGAGAAACTACGATTGCAACACACAAAACGTACACTGAAAGTTCTGAGAAACTATGATTGCAACACACAAAACGTACACTGGAAATTCTGAGAAACTACGATTGCAACACAAAAAAACGTACATTGGAAATTATGAGAAACTACGATTGCAACACACAAAACCTACACTGGAAATTCTGAGAAACTACGATTACAACCCAAAAAACGTACACTAGAAATTATGAGAAACTACGATTGCAACACACAAAACGTACACTGGAAATTCTGAGAAACTAGGATTGCAACACAAAAAACGTACATTGTAAATTATGAGAAACTACGATTGCAATACACAAAACGTACACTGAAAGTTCTGAGAAACTACGATTGCAACACACAAAACGTACGCTGGAAACTCTGAGAAACTAGATTGCAACACAAAAAACGAACATTGGAAATTATGAGAAACTACGATTGCAACACACAAAACGTACACTGAAAGTTCTGAGAAACTACGATTGCAACACACAAAACGTACGCTGGAAATTCTGAGAAACTACGATTGCAACACAAAAAACGAACATTGGAAATTATGAGAAACTACGATTGCAACACACAAAACGTACACTGAAAGTTCTGAGAAACTACGATTGCAACACACAAAACGTACGCTGGATATTCTGAGAAACTAAGAATGCAACACAAAAAACGTACATTGGAAATTATGAGAAACTACGATTGCAACACACAAAACGTACACTGAAAGTTCTGAGAAACTACGATTGCAACACACAAAACGTACACTGGAAATTCTGAGAAACTACGATTACAACACAAAAAACGTACACTACAAGTTATGAGAGACTACGATTGCAACACACAAAACGTACACTACAATTTATGAGAGACTACGATTGCAACACAAAAACGCACACTGCAATTTATGAGAGACTACGATTGCAACACATAAAACGTACACTACAAGTTATGAGAGACTACGATTGCAACACACAAAACTTACACTACAAGTTATGAGAGACTACGATTGCAACACACAAAACGTACACTACAAGTTATGAGAGACTACGATTGCAACACACAAAACGTACACTGCAAGTTATGAGAGATTACGATTGTAACACAAAAGACGCACACTCAAGTTATGAGACACTACGATTGCAACACAAAAGACACACACTCAAGTTACGAGAGACTACGATTGCAACACAAAAGACGCACACTGCAATTTATGAGAGACTACGTTTGCAACACAAAAGACGCACACTCAAGTTATTAGAGACTACGATTCCAACACAAAAGACGCACTGCAAGTTAGGAGAGACTACGATTCCAACACAAAAGACGCACACTCAAGTTATGAGAGACTACGATTGCAACACAAAAGACGCACACTGCAATTTATGAGAGACACGTTTGCAACACAAAAGACGCACACTCAGGTTATGAGAGACTACGATTTCAACACAAAAGACGCACACTCAAGTTATGAGAGACTACGATTCCAACACAAAGGACGCACACTCAAGTTATGGGAGACTACGATTGCAACACAAAAGACGCACACTCAAGTTATGAGAGACTACGATTGCAACACAAAAGACGCACACTCAAGTTATGAGAGACTACGATTGCAACACAAAAGACGCACACTCAAGTTATGAGAGACTACGATTCCAAACCAAAAGACGCACACTCAAGTTATGAGAGACTACGATTGCAACACAAAAGACGCACACTCAAGTTATGAGAGACTACGATTCCAACACAAAAGACGCACACTCAAGTTACGAGAGACTACGATTGCAACAGAAAAGACGCACACTCAAGTTATGAGAGACTACGATTGCAACACAAAAGACGCACACTCAAGTTATGAGAGACTACAATTCCAACACAAAAGACGCACACTCAAGTTATGAGAGACTACGATTGCAACACAAAAGACGCACACTGCAATTTATGAGAGACTACGTTTGCAACACAAAAGACTCACACTCAGGTTATGAGAGACTACGATTTCAACACAAAAGACGCACACTCAAGTTATGAGAGACTACGATTGCAACACAAAAGACGCACACTCAAGTTATGAGAGACTACGATTGCAACACAAAAGACGCACAATCAAGTTATGAGAGACTACGATTGCAACACAAAAGACGCACAATCAAGTTATGAGAGACTACGATTCCAAACCAAAAGACGCACACTCAAGTTATGAGAGACTACGATTGCAACACAAAAGATGCACACTCAAGTTATGAGAGACTACGATTCCAAACCAAAAGACGCACACTCAAGTTATGAGAGACTACGATTGCAACACAAAAGACGCACACTCAAGTTATGAGAGACTACGATTCCAACGCAAAAGACGCACACTCAAGTTATGAGAGACTACGATTGCAACACAAAAGACGCACACTCAAGTTATGAGAGACTACGATTCCAACACAAAAGACGCACACTCAAGTTATGAGAGACTACGATTGCAACACAGAAGACGCACACTCAAGTTACGAGAGACTACGATTCCAACACAAAAGACGCACTGCAAGTTATGAGAGACTACGATTCCAACACAAAAGACGCACTGCAAGTTATGAGAGACTACGATTGCAACACAAAAGACGCACACTCAAGTTATGAGAGACTACGATTCCAACACAAAAGACGCACTGCAAGTTATGAGATACTACGATTCCAACACAAAAGACGCACACTCAAGTTATGAGAGACTACGATTGCAACACAAAAGACGCACACTCAAGTTACGAGAGACTACGATTCCAACACAAAAGACGCACTGCAAGTTATGAGAGACTACGATTCCAACACAAAAGACGCACTGCAAGTTATGAGAGACTACAATTCCAACACAAAAGACGCACACTCAAGTTATGAGAGACTACGATTCCAACACAAAAGACGCACTGCAAGTTATGAGAGACTACGATTGCAACACAAAAGACGCACACTCAAGTTATGAGAGACTACAATTCCAACACAAAAGACGCACACTCAAGTTATGAGAGACTACGATTGCAACACAAAAGACGCACACTCAAGTTATGAGAGACTACGATTGCAACACAAAAGACGCACACTCAAGTTATGAGAGACTACGATTGCAACACAAAAGACGCACACTCAAGTTATGAGAGACTACGATTGCAACACAAAAGACGCACACTCAAGTTATGAGAGACTACGATTGCAACTCAAAAGACGCACACTCAAGTTATGAGAGACTACGATTGCAACACAAAAGACGCACTGCAAGTTATGAGAGACTACGATTCCAACACAAAAGACGCACTGCAAGTTATGAGAGACTACGATTGCAACACAAAAGACGCACACTCAAGTTATGAGAGACTACGATTCCAACACAAAAGACGCACTGCAAGTTATGAGATACTACGATTCCAACACAAAAGACGCACACTCAAGTTATGAGAGACTACGATTGCAACACAAAAGACGCACACTCAAGTTACGAGAGACTACGATTCCAACACAAAAGACGCACTGCAAGTTATGAGAGACTACGATTCCAACACAAAAGACGCACTGCAAGTTATGAGAGACTACGATTGCAACACAAAAGACGCACACTCAAGTTATGAGAGACTACGATTCCAACACAAAAGACGCACTGCAAGTTATGAGAGACTACGATTGCAACACAAAAGACGCACACTCAAGTTATGAGAGACTACAATTCCAACACAAAAGACGCACACTCAAGTTATGAGAGACTACGATTGCAACACAAAAGACGCACGCTCAAGTTATGAGAGACTACGATTGCAACACAAAAGACGCACACTCAAGTTATGAGAGACTACGATTGCAACACAAAAGACGCACACTCAAGTTATGAGAGACTACGATTGCAACACAAAAGACGCACACTCAAGTTATGAGAGACTACGATTGCAACTCAAAAGACGCACACTCAAGTTATGAGAGACTACGATTGCAACACAAAAGACGCACTGCAAGTTATGAGAGACTACAATGGCAACTCAAAAGACGCACACTCAAGTTATGAGAGACTACGATTCCAACACAAAAGACGCACTGCAAGTTATGAGAGACTACGATTGCAACACAAAAGACGCACACTCAAGTTATGAGAGACTACGATTCCAACACAAAAGACGCACTGCAAGTTATGAGAGACTACGATTGCAACACAAAAGACGCACACTCAAGTTATGAGAGACTACGATTCAAACACAAAAGACGCACACTCAAGTTATGAGAGACTACAATTCCAACACAAAAAACGCACACTCAAGTTATGAGAGACTACGATTGCAACACAAAAGACGCACACTCAAGTTATGAGAGACTACGATTCAAACACAAAAGACGCACACTCAAGTTATGAGAGACTACAATTCCAACACAAAAAACGCACACTCAAGTTATGAGAGACTACGATTGCAACACAAAAGACGCACACTCAAGTTATGAGAGACTACGATTGCAACACAAAAGACGCACACTCAAGTTATGAGAGACTACGATTGCAACACAAAAGACGCACACTCAAGTTTTGAGAGACTACAATTCCAACACAAAAGACGCACACTCAAGTTATGAGAGGCTACGATTGCAACACAAAAGACGCACACTCAAGTTATGAGAGACTACGATTGCAACACAAAAGACGCACACTCAAGTTATGAGAGACTACGATTGCAACACAAAAGACGCACACTCTAGTTATGAGAGACTACGATTGCAACACAAAAGACGCACTGCAAGTTATGAGAGACTACGATTGCAACACAAAAGACGCACACTCAAGTTATGAGAGACTACGATTGCAACTCAAAAGACGCACACTCAAGTTATGAGAGACTACGATTGCAACACAAAAGACGCACTGCAAGTTATGAGAGACTACGATTGCAACTCAAAAGACGCACACTCAAGTTATGAGAGACTACGATTCCAACACAAAAGACGCACTGCAAGTTATGAGAGACTACGATTGCAACACAAAAGACGCACTGCAAGTTATGAGAGACTACGATTGCAACACAAAAGACGCACACTCAAGTTATGAGAGACTACGATTGCAACACAAAAGACGCACACTCAAGTTATGAGAGACTACAATTCCAACACAAAACTTACACTGCAAATTAAGAGAGAATTTCATGTGTCATCTACCGTGGAAACTATGCATTTCCGGACACAAGTGGTGTGAACATTAGTGCTCAATTTGCAGTCAGAAATTACTCCCTGAAGTTTGCCGGGGGACTTAAAACCTACCCTGTATTTCAAACTCCTAACTCTTGCATTATAATATGATTGGGGATCTCTAAGAGTGGCTCCACATTAAGGGCATCAAGAATCTCAAATGTTCGGCTTCAAGCCTTTTCTTATCCTGTCTTTTTAAAATCCCAAGTTCGGAACCAAGGTTTATCATCGGTTTTTTAATCATTTTATCTAATTCTAATGGTAAATTTCTTGACATGGTTTTTCAGAATTTCCTTTTAACCAATCCATTTATTTTATTGATACCTATTTAACTTTGCATCTAAATTATTCTTATTAAAGACGGAAATAACATAATGTTTATAAGTAAATGTTCCAATCCGGATAACTATTTTTCCATTTATCAAAATGTTAATCCTAAATGATGGTTCTCCTTTCATTGCCGTGAATTATTTCTTGCCGAGAGAAATATTTACACTTCTAAAAATATATTTGATTATACTAATACATTATTCTGGCACGAGGCCGGAAAGGATTTACAAATCCACTGAAGTATAGGGTCTTTCAACAAGAGTGTACTATATTTGAACGTAAATAAAACACGTTCTAAAAATGATAGAGGTTTATTTCTTTTTTTATTTTGGAACATAATTAATGTCATTACGTGTGGAAGAGAACATCAGTTAAGTGACCGCCGCGACTTCGTTGGGTTACGCGTATACGGTTGACCCAATTTTCAATGACAGAAGAACCTAAATTAGGTCCAACTTCACGAATAACACGCGCGATGTTATTCATAAAATCATTTACTGTTTCTGACTTGTTGAAATAAATTCGAGATTTAACATAACCCCACAAGAACTAATCCAACTTCGTTAAATCACATGACCTCGGGGGCCACTTAACATCACCACCACGGGAAATGATGAAACCTCTGAACTTCCCCTTCAAAAGATCGATTGTTTCGAGAGCAGTAAGACATGTGGCACAATCTTGCTGAAACCAGATGCTCCCGAAATCCATACCATCCAATTGAGGCCAAAAATAGTCCCTTATAAGAGCTCGACATCTTTCTCCATTGACAGTTACAGCTTCTCCATCTTTATCTTGGAAAAATAAGGACAAATGCTTCCACCATACCAAAATCCCAGAGTATCATTTTGGGCATGAAGTGGTCGTTCTTGAATCTTCATTGGATTGTGATTGCTCCAATAGCGGCAACTTTGTTAACCATCCATCCAAAAGTGGGTTTCGTCGCTGAAGATGATTTTTTGACAAAAATTCGGGTCAGCTTCCAATTGTTCCACAGCCCAGTCAGCGAATACACGACGCAACCTATAGCCGCTGGGCTTTAGTTGTTGAGTTAAGATCATTTTTAAGCGTAAAACTTCAAGTTAGGATGCAGAATTCGCCAAGTTGTGGTCGGCGAAAACCCAATTCTTGCGCTCGACGAGCAGTTGATTTGTTTCCGTTCTCGCGTACACTCTCACGAACGGCGCCTATGTTTTCGTTGTAGCGCTTACGTCGATTACGTACAGGCGTTCTTTTATCGCTGATAGAAGCACTTCTTTTAAATTTATCGATCAAACCCGAATTGTTCTCTCGCAGGGAGATTATGCACACCGTAAACTTCACGCAATACACGGAAGGTTTTGCGAACAGACGATCCATTTTGATAATAAATTTTCACAATCTCTACGAGTTGCTGAATGCTGTAACGTTCCATGGCTATTTGTCAATAACAACTGTAACCACATGAAAAATAATCTGATGTGTTACTCTCACATGACTTTCTCTACTCTAGTACAAACTATTTTTACAAACGCTTATTCTCCATATGCTTCATGTTAATCGAGATATCGAGATGTTAATCTTATTGCTAATTTTCTTTTAAATGCAAGGGGAATTGGTAGGCTTTAAGCGATAGTCAAATATTTTAAGAGCTGGTTGCTATGTGGAGTATTCCATTCTCTTTGCATTACCAGGACAAAAAAATGAATAACGAATTTCCATTTGAGAAAAAGTATAAGTACTGGAAAATTTAAGGGAATAACAAGCAATACCTCGAAAATGGTTCACTCAACAACAAAAATGTATATGACATAAATTGTGTATTTTAACGCGATCTACAGTTTGTGTAGTAAACGTTTGTCTATCTCTTATGATTTCCAGTTATGCAAAAGTCTTCCACAATGAAGAATACTTTTGGAGACATTCCCAGAAAATTCGAGATATACATTTCATTTGCCATGAAAATATCTTAAACATATGAAGTTTTAATCAAAATCGTTAGTCATTTTTGAGAAAATTAAAATTTTCGAAAAATGTTCCATGTAAAGGGTAATCTGGAGTGGGGGATTTTCTTTAAAACCTTTTTGTCGCATCTCTGGATGATACTGAGCCTTAATACCAAGTTTGGTGTTGATCCGATTCTTCGTTTCTGAGTTATGCTGTTTACAGAGATACACACACGTAAATGTTTCCAAAAATGCTGTTTTTTTATTTAGGGAGTCTCAAAACATATATTTCCGGTGAAATCTGCGTATCGAATTTTTGGGTGGAATACAATACTTCTCCTACTTACTATCCGTAGTAGAGAAAGTAAAAATGACTGCTGTAACTCAATAACAACGGCAGCTATCGCATGCTAAGTATAGGACACTCTTATTGAAAGACCCTTTACCTTATCTGCCATGGAGGGTGTTGATGCAGGGCACTCGTTATTACATTTTAAAATGACACTCTATACCAGGTGACCGTTCAAGAATCCGACCAACGTGAGCTCTCCTGCAAGACGGTCCGAAATTGACCATGAAACATAGAGCCAGGGGTTTATAAACAAAACCGGGACATCAAAAACAAGACCTCAACCTAGACGTTCCCATACATGTCCTGGCTGGAACTTAGATATTGCCGGGCAATGGCTCGGGCTTGAATACCATTTTACGCAGCGACTTCCGATTCTCGCCATTTGACTCTTTAAGTTTCAGGTTTAACAATTTAGAATTATGCGGTCAAAAACTGTACATCAATCACTATAATAATGCTAATGCACCGTGACACTATTATTACGAGATAAACGTTTCCAGAATGTCTACAATACGTGTTTTGATATAGATATAAAGGGAATAGCGATAGTCAAATATTTAATAATTGGACGCTATATGCTGGGCTTATATTTTCACACTCCTTCCATGCAATCGCGAAAAGACAATGTATATTCATAGGTTATTTCGAAATGGTGTATGCCATAAAAAGATAATTGGAATTAATTTATCTTTGAAAGAGACTACATATTTTGTTTTGCCTATTTCCTAACGTTTAGCGGTTATACAAAATTTCTTTTGAATGAAATGAACTTAAGGCTATCCCCAAAAGTATATTTTTTTGTCACGTAAATATCTTAAACATATAGTGTTTTAATCAAAATCGGTGGAGCCATTTTTCAGAAGTATTCTGGTCGCTTCTTTGGAAGATACTAAATTTTAAATACAAAGTTTGGAATTTATCTGATTTTGAATTAAGCTTTTCACGGGCACATCCACGTACACGGACCTGAGTCTAAATATGCTACTTTTATATTCAGGGGGCCTCAAAACATGTATTTCCTGAGAAATATCGATATCGAAATTTTGGGTAGAATGCAATGTCTTCTTTACCTACTAAATATTCTGTCATGCATAAAAAGTGGTCCATTACCCTAGATCGCCATAGGTAACCAGCTTTTAACTCACCCAGCCGGTATCAGCTCTCTCTGAAATTGGCCTGAAAAACAATACAGTGACATACAATCTAACCAATGAGCTATGTTTATAATCTATGTGGAATGAAGGGGTCATTCGGATACCACCTCTAAGAAGGGTTTTGCTATGTTCGACACACAAGAAAGAGCTAAATTATTTACAAATTATTTGGTTTTTAGAGGAAGGAGTAAAGAATTATTTGTATGTGCGGTTAAACTGAAAGACAGCTACGACGATATACACTGCCGTTTGTGAAAATTGTAACACCAAGAAGGAAACACGTGAATTCAATTAATTTAATACCACAGGTTAGGTACAAGACAAGTAACAAACGGTAAACTTTTCAAATCTATACATGACCTATGATCCCTAATATTCAGTATTTGGTGTGGCCTCCATGTGCAGCAATTAGAGCTGCCGTGGCATTGAATCAAAAAGGTTCTGAATAAGTTCCTGAGGGATTTCCCTCCACGGAGTTTGTATTCGAGCCCACGAATACGTGACACTGGTTACTGGAGGACTGTGACGTACCAAGTGCCGGCCAACCATATCCCAGACATGTGCGATGGGCAACATGTCAAGCGAACGTGCAAGCCAGGGAAGCAATGGTATCCGTCGCTCTTCGAAGATGGCTTGTACATTCCTCGCAATATGTGCCCGGGGTTTGTCCTGTTGAAATGTGGCCAAGCAGGGGGAGTACCTCAGGCTCTACAACCACCGTTAGGTACCGGTTGCTGTTCAAAGTACCCTCAATTCGTAGAAGGCGAGATCGGTTGTTGTAACCAATGGCGCCCCAAACCATCGCACCTGTTGCTTATCCACGATGCCACTCAACAATGTAGTCCTACAGGTTACGCTCACCACGGTACCGTCGTACACGTATGCGGTCATCACTGTAGGACACATTGAAAAGATTACGTTTTGCTACACAGCACCCCAGTGACGGTGTTCACGTGCCCATTGCAGTCGGAGGAGCTTGTGGTTTCTGGACAATGGAAACCGACATACTGGCATGCGTGGAATCAGTCCAACCTGCAGCAGACGGCAACGAACCGCTGATGCAGACAATTTCACACCTGTTGCAGTGCTCCAGCGTCGAGCCAACACTGTGGATGAAGCTGTAAGGTCCGTTATGGTCATGCGGACAAGATGACGGTCATCCCGTGCTGTGGTCCTGTTCCGTGGTCCAGTACCCGCTCTTTGCTGCGTACGACCTTCATCTATCCACGGCTTCCACACACGCATCACTGTCGTAGCAGCATGCCCTGTACAAGCTGAAATGTCACGGTATGACAAATCCGCTTCCCGGAGACCGATCATTCTGTCCCGTTCGAACTCACTCACATGCCGATATGGCTCCCTTTGACGTCGACGAGGCATACTGGCAATCCATTTATTGTATCCACCTTGTTTGATAGTTCCGCACTGACTACACTGGGCGCAACACTGACCTTGTCGGACTGTCACGAGAGGTCTCAGCTCGGCCTACGTGTACCCTATCTCTCTGCAAACCTAATCACTTATTGCTTGCACACTCTTCTACACTTCTACCAAGTTTTGAGTTATTCGGGAAATTCTTTCTTGGAGTTGCAATTTTCACAGCTTTCAGCTATACAACAGCTTTCATCAGCGACTTGGAGAGGAAGGTTAAAGTTGTTGCAGCAACTAAACGGCAATAAGACAACGGTAGTATAGCATGAAAATATAAGTTTTACGTTGGAATGTTACTCTCGGAATTGGACCATACTTTGGTGAACCTAAAGTACCCTGCAAATCCAGTGGCTAGAAATACGCACGAAAAACAGAGGTGGTCTCGTTGGTAGGGGGAGGGACAAGAATTTGTCAGAAGCAATATAAAATCTCCGTTCCACTGTGGGCCAGATTTAGTGCACACCAGTAATATACGTGGTAAAGAAAGTAAAAAAATCTGATGTGTTACACTCATATGACTTTCTCTACTCTTGTACAAACTACTTTTACAAACGCTTATTCTCCATATGCTTCATGTTAATCGAGATGTTAATCTTATTGCTAATTTTCTTGTAGATGCAAGGGGAATTGGTAGGCTTTAAGCGATAGTCAAATATTTTAAGAGCTGGTTGCTAGGTGGAGTATTCCATTCTCTTTGCATTACCAGGTCAAAAAAATAAATAATGAATTCCCATTTGAGAAAAAGTATAAGTATTGGAAAATTTAAGGGAATAACAAGCAATATCTCGAAAATGGTTCACTCAAAAAAAATGTGTATACGTGATAAATTGAGTATTTTAACGCGATTTACATTTTTTTGTGTGGTAAAATTTTGTCTATCTCTTATGGTTTACCAGTTATGCAAAAGTCGTTCACAATAAAGAATACCTTTGGAGACTTCCTAGAGAATTCGAGATATACAATTCATTTACCATAGAAATGTCTTAAACTTATGGTATTTTATTCAAAATCGTTAGCCATTTTTGAGAAAATAAAAACATGTCTCGGTATCGAATTTTTGGGTGGAATACAATACTTCCCCTACTTACTATACGTAGTAGAGAAAGTAATGAGATACTTCTGAACTTGTGAGTGAAATGTTTTATACCACTGCAAAAACTTAATTCTTCCAACCGTAATCTCACAGGAATTTGATTTCTGCGTAGCACTTCACCGGAGATTTAATCAGATCTCTCAGCTGGTTGTTAAGAGTCGATGGAAAGTTTTCAAGAACCTTTTCAATGCTTTATCAATCATCATGACCTCCACTGATAATTAAGAATAAAAAAAAAGTTCCACGCGGGACTTGCAGTAACGAACTTTATACCTAATTAAAACTTCATTAATTATTGAGTACGTTTGTTATTTCTAATTGATGACTGTAGCAAACCTAGTTAGCGATTCTGAAGAGTGTTATTCTAAACCAAATCAAATGTCGTAAATTACGTTGTCCAGCAGCCTTTGGTCTGCCGAAGTGCTGCGTTATAATAAAGAGCTGACGGTTCATTATACAAATGTGACTGCTTTTAGCCAAATGAGGTAAAAATTAACCAAATCTTTCGCCTTGTGAATTAAAAGAGAAAAGGGTATAATTTTTTTACTTTATTCGAAACACCGAATAAAAATACATGCATTTATCTCTTTCAAAATCGTAAAACATTTTCTTTATTTTTTTGTGCACAATTAAACTAAATAACATACATCTTTTAAATAATATACTTACATTTTGACTTATAGCTCGGGGCAGCATTTTCCAGAGTTACCACACTTGGATACCGAATACTATGTAATGGTTCGCGATGAATATTATTATTATTATTGTTATTATTATTATTTTTGCGTAAAGTCTACTTCAAAAAACTTCTATTCTAGAATATGTAGAACTATCTTACCTAGCGTTGCATTCTGTATCTAAGGGGCTTAAAATAAGAAAAGGGTTTGTTTTTTTTAAATCTATAAGGTATTCTGTAATGTTCACCAAGTCCTATAGTTATAATACGCAAATTTGAGCGTATTGTGGTTTTATCACTCAGGGATTAAAAACTAAGGTAAGGGTAGTTTTTAAAAATTTCTAAGTCCTATATAATTTAAAATAAGCATTAGATGCGTTTGGAGGTTGTAATGTAACCTATAACTTTTACCAACTCCTATTGTATAATTATGCAATATTTTACCATATGATTTACACATGCATATTTATACATATGGGGATGAAAATATGCTGGGACTAATGTTTGGGAGTTGTATGGTAGTTTAATTTTTCTTGGGCCCTATATTATAAGCATAGTATAAGCATATAGTATAGCATGGGTCAAATAGACTTTACCTGCACATATAATACACCGTAGTCCGCAAGTTTCTCTCTATATTTGTGACACTGAACTTCAAAGTTAAAAAAAGGAAGGTTAAAAATCAACCCCTTTGTTCTGCAGCCGTATCGATAATTCGCGGGTGCCTTACTTATATTTGTTTGCTTGCCTCTGTACGTATAACCGTAACATTTCCATTTACTGAATTAAATTCATATTGAAATAAATGTTTCGTTTGTATGCACCGGTCCAAAATAATACTAGCTGAGCATTCCAGCTTTACACATCAATTCATTTATTCCAGTATATTTATTAACGCAAGATCAATCAATTTATTTTTCATCATGTTAACTTACAAAAATAAATGAAAATGTTTTCCTTGCATGAATATGATAGTATAATGATGCACAGCTCTGTGACGTAGGGGTAGTGGTTGTACCTCTTATTCAAGAGGTCCCGAACTCGAATCTTAGTTATGATGAGTTAACCGGATATATATAAAAGGATACACCATGCCAGAGGTATCCAAATTTTTAGCACATTCAACTCCTATTTTCTAAAAATTAGATTTTATTTGCGACTCTCTCCATTCACAGTGAACACAAATTGCAAGTTTTATGTGTAACACCTGCATGAGTTTCCCTACTCATTGCCATTTACTGTTAAAAAGCAATTTTTGTATCTTTTATATTTTTTTAATCATTATAAAAGCGTTTCACTTGAATAATTTCAAATTCGAAATATACACTTAGAGACATGCAAAATACGGACGCAAGAATCTGTTCTTTATATCAAACTAAGTTTTATTTGTCGATGGCTTATGTGAAGAAATAAGAATTACTCGTATCCAAATTTTCACAACTGGCGAATAAATCAGGCAATGTTAAAACATACAGAAAAGGACATTTCGGTAATTGCTAATGCTACAAAAATACTATTTGACATAACGTGTACATTTAAATGAGTGTTACAGTTTTTCTGATTAAAGTTTTTGTGTGTTTTCAATGGCTTTCCAGTTATATACACAAAAATTCAATAAGAATAAAGGAGAACTTCAGGGCCTTTTGCAAAAAAGCAAGATATGTATTTTATTTGCCATGTCAATCTTTCAAATACATGACGCTTCGATAAGATAATTATATAACATTTTTGATAAAAGAAAAATAACAAGAATTTCTCAAAATAAAGGGTTACTTGTTGTGGGGGATTCATTAAAATCCTCGCCTTACATCCTTGAAGGACTCTAGACTTAAAAAAAATAAGTTTTGTATGTAAAATACTTACTTATGTATATTTCTAATTGTAACGTGAGCGCCTGCATACAAACACGCACGCGCGCGCGCACGAACACACACACACATACACACACACACGTTGTCCTCCGTGGACTAATGGTACCGTGCTACCTCTAGCTCCCAAGGTCGCGGGTTCAAACCCGGCGGAGGGCGATGGATTTTTTCGGGCGTAAAAATCCTTAGCATGGCTTCCTTCGGAAGGTAAGTAAAACCGGTGGTCCCGTGTTGTAGATTTACGGCACATAAAAGAACCTTAACCCAGATAGAGAGGCCTCGGAGGAAATTACCAGTCTTTCACGTCCAAATAGAATGGGACGCTAAAAACCATAGTAGTTAAAAAGCGTCCATAAATAAAACCCAATTTCAATGAACACACACACACTACATACTACATACTACATAAGTGCACGCACTTGTATGTTTTTGTTTTCCTTTCCTTTTTACTTTCTCTACTACGTAAAGTAAGAAGGGAAAGTATTGTATTGGCCTCCTGAATCCAAAGAAAAAAAATTAGAAAACTTCTGTGTGTGTGGATGTGTGTCTGCGTCTGTGAGGTGTGTGTGTGTGTGTGTGTGTGAACTCCAAAAGTCAGAAAATACCAAACTTGGTATTTAGGTTCAGTATCTCTCAAAGATGTGACACGAAGATTTCCAAGAAAATCTTGGAACATTACTGGAACATTATTCAAAATTTTGGTTTTCTCAGAAATGATTCTAACGACTCTCATTAAAACATCATATTTAAAATATTTTCAGACAAATAAAATATATATCTTGAACTTTCTGGAAATGTCCCCAAAAGTCCTCTTCCTACTGACTGGCTTTTCCATTACTGGTAAACTGTAAGAGATAGACGACATTTTTCTACACAGAAAATATAGATCTCATTTAAACAAACAATTTATGTTGTATACATTTTTGTTGTTGAGTGAACCATTTCCAAGATATTCCTTGTTATTTCTTTGCAATACTTTTACTCAAATGGGAATTCGTTATTCGTTTTTTATGTTCTGCACATGCAAAGAGAATGAAATGCTCCACATAGCAACCAGCTCTTAAAATATATGACTATTGCTTTAATTCTACCATATTCCCGTTGCACCTACAAGAAAATTATCAATAAGATTAAGATTATCTCGATTAACATGAGGTAGATGAAGAATAAGCGTTTGTAAAAATAGTTGTACAAGATTATAGAAAGTCACGTGAGTTTAGAGAAGAAATCTGATGGGTTAAAGTTTCTCTTTAGGGAGTTCGCTGGTTTCAAAATGATAGTTTTTCACGAAACCCCAATATTGATATTTTAAGTGAAATACACTGCATTCTCCCCTAGCGGCAGAGAAAATAATATTGAAAATAGAATTAATTGTTCTTTCACACAAGCCGTGTGTTGGACAGGGTTGGAAAGGTAGAATCAGATGACTGAAAAACTCAATGTCATAGCCGGGATTTGAACCACGGATCTCCCGGTCTCCGTCCAGTTGCTCTAACCACTGCAACATGCGGCACTGGAGAGCGTATACTTCAACCGTGATTTCTTGATGTTAGTTTATTACTTTCTCTACCACGTGTAGTAAGTAGGGGAAGTTTCTATTCCACCCAAAAATTTGATAGTGAGATTTCAACGGAAATATGTTTTGTGCCCCCTGAATCCAAAAAAAGCATTTTTGGAATCATGTCCGTGTGTGTCTGGGAACAGCATAACTCAGAACGGAACAGTTGGATAAACACCAAACTTGGTATTTAAGATCAGTATCTTCCAGAGATGCGACACGAAGGTCTTCAAGAAAATCCCCCCACCCAGATTACCCTTTACATGGAACATTTTTCGAAAATTTTAATTTTCTCAAAAATCGCTCTAACGATTTTAATTAAATATCATATGTTTCTAAGATATTTTTATCACAAATGAAATGTACATCTCGAATTTTCTGGGAATGTCCCCAAAAGTATTCTTCATTGTGAACGACTTTTACATAACTGGTAAACCATAAGAGATAGACAAAATTTTACTACACAAAAAATGCAGATCACGTTAAAATACACCATTTATGTCATATACAGTTTGTTTTTGTTGAGTGAACTATTTTCGAGATATTGCTTGTTATTCCCCTAAGTTTTCCAATACTTATACTTTTTCTCAAATAGGATTTCGTTATTAATTTTTTTGTCCTGGACATGCAAAGAGAATGGAATACTCCACATAACAGCCAGCTCTTAAAATATTTGACTATCGCTTAAAGCCTACCAATTCCCCTTGCATCTACAAGAAAATTAGCATTAAGATTAACATCTCGATTAACATGAAGTTAATGGAGAATAAGCGTTTGTAAAAATAGTTTGTACAAGAGTAGAGAAAATCATGTGAATGTAACACATCAGATTTCTTTTCCTCATTCTCCTTTCAAAAGGATACACAGAATATGAACATTCATACACAAAACTTTAAGTTTAAAAGCCTTTAGACTTACCGAGATAGCTTCGGTTAACCTGTGAGGCTCGCATACGGATGGTTCCGGGATCGCTTCCCTTTGGACCGGCCACTCTGCAGGTTTTTTGTGGTTTTGTCTGGTCGAAAGGGGAATTCTGGGGTGGTTCCTCTTGTATAACAAATTTCCTGTCCATTTCTTGTCACCTTCATTTCCATTCATGTTTCACCCTTGATATGTTTCAAGGTTGTAGGACCAAGCGACGGCAATTTGTGCGTTGCAATGGGAAGGTAGATTTTGCGTTTGGCTTGGGGGATTGGTCCCGGCACCCCGGTTTGATGATGCTACAGGCAGGATCACCGGTGTCATGATTGTTGTCACTGTGAAATCATTAGGGACACCGTTGTTGCTGCGCTCATCGTGTCCAGATCTGATCGCCTTCAGGGTCTCCCCTTCATCCCTTCCTCCCAAGAGTCATATAAGTCAGTGCTGCGTATGTGACATAAGAGCCAGTTCCAAGCAAAGAGCAGCACAGAGCGAGTGGTAGAGGCACATCGCTATCAACACAAACCGGCACAGCGGCGGATACGATAGCGCAGGAGTTAAGGTGGGCCGTGATAGTGTTTATCGAAGTTCGTGTATCAATCACAACGGAGATAAAAGAATGTAGTTATGAAAGAATGCTAATTCCCACATTTTCCAAAGTTTCCCCCAGTATATCATCTAAATATGTATAAGAATAACTACTCGTATGTACAAGTATTGGAAGAGCTAAGTCAAGAATTTAACACCGGTTTCAAGATATTGTAAATCTCTCCATCCACAATCTACATATTTGCAACATGATTTCCAGTGGATATTGATAGAGTGTAATTAGTAATGATTGACTTACAAAATAAATATTGACTGAAGGACAGCTTTTAAAACAGAAGAGTCGTGTGTTCGTTTTATACAAATTTCCCCCATACAAAGTTCTCTCGGGTACATAGGTTTTCTGCCAGGATCTGAGCATATTCGGATATACTTAAGTATATGAACAATTCGTTTTTATATGAATATCATAAACGATAACACGGAAGCCAACTTTCTGTTCTGTACTTGAAAAACGTTCTTCGCTTGCCTGTTGGACAGATTATGGTTCCAAATACTACAAAATTATGGAGGGAAAGTTCGAGAAATGTCGAGCTTGGGCAGGGTAGTGATACAAGGTAATTATTGTGCTTCACATGTATGCATGCTGTGCATAATGCAAAATAAACTGTATAAATCGATTGTGTAAAAGAATATGAGAGGGAGATAGGAAGAGAGAGGCAGCCTATTTTCAATGTTCCAAACAAAAAATGTTGCAGTGCTACTTTAAGTGTTGAAAGAAGTTTCATAACAGCATTTATGTAATTGAATGCCTCTGCAGTTATTTATTTCATTGTTTTAATAGTGCATTAAGATAAAACATTAGTTACATTCTTTTACTGTGGGAAAGTTTTTCATGCAAACGTATTGTTATTCCTACTGTGATTAACTTAAATTTGTAGTCAGTTGCAAATAATCTGTATTGCCATTTTATTATCTCGGAAGAATAGTGCGTAGTCAGTTAATGCTGTGCAGCTGATGTTTTTCAGGCCTCTCCTCCATTCTGTGTTCACTACACAGATATCGCCGGGCAGTGAGCAATTTTGCTCGCGAGTATGACATTACAGAACCGAGCGGGATGGTTCAGACTGTTACGTCTGTGGCCCGCATTCGGGAGGTCCCGGGGAACATCGTACTCTGGTCCATGGGTTTTTCGTGGTTTTCCCGGGTCGCCAGGTGAATGCTGGAGCGCTTCATTTTCTACCACGACTCCCCTTTCTCTCATTTTCTGTACCCATCATCTTCCTTGTCATCGGTTACAGGTTTGTAGGACCAGGTGACTGTGTTCGGCGGGTTGCGGCTGTGCGGTGACTTGCGCTCTGTATAGGCGTCTTCCCTGGCGTGCGAGGCACTCCGCTCTGGGGAACCCCTGAGGTTGGTGGCTTGTGGCAGGTCCGCGCGGCGTCGGATGTGTTCTATTCGGGAACGTTAAGGACCCCTCCCATGTTTGCGCCCGTCGGCATCCGGATCTGGTCGCCTTTCGGGTCTCTTCCCTCATTCTTTCCTCCAAGGCTGGCCCAGCGTGCAGTGCTCTCCCTCGGTTTCTTTATTACAACACAGAGCAAGGCTCTGCCACTGATATAAGTCACAAAGGGCCTACAATGAGGCTTTAGAGTGCTGGGTCCCTTTTAGTGTATTAAATTATCCGGCAGTATCCTTTAACTTCTTTAAACACTATTAAAGGCATCAAAAATTTCTATTGTTGCTTTTTATTAAAAAGAGTTACTTTGTTGCAAATTTACTACAACATTTAATTTCATTCAAGCCACCAATGTTGCACTAAATTGGAATAACTTTTATATGTTAAAATAAATATTATAGATTAAAATTGCATATATAACTACATAAATTAGAATTAGATATTTTCGAACTAATCTATAATAAAGATTTTGTTTAGCAAGAACACGTCGTTGTTGGATTTTTGCAGGCTGTGCTCAAATAACCAGCTATTAATGACACGGTTTTTATGAATGGCGGTACATACCCTATATGAGCGTGCAGAATTGAAACATAATTGTGCTCTAAGACAAAAAATTGCTGATGTTATTCATCCCACTCCCCTCGCACGCACCACTAATAGGGCTAGCAATTCGACACGTATTAACGTACGTAAGGCAATGAACCATCATATACATTTTAGCAGAAACAAAGCCTTGCTTCTTTTCTAGTCCTGCACCCCTTCTTGATGTGCACAAGTGCTCCAGTGTCACTGACCTTAGCACGAGCTGTAAATTCAAAACCAGTGAACAATACACAGAACCATCATGTACTAATTGGATTTTAAAACTATCTAAACGAGTGTATAATACGAAAGCAGTAACAATGACTGAAATTTTCTCTCACAGTGTAGGAAAATCTATACGTTAAACTATCCGAGAAAGGGACGCATCTGCTGCCTTTAAAACAAAGGACTCTCATTCAACCTTTGGGAACCTCTGTAATTGCAGCAGCTTTTTCCTGAAGGGATGACGTAAGAATGGATTTTCCGATCTTTCCCGCAGTAGGATGAATGCTTAGTTGTAGAGTGATGAAGGGAACTTCGTGTTTCTGTTCCTGGACTGAGGGAAAATAATCATGACTAATGTTTATGAAACGCTGAATAGTGCTGGTATACTTGTAGTATCTAAACCAACAGCACCTGTTAGCACAACGATTACTTGTAAGGAGAAATGATAGAATAAAACAACAATTCATATCAATAGGGTGAATCACATCGGTCGTAACAGTAATTTATTACGGAAAATATGACATTAAAGCTTTCGAGACAAAGTTATTTGTAACTAAAGCACATGTGAGCTTTCACTTGACCTATTTTCATAAAAAAAGCCATAACCGGAAGTCGTGTCAGTGGCGTATCACCTTAAAACTTCAAATGGTATTGGGGGTCACATCATTAGATAGAGCTCCTCAAACAAACAATTTCGTGGGAAACGTTTTAACTTTCTCTATCATGCAGATAGTATATAGACAAATTAATGCATTCCATCAAAAAATTTGATAGCAAGATGTCACTGGAAATGCATGTTTTGAAGTCCGCTGAATCTCTACCACGTGCATAGTAGGAAGAGAAGGTACTGCAATCCATCCAAAAATTCGATATCAAGAGGCTCCCTGAATACAAAAAAGCACATCTATAAAGAACTCCATGTGTATGTCTGTTCACAGAAACACAGCACAACTCAAAAGCGAAAATTCGTTAAATAACAACATTGGTATTTTAAGTTCAACATCTTCTAAGGATGTGACCGAAGATTTCTCCAGAAAATCTCCACTCAAACCACACTTTGCATGAAAAAAAATCATTTGTTTTATTTTCTCAGAAATAAGTCTAAAGATTTTCATTAAAATTATTTTTATGACAAATAAAATGAACATTTGAATTTTATGGAAATGGCCAGTCACGTTTTCTTCAGCTGGAAGGAATTTTATATAATATTGTATAGTGGCAAACGTTAAACGGTAGACGAAAAGTACTAGAAAAAAATACAAATCTCTTTAAAACACACAATTTAGTTGAAATAGTCCTTTTTGTGGTATAAGCCATTTCTGAGGTATACGGTGTTAACATTTCGAATTGTTCAATACTTGGTCATCCTCTTAAACTCCTGTTAACATTCACTTGTTCCTCGCTATTTTGGAATTTTAAGCTAGTATGCAGCTCCAGTTCTTGAACATTTGACTATCGCTGTTCTCTTTCTATTTATAACAAAATGTGCAATGCAACTATTTATGCAAAGGCTTACTTGGATTAAAATGTAGTTGACAGAAAAACTAATCTTTAATATGAATAGTTTGTATACCTACTAATAACCGATAGAGGGTAGAGAAAGTTGATTGAATGTATCACATCAGATTTTTTTTCTCGCGGTCTTGCAAAAAGAACAGAATTTCAAAGCCATCACATAGCAACCCGCTCTTAAAACATGTGACTATCGCTTAAGCCGTCTGTATTTGCTTATTTATCTTGTATGTACAAGGAAATATACACTAAAACCATTTATGCAAATTATCTCGATTAACAAGGTGTACACAGTAGAGTAAGCTTTTTGCTTTCTCTACTACGTATAGTAAGTAGGGGAAGTATTGTATTCCACCCAAAAATTCGATACCGAGATTTCACCGAAAATACATGTTTTGAGACTCCTGAATCCAAAAAAAGCATTTTTGGAAGCGCGTCCGTCCATCCGTGTGTGTGTGTGTGTGTGTGTGTGTGTGTGTGTGTCTGCGAACAGCATAACTAAGAAACGAACAGACGGATAAACACCAAACTTGGTATTTAGGTTCAGTATTTTCCAGAGATGCGACACGAAGGTTTTCAAGAAAATCCCCCCACCCAGATTACCCTTTACATGGAACATTTTTCGAAAATTTTAATTTTCTCAGAAATCGCTCTAACGATTTTAATTAAATATCATATGTTTCTAAGATATTTTTATCACAAATGAAATGTATATCTCGAATTTTCTGGGAATGTCCCCAAAAGTATTCTTCATTGTGAACGACTTTTACATAAATGGTAAACCATAAGAGATAGACAAAATTTTACTACACAAAAAATGCAGATCGCGTTAAAATACACAATTTATGTCATATACAGTTTGTTTTTGTTGAGTGAACTATTTTCGAGATATTGCTTGTTATTCCCTTAAGTTTTCCAATGCTTATACTTTTTCTCAAATGGGATTTCGTTATTCATTTTTTTGTCCTGGTAATGAAAAGAGAATGGAATACTCCACATAGCAACCAGCTCTTAAAATAGTTGACTATCGCTTAAAGCCTACCAATATCCCTTGCACCTACAAGAAAATTAGCAATAAGATTAACGTCTCGATTAACATTAAGCATATGGAGAATGAGCGTTTGTAAAAATAGTTGGTACAAGAGTAGAGAAAGTCATGGGAGTGTAACACATCAGATTATTATGTATGTGGCGTTTATTTAGTAGTCCATCATACCGGTAAACGGAACTATATATTGGTGTGTAAAATGAAGTAGCACAAGCAATATTATTGATGTATTACTGTAAAACGAATAGTAAAAATAAAAGATAAGAGTGCACGGTGTGGAGGTAGCCCATATCAGTGTCTTATGGTTTGCATTATAGAGTTTGCCAAAGCGGCGCACAGATGTTGGCGGTTGTGAACCATGCGCTCACTCAGAAAGTTTAACTACTCAAGGGATCGGCCACTTTTAATTTGGTCCAGTGTATATCAGAAAACACAAACATTAATACTCTTAACACACTCAGTCGCCTTAGAGTACATCTTGGAGTGCTGTGCTCAAAAGATTGGTTGATACATTTCAATTACGGATTATTTGGCTATGGTCAAGCAGTTAAGATGTAAAGGTTCCCTCGGCACAAGAGTAGAGGTTTGTTACACGCGCTGAGGTAAACAAAGTTTGCTAGTTTTGTGCTATGCTTCCGAAGTTTCTCAACATTTTTATGCTACGTTTGGGAAATCACAAAATTCGCGTCATTCTTTCGCCTTATGGAACGTTTTTGCCCGGAAAGGCCACGTAAACAACCTGTGGAAAGAAAAACGGGCAGTCTAGAACTTCCGGCTTGTTTACACAGCTTACTGTGACAGAGGATTAACTCCTACAGCTGTTTCCAACATATCTGGAGTGTGCCCCATAAAGAGGAAGATTTGTCTCGAGTTGTGTTTAGTCCAACTGTGCGGATGGGTTTTTATTCGAGGTTTTCCTTCGGTCGCTGAACGGTATTGCCCTAAATGCATTTCTGTATCATCACCTATTCGATTTAAATACTTAAACCAGCAACGAAAAAGGAAGAAAAATAATAAAAAAATAAATAATTGAAATTCAGTATTCCTGAACAAGTTTTTTTTAAAATAAATACATATTTTAAAAAATCTGATGCGATACATTCATTTGACTTTCTCTACCCTGTATCTTTATTATATATATATACAAACTATTCTAACTAAAACTTAGTTTCAATTTCTCTACTACGAATAGCATTCTATCCAAGTACTCAATATCGATATTTCACCGGAAATAAATTTTTGAGGTCCCATGAATAAAAAGTCTGATGTGTTACACTCGCATGACATTCTCTACTCTTGTACAAACTATTTTACAAACGCTTATTCTCCATCTACTTCATGTTAATCGAGACAAATATTTGCAGACTCTAGCTTATTGCTAATTTTCTTGTAGATGTAAGAGGAATATATATTTACAAGGGCAATATAGAAATACAGTAGCCTTTAAGCACATACATATAATAGCTCTTTGCTAGGTGCAGCAACATTCCCTTTGCCACAGATTAATACTTTTTGCATATACAACACAAAAAAATTAATAACGAATTCCCATTTTAGAAAATAAGTATTGAAACATTTAAAGGAATAACAAGCAATGTCTCGAAAATGGTCTACTCAACAAAAAAAATGTATATGACATAAATTGTGTATTTTAACGCGATCTACATTTTTGTGTAGTAAAATTTTGTCTATCTCTTATGGTTTACCAGTTATGCAAAAGTCGTTCTCAATGAAGAATACTTTTGGAGACATTCCCAGAAATTTTAAGATATACATTTCACTTGTGATGAAAATATCTTAAGCATATGATATTTTAATCAAAATCGTTAGAGCCATTTTAGAGAAAATTAAATTTTTTGAAAAATCTTCCATGTAAAGCGTAATCTTGGGTGGGGGGGATTTTCTTGAAAACCTTTGTGTCGCATCTCTGGAAGATACTGACCCTAAATACCAAGTTTGGTGTTTATCCGACTGTTAGTTTCTGAGCTATGCTGTTCAGAGGCAGACACACACACGGACATGTTTCCAAAATGCTGTTTTGGATTCAGGGGGTCTCAAAACATGCATTTCCGGTGAAATCACGGTATGGAAATTTTGGGTGGAATACAATACTTCCCCTACTTACTATACGTAGTAGAGAAAGTAAAAAAAGAAAAAAAATTTTTTAGCAAAAGATCCGTGTGCGAGTTGGTATTTATGTTCATTATCCTTCAGAGATGCGACATGAAAATTTGCAAGAAAATCCCCCCATACTACACTTTACACGGAACAGTTTTGGAAAATGTTGTTTTCTCAAAAACGGTTCTAACGATTTTGATTAAACTATCATATGTTTAAGATTTTTTATGACAAATTAAATGTATACCTTAAATTTCTTGGGAATGTCCCCAAAAGTCCTCATTTTGAATGACTTTTGCATAAGTCGTAAACCTTGAGCGATACACCTTTTGTTACTACACAAAACATGTAGATAGCATTTAATAGCACAGAATTTAGGTTATATACAATTTTTTTTGTTTAGTGAAACATTTTCAAAATATTCCTTCTTATTTGTTTCAATTTTCCAATACTTGTACTTTTTCTCAAACAGGAATGAGCAATTAGTTAGGCGTTTGTTAGCAATAAATGCTTATTGTTTATCTTAATGTTAATGGAGATAAACATTTGCAGAAATTATCTTATTGCTAATTTTCTTGTAGATGCAAGGGGAATTGGTAGGCTTTAAGCGATAGTCAAATATTTTAAGAGCTGGTTGCAATGCGGAGCATTCAATTCTCTTTGCATGTCCAGGACATAAAAATAATAATATTGCAACATTCAAACAAATAACAAGGAATATCTCGGAAATGGTTCACTCGATAAAAAATATGTATGTGACATACATTGTGTGTTTTAACGAGATCTACATTTCTTACGGTTTACCAGTTATGCCAAAGTCATTCAGAATGAATAATATTTTTGAGGGCATTCTCAGAAAATTTATGATATATATTTCATTTGCCATAAATATATCTTAAAATATATTTTAATCAAAATCGTTACAGCCATTCTGAGAAAATCAAAATATTCCATATGAAGGTTAGACTGAAGTGGGGATTTTCTTGAAAAGCATCGTTTCACATCCTTGAAAGATACTAAACCCACATACCAAGTTTGGTATTTATCCAACTTTTCGTTTTTGAGTTATGCAGTTCACAGACACACATGCACACACGGACATGTTTCCAAAAATGCTTTATTTGGATTCAGGACACCTCAAAACATGCATTTAAGTGGAATGCGATACTTTTGCTACTTAATATGCGTAATAGAGAAGGTAAAAAGCGTATATTGTATCATTAGAATGTTAATTTAGTATACTGTTGTTAAGATTTTAGAGCAGATTTGAGGCTTAAAATTCAGTGCACGAACCTAAGTGTGCATCACTTCAAGTTTTTGAAGGAATCTCCAGAGACTGACAGTATAAGCTTTGCAGCATATAGGCATGCATTGAATCCTCCTAAAGACCCCAATGTCATTTCGAAGAGAACGAAAAGCCCCGTGCAGACGTTGTTGCAAAACCTGCACGTCAGTACCGTACTCGGCATATCTACATTTTCCGTTAGTAATCATGTTTTACTCTTTTACAGCTTCAGCACTTGTTCTAACGATAAGTGAGATCAGAATGGCTCCCCGAAATAAGTGTTACATAAACTGGAAGACATATATTACATAAAAGGAAAAAACAGTGGAAAGATTGAGAGGCAATGCACATTTTGTTCTTCTGCTTTTCAGAGTTCCTGTCATCTTCTCCTTGGACGTTCCAGATATCGTGGCGTATTAATAATTTTGGGGGTTATATTATCGCTCTACATTGTCATTATTAGACACATTTTTGTTTACGTCACTCTTAGGTGGTAGCTTTGCTAGCCACGAGTAGTGGGGGATAGCGTCACTTTTAGTTAGGATTCCATGAGGAACGGATCGCGTGTGCAAGCCGGGCTTTGGATCGGTGGACATCTCCTCCCAACTTCCATTTTTAATAATGTAGAAACCCCAAACGGTTAGGAAATAAATCTAGGAATGTGTGAGTAGATTTGTGTTATGGATTTTGTGCGGTAAAAGCCCACGCCTTCCTCTCAGCCTCCACACCACGTTTCGGTCCTCCGCAGCAAACTAAGTATACGCCCCCTCAATGTGCCTGCTGGGTACTCAAAATTAATTTAATTTTCATGTGAACTTTAGGCTCTACCCAGCATGTAACAATATGTTCTTCCTCTAGAACTACAACTTATTCAGCTCTTGGGAATTCTAGTGTTCTCCATTGCTTCAAAGTTTTACCTTTGAAGAAGATTGTTACGTTATTTATTAGCACCACGCTTTGGGCATCAATTTGAAGTAGTTTGTATTGAAGGAGTTGTATTATATTTCAACTGTTGGGGAGCCGAACATTTGAAGTAGTTGCAACAGCACGTATGGTACCCGGTAGCCTTTGTTCCAATTTTTAAAAATATCAACTTTGTAATTTGACTGTTTCTTTAAATATTATATTTATGTTTGCCTCGGCTGCGTCAGTATTTTTGTTAGAGACACGTTTCTCTTAGCAGGGTTTTGTGTGTGACTAAGAATGTAGGCTTACACAGATTATAATTTTACTTCACTCCTTTTATTAATGCTTGATACGATTTAAATAACACTTCACTGATATAGAGAGCTGTGAGATTATTTTTATTAATTAATTACACTTTTTAACACGTAAACTTATTTTTCGTCTCACACGAATACATATTATATTTCTTGAGGACACTTTTTGCGTCTGGTTAGTAACACTGTCTGCAACCAACTGAACTCTAAATTTGTAAAATTTTCTCCTTTTCAGTTTCTGGCTAATCCTACTCCAATAGAATACCTTCATTTAACTAAAGCTCTTTCTGATTGTTAATTGACTATTTTATAAACTGTCACTAAAATTACATTATTGTTGCTTCAATAATGACTAGTAGTATTATTAAATATTCTTACTCATTGTTATCTCATTGTTAGCAACGTTTAACCTATTATTCTCACAGCTCCTACATTATTAAATTACGTAATGCATTCACATAACATTCTTGAACACGTTTACAATAATATAAGCATGTGCAATGGCTTTTACATACATTTTACAAATTATTGCAGACACATGTTGCTTCAAGGCGGGCTGCTATTCAATTTACATATTGTAATTTGACTGAAATCATTTAAGTGTTAAAAATACTGCCTCACCTTCTACTGTGTAACATTTTAGTTAATTTCTAAGACTTTAATTTAGAATTCTGCTTAGCTTCACAGAACCCTTTTAACCATCTTACAAATCTCATCGTTGCTGCTTCTATTTTACTTCATTCTATCTTCTCGACTATCCTTATGATACTTCAAAAACATTAATGCTCCTATAACTTTATAAAATTTAATATCTTATCATTCCGTTTCCAAAGTTGTTTGTTGCCGCACATTGCCTAGAAAGTCTGCAGGTTATTCTGAATGTCATTTTCGTGCATATAACCTACACTTAAGCTTAAAAAGCTTTAGAGCCCTGATTATAGGTTAATTGTTAAATAAGACTGATAAATTTTGCAAAAGGTAATGAAAGCTCCCCGCAAAATTATGCAGTTACTATTTCCGACTGATATACTTGACATAACTTAAGTCGTATCCTCGGTATTTAAGATAAGATACGTGTTCTATAGTTTTATATTACAATTTTGGACCTCACTATGTACAAATGCAAAGCTGTATGAATTCAGAGAAAGACTCCTAGGCTAATCAGCAAAGTGAAAGCTCCACACACACTGATACCAAACGTTTCCTGAAAATATATAATAATCACTACAAGCATCACGATGAAGTGCTAAAATATTAAATAATGACTGCCCAAACATTATTTTCAATTAGCTTGAATTGCTATAATCTGGTATTACCTGAACTTTCACATGAAATTTCAAAGAACGGAATTCATGAGTGCTTAATGAGATCAAAAATCACGCCCGGGATAATGAACAGCTTGAATAAGGAAACAATAGATTATATCAGTAAATATATATTCTTTAAATGTATAAAAACATCCTGAACAGGACACAAAACTTTGGTAAAATTAAATGTGCCACATATTAAGGTAGCCACGCCTATAGCCGAATAATTCAATTTTAAATGTTAAGTAACAACAAATTTTAAACTACCAATGTGAATTACAAAATTAGTGCTAATGGTATTGTAAATATTTCACCTTAGAACTACTAAATGCTCTGTAAAACCACCTTCATGGAAGATGAGTATACTTATGAAATAACCGAAGCAAGTACCCTTTATGATCCCCAGAATGATTTCGAACTCGATTCCAACAAGCTTTAATTACGTAGTTTTACTAAACGCATAAAGGTGAAATGGAACATGAATAAAATAACAAGCTGTAATTTATGTTTTGGGATACTCAGTGTTCAAAGTTATTTGTCATATACTCAGATTCTAAAAACAAACTACTTGCAATAAACAGTCTATCATCAACCCATAATCTTACACAAGAAATGCAATCACTGCTTAATACAGTCAATAACCAAGGAAAGAAAATATCTTTATCCCCTTCAGTCCCGATTTTTTTGGGAGAACATATTTTCAATAGTGAAGCCAAATCAAAGTTTGGTGCCAGTTTTGGTACACTTAACTGTTCAAGTTACGGAATGTGCAGAATAGTGTACACTTGAGTACCAAGTGTCGCTGATGTCTATAACAAGTAAAGGACCATTTGTATGCAAAATTATGCTAATGAATAACAGAAACTCTGGTAAGATGTTAGGTATAGTTTATTAATTTGAATTTACATACATACACTATGTGATCAAAAGTATCCGGACACCTGGCTGAAAATGACGTACTAGTTCGTGTCGCCCTCCATCGGTAATGCTGGAAGTCAATATGGTGTTGGCCCACCCTTAGCCTTGATAACATCGTTCACTCTCGCAGGCATATTTTCAATCAGGTGCTGGAAGGTTTCTTAGGGAATGGCAGCCCATTATTCACGGAGTGCGGAACTGAGGAGAGGTATCGATGTAGGTCGGTGAGGCCTGGCATGAAGTCGGCGTTCCAAAACATCCCAAAAGTGTTCTATAGGATTCAAGTCAGGACTCTGCGCAGGCCAGTCCATTAGAGTAATGTTATTGTCGTGTAACCACTCCACCACGCCCGTGCAGTATGAACAAGTGCTCGATCGTGTTGAAAGATGCAATCGCCATTCCCGAATTCCTCTTCAGCAGTGGGAAGCAAGAAGGTGCTTAAAATATCAATGTAGGTCAGCGCTGTGATCGTGCCACGCAAAACAACAAGGGCTGCAAGTCCACGACCACTGTTGGCATTACACATGCTAGCAGATGACGTTCACCGGGCATTCGCCATACCCACACCCGTCATCGGATCGCCACATTGTGTACCATGATTCGTCACTCCACACAACGTGTTGCCACTGTTCAATCGTGTAATGTTGACGCTCCTTACACCAAGCAAGGCGTCGTTTGGCATTTTCCTGCGTGATGTGTGGCTTAAGAGCAACCGCTCGATCATGAAATCCAAGGTTTCTCACCTCAGGCCTAACTGCCATAGTACTTGAAGTGGATCCTGATGCAGTTTGGAATTCCTGTGTTCTGGTCTGGATAGATGTCTACCTATTACTCTTTACGACCCTCTTCAAATGTCGGCGGTCTCTGTCAGTCAACAGACGAGGCCGGCCTGTATATTTTTGTGCTGTACATGTCCCTTCACGTTTCCATTTCACTATCACATCAGAAACGGTGTACCTAGAGATGTTTAGGAGTGTGGAAATCTCGCGTACAGACTTCTGACACAAGTGACACCCAATCACCTGACCACGTTTGAAGTCCGTGAGTCCCATTCTGCTGTTTCACGATGTATAATGACTACTGAGGTCGCGGATAATGAGTACCAGGCAGTTGGTGGCAGCACAATGCACCTAAAATGAAAATCGTATGTTTGTGTGGGTGTCCGGATACTTTTGATCACAGTGTATGTCGGACGTACCTAGAGCTTTGATAATTTAATGTAATTTTAAAGAAAAAGCTATTATTTTGACTATATCAATACTGTATTAATACAATGAAGTTAACACTTGTTAATTTCACCATGAAATATTTCCAGAAACTTTGAATTGAGTTGATGCTGTTTTTGAGGGAGATTGAGGATGCTGGATTCTTCCAAAATAACGTCTTAATCCGCAGTGGTCGCGAGAAACACTCCTGTGTCGTCCGTCTCCTTTTCTTTTTCTGCTGTGGCCTGCGTACTTAAAGGCGTCAAGTCCACGCATTTTTCTCTTTATATTTCCTTTACCTTTCTCTATCATGTACTTAGTACATAGAGAAGGTATTACATTCCATTAAAAATTTCGATATCGTGATTTCATCGGAACACATGTTTTGAAGTCCCTGAATAAAAAACATTTTTAGAAAATGCTCCATGCTTGTGTTTGTGCCTATGAAGTCAAAAACGTTAAGTGGGATAGGTAACAAATTTGGCATTTAAGTTCAGTATCTTCCAAGGAATAACAAAAGAAGTTTTTCAGGAAAATCCCCCACCTACGATCAACATTGTTTTAAATTGACTTATTCTACAGAAGGGTTTGAACGATTTCTATTAAAATGGCATATATTAAATATATTTACATGACAAATAAAATGTATATCTTAAATTTTTTGGTAAAGGCCTGGAAATCCTCTTCTTTCGGAAGGAATTTTGTATAATCTTTTATAACTGGTAAACGTTGTACCAATTTGACCCTCCCCGGAGAAATCTACTTTAGGCCACTGGGCTGTACTAAAGGAAGGCTGACATGTATGGGAACAGAAGTGAAACGACTATGGTAGTGGTTCTCAAGCAGACGACAACAAGAAGAAGAAGAAACGGCGCAGTTATTTTGAGTCACGCAGTAGTCAGGCGATTGTCGTCGTCGACTGCGCAGGCGCCGATCAGTTCCAGCTTTCTTCAACGTCCTGTCAACAAGGCTGACCAGTCTTTCTTCGACGGCGAGCTAGGTTACGAGAAAAACAACAGGACAACGTTTAGATAGAATGCATTCTGGACGGTATTTCTAAATTCATGTTTGGCTTAACGTATTCAAAATTCTCTTTAGTAATTCTTCACTGGGAAAAGATTGATCGTCTGAACTATAGACTTATTGCTGTTAGTTTAGAAATATATCAGTAAATGTGAGAGCAGGAAACAATTCTGTAATAATTATATTATTTAATTTAAAGCATTGAAGCCGTAAAGAATGTAAAGATTGCTGAACAAATAAGGATTTTGTAAATTGTAATTATATATGTTATTAAAGTTTGAGTTTATTAAAGGGAAGAAATTCGGCTTGTTAATTAATTTATGGAATATATTTTCAAGTAGGAATCTGCCATTATTCCTAATTTAATCCACTTCCTCTTGGGTCAAAAGAGCACGTTACAACGTTAAGGGATAGACGAAAATGACTACACAAAATATGTATATCTCTTTAAAACACACACATCATTTCAAATAAGCTTTTTTTGTGTAGCCTAAGCCATTCTGAGACATTCGTTATTAATGGTTCGAATTGTTCATTGCTTGGTCATTCTCTAAAGTCCTGTCAACATTCAGTTGTTTCTCGCGAATGCATGAAAACAGTACTGCATTTTAAGGCGAGCATAGGCGACCAGTTCTTAAACAGTTGATTATCGCTGTTCTCTTTGTACGTATAGCAAAACATGTAACGCAGCTATTTCTGCAAAGGTTTATTTGGATTAAAATGTAGTATATAAATAAATAAAGCTTCAGTAAGAATAATTTGTGTATCCACTAATAAAAGGTAGCGAAACTTTGCGAATGTATCACATTAGATGTTTTTATGATTTGGGGCATTTTGTGTTTCACGTTGGGCCTGCTTATTCTCTACTGAGTTGAAGTAGACTATTAAGTGTAATGTAATGATCTTAGTTTTACATGTGGTTTGGTTACATGAGACAAAGTTTACCGAAAGTTTTTTTTTTCACTTTGGTACGCTCTCGTCGCATATTTCCAAATTGTCTAAGTCTATGATACGTACAAGTGAAGTTGCGGAAGTTTGGTGGTTGTTGGCAGGCCTGTCTCCCGAGCCCAAAACACTGTAGGTTCTGGGCGAGAGATGAAGTGTTAGGCTCGTGGTTATGCATAAACACTGACGCTGCGGTCTGCACACTTCCTAACCCAGGTCATCATCGTGTATGTCGCAACATTTAACTACTCCCAAAGGCCAAGTGAAGATCTGTGGATTCGCCGAAGTTCGTGCAGAATAATTTGTAATAGCTCTTCTTCAGCAAGCATTACTCTCTTCTGTGTAGCTTTTAGATTGTTAGAGACTTTCATAACACAAAGCAAGTGCTTACCAGACATTTTAACACGACCTAGAAAAGCTTGTGTTCACTTGTGTAGTTTTGACACGGATCTAACATAAGACGGCACTAGGCCGAGTAGTTAGACCGCTCGCCTCTCACCATGGCGTCCCGGGTTCAATCCCAGGCACCGTATATGGGATTTGTGGTGGACAAAGCGGCCTCTGTGCGGTTTCTCCTGCCATTAATTCCAACAATTGCTCCATTATCACCTTTCCTTCCATTCATGTAACCGCCATTTCATATCGTCTCCTTCACCACTTCTTATGCTAGGCTTCGGGCTGATCACCAATCCTAATTGTTCTCTCTGTGCTTCCCGACAGGCGTTCTGGCCCCATACGCCCGCACCCTACTTGTAAGTCGTGGGGGTGTAAGCCCTAATAACGGGAAGGGTAAACAAAAAAAGTAGGAGAAAAATTTGATGCGTTACACTCACATGACTTCCTCTACTCTTGTACCAACTATTTTACACACCTTATTCTCCATATGCTTAATGTTAATCGAGATGTTAATCTTAGTTGCTAATTTTCTTGTAGACGCAAGGGGAATATGGTAGGTTTTAAGCGATAATCAAATCTTTTAAGCGCTGGTTGCTATGTGGAGTATTTCATTCTCTTTGCATTACCAGGACAAAAAAAATGAATAACGAATTTCCATTTGAGAAAAATTATAATTATTGGAAAATTTAAGGGAAAAGCAAGCAATATCTCGAAAATGGTTCACTGAACAAAAAAATGTATATGACATAAATTGTGTATTTTAACGCGATCTTCATTTTCTGTGCAGTAAAATTTTGTCTATCTCTTATGGTTTAGCAGTTATGCAAAAGTCGTTCAAAATGAAGAATAATATTGGAGACACACCCAGAAAATTCGAGATATACATTTTATTTGTCATGAAAATATCTTATACATATGATATTTTAATCAAAATCGTTCCAGCCATTGTTGAGAAAATTAAAATTGTCTAAAAATGTTCCATGCAAAGGGTAATCTGGGGTGAGGGGATTTTCTTGAAAACCTTCGTGTCGCATCTCTGGAAGATACTGAATCTAAATACCAAGTTTGGTGTTGATCCGACTGTTCGTTTCTGAGTTATGCTGTTCACAGCCACACAGACACACACACACGGACATATTTCCAGAAATGTTTTTTTTTTGGATTCAGGGGGTCTCAAAACATGTATTTTCGGTGAAATCTCGGTATCGAATTTTTGAGTGGAATACAGTACTTCCCCTACTTGCTATACGTAGTAGAGAAAGTAAAAATATAACATAGAAGGGACCCTGCTTGCAAATCTTCGATTCAAAAGTATTCCTACAGCTTATCATTTCTAAAGTTCATAATATGCTCCTGCTTATTTTGAAACCTCCTGTAATGCTGTACATCCTAGGTGCAACTGTTCTACAAAGAGACGCTTATTGAATAAGGACGTTGCTATGACAGTAAGGGTATTCGCTTCTACCTATTCAAATGGTTAAATCCATGTAACCAATAAACTTGAAAGGTGCTGTGTAGGCAATCACTCTGAAAAAAATGCCTGTTATCATTTGCATTAGTGGGTGATTTTGAGAACAATACAAATATGTTTCCAGTCAGTATATCTACAAACGTAAGCTCTTTTCCCAAATCTCAGAGGTAGTTAAACCTCTCTTCTAGTCTAAATCTAAGTGTGCCATTTGTCTATTCAGGGCACTCTTTGCATTACTGTATGTTACAACGGCTGAGTGCTGATAATTATTTTCCGTTCAGCTTATAAAAACAATATTACTTACTCTAATCGTATAGCAAGTAGGGGAAGTATTGTATTCTTCCCAAAAATTCGACACCCAGATTTCACCGAAAATATATGTTTTGAGGACCCCTGAATCAAAAAAAGCATTTTTGGAACATGTCCGTGTGTGTGTCTGTGAACAGCATAACTCAGTAACGAACAGTATGATAATCACCAAACTTGGTATTTAGGTTCAGTATCTTATACAGATGCGACACACCCCAGATTACCCTTTACATGGAACATTTTTAGAAAATTTTAATTTTCTCAAATATGGCTCTAACGATTTTGATTAAAATATCATATGTTTAAGATATTTTCATGACAAATAAAATGTATATCTCGAATTTTCTGGGAATATCTCCAAACGTATTTTTCACTGTGAACGACTTTTGCATAACTGGTAAACTATAAGAGATAGAGAAAATGTTACTACACAAAAAATGTAGATCGTATTAAAATACACAGTTTATGCCATATACATTTTTGTTGTTGAGTGAACCATTTTCGAGATAAGGCTTGTTATACCCTTTAATTTTCCAATACTTATAATTTTTCTCAAATGGGAATTCGTTATTCATTTATTTTTGTCCTGGTAATGCAAAGAGAATGGAATACTCCACATAGCAACCAGCTCTTAAAACATTTGACTATCGCTTAAAGCCTACCAATTCCCCTTGCATCTACAAGAAAATTAGCAATAAGATTAACATCTCGATATCTCGATTAACATGAAACATATGGAGAAATGCGTTTGTAAAAATAGTTTGTACAAGAGTAGAGAAAGTCATGTGAGTGTAACACATAAGATTTTTTAAATTATCGGTACTTACTTTAAAAACACTCGTTGTATAAACGTAAAACCAAAGAGTGTTTTCTTATAACTAAATCTAAGACCACTCCCACATTATTATTATTATTATTATTATTATTATTATTATTATTATTGCTGTATTTCCTTTAGTCAACAATAATCCGAAGCGCTTCCACACATCGTTTCTTCCGGTTTTATGTCCTGATAGATTCATTCACTTAATTTTAACGAAACATTTTCACATGTATTGCTGGACTCCATACAGGAATATCACGCGGATTTAGGCCGCGAATAAGACACAGTACGGCAACAACGCCTGTGAAGCAAACTGAGCGTTCACCTTGCTTTTGGTCACACTGGACGTTCGAAAAAGAAATTACAGACCAACTCGTTTTATATAGCAAACGGAATGCACTGAGAGCGGGACACCACTCGAATTCCAGTACACCCAACTCACAAATCACGTATGCACTTGTGATCGAAGGTATGAATGGTAGAAATTAATGATCAAAATTCATTCGATAGACGACTATAAGGAGGACTGGTAACACTGCTACAGGCAGGGCTGGAGGCGCATATGTGTTACTGGTGAACGTTCCACTGTAAGTTCTTTGCTAAGAAGTCACGAGTTTGTTATATTTTCAGCTTGGGTGTCAGTATCGGAAAACTGCGGTTACCGTAATTCCGTACTGGTAAAAGAATATGTTTTAGTCCTTTCTCTTGTACCTCTCAGTGGTGTACCTAATTTGATAGGTCACAATTTTACTATTTTCTCTTATAACTATATCTTATTACTTTCTCTAGTAAGTAGGGAAGTTTTGCATTCCACCCAAAAATTCAATACGAGATTTCGCCGGAAGCAATAATTATAATCCACTTATTATTTATTCATCAAATAATCCCTTAGGAACAAATAGTAATATTGATAAAATTCCTTTTTATCCCTATTTCACATTTAAAGATATTTTAGGATTTATTATAATATTAATATTTCTATCACTTTTATCTCTTTGAGGCGCCCTGAATCCAAATTAAGCATTTTCAGAAACATGTCCGTGTCTGTATCTGTCCATGAACAGAAAATTAAAAAACGAAAAGTTGGACAAATACCACACTTGGTATTTAAGTTTAGTATCTTCCAAGGATGCGACACAAAGATTTTTAAGAAAATCTTCCTCCCTAACTACTCTTTAATGAACATTTTTCAAAAATTTGATTTTGCTCGAACAATTTTAGTCAAAATACCACATATTAGAGATATTTACATGACAAATAAAACGTATATCTTGAATTTTCTGGAAATATCCTAGGAAGTCCTATAATCTTGTATAACTTGAAAACGTTAAGTAATAGAACAAAACGTATACCGTACATAAAATGTAGATATCTTTAAAAGACGTAATTTACTTAAAATAAGTATTTTTGTAAGCCGTTTCTGAGATATATATTATTAAAGATTCAACTTGTTCATTACTTTAAAAATCCTTTCTTTCTTTTAAAATCCCATCGATTCTATTCCATTAGTTTCATATTTACTTTATCTACCCTTTCGTACGTAGTAGAGGAAGTGTCGTATTCTACTCAGGTATTTGGTATTCAGGTAGACTTTTAAGGCCAGTTAATAGCGTTCACTTCTTAAGCATTTGACTATCGCTGTTCTCTTTGTATGTATAGTGAAATGCATATCTGATATAGCAAGTGGAATGTCACATTCTGACAGTCACGAATATTTTTGCATTTTGTTTATAAAATATTCAAATGAATTATCTCTTGCTATAAATGCCAAAATATTGTTTCTCTGCAACGTATCGCCTGCCAAAACAAGCAGCAAAACTTTCACGGTGTACACTGAGAAGGTTGTAGCTTCACGTATGGAAAGCCAATTTGAAATAGGAGTTATATTGTAGTTCAAATGTTGGAGAGGCAAAAACTGTAGATAGTTTCTTGGAGTGTTCGCCCCACGTACGATACAAAGTTTCTGGTGGCCTTCGCCCCAACGTTTAAAAATCAACTTTGTAATTTGAATGTTTATTTAAATATTATATATTTTTATGTTTGCCTCGGCTGCGTCAGTATTAATTTGTAGAAACAAGTATCTCTTAACAGGGGGTGATGCGGCTAAAGAATGTAGGCTTACACAAATCATAATCTTTTACTTCACTCCTTTTATTAATCCTTCACACGATTAAATAACACTTCACTGATATAGAGAGCTGTGAGATTATTTATTAATTACTTACACTTTTAACACGTAAAGTTTATAATATTCTCGCTGTAATGAATTGTATATGTCTCGCACTGAATACGTGCTGAGCGAACGAACTGCTCAGGTACGTTGCCTTCTAGCGTCTGGCGTTTATCGCTTAAATTTGTAAATTTGTCTATTTCAAGTCTCTGATTGGCTAATCCTACTCCAATAGAATACTTTTTATTTAACTTTCAGCTTTTCTAGTTTTTGATTAGCTAGTTATAAACTGTTACACATGTACACAATAATATAAATATAATACAATGAACTGTTAAATACATTTTGATTATTATATTATACACAATTGCTTTAAGGCGGGCTATTATTATATTTTTTATATTATATAATAAGACTTAAAACATTTAAGTGTTAGAAATACTGCCTCAACTCTTACAAGTTAAATTTCCCAGCAGTTGATGACTTTAAATGTACCTTATTCGGTAATTAATTGCTCTTTCACTGAAGCTCTGTGTAGGAGAAGGTTGGAAGGGTAGAATCACACTGAAAAATTCAACCTAGCTTGGATTTAAATTACGGATCTTCTATTTCCACCCGGTTGCTCTAACCAACTGAGCTACGATAGTAACATGCCGGCACGACAATAAATTCCCCAACCGAATTGAAAGGTCAAATCTTCATATTCACATCTTCACCTCTATTTCATTGTATATCTTAAAGGGTTTCTGCATAATTGGAGAACTAGGTAGCTTTTATGTTATTAAATAACTACTGGGCCAAAGTGAAAGTAAGAACCTGTAGAACTGTTGGGGGAGTTTAAGAAAGTAAAAAAATCTGATGTGTTACACTCACATGACTTTCTCTACTCTTGTAAAAACTATTTTTACAAACGCTTATTCTCCATATGCTTCATGTTAATCGAGATATTAATCTTATTGCTAATTTTCTTGTAGATGCAAGGGGAATTGGTAGGCTTTAAGCGATAGTCAAATATTTTAAGAGCTGGTTGTTATGTCGAGTATTCCATTTTCTTTGCATTACCAGGACCAAAAAAAATGAATAACGAATTCCCATTTGAGAAAAAGTAAGAATTTAAGGGAATAACATGCAATATCTCGAAAATGATTCACTCAACAAAAACAATGTACATGACATAAATTGTGTATTTTATCGCGATCTGCATTTTCTGTGTAGTAAACCTTTGTCTATCTCTTATGGTTTACCAGTTATGCAAAAGTCGTTCACAATGAAGAATAATTTTGGAGACATTTCCAGAAAATTCAAGATATACATTTTATTTGTCATGAAAGTATCTTATATATGATATTTTAATCAAAATCGTTTGAGCCATTTTTGAGAAAACTAATATTTTCGAAAAAATTTCCATGTAAAGGGTAATCTGGGGTGGGGGAATTTTCTTGAAAATCTTCTTGTCACATCTGATACTGAACCTAAATACCAAGTTTGGTGTTTATCCGACTGTTCGTTTCTGAGTTATGCTGTTCACAGACAGACACACAGACATACACACGGACCTGTTTCCAAAAATACATTTTTTGGATTCAGGAGGTCTCAAAATATGTATTTCCGGTGAAATCTCGGTATCGAATTTTTGAGTGGAATGCAATAGGTACCTCTCCTACTTACTATACTAGTAGAGAAAGTAAAAACCGTTCCGACAACGCTTCAGTTCCTTTTGCTTGAATATCAGGGAATTTTTCACTCATTAGGAATAGACGGTGTTATTCAAAATTACAATTATAAGGGGTGAAGCATAAGGGGAAGCATTTAGCAAAAAATCCTGTAGATCGTTGTATTTAATAGAGAACGCTGGGAGTTACAAGAAATTGCTTAGTCATTCGAGTTTAAAAGGGCTTTCTCTCTCTCTCTCTCTCTCTCTCTCTCTCAAATGTGAAGTTTTTATTTCTTTAAGCTTTTCTATTTATTGAAATTCTAATTATACTTATAAATCTAAGTATATCCTAATATGCTAAATTATATCCTTATGCAAAAAGAAGGAACAGGTGCTAAATATTTAATTTTAATGAACGACAGTACATAGCGGCACATCATTGAATAGAGGAAAGTTCAAAGCCCACCTATTAGTTTCATTCAGTGTCTACAGCGGCTCTGTGTTTGTTTACGAGAAAATGGCGACGCCACAGAAATAGTCGTTTTGTATGCTGAATTATACAAAGAGTGAATCCATTGTTTCATTGCAGCGTGCATTTCGTTGTAAGTTCAACAAGGAGCCGCCTCGATATACAAAATTTACAATTGATAAAATAAATTCGTAGAAGATGTTTGCGTATGCAAACGGAAAAGCACTGCTCGTCCTCGCATAACGAATGGTGCTCATTTTGAACACACAAAATACAATTTTGAACTTTTCTCCTTAAGTCATGCATCGCATGTTTCGCCATCTATTGTCGTTCATTAGGAATAAACGTTTGAAGTCTGTTCCTTCTTTTTGAATAACTCTATATAAATAAAAACATCCTTATCCCAAAAAGAAAGTGATTTTGATAGACATAAATGTGAAATTTTATTATTAAGTTATAAACGTTGACGGTTATATATATGGTTTCCCATTCACAAGATAACATTATTCAGGTATTTAACTATGATAGACAAATAATATATTAGCACTCATTAAAACATTACCTACTGAGATCTATTCATATATTTCTAGTACCTGCATATGGTTTCATCACTATTTTTACTTTTTATTAGTATTACTTTATTACTCATTTTCATTTCTTCCTACGTTCTTGTTATTTACCTATTTGTTTTCCGTTTTTTCACTACAGTTACACACAAGCATTTACAAACATCCATGCCCGAGAGAGACTCGAACGAAGCAAGCGCGGCCATGGAGAGCGTCATCTTCGCATTACTATCTCAAACAATATAATGCAGTAGAAGAAATATCATAAACATACCTTAATAAGCCTGTATTCCAGTACTTCACGCTTGATTTGCGAAGCCGGTGTAATTAACTTCTTTGGCAGGTGTTAGCGGCTTTAGTGGTAAATAATGGCGCGTCGTGTCGGGAGGATTTGAAAATGATATGGTTGGCAAATGATTGTTCCCGGAAGATACGCATTAAATGCCATATCTGACTATGCGGTATCTTCATGTTGTTTTACGGTTGATGTGCTTAATGCTTCAGTTACCGCGATAATTGATGTAACAGTTAGCAGGGTTCATAATTAGCAATGTGCCGATTAGTCCGTACAGTAATGTGGCCTGAGGGGTAAACGTGGCTGATGTGACTATCATGGCTACCGATATTTTAATTTCATTATGTATTCAATTGAGCAGTGAGGTAATTGGTAATTTTCACAGTTCAACTGAGTACAGGTTTCAAATAAAATGCGCCCATTGCTTCACTTCTAATTAAATCAAGCTCAAATATATGGAAATATGGATTTGTCATATTATTTTGGTCACTTTGTTGCCGTAATTACTGTTTATGAAGGTAAATTAAATTTGTATTACTATTCCAATTTGCATGTACCTGTATAATGGCTACCCTCGAGTAGAACATTATTACTGCTATTATTATTAGTAGTAGTATGAGGGAGATATGAATTTTTTTTATACTTGACATCTACTTTCTAATGTTTTGCGAGTTAAATGCCGTGTAGTATATTCGATTTGCTCCAATAGTTTGTTAATTATCATCATTTAAAGATTTTGTGTTGAACGAAACATTAATTTGACTAGAGAAAACTTCCAGGCTGACTTTTATAGTGCTAAATCCTCATTAACACCTAAACAATGTGAAGATCGGCTTGGAAATGCATTCCAAGCCCCATCTAAGGGCTTCTAACAATGTATAATTGGTACAGCTGTTACTGATGAAAATATTGCCGATTTGCACACACATGTCTATTTGCCGAAACGTTTTGAAAAAGTCCGTGAAAAACGTCCAAAAGAAAGAAAATGTTGCATTATGACAACGCATCGTCGCATACAGCAAAATTAACAACTGAATATCTGGATGCCCTAAAGCTCAGCAGCCTGGATCCTTCACCATACAGCCCTGACAGATTTCTGTTTCCAAAAATAAAAGATAAAATGCCTGGAGTAACTTTATCAGAAGAAGCAGGAACATTATAAAAAATGTGATGTGTTACACTCGCATGACTTTCTCTACTCTTGTACAAACTATTTTTACAAACGCTTATTCTCCATTTACTTCATGTTAATCGAGATAAACATTTGCAGACTCTTATCTTATTGCTAATTTTCTTGTAGATGTAAGGGGAATATATATTTACGAGGGCAATATAGAAATACAGTAGCCTTTAAGCATACACGTATCTCTTAATAGTTGGTAGCTAGGTGCAGCATCATTCCCTTTGCCACAGATTAATACTGTTTGCATATCCAAGACAAAAAAATGAATAACGAATTCCCATTTTAGAAAATAATCATTGAAAAATTTAAGGAATAACAAGCAATATCTCGAAAATGGTTCACTCAACAAAAAAAATGTATATGACATAGATTGTGTATTTTAACGCGATCTACATTTTCTGTGTAGTAAAATTTTGTCTATCGCTTATGGTTTACCAGTTATGCAAAAGTCGTTCACAATGGAGAATACTTTTGGAGACATTCCCAGAAAATTCAAGATATACATTTTATTTGTCATGAAAATATCTTAAACTTTAATCAAAATCGTTAGAGCCATTTTTGAGAAAATTGAACTTTACGAAAAATCTTCCATGTAAAGGGTAATCTGGGTTGGGGGGATTTTCTTGTAAACCTTCGTGTCACATCTCTGGAAGATACTGAACCTAAATACCAAGTTTGGTGTTTATCCGACTGTTCGTTCCTGAGTTATGATGTTCACAGACACACAGACACACACACAGACACACACAAGGACATGTTTCCAAAAATGCTTTTTTTTTATTCAGGGGGTTACAAAACATGTATTTCCGGTGAAATCTCGGTATCGAATTTTTGGGTGGAATGCAATACTTCCCCTACTTACTATACGTAGTAGAGAAAGTAAAAATTACTGCTGAAGTGCCTCAGGAAGAGTGACATCATTGCTTTGAAGACTGGTATCATCAAATGCAAAAATGTACTGATGTTAAAAGGGGATATTTTGAAAAACAATAAAACCATTAAAATGCGTTTTAAAACTATTCCCTGTTTGATTTTCTAAAAATGTTCTGTGTCGCCCTCGTATTATAATTATCACTATTATTACTATATCAACATAGCAATGGCATAGCTGTAATCGAAGATTTTCATGCTTTCATGCTAACTATATAAGGGTTAATCTTTATGAACAGGTCTCTGTTTTAATATTTTTAAATATACTTTTCAGCGAAATTGGCTTCTTTAATGCAGCAGTGTTTAAACAAAATAACCCCCTTGTTACAGAGCATTTAACGCACCATATAAGAAGGTAATATGCATCATAGTGAAGTGACCATTTTCTTGCAAGTCGTGATAAGTGCTGAGTAATAACCATTGCAGGCACGACAGCAGCAATGCCAGAGGTCAGTCTGGATAGTGACGTCACGAGGCAACGTTTCCCTCGTTTTCAATAAGTCTGAAACCAAAACACTACTGTCCATTGCTGTTCTATTTTTCCTTTCTATTGTTTTTATTAATACGAGCCTATGGAGGAGAGGAGGCGAAAGTTAACCTTACACAGATTAATTTACTCATGAAAGCGCATTTCACTTTCTAAGGGAACGTATACTATAGAACTTCTGGTAAACCAAAAATGGAGAACTTTGTTTTAAAAAAAATCTGATGTGTTACACTCACATGACTTTCTCGACTCATGTACAAACTGTTTTTACAAACGCTTATTCTCCACATGCTTCATGTTAATCGAGATATCGAAATGTTAATCTTATTGCTAATTTTCTTGTAGATGCAAGGGGAATTGGTAGGCTTTAAGCGATGGTCAAGTCTTTTAAGAGCTGGTTGCTATGTAAAGTATTCCATTCTCTTTGCATTAACAGGACAAAAAATGAATAACGAATTGCCATTTGAGAAAAAGCATAAATATTGGAAAATTTAAGGGAATAACAAGCAATATCTCGAAAATGGTTCACCCAACAAAAAAAATGTATTTGACATAAATTCTGTATTTTAACGCGATATACATTTTTGTGTAGCAACATTTTGTCTATCTCTCATAGTTTAACAGTTATGCAAAAGTCGTTCACAATGAAGAATACTTTTGGAGACATTTCCAGAAAATTCGGGATGTACATTTCATTTGTAATGAAAATATCTTAAACATATGATATTTTAATCAAAATTGTCAGAGCGATTTTGAGAAAATTAAAATTTTCGAAAAATGTTCCATGTAACGGGTAGTCTGGGGTGGGGGAATTTTCTTGAAAACCTTTGTGTCGCATCTCTCGAAGTTATTGAACCTAAATACCAAGTTTGGTGTTTATCCGACTGTTAGTTTCTGAGTTATGCTGTTCACAGACACACAGACCCACACATAAACACACAGGCAGATAGACACACGGACACACAGAAGGACAAGTTTCAAAAAATACTTTTTTTGGATTCAGGAGGCCTCAAAACACGTATTTGCGATGAAATCTCGCTAACGAATTTTTGAGTGGAAAGCAATACTTCCCCTACTTACTCTACGTAGTAGAAAAAGTAAACATATCAACTAACAAGTCGAAAGTAAAGGCATTTTGAGGGAAAACTCGAACAAAAATCGTATCAGTAAACAACCAATAAAACAATAAATAAGGTTAATTATCTAGGTTGTGTAATAACCTATGGCTATACAAAGGTACAGATGCTAAATTATCCAAATTCCCGCAGCTATTAAAATAACACTTTTCTTATTATAGTTATTTTGCATCGGGCCATATCGCGACCGTGCGTTGGAAAGATAACCCTTGGAGAGGTGTCTTGCGGACCGTTAGCCTTCTAGGCCTCATCCCTGTGCCAAACCATCTTGCTTCGCCACCTGTCCAATGAAACCTTAGTGCTCGCCAACTATATCTCTGTACACGCCGGGTAGATGGCATTACGGTACCGTCCAGTCTATCTGTTTTCATTAGTTCTGGATAGATGGCACAAACATTTTTTGGCAGGACGGGAAGCAGTGGGAAAAAGCCCCATTAAAGACGACCACAGACAAGGAATACTGCAGACAACATTCGCGTTGCATGTGGCCTTATTGAAGAAGATCAGTGCATAACAATTTCTGAAATTGCTTCACTCATAGCAATAAGCTTTGGAAGTACTCAAGCCATCATCAATGATGAACTCAACTTGCGGAAATTGTCTGTCATGTGGGTTTCTCATCTCCTCCAAGGGGCCGACAGGCCTGCGTGTGGTGTTCTGCTCCGGTTGCAGGGGCCCCTCCGTGATACGTACGTTTGACTTTACTTTCCCCGTCTCCTCACACAGGAACAACAAAACTTGTGCCACCATCTGAATGGCTACGAGGAGAAAGGAGATTATTTTTTATAGACAAATTGTAACCTCTGATGAAACTTGGGTTCATCATTACACCCTAGAGTCAAAACAAGCAGGTATGGAGGGTCGGTAACGAGATGCAGCTGGACCATTGAAGGCCAAAAGATGCCTTTTTGCTGGAAAGGTGTTTACAACTGTTGTTTAGGACTCGGCGGGCACTTTTCTGATGGATTTCCTTCGAGAACAAAGGACAGTGAATGCGGAGTATTACTACCGTGTTTTGGTCGAGACAAAAGCTGCATATCGCAACAAACGACGCGGTCAACCAATCGGAAATGTGAATGTTCTGCATGACTATGCAACGCCACACCCTGTGCTTAACAAGGGAAAGAATTGAGGAAATGCATTGGACACCTCTGGAGTATCCTCCTTACAGTCCAGATTTGTCATCTTTTGACTACCGTTTGTGTGGGCCGCTGAAAGAAGAACCGGGAGGAATGTGATTTGATGACGATGCAACGGTAGAGGAGTACTTGCGCAACTAGATGTCCACATGTTCCTCTTCTTTCTTCGAGGATGGCATCAAAAAGTTGGCAATTCGATGACAAAAATGTGTGACAAATTCGAGAAAGTATGTCAAAAAATAAAGTATTTTATTTGTTTTTGTTGGTGGATTCAATAAAATTGTAAAAAATAATTACTGTTCTAATAGAATTCACCCTATTAAAATAGTTTGACCACCCACCTCCGCGGTGTGGAGGTAGCGTGTCTGTCTCAAATTCAAGAGGTCTCGAGTTCAAATCTCGGTTATGGTGAGTTAACCGGATAAGGTTTCATCCAGGGTTTTTCCTTACCCTAAAAACACGAATGTCGAGTACCTCTAAGCTCTAAGGACCCCGGACTTACCTGAGCATCACTTCACCCAGTTCAGTCATTCAATGTCCGATAAGTCCTAGCAAGTTTAATGTCCGGACCTCATGGTCTAAAACTTAACTGTATATGCTGAGATATGCGTGCCCTTGGTGTCCTACGCCATAGTGCAGTGTGTTGGAGCGCGGTGCTCCAATTTCCGGCCATAAAGTGTGCCCAGATTCGAGCACATCCTCGGCTTGCATATTTTTCGGCCCATGTGTAATGCTGGTGACCACAAAGGATCAAGCAATTGGAGGATATATAATTGCTAACGATCTGTGTTTACGAAAACCAGAACTTGGGTTGGGGAAGGCATGATGTTGAACACACAACTTCCTGTACCGTTTGCTTGATTGACCCCTCTGCCATGTACATGTGAGCATGAGCCCGGCAGTCGAGTTGCAGGCCTTAGCAATATTTTAAACATAATGTGGTGTTATTAGAACGAATTTTGTCAGACAAAATATAAGGTAAAACGTTTCATTTAAACAGTAGCTTGTTATGGGAACAATTTTCTTAAAAATCGTGTAGTATCCCTGGAAGATACTGAGCTGCAGTGCCAAGTCTGCTATTTATCGGCGATTTCTTTTTTGGGTTATCTGTTCAAAGTCAAGCAAGCACGCGCGCACTTGCACGCATAGGTACGCCCACACACCCCTTCTTCTAGGTAAATTTGTCTTTAATTTGAGGGGCCTCAAAACATTTATTTCCAGTGAAATCTCGGTATTCAATTTTTGGGTGGAATGCATTACTTCCTCCACTTACTCTAGTTAAGCAGTAAAGTAATAAATGATAGTAGGTAGAGAAACTTGTTGAATACAGCGCATTATAAAACGCATAGGGAGCATAATGCAAAATCGGAGCAGTTAAATATCGGATGAGAATCGTTCATGGCGACAAATCTCTAATTCTGGCGATCTCTGCCGTAAACAGCTGTGAAATTCTACATGGACATCAAAATTAAAGAAAGATTTGGAAACCATAGAAATGGGCTACATTTGGATGGCGGGTCAGGGAAATAGACGGAGTGAATGAAGAAAGATTAAGAACCGCCTCTGTGATATTGATAGGCAAAAATTAATAGTTGAGCACTGCACAGAGAGGATTTCGTTGAAAGTACAATCTAGACTAAAATCTGAGTGGGGTGTCGAGCAATACATCAAAATTGGCACCAAACTCATTAAACAGGGGCTTAGACTGTAAGCATGGCAGATAATAAACTTTACTGATTAAAATGGTAGGAGAATCTCCCCATTGGTGAGAAAGAAGAGTCGTGGGTGCACATCTTGGCAAGATGTAGGGGAACGGAGGAGTGGAGAGAAAAATAGTTATCGCGATCCTTTAACACCTCGAATGAAGAAATTAAGGGCATGCTGGATACTACTGGCAGGCAGGGAAGACATGGAAAGATAAGTAAATTTCTACTTAAGGCGAAATAGCTCGATCTGAGAATGCAGATAGTAGGGTAAGTGGGTGTGTGAAGAGCTAAACATTCATGGTGATGCTTTATATGTTTCTTACGACATTTTTCCAATTATTGTTAATGTGTAATGTTTATCTATTCCTCTTAACTATAAGACATAACAATATATCGAAAGGATAGTGCAGTGGTTTCGTTTACGGCTTTCGATTGGAGGGTCCGGTGTTCGTTTCCCGACTCTGGGTTGCTGCAAGTCTGGCCCCTCACCTCTGACTTGCTAATGTGGAGTATCTCCAAGCCCAACGGTTTAAGCTTCCACAGTAAATATTGTAGGTCATCTCATTCCACCGCCATCCTTATCACCCTAAATGAAGGTAATGGACTCCGTCCTGTGGGTGCCTCCACCTCAGAAATGGGTCCAGTCATCGCTTGGTGGAATAAAGTAACCCTCAAAAGTCATAGGCCATGTAGGGGTGCGTCAGAGCGACGACGATGTATCGGAATAGGGTTTACCGTTGTTCTGTGGATTGTTTAAATTTAAGATGCTATATTTGAATAATTTTTTCTTACTTTTTTCGGGCATACTTTTTGTTAAATCTTGCTTATCATACTATGTGTTATAAAAGCAGTAGGTACTGTCTGTGGACACATGCGATTGAGAGATCATTGTATATATACTCAAAACACACTCTTTCGTTCATTTATTTATTTTCAGTCATACAATATACACAGTAAAACTATTATTGTAGATCATGTCAAAGTGTTAATTAAAATAATACAGTAATAATAATAAAAATAATATATACAAGCTATTAGTAGTTATCGTAACTAAGTATAATGCAAATGGTAAAAATAAATCGTATATAAGAATACATATTATACAAATTATAATTATTAACACCCAAGAATAACAAGAGCTATAGGATATAGATCCAACTAAGTTAGCATATTAAAGAAAATTTGTGCTGCGCTTTTGCGTGTTATGAAAGCAGTGCGTTAATAAATGTTTTTGAATGCCTTTTTAAATGATTTATATCATATACTCTCTTTAAATCCGTTGGCAGTGAGTTAAAGAATTTAGAACCTGCATTGATGATATTTTTATTTCCAAAAGTACCCCTATATTTAAACATGTGTTCCTGTTCCAATAGGAAGTGGATTAAGGTAGGAATGATGACAGATAATTACTTGACAATATATTACATAAATTAATTAATAGGCCGAATTTCTTTCATTTAATAAATTTACACTTCTATAAAATACATAATTGCAATTTCATAAACCCTTATTCTTCCACAATTCTTTACGGCTTCAATCCATTGAATTAAATTACAGTTATTACATACTTGCTTCCTGCTGTCACATTTATCGATATATTTCAAATTTAGAACACCAATAAGTCAATATTTCCCACGATCAAGCTTTCCCGGTTAATAATTACTAAAGATAATTTTGAATAAGTTAAACGAAAAGGAATTTAGAAGCACTGTCCGCAATGCCTTCTGCCTAAAAGTTGCCCTGCTGTTTCCTTCGTGAAATTCCTCACCGTCGAAGAAAGACTAACTTCAGCTTCGTGCAATGCACGGTGAGCAGAATTGAGACTGAACCGGCGCCTGCGCAGTCGACGACCACATTCGCCGACGTACTACGTGAATCAAATTAACTGTGTCCTTTCTTCTTGGTCTTGACGTCTCCTTTACAAAGCACCACCATACTCATTTCACTATTGTTCCCCTAGACGTCAACCTTCCTTTAGTGCAGCTCGTAGTCGCCTAGAGTAAACTTCTCCGGGGGAGGGTCAATTTGGCACAATATGAATTCATAAAGAAGTAATTTTGACTTCGAGTAAATTGTCTGTGCACGTCTTTGTTTAGTTGTGGTGTTTCACTAGACTTTTAGCATACATAATAACGTAATTTATATATAATATATATACAAAATGATGGTAGAATTTTAAACTATTTAAAGCACGGTCTACAAGATTCGTAACTATTTAAGCTAGAACTCTTACTACTCTTTTCTGCAGTACAAATATCTGCATGACGTATGTTTTTGATAAAGATCCCCATAACATACCCGTATTCTAAATATTAGTGAAATAATGCAAATTACATTGTACGAACAATTTGTAAATGTAACATGTTGATGAGGTGATGTAGTAAAAATATGCTCTAATTAAGTTTAGAGTAAATTACACTAATATGGTATGGACATAAAAGATTATCGTCAATATGAATGCCTAAAAACGTTGTATTCCGAACTCTGGATATAGTTTGACTATTATAAACCAGTTTTAGACCTGCTGTGATTATTTCTATTTAGTCCAAATAGTAAATAATTTGTCTTACTGACATTTGGACTGAGATTGTGGATGTGGACATAATTGTGAAAAATCATTGTGGACTGACTAAAAGTGTTTTGCCGTTACAGCATATTTTCCAGTTAGATACTACTTCTAAAACCTGCGTTTACTAAGAGCAGGATTATGTAATGCACATACCACCAGACGATCATAGCTATGATACAAGCTGGTTCTGCTTTAAATACAAAGATTTATAATTACGGAATGCTGAAGCACAGGAAGAATAATAACATCCGTTTTCCAATATTTCAGAATAAAAATTATGCAATGCTTTCGCGCAGTTTTCATTAGCGCAAGACTTCCCGGAATCAGAAGCATACTATTTCGAAAGCTTTACTAAAACTGAGCTTAATTTACTCCTATTGCTTATTTTGCGCATTACTCACAGATGAGAAACGCCGGGCCATGCATGCTTGCATTGCTACGCCTGGAGTGGCGCGGGAGCTGCGGCTGGCATAAACACGGTATAACGTTGCAATAGTCAATTTGTAAACAAATGTTAGGTTCTTCAAATATGAGGCAGTTATTTTTAACACTTAAATAATTTCAGTCTAATTATATAATATTTAAATTCAATAATTGCCCGCCTTAAAGCAATATGTGTACGTAACAATATATAAAAAGTGTTTTTACAATCATTGCAAATATTTATATTATTGTATTCATGTGTAATAATGTTATGTGAATGTATTACGTAACTTAATAATGTAGGAGCTGTGAGAATACTAGGTTAAACGTTGCTAACAATGAGGTAACCTTGAGGCAATAATGAGTTTCAGAGCTTAACAATACTAATTCTGATTCTTGGAAGCAATAATGCAATTTTAGTGACAGTTTATAAGATAGCCAATCAACAATGCAGAAAATGCTTTAGTTAAATGAAGGTGTTCTATTGGAGTAGGATTAGCCAATCAGAAACTGAAAAGGAGAAAATTTTACAAATTTAGAGTTCAGTTGCTTGCAGACAGCGTTACTAACCAGACTAAAAAGTGTCCTCAAGAAATATAATAATATTCCTGTGAGACGAAAAATAAGTTTACGTGTTAAAAAGTGCAAATAATTAAATAAAGAATCTCACAGCTCTCTATATCAGTGAAGTGTTATTTAAATCGTATCAAGCATTAATAAAAGGAGTGAAGTAAAACTATAATCTGTGTAAGCCTATATTCTTGTCGCATCACAACCCTGCTAAGAGAAACGTGTCTCTAACAATAATACTGACGCAACCAAGTCAAACATAAATATTTAATACTTAAAGAAACAGTCAAATTACAAAGTTAAATATTTTTTTTAAACTTGGGGCAAAGGCCACCTGAAAGTACATTTGGGGCGAAGGCTACCGTAAACAGTTTACTATACGTGCAGTTGCAACCAACTTCAAGTTCGGCTCCCCAACAGTTGAAATATAATACAATTCCTTCAATACAATCTTTTTTCAAATTGACGCCCAAAGCGTGGTGCAAATAACTTAACAAACCATCTTCTCAAATTAGCGTCCATACGTGGAGCTAATAAAACTCAATCTTCAAATAATATTACAAGCAACAATGAGCTGCAAAACGTTTTGTGTTAACCTTTAGTCTTAGGAACAAACTATGTAAAATACATTTTCAAAATTGTTTTATATGGGAGAGAGATTCTGTTTTTGAACGAGGAAGATTGGTTTTTTACTTTATACACTACTTATCTATACAAAGTACAGGAAATATTACATTCCACCCAAAATCCAATATTGAGATTTGACCAGAACTACATATGATACTCCGTGAATAAAAATAAGCACTTTTAGTAAAAGGTCTGCGTGCGTGTGCATGTATGTATGTATGCGCGCGCGCGCGCCCGTAAACAATACGAATAAAAAACGGAAAGGCACTTAAATACCAAACCTAATATTTAAGTTCAGCATTTTTCACCATATTACCCATCACCCAAACTATCCTTTTCATGGAAATGTCTTTGATAATATGATGCTCTCAAAAATGACCCAATGATTTTGGTTAAAATACCATATGTTTAAGATATTTTGATGTCAAATGAAATGTATATCTTGAATTTTCTGGGAATGGCCTCCTCATTCTGGATGACTTTTGCATAACTGGTAAACTGTAAGAGATAGACAATATTATTACTACACAAAAAATCTGATGTGCTACATTCACATGACTTTCTCTACTCTCTATCGTTTATTAGTGAGTATACAAACTATTCTTACTAAAACTTACATTATATCTGCTACGTTTGAATTCAAATAAACCTTTGCAGAAATAGTTACATTAATCATTCCGTTGCGGATATAAGGGGAATAGCGATAGTCAATTTTTTAAGAACTACACTCTATATGCTGGCCTTAAAATTCCATTCTGTTTCAATGTAATTGCGTGAAACAATTGAATGTTGAAGGAGTTTCAAGAATGACCAAGAAATGAACAATCCGAAGCTTTAATAACAGATATCTCAAAAATGGTTTATGCCACAAACAGCTTATTTGAATAAATTGTGTGTTTTGAAGAAAGCGACATTTCTTGTATACTACGTTTTCGTCTTAACGTTTAGGAGTTATACTAGATTATACAGAAGAGGACTTGAAAGGCTATTTCCAGAAAATCCATTTTATTTGTCATTTAAATGTCTTTCACATACGGTATTTTAATCAAAAAATTGTTACAGTCATATTTTATAATATAAAAGTTTTCGAAAAATGTTCCATGTAGTGGGTAGTTGAAGTTTGGGGGATTTTCTTGAAAAATATTCGTATCGCATCCTTGGAAGAAACTGAATTTAAATACCAAGTTTTGTAGTTATTCAACACAGACACATGTGCACACAGACTGACGCACGCACGCTCGCTCGTGGACGTTTTCCTAAAATGCTGTTTCTGGATTCAGGAGCCTCTATACGTATATTTCAGGTGAAATCCGACATCGAGTTTTGGATGGGATACAATATTTCCCTACTTATTATAAGTAGTGGAGAAAGTAAAATGTATATCTCGTTAAAGCACACAATTTATGTAAAAAAGTCTTTTGTTACAGTTATGTGTAACATATTCCTGTTATTTCTTTGAATTTTTAAATTCTTATACTTTTCTGAACTGTGAATCGCCATTCACTTTTTTTCCCCTAGCCATGCAGAGCAAGGAATTCCAAAGACATCACATAGCGACACGCTTTTTAAAATCTCATTATCGCTTTATCTACTATATCCTACAACGAAATGTGTGTATGTGAACATTTATCTAGATTAACGAGAAGTAGAACGAAAAATGTTTTGTGAGAGTAGTTATTGGAAGAAGGATTACAGAATGTTATCTGAATACAACACATCGGATTTTTAAAATATAAATGGGAAACCAATCATTTTTCCCATTTTAGCATGTTATCGGTTACCTTTTGATATAGTGAAAACTATTTTTGCTATTCATTTTATTTGGTTGTAAATGTGTACATATATAGTATGAAAATATACAATTAATTGTATAATATTGTGAAGTAAGACCATTTTGTCTATACCAGATGGGGCGAGAATGGGGACGTAGCTCAGGGATGTCATCAAGAGGGTTGCACGTAGCTGGAAAGGTGGTGGATAGGTGTCCCTTTTAGACGTGTAATTCTGATTCAGAGAAACTTTAATATTTCTAATAAATAATATAAGCTACATTGCAAGAGGGAGAGAGCTAAACAGCTTTTGAGTTCACCTGGTAAATGGAAGAAGTTGTGCGTTCCATCTTCGTCGTGCCTAGGGCCTACATCGTAGTTGTAAGTTAGCACAAAATAAATTTAAAAGCTTATTGTCACAGAGTCTTGCTAGGAAAGTGATAACTAACTTTAACTATTTCAATTAAAGTTAAAAACGACTGAGAAGCAATTAAGATTGCAATTAAATATGCAAATTAAGTAAATTTTTGTTATTGTAGGATGAATTGATAAAATAAACTCCTACAATAGCAAACACTTATTTAATTTACATATTAATAAAACAATTTTATCGATTTCAGATTAAATCGAATCAGAGCTCCATCGGTCAAAAAGTTCTAAGTTTAAATACCCGAGGTGTATGCCGACTAATGCTTTAGGCAGCACTGACGTTAGCGGTTATCAGCATTATTTGTATAGTCTACTCATGTGTCGAACATGGGGTGAATCATAAAAATCATACCATCATAACCCTGCTTACATAATAATCCGGAAAATGACTCGCAAGCATTTTAAAGTAAATTTCATGGATTTACTTTAAAAAAATTGTCCTGAATATCTCTAACTTTATAAAATTAGATTTATCACACTCAAACTGAAACTATAACCGTCACAGTATTTACCTCAGTAGTATCAACTTTATACTGTTCTTCTCACGTTTCGTAGGTGCCTTGCTGGCAAGCAAAGCAAAGTTTAATGGAGACATTTTGTATATGGAATTATAATTGCTGTAGCAAAATTAGAATATGTTTGTTTCCTGTACTACTTCTTAGCATTTGTAACATCGGATAGCGTTCTCAAACGTTGAGCTTTCATCCTTAACACCGGGACGGTTCTGAGGTCGGTTTTAATTCCACTCTGATATGTTAGGGATATTGGCAAAGCTTGATTTTATGTTTTAATAAAAGGAAAGAAAATAATTGAAACAGTTGAAACATATAGCGCATCGACAGCGAAACTTTCCCTGTGGTTGTATGAGAACAAGCGTGGTACAAATGCAGATTGTCCTAACACGGGATTACTGAATGTAGGCCGATTTTCCATGCAAGCCAACACTTCCCTCCATGGATATACGACACGGGCGCACCGATGTAAGGCCTGGGGGCAGCAAAAAGCAATTTCGACGTCGATTTTAATTTTTTCTGGCCTCTAAATTCCGTACACCATTAACCTGGATAAGGGTCTGAACGTAATATGGTCCCACTCGGATTGAAACCTTGCTTATGTTTTTGGAGGCGGGGATGCTACACACGTAATATCTTTGAAACCCACTAAGGTAATTTCATCTTCGATTGCTGCAGCTTTAGGGTACAGGATGTTTCATGATAAAGGATTTAAATACGAATTGTATGAATCACGGCATGAAATAAAGCAGTTACAATGATGAGGACCAGAGTAAATGTACTTTCCAATTTCGAGATACTGGGTCCTTCAGTATACAGTTTAAGAGCAGCATTATGTAATATTAAATAACAGCGCTGATATTTCGGTGTTGAATTCAAAAAAGCACGAGTTAACTTCTGAATAATTGTTATTAACTAACTGTGAGAGTGTCTCTTCCTCATTCTTCCTTTTGCAGCTTATATTGAATGCCTTATTGGAAAAGTACTGATAAATTTTTGTAAGAAGTGAGATAAATCTAAACGGAAATCTATTGCACCTCGATGAAACTGTACCAACTATTCACGGTCTTTCAAGTAGATTCAAGGAATAAATATGGCAAAAGAATGGATGAAACTAAAACAACACAAAAAAGAAAGACTAAATCTTCATTAAAAGATCAACGTGGATTCACAGACAGCCCTGAAAGCAATTTCACCAAACCTGAAGTAAACAACATCATAAAATCTCTCAATTCCTTGTCATGCAACAACAGAATCATATTCCACTGGACCCCAGCACACAGTAGACATAACGTGCAAGCCGACTTTATAGCAAACATAAACGCCAAGATGTAAAACACCGTATGAGTATGACCGACTGCTATTTACCCTGTGTAAACAGAAACTTATTACTACAAGCACCTCTGGGATCGGTTTTATCTTACCTCTCCTAAAGCCGCCAATACAAAACTCCTCACACCAAACGTCCATTTTAGAAATCAATCCAATATTACATCCACCTTTGTTCTTATTCACTTCCTAATAAATCATTGTAACTTTGTAGAATATCTCCACGAAATCGGAAAGACTTCAACACCAAACTGCCCATGTGGCGAGAAAAACCAAACAGCGTATCATCTCGTCACCAGATGCAAGTTACTGAACAAGTGCGATATACTCCGTGCTGGGAGAATAACTCGCAGTATGTCCGATATATTAATATGTGAATTAATATGGTGATTATCTAGTTGTAGTTGTTACTATTAAATTTTTATGATGTCATTATACTCCCTGCCACGGCTGCTGTTGGGTTTTTGGGTAGAGCAAGTTTAACTTTTCAGGGTGTGGTACGGGAAGGAAGGTAAGAAGTAACAACTCTAACAAAAGATTAAATCCGTGGAAGAGCACAATGTTTTAATGGTACACGCATTTTCTGCTTTAGTAAGAAGCTACACATTTACTTTAGTTAGTTGGAGCTGTAGAACGGTCGCTGAGCAATCAAGTATTTCATAAGTGCTCTAGAAATAATGGTAGTATTTATCACACGTTCCTAAACTATACGTTGTTTCCTTCTCATAACTTTAACTTTTAAATTGATAACATTTCAACGTTCCCACTACATTATGAGAAGTAAATAATAAACGCCTGCTTCTGAGAGCTTACATGTTTGCTCTTCACATCCCCGCACTTAATACGCAACCGCCTTTGCTGATGGGGGCGCTGCAACTAACTTCCCTAAAGTTAAGCTTTTGAAACATGTTCTTTCTTAAAATCTCATTGGCTGTCTTCGTTCAGCTTAGAGCCTTCTAGGAAACTTACCAGGCAGCTGTTCGCTGTTTACAAACATGTGACCTCTCTACAAAAATATGTTGTGTTAGTTTGCCGCATTTTCTATTGCACAAAGACTCAAGATCTTGCTTTTATGACTTGCCACTAAAATTCCTTTTTGCCTGGGCCCATATTCTAACAAAAACATGATTGTCGGCCTTTAACAAGGGTTCCACAGCTCCAGCTAAACACTTACACATGCATAAAACTTATGATTATTAATACTATTTTACGTTATAATTTGCATTATTATACACATGGCATATATAACCATAGTTACTGTCTCACAAGCTCAGACCAGATTCATTAGTGTAAAAAATTTACATCAAGCCATTACAAATAAAAATATTTTACTACTTATAAATTATATATACCGGATGTTTCAGAAATGTTTTTACAAACTTCGGGCATGGGTTGCTTACACCAAAAGAAGAGAAAAAGTTCATATGAACATATGTCCCATAATCCTTTGTTTTCGCGTTATTCCTGTCACGATGAAAGTGTGAGTTCAACAGCCTTCGGATCCAACCTCAAAACTTCATTTCTCTATGCATTCATAGAAGGCACTGACCCACTGTACTACATACGGTAGATGGCGAAGTGTTGCCATGGACACTTGTTTACGTTTGTCATTTGTCATTAGTTTATCTTCAACGTTTCAATTGTTTACATGTAGTGAGTTAACTGCACGTGTTTCGTTCCACCATGGCTGGATATACATTTCGTGAACAGGCAGACATGATTTTATGTATGGTCGCACGAATAGTAATGGACGCGAGGCTGCACGGCTCTAACAGATCCAACCTTTGTCGCTGTTTATCGTCGCCTTGCTGAGACAGGAACCGTTGCACCACGGACTATTGTTCGAGGAAGACCAAGAGTTGTTCGTACGCCGGAGCGTGAAGAACAGATGTTAAAGGGTGTCGAAGACGATCCAGGTATCAGTACAAGAAACATATTCAACGTGTGCAGGGCCTTTCGCCTGCCGATTATTCACCACGGGATAACTTTTGCCGATGGTTTGTAGCACAAACAGCCAATCCATTGTTTGTCTCGTCAGTTTTGTTTACAGACTAGGCAACCTTTGGGAGAGATGGAGTTACTAACTTCCACAACGTACACGTATGGGCAGATCGTAATCCTCATGCGTACTTCAGGCTAGACATCAGCAACAGTTTAGTCTAAATGTGTGGGCTGGCATTGTAGGTGACTGTCTGGTAGGTCCATATGTTTTACCAGCACGTCTTATTGGTGCTGTCTACAGGGATTTTATCCAACACACTCTTCCCGACTTACTTCACGAAGATGTGCCCCTGCAAATAAGAAAAAAGATGTGGTTTATGCATGATGGGGCTCCGAGATGCACTGACTGGCATCTACCATGACCGATGGATAGACAGAGGAGGACCAGTTCCATGGCCTGCACGTTCTCCCGACCTCAAACCTGTGATTTTTACCTCTGGGGGCAGCTAAAATCATTGGTTTATGGAGCAGCCATCCCGGATGCAGAACCGCTTCATCGACGTGTCATGGAAGCCTGCGAAACCATTCGACACCATCCCGGAGTTTTTGACAAGGTGAGACATTCCCTGGTTCGACGAGTACAGGCATGCATGGAAGCAAGAGCAGGACATTTCGAGCATTTATTATGAGTTTTGTGTGTTATAATTGTACCGCTGTGTTGAACACCTCCTAACGAGAAACAAAGGAATATGGGACATATGTTCATATGAACTTTTTCCTTCTTGGTGTAAGGAACCCATACCCGAAGTTTGTAAAAGTATTTCTGAAACTTCCTGTATAAAACACTGACGCAGCCACTGTAAATAACCTTACTTTTTATATTTTTAAAGTGCAAGTAATTACTGTATCCTGTGATATGCCCACAGCGTAAAACCAAGTTGGAACGAAACAAGTTAAAAAAAATTCGAAAAATCTTACTCTTTCATCATCACCATTTTCCCCATCCCTACACCATCATCAAATAGCCAAGGTCGTGCACCCTGACTGAGACTTTCCCAGGTTTTTCTCAGTTCCCATAAATGGTAAATGCAGGGAAGTACCCTAAAATTAGGCCTGGAATTTTTCTTCTCAAATCTCCTCTCTCAATTTTCATCTCTTTTTTTCTATTATCACTAGGATCCGGATTTTCAGATCCTGTTAGCCTTCGTTTTAGATGTTGTATATCTTAAAATAGGCTTTTTAAGATTTTCTTTTTGGGCCATTATTGCTAACATTAATAATTTTGTTTTTCTTAGGGGTTACGCGACTATAATTTAAGTTTTGTTCACTGAAAATAGGAACCTTTTTACATGAATGCTAACACCAATAATGCTTCTGTTTTTTCTTATTTTAAGTAACATTAAACAATAATCTTACCTCACAAGAATACAGGTCACTAATAATCATCATGAAACACACAAAATATGTTTACTATTTCTTTTATTTGTATCCACTAAGAGATCCCTAGATACTAAATAACTGTTTCCCGTAAACGATATTCAATTATCCCTTTCGGTCTTTATCATTTTAGCAACATTTATTTAAAGGTATAACAAGAGGTTTCGTTTATCCTGTTAAAACATACATAATATATATCGCTGTTTCTCTTGTAATTTTTACTTTCTCTACTACGTATGGTAAGTAGGTGAAGTATTGTATTCCACCCAAAAATTCGATACCGAGATTTCACCGGAAATACATGCTTTGAGACCCCCTGAATTCAAAAAAGCATTTTTAGAAACATGTCCGTGTGTGTGTCTGTGAACAGCATAACTCAGAAACGAACAGTCAAATAAACACCAAACTTGGTATTTAGATTCAGTATCCTCCAGAGATGCAACAAGAAGGTTTTCAAGAAAATCCCACCATCTCAGATTAACCTTTACATGGAACATTTTTCGAAAAGTTTAATTTTCTCAAAAATGGCTCTAACGATTTTGATTAAAATATCATATGTTTAAGATATTTTCATGACAAATGAAATGTATATCTCAAATTTTCTAGGAATGTCTCCAAAAGTATTCTTCATTCTGAACGACTTTTGCATAACTGGTAAACCATAAGAGATAGACAAAAGTTTACTACACCAAAAATGTAGATCGCGTTAAAATACACAATTTATGTCATATACATTTTTTTGTTGAGTAAACCATTTTCAGATATTGCTTGTTATTGCCTTAAATTTTCCAATACTTATACTTCTTCTCAAATTCGTTATTCATTTTTTATGTCCTGGACATACAAAGAGAATGGAATGCGCCACATAGTAACCAGCTCTTAAAACATTTGACTATCGCTTAAAGCCTACCATATTCTTCTTGTATCTACAAGAAAATCAGCAATAAGATTAACATTTCGATTAACATGAACCACATGGAGAATAAGCGTTTGTAAAAATATTTTGTACAAGAGTAGAGAAAGTCATGTGGGTGTAACACATCAGATTTTTTAAAATTTGTTGCTTTGATTGCATGGCAGTGGACAATTATTAATACATGCCCAAATTTTCTGGCATGAAAATTTCCTATTATCACATAGCACATTCTGGCGTGAAGAAATGGTTATCTGTACAGAATATAACATCTTGACAGCATGTCATAGATGCTATTGCTGCAGGTTCTGGGGTTATTTTCCATGTATATTTTTTTATTTTCGGTATATAAAAGTCAGTTTCTTGTCTTCAAAGCCAGGTTTAAGTTTAATATTATTCTTTGCAGGTTCGAAAAACATGTTACTCTCATGATCCAGGTATTTCTTTTCTGGAAATATTCCTTGAGTGGTTTGAATTGCTGTTTTCAAGCAGAGAGTGGCTTCTGGTAGATATTTACAATATACATTGATATATGTAAGAGAAGTGATAAGAGTGAGAGCGCATATAAATACGCATTTATCATCTCAGGAACTGAAAACGGCAACGCAGAGCAGTTTAAGTTGCAACTTCCTATTTGGGTACTTTATGTCCTAAAAAATTTGTATACTTAGCCACAGACAATGTGAAAGCAAATTAATATTTTGAAAATGGTAAATTAATTCACAAGGAATAAATAGGTTAAAATCTAAGAATCCAGCCACAGTCATGAGTCACCCGCCTGTGTGCTGTATGCAGTAGCAAGGACATTAAAGATTACATCATAATTTTAAAAAGTCGTATATGTTACACTCACATGACTTTCTCTACACTTGTACAAACTATTTTTACAAGCGCTTATTCTCCATATGCTTCATGTTAATCGAGATATCGAGATGTTAATCTTATTGCTAATTTTCTTGTAGATGCAAGGGGAATTGGTAGGCTTTAAGCGATTGTCAAATGTTTTATAAGCTGGTTGCTATGTGGAGTATTCCATTGTCTTTGCATTACCAAGACAAAAAAATGAATAACAAATTCCCATTTGAGAAAAATTATAAGTATTGGAAAATTCAAGCAATATCTCGAAAATGGTTCACTCAACAAAAAAATTTATATGACATAAATTGTGTATTTTAACGCGATCAAGATTTTCTGTGTAGTAAAACTTTGTCTATCTCTTATGGTTTCCCGGTTATGCAAAAGTCGTTCACAATGAATAACGGAGACATTCCCAGAATATTCTTCAAGATATACATTTTATTTTCCATGAAAGCATCTTAAGTATATGATATTCTAATCAAAATCGTTAGCCATTTTTGAGAAAATTAAAATTTTCCGAAAATGTTCCATGTAAAGGGTAATCTGGGGTGGGGGGATTTTCTTGAAAACCTTTGTGTCGTATCTATGGAAGATACTGAACCTAAATACCAAGTTTGATGTTTATCCGAATGTTCGTTTCTGAGTTATGCTATTCACAGACACACAGACACACACCGACATGTTTCCAAAAATGCCTTTTTTGGATTCGGGGGGCCTCAAAACATATATTTCCGGTGAAATCTCGGTATCGAATTTTTGGGTGGAATACAATATTTCCCTACTTACTATTGTACGTAGTAGAGAAAGTAATAGTTTTAAGAAATTGTGCGCTACTCCATTCGTTTTCCCAGGGCTTTCCTTTTCTATCTTGTTCTTAGTACACCTACGACTGCGGGGACGAATTTCAGGGGATTACTACCAGGATGCCAGGACCACTTACAGAATGCTTTATTTACATATAACTGACAATTCCATGAATGCAAAGGCTTTTATGGTGGTTGTTAATGTTATCTTGATCTTCCGTGTAGGCAGTTTCTTATAAATCACCCCCTCTCCCTAGGCAACGTACCGCCTAATTCCTTGACGAACTTCTTCTCATGAAAAGTGCGAAAAACTTTAACTGCAGTACGTTATGTAGACTTCACACATTCTGCGAGAAGAAATTCGTCAAAGAATGGGTGAAACGTAGATTAGGGGAAAATATACGTTACGCGGTCTACAACAGAAAACCAAGATAATAACAGTTGGCAGCTCTGTTACATGTTAGCATGTTGCAAAACTATTTCATTGTAAAAACCCTTCGTTACTTGTGGAAGCGTGTACGAGCTATGGCTTACTTCGTCTTTCACGTACGTTGCCATTTCATCCCTCCATTCTGGAGATGCCCTTCATCTGTTATGGACAGAAGATTTCACCCTTGTATTAAGGTTGTGTTAATTTAAACAAAACGATGTTTCTCAGTTAACTTGTAGACAATATCATTTGTTAAACAGTGTGTCCAAAAATTAAGTATCTATTTGGTAGAAACTCGTATGCTACTGCATTGTAGATTTAAACGTTGTAGTTGTTGCTGTAAATGTAATTGGCTTCATGATACAGTTTATCTGTGTTCTTTGTTACGGACAACTGAACTTGCATATTTTAAATGTAAAGGAGAGGATGCCTTTTTAACCTGGAGATTACAAAGCTTGTCGTATGGTGAGATTCGAACGAAATATCCTAATATCATGTGGATCTGCTGAACCGTTTATATATGTAAAGTTACTATCTAACGAATACACTCAGTATTTCCCGCTAGAAAGTTCGCGATGCCAATTCCCGCGTTTTTTTGCATATGCCGCTTTGGGTGCTTCTTACTTGCATGAGGGTATCTGCCACCAGGCATCGCGTAATTCGCTCTTCACCTGTTTCCTGACCTAGCGACCCGTTGCGAGAAGCAAGTGATCTTGAGTGCTGGAAGGGAGGCCGTAGTGTTACCCGCCTTATTGCAAAAGTTCAGTTTTTACTTTCTTTACTACGTATAGTAAGTATGGGAAGTATTGTATTCCACCCAAAAGTTCGACACCGAGATTTCACCGAAAATATGTTTTGAGACCACCTGAATCCAAAAAAAAAAATTATTTTTGGAGACATGTCCGTGTGCGTTTGTGTGTGTCTGTCTGTGTGGTTCTGTGAACAGCATAACTCAGAAACGAACGGTCGGATAAACACCAAACTTGGTATTTAGGCGCAGTATCCTCCAGAGATGCGACACGAAGGTTTTCAAGAAAATTCCCCACCCCAGATTACTCTTTACATGGAACATTTTTCGAAAAGTTTAATTTTCTCAAAAATGGTTCTAACGATTTTGAATAAAATACCATAAGTTTAAGGCATTTTATGGCAAATAAATTATATATCTTGAATTTTCTGGGAATGTCTCCAAAAGTATTCTTCATTGTGAACGAGTATTGCATAATTGGTAAACCATAAGAGTTAGACAAAATTTTACTACACAAAAAATGTAGATGGCTTTAAAATACACAATTTATGTCATATACATTTTGTTTTGTTGAGTGAATCATTTTCGAGAAATTCCTTGTTATTCCCTCAAACTTTGGAATTCGTTATTCATTTTTTTGTCCTAGTAATGCAAAGAGAATGGAATACTCCACATAACAACCAGCTCTTAAAATATTTGACTCTCACTTAAAGCCTACCAATTCCCCTTGCATCTACAAGAAAATTATCAATAAGATTAACATCTTGATATCTCGATTAACATGAAGCATATGGAGAATAAGCGTTTGTAAAAATAGTTTGTACAAGAGTAGAGACAGTCAAGTGAGTATAACACATCGGTTTTTTTTCTGTGTAGTGATGACTCGATTGTTTTAGTTCGTCCCATGGCCATTTTCAGAGGTTGTGTGTAGGCAATTGTCTTGCTGTCAGCTTGCGTTTGTAAAATGGCATTTATGCACTCTCTGTTTCTTGTTATTTATTCTAAATTTGCAGCGCTGTATCTTACCTGATTGGTCGTTTTATGGAGGGCAAACATTCTTTATTCGTAAGCATAAGGAGATAATTATTTCGATTCTATTTTTAAATTGTATTTGGCCACTTTCAATCTGGTTTTTTGGAAGTTATTGCTAGTGGTTAAAGTACGATATACAGATATTCAGCCAAACTGATAAATGTGATAATTACAGATGCTCGACGTAAGTTAACGGGCATCTACAATGTTCCCTTGCTATTTACAAAAAGGTGAAGTAACCTGGAGTCAATATATATATATATATATTTACCAATAAGCCATATTTGTAAATTTTGGGCATGTATGTGATCTGGGGTTTCATAATTGGTGCCAGTTGATATATTATTTATGTGTGATGGAATCCAATTTTATTCTTGTACCATTTTGCCATTATGCTTTTCGTAAAATTATGTAATTAAAACTTGTTTGAATTGAGTTCGAAATCATTTTTGGGATCATAAAGGGTACTTGCTTCGGTTATTTCATATTTATATTTATCTTCCTTGAAGGTGGTTTTACAGAGCATTTAGTAGTTCTAAGGTGAACGCTTTACAATACCAGTAGCACGAATTTTGTGATTCACATTGGTAGTTTAAGATTTGTTGATACCTAACACTTAAAATTGATTTATTCGGTCTTAGCCCTGGTTATCCTAATACGTGGCACATTCCATTCTCTTTGCATTACCAGGACAAAAAAAGTATAACGAATTCCCTTTTGAGAAAAAGTATAAGTATTGGAAAATTTAAGGCAATAACAAGCAATATCTCGAAAATGGTTCACTCAACAACAAAAATGTATATGACATAAATTGTGTGTTTTAACGCGATCTAAATTTTTTGTGTAGTAAACTTTTGTCTATCTCTTACGGTTTACCAGTTATGCAAAAATGGTTCACAATGAAGAATAATTTTGGAGACATTCGCAGAAAATTCGATATATACACTTTATTTGTCATTAAAGCATCTTAAATATATGACAGTTTAATCAAAATCGTTAGAGCCATTTTTGAGAAAATTAAAATTTTCGAGAAATGTTCCTTGTAAAGGGTAATCTGGGGTGGGGGATTTTCTTGAAAACCTTCGTGTCGCATCTCGATACTGAACCTAAATACCAAGTTTGGTGTTTATCCCACTGTTCGTTTCTGAGTTATGTTGTTCACACACACACGGACATGTTTCCAAAAATGTTTTTTTTTATTCAGGGGGGCTCAAAACATATATTTCCGTTGAAATCTTGGTATCGAATTTTTGGGTGGAATGCAATACTTCCCCTACTTACTATACCTAGTTGAAAAAGTAAAAAGGAACTGAATTCAAATGCATAGTATTTTCAAGATGAATGTTAGGTAGGTTTATCTATTGGACTGCCTTGAACTGCATGGAATAAAATTTGTCTGATGTACTTTGGATGTCTGACAGTAATGTTTGTTTTTAATGCAATTAATTTTATTTTCGGAGGTTAATATTAAAATACTTTTCTCTGTTTTATTTCAGGTAAGAAACAGCGAGCTACACACGCGGTGCTAAAAGTTACTTCTTTGAAATGTAAGTATTTGGCTGACTAATAGCAATACAGTTTAGTGAGGGAGCTCTCCAGAAATTTGATCTAGGCGTACCATGCTAGTCTCTGGGTCAAACATACGGACGTAAAAATCCTTATCATGGCTTCATTCGGAAGGGAACTAAAGCCGGTGGTTCCGTTTCGTAGATTTACGGCACTTAAAAGAACCTTAAGCCTGATAAAGAGGCCTCAGAATAAAATTGCCTGTCTTTCACGACCAATATAGAATGAGACGCTAAGGATCATAGTAGTTAAAGTGTGTACATAAATAAAAACTCAGTTTAATTTAATTTTCTCCAGAAATTAGAAAGAGGAGTTTTGATATATATTTATTAACTTTATTCCGGAACTCTTATTCAAGCACCGTTTAAAATCCAGTTTATGGTTGTTGAATTTAAAGTATTTTCTTTACTGTATGCAGGCGACAGTTATAGTGAGCTTAGTTAACAGGAAATTTCTTATGGATAAAAGTTGTGTAACTGTGATTACATCTATTTGATATCTTAGTATGAGCACTAGCGTTAATGAAAATTAGTGCACAACGTTATGTACTTAATTTGATATGATCTAAGAACTGAACAAAACTATACCTAGATTTCCCAAAGAATAGCTCCACATAATATTTGAAACTCGTAATGTTTGCTCACTTAGCATAAATATTTAACTACAGAGATCATCATGATCAAATGTATTATTTTATCCCAATGACACCATTTGAATTATCTATAGTTTATATATATATATAGAACCATAGTCCAAATGTATATATATATATTTTGTCTAAAACCTTTCGATTTATATATCTAACCCTGTAAGTATATATTAGATGAACGTATAAAGATAATGTTAACGCCTTTCAACACCACTTATGGAAGTGGCAAATTAAATTTTCAAAATATCAGCAAATATATTGCCATTCAAAGCAATGTGTATAAAGATGATTTGCATGGAAAAAAATCTGATGTGTTACACTCGCATGACTTTCTCTACACTGTAAAAACTATCTTTACAAACGCTTATGCTCGAGATATCGAGATGTTAATCTTATTGCTATTTTTCTTGTAGATGCAACGGGAATTGGTAGGCTTTAAGCAATAGTCAAATCTTTTAAGAGCTGGTTGCTATGTGGAGTATTCCATTCTCTTTGCATTACCGGGACACAAAAAATGAACAACGAATTTCCCATTTTAGAAAGAGTATAAGTATTGGAATGTTTACGGGAATAACAAGTAATATCTCGAAAATGGTTCACTCAACAACAAAACTGTATATGACACAAATTGTGTATTTTAACGCGATGTACATTTTTAGTGCAGTAAACTTTTGTCTATCTCTTATGGTTTACCAGTTATGCAAAAGCCGTTCACAATGAAGAATACTTTTGGAGACATTCCCAGAAAATTCAAGATATGCAATTTATTTGTCATGAAAGTATCTTAAATATATGATACTTTAATTAAAATCGTTAGAGCCATTTTTGAGAAAATAAAAATTTTCGAAAAATGTTCCATGTAAAGGGTAATCTGGGGTGGGGGGATTTTCCTGAAATCGTTCGTGTCACATCTCTGGAAGATACTGAACCTAAATACCAAGTTTGGTGTTTATCCGACTGTTCGTTTCTGATTTATACTGTTGAAAGACAGACACACACACGGATATGTTTCCAAAAATACTTCGTTTTGATTCAGGATGCCTCAAAACATGTATTTCCAGTGAAATCTCGGTATCGAATTTTTGAGTGGAACGCAATACTTCCCCTACTTACTATACGTAGTAGAGAAAGTTAAAAAGCCAAAAACGTTGGCCCACTGTTGTGTTAAATATTTAGTTTGAGTAAACTGCTTCCCTGCCACATAATGCATGATTGATGAGAAAAATGAACCGAAAATGTTGAACGTTAACAACAGGGCTGTGCACTCTTACCTTGACAGGGAAATTCTGCCATCCCGTTGTGTGTGTCTGCACCTTAACACAGAGGACCCGAGACCGAGCCTCATTTAGGATGACTTGCCTGGATAAAATGTTATTCCTTACCCTTACGAGACAACTGGTAGAATCATTGGCATGTGTGTCATTTCAACCTCTTCATTGACTCTTCCTGCGGACAGGAACTCTGGTGGAAGGAACATCAATTGCTTATAAATGGGGAATTCTTATTGGTGTAACTTCTATAACATCAGATATATGACTTAAACATGTTCGGTGAGTACAATGAGTAGTGAAATGTTTAAAAAAAAATCTGATGTGTTACACTCACAAGACTTTCTCTACTCTTGTACAAACTATTTTTACAAACGCTTATTCTCCATCTACTTCATGTTAATCGAGATATCGAGATGTCAATTTAATTGCTAATTTTCTTGTAGATGCATGGGGAATATGGTAGGTTTTAAGCGATAGTCAAGTATTTTAAGTGCTGGTTGCTATGTGGAGTATTCCATTCTCTTTGCATTACCAGGACAAAAAAAATGAATAACGAATTTGCGAAAAAGTATAAGTATTGGAAAATTTAAGGGAATAACAAGCAATATCTCGAAAATGGTTCACTCAACAAAAGAAATGTATATGACATAAACTGTGTATTTTAATGCGATCTACATTTTTTTGTGTAGTAAAACTTTGTCTATCTCTTATGGTTTACCAGTTATGCAAAAGTCGTTCACAATGAAGAATAATTTTGGAGACATTCCTAGAAAATTCGAGATATACATTTCATTTGTGATAAAAATATCTTAAACATATGATATTTTAATCAAAATCGTTAGAGCCATTTTTGAGAAAATGAAAATTTTCGAAAAATGTTCCATGTAAAGGGTAGTCTGGGGTGGGGGGATTTTCTTGAAAACCTTCGTGTCGCATCTCTGGAAGATACTGACCTAAATACCAAGTTTGGTGTTTATCCGACTGTTCGTTTCTGACTTATGCTGTTCACAGACACACACACACACACAGACATGTTTCCAAAAATGCTTTTTTTGGATTCAGGGAGTCTCAAAACATGTATTTCCGGTGAAATCTCGGTATCGAATTTTTGGGTGGAATACAATACTTCCCCTACTTACTATACGTAGTGGAGAAAGTAAAAAATAAGTCCAAAAGTTATGAAGTTACAATTGTAGACAGAACTGGTGTAATCTCCGCTTCATAGGGCTGAGGACAATGTGAATGCACTTACGGAATTCCCTGCTGAAGCATGCTGATATATTTAATAAAATTCCATATACCCCATACATACATGTACACTTAGGGTATGAACTAAAGTTATTAGACGTACTTATGATGTAGTAAGACCACTACCTTTACTTTCAGTCTAGCACTAGTATATGTTGACATACCTTACAGGAAACAGTAGGAGCGAAAAAGCTTAGAAAATATGTCGTAATCTAAATGATTTGGATACATACCAAGCACAGTAAGCATATTTTCTGCATTAGCCAACAGCAGTATTGTCACACTTCGGAATTAACCTTTAAACCTCAAAAGAAACTCTGATGGATCGTATTTCACGTTGGTCTGAGATATCTCCGCAAGAAATTGTTCTGAGTGCAGTCCAAACTCCTCGTATTCATAAACGGTAGGTTCAACTTAGAACGTGGACATCTCTGAACCATCGTTACAGGATATGAAATGCTTGATGCTGCGTGTGCTCAGAACTGCAGTACTAAAATATGTATTTCAGCAGAAAAGCGATGCCAAATACGTGGTGACAGCAAGAAGCGGATTCCCGCCTAGAGCTCAGAGCCTGGCAGAAGGTAGTTGATCTGTGCCTTCTTGGATAAGAGGTTATTCCTCATTATAGATGCTTTAAGGCGTAAAATAGACATTGCTCTCCTTAATCCATAGAAAAATAGCAACAATGAAAACGTTATTTATGATAAAAGCGTTAAAAATTTAGTTGTTGAAGTTGAAAGCCGAGTGTGGCAATCCTATAAGTAAAAAAAATCACTTTTAAAATTTGTTGTAATACATTATTTTCAGACAGTGCTGAATATTTAATTATAAGATATACAACTGAAATTGTGGAGATACCACTGTGCATTCGGACATGCGCAATGGTGAGCTCTAGTCTGTTTTTGTTTGACTTTCTTAGCAGCAGAACTGACAGTTTGATCACTTACACAAATAGAAAATTTTCTAATACATAGAAAGCTGCGGCAATAATGAATCAACAGAATAAGTAACAATTTTGTTTATAAACATATCTTTTATATAACATTATATTGTTATACTGGTATATAACTACCTATGAGCTGCATAATTTACAAATGCATACAAATAATAACCTTTTGGTGGTATTAATTGAATGACGCCAATAATTTGACTTTGTTTCATGTCTGCCTCAGAAGAAACATATGACAGATATATATTTTTTATTACTCTATTTATTTTACGTCGCTTTAATTACATTGTCATATCGCGACGGATCTGTTAGTGGATAGCTCTTAGATCGAGGTGTTAGCCTTCTAGATCTCATCCCTGTAACCACCGGCTTCGTCGTGTCCACAAGACCCTAGAGCATAGCAACCGGATCTTCTGCTTCGTGCCGTGCATATGGCATTAGGGTGCCGTCCTGTCTACCTGCTTGTATTGTCTGTGGATAGATGGCACAGCATTCTCTATTACCACCAATTTTTCATGTTTACTATTGTTTTAGACTTTCGGTGAAACTTTGGGTCGTGTAGCGACCAGTTATAAAAAATATGACTATCGCTATTCCCTTTGTATGTATAATAAAATGTGTAACTAGCTTTATCTCGATTAAAATGATATAGTTAGGAGCATACGAAGCGTATTGTAAAACTAAGATCCGATGAACAATATTTTACGGATGGTAGGCCTGAATGGCGTTTCACGCCTAGAGCGCTGTCTACCGACTCCTGAGGAACCTACCGCAGTGTTGGTGTGACGCAGTAGGCGCCAGTCGGTGGGAACAGGTCCTAATCACCATGACACTCGTAGATCCCGCCAGTTGTGAAATGCACGATGTGATTAGACTTTTGCTGGCAAAAGGATCCTCAGTTGCGGAATCCATCGTGAGTTACGCCTCGTGTATGGACCGGATATAATAAGTGACAAACACTTTCGACACTGGTGTCGAGAATTTCGAAATTGCACGATGAACAGCGGAGTGGTAGGCCCAGTATTCGGACCGACCACATCGTTGAGCAAGTGAACCAAAAACCTCGAAGTGATCGACGTTTGAAGATTAGTGGTCTGGCTGATAAATTCCCAAATGTTGCTCGAACCTCACTTTACAGTTTTGTCACTGAACAGCTTGGATATCGGAAACTTCGTGCAGGTGGGAGCAAAAACTGCTCACCGGTCAGCATAAAGAGCAACGAATGCGTAGTGCACGACAGTTTTTGGAGCGCTATAGACAAAAATCTGATGTGTTACACTCACATGACTTTCTCTACTCTTGTACAAACTATTTTTACAAACGCGTATTCTCCATATGCTTCAGGTTAATCGAGATAAACCTTTGCAGACTCTATCTTATTGCTAATTTTCTTATAGATGTAAGGGGAATATATATTTACAAGGGCAATTTGGAAATACAGTAGCCTTTAAGCACATTCATATCTCATAATAGCTGGTTGCTAGGTGCAGCACCATTCCCTTTCCCACAGATTAATACTCTTTGCATATCCAAGAGAAAAAAATGAATAACGAATTCCCATTTGAGAAAATAAGTATTGAAAAATTTAAGGGAATAACAAGGAATATCTCGAAAATGGTTCACTCAACAAAAAAAATGTATATGACATAAATTGTGTATTTTAACGCGATCTACATTTTTTGTGTAGTAAAATTTTGTCTATCTCTTATGGTTTACCAGTTATGCAACAGTCGTTCACAATGAAGAATACTTTTGGAGACATTCCCAGGAAATTCAAGATATACATTTTGTTTGTCCGGAAAATATCTTAAACATATGATATTTTAATCAAAATCGTTAGAGCCACTTTTGAGAAAATTAAAATTTTCGAAAAATGTTCCTTGTAAAGGGTAATCTGGGGTAGGGGGATTTTCTTGAAAACCTTTGTGTCGCATCCTTGGAAGATACTGAAGCTAAATACCAAGTTTGGTGTTTATCCGACTGTTCGTTTCTGAGTTATGCTGTTCACAGACAGACACACACGGGCATGTTTCAAAATGCTTTTTTTGGATTCAGGGGGTCTCAAAACATGTATTTACAGCGAATCTCGGTATCGAATAGTAGAGAAAGTAAAAACTATATGATTTGTTTTCCCACATTGTTGCTAGCGACGAGACATGCGTAGCGAACACCAACGCACCAACGCAGTGGCGCCGTTCCGGTTCACCCAAACCAAAAACGTGTAAGCAATCGCCGTACACGAATCGCAAAATTATGGCTACCGTGCTTTGGGACGAAAAGTGATTGATTTCATGGACCGTGGGTCAACAATTATATCTGACATATACTGTGCAATGCTTACCAAACTGAGGCGTGCGATCCAAAATCGACACCGCGGAAAACTGTCGTCCGGCATCATGCTCCTGCACGACAATGCACGCCCGCACACCGCTGCCAGAACCAAAGAGAAGATTCAAGAGTTTCGTTGGGAACACTCTCATCACCCTCCGTACTGTCCTGAGCTGGCACCAAGCGACTATTTCCACTTGAGGCATTTGAAACAGTGACTGGAAAGACAACGATTTCAAACCGACGATGAACTCGAGACGAGCGTTAGCAACTAATTCAAGTCCCAGGCAGCAGGCTTGTATACCGAGGTGTTAAAGTAGCTGTGTAGAGTTACTGCAAGTGTATAGATGTGAACGGCGATTATGTGGGAAAGTAAAGTGTATCCGTAGGCATACATTACTGTCAATAAAAACTTGTCTCACTAGCGATGTTATTATGACCAAACGGACCTTAGTTTTGAAATACGCCTGGTGAACTTTTACAAGAATAATTTGTACACCCACTAATAAGCGTTAGAGGGTAGAGAAGGTCATGTGAATGTAACATAATATTGTGACGTTTGTAAGCATTATTGCGTAGGTGATTTGGCGGCCCAGATCGGATATTGCGCAAGAGTGGAGGGGATAAACCAATTCTAGCATAGCGTAACCACGCCGAGTTAGCGTGGGTTTTATACAGTCGAGCCGAGTTACTGCTAGAGGCAAGTCGTAGTGTGTGCGCTGTCCATACGAGCAGTATGGCGACCCCACCGACAGGCAAGGACGCAAGGAGGTAATGTAATTCCTTTTATCATTAAATTCAGTTGCCATCCATTTTCATTTCGTGTAAATTATTATAGTAGATAGACCCTTCCCTCATCCACACCATGAAATAATACTATTGCTAGAAACATTTTGGTATATTTTCATAATTTCTCTCAACTGCGTTCCCCGTCGGACCTCTCATAATGTGAAATATAACTTTAAGATCTTCGGAACCAGTCGCTCTACCCCCCATTGAGCTAGTTTGTCAAGAGGTCACGACAATATTTTTTAACATTTAGAGTAAAGCCTACTACTGAACTTAAAAGTCGATTTCTCCGACTTGTATTCTTAATTTGTCTTTCTTTGATAATGTTCAGATCTTACTGCAATATAAGAATGCAATAACCCTTATAGCCTTGCAAATATTCAGTTGGGTATCTTTATGTTTCCTTTTCTATTATTCATATAATCGCTCCACAATATTTTGGAAGTGAGAGTTTATCAATCACATATGTTAGATAAAAATTAGGCAGCGTAAGTAATTGAAATAATAATAGAAAGATAGAACAATAAATAGAAAGATGTGAGAAATGATTAAAGGCACACCTTCTCACGCACAGGAGGCAATTTAATATTATTGTTCACGTCGCTATTGCTCCTGACAAGAGTTATCTGGCTTTTATCATTCAGACACGCTAAGCAAAAGTTAACCTAGTTCTTTACGTGCTCCTTCATTAATTTTCATGTACATGTAAATTGTGTAACGGACATTCACAATGCTTTCCTGCCGCAAATTTAACAGCCCCAGGCTGCCTCGTGTGGAAGAAGAGAATATTGATTTCATAACCTGCTTGATTTTCTGACGTGATACGGAGAAAATATTAACATTTGACAAGCCGGAAATTTATGCTATTAGCTTATTAACCATCAGTGGAAATGATACTACTTAATTGAATATTACAAACAATGGTGCTTAATTATTTCTGGTTCATTCTGTCATTTAAAATATGCTGCATTAGACAAAGTTGTTGTTCTAGATAAATATTTAATTTCCAGCTCGACAGCAAAAAAATCTTATGTGATACATTCACATGACTCTCGCTAACCCCTATCTTTATTATTGGGTTACAAACTCTTCCTACTAAATGAATTAATTGTTCTTCCACACAAGCCGTGTGCTGGACAAGGTTATAAAGTTAGAATCAGACGACTGAAAAATCTGATGTGTTACACTCACATGACTTTGTCTACTCTTGTACAAACTATTTTTACAAACGCTTATTCTCCATATGCTTCATGTTAATCGAAATATCGAGATGTTAATCTTATTGCTAATTTTCTAGTAGATGCAAGGGGAACTGGTAGGCTTTAAGCCATAGTCAAATATTTTAAGAGCTGGTTGCTATGTGGAGTATTCCTTTCTCTTTGCATTACCAGGACAAAAAAAAAGACTTCCTATTTGAGAAAAAGTGTAAGCATTGGAAAATTTAAGGGAATAACAAGCAATATTTCGAAAATAGTTCACTCAACAAAAACAAATGTATGTGACATAAATTGTGTATTTTAAATTTTTTTCTATCTCTTATGGTTTTCCAGTTATGCAAAAGTCATTCACAATGAAGAATACTTTTGGAGACATTCCCAAAAAATTCAAGATATACATTTTATTTGTTATGAAAGTATCTTAAATATATGATATTATAATCAAAATCGGTAGAGCCATTTTTGAGAAAATTAAAATTTTCGAAAAATGTTCCATGTAAAGGGTAATCTGGGGTAGGGGATTTTCTTGAAAACCTTCGTGTCACATCTCTGGAAGAGACTGAACCTAAATACCAAGTTTGGTGTTTATCCAACTGTTCGTTTCTGAGTTATGCTGTTCACAAACACATACACACGGACATGTATCCAAAAATGCTTTTTTTGGATTCACGAGGCCTCAAGACATGTATTTCCGGTGAAATCTTGGTATCGAATTTTTTGGGTGGATTGTAAAACTTCCCCTACTTGCTATAAGTAGTAGAGAAAGTAAAAATGCAATCTATCGCCAGGATTTGAACCACGGATCTCCCAGTTTCCGCCCGGTTGCTCTAATTACTGAGCTACCATGGCAACATACCGGTATGGCTTTAAATTCCCCAACTGATTCACATTTTTCCCGGTAAACTACAAGGAGATCTTAAGTTGTAATGAGATGACATACCCCAATGGCGACTTACAATGTTGTAAGTACTTTAAAACGAATCAGTTGAATTTAGTGCCATACCGGTATGTTGCCACGGTGTGTCAGTGGTTAGAGCAACCGGACAGAAACCGGGAAATCCGTGGTTTAAATGCCGGCTATGGTATTGAATTTTTCAGTCGTCTGATTCTACCTTTCCAATCTTGTCCAACACACGGCTTGTGTGAAAGAACAATTAATTCCATTAATTTACCTAATAGTGTTCGAAACAATGAAGCCAGGGACTTAAAGAACACACAGTATTGTAAGTCGCCATTGGGGTGTGTCATCTCAATACAATTTGAGATCTCCTTGTGGTTTACCCCGAAAATTGTGAATCGGTTGCGGAATTTAATGTCATACTGGCATGTTGCTGATAGCTCAGTGGTTAAAGCAACCGGACGGAAACCGGGAGATCCGTGGTTCAAATTCCGGCGATGGTATTGAATTCTTCAATCGTCTGATTCTACCTTTCCTATTCTTACTAAACCTTATTTTTCTATATACGACATTTTAATCCAAGTAAACCTTTCCAGAAATAGCTATATTACACATTCCAATATAGATATGTCGTCCTCAGTGGTGTAGCGGTTACTATGCTAGCCTCTAGTTTTCGAAGTCGCGGGTTCAAACCCGCGGAGGGCGATTATTTTTTCGGGCGTAAAAATCCTTAGTGTGGTTACTTGCGGAAGGGAAGAAAAGCCGGTGGTCCCGTGTCGCAGATTTACAGCACGTAAAAGAACCTCAAGCCTGATAAAGAGTCCTCTGAGCAAAACTTACTGTCTTTCGCGAACAATATAGAATGCGACGCTAAGTACCATAGTAGTTAAAGGTCGTCCTTAGGTAAAACTCTTTTTAAGTGTGTTATAGATACAAAGAGAACAGATATAGTCAATTGCTTAAGAACTGTATGCCATATGTCGCCTTAAATACCACACTGTGTCCATGCAATCGCGAGAAACAACTGAAAATCGACGAAACTTTAAAAGAATGATAATAATTCAAAAATTCGAATATTTAATAACGGATGTCTCGTAAACCGGTTATGTCACAAGAAAACTTATTTTAAATAAGTCGTGTGTTTTAACGAGATCTGCATTTCTTGTGTAGTACGTTTTCGTTTATCGCTTAACGGTTACCAGTTATACAAGATTATAGAAAATTTCATCCAAATGAGGTGGACTTCACAGGCTATTCCCAGAAAATTCAAGATATACGCTTTATTTTTCGCGTAAATATATTTAATATATACCTAGCATTTTTAATCAAAATTGTTAGAGCCATTTCTAAGAAAATAAAAATTTTCGAAGAATCTTCTATGTAAAGGGTAGTCTGGGGTGGGAGGATTTTCTTGAAAACCTTGGTGTCGCATCTTTTGAAGGTGCTGAATTTAAGTTTAATTTGGTGTTGATCCGACTTTTCGTTATTGAGTTATGCTGTTCAGAGAAACAAATAGACATAAACACGCACTTTTTTTTAAAAATATTCTTTTTGGATTCATGGGAACTCAAAACATGTATTTACGATGAAATCTCGGTATCGAAGTTTTGGGTGGAATGCAATACTTCCCCTACTTACTATACAAAGTAGAGAAAGTAAACAACATTCCATTGCTCTACAAGCTGTACGGAAACGAGGTGTAATGGTGAGAAAAAGCTTATGAAAGCAGCACTTACAATTGATTGTTAACAAGAATCGGTTATTACATCTTGATCTAGGCACTAAACGGTTTATAATAAGCAAGGAATCTCAATAGTTAAGTGATAAATTACGACGAGAGATTTTGTCGTACTACCGAGTATACACTGAAAAAACTCTTTTTACTTTCTCTACTAGTATAGTAAGAAGGGGAAGTATTTTATTCCACCCAAAAATTCGATACCGAGATTTCACCGGAAATATATGTTTTGAGACCCCCTGAATCCAAAAAAAAGCATTTTTGGAAACATGTCCATGTGTGTGTCTGTGTGTCTGTCTGTGTCTGTGTGTGTCTGTCTGTGAACAACATAACTCAGAAGCGAACAGTCGGATAAACACCAAACTTAGTATTTAGGTTCAGTATCTTCCAGAGATGCGACACGATAAGTTTTCACCACCCCAGATTACCCTTTACATGGAACATTTTTCGAAAATTTTAATTTTCTCAAAAATGGCTCTAACGATTTTTATTAAAATATTATATGTTTAAGATATTTTCATGACAAATGAAATGTATATCTCGAATTTTCTGGGAATGTCTCCAAAAAGTATTCTTCATTGTGAACGACTTTTGCATAATTAGTAAACCATTAGAGATGGAAAAAATTTTACTGCACAAAAAATGTAGATTGTGTTAAAATACACAATTTCTGTCATATACATTTGTTTTTGTTGAGTGAACCATTTTCGAGATATTGCTTGTTATTCCCTTAAATTTTCCAATACTTATACTTTTTCTCAAATTCGATATTTTTTATGTCCTGGACATGCAAAGAGAATAGAATGCGCCACATAGCAACCAGCGCTTTAAAGATTTGACTATCGCTTAAAACCTTCCATATTCCCCTTGCATCTAAGTGAAAGTTAGCAATAAGATTGACATCTCGATGTCTCGATTAACATGAAACATATAGAGAATAAGCGTTTGTAAAAATAGTTTGTACAAGAGTAGAGAAACTCGTGTGAGTATAACACATCAGATTTTTTCCTGGTGATGCAAAGAGAATGGAATACTCGACATAGCAACCAGCTCTTAAAATATTTGCCTATGGCTTAAAGCCTACCATTTCCCCTTGCATCTACAAGAAAGTTAGCAATAAGATTAACATGTCGATCAACATGAAGTAGATTGTGAATAAGCGTTTGTTTACATAGTTTGTACAAGAGTAGAGAAAGTTATGTGAGAGCATTTAAGGTGTCTCTATTCAATTGTTTCTCGTGATGCTATGGAAAGAGTATGGAATATGCAGGACAGCATATAGCCACCTGGTATTTAGTGATCCGATTGTCAATTCGCTTTCCTTTTTCCTATCCCGTTGTACCTTTAACGAAATATGTAATGAAACTATTTCTATAAAGTAAGATTAACATGAAGAGATAGGAACGTAAGCTTTCATAAGAATGGTTTGTAGAAGCAATATAAAGATAAATGGTAAGTAATATGAATGTAACACGTAAGATTCTTTTATGCTTTATCTCTAAATCTTTATAAGAAGATGGACAGCGTCATCTATGTATCTCTGCTGGCCTTAGTGTCTAGTTGGTTGACCAGAGCAAGTTTTTGTGCCCTCCCAACCTATGCTAAGTGAAATACGCTAGCTTAGTATCAACGTGTAGACGCTTCTCCGGTATAGCTGTCGATAGTCTCATTAAACACATCATTATTTATCCTAGGTTTAAGATTTGGAGTATGTTAACACTGAAGAGTGTTTTACGTTAGAAATGCCATTTAATGGCACTTCATAACAGAGTGAATAAGTGAACAGTTTAAAGTCGAAGTTAAAATTGGTTAGATAATTAAAATTTTACGTGAAAATTTACAGTATTGTTTTAATTTACGCAACTCGCCGCCAAACTCCAAAATTGAATTTGACAAGAGCAAAACAAATAATACTGTCTGCTATTGGAGTTAGGATAGGATAGGACTAGTTAACGGATGAACACCTTGCACTCGACCCCCAATGGATCTTTTGTGTACACTCCCCCGTAAGGAACGGATGAGGTGAGATAACCGCAGGAGACGTATGGGTGGCTTAGCAGCCGGCGCGAATCGACAGAGACGTGTGTTCCCTAATAGTTCCAGGCTTGACCACCTGGGAGGATCGCTTGGAGGCGTTCCTCTAGTGGGGACTGGGGAAACACGACTCAGCAGTAGAGGATCAACAGGCTTACCTCTAGTTCCGAAACACAGGCCTCTGCACCATTTGCCCGATACCGGTCGAACCACAGTCCCGGAGTCAACCTGAAACAAGAAAGGGAAATGAAATGAGAAGAAATGGGGAGAGAGGAAATCCGTGCTAGAATACACCGCTCCGACATTTGCCTATGTCAACCAGGGGAAACCAACGGACAGAGTGGGTGGCCACCGGGGATCGAACCCAGAACCACCCAAATGCGAGTCGCACACGTTACTGCGGCGCCATTTTGCTGGGTTACTAATGAAGTTAGACATTTCGATAAATCCTTGTTTTCTACAGAGAAATATTCGGATTTTCACCGCTTCTCTGTTTTCTTTCTCGCTCAATAGAATGAAGAGAAAATATCCAGAAAAAAACAATTTTATAGCTTTTATGCATTCACAGTGAAAATCAATCAATTTACTAAAGTCGCGTAAACTCTAAAGCCATAACGCGATTATTAATGCCATCATAATGAACAATTCACGAATTATTTAACACAATCTTCATTTTCAATATTGATGAACACAACAACAAAACTATAAATTATAATATAAAATATTTAACATAGCTTAACGGATATATGGTGAAATATTTTATTTTATTCAGTGTTAAATGTTCAGCTTGTGTAAGAAAAATGTGTGGGTGATTTATAATATTCTGATAATTACTTTAAATGCAATTCCAATCATTTTTGCAGTTTCAAGAAACATGTAATGAGAAGGAAATTAAATATTCCCGTAACATCCCAAAGAACTGTTGTCATTTCTGAGAAAATAATAATGGCAAGAATTGCTTGAATAAAATTATTTGTATAGTCTAGGGAAGTTACCCGAAAATCTTTGTCTTGCATTCTCTGAAGATGATACACTTAAGCTGCCAACTTTGATGTACTTTCTTGTTTTTAATATTATTAGTATTTATAAGATTTATCAATTTATCTTTGCTAGGACCATCAGTGTCACCAGTATACCAGAGTTTTGCTTCGCTGGAGTTATTTTAAATGTCAATGAATCTGTTGACACAGATCTGTTATGTGCACGTAAGCACACACGCCAAAACAACACCCAGTCTGAATTTTTTTTTGTAGTAAGTTGCTCACACGCACATGATGCACCAAAACGTGAATTTCCGGCCAAGTCTCGAAATGGGGTTTTTGGTTGAGTGCAGAACGTTGAAACTTTCGCTTACCCTCCCAAGCTCACGTTATAACAAACTCTGCATAAAATGTATGGTGTTGAAATACCAAACTTTATCCGATGGGTAAGCAGCTTGCCTTTCCAGTCCCTGCTTGTTTCAGCTTAGGTCTTTAAACAGGACTTGACCTCAGTCCTTGGGATGGATATAAGGTAACTATAACAGTGTTTAGTCTCCAGGTTTGCACGTTCATCGCATTATACGATACGTACGATTAGCATTAAACCAAAAACGTTATATTAGAACAGTCATACCATTTTGTGTCACTTAGTGTGTTGGGAGTGGTCGGACTTTACGGCGACAAAATGACAATACAAAAGAAGCTCTTTGAACGGTAGACATCGGAAGAACAAAACAGGGGCATGGGTTAAACTTCGTGTTCCTTCCAATGCCAATCCTGTATCAGAAGGTTGATCATCGTTGCATACATCATGCGATAATTGAAAGATAGATTGCATATGATCCTTCTAGCGACCTTTATGTTTGCAATCAGATGGGATATCAAACTGCTTTCTTAATTAACGAAATGTAATGAGAATTCTCCGAAAATACATTACGTGATCAAAAGTATCCGGACACCTGGCTGAAACTGACGTACAAGTTCTGGCGCCCTCCATCGGTAATTCTGGAAGTCAATATGGTGTTAGCCCACCCTTAGCCTTGATGATGATACTTTCAATCAGGTGCTGGAAGCTTTCTTGGGGAATTGCAGACCATTCTTCACGGAGTGCGGAACTGAGGAGAGGTATCGATGTAGATCGGTGAGACCTGGCACGAAGTCGGCGTTCCAAAACATCCCAAAGGTGTTCTATAGGATTCAAGTCAGGACTCTGTGCAGGCCAGTCCATTACAGGGTTGTTATTGTCGTGTAACCACTCCGTCACAGTCCGTGCAGTATGAACACGTACTCGATCGAGTTGAAAGGTGCAATCGCCATCTCTGTATTAGTCTTCAACAGTGGGAAGCAAGAAGGTGCTTAAAATATCAATGTAGGTCTGCGCTGTGATCGTGCCACGCAAAACAACAAGGGGTGCAAGCCCCCTCCAGGAAAATCACGACCACACCATAACACCATCAACTCCGAATTTCACTGTTAGCACTACACACGCTGGCAGATGACGTTCAGCGAGCATTCGCCATACCCACACCCTGCCATCGGATCGCCACATTATGTACCGTGATTCGTCACTCCACACAACGTTTTGTCACCGTTTAATCATGTAATGTTGACGCTCCTTACACCAAGCGAGGCGTCGTTTGGGATTTTCCGTAATGTGTGGCTTATGAGCAGCCGCTCGACCATGGAATCCAAGGTTTCTCACCTCACGCCTGTCATAGTATTTGGAGTGGATCCTAATGCAGTTTGAATTTTTGTGTGATTGTCTGGATAGATGTCTGTCTATTACTCTTTACGACCCTCTTCAAACGTCGGCGGTCTGTCAGTCAACAGACGAGGTCGGCCTGTACGCTTTTGCGCTATACATGTCCCTTCACGTTTCCAGTTCACTATCACATCAGAAACAGTGGACCTAAGGATGTTTTGGTAGTGTGGAAATCTCCCGTACGGACTTCTGACACAAGTGACACCCAATCACCTGACCACGTTCGAAGTCCGTGAGTTCCACGGAGCGTCACATTCTGCTGTTTCACAATGTCTAATGACTACTGAGGTTGCGGATAATGAGTACCAGGCAGTAGGTGGCAGCACAATGCACCTAAGATGAATAACGTATGTTTGTGGGGGTGTCCGGATACTTTCGATCACATAGTGTACGTATATTTGGTTCGGAGATACTTTCGAACATCTGACGCGAGAGACGCGAAAAATGTTCAAAGTCCGAAGGTCTCCAAAGCGCACGCGTAAGCCGACTGAAACGACCGATGACTATTAGTTTTATTGCTTCTCGTATAGCAGCCAACATGTGCTTCATTAATAACAAACCTAAGCCAACCTGTGAAAAAATTCCCATACATGTGCACAACTATCTAGAACCGATTAACAACAGGTCACTTTTGAAAAGTCTTGACCATGCTTTCTCTCAAGTTTTATTGCTGTAATATCAGGGTGAAGTAGAGTTTATGAATGCGAGAAGCACGGTTTGTATATTCTGGAAGATATTCTTGCAAATAATAAAACTTTTAGAAATAGCTCCTCCGATTAATAAGACAGTTCTTTCGGTTTACCTCAGTGATACAGATAACACCTACATACTCACATTTGTCAGTATTTGTAGCACCCTGACACCAAGAACAATTCAGCAGATCCTTTCCAGGAGCTAAAGGAAGACATTAGGCAGGTACAACTTGGGGTGTATGGTTAGATTTAGTTAACGTTTAGGCTATTTTGCAACCAGAAATCAACCAAATAAACTATTCTAAATACATATTACACCAAATAATCTGAAGCTGTGCTTCGAAAAATTATACCACAGACGTTGGACGTACAAAAAAATCTTGCGTCACATGTAAAGTTGAACCATTTTGTTCTGTATTTAACATGCAACTTTTATGTTAAACAGAAAAATGATTACGTATGTTATTCGTTACATAAGTATGCATAATTTTTACTTTCTCTACTACGTATAGTAAGTAGGGGAAGTATTGTATTCCACACAAATTCGATATCGAGATTTCACCGGAAATGCATGTTTTGAGACCCCCTGAATCCAAAAAAGCATTTTTGGAAACATGCCCGTGTGTGTCTGTGTGTTTGTGTCTGTGAACTTGGTATTTAGGTTCAGTATCTTCCAGAGATGCGACACGAAGGTTTTCAAGAAAATTCCCCACCCCAGATTACCCTTTACATCGAACATTTTTCGAAAAATTTAATTTTCTCAAAAATGGCTCTAATGATTTTGGTTAAAATAGCATATGTTTAAGATATTTTCACGACAAGTAAAATGTATAACTCGAAATTTCTGGGAAAGTCTCCAAACGTATTCTGCATTGTGAACGACTTTTGCATAACTGGTAAACCATTAGAGATAGACAAAATTTTACTACACAGGAAATGTAGATCGCGTTAAACTACACAATTTATGCCATATACATTTTCGAGATATTGCTTGTTATTCCCTTAAATGTTCCAATACTTATATTTTTTCTCAAATTCGTTATTCATTTTTTTGTCCTGGTAATGCAAAGAGAATGGAATACTCCACATAGCAACCAGCTCTTAAAATTTTTGACTATCGCTTAAAGCCTAGCAATTCCCTTTGTATCTACAAGAAAATTAGCAATAAGATTAACATCTCGATTAACATGAAGCATTGGAGAATAAGTGTTTGTAAAAATAGTTTGTACAAGAGTAGAGAAAGTCATGTGAGTGTAACACATCAGATGTTTTATTATTTCATTGTATAGCCCCCTTTAATTTCTGTAGTCGTATCGGGGCTTCGACTTGAGAAGCAACTTGCTGATGGTGTCTTTCTGAGCTGTGGATTTTCTTAATTTTTTAATAGCGCTTTTCTTACATTCACTCCCGCATGGATATTACCAGACTCTGCGAGGATAGGGAATAATTCTGGAAAAAAGATATTCCCGGCCTCAGCCGAGGAATCGAGCCCAGGATTTTTGCATGGAGAAGCCAGAACGCTGACTACTCGAGCACATAGCCATTGCTCTTCTCTTGTACACATCATAATAAATCCGATCTTTGGTAAAGCAGCCTAAACGATAGCAACTTAAAGCAATGTACTAAAGGATAGGAGTTTAGGTGTATGAATGCGTAAGGTTCTTCTTCTAGTGGAGGATGCATCAGCTTTTGCTGTTTGGTTGCCAATGTTTCGTCTTCATGTGTTCGTTGTGTAATAAATGAATCAATAACATAAGTAACAATGATAACAATAATGAAATACATTTAAGTTGAATGTAAAACAGTAAGATACTGTGGTTTATTCTTCGGAAACCAAAAATAAGAGCAATCATAGTAGGTTTGCATTCCCTGATTAATTCAAACCTTCAGCTGAAATAGTTGATCGGACCATAAGATTTGAATCAGGAATTGAACAACCACCAGAAGTTGACACCAAGAAGCACAACATCCACGATCCTACTTCATCTTTTAGAGGGTTGTACAAAGAGCGCCAAAGAAAATCTCACTGCACCTCGCGTCTGTCACATTATTTATCGTTGTACGTGGCCTTTCTAAGCCTGGCCATTTCATTGGTTGCTTTAGGCCACGGTGTAAGAGTGCGCTACTCCTTCTGCTAAATATTTACACCACAACAAAGGCTACAAGATGGCGTAGAAACGAAATATATGTTTATGCTCTCGATCGTATTGACTAAAACAGAAAGAGGTGGAGCGAGTGCATTCAGTTTGTAATACAGCCCTTTTATCGTGATTGGTAGCCCACACTTAATCGGCTAGTGCAGGACACGCCTTTGAAAGGGTTAAAAACTAAGGGGAAAACTTGATGAGCGCCCAGGTTGGCGAAATGCAGAATGTGTAGTGTGAGAAGGTTTTAAGGGGGTACAAATTAAAGCTTGAATGGTATTCATTAAATACATAGCAATACTTTATAACAAAAAATATACAGAACTGTATTCTCACAGTGGTATCAATGCTTGTCACTGCATAGAAGCAAACATAACTAAATAACAAATAAATAAAGTAGCATGTTTTCCCTCTAATTCAAATTGTAATTGGTTAATATACCTTTACTAACATGTTGCTGATCATAGCAGTACTACAGGATTATAGACAAAAATATAACCCAATTTTATTGCCATAATGTGTATGTCATATTCCGTAAATCGTACCTATACATATACACATTTATCTCTAGTTTCTAAACATAATTAGTCAATTATAACAAAAAAGTAATTTGCGTTTAGTAAACGAATATCATCTGCGGATGTTTTACGGGTTGTGCCCACTTTTTGACGAGTATGTACACTGTGTTCCCCACTTTCTTGGAATATTTTTATCCAGAAATTTACTATAAAAACACTTTTATGCACTGCCGTTGCAGTTGGTGTAACAGTGCGACGAGCCTCCCACATACCCACGATACGTCCACGAGTAATGTCGCTAGTATACGGCATGACTGGTTCTGAGACAATAAACATGTTTTGGTTTCAATAACACCAGAAATAGCAAAGGCATCAACCTCCCCTCGTTTCCACTTATTCTGCGTTATCGAGCCACCGCGCTCTGCAACAGGTAAGGTGAAGGACACGTCTCAAAAGACCCCAGAAAACGATACAAAATCCGCCGAAGATTTTCTTTGGCGTTCTGTGTACAAACATAAATACATAAGTGTTACTAGTCTTTTATTTGGTTCCAGTGGCACCATTTCCAAATATTTCTTGATTCGAGATCAAAACATAGAAGTAGCAAAAAGCTTGACGTAGCGTTTAACATTTTTAAGTACTCCATAACCATATTCAAGATGGTGTTAGCATTAATGTTTTATTATATTTTTTGTTAGTGTTACGTTTAATGACAGTTATGACTACGTTATTTTTCAATTATTTGAATTATGTTTTACTGACTATATTTATTGTTAAAATCACTAACTTCTTATTCATTATTCTTTGTCCTGTGGCAGTCTTATACAGGGTAGATCATTTAAGTTGAGATTGTACAATATCTCCAAAAGTAAGCGTTGTAGAAAGAAATGTCTTGAATGAACGTTGTCTGGTATTATGGGGGAAGTAAATGCCATTAGTCTTGTTTTATTTGGAGGATTCTGTGATGGTCATCTTAGGGGCAATTTAAATTGACCCTAATTGTACGTTCCCATTTTAAAAATGTAAATGCATCTTTCGCCTAAAGATCGTATATTCCTCAAGTTCATACATGTTTCGATGTCTCTAGATATAGACTACCTTAATTTTGTGATGTATAATATGTTGACACTTTTCAAACTAATCGAGACTCTTTCGTACATGCAGCGCTTCATAAGTTATTTCATGCATCCAAACGGATAGACAAACAAAGCGATGTAATAGGTGCTCCGTAGTGACAAATGTTTTTTAAGGATACGCATTTGTGAAAAAATGACAAAAATTGTCCAATTTATAAATATAGATTTTAGCGTCATATACTCCAATCCTTTTATTTTAATTCTATGTAATGTGTATAGCTACACGATCTTTTAAATCACGTCACATAGCGATTTAAATATATGCGTAAGTCTAGCTTCTCATAACATTGTAGTAAAGAATGATAAGTTTTGCCACCATTAAAGTGAATAAACCATTCAAGAGAGACCTCAGGAATCATGAAATACTAAATTAGTTGCAGAGGAGCAGATAAAAATGAAGAGTTTTTGTATACACTAAATTCTTTTTAATCAGCATAAAGTCATAAAGTTTCTGGGGTTTTCACCAGTCGGCACATTCTCATTTTCAAAATGTTCCTCATGATGTACTTTACGATATACCTAAATGATAATAACAGGATAAAAAATCTTATGTGTTACACTCACATGACTTTCTCTACTCTTGTACAAACTGTTTTTATAAACGTTTATTCTCCTTATACTTCATGTTAATCGGGACAAACGTTTGCAGAAACTATGTTATTGCTAATTTTCTTGTAGGTGCAAGGGGAATATGGTAAGCTTTAAACCATCTTTTAAGAGCTGGTTGCTATGTGGAGCATTCTCTTTGCATGCCTTGGACATAAAAAAACGAATAACGAATTCCCACTTGGGAAAAAGTATAAGTATTGTAAAACTCAAACAAATAACATAGAATATCTCGAAAATGGTTCACTCCACACACACACACACACACATACACACACAAAATGTATATGACATAAATCGTGTACTTTAACGAGGTCTACATTTTTTGTGTAGTAAAATTTTGTCTATCTCTTACGGTTTACCAGTTATGCAAACTCCATTTAGAATGGGGATGTTTCCAGAAAATTTAAGATATACGTTTTAATTATCATGAACATATCGTAAATACATTATATTTTAATCAACATTGTTACAGCCATTTTGAGTAAATCAAAATTTTCGAAAAATTAAAAGGCAGTCTGAAATGGGGGATTTTCTTGAAAATCTTCGTGTCGCTTTTTTAAAAGATACTGAATCTAAATAGTAAGTTTGGTATTCATCCAACTTTTCGTTTTTGAGTTATGCTGTTCACAGACAGACACTCAAACGGACCTTTTTATGAAAGCGCCCTTTGGGGTTCAGGGATCCTCAAAACATGTATTTCCGTTAAAATTTAGGTATCGAATTTTTTGTTGGAGTGCAATACTTCCGCTACTATTACACGTAATAGAGAAAGTAGAGAAAGTGATGAGATGAATTTTTGTTAACACACTTTGTTGTAATGTTATTAAATAATAATATTCATAATGTGTAAATTTTAAGTAGCGAATTGAACTCTCATACTTAACATTTAGTTCCTACCATATTAGTGGATTTATTAATAATTAGTCTCTACGGTTTATTTACATACAATTAAAGAGTTTAATCATAAAATACTTTTTTTCTAAACATAATTGCATCGTGTGGAGTGATGTTTCAAAGCAGTAAAAGAATAAAAACAATTAATATCTCTGGAACCAATTTAAAACTACTCATGAAATTTTGTGTAAATATTATTTACTAAAACCTGATTGATGTGTTAAAAATTCAAACAAATAGACCTGAAATAATGGACTTTTCACAGATTTCACAGGTTTATTCAAAAAGAAGAAACACCCTATACATATTTATTTCTAATGAACGAAATTAGATAGCGACATAAAGGACACATCATTGAAGAGAGGGAAGTTCAAAGTTTTAAGTCCAACCTATTAGTTCCATTCAGTGCCTACAGTGGCGCTGTGTTTGTTTACGAGAAAATGGCGATGCCACAGGAAAAGTGGTTTTGTGTGCTGCATTATGCAAAGAGTGAATCCATTGTTTCATTGCAGCATGCATTTCGTTGTAATTTGAACAACGAGCCGCCTCGTCATAAAAAATTTACAAATGCTACAATAAACTCGTAGAAGATGGTTGCGTATGCAAACGGAAAAGCACTGGTCGTCCTCGCATAACAAATGGTGTTCATTTTGAACATATAAAATAAAACTTTGAACTTGTCTCTATTCAGTCATGTATCACATATGTCGCCATTTTTTGTCGTTCATTAGAAATAAATATGTTAAGTCTGTCCCTTCTTTTTGAATAACGCTGTATAAGAAGGGAAACATTTAGCTTAAACTTGTTTTTGTTCGATTTCTTTTGGAACATTATCAGCATACCTTTGTAAGTAACATTTTCCTCACATTTGCTTAGAAGCAATAAACTATTCTAGGTAATGCTAATACTAGTATCATATAATTTTATATGTATAATGCTTTGCGAATATTTGTCCTATAGTTTTCGCAATCACTGTAACAGACTGGGTTATAAAGTTCTGTTTGTTGTTCAGACAACGGTCATAAATCAGTATCAGAGAGCAGTGGGTTCTGAGGCACAGCTCTGGGCCACTGTGTGCCGCTTAACATCTGTCTGCCATCTGCCTTTCTAATTGTTTGGGGCTACGCTCACCAACCCATCATTTATTTTCAGTTTGTTAAATTAACTCGCGCAGCCTGTATTTACCACAGTGGTTCTTGAACTGCAGTATACTAATTAATTTCAAAAAGTTTCATTTTTGGGTTCCATTGAATAGTATGCAACAAATTTAATGTATGTTACACAATATTCCACGACGAGTTCTAACGTTTTATTACGTGATAGAATCAGTTAACATTAGAGGTATGTTCTAGATTGTAAATTATGATACGTACTTTATTTAGAAACAAAAATACATTTTCGTAAAAATCGGACCATTTTTAGATTTTAAAATGTCATCGTCCTGGTCCTGGATCGAAACCGCAATTTAAGTCACAGAAAGCCAGATTTCAATTAAAAGTAAGCGACGGAGAGAGAGAGAGAGAGAATATAGAATATCAATAACTTGTAGCTCATGCTTAGCTGTTGCATGAATTAAATTGTAAGTAAATATTGACTAAAAAGGAAGTAATGACCCAGGTAAAATGTGTATGGTAAACTTCAACTATAAAGTATGATTATATTTCCATTCCGCAATTATAAAAGTTCGTGGATTTAATATAGCTCATGCACAGAAGGGTAAGTTAGTTTAGTTTACCAGCCCTGAGTGCAGAAATTCAATTGCACCATAACAGCATGAACGAGAAGTGAATAAAAACACTATCGTCGAAAAACTATAATAATGTAACTTAATAAAAAGTATTGTGAACTTTGAGACATTATATAATGTACCCTGAAGTACTGCGTGCAAGTTTTAAAAGGAGTCCTGAGGATAAACATGACATTCCCAATATGACCATCAAAAGTTTTCCTAGAAAATATTAACACACAGTAAATTGAGTGATTAATGTACGATTATTCTGAAAACTATAGTTCACTCAGAGGAAATCCTGTATGCATGCATTCAATTATAGTCCCATCAGTCACATATAATTCATGTTTCTGTCCTCATTCGTCATTTCACATGCTTACCCTGTATAGGGATTCTGGGATAGTAGTACAGCTCGGTAGGTTTTACAGTAACGAAGGTAAAGCATGTAATTTAAGTACCCTATAAAATGGGGGCGTATAAATGGACCGGTCCATTCGTGACAACTTTCATTGGTTCAGTTCTGATGATAAAAGCGTTTTAGCTCTTCGCCAACCGTACGGAAGCTTTTTTTCAGACTGCTTAGAGAGAAGAAGAATTAAGGAATATTCCTTTGTAACTATGGCTACTTGGTTAACATGTGGAGTAACGGAAATAATGACAGTATATAAAACCTTACCTACTTGAGCTGCTTATTTTATAGTTGCTTATTCAGATATCGTTCTCAACTTAATAAGGTAAATTCATGCTCACAGGATCAGGTGGCGAGAGATGCCATATCTCTTTTTAAAATGTTATTTTAAGTAAGACTATGCTCTGTTTATAGAGCCTATCTAATAACAACCTTTGAAATATTGCCTCAGAAGCGATTCTAAGAAAGAAGAAAATAAATTCTAAAAGTGATAAGCGGGACAAAATAGTATTGGTCATTAAACGTTAGAAACATTCTATCTATGCTGCGTAAAGGTGTTTTAGTGGAACGTCCCACTTTTTAGTTAACTATAACTCTTGCGTCCTTACATAACTTTTTAAATTGTACGTAGACCGCACTGATGCACGAAGTCAGGAGTTTCAGAGGATGCCAGCAAATGGCAGATTGCGGTCGATTTCAATATATATCGATGTTCCCTGTTGTCACTGAGGCAGTATTTTTAACACTTAAACGATATCAGTCTAATTATATAATATAAAATATAATAACAACCCGCTTTAAAGCAATATGTGTATAATATAATACATAAATTGTATGTTACAGTCATTGTATTATGTTTATATTATTATGTGCATGTATAATAATGTTATGTGAATGTATTATTTAATTTTACAATGTAGAAGCCGAAAGTTGCTAACAATGAGGTAGCAATAAGGTCACCTTGAGGCAATAATAAATTAGAAGGTTTAGTAATGCTACTAATAGTTCTTCGAACAATAATGTAATATTTAAAACAGTTAATAAATAGCCAATCAACAGCTAGAAAGGCTAAAAGTTAAATAAAAGTATTCTATTGCTTCATAAATAGCCAATCAGAAATTGAAATAGAGTAAAATGTGCAAACTCAAGCGCCAGACGCCACGACAGCGTTCCCAACCAGACGCTAGAAGGCAGCGTTCCCGAGCACTTCGCTCGGTACGTATTCAGTGTGGGACATAAAAGTTCATTACGGCGTTAATAATATAAAGTTTACGCGTTAAATGGTACAAGTAACAATAATCTCACAGCTCTACAATAGGATACATCAGTGAAGTGTTATTTAATCGTGTGAAACATTAATAAAACGAAGTTGAATACCATTATAATTTGAGTAAGCCTTCATATTTTAGCCGTACTACCACTGCTAAGAGATGCGTGTTTCTGCAAATTACTACTGACGCAGCCGAGGCATATACATATAACATTTAAATAAACATTAAAATACAAAGTTGATTTTTAAACGTTAGGGGCGAAGGCCACCGGAAAGTAAACGTGGGGCGAAGACCACCAGAAAGTTTGTATCATACGTGGGGCTGCAACTACCTCAAGATTGGCGCCCAAAGGGTGGTGCAATAAAACGTAAAGATAAATCTACTCCATCATATAACCTTTAAAATGGACAATTCAACAGCGTGTGTTTATTGTGAAGAATTATTGGCTCACAAATTCTGTTACCACCACACAAAGAGCTTACCGACAGTGTCCATGATGGTCCTGATCGAAAGACAATTCTAAGGTTGGTGGAAAAGCTAGAACGAATGGTTCATTAGTGAAAAAGGCAAGCATCATCCGTCGTCATCACTGCCACGGAGCTCTGGAGATGTTCGTGAGCGATTGCTTCGTTCCCCACAGAAGTACGAGAGCGGATTGATAAGTCCATGACTTTGACGAGAGATAGCGTTCTAAACATAGGTTTCTTTTCTTGCAACCAAGCCTTACATCTATTCGGGATATAATCGCAGAAATTCGTCGTCATTTGTTTCTTAGAGCATTGTTTGGAGCGTCTAAACTAAGCAGATGTGTGTTGCTTCGTAGAAAATGGAGAAAAGTGAATTTCGTGTTCTGATAAAGCACTGCTTTTTCCGTGATAAGGCGGTGAAGAAAACGGAAGAAAAGCTAAACAAGCATTATGGGGACTCTGCTCTATCACATGGCATGCTTTACAAGTGGTACACAGAATTTCGATGTGGCCATTGGAGTACAAGAGATGCCGTGCGCACAGGAAGGCCGGTTGAGGTCACAACAGAAGAAGTGGTGAACGAAGTTCACGATGTTGTGTTGGAAGACCGCCGAGTGAAAATCCGTGAGATAGCCAAGACCGTAAACACCTTGAGTGAACGGTTGTATAATATTCTGCACGAATTTTTGGGTATGAGAAAGCTGTCAGCAAGATGGATGCCGCGACTGCTCACATTTGAGAACAAGCGGAATCGTGTGACCATTTCACAGGAATGTTTGAACATGTTTTAGCGCAACCCAAATGAGCCTTTACGGCGTTATATCACGGTTGATGAAACCTAGATCCATTACTATCAACCTGAAACCAAAAAACAATCAAAACATTGCATTTTCTTCGGCGAACCTGATCCAAAGAAAACGAAAAATCATGGCAGCCGTCTTTTGGGATTCACAAGGGGCAATAGGCATCCACTACCTGGAAAAGCTAGACCATTACAGGTTCATATTATGCTGGATCAGTTTCACAAGGAGTTTTAAAGAAATGACACCATTTGGTGAAAAGGTCCTATTTCACCAGGACAATGCACCCGCGCATAAGCAGCCATTGCAAAATTTGTGGAATTGGGCTACGAACCACTACCTCATCCATCATATTCTCCAGATTTGGTTCCGAGTGACTTCTTCCTCATCGCAAATCTGAAAAATTGGCTCGCTGGGAAGAAATTCACGCCCAGTGAACACATCATGGCGGAAATAACCTCACTTTTGCAGAATTCGAAAACTCATACCTTTTGGACGCGTTAAAAAAATGGAGAAACGTTGGACAACGTGTGTTGAATTAAAAGGAGACTATATTGAGAAATAAAATTGACTTTTTGGAAAAAATTGTTATTTTCTTTAAAACGTCGCTGTCTTATGAATCCGCCCTCGTATTTACGCCGTCTTCATAAGAGACCGTCTACTCGATGTGCCAAAGAGTAGCAAAGCGTGCAAAACTCTGTCCATACAAAAGGTCAGCAGTACACGAGCTGAAAGAACCCGACAAAATAAAGCCTGTGCGATACTGCAATTGGTTCCTCAACTTTGTGAAAAGAAACCAAGACATATTGAAAATGATGTGGTTTTCCAATGAAGCTTGGCTTCATCTCACAGGCTACGTAAATTCTCAAAACACAAGAATATGAACATCAGAGAATCGTCATGTGTGCCATGAGACACCACCTCATACAGAAAAAGTTGGAGTGTGGTGTGTAATATCGGTCACAGGGTCATTGGACCAACTTTTACTTTCTCTAATAAGTATAGCAAGTAGGGGAAGCATTGTATTTCACCCAAAAAATCGATACCGACATTTCACCAGAAATATATGTTTGAGACGCCCTGAGTCCAAAAAAAGCATTTTTGGAAACATGCCCGTGTGTGTGTGTGGGTGTGTGTGTGGGTGTGTGTGTGTGAACAGCATAACTCAGAAACGAACAGTCGGATAAGCAACAAACCTGGTATTTAGGTTCAGTATCTTCCAGAGATGCGACACGAAGGTTTTCAAGAAAATCCGCCCACCCCAGACTACCCTTTACATGCAACATTTTTCGAAAATTTTAATTTTCTCAAAAATGTCTCTAACGATTTTGATTAAAATATCATATGTTTAAGATATTGTCATGAGAAATGAAATGTATATCTCGAATTTTCTGGGGATGTCTCCAAAAGTATTCTTCATTGTGAACGACTTTTGCATAACTGGTAAACCATAAGAGATAGACAAAAGTTTACTACACAAAAAATGTAGATCGCGTTATAATACACAATGTTTGTCATATACATTTTTTTGTTGAGTGAACCATTTTCGAGATATTGCTTGTTATTCCCTTAAATTTTCTAATACTGTTTCTCAAATGGGAATTCGTTATTCATTTTTTTATTTCCTGAACATGCAAAGAGAATAGAATGCGCCACATGGTTCACTCTACCAAAAAAATTTAAATGACATAAATTGTGTATTTTAACGCGATCTACATTTTTTGTAGTAAACTTTCCATCTCTTATGGTTTACCAGTTATGCAAAAGTCGTTCACTATGAAGAATACTTTTGGAGACATTCTCACAAAATCGGGATATACATTTCATTTGTCATGAAAATATCTTAAACATATGATATTATCAAAATCGTTAGAGCCATTTATGAGAAAAGTACAATTTTTGAAAAATGTTCCATGTAAAGCGTAATCTGGGGTGGGGGATTTTCTTGAAAACCTTCGTGTCGCATCTCTAGAAGATACTGAACCTAAATAACAAGTTTGGTGTTTATCCGACTGTTCGTTTCTGAGTTATGCTGTTCAAAGTCTGACACACAGACACACACAGACAAACATGATTCCAAAAATGCTTTTTTTGGATTCAGGGTGTCTCAAAACATGTGTTTCCGGCGAAGTCTTGGTATCGAATTTTTGGGTGGAATGCAATACTTGCCCTACTTACTATAAGTAGTAGAGAAAGTTAAAAACAATCATAACTAAAAAACATGGAATTTTGTTTTCTTTTCTTATAAGTCAATGAGCAAAGAAATAACTAAACCATGTTTCAAGAACTCGATTCCTTAAAATAGTTTTATAAATGCATATTTATTATGTTTAATATATCCACAAAAATTGAATCGGATGAAATGTTTCTCAAATGAGCCCGGGGTCCATAAAGCTTAAGGAACTTAGAAATAACTGACATTATCTTTTACAGGATAAGTGAAGCCGCTTAAAAACCTTATCCGGAAAACTCCCCCTAAACGACATTCGAACTCGTGCGTCAGGCACGCTATTCCCACACCATAGAGAAAGGTGTTTTTTTTCAGCTACTCGTATTTATCCACCTTAAGACGTAGGCAGTGCCTGTTACTTAGACGATCCGTTTGAGTAAATACAGAGAAATCAAGTGAGAAGCAAACAGGGGATTTGGGATAAACTAGAAAATTACAAATACATGTTACATCAGGGTAAATCACAGAACATTGGTCTTATATCTTGTGTGAACGAATAGCTAGTTGTCGTGTGAAAGAGCTGTCGATTCTATACGATTCTGTTTCAAATTACTTGTTGCATTTATTTTAACCTGCTCGAGAAAAAAAATTTGGGCCTAAATCTCAAATCGTTAATCCACTGTTACTTTTTAATTCAATTATTTTAATAATTTTATTGTAAACATTTCTTAACACAATCAATTTCCAAACAACTCATATCTGTAAATGTTGATTACTATTATATGTGTGACTTTTAATATAGGATGTTTCAACAAGAGTGTCCTATCTTTGACCTTAAATAAAACACGTTCTATAAATGATACAGCTTTATTTCTTTTTTATTTTGGAACATAATTAATGTCATTACGTGTAGAAGAGAACATCAGTTAAGTGACCGCCGCGACTTCGTTGGGTTGCGCGTATACGGTTGAGCCAATTTTCAATGACAGAGGAACGTAAATTAGGTCTAAGTTCACGAATAACACGCGTGATGTTATTCATAAGAACATTTACTGTTTCTGGCTTGTTGACGTAAACTCGAGATTTAACATAAACCCACAAGAAGAAATCCAACGGCGTTAAATCATATGACCTCGGGGGCCAGTTAAGATCACCACCACGGGAAATGATGAAACCTCTGAACTTATCCTTCAAAAGAACGATTGTTTCGAGAGCAGTATGACATGTGGCACCATCTTGCTGAAACCAGATGTTTCTGAGATCCATACCATCCAATTGAGGCCAACAATAGTACCTTATAAGAGCCCGGTATCTTTCTCCATTGACAGTTAGAGCTTCTTCATCTTGGAAAAAATATGGACCAATGATTCCACCATACCAAAATCCACACCACACAGCAACTTTTTGGGGATGAAGTGGTCGTTCTTGAATCTGCATTGGATTTTGATTGCCCCAATAGCATTAGTTTTGTTTGTTAACATCCATTCATCCAAAATTGGGCTTCGTCGCTGAAGATGATTTTCGACTAAAATCCGGGTCAGCTTCCAATTGCTCCATAGCCAGGTCAGCGAATACACAGCGCAACCTATGGTCGTTGGGCTTTAGTTCTTGAGTTAACATTATTTTGCAAGCCTCAAGCTTCAAGTCCAGATGCAGAATTCGCCAAGTTGTGGTCGTCGAAAGCTCCAATTCTTGCGCTCGACGAGCGATTTGTTATCGTTCTCGCGTACACTCTCACGAAAGGCGCCTGTTTTCGTTGGAGCGCTTACGTCAATTACGTACAGGCGTTCTTTGATCGCTGACAGAACCACTTCTGTCAAATTTATCGATGAAACGCTGAATCGTTCTCTCGCAGGGACGATTATGCACACCGAAAATTTCACGCAATACACGGAAGGTTTGGCGAACAGATGATCCATTTTGACAATAAATTTTCACAATTTCTACGTGTTGCTGAATTATGTAACGTTCCATGGCTATTTGTTAATAACAGCTGTAATTAGATTTAAAAATGACTGCTGTAACTCGATAGCAACGGCAGCTATCACATGTTAAAAATAGGACACTCTTGTTGAAAGATCCTTTATAAGTCTGCTTTATTTCACTACGTGTCTACTCTACTTTTCAGTTTTACAACAAAACGGATTTATGGATGACAACAATGGGACCTACAGCTATCCGTTGGCCTGTTAAAAGCTTCTTGAAATTTTCGCTTTTATTGATTTCCTTGTCAATTCCTTAGTCGAACTGGTTATTCCAAATAAAAGGCTCCTATAAGCATTGCATCTGCCAATTACAGCTTACAAATGCAACTTTTTCACAAAGCGGCCGATATCTGCTGTTTTTGCTGGCTTATTTATTCAAACTTAAAGTATATGTATCTGTTGTGGGAAAATAAAAAATAAGATAACGTTTTCAAAGCGGTTTGGAGTTGGGATCGGAGAAAGGAAGATTTGGCACACATGACTAAATGGAATACAGAATTTTATATTATGTGCATTTTCACTTTCTCTACACGTACTAGAATGTAGGGAGGTATTTCTTTCCACCCATAAATTTGCTACCGAGATTCACCAGAAAAAGCGTGTGCGTACCTGTGGACAGCATAACTCAAAAACGAAAAGTCGGATCAACATAAAACTTGATATTTAAGTTCAGTACCTTCCAAAAGATGCGATACTAAGATTTTCAAGGAAATTCTCTTACCTCAAACTACACTTTACACGGAATAATTTTCGAAAGGTTTGATTTTTTAAAAACTGCCTGTAACGATTTTGATTAAAATACCATATATGAAATATATATTTATATAGCAAATAAAATATTTATCTTGAAATTTCTGAAAGTAGCTTTTGAAGCCATCTTCATTCGGAAGACATTTTGTATAATCTTGTGTAACTGTTAAACGTTAAGCGATAGACAAACGTACTACACCATAAATGTAGGTCTGTTTAAACACACAATTTATTTCAAATAACTTATTTGTGGCATCAGCCATTTCCGAGATATCCGTTATTAATGTTTTGAATTGTTCAATACCAAGGTATTTGAAAGGTACACTCTTAAGCTATTTTTCTACACAATCGCCATTCAAATTGAGGCATTTATCATACCGTGGCACAAGTTTTTCAATACCCTCTCTGTAGCAAACTGCCGTCCTTGACTTCAACCACTGGTTTACACCGGCATGCAGTTTAGCGTCAGTATCAAAGCATCAATTTGTTGCACCAAACTCCGTGAAATTTGAGGAAAATATTCCGAAAGTTCTGTAATCGTGAAACGACGATTTTCACGAATTTTGTCATTGATTTGCATTGACAGTTCATCAGTCATAAGACTAGGCCTACCACTGCGATCCCCGTCGTGAACATTGGTACGGTCATTTTTAAAATCAATGCACCATTGCCTGACTCGGCTTTCACTCATTACTCACATTATTCACCCGTACACATCACAAAGATGACGATAAACTCCAATCGGTTTGTTTTATTTTAGCCAACCGCACTTCACAAGTGGCGGGATTTTCTATTGCAGCGCACAGTTTAACAACTCACAGAGATCATAGTAAGGAAGGCACAGTCCTCCCGTTACCACAGCTGGATGCGTACTGAATGTAGGAACGTTCTGACACCAAGATGGCGGCTCTAGCCATACTCATCGCCACGATAGGCCAAAATATCTGGGACGTCTTTTAAAGTCCTGTCAGCTTTCATTTCTCGCGATTGCATGGAAACAGTATGGAATTTTAAGGACAGCATATAGCGTCCAGTTCTTAAACATTTGACTATCGCAGTTTCCTTTGCATCTCTAACGAAATGTCTAATGTAGCTATTTCTACAAAAGTTTATTTGGATTTAAATGAAGTATATATAAAAATAAAATGTTGTAACATCAGTTTCTATACCCACTAATAAACGACGAGGGTAGAGAAACTCATGTGAATGTTTCACAAATGTTTCTTTCTTTTTGGGGGGGATGTGTCATCCACATACACAAAGACTTTTAAAATACAAAGGTGGATTTTTTGGAGTTAAATTGCTGGGTGAAATTCAAAATAAGGAATTTTTTAGGTGATGCAGTACTTTGGTGATGTGTAGACAGAATAAAACGCATAAAGCAACAATTTGCTTTATATTATTGCTTCAAATGTAAAGCCCCCTTTATCTCCTGTGGCCATATCGTGGTCTTGGCATTTAGAAATAACTAACTCGTCGACGGTACGTTTTTACTAATTTTCATTAGGAAATACATTCACTCTTGCATTCATACTTTCAGAGTCTACAGAGGGTTTTTAATTAAAGAAACATTTCCTCACTCCAGCTGGAATGACAACGGGCACTTCTGGTTTGAGAAGCTCGATTACAGAGGCAGTCAAATGTTTACATTTGTTGGGAGTAAAAAGGCAGGATTGGCGGTAATCTATAAAATGCTTAGATATTTAGGTCATCAAGCATTATACGATCTAGAATAATGAAATATTGTTTGGAACAATAAACAGAAAGTGTGAAATATGTTTAAACTGTAAATTCTAGCAGTATTGTGTGGGAAATACCTTTTCTAATAAGTAAATTCTTAACACCCAGCAAGTACAATTGTTTATCGTATATTTAGCTTCTTTTTCAAGGGCCGCAAATATGAAATTTTCATTGCATATAACACACACTCATGGCATGTGTTGCATTTCATTCCATTAAATAACATATACAACTGTTCTCCAACCCTAGAGGAATTGCAAATGAACCATCAGTTGCAAACATTCTCCCAAGGGAATTCAGTGCGTATTTCACGAACAGTTTCCAGGATAGCTTGGAAAATGTATTAGCCTTTCCCTTGTTTACCTAATATTTTTTTACAAATATAACATACCAATATTTTGCGGATTGACAAACCTGCGATTTCTTTTGCTTTAACTAAAATAGGTATCGCTGTTTTGCACAGAGCAGCACATGTCGAAAACATAATTCAAACACATTTAATTAATATATACACTACTGTAGGCAAACAGATAATATTTTTAAACAGGTCTTCATAAAGTCACAATTGTGCACTTAGGTGAATTTCAGCTCGAGACAATAATTAATAAATAAAAATTTGTTGCTTCAGTTGTATCTGGAATATGAAGATCGTCCAATAAGTAAGTTTCCCTATTTTATAAGAAACATGACACACAATTGATCATGTTGCATTAATTTCATTTATATTGTAAAATCCTTCTGTTAATTTTCTACATTGTCAATACGTTTTTCCAAGCATTTTTGGGGACGTGACACAAGTTTCTCCAAGCCAGTGTTGTACAAGATCGGATCCTGTGCTTGCATCCAGCTGTTCACTGATTTGGCTTCATCACGGTGTTACAAGTGCTTACCTTTGATTTGGAGGAACATGTGGAAATCACTTGGGAAAGCTCCGGTGATCTTGACCCAGGCTGAGCTCAGAAGATTCAACTGGGAAGCTTCCTCGCATCCTCCATATTCACCAGATCTTTCCCAAGTGATTTTCACATGTTCCCCTGACTCAAAAGTATCATGGAGGTAAGCACTTTAACACCGTGACGAAGATGACTCAGAACTGAACCAGAAGTTGGGTCCTGTGCTCGTAACCAGCTGTTCACTTCTGATTAGATATGCATAAGAAATACGTATTACCAGAGTTACCCACTTAGCTCAATACCTACAGTTGTCTTTCGTGTGATAATTTTGTAAACGCCATAATCCAGAACTGAACAAAATTGCATATAAAATACTAGTTTACGTTCAATTGTAAACACATTGTCAGAGTACAACTACATCAAATTGTAAATAAAGAAGCGGACAGGCTTTTGCATAAAATGCAAGATAGACATTTTATTTATCACTGAATCATCCTAAACATATGATACCTTCATTTAATCGTTATAGGAGTTTTGAAAAAATCCAAAATAACTAAGCATTTTCTATGCAAACGGTAGTTTGGGGTAGAAAGATTTTCTTGAAAATCATCGTATCGAATCGTTGGAACATGCTGATCTTGAACTCCAAGTTTGGTGTAAAACCGGCTTTTTGTTTTTGAGTTATGCTGTTAGGTCATTCACACGGATATGTTTCTAAATTATTTTTACATTTCTATATTACGCATAATAAGTAGGGTGAGTATTGCATTCCACCCAAAAATTAAATACCGAGATTTCACCGAAAATATATGTTTTGAGACCCCCTGAATCAAAAAAGGGCATTTTTGGAAACACGTCCATGTGTGTGAACAGCATAACTCAGAAACGAAAAGTAGGATAAACATCAAACTTGGTATTTAGTTTCAGTATCTTCCAGAGATGCGACACGAAAGTTTTCAAGAAACCCCACCACATATTACCTTTACATGGAACATTTTTCAAAAATGGCTCTAACGATTTTGATTAAAATACCATACGTTTAAGATATTTTCATGACAAATGAAATGCATATCTCGAATTTTCTGTGAATGTCTCCAAAAGTATTCTTCATTGTGAACGACTTTTGCATAACTGGTAAACCATAAGAGATAGAAAAATTTTATTACACAAAAATGTAGATCGCGTTAAAATACACAACATATGTCACATTGAGTGAACCATTTTCGAGATATTGCTTGCTATTTCCTTAAATTTTCTAATACTTATACTTTTTCTCAAATTCGCTATTAATTTTTTTTGTCCTGGTATTGCAAAGAGAATGGAATACTCCACATAGCAACCAGCTCTTAAAATATATAACTATTGCTTTAAACCTACCAATTCCCCTTGCATCTACAAGAAAATTAGCAATAAGATCAACATCTCGATATTTCGATTAACATGAAGCATATGGAGAATAAGCTTTTGTAAAAATAGTTTGTACAAGAGTAGAGAAAATCATGTGAGTGTAACACATCAGATTGTTTATTCAAGGAGCCTTAAATGTGTATTTCCGTTGAAATTTCCCTATGTAATTTTTGGGTGGAATACAACACTTTTTCTATGGACTATAGGTAAGCATTAGAGAAGTCAAAAATTAAGCAGATGTATGTGTGAACTAAAACATATACAACTATTAGAGGTTATTATTGTCCGAATATATCTACAGAAAATTTTAAATAAACATTAAATACATCAATGCAAAAATGTGTACGCAAAAATGTAAAGGAAACAGTTTGAGGAAATGTAAAGTAGGAACGCGTGTCAGCATATTCACAAATACAGGAATGTTTGGCTCAGACTATGATATTTAATTTGGAGTGTTAAGAGTATAGTCATCGAAGGCAATGCCTCTGCCTACAGTGATGGAAGAAACAAATGCAGGTATGTATCACGTTGTTCTAAAGTAAGTTCCTTGTTTAAAACGGTAATAAATTTGTCAAATTTATAGATTGTTATAAAATAAAAACACCAATTTATTCGTAAAGAAATTGGATTTTATTTAAATAAGATAAAATTAAATACGACCAGCATGTGTTGTTCAATAAGCAATAGTCTTTCTTCTATGCTATAAATGACGTTAGCAAGCGCATTCCTATGGATGTTCTCAATGACATTCGATATTGATTGCATCACTTCTTCACGTGTAGTGGGTCTAGTAAGAAATACACTATGTGATCAAAGTATCCGGACACCCCCACAAACATACGTCTTTCATCTTAGGTGCATTGTGCTGCCACCTACTGCCTGGTACTCATTATCCGCGACCTTAGTAGTCATTAGACATCGTGAAATAGAAGAATGGGACGCTCCGTGGAACTCACGGACTTCCAACGTGGTCAGGTGATTGGGTGTCGCTTGTGTCAGAACTCTGTACGCCAGATTTCCACACTCCTAAACATCCCTAAGTCCACTGTTTCTGATGTGATAGTGAAGTGGAAGCGTGAAGGGACATGTACAGCCCAAAAGCGTACAGGCCGACCTCATCTGTTGACTGACAGACACCGCCGACGTTTGAAGAGGGTCGTAAAGAGTAATAGACAGACATCTATCCAGACCATCACACAGAAATTCCAAACTGCATCAGTATCCACTCCAAATATTATGACAGTTAGGCGTGAGGTGAGAAACCTTGGATTCCATGGTCGAGCGGCTGCTCATAAGCCACACATCACACAGCAAAATGCCAAACGACACCTCGCTTGGTGTAAGGAGCGTCAACATTACACGATTGAACAGTGGAGAAACGATGTGTGGAGTGACGAATCACGGTGCACAATGTGGCTATTCGATGGCAGGGTGTGGGTATGGCGAATGCCCGATGAACGTCATCTGCCAGTGTGTGTACTGCCAACAGTGAAATTCGGAGGTGGTGGTGTTATGGTGTGGTCGTGTTTTTACTGGAGGGGGTTTGCATCCCTTGTTGTTTTGCGTGTTACGATCACAGCGCAAACCTACATTGATATTTTAAGCACCTTGTTCCTTCCCACTGTTGAAGAGCAATTTGGGGATGGCGATTGCATCTTTCAACACGATCAAGCACCTGTTCATACTGCACGGGCTCTGGCGGAGTGGTTACACGACAATAACATCCCTGTAATGGACAGGTCTTCACAGAGTCCTGACTTGAATCCTATAGAACACCTTTGGGATGTTTTGGAACGCCGACTTCGTGCCAGGCCTCGCTGACCTACGTGGATATCTCCCCTCAGTTCCGCACTCCGTGAAGAATGGGCTGCCATTCCCCAAGAAACTTTCTAGCACCTGATTGCTGCGAGAGTGAACGCAGTCATCAAGGCTACGGGTGGTCCAACACCATATTGAAATCCAGGATTGCCGATGGAGGGTGCCATGAACAGGTATGTCATTTTCAGCCAGGTGTCCGGATACTTTTGATCACGTAGTGTACCTTTTCTTTTAATAACCCCATAACCAATATGTAAAGAAGATACACTTGTTTCAAAACAGCAACTTACTTTAGAATAACCTTATAGACGAAGGCAGTCCCAGAAGTAGCTGACCTGACGTATATAACGGCTATTGTTTCAAACGAATGACTATGGTAGAATGTACCACCCTTATAAAGCTTAAGTTTGACGATGCTACGTTATTTAGTAATTATTTCGCAGCCATTAACTGAGCTCTCTCAGCGAATTTGTAAACATGGATAAAACTGGTCATAGTTATGTGATACAATACTTTCATTTGAACGGTCTTAGTCCAACTAATATTAAAGTTGAGCTACTCTGAAGGAGTCTGCTCTTTCGTTTACAATAGTAAAATATTGGTTGGCAGAGTTTAAGCGAGGCCGTACGAGCTGCCAAGACGAACATCGCAGTGGTCGACCAAATGAGGTGATCACGCCAGAAATTATGCAGAAAATCCACAAAATATTATTGGATGACCGTCGACTGAAAGTGCGCATGCTAGCAGACATCGCAGGCATTTCAAAAAATGCTGTACATGTTAGACATGAGAAAGCTGTGCGCAAGATGGGTGCCACGTTTACTCACAATGGAACAAAAGCAGCGTTATGAGGATGTTTCACTGCAATAAAGCCGAGTTTTTGCGTCGATTCATAACCATGATGAAACATGGGTCCATCACTTCACATCTGAGACGAAGGAACAGTCAAACAGTGGATTGAAAGAGGAGATTCGGCTCTAAAGAAGGCGAAGACAGTTTTCTGCAGGCAAAGCCATTGCGTCAGCTTTTTTGGGGGAGGGGATGCGCGTTGGATACTTTTCATTGATTATCTTCAAAAAGGGAAAGCAATTAATGGCGAGTATTATGCAAACTTATTGCAGTGTTTGAATGATGCAATCAAGCAAAAATGGCCACATTTAGCGAAAAAGAAAGCTCTTTTTCATCGAGACAAAGTACCAGTTCACACATACGTTATCGCCATGGCCAAAATCAATGAGTTAAAGTTCGAATTGCTTCCTCATGCACCCTAGATTTAGCCCCCTCTGATTATTTTCTGTTTCCAAAGTTGAAGAAATGGCTTGGTGGTAAAATAGTGGATTTTGCAGTTTGCAGTTGGTGGCTATTTTGCAGAACTAGACGGTTCTCGCTATAAACAGGATATTGAAGCGATTGAACATCGTCGGGAAAAAGAGTATAGAGGTGAAAGGAGAAATAAAAATGTTTTTCCCAAATTTTTGTTTTCTTTGTTAGGTCGGTTACTTCTGGGACAGCCCTCGTATGAATCTTGATTTAAAGCTATTCTGGCGAGAACAATTGTAGAATTCTTCTCCTGGTGAATGGTGATGATTCAACTGAGATATGTATCAAAAACACAATCAGTAAGTTGTAGCTTACGGTCGTCTTGTGGCTGCAAGGTCATTATAAAATCTGTAAAAACATAATCTACTGTCTTAGATAGGGCAAGCTAAAAAATTATTTTAAGCATTTTCGATATTCGCATTTTAGTTCCATATCTTCTTAAACCTAGTGTCACACAGGTAAAAGTTGCAACATTTTAAGGATATGCGTGGCCATATGTGTGTAACAACATGATGGATTGCTTGTTTAAAGTCTGTAAACACGCAAGGAGGACATAATTTCACTCCAAACTTATCACACTCCTCAGTTATCGATTACAGAACGATAAGGTACCTATTATTAGTCTTGCCCGTCCACAAACAAAACAAAAACGTGGATAAAATAGTTTGGTGAGAAGCTCTGAATACTCCATCAAGAAATATACAATTGCAAGTACAAGGAAATTGTAAATTTGAAAGGCAAGAAAACAACTATAATTATGCTTCACACTGTCGTTATTTAGTAAAATATACTCACCTTGGTTAGTTTATTTTAACGGATTACAGAGCTTAGTTCAGTTCTAACTTTGTGGTTAATTTTGTTGTGACTGAAACCCTGGCTATTTGAACATTTTTCTATCTAATGTAAATCATTTGTTGTTGCAGTTTCAACACTATACTTTGTAATTCTTTGTGCAATAGGTTTTCAATTAACTTAAAAAGATCTTCCACTGCCTTCCTTTTAACTCAATTGCTCATATTATGTCTGTTAACTGAAGCTTTCGATTCCTTTTCATGGTTATGATTTAATTCAGTAAAACAAATTTCATTTTCAGAATTAAATACTATATATTCCTTACACGATCTTTCTCTACACTTCCATCGTTGTATACCATCGCATACGTATTTTTGAAAACTGTAATTAAAATCCTGCATTGCTATAAAATCTTTCTCCTTTTCACTAAAAACTACTTCTAAGGCCATTACAAATTATAATACCCTTCACTCAGTTCTCCATATAAACAACGAACAATCAACAATCACAGTAATAAGCATAGCATTGAAATGTGTATCACATTGTTAGCCATAAAATTAAAGCTGTATGGACAACATGAAAGTTTCAACAGGGAGACCTTGAATTACAACTGTCTTGCATTAAAAATTTGAAAGTTTCGTGTTACCTAATTGAAAAATCTGATGTGTTACACTCACATGACTTTCTCTACTCTTGTACAAACTATTTTTACAAAGGCTTATTCTCCATATGCTTCATGTTAATCGAGATATCGAGATCTTAACCTTATGGCTAATTTTCTTGTAGGTGCAAGGGGAATATGGTAGGTTTTAAGCGACAGTCAAACATTTTAAGCGCTGGTTGCTATGTGTCGCATTCCATTCTCTTTGCATGTCCAGGACAAAAAAATGAATAACGAATTTGAGAAAAATTATAAGTATTGAAAAAGTTAAGGGAATAACAAGCAATATCTCGAAAACGGTTTACTCAACAACAAAAAATGTATATGACATAAATTGTGTATTTCAATACGATCAACATTTTTTGTGTAGTAACATTTTGTCTATCTCTTATGGTTTTCCAGTTATGCAAAAGTCGTTCACAATGAAGAATACTTTTGGAGACATTCCCAGAAAATTCGAGATATATGTTTCATTTGTCATGACAATATCTTAAACATATGATATTTTAATCAAAATAGTTAGAGCCATTTTTGAGAAAATTAAAATTTTCGAAAAAATTTCCATGTAAAGGGTAGTCTTGGGTGGGAGGATTTTCTTGAAAACCTTCGTGTTGCATCTGTGGAAGATACTGAATCTAAATACCAAGTTTGGTGTTCATCCGACTGTTCGTTTCTGAGTTATGCTGTTCACAGACACACAGACACACACGGACATGTTTCCAAAAATGCTTTTTTTGGATTCAGGGGTCTCAAAACATGTATTTCCAGTGAAATCTCGGTATCGAATTTTTGGGTGGAATACAATACTTCCCCTACTTACTATACGCAGTAGAGAAAGTAAAAAATATACAGGTTGGACCATTTATGTTGAGAGTGTACAATATCTCCAACACTAAGTTTGTATAAACAAATGCCTGTAATAAAATTGCTTGAGATTGTGTGAGAAAAGTAAATGTTGTTCGTCGGGTCTTGTTTGTAGGACGTTATGATTGTAATTTTGGGGTGAATTTAATATTTTTAAATAAGAACCTACATTTTGTATGTTGCTTTCTCATTAGAATTTTTTTTATAAAAAACTGTTTATTTTGTGATGAGGAATAAAAATACAAAATAAAACAATGTTAGTTCACAATATACGCACTTGGCCATCAAATGACCATACATGGATGGTCCAACCATTCATTGCGCTCTTCGTAGAAGCCATTGTTGTTTACATTGGTGGTGTTTTATACAAATGTTGTTTAGTTTTTTATGAGAAGTGAGAATATATAAAAAGATACGTTCCCATTTAAAATAATTAAATTAAATTTAATTTAAATTAAAATAAAATTAAAATGGTCATCACAACGTCCTCCAAATAAAACAGGAACAATGGCATTTACTTTTCCCCATAATCTCAAGAAAATTTTATTCAAGACATTTATTTCCACAACGCCTAGTTTTGGAGATGTTGTACAGTCTCAACTTAAATGTTCCACCCTGTATAATGATTTACAGGTTCTGGAGTAAAAAATTGTCTTTTATATGAATATTTTATTAAGTTGTACCTAAAATATATTTTTTCGACGATAGTGTTTTTGATACAGTTCCCGTTTATTCTGTCATGGTGTTAAGTTCAATTTCCTGCACTGAGTACTGGTAACCTATCCACATGCGCATTTTGCCTATTTTACTGCACGTATATGTATTAACTATATTAAATCCTCAGAACTTTTGATATATTTCTAATTGCAGGTATGGAATATAAATAATATTTTATAGTTGAATTTTACGATTTAAATCTTAACTGGATATTTAGCTCCTTTATATTTGTTAATCTTTTACTTTCCTGCAGCAGCTAAGTATGCTTATTGATTTGCTAAGTTCAAAAATTGATCGCCAGTTCGCCACATGGTTTATGTTGGTGACCTTGTTACTGGAAGCACATGTGCAACAGCTCTTAGTAATTAATTTTATTCTTGTGTAAGTATTATTTATATTATTCACAATCTTTGAAAAAATAGTACACATTACACCTGCGTTAATTATATTGGAGAATCTTGGAAGCAGAACATACAGTACATCGTTTCGTAGTTTCTACCTCTTCCTCATTCTCCAACGATGTGCTTCCGTATCTGTATCACAATGTAATATTTCTGAACACGAGAAAAATAAATTTATTTTGAATATGACAACACAGTTACAAAATAACAGAATGAGTCTTAATTTTGTAACTTGAAAAATGCTTATTTAAGACAACTTAAAAAGTATGCTGTATATGTAACACTGATTTTGGATATCGGTGAAAAACTTTTTTTTCAGAAATAATGGAGGGTAGATGATAACGTGACTTTAACAAGCTGCATAAGCATAATGCATCACTTGATTCAATACCAACACGCGTAGCCGAGGTCGAATAGTCGCACACTCGTGTACCGGAGTGCTGCGGTTCAAACCCCGCCAGGAGAGAGGTTTTTTTCAGGTTATTCTTAGTCCTCACAACTTCCAAATGTCCGGGAGAAGCCTAAACTTATATGTGGAACGTTTTCCTTTCCCGTAATGGAATGGAGCTGTTCAAATTGGTACTGATAAATCTAGCCCCTCCCCCTACCAGCGTGATCACATCTGTTTTTCGTGCGTAATTCTAGCAGGTACTTTACCTCCCCTAAAGTATGGCCCAACTACCGAAGGGTAAAATTACAATTTAAGTCTTAAATTTTGACACTACATTACTTTTTTACTGCCGCTTAGTAGTGTCAACAACTTGGCCTGCGTCACCATATTATCGTTGATGAAGGCTCTCATATATGTAAGTGTCTTAACAGTTGTTCAGTTTAACCACACATACAAGTAATTCTTCACGCTTTTGTTTTTTAGCGTTTCGCAATACGCATGCTGTTAGTGACTAAACATGTAGGCAAAGGGAGATGATTTGTTAGTAGTTGGCGTGCATTAGCATAGGGAAGCAGAAGTGAAAATAGTGTTCGGGTTCCACGGAAGCACCCAGGTTAGTGTCGGTAGTTTTACTTATGCGAGCATGCAGAGCACACAAGCGTATCAGGTGATTTCCCGGTACAGTCACGACAAGTCCTGACTGGCCCGGAATTAGTGCATGCAGTGAGGTAATAAGTTAGTGTTAGGGGATACGTGAAGAGCCAGAAGGCCAAATTATTTGTAATTGGTTTAGCCTTTGCTTGTGTATAATTGTAAAGAAACTCTTTCATAGAGGTGTTATCCAAACCACCCCTTTATTCCAAGATTATAAATATCATTCATTGGTTAGTTTTTATGTCCCTGAATTGTTTTTAGACCAGTTACACAGAGAACTGATACCGCCTGGGTGGAGTAAAAGTGCAAACCTTACGGAGAGAAAAACACTATGACAAACTTGGGCAATTGTCCACCTTTTATGCATGATAGTGTACGCATAATTAGTGCCAAATGGAGCTCGGTCACTAGGAAATGCTGGGTTGAATATTTTGATCAGTGAGGTTTTGTCACCACATTTCATTTCCTCCTTCACCACCAGGCATTGGGATGATCACCCATCTTAGTTGTGCTATGGTCCAACGTTTGCTTGCTCCTCGACAGGCTACTGACCCAAGTCATTGGGGGTTAAGTCGTACAAAGAGGAGAGTGATCCGTTAAGAAGAAGTGGTATAATCAGATTCAACCTGTGTGTTGCTGTGTGCAGTAAGAACGGGTGTAAAGTAATAAAACAATGGATTCATATGTTATTCTTGGGGTATAGACGTATCTATAGAAGTTAAGGAAATTATGGACGATGGCGGTCACGTCTGGAACATAACTAGGGACAGCGGTGAAACACTAAACAGATCAGCATGTCAGTAACCTCCTATAAGGAAGCTGAAAACTGAAAGATAATATTATAAGGTGACAAAGTAGAAGATGTACATGTAAATTTGTGCAGATAGAGACTGTAGCATGTGGCAACAATGGTAGAATAATTTGTAAGAGGAGTTTCCTAAAGCAAAAGGACAAGACAAGTCTAAACGGAGAGATGAAAAGCGGAAGGTAGGACAAGTTTTCCGTTCTCCGGAGCTAAGAGGCGAACATAAATCTAGATGGCGCTGGGATTGTGCGAAGGAAGATGATATAACAAAATGAGAACAGGTAAAGGAAACTGAAGGCAAAGGTCGCGCGGAAGGTAAGAATGGAAGAAGCTCATTTGCTAGGCTAAAGGTTCCTCAGCCAGAGAGAAAAGGAGAAACGAAGTTTAAAATGAACTCAGACGCTACAATAAATCTGAGAAATAATTTCTCTTTGTTAGCAGGTTAATTATGTTCTAACAAGGACATAGTACCTATTGGCAATTAACACTGTTACTCTGTTGCAGAAATGAGACTCCAGATCTGGTGTTGACTCTTGCACACCTTAACAAGGTTTTCTTTTACTTAATTGTTTCTGCTGTTTCGTTGCATTTTGCAGTGAGTTAAACACAACGTGCTCCAGTTATATACCCATACTTTAGATCCGTCATGCCAAGACAATTCTTTCATCACTATCGACGTCATCGCGACCTATAGTGGTAAGTATTGCCTTAATATATCCCTAAATTCAAACTAATATATCGATGACGTGATTTTACGTTAAATGGCACAGATTCGTGCAAATTCAGAAAAACCCTTGGCTAAAAACAGATGTAATGTAGCCCTTAATTGAAGCCCTTTTTGGAACAAATTTTACTCTAAAAACACTTTTTTAAAAAGCTCTTCTATATTACATCATATGGAGATTGGAATAGTTCTTCATAGTCTTAATTCTGCTGGAATGGCAGAATTACGTTGGAATTAGCAACCTAGTATCTTAAGGGGGGATTAAAGGTCCTATTCCGTCAATGATAAATCTGCTAAATTCGTGACCTGTTATCTCATAAGTTATTTAACACTTCAGACTAAACCTTTTACAGCACGTGGATGCATATCTTATAAGTAGGCACACTGATATGCCTTTATGCAATACATTTGGTTATAAAGGAGGATAACATTTTTTCTTGTTATACAATTCTTTGTTTAAAATTTATAAGGAAATGTGTTTAAAAACACACATTGCAATCACACAACTTTCTCTACTATCTATTATTTATTAATGGGTATACAAATTATTCCTTCGAAAAATTATTTTTCACCTATTTCTTTTAATCCAGATAAACCCTTTCAGAAATAGCTAAATTACACATTTCGTTAGGGTACAAAGCGATAGTCAGATGTTTAAGAACTGGACACTATACGCTGGCCTTAAAATTAAATGTTGTTTCCATGCAATCGCGAGGAACAATTGAAAATCGTTAAGACTTAAAAGAATGACAAAGCATTGAATAAATAGAACTATTAATAACGGATATCTCAGAAATGGCTGATGATACAAAAACATTTTTAAATAATTTTTAGTACGCTTTCGTATATGGTTTAACGGTTACACACTTATAAGATTATATAAAATTCCTTCCGAATGAAGAGAACTTCACAGGCTATTCTCAGAAATTTCAGAATATGTATTTTATTTGACATGTAAATATCTTTAATGTATGGTATTTTAATTTAAAAATTTTAGAAAAACAAATACTCCAAAAAATATTCCTTTTAAGGGGTAATTTGCGGGCGGGGATTTTCTTGAAAATCTTCGTGTCGCATATTTGGAAGGTACTGAATCTAAATACCAAGTTTGGTATTTATGCGACTTTTCGTTTTTGAGTTATGGTCTCAGACACACACAGGCACATAATTTTGAAGGCCATAACTTAGAAAGCAAGCATTTCCGGACACGTGTTGTAATGGACTTTTACATTGTCTACATATGGGGAATGCATAACAAATCCTACTCTCTATTTTTGAAACTTTCTGTGGTCATACAGGGTGGACCATTTAATTTGAGACAGCACAATATCTCCAACACTAAGCGTTATAGAAAGAAACGTCTTGAATAAGAGTTGCTTGATATTAATCGGGAAAGTAAATGATATTAGTTATGTTTTATTTGAAGGACGTTGTGATGGTTATTTTAGGATCAACTTAATCTTTTTAAATGGGAACCAACCCTTTTTTCACTCCTCACAAAAAACTGAACAACATTTGCATAAAGGACTTTCCAACTGTTCTTACACCAACATAAATAACAACAAAAATTCTGAATGGCTGTGTACGAAGAGCGCAATGAATGGCTAAACCCTCCATGGAGGGTTATTTGAGGGTCATGTAACGTTTCGTAATAGGGAACCAACATTATTTTTATTTGTTTCCTTATTCGTCATCACAAAATAAACAGCTTTTATAAACCATTTTCTTACGAGCAAACGACACACAAATTGTATGTTCCAAATAAAACAATTAAATTGACCCTACAATGACCATTACAATATCCCCCAGATAAAACATGACTAATGGCATTCACTTACCAATAATATCAAGCACCTTTTATTATAGACATTTCTTTCTACAGCGCTTAGTTTTGGAGATATTGTACAGTCTCAACTTAAATGGTCCATCCTGTATACACACACACACACACACACACACACTGGCTTGGAAAACGTAAGAACGAGATGGGAAGTAGAGGAAGGTGCGGGAGAATGTTACCAGAGGTCTCTCACACGTGCACAGAAACCTGTACGTCACATGGCGTGAGTGTAGCGAGCTTAAACTGACAAATGGATCTGGTCCCGCAACACGGGACAGTTGACGAAACAAGACAAGACAGTGTGTGGCAATTAGCGAGCTATTACGGTGCACTGTAGTGTTCTTCATTGCAACATGGCCCGTAGACACCATTTGGATGACTTCACATGGGGAAGAATCATCGGGAAACTGGAAGAAGGGTGAAGTGTAACGGGTGTTGCTCAGGAGTTTGTAATTGCTTACAGCATTGTTTCACGTGCATGGGGAACCTCCCAAACCACAGGCACTGCTGTCCCAGGAGAGGTGGTGTTCGACCACGCTCAACTACAGCAGCAGATGTCCGCTACATTGTGCAACAGGCAAGAAGAGATCCACGCCAAACAGCGGGTGCAATTGCAACCACATTTATCACGATAGTTAGGCACGCAATCTCAAGATACACAGTGGCACGGCGACTACACAGAGGTGGTCTCTTTGCCCGATGGCCAGTACGTTGTGTTCCATTGACATCCGCACAACGGCGGCACCGTTTGCGATGGTCCCAAGAGCATCAGAATTGGACCATGGGGTCGCGTGCTCTTCTCAGATGAGAGCAGATTCAATCTAAGTAGTGATTCTCGCCGTAGACGTACCCTCATTTGGCGAGAGGTGGGAACACGTAATGAACCCAGGAACATCCTTGAATATGATCGTCTTGGTGGTCCGGGTGTTATGGTTTGGGGAGGCATAATGTTGCATGTGCGCACCAACCTCTAGATCTTTGAACACAGTACGCTCACTGGTCAACGTTATTGTGATACCGTACTCCTTCCCCATGTGCATTTTTTCAGGGGTGCAGTCGGCCCTGACTTCATATTTATGGATGACAATGCGCGACCGCATCGAGCAGCGCAGGTGGAGGATCTCTTGGAACGAGAGGGTATTCTACGAGTGAACTGGCATGCTCGTTCCCCCGATTTAAATCCCATCGAACACGCACGGGATGCTATGGGGAGACGCATTGCAGCACATCCACATGCACCAACGACCATCCAACAGTTGTCAACAGAGCTGGTGGAGGAATGCAACACCCTACCACAAGAACTGCTTATCAAAGGTGTGGCCAGCATGGGAGCACGATGTAGAGCATGCATTTGGTGATCATACAGCCTTTTAAGCACCATGTATCTGTTTCTGTAAATCTAGAGAGCCATTAATGTCGTATTGACTTCAAGTAGCTTATGGTCTATGAATAAAAGTGGCATTTCTGTTCGTCTCATTGCGTATTTCGTTTGGTTGCCTACTGTAGCATACCGTAGGAGTTCCCTCTTTGTATATTCAAGTTTCATCGAGCTATGTTACTTGGCAGTGTCACAGCATGCGAAGATTACTTTCGTCCTTAGATTTTGCACACCTGTGTGTATACATATTAAATTAAACAGGGAATTTAATAAGATTGCTAAAAAGTATAAACATGCAATTTTTGAGCAATTTTCTCCGTTTTCTCTCCCCATATTGTTATATTCCGGGGTAAGGTCAAAAGGTTTTGTTGCTAGTTATTAAATTTAGATACCCCAGCATAAACATTGGGAGACGTAACTGCAGAGGCAACGAGAGGACCAGGATCTTATCTACACATTTTGGAGCAGGCGTGGGATGTTTGTAACAAAATACACATGGTTTCACAATACTCACATTACCTGTGGTTTATTAAATATTTACACTGCACACCTACCTCATTGGAGGGAGATGTTACACAACCGAGGTCACATTCACACACGCTTCCGTGCCTTACAACAAACGCGAAGAGACTGACGCTCTCCACACACCACACAAAGGAATCATGCTTAATACCACCTCTCTCCACCGCTAGTAGACTCACCGACTAGACAGTGGCGAGTTGCCACGCCATACGAACTTCAAAACCCCAGCCGAAAGAATTATGCCCAACAATGCTGTCGCAGACGCAATAATGTGTCTGGTGTGACAATGCGCACACATATACGCTGCAATATAGCTGAAACCGAAGCACAAGAAAGATTCAAATAATGGCAAAGTATTTTCCCTAAGACTGCATCAGCACTCTGGCTTCTTAACTCCGAGGTACCGGTTTCGATTTCCAACGGGGCGGGGAATTTATCTTAAACCGGAATCATTTCCTATCCACTACAGTCATGTGGAAATGAGTGTGTGTGTGTGTGTGTGTGTGTGTGTGTGTGTGTGTGTTTGAAGATAGAAAACCAGATTAATAATCTACGAGGTTTTTTACGAATTAAGAGCCCCCGATATGACCATAGAAGTTAAAGGTGTCTGTACAAATATAACAGTTAAAGCAAATATTTTACTTATAAGTATCTCCGTAGAGACATTTTGCAAATTTCTTGTGACGCATAATGCTGGGAATTATGAATACAAATAAATGAAGTAATTATTCACTTGGCTTACCGCAATTAAACTCTATGTTAATTTCCAAATTCTATGTCTCTTCCGGATTTGCAATTACTTTAAGTATCGATACTGATCAACTCTCATACGTTCCAAAACAGCAATTAACTCATGTGTTATATATAGGAAGACTTTAAAATAACCTATCAGTAAGAAGGATCTCTTGTCCTACACACGGCTTGTCTGTAAGAACATTAATTACCGAGCATTATCTCGATGATGTGTACTCGACAACTGCTTACCGATAAAATGTCTATATAAAGCGATGTAGTATGGGTTCGAAATGCCAACATGTAAACACAATAACGTCTTAGAGCATAGTTATCGAAACAGTTAACATATATTCTAAATACTTCTTGTGTATCTTAACTCGCTTGAAAAAATTGCGACAGAAACAGGAGGATGAAAATGTTTTTAAAATGTTATATTCTAATGACTTAAGAACAACCTAATTTCTGTTTTATCTTTAGCACCCATTCATGGGCTAACATATGTTGTATAGGACTGCACTAAACAACGATGTTCCAATTATTTCACACAAGGTTGAAGCCATTCATGCTGCGACCGTTTAAAGCCCTATCCTTTGCTTCAAATTTTTTATGCTGCTTTCTGAAGCTGTATCAATTTAGATAAATTTAATGTTACCTGATACTTTTTGAGTTCTACGTGTGTTCATGTCCTAGCTCGTTTTGCGTTGTCTAGTCCGTCAGCAGCTTCAGTGTATGGTTATTCATTTTTACTTTCCCTACTACGTACAGTAAGTAGAGGAAGTATTGCATTCCACCCAAAAATTCGATACTGAGATTTCACCGGAAATACATGTCTTGAGACCTCCTGAATCCAAAAAAAGCATTTTTGGAAACATGTCCGTGTGTGTGTCTGCGTGTCTGTGAACAGCATAACTCAGAAACGAACAGTCGGATAAACACCAAACTTGGTATTTAGCTTCAGTATCTTCCAAGGCTGCGACACAAAGGTTTTCAAGAAAATCCCCCTACCCCAGATTACCCTTCACAAGGAACATTTTTCGAAAATTTTAATTTTCTCGAAAGTGGCTCTAACGATTTTGATTAAAATATCAATCATATGTTTAAGATATTTTCCGGACAAATAAAATGTATATCTTGAATTTCCTGGGAATGTCTCCAAAAGTATTCTTCATTGTGAACGACTGTTGCATAACTGGTAAACCATAAGAGATAGACAAACGTTTACTACACAAAAATGTAGATCGCGTTAAAATACACAATTTATGTCATATACATTTTTTGTTGTTGAGTGAACAATTTTCGAGATATAGCTTGTTATTCCATTAAATTTTCCAATCGGAAATTCGTTATTCAGTTTTTTTTTGTCCTGGTAATGCAAAGAGTATGGAATACTCCACATAACAACCAGCTCTAAAAATATTTGACTATCGCTTAAAGCTTACCAATTCCCCTTGCATCTACAAGAAAATTAGCAATAAGATTAACATCTCGATATCTCGATTAACATGAAGCATATGAAGAATATGCGTTTGTAAAAATAGTTTGTACAAGAGTAGAGAAAGTGATGTGAGTGTAACACATCAGACTTTTTGTCTTAGGGTGTGCGTGAGTGTAGTGTGAAAGGATAATGCCAGCTCAGTTAGCTGATACATTTTAATGTTGGCTCAAATATTCTGTTTGAAAAGATTGCCAACTGTTGAATTAAAGAATTATTTATATAATAATGAAGCCAAGTGTTAGTTGCGTAAGTCGCAGAAATAATACTCGGAAAGATCCTTGGCAATAGCCGCTAAATCTTTCTAACTCAAACCAGTCACTGGGCATTACACCACTTAAAATGAAACTAAATACCACACGAATAATTTACAAGCGTCGTCACACGAGTACGTCACACAATTTAGTAAGTAAGTTTAAATATCTTATCTTAGAATGCACACTCTTTTCATAATTTAAGCTCCGCCTACCTATCCCCACTCCTACCTACGTTTCTATTCACGCGGTCCAATCCTCAAACTCTACGCATGCATATCTAACACTATTTCTATGCGGTAAGTTGCTCGAATTTAAGAATTTCATTAACCTTTCTAATTTACAGAATTCCTGACTTCGTCGCTTTGCAAACGTACTAAACTCCACTCTAACTACCTTTCAGGAACCTTTGTGTTAATGCATTTGCTACTCGGCTGTTATTAATGTATTTTCTTAACATGACTCGCCAATAACCTTTTTCTCAGGAGAAATACAGAGCGGTCTCTCAGCCATCTGGCCGGTAGTCGCGATGCGTGTTTCCGCGCTATATTAAGTGTATCTGTTTATTATTCTCATTATTGATACTGATACCATATTATTACTGATTTTATGATGATTATTAGGATATATTGATTACCTTGAACAAACATAAATACTTTTTATTTTATCATACTAACCTTTTTCACAGTCGCTGTTGAAAGTGGTGTACTTCGGCAGATAAACATTCTTGGCACTTCTGATGAAATTACCACTCACACGCATAAGTTCTTGTTGCGCAATTTCCCTAATTTCTGTTCTTATATTGTTTTTAAGATCGTCCATGGAGCGAGGATTGTTCCTATAGACTCTATTTTTGAGAGTTCCCCACAGATAAAAGCCACACACAGTAAGATCCGGCGATCGAGCCGGCCATAGCCCTGTAGATATTATTCGGTCATCAAAAACGTTCTTGATGTCCTCCAAGGAAGCCTCACGCGGTCGTAATTAATGGAAAATAGTCACTCTGTATGGTTTTAATTTCAACAGTTTCGTAGACCTATGTACTGATGTTTTTGAAACACTGACTTGTTGTGTTACACGTCGTAAAGATTTATTCGGAGACCGTTCAAATGCTTCGCCAATTTAATCAAGCTTTTCTTGCGTTAGAACCCTTCGTTTCTCTTACAACTTACAACATTAAATAATCCCATTCTTTTCACTTTATTCACTAGATATCTAACTGTTTCTCCCCTCGGAACTGGAACACTAGGAAAATTTATCGTGAAATTGCCTACACACCTGTCTACATGAATCGGTTTTCATATACGTGTCATACACAAAAGTCTTTTTTCAAGCGAAAATTTGAGTACCATTTCTGGGTTGTAATAATCCGATAATTCAATCGCACACAAATACACACGCGTCTCGCGTTTATACGCAAGAAGCAATAACAGCTGACTGAACCCCGCTGCCACATGTCCGATAAGTGGAAGAGCCCGTGGCCTTGAGTTCATTCACACGTGTCGCACAAGACCGCCTTGCAATTCCTGGCCAGAGCGCTGAGGGACCGCTCTGTATTTCCACTCAAGCTTATTATATTATACACTGATTTAATATACCGAAATGATTTATTGCAATTATTTCTCTTTCTTTTTTGATTCCTGTCAATAGTTGCGGTATCAAGGTTTTCATACAGTTGTAGCTGTTGTTGTGTCAGTTATTAACTTCCTACTGTAAACTTAAATACCTACTAGCACAATATAAATTCTTAGTTGCTGGCTTTGTAGGTTAAGGCTCTGAAGTTTAACATCCTGGAAGCCGAGTCTCCCAAAAGTCGTGATAATGTAATGGACTAAATAGGGGATGAAGGGATGGTGTTTGGTAGGCGCACAAAACAGGCACCTCCAGCAATTATGTCACGGTTGAAATAGGGGTTGGGGTTAAGGGTCACTAAACAGCATAGATAACTGGAGGGGTAGCTCAGAGAATGCAAGGGTGTGACAGCCCCGTGTATCTCAGACACAAGCTACTTCAAACTTCGGGGTTCGTACTCGAACCTAAGAACTCAGAGCACTTGCTGACTAAGGAAGGAAACCCGGCATGGTGTTTCTTTAAGTTTTCCTATACTTTTAGTACATGCGCAAAGGAAGGGTTGCTGGCATGACCAGTGGACCCAAAACATTGCCTGATAGCCTCCATGTCCATAAAAGCGTATAACTTTTTACAAACATGGCTAGAGGTCGGAAAGGAGATTACAGAATAAATAAGTGAAATGTGCCTTACCAGTCGTGGAGGGTGATGATGCATGGCGCTCGTTGATTATCAAATTTTAAAATAATACTTTGCAACACGTGGTCCATTCATAGCGGCGTGAGCTACCGCTACAAGAAGTTCAAACATCGACCTGAGGCATATAACACGGGATTAATATACAGGGTGAATCACTTAAAACTTGCACTGCAAATATTTCGGAAATGGGAAGTACTATTGATGTGCAATTTTCACAGCATTGATTGGTAGTCAGGGGTTCCTACATTTAGCCAATAAACAGATTTTAATATTACTGAGAAAGTGATCTTTTTTAGCAAGCGTACATTTTTTTAAATGGAACAATGCCTAGTTACATCAACAGAATAAAGGTAGGTTAAATTAGGATGTCAATGGTCTTTATTGCAGGATTCCAGTGCAAGTGGTTTACGAGAAATCGTATTTGGAAAAGTTTCCACCCCGACAATTGTTTGTACCTTTCAACCTGTTTAGTTGCTAGGTACGATGTTATGTTTGTTTGCATTGTGTTTTCTGTTCATTAATTGCATTGATACTTTCTGGTCAGTTAGTTTGTGACGGTTCAAGCAGTAAGTCGTGAGTGGAAGATGGGGTTTACTAATGCAGAAAAATCCGACATGCTCAGTGTATGGAGAGTGTAGGAAGAATGCACTTTGTTCCTGTACGGTGTATGCGGAAACGTATCCCAATATACGTGAACCATCTCGGCAATTATTTATCAACCTCTTCAACCAATTACGTGAAGGTGGTACTGTAACACCTAGAAAATGTAACAGAAACAAACAAGTGACTGGAGAAGAGGCACAAATTAATGTTTTGGCTGCCGTTGCAGTAGATCCGCAAATTAGTTCCTGCACAATCGCACGTGGAAGTGGCATAAGTCCATGACATAGGTTCTATCCCTATTACATCTCTCTCCATCAAGAGCTGCATGGAAACGATTTTGAGAATCGTGTTAACTTTTGTACACGGGCATTAACACATGATACTCCAGATTCATCATGTATCTTGTTTAGTGATGAGGTAACATTTACTAATCATGGCAGGTAAACCGCAGAAACATGCACTATTGGCTTCGTCAAGTGGAAGTCAGTATGCATGAGTTTAAACGTGTGGTGTGGGATAGTGGACCATCAGTTCATATGCCCTTTGTTCATAGAAGGAACAATGAGCTCGCACAAGCATCTCAGGCCTCCTGACATACCAACTGCCACAGATGCTAGAAGACGTTCCTTTGCAGACTAGGAAGAACCTGTGGTACTAACATGATTGCTGTCCAGCCCATAGTGCACGAATTACTACAGCTTGTCTTATAGGATCTTTTCCAAATCCTTGGATTGGAAGAAGAGGACCTGTACCTTGGCTGGCTCGTTCGCCGGATCTGACCCTTTTAGACTTTCTCTGCGGGGAAGGCTGAAAGACACTGTCTACAAGGATGTACGAATTACACCAGATGATATGAAACGACGTATTACTACTGTCTGCTCTGAAATTTCGGCTGAAATGCTAGAACGTGTGCAGCAGTCTTTCCATAGCAGACTGGAAGCGTATATTGAAACTGCCGGTGGTCATTTTGAACACAAACTTTGAAGAGCTGTGTTCTCTTTACTTGTAAGAATCCACAAAAGTATTGTAATTCACTTTTGTTTTTCTTTAGTTTCTGCTAACACAGGTTGCGTAAAAGTTTCAAAATAAGATTTCTCGTAAACCAGTTGCACTAGAATCTTGCAACAAACGCCACTGGCATTCTAATTCACCCTACCTTTATTCTGTTGATGTAGATTGTTACACTTAAAAATTGTCTGTTTGCTCAAAAAATACAGTTTCTCAGTATTATTAAAATCTGTTTATAGGCTAAATGTACGAGCCCTTGACTACCAATCAATGCTGCGAAAACTGTACATCAATAGCACTTTCCATTTCCGAAATATTTGCGGTGCAAGGTTTAGGTGATTCGTCCTGTATATTTCATGATAATGAAAATACCTTATGCATGTGGTATTTTAATTAAATTCGTTAAAGCCATTTTTAAGAAAATGAAAACTTTTGAAAAAGTTTCTTTCTAAAGGGCAGTTTGGGGTGAAAGATTTTCTTAAAAGTTTTCGTGTCGCTTCTTTGGAAGCGCTGAATCTGCCCGCGCGGACGTTTTTCTCAATCTTTTTTGAGGTTCATGGTGCCTCAAAACATTTATTTCCGGTGAACTATCGGTACGTAGTAGAAAAGCAATAACGAAACCGTTAAGTTAAGGGAATATTCTCATGTACTTCGTTATTTAATATCCTTTAAAACACACAGAGTGTATTATAATGGATAGTGCAAACCGATAGAGCTGATAGCACATGCAGAGAAAACCAAAATGGTCCTAGCAAATATGAGTCCGCAAACGAGCTGTTTGCGAGACAACAAATGTGTGGCTACCAGCCGCCAGTAACTTCATCGTTCTGAACATAGTATGCTTTACTGCGGTGACGCAGTCGGTATGAAATGTGCCCTTGGTTTTCAAAACTAAACATTGCCGAGAAATGGCGGTTTACTCAATCCATAGAACCTACAGAATGGACGTCAGTACAGAGTCTCAAACGGTAGTTACGTCACCTGTCTGGGGAGTGTCTGTTGTGCTGTACTGTAGTCACAAAATGGAAACTTAGAACAACGAAGAGTATGCAGATATGCATTATATGTATGGCAGAGTCAATGACAGTGTACGAGATAGCCCACGCTTACACCAAGAAGCATATCCTAATCGAAGATACTCCGAAAGTTACACGTTTACAATAGTTAATCGGCGTCTCAGAACAGGGGAGCAGATAAACCTACACATATTACGCCTGAGGTTGAGGATATGGTCTTGGAAGCAGGACCTATCTTTCCACTAACCTGAACAAGGAGAACTGCCACACAAGTGCCTGTACTAGCCATAATAGTGTGGAGAATTTTATATAAAATTCTCTGCACTCTCACAACCTTCAACGAGTTCTATGTCTCAGTGATCCTAACTTTGGTCCAGATGCAACAACAGACAGCAGTCAACTCCCGTTTTGCAAGTGGCAGTGCTAAAATTACCGCAATTCACACTTTTAGTGTGCGGTAAACCCCCTTAATGTCACATCAAAAACGTTTCTTATTGAATGTGTGGTTAGGGATCTAGGTGATGGTATTGGGCCACAAATTCTTCTTCCAATTAAATGGACGAAGATGATACCTTCGGTTTCTGCAGCTAGATTTTCCAGGGTTGCTTGAGAATATTCCCCTTGAGCAACGTCAGAGTGTGTGGTACATGCATGAAGCAGCACCGGTATGTTTCTCTGTTACTGTGAGACAAGATGAATAGATCGAGGCGGGCCTGTACCTTGGCCTCCAAGATCTCCTGATCTAAATCATTTCGATTTTTGTGTCTGGGATCACCTCAAAAGCTTAGTATTCGCCTTAACGGTTGGTGAACTCGAGCAGAGAAGAATTTGAAACTCAAAGCATAAACGAGTACAGTTTTCCCTCCTGATAAACACAACACTTTGAATACATCCTTTAATGTAGATAGCTAGATAAGGTATCTTTATTGGTTACAAATTATTGAAATTATTTCACAAGTATTTAGTGCATGGGTCATTGACATGCATATTTAAGATACAATAGGGTGACAAAATAAACAACAGAGATAGAAAACACAACAAAAAGGAACAAGAAAAAGGGAAGTAGAGATAAATTACCTTAGTCTAACTGAACAAATCTGACCTAGCTTCGCGCATTTTAGCCAAAAAATTGCCCATGTTTTGCCAGTTCTTTTGGTCGGCCAATAGATCCCAACGTGCCAATCTCTTTCTTGAGGGACTTAAGAATTTTTCTTTCAGTTTAATCGTTCGCTGGTTCTCCCACTGTGCACATTCCGCCAAAATATGTACCCAGTCCTCATCCAAATCACAGAATAGGCAGATTCTCCTCCCACAATTGTCAGTCATTTTCTGTGCCCTCCAGCCCCCCAGTTTAAACCATGCCATTCCTGATCTTTCCTTTATTCCGAAATTAAGTATATAAGCCTCTTTACCCCAGTTCAATATTATTTCATTTGCTAGACTAATAGAAGCTTTAATTTTACAATAGGATTCTATTTCCTGTTGGTTGATGTCTCTTAGTCTTCTTTTAACACCTTTCCATATGTTTTTGTCATTTGTTTCAGCTCTTAGCCATACTGACCCCATTTCTATTCTCCTCAAGCCCCTTTCCAAATCAGCTGCCAAAAACTTAAACGTGTACAGTAATTGTGAAGGTCAACAATAAAGTTTAATATTATTCTTCGTTAAGGTATTAGTGAAATTTGAGCAAAATTAGATGGAAGATTAAACATAAAATCTCCTTCTTTATCTGTATCCTCCAAGGATCTTCTGTATCTTCCAGCCTTTTGCAAGATACCCGTTATTATTGTTTGAGGTTTTTATAACACGTAATTTCATTTAAAGTGCGATCGCTGTTCAGTTGTTCCTCGCAATGGAAACAGTATACATTTCAATGTCAATATAGAGATATGCTTTTAAACATTTGCCTATCGCATCGGTGATTTTATACCCTTATACAACCTGCAACGAAATTGTAATGATACTAATTCTGCAAAGCTTTATTTCGATTAACATGAAGCAGATAAAAATACAAGCCTTTGTAAGAATGGTTTGGAGAAGCTATATGGAATACACTATAGTGGGTAGAGAAAGTCGGGTGAATGTAATACACGCCCATACAGGTATACGTTACACTAACCTTATTATACAATGAAAACACTTGAATGCGTGTATGGGTATGTTTGCGAAGGAAGGATGAAGGGAGAGAGAGAGGGGGAGGGAAAAACATTATTATGAAAGTATATAGTTTTAGTTAATTCAGTTATTAGAGGTTTTGTTTGCCCTGGACATTAAAACAACGGAAATTGTTGATTAAACTAGAATCTCATTTAAATCTACTGTGGCGTGGACAAGGGTATAGCCTACACCATTGTTTCACTTAATTGTGTTCATGTTCAATGGAAGCATGCACAGTGTAACGTTTTTGGTTTAAAGAATAGTAAACATGTATACTCAGCTATTTTGGGAGTTTCTATAGGGAAAATCAGCAAGTAAGTGCCCTAAAAGCGTTAATACAGTGGGTAATACAGCAGTGTAAAATTGCAGCTGTTAGAAGAATATCTGATGTGTTACATTCACATGACTTTCTAACTCGCTCTTCTATAAACTATTTCACAAAAGCTAATTCTTCTATCTACTTCTGTTAAATAATCTTTCATTACAAGTTTACACACGTCGTTGTAGGTAACGACAAGGATAAACGGATATTCAGATTCTAGAAAGCGTCTGGTTATATAATGGTTTTGAACATCCATGCTGTTTGTATGACCTCGAGAAAGAACCGTGTTACTAGAGTTTATTGTTATAGCACATCTTCGGGACTCTCTGTAACTACCGGCCAGTCTTGCTGAGGTTTGATAGTATTTTTAATTTTGTGTCAAAGGTAAATTTCCAAACGCAGATTTAGTCATGTTAATATCAGGGGATTCATACTTCTTGGTTTATACATTCATATTTATTTCTGGCTTTTGCTATGATTTTTATATTCATCTTTATCTTCAGCCTTTGCCATGATCTGTTTTATAAGCGTGCTAATGACCTAGCAGTTGAGCGCCCTTAAACACAAATAATAATAATAATAATAATAATAATAATAATAATAATCATAATAATAATAATAATAATAAAAAAGAAAAAACTGTTTGTGGCCTTTCACTCAATAAATGTATAATCATTTGAAAATGAAAGCCATTCACAAAGAATGTTTTGGATGTTTTACGCCTCAAAAATATTTATTTGATTTAAATTGAATGCTTTACCCAAATTAATTTTTTTATGTAAGATTATTTTGTCCATCTCTAATGGTTTAACAATTATACAAAAGTCATTCAGAGAAAAGAGTACTTCACAGAACTCTTCCAAGGAGATTCAAGGTAAGCACTTCATATATTACGTAAGATCTTAAATATATGGTATTTTAATAAAAATATAATAATAATAGCCCCATTATGCCCTAATCTATTAAATGACTGTTATTTGAAGTAAAATTATTTAACTCTCCTGAAAACGTTACTTATTACACTGTTTTCTTCAAATTCCCTTTAGTGCCATGCGGACTGCATTATGCATTTATAATTAAACACATCACGTGGTTTTCTTATCCAGTAACCATTCGTGGTATTTCTTTGACAGTGTTCTGCGAGTACTCTATAGCTCAGCAGCCCTCGCTGTGCTATAACCTTGCTCATTAAGGGTAATAATATTCGGTTTGTTGTCCATATCCTTTGTTCGTTTCAAATGGCTGATATAATAAAGAGGAAGTTGTTTAAAAACCAATTTATTTATGTAACCGCTTCACTATATTAAGTGCTTTTAATTAAAGTATGCCCTTATGATTTGTATTTACTTAGTTTTAAGTTGTAATTTTACATGATTTGTGGTATAGCTTATAAGCTCTGCAACATAAAAATAAATACCCTCTATCATATAATGTTTTTCTTAACCCTCAACCCGACGTATTTCGCTTCTGAACCGGAAATCGAACACTGTTGAGCGGTTAGGATCTCGGTGCCAGACGTTTGACATCAAACCAATCAAGGACGGACAGATTGAGCGAGTGTCTGGCGCGTACCTTGCAGCCATTCAGGTAAAATGCTCCCTTTCTCCGCTCACTTTGTTCAAAGCAATAAAGATTAGCACATCCGGTACGTGTGGAATGCAACTTATAAGGAGATTCTGCTAACATTAAATAAAGAAAAACACTACAAGAAACCAAAATCATCGACAGGGTTTTTTTTTCCACAGAACTATAGGGGTAGTAAAACATCAAAATGTTTACAATAGCTTTATAGGAGCTGCACCTAATGACGACCTGCATTTTCTTCCAGAGTTTAAGCGGCGAAGTGATCATCGTTCTCTTTATAAGATTTCTGGTCTATGTCGAATAAAGTCACAGGCTGCTATTATTCGGGCAGGTCCTTTTCTGAGGTTATAGGTGTTTCATACACCATAGACAGGAGGTGAACCCCAGAAAAGGAAATCAATTGGATTGAGGGCCGGAGAACGTGATGTCGAAGCTACTGTTGGACACTCCCTTCCGATTCATCGTGCAAGAAAAGCTTGGTTCAAATGCTCTCGCATGGAGCGGAGCTGTATTATTTGAGAGGTACATCTTCTAAAAATACAGGTACAATGTGCTGCAATAAATAAAGATAAGGTGTGAATTTAACCGAGATGACACGGTCTGAAATAATTCCGACACATACGTTCACCGGAATTCTTATTTACACAAGCGTGTCACTGAGCGTCACTTAAAATATCACAAGAGTTATTCGGCAGAATGAGTGGCTAATCTCAAGAGAGAGAGAGAGAGAGAGAGAGTCACGAACGTGTGAGGTGTGCACGAACAGTTGTACCTCTTGTTAGAATGCACGCCCTCTTATAAAATTAAAGCTCCGCCTACATCTCAATGCTCCCACCAACTTTCCTTTCTCACCTGGGCTAATATTTAAACTCTTTTCATGTATCTCTTTGACTGTCGCTATACCACACCTTCCCTTATTGCTATGCTATGGCTAGCCTCAATCTAGGAACCTTTCACTCTTCCAAATTCCAGAATCGGCCTACGTGACTTTGCTAATGTACTGAACTTATAACCTAACTGCATTCCAGGAATCTTTATGTCTAGCGCGTTCGCTCCTCGCTGTTACTAATGACTTTGCTCGCTAGCGAGGCAGTATTTTTAACACTTAAATATTTTAATCAAATTATATAAATATATATTTGAACAACAGCCCGCCTTGAAACAATATGTGTATGTAATAATTTGTAGAATGTATGTAACAGTCATTGCATATGCTTATAATATTGAATCCATGTTTAATAATGTTATCTGAATATATTACGTAATCTAATAATGTAACAGCTGTGAGAAATAGGTCAAAAGTTGCTAACAAAGAGGTAACAATGAGGTAACCTTCAGTCAATAATGAGTAAGACAGTTTAACTGTACTACTTGTGATTCTTGGAGTAACAATAATGTGATTTTAGTGACAGTTTATAAAAATAGCCAATCAACAACCAGAAAAGGCTTTAATTAAATGAAGGTATTCTATTGGAGTAGGATTAGCCAATCAGAGACTTGAAATACAGAAATTTACAAGTTTAGATGGTTGAAATCAAGTCAGTTGCCTCCAAACGGTGTTCATAACCAGACGTGTTGCCTGCAGACAGTGATTGTAACCAGATGCAAGATGAGTCCTCGAGAGATTTAATATGTTTTCGTGTGAAACTAAAATAGTTTTACGTGTTAAAAAGTACATGTAATTAATAAAAGAATCTCGCAGCTCTCTATCAGTGAAGTGTTATTTATATCGTATCAAGCATTAATAAAAGGAGTGAAGTAGAATTATAATCTGTGTAAGCCTACATTCTTGTCGCATCACGCCCTCCCATGTCTCTAAAATAATACTGACGCAGCCGAGGCAAACATAAATATTGCATATTTAAAGAAACAGTTTAATTACAAAGTTAATATTTTTTAAACTTGGGGCAAAGGCCACCTGAAAAATACATTTGGGGCGAAGGCTACCGGAAACTGTTTACTATACGTGCTGTTGCAACGAATTTTAAATTCGGCTCCCCAACAGTTGAACTATAATGCAACTCCTACTTCAAATCGGCTTTTCCATACGTGGAGCTAAATAAAACAACTTCTTCACTAGTTACCTTTTTCTCCGGATAAACCTTTGACCTCAAGCTTATTACATCACGCATTAATGTAATATACGGAAATTATTTATCGCAGTTATTTCTCAGTCCTACTATTATTTCTTTGTTAAAATATTTATATCTTCCTGTCAATAATTACGGCATCAAAACCTTGAAAACGCTAATAACGAGAAGCTGAAAATCGATATTCGTGCAGCAGTTTTAAAGAAATGCTAAGTCAATTTTTTATTCAGGTTTGCTTTAACACCGACTTGTCAGCATCTGATAACGACATATAGCTGCGTTTTGTGTAGCCGTGGACCATGCATTGCCTATCTAAAATTGCTTATATTAGACACGTTTATAATCTCCGAAATTATTTCTGTGTACTACATTAACACCCTGTATTTATTATTGCAGACACAGAATATAATCAATGTTGATAGCTGAATTTTAAATCTTTCTGAATCTTTACTTTCGTTTTATTGATTTATATTTACTTAGGAGGGCGGCGCCGTGGCCGAGAAGTTAGACCGCTCGCCTCCCACCGAGGCGATCCGGGTTCAATCCCAGGGACCTGCATGTGGGATTTGTGGTGGACGAAGCGGCGTCTGGGCGGGTTTTCTCCGGGTTCTCCGGTTTCCCCCGCCATTCATTCCACCAACTGCTCCATCATCACCTTTCCTTTCATCCATTTCACCAACATTTCGTTTCATCTACTTCCTTCATCCCATACCAGGCATCGGGCTGATCACTCATCCTGGTTGTTCTATTTGATCCATGAGTGTCTGCTCCTCGACGGGCCTCTGACCCCAGGCACCCGCTTGTAAGTCCTGGGGGGTGTAAGTCCTACATAAGAGGAGGGTAAACAGATAATGAATGAATGAATATTTACTTAGGATTTATTCCGTGCAGCAGCTAAGAATCATCTGCAAGTTATTGATTTTATGAGGTCAACATTCAGGGTGAACAATCGATTGTCAGTTCACTATGTTAATGTTGGTGACCTTGCTACTGGAACCACCATGTTCAACAGCTGTAGTAAATAATTTCATTTTCGCGTGAACTATTTCTGTTATTCACTATCGCGAAATTATGCAATACACATGTGTTGATTGCAATGAAGAATCTCAACTTCGTCTCGTATTTTTAAACTCTTACTCGTTTTCCAGTGGTGCACTTACTGCACTTGTATTGTAATATACTATTAAGAGTCCGCTGTTCATTTTCAGAATTAGAACCTCCTAAACGTGTCAACTCAGGCTTTCTTTTTCCAACTAACCGCGTTTTTACTTTCTGTACTACGAATAGTAAGTATTGCATTCCGCCCAAAAATTCAATAGCGAGATTTCACCGGAAATACATGTTTTAAGGTCCCCTGAATCCAACAAAGCATCTTTAGAAAAAATCAATGTGTGTGTCTGTAAACAGCATGACTAAAAAACGAAACGTCAATAAATAACAAACTTGGTATTTAGGTTCAATATCTTTCAAAGATGCGAAACGTAGATTTTCAAGAAAATCTCCCCACCACAAACTGCCCTTTAAATGAAACATTTTTCGAAAATTTTGATTTTATAAAAAGTGGCTAACGATTTTGACTAAAATATTACATGTTTTAGATACCTTCAGGCAAATGAAAATGTATATCTTGAATTTTCTGAAATGTGTCCAAAAGTCATCTTTATTCTGAATGAATTTAGCATAACTGGTAAACCGTAAGAGATAGACAAAATGTTACTACACAAAAATTGTTTCTCATTAAAACACACAATTTATGTCATATATATTTTTTTATGGAGTGAACCATTTACGAGATACTCCTTGTTATTTATTTGAATTTTCCGATGCTTACACTTTTTCTCAAGTGGGAATTTGTTACTCTTCTTTATATGTTCTGGTAATACAAGGAGAACGGAATACTCCACATAGCAACCAGCTCTTAAAGCATTTGACTATCGCTTAAAGCCTTATATATTTTATTCTATTTTATTTTACGTCGCTTAAACTCCTTGATCATATCGCCACGGATCTGTTGGTGGATCTCTTAAACGATATGTGGTAGACAGTTAGCCTTCTAGGTCTCATTCCTGTAACCCCTGCTTGATACTGTGCAGATGGCATTAGGTTACCGTCCAGTCTAACCGCCGCCCTCACACAGAAAGGCGGACAGTTAGCCTTAAAGCCCTCATCCCTGTAACCCCTGTTTCATGCTGTGCAGATGGCATTAGGGTGCCGTCCAGTCTAACTGCTTACATTGTCTGTGGATAGATGGCATAGCATTCGCTATTACCACTTATTTTTTATTTTACTACTGTGTTAGACTTACGATGGAACTTTGGGTCGTGGTATTAAATATCCAATCCGGTATTTACCTTGGGGACTGAGGAAAACCACGAAAAAACTCAGACAGATTGGTCGACTCACGGGATTTGAACCCGGGACCTCCCGAATGCAGGCCATAGACTTTACCGCCTGAGCCATCCCGCTTGGTTAAAGCCTTATTCCCCTTCCACGTACAAGAAAATTAGCAATAAGATAGAGTTTGCAAATGTTTAACTCGATAAACATGAAGTAGATGGAGAATAAGCGTACAAGAGTAGAGAAAGTCATGTAAGTGTAACACATCAGATTTTTTAAAATAGCTTTTGTTGGTCACTAAGCCGCAGTTCCTCCATTTAAGCAGTTTTGTTTAATATCTAAACTGCCTAATTATCTACATCTTTAGTTTTGCTAGGTTTTTGAAAGTGAAGCATTAAAATGTTCTTTTCCGGGCGCAGACCATCTCGTCTTAACTTATTAAGCGTTTTAAACAGAACCCGAAGACATTTCTACTGAAGTAATTTCCTTCCTTTTCTAAATCATTTTATTGTAAGTTCTTTATGAAATCGTTTTTTTTTTTTTCATGGAAAGAAATAGTTTTTACTTCTGGCGCTTTTTCATTCACTTTCAACGAAAAAGTTACCTAATTCTGTCTCAATTGTATAAACAATATAGTGGAGAGCTTGTCATGGAATTTATAGGCAATAACGCATACTACTAATAACGTACTTTGCTTTTAACTAATGTCACTCGAAGCTTAACAGAACATGAAAGGGAGGACAGCAATGTTAAAAAGAAGGCGTCTATCCATCCCATCTAAGACAGTCATATCAGGTGAAACTAATAAAAACGTAGATAGCAAATAAAACGCTTCGAGCTTTCACAGAATTGTTCATTTTTTAATGAATTTATTTGTACTTGCTTTTCCGCATGTCCGTGGATTGCCGGAGATAAAGTACTCAAAACAATATAAAATGAGGAAGAGAAGAAATTAAACCAAAAGACCCAATAGTTAGTCTAACCTAGACAAACAGCCACATGTCCATTTAAGGTTTCCTCTCCAAGTTAAAATAAACACAGAATTCCGAATTTGTTTTATACAAAGTAGAAGAAATTTAAGTACGCACTTCTCAATATAAACTATAAATGTTTATTAGAAATAATCACAACCTGATTACCTTCTTTTGCCTACTTTTCACACATCTTTTACCTTGTCTACCACATGCGTACTGCTAGGTAGAGAAGGTATTACATTTCACACAAAAATTCGATACCGAGGTTTTACTGGATGTCCATGTTTTCAGGTCCCTGAACCAAAAATACCATTTTTAGAAAACGTTCCTCGTGTGTGTGTTAAGACCATAATTCAAAAACGAAAATATATTTAAGTTTAGTAGCTTTCAAAGATAGGACACAAAAACATTCAAGGAAATCTCTCCATCCCAAACTTTTAATGGAAAAATTTTCAAAATATTTGACTTTCTCAAAATGGCTTTAACGATTTTATTAAAATGGCAAATGAAATATATATCTTGAATTTTTGGAATAGCCTGCGAAGTCCCCTTCATTTAGAAGTCTTTTGTACCATTCTGTATAACAGGTAAACGTTAGGACCTCGTACACAAAAAATGCATATCTCAAGGAAACACACAACTTATTTTCAATAACTTTTTGTAGCAACAACCATTTCCGAAATAATCCTTATATTTGGTTTGAATTTTTCAACAGTTTTTTAAATGCTGTCGCTCTTCAGATATTCCTTGCGATGTCGCTTTAAGGCTAGCATACAGTGACCAATTTAAACTTTTTAATATTGGTATTTCCTTTGTTTCTTTTACGAAATGTCTAATTAAAGAATTAATGCAACCGTTTATCTCAGTTATTTAATAGAAAAACCGATCCTACGTTTGGGAGACTGTTTTTGAGGCGGAACAGACTTTAGAGATATCCTTGAGGTAAAAGAAGTAGTTTATCTCGAAGAGCATGAAGTATAATAAGCTTTTGCAACATTTTGTAGACGACATACGCATATAAAAATAAGCAATAGTAGGTAGAGAAAGGTATGTGAATGTAACTCATAAGGTTTTTCGAATATTAATCGACACCTTATTTCGTCTAATACAGTTTAGTTAAACATGATGTATGGTTCACTTATTACAGAATGGCTTCAATTTTCCTCTCACACCGTTACCAGGTGTGCTATGTTGCATAATGTTAAGCCTATTCTCATCGACATACGTTACGCGATCAAAAGTATCTGCACACCTGGCTGACAATGACGTACAAGTTCGTACTGCAATCCATCGGTAATGCTGGAAGTCAATATGGTGTTGGCCCACCCTTAGCCTTGAACACAGCGTTCACTCTTGCAGGCATACTTTCAATCAGATGCTGGAAGGTTTCTTGGGGAATGGCAGCCCATTCTTCACTGAGTGCGGAACTGAGGAGAGGTATCAATGTAGGTCGGTGAGGCCTGGCACGAAGTTGGCGTTCCAAAACATCCCAAAGGTGTTCTATAAGATTCAAGTCAGGACTCTGTGCAGGCCAGTCCATTACAGGGATGCTATCGTCGTGTAACCACTCCGTCACAGCCCGTGCAGTATGAACAGGTGCTCGATCGTGTTGAAAGATGCAATCGCCATCCCCGAATTGCTCTTCAACAGTGTGAAGCAAGAAGGTGCTTAAAATATCAATGTAGGTTTGTGCTGTGATCATGCCACGCAAAACAACAACGGGTGCAAGCCCCCTCCAGGAAAAACTCCACCACACCATAACATCTAAACCACCGAATTTCACTGTTGGCACGCTGGCAGATGACGTTCACTGGGCATTCGCCATCCCCACACCCTGCCATCGGATTGCCACATTGTGTACCGTGATATGTCATCCACTCAAAGTTTTGCCACTGTTTAATCGTGTAATGCTGACGCTCCTTACACCAAGTGAGGCGTCGTTTGGCATTTTCCTACGTGATGTGTGGCTTATGAACAGCCGCTCGACCATGTAATCCAAGGTTTCTCACCTCACGCCTAACTGTCATAGTACTTGGAATGGATCCTGATGCAGTTTGGAATTCCTGTGTGATGGTCTGGATAGATGTCTGCCTATTACTCGTTTCCACTTCACTATCACATCAGAAACAGTGGACCAATGGAAGTTTAGGAGTGTGGAAATCTCGCGCACAGACTTTTGACACAAGTGACACGCAATCGCATGACCACGTTCGAAGTTCATGAGTTTCAGGAGCGTCCCATTCTGCTGTTTCACGATATCTAATGACTACTGAGGTTGCGGATAATGAGTACTAGGCAGTAGATAGTAGCACAATGCACCTAAGATGAAAAACGTATGTTTGTGGGGGTGTCCAGGTACTTTTGATTACATAGGGTATGTTGGGCTAGTTCAGCATGATTCGGATGAAATTAAATATGATTAATTTTAAATAATTTAATGTACAGTTTAAAATAAAACTGTTCTGTTTTCAACCAGTGAAAAGTTAGATTAAATAACTTTTGTGTTTCTGGAGGTGGTGCAGTGGATCAATAGCGACAATCACTAAAACTTCACTTTTTTTAAATTTGTTTTTGAGATACCGTAGCCAATGAATGGGATGGGTAATATGCACCACCTTGAGGACGCGGGTGATATAATTGTGTAAATACCAGATCATTTCACTATGCTCCAGGTCCTTTTAATTTAACACTGACTCCTTCACATTTAATAATGAAGAAAAGGAAGAGTTTAAATAAAAGGTGTGCAGCTGAAACCCTATCAGTCAGGTTTTGATAATCCATAAGGGTATTTTTGTAGAATGAGCATCGCTATTGCTGAAAATACCACTGCAATTTTTTTGGGGGGTTGGGTTTTCGGTAATAGGATGAGATTACGTGGGTATTAGAAGGGAGAAGTAAGGAAAGGTATTGGGGTTCCGTTGAGCACCCCCGATAGTGCGGAAGGTAACTGTCAGCTTATTGCGCTGGCAGCGGGTGCAGATGTCCGGGTGACAGTCATGAACGTGCCGGGACCCTGACTGCCACCCGGGGAGTAGTACGGGATTAGATAAGGCTTTTATAAGTCTTTATTGCAGGTTATTTCAGAATTATTGAGCGCCCCTCGAGAGTTGCGCTCAGTTTTGGCGTGGATATCTGTTACCATATGTCCAATAACTTGCTTGTTTAAGCATATGGTTCCGTAGTTTTTCCTGACCACTCCTCAAGTCCGGAGTCCATTCGGATGTCGTCGTGATCAGCACTTTTACCAGGTCAATAAGACCTGTCAAAGTGGCCCTGAAATCTTCCAGGTAATCTGTTGGAGCAGCGGTGGTGAGATCTGTGGCAGGCTGGCGGTGACTTGACCCAGGCCACTGATTGTTGACTCTGCGTTGTCGAATCGCTGCAGGCAGCTAGTGAAGTTCGTGAGGGCAGTGGAGAAGGCGGCGGTGATGACGTGGAGATCCCGAAGACCTGCTTCTATGTCTGCGAGTCGGCGGAGATGATGATCTGAGGTGGCGGAGTTGACGGCGGTGTTTAGTGATATTATGTGTTCTTCCTGTAGAGAGATGCGGGATCCTATGTTGAGGACCTCCGCGTGGAGATTCTGGACCGCATCTCGTAGGCTGGTGTCTGTGGAGGTCGGAGCTGGAGCTGTGTGCACAGTTGAAGGTGGAGTCCGTTGATTGCTTCTTGGATATAGGGGGCACCTCGCCTTCCCGGTGAAGTAGCCGTGGCCGTTGCATGAGGCGCAGAACCGATGTCGGCGGCGGAGGTCATGGCTGATGTCTGCATAGTCAGGTTCGGTGCACCACAGTAGTGGCACCTGGGCGATGCAGCGGAGGTTGTGGTGTCGTGGCCGTAGCAGCAACATCGGCGGTATAGCTGGTGCTTTCCGATCGTCTAGTCTCAATTCGTAGTTTTGCATCAGTATGCTTACTAGTCGGCCACGTTATGTATGCATTGGGAGGAGATGGCCAGTGTTTTTGTTGACACTGCCTTACGTCATCAAGACTAGGGAGCAGGGTGGAGTGGGGGGAAAGGTGGTAGGGGAATGTACAGCTGCACAACGAAAACTGTGGTATACTTCCTGTCAAAGAAAAAAGAGATTGATATTTCGCGGAGAGAGAGGCGACGTTGCCCCTTATCGCGACCACGTGGAGAGAACGTTAGGATTGTGTATGAAGACGACTGGGTTGCATCTGCATTGTAGGGCGGGTATTATTTATATTCGTATATGAAGACAATTATATGAATCTGCATGCAAAGGAGAGAACATGCAATAATATATCAGCGTAAAGATCTACGTTAACAAAAGAGATATTGGTCCTTACTCTAATGGGAAAATGCCGCTGATTCTCTCACAGAGCATATTATGTCCAGTGATTGTTGTTTAATTGGGATACCTTTACCAAATACATTTTATTCTGTTACCGAGTACGCTCAGGGTTTCTTTTGCTGTCTTCATTACTATTTTTTGGATTTGGTTAAATATCCATTAAAAGTTTTAATACAATAATTGGAAATGCTCACAGCACACACACAGATACATGGACTCAAACCACGTAAACGCAAAGAAAATAACTGTACAAATAGGACGTTGCAAAATAACTTGTCAGTACACAGGCAATCTTTAAACTGGTGTAAATACATTAACCTATGGCTAAAGGAAGCAATATTTATATCTGCAGCGACAGCAGAAGATAAGACCTGCAGATCATGTTACTGCAACGGTCGCGCAACGTCAGGCTACCCTGCAGAAAAAAAGCCATCGCTAAAATTCCGCAAATGTATAGCATTGGCTTTTTAAACGCGCTAAAGTTGTTTAAGCACTTTCAATGCTGTATTTTGGCGTGATTTTGTTAACAATCAAGTTTTTAACACTTAAATGATATCAGTCTAGCTATATAATATAAATTCAATAACAGCCGGCCTTAAAGCAATATGTCTATGTAACAATATATAAAAAGTGTATATTACAGTCATTGTATATGTTTATATTATTATGTACATGTTTATAATGTTATGTGAATGTATTAGGTAATTTAATAATGTAGGAGCTGTAAAAATAGGTCAAAAGTTGCTAACAAGTGGTAACAATGAGGTAACCTTGATGTAATAATTAACTGGAAAGTTTAATAATGCTACTAGTAATTCTTGGAACAAGAATGTAATTGCTTAAACGGTTTATAAAATAGCCAATCTATAACCAGAAAAAGCTTAAGTTAAATAAAAGTATTCTATTGGAGTAGAATTAGCCAATCACAAACTGAAACAGAGCAAATTGTATAAATTCAGAAGTCAGTTGCTTGTAGACAGTGTTTGTAACCGGACGCGAGACGCGTCCTCAAGAAGTTTAATACGTATTCAGTGTGAGACGAAAATTCATTACGGCGAATATTATAAAGTTTATGTGTTAAAAAGTGCACATAATTAATAAATAATCCCACAGCTCTCTATATCAGTGAAGTGTTATTTAATCGTGTCAAGTATTAATAAAAGGAGTGAAGTAAAAATTATAATCTGTGTAAGCCTACATTCTTTAGCCGTAACACACCCTGTTAAGTGAGACATGTATCTACAAATTAGTGCTGACGCAGCCGAGGCAAACCTAAATATATAATATTTAATGTTTAAACTTGGGGCGAAGGCTACCGAAAAATAAATTTGGGGCGAAGGCCACCGGAAACTATGTACAATACGTGGTTGCAACTACTTCAATTTCGGCTCCCCAACAACGGAAAAACAATACAACTCCTCCTAAAAATAAATTTCCTCAAATCACGGGTTACAGTATCGGCAACAAGATGTTTGCGTCTATCGTTGCTATGCAAAACGTCTTAGTTCTAATTGGTCTTTCTTGTCGTTTCTATGACGACTGCTATGACGTATCCATCCCCTCCCATCCATTTAAAGCTTTCCACCGCGTGGTTAGTACTTGTCATTCACCATCTTGGTTGGCGCCGACTATAGTAAATGCAACAAATACGTATGTTTTCATTACCTGACCGTTTTTTTGATGGCCCGTCCACTTGTTCCTTAATTGTTTTGTTCCTCTTCCCACCGCACGCATTCCTACCGACTAGTACGTAAAGCAGTCTTTGAATTTTTGCCATGTTGTAGGCCAAATACCAGGCTAAGCCACAAGTTAAATCTGAACTCAGAATGACAATCTCAAACACAAATAAGAATAGAGCGCACACTTTTTCTACATACAAACACAAACTTCACATTAGGGCTGTCAAATAAGCGTGCAGTTTTTTCAGCCATAAACTACGTTTAATTTTGTTTCGTTCAAAATAAAATTATTTGTGTTTAACTAAAACATTTTAAATGTTTCATGCATCAATACAGCTAATGAATTAAAATAATCGTCTTGAAAAGTACAAAGAAAGTACGGTTTTGATCCATGCATTGGCTGTATAGACGTATGTTTCTGTAACAAAATAATTGCTCAACACAATCACACTTATAAATATTCTCGCCACTCCAATAGATGACACTCTTTGCTCTAGAAATGGGTGAAGAAAAATATATCTCGCCCACTTCTTTTGTTTCCTAGAAAAGAATAGTAAATTTGTTTTATTTTTTTAGCGAACACATGTTGAATCATGCAATGATACGAGGTGTGTTTTTAATATTTTGCTACTGCAACGTTGCATGAGCGACCACTCCCTCCATTCATTAGGAAGCCAGAAGCAGCTGCGAGTGTTCGTCACTTTGTGTTTTCCTGTTAGAGCGTTTCGAAATGTTCAAAACAATCGAACGACCCGCGGATTGTGAAGTCGGATCAGTGATTCGTTTTTTGAACAAGTGAAATGTTATGCAGCAAACATTCATCAACTGTGTGAGGTTTATGGGGAAACAATAATGAGTGACAATGCCCCGCCACACACAGCCAAACAAACTCAAGATCAGATCGCATCATTTGATTGGGAACAATTCGACCATCCTTCCTACAGTTCGGATTTGGCACCAATCTTTTCATTTTTTGTTAATCTGAAGAAATTCATTGATGTAAAACATTTCAATGACGATGATGTGAAACAAGAAGCAGACTTTGCTTTCATCTCAGGCGGCATCGTTCTTTGACGAGGACATGTAAAAACTGGTTTCCCGTTACGATAACTGCTGGAATTACGGTGGTGACTAGTGGAGAAGTAATGTAAGGTGTTAGTAATGAATGATAATAAAGCACTTGTAAAATAATGTTCTTTTATTATTACTTAGTTTAAAAACGCTCCTCGTATTTAACGTAACAATCTCTGAAATGCATTACCGATACATTAAGACGTGCAGAGAAACTGCAATAGCCATAAGCGTTATACCTAGGAAGTTAATTAACTATTATAGTCACATACAGGTCACAAAGCAATTAAAACAATACTCAAATAAGTACACTAAGAATGCATTGAGGACACTGTAAATTACAATAAGTTAATTGCAATGCTGTCTAACACACAGAAAATTAAGAATGCAAATTGATAATGTGTGTCTGAAATTAACAATTCTAATTAGCTCTATTGAAGGTGCAATGGCTCGACTGGCCTCACACAAAAACGACTAAGAGTGAGGAGTCCACCGAAGCCAAGCAGCAGCTTTTGACTCACTTGTCTGCAGCAGGGAACCCCGGCCAGACGAAAAGGGAAGCCCTTACGAAGAGCCGAAGGGGACAGGAATGCTAAGATTCAAACCAAATCTCCGAAACGAGGATAGGAATGGAACGGCCCAGGAAATATGTCCCAATATAAGCAATGATATAATTCAAAAGATAAGCTTCATTGGCTATATTCCATGAAATACAAAACTATTAACCATCAGTTTTCACCAAAAAATAACGAACATAAACAAGAGAGACCAGGAACTTGCTGCAAAAAGCTAAAGCAGGCGTGCAATATTTATAAATAACACATCAGAATTCACATTTAACTCTGGTTTATGATAAATTACCTTGGTGCTGCTACATAATGTCCAAAAGGTTACAGAAAAACACTGGGGGAGATGTCGCACGCACACACAGACCACGCATGCTACATACAGCCACACACTCTGAAGATATACACTAGACTGACGCCACGCTTCCAGACTAAACCACGCTATCAGACAAAGAGGCTCTTCCCTCAACTTACCTTCACCCCCCTTGAAAAGGAAGGTAGAGGGAAATATGCCGCGCTGGACAAGAATTCAATCACAAACAAAATAATTAGTTTAACAATATCATTATACACAGCAATAATGTGTCCGATGCGACAATGCACACACATACCTACATCATTGTATTTCAAAAAATTTGATTTAGAAATTTCACCGGAAATGCATGTTTGAGGTCTTTGAACCCCCCAAAAAGTTTTAGAAAAATATCCATGTGGTGTCTGAACAGCATAACTCAAAAAGAAAATTCGGTTAAATGCGAAACTTTGTATTTAAATTCAGCAACTTCCAAGGATGCAACACGAAGATTTTGAAGAAAATCCCGACCTTAAACCACAGTCTGTATGGGATGTTTTTCGAAATGTTTTGTTTTCTCAAGCACGGCTCAAACAGTTTTGATTAACATACCTGTTTTATCTGTTTCCATGAGAAATAAAATGTATATATTTAATTTTCTGGGAATACCATATGAAGTCTTCTTTGTTCTGAATGATCTTTTAATAAAGTTTTATCTGAGTAAACAAGTAGATAAAAGAATAAAATGTCGTAAGAAGTCTTTGTAGAAGAGTGAGTAGAGAAAGTCATCTGATTGCAGCACATCAGATTTCTTTTTATCTAATGAAGTGATGCTCCAAACCCTTAAAGTATAAAATGTTTTTGCTTTAAAAACATATTTCATTAGATTTTGGAATATTTATCTTCATATTTTGTCAAATTGTTTTTCCTGTGTCTAGTATTGAAGTTTACTGGTAGATGAAGACAGTTTGAGTTGACCAGAAATAAACCTAGGTCTGCGAATTAAAAGGCAGTAACTATCTCCAAGCCACAGCGTGAACGTTTACATCATAATCTGGTTGAATTTACCACAGGACAAGGAACTAACTGAAGTCGGAGGATGAGACGCATATTTGCATGCCACCCTGTGTTCTACATTATGGCAAGAACATTACATGGGTGGTCTGACTCAGCACCTAGGGAAGGCATGGCTTTGCAGAAATGTCATTTTCCCAACGCCCACTTCGTTACTTCGGTCTATGTTGCAAATGAAGTCGATAGCTATAGTGACACGGGCGGAATTTCTTGGAACTACACTAGCCAGGCGCACTAACCGTTACACATTGTTCATAAACTATTCAGGGATTCATGCAAGAGTAATACGACAGACCTCCATCTGCCTTGCACTGTACAGTCGGTACTCGTTCTAACAGAACGCAATTTCGATAGGATTACAACGATTAGAGTGAATTCAATTACTTGCGTTATAGTACCATTGGTTTATTGTGTTCATAATTTCTAGTAAGATAAATCATGATGTGATCATATTTGTAAAGCTTTTGAAATAAGATTTGTAAAGATTTGAAATCTAATTTCATAAAATACACAGCTATACACGGCAACATATTACGCAGTAAAACCACAAAATAAAGATTTATATGTATTAAAATCGTTTAAATATCTTATAGTAAACAAAACAAAATCCAAAGCACGCATTATGCATGAATTTTGTACTAAAAAGGTCAAAATATGCAAACAAACACGGAAAAGAATATTGTTATTTGGAATCCATTTCGTAAATAGAAACTACAAAGTTTGAGAAGTGTAACATAATGTTATAAAAACCTGCATTAGCATGGAAATCCGGGTTTTACTGATCACGATACATTTGTGTTTATTCGCTGCATTCCTTTTTATATTCTGTTTAGAAAAAGGCCTGCCGGAAGCATTAAGCTAAGTATGAAAACTTGCACTGGGTCTTCTATGTGTGATAAGATTTTTTATTTTCTGAATTTCCTTCTTATCTGTGACTTCTACGTTTTACAAGACCCTGAGATTATTTTGCATTTCCCTGCTTTATATATTTATTTCATTAGCTGGCATTCTCTCCATGCGGGTCGTTATCAACTTTGAATGCGTTTTTGAGAAGAAAAGGATTAATATAAGAATCGAACCAAACACATACAGGGTGATTTATAAAAAACTGACAAAATTATTTCTTTAATTGTTTCAAAACGAGTTACGCTAGCGACAACTTAATATACCTGAAATGCAGAGGAATTTTGGGAGAATATTTACCTAGCAAATGTTGAAAATGTCCTCCATCCTGCATAAAGTACAATTCAACAGGTAGCTCCATGTTACTGGCCGCTCGTTGGAGGACTGTTGTCAATAGCTTGAATCTCCTGTGTAATGTTGTGCTTCAGATCATCCAATGTCTGAGGACGTGTGGCATAAACCCTGTATTTTAAGTAACCCCATAGAAAGAAGTCCGGTGATGTCAAATCCGGAGATCTCGGTGATCACAGGTTCCTGGAAATTATCCTGTCATCAAAGAAACTTGCAATTAGTGGCATGGATTCATTTTATGTATGGCATGTAGCGCCGTCCTGCTGAAAATATCCTTGACTCAGCTCTACATCGTCTAGTTGCTCAGCAAACTCCATGAAAATCCGTCGGTACTCTGCAGTGTTCACATTGTTTTAAAGAAATTCTCTATTCTCTGTGAGGATATTGCGCACCAAACTCCGGTTTTAATTTTAATTGAGTTATTTGTGTTCACATTTCCAATAAATGGAATCAGGCTTCATCTGTGAACCACGTGATGGACAATATGGCAGGATTTTGCACAATGAACGCCTGAAACCAACGACAATGATTCAGTCGTCTATTCTTATCTGGATCCTGTAACTGATGGACAACCGTAATCCTATACGGCTTTAAGCCTGCATTTTCACAGCTCTCTGACACGTTGAGTAGCTATACCCTGTCTCCTGCGACAAACGTCTTAATGATTTTTTGGGTGATGATCCAGTCGTGCTCATACGCCAACAACCGTGGGAAGCCTAGATGAACGAGTTTTGCCTTTTTCACTCTACAGAGTTCCAGTTGTTTCCAATTTGTTTACCAGTCCCAATATTGTGTTTCTTTGGGGAGGAATCCAAACACCAAATTCTCTCTGGTATGCCCTTTGAGTAGCTGTATTTTAATTCGTAATCCAGTATTCCTTTACAAGATAGTCGGTCATTTAATGTTTATTCCATTTTCACGTTGACTAGAACAAATCTCAAGAACATTTGCTGACAATAAAACTAACAATTTCGAATAAAGCATGAACATCTGCGCATCTAGTGACAGGCAATCAAAACTCCAGGACATTCCACTGAATTTGGTGCTAAAATTGGGGCATTGATTGAATTTGGAACAGAATAATTAAAAATTGAAATGCGTCTGTCCTTCATAAATCACTGGAGAATGAGTCTCCTATCTAATAGAAATAATATCAACTACAGTCACTGTAGCGCCAGTTGGCCTGGAGAATTTCAACTCTCAAGTGTATGGAGCTAAAGGACAAAATGTGCTTGCTTAGGAATTGAGAATGCTTTGTGAACATTATTTAGTGAAGCGGTGACGCGCCCTAGTGAGCGATGCCTAAAATGTGTTATTTATAAGTACTGTAATTAAATTTATCATTTAAGAAACCTAGAAGACAGAAAAGCATTACGGGATTTGAAGCACTGGACATTTACAACGCTCTTGCACTTCCTTTAGATGGATGTGTTCATCAAATTGAGCAAGGAAGGAGGAGGGGAAGGTAAAAATGACAGGTCGAGTGGGGCGCGGTCTCCAAACTTTGCTAGAAAGGAAATTTGATGAGCTGCAGCAACTATTTACGTCACACAATTAAGGGACCTGACAGCCACTAACTGCTAGGCTTTTCAATTTTTCTTTGATCGTATAGAGCAAATTTCTGTTGGAAACATTAACCAAATGGAGTCTTTGTCAAGCTTTGTTATGCAATGTTTATCCTGTTTTATGTTCAGTGGCTGGCGAATTAAATCAATAGTTAGAAGGTCACCTAGGACTTTTATCTTTTTAAGCGATTTCATACATATTTTAGTACATTTCCTTGCTGAAGCGGATTATTCTGGAAGTGTACAGCAGTTAAGGAGCTTAGAAGCTAACATACCACTAAAGTAGGTTGAAGTAAGCGGGTTGTAAAGAAGCTTAATTTCTTTCCACTCAAGGTATTTTCGATATGAAATAGTCGCGTGGAAAGATATAATAGTGTTTTCTCGTAGACTAGAGTTACCAAGTTCCAAAATAAAAAAAGTAATAAAATAAACCGGAGAGAGGCTTTCCGCACTTCCTTAATTCTAATTATAACACTATAAGCATTCTTCATGTATTTACTTTTTGAGGAAAAAATTTCTCACTCCCTCAAACCTTTCTGAGAAGCTCATTTCTGCATTAAAATACTGTAATACAGAGTGATTTATGAATGTTATATTCCTAATTGTTAGTCTTATTGTCCGCAATTGTTTTTGAGATTTTGTTTTAGTCAACGTTAAAATGGAATAAACATTAAATGACTGACTCTATCTTGTAAAACAAAACTGGATTACGAATTAAAATACAGCTACTCAAAGGGCATACCAGAGAGAATTTGGTGTTTGGATTCCTCCCCAAAGAAACACAATATTGGGACTGGTAAACAAATTGGAAACAACTGGATCTCTGTAGAGTGAAAAAGGCAAAACTCGTTCATCTAGGCTTCCCACGGTTGTTGACGTATGAGCACGACTGGATCATCACCCAAAAAATCATTAAGACGTTTGTCGCAGGAGACAGGGTACAGCTACTGAACATGTCAGAGAGCTGTGAAAAGTGCAGGCTTAAAGCCGTATAGGATTACGGTTGTCCATCACTTACAGGAACCAGATAAGGATAGGTGACTGAAATATTGTCGTTGGTTTCAGACGTTCATTGTGCAAAATCCTGCAATATTATCCATCACATGGTTCACAGATGAAGCATAGTTCCATTTATCCGTTCCATTTATGTGAACTCACGCTATTGTGCTAGCGAAAATCCACATTTATTCATGATGCAGCTATGCACCCGGTTAAAATTGGAGAGAAAAGTGGGACAATTTTTTTTAAACCAATGTGAACACTGCAGAATACCGACGGATTTTTACGGAGTTTGCTGAGCAACTAGACGATGTAGAGCTGAGTCAAGGATCTTTTCAACAGGACGGAGCTACATGTTATACATCAAATGAATCCATGGCACTAATTGCAAGTTTCTTTGATGACAGGATAATTACCAAGAACCTGTGGCCACCGACATCTCCGGATTTGACATCACCGGACTTCTCTCTATGGTGTTGTTTAAAAGAGAAGGTTTATGCCACATGTCCTCAGACATTGGACGATCTGAAGCACAACATTATATAGGAGATTCAAGGTATTGACAAAAGAGTCCTCCAACAAGTGGCCAGTAACATGGAACCACGTGTTGAGTTGTGCCTTATACAGGATGGAGGACATTTTCAACATTTGCTATAGAGGTAAATAATCTCCCAAAATTCCTCTGATTTCAGGTATAATAATTTGTCGCTAGCATAACTCGCTTTGAAACAATTAAATAAATAAATGTGTGAGTTTTTCATAAATCATCATGTAGAATTGGGTATCATTGACATCTTGTAATTATATGATAATATAATAAAGCGTGCAAGTGTTGCCACGGCTGTGTTATGGAGCGGAAATGAAAAGAAGAAATGAAGAAATTTCAGTACGTCGTGCACCTGTCCTCTATGCCACCTATCCGAAACAGCCTTTCTTAAAATGTGCCTCTGGTTTCTGACCCTAGCTGCTCACAGACAAGGCTTTTAGCACAAGTAATTTCCTCAAAGTGTGGTGTACTGTCATCTACAATAATCTCTCTCTTTCTCTCTCATTTTCTCTCTCTCTCTCTCTCTCGTACAATACATAATTTTTAGCATTTTCTCCCAACGGTCTTCTTTAGCAGCTAAGTCAGTGTAAGGCTTAATCTATTTTCTGTAGTCATTACAAGCAAATGACGCACAATTACAGAAACCGGGTATGGCTCAAGCATAGCGTCTGTGGTCCCATTTGAGACGTCATGGGTTCGAAACCCGCTGTCGAGCTTCCTGACCCATACATGGATTTTGTTCATGTGTTTACCCGAGTTGTTGCTGGGAGAATGCTGGGAAGGTTCATTACATCCATTTCACCTCCACTCTCATTTCACTTCACCTTTCACCTGCGTGGTCTGTTTCAGGGTTGAATGTCGGTGTTGCATGGCAGGGGAAAAGGATGATCTGTGGAACACTTGGTCCCTCGAAATGGTGGCGGTCGCCAAGTCCCGGGCCCCCAGGGGATGTGTATGTCCCAGTCTTCAGGGGGGAGTCTGTTGAACCAGTTTCAATCTGTAAAATGTAGGTACTCTGCCCTCTGTCTCCTCTGTCCCCCTTCTTATCCGTGGACACCTCGACAGCGTCTTAGGCACAAAAGTTATTGTAAGTCGATGTGCTAGGTCCCCCTCCTAGTCCTAATCCTAACCTATTTTCTGAATTTTTCACCGGAGGCTACAGTCTTCCAGGCTGAGGTTTATGCAATCCTAGCCAGTGTCATGGAAAGCACTAAAAGGAGATATAAGAATAGAAGTGTTTTTATCCTCTCAGACAGTCAAGCTGCTCTTAAAGCACTTGAATCACCATCAATAAAATCAAAGTTGGTCTCAGAATGCCGGGAATACTTAATGACACTGGCTGAACATAATAAGGTTCAACTTATGTGGGTGTCAGGGCACACAGGTCTACCAGGCACCGAGAAAGCAGATGAAACAGCCAAGATTGGCAGCGAAATACCATTATTGGCTCCGGAGCCTGTACTGGGGGTGCCTACAGACCAGTGAAATAGGCCATTAAGTGCTGGGCTCAAGCAGAACACAAGAACTACTGGAACTCCATTGAGGGTTGCAGACATTCCAAGTTGTTTATTACAGACCTGGATAACAGCCGGGCAAAGTACCTGTGCAGTCTTAGTAGAAGAAGGCTTGCATGGGCAACAGGATTCATTACAAGACACTGTGCCCTAAAGTTTAGTCCATACAGAATGGGATTGTTTAACAACCTTATCTGTAGTAGGTGTGTAGAAGGAGATGAGACTGTTACTCATCTGCTATGTGATTGCACTGCTCTTGCGAATCAAAGAGCAAGTATTTTTGGCAATCACTTTCCAAAGATAGATGAACTATCGAAAGCCTCAGTTAGCAGTCTGGTTAAGTTCATAACGAGCAACAGACTACTTAACTGATGAAAGGGGGGTAGCGCAATTGATCTTTAAGGTCGCAGTGCTTGGGCATAAAACCCACCCTTTTTCAAACTAGAACCAGAGGCTGAAAAATGAATTAAAATCGGATGGTATCCGGCTAAATCGGGTGATTTGCTTAAGCCTATCCCACACCCAACTTAAAAGGAACCTAAATAATAATCCATATTCCATACTTGCAAGGAACATAACATGGTGTGAATTATTCGATTGGCTTACTGCAGTGATATTATATCATCAAATTGAGTAAGATGGCCTCGCGGTAGCGTGTGAGGCTCGCATTTGAGAGGTACCGGTTCGATTCGCGTCGACCGCCCACTCTGATCTAGGGTTTTTTGTGGTTTTCTCACGTTGGTTAGCGAATGCCGAGGTGGTTTATCTACCACGAGTTTCTTTCCATCATTTCCCTATAATTTCGTTTCCTTTTCCTCTTTCAGTTGTGCTGCTAGATTTCGTGGAGTATACCGATGCTGGAAGATGGCGTTGATGCTTGCTAAAAGGACAGAGTACTTCTCATGGACACTAGAGGTCTGCTTGTTCGATGGGTCGTTCATCGCCCTCTCTAGGTAGCTTCAGTATTGGGACGGGTCTTCGAGCATGGAAATGTTAGGGATTTCCGCGCGTCTCTGTGGTCCGTTTGCCTGCAACCTCCTGCGGTTCCTCCAGTTCATCTCTTCCTCCTAAGGGGTAGAGTCCTAATATGTAATCTGTTATATATCTAACGCCTGTGTGATTACAATAAAAATGTCTTATGCTAATTTATTTATTTCACGTTTTTGTGACTGGTTTTATCTTCTACGCATAAGTATTTATTAATGACTTCATTAAGATTGGAATTTACTGTTTTAATTTTTTTTATTGATTTACTATATTTTGCCGTTTTCGTGGAAGTGTGTTAAACTGAGTAATGGTTTAACTTTTTATTCAGGACCTCACTCGCTTCGACCGGGTAAATTGCCATTACTTAAAAGTAAAACTTCTTGCTAAGAGATAAAATTTTTGAGAGTCTAGATTAGATTAGAATGCGTTCTGTAGTTTCTTTGTTGGGCAAAAGTCCTTGAACGTAGAACATGTCAAAAGCTTTTACATTTCTATTGTATTGAACTTAATATAACTTGGCTTTTACAGCCTGTGTCACTGCACAAGGCATTACATCCTTACTTTCATGGAAGGAGTGTCAGGATTTTACAAAATTGTCAATTATGTACAGTAAACTTATTCTTTTTGCATGCATAAAGTTCACAACATTTTAAGTTATGATGCTAAAATGAAACAGCAAGCACTAATGTTTTATTATATTAAAAATTGCCACGTCTACTGAATACAATATGTATAAGGTACACAGTGTTTGAGATGATGGTGCTAAATATATATACACTAAATATCAAATCTCTACCACTTTGAAAGTTAGCATGGTTCGATATTTAGTATAAAATGCACATCATTTAGCCTGTACAGCCTGTGTCACTGCTCAAAAATTAAATCTTTACTTATATGAAAATATGGTCAAAATTCAGTATTAAGATAAATATATTTATATTAAATATATTATAGGCATTTCTTATTTGACTTAGCACAGTAACTAACATTATGGGAGTATGTAGTATACTAGAACTTAATTGTCAACAGGCTAAATTGTGCTTTAAATATTCTTCTAGACTGTAAAAATATTTATCACAGAGGTAATCTTTTAAGAAGGCTTTAAAAACTTTGAAATTCCTAATTTTGTCCTTGATATTATCGGGGAGAGAATTACATATCTTAATTGTTTCATAGTAAACACCTTTTTGGAAGCAAGATAGTTTTGCATTTCCCTTTTGCCTAGTGTTAAAGGTATGTACTTCCATGTTTGTAACAAAGTTATGTTGGTTATTTGCATAAAATTTTAAGATGGCGAATATGTAAACACAAGGTAAGATTAGTATACCTAGTTTCTGAAATAGTTCTTTGCACGACTGCCTGTTATGTGTGTTGCAAATTAATCGTATAACCTTCTTTTGTATTAGATAAAACAGGGTGATAAAACAGACAAGAGTACCAAAACTCAGGTGGAAACGCAACTCTACATTTAGAGCCAGTTTTTGTGACTGTAACGTGTATTTCCTCAGGCAATTAAAAACTACACATACACACACCTGACAGGCAACAACTGGCGGGGATATTGCTAACGAAATGACATGCCTGAGGAAGAATTATTTGAAGTCCTGAATAATGCTTTTAAATAAATTGTGTTACTGATCTGATATAATTTCTTCTCCTTGAAATATTCTCTTTAGAGCTATTAGACGGGAATGGCTCAGGTGATAACGTCTGCGGGAGGTCCCGGGTTCAAACCAATCTGATCGAAGGTTATTTTCGCATTCTTCCTAGGTCGCTAGGCGAATGTTTGTTTAGATAATCTGATCCGCCTAGTTTCTATCACTCATTTCATTACTACATTTCATTTCCTTCTTCTTCACCACCATGCCAAACATTGGGCTGATCATCCATCCTGGATATGCTATGATACAGTGACAGACTACTCACCCAAGACATTGGCTTGTAACTCCTACAAAATGGGAAGATAATCAGTTAAATAAAAAGAAGAAGAAGAACTATTGGACCACTTCTGATGTGGTCAGTGTAGCTCTATGTTTATGTTCATGTTCTAAAGTAGAATTCGTAGGTTCATTATTTACCTCTTTACGGTGGTAAACATTTAAATTCGACTAGAGCTTTAGTATTTAATTTGTTTTTTATAAATACAGGGCCATTGGCACAAATCCTCTTTAGCTTCTAATAGAAAACAAACTTAAAATCGTCGTGACCTATAAAGATGGCAAGGCGTTTCCCATATATATTTTCGAACGCAGTGCATGCTGATTCCATTTCTGTGCTGTCAGGTATTGAACTACTACTGAGTGAACCTGAGTTTATACTGGCTTATCCGTCATTGCATGGTTACCTTTTACCCTGTCTATCCCAATTTATTTTCAACTGAATCCGGATTTTGGGACCTGATATACGACGAATACTTCTGCCTTTGCCTTAATATTAGATTTTTAGCTCAACATTAAAGGATTTCGAATCCTTGCAAGTCTGTAGTAACGGATGGGGTGGACCACATAAAATTAATGGTGATTGACATGTGTGGGTATTTTTGTCAAATTATATCAATACAAAGAAAAAGAGGAAAATGGTTTTGGTTTTGTTTTTAATTTGGGGTATGATTTTAAATTTAAACAGCTAAGATATGGAATTATTGAAATTTAATGTTTGCAACTCATTTATTATTTTCTCTACCACGTATAGTAAGTAGGAGAAGTATTGTATTCTATGCCGACATTTCACCGGAAATGTATGTTTTGAGGCCCCCTGAATCCAAAAAAACATTTTTGGAAACATGCCCGAGTGTGTGTCTGTCTGTGAACAGCATAACTCAGAAGCGAATAGTCGGATAAACAGCAAACTTGGTATTTAGGTTCAGTACATTCAGAACATTTTTCGAAAATTTTAATTTTCTCAAAAATGGCTTTAACGATTTTGATTAAAATATCATATATTTAAGAGACTTTCATGGCAAATAAAATGTATATCTTCAATGTTCTGGGAATGTCTCCAAAAGTATTCTTCATTGTGAACGACTTTTGTATAACTGGTAAACCATAAGAGATAGACAAAATTTTACTACCCAAAAAATGTAGATCGCGTTAAAATACACAATTTATGTCATATACATTCTTTTTGTTGAGTGAACCATTTTCGAGATATTGCTTGTTATTCCCTTAAATTTTCCAATACTTATACTTTTTCTCAAATGGGAATTCGTTATTCACTTTTTTTGTCCTGATAATGCAAAGAGAATGGAATACTCCACATAACAACCAGCTCTTAAAATATTTGACTATCGCTTAAAGCCTAGCAATTCCCCCACAAGAAAATTAGCAATAAGATTAACATCTCAATATCTCGATTAACACGAAGTAGATGGAGAATAAGCGTTTGTAAAAATAGTTTGTACAAGAGTAGAGAAAGTCATGTGAGTGTAACACATCAGATTTGCTTATGCTACTTCGAACAACAAGCATACATCATATGGCAGCACTGGACTGGAAATGGGTAAAGCCAAATGAATTGACTTTAACAATTATCAATTGTTTATTAATAAATTTCATTTACCTCGGCTGTTCTTTATAAAATTATTTTACAGTTATCTGTGTATTTTTATGGTTAGTCCTCCCCATTACCCCTTATAATTGTAGTTTCGTGTAGCTTTGGCTATACCTAAAAAGGGATGAAAAATCCATTACTAATGAAACATTGCCGGAACCTCTGACTTCCTTAACTTCCCCCTGACAGTCTTCTAAGTTCTAGAAATGCTGCATAACTTTTAGCATCCTTTGGCAATGGAACAACCATCGTTCGTTACAACATGGTAGAGTAACTTTTTAGATAATTACATCAGGTGATATTTTAAACCTTTGTAACTTCTCTTTGGTCCCGTAGTTATTTAATAACAAAAGGACACAGGTTTTATATAATGTAGAAACGCTTAACATACACAACGAAACAGATGAATATAAAGATTCCCCGCTGCCGGCCCACCAATTAATCGGCCTTCGGAAAAGGCATAGTCTGCGGTCAATGAGAAAAATAATTGTTTCCGTTCTTAATTAAAACATATTGCTTGAGTGATTTGTAATCCTGGCTGGACAGTTGTAATTTGCTCTCTTTATACAGTTATAACATATATCTACTAATGAAATTGTGTACAAATAAGTACAAGCATCCAGAAACTTCAGTTCATGCAGATATAGAATTAGAATAAAAGTTGTTCAGAGGTTTCTACACTGTTTTATCACATACATACAAATCTAAAGCATTTGTTAAATGTCAATTATATATACCAGGTGAGTCAGCTGCGCCTATTTATTTTTTAATTTATGCAACGCGCTATATATGTGACTATATGTGACTTACGCCTTTCTTGAATGCCTTCTAATGTCTGATTTGCGTAACTCTTTACAGAGAAGGGATACATAACTCAGTGCATAAGTGTTTTACGAGACAGAATGCAATCAATGTCGATGCAAAAAACATCTCACCCTGACACTGAGAGCTCCAGTAGCAATTTTAGCCAATTTTACAAAGTTTTATTCTTTGGCATACATCCATGCATCCCTTTGAAAACACCCCGGAAGGAACAACCTATCACATGCATCGGTTGCAAAACCATTTGAAAACAAAATGGTAGATCTGCGCAGTGCGACCAATTGGATTTAAGCCGTTAGTCAATGTACAGCCTTGTCAAAAAATGCTAAGTATTAGGTAGATAACTTCTCTTATTTCACAAACTATGGCATATTTCAGATCATACAGTAATTGTAATGACTAATGCAGTTTATTTTTTAGAATTAAAACTACCAAACCGAGCTCAAAACAGTGTATGACAATGCAAAAAGCGTGTAAAGTTTTGAGGTGAGATCCAGTTCTGCGCTTACTATTTCGTATAGGAACCTCAGCTCGTAAGGTGGCATTGGCCGAATGGCATTGGTTGTTCTAAAACTGTGCCACTTTAATTCGGGTTCAAATCCTTCGGGTTAACTTCAAACATTTTATTACCTTTTGTTTTATCTCTTTGGGCCTATAATTTGATATTACTCTATAAATAACATTTTTGATAATCATTATAAGTGTGTACAAAATAGAATAATCGCCATGTTTTCCACCATAAAGAAGAAGAACCACAAAGCCAAAATCATATACGGACACACTCACACATGAAGAATGCAGGCTGATTATACCGCGCATATTATAGCATGCAATAAGGTCTCCCCGGCAACGTACACAAATGTGCATTGATGAAGGTGGTGGTCATTTTGAACATTTACTTCCTTGATGAAATCCACGCTCTTAACAATTTATTATTCTGTTTACCCTTGAACATAGCACATTTACAACTCCTTTGTCGATAAACGAAATGAAACATAAGGTTTAACCATGAAACAAAAACTGGTATATTTAGTATCGTCGATATGCGCCCAAGAGAATGAAAGCTAACTACGTAACACGGCTTACAACACCAGATACGGTACAGATTATTAGGGTAAACATGGCACACAATTATCTGATTGTAATTCTTATGTTATTGGCTCACAGGAGGGCCAGTAACAAAAATAAATAAATTAATACACTAAAATATAGGAAATAAACATAAGGAGAGAGAAAAAACAACCAAAACAGATGATGTTTGTATCAGATTCGAACCTCCGAAGCTAACCTTTGCTTCACCACATTCCGGCAGCTAAATCACTTAGCCAGAACCCACGTAGTCTATCACGCTCTTCGGAAAACATTCCTTTATCTTTTGCAATCATTATATTCATGAAACGCCGTCTTTTTTAAGGCTTTCGCAGCTCTTTGGTTCTCATTCAGGCCTTAAATCATTAATGCTGTTGCGTATAGTATCGAATAGAAGGGCAGAACTACAATAACGGTTTGTTTGCTAAAAGGGTCAATGTTTTCACATTAGACTATAAACTGCAGGTTGCATAGATACGAATACCTAGGGTCAGCTGATGCACCTGGTATACAAATAGGATTCCTACCGTTAAGAAAAGGATCGTGTGTTTGTTTTTAAGCTCTGTCTTTTGTTTGTTTAAGTGTTACATCTCTTTGGTCTGGTACTTAGCATGCTAGCTTCCGAATCCACAGCTTCCGGTTTCGATTCCTGGCCAGAGGGTGTAAAGTTTTCTTTAACTAGGATTGTTCCCCATGCTCTCTATAGCCTGGAAGTATGAATAAGAATGTAAATGTGTGTGTGTGTCTGTGTGTGTGTGTTCTGTGAATTTAATGAATTATAAAGAGAACCTAATGTAAAAACTCCGTGGAATAATACAATAGTTAACGAGTGAACATCACTGACAATGGGCAATTGTTCCAAAGGCAAAAGCCGCCGATATGACTTAGATATTAAAGGCCGGATATAAATGAAAGAAAAATAGTGTTACATCATGGCCATCTATGTGTATTGCTTGAAATGAAATTTGATCGGCTTTTGTTTCCACACGCATTTTCTGCGGAGTAAAAGCAATTAACCTGTTTTTGTTTCTCCATGCATTCCCTATGGAGCAACAATTATTTTCTACTCCACGCTATTCTCAACCAATCCCTTTTAGTTATTTGTGAATTCAAAGTAGAAAGTTTTTTAGCCAGTCCTATCATTAAGAATAGTGCTTTCCAGTAGTGAAAGAATTATCAAAACCGGTTCACTGGTTCTTTAAATTACCCTACATACACATGCGTACAAATCTTCTCTCTTTGTAATGTTGGTATAGGTTTGTCAACCAAAACTGGAGTTGAATGTTACTAAACCATAAATCTCTCATATCTCTATTTCTTTTATTGATGAATTAATTATTTCCATTTTTGAATGCTACTGCCTTAGTCATAATGAACTCCTCTTGCTTTCTACTTCAGCGCGCTTATATGTAGGTGTTTTGGTGTACTTAAACAGTATACCTGCAGTAATACGAGGTGTGATCCAAAATTTTTCGGAATGACTTCACAACAATGTTGACGCTGAGATTTCTTTAATACTCAGCCAGACTGTACATGCAGCGTTCCTTCCCGGTAAAAGTGAAAGGTCACGTGACTTTCTGTGACCATGCAGTGACGAGGTAGACGCTCTGAAGTGAACACGTATTTTGCAGATGCTGCCATTTTTCCGCGTAGCAAAAATGTCCGATTACGAAGAACAAAAAACGAACATCAAATTTTGCTTTAAACTCGGTAAAATTGCAACAGAAGCCTATGGAATGTTACGAACAGCCTAAGGAGAGGACGTTATGGGCAAACCTCAAGCATTTTACTGGTTTTCCAAACTTAGAAAAGGTATGACATCAGTTAAAGATGCACATCGTTAGAGGCGACCCTGTTCCAACAAGCCTGATGAAAATATCAATCAGGTGAGGGAAATGGTATTAAATGATAGGCGCATTACATTAAGAGAACTTTCTGACTCATTAGGACTCTCCTTTGGATGTGTTCAAAGCATTCTGAAAGACAATTTGTACATGAAAAGAATTGCCGCCAAGTTCGTGCCCCACCTGCTTTCAAATGACCAAAAGGAAAGCCGTGTAATTGCCTGCAGAGCTCTTAAAGAACAGCTATAAAATGACCCACAGTTTATGGAGAAAATTATTACTGGTGATGAAACATGGATTTAGGGGTACGATCCAGAAACGAAGCAACAATCTTTACAATGGAAGAGTACTTCATCTCCACGTCCGAAAAAGGCCAGACAAGTTTGATCCAAAGTGAAGTGAATGATGATTGTGTTTTTTGACATTAAAGGCATTGTACATAAGGAATTTGTGCCACAGGGTTAAACAGTGAATCAAGTGTTCTACAAACAAGTGCTGCAAAGATTAAGGGAGAATGTGCGACGCAAACGGCCGGAGAAATGGAGGAGTGGTGACTTGTTCCTGAATCATGACTATGCGCCCGCTCACAAAGCGCTTTCTGTTCGCAAATTTTTGGATAAAAATAGGATGAATGCTGTACCCCATCCTGCATATTCTCCGGATTTGGGACCAGCGGACTTTTTCCTTTTCCACGACTTAAAATGCGGCCCCGAGACACCGTTTCGAGGACATTGATGTCATCCATCGCGAATCGTGGAAGGCTCTGAACATGTTGAAATAAGAGGACTACCAGAGATGCTTCCAGCAGTGGCAGAATTGCTGGGACAAGTTATCAACTCCCAAGGAGACTACTTCGAGGGTGATAGTGCAGATTAGACAAAACAAACTGTTGTGTAGTGTTTATGATGTCATTCCAGAAAGTTTTCGATCACACCTCGTAGCTCTAGTCATAGGAGGCTACTGGAATGTTCACCAGTTAACACTTGAAGCTACTCAAAATTGTGGCTACCTACAAAGTACAAATTTTGGACTAATTCGGACGGAGGCTAGGAAAAACAGTGAAATCTAACAAAACCCTTAGAATGGATAACAATGCTACGCTCTTCGGCTCAATTCACAACGGAGCGACATGTGACACAACATTCCTCCCCAGTATCTTGTATTCACATTGAAGCGATACAATTGCAGCGTGAAGCTCAGGTGAAAGCAAGCACGTTGTGGTTGTATTACTTTCTTTACTACGTATAGTATGTAAGGGAAGTATTGCATTCCACCCAAAAGCTCGAAACCGAAATTTCACCGGAAATAAATGTTTTGTGGCCTCCTGAATAAAAAATCTGATGTGTTACACTCACATGACTTTCTCTACTCTTGTACAATCTAATTTTACAAACGCCTATTCTCCATATTCTCCATATATATGATATCATGTTAATCGAGATATCGAGATGTCAATCTTATTGGTAATTTTCTTGTAGATGCAAGGGGAATATGGTAGCTTTTAAGCGATAGTCAAATATTTTAACGCTGGTTGCTATGTGGCGAATTCCATTCTCTTTGCATGTTCAGGACATAAAAAAAATGAATAACGAATTTGAGAAAAAGTATAAGTATTGGAAAATTTAAGGAAATAACAAGCAATATCTCGAAAACGGTTCACTCAACAAAAGAAACGTATATGACATAAGTTGTGTATTTTAACGCGATCTACATTTTTTGTGTAGTAAAATTTTGTCTATCTCTTATGGTTTACCAGTTATGCAAAAGTCGTTCACAATGAAGAATATTTTTGGAGACATTCCCAGAAAATTCGAGATATACATTTTATTTGTCATGACAATATCTTAAACATATGATATTTTAATCAAAATCGTTAGAGCCGTTTTTGAGAAAATTAAAATTTTCGAAAAATGTTCCATGTAAAGGGTAGTCTGGGGTGGGGGGATTTTCTTGAAAACCTTCGTGTCGCATCTCTGGAAGATACTGAACCTAAATACCAAGTTTGGTGTTTATCCGACTGTTCGTTTTTGAGTTATGCTGTTCACAGACACACAGACAGACAGACACACAGACACACAGACACACAGACACACAGACACACAGACAGACACACACACGGACATGTTTCCAAAAATGCTTTTTTTGGATTCAGTGATTCTCAAAACATGTATTTCCGGTGAAATCTCGGTATCGAATTTTTGGGTGGAATGCAATACTTCCCCTACTTACTATACGTAGTAGAGAAAGTAAAAATAGGATTTTTGGAAACATGCCCGTGTGTCTGTGTGTGTGTCTGTGAACAGCATAACTCAGAAACGAACAGTCGGATAAACACCAAACTTGGTATGTAGGTTCAGTATCTTCCAGGGATGCGACACGAAGGTTTTCAAGAAAATTCTCCCACCCCAGATTACGCTTTACATGGAACATTTTTCTAAAGTTTTAATTTGCTCAAAAATGGCTCTAACGATTTTGATTAGAATATCATATAATTAAGATACTTTCATGACAAATAAAATGTATATCTTGAATTCTCTGGGAATGTCTCCAAAAGTATTCTTCATTGTGAACGACTTTTGCATAACTGGTAAACATTAAGAGATAGACAAAAGTTTACTAGAAATAAAATGTAGATAGCGTTAAAATACACAAGTTATGTCATATACATTTTTTTTGTTGAGTGAACCATTTTCCAGATATTGCATGTTATTCCCTTCGTTACTCATTCTGTTTTTGTCTTGGACAATAAAAGAGAATGAATACTCCACATAGTAACCAACTCTTAAAGTATTTGACTATCGCTTAAAGCCTACCAATTCCCTTTGCATCTACAAGAAAATTAGCAATAAGATTAACATCTCGATATCTCGATTAACATGAAGCATATGGAGAATAAGCGTTTGTAAAAATAGTTTGTACAAGAGTAGAGAGTGTCATGTGAGTGTAACACATCAGAGTTTTTTTTTTGTATACATGTAAACTCAATTCATAGAGCTCGGAGTATTTAAAATATCTTCCGAAAATAATCCATTTCCCTGGAAATTGATGCCATCTTTCCGATAACATACAAACCAATTATGTGGATGCCGACATGCCGGGAGGTCTAATTCAGATTCGTCGCAAGGATTTTGTCGCATTCATGCTGAATTTCTGTAGGGCAATTTTCTTGTCGCTGATGTTGCATCGCCAGTGTCAACTTCATTGAGAATTTGGATCACACTGAAATTGAACATTCGGTTTTAAAGAGGTAGCCAATTCAGCATCTTGAATAAATATTAAGTACGCTTGTAAAACACGTCAGGACATGGGAGTAACTGATGCGTATATAGGTACATCGGATATGTTTACGTTCACATCAACCTACATGTCAATCGGGACGAACAGCTCTGAGGATGGAGCCGTGTGAGCAGCAGCTAAGGCCCAAGGTTATTGGAAGATCGGCGTCAAGCGATCCGAGTAAATAGCGATAACGCCGCTTGCCACCGAGCGAGCTATCGAAGATAACGAACTTTCTGGAAATTTTGCTCAGGCGTGAGGTTCTACGAGACGGGACCACAGGCTTTACTTCCCTTCCGAAGAAAGCTAAGGATTTTCACGCCCGAAAAGATACTGGTTTCAACCCGCGACCTCGGAAACCATAGGCTATCATGGTACTTTATCTCTCACCCTCCGGAAAGTGTGTCGAAATAGTCTAGAATGTTCAAGAGCCCTCTATGAAAGATTCCAGTATCCATATAAGCAAGCTGTTTCGCGGGCTGTCAGTTAGTGACAGTCGCGGTAGCCGCGAGTTGAAAGCGAGTCCAGTGCGGCAGAGTGGAGTGGTATCAGGCCCCCAGGGTAGGGGTGGCAATCTAAAACCAACGAGCCACACTCAGCATCCGCAACCTGCGGCGCCGCGACGTCACCAGGACCAGCCAGCTCGCCGTCAAGGACTTTTCTACGCAGCAGTTGTACAGCTACATCGAGTGGACCTGCGGTGTCACGGGCCCCCACACGAGCTCACCCCAAAACATCACAAACACCAGCTCGTGCTCCCCCTAAACCACCCCGTCCTGCAAGGACCAAGAGGCGTCGTCCAGGCCGTGAACCGGACTCGGACTCCGAGGTCCCGTGTGAGCGTGATACTTCCATGCTCCCAAGTCGGTCGAGGACCGACAAGGCAAGCGGCGGACTGGTGCCCTTACCCTCTCCTCCCACCCCTCTCCCAAGATGAGCCCCAACCCCTCCTCCTGCACCGCAGCTCTCTGATGTGCTGGGGTGGCTCCAGCAGCTGCTGCAACACCATGGCGAGCGCATCTGCGACCTGCTGGTCAGGTTTTATTCTACCACCGACCCGGCCGCAAAAATGAGGAGGGGCTCACACTCCTGACCACTGTCATCCAGACGGCCCTGAATGGCGAATCGAACTAGGTCTCGCACAGTTTTTTGATTCACGTTCTGGAACGCGTTTGGCATGACGGATCAGGGGAATGAGCTTCTGCATTTTACCGGCTCATATGCCTTAGACCTTATCTTAGTCGGAAACACATCTCTGCCCATATATCCCTTTCCGCCTACCGGGCTTCAGCTGCATCAGGACTGACCACGTGGGCCGCCAGCGCCTCAACCCTAAAAAAGGCAGTGGGGCCTAGCGGGCTCACACCCGCCATGCTACGCTGCCTTCCCTTCCGGGCCGTGCTCTTTCTAACCAAGGTATTCAATATGTGCTTCGCTCTGTGCCACTTTCCACGCGAGTGGAGGGATACTCGGGTGTTCTGCATATTGAAACCGGGGAAAGATCCGATACATCCTTCCAACTACGGATCCATAAGTCTCCTCTCTGTCCTCTCGAAATTCTTCTAGAGGACCATACTTGCCCCCTTTGTCCCCCACCTTGGGAGAATTCAAGCCATCCCAGCACACCAGTTCGGTTTCCGTCCTGGGCACTGGACCCCTCAGCAGTTGCTGCGCTTGGTGGAGGCTGTTGCGTTGGGTTTCCAGTACAGGGCTTAAACCGCCGCGGTTTCTCTGGATGTCGAGAAGGCCTTCTCGAGGACCTGACATGCGAGTCTTCTCCTGAAGCTCATCCAACTGGAGCTCCCTATACACTTTATACAACTTGTACACTACTATCTAAAACATCGTACTTTTGTAATTTCAGTTGCGGGATACAAATCTACAGAAAGGCCAATACGATGCAGAGTCCCCGAAGGCTCTGTGTTTCCTCCTCACACTTTTCAGTGTGTATGTGGCGGATCTACCTACAGAGCAACACGATACAATCGCACAGTATGCTGACGACGTGCTCCTGTATTGCACAAGTAAAAACCCACGCAGAGCCTTCAACCCTATTCAGACACACCTCCGCCTCCTCCAAGAGTGGTGTAGGCGTTGGTGATTATCCATAAATCCGGCAAAAAAGCACGCCATCATCTTCACCAAGCGCCGCTTTCCCGCAATCCTCACCACATGCAACTACCTCAGGAGAAGGATAGAATGTACGAATGTCATCACCTACTTGAGAGTTAAGCGAGACGAGGGCCTAACATTTGAGGGACATATCAGGGAACTTGCGCATCGGGCCACTGGGGCTACGGTTTCATTGTACCCCATGCTGAGGTCGTGGATACCTGTCCCTCTTAAGTTACGCCTTTTTCGAGCGTGGATAGTCCTGCTTTACGTCTGCGAGATCTGTGGCATGGCCGTAGACTCCAGTCTGCTGCTTCTGCAACGGGTGCAGAATAGGGGCCTTTGGGCTATCTATCCTGTAAACCGCTCCTTTCTCGTGAGACTGCTTCACGAAGCCTTATCTCTTCCTTACGTGAAGGATGAAATTAGGCGGCGGGCCGTAAAATTTTACGACCAGTTGCCACACCATCAGAGCGCTCTCGTTCGGTCTCTCTGGGATTATAATCCCAGAACACGCCACTTGAGGCGTCACCGGCTTCCCCGCATGGCATGCGGCCGCATCCGGTAACAACGGGGCAAATCCGTCAGCAGCTAAGGCTGAGCTCCTACACAATTCCTTCAAGAGCAGCTTGGACTTTCAAAATTACTACCCCTACATTAAAACATGAAAAATCACTATCAGTGGTGCACAAGGGCCGTTACACCATGACCGACAACCATTGAGGAACAAACTTTGTTACCTCCTTTTTCTCCCCTACAAGAATCGCAACCGGCATCCTGCAAACCCCATATCCCGTCACTACGTGGTTTAGCCCTAATTAGAGCAGTACACACCTAACACACCTTCGGGTTGCCCTCAGCCTGCCAACATGTCGCCGTCGATTGGAGTGGAGTGGGTGCGAAGTCAGTGCGTGTTGAGTCGTGAGGGGAGGAGTGGCGACGCGTAGGTCAGTCGGTGAACGAGCGAGTTGATGTTTGAGCTTACTGTGAGAAATTAAGAGCGGTTCGCAGAGCGAATTGGTGAAGGCTTCTGTGCAGCGATTGTTATCGCGGAGGAACGGCTGTGGAGGACTTGTGTTCGACTGTCAAGTGAAGTCAACTGTCCAGCTTGAAGAGGATGCGTTACGAAGGAAGTGAACTAACGAAGAATTGAACTAGTTCACTTGAGTGAAGTAAACTCGCAGTGAAGCAGAACAGATAGGAAATTGGAACGGAGACAGAAAAACCGGACAGTCACGATATATACAGAATGTTTCAAAAATAAAGCGCTTAATTTCAGAGATGTATTCCCACAATAAAAATGGCCATTGCAACATGTGTGCGGAAAACGTTCAAAATGGTGATACTTAACGGAACTTTTTTCTTACCGCAGGCACCTTTCTTCACAGAAGATGTTCAAGGTGTCCATCTCTTGCTTGGATACAGACCTCACATCGACCTCTCATGGCTGTGTGACCACAACCCCAAATTCTAGAGAATGGTCAGGTGTTGGAGACGAATACACGAACCCTTTTAAATGGCCCTACACGTAGAAACCGACAGCGTTCAAATCAGGTGAGCGTGATGGCCAAGCCATTGGGCCATCTCTACGTATCCATCGATCAGGAAACCTCCGATCCAAGTATCAGTTAGCGGTACTACTGAAGCATAAAGGAGAGCCATCATGCAAGAAGTGAGCTTGTAGACAAATGCTCAGTCGTGTGTCTGCATACACATGAGTTTTGCATGAAGTTTGTGTGCGCCTGTCCCGTAAGTCTGTTTACAACTACATGGGTTCAATTAACCAAACATCAATGATACCGCCCACACTTTGAGAGCGGATCACACTTAGTGAGGAGAAGGAGCAATTGCATGTGGGTTTTGATATGCCCATACATGCTGATTGTGGAAATTTATAATGCCATCTAGTGAGAACTGTGCTTCATCTGTAAATAATACTAAGACAGAAAAGTTCGGATTTATAGTACACTGCTGTACGAATCACTGGAAGAACATCAATCGAGCAGGATAACCTTTGATGACAGTGATTGTACACGTTGCAAATGATAAGGATACAGCTGTTGCTCTGGCAAGTCTCCAGACAATCGTATGAGGAACATTTACTTGCAACGGTAACCTTTCTGTTCTGATAAAAGGAATCGTGTGCACAGAATCCAGAATCTCCTCCTCTACATCTGGAATTGTGGATCTTGGTCATCCCCTACCCAAACCAGGAGATATAAACCTCCCATGAGCGCACAGACGGCGATGGAGACGTTCAAATGTCTTTCGATCTGGATATCTTCGCTGTGGGTAGTTCTCGTGGTACAAACGACGAGCCAGCTCAGCACTGCCGTCCGCCTTGCCGTACACGCAGTCCATTTCTGTCAGCTCCTGATTCGGGTACATGTCGCTCAGTCAAACGCCAAACACAGCACTCAATGTATCCTTTACCTTGAATGAACTGTCAAGAGTCCTGTTAATATCCTCTGTTACGCAACTACCTGCGAGAAGAAAAACTTTCCGGTGGATATCACTGTTTCGAAGGTCATATCTCGGAAACAAAGCATTTCCAAACACATGTTGCAATGGACTATTTTATTGCCTACATCTGGGGAATGCATACCTGAATTTATGCCCTCTATTTTTGGAACACCTACATAATCGCAGAAAAACAAATTGTGATGGTAATTGTTTTTCGGGTGAGTTCCGGGTGTATAGCTGTTGTTCATTTTGATGCATGTACACGGTCAAACTAAATGTGGCCGGGTCTTTAACAGTTAAACTTTTTCAAAGTTCCTTCAAGTGATCGCGCGGTTCACAACTGTCAACTGCTGTGCGCTGCTTTAACTAACTAGAATACAAGCCACAAGGCAATGATTTGGGCTGCACCATATCGTGCTTGAACGTGCAGGGTTTAAACTACTTAATTTCTTTTCAAACAGCTCGATTTGGATTCTCCGTAGCGGATTGTCATGTTGTATTTTTACTGTTATATACTTAAATAACGTCGCTTATGTTACTTCATTTTACTTAGAAATATACTTCCACAGGAATATTGAAATTTGTGGTTATAAAATTAAATTGACTGATTGTAAAACCTCCTCTCGACTGATAAATTAGTATCATGGTTATCGTTTACCGGTGCGACGGACTGCTAAATAAACCGACTTACATAAAAATGAAGAAAACCTGTTAAATGTTTACTCGTGTATTTAAAATGAGAGGGGGAGAAGTCGAGTAACTGCACGGGGATTTGAACTTGCAACCTCAGGAACAGTAAGCTAAACACCTACCACTGAAATAGGAGTGTTTCAGTAAGCGTGATATTCTAACGAGCCTTAATCATACTCCACTTGAGTACCATAAATGAATAAAGTGTGTTTTGGTTACAATATTCAGAGTTGAAATACACTGAAACATTTGTTTAAAATCTCGTATATGAGTTATTATAGGGTTTTGAGAGTATAGTTGTGTTCCCCATTGTAACTACTACAAGAATATACACAGTCTTGTGAGCAAAGCATGATTATCCCGAGCGCTCACGTAAGTATCCGTCTCTCAGACGCTGGCCATTTTAAATTGACCGTGTGTACATAAATTTCCTTTGTCGTGTGTCCTGCCGGTGGGGGATTCGCAGCTTGCTATAATATTAACTCAACCGTTTCATCCTCTCTTACGATTGACTACTCTTTAGTTTTCCATTTGTTGTTTCAACGACAATATATCACCTTTGGTTTATGATTAAGTTTTATGTCGTTATGTTAAGCCATAGTGTTAATTGGAATGACCTTTATATTCTCCATTGTTTCATGAAAATATTTAATCGTGGTAATATTCTATTAATTGTTTTACCTTTAATCTGTTTACAAGGTTAACGCACACATCTAAGATTATTTGCTATCAGGGTTGAGGCAGTGTTTTTAACACTTAAATGATATCATCTAATTATATAATATAATAACAGCCCGCCTTAAAGCAATTTAGGTATTTTATATATAACATGTATGTAACATTCATTGTATTATGTTTATATTTTTGTGCGCATTTATAATAATGTTATGTGAATGTATTACGTAATTTAATAATGTAGGAGCTGTGAGAATAGAGGTCGAAAGTTGCTAACAATGAGGTAACCTTGAGGCAATAATGAATTAGAAAATTTAATAATGCTACTAGTAATTCTTGGAACAATAATGTATTATTTTAAAACAGTTTATACATAGCCAATCAACAACTGGAAAGGCTAAAAGCTAAATAAAAGTATTCTATTGGAGTAGCATTAGCCAATCAGAGACTTGAAATAGATGAAATTTGCAAATTCAGGCGGTAGAAGTCAGTTGCTAGTATACAGCGTTCCTAACTGCACGCCTGACGCGTCCTTGAGAAGTTTAAGACGTACTCAGTGTGAGACGAAAATTCATCACGGCGAGAATATTAAAAACTTAAAGTGTTAAAAGGTGCAAGTAATTAATAAATAATCTCACAGCTCTCTACATCAGTGAAGTGTTATTTAATCGTGTGAAGGATTAATAAAATGAGTGAAGTAAAAATTATAATTTGTGTTACCTACATTCTTTAGCCGCATCACCCACTGCTAAGAGACACAGGTGTCTACAAATTAATACTGACGCAGCCGAGGCATATATATATATATATATATATATATATATATATATAATTTAAAGAGACATAAAAATGCAAAATTTATGGGGCAGTTACTTCATCAAATTTGATCCCAAAAGTTGAACTATAATACAACTTTTACTTTAAATTGGCTTTCCATACGTGAAGCAACAACTTTCTCAGGGTAACGACCGAACGGAATTGTGATAATCACACACGAAATTTAGTAACAAACGTAAATGCAATAACGACGCGTTTCTTGGATATTTGCCGATAAGCTCCTATGCTGCAGATTGTTAGCACGCCTCCTGGTAGCTTCCTGTTAATGCAACAATGTGTGCTTAGGCCTGTTTATTCCGCCCTGCATTCATAGCAAGTCGATAGAAAGTCAACATTCAGAGTAGTTAGCACGCTTATCAGTAAATAGAAACAAGATAAATAATACTACTGATGTGTACATGATATGCGCTGTTTGTCTTCCCTGCCACCCATGGTCAAGAAAATGCTCTTTCTCAGTGAAGGCATGCTAATACCTTGTCAGGTAAGGATGCCAAGCCGTACATATTTCTGGGGACATACGATTGTTTTAACGCTATAGGACGTGCAGTACTGGGAAAATATACAAGGTTGGTTAAAACCCTTAATATAATGATTGTAATACAGTTATAGCATCATACACACAGGAAATTACGCTGTAGAACATTCTATGTCTATTAATATTTATTAATAATCAATCATCATTGTTATGTTGTCCGGGTTTTGGCAATACGTGGGTGAAATTTCTATTTTGCACAATTTTAAAGCTACATACTTAATTTTTGTACACATATTTGGGGTGTTATATGGAACTGTTTTACAAAGTTTAATTTTTGTATGTCAATTATGTTTTAATTATTGAATTTTTTTTTCAAAAGTTTTACAAACTTCAAAATGAAATTCAGTCCACGCTTTTTGAAAAAGTTTTATTTTTTTTATAAAACCAGAAACTTATTTAGAAAAACTTGACGCATGTGTTTTGTAATATCTTAACTGTAAGGTAAATTTTAAAAAATATGACCTGCATCACTACTCACATTGTATTTTGTATCTCAAAAGTACACCTTAATCCTGAATCCCATGTGTCAGTTTTTTTATGCTTTATAGAATGTACAGTAAACATTTCAGCACTGTAGCACCTAATTTGTGGATATAATTTTGTTTGAATGAATAAAAGAGTAGCAAAAATTAAAGTGAGGAAAAATGAGTTTAAAAGTATGCGTGCAGTTCACCAGAAATAATGACTTGCCGACCTTTCTGGAGGTGTCCAGTTTAGATGTGTAATTTGTACTCTTTTTTTCATTCCAAGCACTCCAAATCAGTTCTGATTGGGCATAAACCAAGCCTTTCAGTGCCAAGTCCTATATACAAACACTTTTCATTGTGGCAAACACTTCAGGTCATTTACAAATGATGACAGCAAATTGGTGTCCACCAATGTATATTTACACTCTTCATTACTTACAAAAGATATATGTTCACAATGATTCTGCTGTTTGTGCCTTAAGGTTTTCTTTTGGCACCACATTTTTGCTCATCAAACCTTTCATCACTGGCATTATTTACACTTCTTTCTAGCTCATGTATATGAAACAACATATAATTTGATATTACGCGAAATCTACCGGCAGAGCTGCTATTATACTGGCCACGGTGGTTCAGTGACAAATCATTAACTAACCATCCTGGAAGAAAATCCCACAAAAATCGGTAAAAGAAACGGATTTTTTGCTTCATGCAGCGATTTCATCACCTACCACGCCTCCTCAGGGACATTTAAGGAACGTAGGCCTTTAAATATGGCGTAATTAGAGCAACTTCCAGGCACTGTAGTACTTTAAAACTTCGAATATATGCACTTCAAACCACCTAGTATTTTTGGTACAAAAAACACAAACGTGAAATGTCATTTTTGGTCACATTTTCACCCGTTTACCCCCCTAGTTAAGCACGCATTCTTACGTGCGATGCATATTTGTTATTGGATTTCCCCTATCAAAGCACTAAAAGCAATATGTGTAAAATATAATATAAAAATGCATGTAACAGTCATTGTATTACGTTTATATCATTATGTACATGTATAATAATGTTATGTGAATGCATCATGTAATTTAACAATGTAGGAGCTGTGAGAATAGAAGCCGAAAGTTGCTAACAATGTATGTATTTATTGTGCTAAGAGTTTTACAAATTTGATTGTCTACTGTATTTTGACCCTGGTCACTTATTCAGTAGACAATCACTACAGTTTATTTACATTTTACACATTCTTGTCACTAAATTATCTTGCTCTTTTTTCAGTTTTTTTTTCATGTCCCATTTCCACTTTTTTCACTTTTCATTTATTGATTTCTTAACTATCACACATTCACTATAGTTTTCCATTCAAAGTAAGATGCATTACCTCTTACTTTTCTCTTTCCACTGTCCAAAGCCATTTATTTTTTACTTTACACAAAACTGTCCAATGCTTCTAGCGTCCTTGCATATCATTTCAATTATAAGTGTGTTTCTATCCCCCTTCAACCACTTCTTAATAAAAAATTCTTTTCTCCAATTTTCTGTTCCTTGGCACTTAAATACTATGTGTTCAATGTCTTCATTACCACCACATATCAGACATTGGTTCTGAGGAATACCCTGTCTTAGCCCTTTTAGCCTCCATGCTCCGGTTCTTAACCATGCAATGAGGTAACCTTGAGTCAACAGTAAATTAGAAAGTTTAATAATGCTACTAATAATTCTTGGAACAATAATGTAATATCTAAAACGGTTAATAAATAGCCAATCAACAACTAGAAAAAGCTTAAGTTAATTAAAAATATTCTATTGGAGTATGATTAGCCAATCAGACTTAAAATAGAAAAATTTGTTTGCTCGGTACGTATTTAGTGTGAGACATGAAAATTCATTACGGCGAAAAATAATATAAAGTTTACGTGTTAAAAAGTGCAATTAACAAATAATCTCACAGCTCTACAGTAGGGTATATCAGTGAAGCTTTATTTAATCGTGTGAAAGATTAATACAAGGAGTGAAGTAAAAACTATATGTGTAAGCCTCCATTCTTTAGCCGCACCACCCCCTGCTAAGAGATACGTGTTTCTGCAAATTAATACTGACGCAGCCGAGGCAAACAAAAATATATAATAATTAAAGAAACATTAAAATACAAAGTTGATTTTTTAAACGTTGGGGTGAAGGCCATCGTCAAGTTTTATCATACGTGGGGTTGCAACTACTTTAAGTTTTTGCCTCCTCAACAGTGGAACTACAATATGCCTTCTTCAAGTATCAAAGACTATTTTTCACATAGCAGGTATTTCTTGTCAATATGCGTGTTAGTAAATTGACTTCTCTAAAATGTAGGATAATTTTAAAGCGCTTTTTCTTCACACTATGGCCATACACGAATGTGGCCACTGCAGACGCGCGTTGCTCGGACTCCCGCTGAAACATATATATATATATATATATATATATATATATATATATAATATCCCCGCATCACATTCTCGTGATTTTGATTACAATGATAATAAGCACATACCTTATCTTAAAAATTTTAGAAATGCTCTCCTCTATTCACATATTTCTGAGCAAATGTTTATTCGCACTTGGGAGTTCAGTGTTCGAAATTGAATGAATTCTCATCTGATATTTTCTTTTAACTTTTAAAATGTATGGGGTTTGTTGCAAACACCTCATTATTCATGTTTTCATCAGAGTCGGGTAAATCTCTGTAATTGCATTTTGCGAGATGATAGCGTAATTGCTATAAAATAAGATAAATCGGTTGGTTTTTACTCACATCACATATGCGCTTGGGTTTTCTTGCTCTGAAGCGCTTTCGGAAGAGACTGCTCTTCCATCCTCAGCTGAAAACCGACTGAGTTCAGCTTCTCTCCTCTGACCCCCAGGATTTGAAGATGAAATTGCTGCCCTTCTGTTGGGAATAGTTGTTGCCCATTTGTGCTGGAATTACTGTCATCTGTGGTAAGGTGGGAACTCTCTTGCTTTCTCTCTTCTCTTCTGTAAGCTGATTGGGTAAGCTTCATCACGGGATCTGATGGTGGAACTTCAAAATTAAAAATATTCTTGATATTATGATGAATGAAAATATTTTTCCAAATTTCCAAATGTGATGGAACATGTATGGTTTTTAGTAGCTTGATATCACGTCGTATCTCATAGTAAGAAGTCCAGAAATGGTTGACAACTGCCGATTGGTGTTCATTCAAACGTGTTTTTAAATTTCTCTTAGTTCTACCAATAAAGGAACCCTCGCAATCTTCACACTGAATTTTACATATTCCTTATTTCTTAAATTATCTATTGTGTTGGACTAAGGATTAATCAACATATTTCGTAACTTAAAAATACTTTCAGGTGCAGTTTAGATGTTGTATTTCCTAAACAATTTTTCAAAATATTTGATCATAACTGGGTGGTATGCTTTTTATTAGTGTTTTGTAGAGTACTGGTCCTATGTAGAATTTGTTTATTTTTGCACTTAATAATAAATTATTAATCAACTATGAGTTAAATCCAATTTTCCATAGCCACAATTTTAAGTATTTTAATTCACTGTTGCACTGTTCACATCAAGCTATTAAAACCATACCATGTTCCTTCACATATGGAAATTTGGGAAAATATTTCATTCATCATAATATCAAGAATATTTTGGATTTTGAAATCCCGCCATCAGATCCTTTGATGCAGCTTTTCCAAACAGCTCTATGAATGAATATAACATCACAGTTTATAACACTTCCTTTAATTATAAAATAGAGTAATTGACTCACGCTTAATATTCTTCTCTGACGAAACATGGTTCCATTTATATGGCTATATTCCGCCGCAAAATAACAGTTATTAGATTACAGAGAAACCCGGTTATACACAAGAGGTTTACCTTCATGGCCCAAAAATTGATGTGCAGTAAACGCGTACAGAATAATGGTACCTATACTTTTTGAACAAACAATAAATGCAAATGTCGCACTCACATTTTGAATAGTTGACGGACATTTAATGTTAGTCTGGAATTTTGCAACACAACTCTGCTACCACACATACCGCTGATGAGTAGATAAATTTAAGTGGGGAAAATTTTAAAGATGGGGTAATTAATAAAGGATTATGACTCTAGCGATCCCCTGATTTAATTGTGTGCGATTTTTGTCTATAGAGTTACTTGAAAACGAAAGCGTGTGCAACAAACACAACATACACCGGAAGAATTAATTTTTCAGGCGAGAAATTCACTCAATTTCAGATACTGAGCTATCGAGTGTGTATGCAGATTTCCTGGTGAGATGCCAGAAGTATATAGATATGGTTAAATGCCAAACTTGATATTTAAATTCGCCGTTTTCCAAGGGTGCGACACGAGGATTAAAAAGAATTCCTCTATCTCAAACCATTCTTTATATAGAAAAAGGTTTGCTATTTTTGATTTACAGGAGGACAACATCTCTTGTGATAAAGCATGTTCTTATGTTCATTGTAATTGTAGCTGTAACTATGAGACGGTGAAGCTGTTGCGGGGATGATATACCTCTTTCGGCGGTACATCGAGCCGAGACGGCTGGCGCACGAGCATGTTGCCATCTCTAATCTATCTTTCAAGGCAGAGGAGGGCTTCCAGTTGTTGGAGCACAGCACAGAACGCACGGCCATTTGTGCTTCCAGAGTGAACCCTCGGAAGAAGGAATGAAAGGGAGAGCAATCGACGACCAAATTCGGACGACGATACGCACTAGCATGGACGAGGTCCCTAATGATACCAGCGTAGAACCAATCTTGAACTCATTAGCTCTGTCTTAGCCAGAGGGTGTAGGCGAGGCATTTCTCAGGAAGGAAGAGAGCATGCCCGTACCCAGAAAAAAACAGTATCCCATACAGTTACCATGTACCTACTCCGTAGTACAGAGAGAGCCAAAAGACTATGAACCGGCTGCGCGGTGTTCTTCCCTTCCGCGTCCTCGGCGCTCGTTGCCGTTTGCCGCTATCATAGGCAGACGGCAATGAGCGCGGATGAAACCATTTTTGAAATCACTTTTAAAGACTTTACTTACCAATTTTATTGTTGGTAAGTAGAACAAAATTGAAAAAAAAATTCGAGTGGATAGTTGAAGCCCGTGCATACGTGAATACAATTTCGCCCTCTGTTTTAAGAGAATTAACAGACAGAGCGCGTGATTTTGCCTTTTTCAACAAGACTCTGCAGCAGCTCATAAACAATATTTCGATGAAAACAATTGTGTGTTTGAGGACAGAATTATTAGTAGAGATTTGTGGCAACCTCGGTTCCCCGGCTTAACCCCCTTTGATTTCTATCTCTGGGGTAACTTAAAAGATACAGTGTATAAGACAAACCCACACACCCTTGAAGAATTAAAACAAAATACCCGCCAGGAAATTGTCAGCATTTTTCAATGTGAACTACGGCGAGTGATGTAAAGAGGTGCCAAAAATGTATGGACAACGATGGTGGCCAGTTTAGCATCTCTTTTCTTAAAGTCGGTAAGTAAAGCGTTTAAAAGTAGTTTTAAAAATGTACGGTTTCATCCGCGCCTTGCCATGATAGTGGCAGACGGCAACGAGCGCTGAAGGCGCGGACAGAAAAAACATAGCGCAGCCGGATCGTAGTTTTTTTAGCTGTCCCTGTATATAGACGTTATATGGATAAGAAAATTGCTTGGAGATACTATATAGACAAGGAAAACTCACCAGAATGAGGATATTCCACCTTACAGCACAAAACAAGGAGACTGCTTCGAAAACCGGAATGTATGAACACCTTACCTATATAAGACGACGATATTAAGTTTCCCTTTGTGTTGTAAATGTGCTACTAGCAATAGACCTATTGTTATCCAACGACGTTTTCCCATATTGGTTTGCTATGATTTTAAATAAATAAAACTGTCAGAAGTTTCGGGGGGTTGAACCCTAAAAGCCCCCCTCTAAATACGGCCCTGGAAGAGAACCCCAGAAATCTCGCCAAACGCTAGGTAAAAATTAATCCAAAGCGCAAAATCCAGCGCCCTGCAGCATACAACAACCGCCATAGACTGGTCCTATAAACCTGAAACAGATGAGGTGATAAAAGGGTGGACAGGAAATTTGTAGTAGAAGGGGAAACCATCCCGGCATTCCTACCGACTTGGGGAAACTACGAAAAAAGCCATGGTCAGAGTGGCCGCCACGACGAAAATAGAACCCCGAGACATCTCGAATGCGTGCCTCACACGTTACCAAAGGAGCCATCTCACTCGGTAATAATTAATATAGGAAAATATTCTATCATTGTACAAAAATGTTGCTTAAAATGTACTCCTGATGAGCGGTTCCAAATGTCTATTGTAGCCATCTCGTTTGGAACCTTGAGGCACTATTTTTAAGGTTTAAATATCAGTCTGATTATATAATAAAATTATAATAACATCCCGCCTTAAAGCAATATGTATATAAATAATATATAAGGTGTATGTAACAGTAATTGTATTAATGTTTATATTATTATCTACATGTTTAATAATATTATGGGAATGTATTACGTAATTTAACAATGTAGGAGCTGTGAGAATAGAAGCCGAAAGTTGCTATCAATGAGTTAACCTTGAGGCAATAATGAATTAGAAAGTTTAATAAAGGCTAGTAGTAATTCGTGGAACAAAATGTAATATTTAAAACAGTTTATAAATAGTCTATCAAAAACTATAAAAGCTGAAAGTTAAATAACAGTATTCTATTGCAGTAGGATTAGCCAATCAGACTTGAAATAGAGAAATTTACAAGTTTAAGCGGTAGAAGCCAGACGCTAAAAATAGCGTACCCAACCGGACGCAGGAAAGCAGCGTTCCCGAGAAGTTCGATACGTAATCAGTGAGAGACATAAAATTCATTACTGCGTGAATAATATAAAGTTTACATGTTAAAAAGTAATGAATAAATAAACTCACAGCTCTACAGTATAATATATCAGTGAAGTGTTATTTAATCGTGTGAAAGATTAATAAAAGGAGTGAAGTAAAAATTATTTGTGTAAGCCTTCATTCTTTAGCCGCACCACCCTCTGCTAAAAGATACGTGTTCCTACAAATTACTACCGATGCAGCCGAGGCATACGTATATAATATTCAAAAAAACGTTAACAATTAAAAAAGTTGATTTTTTAAACGTTGGGGCGAAGGCCACCGGAAACATTGTATCGTACGTGGGGCTGCAGCTACTTCAACTTTTGGCTCCCTAACACTGGAACTACAACCTATCACCGTACTAAACGATACACTGAGCATGTTTGGATCGAGGCAATGTATCATAGCGGTTCCGGAGAAGCACCATTAAACATCTAAAGCGGCAAAACGCTCAGGAGATGCACAATGGAATTAGCTCGGTCAGATACGTGAGTTCCAGATCGCGACACAACTGTTTCAGAACAAAGGTGGTCTGTAAAGGCCAGATTGCGATCTGATTCAATTATTTTGGCACTTGCACGATTTCATCCCATCGTGCATTCACCACATTGTTGTAGAACAACGCGCAGCAAGGCAAATTCCATGGCATGGCTTACAGTCAATATCATTTCTAAACGGACATCTTTAGTAGTTACTGTCCACGCAATTAAACTGCGGATTCACAAGAATGCTCACTGGCAGGGAAAATACGTATACAATAAACGAAGCCCTTCTAATAAACCTTCTGTTTGGAGAAATATTTGATGTGTAAAACGGAATATCACTAAGGGAATAATACACTTAAATGACCTCTCTTATCTTTATTAGTGGCTATACAAACTATTCTTACTAAAGCTTATTTTTATGTCAGCTACATTTTAATTCGAATAAACATTTGCAGAAATAGCTACATTACACATTTCGTTATAGATACAAAGGTAACAGCGATAGTCAAATATTTAAGAACTGGACGCTATATGCTGGCCTTAAAATCCCGTACTGTTGCCATGCAATCACGAGAAACAAGTGAATGTTGAAAGGGCTTTAAAAGAATGACAAAGAATGAACAGTTTGCTCCATTAGTAACAGATATCTCAAACAGTTTATGCCAGAAAAAAATGTAGGTGGAATAAATTGTACGTTTCAAAGTGATTTGCATTTTTTGTGTATAAGTTTTCATGTGTTGCTTAAAGTTTACAGCTTATACAAGATTATAGAAAATTCCTTCCGAATGAACAGGACTCCATAGGCTATTTCCAGAAAATTCGAGATATAAATTTTATTTTGCATGTAAACATCTTTTAATATGTGGTTTAATTAAAATCGTTAGCCATTTTTAGAAAATCAAAATTTTCGAAAATTGTTCCCTGTAAAGGGTAGTTTACGGTGAGTAGATTTTCTTAAAAAAAATTTCTGGAAGCATATTGGAATACTGAACCCAAATATCAAGCTTAGTATTTATGCGACTTCTAGTTTTTCAATTACTCTGTTCACAGACACTCACACGGACATTTTTTATAAAAATGCTTTATTTGGATTCAGGGGGCTTCAAAATTTGTATTTAGGGTGAAATCCCGAATTCGTATTTGTTGGGTGGAATGCAATACCTTCTCTACCTACTATGTGTACGTGGTAGAGAAAGTAAAAGTGGAGAGTCGGTTAAATACCAAACTTGGTATTTAAGTTCAGCATTTTCTAAGGATGGGACTCAAGGAACTCCCCCAACCGAAACTGTCCTTTACATGGAACAGTTTTCCTTATTTTTTATTTTCTCAAAAATAGCTCAAACAATGGGGATTAAAATATAGGGTTAAGATATTTTCCTGATAAATAAAATGTATATCTTGAATTTCCCTAGGTTAGCTTGCGAAGTCCTTTTCATCCTGAATGCATTTAGTAGAGTTGGCAAAACGTAACAGATAGCGAAATCTTACTAAAAAAAAGTAGATATTGTGACTTTGTCCTGTTTTGTTTTTATTAGTTCAATTTCACTAGGAGTTCAGTTCACTGTCACTTCACTGATGTGAAGTAGTTCATTTCTCCGTCGCTTCAATTCTTTCGTGACGCAACGTCTTCACGCAGGATGGTTCACTTTACTTCGGAGTCAAACACAAAGACTTCTACAACCCGTCGCTCCACAGTAGCACTCGCTGCACGGAGAATTCCTCTTGATCTCGCACAGGAATCTTCCCCGCCTATTCGCTCACTCACTGGCTGACCGACTCAACTAACATTCAACTCGCACTCGACTCCACTCTCAACTAACTCCCTAGAGAGCGTTCACTTATATAGTCAGTGGAATATTTCCACAGGGTTCTCCAACGTTCTAGAACTATTTCGACACACTTTCTGGAGGAGGGCAGAAGAAGGTTCTAACTATCTGCCGATAGCGTACTCGGTGTTTACGCAGGCAAGCGGCACTTATCTTGTTTACTCTGACCGCCCGGCTCCGACCCCCCGATAACCTTGGGCCAAAACCGTTGCCCACATTGTTAAAGCGTACAATTTATGTTGAATAAAGTGGTTAGTTCGTTTTCATATCTACCTTCTCTACTACGTACTTACAATAAGTAGAGGAAGTATTGTATTGCATCAAAAAATTCGATATCGAAATTTCTTTGGAAATACAAGTTTTGAGGCTTCCTGAGTCCAAAATAAGCATTTTAGGAAAAACAAAGTCCGTGTGTGCGTCTGTGTATGTGTGAATAGCATAACTCAACAACGAAATGTCCAATAAATAGTATTAGGTTCAGCATCTTGAAGATGGGACGCGAATATCTTCGGAAAATCACCTTACCTCAATACCTTCTACATACAGGATGTTTGAAATTTTGGGTTTTCTCAAAAATGGATCTAACTATTTTGATTAAAGTACCACACATTTAACCTATTTGCATGGCAAATAAAATGTATACTTTTAATTTTCTGAAAATCGACTGTGAAGTCCTCTTCATTCGTAAGGAATTTTGTATAATTGTGTTTAACTGGTAAACCCTAAGAGATAGACAAAACGTACGACATCAAAAATGTATATCTCTTCAAACCACACAATTTATTTCAACTAAAATATTTTGTGTCATCAGCCGTTGCTGATTGTTTTGAATTTTTTACTACATTGTTTTTTAACCTATCTTTATTCACTTGTCTTTTCTTTTTCGAAGTCATTTAAAAATCATATATCTACTAGGTTATAAATATCTGAATATGAATTCAGTTTTTTATGTCCACTTGTATCTACAATGAAAACTATTTCTGCAAAGATCCGTCTCGAGTACGTGATGGAAATAAAATCTGTAAAGTGTAATGAAAACTCATCTCGATTAACAATAAATAGAACAATAAGCTTTTGTAAGAATAGTTTGTAGAAGAGCGAGTGGAGAAACTCATGGGAGTACACTCAGATTTTAAATATTATTGTCTGTGTGTATATGTATATGCATTATGTATTACAATCCGTTCCCCAAAAGAGGGATGGGCTATAAGGGAAACATTTAAAAGTTCCAAACGCGTCATTTATTACGGAGGGTGCCCCACTTAAGGTCGGACGTTTTTGAATCACCCTCCCACTCCTGTCATTGGTCAAACTGCTGTTTATTATTGCATCAGCTCACTGCGAGTGCCAGCTGTCTGCTGGGTCAGTCTGAGGCAAAGTTTACGCGTAATGGCTTCAACAATCACTGACTTGTGGCAGGGGTACATTGTTGGGCTTTCCGATGCCGGTTGCAGCCTCTCGATGATAGTGGAAAAGTGCAAACAAAAAGGTCTTACCATAAGTAAGTCGTGTGTGGGGCGTATAACACAACTGCATAAAAATGGATTCCCACCTGAGGCTCAGTATGCAAAAAGGCTAGCAAGAAAAAGGTCACAACCAACATGACCTAAAGCAGTAGTAGCCAAGGTGAGTGCAACAGTGACTCAAGAAAACCCACCAACCCAAAGAAGCATTTCCAGCCGCATTGGAATATCCAACGGGACCGTCTATCGGATAATACACAGCAATTTGGGTCTAGAACGGCGCCACAAAGTACGTGGACACGTGTTGAAAGAGCGGCACACTAACGCTTCACTAACACAAGAAAACTCTATGAACACAACCTGGAAGGTGGCAGTGGCAATGGGTGGTTTGTTTATTGAAGCATAGATTTATCAAGATGACACAAAAAACCCTGAGCCATTTATTACCGTCAAGTGGGCCAAAAGGGGCGCTCCAACTTTATTCGGGAGATCAAGGAAATGTTTTCCAAGGGATTCATGGTGCTTGAGGTTTATTGCTCTCGGGGGAAACTCGCAATCACAGAGTTGCCAACAATGTAAAAATTAATGCAGCCTACTATCAAAGGAATGTTATGGAACCAATTTTTGATGAAGAGATTCCTCGGCTGTACGGTGAGGATGCCCCAAATGTTTGGATCCACATGGATAAAGCATCCAGTCACACTTATCGGTGGTCTTCCCAGCATTACTACCACCGGAAAGCTATGCAAACGGGTGTCAATGTGATACCATCAGATACATCGCCAATGGATTTTTGCAGATTTGGTCTGCTGAAACAGCGCCTTGTTTCTCGGCGTCCCACCACAATTGAAGGATTCTGGAAAGTCTGCCAGGAGCAGTGGGCTAACATCCCCCTTCCTGTTCTTAGACACAGCCCTCTTCAATGGAAATTGCGCTGCAGAGCCATAGTTAAAGCCCGTGGAAACCACACTGAACACATTAAGTGGTGGCGAAAGGGAATCTCGCCATGAAAAAACATAAGCAAAAACGTCGAGCTTAAGTGGGGCAACCCTCCGAATTGGGTTTTGTTTTAACATAATAAAAGTTCGTAAGCAACTTTTTTTGAAAAGTTTTGTTATAAAATTTACAAAGGATGAATATTTTGGGAATTATACCAAGCTTTCTGCAGCAATATTCCATATTAAGCCAGTTTTATAAAATTTAGAAGGTATGAACATTTTGTGAATTATACAAAATTTTTGCAGAAATATTCCCATTTTAAGACAGTTTTGTTGTAAAAGTTAGAAATGATGATTTTTTTTAGGAGTTTACCTAATTATCTACACCGATATTCCCATATTAAGCCAGTTTTTTTATAAAATTTAGAAAGTATAAACATTTTGTGAATTATATCAATTTTTTTACACTGACATTCCCATAACTAAGCCAGTTTTGTTATACAATTTAGAAAGGATGAATATTTTAGGAATTTACCAATTTTTACACTGATATTCCTACATATAGGCAAATTAGGTCCTTATAGTTTTCCCCATTTATTGTCAATATCATCTGTGTTATACTGTTAAAAGGGTATAATTCTGGTTGCATAACATGCATAAGAAACAGGAAAATATTGTGTAATTCTTTTACCCATGTTTTAGGTTACGTTAGCATCCCAGAGAGGCAATTTTATTATCAGTCCTCTGCAAGTGCTGTTCATGGAAATTCCAGTTTTTATATACTAATATTTTGGCTAGCATTTAAACGGAAAAATCCTTGGATACCAGGAAATATAAAATATGTCAACGATTTACTGGACAGAGTGTAGGTGATAGGTTCCAAGAGCGGCATTATGAAGAAGCCTGAATGCATTGCTTTGGAATTTTAAAGTTTTTTTTACCTACTGACATTGACAAAATGGGGAAAATATATCCCTGGCAAGGGAAGCATTTTTATTTGACGAGAGGGATAAATGCCCCCGCATCTCCCGTTATTCCAACTCTGATTTTAAGGTATTCTACAAATTATTCATACAGAAGTTCTTTTCCTGGCCACTTCATGCTAAAGCTAGAATAAACTTTTAGAACGTTGGATTATTCATTCATAGACTTCTCCAATACTTTAGAAGAGTGTGATGTCTAAGGCTTCTAGTAGCCTTCAAATAGAATTATAGGAATCTTCTATAAGTAGTTTAACCACTATTACTTTAAAAAATATTTAAAGTATTATTCACAATGTTTAAAGTTCGTCAATGCATCCCCGAAAACTCTATACCTTTAAACACAGGTAAAATATTAAATTGGGGGTTATTTATGGACCTTCTAAGCTACTATGGTTCTTAGCATCCTATTCTACAGTGGGTATGAAAGATCTGAAATTTTACTCAGAGGCCTCTCTATCAGCCTTGAGGTTATTTTACGTGCCGTAAATCTACGACAAGGGACCACCGGCTTTTGCTTTCTCAACCAAGGAAACCATGCTAAGGATTTTTACGCCCGAAAAAAAAATCAATAAATTGAATCCGCGATATCGGGAACCAGAGGTATGGTACACCTAGACCATTACTTTTAAATCACTTCAAATTGTCTACTTATTTTATTCATATTATATAGGTCACGTGCTACACATTTCCATCATGAGTAACTGTATTTGAATGACTATATCTGGTAAATATTCCGCTTTGTGTATTAAAACGGTTCACTGAATTTTATAATTGATAGTTTTGTGCATTTTTAAAACTAGCTGCTTTAAAGTAATATTTAGAACTATTACAGTGATTATACTTGCTTTAGTTTTTTTAAGTATTCATCATGACCTACTTCTAGAGAAGATAACTAATGTTTTGGTGTTGTAAATCTGCTATCAGGCATGCTATAGGTGGGCTGTAATCTCAAAAGCAACATTTGAAACCATTAGATGTGGATTCGGATTTGGTTTCAGCAACTCCATATTCTCACATGAATTCCACGTAAAACGAGGAACTACCCTCAATGACCATAATAACACAAAGTGCAAATTTACACTGGTGTGTTTGAAGTGGAAACATATTCGTAAAGTCTACCTGAATTTTTTGTTATCTAGGATTGCATTTCTACAACTGTGCAGCAAAGTCATTTTCAATTACTTTTACGTAAAAATGAGTTCGTGCTATTTCAGTTTCATTCATTGAATGTACATTTACTTTATTTAATGTGGTTCTCACTCTACAAAGTTAAATAGGCTAGATATTTCAGAAAATGTTATGCTGTGATAGTTACGTAGATAGTTACTGCTTGAAGTGTAATGTGTGTTGGAACTCTGATAGATCCTTCTCTAACCTCTATCGCCTATTAGTGGGTATACAAATTATTCTTACAAAGTTTATTTTTCTACCTACTTCATTTTAATCAAGATAAACCTTTCTGAAAATAGTTGCATTACACATTTCATTATAGATACAAAGGTAATAGCGACAGTCCAGTGTTTTACAACGCTATACGTTGGCCTTAAAATTCCATACTCTTCCCATGAAATCGTGAGAAACAATTGAAAATCGATAGGGCTAAGTATGGCTAAGTATGGAAATAATTCGAACCATTAATAACGGATATCGTGAAAAAGGCTGAACCCAGAACAAACGTTTATTTGATATAAATTGTGTTTTAAAATATCTATAATTTTTCCGTAGTACATTTTCGTCTATCACAAGATTACACAAACTTCTTTGGAATGAAGAAGACTTCAGTCTCTTCCCAGAAATCTTATATACACTATGTGATCAAAAGTATCCGGACACCCCCGCAAACATACGTTTTCCATCTTAAGTGCATTGTGCTGCCACCTACTGCGTGCTAGTCATTATCCGCGATCTCAGTAGTCATTAGACATCGTGAAACAGCAGAATGGGATGCTCCGTGGAACTCACGGACCTCGAACGTGGTCAGGTGATTGGATGTCACGTGTGTCAGAAGTCTGTACGCCAGATTTCCACACTCCTAAATATCCCTAGGTCCACTGTTTCTTATGTGATAGCGCAGTGGAAACGTGAAGGGATATCTACAGCACAAAAGCGTACAGGCCGACCTAGTCTGTGTACTGACAGAGATTGCCGACATTTGAAGAGGGTCGTAAAGAGGTATAAGCAGACATCTATCCAGGAATTCCTAACTGCATCAGGATCCACTCCAAGTACCATGACAATTAGGCGTGAGGTGAGAAACCTTGGATTCCATGGTCGAACGGCTGCTCATAAGTCACACATCACGCAGGAAAGTGCCAAACGACGCCTCGCTTGGTGTAAGGAGCGTCAATATTACACATCAATATTACACACTGAACAGTGGCAAAAAGTTGTATGGAGTGGCGAATCACGGTACACAATGTGGCGATGCGATGGCAGGGTGTGGGTGTAGCGAATGCCCAGTGAACGTCATCTGCCAGCATGTGTAGTGTCAACAATAAAATTCGGAGATGGTGTTATGGTGTGTTCGTGTTTTTCCTTGAGGGGGCTCCCACCCCTTGTTGTTTTGCGTGGCACGATCACAGCGCAGACCTACGTTGATATTTTAAGCACCTTCTTGCTTCCCACTGTTGAAGAGCAATTCGGGGATGGCGATTGCATCTTTGAACACGATCGAGCACCTGTTCATACTGCACGGGCCGTGGCGAAGTGGTTACGCGACAATAACATCCCTGTAATGGACTGGCCTGCACAGAGTACTGACTTCAATCCTATAGAAAATCTTTGGGATGTTTTGGAACGCCGTTTTCGTGCCAGGCCTCACCGACCTACATTGATACCTCTCCTCAGTTCCGCACCCCCTGAAGAATGGGCTGCCATTCCCCAAGAAACCTTCCAGCACCTTATTGAAAGCATGCCTGCGAGAGTGAAGCCCAAGACTAAGGGTGGGCCAACCATATTGACGGATGGAGGGTGCCACGAACTTGTACGTCATTTTCAGCCAGGTGTCCGGATACTTTTGATCATGTAGTGTATATTTTATTTGTCATGTAAATATCATCAATATATGGCATTTTAATCAAAATGCTTAGCCATTTTTGTAGAAAACTCGAAGCATGTTCACAGATATATACATACGCAGAGACACAATGCTTCTTTTTGGATTCAAGGAACCTCAAAACATGTATTTCCGGTAAAATCTCGATATCTAATTTTTTAATGGAATGCAATACCTTCTCTGCCTATGTTCGTGGTAGAGAAAGTAAAAATGGATGGCTGCCTCATAGCTATTAAATGTCTGATCACTTACCGTTTCAAAGTATAATGCTTAAAACGCAGGAAAGTGTTAAGGCACTATGGCTAATACTTTGGAAATGGCTAAAGTCTAAGAAACGTTTTTGTTTCATATAAATTGTACATTATAAGCAGGTCTACAGCTTTGCTGTGGTGATCACATGTCTGTAGTTTAATTTTCCCAATTACATACAATTCTATTGAGCTGAGGAGTATTTAATTTTATTTATTTATCTGCCCATTAAAATTACATTAATTCATGGCATTGTCAAGTAAAGGTGGACCGACACCCTTCAGTGACCATGAAATAACCTCAACACACCTTTATGCCATTAGCTGTGCCAAACGACTACTTATTGAAATATGTAAGAAGATATAGTCAACAGTCAGCAAACTGCGAGATGTTCGGGCTGGATCCACCAACTTCTTTGAAACTCTCCGAACAATTGAACGTCGAGAACAAAAAGTAATTACTCTCTCAGAATTGGTCACTCAAACTGACATACATATTCATAACTAATAAAGAACCACTACAAAATGTGAGACAAAATGCAACACTCACTATGCAACACATCCTGCTGCAATGTCCAGAATACACCAGATGGACCCCTTGGCTGGCTTCAGTGACCTACCAAGTGCTCTGAATAACCGCCAAACAACGAAAAAGACTTCGATGTGTATAAGAATATGTAAACTATATGAATTATTGTAAAGTGTAAACGTTTACATTTTGCAATTTAACATAATGTTCTCGATCACCTGAGGTTAAAACGTCCTGATATGACCTGCTGTTAAAGCGATCCAAAATAAATCGAATTATAAAAATCTGATGGGTTACACTCACATGACTCTCTCTACTCTTGTACAAACTATTTTTACAAACTCTTACTCTTCATCTATTTCATATTAATCCAATAGAAATTATTGTGGGCGGAGCAAAACAAGTATAAATTAAGACGCACAGCTGATTTCTTCGCACATAGCCCAAGTAAAAGCAGGCCACATGACCTGCGAAACGTCAGCAATCAACGCCTTATGACGCGGCCTACAACGGAAGAGCGCAGAATAATAATGGACACCGGCCCTGGAAGCGTTCGCAAACATTTAATCGAGATAAACATTTGCAGAAACGATCTTTTGACATGCAAAGAGAATTACATTTTACACATAGCGACCAGTTCTAAAAATATTTGACTATCGCTTTAAGGCCTACTATGTTCTCCTTGTTTTGTATTTGCAAGGGCAATATAAGTACAGACATATCTCTTAATAGCTGGTTGCTAGGTGCAGCACCATTCTCTTTGCCACAGATTACTACTCTTTGCATATCCAAGACAAAAAAATGAATAACGAATTACCATTTGAGAAAATAAGTATTGAAAAATTTAAGGGAATAACAAGCAATATCTCGAAAATGGTTCACTCAACAAAAATGTATATGACATAAACTGTGTATTTTAACGCGATCTACGTTTCTTGTGTAGTAAAATTTTGTCTATCTCTTATGGTTTACCAGTTATGCAAAAGTCGTTCATAATGAAGAATATTTTTGGAGACATTCCCAGAAAATTCAAGATATACATTTTATTTGTCATGAAAATATCTTAAACATATGATATTTTAATCAAGGTCGTTAGTCATTTTAGAGAAAATTAAAATTTTAGAAAAATGTTCCATGTAAAGGGTAATATGGGGTGGGTGGAGTTTCTTGAAAACTTTCGTGTCGCATCTATGAAAGATACTGAACCTAAATATCAAGTTTGGTGTTTATCCGACTGTTCGTTTCTGAGTTATGTTGTTCACAGACAAACACACAGAGACACACACGGACATGTTTCCAAGAATGCTTTTTTTGGATTCAGGGGGTCTCAAAACATGTATTTCCGGTGAAATCTCGGTATCGAATTTTTGGTTGGAATACGATACTTCCTCTACTTACTATACGTAGTAGAGAATGTAAAAAGTAGTAATAAAGACGTAAAGATGGAGTGCAAAAGACTCCGAGGAGTGCAAAAGAACGTACATAATACAATACAATACATTAAGCCCTGTCTGTGTACATTCCTGCTTTTACAAGCCATAGCAAAGAAAATGTATGCACAGGTTTTGTCCTGAAGCTAAAGCCTCTTGTACAAAAAAGCGCCACAGAAAATCTCACTGCACCTTGGTCTACGTCACATTATTTATCGTTGTACGTGGCCTTGCGAAGCCATGGCCATTTCATTGGTTGCTTTACGCCACGGTGCAAGGGTGCGCCAGTCCCTCTGCTGAATTACTACACCAATAACCACAACAAAGGTTAATAGCGTAGAAACAAAATATATGTTTACGCTCTGGATCGTATTAGTTAAAGGAGAAAGAGGTAGAGTGAGTGCATTCAGTTTGTTATACAGACCTCTTATCGTGATTGGTAGCCCATACCGGTTAGTTGAGGACACGCCTTTGAAAGCGTTAAAAGCTAAGGGAAAACTTAATGTATAATTTGTAGTGGGAGAAGATTATCAGGGGGTGCAAATTAAAGCTTGAATGGTATTCATTAAATACATAGCAAGACAGTGCTTTATAACAAAAAAAATAAACAGAACTGTATTCTCACAGTGATATCAATGCTTGTTGCTGCATAGAAGCAAACATAACTAAATAATAAATAAAACAGCATGTTTTCCCTCTAATTCAACCTATAATTGGCTAATATACCTTTACTAACATATCGCTGATCATAAGAATACAATAGGATTATAGACAAAAATATAACCCAATTTTATTGCCATAATATGTATGTCATATTCGGTAAAACATGCACATATACACATTCATCTCTGTTTTGTAAACATGATCAATCAATTGTAACAATAGAGTAATTTGCATTCAGTAAACGAATATCACCATCTGCGGATGTTTTACGGGGAGTGACTACTTTCTGACGGGTATATAGACCGTCTTCCCTACTTTCCTGGAATATTTTTATCTAGTAATTTACCATAACAATACTTTTATGCACTGCCGTTGCAATTGTTGTAACAGTGCAACCAGCCTCCCACATACCCACAATACGTCTACGAGTAATTTCGCTAGTACACGGCATGACTGGTTCTGAGACAATAAACATGTTTTGGTTTCAATAACCAGAAAAAGTAAAGGCATCAACCTCCCCTCTTTTCCCCCTTATTGCCTTGTTATCAAGCCACCACGCTCTGAGATAGGTAAGATGAAGGACACGCTTCAAAAGACCCCAGAAAATGATACAAAGTCCGCCGAAGATTTTCTTTGGCGCTCTGTGTACATGATCAAACTTTCTTTTTTTTCAATTCAAGAGTTTACAAGAAAAATTGTTAAAAGTTTTTCAACATTTGACAAGCTTGGACAAGACTTACAAGAACTGGTGGGATTTTACAATGCCATAAATGTTTATTTACATTGCCAAACTGAACCTCTTCAAAACACACCGATAATTTATCACGTGCAGGTAAATTACTATTAGCGTTACGATATAACGAATTACAATGAAACGTTGTTCCCTACGTAATATTACACAGCACTTTCACGTATTATAGCCCATGAAATCAGATTACGATTAAAGAGTACAATGGAAATAATACAACTTGATAGATTAACTACACTATATAACATTGCATTAATGCATTGTTGTACACCTCGGGAATCCTCCCGGAAATTTCCTCATATTCTTGTGGTAATCCAGGAAGCCCGCGACGTACAGACATGGCCTGTTTTCGTACAACCAAATCAGCTCGCATATGAGATCCATTGCTCAGGCAGCCATTTTTGTTTACTTTTCGATTTCAGTCATGTTGAAGATTTCGTGATGCACTGTAAATAGTCGCATTTCATTGGCCAAAGCCATGAAATCATTGTCAAAGCGTTGATCGTTTAGAACATGTCCTTAGCTTTTCATGAGTATTGGAAGCAATCTGCGATATTGTGACATCTCTTGGAAAATATTGTAAAGCATTGAATTTGACAACAATCTGATCGTGTACAAGAGGCTCTATATGTACAGAGTTTTGCTGAATAGAAGAATGTAGTAATGCATAACACACAAAACGTAACAATACTAAACCTTATTCATTTAGAAATTCATCTACTGAATAATACAATCCTTGAACACTATTTGTTTTTTCAGTTCCTTTAAGCTGTTTTAAATCTCTTATTTCCTGTATGAAGAAGTATACTTTTATATGTCATGCCAATGTCCTCGACTTAAGATATTCAAATCAAAATCTTTATAGCCAGTTTTGAAAATACGTGTTACATTCACATAAATTTCTCTGCTCCCTCTCGTTAGTTTTATAAAGCTTCTACAGCTATTCGTACAAAATCTTATTTTCTCTCTGATTCATGTTATCGAGATAAACGATTCCAGAATTATTTTCATTGCATATTTTGTTGTAGAGGACGCAGGAAACGGAAGCGATTGTCACATGTTTAAATGCGGATACTCCTTCCATAATATCGCGATTAACAGTTGAATGACCGAGCGGAATGGCTCAGGCGGTTTCGTCTGTGGCTCATTCGGGAGGTCGTGGGTTCGGTTCCCGTAGCCGACCTTGCTGACCCATGGGTTTTCTTTCAGGATTTTCCCGGGTCGGCAGGCGAATGCTGTGAAGGATTCTTACATCCCTCGTTTTTCCTGTCCCTCCATTTCATCTCCATTCTCATTTCACTTCATCTTTCATACGTTGGTTTCTTTGAGGTTTGGGAGTGTGAGCAATGGTGTTTCGGTACAATATGACCTCTTATTGACTCTCTCCGTCCCTCGACTTTGGCTGGCTGTCGGGGGTATCTGGACCACCTTGAGGGTCTTGGACATCCTCTGTGCAGGATGGGGTCCCCGGTCTGCCTGTCCGTCTGTCTGGAAAACGTAGGGACCCTGCCATTCCTGTACCGTTCGGATTCCGGCACCTGGCTCTCCTCTCGCCTCATCCTTCCTCCCGGGGACGCCCCCTTGGACACACATAGGTACAAAATCCCCTATGTTGATCAGTGCCGAGATCCCTCCGTAGCCAATCCAGTACAGCAGTTGAATGCTAACAGCACTTCACAAACTAACCAAGTATTGTCAAATTCAAAGCAACAAAAACGAATGTTTCGGTAATGATTGATACCACAATAAAATTTATTTGAAATAAATTGCGTTTAAAGAAATGTACATTGTTTGTCTAATACGTTTTTGTCTATATCTTACGGTTTGTCCGTTATATAAAACTATACAAAATTCCTCCCGAATGAAGAGATTTTTACACGCTATTCCCATAAAATTCAATTTTATTTTTCATATAAATGTCTTAAATATGTGGCATTTTAATCAAAATCGTTAGTTATTCTTGAGAAACTTAAAACCTTCTAAAAATGTTCCATGCAAATGGTAGCTTGTGGTAGGAGCTTGTATATATGATATTTATCATTCTTTTCGTTAGTTACGTGTTCACACATATATAGATACATACGCGGATCTTGTTCTAAAATTATTCTTTTGGATTCAGAGGTCTCAAAATATATGTTTTGATGAAATCTCGATATCGATGGAATACAACCATTCTCCACCTACCAGGTACGTGGCAGAGAAAGTAAGAAAGTAAAAGGTAACGCAGTTATTTCATGTAAAGCTTTGTTGACATAGAGGAATTTCCTTGAAAGTGTTCGCTTTACATCCTTGTTGGCGTTAAGGCTAAAAGGTTACCAGGAAAAAGGAACTAATTTAGATCACCCCAACATGCACATGAGGGTGTCGTAACTTGAAGAAAGGTTAATTATTGCTGTCCCACGCATGGTACATTATGGCTTACACAAATTATAATTTTTACTTCACTCCATTTATTAATCCTCCACACGATTAAATAACACTTCACTTATACAGAGAACTGTGATATTATTTTATTAAATAATTGCACTTTTTAAACACGTAAGCTTTATAATACCCTCGCCGTAATGAATTTTCATCTCACACTGAATACGTATTAAACTTCTCGAGGACGCGTCTCGCGTCCAGTTAGGAACGCTGTCTACTAGCAACTGACTTCTGAATTTGTACAATTTGCCCCATTTCAGTTTCTGATTGGCTAATCTTACTCCAATAGAATACTTTTATTTAACTTTAAGGTTTTCTAGTATTTTATTAGCTATTTATAAACTGTTTTAAAAATATGACATCATTGTTTCCAAGATTTACTAGTAGCATTATTAAACTTTTTAATTCATTGTTGCTTCAAGGTTACCACTTGTTACCTCATTGTTAGCAAATTTTGACCTATATTCTCACAGCTCCTACATTATTAAATTACGTAATACATTCACATAACATTATTAAACATGTACACAATAATATAAACATAATACAATGACTGATACATACATTTCATATATATTATATTATACATATATTACTTTAAGGCGGGCTGTTATTATATTATATAATTAGACTGAAATTATTTAAATGTTAAAAATACTGCCTCAAACTCACTGGCAGTGAATGTCCGGCACCTTGGTGTGGAATTTAAGGGGAAGGAGTGGATATTATACTATACTGAAAAATTGCATAACACACATTATCTTTACATACCTGGCGACTCTACATATTGAACAAAGGAAAAAGGGTGGAGGGAGATGCCACTAAACCGTAGGCCGGCCACACACACGTCTGGCTCCAACGAACACTTCCAATAGAGTGACGCTTCCTTACCTCCACCAACGTGCCTAGCCGAAAACCAGACAGGGTTGACGTCATACCCGACAACTTCAAAGAGATCTTTCCCTTTGGTGTGATCCGCACCAAAAGGAAAAACCGTTAAGCCGAAATAACACAACAATGTTACGTCTGGTAGCAACAATACAATAAAATTAATAATACGCCACAATATCCCGAGAGGGAGAATTTGAATCTCGGTCAGAATGAGCTACCTGGTAAGATACTTCTCCGATTTTCCTTACCCAGATTCTTGTGCTCATATGAACATTAATTTCATTATATTCGTTCATTATCCAATATTACCTGCTCGCTTAGAGATTTTTAAACTTGAAAAACGCACATTTTGTAAATAGTTAATTATGACACTAGTATTAGAAGTGGAGTTTTATTTTACGAGTAGGAATGCTTGGGGAACGAAGCAATGGGCAAAACAAAATCATGTGTGTTCATACACTATTATTTTACAGCCCTGAAAATATCCAACTAAAATTTGTGTGGAGATAGCAGCCTACATTCGGACATACGCAATGGTGAGCTCTAATTTGTTGTTGTTTGGCCTTCACAACCATCACATAACATTCTATAGCATATATAGCTGTGGCAAAAATAACTGAACCGAATAAGTGTAACAGTTGTATTAATAACCACTTATTTTGTGTAATATCATTATTATTCCTTTCTTGTAGTTGGGATGTTGACTGTACATATGTTAGGATTCGTAATATTAATTCTTTATGCAGATAAAGTACGAGTACCATTGGTGTTAATATTATTGATTACATTATTTGGATTGTAAACATTGGAATTCATTGGAAGAATCTGTGAACATTTTCTGTTCTCATGAATTTAGATTCATTCAGATAATCAGCCATTACATTATTCGATACAAGGCCTCCGCTATAATTTATATAATTTCAATCACGAGAAACACGGGTGGAAACATTGAAGTCTTACAAAACTGAGTGTTGTAATCTTCAATTTCTAGAGTTAGTGGCTCGTGCTAAAAGCTTTATTTTCAGTGCAAAAATTTTTAATTGAAAAAATTATTTTCGGGAATTTAGAGATCATCACAGCGTGCATTTCGATATCCAAGTTTTGAATCGTACTTTCTCCACGTTAGGTGAGAGGTAGAAGAAATAATAACTCCATAAGTTTTAGTTGAAGTGTAGAGAAAACTAGTGCAGATGCAGTGGACGTACCCTGTCTGTTAAACGTATATTCGCTCTATGATTACTTTATAAGGAACAGCCTGTGAGTCGGAGAGTTATTTATTTTTCCTGCCTTACCTCATAATAGGCTCCAAGTAGAAAACTGTGTATTGAAAACTAAAAACACGTTTCCGGTTTCGTGGTAGAAAGGTTCTTCTGCCACTGAATACTTTATCGTGCCTGAACGAAGAAAGACGGTTTGTGCAGAAAAGAACTTAGCCATTCAAGACGAATTGAAGCTTCACTGCAGAGGGGGGGGGGAAAGAAGTAAATTCTAAAGAAACAGATATAGCAGCAATCAAAGCACAGATAACTAAACAAACAGACAAAAACTGAGATAGCAGCAAAATTATTTAGAAAAAATGAGATAGCGGTAAAACAAACGTTAAGAAATAAAATATCCTACTGCAAAAGAAATCAGGGAATATAATAAGGTCAGAGAAAAATAATTAAAATAGCCGTGGAGGAAACCTAAAAGAATTCAGGAAATGTTGATTAAACAGTGGGATAAATTTGAATGTATTTAAACATTACGGATGCGTTTACAAAGTGTTGAATATCAAATATGACAAATACAGGAAACTGAAAGATTTAAATACAAATTTAAAGTTATGGCATTCAGAGGTTATTTTCTTCTTCCTCTTTCTTCTTTAACTTCTTCCTCCCTTCTCTTTGTAAGATTTGCACCCCCAAGGAGTTAGAAGCCAATGCTTGGGCCAGAAGCCTGTCGAGGAGCAAGCAAACTCTAGATCATAGGTTATCCAGAATGGGTGGTCAGCCTAAGGCAGTATTTTATATCACAAAATGCTCTGAATGCCAGAGTGATTATAGTGATTAATATTATTGTATAGACATGCTTTTAGATGTTTCTTAGCCATAAGGACTTATTAGGAAATAAGTTTGCATTGCCTAACTGAAACTGACAATAGAAGTTCGGTAACAATAAACTGAGAGGGTGAGTTGTTTGTCACCAAGAAGAGAAAGCCGGAATTGAGGTCGCAGGGTAGCGTGTCTTTTTCAGAAATGGAGGGAATATTTTCCCTAGAGTATATATGTCAGTAGTAATGATTGGCTGACCAAAAGAGACGCTAAAGTTGGCGCAATTTGGTAACCAATAGGAGCTATATTAGAATTTTTTGGCAATTCGAGATAGAGTATATATTCTCGAGACATAAGGAAGTATCACACACTTCTGAAGAATCTCTCACGAGGTACACGTCGCAGAGTTAAGATACTAATATAAAGTATGCGAAGTAATTGGTTTGCGGCAATGTATACAAATTAAATATGTCAATTACTAACTTAAACTAAGCGTGACGGCAATAAGCGATTCAGAAGTTTATATCAGTGTTATCTTACAGCAACAACTCCTTTCCGTTTACACACCCTGCTAAGAGATACTTGCTCGACTGAGTTATAATAGCTAGCCGGAGGACAAAGAACCCAAATTTAAAAATAATAAAACAAGAAGCGCCCGACAAATAAAGATAAAACAAGTCACTGAGATACTGCGACAAGCCCAATGCTGGTATGGCGATAAAGAAGGAAATGAAATGCAGTGATGAAAGGGGTGATAAAAAAAATCGGGTATCAAATTATCCAACTCAGTACTCGCCAATCGACCGAAGAAAACCGCGGGAAAAGCTTAAAACATGGAATTAATTGTTCTTCCACACAAGCCGTGTGTTGAACAAGATTGGAAAGGTAGGTTCAGACGACTGAAAAATTCAATGCCATAGCCGGGATTTGAACCACGAATTTTAGCCGGACGGAGACCGGAAGATCCGTGGTTCAAATCCCGGCAATAGCATAACCTTTTTCAGCCGTCTGATTCTACCTTCCCAAGCTTAAGCTATACTGGTCGTCCCCTGGGGTTTTTAAGCCCGGACCTTCCGAATGCGAGTCGCAAACATTACCGCAGCGCCACCTCTCTCGGTTAAGCTCTTTTCTAATAAATTATGTTAGTTTAGGATTAAATGCGTGAGAAGTAGGGTGGACAAAAATTTCACTGATTTTTGGTTGCAATTGTGGCAGTATTTTATATCACAACACTGTGAATGCCAGAGTAATTGTAGTGTAAATGAACATTATTGTATGACAATGATTTGAGATGTTTGTTAATTATAAGCATTGTTAGGAAACAAGTTTACACGGCCTCACTGAAACTGACAATAGGAGCGGATAACAATGAGGGAGAGGGTGAGTTGATTATCAGTTAGAAGAGACAAACAAATGACGTCAGATTAGCGCGTTTTTCTTTAGAAATGGAGGGAATATCTTCCCTAGAGCATATGTGTTCGTAATTTTGACTGGATATAAAAATAGACGCTAACGTTGGCGCGCTTTATTAACCAATAGCAGCTAGATTATAATCTTAAGGCATATCGGGGTGAGGGAGTATAAATTATGAAGCCAGAGACGGGTAACGCCCAGTTTAAGAGAATCATTCGCGGGTTACACGTCACACAGTTCAACAGAATCATACACAAGTTACACGTCACTCAGTTTAAGAGAATCATTCACGCGTTACACGTCGCGCAGTTCTACAGAATCATTCACAAGGCAAACGTCGCGCAGTTTAATAGAATCATCCACGGATTACACGTCGCGCAGTTCTACAGAATCTCTCGCGTTGTAAAGTTAGTTACAAAATGTGAAATACTAGAATTAATAATGAGCGGCAGATAAGTGATTATAGTTAGATTCGAAAATATAACAGTTTCAGCCGGGCGTGTATCAAGAGTAATTATGTGAAATTAAAGAAGTGTGGCCGCAATAAAGGTGTAAAAACAAATTCCTTTATCAGTGTTATCTTTTAGTAACAACTCCTTTCCGTTTACACACCCTGTTTAAGAGATTTGCTCGACTTGTAATAATAGCTAGCCGGAGGACAAAGAACCCAAAATTCAAACTAGTAATACAATAACAGGCGCTCAGCAAATAAGATAACACGAAAGTAACCGCGACACAATCAAGTGCTCCAAAAATAAACATACTCCAATTATACGACTCCAAGACAACATTCTCAGAACTTTGCGTTAACGTGATCGTTCGAGTATGCTTATAAGTAACGTTCTGATTATACCAAGTACGTTACAACAGTTAAGGTTGCTATACGCTGACCTTAAAATTCCATACTGTTTCCATGGAACCGCGAGAAACAACTGAATGCTGAAAGGACTTTAAAGAATGACCAAGAAATAAAAAACTCTAACCTTTAATAACGGATATCTGAGAAATGTCTTACAAACTTGCCAAACGAACTACACAAAAAATATAGATCTCTTTAAAACACACAATTTACCTCAAAAAGTTTTTTGTGGCTTAAGCCATTTCTAAAATATCCGTTACTAATATTTCGAATCGTCTATTACTTGGTCACGCTCTTAGTCCAGTCAACATTCAGTTGTGTCGCGCGATTACATGGAAACGATATGTAATTTTAAACCGAACTGTACAGGGTGATTTATGAACAACTGAAACGTTTCTTTCTTTAATTATTCTCTTCGAAATTCACTCAATGCCCCAATTTTAGCACCAAATTAAGCAGAATGTTCTGGAGTTTCGATTGCCTGTCACTAGATGCGCAGATGTTCATGTTTTATTCGTAATTGTTAGTTTTATTGTCGGCAACTGTTTTTGAGATTTTGTTCTAGTCAACGTAAAAATGGAGTACACATTAAGTGAACGACTCTTCCTTGTAAAGCAATACTGGATTACGAATTCAATTACAGCATACCCGAGAGAATTTGGTGTTCGGAATCCTCCCCAAAGAAACACAATACTGGGACTGGTAAATAAATTGGAAACAACTGGATCTCTGGTGAGTGAAAAAGGCAAAACTGGATCATCTAGACTTCCCTCGGTTGTTGTTGACGTAAGAGCAGGACTGTATCAGTCACCCAAAAAATCATTAAGAAATTTGTCGCAGGAGACAAGGTACAGTTACTTAATATGTCAGAGAGCTGTGAAAAGTGCAGGCCTTAAGTCATATAGGATTACAGTTGTCCATTAGCTACAAGAATCAGATAAGGATAGACGACTGAATTATTGTCGTTGATTTCAGGCGTTCATTGTGCAAAATCCTGTCATATTGACCATCACATGGTTCACAGCTGAAGCCATTTATCCGGCTATGTGAACTCAAATAACTCAGCCTATTGGGCCAGTGAAAAACTCCACATGTTATTCATGCACCCGGTTAAAATTGGAGTTTGGTGCGCAATATCCGCACAGAGAATAGTGGGACCAACTTTTTTTAAACAATGTGAACACTACAGAGTACTTACGGATTTTCATGGAGTTTGCTGAGCAAATAGACGATGTAGAGCTGAGTCAAGGATATTTTCAGCAGAACGGCGCTACATGCCATACACCAAATGAATCCATGGCACTAATTGCAAGTTTCTTTGACGACCGGATAATTTCCAAGAACCTGTGGACATCGACACATCGCCGGACTTCTTTCTATGAGATTACTTAAAAGACAGGGTTTATGCCATACGTCCCCAAATATTGGACAACCTGAAGCACAACATTACACAGTAGATTCAAGCTATTGACAACAGAGTCCTCCAACGAGTGGCCAGCAACTTGTGTCTTATGCAGGATGGAGGACATTTTCAACATTTGCTATAGAGGTAAATATTCTCCCAAAATTCCTCTGCATTTCAGGTATAATAAGTTGTCTGTAGTTTAACTCGTTTTGAAACAGTTAAAGAAATAAGTTTTCAGTTCTTCATAAATAATCCTGTATAATGTAGTTATTTCTGCAAATGTTTATTTGGATTAAAATGTTGTAGATAGAAAAATAAGATTTAGTAAGAATAATTTGTGTACCCACTAATAACCCTAATCCGGATTCAGGAAGCCTCAGAATCTTTATTTCCGAGAAATATCAGTATCATTTTTGGTTAGATTACAATACTTTTACTTAGTAATAAAGAAAGTAAAAATCGAGGGGAAGATAATTAATTACTGTAGTGAAAGTTCAAGAAATAAGAGTCCTTCACTTTCTTTTACTCTTCTTTAGTTTGGTATTTTTAGCTGCTAATTGATGTTACTAAACATTACAGAATCTAACCCACATCTTTGGCATGTTAGTTTCGCATAGAAAGCTCTGCTACAGGCACCTCAGTTTTAACTTAATGGAATTAGTTATGAAAATGAGTAAGCAACATTTTTCTCTTTTTCATTTATACGCAAAGCAAAGCTCGCAAAAACATTGTAACTCCCGCAAAACTCGGTCTGTTAATTTAAACACTTTTTTTCACTGTGTTTACTTGCATTAAAACAAAGAGCTTGGAATTCTGGTTTGTGTAAGTTAATCCTTTTCAACATAAAACGAATAGGATGGTAAATTAATTACATGCTTAAAACAAAAATGGCACAAAAACAGAGCAAATGAAATTGTCCCTCACTCGCGCTACATGGCTGGCAGAAGCGGAGATGTTTTCGACATCATGTTTTATGTCATAAACAAGCAAAGGTAAACAAATAAAAGTGAGTAAATGCTAACCTGAAACAACAAATTTGTTTTAATTGTACACTGAAGCTTTATTAGGCCAATGGGACTGCTTCTGTTTGATGCTATAATGTGTTTGTGAACATTAACACCTGGGGTAGTAATTTGCCTTTAATATGTTGTAGCCCAAAGAATAAAAAATCACCTTTATGATTGTTAAATTTCCTATCGAAAGCAAATCATTTTGATCTATTTTTATAATAATGACACAATTTTGATATCGCACGTTACTGTCTAATTTTTCAAATTTCTCCACCCCTACTACAGTATTCCAACCAAAATTTAACAGCGAAATTTCACCGGAACCATGAACACAAACTATAAAGCTAAGATACAATCAGTTGAGGCAGTATTGCTGACCAAATATCAATAATAAGGATAATAATTCATATCAAATAATAATTTAATAGCCCTCATACTTGTAATCAATACCATAATTGATTAAAAATGCAAAATAATAGAGATTATTATAATATGTTGTCAAAAAGTGTAAGGTAATATGTGTTTATCTACTTTAGATACGCAATATGAATTTTACATTACTAAAAAAGGCGTTGTAAATCTATTCACTACCTAATTAGTTTCCTAATGAAGCTTCTACCACGCAGCGATTTTCGTGTTGCATATTGTGAACCATACATAAATGATAAAATATTATTTATTATTAACAATAATAATAAAGTCGAGATCTATTAGCAATTAATCTATCTATAACAGAATTGGTTACGTTTGCAATATCTTCGTCAGAACTCATTTTTCAAAGTTTATTTAATTCACCTACTACTCATGTACAAATCATCTATCAAATCATGCATCCCACTACACACATTTATCAACAATGTATCAATGTAGTGTAGTGTACTGTTTCAGTGATTCCTAATGGTACATGTGAAAAAAAAGCGTAATTTACCAACGTAAATAAAAAAATCTCATGAGTCACACTCGCATGACTTTCTCTACCCTTGAAAAAACTATTTTTACAAATGCTTATTCTCCATGTGCTTCAAGTTAATCGATATATCGAGATGTTAATCTTATTGCTAATTTTCTTGTAGATGCAAGGAGAATTGGTAGGCTTTAAGCGATAGTCAAATATTTTAAGAGCTGGTTGCTATGTGGAGTATTCCATTCTCTTTGCATTAACAGGACAAAAAAATGAATAACGAATTCCATTTGATAAAAAGTATCAAGTATTGAAAAATTTAAGGAAATAACAAGCAATGCCTCCAAAATCGTTCACTCAACAAATAAAATGTATATGATATAAATTGTGTGTTTTAACGCGATCTACAATTTTTGTGTAGTAAAATTTTGTCTATCTCTTATGGTTTACCAGTTATGCAAAAGTCGTTCACAATGAAGAATACTTTTGGGGACATTCCCAGAAAATTCGAGATATACAATTCATTTACCATAAAAATGTCTTAAACTTATGGTATGTTATTCAAAATCGTTAGTGCCATTTTTGAGAAAATTAAAATTATTGAAATATGTTCCATGTAAAGGGTAATCTGGGGTGGGCGGATTTTCTTGAAAAGTTTCGTGTCGCATCTCTGGAAGAGATACTATGTTTGGTGTTTATCCGACTGTTCTATTCTGAGTTATGCTGTTCACAGACAGACACACAGACACACACACGAACATGTTTCCAAAAATACTTTTTTTTGCATTCAGGAGGCCTCAAAACATGTATTTCCGGTGAAATCTGGGTATCGAATTTTTGGGTGGAATGCAATAGGTACTTCCCCTACTTACTATACTTAGTAGACAAAGTAAAAATTGATATTACGTAACTAAACTAGATAAACCGTTGTAGGATATACATACCGTAAATGCATATTACAATACTCGATTGGTTATGAAACTCGGCCTGCGGCCACGTGTGTAAATCTTCCATCTTATATTATGATATGATATATTACGATATTCGTATCGTAAATAATTTAATTGTATATACTTGCCACTGTAGCTGTTAGTTGCTGGAAAAGTACAGAAAAATAACTTATTTTTGTGTTAGGGGAGAATAAACACTAGCGCTAGCCTTGAGTTTGTAAATACAAAAGGAGAGAACAGGTCCAAGGTCCAAGTCAGAAAACAGAAAAATTTATTGCAACGTACGAAGGATATTGACAGCCATTAAGATTTAAATGATAAGATTTTTAAATGTAACTTTGTGAAGCCAGGGATAGCGTAATAACCACACTACGGTCCTAGTGGGTGATCAGTATGTAGCTAGACCGTATTTTATGTCACTCTGTAGTCAGGAATAACGTAGTTTGTGCAATAAATATACCTAATGAAATAGGAATGAATATTTCGAGTGCAAATATGTATAAATTTAACCAAGCTGACATATAGTTAAATAGTTATTACAGAACTTAGAAAATTTGCCGATTGACTCAACCTTAAATTACAAGATTCATATACCACAGTTTCGAAAACACAATTGTTTTTCTAAAACTGTGAAAAGTGTTATTTACGGTGCTACTTAAGAAGTAAAGTGGAAAGTTTAGTCTGGTAATATTTTTTGTGTTCTTTATTGGTATGTTACAAAACTATAATTTCCTTACTCGTACCAACTAGACCACCTGCTCTACCAAACATCACAGAAACGGCTGTGTCAATATCAAATCAGAATAATAAACAACCAACGTAGTAACATAAAAAAAAATCTTATGTATTACACTCAGATGACTTTCTCTACTCTTGAACAAACTAATTTTACAAACGTTTATTCTCCGTATGCTTCATGTTAATCGAGATGTTAATCTTATTGCTAATTTTCTTGTAGGTGCAAGGGGAATATGGTAGACTTTAAGCCGCAGTCACATATTTTAAGAGATGGTTGCTATGTAGCGCATTCCATTCTCATTGCATGTCCAGTACGTAAAAAAATGAATAACGAATTCCCATTTAAAAAATAATATTGGAAAATTTAAGGGAATAACAATCTCGAAAATGGTTCACTCAACAAAAGAAATGTAAATGACATAAATTGTGTATTTTAACGTGATCTGCTTTTTTGTGTATCAAAATGTTGTCTATCTTTTATGGTTTACCAGTTATGCAAAAGTCGTTCACAATGAAGAAAAATTTTGGAGACATTCCCAGAAAATACAAGATATATATTTTATTGTCATGAAAGTATATTATAATATATGATATTTGAATCAAAAGTATTAGAGCCATTTTTGATAAAATTTTCGAAAAATGTTCCATGTAAAGGGTAATCTGGGGTGTGAGATTTTCTTGAAAACCTTCGTGTCGCATCTCGGGAAGATACTGAACCTAAATACCAAGTTTGGTGTTTATATGACTGTTCCTTTCTGAGTTATGCTGTTCACACACACAGAGGCACACACACACGGACATGTTTCCAAAAATGCTTTTCTTGGATTCAGGGGGTCTCAAAGCAGTTATTTCCGGTGAAATCTCGGTATCGAATTTTTGGGTGAATTACAATACTTCCCCTACTTACTATACGTAGTAGAGAAAGTAGTATAAACGTTAGTGCCCCTGAAATATTTATTATTACTATTGCTATAATTTACTGGTTATTACTTCGACGGCCCGGGTACTCCCGCACAGTAGAGATGAAATTGCTCACATCAATAACAGGAGTTACAAGAATGGACAGAAACGAAATAATAAATTAAGACAGCAGCTAAATATTGAAGAATGCGACACTATATTAACAAAATACATAGGAAATTGGAAACAACATGTAGAAAGAATACAAACGAACAGAATTTCCAAAAGCCACCATAAATTATTCACCGAGGAGGGGCAAAACCCAGGTTGGAGCAGAAATTTGGAACCGGAACAGGTTGAGATAACCTATGCCGTGCAATAGAAGAAGAAGAAGAAACAGATGAAGAAAATGTCCACTGGAACCGATAAAAGGTAATTTTAGTAAAAGGTCCGTGTGTGTGTTAGAGAGTGAAGCATGTCTACAAAAATCTTGTGTGTTACGTAACAGTTGTTTCCCTAGCGCTTTATTAGTGGTATACAAATTATTATAACGAAAGTTTATTTTCCTACCCTACTTTATTTTAATCGAGATAAACCTCTGCAGAAATAGACATTTCGTTACAAATACAAGGGGAATAGCAATAGTCAAATGCTTTAGAACTGGACGCTATACGCTGGCCATAAAATTCTTTACTCTTTCAATGACATGGCGAGAAAAAGCTGAAAATCGAGAAAGCTTCAAAATTATGACTAAGCATAGAACAATTCGAACCATTAATAACAGATATCTTGGAAGTGGCCGATGCCACAAAAAGGTTATCTGAAATAAACTGTGTGTTTTAAAGAGAAGTACATTTTTTTGTGTAGTACGTTTTCATCTGTTTTTTAACGTTTACCACTTGCAAAATGATATAAATTTCTTTGCGAATGAAGAGGACTTTACAAGCTATTTCCAGAAAATGCAAGTTAGGCATCTTATATGTCGTGCAAATATCTTAAATATATGGTATTGCAATCAAAATAGTTAAGCCATTTTTATGAGACTAAAAACTTTTGAGAAATTCTCGATGTAAATAGTAGTTTGGAAGGGGAATGTTATTGAAAATCTTCGTGTCGCATCTTTGGAAGGTATTGACTAAATGCCAAGTATGGTGTTTATCCGAAATTCCGTTTTTGAATGCTGCAGTTCATGCACAAACACTGACATTTTTAAATGTTCTTTTGGATTCAGGGGGCCTCAGAATATGTATTTTCGGTGAAATTTTGATATCGAATTTTTGTTTGGAATGTAATACCTTCTCCATGTACTGGGTACGTGGTAGAGAATGTAAAACGGAAAATCCGATACAAGGGGCACTATTTATATTTTGAGCCTTGGCAACCCTGGATGTTGTAGGTGCCATCTGACTTTTCATTGGAAAGTTTGACTTTTTTACCATAATCTACTTCAAACATTTTGTCATTAGAGCGTCATTTGTTTTGTTTACACTAACTTGAATATTGTTTGTCATCAAAAACATGGAATTAACTCGTGAAAATGTTAGTGCAATGATTTATTACGACTTTCGACGTGGAGTATCAAGACAAGAGTGCATCGATCAACTAACTTCCACATTTGGCGACGAAGCTCCATCCTTTGCCACTGTGAAACGCTGGTATAACGAATTTAATCGTGGCCGCCGTTCGCTCAATGAAGAAGTTCGTGAAGGTCATCCAAAATCAGTTGTTGCTGTGCAAAACCTAATAATGAAAGATCGTCATGCGACATATTGTGAGATTGAGGCAACCCTAGGCAATAGTTCCACCAGCATATATAAAATATTGCATGATTATTTAGCCGTGAAAAAGGTTTGCTCTCGTTGGATCCCACATAATTTGACGCAATCTCAAAAAGATGCTCGTGTCGTTTGGTGTAAAAAAATGCTCAAGAAATACAATGGCGGTGCCTCAAAAGACGTATATAAGATTGTAACAGGTGACGAATCATGGATATATGCGTATGAGCCCGAACGTAAACAGCAGTCGACTGTATGGGTGTTTCAAAATTAAGCAAATTTAACAAAAGTTGTTCGCACTCGAAGCACTTCGAAGCAAATGGTCGCCTGCTTTTTCAGCAAAACTGGCCATGTGGCAACAGTGCCTTTAGAGGAACGTAAAACGGTCAATGCCGAATGGTACACAACCATTTCCTTGCCGGAAGCCTTCGGTGAAGTAAGGAAAACCAACAAGGATCGTTCTTCATCAAGATAATGCGAGCGCACACGCATCTCCTATAACAACAGAGTATTTGAAGACTCAAAAATCGAATTGATGGGTGATCCGCCATACAGTCCTGATTTGGCACCCAATGACTTCTTTTTGTTCCCGAACATCAAGAATAAATTTCGTGGACAACGAATTTCGTTGGCAGTAGAAGCAGTTGATGCCTTCAAAAATCATGTTTTGGAGGTGTCTCAAGAAGACTGGAATAAATGCTTTGACGAATTGTTCAAAACGGATGTAAAAGTGTATTAATAATAAAGGAGAATATTTTGAAAAACAATAAAGCAGTTTTCAATCAGAAATTACCTTGTTTTAAGTATTAGGCTCAAAATATAATAGTGCCCCTCGTATTTAAGATATTTGCGATCTATTTAAAGTTATATGTTTTAAATTTTCTGTGTATAACCTGTGAACACTTCATTGTGACTGAATATTCTATAATGTTATGCAACTGGTGAATCTTAAGGAGTAGGTGCAAACATACCACAAGAAGAATTTAGATCTCATTAACACACACGTTTGTGCCAAATAACCTTTTTCGTGGAGTTGGCCGTGTTCGAAATATTTTGTGTCTTGTTTATACATATGGCGGCGCCGTAGCTGAGTGGTTAGACCTCTCGCTCTCACCGAGGCGGCCAGGGTTCAATCCCAGGGACCCGCATGTGGGATTTGTGGTGGACGAATCGGCGTCTGAACGGGTTTTCTCCGGGTTCTCCGGTTTCCCCCGCCATTCATTCCACCAACTTCTCCATCATCATTTTTCCTTTCATCCATTTCACCATCATTTCGTTTCATCTACTTCCTTCCTGATCACCCATCCTGGGTGTTCTATCTGATCCATGAGTGTCTGCTCCTCGACGGGCCTCTGACCCTAGGCACCCGCCTGTAAGTCCTGGGGGGTGTAAGTCCTACATAAGAGGAGGTTAAACAGATAAAGAAGAAGGAGTTTATACATATCATCTGACGGACATGCTTGAGAGTTTGCGATTATTTTCTTTGTCTTCCACTGGGGGGGGGTGAAGAGCTGAATGCTGTTACCGCAATTAACTAAGCATTTTATACTACTACTACTATTACTACTACTACTACTACTACTACTACTACTACTACTACTACTACGACTACAACTACGCAAGTTGGTTTCCTTCACCCAAACCTTCGAATTCCTCAAGGCTCTATCGGGGTCCTTGCCTACTTTCTGTACTACGACCTTACCCAAAGTAACCAGAGGAAGTTATTTATTCCAACAAAACTTCGATACCTAGATTTTCATCAACATACTTGTTTTGAGGCCACCTGAACCAAAAGTAAAGCATTTTTTTAGAAAAAATGTGTCCCTTATGTCTGTGCTTGTGAACAGCATAACTGAAATACGAAAAGTGGTTAAATACCAAAGACTTTAAAGAAAATCTCCTACCCCAAACTAACATTCACATGAAACATTGTTCGAAAATGTTGACTGTCGCAAAAATAGCTCTAAAATACCAATGTATATCTTAAATATTCTGTAGACAGCCAGTAAAATCCTGTTCATTCAGAAATAATTTTATATAATCTTATATAAACGTAGATCTCTTTAAACCCTACCATTTATTTAAAATAAGCTTTTTGTCGTAAGCATTTATTAATAGTTCGAATAGCTTAATAATTTGGCATTCTTTGAAATACAGTCGATTTTCAGTTGTTTCTCGCAAGTATCTCGGAAGCGTATGGAAATTTAAAGGCAACACAGCATCTAGCTCTAGCTCATGTATTCCGATTAAAAATGAAGTAGAAATGAAACTAAAATTTCGTAAATATAGTTTGTATACAAACTAATAAACGATAGAGGCTAGAAAAGGTCATGTGAGTGTAACATATAGGATTTTTATTTATTGTTGTGGTAATGACTTTCCCAATTGTTTAAATAAAACACTATTTTATGCGCAGCTGACACTGTCCTTGTTTATTCTGAAGTACACCTTATGAAGGTAATTTGATGTACTGGTTCAATGCTAACTGTTTAAGCCTTAACTTGAATCAGACTCAACATATTGATTTTGATCTATGAAAGGTTAATGACCATAATGCTGTTAAACCTTTGGGAATTTATGCTGATAGCACTATTACTTGGAATTACACACTACTGTTTTATGTCGGAAACTTTCCAAAATAATGTATCTGCTAAGAGATTGAAAACCATTTTTTCTAAATCCATTCTTGTAACTGCATATTAAGGAGATTGTTTCATAGTTTGCTTAATTATGGTATAATATTATAGGGAAATAATAGTGGAACCAAGGATATGTTTTTATTGCGGAAGAAAGCTATTCGTACCACTGCCAATATATTATTATATACCGGGGTGGGGCAAAAGGTTTGCAGCTAGGTATTAAATTTTAGTTACCACAGCATATACACTATGTGATAAAAAGTATCCGGACACCCCACAAACATACGTTTTTCATCTTAGGTGCATTGTGCTGCCACCTACTGCCTGGTACTCATTATCCGCGACCTCAGTAGCCATTAAACATCGTGAAACAGCTGAATGCGACACTCCATGGAACTCACGGACTTCGAACGTGGTCAGGTGATTGGGTGTCACTTGTGTCAGAAGTCTGTACGCGAGATTTCCACACTCCTAAACATCCCTAGGACCACTGTTTCTGATGTGATAGTGAAGTGGAAACGTGAAAGGACATGTACAGCACAAAAGCGTACAGGCCGATCTCGTCTGTTGACTAACAGAGACCGCCGACATTTGAAGAGGGTCGTAAAGAGTAACAGGCAGACATCTATCCAGGCCATCACACAGGAATTCCAAACTGCATCAGGATCCACTCCAAGCACTATGACAGCTAGGCGTGAGGTGAGAAACCTTGGATTCCATGGTCGAGCGACTGCTCATAAGCTACAAATCACACAGGAAAATGCCAAGCGACGCCTTGCTTGGTGTAAGGACCGTCAACATTACAAGATTGAACAGTGGCAAAACATTGTGACGAATCATGGTACACAATGTGGCGATCCGATGGCAGGGTATGGTTATGGCGAATGCCCGGCGAACGTCATTTGCCAGCGTATGTAGTGCCAACAGTGAAATTCGGAGGTGGTAGTGTTATGGTGTGGACGTGTTTTTCCTGGAGGGGGCTTGCACCCCTTGTGTTTTGTGTGACACGATCACAGCGTTGATCTACATTGATAGTTTAAGCACCTACTTGCTTGCCACTGTTGAAGACCCATTCGGGGATGACTATTGCATCTTTCAACACGATCGAGCACCTGTTGCGGAGTGGTTACACGAGAAGAACATCCCTGTAATGGACCGGCCTACAGAGAGTCCTGTCGTGAATCCTATAAAACACCTTTGGGATGTTTTGGAACGCCGACTTCGTGACAGGCCTCACCGACCTACATTGATACCTCTCCTCGGCTCCGCACTCCGTGATGAATGGGCTGTCATTCCCCAAGAAACCTTCCAGCAGCTGATTGAATGTATGCCTGCCAGAGTGAAAGCTCTCATCAAGGCTAAGGGTTGGCCAACACCATATTGGCTTCCAGCATTACCGATGGAGGGCCCCAGGAACTTGTACGTCATTTTCAGCCAGGTGTCCGGATACTTTTGATGACGTATTGTATATTGGGAGGCATAACTGCAGAAGTAGCAAGAGTCCCACAATCTTAATATGTATTCCAGAGCAGGCGTGGGATAGTTATAACAAAACACACAGAGTTTCACATTAATCACATTACCCGTGGTTTAGTCAGTATAAGCACGGTGCCCCTACATCACACACAAGAGATAACAAGGAAGAAATTGAAGGGAGATGCTACACACACGAGGCTACATTCACACGATTCACATACAACCTTTACATACCAGACGCTGGACCAAAAGTGACGCTAACACACAACACACAAAGAAGTAACGCTACTTCACCCACTCTCCATCGCTAGCTAGAATCACCAGTTAGACCGTGGCGAATCTCCACACAAGACAAACTTCAAAAGCCAAAGCCGAAAAAATTACCCCAACAAGACTGTCGCCAACGGCGCAATAATGTGTCTGCCGTGACAATACACACACACAAACATACACACCACAATATCTTCGAGAGATTCATGCAGAAATTACTTTACAAAGCCTTCTCTTATACCGAGATGACCATTTAAGATGAGACTGTACAATATCTCCAAAACTAAGCGTTGTAGAAAGAAATGTCTTTAATGAAAGTTGCTTGATATTATGGGGGAAAATAAATCGTGTTTTGTTTGGAGAACGTTATGATCATCATTTTAGGGTCAGTTTAACTTTCTTAAATAGGAACCCACATATTGTGTATTATTTTCTCATTAGAAAATGGTTTATAATAAGCTATTTATTTTGTGAGCAGGAATAAAGAAAAAAAATCTGATGTGTTACACTCACATGACTTTCTCTACTGTTGTATAAACTATTTTTACAAACGCTTATTCTCCATATGCTTCCTGTTAATCGAGATATCGAGATGTTAATCTTTTTGCTAATTTTCTTATAGATACAAGGGGAATTGCTAGGTTTAAGGTATAGTCAAATATTTCAAGAGCTGGTTGCTATGTGAAGTATTCCATCCTCTTTGCATTACCAGGACAAAAAAATTAATAACGAATTCCCACTTGAGAAAAAGTATAAGTATTGGAAAGTTTAAGTGAATAACAAGGAATATCTCGAAAATGGTTCACTAAACAAAGAAAATATATCTGACATAAATGGTTTATTTTAACGCGACTACATTTTTGTGGAGTAAAATTTTGTCTATGTCTTATAGTTTACCAGTTATGCAAAAGTCGTTCACAATGAAGAATGCTTTTGGAGATATCCCCAGATGTTTCGAGATATAAATTCCATTTGTCATGAAAATATTTTAAATATATGATATTTTAGTCAAAATCGTTAGAGCTATTTTTGAGAAAATTAAAATTTTCGAAAAATGTTGCATGTAAAGGGTATTCTAGGGTAAGGGGACTTTCTTGCAAACCTTCGTGTCGCATTTCTGGAAGATACTGAACCTAAATATCAAGTTTGGTGTTTATCCGACTGTTCGTTTCTGAGTTATGCTGTTCACAGTCAGACACACTGACACGGCACATATTTCCAAAAATGCTTTTATTGGATTCAGAAGGCCTCAAAACATGTATTTCCGATGAAATCTCGGTATGGAATTTTTGGGGGAAATGCAATACTTCCCCTACTTACTATAAATAGTAGAGAAAGTAAAAAGGTAGGTTCACATTTAAAAATATTAAATTGAATCCCAAAATTACCATCACAACATCCTCCAAATAAAACACAACTACTGGCATTTACTATCCTCCATAATATCAAGCAACTTTTATTCAAGACACTTCTTTCTACAAATCTTAGTTTTGTAGACATTGTACAGTCTGAGCTTAAATGGTCCACCATGGAAACTCTTCCATTCATTATATTTTTAACTGCACTATGTATGTTCATGAACGTTTGAATGAACACACTTTACATAATGATGTACATAGTCATAATATATGCAATAAGCTGGAGTAGGTTAATAACATCATCATACAGACTAAGTAAGTCACCGAATTGTACTAATATAATGTTTTATAACAAATTACCAATTCACCTGAGAAGCAATCAATTTTTAAAGCAATCGCAGGATATTCTTAACTGAAAAGTTTTTCTGATTCAAATGATTATTTTAATTTGTAATTGTTATACAACTGCTGTTATTGTTACACAGGGACTATGGCTCAAGGTTTACAAGAGATCAGTGCCTGACAGTCCGAGATAAGCAAAGATAAGTATTGTTCTCGTCAGCTTAAATACAGGAAGCGCTATCGTCAGATAATCAGAATCTTTTCCCTTCTTTAATGTTCTGGAACTATGTGAATATAAGCGAGAGCTGTCTCAAGTTAGTATTAGTAAGCGAGTTAGCGAGTAGGTTTGTGAGGCGACTAAAAGTGTGGTTCTACAAGCGAGTTAAAACGAGTGCTATGAATGCATGAGTATTACTTCCGTGAGATATTGCAGGTAAAGGTAAACATACGTATCACCGAACAGGGGCAGAGCACCATACGCATGCCAGTCAGCTCATTGTGCATCCAGCGTGCCCCCTGGGAGGGAAGGATGAGGGGAGAGACCCGAAAGGTGATCAGATAGGGATGCCAATGGGCGCAAGCATGATGGGGTCCCTAACGTTTTCAGATATAACGCATCCTACGCCGCACGGCCCCTGCCCACAAACCACCAACCTCCAGGGTCCCTCGGAGCGGATTCCCTCGCTGAAGAGAGATCTAAGTGAGCGGTATCGCAGCGATGCCACGGAAGAAACCTTCACAGAGCACAAGCCACCGCACAGCCGCAACCTGCTGAACACCGTCGCCTGGTTCTACAGCAGATGACAAGGAAGACGATGGGTACAGGAAATGAGAGGAAGGAAGGTCCTGGTAGAAGATGAACCACACCAGCATTTGCCTGGCGATCTAAGCAAACCACTAAAAATACATGGGCGGTCGCGGGGATCGATCCGGAATGGGAAACGCCTGAGCCATTCTGCTCGGTAGATATTGGTTTCACTTTCCAGCGAGTGAACGGCCCGGAAGATGAAGCTAGGTCATGTGTATTTCATTACATCGTCAAGTCTAGAAGAAAGTGAAGTGATAGTGAATACTAAGTGAAGTGACAGGGGAAATTGACCTAGTTCACAAAGTCACTTATAATGATTTATGTTTGTGCATATTACAAATTGTATTTGTTCAATGGGTAATAAAAATCGACCCGTATATTAATTCTATTCTACATTACAAGTAATGTTGATAGCAGCAGGAAGTTACAAGACCATATAAATTTTACCAAAGCCAAGGATGAATCCCTAGTCATACCGTTAATTTTAATTCATCCCATATATCTACGAGGTCGGATCGAAAAGTAACGCACAGTAATATTTTTCTGCCTTGATATTGCAGCTGGAATGTTGCAATTTCACACAGATATAGTTTGAAGTTTTCATTACAGAGGGTGTTTTTTGTTTCATGTGCAGCTCTAGCGAGATAAGCGTGAACTACGCAACAAAGATGGCGCGCATGTTACTGTCTCCACGTGTGAAGAGCAGAGAGGTGTGGTTCGATACTTGTGGGCCAAAGGGCACAAACCGAGTGATATTCACAGGGACATACATGGTGTGTATGGGGATGATTGTATGGACCGTAGCAATGTCTCCAGATGGTGTGCATTCTTCCTAGAGGACCGTGTGAACCTTAGTGATTCGCCACGTTCCGGGAGGCCGGTAACAGCTGCAACCCCGCAGAGTGTCGGAGGCATTGAGGCGGCAAATTTGAAAGACCGGCGTGTGCAACTGCGAACCTTATCGCGACAGCCCAACATTTACGATATTGTTCATGACACGTAAAGTTAGTGCTCGCTGGGTGCCTAAGAACCTGACAGACAACCACAAGGGCCAGCGGAAGATGACGAGCTTGGATCACCTAACGCGGTACACCGCAGAAGGACATGACATTTTGAAAGGAATCGTTACTGGTGATGAGTCGTGGGCACACCACTACACGCCCGAAACCAAGCAGGAAACATGGAATGGAAACATGCTGGTCCCCCAGTGAAGAAAGATTCAAAGTGACTCAATCTGCTAGAAAAGTGCTTGTGACGGTTTTCTGGGATGTGCATGGTGTTGTATTGGTGGATTTTGCTGAACACGGAACCACTGTGAATGTTGCAGCCTACATGAAAACTTTGGTGAAGTTGCATCGTGCCCTTCGTGACAAACGCAGAATGCTGACGATGTCAGAACTCTCCACCACAATGCTCGCCCCCATGTTGCTGATGCTGTTCGTCAGAAAATCACCAAATTTAGTTGGGAGATATTCCAGCATCCACCATACAGTTCAGATCTTGCACCGTCGGACTTTTATCTGTTTGGTCCCATGAAGAAATTAAACTTTTTTCTAAAAAAATTATTGTGCGTTACTTTTCGATCCGCCCTTGCACATTATAGCGTTTTTATTTTAATTTTAGTAATTTGTTAGAAGGTTTAAATTATTTTAGGTGCTTCTTAACAGCGGAAATGCTTGCTTACACCAGCAAGGAGAACGCATGCATCTCAACCAGCACCTAGGCAGGGTGAAGACGGCGTGTAATGCAATTAATACGATAGCAGGGACGCGCACAGCTCCTTCACGTCTCTCCCTCCCTCCCTGCAACTTGTAATGAAGGCGGATTAGCCCTCCACCCCAACTCTGCTGAAATCTTAAACAGGAATTTCCTTTCGTGCGCGCCAAGGAAGCGCCAACGTATTCAGATTTTTCAGATATTTGTTACAACAGCAGCTGCGAACATCGTTTGTATGCAAAGTGAAGTGCAAAAATATGGACGGGAAATGTGCACTAAAGCGCGCAGGGAAGTGATGTAATGTTAATGCGAAGCGATGTTTTTTCTCTTTTGCTCCGGAAGTGTTTCCTGCAGCCCTTAATGGAAATGTTTCAGAAAGCATTGTCTGTAATTACAATTCAGTCGAGACATCCCTTATGAAGACAATAGTATGTATTTCTTTACAAGTTGTAGATTTCCTACTTGCGACAATTTTATCTAAAATTCTAGTATTTGCATATGACTAAAATATATTCAAGAAAACCGACGGGGTTATACTTTTATAAGCAGTCAGTTTCGTTGGCAATGTTGAACAGATGGCATAGTTTCCTATGCAGGAAACGTCTCCTATTTCGTTGATATTTTTAGCTGACATAATGGACATAATGATAATGGACATGTATAATGTTTACTCACTTTCTCTTGAGCATTAAAAGGTCCTTTCGAGCGCGCGGTTCATAACCTCAACTTCTATGCGCTGCTTTGGCTAACTCTGAAGGTGTATTGTAGTTCCACTGTTGGGGAAACAAAAACTTGATGAAGTAACTGCCCCACGTATGGTACAAAGCTTCCGGTGGCCTTCGCCCCAAGTTTACTTTCTGGTAGCCTTCGCCCCAAATTTTAAAATATTAACTTTCTATTTTAATGTTTCTTTAAATATTATATATATTTATGTTTGCCTCGGCTGCGTCAGTATTAATTATGTAGAAACATGTTTCTCTTTACAGGGTGTGATACGGCTAAAGAATGTAGCCTTACACAAATTATAATTTTTAGTTTACTCCATTTATTAATCCTTCACACGATTAAATAACACTTCACTTATATAGAGAGCTATGAGATTATTTAAATAATTGCACTTCTAAACACGTAAACTTTATAATATTCTCGCCATATTGAATTTTTGTCTCACACGGGATACGTACGCGTCTAGCGTCCGGTTAGGAACGCTGTCTAATAGCAACTGAATTTTACCGCCTGAATTTGTAAATTATTCTTGTTTCAAGTCTATGATTGGCTAATCCTACTCCAATAGAATACTTTCATTTAATTTAAGCTTTTTCTGGTTGTTTATTGGCTATTTATAAACTGTCTCAAAAACTACATTATTGTTGCTCCAAGAATTACTAGTAGCATTATTAAACTTTCCAATTTATTATTGCCTCAAGGTTACCTGTTTATTACCTCATTATTAGCAATTTTAGGCCTGTATCACAGCCACTATATTGTTAAATTAACTAATACATTCACATAACATTATTAAACATGTACATAATAATATAAACATAATACAATGACTGTTACATACATTTTATATGTTATTTATACACATATTGCTTTAATTTGGGCTGTTATTGAATTTTATATTATATAATTAGACTGAAATCATTTAAGTGTTAAAAATATAGCCTCAACTCTATTATACAAGCCACAAAATAATGATTTGGACTATTTCCACACCGTAATTTTCGTGACAGTAGCTCGAGTTCAATTCTCCGTAGTGAATTGTTATCTTTCATTTCTTACAACTCGTTAAATAATATTGCTCATATTATTTCATTTTGCTTACGAATGTAATGACAACAATAGAAAAATTTATGGTTATAAAATTACATTGAATGAGTATGAAATCTGCTCCCAAAGGATAAATTAATCTCATGGTTACCACTTACATAAAAATGAAGAAAACCTATTATATTTTACTAACGTATTTAAAATGAAAGTGAAAAAAATAGTTGTCTTTCCACAAGATTTGAACTTGCTACCTCAGGAACAACAAGCTGATTAACCACCACTGAACTAAGAGTGCTGCAGTAACCGTGATGTTGTAACTAGCTTTAGTCTTATACCACTTGAAAACCCTAAATCAGTAAAGTGAGTTTTAGTTACAAATATTCAGTGTTGAATCACTCTGAAATATCTGTCCATTTGAAATCCTGTATATTAATTACTTTCTCGAAGACGTGTGAATATTGTTGTGTTCCCGATTATAACTAGTACAAGAATATGCGCAGTCTTGTGAACAGTCTGGCTGTTACGAGCGCTCACGGAAGCACCCAATTCGAGCTCCGTCTCTCAAACGCCGTCAGTTTTAATTGACCAATTATACCAGAAGATTGTTAATAAGAAATCATACCTTGCTGCAGCCACGGACTAGATAGAAATAGAATAACCTGCTTGTGGCCTGCTACATGTTTAAAAAAATCTGATGTGTTACACTCACATGACTTTCTCTACTCTTGTACAAACTATTTTTACAAACGTTTATTCTCCATATACATGTTAAACGAGATATCGAGATGTTAATCCTATTGCTGATTTTCTTGTAGATGCAAGGGGAATTGGTAGGCTTTAAGCGACATTCAAATATTTTAAAAGCTGGTTGCTATGTGGAGTATTCCATTCTCTTTGCATTACCAGGACAAAAAAATGAATAATGAATTCTCATTTAAGGAAAATGTATCAGTATTGGAAAATTTAAGGGAATAACAAGCAATATCCCGAAAATGGTTCACTCAACACAAAAAAATGTATATGACATAAATTGTGTATTTTAACGCGATCTACATTTTTTGTGTAGTCTATCTCTTATGGTTTACCAATTATGCAAAAGTCTTTCACAACGAAGAATACTTTTGGAGATATTTCCAGAAAATTCAAGATATACATTTTATTTGTCCTAAAAGTATCTTAAATATATTTTTTAATCAAAATTGTTAGAGCCATTTTTGAGAAAATTAAAATTTTCGAAAGTTGTTCCATGTAAAGGGTAATCCGGGGTGGGGGGATTTTCTTGAAAACCTTCGGGCCGCATATCTGGAAGATACTGAACTTAAATACCAAGTTTGGTGTTTATCCGACTGTTCGTTTTAGGGTTATGCTGTTCACACACAGACACACACACATGGACATCTTTCCAAAAATGCTTTTTTGGATTCAGTGGGCCTCAAAACATATATTTCCGGTGAAATTTCGGTATCAAATTTTTGGGTGAAATACAATACTTCCCCTAGTTACTATACGTAGTAGAGAAAGTAAAAATGCCATTTCTTCCACTTTTTAAAAAACGTTAAATCACTTCTGCTAATTGTTTAGCTTGCATGCTGCCACGTCATAAGTCCTAATGCTCTTTTTGTGGTCACACGCACACACACAAACACACCCTCTATGGAACTTATCGTTCTGACCATCTGTGCTCTAAGAGATTAAATAATTAAAATTCCTTCACTATCTGTTGTGATGGACACGTAGTAGTGGTTGATTCTTCCTTTTTAGGTGTGGAATTTTATAGGTGCAGAAAAATTACTTAAGCGGATACACATATACTATTGAAGGTTATCTTATGTTCTATCCTCCTCATCCGGCTAGCTGAGTCTCTGAGGGTGGTAAGTAATTACACCGCGACTGGTATTGCTATTTCAGAAACAGTTTGCCACACTTCACAACTCCAGAAGACCCGTTTACCTAATTAACACACTTCTTGCCTACTTCCCGGAAACAGCTGTGCATTTCGCCTAATTAAAATAACTACAACCCCATGCCATCAGAATCTAAAGCGATGCAAGACAGGAAAGATGAAAAATATTATGTTTACATTCACATGACTTTCTCTCCCCTGTCGTTTATTTTTATGCAGCGTCTACAAACTATACTTATAAGAGCTTATTTTCACTTACTCTCATACGTATAATAACTAGGGGAAGTAGTGCATTCCACTAAAAAATTCGATATCAAGATTTCACCAGAAATACATGTTTTGAGGCCTCCTGAATCCAAAAAGTATTTTTGGAAACATGTTCGTGTGTGTGTCTGTCTGTCTGTCTGTCTGTGAACAGCATAACTCAGAAACGAACAGTCGGATAAACACCAAACTTGGTATTTAGGTTCAGTATCTTCCAGAGATGCGACACGAAGGTTTTCAAGAAAATTCCCCCACCCCATATTACCCTTTACATGGAACATTTTTCGAAAATTTTAATTTTCTCAAAAATGGCTCTAACAATTTTGATTAAAGATACTTTTATGACAAATAAAATGTACATCTTGAATTTTCTGTGAGTTGTATTAATATATGTTAGCGTGGGACTATAACTCATTGATTAAATTCAAATATAAAATACTCTCCGCTATTTGCTGATGACCAGATTAGGATTAAAAACCCGTAAGACGAAGTACAACGTACTATACATGCGTTATATAAGATACAGGCGATTATAACCTTCAAATTTAGTATGAGAAAACAAAAACAATGAATTTTAGAGGAATAAACCATATAAGAGGAAGAAACTGTATAGATACTAGAATTATTCAACAACAAAGTGATTTTAATTATCTTGGGTGTATTGTGTCATATATGTACAAATAAATTTTAAATAATATTTGCTGCAATAATAAAACATTTAAAAATCTGATGTGATACATTCACATGACTTATTCTACCCTCTATCGTTTATTATTGGATATACAAATTATTGTTGGGTAAGATTATTTTTCTATTTTCTACATTTTAATGCAAATAAACCTTTGCAGAAAATAGCTATATTACACATTTCGTTATAGATCCAGAGATAGCAGCGACAGTTAAATGTTTAAGAACTGGACGCTATACTCTGCCTTAAAATTTCGTACTGCTTACATGCAATCTCTAGAAACTAGTAAATGCTGAAAGGACTTCAAGAGAATGACCGAGAAATGAACAATTCGAAAGTTTAATAACGATATCTCAGAAACCGCTTATACCATACAGAATAAATTGTGTATTTTAAAGAGATCTTCGTTTTTTGTGTAGTAAATTTTCGCTTGTAGCGTAGTTTTAACAGTAAAAAAAATTTTACAAAATTTCGTCCAAAAGAAGTGCACTTCACAGGCTATTCCCCGCAAATTTAAGACATACAGTTTATTTGTCATGTAAATATTTTAACATGTATTTTAATCAAGATCCTTAGAGCCATTTTCTAGAAAATAAAAATTTTCGAAAAATCTTCCATGTAAAGGGTATCTGGGGTGGAGAGATTGCCTTGGAAATCTAATTGTCGCATCTTTGGAAGCTACTAAGCCTAAATACCAAGATTGCTGTTGATCCGACCTTTCTTTTCTGAGCTATGCTCTTCACAGAGACAGACACCCACGCAGACCTTTTTCTAGAAAGGCTATTTTACTTTCTCTACGACGTATAGTAAGTAGGGGAAGTATTGTATTCCACCTAAAAATTCGATACCGAGATTTCACCGGAAATATATGTTTTGAGACCCCCTGTATCCAAAAAAAAGCATTTTTGGAAACATGTCCGTGTGTGTGTGTGTCTGTCTGTGTGTCTGTGAACACATAACTCAGAAACGAACAGTCGGATAAACACCAAACTTGGTATTTAGGTTCAGTATCTTACAGAAATGCGACACGGTGGTTTTCAAGAAAATCCCGAAAATCCCTCACCCCAGATTACCCTTTACATAGACCATTTTTCGAAAATTTTAATTTTCTCAAATATGGCTCTAACGATTTTGATTAAAATATCATATGTTTAAGGTATTTTCATGACAAATGAAATGTATATCTTGAGTTTTCTGGAAATGTCTCCAAAAGTATTCTTCATTGTGAACGACTTTTGCATAACTGGTAAACCATAAGGGATAGACAAAATTTTCTACACAACAAAATGCAGATCGCGTTAAAATACACAATTTATGTCATATACATTATTTTTGTTGTGTGAACCATTTTCGAGATATTGCTTGTTATTCCCTTAAATTTTCCAGTACTTATACTTTTTCTCAACTTGAAATTCGATTTTCATTTTTTTGTCCTGGTAATCCAAAGAGAATGGAATACTCCACATAGCCACCAGCTCTTTTGACTATCGCTTAAAGCCTATCAATTCCCCTTGCATCTACAAGAAAATTAGCAATAAGATTGACATCTCGATATTGTGACGTATGCACAGATAATAGGATACACGACTCTCTGGGCACCGAGATCCGAGACGGCAGTCTGTCTGGGAGTAGGGGTAAGTCATATTTTATTACGAGAGGACCAAATATTTAAAATAATTTTTGTGAAAGAAAAGAATATTATTAATGAAACTACTTTGGCAGAGTAAAGTGTAATAGGTTTAGAACCTAAATAGATAAATTAATTATACATAGTAAATGTTAATTAGTGAAGTACTTTTAATGATAGGGAGAACTAAGTCTTAGGGGAAGGGATAGCGTCAGTGACGCTTGAGATTTAGCGTGGGTTTGAGAGAGAGTCAGTAAGCAAGCCCCGAGTAGGGAACACGTGCAACTGCTTTCTTCGTGCTAAAGCACGATGTCCTCGCCGACAGACATTGGGCTGATAATGTAAGTATCTGTCTTTATCTCATTAAACTGTTAGCCATCTATTTGCTTGTTTGGTCATTTATGGTAGTGTAGTGTCCTGCCTTTCGCTTAAGCCAGGTATTATTTTGAAATGGCAATTTTTTAGTAGTTAACTTAGCTGCGTTCCCCGTCGTAGCCTCGCCATGTGCAGATCTTGTTTAATTTACCGGTGCCTCTTGCAAGCAAGTGTTCCCCCGTCTGTTTCTGAGTAGTATATTGTAGAGAGGCTACGACAATATCTCGATTAACACGAAGCATATGAAGAATAAGCGTTTGTAAAAATAGTTTGTACAAGAGTAGAGAAAGTCATGCGAGTGTAACACATCAGATTTTTTGAACAGTCATTCAGACGAACTAAACCGAAGTAAAAATGGTTTAGTTTTTCTTTTCAATACCGTCCGATAACGCAACCGTTAAAATTATGTTTTCCTTGTTAAGATTGTTAAGATGATTAGCAACATAATACGTAAACAATTTTGTTTGTTTCATGTAATTACAAAGCTGTCAGTTAATTTTAATTCTATGGCAGTATAAAATGTAGCAATGGGTTTCTAGGTTCGAGAGAATGAAGAATACTTTTTCTTCAAAAAGTAACCACGAAGAATCCTTATAGTTCAATTACCATTAGAATAAAGAATATATGAAAATTTCCCCCTCCTGGGATTTTATTTTGGTACTTGGTTTTTCTGAAGGCACAGCCTGATTTTTCGGTCCTGCGCCCATGGAAAATCAATAGGTTTATGCTAACATTCAGCGGAGCCAAACGCAAACGGAACAAGTAATACCTGTGCAAAACATTCAAGTGTTTTACTGTGCTAAGAGCGAAATAATAAGACAGTGCAGCTCAGAGCATACAGCTGTAGCCACGAGGGAAGCAACCACAGAGAACGGTAGTTCAAAAAATCTAATGTGTTACTCTCACTCGACTTTCTCTGCTCTTGTACAAACTATTTTTACAAACGCTTATTCTCCATATGCTTCATGTTAATCGAGATGTTAAGGACATAAAACAATGAATAACGAATTCCCATTTGAGAAAAAGTATTGGAAAATTAAACGGAATAGCAAGCAATATCTCGAAAATAGTTCACTAAAAAAATGTATATGACACAAGTTGTGTATTTTAACGCGATCTACATTTTTTGTGTAGTAAAATTTTGTCTATCTCTTATGATTCACCAGTTATGCAAAAGTCGTTCACAATGAACTATACTTTTGCAGACATTCCCAGAAAATTCAAGATATACATTTTATTTGTCATGAAAGTATCTTAAACATATGATATTTTAATCAAAATCGTTAGAGCCATTTTTGAGAAAATTAAAATTTTCGAAAAATGTTTCATGTAAAGGGTAATCTGAGGTTGGGGGATTTTCTTGAAAACCTTCGTGTCGCATCTCTGGAATACACTGAATCTAAATACCAAGTTTGGTGTTTATCCGACTGTTCTTTTCTGAGTTATGCTGTTCACAGACACACACACGGACATGTTTCCAAAAATGCAGTGCGACGGAGCTGCTCCTCTCTGCTGTAACCTCGTCCACTTTCTTCTGGTGCGCTGGTAAATTGCTGTAAAACAACGCCCTACAACACTTCTGTGTTGACCTATGCTTTTAACTCGTATCTCAGGAGTGGTTACAGGAGACGAAATAAAAAAGTTTAGGTTCACTATAATTTATTTGCACACTTATCCCCAGCTAGCCATGAATTATTTCCCACATTATTTGACTGGGGCGCCTATCTATCAAGCTCTACCCCATCCTAAGTATCTTCTAAATTCCTAACAGCTTTGTTACACGCTCGGCCATAGTATGAAGTTCACCCCCCAAGGAAAATTAGTCTTGCGATTGCCGGGGATCCGCCTTATTTGTGCACCCCACTATTCCCCCCCCCCTTCACTTATAGCTCTTTTGTGCTTAGGTGATCATATTGGCGTCGTTTGAAAACATGTGCTAATTATCTTCCACGCTTCTGTTCCATGACTAATTCGGATTTCCCGTTTATGTTCCAGCCTCTTCCTATCTCTATTCAATCTCTGCCTCCTCTTTCCCACTCTAGCGCCTTTTATTGGTCGTATTTAGCCGATTTCCTCTTCTGTGAGTAAGCATAGACATACGAAGGCTGTCCCAGAAGTATCCGGCCTAACCACAAAAATTTTGGGAAAAAAACATCCTTATTTCCCTACATAGTCTCCTTTCAGCTCAATACACTTTTCCCAGCGATGTTCAATAGCTTCGATACACTGTTTATACTGAGAACTGTCGAGTTCTACACAATAGCTGTCAACTGCAAACTCCACCTCTTCATTGTTGGCAAATATTTTACCACCAAGCCATTTCTTCAACTTTGGAAACAGTAAATAATCAGAGGGGGCTAAATCTGGCGAATAGGATGCATGAACTTTTAACTCGTTGATTTTGGTCATGGCAAATAATGGATATGTGAATTGGTGCATTGTCTTGATGAAACAAAACTTTCTTTTTCGGTAAATGAGGCCGTTTTTGCTTGATTTCATCATTAAAACATTGCAACAGTTTTGCCTAAAACTCGCCATTGATTGCTTTTCCTTTTTGAAAAACCGATTCTCCCCTTTCAATCCACTGTTTTGACACTTCCTTCGTCTCGGGTGAGAACCATGGGTGAAAAATACCAGATCAACGCAAAAATTCGGTTTCATTGAAGCCAAACACTTGACTGAAACATCCTCAGGACGCTGCTTTTGTACCATTGTGAGTAAACGCGGCATCCATCTTGCGCACAGCTTTCTCATGTCTAAATTTAAAGTTAGTGTGCTATGTACCGCACACTATGAAGCCGTTTGATTTCTTTTATTTAAAACTTAATTATTTTATCTACTATAACCTAAATATGAATTCAGAGTAAACTAAAATGGAAGAGCCAAGTGAAATTGCAGAAGCAGCAGAAAGAATAGCACTAGTACTAACCCCAAAAATTCAGAAAGCAATATGATACAGCATTTAACCTCTTCATTGGCTTTCTACAGCTCGCGCACTTTCAGTCGATGGTCATCCAATACCATTTTGTGTATTGCCTTCACAATTTTTGGCAGTGTTACCTCATTTGGTCGACCACTGCGATGTTTGTCTTGGCAGCTCGTACGGCCTCGCTTAAACTCTGCCGCCCAATATTTTACTGTTGTAAACGAAGGAGTAAACTCCCCCAGAGTAGAATCTAGCTCAGCTTTAATATCAGTTGTACTAAGACCTTTCAAATGACCTTTCACATAACGATGGCCAGTTTTATCCATGTTTGCAAATTCGCTGAGAGAGTTCACTATTAATGGCTGCAAAACAATTACTAAACAACGTAGCATCGTCAAACTTCAAACTGAGCTTTATAAGGGTAGTGCTTTCTACCATAGTCATTTGTTTGAAATAAAAACCGCTATATATACGCCAGGTCGGGTACTTTTGGGACTGCCCTCGTAGTTTCACGTGATACCGCGTGACTTCGTGTATCTAAATTACAATGTTGCTCGGTAGTTAGCTTCCTTTACATTTATAATGTTACATATTTATCGTTTATATAATATTATTTACATTAATGCTGATATTAAGTTGATGCAGCAGTACTCCCGCTACACCACTTAGACTCGAAAATATATAAACGTTAAACAACAAATAGAGAGCTTTTAACAGAGTTTTTTACGATGAAAAATCGGATTTGTATCGCAAAAACCAAACAAGTAAGCGATACCGGTTAGACATTGCTAGGTGAAGGTAAGCTTCCTCGTAAATAAACAGAAGGAAGAGAAGGGGCATTGTTTCCATTACACAACAAAGAAGCTTCTAGATGGGGCCTTGTGTAGGTACACTAATGGACTCCTCAGTCCCTTTATGAATACAAACCTCGTCTTCCGTATTGCAGTCGTCTCAAAGCGCCTACTTCGCTCCTCAAACGTGAACACCGCATCCATGTTTTGCTGTTGTGTTTCCTGTGAATTATAGATTCAGTAGAGAAAGCCGCTACTTTGTCATAATGAAGTGTGACTGTTCCACATGGCCCCCTGCAGCGGCCTAGGCCTTCTTGATCGTTTCATATGCATGTACACAAACTAGCGGAATTGCTAATGCCTTTCGCTGTCACAAGACCCACCCTGCCACTGCTCTCAATTATTGAAGAAAGGCATTCACGTTTACGTCTCTGCTGCCGATTTTTCCCTTTTGTTGAGACAAAACTGATGCAACACGAAGGCTGACTCAACAGAAGCCACAATGCAACATTTTCATCTCAAAGGATCTCTACATGTGAAAACAACCAAGTCCGCTGATACAATGTGAAAATTACTCATAAAAGGATGTTACTAAGGACATTCCACTCATAAATGTGTCATATGATGTGCACCGATCACGTATAACAATTACTAGGCTTAGAAGGGTTAGAACCACGATTCACTAAATCTCAGAGTAATCTCAATTCCGCCTCCCACAGAGGCTTCCTTGTCGTTTTAATTTCTCTCTAACCCTCTATAGTAGGTAAGATTAAATATTGTATTCCATCAAAACGTTTGAGGCAGTATTTTTAACACTTAAATGATTTCAGTCTGATTATATAATATGTAAATTCAATAACAGCCCGCGTTAAAGCAATACGTGTATGTAACAATATATAAAAATATATATGTTTGTATTATTGTATCCATGTGTAATAATGTTATGTGAATATATTACTTAATTTAATAATGTAGGAGCTGTGAGAAATATGTCAATAATGAATTAGAAAGTTTAAGAGTGCTACTTGTGATTCTTGAAGCAATAATGTAAATTTTGAGACAGTTTAAAAATAGACAATCAACAACCAGAAAACGCTTTAGTTAAATAAAGGTATTCTATTGGATTAGGAATAGCCAATCAGAGACTAGAAATACAGAAATTTACAAGTTTAGGCGGTTGAAATCAATTCAGTTGCCTGCAGACAGTGTTTGTAGCCGGACGCGAGACACATCCTCGAGAGATTTAATACGTATTCGTGTGAGACGAAAAATAGTTTCCGTGTTAAAAAGTGAAAATGATTAATATAAGAATCTCACAGCTCTCTATCAGTGAAGTGTTATATAAATCGTATCAAGCATTAATAAAAGGAGTGAAGTAAAATTATAAACTGTGTAAGCCTACATTCTTAGTCACACCACAACCCTGCTAAGAGAAACGTGTCTCTAACAATAATACTGACGCAGCCGAGGCAAACATAAATATATAATATTTAAAGAAACAGTTAAATTACCAAGTTAATATTTTTATAAACTTGGGGCAAAGGCCACCTGAAAGTACATTTGGGGCGAAGCCTGCCGGAAACTTTTCTATACGTGCGGTTGCAACTACTACAAGTTCGGGTCCCCTACAGTTGAAATACAATACAACTCCTACTTCAAATCGGCTTTTCCATACGTGAAAAAATAACCTTCTCAAGTTCTATATCGACGGTTCATCGGAAATACATGTTATGGGCCTGTAAATAAAAAACTCATTTCTAGTTAAACATTTGAGTGCGTGTCAGTGAAAAGCTTCCGAAATGTCGAGTATTCGGGTTCAGTATGTTCCAAAGATTCAACATGAAGATTTACAAGAAAATCTCCCCCCCCCCAACCACCCTTTACAAGTAAGATTCTTCAAAGTTTTGGATTTTTCTGAAAAATTACTTAAAACTCTTGCATTAAAGTACCACACATTTAAGTTATTTGTTGAAAAATGAAATGTATATCTTCACTGTTCTGGGAAACTCTGTGAAACCTACTTCATTCGGAAGGAATTTTTTATAAGTTTGTATAACTGGTAAACCGAAAAGATAGACAAAAACATAGTTTGGAACCAGCCATTTCTGAGATATGCTGTTTTGGTTTGGAGTTTTCAGTACTTGTCATTTTTTAAAGTGTTGTGCTATTCAATTTGAAGCAGTACGTTCTGAGTAGTTAAATAAAATTATAACCATAGTTAAAATAAATATTAATAACAGTAGGAATAGTATTATTAAATAAGACTGGGAAGTGAATTATACATCTACAGGTGAATTTAGACAGTACCATCAGTGGTTTTCCGCTCAGTTGTTAGTGTACCGTCAGGTCGCCTGAAAAGCAGATGTGTAGAAAAAGGGTCAATGCTCTTATCACCCCCAAGCATCCACTGAAAAAGAAGGTAGAAAACCGGTGATAGTGAAATGGGGAGATGGGAATTATGAAATAAACAAAAAGGAGAGTTTAGAAGACACACTTCTTCGTGGTAGTTCCTTGGAGGTTGTTCGGAAAACAAATGTGCCGGTGAATAGGGGCGATATTATGAAGCACAACAATGAAGAAATGCGCGCGTGTTGTATGAGCTAATAGCAGGAGACAAATTTTAAAAGGGTGACGGAAATAAACGGGCAGAAAATGAAACAGTCGTATTAACCACTAAACCTAGATACAAGATCCATGCAAATCCCTGAACTAGCATCGAAACCGGGACCATTCCTGCAAATCCCGTTCCGCAAATAGGGGCACAGAGTACCGCCGTAAGTCATGGAAAGGTTATTGAATTTCTAGGCCAGCATATAGCCACCCGGTTTTTAAACATCTTACTATCACTTCGGTTTCTTCTATGCCACTTTACCTTCAACGAAAGCTATAATGAAACTATTTATACAATGATTTATCTCAAGCGCACGCGTGGAACCTTACACTAAAAATGCTTGTCTTTTGTTTTTGCTTTCTCTACTACGTAGAGTAAGTAAGGTAAGTATTGTATTCCAAACAAAAATTCGATACCGAGATTTCACCGGAAACATATGTTTTGAGGCCCCCTGAATCCAAAAAAGCATTTTTGGAAACATGTCCGTGTGTGTGTGTGTGTGTGTGTGTGTGTGTGTGTGTGTGTGTGAAGAGCATAATCAGAAACGAACAGTCGGATAAACACCAAACTTGGTATTTAGGTTCAGTATATTCCAGAGATGCGATACGAAGGTTTTCAAGAAAATACCCCACCTCAAATTACCCTTTACTTGGAACATTTTTCGAAAATTTTAATTTTCTCAAAAATGGCTCTAACGATTTTGATTAAATTATCATATATTTAAGATACTTTCATGACAAATAAAATGTATATCTTGAATTTTCTGGGAATGTCTCCAAAATTATTCTTCATTGTGAACGACTTTTGCATAACTGGTAAACCATAAGAGATAGACAAAATTTTACTACACAATAAAAATATCGCGTTAAAATACACAATTTATGTCATACACACTTTTTTTTGAGTGAACTATTTTGGAGATATTGGTTGTTGTTCCCTTAAATTTTCCAATACTTGTTCTTTTTCTCAAATGGGAATTAGTTATTCATAATTTGTTTGTCCTGGTAATTCAAAGAGAATAGAATATACCACCAGCTCTTAAAATATTTGACTATCGCTTAAGGCCTACAAATTCCCCTTGCATCTAAATGAAAATTAGCAACAAGATTAACATCTCGATTAACATGAAGCATATGGAGAATAAGCGTTTGTAGAAATAGTTTGTACAAGAATAGAGAAAGTCATGTGAGTGTAACATATCAGAATTTTTTTTAGTAAGGGAGCTTCCAAGTGTGTTTTTTTCGATGAAATCTTGGTATCAAATTTTTGGGTGTATTGCAATATTTCTTCTTCTTAAACAGGTAAGTAAAACCAATAACGATTAATCAAGCCCCATTTTATGCACTAAGAGAGAGTTTGATGCGTTTCCGTGGTTGCATAAAGTGGGAAATTGTCCTTCATGCTATCACCAATATCCCTTTCTGTTGAAGTTGTTAGTTGACTTTTGTACCAGCGCTTTGATTTTGTTGGATATCTGTCACTTCTGGTGTTGCATTCGAACTCTAGTATCATTTAGGATCATGTGCCTTACGAAAGTTATTATTTTATCCTATGAAAACCACTGTCATTGATCATAGTGTGGATTTTTTCATAGTGAACTATTCTCCTCCTCAGCTCGTAGGAGATAAAAGAGCGATCCTTTGGCTGAGACAGTTTCTCAGCAGCGCGCAGGATGCAAAGATAAATGGACAAGTGTTTGTTTCTCTCTGTGGCAATGCCGACAGAGGTAGTCTCCAAGGATGCGTTCTGCAGTGAGAAAGCCGTAGAAATGATAACCAACATTTTTAAACCTCTGCAAGATCACCATCTTGAGTTGTAACTCGAGCATTAGAAATATAATATGAAGAAGGTTTTATTTTAGGAGTTGTATTGTAGTTCTACTGTAGGAGAGCCTAGCTTGAAGTTACTACCCCACGTATGGTACAAAACTTCCTGTGGCCTTCGCCCCTACGTTCAGGAAACAACTTCGTATTCTAATGTTTATTTAAATATTATATATATGTTCGCCTTGGCTGCGTCAGTATTAATTTGTAGAAATGTATCTCTTATCGGGGGGTAGTGCGGCTGAAACATGTAGGCCTACACAGATTATAATTTTTACTTCACTCCTGTTATTAATCCTTCACACGATTAAATAACACTTCGCTGATATAGAGAGCTGTGAGACTATTTATTAATTAATTGCACTTTTTAACACGTAAGCTTTATTATATTCCTGCCGTAATGAATTTTATGTCTCACACTGAATACGTACCGAGCGAACTACTCAAGTACGTTGCCTACTAGCGACTGGCGTTTACCGCTTAAATTTGTAAATTTTTCTATTTCACGTCTCTGATTGGCTAATTTTACTCCAATAGCATACTTTTATTTAACTCAAGCTTTTTCTAGTTGTTGATTGGCCATTTATAAACTATTTTTAAATATTACATTATTGTTCCAAGAATTACTAGTAGCATTATTAAACTTTCCAATTCATTATTGCCTCAAGGTTTCCTCATTGTTAGCAACTTTGGGCCTCTACTCTCACAGCTCCAACATTATTAAATTACGTAATACATTCACATAACATTATTATGCATGTACACAATAATATGTACATAAATACAATGACTGTTACATACATTTTATATATTATATTATACACATATTGCTTTTAATGCGGGCTGCTATTATATTTTATATTATATAATCGGACTTAAATCATTTTAATGTTAAACATACTGCCTCAAATATTCCAAGGTGGTTGTTTAGTCATACCGAGCATCGAATTAGAGTTGACGAGCTCGAAATGGTTGTTCTGGCTACAGCTGAAGTTCTTTCGTGTGATAATAGTATTAACTGATTCCAAACGCTTCAAACGTTGTGAAAGTTCACTTAGAAAATATCTTGTTACAGAATGCAAATTTGTCATGATTTCATAATCGGAGACAATTACTGAAACAAAGACTTCCAGAAAGGGTTGAAGTTTCTTGGTTTGTTATTGTGACGTATCATATCTGTAAAACGTATTAGAAAGGGCATAATTTCCTTCATAATCCTGTGTGTGTAACTTAGCTTTTATGGAATAATATTGTATGCGGTTGTAAGAAATGCGCGAATTAAAACTGAACAAGTGGAAGTTTCCAAAAGTGAGTACTCTAATACATCTCTTAATAGTGAGAAAACATGTTTGTATCCATTTTTTTCACAACAATTGATGAATCAATTCCGACTTTAGATACAATGAACCACGTTGAAGTTTTTATTTAACTAGGGATATTCCTTTTACAGTTAGGTTTGGATGTAGAAGATGGGACCTATTAAATTCTTAGTGTCTCGACCATTAGTGATCCACTGTGCAGTTACTAGACCTGATAGCAGATGGAGTAAGTTCACTGCTGCGTCTACATTGTTACTGATACAGCATCGAGCCTTCTAACTGTAAGTGGTGGGGCTTCCTTGTGGGGAATCTCCCACAATCTTGTGACGCATGTCTTGTGTTAATTCATCGATAACGCGGGTAAATGTTAAACCTTATGGGCATGAGATACGTTTTCCTTTCTGTAGTTTTATATTTTTGTGACATCAAACTGCAAGAGCCTCATTATGAGAGTTAATTTGGATAGTAATACTTCCGCCTAGTCCGATGGTTTTGACCAACATTAACGGAAAAACCTTCTCCATGTCTAAAAATGCACTTTCTGATTCAGTTTGTGGTTTAATATTACATTTAGAAAGAAAGAATATGTATTATGTCGCAGCTATGGGCCTGACCTATCACATGGATGGCGCCAATCAATTGGCCGGTTGGGGAGAGAAATAGAAATAAGGAGAAATGCCTTCCCTCGACGTAACTTTCTGAGGCGCTCGCGACGCAACCAGATAATTATGGAAGCTTCTCTCTTTTCTCTCTAGAGCTCCTAGAAATCCTGCTCGCGAGTCAGTGAGAAGCGGGTTATATACTGTGCGTTCGATTTATATCTAGGCCAGAGATCGTGTGTATGCGTAGCTCGCTTTCACTGCAGTGACCTCGGTATTTTTTCGCAGTGTACTAACGCGAAAGATCCGCTCAAGGATAAATTTATCAGCTGTGTTATACTGCGTCATTTCTGCATTCAGTTCGAGTTGTAAAGAGTAGAGTTTATTTATTTTGCACCTCAATGCTCAACGTTTATTTTAGACATCTATGTTGTGTAAGAATTACATCAAGTATTCTTATTATTGTTGCTGTTCTTGTCTTATTATTAGTCCACTGAAATGCCTACCCAAAAATTCACGCATGAACAAGGAATTTTTATGTACGATACATATGTAAAAACCACATAATGTAGAGAGATGTGTAGACAATTTTAGCAGAATATTCTTGGTATTTCAGATCGAGAAACTATTAAATATCTGCTTAAGTTTAGGACAATGGGATCACTAGAAAAAGCGATAAACGCATGTTCTAACGGAGGAATAAATTGACGAAATTTGTGCATCATTCGAACACCCTCCAAAGAAGCCTCTAAGACGTTTTGCACAGCAAACACAGGTTTCAGAAACCTCTGTTCAGGCAGCTGATAAACTTTTAAAATTGAAACCATACAGAGTGACTATAGTATATAAATTAAAACTGCTGACGAAGGAAAACAAACAATTTCTGTAAATGGATTTTACAAAATCCAGTTACAATATTTTACAGTTCTGCTGACCCATGTTAATAATTTTCTCACTGAAACCTGGTTTCATTTAAATGGTCATGCTGCCTCACGGAACAATAGATATTGGAACACAGAGAATCTCCATTTAATTCATGAAGTTGCGTTGCATGGATTAAAAATTGATGCATAGTGTGTTATAACAGAAAACGGATAATAGGAGCCCATATGTTTCAGTGGTATTGTAAATTCCGATAGCTACTGCGGAGATATTTCTGCATCATTATTTCAGAAGTCAGATAATGAGAAAAAACCGGATGGTTCCAACAAGATTGAGCCACAGCCCATACTGCTCAAAACTCCATGGAAGACATAAACGTAGTTTTTGATGACAGGATAATTTCTAACGGATTATGGGACCCCGTTCTCTGGATTTTACTGTGTGCTACTTCTATTTGTGGGAATCCCCCCAAAAATAAAGTTTATAGGTATAATCCTCGCACCAAAGACGAACTTGAGGGCAATATAGGAATAGGAATTATGAAAATTACTCATGTGAATGGAAACTTCATCCGAATATGCAAGGAATGTCTCAGTGCAAATGGACAACACTTTTAACATAAATTATAACAAGGGTATTAGTCTTTATAGTGTATGTTCCTATTACTCATGAGTAAGTAACGTAGGAGATTTAGAACGTAATACTCCGCAGTGTAATAGACCGTGCGTGGAGCACGCATACACGCGATCCGCGGCCCAGCAATATAACGAACGCATTGTAATGCTGATTCTGCGAGTGAGGTTCTAACGTACGACGAGTACCGCTATTGCGAGAGATTAGAGACGTCTTGTGTTCGATGCCCCAGCAAGTGAAGTGGAAGAAAGAAGAGGCTGTTTTGCGCGTGTTTCATTACGCCATTACGTCACGAGGAAAAGTGAAGTGGCTGTGAAAATTGGACCAATTTACAGCATGATGGCACTGTGAATTGACTAGGGAACAAATCTCTCTTGATGTTTGTTAAAACTGATGTAGACTCAAAAGCCATGTGTCGGACCTCGGAGCAAATTATTATGTTTCCAATCATGCAGGGTGAGACAGAATAGCACCGAATAGTTTTAAGGCGTGATTCACGGGTTATTTTTTAGTATTTTCGTATAGGGAATGTATATCCGTTAAAGTCTTGTTACGGAGCTAGAAGACATTAACCTTTTTCAAATGCCACGTTAGGTTAGATGAAATTCTGTCAAAGAGACCTCTGTGCCCCATAGCATTGGAATATCGTTTACGTTTTCTTTTCTTCGAATTTTGGAATATCGCTTGTGTTTTGTTTTTAACATTGTTTGTATCACTATTAACCTAAACTTTGCGCTTTGTTATTCAAGTGGAAGAAATATCTTTGCATATTATACAGCACTTTGTGACTTTGTGGTTCCTACAAGGGGTGATGGTTATCAATCTCAGTGCTCCGTTTACTGCAAAGGACTTTCAGTCTATTGTTAAAATGTTCCACTATACTTACCAGAACATGCATTACGTTTATGATGCTGCTTGGGGAAATACGAAAAGGGCACGAGATCCCCTAGGAGACATTTGCCTCATCACAGCACCTTTACTGCGACTGCGTGAGACAGGAACTTTCCAAATACAAGCACAATGTTCGGGAGTCCAAAGAAATGTAGCAATGGCTCTAGAAGAGGAGGTTCTTGAACGGATCCATAATTCTCCATCCACAAGTCCAAGAGCAATGGTGCATAAAAGACAGTCTTTGGTTACTAGAATTCTGCGAGAACAGCAAACAATCCGTATCATCTAACCCGAATTCAAGCACTGGGACCAGATGACCCCCGACTACAGTTTGACCACTGGTTTCTTCATAAACGCATTGATCAAACAAGATTTTCTACAACGATATTCTGGGCGAACGAGAAGCTTTTTATACGAGGTCATGTTTAACACAGTCACATTTGGGCACAGGAAAATCCCAGAGATATTAGTTATAAACAACCAACACAGGTTTGCAGTGAGTATTTGGGCTAGCATTGTGAATGACACACTCATAGAACCCTATATACTACCTCCTGTTTAGCAGACCACATTTACCTATAGTTTTTATAACATATTTTGTAGAAATTCTGGAAGAACCTGTTTAGAAATACGCCACTTAATGTGGTTCCAAGGTGATGGGGCATCTGTGCATTATTCCGGTGACATAAGGAATTTTCTAAGTGTAACGTATTGTGATTGCTGGATCGGTAGAGGAGCAACGGAATCGTGGCCAACACATTCACAAAACCTAATGCTTTTTTCCTTAGGGACATGTTCAGACTCTTGTGTACGAGACGCCTGTTGATAGTGAAGAGGTGCTGATGGCCAAGATCTATGTAGTAGTTGATGCCAATGATATGCCAGGTATGTTATAAAGAACTCGGTAAACATTACAACAATGCTGTCAACTATAATCCGAAGTCAAAGGTCAACATTTCGAACACGTATTATAAATATTTATGCACTTGTTCAACTCTTGGTTTAACTATGTTTAACATTATTTTAACTTTTCTCAAGTAATTTGTATATTGGCGGGGAAAATTTTACTAACAACTGTACTGTTTGCGTATGCTGTTGACAATAAGCTATATTCCCAACTGTCTCGGTTTTGACCTACATCAGAGCACATAGACTTGGTGCCATATAATACACAATTTACTAAATTAATTTACGAGTGTTTTGCATTGTTTAAAATTTTCAAAACTTTCCCTAGGGCTTGTAGCAAAAGTTGCATAGCGACTGATTAGACAGAATTTAATTTAACCCGACACGATGTTTCAAAAACGTTAATGCCCTCTAGCTGGATAACTACATATTTACGGGCATACTTTCCATAAAATAAAATACTCAAATAGTTCCCCTGAATCGCACCTTAAAACTATTTGGTGTTATTCTGATTTAACCAGTATAATGTTTTTAAACGTTCCTTTTTATGCAACAGGACAGCATTTTTAAAATAATAATAAATATTTCGAGTTTGAAACAGCTTGGAACGCGATATCCTCACTTTGCACGTGCCACTTGATCAGCCTCAACCAACGATTGCGGAAAAGAAGTGGCTCAAATTTCTGAGCTCCACGATCGTTAGATTAAATTCAACTCTTCAAGTTTCTGGAAGGGTCGCATGCAGAGTAACATTTACTAAACTCCTGTAGAGGTAGGGAAAATGTGCTTGCTTGAATTCTTGTAGCTGCATGAGAGATTTGACGCGCCGAAATATGATGAAGTGAAAGTACCGGAAGGTGATTCGTAAATGATCCCGACGTTGAATCGCTGTTACAGTACACCAGGATGCTATCTGTGTGTTGATAAGAGGAAACAGTTATTTTGCAGAGAAAAATCCTGCGATAAAATGAGCAAGTACTTTTCTTGCACCAATGATATTGAATATTGTCATCGGTTGTATTTGGGAGTTGAAGACCTCTAAGTTGCATAAAAAGATCTATAACAAGACCCCAAAGTATCATAAAAAGGCTTAATAACTAGAGAAAGGAACGTAAAAATGTGAAGAAAATAAATTAATAGTTTTAAATATATTTAAATAAGGAATATAATAGTTGACATTGGGCATCAAAAACATTACATCAGCTATTTTTAAAAGTCAGCGTTTGTTATTTTCAGCCAAATTGTGTTATTTACGAATTCTTGATATTTATTAATACACATGTATTGTAATAAGAGATTTATGTACTTCGTTATTATATAACGTCCAAATGTTCTACTTTGAAAGAGAGTTAAACATTTTTGCTTACAAAATACAACATTCTGGTGGTATGAAACATGGTGATTTTTCTTTAAGTCATAATTTTAGATACTGCATAAATCTGTTTAAATTGTGAAGAGTAGTTAAAATGTATTCCAAAATGTAAACCTCCAAAAAAACTGCAAATACATAAAAATGGTAAAAAGGACAGACAACCAATAACAAAAGCACCCCAAAAAAGACAAAAAGAAAAAACAAGTAAAATCTCCCATTTTCTGGCCCATATTAACCCAAAATGAACACACATTACTTTGGGTCTCGTCTTCGAACAGTCGAAAACATAAAGATTTTTTTTAGAATCTGAGCCTTAGTCGTCAGATTAAATGAATTGTCAATTCAGTAAAATTGCCTTCAGTGATTATAAGCAAACTAGATACTTACTGTAATGGGATCTTCCAACAACAAATGTATTTTTACAAACTTAAACAGGAAACATCAAACTATTATTACCCACTTAAGTATTTGATATACAAAGATGACACACTCTTATCTGATCACCGCAAAAAAAAAAACGCTATTGACAGTTTCCCATGTACTAGCAGAATGCAATCGTTATAACCACACAGGAAAATATATAACATCCCAAATAATATAAATTTTAACAATGAAATTTAAAACAATTCTTATATAATTTCAGCTGTTCTTTACTTGTATATTTCACATAAGAAATATTTTATCTGTTTATTATCAAATAATACGAGGGGCACTATTTATATTTTGAGCCTTGGCAACCCTGAATGTTGTAGGTGCTATTTGACGTTTCCAATGGAACGTTTGACATTTTTTACTATAATGTACTTCAAACATTTTGTCAATAGAGCGTTATGTGTTTTGTTTACACTAACTTGAAAATTGTGTGTCAACAAAAACATGGAATTAACTCGTGAAAATGTTCGTGCAATGATTTATTACGACTTTCGACGTGGATTATCAAGACAAGAGTGCATCGATCAACAACTTCCACATTTGGCGACGAAGCTCCATCCTTTGCCACTGTGAAACGCTGGTATAACGAATTTAATCGTGGCCGCCGTTCGCTCAATGATGAAGTTCGTGAAGATCGTCCAAAATCAGTTGTTGTGCCAGAAAACATTGATGCTGTGCAAAAACTAATAATGAAAGATCGTCATGCGACATATTGTGAGATTGAAGCAACCCTAGGCATTAGTTCCACCAGCATATATAAAATATCGCATGATGATTTAGCCGTGAAAAAGGTTTGCTCTCGTTGGATCCCACATAATTTGACGCAATCTCAAAAAAAAGTCGATTGGTGTACAAAAATGCTCAAGACATACAATGGCGGTGCCTCAAAAGACGTATATAAGATTGTAACCGGTGACGAATCGTGGATCTATGCGTATGAGCCGGAACGTAAACAGCAGTCGACTGTATGGATGTTTCAAGATGAAGCAAATCCAACAAAATTTGTTCGCACTCGAAGCACTTCGAAGAAAATGGTCGCCTGCTTTTTCAGCAAAACTGGCCATGTGGCAACAATGCCTTTAGAGAAACGTAAAACGGTCAATGCCGAATGGTACACAACCATTTGTTTGCCGGAAGTCTTTGGTGAAGTAAGGAAAGCCAACAAAAACCGTAGGATCGTTCTTCATCAAGACAATGCGAGCGCACACAAATCTCGTCTAACACCAGAGTATTTGAAGGCTCAAAAAATCGAATTGATGGGTCATCCGCCATAAGTCCTGATTTGGCACCCAATGACTTCTTTTTGTTCCTTAACATCAAGAATAAATTGCGTGGACAACGATTTTCGTTGGCAGAAGAAGCCGTTGATGCCTTCAAAAACCATGTTAATTGTTAGGAACAAAATATAAATAGGGCCCCTCGTATTATGTATATTCCTAGAAATCTATTAATGTGCAACCACACTGTATTAATATAAGAGTCGCGAATAGACTTTAAAATAAATACATTAAAAAGCATTATTAAAAAAATACTCTTTCAGCCAAAATGAGCAAGATTTAAACCTTTAAAGGAAAGGTAATGCGGAAATGGTATATTTACTGATGCGTTTTTGTATTCGGAAATGTTGTACTCAAACCTCTCTATAGAATATTTTAATTTGTAGAGATTTTATTCATATTTGACATAGTATTTGCATGCTTCGTACCTTGCAATGCATGAAGGAGAACATTTACTTATTTTAGTAAAATCTTATATGTATATGTGTTTATCTACTATATACCAAACATGCTGCATTTTGTAATGCATGATTTGCTATATTGCTGATATTATAAAGGTAATTTTGCGTTCACTTTACATCCTACATCTCTATAGTCTTTATACAAACTTCTGTCTCCCTTTTCTAATTAGACTAAGAGCTAAAGCCCATTTACCGCGTTTTTAGAGCACGGTTAATGCAATAGTGCACTCGTTACCTCGGGCACGACTTCAGGCATACTGTGCTAGTAATGATAACGTTAATGCATATAGAGTTAGAGCAGAGCAGGTGGCAAATAAAACTCTGTTTCTTGGATACTAATTATTTAAAGCGCTGCAAAGTTCATACATTTCTGGAACAAACCGTTAGTGATGATGTATTCTCCTAAACGTCTGATCTCTTATTGATATAAACTTTAATTGGTATAAACTAAGCTGATATACCTGTGCAAGAAAACAGCTAATGGTTCAGTTATGTCTGATAACAGCTTGGGGCGAATAAGTTAGCAAAGCATAAAAGTTATGAATTACGCAGGACCTTAAGATTTCCTTTTTGAAAGAAAAAGAAAAGAAAGTAAAAATCCGCACTCAAAAGTTCGTTACGTAATACAGGTGAGCCAAAAAACTACGAACCGACTGCGCGGTGTTTTTCCTGTCCGCGTCCTCGGCGTTCGTTGCCAAAAATGTGTGGCAAATACGGTGGCCATTTTCAGCATCTCCTTTCATAAAGTTGGTAAGTGAAGCCTTTAAAAGTAGTTTTAAAAATGTTGTATGGTTTCATCCGCGCCTTTCTATGATGGAGGCAGACGCTTCGTAGTTTTTTGGCTCTCCCTGTAGATAATCCTACACAATAACCTAATCCTTAAAGACAATTCTCCACCTCAAGGGCAGGACCTGACGCATAAGCAACACACGACAAAGAAGAAAGGAAGAAAGGCGGAAAAGAAGGAAAAGCAATTGCAGCATAACAAAAGAAGAAGAAAACAAAGAAGGTTTTACGTTGTCAACAGGGACGCACTTAAAAATGAAACATCCCAGATACATGCATATACAGCAGAGTAATTGAAGAAGAAAAAGAACAGCACATTGAGGTATACTCCAGCAGAATATGCCAACAGACAAGCAATTTCTTACAGCTGGGGCGGCGAGGGGTTATTCCAGTAAGCAATTAATAAGCTAGGAAGGAGGACAAAGTAGAACGGCGCACTCAGCACAAAACCGACTGGACATGAAGCAGGAGAGGAAAGCACTACATAGTAGTCGCACTAATGTCCTCCAATAACCGAAGGTCACTCCAAAGAAGAAATTACCTGTGAGTCAGGTCTAGCTGGTGTATTTTGTTAACCCCCTGATTTTCGTAATGTTAGGAGCCTCGTGTATAGAGAAAGCACGCTATTGGAATTTACCAAAAGCCAACTGTGACATATTTCCTCTTAGTGGCCTCTTGTTGCTTTTGGTGACATTCTTTTGTTCAGTTGACATCAATACCACAAACTGCCTAAAATATACGCATGATCGTACTTGTTTTAATTGTAGCTGTTACGTTTGCGGTACCGGACGTGTTGCAGGACGACAACTGTCGAGTTTAAAGCAAATATTTGAGGCAGTATTATTAACACTTAAATGATTTCAGTCAAATTATATATGTAAATTCAATAACAGCCCACCTTGAAGCAATATGTATATGTAATAATTTGTAAAATGTATGTAACGGTCATTGCATATGCTTATATTATTGTAAACATGTTCAATAATGTTATGTGAATGCATTACGTAATTTAATAATGTAGGAGTTGTGAGAAATAGGTCAAAAGTTGCTAACAATGAGGTAACAGTGAGGTAACCTTGAGGCAATAATGAATTAGTAAGTTTAAATGTTACTTGTGATTCTTGGAGTAACAATAATGTAATTTTAGTGACAGTTTATAAAAATAACCAATCAACGACCAGAAAAAGCTTTAGTTAAACGAAGGTATTCTATTGGTGTAGGATTATCCAATCAGAGACTTGAAATACAGAAATTTACAAGTTTAGACGGTTCAAATCAATTCAGTTGTCTCCAAACAGTGCTCAAAACCAGCCTTGTTGCTTCTAGACAATGATCATAACCAGACGCGAGATGTGTCCTCGAGAAATTAATTACGTATTCTTGTGAGACGAAAATAGTATACGTGTTAAAAAGTGCAAGTAATAAATAAAAGAATCTCACAGCTCTCGATATCAGTGAAGTGCTATTTCATTTGTGTCAAAGATTAATAAAAAGGAGTGAATTAAAACTTAAAATCAGTGTAAGCCTGCATTCTTAGTCGTATCACAACCCTGCCAAGACTTCCATGTCCCTAACAATAATACTGACGCAGCCGAGGCAAACATAAATATATAATATTTAAAGAAACAGTTAAATTACAAAGTTAATATTTTTTAAACTTGGGGCAAAAGCCACCTGAATGTACATTTGGGGCGAAGGCTACCAGAAACTGTTTACTATACGTACGGTTGCAAATACTACAAGTTCGGCTCCCCAACTGTTAAAATACTAATTTCTCATAATCCATGGTTGGATAGAGGTCGTTATGTTCCACATGTTCGTTTATTTGGAATCGTTTCTGTGCTTACATAAGTGCTCCACAGCTTTTAATTGTTTCTACGACATAATTTCCCCACTAAATACAGTACGATGTAATATTTAGAGCGGATAAGTAAGTGGTTTAAACATCTTGAGTTGTTTCGAAACAAAATTTGGTTTACGGACTGACTTGAAGCTAGTAATTCCCATTGCAAGATTGGCAGTACTTTAGTGTAAAGTCGGCCACTTTATGTAATGTGTATGAGCAAATTGTGCATACGAGTTCCCATACAGGGTAGAAGGGACAGCACAAAAGATAAAAAAGCTGGTTGAGGTGCGAGGGTCTCTGAATTTTCCAACGTGCCTCAGGTTACCCTACACTGCACTACTACTTCGTGATTTGGGAGGGACCCAACGCTGACCAAAAGAGCAACATTTTTGTTTGTTGTTATTCGTAAGTTAACCCTATGGCTGACTATTCGGAAGCCGAGGGAAATATAGCTATCCGGCAGATTGAGGAACGCATTTCGTATTTTTGGCATCACGCAATTAACCCCGAAGCCTAATTTAAGTTGATTGCTCGAGATTGATTGTGCTAGGTGTGACAAGGTTGGGAGGATCGGTCAGGAATTTTCAAACGCTACGTGATGATGCACCATCTCTGTTGTTGTGAAGCGGGCAATTAGAAAAGTGCAGCTGTAGGTTACACTCTTATGCTGCTCAAATAAAAACATGTATTTACAAGTTTGAATTTATTTCTCTTCACAAACAAAATCAATTGTTTTCTTGCATGGAGTTATTTGTCCTTTACTCTGCATACCTGCGCGATTTGGCCCCTGGAACCGATGTTAGTATACACCAGGCCGAAATTGTTCCAATACGAACCCGAATTCTGAACTAACGGTGATAATCGCGCACACCTTGGGCACGACGAATACTATACTTGATATACTGTCGAAATAATTATTCATTCCTACATCACCTGGAAATACACTACGTGATCAAAAGTATCCGGACACCTGGCTGAAAATGACGTACAAGTTCGTGGCGTCCTCCATCGGTAATACTGGAAGTCAATATGGTGTTGCCCCACTATTAGCCTTGATGACAGTGTTCACTCTCGCAGACATACTTTCAATCAGGTGCTGGAAGATTTCTTGGGGAATGGCAGCCCATTCTTCACGGAGTGCGGAACTGAGGAGAGGTATCGATGTAGGTCGGTGAGGCCTGGCACGAAGTCGGCGTTCCAAAACATCCCAAAGGTGTTCTATAGGATTCAAGTCAGGACTCTGTGCAGACAAGTCCATCACAGGGAGGTTATTGTCGTGTAACCACTACGCCACAGCCCGTGCACTATGAACAGGTGCTCGATCGTGTTGAAAGATGCAATCGCCATCCCCGAATTGCTCTTCAACAGTGGGAAGCAAGAAGGTGTTTAAAATATCAATGTAGGTCTGCCTGTGATCGTGCCACGCAAAACAACAAGGGGTGCAAGCCCCCTCCAGGAAAAACACGACCACACCATAACACCACCACCTCCAAATTTCACTGTTGGCACTACACACTCTGGCAGATAACGTTCACCGGGCATTCGCCATACCCACACCCTGCCATCGGATCGTCACATTGTGTACCGTGATTCGTCACTACACACAACGTTTTGCCACTGTTCAATCGTGTAATTTTGACGCTCCTTACACCCAGCGAGGCGTCGTTTGGCATTTTCCTGCGTGATGTGTGGCTTATGAGCAGCCGCTCGACCATGGAATCCAAGGTTTCTCACCTCACGCCTAACTGTCATAGTACTTGGAGTGAATCCTGATTCAGTTTGGAATTCCTGTGTGATGGTCTGGATAGATGTATGATTATTACTCTTTACGACCCTCTTCAAATGTCGGCGGTCTCTGTCAGTCAACAGACGAGGTCGACCTGTACACTTTTGTACTGTACATGTCCCTTTACGTTTCCACTTCACTATCACATCAGAAACAGTGGACCTAGGGATGTTTAGGAGTATGGAAATCTCGCGTACAGACTTCTGACACAAGTGACACGCATCACCTGACCACGTTCGAAGTCCGTGAGTTTCACGGAGCGTCCCATTCTGCTGTTTCACGATGCCTACTGACTACTGAGGTCACGGATAATGAGTACCAGGCAGTAGGTGGCAGCACAATGTACCTAAGATGAAAAACGTATGTTTGTGGGGGTGTCCGGATACTTTTGATCACATAGTGTACTTCTATGCCGAATACTTTTATTGTTTCTAAGTCCAACTTTTTCAATTGCTTAATATCACGAGTATGTGCTGAAACATCCGCTGTAGCAGTCCTCTTCCTTGTTTTACTCCTCGTGATGAATCTCTGGGAAGATCATGTGACCTACTTTCCAAAACCGTTTGCTTCTATTTGTCTTTATTTGTTAAACTAAATTCTATACCGTCTCCTATAGCTTTCGGCGCCTAATTTCAATACACACGGACTTCTGAACGTCCACACTCACCATTTGGAAACTATTTAACGACACGGGGTTTTCTTCATCTGCCCCATACTCAGCAGAGTACCTTTCGGTCCTTCTACATATGAACTCTATTATAAGTAACCTTTCCTTGTGACTGCAGGGAGATTGCGCGACCCAACACTTTCTGCTATATTTTGTCTTGAAATGCTTCTGGGTTGCTACTATTGCTGGCATATAACTGTGAGATTAACAATCAACGCTGTCATATTTAATTCCGTATACTACCTATACAATAATTATATCCGCTCTTGATTGCACATGTTCGATTAATACACATTATAAACTCTCATATCATTTCTCAATTACTTTATGCATTTAACACGATTACCCCTTATTAATGTGGAGCTATAAATCACGCTTCAAATGACCTACGACAAATTCACCCATAATCCTACTAGGAGAGTTTATTGGGAAGTCCCACTTTAAATTTCTCCTTCATTCCATGGAACGTATATACAACAATCATAATTGTTAGTGGACATAGAATTTTCTCCTGATCACTTAATTATATTTACCCTAGGCTTAATCTTCTTTTTCTAGGTACAACTCCATTTAGCCATGTGATTTTTGTTTCTGACGGAATTCTGTGTGGCGACTATAATATCTAGTATTACAAGACAGCTATACATTCTTTCTTCCTTTCCTTTGTTTATTTGTTTCACAATTTGAATTTAGTTTGCTGTTTCCATTTATATTCCGTACGTAACGTGTCGGTGGAAATTTTTACAAAGCAATGTGATTATGGCGGCGCCGTGGCCGAGTGGTTAGACCGCCTCGCCTCCCTCCGAGGCGGCCCGGCTTCAATCCCAGGGACCTGCATGTGGGATTTGTGGTGGACGAAGCGGCATCTGGGCGGGTTTTCTCCGGGTTCTGCGGTTTCCCCCGCCATTCATTCCACCAACTGTTCCATCATCACCTTTCCTTTCATCCATTTCACCAACATTTCGTTTCATCTACTTCCTTCATCCCATACCAGGCATCGGGGTGATCCCCCATCCTAGATGCTCTGTCTGATCCATGAGTGTCTGCTCCTCGACGCGCCTCTGACCCCAGGCACGCGCTTGTAAGTCCTACATAAGAGGAGGGTAAACAGATAATGAATGAATGTGATTATTATTATTTTCCTCGCATTACACCTTGTCGCGCTAATCTGGCTCGTGTTATCTTATTTGCTGGGCGCCTGTTATTGTTTTATTATTTTAAATTTGGGTTCATTGACCTCCGGCTAGCTATTATAACTCAGTCGAGCAACTATCTTTAAGCAGGGCGTGTAAACGGAAAGGAGTTGTTACTAAAAGATAACCCTGGTAAAATAATTTGTTTCTACACCTTTATTGCCGTCACACTTAATTAATAATTCACATATTTAATCTTTATACACGCCTGACTGAAACCTTTATATTTCCGAATGTAATTACTGCCGTATTAGTTGCCGCGTACTTCACATTTTATAACTAACTTTACGACGTGCACCTCACGAGAGATTCCTTAGAACTGCGCGACACATGCTTATGGCTCAAGAATATAAACTCCTTCACCCTGAATTGCCTAAACATTATAATAGAGCTGCTATTGGTTACCAAATCGCACCAAAATTAGCGTCTGTTTTGTCAGCCAATCACTGCTACTAACATATATACTCTAGGGAAAATATTCCCTCCATTTCTAAAAAAAAGGGCACGCTACCCTGACGTCATTTGTTTGTCTATTCTTAGTGATAAACAACTCGCCCCCTTGGTTTATTGTTACCCACTTCCATTGTCAGTTTCAGTGAGGCCGTGTAAACTTATTTCCTGACAATACTTATGGCTAACAAACATCTAAAATCCTGTGCATACAATAATATTAATTTACACTACAATCACTATGGCATTCACAGTGTTGTGATATAAATTATTGCCTCAACCTATAAGGAAATCTCAAAGGCATCCAACTCAAATTTACATGTGCCTAACCTTCTCGAGAACAACCAAGCAAATTATTATTCCGAGAAAGCTGAACAGGTTGCTCAGACTGAGACACTTCACAGTACCCCAATTCCACCACTCTAATATCAGAGGTTTCTTCCAGGTCTCTTCCTCCATACGGCATAGGGAACAAGCTCCGCCTCCTTAGGACTATACCGCCATCACCACAGACCCCTCTGCACTCGACATCCAGCAACTCGTCAACAGCTCAAGCTAATACACTATAATTTCTGCCAAAACACCTCTCAAACGGCTATAAACCTTTCAAAACCGCTTCCTACGTACAGATGTCAATGCAGACTGGTACATCCCAAACCACAATATACATCGCGAACACAATCTCCCACCTTTATCGAATATATGCTCACTCTCCCCCAAAAATTGTATGACTCTCTACCTAGCAGCTTTAACGCCCTCATTCGCGGTCTCGGGGAGCATGATTTAGACCCCGGGGAACGCTATAAATGCCCCAGACTTGTTCTTGGCTGCCACTAAATCCCCTGAAATACCCTCGTATATTTCCAACAATCTCCTATTACTGGAACACTAAAATTCTTAAAAAAAAAAAACCTACTCTAACTTAACCGCTGTTTAACCACAATCCTTTATCCCTACACCCATAATTCTAAAGGACAAGAGTCCTGGTATGGCTCTAGTCGGAAGACCCCATAAAGTGGAACCATCTCCCAGCGACATCTACTCTGAAGGGAGACCAGAGAGGCGCAGTGTCACGCACTCACGCGCAAGGCGCTGAAACTCCTGGTCCGAATCAAGCACATTCGAGCAAGTTATTCTTGTTAACCGAGGTTAAAATCGATGATTAAAGATAAAACGCACTCCACTCACCAAGAGCGCACTCCTACTCTCCTTAAACCCCCAATCATGCTTCCCGCGGTGGCAGTCGGCAATGGTTGTCAACCTGCTATCTCTCGTACCCACTTTCGGGCATTAACCGGTAGCTTCCCAACACCACGGCACTAACGGAGGTGCTCAACGAAACCCCGCCATTTCCCATTCTTGGCCTTAATGTCCGTTTCCCAATACACGATGCCACCGCTCCCAAAACTAAAAATACAAATTCTTCTTGCGTGACCTTCATCAGCGCTGATGTCATCTCGCTGAACTTATTCAGTGGAGTTTGCTGACCCTTTCATCTTCCTAATGTTTGCCATGTTTTTAAGATTACAGTACAAGTGGCTTAGTTTATCTCTCTTTTGTATTTCTCCTAGCGGTTTTGTAGATCCACGTGATCATTCGCATGTGGCTAAAAATCTATGACACTTCAATTCTCTGATAGAAATATAATTGCATCCATACTTTTTCCAACAAAGAAAATGACATATTTACCTTCTAGTGTGCTCTGCCGTTTATCTGGGTCAATTATTTCATTATTATTTGGTCGCCTCTATTTACTTATGGCAAGTAGTTACATTTTGGGAGGGCGTATTGGACCACGCTATATACTGCCATCACTTTGCTTATGAAAACATATATTATGCTTATATAGTCGATCTTTACAAGCATTTCTTGCGCCAAACCAAGGCGTTTTGAGTCACCTTATAAACATTCAACAGATTTTAAAGAATTCGTGCCATTATTTAACATCGGAAAAATTCAAATTATCAACAAAACAAACGTTTATTTATGTAATTCAGCATGTTTTAAACTTGCCCTTCTAGAATTCGTAACCCTTTAATTAATTTATGCCCATCATATTATAATACTACTGTGGCATTTATTGTATTTTGGAAATTATAGTGTTACACCTGGAATAGTTACACATTCATAGATTGGCAGCTTGTGCCAGTAGGGACGCTAGGATGATGGGAGTTGCTGACTGGAAAAATCTGATGTGTTACACTCACGTGACTTTTTCTACTCTTGTACAAACTATTTTTATGAGCTCTTATTCTCCATCTATTTCATATTAATCGAGATAAACATTTGCAAAAACGATCTTTTGACGTGCAAAGAGAATTACATCTTACACATAGTGACCAGTTCTAAAAATACTTGACTATAGCTTAAGGCCTACTAAGTTCTCTTGTTTTGTATTTGCAAGGGCAATATAGAAATACAGTAGCCTTTAAACATCGACACATATCTTAATAGCTGGTTGCTAGGTGCAGCACCATTCTCTTTGCCACAGATTAATACTCTTTGCACATTCAAGACAAAAAAATGAATAACGAATTCCCATTTGAGAAAAAAGTATTGAAAAATTTAAGGGAATAACAAGCAATATCTCGAAAATGATTCACTCAACAAAAAAAATGTATATGACATAAATTGTGTATTTAATGCGATCTACATTTTTTGTATAGTAAAATTTTATCTATCTCTCATGGTTTATCAGTTATGCAAAAATCCTTCACAATGAATACTTTTGGAGACATTCCCAGAAAATTCAAGATATACATTTTATTTGTCATAAAAGTATCTTAAAGTTGTGATATTTTAATTAAAATCGTTAGAGCCATTTTTGAGAAAATTAAAATTTTCGACAAATGTTCCATGTAAAGGGTAGTCTGGGGTGGGACGATTTTCTTGAAGCCCTTCGTGTCGCATCTCTGGAAGATACTGAACCTAAATACCAAGTTTGGTGTTTATCCGACTGTTCGTTTCTGAGTTATGCTGTTCACAGACACACACACGGACATGTTTCCAAAAATCCTTTTTACTTTCTCTACTACGTATAGTAAGTAGGGGAAGTATTGTATTCCACCCAAAAATTCGATACCGAGATTTCACCGGAAATACACGTTTTGAGACCTCCTGAATCCAAAAAAAGCATTTTTAGAAACATGTCCGTGTGTGTGTCTGTGTGTGTGTGTGTCTGTGTGTGTGTGTGTCTGTGTGTGTGTCTGTGTGTGTGTGTGTGTCTGTGTGTGTGTGTGTGTGTGTCTGTGAACAGCATAACTCAAAAACGAACAATCGGATAAGCACCAAACTTGGTATTTAGGTTCAGTATCTTCCAGAGATGCGACACGAAGGTTTTCAAGAAAATCCCACCACCCCAGACTACCCTTTACATGGAAGATTTTTCGAAAATTTTAATTTTCTCAAAAATGGCTCTAACGATTTTAATGAAAATATCATATGTTTAGGGTAATGTCATGAGAAATGAAATGTATATCTCGAATTTTCTGGGAATGTCTCCAAAAGTATTCTTCATTGTGAACGACTTTTGCATAACTGGTAAACCATAAGAGATAGACAAAATTTTACTACACAAAAAATGTAGATCGCGTTAAAATACACAACTTATGTCATATACATTTCTGTTGTTGAGTGAACCGTTTTCGAGATATTGCTTGTTATTTCCTTAAATTTTCCAATACTTATACTTTTTCTCAAATGCGTTATTCATTTTTTTTATGTCCTGGACATGCAAAGAGAATGGAATGCGCCACATAGCAACCAGCGTTAAAATATTTGACTATCGCTTAAAAGCTACCATATTTTCCTTGCATCTACAAGAAAATTACCAATAAGATTGACATCTAGATATCTCGATTAACATGAAGCATATGGAGAATAGGCGTTTGTAAAATTAGATTGTACAAGAGTAGAGAAAGTCATGTGAGTGTAACACATCAGATTTTTTTGAATTCAGGGGTCTCAAAACAAATATTTCCGGTGAAATTTCGGTATCGAATTTTTGGGTGGAATACAATGCTTCCCCTACTTACTATACGTAGTAGAGAAAGTAAAAATAGGTTTCATATACTGTGACTGGCTAGCAACTCGCTCTGCTTGAATAATGGCAATAGCAGGAGCACAATGCGTACCAGCACACGTCCTCTCCGGAACAACAGGTGATCTCTTGTATCACTTTGAGCATTTTTTATTTAATGAATTTATTGTTTCTGTTTAAAGTGTGTTCATCCCTTAGTATAACTCGCGCAAAACTTCTGGAATCGTGACCTTGATTGCCAGCCTAGCTGCCGAGCCTAGGAATGGTTTATGTTCAGCTTAATCAACGAAAGCGATATAACACCTTTGCTTACTCACAGTGCGTAACACATACAGTCTGCATAGAAAGTGTCTGCATCTGGTTGTAATTTTAAAGAGAACAGTATCTAAATAGTACTTACTTTATATTTGTTATATTTATAACCATGGCTGCTACGTTTTCAAAGTTGAGTGCTAAGTTGTTACACAGTCAAAGTAGGGAAATAATTGCAAATGTCCTCGACTTCATGAAGCAAGAAGCAAAGATGAAGGAAGAAAATATATGATCGTCCGAGTTCCACAAAAGCCTTAAGAGAGTGAAAGAAAGAGTAGTCAAAGCAACTGGTGTTTCACCGAGTTCCGTTTCCAGAGTTCTCAAAGATAAGAGAAAAAAAACATAAGGATGAAAGAATGCCGTTTGACACGCCTGGGGTCCCTAAACGTATTACAGAAATAGACGATTTCGAATGCGTCATTCGGCGCACGATTCACAATTCCTATGTGGAAGAAAAAATTGTGCTAATAATAAGCAGATTGCTCATCCAGCTGAAACACAGCAGAAACTTTCAAGGTGGTGCTACAAATCCCAGAAAAATTATTAAAGATTTATGTTTCAAGTGGAAGAAACCGAAATCAAATAGAAGAGTTCTAACAGAAAAGCAAAATAAATAAATAAATAAATAAAATGAAATAATAATAATAAAATAAAAAATAAAAAGTACATGTCGCCATGATAGCTTAGTCGGTTAGAGCAACGGCACGGAAAGCCTAAGATCTGTGGTTCAAATCCCGGCTATGGTATTTAATTTTTCAGTCTGATTCAACCTTTCCAAATGACTAATTTTATGTGTACTTATATCAGCATCAATTTTCAAGGTGGTGCTACAAATTTCAGAAAAATACTATAATGTATGAAGATGAGTCATACATACACAGCAGTCATACAGCATCTAAAAGTTGGAGTGACGATAGCGAATTAGGTTTGCAGGCACCTGTTGCCAAAGGGCAAATACTTATTATCATTCATGCTGTTGGAAAGATCGGCTTCTTTCCAAATGCCCTTCTTTTAAAAGTCGCAACAAACAACAGGAGATTTTCATCAAGAAATGAATACAGAAAATTACATGAAGTGAATCAACGCCATGTTGATACCTAATATGCCTGCTGGGTCTGTTCTGGTCATCGACAATGCTTCACAATGCGTCAACACTCAAATTCACAAACCACCTACCTCAACTTCCTTGAAAGAAGAAATTAGAGCTTGGTTACTTAGACATAATAAAGCTTTAGATGAAAGCATGAGTAAAACAAAGCTATATAACTTAATTAAAGCCAACAAACAGCTTCTGAAGTCATACATACTTGACCAGATAGTTATACAACATCGCCCTAATGTACTTAGACTGTCATCGTATCGCCCAGATCTAATACCAATCGAATTAATCTGGGCTGATATCAAAAAATAGGTGGCATGCAGAAATATCACTTTTAAATTAAAATATGTGGAGCAGTTATAACGCCAGCAATTTGCTGAAATTGGAAGGAAAGAATGGGAAAATGTATGGCGACATGCTGAATAAATTAAGAATCATTATTCCGAAAAATACGGAATTGCAGAAAATCAAATAGAAATAATTCTCATCCAGGATAATGGTGCAGAAAGTAGTGACAGCAGTGATGACGGCAATAATGTGAGTGATTCCGCAGAAGAAGAAGGGTTATTAGATGTGGAAGAATTGGAGGCAATCATTGACAGCGTTTTTTACATTAAGCGCTCTTAACAGCGTGGATTTTAATATACTGTATATAACTAAGTTTATCAGCGCAACACAGTGCATAACCGTTGTGGTAATTTGACGATGACTGTCCCACGCACTCCTGCAGCATGCAGACGACCGGTCACCACCTGATCTGGTAAGCAACTCGCATCATAGCTCTCATTAAGATTTTCACGTGTCTAGAACTGTTGCGCCGATTATAATATAGATTCTTCCCGTTTAGTTCTGCTAGTAGAAATCCTCTAAATTTGTGGGATTGATTTTATATAGTTAGATACATTCTGAAATGTTGTAGGCTTCGCTCCCCATGTCGCACAGCATATGTTGAAATTGATAAATTTTCTCGGTCCTCTAGCTCTACCTTCTGGTTTTCTTAGATGTACGACAAATACAATAAAATTGAAACAATTAAACAACAATGCAATACATACACAAGTGTTCCTTTTGTTTCCGTTTCCCTCTATTTGTTTAATTTCTTCCGCACTACTTCCTCATCTCTGACCAGACAGGCAAGTAAGAATTCGTTATCTGTCTGCTAATCTATTGCAAGTTCATTAGTGCTGTTATTTAGTTCAGATACCTCTAGGAGATATAGATCAGAACAGAATTTCTTCCTAAGCTTTTCCCTGTTCTCAAATTTTGAAGAATGGCGTTTCCGTGGCTACGAAGGACCCTTCCTAATTAGATACGTTCTCCTGTACTCTTTATTAATATTTGTTTTGAATAATGTTATTTTGTGAAAGGCCTTCTAACACATTTTTTCCGACCTTTGGGCTCCAAGTGCTGAAGTACCTTTTCTTCTTTTCACTGATCCCTAGCTTTGAACCTGCTAAAGACTGTGTAGATTTTCTGCGCCTCTCTCGCAGATAATTGGTATTGCTAGTGGGCATTGGTATTGCTCTATTATACACTTATGGTTGTCTTTTGTTTAAAGCTTGACTGTTGCAAATCCAGTATTTAGTGGGTGTGTGTTTGCTTGTTCACTTATATAGCCACCCTTAACTGCTATGGTCATATATCGGGGGCTTTGACGAAACATTTGATGGTATGTTTACTCTTTGATCGTTTACTCTGGGTTTTCGTCCTTCTTTTTACTTATTTTTACACGCACATTCACTCTCACATCCACACTTCCAGATTCCGGAGTTAAGAAATAACCGTAATTAAAAAAACATTCCCACCCCGACCGGGAATCGAATCCAGGACTTCTGGTAAATCCAATACTGTTATTACAGCTGTGGTTAAAATCCGTTGAGTATAGGTCAAGTCCTGGGACCACAAAGTATGATTCTGGTTGCACAAAATCCTTAAATAGATTTTTAGATCTTGCATAATTCTATTCCTTTGATACGGCTGAGGATGATCCTAATTCCTGGTAATGCAGTGGCATTGTCTGCCAAAACCGCTCCAATTTTTAACATAGTTTGGCTCATAATCATCAACAATTTTGTTTGCCAAATGGCGCTGATCAACCTCTCTACAGAATTTCCAGCATCACGTGTGAACATGCAGTATTGGAAGCTATTAATAGATACTTGGAACAGATGCGGATAAATAGCACCAAAGAACATATCACCAAGACTTTATTTTTTTCAGACTTAAATACTCGCTTTAATTGCAAAAATTCTTTATGCACACCGTTCATGACAGTCATGGAAAATTTCAAGATTACTTCAAAAGGTTCCACATCAGTGTTGGAAGTACTTAAAAATATGTTTGTGGCAGTGAACAGTGAGGCAGTATTTTTGATACTTAAACGATATCAGTCTAATTATATAATATAAAATGTAATAACAGCCCGCCTTAAAGCAATATGTGTATACTATAATATATAAAAAGTGTATGTTACAGTCATTGTATTATGTTTATATTATTGTGTATATGTATAATAATGTTATGTGAATGTATTACGTAATTTAACAATGTAGGAGCTGTGAGAATAGAAGTAAGCTGCCTTCGTAGCAGACAGAATTATAAAGTAGAAGCCGAAAGTTGCTAATAATGAGGTAACCTTGAGGCAATAATGAATTGGAAAGTTTAATAATGCTACTAACAATTCTTGGAACAATAATGTAATATTCAAAACAGTTTAAAATAGCCAATCAAAAACTAGAACAAACCTTAAGTTAAATAAAAGTATTCTATTGAAGTACAATTAACCAATCAGAGACTTGAAATAATGGAAATATACGAATTTAGGCGGTAGAAGCCAAATGCTAAAAAACAACGTTCCCAACCGCACGCTATTAAGCAGCGTTCCCGATAACTTCGATACGGTACAGGTTAAGTGTGAGACATAAAACTTCATTACGGTGAGAATAAAATAAAGTTTCGTGTTACAAAGTGCAATTAATAAATAATCTCACAGCTCTACGGTATGATATATCTGTGAAGTGTTATTTACTCGTGAGATGGATTAATAAAAGGAGTGAAGTAAAAGTTTTAATTTGTGTAAACCTTCAACTTTAGCCGCACCAACCCCTGCTAAGAGATACGTGTTTCTGCAAATTACTACCGACGCAACCGAGGCCTATATATATATATATATATATATATATATTTAAATAAACGTTAAAAAATTACAAATTTGATTTTTTTACGTGGGGGCGAAGGCCACCAAAAAGTGAACGTGGGGCGAAGGCCACCGGAAAGTTTGTATCGTACGTGGTTGCAACTACTTCAAGTGTTTGGCTGCCCAACAGTGGAACTAAAATACAGCTTCTTCAACGGACAGTGGAACATTTTTTCTTGGACTATAGAATTTTCTAAATTAAAAGATATTTGCTTATTAATCATTTATCTTACTATAATAATCAATATTTTGCTCCTCTGTATCATTTATTTAAAAAGCAATGTTATAACAGTTTATCATGTTTCATCAGACACATTCATGCCAAATTGTAATGTTATAGTTATTGTTGTTTAGTATTTAGGTTTTATTTTTGTGAACTATAACCCTAATGTACATCTGTATGTAAAATAAGGTTGACAATGTGGAAATAAAAAAACACCTCTCTACAGGATGTAACGTTAAGGATTTCATGACACCGACGAGTACACAAATGAAGTCGAAATTGGAGTCTACGTCTGCGGTCACTAGGAACTAAACCAGTTTCCTTAAAAAAATATGATGTGTTACACTCACATGAATTTCTCTACTCTTGTACAAACTAATTTTACAAACGCTTATTCTTCTTATACTTCATGTTAATCGAGATATCGAGATGTTAATCTTATTACTAATTTTCTTGTAAATGCAAGGGGAATTGGTAGGCTTTAAGCGATAGTCAAATATTTTAAGAGCTGGTTTCTATGCGGAGTATTCTATTCTCTTTGCATTACCAGGACAAAAAAAGAATAACGAATTTAAGAAAAGTATAAGTATTGGAAAATTTAAGGGAATAGCAAGCAATATCTCGAAAATGGTTCACTCAACAACAGAAATATATATGACATAAATTACCTATTTTAACGCCATCTACATTTTTTGTGGAGTAAAATTTTGTCTATCTCTTATGGTTTACCAGTTATGCAAACGTCGTTCACAATGAAGAATACTTTTGGAGGCATTCCCAGAAAATTCAAGATATACATTTTATTTGTCATGAAAATATCTTAGGTATATGATATTTTAATCAAAATCGTTAGAGCCATTTTCGAAAAATGTTCCATGTAAAGGGTAATCTGGGGTGGGGGATTTCCTTGAAAACCTTCGTTTCGCATCTCTGGAAGATACTGAACCTAAATACCAAGTTTGGTGTTTATCCGACTGTTCGTTTCTGAATTATGCTGTTCACAGGCACACAGGCAGACAGACAGACACACACACGGACATGTTTCCAAAAATGCTGTTTTTTATTCAGGGGGCCTCAAAACATATATTTCCAGCGAAATCTTGGTATCGAATTTTTGGGTGGAATACAATACTTCTCCTACTTGCTATACGTAGTAGAGAAAGTGAAACTGGTTTAATGATTTAGCCTTCTGGAGTAATTATTAAATAGGTACAAACACACTGACTTTACATTTCAAGCTAAGGATGCGGGACAAGTGAACTATCAATGTATGTGAAAACTTCACTATAGAGTTTTGTAAATACAGTACTGTCGACGTAAACAAAGACACATCGGAATTAGAGGCCTCTAGTACCTGTACCTCACCACGAAATGGTGCACTCTTAAGTTGTCCCGTATCCTTAGCTTCCTAATTACTAAAGCAGTTTTTTCCAGTATTTGGTGGATGCGTGTGCAGTGATATGATCCTATAAGTAATTTCTCTAACGCGGCAGATGCCTATGTTTCCCATGTTGGCGTGTAAAGTGTATAACACTCCATCAAACGTTCCAAACATGCCTTTGTTCTCCTCGATATTTTCTGAAATTGTATTCAAAATTTCAATTAATTTATAGTTATCTTGTTGGTGACTTTATAATTGCTTAGATCATTAGCTAGTCGACGGTTGAGGCTCAAGTCTAACTCCAATGCCCTAACCTCCCTCTGTGCGTTTCCTAGCGTTTCTGGGAAATTTCCGCCGACCATCATCCTCGAAAGCACATCTCTGAACACTTTCGTAATCCCAGAGATATGCCTGATCTCGCCGTTATATGACATGATTTTGTGGATGAACAGCAATATATGTTGCTTCTTACTATTTTGCAATTGTTAAAAAGTGCTAGACTGATATGGTTTGTGTATACTATTATCTGCTTTTTAAATATAAAGTGATTAAAACCATTGGAGTCCAAAACTTGTTCCTAATGAATGCGATGTGTTCGGTTGGTGTTATAGTCATTCCTGCCCTAAAATTGATCCTAACGTAAACATCGCATGTAGTACCACTCCGCGCTTGATGTTTCGTGAATGCATGGTGGAGCTTCCTCTCCTCCCCCTTAACAGCTGCTCAACTGTTTACTTTCGGGAGTTCAAGAAACTGTCATTTTTACCTTCCAACGTTAACTTAACCATGTGCTATCTTTCACTGCACCAGAAATGAGTGCAAAGAAATATGTGACTCTATACTGATAAACTAATTCAAACGTACTAATTCAAAAATGGTTGAAACAATGTTGTGGGATATACTTTATTGTTAAATACTTACTGTTAATCGAGGCAGTATTTTTAACACTTAAATGATTTCAGTCCAATTATATAATATAAAATATAATAACAGCCCGCCTTATAGCAATCTATATATAAATAACATATAAATATATGTAACAGTCATTGTATTACGTTTATATTATTATGTACATGTGTAATAATGTTATGTGAATGTATTAGGTAATTTAACAATATAGGAGCTGTGATAATGGAGGCCGAAAATTGCTAACAATGAGGTACCCTTGAGATTGTATTATGTTTATATTATTATGCACATGTGTAATAATGTTATGTGAATGTATTAGGTAATTTAACAATATAGGAGCTGTGATAATGGAGGCCGAAAATTGCTAACAATGAGGTACCCTTGAGACTGTATTACGTTTATATTATTATGTACATGTGTAATAATGTTATGTGAATGTATTAGGTAATTTAACAATATAGGAGCTGTGATAATGGAGGCCGAAAATTGCTAACAATGAGGTACCCTTGAGGCAATAATGAATTGGAAAGTTTCATAATGCTACTAGTAATTCTTGGAAACAATAATGTAATATTTAAAACAGTTTATAAATAGCCACTCAAATACTAGTAAAGCTCAAATTTAAATAAAAGTATTCCATTGGAGTAAAATTAGCCAATCAGAGACTTGAAATAGAGCAATTTACAAATTTAAACGGTAAACGTCATACGCTAGACGGCAACGAACCTGAGCAGTTCGTTCGCTTGGTACGTATTCAGTGTGAGACATATAAAATTATTTACAGCGAGAAGATTATAATGTTTATGTGTTAAAAAGTGCAAGTAATTAATAAATAATCTCACAGCTCTCTATATCATTGAAGTGTTATTTAATCGTGTGGAGGATTAATAAAAGGAGTGAAGTAAAAAATTATAATTTGTGTAAGCCTACATTCTTTAGCCGCATCACCCCCTGCTTAGAGATACATATTTCTACAAATTAATACTGACGCAGCCGAGGCAAACCTAAATATACATAATATTTAAAGAAACATTAAAATACAAAGTTGATTCATAAACGTTGGGGCGAAGGCTAGTGGAAAGTAAACTTGGGGCGAAGGCCACCGGAAACTTTGTATCGTACGTGGGGCGAACACTCCAATAAACTATCTCAAGTTTTTGGCTCCCCAACAGTCGACCTACAATACAACTCCACCTCCTAAACTAAACCTTCTTCAAATCGTAGTCATGGGCTAAAAGCACGACACCCAAGTCGAAATCAGAAGTGGTGATAAAGCTTTAATCGTCTTCCAGGTTTATAGCCAGCTTGTATTAAGTGGGTCACAAAGCTTTTACAGACACTCATTACTTTGGAAATTAATTTAAGACATCTTTAACTCAAACAAAACATTGAACATATTCAAAACTATCATTACTTCGCTTCTTTAAGCGCTTTACCACTTCTACGAGGGGCGTCCAATAAGTAAAATCCCCTATTTTATAAAGAAAATATTACACAAAAGTGATCATGTTGAATTAATTTTATTTATATTACAGAATCCTTCTGTTACTTTTCTACATAATGAACATGTTATTCCAAACATTTTTGGGGACATGACACATGTTTTTCCAAGCCAGTGTTATAAAAGATTGGTTCCTGTGCTGGCAACCAGCTATTCACTGATTTGACTTCATCATCAGTGTTAAAAGTGCCTACCTTTGAGTTGCTGGAACATGTGAAAATTGCTTGGGGCAAGCTCCGGTGAATATGGAGGATACGAGAAACCTTCCAAGTTGAATCTTGACCCAGGTGGAGCTCAGAAGATTCAACTGGGAAGTTTTCTCGCATCCTCCACATTCATCAGATTTTTTTTCCAAGTGACTTTCACATGTTCCCCTGACTCAAAGGTCATCTTGGAGGCAAGCACTTTAACATCGTGACGAAGATGAACAGCTGGTTGGGAGCACAGGACCCGACCTGGTACAACACTGGCTTGGAAAAACTTGTGTCACGTCCCCAAAAATGCTTGGAAGAACATGTTGATTATGTAGAAAATTAACAAAAGGATTGTGCAATATAAATAAAATTAATTGAACATGATCAATTGTGTGTAATGTTTTTTTATAAAATAGGGAAGCTTACTTATTGGACGCCCCTCGTATGTTTAATTACACCGCTCTGATCAGCTACACACCCAGCCATGATCGCAACATAAACAGTACTGATTAGTATGTCCGTTGCTTAACTCCAGTAAACAGCGCGGGAATACGAAAATGCATGACCATTGTAATAAGTTGCAGCTAATTATTAAAAATCTGTTGAAATGAAGCGATTATTAAAATACTATCATTATTCACCGTATTTGCTATTGAAGCACAAAAAGGGTGATAAATCATGCAGTGCAGTAAAGAATTATTTTCAAACGTTTAAAAGGATGCTGCGGAAGTGGTGCGCGCATATATTTACACCAGGATCCTTTCTTGGGTTGGATGGAGTATGGTGAGCGAGCGAAGTAACCAAATGGCAGAGCTCGCCGTTCTCGTCCCGATAAACAACTGCTTGCAATTAGAGTATCAGAAAAAATGTGGAACAGTAAATCAATTCATGCACGTCCTTTAGATGCTGAAAATCATCTTGCCATTCTTGTGCCACTAAACAAACTTTTGCGACTGAAGTAGCATTGGATATGTGTGCAATGACATGCCCATTTTTGGACTTACTATATATCCTTTAGGCAATGAAAACCATTTTTGTTTATACCAATCAGTCATCTGACATCCATGCCTATTAATGCTCCTTCACATAATTAATCATAAATCTATATTGGTAACCGAGTAACCCACGGTTTTACTTACGAATGTTTACTGCTCCACTCTATTGCGTCTATTTGCTGGGAGTCGGGACATAGTTTCTCTGAATATTTTGTAAACCAAGGATGTAACTAAAATGACGACAAATTCTCATTTGTTTGCCAATTTAAAGTGGTAGGTTTCTGCAAATTTCTGCAATACATTCTTAGCGCACCATAAGTATTCTTATAATTCTAAATTATGGTCAATCACTAGTCTGCACTTTCAAACCTTTTGTCAGATGATCTCTTAAAAGTAGGTGTTCTTGAATTACGTTTTTATGCTGATTCCAGAAATAACTTTCGTTTTTTTTCTATCACGTCAGGTTTTTAAGTATTCAAATACCATTTCACACAAGGTTAGTTTTTATTCAAGAACTCCCCTAATTTATTTCATGACTACATTTTAACCAAACAAGAAGCCAAGTGTTTCGTTTAATTTTTTTCAAACTTTCTCTTCTTTGACCTCCTTGCAGATCCCTGAAGATACTCTCCCTCCTCAACATCCAACAGTAGTCGACCATTATAGTTTCATTCCATCTCCCCTGGTACCTCCTCTCCAATTCCTTAAAATCTCTGTGAAAAGTTCACCCTACTCTTCACTAGAATGTCCCAGATTTTCTGGAAAGTAGTCGATATGTGAATGCAGAAAATGCGCCTTTACACTCATGTTACAACCCATCTTCTTGAAATTTTCCAACATTGTTTCGACAATGGCCTTGTAATTAAGATCTTTGTTATTGCCTAAGAAGTTTTCAGTAACTGATCGGAAGGCGGTCCATGCTACTATTTCTCTCTCATTCATTGTCTTCTCAAAATCTTCATCCTTCATCAATTTCTTTATTTGAGGACCAACAAAAATTCCAGCCCTTAATTTGTCGTGTGTAATGAAGGGAAATTTCTTGGAAACGTACCTGAAGCAGGGTCCATCCTGTGGTACAGCTCTTACAAATTGCTTCATCAAGCCCAATTTTATATGTAGTAGCGGAAGCAATATTTTATATCTCTATATTTTTGAAGTGAAATTGTGAAAAACTGTACGTGATAGAAAAAAATAAAAGCAGTTCTGAAATCAGATAACACAGTGAGTCAGAATCACTTATTAGCTTTCAGTCATCCGATATCATGCAGACTAGCGTAATATATCGCCCACATATTTTGAAACAGATTTGTTGGTTTCTGTTCCTAAACTTACATGCACGGCAGTCAAAAACCCGCTGCCTGATACATATAAACCAAAAGGACGATGTGTGAGTTGGTATACATATCCATTGTGAATAAAATAGTGAACTGTTGCTAACCCATTTGTTAACAAGAGTTGGTCAGGTCTAGTGACGTATGATCCACACTTATAGCGTGCAGTCCGCGCTAGTCACCACAGTGTTCTCGGTACGGAACTTCTCCGGTGTTATGCACTCCTTTAATTAACTGGAGACAATTGTAAACCTCACCGTCATTATGCTTCCGCACAGTACATAGCGGTAGGGTGATCTCACGTCTCCAGCATGTAGCGTCTCAGCAATTGTTTCATTCACTGCCTCAAATCGAGAGGTATCATGAGTCTGAGGGTGCTATATTTGCAATTTCGAATGTGTACGTATATGAAACGCATAATCCTATTGTCTCTTAAATATATTCGGTGTTTCATCAAAACGTGAAACAGCTGTTCTTTTTGTAGGATATTTAAACCATCTGATACCTTCACTTTATCTCTTATCAAAGAAATGCGGATGTGGTACCTGGGACGGTACCATATATTCAATACGTGATCAAAAGTATCCGGACACCTGGCTGGAAATGACGTACAAGTACGTGGTGCCCTCCATCGGTAATGATGGAAGTCAATATGCTGTTCGCCCACCCTTAGCCTTGTTGATAGCGTTCACTCTAGCAGGCATACTTTCAATCAGGTGCTGGAAGGTTTCTTGGGGCATGGCAGCCCATTCTTCACGAAGTGCGGAACTGAGGAGCGGTATAGATGTAAGTCGGTGAGGCCTGACACGAAGTCGGCGTTCCAAAACATCCCAAAGGTGATCTATAGGATTCAAGTCAGGACTCTGTGCAGGCCAGTCCATTACAGGGATGTTATTGTCGTGTAACCACTCAGACACAACCCGTGCAGTATGAACAGGTGCTCGATCGTGTTGAAAGATGTAATCGCCATCCCCGAATTGCTCTTCAACAGTGGGAAGCAAGAAGGTGCTTAAAATATCAATGTAGGTCTGCGCTTTGATCGTGCCACGCAAAACAACAAGGGGTGCAAGCCCCCTCCAGGAAAACACGACCACACCATAAAACCACCTCCGAATTTCACTGTTGGCACTACACAAGCTGACAGATGACGTTCACCGAGCATTCGCCATACCCTTACCCTGCCTTCGAATCGCTACATTGTGTACCGTGATTCGTCACTCCACACAAAGTTTTGCCACTGTTCAATCGTGTAATGTTGACGCTCCTTACACCAAGCGAGGCGTCGTTTGGCATTTTCCTGCGTGACGTGTGGCTGATGAGCAGCCGCTCGACCATGTAATCCAAGGTTTCTAACCTCACGCCTCACTGTCATAGTACTTGGAATGGATCCTGATGCAGTTTGGAATTCCTATGTGATGGTCTAGATAGATGTCTGCCTATTACTCTTTACGACCCTCTTCAAATGTCGGAGGTCTCTGACAGTCAACAGACGAGGTCAGCCTGTACGCTTTTGTGCTGTACATGTCCCTTCACATTTCCACTTCTCTATCACATCAGAAACAGTGGACCTAGGGAGTGTGGAAATCTCGTGTACCGACTTCTTACACAAGTGACACCCAAGCACCTGACCACGTTCGAAGTCCTTGAGTTCCACGGAGCGTTCCATTCTGCTGTTTCACGATGTCTAATGACTACTGAGGTCGCGGATAAGTAGTACCAGGCAGTAGGTGGCAGCACAATGCACCTAAGTTGAAAAACGTATGTTTGTGGGGGTGTCCGGATACCTTTGTTCACATAGTGTATATATAAGAGTACACTGCTGTAAGCTTCTACATACTCCTATGGGCTTTCAATTTTGGCCCTTTCCCAGGCGGTCAGCTGACTTTCGCAACCAGTCATTTTTTGTGACCTGATTTCAGTGTATATCTCGTAGGCTCTTGCTACGATATCCTGCGAAGATGCTAAGATCCTAGGCAGATAATGAAAAGACGGTGTCTAGTGCAACTTAATTCGATACACCATCTGACAGGGCCTCTAACAATCTGCTAGATAAGCGAAAGGCTATACTAAATTAATTTGGTTTAATTGGCGTTAGGTTAGAGGTTATTTTAGAGTTACACTATATGCCTAACGAACTCCATCACTTAATAAAAAACCGCGGCAGAACGTGTACTTACGCATATTTTCAGCATATGTCGGCTTTTCGTGATCTGCCTAAGATCCTCGCGGAATGATGGGTTTCAGCAACAGCCTGAGACATGCTTACTAAGTCTGCTATGTATTCTGCTACTCCAAAATGTTCTATGAAGAACAGTTTGTATCTGTAACTCCTTTTCTGTTAAGTTCATGTTTGCTACACTCATGGGTTGTGAAAAAGTGTTACTACAGGTTCCACGGCTGTCTTTAATATGATTTGGAACTATTCATAATCAATCACGTCATATAAAGCTCCTAATAAATCATCTCTTTTCATCAGGTCGTCTATATGACGGTTCAAAATAAGACAAACAAAACTCTTATTCAACAGTTAATTACCGCTACTGTCATCAGCACTCCACGAGTATGCCTCTGATTGCATCTGCCAACAACAACCGTACAAAAACTAACTTTACCAGAAGAATCTGTAACTTTCATTTCCTTTACTTCAAATTCTTAAATAGCGTCATAGTACAAACAAAGAAATATAATATGAATACGTAATCCTGGCACCTAGATTACTGTTCTGGAACTTACACTCAGTCCTTAAATTTATTTCTCAAAAATTCAAAATATATACAGCTCTTACCATCATCAAGTTTTTCAGATATAAATACAAACTATACAAAAGGAATTAAATAAAACCACTAAAGAAGTAAAGCGAGAAAACAAAGCATAAGAGAGACTAAGAGTGTGTAAATAAAACAACGTAATAGTACCATAGTGCAGATTACGGTGAAGGACTACCCGGAACCGAAGCCCTCCGTCTTGTAATAGAGGAAGGCGTCATCCGAGTGTCGCTCCTGCCCGTGTATCTTTCCATTAGGCCAACACCTGGAAGCTAAAAGGGCTTGCCCAGGCAAGGAAGTGGATACACTACTTACGCGAGTCAACCCCAGAGGGAAGACTATTGATAACTTCGGTAGGGCCGAAAATAATCTAGCACACCGTCTACCAGCTCTCCAGGTTGTAACGGAGGACATTGAGGCATCTCACAACCTCGCCTTGGCATCACTGCCCAGAAGTACCCAATCTCACGTAAGTACTTACAGTCAGAATGTATAGCGATAAAATAATCTTTCTCCTGCTTCGTTCCTGTTATTCTTCACGTTTCCGCAATTTCCTACGTCACGGCTACTTCACTACATCTAATAATCTGATCATGACGTTTCGCACTCTTTTGTGTACTGCTGTGTATGTCAGTCATTGTGGTGTTACTATGTTCAGCTATGTTCCATGCATTATGCAAAATCCGACTTTTCCTTGGATTGGATTTGGGCGACTGCGTCCGCACGGCATTTCTAGAACCTACTTCACTCTAGCTGTTGTCTTTACTTATTTTGTTGGGTGCCAGCGAGCGTCTCTGCCTATTCTTTATATTTTCTAGGCTTTTGCGACCTTTATGCCTGTCCTGGCGCGTGTCTTCATTATAATATATCGGCCTATTTTGACCTTAGCGTGTTTCGCTTCTCCTCCTGTTTGCATGTTTACCCCGACCTCTGCTAAATCCTAAATAAATAAATCCCTGTTTGTCCTTTCATTCTCGGCCCATAAGCCGTATACTGATTTCTATTGAATTGGTCATATTAACATTGCAACTACCTCCTCTGCCTTGGTTAGGCGGCACTGTTGCGCTTGTCCCACTAATTCTTTGTTAGTGTTTGTACTGTCAATCGTGGCCTACCCAGGTGGCCACGCCCATCACTATGCGCTCTATGTGCCTCTAATGCTGTCAGTAATACGATACAGTTGGGCAATGTCAACGTCCATGCGATCACAATATGGTGTCTTATCACGTCTTGAAAGTGACGAACTAATACTGATATGAACTCCAACTCAGCTATTGGGGGATCCAATACCTTCTGAGTTTCCCTAATTAAAAAAAGAATCCACAACGGATACCCTGCTGTGTGCTGTTGATTGGCATTATCTATTTGATTGCGCTCTTGGTAGTATGCAGTGTCGCTCCGACATCTTTCTAAAACGCGGAAGTTCTTCTGAAGTTCTCTCATTTGGCGTGATCCTCGATTATCTACCGGCACCAATAAACTTCGCTTTACCAAAGTCATGTGTTAATGGGGAATCTCCCTTAATGCAAAATATGACTGTTCAGTCTTTAATGAACTGTTTATCATCATGCGCAGTATCAAATTTCGGAATCGCAATTTCATTTAAGAACTGCGGGAAAAATTTTAATTGAGTACGGAACGCTGTAGTTTAGCTAAATAATAGCTTGAGTTCTCCCCTTATCAGGCCCATCTTGCGCATCTGCCAAGTCTACTTTCCATTATTACTGTTTCAATTTGTCCAGCTACCTCAAAGGCAAGTTGACGGCCTACTAAAACATCGCAAGTTATCCTCGATTCATCTTGTAAAGGGTCTTTCAACAAGAGTGTCCTATCTTTAACATGTGATAGCTGCCGTTGTTATTGAGTTACAGCAGTCATTTCTTTCATGTGGTTACAGCTTTTATCGACAAATAGCCATGGAAGGTTACAGCATTTAGCAACGCGTAGAAATTGTGAACATTTATTCTCAAAATGGACCATCTGTTCGCCAAACCTTCCGTGTATTGCGTGAAGTTTACGGCGTGCATAATCGCCCCTGCGAGAGAAAGATTCGGCGTTTGATCGATAAATTTGAAAGAAGTGGTTCTGTCAGCGATCAAAAAACACCTGTACGTAATCGATGTAAGCGCTCCAATGAAAACATAGGCGCCGTTCGTGAGAGTGTAAGCGTGAATGGAAACAAATCAATTGCTCGTCGAGCGCAAGATTTGGGGATTTCGCCGACCACAGCAGGGCGAATTCTGCATCTGGACTTGAAGTTTCAGGCTTACAAAATGGTGCTAACTCAAGAACTCAAGCCCAACGAGCATAGGTTGCGCCGTGTATTCGCTGACTGGGCTATGGAGCAATTGTCGCTATTGTAGCAATCACAATCCAATGCAATTTCAAGAACGACCACTACATCCCCTAAAGGTTACTGTGTGGTGTGGATTTTGGTATGGTGGAATCATTGGTCCATATTTTTTCCAAGATGAAGATGGAGAAGCTCTAACTGTCAATGGAGAAAGATACCGGGCTCTTATAAGGGACTACGTTTGGATGGTATGGATCTCAGAAACATCTGGCTCCAGCCAGATGGTGCCACATGTCATACTGCTCTCGAAACAATCGATCTTTTGAAGGAGAAGTTCAGAGGTTTCATCATTTCCCGTGGCGGTGATACTGCCTCCCAAGGTCATGTGATTTAACGCCGTTGGATTACTTCTTGTGGGGTATGTTAAATCTCGAGTTTATGTCAAGAAGCCAGAAACAGTAAATGATCTTATGAATAACATCACGCGTGTTATTTGTGAAGTTGGACCTAATTTACGTTCTTCTGTCATTGAAAATTGGGTCAACCGTATACGCGCAACCCAACCAAGTCGCAGCGGTCACTTAACTGATGTTCTCTTGCACACGTAAATACATTAATTATGTTCGAAAATAAAAAAATAAATTAACCTATCATTTATAGAACGTGTTTTATTTAATTTCAAAGATAGGACACTCTTGTTGAAAGTGTCCAGATTGAGAGACCAGCTTTTATTTCTTTAATCGCCCCCTTGTAACTGTAATTCTATCTTTCCCCCATCTTCCGCTGCTATTAAACTAACTATTGTTCCATAAACTAACTGGTTGGTAGCTCATTTGCTGTCTGTTATCTATTGCTAGAAAGTTACTCTATGGTTTGGAGCTTTACTTTCTAACTGTTGTGTTATCCTACTTCTAGTTCCCTTGCTCTATCATCTTACTGTTGAAGAAGCTTATTTTTGCAAGCATCTGCTGTAGCATTTGTGATATTTCCCTTGGTATAACAGCCTGAATAAACGCAATCATCTCTACTTCCTTTTGTTCCTGTGATACTTGCTACCTTGCTGGCTGTTCCATACTATATCATCGTTATCCCGCTAACTATTGAGCTGTTAGTGACTATTATTCTCCATTTTCTGCATTCTTGTAAGCCTATGTTCTTAAGGTTTCTCAGAAGCATCCATTTCTATTCGCACAAATTATACCTTTAAAAATCTGATGTGTTACACTCACATGACTTTCTCTACTCTTGTACAAAGAATTTTTACAAACTCTTATGCTACATCTACTTCATATTAATCGAGATAAACATTTGCAGAAACGATCTTTTGACATGCAAAGAGAATTACATTTTACACATAGCGATAAGTTTTAAAAATATTTGACTATCGCTTAAGGCGTACCATGTTCCCCTTGTTTTGTATTTGCAAGGGCAATATAGAAATACAGTAGCCTTTAAGCATAGACATATTTCTTAATAGCTGGTTGCTAGGTGCAGCACCATTCTCTTTGCCACAGATTAATACTCTTTGCATAACGAATTCCCATTTGAGAAAATAAGTATTGAAAATTTAACGGAATAACAAGCAATATCTCGAAAATGGTTCACTCAACAAAAAAATTTATGACATAAATTGTGTATTTTAATGCGATCTACATTTTTTGTATAGTAAAATTTTGTCGTTCACAATGAAGAATACTTTTTGAGACATTCCCAGAGAATACAAGTTATACATTTTATTTGCCATGAAAATATCTTAAATATATGATACTTTAATCAAAATCGTTAGAGCCATTTTTGAGAAAATTAAAATTTTCGAAAAATATTCCATGTGAAGGGTAATCTGGGGTGGGGGGATTTTTTTGAAAACCTTCGTGTCGCATCACTGGAAGATACTGAACATAAATACCAAGTTTGGTGTTTATCAGACTGTTCGTTTCTGAGTTATGCTGTTCACAGACACACACACGGACATGTTTCCAAAAATACCTTTTTTGGATTCAGGGGGTCTCAAAACATATATTTCCGGTGAAATCTCGGTATGGAATTTTTGGGTGGAATACAATACTTCCCCTACTTACTATACGTAGTAGAGAAAGTAAAAATAAATGAGTTTACAGTTCAGAAAGCTACCGACTTAAATAGTGCTACGAGTCTGCTTTTGCGTCGAATTTGTCCATTAGTAATCGAAAGCTTAAATAACACTTTTACTTTTCGGGAGGGCTGATGACTGATGTAAGGGTGTTGATCTTCAGATTGCAAAGGAAGGGCGGATGATAAGGGTGTCACGATGCTGGTAACGTGATGTCTTGACGACTTCGAAACTCTGCGTCGTCGTGACATTTTCTGGTTTCCTTGTGTATCTAATCAGAAATACATGTTTCGAGACCCCTGAATCCAGATGTTCAGAGAAAGAGAGTCTGTCTGTTAATCTGAAAACCATAACCCAAAAATGAAGTGTCGATTAAAAACCAAACGTGTTATTTAAGTTTAGTAAATTCTAAAATTGCGATACAAAGATTTTTAAGAAATTTCCCAACCCAAAGTATCTTTTAAATGGAAAGTGTTTCATTGTATTTGATTTTAACAAAATTAGCTCAGAATATTTGTATTAAAATAGTTTATATTTAAGTTTTTGCATTACAAATAAAATAGGTATTTTGAATTTTCTGGTATTGTCTGTGAAGTCCTCTTCATTCGTGAAGAAATTCGTATAATTTAGTATAACTCATAAACCAAGATAAAATCATACTAAACACATATTTTTAAAACACAAATTCATTTCAAATTCATTCATAAGTCATTTCCGATCTAGCCATTGTTATTGAATTACTTGTATATATCGGATAAATAATAAACTTAGTATTTTAATTCAGCATTTTCCGAAGATGCGACACAGAAATGTTCAAAAAAGCCACACCATCACCAACTACCATTACATCATAAATATTTCGATTACTTTCATTTTCTCTAAAATGGCTCTAAAAGTTTTTATTAAGTCATATATTTACGATACTTCAAAACCCGCATATCTTGAATTTTCTGGGAGTAGCTTGAGAAGGCCCTTCATTTCGCATGACCTTGGTATAACTTATAAATCGTAAGAGAAAAAAACAAAATATTACTACACAGTAAATGTAGATCTCGTTAAAGAATAGAACTTATGGCAAATATTTTTATTTTCTCTACTACGTATAGTATGTAGGGGAAGTATTGCATTCCTCCCAAAAATTCGATACAAAATTCACAGGAAATACATGTTTTGAGATGCACTAAATGCATATAAAGCATTTTTGTAAATATGTCCGTGTGTGCGCGTGTGTGTGTGGTTGTGTGTGTGTGTGTGTGTGTGTGTGTGTGTGTGTGTGTGTGTGTGTGTGTGTGTGTTTGTGTGTCTGTCTGTGAACAGCATAACTCAGAAACGAACAGTCGGATAAACACCAAACTTGGTATTTAGGTTCAGTATCTTCCAAAGATACGACAGGAAGGTTTACCAGAAAATCACCCCACCCCAGATTACCCTTTACATGGAACAGTTTTCGAAAATTTTAATTTTCTCAAAAATGGCTCTAACGATTTTGAATTAAATACCATAAGTTTAAGACATTTTTATGGCAAATGAAATGTATATCTCGAATTTTCTGGGAATGTCTCCAAAAGTATTCTTCATAGTGAACAACTTTTAAATAACTGGTAAATCGTAAGAGATAGACAAAATTTTACTACACAAAAAATATAGATCGCGTTAAAAGACACAATTTATGTCATATACATTTTTTTTTGTTGAGTGAACCATTTTTGAGATATTGCTTGTTATTCCCTTAAATTTTCCAATACTTACACTTTTTCTCAAATGGAAATTCATTATTCATTTTTTTGTTCTGGTAATGCAAAGAGAATGGAATGCGCCACATAGCAACCAGCTCTTAAAATATTTGACTATCGCTTAAAACCTACCAATTCCCCTTGCATCTACAAGAGAATTAGCAATAAGATTGACATCTCGATATCTCGATTAACATGAAGCATATGGAGAATAAGCGTTTGTAAATATATTTTGTACAAGAGCAGAGAAAATCATGTGAGCGTAACACATAAAATTTTTATTCTGTTACGTAACCATTTCCGAGGTATTTCTGTGTTATTACTTCGAGTTTTGAAATAGTTACACTGCTTTCCAGTGGGAAGTCGCTATTTTGTTTCGTCTGTTGGTCAGAAAAAGAGCAAGGAATTTCAAAGCCATCAAATAACAATCCACTTTTTAATAATCTGACTACTGCTATAGCATTCTGTATCCTCCTACAACAAAAGTATAATGAGAGTTAATGTAACATATTGGATATTCTTTTGGACAGTTTTTCTAATGTTGTTTTAACCCATATTAGTATTCTAACAGCTACTTTGTTTTGTGGTACCTTTTGAATATTTGCGTAGACCTGTGTCGCCACAGTGAAGAGCAGTACTATACGAGTTTGAAACAGTGCTTCTCGTGGCCATGAAGTGCTGGGGGGTGAGTTATCTGTCTCTGTAGATGACAGTACCAACCCCTCTTCTAACGACAACCGCAATCTTGTTTGCGGAAAATCCATCAAAATTAGTTTGTGTGTTGATTAAGTTACACTCTTGTTGCAGACCCCGATCCCCTCCCATCCGATTAAAGAGATAAACTAGTGCACGTCGCTACAAGCAAGGGAAGAGCTACGCAATAGAACCCTCATAGCGCCTCAGTTTTCCTAAGTCACTCTGGGTCACCACTATTTGGAGAAAATCTAGCCGTAGCTACTTCGGTTGCTTATGATATAAAATACACTTTTAGATAACTAGCTTCTTTGAACATTTTAGAGATGCACAGCAGCAGTTTAAATGCTAAAAGTTCGTATAGATGACACACTTGTCCAGAGAGCGTCAAAGAAAATCTTACTGCACCTCGCGCTTATGTCACCATTATTTATCGTTGTACGTGGCCATGGCCATTTAATTTTTGCTTTAGACCAAGGTGCAACGGTGCGCCACTCCTCTGCTAAATAGTTACACCAATAATCACAACAAAGGTTACAAAATTGCGTAGAAACTAAATATATATTTAGGGAGATCGTATTGGATAAAAAGAAAGAGGTAGAGTGAGTGCATTCAGTTTGTCATACACACCTCTCATCGTGATTGGTCGCCCATACCTTATCGACTAGTGCAGGATACACCTTTGAAAGGGTTAAAAGCTGAGGAGAAAACTTAATGTAGAATGTGCAGTGTGAGAAGATTTTCAGGGAGTGCAAATTAAAGCTTGTATAGCAAGGCAGCACTTTACAACAAAATTAAACAGAACTGCATTCTCACAGTGATATCAATGCTTGTTGCTGCATAGAAGCAAACATAACTAAATAATAAATAACTAAAGCAACATATTTTCCCTCTAATTCAAACTACAATTGGTTAATATACTTTACCAACATTTTGCTAATCATAGGAATACAACAGGATTATAGACAAAAATATAACCCAATTTTATTGCCATAATATGTATGATTTACTATAAAAACACTTCTATGCCCTGCCGTTGCAATTGCTGTAATCGTGCGACCAGCCTCCCACATACCCCCGATACGTCCACGAGTAATTTCGCTAGTATACGACATGACTGGTTTTGAGACAATAAACATGTTTTGGTTTCAATAACACCAGAAAAAGCAAAAACATCAACCGCTTTTCTTTACCCCCATATTGCTGTGTTATCACACCATCACGCTCGGCAATAGGTAAGGACACGCCTCAAAGTACCCCAGAAAACGATACAAAATCCGCGGAAGATTTTCTTTGAAGTTAAAGTGAAAGTTTTGATAGCAATCGCCTATACTACCAACTAGGGGTGGAACCTCGACACCGTCGGTACCTCTATACTCGGTGGTATCGAAGTATCTGTAATACTTTGGGATGAATCTGCGATATTTTTTTTCATTTTTAACTTTAACATTATTGAAAGTTGTTTTTTAACTTTGTACTAGATAAAGAATGAAAGGGGGTGAGATTTTACGTTAATGCCTCGCACTTGTCCCGGAATTGTTGCTGGACTATGTTTCTTGATAGACCTTGACTGCGTTCCCTGCGGGTATCAGTGCAAACTCCGTAGACTCGTGTGTCTAAATGAAAACATGCGAAGCAATCGGGGAAAGAGTAAAGGTACTCATGCGTTAATTCAGTTGTAAATGAGGCTGATTTACTTGACGCACTAAATCACTGACACTCTCAGCCAATACATTCACCTACACCGGTGACCAAAATCTGTGAATCCAGCAGAAGCAAATCAGGACTTAAGACGTGCTATAATACAGCGCATCTATCCTTTCATCTGTTAGTTTGTGTTTACGTAAATCTAACTCGGATCACGAGCATCGTATACCGTACGAATAATTTCCATTATATGAATAGAAAATCCTTTAGAAGAAGTTTTTCAGCACAAAATATAGTTACATAATAAGGGAAGCAAAGAAATTATTATTATTGTTGTTGTTAACATTGACTAACAATAGGGGATATATAACCTGTGGCATTATTAAGTTAAAAAAATCTGATGTGTTATACTCAGATGACTTTCTCTACTCTTGTACAAACTCTTATTCTCCATATGCTTCATGTTAATATGCTTCATGTTAATTTTATTGCTAATTTTCTTGTAGATGCAAGGGGAATTGCTAGGCTTTAAGCGATAGTCAAATATTTTAAGAGCTGGTTGCTATGTGGAGTATTCCATTCTCTTTGCATTACCAGGACAAAAAAAAATGAGTAACGAATTTAAGAAAAGTATAAGTATTGGAAAATTTAAGGGAATAGCAAGCAATATCTCGAAAATGGTTCACTGAAAAAAAAATTATATGACATAAATTGTGTATTTTATCGAGATCTGCATTTTTTGTGTAGTAAAATTGTGTCTATCTCTTATGGTTTACCAGTTGAGCAAAAGTCGTTCACAATGGAGAATACTTTTGGAGACAATCCCATAAAATCCGAGATATAGATTTCATTTGTCATGACAATATCTTAAGCATGTGATATTTTAATTAAAATCGTTAGAGCCATTTTTGAGAAAATAAAAATTTTTGAAAAGTGCTCCATGTAAAGGGTAATCTGGGGTGGGGGGATTTTCTTGAAAACCTTTGTGTCACATCTCTGGAAGATACTGAACCTAAATACCAATTTTGGTGTTTATCCGACTGTTCGTTTTTGAGTTATGGTGTTCACAGACACACAGACACACACACGGACATGTTTCCAAAAATGCTTTTTTTTATTCAGGTGGTCTCAAAACATGTATTTCCGGTGAAATCTCGGTATCGAATTTTTCGGTGGAATAAAATACTTCCCCTACTTACTATACGTAGTAGAAAAAGTAAACACTGCTGCCAATTGGAGAATATCAAACAGGCACAATTTCGGAATTATCATGCAATATAAAATTAGTTACATGGGTTGATAAACAGAAAACTACCATTAAAAACATAATTCAGTGAACAAGCTATGGCCTTTACAGTTTTTATAAACCGAGTATCAAGTATCGGTGCTCAAAAATCAGTATCGGTATCGAGAAATAGAGGTAGTGTCCCATCACTAACAATCCTATGTGTTGTATTCACACAACTTTCTCTATTCGCTCTTCTAAAAATATACTTATAAACCTTGTTCTTCTGTGTATTTCTTGTTAATCGTGATAAATTCGGATTACACATTTGTATGTATAAGGATAATACAGTAGGTAAAAGGATAGTAAGGGTAGTATTGTATTCCAAACTAAAATTCGATACCGAGATTTCACCGGAAATATATGTTTTGAGGCCCCTTGAATCCAAAATAAAACATTTTTGGAATCATGTCCATGTGTGTGTCTGACTGTGAACAGCATAACTCAGAAACGAACAGTCAGATAAACACCAAACTTGGTATTTAGGTTCAGTATCTTCCAGAGATGCAACACGAAGGTTTTCAAAAAAATCCCCCACCCCAGATTACACTTTACATGGAACATTTTTCAAAAATTTTAATTTTTACAAAAATGGCTCTAAGGAATTTGATTAAAATATCATATGTTTAAGATACTTCCATGACAAATAAAATGTATGTCTTGAATTTTCCGGAAATGTCTCCAAACGTATTCTTCATTGTGAACGACTTTTGCATAACTGGTAAGCCATAAGAGATAGAGAAACTTTTACTGCACAAAAAATACACAATTTATGTCATATACATATTTTTTGTGGAGTGAGCGATTTTCGAGATATTGCTTGTTATTCCTTTAAATTTTCCAATACTTATACTTCAGCTCAAATGGGAATTCGTTATTTGTTTTTTTTTTCTCCTGCTAACGCAAAGAGAATGGAATACTCGACATAGCAACCACCTCTTAAAATATTTGACTATCGCTTAAAGCCTACCAATTCCCTTTGCATCTACAAGAAAATTAGCAATAAGATTAACATCTCGATATCTCAATTAACATGAAGCATCTGGAGAATAAGCGTTTGTAAAAATAGTTTTACAATAGTAGAGAAAATCATGAGAGTGTAACACATCAGATGTTTTAAAAAGCCGCTCACTGTCGATGCTCCTTACATGAGCACGAGAAAAAAAAAACAATAGCCACTTACCACTTGAAATATAACACGTCTGTGAAAATTCGAACCAATAACAAAGAACGCTTCGGAAATGGCTGTCACAAGAAAATCATTCGTGATAAAGTTTATGCTTTAACGAGATGGTTTTTAATCTACTTTTTGAGTTGTGTTGTTACAGGACACAAATGCTTGTTTTTACTCAGGGAGTCTCAAAACGTGAAATCTTGGTATCGAAGTTTTGGGTGGAATCTAATATTTCCTCTACTTAGTAAGGTAAGTAGGAGAAAGTCAGAAGTGTAAGTATTTAAAAGTTTAAACTAACAACAAAGAATATCTCTGAAATGGTTAACCTACAAAACATTTTATTTGACATACCTACTTACGTGATTTAAAGATGACTACATTTTTTGTGTAGTAGGTTATTTCTATCTCTTATAGTTCACCAATTATACAAAAGTCATTGAGAACGAAGAGGACTTCAAGCAATATATAATTTAATTTGCCGTGTAAACGTTTTAATCATATAGCATTCCAATAAAGGTCGTTAAAGCCATTATAAAGAAAATAAAATATAAGAAAATGTTTCTATTTAAGTAGTAGTTTGAGGTGGGGGATTTTCACGAAAAATGTTCTTGGAAAATGCTGAACTTAAATTGCATTAAATAACATTCATTTCTGAATTATAATGCACACACACACATACACGCACGCACACCTACCTTTTTCTACAATTCTTTTATTCGGGGAATTTCAAAACGTGTATCGATTTTTTTGATTGAATGCAACACTTCCTCTACTTACTAAAGTTAAGTAGTAGAGTTACTGGCTCATACGGTCTAAATTTTCTCTCTATATGTTTACTGTTTGCCGTTTACTATTCTCTTGCAGTAGAATCTTGTAATAAAACATAATCCAATAAATAAATAATGTGTTTTTATTTCTGTATATCCTACCTAAGCTAAATAAAGCACTATATTCGACCTTAAACAATAGACTTATAGATAAGGGAGCAACTTGAATAAAAAAATCTGATGCGTTACATTCACATGATTTTCACTGCTCTCTATCGTTTTGGTGCCTATACAAACTATTGTTAGTAAAACATATTTCCCTATTTGCTTCATTTTAATCTAAATAAACCCTTGCAGAAACAGCTAATTGCAAATTTCATTATATATATACAAAGGGAACAGGGACAGTTTAAGAACTGGATGCAATATGTAGGCCTTAAAATTCTAAACTGTTTCCATGCAATCGCAAGAAACAATTGAAAATCCACAGAACTTTAAATAGAACAACTAAGTCTTCAACAATTCGGGCCATTAATAAGGGCTATCTCAGAAATGGCTTGCGCCACAAAAAAAGTTACTTGAAGTAAATTGTGCATCTACTTTTTTTGTGTAGAAATTTAGGTCTCTCGCTTAAGATTTTCCAGTTATACATAATTACACAACATTCCTTTCGAATGAAGAGGACTTCACAGGCTATTCCCGGAGAATTCAAGATTTGCATGTAAATAAATATCTTTAACTGGTAATATTTTATTCGGAATTGTTAGAGCCATTTTTTAGAAAATCTAAAGTTTCTAAGAATATTCTATGTAAAGGGTAGTAGGGAATAGAGGGATTTTCTTGAAAAATTGCGTGTCGTATCCTTGAAAGTCATTGAACGTAAATACCAAATTTGGTATTTATCGGACTTTTAGTTTTTGACTTATACTGTTCAAAGACAGTATAATTTTTTTTTCTTTGCGCGCGCGCGCGTGTGTGTGTGTGTGTGTGTGTGTGTGTGTGTGTGTGTGTGTGTGTTTAGGTGCCTCAAAACAATATTTTCAATGAAATGTCTACATCAAAATTTTTAGTGGAATGAAATGGTTTACTTATTATACGTAGTTGAAAAAGTGAAAAGGAAACTATTTTTAAGTGTGTGTGTGTGTGTATGTGTGTGTGTGTGTGTACGTGCGTGCACGTACGCGCTCGTGCAACATAGCTCCATTTATACTATACATTTTAAACCTAGGCACACATTTTGAATATACAAAAGAATAGCTTCAACAAACCACCTCTCCAACACACGAATGTTATTCTCTCCATCTCTCTCTCTCTCTCTCTCTCACCATAAAAGTTATTCATCGATTTTTATTGAAACAACCATAAATGTATCATTGTCGTATGAAGAATAAGCTTTTAAACCGAGAGGGATGGCTGAGACGGTAAAGTCTGTGGCTTGTATTCGGGAGGTCCCGGGTTCAAATTCTGTGGGCCGACCAATCTGTCTGAGCTTTTTTCGTGGTTTTCCTCAGTCGCCAAGGTAAATACCGATTTGGATATTTAATACCACGACCCCAAGTTCCATCTTAAGTCTAAAACGATAGTAAAATGAAAAGTGAGTGGTAATAGTGGATACTATGCCATCTATCTACAGACAATGTAAGCAGTGGATGAGACCTAGAAGGCTAACTGTCCGACTTTCTGTGTGAGGGCGGCGGTTAGACTGGGCAGCACCCTAATGCCATCTGCACGGCATGAAGCAGGGGTTACAGGAATGAGACCTAGAAGGCTAGCTGTCCGACTTTCTGTGTGAGGGCGGCGGTTAGACTGGGCAGCACCCTAATGCCATCTGCACGGCATGAAGCAGGGGTTACAGAAATGAGACCTAGAAGGCTAACTGTCCGACTTTCTGTGTGAGGGCGGCGGTTAGACTGGGCAGCACCCTAATGCCATCTGCACGGCATGAAGCAGGGGTTACAGGAATGAGACCTAGAAGGCTAGCTGTCCATCACATATCGTTCTAAGAAATATCCACCAACAGATCCGTCGCGATATGACCAAGGAGTTAAAGTGACGTAAAATAAAATGGAATAAAAAATTAGCTTTATAAATATAGTTTCCTGTATTGGATCCTCTTCATTATCACTCAATTTTCTATAACCCTTCATCCCTACCCCCTAGGGATCACTTGGAGGCACAAAGGACTCGCTTTGATCTACTTTTCGATGCTCTGCTCCAGTTACGGAAGCTCCTCCATCTCTGGTGTCAATTTCCATGATTACTAATGACTACACGTTCAAGGGCATCTCTGAAATTCCTTTCGCAGGTTTATCGCTGAGCCCAACAGCATCACTGCATATGATTGACCGGAAGATTTCTAGTGGGTGTTGCCCTTTATTGGAACTTGTAAGCTGGGAATTTCGAAAATGTCATTTATATTATACATATTTACCTGTAGTTGTTATATTGTGACCGCGCGCACAAGGATACATTTCTATCGGCACGTTCTATTAGCCACCCTTTCTAGAATATTCCCCTATGTATGCGAAGTCTACGAGATATCAGGGGCTGCGCTTGCTCTGTAGAAGTTACGAAGTGAAAGCGGTCAGCGAAAGTGGACATTGTGTTATGTTCCGAGTGTGTGTCAAAAGTGACTCAAATGTAACGTTTATATTACACTGAGGGCCTAAGAGATAAATAGTCTCTTTCTTAATAACAGGTGTTCTACTTTGTTCGAAAATTCCAGTACTTTCTGCTATCAGAGGATTACTTTCAGAACCAGTAGTAAAAATACTTGAATATTCGCACCAAGCAAAGTTGAAAGCTTCTTATTTTGAAACTGTTTAACTCGATCATAGTTATTTATTTATTTTTATGCACTTCATTCTTGAAAACGTTTTAGTTTTTTCATACGTTTACTGAATCAGTTTCTATGCTGAAATCTATTGTTATTAATATGAAACGTATAAGGAGAGAAGTTTTTGTGTACCGAGTGGAAACACACTGGAACAGAATGGGATAGAAAAACGCATTTGCGTATGAAATATCAGATCATATTGCTTTGAAGTTGTAAACTACTTTGGTACAAATATTTCTGTCACTGCCTTTTCAGATATATTAAGAGTATTTTAATCACAAAAAGAGTTAGGTACAGAATTTCTGGTGAGATTTGATTCAGTGTCAGTCACGGCTGATTCACACATTTGCAGTATAAGAGAAAAAATAATAAATAACGGTCCATAAAGTCAGTTATGGGTAATAAATCTTCTATTTTAATTACAACTTGGGCATGGCCGTCGATTATTCAAACGTCAGAGATGTTAATATCCGTGTCTCCTTGTTACGATCCATGAACCCTTTCAGAGTTGGTCGGCAGTGAAGAGGTGGACTATGGCGTCAGTGCTATAAAGAATCTAATTAAAGCTGTGCCTTCAATAGCTATTCTATCACACTGGTCATACGTAATTATAGATTAAACTTATTACAAGACCGTATATATAAAAAATAGAGAGAGAGAGAAAACGGTAAGTTCAACTTTGCAGCCACATTCAGGATACGAATATCAAAGTAACTGTGATCGTCTTTTATATCTACAGGGATATCTACTGTTATGCCTAAAAAGTGGCCCATAATGAAACGCATCTCTTTAGGCTGGTGATGACAAATCTAGACTCACACTGTGCCAGCGCGATCTGCTGCGTTCCTCGGGAATAATTTCAGTCACTGGAGTGGCCCACTAAATATGGCCGAAAGGGTGATATTACAAACTAGTTTTCCATATTCTCACTTGCGGAGTACCGTTGAAGCAAGTCTTTGTTGAATTTAGGCCCAAAAATAAAATATAATGTATAAAAGCTTAGAAATAATGACGAAAGTTAAGAGCTGTTGTATTTGTCTCCATGTCTCTCATGAAAGGTCTGGTATAAATGTTCTAGATTCGTAAAGTTGAACGACACATGCAAATAATTCTTCAACATTTCTCCTAGAAGGCCGAATTTTATTGCATTATTTAGCCTTTCCTTGTGTATTAATCGTAGCGAAACTCTTTCCTACAGACGGAATCTGAACCGCCCCTTCATTCAAATCGATCATAACATCGTTCATTGCCTCGTTTTTGTGTTCATGAATTGTTTTTCAGACCAGGCCCATAGAGAAATGATACCGGTTCGGTGGAATTAAAGGTTGGTTACCTGATGGTGAAACCTTATGGAGAGAAAAGCACTGTTCCGATCTAGGGAAATGGGTCACTTTTTATGCACGTACATGAATGCTTGACCCCGTGAAACTTATATCTATAGCCCAAATTTATTGGAGGTCGGAGCACCTACTTATCACTGAATAAACAACGATAAGTACCGATCGCCAATACCGGGCTCAGCAGACCAGAAACCTTTTTCCACCATCCTCCGGAACATGTGTCGAAATAGTCCCAGAATGTTGTGTGGAAGACTCCACTTGCTGTATAAGCGAGCGTTCTCGCGAGAACAGTCAGTGCCAAGGTACGAAAAGCCTCACCTTTGACCCCCAAGCCAAGTTATATGTGCTCACTGACTACCTTGAAGGTACTGTGCGTCCAGGAGATGACCCATCAGGACCCGGAAGATACACCGATGCTTTCGACGCCCTTCGGATGACGTGGATCGGTATCATCCGTCCCAGCGAGCTCCATGTCGCAATCCTGCGTCTCAAGCCCAAAGAAGCGGCCAGACCTGATGTGCTAACCCCTTCATGCTTCGCCCCCTTCCTGTCAACGCCGTGCTCTTTCTCACAAGGGCCCTTTGCATGCGTCTCAGTATGGGTCAGTTTCCACGACAGCGGCGAGAGGCTCGTGGAAGCTAGGGAACGACCCGGTGCATCCTTCCAACTAGCGGTCCTTCAGCCTCCTTTTGACCCTCTAGAAAGTCCCCATCCCCTACTTCTGGGAGACATTCAAGCTGTACCTGACCACCAATTTATATTTCGTCCTGGGCACTCAAAAGTTCAACAGCTACTGCATGTAGTGAAGGTGGCCTCCCTGGATTTCCAGGAGAGTTCCTTCACTGCCACAGTGTCTCTGGATGGATGTTGTTAAGGCCTTCTCAATGGCCTGGCATGCGGGCCTCCTGCACACTCATTCAGCTGAAAATAGCTACTAACTAAACAACTTTCTACACAGTTTTCTCAAACACCGCACTTTCAAAGTAATAGTCGCGGGGAAAACATCTACGCTTAACCCATTCAGACGCGGAGATCCGAAAGCTCAGTGCTATCCCAACGCTATTCGACGTCTTTATGTCATATTTCCCAACCCAGCCGCACGACAATATGGCCCAGGGATGCTGATGACGTGCTGCTGTTCTAAACAAACACATAGTCAGAGCCCTTAACCGTGTACAGACACGCCTCCGCCTCATCTAACAGTGGTCCGGTATTACATAAGCGAATGTCCGTTAACGCAAATAAGAAGCACACCTTTCTATTAACTAAGCGCCACACCCCGCAGACTGCCCCAAATTTAGTTATAGAGACATAAGTATAAGAATAATACTTTAGGTAAAGCTTAATCATACATATAAATAGCTTATCTCTATGTGGTGGCTTTGAAACTCCATACCCTTTACATGCCACGAGAAAAAGCAATAGTGACTGGACTTTTGAGAAAAGTATAAGTATTTGAAAATTCAAGCCAACAACAAAGATTATATCGGGTAAACAATTAGTGAATGGAGAAATTAGATCACTTACCTGGTAGTGAAGCTAGATGAGGTTTTAATCTTTTGCGAACATATCCAAGACCATCCGCAAGGGCATGGCGGTTATTGCTCCCTTGTGCCCTATGCTAAGGTTCGCGATGCCTGTTCGCCTAAAGTTACGCATTTTTCGGACCCTGATAGTCCCCTCATTCTTTACGCCTGCGAGTTCTGGGGCAATGTCGCAAACGCTGGGTGTTATGGCTTCAACGGGCGCAGAATAGGTGACTACGGTCCATCTATTCTGTCGAGCGCTCTTTCCCAGTGAGACTACTACACGAAGACGCATTCCTCTCATACGTGGAAGGTGAAATTAGGCGCCGCGCAGCAAAATTCTGTACGAGATTTTCTCAATATCAGAGTGCCCTGATGAAATATCTTGGGATTATAATCCCATAACTAATCGGTTCAGGCGTCATCGGGTTCCCCGCATGGTTTGCGGACTTTCCAGATAACACTGGATCTTTACCATTAGTAGATAAAGCTGACCTCCATTTTAGTCCAGCCAAGAGCTGATTGGCTCCAAAATTCTTACCCAACAGCCAATGAAATCACAGATTTTAAAAGCACTCTCACTATGTGCGGAAGGGCCGCTGCATCCTACAGACAGCCTTCGAGGAGCAACATGCTTCCTCCTATCTATTTCTAACCATCTTAGTAAAGGTCATCCTTAACACCCATCGCAAAGAAAAATCCTAGGATTATACTTTATTGAGGGTGAATACGCATCAAAACACCCGCACATTACCTTAACCTGACAGCATGAGTGAGTGAGTGAGTGAGTGAGTGAGTGAGCAGTCAGTTGGGTTAAGTGTGAGCTGAGTTGCGACAGTCAGTCAGTGGGCGGGCGAGTTGGCGGATCAGTTACCAGCTAACGAAAGTGCGATTCTCCGAGCGAGTTTGCGACTACTGCTGTGACGTGCAGTGAGTGTTGCTGCAGGAGAGATTGAGGAAGGGTGTGTTCCACTCCCCAGCGACTGAACCGTCTGGAAGAAGAAGGAAGTGAAGTGACGGAAACTGAACTACTTCACCTTAGTGAACTCACAACATGAAGTGAACTCCTAGTGAACTTGAAGCAGATAAAAATAGAAATCCGTGACAGAACTTGGAGAGAACTGAGCAAAGCACACCACTCTGAAATGTGGAAATGCACAGTAATCATACACACGTTTCTCTAACAGTAGTTTAATCTGATCATATTAGGAATTGGAGAGTAGGTTATATTTTTGGCTTGCATTAAAAAGCATATAAAAGCATCAAAAAGCATATAATTGCTGACTGTTCATGCAGCCTGCTTTCCTTTCTCATGCTTCTCTATTTCGGAATCAAGTCAGGGTAACACGAAAGACGTTGTGGCGGGAGCGTGTTGCTACCCTATGTGATCAAAAGTATCCGGACACCCCACAAACATACGTTTTTCATCTTAGGTGCATTGCGCTGCCATCTACTGCCGGGTACTCATTTTCCGCGATGTCAGTAGTAATTAGACATCGTAAACGGCAGGATGGGACGCTCCGTGGAACTCGCGGACTTCGAACGTAGTCAGGTGATTGGGTTTTACTTGTGTCAGAACTCTGTACGCGTGATATCCACATTCCCAAACATCCCTAGGTCCACTGTTTCTGATGCGATAGTGAAGTGGAAACGTGAAGGGACATGTACAGCACAAAAGCGTACAGGCCGACCTCGTTTGTTGACTGACAGACATTTGAAGAGGGTCGTAAAGAATAATAGGCAGACATCTATCCAGACTATCACGCAGGAATTCCAAACTGCATCAGGATCCACTCCAAATACTATGACAGTTAGGCATGAGGTTTCTCGAGCGGCTGCTCATAAGCCAAGCATCACGCAGGAAAATGCCAAACGACACCTCGCTTGTTGTAAGGAGCGTCAATATTACACACTGAACAGTGGCAAAAAGTTGTATGGAGTGGCGAATTACGGTACACAATGTGGCGATGCGATGGCAGGGTGTGGGTGTGGTGAATGCCCAGTGAACGTCATCTGCCATCATGTGTAGTGTCAACAATGAAATTCGGAGATGGTGTTATGGTGTGTTCGTATTTTTCCTGGAGGAGGCTTGCACCCCTTGTTGTTTTGCGTGGCACGATGACAGCGCAGACCTACATTGATATTTCAAGCACCTTCTTGCTTCCCACTGTTGAAGAGCAATTCGGGGATGGCGATTGCATCTTTCAACACGATCGAGCACCTTTTCATACTGCACGGGCTGTGGCGGAGTGGTTACATGACAATAACAATCCTGTAATGGACTGGCCTCCACAGAGTCCTGACTTGAATCCTATAGAACACCTTTAGGATGTTTTGAAACGCGTATTTCGTGTCAGGCCTCACCGACTTACATTGATACCACTCTGGAGTTCCGCACTCCTTGAAGAATGGGCTGCCATTCCCCAAGAAAACTTCTAGCGCCTGATTGAAAGTATGACTTTGAGAGTGAACGCTGTCATCAAGGCTAAGGGTGAGCGAACACCATATTGACTACCAGCATTACCGATGGAGGGCGCCACGAACTTGTACGTCATTTTCAGCCAAGGAACGGACACTTCTGATCACGTAGGTTATTTCTATTATTTATAGTTACATATATTTTCTTTTCCATCACTGTTGTCTCCTTAATTGTTTCTTCTTTACTGAATATTCACTTATTCGCTCACGAGCACAAGTCCAAAGACACATCGCATGAAGGTATTATGAAGCGTTCCGGAGGACACGGCGCAATTGTCTGTCTACTCGAGGGCATCCGAGGGATCTGTTTACATTAGCAAAAAAATATTTGTTGTCTGCACTTTTACACATCGGTTTGTTGTTTAATGAATTACCAGCCACTTCTAGGTTTATAAGCTTAGATCAGTTATTTTCCTCTATGATCTTGCTGTCGTGGCATACTTGATTTTATACTTAGGATATTGTTAATCATTATTAGTTCAGCGAACCCTTGTCTCAAAGGGGAGGTGCGAAATTGAATCTCGGACTGCATGCGTTTCCGACTTCGTAAACAGGTGGATGTACTGCAGCGATGCAGAACTGTTTTCACTAGGACATTTAGAGCGTTCTTTACACTCAAGATGGAAGTAATCACCGATCAAGGAATTTACATGTTTGAGTGCTAATCCGAGACACTCTATGCTACAGAAACCCTCCAATTATTTGAGTTACCTATCAGCATACATGCTGAGATTGCGAGTTTACGAGACGCAAACGAAGGAAGTTCCAACTGTAAATACTGGAAAGATACGATACATGTCTCATTTCAGTAAGATGATCTCGAAAATAAATTGTGTTTTATTTTATGGATGCCCTTTAACTGATGGTTATTACCGTCCTATTCTATATTGGACCTGAAATACCGAAAATTTAGCTCAGAGGCTTCTAACAGGCTTGGGGTTCTTCTACGTGCCGTAAATCTACGACACGGGACCACCGTATTTACATGCTTTCCGAAGGAACCCTGCTAAGATTTTTACGCCCGAAAAAATCCATCACCCTCCGTCGGGTTTGAACCCGCGACCTCGTGCACTAGAGGCTAGCATGGTATTACTAGACACGGAGGATGATAATCTCGAAGCTGCTGACATCCACCCCTACCACTTTTCTTTTGCTAGTCCTCTGCCAGAGGCACTGGTGATGAACTCGCTTCAAAGTATTGGCGTCATGTGCAGACAACCGACTGGTGGCAACGGCCGAATAAATCTGATGACCCGAATAATAACTCTTCCACACATTATTCTCAGGAAATTTTATACCTTATTTATTCTACTTCATGCTAATCCAGATAAAAATCCTTACCAGCTATATATTTCTTATGAAACAAACGTATATAAAATGTTGTTTGTTGAAATGGCAACACCAAGAAGGAAAACATGAGTTAAATGAATTTAATATAATAGGTTAAGTACTTGACAAGTAACGAAAGATAAACCTTTCGAACATATACATGTCCTTTGAGCCCTAATATACAGTATTTGGAGTTGTCTCCATGCGCGGCAATTAGAGCTGCTGTACGCCGTGGCATTGAATCAAAAGGTTCTGAATAAGTTCTTGAGGGATTTCCCTCCACGCAGTTTGTATTTGAGCTCACAAATCCGTGACACCGGTTACTGGAGGACCACGACCCACCAGGTTCCGAACAACCATATCCGGGACATGTTCGATGAGCGACATGCCAGGTGAACGTGCAGGCCAGCAATATGTGACCGGACATTGTCCTGTTGAAATGTGGCTTGTGCAGATGCCTGAAGCAGTGGAGGTACCTCAGGTTCTATAACTACCGTTAGGTACCGGTTGCTGTTCAAAGTACCCTAAATTCGTAGGAGGCGAGTTCGGTTATTGTAACCAATGGCGTCCCAAACCATCACACCTGGTGTTTGTCCGCTATGCCGCTCAACAATGCAGCTCTTCAGGTTGCGCTCACACGGTAACGCCGGACACGTATGCGTCCATCACTGTAGGACACATTGAAGCGGGACTCGTCCGAAAAGACTACATTTTGCCACTCAGCACCCCAGTGACGGTGTTTACGTGCCCATTGTAGTCGGAGGAGCTTGTGATTTCTATACAATGGAAGCCGACGTAATGACAAGCATTCAACCAGTCAGACTGCAGCAGATGGCGACGAACCGTTAATGCAGACAAGTTTACACCTGTTTCAGTGCTCCAGCGTCAAGTCAACATTGTTGATGAAGCTGTACGGTCCGTTATGGTCATACGGACAATATGACGGTCATCCTGTGCTGCGGTCATGTTCCGTGGTCCAGTACACGCTCTTCGCTGCGTACGACCTTCATTTATCCACTACTTCCACACACACATCACTGTCGTAGCAGCATGCACTGTATGAGCCAAAATGTCACGGTTTGACAAACCCGCATCCCTGGGACCGATCATTCTGCCCCGTTCGAACTCACTCACATGCCGATATGGCTCCCTTTGACGTCGATGGGACATACTGGCAGTATTTTATTGTTTCCACCTTGTTTGATAGCTCTGCACTGGCTACACTGGGCACAACACTGACCTTGTTGGGCCAACACCAGAGAGCTCTGCTCGGCCTACGTGTATCCCATCTCTCTGTAAACCTAATCAGTTATTGCTTGCACACTGTTTTACACTTCCACCAAGTTTGGAGTTATTCGCGAAATTCTTTCTTGGTTTTGCAATTTTCACAAACGGCGGTGTATTTAGTCATATATCCATATAACTGAGTGTTGTAGTAACGATGAAGTCTACGCATCAATCTCATTGTGGGTAGATATTTAGGGATTGTCGTTTCCTTGCAGAAATTCTCAGCTCCCCCAATACAGTCTTTTATTTTATATTTTGGAAAGTAAAACTATCTGTTCATTCTATTAGAAAAATCTGATGGTTTACAGTTACAAACTCATAATCAGTTAGAAGCCCTTTTGTGAATCATTTGTTAAGTCCTATGTTATTACACAAACTCCTGCTAATCACAGACAATGTTCACAAGAAATCCATTCAGTAAGGCTGTACTTCAGTTATGTGTATTTTGTTGTATTCAGCGACTAAGGCGACAGTCAACTCTTTAAAGCTAAGCCGAAGCTCTTAAGGCTGGTTTCATGATCAGCAGAAGCAGGGCATTTAACATTTAAATGTGCACTACTTAAAATGTGGACAAAAATTAAACGAGTAACCGAATATTTTAGGAAAGGTAAATTCACAAAAATGCTTCATATAAGTTGTATATTTCGACCTATATATTTCAACGGAAATGCTCGTCTCTTTCTTTAACTGTTTTCCAGACAAAAATGAGCATATTTTATCTGATATCTTAAACTTACTATTTTAATCTAGAGAGTATGAGCAATATTACTGGCAACGCTGTGGCCGAGTAGTTGGATCGATAGCCTCCCACCAAGGTTTCGATCCCAGAGTCTCGCATGTGGGATTTGTAGTGGTCAAAGCGGTTTTGTGGCGGGTTTTCTCCGGGTTTTCGCGTTTCTCCCGTCCTTCAACATTCCACCGGTGCTCCATCTTCGCCTTTCCTGTCATTTATCTCTCGCCTCTCAACTATCATCATCTTTGCTCTCATCCTGGACGACGGCTGATCACCCACCCTGGTTGTCACTCTTTAATTCATAGATCCTCAGTTACTCGACAGGCAATTGGCAAAAGATATTGGCTTGTAAATCCTGGGGTAGTATAAGTACTACTAAGGGGAGGGTATTTTGAGATTGCTTTTTTGCTTTGCTAGCATAGTAGTATTTCCGAGGGAAAAAGAGTGATAGATTTTCAGACAAGTAGAGCCTTGTTTTGGGAGGAAAAAAATCCTTAGAAATTGTAGTTTTGCTTCTTTAAAAATGCCTGACCTAAATAATCATTCGAATGTTTGATTGTAAGCTATGTTAAAAAACACGTGTACATCTCGTGTCTTTACCTTCTCTACCACGTACATAGTGGGTAGAGAAAGTATTGCATTCTATCCAAAAATTCCATAAGGAGGAAATACATGTTTTGAGGCTCCCTGAGACAAAAACATTTTTGTAAACGTCCGTGTGTGTATCTGGTGTCTAAGTCGAATAAGTACCATACTTAATATTTAACTTTCTTCAAGGATGCGATAAGAAACCGTTCAAGTAAATTCCCCCATCCTAACTACTCCTTAGATGTAAATTTTTTTCAAGATTTTTATTTTCTAAAATGTGGCTCTATAAATTATGATTAAAATACCATACATTAACGATGAAAAACGAAAAATAAAATGTATATTTTGAATTTTCTGTGTATAGTCTGGGAAGGTCTCTTCATTCGGAAGAAATGTTGTTTAATCTTGTATAACTGGTAAACGTTAAGCGATAGACGAAAACGTACCACACAAGAAATGTAAATCTCTTTTAAACGCACAATTTATTTAAAATATGTTTTCTTGCGGTATAAGCCGTTTCCGATATATCCGTTGTTAAATACCTGTCATTATTTTAACCTTTTATCGATTTTCATTTATCGCTGTTCTCTTTGTATCTATAACGAAAAGTGTAACTTGGTTATCTTTGCAAAGGTTTCTTTGAATTAAAATACAGTATGAGGCAGTATTTTTAAGACTTAAATGATTTCAGTCAAATTATTTAATATATAAATTCAATAACGGCCCGCCTTAAAGCAATATGTGTATGTAACAATATATAAAAAGTGTATATTACAGTTATTATATATGTTTATATTATTGTATACATGTTTAGTAATGTTATGTGAATGCATTACGTAATTTAATAATGTAGCAGCTGTGAGAAATAGGTCAAAAGTTGCTAACAATGGGGTAACAATAAGGTAACTTTGAGGCAATAATGAATTTGAAAGTTTAATAATGCTACTTGTGATTCTTGGAAGCAATAATGTAATTTTTGAGACGGTTTAATAAATAGCCAATCAGCAACCAGAAAAAGCTTTAGTTAAATGAAGGTATTCTATTGGACTAGGATTAGGCAATCATAAACTAAAATGAAGCAAAATTTACAAATTTAGAATTCAGTTGCTTGTAGACAGTGTTTCTAACAGGACGGGAGATGCGTCCTCGAAGAGTTTAATACGAATTCAGTATGAGACAAAAATAGTTTACGTGTTAAAAAGCGCAAGTAATTAATAACAAAAATCTCATAGCTCTCTCTAATCAGTGAAGTGTTATTCAAATCGTGTCAAGCGTTAACAAAAGGAGTGAAGTAAAATTATAATCTGTGTAAGCCTACATTCTTCTGTCGCACCACTCCCTGCTAAGACATTCATGTCTCTAAAAAAAAATATAAATACTGACTGAGCCGAGGCAAACATAAATATATAATATTTATAGAAACAGTAAAAAATTACAAAGTTAATATTTTCTTAAACTTGGGGCGAAGGCTACCGGAAACTTTTTACCATACGTGCGGTTGCAACTACTTCAAGCTCTGCTCCCTAACAGTCGAAATATAATACACATTCTTCAAACTGGCTTCCCATACGTAGCAGCAACAAACCTTCTTCAAATTGGCTCCCAAAGCGTGGGGCAAATAATAATACAACAAAATAACATTCTTTAAGTAGAAGGAAAAATAAACTTTAATAAGAATAGTTTGTATATGCGCTAATAAGATTAGAGAAAGTCATGTGAATGTGTCACATTGGTTGTTTCTAAAAGTGCTTGTTTTGGAAGTAGGTATCGCATCATTTGTGGTGAAATTCCGATATTGAATTCCTGGTTGAATGTAATATCTCCTCTCTCTGAAGTAAATGGTGAGGATAATGATGGGGTAAAGGTTCTTGAATTTTATTGTTGTGTTATAGATTATTATTATTAATTTATGAGGTTTAGTTTATAACAGTGAAGCAGTAACATAGTATCATGGTCGCCTCATATGCGTTGTAATTGCACTAATGGAGTGCTCTGGACACAAACTGCGTTTACTGTCAATATACTTTGCCTCAGGAGTTTAACAAATACCACCATTTGCCATCACTAGAAAGAGCTAACCTCAAATGTAATACCAAGTTTGTTATTAATTATTGACAATGCAGAGTGTCGCCTGGGTGCAAAAGGTTAGCAGAACTGTTTGCACTCCAAGAGCAATGGAATCGAATCCCCGTAGGCCTGAGTTGACTTTAGAATTGCACACAAGTCTCAGCCTTCAGGATATGCTGTGTCTGTAAATGTGGGAATCCCAAATGTTTACAAACTCGTAACCATTTGGGCTTGCGAAGCGTTTGGTTTGGTTTACGGTGCGAAGAGTCGATTCCCAAATCTGTTGTTTTGTTCTGGAGTCTAGGTGATTACAGAGTATTCTTACTTTCTCTACTACGTGTAGTAAGTAGGGGAAGTACTGTATTCTACCCAATAATTCGATACCGAGATTTTACCGGAAATACACGTTTTGAGACCCCCTGAATAAAAAAAAGCATTTTGGAAACGTCCTAGCGTGTGTCTGTGAACAGCATAACTCAGAAACGAACAGTCGGATAAACACCAAACTTGGTATTTAGGTTCAGTATCTTCCAGAGATGCGACACGAAGGTTTTCAAGAAAATCGCCGCACCCCAGATTACCCTTTACATGGAACATTTTTTGAACATTTTAATTTTCTCAAAAATGGCTCTAACGATTTTGTTTAAAATATCGTATATTTAAGATACTTTCATGACAAATAAAATATATATGTTGAATTTTCTGGGAATGTCTCGAAAAGCATTCTTCATTGTGAACGACTTTTGCATAACTGGTAAACCATAAGAGATAGGTGAAATTTTACTACACGAGAAATGTAGATCGCGTTAAAATACACAATATGTCATATACATTTTTTACTTTCTCTACTACGTATAGTAAGTAGGGGAAGTATTGTATTCCACCCAAAAATTTGATACCTAGATTTCACCGGAAATACATGTTTTGAGACCCCCTGAATAAAAAAAAGGCATTTTTAGAAAAATGTCCGTGTGTGTGTCTGTGAACAGCATAACTCAGAAACGAACAGTCGGATAAACACCAAACTTGGTATTTAGGTTCAGTATCTTCCAGAGATGCGACACGGAGGTTTTCAAGAAATCCCCCCACCCCAGACTACCCTTTACATGGAACATTTCTCGAAAATTTAAACTTTCTCAAAAATGGCTCTAACGATTTTGATTAAAACATCATATGTTTAAGAGATTGTCATGAGAAATAAAATGTTTATCTCGAATTTCCTGGGAATGTCTCCAAAACTATTCTTCATTATGAACGACTTTTGCATAAGTTGTAAACCATAAGAGATAGACAAAGTTTCACTACACAAAAAATGTAGATCGCGCTTAAATACACAATTTATATCATATACATTGTTTTTGTTGAGTGAACCGTTTTCGAGATATTGTTTGTTATTCCCTTAAATTTTTCAATACTTAAACATTTTCTCAAATTCGTTATTCCTTTTTTTTATGTCAAGGACATGCAAAGAGAATGGAAAGCGCCACATAGCAACCAGCGTTAAAATATTTGACTATCGCTTAAAACCTACCATATTCCCCTTGCATCTACATGAAAATTACCAATAAGATTGACATCTCGATATTTCGATTAACATGAAGCATGTGGAGAATAAGCGTTTGTAAAAATTGTTTGTCCAAGAGTAGAGAAAGTCATGTGAGTGTAACACATCAGATTTTTTTGTTCAGTGACCCATAATCGAGATATTGCTTGTTATTCCCTTAAAATTTTCAATACTTATTTTCTCAAATGGGAATTCATTATTCATTTTTTTGTCTTGAATATGCAAAGAGTATTAATCTGTGGCAAAGAGAATGATGCTGCGCATAGCAACCAGCTATTAAGAGATAGGTCTATGCTTAAAGGCTACTGTATTTCTATATTGCCCTTGCAAATACAAAACAAGGGGAACATAGTAGGCCTTAAGCGATAGTCAAATATTTTAGAACTGGTCGCTATGTGTAAAATGTAATTCTCTTTGCATGTCAAAAGATCGTTTCTGCAAATGTTTATCTCGAAATAGATGGAGAATAAGATTTTGTAAAAATAGTTTGTACAAGAGTAGAGAAAGTCATGTGAGTGTAACACATCAGATTTGTTCCTTGAAATTCACCCTATTTATGTGGGTAACTTGTAACAGGGTAAGCTGTCACGAATCCAGTGCTCTCTGGTGTCAGCTTGGAATGTGATCCCGCTCCCACGCCCGCTGTTTTTTTAAATGTGGACAGTAAACTGTATATTGGCAGTCTCCTCAACCGTTTACCGCTATGGGGCTGGCCTTTAGTCTCGTTACTGAATTGTAATGTGATCTAAAATGCTTCCTATATAAATGCTCAAATATTTAAAAAGATTAACGCAGTATTTCTATCTTAAGTACTATTTTAAATCATATTATGGACTCTTTTTTTTTAAATTTATTATTGTGGCTTTAACATTAAAGTCAAAACGCGACTACAATAAACAAATTGAAACAAATTACAGCTTTGGTTATATAATATTATACAATTTTATTTCTTTTAAAAACTTTTACTGTGTTATGACGGATGGTTGGATCACTCAAGGCCACCGAGAGGTTAGCAGGAATACCACACTGAAGCCGATGAACATTGTAGGTAGGGCACTCTGCAACTATATGCTGAACTGTGAGAATGGAGTGACAGTGTTTGCTTGTGGCTGATGATCTTTTCCAAGGAGATATGAATGGGTAATTGCAGTATGTCCGATATGTAGCCTCGTGAGAAGTACCTGGTCACGACGAATTAGATGGTTTATTGAGTAACTGAAGCTAGGATTGGAGCTTATGGCGATTAGTTTGCTATTGGATGTGGAACTCCGTGTAGCTTCCATTTGTTACATATTTCATACTTGAGGAAATTTTGGAAGTCGTGATGCGGAACCTTGAGGTCGGCCAGGCTTGGAGAGTGGCATGTTGCTTCATCAGCTGTTTCATTTCCAGATATGCCCATGCGAGATGGTATCCATGCCAGCGTCACACGTTTATTGCAGGCTTTTAACTCATTATACAGCTGTAAAATGTTCTACACTAAAGAGTTTCTGGACGACTTCTGTAGAAGACCTAGAATTGCGCTCATGGAGTCAGTGAAGATGATATAACAACGGTATTCAGCTTTCATTATATATTCCGTGGCAAAATGTTCACTGGAGAATATATAGAGGTAATTCGGAAGACTATAAGAAACTGTATGTTGAGACAGAATGTGCCCGAAGTAATTTTATTATGTGCTAAATGTTTTAGTGTATAATTTTATATGTAAATGATATACGTGTACAATGTGAAAACCATGTAAATAGTAATGTTGTGTATAATGTAATATTTGCCTTGTACATAATGTTCCTCTTTAACTAAGTTTAGAATGTCTTGAACTCTGCAGTTAGGGTAGAAACATGCTGTTCGCATGTGCAGAGAAAACGGGATCTTTTGTGTTAGTCTAGGGTAAGGTTTTATGACTCTATTTGTTTCCGCTCCGGAAGTATGGAGTGAAGGAAAATATAACACAGAACGGCAGTTTACAAGAGAAGCCCGGGAAAAATGTCACATGATATATAGAAACTGACCAATAAGAAACCTGATACCAAAATTTTAGGTGGGAGATTGTTTTCTTTAAATAGTCGAGATTCGCCCCAAAATAAGAGAGTTCACAGTTGACTTTTAGATTAAATAGTTCACAGTTGACTTTTAGATTAGGCAGTTCACAGTTGACTTTCAGATTAAATAGTTCACAGTTGACTTTTAGATTAGGCAGTTCACAGTTGACTTTTAGATTAAATAGTTCACAGTTGACTTTTAGAATACGCAGTTAAACAGTTCACAGTTGACTTTTAGATATGAACAGTTAAATCCACGATACTCCGTCAAACGAAATTGGCGCGCAAATGGTGATAAGTGAACAGGAACATTATGTAGTGTTAGAGTGAGGAAGTAAAAATAAATAGCCATAAACGAAACATTACAGTGAGTAGTAAATTCTCCTCTGAGCTCCTAGTACCACCTCTGAGATCGACGAGCTTATTAACAATCATGATAGGCAGAGTCCATGCAAACATCACCGCTAAGAACCAACTAGCCAGGGTAACAGCGAGAAGGACAACAAGACGAAAACAGGTACAGTGAATTTTAGCATTACGTCTATCACTACCACTACACCGCATTCGACTCCAACCCGAGCGGGCATCGAACCCGGGACTGCACCAACGGTCTTCGAAACAATTAGTGAGGACGGGTCCGACGCAATGTTCAGGTGTACTACAGCCCAACCACTACTCCCATTCATTTTAGGTCCATCAATATATATATATATATATATATATATATATATATATATATATATATATATATATGGTATGAAGTTTTGGTGCATGCCACAAATTTCGTGAAACATTCCCTGGTAATGGGTAATAATCTGTATCCATTTTGTTGTATTTGGCTAGAGTGGTGATGATAGGCGGAGTTTCGGGTTTCCAAGAGGTATTCCTGAAACATTTTGAGTTTTATCATAGCAGGAAAACCTAAATTAATCTCGTGCATATATTTTGAAATTCCATAGCTGAAGGAAGTGCCATGAGATTGTGCAGTTGAGATGCTGTTATTGTTAGAAGGGAAGAGAGATGGGAAAGCAGCAGAGTCTGATAAGGCAGTAATCTTTTGAAACATAGATCAAACTCAGGATTTTATGGACTCCAATTACACTTCTTAATCGGCATTTTTGATACAGTGAGGCAGCATTTTTAACACTCAATGACATCAGTCTAATTATATGATATAAAAAAATAACAGCCCGCCTTAAAGCAATATGTGTATAATATAATATATAAAATGTATATAACAGTCATTGTATTATGTTTATATTATTGTGTACATGTATAATAATGTTATGTGAATGTATTACGTAATTTAATAATGTAGGAGCTGTGAGAATAGAGGCCGAAAGTTGCTAACAATGAGGTAAACTTGAGGCAATAATGAATTGGAAAGTTTAATAATGCTACTAGTAATTCTTGGAACAATAATGTAATAATTTTAAAACAGTTTATAAATGGCCAATCAAAAAATAGAAAAGCTGAAAGTTAAATAAAGGTATTCTATTTGAGTAAAATTAGCCAATCAGAGATTTGAAATGCAGAAATTTACAAATTTAAGCAGTAAACGCCAGACGCTAGACGACGCGTACCTGAGCAGTTCGTTCGCTCGGTACGTATTCAGTGTGAGACATATAAAATTCATTAGGGCGAGAATATTATAAATTTTACGTGTTAAAAAGTGCAAGTAATTAATAAATAATCTCACAGCTCTCTATATAAGTGAAGTGTTATTTAATCGTGTGAAGGATTAATAAAAGGAGTGAAGTAAAGAATTATAGTTTGTGTAAGCCTACATTCTTTATCCGCATCACCCCCTGCTAAGAGATACATGTTTCTACAAATTAATACTGAGGCAGCCGAGGCATACAAATATAATATTTAAATAAACATTCAAATTACAAAGTTGATTTTTAAACTTTGGGGCGAAGGCCACCGGAAAGTGAACGTTGGGGCGAAGACAACCGGAAACTTTGTAACGTGCGTGGTCTAAACAACTTCATTTTGGCTCTCCAACAGCAGCAATACAACTACTTCAACGGTTCTACCTCTTCGTTCTCATATCAAATGTGGGACTACTGGTATTTCTTAAAGTATATTCGGTTATCAAGATGATACCACAATTATTGTCAGGAAAATATACACAATTAAATAAAGAAATGTAAGTAAGATAAAGAAATAATTGCAATAAATAGCTTTTATATTAAACCAATGTGTAGTATAATAAGCTTGAGTTGAAAGATTTGTCCGAAGAAAAAAGTAGTTAGCGAGTCATGTTAAGCAAAGCCATTAGAAACAGCCGAAGTAGCGAATGCGTTAGTGTAAAAGGTCTTTGAATACAGTTAAGGGGTGAATTCAGTACGTTTGAACAGTCACATATACCAGAATTCTGCAAAAGAGAAAGAGAAGGCAATTCTGAGATTCAGGGAGGTACCCCATAGCAACAAGGTAACAAAAGCACATGTTAAGCGTTTTTAGTATTGGAGTACATGTGAAGGGATTTTGGTGAAAGTAGCGATATGTAGGTAGATGGAGCTTAAGTTGATAAATGGGCGTGCATTCTAATCAGGGACACATTCATTTATGCACACATTTGTGCATACATTCGTCGCTCTGGATACTTGTGACGACTCGTGTGTGATTTTAAGCGTGCAGTAACGGTCCTGTGTGAGTAAGAATGAGCGGCAATTGCGAGGGGTTTTTCCAGTAAGCATTTAAGCGACTTACGGCAAGTTACGTTGCTAGTTTCTTTTATTGCGGAAACACTTATTTCAAACGTAAAATTGATACTGCAGAAGTTAGGTGTACTAACTCAGTTGTTATGGTTTCGAGTGCTACGATTCAAATCAATGTCATTCTTTATCTTCAAACGGTCGGAAACTCGCTTTAATAGCTCAAGTATTAGATCCTATTGAATTTCTTAATCAATTTAACCTGGTGTTATCCTTTCACACCCGCTCGCGCATTCCTGAGAGAAAGATCTCGTAACAGACCACAGTAGCAGCCGACAGCTGAATCAACAACAGATACTGAAGCAAAGTGTACAGCTTCAAAATTGACGACAATTGTCAGGCTCCAAAAATTGGCGCCTCATCGTGGTGCAAACGCCCGACTTAAAAAATATCGCACCATCGAGGGGCCCTAAAAATCAGATGAGTACGTTATCAAAAACTAACTACCATGTCTTGGTTAATTTCAAGCTCCCGGCTTCCCGACAATTGTGAAACAACTTGTGTATCGCGTTTACAATGGTAAATATACGCTCGCTTCCATTTATGCCGCAGCTTTGGGAGGCATTCTACTGGCCTTTACAGTCGGAGAGTGTGTAGCAGGAAGGAAGTGTTTACCTTTTCGCGCATGCACAATAACTATTTCACGTGCACAATTCTAGATTATTCGGATATGTATATATAACTTTAAGCAATAGCTTTGCGTCACCACTTATAATAACCATGTTTAGATATATATATATATGTATGTGTATATATATATATATATATATATATAAAATCCTGTTTTATACAATATATCCAGGAAAGATATTTTTAATGCAACATAGTGTAAAACTGAAGTACATTATCCTTTTTACTCTCAACAAAGGACATATTTACTATAGATTATTTTAGTAATCTGTCCAATCTCCATTCTTGTGCAATCCTGAAGTAGCCGCCTATACACTGAACCACTCTTCGACCTCCGGGAACGTCATGAAATGTGGCAACATTTCGTTTAGAGCTAGAATTATTCCAGCATATATGTAAGTGATTAGTGCCTAGGCGGCTAATGCAGGTATTAGACAAGAATGGAGGTTTTCTAATAATTGTGTCGTCTTTGCTCTAATTTACACAATTTTGTGCAAAACAGTGTTTTATTTAGTTGTATGTTTAGACTGGATGGTTGTATATTTAGATTGTGCTCTAAAACAGAACGTCACCATGCGCGTAAAGGTAAACGGACACACACACCTCCTCCTTGCTAGACACACTCCACCTGTGAAGGCCAGTAGAATGCCTTCCAAAGTTGCGGTGACGGCATAAATAGAAGCGAGTGTACGTAAGAACGGAGGGGCCTCTGCGGGGCAGAGAGCCGCACGTGGGCTTCCGGCCTTTTGTGCTTCTACCTTGACCCCTGGAAGGCAGGGTCGTCCTCCTGTTGTAGTGGTTAGCATGCTAGCCTCTAATTCCCAAGGTTGCGAGTTCAAACCCGGCGGAGGGCGAAAGATTTTTCGGGTGTAAAAATTTTTAGCATGGCTTCCTTCGGAAGGGAAGTAAGGCCGGTGGTCCAGTGTCGTAGATTTACGGCACGTAAGAGAACCTCAATCCTGATAAAGAAGCCTCTAAGCAAAATAGAATGGGACGCTAAGGACCACAGTAGTTAAAGAGCGTCCATAAATAAAACTCAATTCAATTTCTGAGAGGCAGGGATGAGGGGAGATACTCGAAGGGCGAGCATGGCGCAAGCATGGACTGGGTCCCTAATGGTTCCATTCCAATGCCTCTGACATCACCCAACTCCACTCATAACCCCTAACCCCCGTGGCAGTCCCACGAAGAGGTGGGTCCTGAATGAGCGCACATGCAACGCTCAGCCACAACACTGCGAACACCGTCGCCTGGTCCTAAAACATATTGCGGCGTGAATGTGTGTGTATTGCACCCAGACACATTATTGCGTCGTTGGTGACAGTATTGTTGGGGTGATTCTTTCGGCTGGGGTTTTGAAGTTCGTCTGGCGCGGCGACACTCGCCACTGTGATTTCTACTAGCGGTGGAGAGTATGTTAGTGTCACTTCTGGTCCAGTGTTTGGTGTGGAAGTTTGTATGTGAATTGTGTGGATGTAACTGCGTGTGTGTAACATCTCCCTTCAATTTCTACCTTTTAATCTTTTGTGTCGGATGTAGGGGCACCATGCTTAGATTCAATAAACCACAGGTAACGTGATTAATGTGAAATTCTGTGTATTTTGAGATAACTATCCCACGCTGTTCTGGAATGCTTAGTTAAAAGTTTCTGGTCCTCTCGCTACCTGTGATGTTATGCCTCCCAATGTATTTCCTGGGGGTATCTAAAATTTAATATATAACTGCAAAACGTTTGTCCTCACCCCAGTATATAACAATATGACAGGTTGGCTACAGAAAATGAGGGACAGGAGAATCGTGAGGAACCATATCAGCATTCGCCTGCCGACCCGGGGAAACCACAAAAAATCGATGGGTCAAGGGAGCGGGAATCGAATCCGGGACCCCGCGAATGCGAACCTCACACGTTATCGCGGAGCCATTTCCCTTGTCGTTTACAAGAGAAAGTAAACAGAAGGAATGTTTTCCTCATTAAAAATGTTAGCTTGACATGATCTTAGAGTTTTATAATCAATTATATGTTCGAAAATTGTACATTACAATTAAACATGACTGTGGTGGGTATAACAGCTCCATTGGTGTTTGTTATACGGAGTATTCAGGTTTATTTGGCCGTTGCCGCCAATCAGTTGTCTGCGCATGACATCAGTAATTTTTTTCATGTATTTATTTCATGTTTAGAAGGTTTGTGTAGGTCGTCCTCATCACTTTGTAACATAGACCACTTCCTTTAATATTGAATTTCGGTACGACAGTATTAATTAGTGACCTCAAGAACTGCATTGAGTGGATGAATCCGGAGTTTATCAGCTTCCACCATTCCTGTCTCAAGAAGCCAAACCATTCCACTCTCTTTGCCACATTGTCGACATTCCGTTTAAAGATCCAGTATAACGCTCCCGTTACCTACCAAATCACACAGCGTTGGAGGGCCATATTCTGAAAGCGAAATTCCAAGCGCTGCAGTTCCTCAAGGCAAGGCGGGGACCCGGTTGGCACCATCTTGATATATAGTTCCTGAGTACCATCTAGTTGTCATCAACCTGCCGACAGAAGGCAATCCGGTGCTCAAGGTATCAAGTCCTGAGCAGACTCCACACTGATTAGTTTATGTTCGTCCATGTCGCCAGAGCTTTTCTGCCGTCGGTATGGTCTCGTTTAAGACTACATACGTCGTCTCTCGCCAATCAGTTGGAACATATTTGCACAACACACTCTGCCAAATAATCTTCCATCTTCGTCTATGCTTATCTTCAATCCTAGGAGTAAAAGGAAACAAAGTTAACAGACGATATTGGCCCCGGGTACACTCGAACACTTAGATCTCATCGCCGGTATCCAGAATGCGCTGAAGATGATTAACGATGTGTTTGAATCTGGGAGTACCATATGCGGGTTATGCACTTGTTCCTCTTCATCTAAAGCGACTGGCGATAAAGGCCGAATAAACCTGAAGACCGCACTTCTATGCTTTGTCTACCTGCTCAACAAGTCAGTTGTTACGTCTTCTGTATTGAGTTTTTGTGCTTTCACTGTATTCTTTTGTTGAAATCTGAGCTTTCTGCCAGTATAATAGGAAGCTTGAAAGCTTAGCGTCTTAGATAAGTTATGCCTCCCGTAATGGAGGATGTAGATCTTTATACAATCGAGCTTTCGGCAGAAATGTGTTTATATATAATGGTAAAATAAATAGTAATTTATCACCAGTCGTCTTAAATATTCTCAATCATTTCGGCAGCTATGTATTTTAGAATCTGAGATTGCTTAATGAAAAATAGTTTTGATAGTTTGCCTACCTAATGTGAAATAAACGATGGTCACAAACTAAGTTCATGGTTTCTAACGCAATTAGCCTGTTTGTCTGTTTCAAGCATAAGACAATGTTTAAAGGAAGAAGGGACAATTTATAGGACTTGTTAATAACACACTATTTCTTGTTTCGTTTTCTGAGTCAGATATATACACAGCATTTATTTCAATTGTTTTTTCTTTCTTTTTTGCAGGTAAGCAGATAAAGAAACTTCCATTCCATTTCAAGCAGTATTGCAAGGAATTCTTTCAAGGTAATGTTAAGCAGGAATATTACAAGTACCTTAGGGAATTTAAGTAAAATGTTTAATAACTTAAAACAAAAATAATATTTCGTACAATCTTTCTTCATATGGTGTCTAAGAAAAAGAAAATACTCACCAAGTGAGGTTATAGTAACTTGTGGTGCGGAAATAACCTGATTGACAGCTGTGTGAGCGACCATACATCATCAGTGCGGTCGTTTTATGGTGAGGCCACGGATCGCACGTACAGTCCGCACACTGTCTATTACACTGGCGGTTGTTCGTTCCGTAACTCACGAGTGATAGTAACATGACCTATAATGAGTACTATCCCAGTTATAAGTAGTAGTGTTGGAATCTGCTTGAAGACATTCCTAGTATCTTCGGATGAAATTTCCACTCACAGGTATAAGTTCTTCTTGTGTAATGCTCATTATTTCTGTTTTTAAATTGTCTTTAAGTTCGTCTATGGTGTAGGGATTGTTCCTACAAAATTTATTTGTTAGGGTTACCCACAATTTCGTTAAATGTTTCCTCCGTTTGAGCATTTCTTTTTCGCTTCTTACGTTTAGCGATCCCGTTGTCCTAAACTTGTTAATCAGACACCTAACAGTTCCTCTACCTAGAACTGGAATACCAGGAAATTTCTTCTGAAATTGTTTACAAACCTGTCTACATGATTCGGTTTTTATGTATGTATCGTAGGGGAGAGTTCCCAAAGTTGGACCGTTGCCCAAGTTGGACCACCTTCATATTTCGCTATGTGTTGGTAACTTAAACCTTCAAGTTGGCTCTACTGGTGAGAAATGTTGTTAAGGTCGCGTGGCCCAGCGGTCAGTCGACTGTAGCCATTGAAGCAAGAATAGTTGGCATTGTTGCATTTTCTTTGTTTGTGTTATAATTGTTGTGCTAAAGGTCATAAGCTTCTGTATACAGTATAAGTAAATAAACTGTCTGCAGCATTGTTCATAAGTTCCTTACATTAACTAACAACTGGACATCGCAAAACTAGAATTTAATTTTGTATGTTCTTGTAGTATTATCTTTTCTTATGTGGTGTCTAGTTGCCGAAGTTGGACCACTGCGTGTTTCCTAATTTAGACCGGCCCTGTTTAGGAGAAACTCATCAAAATGAATATTTAAGTGAAATTTTGCAGTAAGTAATCGTTTTAGGTTTTTAAGATGGCTAAAAGGGGAATGTGTGGGAAATGGACAGAAGATAAGCTGAAGGTCGCTGTGGCAGCTTACATAAACGGTAACTATGGACTTAATTTGTGTTCGTATATATTATTTGAAGAGAGGTTTTCCGGATTTAGCATCTGCATTTGACATAACAGAGAAATATTAGTTACCTCATTGTTTCAATGTACGACACCTACAAAGAATTTCAAGCAGATTATGAACAAGGTGTCACCTCTTCCAAATTCATACAAGAAGCCTGCTATTCAGGTAGGGGAAAAGCACAGAAAGCCACTGTAATCACTAGCAGCCCTTATAAGCAACAATTAAAGCAGTCGAAGGACCAAGCAAAGAAGCAAAAATTTGCTAACACAGCTTTATTTCCCAAAGAACAGCAGACGGACTGTTGGAAATTCAAGCTTATACGTGTTTTGTGTAAGAAGACAAAAGAAGATGACATGATACAGTGTATGGACTGTAAATTATGGGTTCATACACGATGTGTCAATGTAAAACCAGCTTACAAAAACAACATTTCTGTTTAGGTTGCAATTAGACTTCACCGTAACTTGCCATTTGTAGCGGGAAACGGTGCTGTGCGCTATTTGTAGCGCGAAATCGTCGATCCTGGGGTTATTGTTGCCTGTTGCAGTGTCGGTGCTCGTCGGTTGTTGCGTATTCCATTCCTAACTATATCTAATTATTAATTCTCAGGTTATAGTGGGTGAGGCAAGTTTAAGAAATACACTGCAATTTTCCCTTAATAAATTAAGTTTATTTTACAGTCTGAATAATTATGGGTGGCTAGCTTTTCCCATTATTATTATTATCCCACCACTTTAAATTAGTCAGGAGCCTAGCTATCTGCACACGCACTCCCACCCTTGTGCAACCACGTGCATCTGTAGCACCTCGTGTCGACGTGAATTCTTGAAGATCAGTTAGAGAGAGAGAAAGAGAGAGAGAGAGAGGGGGGGCTCTGAGGCCTTGCCTGCCCTTATATACGGGAGCCTAGTGACGCCCACCTCTGCGTTTAAAATGTAACGACGTTTCCTATTGGCCCTTAGACCGCGTTACCTTAACATGTATGAGAATGTGTGGCTTCAGTTCCGTGCGCTTAAGCGCCCTCTTGGAGCGTTGTGAAGCTAGTTTCATATCTTTCTTTTCTCCGTACCGTTACCGATTCCCTGCCTGTTGGTTTGGTGAAAGGTACGCTCTTTATGCTTTCCTGGAATTTTTGCTAGCTCGCCCGTTTCTTACAATCAGCTCTGTACAAATGTTAGATGTTGAATATTTTAACATGTTAATGAATTAAAGTATTACTGTACAATTCTTGTATGTATGGTTCCCCTTTCATATGCACAATTCCTCTATATATGTATAATATATCCCCTTCCACATTCTTAATCTCGGTCTATAGACAACATTAGTATCTGTGTTTCAATGTGTCAGGTTTTCTTACATTTTTCTATGCAAAAAGTTTACTAGTTTATTCTTCTGTCTTAATTTGATGTCCTTTATGAGGAAGAAACAGTTTTCCCTAACCTACCAATATAAATATCTTACTGGTGATGAATACTCCAAAAATATTTGTACTGTATAGTAAAACCTAACTACCTAAATATCATGTGTGTGTAATAAATATGTTGAAATACAGCTTCTTTAAAACATTCAATTCTTGCTTGCCTTTTACTCACAGTTTTGTAATCTGGTCCAAATTAAGGTCCAAATTAAGTAACCGGTTTCCTAATTCGGACCATTTACATACTTCTAAAATTTAAATTATACTCCTTTAAGCTATGTATGTATTCAAAGTGTAATACCTCCTAATGAAATTGTAAACCATCTATATTATTGTACGATACATTTTGTTTCGATTAGATACATAATAAAGTCTTGGAGCAACAAAATATAAAAGTGGTCCAATATAGGCAACCTTCCTCTACATGAAAATCCCTTGCTCAAGCGTGAATTTGTAGGCAGGCATTGCACTGGACTAATAACAATACATTAGTACTCTTAATCAAATCACACACAACACAGGTGTCTTGAATAAACTTTCAACTTTGAGATGTAAAAACTCCCTTTACGCATGAACACAAAGCAGCGACGGAAGCACAACTGAAGCATAGTACAGCGTGCTATGCACAAAGCCGATCTGTGGCCTCGCCCTTAAACGACCGCACTGAATAGACACTTTCCTGGACAAAGCTAATGGGTTACTGTGTCTATTACTTGTATTTGAAGACAAGCTTGAAGCAGTTTCGAATGTAGCGCTGTCATTGGTCCCTTCTCTCTGATTTAAGTCGTAAACCGCGTATTCATCGTCGTGCGCAAATAGTACTAGAAAGAAGCGTAAGAATATAATCTAGATGTCAGTTCACCCCCAGAGTTTGAAACGTGTGGTTCTTTCCCAAGAGGAAGTGGATTAAAGTGGAAATGACGGCAGATTACTACTTGACAATATTTTACATAAATTAATTAATAAACCCAATTTCTTTCATTTAATAAGTTTACACTTCTATGAAATACATAACTGCAATTTCAGAAACCCTTATTCTTACACAGTTCCTTTAAATTCTTTACAGCTTCAATCCATTGAATTAAATTACAATTATTACATACTTTCTGCTCCCACATTTACCTATATATTTCAAATTTACAACCCAATAAGTCAACATTTCCCACGACCAATCTTTTCCGGTTAATAATTACTAAAGATAATTTTGAATAAGTTAAACCAAAACGATTTTAGAACTACTGTCCGCAATGCCTTCTGTCTAAACGTTGCCCTGCTGTTTTCCTCGTGAAATTCCTCACCGTCGAAGAAAGACTAACTTCACCTTTGTCCACTGCACAATGAGCAGAGCTGGGACTGAAGCCGGCGCCTGCGTAGTCGACGGCCACATTCGGCGACGTACTACGTGAATCAAATTAAATGTGCCCTCTTTTCTTGGTCCTGACGCCTCCTTTGCAAAGCACCACCATACTCATTTCACTATTCTTCACGGAGACGTTGACGCTGACCTCTGACGCATCAGTGTTGTTCCTGGCAGTTGCTTCAGTGGACTCAGAGTCCTGGGTTCGATGGTTGGATGGCAGGGATTTGGAATTTGTTTTGGTAGAGCTGAGGTTCTTGTTTTTCAGGGGTGGTGACACTGCCTTGATGATATTAATAATACTGCCGGAGAAGTTTGAGTTATATCTTTATTTTGTTACGTAGATTCCTATCTGGTCAACCCGCCACCTTCGTCGTCGAAACCACTGTTATTCTTATCACTTTCGAAGTCACTACTTATGTGTTTCTCCGACTAGCCCTCGAATTGCCTAGATTTCATAACTTCATTTTTACACTATAAACTTTCTGATTATTTTCTTCTTATTTTGTTTCGTCGACCGTCCTCGTGGTGTTTGTACCGGAATGTGTCCCGGCGTTTTCCTTCCTCTTTCACGCCTTTCGCCAAACGTAGAATTTTCCCCCTCTCCCTTTCTTAAATTTCGTTCTGTTTTAAGTTCAAACGTATCATGTGATGCCTACGCGATCTTTCGATTGGCTATCATTTTCTTTCATGATTTTTTATTATTGGCTACCCCCACTTGACAACTTTCACATCTGCTTCTTACAGCTTATTTTGAGTTTTAAAATCTTCCCACGAACATTCTTAGATCGTAGATAAGGCACATATACTTCCTCACCCTTTTAAGCTTTGAAACCGTTGTAAACCCTGTCCGAGCCAAAAGTATAAAGGCGAGACTTCCGGTATGCAGGTTCGTTGACCATCGCAGGTAAAATACCTCTGCTCCGAGGAAACAAACTTTGTTTCTCTGTCTTCCCTACAAACCCATTCCTAATATGAATTCAGCACATTTTCGTCGCTATGTTCGATCGTATATTATTATTATTAGTATTATTATTATTATTATGATTATTATTATTATTATTATTTCTCCTGGGTCTCAATAACCAGCTTCAACGTCAACCTTCCTTTAGTGCAGACCGTAGTCGCCTGGAGTAGATTTCTCCGGGGGAGGGTCAATTTGGCACAAGTTTGGTTGCGCCGTTGATCGTTTGCAGTTATCCGGTTTTCGTCCTCTGAAGATGTACCAGGAGCCGAAATCCATTGACTTTTCGCACAATATGGGGGCAATGTTTACCCCGGCGAAATGTGTACGAATGGATTGAAAAGTTCAAAAATGGTCAGACAACTGTGAAGGACGAGGTAAGAGCAGGACGCCCGTCCACATCCAATGGTGACGCCAACAATGAGCATATCCGTATCGTGATTCAGAGAAACGAAGATTGACTGTCAATGAAGTGCTAAAACCATATATTTTTTGGTCCACTTAAAAATGCCTTAAGGGACCGTTGCTTCACCACAGACCAAGAAGTGAAGGAAGCGGTACATACATGATTTGCTGCTCAACCGAAAAACTTTTTCTGATGGCTTGAACCATGTGCATTAAGAAGCAAGAGGGCTACTTAAAAATGAAGTAACTAAGCTTTTTATTGTTATAATAAATTTAAAGAGTTAAGTGCGGATACTTATTGACTCATCCTCGTACATTTTGAGGCCGAGATGGATGCCTCAACCCTCAAATTTATTCACCATTTCATTTCAATAAAGAAATGTTGACTTCATTTCAACAATACAATTATTAGTACAAAAAACAACAGGTCTAATTAGGTGTAGTACACAAATACAGAAATCCTAATTTATTACATGAGTAGGTACCTAAAATAAATTTTTAAATTATAAACATAGTATATTCCATAAGAAAGCTTATAAACTAATTCATTTCTATATATTCTTCCACTGAATAAGAAAACCCTGTCTTAGAAATTTTTTCATATCTTTTTTTGAAGGCTGTTAGGGTTTTAACTTTATGTTAAATATGTGGAGAGTTTATTAAACAATTGAATCCCATTATAATATAAACTTTTTTCATATAGGGTTCTTTTATGACTTGTAATGTGCAGTTTAGATTTATTTTTTGTATTATAGTCATGAATATTAGCATTTGTGTTAAAACTATTTGCTGCTTATACATTCTTACCAGAGTTTCAAAAATGTATAGCGAAGGAACAGTCAAGGTATTTAACAATCTGAGGTAAGATTTGCAGCTTGTGTTGCTGCAAAGGTTTAAAATTATTCTGATTGCCCTTTCTTGTATTATAAAGATCGTATTTTTATAACTGGACTTTCCCCAGAATATTATATCGTATGATAAATCACTGTGGAAATATGCAAAGTATGCCATTTTAAGTACATCAAAATTAACTGAAGCTTTAAGGGTATATAATGCAAAACATGTTTGGGATAATTTTTAGATAGTAAATCAATGTGGATTCCCCAGTCAAGATTACTATCAACCCAGAGTCTAAGAATTTTAATTTTATTAGACGTTATTAATTCATTTTCTAAATAAACTGTGGCAAAATTTAAGTTTTTGCTAACTTTATGATAGAATCCTAAGGTAACACATATTTTTATTAAGGGGACAAGGTAGTCTGAACACATGCAAATTACACCTTAAGTGTGTTAAATTACCACTGCTCTTAAAGTTCTGAATGGTTTTTCCTGAAATTTTTATGAATTGCTCTATAAATCATTATAATTATTTCAAGTGCTTGTTTAAAATGATAGCTTATTTAGTTGAGTCCGTAAAAGTTATTCCATTCAGCAGAAAAATAATAAAATTTACTCTTAAAACATGTGAATTCTTGTACGTTTTTCTCTGATACTACTTGCAATACATAATCACACATAGTATAATCAGCTATCTTCTAAACCTCAATTAATTAGTTATGTATATCACTTCACTGTAAATTGAAAAGAAATTAATTGCATAGTAAAAATGTGGAAAATTTGCAATGTTTTTGCTTTATTAATATCACTAATATACATTATACAATTATGATTGTGGTCCAGAACGTTTAACTATGTGTTGTATACATGTATTGAAAATTGCAGCTCTCTACCGTTCATACTTTCTGAGAAAAAGGCATATAAGTATCCAAAAATGTTGTTTTGAGAAAATTGAATTCAAAGTTTGAACGTTAAAATTCTGAAATGCTTGAGTACATTCCAGGATTATAATCATCTGCACCTTTATTCCTGGATTACTGCAGCTTTTGTGATTGCCTTCTCTGGTTCCTGGCCTTTTTGTTAATTGTTTAACTGCTCGCTGGGCATGATATAGTCGTTCGTTGTTGAAAGATACAAAAATGTTCTAAAAAGGGGCGTTGCATGACAGCTTTAAAGGAATGCAGAGTAATATTAAATTGTATTTAAATGCCTTAAAAACCCATTAACCCCCAAGAAGTATACATTTTCTGAAACTGGAAATAATAGAGATTTTATTGGTGCCTAAAACAAAAAATGTGGTTTTTGACCATTTCAGAATACCTTGTCCCCTTAATGATAAAAGATATAAGATGAAGAAGAATGTGCTATTTTTACTGTAATAACAATAAACTGAGATTTAGACACGACACTGATAGAGAGGTTAAGCCACGAGGGTATTGGAAAGCCATTAAACCGCAAGCGGTGAGCAGGAAAGGGGTTCGCATTATTTGCAATGAAGACAGTACGCCTGGCATTAAAGATTTATATTCATTGGCTACGATCCACGAGGACCATCTCCTGTATCTAATACAATCGGAACGACAATTGCCGCGGGAAGCCCCCATTGTGCTGGTCTGGCTATTGTCGGCCACATCAACTTGTGGGCACGGATCCCAGAAAGGGACGGCGCGCTTTGTGGGTTGTCCAAACCCATCAGGCACAGACCCGGGAGGAATGCTCTCTCAGGGCTTTGTTCGCAATGGGACAAGGCTTCTCAGCTGGACTCGGTCGGAAAACACACGTTGCTTCCAATAGTGGAGATCCCAACCTACTCCATTTGTCAATATGGAAGTCATTCTGAATCTATTACTTTGCCTACTACTTATCTATAGTAAATATATGAAGTATTTTATTCCACTCAAAAATTTTTAATCGAGATTTCACCGAAAATACTCCCTGTTTCTAAAACCCATACTTCCTTGAACCCCAAAACGACAGTTTTTCGAAAAAGATCCGTGTAAATGCGTCTTTGCAAACAACGTTTTTATGAACCACAAATTACCCTACACATGGAAAATATTTCTGTAGGTTCTAACGATTTTGTTTAAGGTATTTGCATGACAAATAAGACGTACGAGGGCTGTCCCAGAAGTACCCGACCTAACAAAGAAACCATAACAATTTTGGAGGAAAAAACATGTTTATTTCTCTTCATAGTCTCCTTTCAGCTTGATACACTTTTCCCAGCGATGTTCAATAGCTTCGATACCCTGTTCATAGTGAGAACCATCGAGTTCTGCAAAATAGCCATCAACTGCAAACTCCACCTCTTCATTGTTAGCATTTTTTTTTTCTACGAAGCCATTTCTTCAACTTTGGAAATAGAAAATAATCAGAGGGGGCTAAATCTGGCGAATAGGATGCATGAGGAAGCAATTCGAGCTTTAACTAATTGATTTTTGCCATGGCGTTAATGTAAGTGTGAACTGGTGCATTGTCTTGATGAAACAGAACCTCCTTTTTCGCTAAATGCAGCCGTTTTTGCTTGATTTTATCATTCAAGCGCAGCAATAAATTTGCACAATACTCGTTGATTGCTTTTCCTTTTTGAAGACAATCAATGAAAATTATCCCACTTGCATCCCCAATAAACTGACGCCATGACCTTGTCTGCAAATGGAACTGTCTTCGCCTTCTTTGGAGCCGATTTTCCCCTTTCAATCCACTGTTTTGACTGTTCCTTCATCTCAGGTGTGAAGTGATGGACCCACGTTTTATCCATAGTTATGGATCGATGCAAAAAACTCTGCTTTATTCAGCGAAACATCGCCAAACACTCGATTGAAACATCCTCACGACGCTGTTTTTGTTCCATTGTGAGTAAACGCGGTACCCATCTTGCGCACAGCTTACTCATGTCTAAATTTTCAGTTAGCGTGTGAAGTACAGCACTTTTTGAAATGGCTGCAACGTCTGCTAGCTCACGCACTCTCAGTCGACGGTCATCCAATGCCATTTTGTGGATATTCTTCACAATTTCTGGCGTGGTCAAAAATTGTTGGTAAGTAAAGCCTTTAAAAGTAGTTTTAAAAATTTTGTATGGTTTCATCTGCGCCTTTCTATGATAGCGGCAGACGGCAATGAGCGCCGAGGACGCGGACAGGAAAAACACCGCGAAGTCGGTTCGGAGTCTTTTGGCTCACTCTGTAGGTACTTACACACATAATTGACCTAAAATTACATTAACTAACTTTTATAGTGCCTATAGGCACCTATTTCAACATAAATGACTATTTCTGCCTTTTGGTTGTTCTAACCACTGAGCTACCACGACAACATGCCAGTAGGACATTAAATTCCCCAATTGATTCGTATGTTTCCTGGTAAACCACAAGGGGATCTCAAATTATATTGAGATGACATACCCCAATGGCGACCTACGGACGGAGATCGGGAGATCCGTGGTTCAAATTCCGGCTATGACATTGAAGTTTTCAGTCGTCTGATTCTACCTTTCAGAACTGTAATGTATAAAAATCATAAGCGCAAATAGGCAACGCACTTCAACTCAATTTATACCCTGGCCCCACAGAGTACGAGTTTGAAATGGACATAATCTCCTAATTTGACAGAGGTGCGTATCTACCGAGGCCTGAGTATCTCTCTCTCTCTCTCTCTCTCTCTCTCTCTCTCTCTCTCTCTCTCTCTCTATCTATCTATCTATCTTTGTGGTTTATGGTGTGTGCTTTTTGCAATGAGTATATTAAAATTGTGTTTCAAAATTCTAATTCTGAATGAAGTTAACAGAAAAAGAAAGTTAATACAATACACAGGGAATAGAAATAGCTTATTCAAAATGAAAATGCTACAAAACCTTTAATCTTCTACTTTACTCAATATAAATTCACGTACACGCACACAGACACTAACATACTCATTCTCTCCGTCTCTGCAATGAATGCGCAGTTGAGCTCGACGTTTTAAATTTGATATTAATCCTAAATACTGTGGGAATGAACCACAGAGTAAAAAATCCTGTATATACCAGACAGTTTATCTAACCGCCATTCAAGACTGGGCAACAACTGGGCCTTTTGTGCGTTCGGGTGGTAACCGGAAAACAAAACAACACAGTTTAAGGAACAAATCGTTTTTGTGCTGCAATATCGCAGAAACATTTTATAACTCCTTAAATATTCCTTAAATATATGTAAATACTAGAGATTCTTAGAAGCCTCACGCTTTTAAACTGTTGTTGTAAACTGCTTTTAACAAATGAAATATTTAGGATTTGTACCTAATTTTATGATCCCCTCTTGGTGGAATGCAGTACTACTTATAGTCCATTCCCATTCCAATGAGACCTATAATATATTATATGCGAGTTTTCATATTTATTCAGCCTTTCTTGATTAAAAATCTGATGTGTTACACTCACATGACTTTCTCCACTCTTGTACAAACTATTTTTACAAACTCTTCTTCTCCATCTGCTTCATGTTAATCGAGATGTTAATCTTATTGCTAATTTTCTGTAGGTTCAAGGGGAATTGATAGCTTTAAGCGATAGTCAAATATTTTAAGAGCTGGTTGCTATGTGGAGTATTCCATTCCCTTTGTATTACCAGGACAAAAAAAAATGAATAACGAATTCCCATTTGAGAAAAAGGATAAGCATTGGAAAATTTAAGGGAATAACAAGCAATATCTCCAAAATGGTTCACTCAACAACAAAAAAATGTAAATGACATAAATTGTGTATTTTAACGCGATCTACGTTTTCTGTGTAGTAAACTTTTGTCTATCTCTTACGTTTTACCAGTTATGCAAAAGTCGTGTTCACAATGAAGAATATTTTTGGAGACATTCCCAGAAAATTCGAGGTCTACATTTAATTTGCCATGAAAATATCTTAAACATATGATATTTTAATCAAAATCGTTAGAGCCATTTTTGAGAAAATTAAAGTTTTCGAAAAATGTTCCGTGTAAATGGTTATTTGGGGTAGGGGGATTTTCTCGTAAACCTTCGTGTCGCATCTGTGGAAGATACTGAATCTAAATACCAAGTTTGGTGTTTATCCGACTGTTCGTTTCTGAGTTATGCTGTTCACAGACAACACACGGACATGTTTCCAAAAATGCTTTTTTTGGATTCAGGGGGCCTCAAAACATGTATTTCCGGTGAAATCTCGGTATTGAATTTTTGGGTGGAATACAGTACTTCCCCTACTTACTATACGTAGTAGAGAAAGTACTGCACTCCACTCAAAAATTCGATACCTAGATTTCACCGGAATCAAAATAAAGCATTTTCAGAAAAAGGTCCATGTGTATGTGTGAACAGCATAACTCAAAAACGAAAAGTCAGATAAATAGCAAACTTGGTATTTAGGTTCAGTATCCTTCAAAGATCCGACATGAGGATTTTCAAGAAAATCCCCCCAACCCACACTACCCTTTTCATGGAACATTTTTCAAAATTTTGGTTTTCTCAAAAATGACTCTAACGATGTTGATTAAAATACAATATGTTAAGATATTTTCATGGCAAATGAAATTCATATACTTAATTTTCTGGGAACGTCCCTAAAAGTCGCCTTCGTTCTGAATGACTTTTGCATAACTGATAAATCTTAAGAGACAGACAAAATTGAAGTACAAAAAAAATGTAGATCTCGCTAAAACACATAATTTATATAGATTTTTTTTGTCGAATGAACCCTTTCCTTGTTATTTGTTTGAATTTTCCGAAACTTGTTCTTTTTCTCAAATGGGAATTCGTTATTTGTTTTTTACGTCCTGGTAATGTAAAGAGAATGGAATACTCCACACAGCAACCAGCTCTTAAAATATTTGACTATCGCTTAAAGCCTACCAATTCCCCTTGCATCTACAAGAAAATTAGCAATAATTTTCTGCAAATGTTTATCTCTTGTAGTTTCTTTAGTCATATTGCAATTCAGAACAGATAGACGCTGATTAGTTTATGCTGATTTAATGATATCTTATAATTTATAATGTACAAATACCTGAGTTTATTGGTGTAATGAGTTATTAATAGGGACAGGACCTCGATACCGTCGATACCTCGATACTCTTGATACTCGGTGGTATCGAAATATGTCGAATACTTTGACATAAATGTTCGATACTTTTAAAGTATTAAGTTTTGCATTACTGAAAGTTTCGGCGCTTAACTTAACGGTAGATAAGGAATCAAAGGAGTCGAGGCTTTACGTTATTGCCTAGCACGTGTCCCCAAAGAGTTTCTGGATTATAGTTCTTGATAGGCTTTGACTGCGTTTCCTGTACGTGAATGAATGCAGCATTCCATAGACTCTTGTGTCTAATCCAGCAGAACTTAGACATGAGAAACAGAATGGAAATATTTGTTCTTTCATGAATGCTCGTGTTCTTAAACAAAAATCCTTTAGTCATTTATATCTCTGCATTTTATATAATACTGACTTGATTTTTTCTTTAAATATTTAATTGTGTCTAATATGCATTTGTATTAAAATGGTACGCTAGTGCATGATGGTTGGTAGTAGAAAGGCATAATCCACTAATCTACTATGTTTCCGGGTGTTATTACCGGATGAAATAATAAGTATGTTATGTGGTAGTTGCGAGTAGCAGTTGAATGGTAGGTATAACATACATATTATCTTTAGATGTTTGATTTTCATGTAATATATGAGAGGGTTATTGTTGTACTGTTGGTTTGCACCGCGTATTACGGGAGATATGTTTCTTGGAGTGTTCGCCCCACCTACGATACAAACCTTCCGGTGGCCTTCGCCCCCACTTTTACATTCCGATGGCCTCTGCCCCCACGTTTAAAAATCAACTTAGTATTTTAATGTTTATTTAAGTATATATGTATGCCTCGGCTTTGTCAGTAGTAATTTGTAGAAACACGTATCTCTTAGCAGGGTAGTACGGCTAAAGAATGAAGGGTTGCACAAATTATAATGGTATTTAACTTCGTTTTATTAATCTTTTACACGATTAAATAACACTTCACTGAAGTATCCTACTGTAGAGCTGTGAGATTATTTAGCATGTAAACTTTATATTATTCACGCTGAAATGTATTTTTATGTCTCACACTGAATACGTATAAAATCGAACTGCTCGGGAACGCTGCCTTCTAGCGTCTGGCGTCTACCGGTTAAATTTGTACATTTACTATATTTTAGTACTCTGATTGGCTAATTCTACTCCAATAGAATACTTTTAATTAACTTAAAGCTTTTCTAGTTGTTGATTGGCTATTTATAAACTGTTTTAAATATTACATTATTGTTCCAAGAATTATTAGTAGCATTATTAAACTTTCTAATTTATTGTTGTCTCAAGGTTACCTTATTGTTAGCAACTTTCAGCTTCTATTCTCACAGCTCATACGTTGTTAAATTACTTAATACTTTCACAAAACATTATTATAGATGTACATAATAATATAAACATAATACAATGACTGTTACATAATTTTATATATTATACTATACACATATTGCTTTAAGGCGGGATTTTATTATATTTTAAATTATATAATTAGACAGATTTCATTTTAAGTGTTAAAAATACTGCCTCATATGTTAGTTTATATTTTTTAAGATTGCGTAATAAAGAAGAATTGCTAGTACCTGCTTTTCTATGGATATAAAATAGTTATATAATATGACCTTTATAGTTTTCTATAAAGTCAGTATTGGTATCGATTATCCATAAATAGAGATATCATCCCATCACTAGCTATCAATGATGACTAGATTATAAGGAAACTCTGGCGCCGAATGGCATTTTGTATTCTTCTTTTCTGAATTTGAGCCACTGAGCTTTTCCCATACCCAGAGTGTTAAATATTGTGAAAGGACTATTGCGTAGGGGCTAGGAATTGAAAAGAAGCACATATGTTAACAATTTATTATAAAGTGTTGCATTTGTCAACAATTGCATGATCAGCTTGCTTTAACGTTTTAAAAATTATGTAATTTACAAATAATATGCTCGGAGAGAATATAATGTACTCTTTCACCTTTTTTCAATTTAAGTTGCCATACAAATTCAGAATATTTCTGAAACAGCGACTAATACAATGCAAAGTTACACGAAGTGAAAAATATAAATGCTGCTCCCGTAAATATGAATTTAGAAACACCGAGAGTAAATAGGTTAAATTTTGAAGCTTACTAAACAGTTGAAAATAATTTAGAAATAGGTTACTCTCGCCGTCACCGTCTCTGTTACTAGCACTCGGTCCCTGGCCGAAGAGTGCCTCTGCTGCCTGCCCAGGAGTTTCTAGAGTTGTGCACGAGCGTGATGGCGCTGCCGTCAATAGTGTGAAGTACGCCAGCCAATGGTAACTCTGCACGACGCTTTAAGTTATGGTATGATGAATTACGTTATGCATGACATCTTTCTCGAAGTTTCGGATGTTAACTGTTTCTTTCGATGACACAGGTCTTCATTTCCGAAGCATTGTGACGTATTGTATGCTGGTTGCATAAGCCAGGACCAAGGGGGTGGAAAAAATGACACAAATTTAAAAAAAACAAGAAAAACAGAAATCGTGTGTAAAGAGGGAGTTACCCAAGCTCAAAAGTTAGAAAGGATTTATTGCGCCTCTGTGATACGTACAGTGAAAAACTTTCATAATGTTTTTATTATTTAGTATTATAGTAGTCAATCCAGGATCCATAATTCTCACTAGCAAATATTCATATGGCAACCCCTAGCACCATAAAAGAAATTTGCACTCGTTCACTTCACAGATATCATTACACTAACTACACTCCATACTCTTGGTCACCGTAAGATCCATATTAGAGAGTCGTATTTTCTACATACAGGTAACTAAATTCGCTCTTTTATTTTAAAACAGGAGTATAATGTTCTGTGCGGTAGTTTCAGACGGAATTTGAACTCAGTACCACAGTATTGGAGATAATACGGTAACTTCACCAGTACACCAAAATGGTGGTTCTCCTACTTCCGCAGAATATAAACCTACCTTCACCAAACCAACAAACTGCAGTATTTTCAATCTTAACATTCACACAGGTTTTCCAAATTGCACGAGAAGTAGAATATGATTAAATTACAAATACTAGGAGATTTTACATCACCTAAAACAAAGGGAATCAAGTGCCAATTTTTACTTCCTCTACTACGTATAGTAAGTAGGGGAAGTATTATATTCTACCCAAAAATTCGATACCGAGATTTCACCGGAAATATATTTTTTGAGGCCCCCTGAATAAAAAAAAGCATTTTTGGAAACATGTCAGTGTGTGTGTCTGTGAACAGCATAACTCAGAAACGAACATTCGGATAAACACCAACTTGGTATTTAAGTTCAGTATCTTCCAGAGATGCGACACGAAGGTTTTTAAGAAATTCCCTCTACCCCAGATTACCCTTTACATGGAAGATTTTTCGAAAATTTTAATTTTCTCAAGAATGACTAACGATTTTGATTAAAATATCATATATTTAAGATATTTTATTGACAAATACAATGTATATCTTGAGTTTTCTGGAAATGTCTCCAAAAGTATTCTTCATTGTGAACGAGTTTTGCATAACTGGTAAACCATAAGAGATAGACAAAATTTTACTGCACAAAAATGTAGATCGCGTTCAAATACACAATTTATGTCATATACATTTTTTTTGTTGAGTGAACCATTTTCGAGATATTACTTGTTACTCCGTTAAATTTTTCAATACTTATTTCCTCAAATGGGAATTAGTTATTCATTTCTTTGTCTTGGATGTGCAAAGAGTAATAATCTGTGGCAAAGGGAATGGTGCTGCACCTAGCAACCAGCTATTAAGAGATATGCATGTGCTTAAAGGCTACTGTATTTCCAGATTGCCCTTGTAAATATATATTCCCCTTATATCTACAAGAAACTTAGTGTTAAGGTAGAGTTTATCTCGATTAACATGAAGTAGATGGAGAATAAGCGTTTGTAAAAATAGTTTGTACAAGAGTAGAGAAAGTCATGTGAGTGTAACACATCAGATTTTTCAGTTCTTATTTCGTCGCTTATTCTGAACATTCCCAAGTTTATTGTCTCCCATTTTTACTTTCTCCACTACGTATAGTAAGTAGGGGAAGTATTGTATTCTACCCAAGATTTTGATACTGAGATTTCACCGGAAATATGTTTTTTTAAGGCCCCTTGAATCCAAAAAAAGCATTTTTGGAAACATGTCCGTGTGTGTGTGTGTGTGTGTGTGTGTGTGTGTGTCTGTCATGAACAGCATAACTCAGAAACGAACAGTCGGATAAACACCAAACTTGGTATTTAAGTTCAGTATCTTCCAGAGATGTGACACGAAGGTTTTCAAGAAAATCCCGCCACCGCAGATTACCCTTTACATGGAACATTTTTCGAAAATTTTAATTTTCCAAAAATGGTTCTAATGATTTTGATTACAATATCATATATTTAGGATACAACAACAAAGTGTATATCTTGAATTTTCTGGGAATGTCTCTAAAAGTATTCCTCATTGCGAACGACGTTTGTATAACAGGTTAACCATAAGAGATAGACAAAATTTTACTACACAAAAACTGTAGATCGCGTTAAAATACACAATTTATGTCATATACAGTTTTTTGGTTGAGTGAACCATTTTCGAGATATTGCTTGTTATTCCCTTAAATTTTCTAGTACTCTTACTTTTTCTGAAACGGGAATTCGTTGTTCATTTTTTTTGTCCTGGTAATGCAAAGAGAATGGAATACTCCACATAGCAACCAGCTCTTAAAAGATTTGACTGTCGCTTAAAGCCTACCATATTCCCCTTGCACCTACAAGAAAATTTAGCAATAAGATTAACATCTCGATTAACATGAAGCATATGGAGAATGAGGGTTTGTAAAAATAGTTTGTACAAGAGTTTATAGTTTTTGTCGAACCCTGTTTGTGGCATATCTCCTTTCTCTTTGCTCTTATTTTTGCCTTATTTTTTCCGCCTGTTTCTAGAGCTTGTGCGATGAAGACGGAAGGTACAAGTTGGATCCCAAGTCTTGTCAAAACATGAGTCGGATAATTAAGGAACATTCAGGTGTGCAGCAACTCCGAATCATCAAGTTCCGCGCTCTGACAGACTGTTTCAGCAGATGTTGCTAACCCCTTCGTTAAATAAACTGCTATCAATTAGAGGCTCCCTAAATCTCCTGCCAACCAACCAACCAACCAACCAACCAACGTGAGATACGACAGTGCAGGGGTGCTCCAGTTTTAAAAGCTTATGCTTTGAGGCCGGAAGAAAGCTCACCTTTACGGCACTTTGCTGTAAACCATTTTTACTTTCTCTACTACATATAGTAAGTAGGAGAAGATTTCACGGGAAATACATGTTTTCAGGCCCCCTGAATTTAAAACAAAACAAAAATTAGAAAAAGCTCGTTGTGTGTGTCCGTGTGTCTGTGAACATCATAACTCAAAAACGAAAAGTCAGATAAATACGAAACCTGGTATTTAGGTTCAGTATCTTTCAAAGTTGCAAAACAAAAATTTTCAAGAAAATCCTCCCACTCCAGACTTCCCTTTACATAGAACATTTGTCAAAAATTCTGATTTTCTCAAAAATGGCTCTAACGATTTTGATTAAAATATCATATATTTAACATATTTTCTTACAAATAAAAGTTTAGACATATCTTGAATTTTCTGGGAATTTTCCTAAAATTTCTTTCTGAATTGTTTTTACATAACTGGCAAATCGTAAGAGATAGACAAAATTTTTCTGTATTAAAAATATAGAACTCGTTAAAACACACAATTTATGATATACTTTTTTGTGTGTGTGTGTGGAGTGACCCATTTCCGAGTTATTTCTTGAATTTGTTTGAATTTTCCAATACTTATAATTTTTTTCAAATGGGAATTCGTTATCCTTTTTTTATGTCCTGGACATGCAAAGAGAACCAGCTGTTAAAAATGTGTGTGTGAGTGAGATAGAGAGAGAGAGCAGTATAACGAAAAATGGAAATTCGAATGAATAACAAATTTGGTATTTAATTCCAGCATCCTTCAAAGATGCAACACGAAGATTTTTCATGAATTCTCTCACCTAAAAATACTGTTTATGGAAAAACTTTGATTCTTCCTCTTCTTCCTTTTCTTCAAGAACCGTTTTTAGAACGTTGAATACAGTTCATAGGTTTGAAAAATTGAAATGATGAATAAAACATACACCTTGAACCTTTTGAATAGCGTGTAAGGACCTCTTCATTCTGGCCAAATTTTGCATAAATGTTTATAACTGGGAAAGCGCAAGATAGGCCAAAGCTAAGACCTTATTGAATACAACATTGGTTTACGTTTTTCCTAGATTTAGCCGTTTTCTAAACCTTTCATGTTGCATGTTTGCATTTTCCACGTGCATATCTGAGAGAAGGTTTTAAAGTTTGCAATTCTTCATTTGTCTTTTCCTTCACAGGAGGACGTTACTACAACTGAGAAATGCAGAATGGATTAATTCTTGATGTTATTGAAATAATAGAGACAATATTGATAGTGTACATAATAAAATATATTGTCAATAGGATCTAACCTATGGTTAAAATTCATTTTCGTCCCTATTTTTTATTTAAAGATATTTTAGTTCCATCTCCCTTACGTTTCAAAGAAACTCATGTTTTAGGAGATCCTGATAATTTCATGCCTCTGTTATTAATAGTTGCACGCTATTTCCACATGTTGTATTTAACTAAGCAAAAATTGTTTAATTTTAAATCACTTGTATCGTGGAGAACGCAGAGTAGATAGCACAACCATTTTCTCATGAATATTACAGTGTGTAAGATATTATTTGTGAATTTGTAATACATAAACAAAGAGGTGTGAATGTACCACATACGACATTTTTACCGCATAGACTTCTGTATTGCAGTAGTTTGTTGCTCCACGTACGATACAAAATTTCCGGTGGCCTTCGCCCCACGTTTAAAAAATCAACTTTGTAATTTGAATGTTTCTTTAAATATTATATATGTATGTTTGCCTCGGCTGCGTCAGTATTAATTTGCAGAAACACGTATCTCTTAGCAGGGGGCGGTGCGGCTAAAGAATGAAGGCTTACACAAATTATAGTAGTATTTTTACTTCACTCCTTTTTATTAATCTTTCACACGATTAAATAACACTTCACTGATATATCATACTGTTGAGCTGTGAGATTATTTATTAATTGCACTTTTTAATACGTAAACTTTATTTTTTTCTTGCCGTAATGAAGTTTTATGGCTCACACTTAACCTGTACCGTATCGAAGTGATAAGAAACGTTGTCTAGCAGTGTCTGGCGTTTACCGCTTAAATTTGTAAATTTCTCTATTTCAAGTCTCTGATTGACTAATCCTAGTCCAATACAATACTTTTATTTAACTTTTAGCTTTTCTAGTTTTTGATTGGCTATTAACCGTTTTAAATATTACATTATTGTTCCAAGAGTTATTAGTAGCATTGTTAAACTTTCCAATTCATTATTGCCTCAATGTTACCTCATTGTTAGCAACTTTCGGCTTCTATTCTCACAGCTCCTACATTATTAAACCACGTAATACATTCACATAACATTATTATACATGTACATAATAATATAAAAATTAATACAATGACTGTTACATACATTTTACATACTGTTACATACACATATTGCTTTTAAGGCGGGCTGTTATTATATTTTATATTATATAATTAGACTGATATCAATTAAGTGATAAAAATACTGCCTTAGTATTATTAAAATATATGGTTTGCTATATTGCTTAAAAGGTTTACCCCACTCCTGCATATTACTTTAGGCGTTACATTTGGAATAAACACATGTAATTACAAAATTGATCAAAGACAAATGACACACAGTTCCCTAACTGTTCGTAGTTCTGACAGAAAAAGTACTTTAGCAGCTCAAGATGTGCTTGTTGGTCATAGTTCTCAAGATAAATCTATGTTACTGCGAATAGCCAGTATTCTGGTATCTCAACCCAGAGGTCGCGGGTTAGTTTCTCGGTTGGAGAATAATAATTGTTCTTCAACTAGAATAATTCTCTTCAGGCCCTCCGCAGTCCGCAAGTATGAATGTAGGAGGGAATGTGAGTGTTTCTAAAGAAAATCAGTAAAAACCAACAGTTAAAGTCGAGTTGTTTAAGCCAAGGTATCAATATAACAACAGAACTTATAGGAGGCTACACAGATGAAACATTAACAAATTCCTATAAGTAAATTCATAAGTAAAATTGATCCGTATGACTTTCTCTACATGCTACCGTTTATTTTTGTATACATTCAATAAACTATTCTTATGAAAGCCTCTTTTTCTATATAGTTCATATTAATCGACATAAACTCTGCAGAAATAGTTTCATTCCAAATTTCGTTGGAGGCTCAAGGGACATACAGGTAACCCAATTGAGATATTTAAAACCGGTTCGCTGTATGCTGGCCTTAAAATTCCATACTCTTTTCATGGCATAGCGGAAAAAAACTAAATAGCGACAACCCTTGAAAAAATAAGCATTGAAAAATTCAAAAAATAACAACGCATATCTTGTAAATGGCTAATATCAGAAACAATATTTCAAATAAACTGTGTGCAAAGGTTTACTTTTCCTGTAGTACGTTTTTCTCTATCTGTAATGATTTACAGTTATACATAAATATAGAAAATTCCTTCCGAATGAAGAGGACTTCGTAGGCTATTCCCAGAAAATTCAAGGTATTCATTTTTTCATGTAAATATCTTAAACATATGGAATTTCATTAAAAATCGTGAGATTAATGTTTGAGAAATGGAATATTTTGAGAAATTCTTTGTGCAAGGTGTAGCTTGCGGTGAGAAGATGTTCTTGAAAATCTTTGTGTTGCATCTCTGAAATAATACCAGTTTTTGTTATGCTCTTCAGACACACACGCACACAGATCGTTTGTCAAAGGTACTTCCTTCAGGGCGCCTCAAAACGTGTATTTCTTCTGAAATCTAGGCATAGAATTTTTGGGTAGAATCCATTTCTTTCTCTTCCTACTAAGGTAAACAGTAGGGAAAGTAAAAAGCGTATATGCGTCGTACGCATTTAATGGTTGACGATCAGATGGCTTACAGACATCAGTTGCTGTTTTAAACAAAATTACATTCTCTACAATGTAATGTTCGCAACGGAAGTTGTTTTAACTAATGTTCATATGCTAAGAGGCAGTGACAAATGTGTTGCTGTATTGTTGATCCTTTGCTATAAATTATGATTGGCTTTTAAGCTATCAGTTTACCTATAGTTTCCGTACACGATAATGAAAATTACTGATTCGATAGAAATAAAAAACCATTTATTTGTGCAAAATGATTAATTTGTTTTAATATTCCTACCTAAAATTAATAAAAAATAACATACGCTCGAATCCCCTGTGATAACTGATAGTCCCAGAGCGCATCCAATGTTTTTTAACACTCATACCCATTGGAGCTTTTTCCAGATAAAACGAGCAGCGAGCAAACAGTCGCTGTTGAATGTTATCCCTCTACTACTAGAACAAAAGTGTGTAAAAAAATAAAAACAAAAAACACAGAGCGCACACATGCGCTCACCACCAAAAGTAAATGTTTTTCAGGTAAATTAAAACACTGGAACAACGGTAAATATTGGTCATCAAGGTGCAGTAAATCTGTATTACCACTTTTTCTCTAATTGACAATACTTTAATAGTATGTATATATAATTTGCTCTTAAGCTGTAAAGAGCTGCCAACTAAAGAGCGTTGTGCTTTTTATCACGTGCTAGTTGAACTGCACGTGATGTGCATAGAGCTTGTAAAAAGATTAAATTATAGCGCCCATTCTATATTGGGCGTAAAACACCGGTAATTTTGCTCAGATGACTATTTATTAGGATTGAGATTCTTTTACGTGCCGTAAATGTACGACACGGGACCACTAGCTTTTCTTCCCTTCCGAAAGAAGCCATGCTAAGGATCTTTACACCAGAAAAAATCCATCGCCCTCCGCCGGGTTTGAACCTACCACCTCGGAAACTAGAGGCTAGCATGGTAACCACTACACCATGGAGGACTTAGAGGTTCGGAGTTTCGCAGATCGGTAGTAATAAAATATTTTCACAGTTTACTTCATTTAAAAAAAATCATATAGTTGCTATATAGTTTGTTGTACACTTCTTTTCCTTCATACTGTGGCCACCGCAGCTTGGACTCCTACCAAAAAGATTAGTTATAATATCCCCGCAACTGTCTCACGTTCTCATATTTACAGTTACAATGATATCACAGTTTATGCATTTTGTTCCGGTCTCATATTTGTTGAAGGCATATTTTTCAGGATCATTCAACTGGTCTTCGTCCCCTAGGCTTGTATCAAAAGGCTTGTTTAGGTATTCTTTCTTCCGGCAGGCGGTAGATGTGTTAAACCCATTTTTTTATATTTCTTTCTTTTTCTAATAGGAGTTGCACTTTCAGCTCTTCTATGATTGCCTCATTTCTAATATCTTCCTTTCTCGTACAGCTCTTAAATTATCGTAAGAACCTCATTTCAGCTGCTTGTATCTTACTTTTATATTTTTTTCTTGAAAGTCCATGCTTCGCTTTGTGAAGGTACGGCATGGAAGGTGCCTGTGTGCCAATTTGGCGGCAGGGATTTACAGGAATGGTCCGGGGTTCGATGCTACACTATGTGATCAAAAGTATCCGGACACCCCACAAACATACGTTTTTCATCTTAGGTACACTGTACTGCCACCTACTGCCTGGTACTCATTATCCGTGACCTCAGTAGTCATTAGACATCGTGAAACAGCGGAATGCGACGCTCCGTGAAACTCACAGACTTCGAACGTGGTCTGGTGATTGGGTGTCACTTGTGTCAGAAGTCTGTACGCAAGATTTCCACACTCCTAAACATCCCTAGGTCCACTGTTTCTGATGTGATAGTGAAGTGGAAACGTGAAGGGACATGTACAGCTCAAAAGCGTACAGGCCGACTTCGTCTGTTGACTGACAGAGACCGCCGACATTTGAAGAGGGTCGTAAAGAGTAATAGGCAGACATCTATTTAGTCCATCACACAAGAATTCCAAACTGCATCAGGATCCACTCCAAGTACTATGACAGTTAGGCCTGAGGTGAGAAACCTTGGATTCCATGGTCGAGCGGCTGCTCATAAGCCACACATCACGCAGGAAATTTCAAACGACGCCTCAGTTGGTATAAGGGCGTCAACATTACACAATTGAACAGTGGCAAAACGTTGTGTGGAGTGACGAATCACGGTACACAATGTGGCGATTCGAAGGCAGGGTGTGGGTATAGGGAATGCCCGGTGAACGTCATCTGCCAGCGTGTGTAGTGCCAACAGTGAAATTCGGAGGTGGTGGAGTTATGGTGTGGTCGTGTTTCCTGGAGGGGGCTTGTACCCCTTGTTGTTTTGCGTGGCACGATCACAGCGCAGACCACATTGATATTTTAAGCACCTTCTTGCTTCTCACTGTTGAAGAGCAATTCGGGGATAGCGATTGCATCTTTCAACACGATCGAGCACCTGTTCATACTACACGGGCTGTGGCGACAATAACATCCCTGTAATGGACTGGCCTGCACAGAGTCCTGACTTGAATCCTATAGAACACCTTTGGGATTTTTTGGAACTCCGACTTCGTGCCAGGCCTCACCGACCTACATCGATACCTTTCCTCAGTTCCGCACACCGTGAAGAATAGGCTGCCATTCCCCAAGAAACCTTCCAGCACCTGATTGAAAGTATGCCTGCGAGAGTGAACGTTGTCATCAAGGCTAAGGGTGGGCCAACACCATATTGACTTCCAACATTACCGATGGAGGGCGCCACGAACTTGTACGTCATTTTCAACCAGGTGTCACGTAGTGTAGCTCAGGTACTTCCATGGATCTTCGATCTAGGGTTGGTGGACAATGCAACTGGTTCATTTTGCTGCCCGTTTATTTCCAGTCACGTTGCTTTTTTAAATCTGACTCCTGATATTACCTCGCCACACATACAGACACGCATTTCTTTACTGCCGTGCTTCATATAATCGCGTCTATTCGCCGTCGCTCATATTTGTTTTCAGAACGACCTCCAAGAAAATACCATCTACAACTTTTTCATAAACTCTCTTGTTTCTTTATTTCGAAATTTTCGTATCCCCCAATTTCAATATCACATGATTTCTACCTTCTTTCCTATTGATTACTTGTCTCAATTTACCCCTTAACTCGAATACTCACACCTATCAGAGCATTGACCTTCTCTTCCTATGCACCTGTTTTTCAGGCAACCTAACGGTACACCAACAAAGTGTATTCTGTCCTCACTTGACTATAATGGCTATATAATCCATTTTGTTTGCTATGCATAGTAGCGCTGTCATGCGATGCGGATGAAGTCTAAAACATAACTCATTGTTAACTTTCTCCTTCCAGCTTATATTACTGATGCTGATCGGAGATGTGTGCATTATCCTCCTATATATAACGTTTACATCTCAAACGAATCACCCTGTATGTTAGCTACACTTCAAGATACAGAAAGACCTCAAGATTGACTACAGAGCAGACATGTACAAGTGGTTATGTACAGCAACCGAAAGAGGGAGTGCATTGCATGGTTTATAGGTATTAGAATTTGGCAATTAAAGGGTTTTAGAAATACTGCAAAACAGTGAATATACCCAATTTGTGAACAGGAGTAGTATGTAATTCATATTGTATTGAATGCAAAGATACTAAGAACTCGTGCCTAGCAATTCCCCTTCCATCTACAAGAAAAATTAGCAATAAGATTAACATCTCGATATCTCGATTAAAATGAAGCATATGGAGAATAAGCGTTTGTAAATAAATGTGATAGTATGAAAGTAAATATTAAGCAATGCTCAACCAATAAAACCATTAGGGGAATTTTTATTAATATTTTTAAGAGAGAAAGGTTGTGTGTGTGTGTGTGTGTGTGTGTGTGTGTGTGTGTGTGTTCGTGTGTATATAGGTAACCTCAAAAAATACTCAAACCATTTTTCATAATACTTTCAGCATTGAAAAGATCAAGTTTTTCTGACGTACATGCGGCTACAAAACACCTCATAGTTTCATTTTATAAAGTGCTAAACGGTTAAAAAGGATTTACAAGGACCTTTTACTTGAATGTTCACATTGGACTTAAAAAAGAACATGCTTGGGAAGGTGGCCTTGGCTTTGAGAACGTCGTTGAGTAGTTACTCCACAGAACATGCATGTAAAACATGACAATTCCAAGGAGTATTTATGTAGATGGTCACTATTTATAAATTAAGACACAGAAAAAAATCTGATGTTTTACACTCATATGACTTTCTCTACCCTTGTTCAAACTATTTTTACAAACGCGTATTCTCCATATGCTTCATGTTAATCGAGATGCTAATCTTATTGCTAATTTTCTTGTAGATGCAAGGGGAATATGGTAGGCTTTAAGCGATAGTCAAATATTTTAACCGCTGGTTCTATGTGGAGCATTCCATTCCCTTTGCATGTCCAGGACATAACAAGATTGAATTACGAATTTCCATTTGAGAAAAAGTATATGTATTGGGAAATTTAAGGGAATAACGAGCAATATCTCGAAAATCGTTCACTCAAAAAAAAACTGTATATGACATAAATTCTGTAATTTTAACGCGATATGCATTTTTGTGCAGTAAAATTTTGTCTATGTCTTATGGTTTACCAGTTATGCAAAAGTCGTTCACAATGAAGAATACTTTTGGAGACATCTCAGAAAATTCGGGATATACATTTCATTTGTCATGAAAATATCTTAAACATATGATATTTTGATCAAAATAGTTAAGCTGCTTTTGAGAAAATTAAAATTTTTGAGGAATGTTCCATGTAAAGAGTAATCTAGGGTGGGGGGATTTTCTTGAAAACCTTCGTGTCACATCTCTGGAAACTACTGAATCTAAATAACAAGTTTGGTGTTTATCCGACTGTTCGTTTCTGAGTTATGTTGTTCACAGACAGACACACGGGACATGTTTCCAAAAATGCTTCTTTTTTTGCATTTAGGGGGCCTCAAAGCATATATTTCCCGTGAAATCTCGCTATCGAATTTTTGGGTGGAATACAATACTTCCCCTACTTACTATACGTAGTAGAGAAAGCAATAAAGGAGAATTGAGTCTGTTTATAACGCTACAATACTCATTCGATACCAAGAACAAAATATATTAATAACCCTCATGTAAGAAATATTTGTTTTATTTCCTTTGTACTTCGGCTATAAGTTCGTTGGCAGTGTATGCTAAATGTTTGATAAACAAAGAAAACTGCTAACATTTGAAATCAGTGACTCCATGTTTTATAATTCAACTAAGAAGTTTTTGTATTTTTTAAAGAGATTAACTTGGAGGCTTAGGACTACAGAATTTACAACTTTTTCACTTTTTATTTCCTAATACATATGTGTTGCCTAAGGATTTCTGCATTATGTGAAAGTTGTGCACCTTTTACGTTATTAAACAACTACGGAACCACAAAGAAGGTACAAAGGTTTAATATATCACCTACTGTAATTATTTAAAAAGTTAGTCTACCATTCCAATCGAAAATAAATTGTTCCGCACCCAAAGGATACTTCAGAACTTCGTAGACTGTTTTGAGAGGTTAAGGTGGTCAGACTTCCTTTGATGTTTTACGATCTTTTGCGTGAATATGAAAGGATTTTCCAACCCTTACTAGGAATAGCCGGGGCTGTATAAAATTAAAATTATAATGGTATGACTTTCCGCAAACATCTAACAGATAATCTTATACAAATTTCATAAAGAATGGAGGAAGGTACATTAAATTAATTCGTCATTCGTGTTTAAAAAGCTGCCAGTGCAACTTCAGCATGTACCTATAACGGATGCTTCAGAAAACACCGGCAACATTCAGCATGTTGAGTGGGAAGGCAAACTGATCATTTTTACTTTCTCTACTACGTATAGTAAGTAGGGAAAGTATTGCATTCCACCCAAAAATTCAATACCGATTTTTCACCAGAAATACGTGTGTGTGCGTGCGTGCGTGCGTGCGTCTGTCTGTCTGTCTGTGAACAGCATAACTCAGAAACGAACAGTCGGATAAACACCAAACTTGGTATTTAGGTTCAGTATCTTCCAGAGATGCGACACGAAGGTTTTCAAGAAAATCCCCCCACCCCAGATTACCCTTTACATGGAACATTTTTCGAAAATTTTAATTTTCTCAAAAATAGCTCTAACGATTTTGTTTAAAATACCATATGTTTAAGATATTTTCATGACAAATAAAATGTATATCTTGAATTTTCTGGGAAGGTCTCCAAAAGTATTCTTTATTGTGAACGACTTTTGCATAACTGATAAACCATAAGAGATAGGCAAAATTTCACTACACAAAAAACGTATATCGCGTTAAAATACACAATTTATGTCATATACATTTTTTTGTTGAGTGAACCATTTTCGAGATATTGCTTGTTATTTCCTTAGATTTTCCAATACTTACTAGTTTTTCTCATATGGGAGTTCGTTATTCTTTTTTTTTTGTGTTGGATATGCAAAGAGTATTAATCTGTGGCAAAGAGAATGGTGCTGCACATAGGACCCAGGTATTAAGAGATATGTCTATGCTTAAAGACTATCGTATTTCTATATTGCCCTTGTAAATAACAAAACAAGGGGAACATAGTTGGCCTTAAGCGATACTCAAATATTTTTTATATTGAGAAATAAACGAACTGCTATGATTTTGTGAATCTTCTACCAGCTTTTGCTTCAAAGGAATGCTGATTTGAACCAATTTCGTAAGATCGTTTCATTTTATTAATTCATATCTTATTGTTCGTTATAGTAGCATTTTAAATGTTCCCATTTACTTTATATTTTTGCTTCCACGGTTTAAGGGCTGTTTCATTTTATTCATTTGTTGTAGTACCATTTATTTGTTATAGTACCATTCGCAGGTGTTTCTGTTTTGGTTTCTGTTCTTTGTTTACTGGTTTACGTTTTAAGACTTGTCATAATGCCTAGTAAGAAACGAACCAGTTTTAATTTTAATGTTAAGAAGTTGTTTTCCGTGAAAGCAGCCAAAGTGAATGCTGGTACCTTGAGCCAAAATAACGACATATTTGGTGAAGTTAAAGAAACACAGTGCACAAGCAACTCGGTGATGGCGTTATGTAATACATATTCATGCTTGGAGTTCTGAAGTAATTGATAAAATTCTTCATTTAGGCAATGATTTGCACTTTAAATCAATTTCAGATTAGGATGGTGTTATGCCATATCCGCCTTACTTGTGCGCTGATGAGGTTTGGCTGCAGGATATTGTCATTGATGATGTAAAAGTAATCTGTAATGTAGGACAAATAATTTTGCATTACAAGGGATCATACCGAGGGATTGAGGCAGTGTGTTAAAAATTGTCCAGTGCTACCACTCCGGTGTGTTTACTGCACAGTTAAAACTATACCTCTTATTTTTTTGTCTTGGTAATGCAAAGAGAATGGAATACTCCACATAGTAACCAGCTCTTAAAATATTTTACTATGGCTTAAAGCCTAGCAATTCCCCTTCCATCTACAAGAAAAATTAGCAATAAGATTAACATCTCGATATCTCGATTAATATGAAGCATATGGAGAATAAGCGTTTGTAAAAATAATTTGTACAAGAGTAGAGAAACTCAAGTGAGTGTAACACATCAGATTTTTAAAGCAGGAATCAATCCATGTCCAGAGAATAAACCGTTTGGTACCTGTAGAGTGTTGTAGTTTGCGAACGGTGGGGTTCACAATTTGTTCAGCTTCTTTTTGGCAAGTGGCGTGGGCGCTGCAATTGAAAGATAATGTGTGATGTGTTCTCCGTATGGCACGAATCCACGGAGGGATAGAAACTCTTTATCACGCTACCGCACCTATTGGCTCATTTGGGCCAGGCTCAGCACAGACGATATGGGCTCTGTAATCAAGTAGGTTGGAGACAGTTTCAAAACCCTGTTGTAATGTACTCCTGTTGTTATTGACAAATGCAAAATCGACATACATCACCGTGCCCAAACCATTCTCATACTTCGACGCTATACGGCGCTTAAACCATGCTTTTCTGGGCTTCGTTTCCTGCTTGAAAAATCATTAGTTTGCCGTTCCCAAACTGCACATCAAGCTCTATCGGTGTTAGGAAGTTAAAATGAAATTGTTTTGGGCAGGAGGCTAGACGATAGTAGATAATAATTTGATGTATTAATATTGTAAAGCAGCGACCCAAGGTTATCGGGAGGTCGCTGTCAAGCAATGGAGAGGTAAACATAGATAAGCAACACGCTCGTCCAGCGTAAACACCGGAAGCACTATCGTCAGATAATGAGAATTTTGTGGATGTTTCTCTTTCTCGAACTTTCTGTGGAATTTTCCCTTTCCCGAACGTTCTGTGGAATTTTCCAAGGCCTATATAAAAGAGCGCTCTCGCAAATGAGTCAATCAGGCAGTGGGTTCGTCAGTACGTTTCTGGTGCGACCAAAAGTGCCGTTTTATGAGAGAGTTTGTGACGACTGCTGTGACATGCAGTGAGTACTGCTTCCGCGAGATATTGGAGAAGTCTTGTGTTCGACTCCCCAGCGAATGAACCGTCCCGAAGAAAAGGCTACGTAGAACGTATTTCGTCACGTTGCTACGTCACGAAGAAAGTGAAAAGTAATTGAAGTGGTGGGGGCATTGAATTAGTTCGCATAAGTGAAGTCCCAATGATAGTTGAACTATATAAAAACAGTGAAGTGACGTTGAAGTGGCAGTTGAAAAACTAGACAAAGTCACGCTGGTGTCAGGAGTGGGATATAAATGTCAGGTTGGAGGAAATACTTGCAACAATTATTGGTTGAAATGAAGAACCATGAAATATGGAATGTGGAGATGGGAACGGAAATGAAGACGAAATGAAGAAAATAAATCCGAGCTTATGGCATTGATAATTTAAAGAAGTGGCAGTTGAATGACTGGGCAAAGTCACAATAGGTTTATTAATTAAAATTATAAACAAAGTATGAGAGACAGTGTAAAATGGCCAGACCAAAAGCAGATTGTAACTTATCTTGATATTCATAAACATTTACATTACTCTTTGTTTTTTTCCTATTACAATTATTATATCTTCTTGAAGTATTAAATACGCAATATTGATATACAAGTGCGCGTGTGCGCACACACACGGCACCTGCGTCAATTTGTGCATGTGCAATAGATAATAAAGGTACATATGAAGTTTAATTAAGGATAAAACAAAACAAAACGGCGGTAAAAGTTGTAATTCCGACTGCCATAAAACATCCCACAACGAAGTTCTAATGATAAAATAAAACGAAGCAATCTCTCAGTATTAAATCACATTGCACAAAATAGCAATAAATAAGCTTTAAACGACGTACAACCATTAATAATACCAGCTGAGCTACTTTAAAGCTACACATACACAGATACGAAGCTAAAACGGCGCACCGAAAAAAGAGAACATAATAAAAGCCACGCTACAACTACTTCTGGAGTTTGCAATTTTTCTTGGAGCTTTTTGTTTGATAATTGATAACGGTTGGTAATGCTGCGGTTGTGAAACACAGTGTGAGGGAGCGAATGCCCGAACCCCCCCCCCCTTATCAGCGACTACTGGGTCATTAAGAACCGGGCTTGGCAAGTTACAGGCCCATTGCACCGGAAATGAGATATCTCTGCTAATGTGGGCACGGGAAAAAAAGTTGCAAATGTAAGCAGAGTGTTACAGCTCAGGAGTGTTCGCTTTTTTCGTTATCCATTCTAACAGGCCTATTCTCATGAAATAACACCATAATCTATACAAGACTATCAGCAGGTCCCAGATTTTAATGACCCAAAAACGTTTGAAAAATGACCAATAAAATTACTCTAAAATTTAAATACCTGATGTGTTACACTCACATGACTTTCCTTACTCCTGTACAAACTATTTTTACAAATGCTTATTCTCCATATGCTTCATGTTAATCGAGATATCGAGATGTCAATCTTAATGCTAATTTTCAGATCGTTTCTGCAAATGTTTATCTTGATTAATATGAAATAGATGGACTATTTGTAAAAATAGTTTGTACAAGAGTAGAGAAAGTCATGTGAGTGCAACACATCAGATTTTTTTATTTATGGACGCTCTTTAACTGCTGTGGTCCTTGCGTCCCATTGCATATTGGGCGTGAAAGACCGGTAATGTAAATATGTGTGTTGAGGGATAAGAAAATAGTAATCAATACACTCATACAGCTCTTTTAACAAGTGCAAAACAGTTGAATTTATATTGGCCACTGCACGAATTGGTGAAGAAGAAGAAGAAGAACCCGCGTTTGTTCCCTTTTTTTTTTAACCACGCATGAGGTAACTTTGCAGGGCTCAGAAGTTGCAATGTTCTAGGCGATAAGCACATCTTTGCCTGATTTGTAGACCTCCCAAGATGCAGACCCATAAATGTCGTATAACTGGCGCAACAGTTCTAGACATGTGAAAATCTTAATGACAGCTATGATGCGAGTTACATACCAGATCAGGAGGTGACTGGTCGTCTGCATGCTGCAGGAGTACGTGGGAAAGTCATTGTCAAATATATCCGCACACCGGTTATGCACTGCATACACGATAAACTTATAGTTATATACAGTATATTTAAATCCACCGCTGTAAAATGCCCTTAATATAAAAACACTGTCAACCATCTGCCTCCAGTCCTTCCACACCTGACAGCCCTTCCTCTTCTGCGGAATCACTCACATCATTGCCGCCATCACTGCTGTCGCTACTTTCTGCACCATTATCCTGGATGAGATTTTTTTCAATTAATTTTCTGCAATTCCGTATTTTTTGAAATAATGATTCTCAATTTATTCAACATGTCGACATACATTTTCCCATTCTGGCCTTCCAATTTCTGCAAATCGCTGGCGACATAACTGCTCCACATCTTTTAGTTTAAAAGTGATATTTCTGCAGTCCACCCAGTTTTTGACATCAGCCCAGATTAATTCGATTGGATTTAGATCTGGGTGATACGGTGGCAGTCTAAGTACATTATGGCAATGTTATATTAATATCTGGCCAAGTATTATGAGTTATGACTTCTGAAGGGATTTGTTGGCTTTAACTAAGTTATATTTGTTTTACTCGTGCTTTCATCAAAAGCTATATTGTGCCTAAGCAACCAGGTTTTCATTTCTTCTTTCAAGGAATTTGAGGTAGGTTGTTTGTCAATTTGAGTGTTACCACATTGTGAAGCATTGTCGATAACCAGAATAGACCCAGCAGGCATATTAGGTATCAGCATGGTGCTGATTCACTTCATGTAATTTTCTGTATTCATTTCTTGATGAAAATCTCCTGTTTTTTGTTGCGACTTGTAAAACAAGGGCATTTGGAACGAACAGTATGAACGATAATAAGTATTTGCCCTTTGACAGCAGGTGCCTGAAAACCTAATTCGCTATCGTCACTTCAACTTTTAGATGTTGTATGACTGCTGTGTATGTACGACTCATCTTCATACACTATAGTTTGACCCTCTAATTTGTACCTCTGAGTAAGGTACTCTTCCAGCTGAGATCGTATGTCGTGCTTTTCTATTAGAACTCTCCTATTTGGTTTCGTTTTCTTCCACTTGAACGCTAAATCTTTTATAATTTTTCTGAGATTTGTAGCAGAATCTTGAAAATTAATGCTGATATAAATACATATAAAATTATAGTCATTTGGAAAGTTAGAATGAGACTGCAAAATTCAGTGTCATAGCCGGGATTTGAGACTTGTAGCACCACCTTTAATATTTTTGACATCTTTCAGATTGATGAGCAATCTGCTTATTGTTGGCACAGTTTTTTCTTCCAGATAGAAATTGTGAATCGTGCGCCGAATGACGCATTTGTAGAAATCGTCTATTTCTGTAATACGTTTAGAGACCTTATGTTTCTTCACAGGTGTGTCAAATGGTACTCTTTCATCCATATGGCTTTTCTTATCTTTGAGAACTCTGTAAACGGAACTCAGTGAGACACCAATTGCTTTGGCTACTCTTTCTTTCACTCTCTTAAGGCTTTTGTGGAACTTGGAACGTATATTTTCTTCCTTCATCTCTGCTTCTTGCTTCATGAAGTCGAGGACATGCAATTATTTCCCTGCTTTGAACAAGTAATGCTTTACCATTTAACTTTGAAAACGTAGGAGCCATGGTTATGAATATCACAAATATAAAATAAGCACTATTTACGTACTGCTCTCTTTGAAATTACAAGATGCGGACACTTTCTATGCAGACTGTATGTGTTACGCACTGTGAGTAAGCAAAGGTATGATATCGCTTTCGTTGATTAAGCTAAACATAAACCATTCCTAGACTCGGCAGCTGGGGTGGCAATCAAGGTCACGATTCCAGAAGTTTTGCGCCAGTTATAGAACATGGTTTCTCTTAGAATTCGTGGTATTGATACAGCTTGTTGCGGATCATCGACAAATTACTGCAGCTGTTAGTTGGTAAATTTGACAGAGAAATATATTCAAAATGCATGTGACAAGCCTTCATCTTCAACTCCGAGAAGGTGGTATGGCCTCTGGAACATGGAGATGAAACGTAGAGCGCTTTTCAACAATTGGAATTCCAATTTACAGCTTAGTGATTGTGCATTCTCCAGTAAGTGATTACAGCATTGGGTTGATGTTGTAGGATTAGATACGCCACTAGACGTTAGGTTGCTGAAAACTTTAAATACATGCGCCTACACGTTCATGATTGAAGTTATCTTACTCCGGAAGAATGCTGCACATCGAAGACAACCTATAATAAGCTCATGCTGTACTGTAAATCCCCGGAGATGAGAATAATGAATGTTTTGCCTAGGGACACTCGTTATTTTGATCTGTTTAACAACATCTTCTTGAAGCATCTTGCGGCTAGAATCAAATCCTTATGCCTTCAAGTGCTGCATGATATTCTACTCACTCGTAATGGATGACATAAAATCTTACAAATCCTTAAGGGGCGACGGAGAGGACACGCTAAAACATAAGTTACATGAATGCCTTATTGTGCAGTCTATTATGAATCACTTTATGGATTATCTGCAGAAACGACGGTTGCACCATATGTATGGTGTAACCCCAACATTCTCCTTCGACCAGTCTTTGTATTTATTAACTTCGACTTCAAAACAAAAGCTTTCTGTATGTTTATTAGTAAATGCATTTTATGCTTTACAACGTTATGATCATGTGACTCTTTCGGACTATGTAATGTATTTGAAAACACAGCACACCAAGCTCTTCTGTAATAGACAATCTCCAAATTGTACAAAGTGTATAAATGCCTTTTACTTTCTCTGTTAGGTGTAGTAAGTAGGGAAAGTATTGCATTTCATCCAAAAATTCGATACCGAGGTTTCATCGGAAATACATGTTTTGAGGCCTCTGAATAAGAAAAATATCTGATGTTACACTCACATGACTTTCTCTACTCTTGTACAAACTATTTGTACAAACGCTTATTCTTCATAATCTTCATGTTAATCGAGATGTTAATCTTATTGCTAATTTTCTTGTAGGTACTAGGGGATATGGTAGGCTTTAAGCGATAGTCAGATATTTTAAGAGCTGGTTGCTATGTGGCACATTCCATTCTCTTTGCATGTACAGGACATAAAAAAAATGAATAACGAATTCGCATTTGAGAAAAAGTAAAGTATTGGAAAATTTAAGAGAATAACAAGCAATATCTCGAAAATGGTTCACTCAATAACAAAAATGTATATGACATAAATTGTGTATTTTAACGCGATCTACATTTTTTCTGTAGTAAAATTTTGTCTATATCTTATGGTTTACCAGTTATGCAAAAGTCGTTCACAATGAAGAATACTTTTGGAGACATTCCCAGAAAATTCAAGATATACATTTCATTTGTGATGAAAATCTCTTAAACATATGATATTTTAATCAAAATCGTTAAAGCCATTTTTAGAAAATTAAAATTTTCGAAAAATGTTCAATGTAAAGGGTAATCTAGGGTGGGGATTTTCTTGAAAACCTCCGTGTCGCATTTCTGGAAGATGCTGAACCTAAATACCAAGTTTGGTGTTTATCTGACTGTTCGTTTCTAAGTTATGGTGTTCACAGACACACACACGGACATGCTTCCAAATTTTTTTTTTGAATTCAGGGGGCCTCAAAATATATATTTACGGTGAAATCTCTATATCGAATTTTTGGGTGGAATACAATACTTCCCCTACTTACTATACGTAGTAGAAAAAGTAAAAAATCACTTTTAGAAAAAGGTCCATGTGTGTATCTGTGTGTCTGTGAACAGCATAACTCAAAAACGAAAAGTCAGCTAAATACCAAACTTGGAATTTAGGTTCAGTAACTTTCAAAGATGCGACATAATGATTTTCAAGAAAATCCTCCACTCCGAACTACCTTTTACATGGAAAATTTTTCGAAAAGTATGATTTTCTCGAAAATGGCTCTTAACGATTTTTATTAAAATATCATATTTTTAAGATACTTTAATGACAAATAAAATAAATTTCTCTAATTAATATCCCCAAAAGTGATCTTCTTTCATAAAGGCTTTAGCATAACTGGTTAAATCGTATAATGGGAATTTGTTATTCGTGTTTTTTTGTCCTGGTCATACAAAGAGAATGGAATACTCCACATAGCAAACAGTTCTTAAAATATTTGACTATCGCTTAAAGCCTACCATATTCACCTTGCACCTACAAGAAAATTAACATTACGATAATTTCTGCAAATGTTTATCTCTATTAACATAAAAAAGACGGAGAATAAGCGTTTGTAAAAACAGTCTGTACGAGAGTAGAGAACGCCTTGTGAGTGCAACACATCAGATTTTTTTTATTTATTTTTAACTCTTTCAGTGCCAAACTTAATGTATTTAATAAGCTCTGTCGCCAGCCAAATGTTTGCCTTCAATTTTTTGTACAATTATTATTTTTGATAATTAGTTAAAAATAAATAAAAATTCTATGGAAAAAAAGGCCCATAGTGTAGATATAGTGTATAGGATTTACCCGCAAGGGACACTTCGTGCAGTGCGAGATACTTGAGATCTATTACGGTTACTACCCTTCTGAGGAAGCGATGAAGTGAAGGAACTACAGGAGACTCCAGGCCATAGAGACACGCGGAAGGCGCTAAAACTTCCTGGCTTACTGAAGCTGCCCAGAGATCCGTCCAAACAGGCAGTCGCTTAGTGTCCACGGGGAATACTCTTTCCTTGGAACGAGCATCCTAGCCACCGCCTTACACCTCGAAACCTCGAAGCACACCTGAAACATGAAGGAAACGGAATAAAATATAAATTATGGAAAGGAAATCGTGGTAGTTGAGGAACCAGTCTAGAATTCGCTATCGACCAGGGTAAACCACGAAAAAATCCAAGGTAACAGTGGTTTGTCGACGGAAATCGAACACGGGACCACCGGAATGCAAGCTTCTCACGCGGAACCGACTCACTTGGTTCGTTTAGCATATAAAAATAATAAAACAATAGTCACAGTCTCCTTTAAAGAAGCTTTGGTGGCTTCTTTTAATTTTCCATATTCACTATCAGCTGCTTTAGTATTTTTATGATATCTGAATGCATTTCTCCAGATTGTTATCCTAAGCAATAACAATTCAAACTAAAACCTGATATGCTATCAAGGCATGCATTTTCCGTTGGAAAAGTGTAAAAGTTAAAATGCGATTACTTTTCGTTTGAACTACGATAGGGCTCTCATTCGTACAATTAACGTAGGAATTTTTTGGAAACTTGCGCCTAATGTTTCAAGAATTTTAATACTCTCCAATTCTTTCGGAAACCTGTGTGATACTTCGCAAACAAATCCTAAATCCTGGCAAGAAAGTGCTTAGGATGCTCACCTTCACGGACTATCATCTTCTCTCAAACTTTACGATTTTCGGAAACCTTGCAGTCTAAAGCACCTTCCGGAGATATTTAGTACGCGGAGAGAGAGGGTTGTTATTGTAGTATAAATTTTGTACAAACCACCGAGGGGTAATAGCAGCGTGTTGTTTCTGCCACTGTGAGCCCCGTTTTCTAATTACGGTGCGAGATGGAGTAGAGCGTGCTCCCAGTCACGTGCCCACAAGTTGTCGCTTAACTTTGTTGCACCCTGCGGCGTCGCCAAATATCCTACTCATGGATTCAAACAGTAAACACTGTAATATCATATATAATTATCAGGCTTCTGTTTATTACTGTGAATCCATCTTCAACTTGGCATAAAACATAACATTCCTGCCCTTTAAGTACACGCTGTCTTACACACCTGCTTGTCGGACTGTTAACCGCCAAAAATTAAGTTTATCGGCTAGGCTGCTAAACTCGTCATTAAAAACCTTATCTGCGTAATAAACAACATCCAGATGGTAGTATCACATCTTCGTTCACAAGAGAAACGCTGCCTACTTTGCACCAGCCTTTAAATATAATATATTCCTTCTCATATTGCTGCCGAAATTTTGCTAGCAGTAGCTCCGATTAAATGTTGCTGTCTCGATTAAAATTTGCTCGGAATTTTCAATATTTTCAGCTTGTTTAGAAACGAGCGCTCACAATAGGCACTACCATCTACACCCGCATCTCGTATTCAACGCTTCCTAGGAGGTGTTGGTACTGTTCATAGCGTAGGATTCAGGCGGATGTGAGAATATGTCAACAAATGATTGCCTATGCCTTTAATATTTATACAGTACTTATATTACATTTATTTATTTTATTTTATATAATTTAGAGAGCTTTCACTAAAAGCGTTTGTATACACCAGTACGCAAAAGCGTTATTTTTTGCACCTGTTACATAAATTTAATGGTTATTACTGAATATTTAACCCAGGAAAGTTTGTGAGACGACAAAGAATATACGCATGACCTCGAGAATTTCAAGCGCTAAAGTTATCTGATATTAGTTTGAGAATTAAAGAATATGAGCTTCGACCAAGCAGTTTTTTCCAATAAGATAAGCATGCGCCCTCAGTGAGAGGCAAGAACAGAACCCTAACATACTCAATAGGTATCTTTTAAATTTGCGTTCCCCCTCCCCAAAATCATGGGTCTGAAGATTCTCAGCAGGAGGAAATTGAAAGGTTGCGCTGGTCGGTACCTAAATGTCCATAAATTAATTTTGAGCGCCATTGTGTATACAACTGATAAACATAATTTAAGTAAGTGTAATAAATAATCTGAATATATGTGAATTATGACTTTTATTATAAATGTTCAGGCTAGCTGGTATGTTACGTCGAACAAGTATCTCTTACAGGGTGTGGAAGCGTGAAAGAAGTGAAGTGTACAAAATACGAGGGCAGTCCAGAAAGTCCCAGACCTATCGTGGCGATGAGTAGGGCTAGAGCCGCCATCTTGGTGTCAGAACGTTCCTACATTCAGTACGCATCCAGCTGTGGTAGCGCGAGGACTGTGCCTTCCTTACTGTGCTCTCTGTGAGTTGTTAAAATGTGCGCTGCAATAGAAAATCCCACCACTTGTGTAGTGCGGGTGGCTAACAAGAACAAACCAATTGAAATTTATCGTCAACTTTGTGATGTTTACGGGCAGGGAATAATGAGTGAAAGCCGAGTCAGGCAATGGTGCATTGATTTTAAAAATAGCCGTACCAATGTTCACGACGAGGATCGCAGTGGTAGGCCTAGCCTTATGACTGATGAACTGTCAATGCAAATCAATGACAAAATTCGTGAAAATTGTCGTTTCACGATTACAGAACTTGGGAACATTTTCCCCCAAATTTCACGGAGTTTGGTGCATCAAATTGATGCTTTGATACTGACGTTGAACTGCATGCTGATGTAAACCAGTGGTTGAAGTCGCAGGCGGCAGATTTCTACAGAGAGGGTATTGAAAAACTTGTGCCACGGTATGATAAATGCCTCAATTTGAATGGCGATTATGTAGAAAAATAGCTTAAGAGTGTACCTTTCAAATGTAGATAATAAACGTTGATATCTGCATTTTGGTAATTGTTTATTTCAAAACGTCTGGGACTTTCTGGATTACCCTCGTATAACACATAGACAGGTAAATTTAGATGATAGTCTTTAATATATCTAACTCAAGTTTACAAGAATATTGGAGAAAGCTGTTGTGATTGCCGCGAAATTGACTAAGTCTGTTATACTTTAGATTAGAACATCACCCTCACATAAAATTTAGTTCAGTTCGAATCTTTTGACTTCCCCTTACATCTGTACTATTTAAGTTGCCTTTCTACGTAATTACAGGAGCTTGTTAATACTTTTCACGCGAGCACTTTTCACAGCGATCTGCCCCTTCCCATGTCTGAGCTTGCACTGTCTACTGTGTTGAGCAGTTTACAGCCTGGCTTCACCAACTTACGTTTAATATTTCAAACCTTTTGCTTACATGTCTCTGATTCGCTATCTAAAATTATTCGAACCTACCTCCTAGTTTTACCATTTCCTATTTCGAATATCACATGACCTACAGTTACTGTTACTAACCGCGTTCCCTAACACCCATAGCCTCTGCTTTTTTGTGGTCCTTGCGATAGTATTAATGTTATTTATTTAACATTATTGTAGCCCCACGTTGTGGTAGCCAATTTGCGACGGTATTACTTATAATGTTTGTTTACATCACGTGTGTTGAAGCCATCTTGTGACGTCATTCATTTGTTCGGTTTGTAGCTCCATCTTGTGTTAGCAATTTGCATCAGTGTTAGTGTTCGAAAGAATGCGACTGTTATTTGATTTAAATTTTGTTTATTGTCCTCCGGCTAGCTATTATCTCTCGGTCGAACATGATCAGGGTTGTGTAAACGGAAAGGAATCTTTTATCCAAAAAGAACACTGATGAAGAAATTTGTTTTATAATTTTTATTGTCGAACACGTTCACTATCACTTTTACATATTGATCTAGATACTCGCCAAACTGAAACTGTTATAATAACTTCTTACTGATATTTCTTAATTTACGTACTTCAACTTTTTGTATAATTAACCTTACAACACTTTAGATTATTCATAATTCTGCTGCGCGTAACTTGTGAATCGATACCCGACGTTTGCCGTACAAATACTTTCGACGAACTGACTGACTGAAGACGACGTGTAGTGTACACAGATTTTTGATGAACTGCACGCGATCTACCTCTGACTTACCCTATTTATACTCCTTCATCCAGATACGCCTAAAGATTATAACTGAGTTACTATTGGCTAATAAAACGCGCCAACATTAGCGTCTATTTTAATATCCAATGAAAATTATGAATACATATGTTTTAGGGAGAAAATATTCCAGAAGTTTCTAAACGGAAAAACGCGCCAACATTACGTAACTTCCTCGTTTCCAATAATGATAAACAGCTCACCCCCTCATTGCATTATTGCGCTATTATTGACAGTTTCAGTAAGGCCCTATAAACTTATTTCCCAATAATAATTACAATTAATAAACATCTGAGATCAATGTCACATAAAAATGCATATTCATATTACAATCATTATTTACATTTAAGTAATTTGTGATACAAATTACTGCATCATCCTCACCCATTTTTTCCCCTAGGCCGTAAAATGTAATCTGGCTTTGGTCCTCTAGCACAGCAACAAACTCCCTTGCAACATGCATTTATAATATTTCTCTTAACTTAAATATAAACATGAGACAGTAACTGTGGTTATATATACCAGGTATATAATAATGCAAATTATAATGTAAAATAATATTAATAAGCAAAGTTGTATATATGTGCAACTGTTTAGCTGGAGCTGTAGAACCCTTGTTAAAAGCCGACAAACATGTTTTTGTTAGAATAATTAGAAATTTGTTTTGCCCAGGCAAAAAGGACTTCTAAGAGTAAGTCATAAAAGCAAGACCTTGAGTCTTTGTGCAATAGAAAATGCGGCAAGCCAACACAACATATTTTTGTAAAGGGGTCACATGTTTGGAAACAACGAACAATAGCCTGGGTAGTTTTCTAGAAGGTTCCAAGCTGAACGAAGACAGCCAATGAGTTTTTAAGAAAGAATATGTTTAAAATGTTTAAGTTTAAGGGAAGTTAGTTGTAGTGTTGCCATCAGCCAAGGCGGTTGCGTATAAAGTGCTGCGATGTGAATAACATACATGTAAGCTCTCAGAATCAGGCGTTATTATTTACTTCTCATAATGAAGTGGGAACGTTGAAATGCTATCAATTTAAAGTTAAATAAATGAGAAGGGAAATCAGGTATAGTTTAGGAACGTGTGATAAGTCCTACCATTATTTCTAGATCATTTATAAAAATACTTGATTGCTCAGCGATCGTTCAACAGTTCCAAATATTTAAAGTAACTGTGTAACTTCGTGCTAAAGCAGAAAATGCGTGTGCCATTAAAGCATTGTGTTCTTCCACGTATTTAATCTTTTGTTAGAGTTGTTACTTCTTACCTTCCTTCCCGTATCACACCCTGTAAAGTTAAACTTGCTCTAACCATAAACCCAAACAACAACTGCCGTGGCAAGAAATAAAAATAACACTTTAAGAGTAACAACCAAAACACAAGGTAATCACATATTTTATATATTAATACAAGAGTATACCACAAACACTGCTAACTACTATATAAACAATAAAAATGCAAGAAAATTAATTGACCTGTAAGCCATTGACACTGATAATTACTGCATGGGCTGAGGCGTTGTTTAATTAACGTAAATGCGTAAAAAATTCTGCCTTAAGAGGTAGTAAAATTAATTACAATATTTCTGCAAAATGGTGGCCATTGTAAGCAAAAACAAAAAGTTAAATAACAAGGTTTTGTTAATAAGTGCAATGAGACGGAAAGGAGTGACTTCTGCCAAGTCCACCGAGTCGCCAAAAGTGGCAGTACACGGCGCAATGTAGGCATCACCAGGAATAAAAATTTCTATGAATTACAGCTAGGGCGAAAGGAAATAAAGCCGAAATGTTACTGGACTTACGGGAGGAACGTCGCAGGTAACAAACCACTCCCCATCTCACGTGTAGTCTTTTGGCATTTGCAGACAGCATTCACCTAGATGACTTGGAAGCAACTGCTTAAGAATTCCTACGCCTGCTCATTCCTATAATAGATATAATATTCGACGTAATGATCTTCACTACTCGAATATCTTGGTGATATCGTGCTGAGAAATATGAAGAATGCGAAAAGGTATAATCTCACCTGTATTAACATACTGTTTTGTATGCATGATAACGTTAAAGGAATTCATGGTGAAACGGAGATCCTAAACAAAAAACAAACAAACAAACAAACAAACAAAAACCTTTAACGCCTGTTGCAAATTCACATTGCAGAAAATAATTTTTTTTTAAAATGTAGGATAGCAGGAAATATGATGGAAAGCAAACAGGAAGTAAGAACACGGGGATACAACTGAAATGTTGTAAGGCGTTCCAACAAAGCCTTAGAGCTCATAGTGTGCCCAGATATGCTGAGAGAGTCATTCATATCCTGTAACTGAAATAAGATAAAACTGAATAAGACCACACAGTGAAGAAAATAATTCAAGTTTTTGTTAGTACAAGTCAGACACAAAGATTTTGAAGAAAATCCCCCATCCTAACTAGCTTTTACATGAAACATCTTTCAAATTTTTTATTTTCACAAAAATAGCCCTAGACGATTTGTATTACAATACCATATGTGTAATATATTTTCATAACAAATAAAATATATATCTTAAATTATTTTGGGAATAGCTTCTGAAGTCATCGTTGTTATGAACTTGTGTATAATTAGTAAATCGAAAGAGATAGAAAATAAATGTTACTATAAAAAAAACTAAAAAAAACAAACAAACAAACAAATACACCAGACTTGCTTTCTTCCAAACTAAACTATTCCTGTGACCTGTGCAGCGTTCTGTGGTCAATGAATATGGACAAACCGTTTGGTAAAATTATTGTGACTGGTCTAAAGAAAGCGTCAATTACAAGCTGTCTGTATGTGTACCGCATAGCGGAAAAATAGATGAAGAAAGAAAACAAATCTAATGTTTTACATTCAAATAACGTCCTCTACCCATTCTTCTACTTACTATTGTTACAAAAGTTTATTCTTCTATCTCCTTCAAGTAAATCAAGATAAACATTTGCAGAAATGGTTTATGCGTTTAGATATAGTATAAGGGTATTAGAATAGACTAAAACGATAGTCAAATCTTTTAAAAGCAGGTCGCTGTGTAGTGGCTTTTAAATTCCGTTCTCTTTGCATCGTCACAGTAAAAAATCACATCTTAGATTCACATGACCTTCTCTACCCTCTATCGTTTATTAGGTGTACAAACTATTCTTACGAAAGCTAATTTTCTATCTACCTACTTCATTTCAATGTAGATAAACCTTTGCAGAAATAGCTACATTACACATTTGGTTATAGGCATGTGATAGTCAAATGTTTCGGAACTGGACGCTATAAGCTGGCCTTAAAATTCATACTGTTTCAACGAAATCGCGAGAAATAACTGAATGTCGGCATGACTTTAAAAGAATGGAAAAGTATTGAACAATTCAAACCATTAATAATCTCGAAAATGGCTTATGCTACAGAAAAGGTTATCTGAAATAAATTGTGTGTTTTAGAGAGATCTAATTCTTTTGCGAAATACTTTTCCTCTATCGCCTAATATTTACGTTATAACAAATTATATAGAATTCCGAATGAAGAGGCTTACAGGCTATTCCTAGAAAATTCAAGATATTCAAGATGGTATTTGTCATGTAAATGTGTTTCATATATGGCACTTATCAATACTGTTAAAGCCATCCTTGAGGAAATGCAAAGTTTTTAAAAATCTTCCATGTAAAGGGTGCTTCGGACTGATTTTCTTGAAAATCTTCGTGTCGGTTGTTTGTAAGATACTGAATTTAAATACAAAGTTTGGTATTTAGCCAACTTTTCGTTTTTAGTTTTGCTATGCACAGACACGCACACACACGGACCTTTTTCCTAAAAATGTTTTTATACGGGGTGTCAAAACGTGTATTTCTGATGCGCAGTTTCCAAATGTAATTTTTAGTGGAATACAATACCTTCTTTACCTTAGGTACAAGGTAGGGAAAGTAAAAACGATTAGCGTTTTAGGGCTTGATAAACAAATATAAAACATTAGACAGTTAATACCCACACATAAAAAGCAAAGTATATTCGGAAATGGCTGATAACACAAAAACGTTATTTGAAATAAATTGTGTATTTTAAAGAGATATAAATTTCTTGTGTAGTGCGTTTCCTCCTATTGATTAACGTTTACTACTACTGTAAGATTATACAAAATTCCTTCCGAATGAAGAGGACTTCGAAGGTTATTCCCAGAAACTTCAAGATATATAAATTTTATTTGTCATTTAAATGTGTTTAATGTATGGTATTTTAATCAAAATCATTAGTCATTTTTTATAAAATCAAAATTTCGAAAGTGTAGTTTGGGGTGGGGGATTTTCTTAAAAATCTTCCTGTCGCATCTTAAGAAGATACTGAACATAAACACCAAATTTGATGTATGCTTCTCACAAATACCACACACACGCACATACAGACCTTTTTCTAAAAATGCTTGTTTTGGATTCGTGGGGCCTCAAAACATGTATTTGGGTGAAATATCGGTATCAAATTTTAGGGTGGAATGCAATAGCTTCTCTACTTACTATTTGCATGATAGAGTAATAAAGTAATGGTATGCCTCTTGAAACAGTTAATGATGATGATGATGATAATAATAATAATAATAATAATAATAATAATAATAATAATAATAATAATAATAATAATAATAGACTTGTGTTTATGCGGGTGCGTTATTTAATTCCGAAAACCGGTGAACCATTTTCAGTTTCTCCACCACTTACCTAAATTAGGTAGAGGAAGCATTGTATTTCAACGCAAAACTTCGATATCGAGATTCCACCGGAAATGCACGCTTTGAGGTTCACTGTACCCAAACAGATATAGAAATACGTCTTTCTGTCTGTTAACACCATAACTAAATTATCTGATTCTACCTTTCCAACCTTGTGCTACACATGATTTGTATAAAAGAACAAGAATTAATTACCATTAATTAATCTAATAGTTGGTTAAACTATAAACGCCTGAGTCTTAAAGTACTTACGAATTTAAGTCGCCAATGGTATGCTATCTCATGAATTTGAAATCCCTTTGAAAAATGCAAGTCAGTTGCGGAAGTTAATGACGAGTCGTCATGTTGCCATGTTAGCTCAGTTGATTAGAGCAACCGGACGGAAGCCGGAAGGAAACCGGAAGATCAGTTGTTCAATATTCGGCTATGGCACAGAACTCTTCACTCTGATTCTACCTTTCCAACCTTGTCCTACTCGCGGCTTGTGTGAAAGAATAATTAAACACCAACTTCTATTTCATCTCTCGTAATAGCATACAGAGTGAATCACCTAAAACTTGCACCGCAAATATTTTGGAAATGGAAAGTGCTATTGATATGCAGTTTTCACAGCATTGATTACTAGCCAGGGGCTCGTACATTTAACCTATAAACAGATTTTAATAATTCTGGGAAAGCGTATATTTTGAGCAAAATTACAATTTTTTTAAACGGAACAATGCCCAGTTACATCAACAGAATAAAGGTAGGGTAAATTAGAATGTCAATGACCTTTGTTGCAGGATTCTAGTACAAGTGCTTTACGAGAAATCGTATTTTTAAAAGTTTCCACCCCCCGACAATTGTTTGTCCCATTCAACCTGCTTAGTTGCTAGGTACGATGTTATAATGTTTGTGTGCATTGTGTTTTCTGTTCATTGATTCAATTGCGACTTTCTGGTCAGTTAGTTTGTGACAGTTCAAGCAGTAAGTCGTGAGTTGAAGATGGGTTTTACTAATGCAGAAAAAGCCGATATGCTCATGGTGTATGGAGAGTGTATGAAGAATTCAGTTCGATCCTGTACGGTGTATGCGGAAACATATCCCAATGGACGTCAACAGCTCGGCAATTATTTATCAACCTCTTCAACCAATTACGTGAAAGTGGTACTGTAACAACTAAAAACGTAGCATAAAGAAGCAAGTGACTGGAGAAGAGGCAAAAATTAATGTTTTGGTTTCCGTTGCAGTAGATCCGCAAATTAGTTCCCGCACAATCGCACGGGGAAGTGGCATTAGTCAGGCAAGTGTACTGCGCATTCTCCATCGACATAGGTTCCATTCCTATCACATCTCTCTCCATCAAGAGCTGCATGGAAACGATTTTGAGAATCATGTTAACTTTTGTATATGGACATTAAGACGATACTCCAGATTCACCATGTATCTTGTTTAGTGATGAGGCAACATTTACTAATCATGGCCAGGTAAACCGCAGAAAAATGCACCATTGGTCTGTTGGCAATCTCCGTTGGCTCCGTCAGGTGTAACGTCAGCGTCCATGGAGTTCAAACGTGTGGTGTGGAATAGTGAATCGTCAGCTTGTAGGCCCTTTGTTCATAGAAGGAACAATGAACTCGCACAAGTATCGCAGTCTCCTGACAGACCATCTGACACAGATGTTAGAAGACGTTCCTTTGCAGACTAGGAGGAACCTGTGGTACCAACATGATGGTTGTTCAGCCCATAGTGCACGAAGTACTACAGCTTTTCTTAAAGGATTGTTTCCAAATCGTTGGATTGGACGAAGAGGACCTGTACCTTGGCCGGCCCGTTCACCAGATCTGACCCCTTTAGACATTTTTCTGTGGGGAAGGCTGAAAGACACTGTCTACAAGGATATACCAGCTACACCAGAAGATATGAAAAGACTTCTTACTGCTGCCTGCTCTGAAATTTCCGCCGAAGTGCTAGAACGTGTGCAGCAGTCTTTCCATAGCAGACTGGAAGCGTGTATTGAAGCTGCCGGTGGTCATTTTGAACACAACCTTTGAAGGGCTATGTTCTCTTTACTTGTAAGAATCCAACAAGTATTGTAAATCCCTTTTATGTTTCTTTAGTTTGTGCTACCACAGGTTGTACAAGTGTCGGTGCGTAAAAGTTTCAAAATAAAATTTCTCGTAAACCACTTGCACTAGAATCTTGCAACAAACGGCTCTGACATTCTAATTTACGCTACCTTTATTCTGTTGATGTAAGAAGGCATTGTTGCATTTAAAAATTGTATGTTTGCTCAAAACATACACTTTCTCAGTATTATTAAAATCTGTTTATAGGCCAAATGTACGAGCCCATGACTATGAAAACTGCACATCAATAGCACTTCCTATTTCCGAAATATTTGCGGTGCAAATTTTAGGTGATTCACCCTGTATAATGACATCTGCGAATGTGCATTTTAAATCCGTACTACCACCACTGTTCATATGCGTTATTAAAGGTTCGAATTGTTCATTACTTGGTCATTCTTTAAAGTCCTTTCAACATTCAGTTTTTTCCCGCGATTGCATTGAAATAGTTTGAAATTTTAAAGCCAGCTTATAGCTTCCAGTTCTTAAATAGTTGAATATTGCTGTTCCGTTTGTATCTAAAAGAGAATGTGTAATGCAAGTACTTCTGTAAAGGTTTATTTGGATTAAAATGAAGTATATAGAAAAAATCTGACGTGTTTCACTCACATGACTTACCCTACTCCTATATAAGCTACTTTTACAAACTCTCCATCTACTTCATATTAATCGAGATTAACGTCTTATTGCTAATTTTCTTATAAGTGCAAGAGGAATATGGTAGGCTTGAAGCGATAGTCAAATATTTTATCGCTGGTTGCTATGTGAAGCATTCCATTCTCTTTGCATGCCCAGGACATAAAAAAATGAACGTCTCGGAAATGGTTCACTTGACCAAAAAATGTATATGACATACATTGTGTATTTTACAAGAATCTACATTTAAAAACAAATGTTGTCTCCCTCTTGTTTTACCAGTTATGCGAAAGTCATTCAGAATGAAGAGGACTTTTGGGGACATTCCACTAAAATTCAAAATATACATTTTATTTGCCATGAAAATATTTTAAACATATAATATTTCAATCAAATCGTTAGCCATTTTTGAGAAAACCAAAAGTTTTGATAAATGTTCCATGTAAAGGGTAGTCTGGGATGGGGGGTTGGGATTTTCTTGAAAATCTTCCTGTCGCATCTTTGAAAGATACTGAACCTAAATACCAGGTTTAGTATTTAATCGACTTTTCGTTTTTCAGTTATGATGTTCACAGAGACACCCCCGGGCATGTTTCCAAGAATGCTTTATTGGGGGCCTCAAAACATTCATTTCCGGTGAAATCTCGGTACGGAATTTTTGGGTTTAATGCAATACTTCCCCTAGTTACTATACGTGGTAGAGAAACTAATAAGCAATGGAGGGTAGAGAAAATCATGTAAATCTAACACGCCAGATTCTTTTACCCCTGTATGCAAGTCATCTTAGGCAACTTATATTAAATATAATTATTGTTTTCTTTCTCTGAATAAGCTTATTGATATTCTATTATTTTCGACGAATCGCTTTTAATGCTGCAATAAACGATAGCCATTGGAGCCCTGGCATGTGTTCTAAAACTGATAGTGATAAAGTATGGCTTAGAACTGTAATAATATTTATGAAGCGAATATTTTGAATAGATTAATATTTGCTAAAAGGTACGAGTGTAAAAGTTTTATTATTAGTTCATCCTCTTGCATGCCATAAAATGCCCAGCCTGCAGTTTCTGTGTGCGTTCATTTCCAATCGTATCTCTTTTCTTTTGGAGCGCTATTGTAATATTATGTATGTTAGTTTTCTGGCTTGTAAAACAATATTATGATATCGTCATGTTTAATATTTACATCAGCATTAAATACCACCCCTTTCCCACCTAACATGTTCCAATTTCTCTTATTCAACCCTTAATGGTTGGAAATGTGTAGTTTACCCTCAAAGCAATTTTGTTTGGATGGGATGCCCCTCTCTTCTAGGTACCGATATAATCACGGTCATGTTCAATACTGTAACCGTTTTTGATCTCCGCGCTATTATCATCCTTTATTGCATGGTCTAGTTCAGGGATCCGCTCGAATTACTAATTGTGTTAATACACATTAACATTGTTTGTTTGTTTCGATGCGATATTTCCTCTTTGCCCTTACACATAAAGCCATGTTTTGTTTGTTGATGTGATTCAGTGCCGGTTCTTACTATTTCCTTTGTATCAATCACGCTGTTAGATATAATTATATCGTGTATTCGATGATGTAAAGCTTCTGTACTGCTAAAGCTTATGCAAATAAAAGGGGTTACGTGATACTAATGTCCTCGCGTTTCTTTATACGTTTCTTATCAGAACGGGAAGTGTTATGTCAACAAGGTTTAATATAAGCTTCCTACCATGCTTTTTACCTTCTCTAGTACTGATAGTAAGTAAGGTAAGTATTACATTCCACCCAAAAATTCGATCCCGAGATTTCACCCGAAATAAAAGTTTTGTGGCCCCTTGAATCCAAACAGAGCAATTTTACAGAAACGCCGTGTGTGTGTATGTCTGTCTGTGCCTGTAAACAACATAACTCAAAAACAGAAAGTCGGATAAATAGAAAACTTGCTATTTAGATTCCATATCTTTCATGAATGCGACACAAAGATTTTCAAGAAAATCCCCCCACCCTAAATTAGGCTTTACATGGAACATTTTTCGAAAATTGATTTTCTCAAAAATAGGTTTAAAATATTTTATGACAAATAATACGCATATCTTGAATTTTCTGAGACTGTCCCCAAAAGTACTCTACTTTATGAATGGCTTTTGCATAACAGGTAAAGCGTAAGAGATAGACAAAATGTTTCTACACCGAAAATGTAGAATTCATTAAAACACACAACATAAATACTGTACATTTTTTTGGTGGAGTGAATCGTTACCGGAAATTCCTTGGTATTTCTTTGAATTTTCCAATACTTATAGTTTTGCTCAAATGAAAATTTGTTATTCGTTTTTACTTTCACTAATAGGTATAGTAAGTAGGGGATGTATTGTATTCCACCCAAAAATTCCATACACAGATTTCACCAGAAATAAATGTTTTGAGACCCCCTGAATCCAAAAAACGCATTTTTGGAAACATGTCCGTGTGTGTGTCTGTGTGTCTGTGAAAATCTTAACTCAGAAAAGAACAGTCGGATAAACACCAAACTTGGTATTTAGGTTCAGTATCTTCCAGAGATGCGACACGAAGGTTTTTAAGAAAATCCCCCACCCCAGATTACTTTTACATGGAACATTTTTCGAAAATTTTAATTTTCTCAAAAGTGGCTCTAACGATATTGATTAAAGTATCATATGTTTAAGATATTTTCATGACAAATGAAATGTATATCTTTAATTTTCTGGGAATTACTCCAAAAGTATTCTTCATTGTGAGAAATATCTACATAACTGGTAAACCATAACAGTTAAACAAAATTTTACTACACAAAAAATGTAGATCGCATTAAAAATACACAATTTATGTTATATACATTTTTTTTTGTTGAGTAAACCATTTTCGAGATATTTCTTGTTATTCCCTTAAACTTTCCAATACTTACACTTTATCTCAAATGGGAATTCGTTATTAATTTTTTGTCCTGGTAGTGCAAAGCGAATGGAATACTCCACATAGCAACCAGCTCTTAAAGTATTTGAATATCGCTTAAAGCCTACCAATTCCCCTTGATCCCACAAGAAATTAGCAACAAGATTAACATCTCGATGTCTCGATTAACCTGAAGCATATGGAGAACAAGCGTTTGTAAAAATAGTTTGTACAAGAGTAGAGAAAGTCATGTGAGTGTAGCACATCAGATTTTTTAATGTCCTGGACATGCAAAGAAAATGGAATGCTCCATATGTCAACCAGCTCTAAAAATATTTGACTGTCGCTAAAGCCTGCCATATTCCCCTTGCATCTACAAGAAACTTATCAATAAGATAATTTCAGCAAATTATACACATAAGCAGGTGGAGAATAAGCGTTTGTAAAAATAGTTTGTATAAGAGCAGAGAAAATCAAGCGAGTGTAACATTTGTTTTAATGCTATAAAAATCTGCTTCAGGGAAAATCAATGGAGCAGCACTCCATATTTAGCCTAAGATGATTTAATGCACTAAAATATGCACACTTCACCAGTGCACATTTTAGTTTCAATAAACCACAAACCGTTATTTGTAATGAACCTATGAATGTTTACATAATCTGTTATTATCGGCATCTATTGCATCTAAAGAGGCTAAACTCCGTGGCACAACAGCCCTGCCGCCTGGCTGTTGCGTCTCCCAACTCTGCCCATGAGTGGGGTGCAGTACTGGAGGGTGGGACGTGGTCAGCGCCCCAGGTCTCTCCCTCAAGTAGCTCCTCAGTTGGCCCCTAAGGACCTAACGAGGCTGAGTGCATTCCAGCGGGAGAAAATCCCCACGCCCGTACCGGGAATCGAACACACGTCGCCCGCTTGGTAAGCAGCAGAGCTCCTGCCGCGCTAAGGAGACGACCATCTACTGGGACTAGTTGTATGAATTAAGGGGAGATAAAATATCTGATAACACTAGTCTGCATGATATCGAATGACTGAAAACTAATAAGTGATTCTGACTCACTTTTTTATGCTGATTTCAGAACTGCTTACAGTTTTTTTTTAACAATTTCACTTAAAAATATAGATATATAAAGATATTGTTTCCGTCACTACACATAAAATTGGGGTTGATGAAGCAATTTGTAACGGCTTTACCACAGGATGGCCCCTGCTTCAAGTACCTTTCCAACAAATTTCCCTTCATTACACAAGACAAATTAAAGGCTGGACTTTTTGTTGGTCCTAAATAAAGAAATTAATGAAGGATAAAGATTTTGAGAAGACAATGAATGAGAGAGAAATAGAAGCATGGACCGCCTTCCGATCAGTTACTGAAAACTTCTTAGGCAATAACAAACATGCTAATTACAAGGCCATTGTCGAAACAATGTTGGAAAAGTTCAAGAAGATGGGTTGTAACATGAGTGTAAAGGTGCATTTTCTGCATTCACATATCGACTACTTTCCAGAAAATCTGGGACATTATAGTGAAGAGCAGGGTGAACGTTTTCACCAAGATATTAAGGAAATGGAGAGGGGATATGGAATGAAACTATGATGGCCGTCTACTGTTGGATGTTGAGGAGGGACAGTCATCTTCAAGGATCTGCAAGGAAGTCAAAGAAGAGAAAGTTTGAAAAAAATTAAATGAAACACTTGGCTTCTTGTTTTGTTAAAATGTAATCATGAAATAAATTAGGGGAGTTGTTAAAATGTTTCTTGAATAAAAACCTACCATGTGTGAAATCGTATTTGAAAAATTTTCTACGCTCATTAGTAAAATTGTCAAAACATGACTTATTGTGTGTAAAAATCTGACGTGATAGAAAAAAACGGAAGTTATTTCTGGAATCAGTATAAAAATTTGATTCCAGAACACCTACTTTTAAGAAATCATCTGACCAAAAGTTTGAAAATGCAGACTAGTGTAATCGAAATAGCATTCTCTTGCCAGATACAGCCGTGTGTTATGGGTTCGCCGCCCTTGGTTTAGGTCTGCCGACCTTTTCTGAACAGTACCTGCTAACGCAGGTTGTTACGTTGTTTAAGACGGCTGAGTTTGTGTCCACTTGTGCTTTAACCTTAGCTGTGTACACATGTTAGGAGCAGCAAGAATTAGAAGTTACTGCGGTGTCACAGTGCTAACACGGCCCTCCCTTAAGTAAACCTTATTTCGCTTCCAGAAAAGATGCACGGCTTATCTCGAATCTCCCAGGTCACCGCTATAGTACAAGCTACTGTGTGCTTTACTTGATTCCTGCTCTTAATTACCTGTTTAAATCAACATCATACTATCGTTTACATAATCTTCTGTTGACTGCGCTTTTACTTACCTACCTTCATTAAGTACTTGTGACATACATGCCATATACTTAGCTTTATTTAAATTGCTTGCTTGTTATACAGGGTGACTTATAAAGAACTGACGCATTTCTTCCTTTAATTATTCTGTTCGAAATTCACTCAATGCCCCAATTTAAGCACCAAATTAAGCAGAATGTTATGGAGTTTCGATTGCCTGTTACAAGATGCGCAGATGTTCATGTTTTATTCGTAATTGTTAGTTTTATTGTCGGCAAGTGTTTTTGAGATTTTGTTCTAGTCAGCGTGAAAATGGAGTACACTTGAAATTAACTACTCTTCCTTGTAAAGCAATACTGGATTACGAATTCAGTTACAGCTACTCAAAGGGCATCCCAGAGAGAATTTGTTGTTCGCAATCCTCCCCAAAGAAACACAAGTTGGGACTGGTAAACAAACTGGAAACAACTGGATCTCTGGTGAGTGAAAAAGGCAAAACTCGTTCATCTAGGATTTCCACGGTTGTTGCTGACGTAAGAGCACGACTGGATCAGTCGCCCGAAAGATCATTAAGACGTTTGTCGCAGGACACAGGGTACAGCTACTCAATGTGTCAGAGAGCTGTGAAAAGTGCAGCCCTAAAGCCGTATAGGATTACGGTTGTGCATCAGTTACAGGAGCCAGTTAAGGATAGACGACTGAATTATTGTCGTTGGTTTCAGGCGTTCATTATACAAAATCCTGTCATATTGTCCCTCACATGGTTCACAGATGGTTCCATTTATCCGGCTATGTGAACACAAATAACTCACGCTATTGGGCCAGCGAAAATCCACATGTTATTCATGAAGCACCCATGCACTCAGTTAAAATCGGAGTTTGGTGTGCAGTATCCGCACAAGAATAGTACGACAATTTTGTTTTAAACGATGTGAACACTATAAAGTACCGACGGATTTTCATGGAGTTTGCTGAGCAATTAGACGATGTAGAGCTGTATCAAGGATATTTTCAGCAAGGCAGGGCTGCATGCCATGCATCAAATGAATCCATGGCACTAATTGCAAGTTTCTTTGACGGCCGGATAATTTCCAAGAACCTGTGACCACCGAGATCTCCGGATTTGACATCGCCGTACTGCTTTCTATGGGGTTACTTAAAAGACAGGGTTTATGCCACACGTCCTCAGACATTGGACGATCTGAAGCACTACATTACACAGGAGATTCAAGCTATTGACAACAGAGTCCTCCAACGAGTGGCCAGTAACATGGAACGACGTTTTGAGTAGTGCTTTATGGAGGATGGAAGACATTTTCAGCATTTGCTATAGAGATAAACAATCTCCCAAAATTCCTCTGCATTTCAGGTATATACTTATAGTCGGTAGCTAAACTCATAGTTCTCGGGTTCGATTCACGTTTTAATACGGGTAACTCCTAGAAAATCTTCTGGCGCATCTTTGGAAGATACTGAACCTAAATACCAAGTTTGGTGTTTATCGAACATTTCGTTTTTGGGTTATCAGACATATGGACCTTTTTCCAAAAATGCTGTTTACTTTCTCTACCACGTACATACGTGGATAGAGAAGATATTGCATTTCACCCAAAATTTCAATACTGGGATTTCACCGGAAATATGTTTTGAGGCCCCCTAAACAACAATAAACGGTTTTAGAAAAATGTTCCTGTGTGTGTTTGTGAACAGCATAATTCAAAAACAAAAGTCTGATAAATGCCAAACTTAGTATTTAGGTTCAGCATCCTCCAAGGATGCGGCACAAAGATTTTTAAGAAAATCCTCCCACCTCAAACTTCCCTTTAGATGGAATATTTTTCGAAATTTTTTATTTTCTAAAAAGTAGCTCTAACGATTTTAATTAAAATAGCATATATAAAATATATTTAAATGACAAATAAAATGTGTATGCTGAATTTTCTGAGAATAACCTGTGAAGTCCTTTTTATTCGGAAGGAAGTTTGTAAACTCTTGAATAACTGGTAAATGTTAAGCAAAGACGGAAAGTTTTTTCACAAAAAACTAAATTTGTTTTAAACACACAATTGAGTTCAAATAAAGCTTTCTGTAGAATTAGGTATTTCCGAGATATTCGTTATTTATGCTTCAATTTGTTCCATAGTTTGTCAATTTTTTTTGTTCCGTTGATTTTCAGTTGTTTCTTTTTATTGCATGGAAACAGTATGGAAGTTTAAGGCCGGCATATAGCGTCAGTTCTTAAACATTTGACTGTCGCTGTTCTCTTTGTATCTATAACGAAATGGTAATGTAGCTATTTCTGCAAAGGGTTATGACGATATAAATGTAGTAGTTAGAAAAATAAGCATTAGTAATTTGTATGCACTCCAATATACGATAGAGTAGAGAAAGTTATGTGACTGTAGCATCAGATTATTTCATACATTTATTTGTTAAATCTCGACATCGATTTTTGTATGGAACAGAGTACTTCCTCCGACTTTCTGTAGATAGGTGGCAGGGAAAGTAGAAACTGATAAACCAACGTAAAGAAAACCTACAGTTCAATGGGCAATAACACCATCAACTGTTTCTCAGGTCAAAACCTCAGATATGATTCAAGAAGTTAAAGTGGTTCCCCCCCTGATTATCGGAAGGGATTCGACACGCTCCAGTGAGGATACTGCACATATTCCCCAAAAGGGAGGAGGAGATGAGTGGAATCACCGGGCGGCCGGAACCAGGAGTGTCCCCACAATTTCCTGATTGAGAAGCCCCGAGAGTAGGACACGCAGATCGGGAACCCCCACCCCACACAGAGGGTCCAACACCCCGCTCCAAAGGGGCGGTCCATATACCCCGGGAACCATCTGAAAGCCGAGGGCGGAGAAAGTTCCACAGAGAGCATCCTTTTTCCCTGCCACGCCGCAAAGAGACACCACACATCTAACCCTGAAGTAGACCTAACGGGATGAAGCATGAATAAAATGATGAAGGGAACGCAATGGAGGGGAGGAGCAAGATTTGGGGGCTGAAAGAAACCATTCCAACATTCTCCAGAAAACCCCCCGAAAAACCTCATGGGTCAGAGTGGGTGGTCGTCCAGAATGGAACCAAGACCTCCGAATGAGAGTTGCACACTTTATTGCTCGCTACAAGTGAAACAATTAAATAAAACAGAATATTGTGTTTGAAACAGATGTATTTGTTCAGATTTAACAAATGTTTTTATCAAGATCTGGTCGTTGGTACGGAGGTGAACGGACGTGTTTTGAAGCTGCGATAAGCACTTGATATTATAGGTATTAGTATGCAGTGTAGACATATAAGATTGTAAAGCCAGAATAGTACTTATCTTAAAAAATGAATTACAAGAAGGGACTGCACTTACAGTAAAGCTACTTGGCATATTTTTGGATTACCAATTTAATTCGTCAACTCATATTAACTACACTACGTGATCAAAAGTGTCCAGACACCTGGCGAAAATGACGTACAAGCTCGTGACGCACTCCATCGGTAATGCTGCAAGACAATGGCCCACCCTTAGCCTTGATGACAGCGTTCACTCTCACAGGCATACCTTCAAGCAGGTGCTGGAAGGTTTCTAGGGGAATGGCAGCTCATTCTTCTCGGAATGGAGAACTCAGGGGAGGTATCGATGTAGGTCGGTGAGGCCTGGCAAGAAATCGGCGTTCCAAAACATCCCAAAGGTGTTCTATATGATTCAAGTCAGGACTCTGTGCAGGCCAGTCTATTACAGGGATGTTATTGTCGTGTAACCACTCCGCCACAGCCCGTGCAGTATGATCAGATGCTCCATCGTGTTGAAAGATGCAATCGCCATCCCCAAATTGCTCTTCAACAGTGGGAAGCAAGAAGGTGCTTAAAATATCAATGTAGGTCTGCGCTGTGATCGTGCCACGCAAAACAACTAGGGGTGTAAGCCCCCTCAGGATAAACACGACCACACCATAACACCACCACCTTCGAATTTCACTGTCGGCACTACACACGTTGGCAGATGATGTTCACCGGGCATTCGCCATACCCACACCCTGCCATCGGATCGCCACATTGTGTACCGTGATTCGTCACTCCACATAACGTTTTGCCACTGTTCAATCGTGCAATGTTGACGCTCCTTACACCAAGCGAGGCGTCGTTTGGCATTTTCCTGCGTGATGTGTGGCTTATGAGCAGCCGCTCGACCATGGAATCCAAGGTTTCTAACCTCACGCCTAACTGTCATAATACTTGGAGTGGATCCTAATGCAGTTTGAAATTCCTGTGTGATGATCTAAATAGATGTCTGCCTATTACTCTCTACGACCCTCTTCAAATGTCGGCGGTCTCTGTCAGTCAACAGACTAGGTCGGCCTGTGCGCGTTTGTGCTGTACATGTCCCTTCACGTTTCCACTTCACTATCACATCAGAAACAGTGGACCTAGGGATGTTTAGTAGTGTGGAAATCTCGCGTACAGACTTCTGACACAAGTGACACCCAATCACCTGACCATGTTTGAAGTCCGTGAGTTCCACGGAGCGTCCCATTGTGCTGTTTCACGACGTCTAATGACTACTGAGGTCACGGATAATGAGTGGCAGGCAGTAGGTGGCAGCACAATGCACCTAAGATGAAAAACGTATGTTTGTGGGGTGTCCGGATACTATGCATAATGGTTATTAAATCACAAAAAGAACCAAGTAAGCTCCAGGCACGACGCCCTAATGGGTCAAAGCCTGCATTCTCTGCCCCCATTCATGTAGGATATAATTCGTAGAGTGCAGTAAATAGGGGTGACATGCCTTTAGTATGCCGCTTCGTTGCCATTGTTTTTTATCAAATGATTCCTAAATTGGTCATGCAGATCCTCATAAGGGAAGGTGCCATATGGAGAATCGAATCCTGGTCCCCTTGCAAACAGTATCGCTACCACAGATCTATGGAGTGGGTGAGAAATGTGTTGTGACAGTTTTCTCATACATTGTATTTTATTTTGAATAATCTTGTGTGATAAGAAAGCTTATAAATTTAAATTCATAACGTCATTATAACTACCTGTTGTAGAAGCTAGGTTTCTTGTTTAAAACTTATTGGGATTAGCTGGAATATCTCAATAATTCTTAAACAGAAAGCAATATCAATGAATACTATACAGTTTAAAACTAATGCAAACTTGCTTTTGTTTGATTATTTTAAGGACATCCCTCATAGTGGTAACTACAGTGTTGTCCATGTCAGTACAGAGAGTGTACCTTGGTACAAGGAAATCTAAAATGGTTCATTGTCCCCAACTCAAGACGTATTACTTCAATCTTCTGTAGTTGGCATTTGATTTTATAAAAATGTTGTTTGTTTCTAGATGGCTTTAAGCTCTTTACTTACTTCTCTAGGCAGACCCTTATTATATTTAATTCGAATCAAAAAGTCAAGGATATATCCTTTAGTGAGTAAGAATCTCTTTTTTGTGCAGCAACCTTCACCCAGCCTGCTGCTACGAATTTGCGTGGGTGAAATTAGCACTAATGCTCTAGAATTATTTTCGGATTGTCGAACATGAAGTAATTATAGGGATTTTTTTATCGAAGATAAAGCGTCAAATCTGGGGGTTACTACATTGTCTTAGAATCCAAAGACACCAGAAAGAGCTTTTGTTGTCTGAAGCAACGGCTTTCATGTTGTTTAGTTTCTCTCAATTGTGACAATATTTCTTGGAATAAAATAAAAAGACAATTTCCTTGTCTATCTTGTCTAATGTGATATGCTGATAGTGAGCTACATCACAGTTCGTAGCATCTGCTCACGTCTCTCCCAGGAAGGGAATGCACGCCAAGTAGCTTCTTACTTATTGGTTCAACACGCCAGTTAATAGCAAATGAAATGCAGGAAGAAAGCTAAGGTCTCATTTAGATTCTTTTCTTGATTTATTTTCTAGAATTTATAATGCTAATATTGCATAAAATGTTGTATCCAACCCGTGGACAATCTTAATATGACACTTAACAAGATTAATTACATTATCCACTTGTTGCTTTAATTACTGTTGCACCCTTTATTGCTTTTTTCGCATTTGCTAAAAGGCACTCTTTTACTTATAGGCTTATAGCAAATATTTAATTGTGATTTACTTAATATATTTTCTCCTTTGTTTGCTCCTCATTTTCGTTTATTGGTCATACGAAGCTTAATTTCTATATATGTGTGTGCAGCATATTATACTGCAGTTATGTGACGATGAATCGTAATTCGTGCATAAATTTACATTCTGTATTTTTCAAACACTATGGGGTTTCCAGGTTCTGTTTGGGTGGGGACGTAATTAACCTTAAATGTATTAATCTAGCAAGAATGTTTAGCATTATATCGCTGGATTTCTGGTTACTGTTTGTCGACTACATATTTTGAAAATGAAACTAATTATTATCGCAATCTACAGTAGCACTAATTGCAAACGTATGTAGCGTCTAAGAAAACAAGTAGTTTGAAACAAATCAACAACGTGTAGGTTATGTTTACCTCGCTAACTGCCTATTGTTGGTAGACTCAGTATAGTTAAATGTTTATTGTCCATAGACTTCATTATACAAGTTGGAGACATTGTCAAGGAATCTACATTTACAATTTTCCTCTATTTTCTGTATAGTACATAGTATTTATATTTTCACATTTCTTTACAATAGATTTCTATTTACTATAATAAGCTAAAGTTCGTCTAACCTATATAAACATTTATGTGTTAGTTATGTTTTAAGTTTGCTTTTAAATCTCTTTCCTTTGTGTAATTTAACAGTCATTGGTAGTCTATTGTATAAAATCAGTCCTTTGATTAACGGATCCTTACACGTAATTTGAGGTTAACTTGCTCTCTGTGGTAATTGTCCTTTCCTCTAGTACCATGGCTATAAAGCATACTGTTACATAACGCATTATTTTCTTTCTCTATTGCCATAACTGTTACCTTATACATATATAATCCTACCACAGTAAGAAGTTTATTTTCTCTGAAAACATTTCTACATCAGTCTGTGTTAGTCCATATATACATTGTAAACATTTTTTCTGTAATACTAAAATCCTATTCATGTTAGAAATACTGGCGCTTCCCCATAATTCTATGCCATAGGAGATATTGGGGTAAATGATTCCAAAGTATAAAATTTGTAGCATTTTTTGTCTAGGTACAATGATAGTTGTCTTATTGCATATATATTGGAGCTGATTTTATTACATATATAGTCAATATGAACTTCCCAAGTTAGTTTATTATCTATGTGTATGCCTAAGAATTTGTGATTGTCGACTTTTTCAATTTTATCATTATTTAAAAATACAGCAAGATCAGCGTCTTTATTCACTTGGTGATGTTCAAATAGGATCAGTTTACTTTTCTTAGAGTTTATTTTTAGATTAATGTTTTTAGGTAGTTTCACAACTGCTTTATGGAGTCGGATATTGTTGTTTCTAATTGATATGGGATTTATCAAAACAAATCATCAAACCATACCAAATGACAACATATGCTTATATGTTGCGGATGTTCTTTATCTACTGTACTGTTTGCTGTTGTTTTTAATAAACTTTGTGAACTTGTTTGGATATTAGCCTCAAAGGCAAAGTAGAAAGTCTTTTTCTGCCGACTTGTGGTTTAGAAGGGCGATTAAACAATTCAGAATCAAACCAAGCTATTATTTTATATGAATGCCAAAAGCACTCCATTTCAAAGTAAACTAAATAAAAAAAATCATTTTCTTGAGAAGATTTAAGTTCATTTTTACAGATATTGAATTTAACATAAGCATCAAAATAGCAAATTGTCCACACGCTGTTAATAAACAAAAATAAAATCAAACATTTCACGTATGTCCTGAACTTCTAACGTTAAATAACCACTCAATGCGTGACGTCGCAAAAACGCATGCACCGGCGATTATTAACGCTGCTTTAAGCTGAACTAACGACAGCTGATAATGCTTGCTCAGAATTTATGGACAAGTTTTCGTAATAATTTGAGACGATAACTATGGTCATATAAACCATGTATATAATAACGTAAATTATAACGTAAAAATAATATTAATAAGCAAAATACGTGTGATATAAATAGATGTTAAACATAAGTTTTACGTATGTGTAGGAGTTTAATTAGAGCTGTGGGACACTTGTTAAAAGCAGACAAACGTGTTTTTTAGAATCAGAGCCCAGGCAAAAATGACTTGTAGGGGGAAGTCACAAAAGCAATACCTTGAGTCTTTGTGTAAGAGAATATGCGACAAGCTAACACAACATATTTTTGTAGAGAGGTCACATGTTTGGAAACAACATGCCTGGTAAGTCTTCTAGAAGTTTCCAAGCTGAACGAAGACGGCCAATAAGGCTGTACGAAGAATATGCTTAAAATGTTTAAGTTTAGGAAAGTTAGTTACAGCGTCCCCAAGCCAAAGTCAGTTGTATATAAAGTGCGGCGATGTGCAGAACTTAGTATAAGCTCTCCGAAGCAGGCGTTATTAATTACCTATCAGAATTTAGTGGGAATCTTAGAATTATCTAAATTGTACAGTGCAAGTTATTAGAAGGGAAATAAGGTATAATTCAGGCACGTGTAAATATATAGTTACATTATTAATCGAGCACTTATAAAATAGTGCTTGATTGCTAAGCGACCGTTCTAGAGCTCCAACTAACTAAAGTAATGGTGTAGCTTCTTACTAAAGCAGAAAATGCGTGTGCCATTAAAACATTGTGTTCTTCCACGGAATTAATCCTATGTTAGTGTTGTTACTACTTACCCTCCTTGTCGTACAAGACCCTGAAAAGTTACACATGCTCTACCAAAAACCTAAACAGAGCAGCCGTGGCAAGAAGTATAATAACATTATTAACAGTTTAATAGTAACAACCAAAACACCAAGATAATCACCATAGTTAATATAATAACTCATATATATTAATATATCGACATGTGTACATACTGCGAGTTATGCTCTCACAACACGAGTATACCGCACGATATTTACCTAATTGTATAGGAAAGTGAGTTTTTTCTGCTCGAGTTTACGGCCGTGAGTAAGCTGAGGCTGGAACATCGAAACGAGGTCCTGAAAAAACATCTGATGCGTTACACTCACATGACTTTCTCTACTCTTGTACAAACTATTTTTATAAACGTTTATTCTCCATATACTTCACGTTAATCGAGATATTGAGATGTTAACCTAATTGCTAATTTTATTGTAGATGCAAGGGGAATTGGTAGGCTTTAAGCGATAGTCAAATATTTTAAGAGCTGGTTGCTATGTGGAGTATTCCATTCTCTTTGCATTACCAGGACAAAAAACATGAATAATGAATTCCATTTTGAGAAAAAGTACAAGTATTGGAAAATTTAAGGGAATAACAAGCAATATCTCGAAAATGGTTCACTCAACAACAAAAATGTATTTGACATAAATAGCGTATTTTAACGCGATCTACACTGTTTTGTGTAGTAACATTTTGTCTATCTCTTATGGTTTACCAGTTTTGCAAAAGTCGTTCAGAATGAAGAATACTTTTGGAGACATTCCCAGAAAATTCAAGATATTCATTTTATTTGTCATAAAAGTATCTTAAACATATGATATTTTAAACAAACTCGTTGGAGCGATTTTTGAGAAAATTAAAATTTTCGAAAAATGTTCCATGTAAAGGGTAATCTGGGAGGAGGGGATTTTCTTGAAAACCTTCGTGTCGCATCTCTGGAAGATACTGAACTTATATACCAAGTTTGGTGTTTATCGGACTGTTCGATTCTGAGTTATGCTGTTTACAGACACACACACGGACATGTTTCCAAAAATGTTTTTTTTTGGATTCAGGGTGTTTGAAGACATATATTTCCGGTGAAATCTCGGTATCGAATTTTTGGGTGGAATAGTATACTTCCCCTACATACTATACGTAGTAGAGAAAGTAAAAAACATCTCTGTAGTTTACGTACAATATTTTGTTTCATATTATGCCAAAATACTTTATATAATGGTTAAATATTGTGCTACATATCATGTTGGGCATGGACACAATCATATGTTTCATATGCTCATTGGAGGGTATTGGTGTTGGAGTACGGAATGTAACTGAACGGAAAAGTTCTAATTGACGTACTGGTTTGGAGACGGAAAAACATGGAGTTCGATGTAGTATGAAACAGAATATATTGTACGTAAATCTAGATATTCGGTTAGAAGTCGCTTTCTAATTCCGCAACTTCTTGTATTAATGCGACGTGTAGCAAGTCGTAAGCGCGACTGTGACTGTCTAAATTAAATGGACAACAGCTGCAGTCAGACTGGGACATAACCACAAAGACGTCGCGCGTGCAACGAGGAGCTACTTCTCACTGGCCGATATGTCAGTATCTGCAAAAGGGTCGTCAAGAAAGACCTAGTGTTTCTAGCATTTTCTCTTCTTGCGCTTTGGCACAACGTCTCTGGATACGCACATTTGTGAGCCTTCTTTTTACTTTCTCTACTACGTACAGTAAGTAGGGGAAGTATCGCATTACACCCAAAAAAATTCGATATCGACATTTCACCGGAAATACATGTTTTGAGACCTCCTGAATACAAAGAAAGTATTTTTGGAAACATATCTGTGTGTCTGTCTGTGAACAGCATAACTCAGAAACGAACAGTACGATAAACACCAAACTTGTATTTAGATTCAGTATCTTCCAGAGATGCGACACAGAGGTTTTCAAGAAAATCTCCCCACCTCAGATTGTCCTTTACATGGAGCATTTTTCGAACATTTTAATTTTCTCAAAAATGGCTCTAACGATTTTGTTTAAAATATCATATGCTTAAAATACTTTCATGACAAATAAAACGCATATCTTGAATTTTCTGGGAACGTATCCAAACGTATTCTTCATTGTGAACGACTTTGGCATAACTAGTAAACAATAAGAGTTAGACAAAGTTTTACTATACAAAAAATGTTGATCGCGTTAAAATAACAAGTTATGTCATATATATATTTTTTTAGTGAACCATTTTCGAGATATTGCTTGTTATTCCCTTAAATTTTCCAATACTTATACTTTTTCACAAATGGGAATTCGTTATTCATTTTGTTTGTCATGGACATGCAAAGAGAATGGAATACTGCACATAGCAACCAGCTCTTAAAATATTTGACTATCGCTTAAAGCCTTCCAATTCCCCTTGCATCTACAAGAAAATTAGGAATAAGATTAACATCTGGATAAACATGAAGCATATGAGGAATAAGCGTTTGTAAAAATAGTTTGTACAAGAGTAGTTTTACTAAGTTGTTTCTGTAGCAACTGGCCAGTTATTTTTAAGCTTAAACAAAGTAAAGCTGCAAATGCATATCTATACTGAAATTCCTCATACGTTTAATTTACTGGTTTTATATTATTCCTAATTTAAGCGATTACGGGTAGTTGCTATTTGTTCTATCACTTCAACTATATCGGGTGTTAAAAAATAGTATTCTATATTTTGAGAGTTGGTAGTATGGACAAAAACAAGAAAAAAAAATGTAAAGTAAACATGGACCTTAAATGCATACCTTAAGAGCTACGAGCAGCTCTGTTCATCTTCACAACTGTGAAACATCTCTTCTACTGCAAGCTCTTTCTTATTACCTACGTACGAGTCAGAGTAGGCAGTAAACAAATGAGGACACATTACTTTCTTATTGCTCATGGATACAGCATCAGTAAACATCTGTTAGTGTTGTTACTGTAAATCGTATTCGCAGTTCTATAGGGTCTTTCAACAAGAGTGTTCTATCTTTAAACTTAAATAAAACACGTACTATAAATGATAAAGGTTTATTTCTTTTTTTTATTTTGGAGCACAATTAAAGTCATTACGTGTGGAAGAGAACATCAGTTAAGTGACCGCCGCGACTTCGTTGGGTTGCCCGTATACGTTTGACCCAATTTCCAATGACAGAAGAACGTAAATTAGGTCCAACTTCACGAATAACACGCGTGATGTTATTCATAAGATTATTTACTGTTTCTGGCTTGTTGACATAAACTCGAGATTTAACATAACCCCGCAAGAATTAATCCAACGGCGTTAAATTACATGACCTTGGGGCCCAGTTAACATCACCACCACGGGAAATGATGAAACCTCTGAACTTCTCCTTCAAAATGATCGATTGTTTCGAGAGCAGTAGAGCAGTAACATGTCACATGTGGAACTTGCTGGAACCAGATGTTTCTGAGATCCACACCATCCAATCATAGTCCCTTATAAGAGCCCGGTATCTTTCTCCATTGACAGTTAGAGCTTTTCCATCTTCATCTTGGACCAATGATTCCACCATACCAAAATCCACACCACACAGTAACCTTTGGGGATGAAGTGGTCGTTCTTGAATCCGCATTCGATTGTGATTGCTACAATAGCGACAACTGCTCCATAGCCCAGTCAGCGCATATACAGCGCAACCTATGGTCGTTGGGCTTTAGTTGTTAACACCATTTTCTAAGCGTGAAACTTCTAGTCCAGATGCGGAATTCGCCAAGTTGTGGTCGGCGAAAGCCCCACTTCTTGCGCTCGACGAGCAATTGATTTGTTTCCGTTCTAGCGTACACTCTCACGAACGGCAAGGGTTTTTGTTAGAGCGCTTACGTCGATTACGTACAGACGTTCAATGATCGCTGACAGAACCACTTCTTTCAAATTTATCGATCAAACGCCGAATCGATTATGCACACCGTAAACTTCACGCAATACACGGAAGGTTTGGCGAACAGATGGTCCACTTTAATAATAAATGTTAACAATTTCTACGCGTTGCTGAATTCTGTAACGTTCCATGGCTATTTGTCAATAACAACGGTAACCACATGAAAAAAATGACTACTGTAACTCAATAACAACGGCAACTATTACATGTTAAAGATAGGACACTCTTGTTGAAAGACCCTTTAGATAAGTGCAAAGTATATTCTTATTAGTTCTAATGGAATCAGTTTGTGTTTTGGCAACTTTGTGAAATGCTTTTACATTGTAGTTCTATCTTGAAATCTTTTGTGTATGCAAGCCCATTAATGATGTACAAGCAATACATAAAGGGGTCATCTATGCCTGCTAGAGCATCCGTGACCAACCTAGATGTTCCCTAAGACGACGAACAGAATTATGCCTTACTATGAATGGGCACCATATTGAGCACCTCCCTTAGTGATGTTTCACAAGTGAAGGTGGTATGTAATCGCAGGCAGATTACATTAGATACTATGCTGTTTCACAGCAACAGAGTGATTTGTTTACTGAATTCTGTAGGTCATACGTACTAGCAAAGAGCTTGAATTGAAGGGATGTTTCACAGTAGTGAATATGAACATGAGCTCGTAGCTTTCAAGGTATGCATTTTGGAGCGTATGTTACTGGAAATTGTTTCTTGTTTTGGCTCATACTACCACCTCTCAAAATATACAATATTTTTTTAACACCCGGTATATGTGTATTATAGTTGCAGAGTGAGGTATAGAATAGATAATCTTTGCAATAAGCAGGTGTTACTTGCTGACACAGAAGATGATCGAGTGATTATAGTTTAAATTGTAGTGTACTTTAATATTCTAGGACTCTGTGTCCAATATGGCTTCTAATCCAAGCTGTTTTTGTTCTGTCATGGCCCTTTGGATATGATTCACTTAACGTTAGAGGTGTATTGAGGTCAGAAATTCAGAGTTTATATGTAAAAGCAACATTGGCATTTTTCACATGAGCTTTGTATTTAATCTATACTAATAGGTGTACAAATTAAAAGTGATTGTAAGAAATTGTTGACCAATTTTGTACCCCTCTATCCATCAGGAAATGTCCATATCCTGTTCTTGGATACCACACCCTTCCTTACCCTTAGATATGCTTTTTTTTTGGAACGTATTGTACAAGGAAAGGTAATATAATATTGGACCACAAAATAAGTATTTGTTTATTTTTATTCACTAACGTTTTCATTTTCTTTATTCGGCTTTATTAGTTCTTCTTCATCGTCAGGGATTGGTTTTCTTATACCCTTCCATTCTCAAGGAAATCTTCAAACCGGTATATATCGCTTAACTGGTCGTCCTGTTGTTCTTAATCCTTTAACTTTATATTATTGTAGAATATCGTGGGGTACGTATTTGTTTCCATTCTTTCTACGTGATCATACTATATTTATCGTATTCGTCAATTTTGTGTAAGGTATTAAAAATCTTCAGTTCATCTCTAATGGTATCATTCTTTTGTGATCAGTCCTGTATTCTGCAATTCCAAATGGCATCTGCACTATTTATATTCATAGTCGGTGTATTTTGTCAGGGTCCAACATTTAGATCCATAATGCAATATAGGTACAGCCATTGTTTTATAGAATTTTAAAATTGTTTCAATTCTTGCTTTCGTTACTAATCTTCTTCGTATTGTCTCACACATCAGTTGAAAGTTACTAAGTTTATTATCTAAGTCATTAGAATTATCAAAACTTGTATCAAAAGTATGTAAAAGAACTGATCTTTTCAACTGTGCATGACCTAAAACTAAAACTTCTAATACAGAGCACACGGGCTAAAAGGGATTATCGCACTAGTGTGACCAACTTTGGTTTCAAGTCCAATCACATGACAATTACCTTTGTACGAGTATTTGCACACATTTAATAACTTGACTTGGCTTCATTAGGTTTACTTTTCATTACTTGGTGTCTGTTTACATGGTTAATTTCCCATGGCGCTCGCGTTATCTGTTCATAATACAAATCGTCATACTTCAATTTATCGCAATTCGCTGTAGAGTTAACCTATATGTTATACTGAAGTTTTCTTTGATTTAAAACGCTATTTAATCTGACTTACATAAAGATTAAACAGCGGAAATTATGAATTGAGAAGAAACTGAAATGGAGGTGAAATCACAGAAGCAGCAGAATGAATGACACTAGAAGTATTTGTCCACAAAATCCAGAAAGCAATATCATTTGCGATTAATCGCTTCATTGCCTGGTATAAGGCAAAACGTAGTGAAAACAATTTCATGAAAATCACTGCTAGCGACTCAACAAAGCATCAAAACGTTTAACATCTCGAATTTTTAACGTCATTTCTCTTGTTTCAGGAATCAATATAATATTATTGATATTTTACAAATTCGAGCACTATCTAAAAAATCCCATGTGTTACATTCACAAGACTTTCTGTACTCTTGTACAAAATATTGTTACAAACGCTCATTCTCTATCTACTTCATGTTAATTGAGATAAACATTTGCAGAAACTATATCTTTGCTAATTTTCTTGTAGGTGCAAGGGGAATATGGTAAGCTTTAAGGGATAGTCAAGTGTTATAAGAGCTGATTGCTATAAGGAGCATTTCATTCTCTTTACATGTCCAGGACAAAAAAATGAATAACGAATTCCCATTTGAGAAAAAGCATAAGTATTGGGAAAGTCAAACAAATAACAATGAATATCTTGAAAATGGTTCACTCCACACACAAAAAAACAAAAAACAAAACAAAACAAAAAAGGTATATTGCATAAATTCTGTTTTAACGAGCTCTACATATTTGTGTAGAAAAAGTTTGTCTATCTCTTACGGTTTACCAGTTATGCAAAAGCCATTCAGAAAGAAGAGGACTTTTGGGGACATTCCCAGAAAATTCAAGAAATGCATTTTATTTGTCATGAATATACCTTAAATATATGACATTTTAATCAAAATCGTTACAGCCTACTTTTGCAAAAAAACAAACATTTTAAAAATGTTCCATTAAAAGGGTAGTATGAGGTGGGAGACTTTCTTGAACACCTTTATATCGCATCTTTGAAAGATGCTAAAACTAAATACCAAGTTTGATATTTATCCGACTTTTTGTTTTTGAGTTATGCTGTTCACAGACACACGGACACATACACAGACTTTTTTCTAAAAGTCCCTCTTTTGGATTCAGGGGGCCTCAAAACATGTATTTCTGGTGAAGTCTTAGTATCGAATTTTTGTATGGAATACGATACTTTCCCTACTTATTATACGTAGTAGAGAAAGTAAAAACGACATATGCCACAGTGATTTCACTCCTTGTAACATAACTATTAAAACAATCTTATATCGCACACGTTCTTTCGCTTGGAAGACCATTATTTTAGTCTTTTTGTTTGATATTTCCAAATTATAACTTTTCATTGTCATATGCAATCTATGTAACAGAAATTATAACATAACTTTTTGTGGTAGTCACCAAGTAATAAGGTTGCCCTAAAGACTTTTAGTATAATATTTATACTTTAAAATAGTTCGCCATTGTCTGTGTTATAAGAGGAAAATTATGGAAAATAATGGAAAGACATAAACACATAATTGAAGTTATTAAGGATATGTACCAAAATACCTAAATTAATGTAGAAACTAAATCAGGTGAGATTCTTATAGAAACAATAAATAAAGGAGTTAGATAAGGCTACTGCATATCGCCCACACTTTTTAACATATATCTTGACGATGCAATTGAGGCAGTATTTTTAACACTTAAATTATATCAGTCTGATTGTATAATATAAAATATAATAACAGCCCGCCTTAAAGCAATATGTGTATAATATAATATAAAAATGTATATTACAGTCATTGTATTATGTTTATATTATTATGTACATGTATAATAATGTTATGTGAATGTATTAAGTAGTTTTAGCAATGTAGGAGCTGTGAGAATAGAATCAAAATACCTTACATAGCAAACAGAATTATAAAGAATAGAAGCCGAAAGTTGCTAACAATGAGAAAACAATAAAGTAACCTTGAGACAACAATAAATTAGGAAGTTTAATAAAGGCTACTAATAATTCTTGGAACAATAATGTAATATTTAAAACAGTTTAAGAAAAAGTAGAAAAGCTGAAAGTTAAATAAAAGTATTCTATGGAGTGGAATTAGCCAATCAGAAATATAGCAAATGTACAAATTTAAGCGGTAGACACTAGAAGACAGCGTTCCCGAGCAGTTCGATACGTATTCAGTGTGAGACATAAAAATTCATTATGGAGAGAATAATATAAAGTTTACGTGTTAAAAAGTACAATTAACAATAATATCATAGCTCTACAGTGAAGTGTTATTTAATCGTGTGAAGGATTAACAAACAAAATACAATACAATTATAATTTGTGTAAGCCTTATTCTTTAGATGTTTTACCCCTGTTAAGAGATACGTGCTTCTGCAAATTACTACTGACGCAGCCGAGACATACATATATAATATTTAAATAAATAAACATTAAAATAAAAAATTGATTCGTAAACGTGGGGCGAAGGCCACCGGAAAAGCGAACTTTGTGGCGAACGCCACCGGAAACTTTGTATCATACGTGGGGTTGCAACTACTTCAAATAAGAAGGTGGAAACTTGAATGCTTTAAAATTTAGAGATGATTTTAGTATGAGAGATTTTATGAACACCCTTTTATTTGCAGATGATCAGGTTCTTATATCTGACAATGAAGACATCTTACAAAGATCACTCTTCGAATTACAAAATATCACTGGAGAACATAACTCAGAGATATCTGTTCAAAAAACCAAGACAACTGCATTTCGAGGAAACTTTCCTCTTAGATGTAAATTAGTGATACAGAACCAAAGAGTTGAACAAGTAATTGCTAGGGTGTGACCTGTCATATATAGGAGAGATAGATACAGAACGGAAGATTGAAAAATGCAATCGCATATGTGGGACTATCAGAAGAACATTAAAATGTAAGGTCAGGTGATGATGATGATGATATGCGGTTTAAGGGCGCTAAACTGCTGCGGTCATCAGCGCCCTTACAATGAGTAAAATATAAGGTCACAATATAAAAGACAGGTAAAAAACCGCATAATTAAAAAACGGGACACAAACCCGCGATGTCAAAAAAGTTAAAAATAACAATATAATAACAATAACAATAATAACAATAACAATAAAAACAATAACAATAATAACAATACCAATAAAAACAATAACAATAATAACAATAACAAGAATAACAATAAATATATCTAAAAAACCAACACACTAAAATCATGGTCACTAAAAGAATAAAACGTGTCAAGAACTGCAGAATGCAAGGAACATGAGCGCCTTATATCAGGGGAGAAGGGCCCCTTTAAAACTAACAATATAAAATCAAACAGCTAAAAGGCGCTCAGCGCATCAAATGCGACGGCTAAAACCAATGTCAGTGATAAAACGTAAAAGACATTCTACAGCATGCGCGTCGTCTGCCAACACGTTGGCTAGGCCAACAGGCAGACCCACGCGAACGCGCAGTGGAGCTAAAACTTGACACTCGGTTAAAATGTGACGGACCGTTAAGGGCACGTCACACTGACCACACAGAGGTGCGGGATCACCACTTAACAGGTATCTATGACTAAAAAGGCAATGTCCGATACGAAGGCGTGTTAAAAGTACCTCTTCCCGACGAGAAGCACGGGAAGAGGTAGCCCAGACTAGCGGAAGAGGTTTAACCTCCCGCAACTTGTTCCCCCGGAGGGCCGTCCACTCATCGCGCCAGCGCGAGAGGATGCGGCGACGTAAAATGACACACGAATCTGACGAGGGAACAATAGAAGTAAAAAATCTGGGTAATAAAATCGCCGATTTCGCAGCGGCGTCGGCCGACTCATTCCCTGAGATACCCACATGACCTGGAATCCACATAAAAGAGACGCTGATGCCAGAGGCACCCAGCGAATGGAGCAGGTCATGAATGCGCTGTACGAGGGGGTGGTAAGAGTACAGCGCGTTAATACTCTGAAGGGCACTCAGAGAGTCCGAACAAACAACACAACGCCGTAAAACATGCCGCTGAATGTATAAAACACATTGATAGATACTAAAAAGTTCGGCGGTATAAATCGAACATTGCCCGGGTAAACGAAAAGTAAAACTATGCGCACCTAAAACAAAGGCACATCCTACTCCAACATCAGTCTTAGACCCATCAGTATAAATAAAATTACAGTCTCCGAATGTTGCCTGAAGTTCTAAAAATGCGGATCTAAGGACTGAAGCAGGGGTCTCATTCTTCGGCATCGACGTTAGCCCAAAGTGGATGTGGGCCTCAGCGCGCGACCATGGAGGAAAGCGCGTTTCCCCTCGGGTAAGGGCCGGCGCTGGCGTAACGTCCAAATGCCGAAGTAGCAGTCGAAATCGAACCCCTGGAGGGAGCAATGCAGAGGAGCTAACAAAATATTGGCGATCAAGCGAATCCTCGTAAAATACATCGAAGGACGGGTGGTTAGGCAAGCTTGAGAGTCGACAAGCATAGCTGCACAAAAGCATCTCACGCCGGAAGGACAGCGGAGGCTCTGCAGCTTCTGCGTACAGACTGGGTACAGGGCTAGTTGGATAGGCCCCTGTAGCGACTCTTATGCCACGATGGTGAATGGCATTCAATCGACGTAACACAGATGGACGTGCCGACGAATAAACAATACACCCGTAATCAAGCTTGGATCGGACCAAAGAGCGATAAAGGCGAAGAAGGACGGTCCGATCAGCTCCCCAGGATGTGCCACTTAAAACACGTAAAAGATTAAGAGAACGGTCACACTTTGCTTTTAAAAAGGAAACGTGCGAGGTCCAACACAACTTCCTGTCAAAAATCAACCCCAAAAATTTCGCCTCGTCTGCAAACGGAAGTATCCCTGGCCCAAGATGGAGAGTGGGCGGAGGGAAATACTTCCGGCGCCAAAAGTTGATGCAGACGGATTTCTCGGCGGAGAAATTAAAGCCGTTGGCGTTACTCCAGGCGTAGAGACGGTCGATACAGCTCTGGAGACGGCGTTCGAGTAGACAGGTCCGCCGTGAACTGCAATAAATAGCGAAATCGTCAACAAAAAGGGACGATGAAATGCCAGGTGGAATACAATCAACAATGGGGTTGATAGCAATCGCAAAAAGTGTGACACTGAGTACAGAGCCCTGCGGTACTCCGTTCTCTTGAATAAAACGACGAGATAAAACCGAGCCCACACGTACACGAAAGACGCGGTCCGTCATAAACTCCCGAAGAAATATGGGAAGACGACCGCGGATATTCCAATCGTGAAGTGTACGTAAAATGCCGCCCCTCCAACAAGTGTCATAAGCTTTCTCCAGGTCAAAAAATACAGCCACGGTTTGACACTTTCTCAGAAATCCATTCATAATATGCGTCGACAAGGACACCAGATGGTCGACGGTAGAGCGATAGCGACGAAACCCGCACTGAGCGTTCGCTAGAAGTTTCTGAGACTCAAGCCACCATGTCAACCGCCCGTTGATCATGCGCTCCATCACCTTGCAAATGCAACTGGTGAGGGAGATAGGGCGGTAGCTGGAAGGTAGTTGGCGATCCTTCCCAGGCTTAAGTATAGGGACAATGGTGGCTTCGCGCCAAACGGAAGGAAAAATGCCGTCCTGCCAAATACGGTTATAGACCTGTAAGAGAAAGAGTTGACTGTCGGCTGAAAGGTTGTTTAACATCAGGACATGAATGCCGTCCGGCCCAGGAGCGGAGTGCCGAGAGCAATGAAGAGCATGCTCCAGCTCCCTCATTGTGAAAAGTTCATTATAACACTCAATATTAGCAGATCGAAAATTAAAGGTGTCGGAATCCAGCCGGTCTTTGATAGAGCGAAAGCCGGCGGAATAATGTTCCGAATTGGATACCGCCTCAAAGGCAGCACCCAGAGTGTTAGCGATGGCAGCCGGATCCACTATGGTGGCATTAGAAACCTGTAGGCCAGAAACAGTACAATGTGACACTTTACCTGAGAAGCGACGAAGTTTATCCCAAACAACGGATGAAGGCGTAAAACGATTAAAAGACTCGACAAAACGAGCCCAAGATGCCTTCTTGCTATCCTGAATAATGCGACGAGCCCTGGCGCGCGATTGTTTAAAAGTCACCAAATTATCAAGTGTAGGGTGTCGCCGAAACACCCTAAGTGCAGTCCTACGGGCACGAACGGCGTCCCGACAATCCTCGTTCCACCACGGAACAGGAGGTGGCCGCCGAGGTTGGGAGGATGAACGGGGTATTGCGCGTTCGGCGGCAGAGAAAATAATAGACGTAAGGTGCTGCACTAGTTGGTTAATGTCGGAGAAGGGCTGGTCGTCAAAATGCACGAGGCTGGAATACAAGCTCCAGTCGGCTTTTGCGAATATCCAGGTAGGTACTCTGGAATGCTGTACGTGGTGCGACAGAAGAGAAACGATGCAGGGGTAATGGTCGCTGGAGTAGCTGTCAGCGACGGCGTTCCACTGAAGACGACGTGCAAGCTGGAGTGAGCAGATGGCAAGGTCCAGGTGAGAAAATGTACCAGAAGAATCAGAAATGAAAGTAGGTGCACCTGTATTGAGGATGGAAAGATTGAACTGATAAAAAATGTCGGAAAGAAGAGTTCCCCTCGCACAAGCCCTTGGCGAACCCCATAGTGGGTGATGGGCATTAAAATCTCCCAACAGAAGAAATGGTGTTGGGAGAGCGGACAGGAGAGATCGAATGTCCGCGGGAGCGAGGGGAGACGATGGAGGTGTATACACAGAACAAACAGAAAAGAAAAAACCGGGTAACTGCAGTCTAATGGCAACAGCTTGCAAGTCGGACGTAAGTGTGATAGTTTGAAAATGAACGTCATTACGCACCAACAACATAACACCTCCATGAGCAGGAGCACCCTCCTCCGGTTCAAGATCGTAGCGAACCGGAGTGTACCCTCGGAGATCGAAAGGGTCGTGAGGGCGAAGCTTGGTCTCCTGCAAACACACGACCATAGGTGAATGGGAACGCAATAAAAGTTGCAGTTCCGCCCTATGCGATCGTACACCACGTACATTCCAGGTCAGGATAGCCATTAAGAAAAAGGGGATAAACTGTCTATTTAGAAGGGCGGCTTAAAATTACCTTTTGTTTAACCTTTGGGCTCGGGCTTTTTGTATGGAGTTGGTCAGACTCCATAGCTTCCTCGGAGGGAGGGCCCACGCGCTCAGTGCCAGAAACCGATTCAAGCGCCGTGAATCGGTTCTGGGTGGCGATGGGTGAGGGGTGCCGCTGAGCGCGGCTTGTCCCAGGACCTTCCTGGGACAGCGACCTCCGAGGAGGAGAAGGTGAACTTTTGTTACCGCGCGCACGCGGAGGGTCTTTTAAAAAATCTTCCCTGCGAAGTTTCTGCTTGGGTTTCTTTTCAACGGCTTGCGACTTCATGGACTTGGGACCAGGTTTATACGGCTTGGTAACTGTAGCCTTAATAGACGGCCGGATGGTAGTGGCGGTTAATCCAGTCAAGGTCCAGGTCTGAGTTTCGGCATCTACTCGTGGTACCGGCGAGGCAACAACAGAACTAAATGTGCCAGATCGCAGGAGTGAAGGTTGGCGCGCATGGTAACGCCTCCGGGCTTCAGCGAAGGAGAGTTTTTCCTTTACCCGGATCTCCTGGATCGCCTTCTCGTCCAAGTACCGCGGACAGTCGGCAAACGAAGCAGAATGAGACCCTTTACAATTAACGCAGACGGGGGCTGTTGAACAGGTACCTTCGTGTGAGGGCTGGCTACATGTTGCACAGATGTTAACGGCACTCTTACATGAGACTTGCGTATGCCCAAAACGTTGGCATTTAAAACAACGCAGAGGTCTAGGAATATAAGGCCTCACAGAAATTCGTTCGTACCCTGCGGAGATGCTCGTGGGCAGATCGACGCCATCAAATGTAATAAACAGGGTACGAGTGGGTACCAATACGCCGTCGCGTTTGGCCTGCACTCGATGGACCGCTGTCACCTTCTGGTCTGCAAGATATTCTACCAGGTCCTCGTCCGATATACCATCGAGGCTATGGGTGGTAATAACGCCTCGACAGGAATTCAATGTGCGGTGCTTCTCCACACGGATGGGATAGCCGTGGAGAAGCGTAGCGCGCAACAAGGTCTTACTTTGCTGATCGGATTTCGTTTGGGCTAATAAAGAACCATTCCGTAGACGAGTGCAGGACTGAACCGCACCAGCAATTGCATCAATCCCCTTTTGTATGATGAAAGGGTTCACCTTCTCAAAACTTTGTCGTTCTTCGGTTCGTGAAATGACCAAGTAACAACCAGTTGTCGGTGGTGTCACTTCTGTTACATAAACTTTTCGGCGCTTGTTAGTAGTAATGGAGGAAGGGTGCTCCATAGCGAAATAAATCCTCCACCATTGCAACCGTCTCCGACCTCGGGCTCTGACTTCCCGGGCGTTACCCCGGCTTGGGTGAGTGGCCTATCTATACCTAGCTCACCCCAGGGTCACACCTCCCAGAACATAGACAGAGGGACCCAATCGCCGTCGGAAGCCAGCAGCTCATGCAATGGCCCCCCCCGCGGGACTGCAGTTGAACAGTGGATACGAACAACAACCCTACATGACGACCCCGGGTGGTGGGGATGACGCCATTACCCACTCACCCAGCTGCGCACGCGGTGCGCAGATATCCGTCAGGCTGTGTCCACGGAGGATTTAAATAAAAAGATAAAAGAAACTAAAACTATGTGGGCGTTTCGCACGCAAGGTAGGCCGGCGGGGAAGAAAAAGAGAGATATGCGAATGTCGTGGTGCGAAATGGCCGGAAAGTGACAAGAGAAGAAAGAAACGATGGTGAGGTGCGGTATGAATGGAATGTAACGAACGCACGAGAGCCTACCTTGTGTCCACCGGTCACTTGAAGAACCCACCTCGACCGGATGGGGGTGAGGGGATGAATGTGGCGATGACTGGCTCGGGAACCCCCGGGTGCGCCAAAAACCCGTACTCACAGAAGGTGAGCCCCTGAGGGGGTAAGGTCAGGAACGACACATATATGAAATTTTACAAAATAATGAGTTTTGAGCTTTTTTTATTTATGGACGCTCTTTAACTACTATGGTTCTTATCGTCCCATTCTATATTGGGCGTGAAAGTCCGGTAATTTTGCTCAGAGGCCTCGTTATTGGGCTTGAAGTTCTTTTACGTGCCGTAAAACTAGGACACGGGACCACCGGTATTTCTTCCCTTCCGAAGGAAGCCATGCTAAGGATTTTTACGCCCGAAAAAATCCATCGCCCTCCGCCGGGTTTGAACCCGCGACCTTGGGAACTAGAGGCTAGCACGGTACCACTAGTCCACGGAGAACGACGATTACTTACAAAACAATGGTGGTACCATGTGGATTATATGGCAGTGAGACTTGGACCTTGATACAAAAACACGTGGTAGATACAAACAGTAGAAATGAAATTTTTGAGAGGATGTCTAGGAATCGTAAAAAGAGATAGATTATACAATGGAGACATTCGTAACCGTCTGGAAGTATATGAATTAAATAATAAAATAGCTGATTGTAGACAGATATGGGAAGACCACGCTAACAGAATAGGTAATGAAAGAATTGCAAAGAAGATTTTAAAGCACAAGCCGAGAGGGGAAAGAGGAGTTGGAAGACCAAGAGAATATGGTCGGACCAATGAGACGCAACAGATCGTGAGTTCTAATGCCTGAAGAAGAAGAGAAGAGAAGAGAAGAAGAAGTTCGCCATTCATTTATGGCTTCATCAGTATATAAGCTAAAATGTGTGGGTGACAGTGGGTATCCCTGTCTCACCCTTCGATTTATTAGTACTGGACATACGTTTCTGATTTTGGAATACTCTATTTAAACTGCGGTGTCTATTTATATGTTTTCTACTTCTCTTATAAGAAGTCGTGGAAATCCTCCATTGTTTACTTCTAAGAACTTTATCAAAGGCTTTCTCATTGTCTATGAAGACAATTTTTATTAATTTTAGCACTTATTAAAACAGCAAACCTATAAGAACTGCAGTTCAGTTTTCCTCTCGAGAAGATGTCATGGCCTGAAAGTATAATCTGCTCCAGTCAAGCTCGCTTCTCTAATAGCTCTGTGCAAATAATTTTAACTTGCGGCTTACCAGAGTTTCTCCTCCAGTGTATGCGAACTTTACGTGTGAGGCTCAACTTCCCACAAATTAAATTACGTTGTCGGCTTATTCTGACACATGTGTTATGTAGTGACCAACAGGAATTCTAGTGTTTGTTAACCATTACATTAGCCGTATGGAAGTCATTAGTCATAAGTAAATGTAGGTAGTTTCTGCCCCACGTATGGAAAGCCAATTTGAAGTAGGAGTTGTTGGGGAGGCGCTTGAAGTAGTTGCAACTGCACGTATGGTAAAAAGTTTTCGATAGACTTCACCCCAAGTTTAAAAATATTAACTTCGTAATTTGACTGTTTCTTTAAATATTATATATTTATGTTTGCCTCGGCTGCGTCAGTATTATTGTTAGAGACATGGATTTCTTTGCAGGGGGTAGCGCGGCTAAGAATGTAGGCTTACACAGATTATAATTTGTACTTCACTCCATTTATTAATTCTTTAAACGATTAAAACAACACTTCACTGATATAGAGAGAGAGCTGTGAGATTATTTATTAATCACTAGCATTTGTTTAACACGTAAACTATTTTTTTCTCACACTGGATACGTATTAAACTTCTCGAGGACGTGTCTCGCGTCCGGTTAGGAACGCTGTCTACAAGCAACTGACTTCTGAATTTGTACAATTTGCCCTATTTCAGTTTCTGATTGGCTAATCATACTCCAATAAAATACTTTCATTTAATTTAGTTTTTTTTCTGGTTGTTAATTGGCTATTTATAAACTGTCTCAAAAATTACATTATTTGTGTTCCAATAATGCCTAGTAGCATTATTAAACTTTCTTACTCATTATTGCATCAAGGTTACCTCATTGTTAGAAAATTTTAACCTATTATTCTCACAACTCCTACATTATTAAATTACGTAATACATTCACATAGCATTATTGAACATGCACATAATAATATAAATATTAATACAATAACTTATATGCATTTTATGTAATATATTATACACATACTGCTTTAAGGCATGCTGTTATTATATTTTATATTATATAATTTGACTGAAATCATTTAAGTGTTAAAAATACTGCCTAAACCAGAAAGAAAGAGAGAGCAAAGTGGTAGAGGTGGAATACAAAATTATACACCGGGTGCGAATAAATTGATGTCAAATATTTTAGAGGTGTTTTCTTCCTTAGGGAACCATTAATGGATTCTTCCCTACATTTACCGACAGTTCCTCATTGTAAAGTATAAGCAGCGAATCTCCTTTTCTATTTTTACTTTATCTACTATGTATTAGTAAGTAGGGGAAGTATTGCATTCCATCCAAAAATTCGATACCGAGATTTTACAGAAAATACATGTTTTGAGGTGCACTGAATGCATATAAAACATTTTTAGAAACATGCCCGTGTGTGTGTCTGTCTGTGACAGCATAAGAAACACCAAACTTGGTATTTAGGTTCAGTATCTTCCAGAGTTGCGACACGAAGGTTTTCAAGAAAATCCCCCCACCCCAGATTACCTCTTACATGCAACATTATTCGAAAATTTTAATTTTCTCAAAAATTACTCTAACGATTTTGAATAAAATACCATAAGTTTAAGACATTTTTATGGAAAATGAATTGTATATCTCGAATTTTATGCGAATGTCTTGTGAATGTGAATGTATTCATTGTGAACGACTTTTGCATAACTGGTAAACCATAAGAGATAGACAAAATTTTACTACACATAAAATGTAATCGCGTAAAAATATACAATTTATGACATATGCAGTTTTTTTTTTGTTGAGTGAATCATTTTCGAGATATTGCTTGTTATTCCCCTAAATTTTCCAGTACTTATACTTTTTCTCAAATGGGAATTCGTTATTCATTTTTTTTGTCCTGTTAATGCAAAGAGAACGAAATACTCCACATAGCAACCAGCTCTTAAAATATTTGACTATCGCTTAAAGCCTACCAATTCCCCTTGCATCTACAAGAAAATTAGCCTCATGGTGGCACTCAGAATGCCAATGAAAGTTTAAATAATTTAATTTGGAAATAGTACCCTGAAACAAAATTTGTGTCCAAAACTGTGGTTCAAATTGGGGCATTTGTTGTTTTTAATGATGGGAATGCAGGAAGAATCAAAGTTCTTCAGGGACTTGGTATGGAGCCTGGGTCATTTACAAAAAACATTTTGCAAGACTTTGTCAAGCATTGCATAGAATCCGCAGAGGCCGCATTGCAAAAACTACACCAGCATGCCAGACAGGATAGGAGAGAGAAAAGGAAGCAGGAAGATGACCAGGAGGATGATGCTGATTATTGTTGTGGGCATTTTTAACACATCTAAGGACAATGATGTATTATACTATTTATCTTTGGTCTTCGTTTTCCGAAACTTTCATTTTTCAGTGTTTATGTACCTTTTTCTCAGAAACCACTGGAGTTAAATGCATAAAATTTTGCATACTATTCAGCACAATAATATAAACATTTGCATACAACAGAATTCCAATATTGGCTTTATTTTATTTCTGTTATAAAACGAGATGCTTTTCAATGCAATGTGTTCAACAATGATTTTTAAAAAAAAAATAATTGGGAGATGTAAAACCAAATGGCTGCAAGGAAAGTTGTATCGATCTATTCTATTTAAAATTAGTAGATAAAATTCCAGAGTGCTGCATGGAGAAGTTCCCATAAAAAAGGTATATAAGCTAAGCGATGTCATGAAAAACATAAAAATCTCTAAGTGGGTTACCAACAAACGAAAAAACCTAACAAAATTACTGAGACACCAACAGATCATACCTACTAAGTGTGCAACTTTTCAGAACACTAGCTGCAATAGTTTAGGAGATACAAATAATTACCTATATATCTGCATTCTGACCTACGTCTCCCCAAACAATTTGGCTGCTGCCGAGTATAGAAATATCGATTTTCAGCAGCTCGTTGTTTGCGTTTTCAAGATTTAATGCTACAGAAACCTCTCAGGTCTCGAACTAATCACTTGACAGTGCAAGACTCAACGTCGATTAACCGCCTTCATGGTTTATGTATGTAGCCTGCTCTAGAGGTGTTTCTGTAACTGCTCGTCGGGGTTAATAGGTAAAGCCAAAAGCTGATGTTTCGAAGGTCATTGGTCCTTTTCCTGTCAAGCAGTTATTTTATTTGTTAATTCCACACGATGAAGTGCTACGACACCAATACTCAGGACGCGATTCTGATTGACCAGTACAATAACATTTCATTATTCCACCCAACTCTTGGGTTTATGTCTTGTGCTCTCGAATGGTATCATCATTAGCCAGTGGCTATAGAAACATGGCCGTAACTTCGAAATTTGAACAGACAGGCCACACTTCTCCTATCTCAAATTACTTCTTTAACACACTTCCGCATTCTCTGAAAAAATTTCGGCGTATTCCATTAAAACTCTGTGTAAATTACATGTATAATCTTAACATTGAGGTGAATATCAAGTTTCAGAAAGGATTTCGGCATGACGAGTGTATGTTTACCTTGGAGATAATGCATTGTATTTATAAAATATGACTTTGGGGTAATACCTCTTAAGAAATTAATTCTTTAAAAGCAGGCTACATTATAATTATGGCTAAGATGTCTGATAGAACTCATTGTAATTCTTAATTTTAAAAGAACAGTTTGACAGTTACAAAGCATATATACTGTATTGCTGTTTATGTATTTTATATTATCAATATCCTAAGGCGAATCGAAAAGCAACGCACAATATTTTTTTTTCAAAAAAGTTTAATATTTAAAACAACAACAGAAAATTACAAATGAATTTACATCTTTTACCTACTTTTCGACATAGTCACCAAGTTTCTCAACACATTTCTCCCATTGTGTTACCAGTTTCAATATGGCCTGTTGGTAGAAGTCCGTTTTCTTGGAACATAGCCATCTGCGGACTGCTGATTTCCTTCTGCATCTGCCGCAAAGCGTTGGCCGGCCAGGAATTTCTTCATGGGACCAAACATATGAAAGTCCAACGGTGCAAGCTCCGGGCGGTATGGTGGATACTCGAGCTCCTTCCAACCAAATTTAGTGATTTTCTGACGAACAGCAGCATCAACATGGGGGCGACCATTGTCATGAAAAATTTTGACATCGTCAGCATTCATGTAGGCTTCACCAAAGTTTTCATGTAGACTGCAGTATTCACAGTGGTCCCGTGTTCAGCAAAGTCCACCATACCACGCCATGCATATCCCAGAACACTGTCACAAGCACTTTCCTAGCAGATTGAGTCACTTTGAATTTTTCTTCTCTGGAGAACCAGCATGTTTCCACTCCATACTTGCCTGCTTGGTTTCGGGTGTGTGGTGGTATGCCCACGACTCATCACCAGTGAGGATTCCTTTCAGAAAGTCATGTCCTTCTGCGATGTACCGCGTTAGGTGATCCAAGCTCGCCACCATTCGCTGACCCTTGTGGTTGTCTGTCAGGTTCTTAGGCACCCAGCGAGCACTAACTTTACGAAATTTCAACGTGTCATGAACAATATTGTACACTGCACCATAGGAAATGTTGGACTGTTGCGATAAGGTTCGCAGTTGCACAAGCCGGTCGTTCAAAATTGCCGCCTAAATGCCTCTAAGACATTCTGCGGGGTTGAAGCTGTTACCAGCCTTCCGGCGAATCACTAAAGTTCACACGGCCCTCTAAGAAGAATGAACACCACCTGGAGACATAGCTACGGTCCATACAATCACCACCATACACGCCACGCAGTTCCTGTGAATATCACTCGGTTTATGCCCTTTGGCCTATAAATTTCGAACCACACCTCTCTATTCTTCACACGTGGACGACAATAACATGCGCGCCATCTTTGTTGCATAGTTCACGCTTCTCTCGCTAGAGCTGCACATAAAGAAAAAAATACCCTCTGCAGTGAAGACTTCCAATTATATCTGTGTGAAATTGTAGCACTCCAGCTGAAATACCAAGCCAGAAAAAAATTATTGTACGTTACCTTTTGATTCGCCCTCGCATATGGCATAACAACCATATTCACAATTATAATACTCCAAAATTGCCAAACAATTGAAATTCCTCCACACAGACTTAATAAAACTTCACAAAGTTATCTCTATATTATCATTAAACCTTTATAATAAGCTACCTTTGACTGTAATTGCGTTATCGTATAGAATATTTAGTAAAATACTGCACGCTTGGTTTGTGAATAGCCCATTTTATTCTATCAATATATTTACGGTTCCTAATATATTTATTACTGATATTTAATTTATAGCATATTTACTTTCTACTACGTATAGTAAATAGGGGAAGTATTTTATTCCACCCAAAAATTCGATACCGAGATTTCACCGGAAATATATGTTTTGAGACCCCCTGAATCCAAAAAAAGCATTTTTGGAAACATGTCCGTGTGTGTGCCTGTGTGTCTGTTATGTATCTGTGAACAGCATAACTCAGAAGCGAGCATTCGGATAAACAGCAAACTTAGTATTTAGGTTCAGTGTCTTCCAGAGATGCAACACGAAGGTTTTCAAAATAATCCCCCCACCCCAGATTACCCTTTACATGCAACATTTTTCGAGAATTTTAATTTTATCAAAAATGGCTCTAACGATTTCGTTTAAAATATCATATGTTTAAGATATTTTCATCACTAATGAAATATATATCTCGAATTTTCTGGGAATGTCTCCAAAGTATTCTTCATTGTGAACGACTTTTGCATAACTTAAACCATAAGAGATAGACAAAAGTTTACTACACAAAAAATGTAGATCAAGTTAAAATACACAATTTATGTCATATACATTTTTTTTGTTGAGTGAACCATTTTCAAGATATTGGTTGTTATTTCCATAAATTTTACAATACTTCTACTTGTTCTCAAATGGGAATTCGTTATTCATTTTTATGTCCTGGTAATGCAAAGATAATGGAATACTCCACATAGCAACCAGCTCTTAAAATATTTGACTATGCTTAAAGCCTACCAAATCCCCTTGCATCTACAAGAAAATTAGCAATAAGATTGACATCTCGATATCTGGATTAACATGAAGCATATGGAGAATAAGCGTTTGTAAAAATAGTTTGTACAAGAGTAACGAAAGTCATGTGAGTGTAACACATCAGACTTTTTTTAGTATTGTACAAGGCTTGGTTTACACTATATGTAATTAATTTGCATTTTACTGTACCTATTGACGTTGTGTAACTGTCTGATAACTGTAATATTGAGAGGTTTATTGATTATGTATTCCATTGTCAAAAACAATACAAGGAAATTATTAATTAATTGAGCATTACCGTAGGGTTGTTGCTCACATCGTGGTGAACTGAGAAACCGGTCTAAAAGAAAACCGTTCAGCAGACACCAACTTATCCAACAAAGTAAGTGTTGTACTAAGACAATGCTTTTGGTCACGTTAACGTACAAAGCAAAATATTAACATAAAACTGTAGAAGTTTAATTCTACAACTGCCTTATGGTGGAAAACTTCCTCTATCTACCATAGATAAACGCTAGAGGTAAAAGCTAGCTGCATTCATGATTCTCAAAGCTGTAAGCATCTTATACAGACTTTCAAAATGCACAGTTCAGAAGTGTTTTAAAGGTAGTATAGCATGATTTTTCTATCCCAGAGAATATACTTAGAAAACCTGTGTGTTAATTTGAGGAGTGTATTTCTAACAGTTATAAAATCAGCACTCTACTGTATGTTTCAAGTGTTAAGTGTTCTGCTCTCCAGCGAATCAGACATTGCCATTAACTTTTTTTCGAGTGGAGGAGAAACTGATTTAATCACTGACCTCAGCCCCGATGGGAGTCGGGACTGAGAGTGTGGGACTCTCCGAGCGTCGGCATACCCACTAAAAACTCCTCCACCGGATTGAAAGGAAAAGGTTTGCTGCGGTACCGCCTAAAGCACCCGCGCATTCCAAGGTAATGGTTGAAACTGGCGCGCAGTGTAGTCACCAGGGGATTAAGGTATTGTTGCCGGGAGACAGACTTGAACAAGGCCCAGTCTGCCCCCGCAGCGAAGTAAAGGAGAAAATATTAGGTTAGGATTCCAGGTGATAGTGTGAAGGATTAGTGGCGCTTGGATTTGAGATTGGAGTTAGAGGATTGAGAGGAGTGTGGCATCACGTGGGTTTCCAGGAAGTTGCGGATGAGGATGTAGCTTTCTTGAAGTCCGTTGAAGTGGTTGTGAAGTCCCTTGATGGCGTCGTTTGTTGTCGTTTGGAGCTCTCGAATTCCCCAAGGGCACCCAGTCGCGTTGGTCGGTCGTCGCTGCCGTCGGTGGAAGTTTCGACTAGGTGGCACTCGATTCGTTCCAGCTTGCGCTGGGCAGACGCAAGCACCCCATCGTCGTCTTCCAATGCGCTGATTTTAGTGGAGAGTGCGCTAACGACCCTGGCTGAAGTTCGCTGCTTGGCCTCCACAGCCGAGAGACGTGTGAAGGTTGCACGGCGTAGCTCAACCAGTTGTGAAGAAAGGTCCTGTATTCCTGCCTGTGTGGCTGACAGGAGGCCTTGAAGTCCGTGGTGCGTCTGGTCCGTGATGTCGCTGGTCGAGTGCTGAGCCCTCCCTGAGGGCTGCGTCATGTTGTCTGAAGTAGCTGGTGTCGTTGTTGTCGGTCTTGAAGGCTGTCTGCTCCGGGGATACAGGGGGCATTGCGCCTGCACTGTAAGGTATGTGTTCCCGGAGCTGGTTGTGCAGAAGCGTCGGCGTCGTCTGAGGTCGTGTTGAGTGCAGGCTGCCGTAAGGGAGCCTGACCCACAGTAGTGGCATCTGGGCGCAGCGGTGCAGGCTTCCGCTGAGTGGCCGAAGGCACAGCAGCGTCGGCAGGGCATTGGACGTTCACCTCTGGTGGCCTCTACACGCAGGCTCCTCCCAAGTAGAGGTGTTGCCATTTTGTTACCCCCACTCTTTTCAGGTTTCCTTCTCGCATACTGCCTAGCGCAAGTTAATGTGAGTAGCTCGTGAGAAACAGTTGCTTTGCCTACACCGTATGCTTTAGCAGTAAGTTGTTGAGCATTTTTGAAATAGAATTGATTTCTCTCTTCTCGTTGTTAAATATTTTAAAAAAGTATAAACCCTAAAATTAATTTTTGAGCCTGGCTTCATAATACATTGACTAGACAGTAAGTTCAATTGCACGAATTCATGCATGTTCTCTTGTACTTAAATAACAACTGATTACTGATATAAAGTATTTGGACTCTGAAGAAAGACGTCATATACATGTTACAGTTGACGTTCTCCAAACGCAGCATTCTGTTTACTAAGTTAAGTGAGCTGTTGGCTTTCATCTTGAACAATAGAGAGAAAGAGAGAGAGAGAGGGAGAGGGAGAGCTTGTGCTTGTTCGCTGTAATTTCTTTAGCACCATCCTGGATATCATTTACATTAGAGTACTACGCAATTTCAAACATACATGTACATAAGGCAATGACCACTTCAGTGCTGACGTGACTGATTAAATATATGGGTGTGTTGATTCATTCGTATTATGAAAAATACTTGAGTTAAAATAGGTAGTTCTTATGGTTCTGTTACAAACATCAACCTCTGCTTCCTCGTGGATTAAATTTTACAAAATGAGGATATTTGGACCTAGCGTAAGTGACTCATTATAGGTGAAAGCACTTGACCCACGGCACTTCCTACTAGCAGGAACACAATATGACAACATTGCAGAACTCCCATTAGTTGATGGTCACGTGGACGGATATCTCATTTGAAGAAAAAAGTATCTTAATTTTTACTTATGTTCCGAACCCATTACAGAATCAACACCAAAGAAGTTGGTTTCCACTGCGAGCAAGAAATCAACAAGTTCCTCTGGGAGCGTAAGATTCCTTTGCAGTTTCTTCACGACTTCGTTCTCGAGGGAAGATTTCTCCTCTTCCCGTCAATTGTCTTAACTTTGTTTTTGGGATGCCGTAAAAGTTTAACAATTGTTTAGCTCTCATTTTTGTTTCTGACATCTCTAATAGCTTCAGTGGTATTTGAGGCTTTGCTTCACAGTTCTCTCTGTCTCTCTTTACTTCTTGTAAGGTTTGTACAGTTGCTGTCCACAGAACTAACGGACGTATATCGGCCTGTTTCGAAAAGCGCATATGCACCAAAGAGTACCGCATTGCTGACAACTGTACCTACTAAATGCTAGAAATAGGAGTTACAAACACTATTTTATATGTCTCTATCACTTTTGGTTCACGTACAATCTATACGAAAATAATTAACTTGCCGTTACCAAAATACTGGCATAGATCCACAACTTAAAAGCAGGTGGCACAGTTGTTAGTGTGAAGTTTAAGGTAAGTTATTAACCACGCAATCAGGCCTCTAGATGAACAACATACGTCTTCCGATAGGAGAAAGAAAACGTATTAAAGGATTAGTACTTTTCCTCCTACTTTATAAAACTGAACAGAAATTACGAAATAAACGTTTTTAAATTACGCCTTTACTTTTTACTTTCTCTACTACGTATCGTAAGTAGGGGAGGTATTGCATTTTCACCAAACATTAGATACCGAGATTTCACCGGAAATACATGTTTTTAGGCCTCCTGAATCCAAAAAGGTATTTTTGGAAACATGTCTGCCTGTGAACAGCATAACTCAGAAACGAACAGTCGCATAAACAGCAAACTTGGTATTTAGGTTCAGTATCTTCCAGAGATGCGACACGAAGGTTTTAAAGAAAATCTCCCCACCAAACATTACGCTTTAAATGCAACATTTTTCGAAAATCTTAATTTTCTCAAAAATGGCTCTAACGATTTTGATTAAAATATCATAAGTTTAAGATGCTTTTATGAAAAATAAAATGTAAATCTTGAAGTTTCTGGGAATGTCTCCAAAAGTAGTCTTCATTGTGAACGACTTTTGCATAACTGGTAAACCTTAAGAGATAGACAAAATTTTACTACACAAAAAATGTAGATCGCGTTAAAATACACAATTTACGTCATATATATTTTTTGTTGAGTGAACCATTTTCGAGATATTGCTTGTTATTCCCTTAAATTTTCCAATACTTATACTTTTTCTCAAATGGGAAGTCGTTATTCATTTTTTCTTTGGACCTGGAATGCAAAGAGAATGGAATACTGCACATAGCAACCACCTCTTAAAATATTTCACTATCGCTTAAAGCCTACCAATTCCCCTTGCATCTACAAGAAAATTAGCAATAAGATTAACATCTCGATTAACATGAAGCATATGGAGAATAAGCGTTTGTAAAAATAGTTTGTACAAGAGTAGAGAAACTAATTTGAGTGCGTCACGTCAGATTGTTTACTTAAGGAGTCACTGAGGTGTTAAATGTCATCTTCTGAAGTGTTAGAGCTACAGATTTGATATTTTGCCCAATCATTACCAGCGATTATAGAAGTTTTGGTATAACATTTAATTTGAATACGTAGTGACATTCTTGAGATGCTAAATATGTATAACAACTTTATTAGCTATAATCAAAATCTACGGCATAAAACATTGATGTAGAGGTGCCATTTTTTGTTATATTCCCTCATACATTTTTAACAAGAAGTCTGATGGAAATGTTCGATACTTTTTCTTTAAAAACTACTTTATGGCATAAAATGTGAAAAAGTCATAAAAGTACCACATGGTAATTCATTCATTCATTATCTGCTTACCCTCCTCTTATGTAGGACTTACACCCCCCAGGACTTACAAGCGGGTGCCTGGGGTCAGAGGCCCGTCGAGGAGCAGACACTCATGGATCAGACAGAGCATCCAGGATGGGTGATCAGCCCGATGCCTGGTATGGGATGAAGGAAGTTGATGAAACGAAATGTTGGTGAAATGGATGAAAGGAAAGGTGATGATGGGGCAGTTGGTGGAATGAATGGCGGGGGAAACCGGAGAACCCGGAGAAAACCCGCCCAGACGCCGCTTCGTCCACCACAAATCCCACATGGAGGTCCCTGGGATTGAACCCGGGCCGCCTCGGCGGGAGGTGAGCGGTCTAACCACTCGGCCACGGCGCCAGGTTGTGGTAATTATTTTTTAAAAAATAAACTATGGCTTGTATAAAAATTCCCAATCGATATTTTATTACCAACATTCTGAAGTATATTGTGGAAGATTTTTAGGCATCTAGCTACACTTTTGTGGGAGAAGATAGGTTTAGAATACGAGAAAATTAAAGAAAGAGTCGAACTTGAGAAAATGTATTTACAGAGTAATTAAAACACTGCAAGCCGGACTAAATAATGCAGTAACGCAATAGGATCCAGGAGAAGTAATGTCATGTATGGGAAACTTTAAAGCTAGGAAATTTGGAAGCTCGCCTACCTAGAATAATGCGGTAAAGGTTTAACACAATAAAATCAGAATTTAATATTCATAGGTTCCTTCAAATCAATTCAAACTAATGGTACTCCATTCAAACACCAATGCATAGTGCGTATGGAAACTTTCTCCGCAGTGACTTACAATGCGATACGATTTTTGCAAGATTGCTTGGGTGGTAACACTCCACTTCTGTGGAGTCAATAGACCTCCTTAAAAACGCTTATTTTTATAGCGGTTTGTGTCTTAATGGCAGATTTGTGGTTGGCATTGTCCTAGATGCAAAAGTGGTAATACTGGCGTTGAAATCCTAATCGTGAGATTGTGTGCTTCAGGTAACTGTGCTAGCATCAAGAGAGAAGTTCTACTTTTTCTTCCTCTTCTATAATGGATTGCCCACCTCTTTGTAGGACTTATAACTCCCAGGGTCTTCAGGCCAATGCCTTGGGTAGTAGCCTGCCGAGGACCAAGAAAGCTCTGGATCATAGCAGATCCAGGACGGATGATGAGCCCAGTGCCTGGTATGTCAGTGAAGAAGACGGAAATAAAATGTAGTGATAAAAAGGATGATAGGAAAACTCGCGGATTAAATTATCCAACCATGTGTACGCCTAGCGACCGAAGAAAACCGCGAGAAAAAGCCTTCGGTTGGTCGACCCGGAGTTTTGAACCCGGGATCTCCCGAATGAAGGCCACAAACATTACGCCTGAGCCACCTCAACAACTGGAAAGCAAGTTTTAATAACGTGATGTTCATTCAATGCGAGAAACCGGTTTTGATCAAAAATAAATCCAGAGGGTTTATAAGAATACAAAAGCTCTATGGACTCCTTTAGTCTGACGTCAGAGCCAGCCGTTGCCATGGAGATCGCCATCTTGCTTTCTAAACAACATTGATTCCTACAGCGAGTTTTTGGAAGTCTTTCATGTAACTAATAAAATTAGCGTTGTAATATATAAGTTTTAATTACTTTGGGCAGAGGCAAGGTGTTTCGAATAGCTGAAGCAGGGCCAAGAGCCTTTTCTGTCGCATTGGTTATGTGTTTTGTTCCTGACTGCAAACACTATAGTGAAATCCAGTCTAAAAACTCCCTAGATATGTCCCCCCTTTTTTATTAAGGGATAATTCAACCTGACTTAAGTCTTTATACCTACAATACAATTTAATTACACCACATTTGCTTACAGCTACAATTGTTCTATTCAATAATTACATTTTTAAGTAAGTGTGTATTGTTGAACTTACATTTTAATTATTGAGGTTAAGTTATGTGTGCTTTAGTAATAATATAACGAAAATAATCACTTGTAAAAAACCACCTGGTTTCACAGATACTTTGTTACATTATGTACCACCTTGATTGTTTTCCATTATACTTTTATACTTTATTATGTCATCTAAAACCCTTGGTTGTGTTCATTACAGCTTGGGCAAACAATACGCATGCACACTAGAAAACTATTTTTATTGTTTTCATCGAAATTTGGCATTTTGTCTACAAAAAAGCAACTCAATTTGTTATGCTTTTAATATATTTAAATACGTTAAGCGAAATTCCTCAACGGGCCACAAAATATAGTTTTACACTATGGACATTTATCCCAAACATATGCAATGTGAGGTTAGTTCGCTATGAGCTCTACGCTTCTATGTTGTCTATGGGTACCAAAACATTTATCCAAATATTACTCATTTTCATTTGTAGGACAAAATATATAAAAGTATTCCTTACTTAAGCTTACATGGACATTGTAAGATTTATGTTTCATGCTAGCTTGGAACCTGACCTCGCAAATAGGAAATTTCTCATCATATGTCACGGCTAAGCCGTGATTAGACTCAACAGCATCTTCACCTTTCTTTAACAGTTTCAATTCGTCTTCAAAATATGCTATTATTTCACTCCGCTTCACAACCATGTAATAACGTAATGCTCCCTTAAGGCGGCTATATTTACCACTATACTTATTTAATAAATATTAACACTAATAATAACCTCTACACGGTGTAAGCATAACTGTATTCCTAGCAATGGTATTTATCTAGGATTCATAAATAATTAATGTAAACTTTTCAAAATAACATTCTCCCAAAGGAATAGACAAATATACAACACAACCTGCATAGCAACCAGGTGTTTGGAAAGAAAGATAGCCTCCTAACAACGGCTGACGTCATCACTAATGGACTCTATAGACAAATCTAACGCTATAACTAATAAGGTTTCTGCACAGTTACGCAAGGAATATCAATGCAAGTGTAATAGAACACATTCAAAGGACTGAACTGTATCTTCGTCAACTAGGAAATCCTGTTCTGCATCCTTTATAATGTGACGAATGCACACGGACCGGCTCTGACACTCGGAATCACTTCAGGCAAATGAGCAGAGCCGTGCAGAAAGGTGCCTACTCGGACCGGTAGTACGCATCAGTCCCAGCAAGTGGACAGGAAAATTAACATTGTCTGCACGGATGCTTCAACCTTTCAGCTCTCGAGTCCACGATCGCCCTCTGTTAAAGTGAACAACCAAATTCGACATTTCTATGGCGTTCTGCTGGACGGTAGTAATTATGGATTTCTTGAAATATATGACGCTGAAAAATATTCCCTACACTGTAATAAATTAACCTTTTTAAAAAACGTTTAGATACACCTATAACACTAGACTGCATTTGCAAACATTTTGTCAGATGATGATTCCTTAAAAGTAGGCGTTCTTGAATCACGTTTTGATGCTGATTCCAGAAATAACTTCCGTTTTTTTCTATTACGTCAGGGTTTTACACAAAATAAAAAGGAATGTTTTGACAATTTTACTAATGAGCGTAGAAAAGTATTCAAATACAATTTCACAGAAGATAAGTTTTTATTCAAGAAACATTTTAACAACTCCCCTAATTTATTTCATGACTACATTTTAACAAAACAGGAAGCCAAAGTGTTTCATTTGATTTTTTCAAACTTTCTCTTCTTTGACTTCCTTGCAGATCCTTGAATATGACTGTCCCTCCTCAACATCCAACAGTAGTCGGCCATCATAGTTTCATTCCATCTCTCCTGGTACCTCCTCTCCATTTCCTTAATATCTGGGTGAAAACTTTCACCATAATGTCCCAGGTTTTCTGGAAAGTGGTCGATGTGTGAATGCAGAAAATGCACCTCTACACTCATGTTATAACTCATCTTCTTGAAATTTTCCAACATTGTTTCGACAATGGCCTTGTAATTAGGAACTTTGTTATTGCCTAAGAAGTTTTCAGTAACTGATCGGAAGACGGCGCATGCTTCTATTTCTCTCTCATTCATTGTCTTTTCAAAATCTTCATCCTTCATCAATTTCTTTATTTGAGGAGCAACAAAAATTCCAGCCTTTAATTTGTCTTGTGTAATGAAGGGAAATTTCTTGGAAAGGTACTTGAAGCAGGGCGCATACTGTGGTAAAGCCCTTACAAATTGCTTCATCAAGCCCAATTTTATATGTAGTGGCGGAAGCAATATCTTTATATCTCTATTTTTTTAAGTAAAGTTGTAAAAAAAGCTGTACGCGATAGAAAAAAACTAATAGCAGTTCTGAAATCAGCAGCAAAACCTGAGTCAGAATTACTTATTATTTTTCAGTCATCCGATGTGATGCAGGCTAGTGATAATGAAAGCGGCGTTTGAACCCACATCTTGCAGATTTTCCAGCTGGAAACAGACTGGAGTTCCTGCTGATAGCTGACAATATTCAGTACTCAAATAATAAGTTGAGAATATAATGCTCAAAATGCTGTACTAACAGTTTTACGTCACTTTCAACGATAATAAATGAAATTATTATTATTTTTTTTTTGCAAGACCTTCTGTACCAGAAAGATGAGGTTTCTGAATTTAGACTAGGAATGGAATTTCATCAAAAATTTTAATTATTTCTAACGTGAAATAGGGAAGCAAGTGATAATGTAAAGCAATACTTGTTTACTTTCACTCATTTCACTTTTGTCATTTTAGGTGTTTCACTGTTAGTGTGTATATTAGTGAGAAAGCTAGTTGTTTTTTCTGTAAATTAAAATTAAAATTTTGTATTAAAATATATAAATGTGAAACACTGCAGTATTAGTTAATGTCAATACTATACTTACTTGAATTACATCAGTTTTTACTTTTTAACAAGCGTGCTTGCAGTTAAATTAGTGGAGAAAGAAACTACATTCTTATTTGATCAAGCTCTCTTTTAAACGTTTGGTTTCCCTTCATTACATAATGAAAGGTGAAATGCATCATTGTGTTGTAAATGGGGGCTATGCGTTCTTCTTGATGATATATCAATGTTCCTTCAGCCTTTATAGGATGTAATTTTAGTTGTTTAAGAGGACAATCTGGTATACCAAATGGACTTTCCTTCCTAATCAATCAATTTTAATGAATTTGATCCGTTAAACTGCATCTGCCATAATATATTGTTGGTATACGTTTCATTGCTCTAGATTGGAAAGTTTTGTAATTCAAAATTATTTAATATGTGTTTTGTAAACAATTGGATAGTAACAGAAGGTACACTTTTTGAAATATGGAATTCAAATTTTGGTCTGAATTTTGGTGTGCCAGTTGTTTTATTCCCATGCAATAAACTTGTGCATTTGTTTTGTAAAATATTGCTATTTATTGGAAATACGAGTATTTATATTTCGAAAAAATAAATAAATATATTACTAATAATTACAAAGAAGTAAAAAAAAATCTGATGTGTTACACTCACATGAGTTGATTTACTCTTCTACAAACTATTTTTACAAACGCTTATTCTCCATATGCTTCATGTTAATCGAGATATCGAGATGTTAATCTTATTGCTAATTTTCTTGTAGATGCAAGGGGAATTGGTAGGCTTTAAGCGATAGTCAAATATTTGAAGAGCTGGTTGCTATGTGGAGTATTCCATTCTCTTTGCATTACCAGGACAAAAAAAGTGAATAACAAATTAACATTTGAGAACAAGTATAAGCATTGGAAAATTTAAGGGAATAACAAGCAATATCTTGAAAATGGTTCACTCAACAAAAAATGCATATAACATAAATTGCGTATTTTAACGCGATCTATATTTTTTGTGTAGTAAAATTTTGTCTATCTCTTAGGGTTTACCAGTTATGCAAAAGTCGTTCACAATGAAGAATACTTTTGAAGACATTCCCAGAAAATTCAAGATATGCAATTTATTTGTCATGAAAGTATCTTAAATATATGATATTTTAATCAAAATCGTTATAGCCATTTTTGAGAAAATTAAAATTTTCGATAATCTATGGTGGGGAATTTTTTGAAAACCTTCGTGTCGCATCTCTGGAAGATACTAAACCTAAATACCAAGTTTGGTGTTTATCCGACTGTTCGTTTCTGAGTTATGCTGTTCACACACACAGACGGACAGACACACAGACACACACATGGACATGCTTCCAAAAATACCTTTTTTGGATTCAGTGCACCTCAAAACATGTATTTCCGGTGAAATCTCGGTATGGAATTTTAGGGTGGAATACAATACTTCTCCTACTTACTATACGTAGTAGAGAAAGTAAAAATCAAATGCTTGTATGTATGTGAGTAATCAACAAAACAAGACAGCGTTTTCTTTAACAAGTTATGTTCTACATGTCCTGAAAATTTCAGCCTGACTCTTTAATATTTACGGCAAAAAAGTGTACCTCAAAAAACGAAGATTCCTACTTGGAGAAAACGCTGTTTAAAGCTTGGGAACACAGTTATTGTAGGTATTACTCTTCGCTTACCAAACGACTAGTCACTTAAAGTTTTTGTTTAAAAATTTTTTTTCTCGCTATTTTGGTGTCTTTTTTAAAAAAATAATTTTTATTTATGGACGCTCATTAACTACTATGGTCCTTAGCGTCCCATTCTATATTGGGCGTGAAAGACTGGGAATTTTGCTCAGAGGCCCCTTTATCGAGTTTGAGGTACTTTTACGTGCCGTAAATCTACGACACGGCACTACTGGCTTTACTTTGCTTCCGAAGGAAGCCATGCTAAAATTTTTAAGTCCCAAAAAAAAATCCATCGCCCTCCGTCAGCTGTCTCCTTAAAGAAGCAATTTTCAGTAATAGAATTGACGCTTCTGTCATTGTAACTAGTATTTTTAAACTGACAGCAATTTCCAGAAACGTGCGCGGATTCCTAAGACACAAATTTGTCTAATAAATAATCTTTAATGTCCGATTTAATCCCTCGGTATTCATTAATATATTATTTGGGTGATAATGTTCATTGTTTCACTTCCCGTTCATGCTGCCATAGTGGAAAGATAAATTTTCTGCATTCAGTGCTAGTAACCTAAACCATCTGCGTGTTCTGCCTATTTTATGACATGTATGTGCCTGAACTACATTAAATCCTCTGAATGTTTTTAATTATTATTGCATATCTGAAATATAATAATGTTTGATAGCTGAATATTACCATTTAAATCCTATCTGCTTCTTTACCTACTTTTAATGTGTTAATATTTACATGCGATTAAGTTCGTCTGAATCGACATTACTCTCATTGTTATTGACCGCTATACCAACTACAAGTTAGTGTTTTTAAGAGCAATAATCAGATTTGGCTAATCCAGCACTAGTTCGCCACCAATGAAGGTAATCTTGCTATTGGAGCTCTTAACATAACCCTCTTTCATAGGGAGACGGCTAAAATAATGTATAAATAAGAAAACATAAAGGTGACTTTTCTTATGGAAATGAAATTACTTTATTAGGTCATTGTTAAAACTATTATTTAATATCAGAAAGCAATAAGTGAAACAAATACTAAATAATAAACTAGTACACTTCTTATAGTACTTACATCATACCGATAATGTGCATACTTCAAAATAAAAAAAATATCACAGTAGTGGGGCTTCATATTCGTTAAATAAAATCTCATGTGTTACACTCATTACTTTTTCTAGTCTTGTACAAACTATTTTTACAAACGCTTATTCTCCATATACTTCATGTCAATAGAGATAAATATTTGCAGAAACTATCTCATTGCTAATTTTCTTGTAGGTGCAAGGGGAATATAGTAGGCTTTAAGCGATGGTCAACTCTTTTAAGAGCCGGTTGCTATGTGGAGCGTTCCATTCTCTATGATTGTCCAGGACATAAAAAAAAACGAATAACGAATTCTCATTTGAGAAAAAGTATAGGGTCTTTCAGCAAGAGTGCCCTATCTTTGAACTTAAATAAAACCGTTTCTATAAATGATAGGTGTTTATTTCTTTTTTAATTTGGAACATAATTAATGTCATTATATGTGGAATAGAACATCAGTTAAGTGACCGCTGCGACTTCGTTGGGTTGCGCGTATACAGTTGACCCAATTTTCAATGCCAGAAGAACGTAAATTAGGTCCAACTTCACGAATAACACGCGTGATGTTATTCATAAGATCATTTTCTGTTTCTGGCTTGTTGACATAAACTCGAGATTTAACATAACCCCACAAGAAGTAATCCAACGGCTTTAAATCACATGATCTCGGGGGACAGTTAACATCACCATCACGGGAAATGCTGAATCCTCTGAACTTCTCCTTCAAAAATCGATTGTTTTGAGAGCAGTATGACTGTGGCACCATCTTGCTGGAACCAGATGTTTCTGAGATCCATACCATCCAATTGAAGCCAAAAATAGTCCCTTAGAATAGCCTGGTATCTTTCTCCATTGACAGTTAGAGCTTCTCCGTGTTCATCTTGGAAAAAATATGGACCAATGATTCCACCATACCAAAATCCACACCACACAGTAACCTATTGGGGATGAAGTGGTCGTTCTTGAATCTGCATTGGATTGTGATTGCTCCTATATCGGAAATTTTGGTTGTTAACACAACCATCCATCCAAAAGTGGGCTTCGTCGCTGAAGATGATTTTTTGACAAAAATCAGCTTCCAATTGCTCCATAGCCCAGTCAGCGAATACACGCACAACCTAGTTCTTGAGTTAACACCATTTTTAAGCGTGAAACTTCAAGTCCAGATGCTGAATACGCCAAGTTGTGGTCGGGGAAAGCCCCAATTCTTGAGCTCGACGAGCAATTGATTTGTTTCCGTTCTCGCGTACACTCTCACTCTATGTTTTCGTTGGAGCGCTTACGTCGATTACGTACAGGCGTTTTTTGATCGCTGACGGAACCACTACTTTCAAATTTATCGATCAAACGCCGAATCGTTCTCTCGCAGGAACGATTATGCACACCGTAAACTTCACGCAATACACGGAAGGTTTGGCGAACAGATAATCCATTTTGATAATACATTTTCACAATTTTACGCGTTGCTGAATGCTGTAACGCTCCATGGCTATTTGTCAATAACAACTCTAACCACATGAAAAAAATGACTTCTGTAACTCAATAACAACGGCAGCTATCACATGTTAAAGATAGGACACTCTTGCTGAAAGACCCTATATAAATATTGGAAAATTTAAGCAAATAACAAAGAATATCTCGGAAATCCTTCACTCCACAAAAAGATGTATGTGACATAAACTATGTGGTTTAACAAGCTCTACATATTTTGTTTCGAAAAATTTTGTCTGTCTCTTACGGTTTACCAGTTATGTAAAAGCCATTCAGAATGAAGAGGACTTTTAAGACATGCCCAGAAAATCAGATATACATTTTATTTGTCATGAAAATATCTTAAATTTATGTCTTAACAGAAATTGTTAGAGCCGTTTTTGAGAAAATAATTTTCAAAAAGTGTTCCATATAAAGGGTAGTATGGAGTGGGGAGATATTCTTGAAAATCTTCGTGTCGCATCTTTTAAAGATACTTAATCTAAATACCAAGTTTGGTATTTATTCGAGTTTTCATTTTTGAGCTATGCTGTTCCCACTCACACACACAGACGCACAGGAGTCGGAAAAGTAAAAATCGTCGGTTTTTTGTTCATATCTCTAGTTTTTCCACATTCATACACAATTCGATTACATGCACTAATCACTGATATGCTGTCATTTTTGCTTTGCCATGATAGAAATCGTTGTGTAATTTCTAAAGCACACTTGCGAACACTTGCCTCACATTCTAGAGGTCGCTAGTTCGAATCTCGTTTAAGAACCCAGATAAGGCAGTTTCTCGGGATTTCCCTTGTTCTGAAAAGATGAATATCGGAAAAGTTTAAGCTCTATGTGTCCCGGGTCTATTTGAGCATCATTTCACCTATTGCATTCATCGTTCGATATGATGTGACCTAATCGGTTAAAGAACGCTAAACTAACATTAAAAAACTTTCATCATTTAGGCCTACTTCATCATAGTCATCATCGATATTACCAAATAGAACTGTGAAAGAATAACCTTGCCCGAACGTACGTATAGGCAGCAATAAGCGTTGCGAAAGTATTGTTGCCTCGCCCAACATGCCTATTGTTTTGTGCTGAACCAGCAAGAATATAATATACAGAAACATGCGTAATATATCTTAATACAGCATAGATATAACGTATAAACCAGCAAGTAAATTAATAGTTATATTTTGTACATGGGTACCAGAAAAATGTGGCATATTAGTGTGAAAGCGTTTCACCCAAAAACGTATAACTTAGCTAAATATTAATAAACAAATTTCGGTGCCTAGAAAGTCTTCTTTTTCCAAAACAGCTTTAGACCAGACTACCTGCTCCGAGCTTATGTGGGTGCCAGGACATACAGGTATACCAGGCAATGAGAAAGCAGATGAAGCAGCCAAGATCGGCAGCGAAATCCCATTTTGGGGTCCGGAGCCTGTACTTGGGGTGTCCTACAGACCAGTGAAACAGGCTATGAAGTGCTGGGCTCAAACAGAACACAAGAACTACTGGAACTCCATTGAGGGTTGCAGACATTCCAAGTTGTTTACTACAGACCTGGATAACAGCAGAGCAAAGTACCTGCGCGGGCTTAGTAGAAGAAGGCTTGCATGGGAAACAGGATTCATTATAGGACACTGTGTCCTAAAGTTTAATCTATACAGAATGGGATTGTTTAACAACCCTATTTGTACTAGATGTCTAGAAGGAGATGAGACTGTTACTCATCTGCTATGTGATTGCCCTGCTCTTGCTAATCAAAGAGCAAGTATTTTTGGCAATCACTTTTCAAAGATAGACGAACTATCGAAAGTCTCAGTTAGCAGTCTGGTTAAGTTCATAACGAGCAACAGACTACTTAACTGATGAAAGGGGGGATGCGCACATAGATCTTTAAGGTCGCAGTGCTTGGGCATAAAACCCACCCCGTTTTCAAACTAAAACTACAAAAACTACCAGTTTCGAGGCTAATTCTTAAATTGATTACCCCTTGTTTTTCGTGGTGGATCAATTCCTCTATACCAAATGGTTTATAAAAGAATGCTTGCCTAGGAAACCTTGAACGGTCCATTCGTAATATGTTTTTTTCTATTTTTTTCTGGTATTTTTCTGTTTTCTCGACTATATATTCTTCTAGTAGCTTTCTCTGATATCCAAATTTCTCAGTTTGTCTGTTTTAGTCACCCCTAGTGAAGATCTTGAAAATTTTCATCTGTGCCGCTTCCAATCTTGATTTTTCTCTTTTTTAACACTCATGTTTCACTTGTATACTTTAACACTGACTTTATACTTTCATGTTTTTCCCAAATGTCGTTTAATGTATCCATTTATTTTATTAAATATTTCCTAAAATATATTGCCCTATTTTGCCTAAAAAGTTTAGCGTGTATCTGTACAAACGTAGATGTGAATAACGTAAGTGAGCTTCTACTGTATTAATTTTTTTCTCCAATTATCCAAGTAACTGTGGCCATAACCTTAATTAACACCAGAAGAGGCGGTTTAAATTTTTAAAATGTAGTTGAATGCACGCCACTGGGATCCTGAAACCGAGTCTAGTTATTAATGGCAGGTGCTAATCGCATAATAACTACCACCGCCCTCCAAATGTCGGTCAGTCGCATTCGATTCTGGTGCACGCCGGCCGAAAGGTAAACACATGACATCAGCATTTGGCTTTTGGGGAAATTGATGCGTCAGTTGTTGGAGCTGCAGCTTCAAAACGGAGAGAAGAAAGAGGAGGAGGAGGCGAGGAAAATAATCAAACAGGGTTGTACGTGTGGGTGGTGGGTGGGAAACGTTGAATTATTCATCTGCCGGAGTGAATATACGGCCCACCATCGACAACAATCTGTGAAAGGCAGCAGACAAGAAAATGGCTGACTTACACGTAAGAGCGTTCAGCTTATTCAAAACAGACAAGAGAGATATGACGGAAATGCTTCCCATTGCTGATAGTAGAGACCGACACTGTCCTCCCGGACTCTCCGAAGAACAAACTTATTGCCATTCATATGAAAATCTCTTTCCTAATACTAACCAAAACCTTAATATCAAAGCTCGATCGGAAATCTTAAATAAAACTTATCATGGAGAGGTGAGAAATTCAGAGAAGCAAATCCGCAAACGTATTTACCTTACTCTGCTAATAATGATACTTCAGTAGGTATTAATAATCAACATTAACTGAGAACATAGTTTACAGAGCTTATTTTGATACTATTAGTGAAAATATTTTGTGTTTTGTGTTATAAAAGCATATGTAAGTAAAGAAATTCTCTACTTACTCTTCGAGATAAACTTCCATTATTCGTTTTATTTTATTTATAGTTCCATTTATATCCCATCCTTAACTGCATTGGTCTTATCGGTGGCCTTTCGTTTGGAACACTCATTCATTCTTCCTGACTCTGGGGAGGATAAGGAATAATTTTGGCTAGAGAAAAATTCACAAACCCTAGCAGCGAACCGAACCCGGGACCCCTCGCACAACACGCAGGTGCTCTACCAACTGAGCTACGGGACCAGCCACGTTTTATTCTCCATGTAAGAAGTATACAGTTTGCTAATGCGATAGTCAGCTTTTTAAAAAACGGATCGCTATGCATGATTCTGCAATTTCATGTTGTTTGCACGACGACAAAAAAAAAATATCTGAGTTACATTCACAGGACTTTCTTTATCCTCTATCCTCTATCCTTTATAACTAGGTTTACGAATTCTGCTTACGAAACCGATGTTTCTTCGTACTTCATTTTAATTGCGATAAACCGTTGCATAAATAGCTACCTTAGCATTCGTTATACCTACAAAGGGAACATCGATAGTCAAGTGTATAAGAACAGGACGCTATAGCTCGCCTTAAAATTGCACGCACTTCCATGCAATCGCAAAAAATAACTGAATGTCTACAGTAGTTTAACAGAATTATAAAGCATTGAGCCCTGCGAATCATTAATGACGGATATCTCAGAAATGACTTATGCCACAAAAATATTATTTGAAATAAATTGTGTATTTTAAAGAGATTTACATTTTTGTGTAGCACTTTTCGTCTATCGCTTAACGTTTATCAGTTATACAGGATTGTACAAAATTCCTTCGGAATGAAGAGGACTTCATAGGCTATTTCTTAGAAAATTCAAGATATACATTTAATGTGTTATGTGAATATCTTTAATATATGGTATTTTAATCAAAATTGTTACAGCCATTTTTTATAAAATCAACATTTTTTAAAAATTTTTCCATGTAAAAGCTAATTTTTGGTAGGGGGATTTTGCTAAAGATCTTCGTGTCGCATTTCTGGAAGATACTAAGTTAGGTATTTATCCGACTTTTCGCTTTTGAGTTATGCTGTTCACAGACGGACATGTTTCCAAAAATTTGGATTCAGGGCGCTTCAAAGCATGTATTTTCGGCGAAATCTCGATATCGAATTTTTGGGTGGAATGCGAACCTTCTCTACCAACTATGTACGTAGTAGGGAAAGTAAAATTAGAGTATTGTGTACCTCTTAAGGATGGGCCACCGTAGCTGTCGCTAGCGTGCCGGCAAGGCCCTAGAAAGCCTTACCCCTACCGCCTGCGGGATGGTCACCTGCAGAGGATATGTCCTCCCGATGCACAGGCAGTTAGTAAACGAAACATCCAAGGCTAAGGAGACGAGATGCTATCTTAGTAAGAGGTGTCATGCAGTTAGTGGTAGAGTTCCGCGTTAGCCCTCCGGATAGCAAATGTTAGTACTGTTAGACAACGAGAAGAAGGCGAGCGGGGCCTGAGGGGCAAACGGTTCTGTAACCTTTTATCTGCTCACGTACTGTTGATTGTTTACTACGAACTGTGTTTATGTGTGCAAATGAACCACCCATGCTGCCAGATCTGATACTAGTAGAACAGTAACCGCCGTAATAGGTGCTAACGCATTGGCTCTTGCCATGGGTGAGTACTTGACAACACTGTGTAGTAGTTTATAACCTCCTACATGCTTATCGTATCCACACAGCGAGCGTAAATATGATACGGACGCAGGAAAGTGTTGATGTTACACATTCCTCTCGCTTGCCTTCTTCTCGTGGTCACACAGTACCTGCCGGCCCTGAGTGTTAAGAAGTAAAACATGGAGTTAGTATGGTAGTGAAGGTGAAGCTGAGCTTAAGACTCTTAGCAAAGTAGTTAGAGAATGAGTTAAGACTACGAAGGCTGTTCTCGAAGTACCCGACCTAACAAAGAAAACATAAAAGTTTTTGGGAATAAACATCTTTATTTCTCTACATAATCTCCTTTCAGCTCAATACACTTTTCCCAGCGATGCTCAATCGCTACGATACTCGGCTTATAGTGACAACAGCCGAGTTCTGCAAAATAACCATCAACTGCAAATTCCACCTCTTCATTGTTATCAAATCTTTTACCAGCAAATCATTTCTTCAACTTTGGAAACAGAAAATAATCAGAGGGAGCTAAGTTTGGCGAATAGGGTGCATGATGAAGCAATTTGAACTTTAATTCATTGATTTTGGCCATGGCGATAATGGATGTGTGAACTGGTGCATTGTCTCTTGATGGAACAGAACTTTCTTTTTCGCTAAATGCGGCCGTTTTCACTATTCAAACGCAGAAATAATTTTGCATAATACCCACAAATGAATGCTTGTCCTTTTTGAAGATAATAAATGAAAATTATTCCACGCGCATCCCAAAAACCTGACGCCAGAGACCTGTCTTCGCCTTTTTGGAGCTGATTCTCCCCTTAGAATCCAATGTTTTGACTGTTCCTTCGTCTCAGGTGTGATAGACCCATGTTTCATCCATGGTTATGAGTCGACGCAAAAACTTGCTTTATTGCAGCGAAACATCGCCAAACACTCGACTGAAATATTCTCACGGCGCTGTTTTTATTCTATTGTGAGTAAACGCGGCACCCATCCTGTGCACGGCTTTCTCATGTCCAAATTTTCAGTCAGTACGCGATGTACAGTACTTTTTGAAATGCCTACGAAGTCTGCTAGCTTGCGCACTCAGTCGACGGTCATCCAATTCCATTTTGTGGAGTTTCTTCCCAATTTCTGGCGTGATCACCTCATTTGGTCGACCACCGCGATGTTCGTCTTGGCAACTCGTACGGCCTCACTTAAACTCTGCCACCCAATATTATACTGTTGTAAACGAAGGAACAGACTCCCCCAGAGTATAATCTAGCTCAGCTTTAATAATAGTTGGACTAAGACCTTTCAAATAAAAGTATTGTATCGCATAACGATGGCCAGTTTTATCCATCTTTACAAATTTGCTGAGAGCGTTCACTATTGATGGCTGCCAAATAATTACTGTACAGTATAGCATTGTCAAACTTCAAATTTAAGCTTTATGAGGTTGGTACTTTCCACCATAGGTATTTTTTTGAAACAACAACCGCTATTCTATACGCTAGGTCGGGTACTTCTGGAAGTGCACTCGTATCTACATGTGATATAATGGAATGCAGTGCTGGGGGCAGGTATCTGATGTTGGATGTGAGGTACCTGTGGTTGCAATGTCTGTGGTGGTTGTTGCATGTGTTCCCTTCGCTGGCATGGCCTTGGTGTCTTCAGTACAGTGAACAGCGACGTGTTTGGCTGTGAACAAAGAGTAATTATGGTGTCGGTTGTGGTTCATGAATCTAAACAAATGGTCTTCAGCGTCAATGGAGAACTTTTTGTTGTCAACGGAGCGTTCGAATATGTGGAGAGGAATTTTGTACCTCTGTATTTCAGGGTCGTAGTTACCTAGGTTTGAGATGAGAGAGTTAAACTGTCGCGAGGTTCTAGTGTAGAGGTCGGACGCCAGCTGTATGCAAGCCAATTCATCGTGTAATTTGTACGCCGGTGCTATTCTAAGTGCACCCGTAACGATTCGCAGCATCCTGTTTTGGAAATGTATGAACTGTTTAATATTAAGTAGTGGCCACTTAGCCCTAAATCGGGACTACATAAGTAAGACAGTGAGAGTTTTGTACAGTGTAAGTCCGAGTTTAGGGAAGATATGAGAGCCAGTTTTAAGGAGAGGATAAAGCTTCCGTAATTGCGCCTGCGCCTTGTGTCGGGTTTGTTGAATGTGTGAATTCCAAGTGAGGCCTTGGTTCAATGTGACGCCAAGGTATGTTGATTTTTTTTGGCACAGAAGATGTCTTCAGAAAACAGTTATAGAGTAGGGCGGGCATGGATGGGGTACCTGTGGGAAATGCGCTTAGTGAATATTACAACTTTCGCATTTGGTTTGATTGACTTAGATTCGCCATTTGGAGAGCGAGTCTTCCAAATTGTAGAGGAGGTTTTAAGACTGTTACGTATAAAGGGTGGTTTACCTGATTTAGCAGTCATAGCTGTGTTGTTTGCATACAATTAGAGACTGGGTTTGGGGATTTTTGGTAAGTTGTTCTCTAGCGGGTGTTAAAAAAAGTATTCCACATTTTGAGAGGTGGTAGTGTGGAACAAAATAAGAAAAAGGAAGTCCAGTAAACATGGGTTCTAAAATGCATTTGTTCATCTTCGCTAGTGTGAAACAACATTTCTACTGCAGGCTCTTTGCTATTACGTACGATCTACAGAATGCAGTAAACAAATGAGCACACATTACTCTGTTATTGACCATGGATACAGCATGTAGCAAACATCTATTACTGTTGGTGCTGTAAACCGTATTCACAGTTCTGAATAAGTACAACGCATGTTTGTATTAGTTCCAATGGAATCAGTTTGTTTTTTGGTAAGTTTGTGAAATGCTTTTACATTGTAATTTTATCTTAAAACCTTTGGTATGTGCAAGCCCCGGTAGTGATGTACAAACACTACAGGAAGGTATTATCAATGCCTGCCAGAGCATCCGTGATCAACCTGGAGTCTTTCAGAGTGTGTGATCCCCTAAAGCCGTCGGACAGAAGCATGCCTTACTATGAATGAACACCATATTAAGCACCTCCTTTAGTGATGGTGCACAAGCGCAGGTAGTATGTAACTGCAAGCAGATTATATTAGAAGCTATGCTGTTTCACAGTATCAGAGTATGTGTCCTCATTTATTTACTGCATTCTGTAGATTACGTAATAGCAAAGAGCTTGAAGTAGAAGAGATGATGGTTTCACAGTAGCGAAGATGAACAAGTGCCCGTAACTCCTAAGGTATGCATTTTAGAGCCCATGTTTACTGGAAATTTATTTTATTCCTTTTGTCCATACTACCACATCTCAAAATATGGAGTACCTTTCTTTAACATCCTTTATATTGAAAAGTGTAAGTCCTAGGAGGCTACCATAGGGGACTCCCGCCTGTATTGCGCGAGGTGTAGAAAGCGTGTCGAAGATGACATGATGGCAGGCTGAGGGCAGGCCGAAGTTGTGTTATTCGTTTACCCCCCCCTAAGTAGGATCCGCGTGCCCTTATATACTTCTATGCTAGCGACTTGTTCCGGCGAGCGATGGAAATACCATTGACGCCATCCCATTTATTAGACTGAACTACATAAATTAGCGCCGTTGCGGCGCTCTTGCCTGACGTATGTACATTACTGCCAATGTGGCGAACTTACTAATTTGTAGCAATGCGTCGCTACATACGTCCCCCCCCAGTTCGCGATGTGTAGGTGGTGGTAGTAGGGATGTGCCTCCGCCTCCGGCGCCTGTTCCTCTTCTTCTGCCGGATCTCTGTATGTCGCAAGCTAAGAGCCCTGGGTGCAGGATCATAAGGAGGAGCGCTCTCCTTCCCTGGTAGTGTGAGGTAGCACCAGTGTCTCCGTGCCGCGATGGTGCGCGAAATCAAACACTATTGTATGTTAGTTAAATACCCTCGAAAATGAGTCCCACCCGTGATGGTGCCTCGTAGAAGTGGCGGATTTCCTCTGGCCAGTGGTCGCCGTGGGTGTACAAGGTGAAGTGGCGTATGCTGGCAAAGTCAGCCCTTATATAGGCTAGTCGGAGGGTTGTTGGTGTCTTTCGCCAGGCGGCATGGTTGCTCCGGTGTCATCTGTTGTGCACTGGTGGGAGTTGGCGTGCTTCCCGGTATTCGCGCTGTGGCTTTACGTGTTTAGGTTGCTGCGCCCTCAGGGGTGCTTTCAGCAATTATGTGCGTTGCTTTACATTGGTCAATAGAGACCTTCACGGTGCTTCCATCTTCCATCCGTATGGTCACCGTCTTCCCGTCGTTTGGGATTACTGGGAATGGTTCGCGATATGGTGGGATCAGCTTGTGTCTCCCTACTTCCTGTCGGAGGTAACACGTGTTTGGCTGTACGGAGATCTACGGCATGTAGCCCGTCCTGCTGTCCTGTAGCCTTGCCTGCGTATTCCTTGTGAAAGTATCCCGTGCTGTTAGTGTTGGTACAAAAATGTCCCTTAGTGACCTACTGGAATACTCGCTCGGACGCGCTCTGGTCGTCTGCATGGGCGATTGCCTTACGTAGTCCAATTAGTATAGTTTGCATATTGTGTATCCACGTGGTGTGGTAGGATTATGCCGTCAGTGCCGCCTGTAGCCAGCGGTGCCAACGTTATACTTTCCCACTTGCTTGGGGAGGATAGGCACTGGTGTGCTATTTCTGGATGCCCAACAGGTATGTGAGCTCTGTAAATAGCTCAGCTTCAAATTCTGGCCCTAGTCGGTGCTAAGTCTTGCTGGGACTCCGAAACGGCTAATCTAACGTCTGAGGAAGTTGGTGGCTATTGTGGCGGCGTCCATCCGTTTGAGCGGAATACATTCCGGCAACTAGTTGCTCTGTCGATCACTCTTAGACAGTAGGTGTGTCCCATGGATGGGGGCGGTGGTCCAGATGTACGTGTTCGAATTTGAAGGCTTGCGGGTATGCCTGCAGAGGGGCCTTAGTATGCCTTCGAAGTTTGTTATTGGTGACAGGCTTTGCCCATTTCTTGATGTGTGCTTGTATTGAGAACCAAAAGTATCTATCTATGATGAGCTTTCGGTTGTCCTGGATACCTGAATGGCTTATGCCATGTAACTTCTGGTAGATTGCCCTGCATTGGCGCGGCACGAAAAGCCGATTGCTGTCCGTGCCGGTTTTGCATGCACCCACGACGCCAGTATCTTAAATATATACCGTTATGGTTTGAGCTGTAAGTCTGGATGTCCGTATCAGCAGCCTGTGCCTGGGCTAAGAATTCTGCTGCGGTAAAGTCTAGTGTCTCGATGCGGAATAAGGCGTCCACTACTGCGTTCTTGTCTCATTCGCAGTATTGGATATCCGTAGTGAATTGTGAAGTGTATCCCTGTTACCGGGCCCCCGTCCGGGTCCGTCAGGATGGTAAAGTATCGTCCTTCCACTTGGTCCCGGAAATTCCTTACTACCTCATACATTATCAGTAGTTCCCGATCAAATGTCGAGTAGGGCTTCTGGGGTTTGCTTAATGTTTTAGAAAAAACCCCAGATGTTGGTGGTTCCTTAATGACATTGTTGCAAGACCGTGCTGAGCCATATGTCGCTGGCGTCCATGGGTAGGTATAACGCCGCTTCTCAGCCGGTGTGCTAGAAATATCAAATTTCACCATCAAAATTAGTAGAATTTGAACTTCCTAGTCTCCTTTGAAAAGAAAAGGGTGAGTATAGTGCACCAGCACTAGTACTACCATTATTTGGAAAGCTAGATCCATTGGTGTAAACTGGTAGCAATTCATTAGCAGGATAATTTAAATTTATTATTTCGAGTGACACTTGCTTCAAAACACATTGAGAGGTTTAGGATTTTTTTAAATTCTCCTACTGCGTGTAGTGTTCTATTTTTCTGCAAACTAAATCTAAAGGGTTGATTTTTGTTTGTAAGTTTTGTTTAAAGTATGGCGTTGTAATTTATTTTTGATTTCTTGGGCTTTATTAGAATGCTTTGTTCAGTTTTTAAATTCACTGAACTTCTTTTATGCATTAAGTTTGTTAATTTTCCTCATTTATACCATCTTTTGATAAAAATTTATCAGCAATTAATTTTTAAGGAATAACCAAATATCTTATTAAAACCAAAGTAGATTTAGAATAGCTTTAAAGATTATGTTTATCATAATGCAATTATTTTAACTATCATTAATAATTTTTTAGATAATTCATCATTTGTACCAGAAAATGTCGTTAATATAAACAGCCGTTCAAAGGAAGAATAGAGAAAACCACATGCCTTGAAAGCACATAAAGAAACTACAAAAAAGCTAAGAAACTTAATGACAGTACCAATTTGTAGAACAAACGTCTCCTATATGGGTTAAGTTTACCTTTTACTGTGTGTAAAGTGTGTAGGTGTTTACAGTATTATTTTCAAAAATACAATTAAATCGTAAGTACTATACCTACAAATATAAAATATATATATATATATATATATATATATATATATAACCAAAGACGACATGAAAAGCTAAAACGTTAACTTTTGGGCAAGTTTTACAATATAGTATCCCATTAAGATACAATGAGACTGCAATGCTTAACTTTTTAATTTTAACGCTATTCACATGCAAAACGGCATACTTAATATGAGTAAACAAAGAAATGACTGTGCAAACGCTCGAGCTAAAATAGCTTTGCTTATAACACTATTAAATATTTTTAATTAGCGAAAAACTGCAAATTCTCTAAAACTGTCTTGCGCATTCAGAACTGCCACAAGTGTGACACTGAAATTTTCTAATACTTTAGTAAAGTGAAAATAAATGCAAGGGATTTATTGAACTTGATGTTATTACTTACAGAAAAGTAAATTTTTGTTCATATGGAGTTGTTAGTGTTAAACGTTATCTTGTTTTTCAGTACCAATTAACTTTTTGTAAGAAAATGAATAAGAAATCATAAAATGCATGCTTGAGCCTTTAGATGGCAAGTTTTATATTATGTATGCAAATTTGCAAACAAATCAGTGTAAAACTGAAACTAAGGAATAAATATCATGCGCAAAAACGTGCAACTGAAAAAAAGCGCATACAGAAAGGGTCCAGTGGGGTTAAAAAGGATCGCACGGGTGATTTAAACACATTGCTGGTCTTTTAAAATTGGTGGATCATGAAAAATAATCAGCAAAGTGACTTACAGTTGTCTACAGAATATGTACACTTTATAATCAAAAGTATCCAAACATCCGTCACAAACATACGTTTTACATCTTAGGTGCATTGTGCTGCCACCCACTACCTAGCACTCATTATCCGCGACCTCAGTAGTCACTAGAATTCGTGAAACAACGGAATGGGACACCCCGTGGTACTCACGGACTTCAAACGTGGTCAGGTGATTGGGTGTCACTTATGTCAGAAGTCTGTACGCGAGTTTTCCACACTCCTAAACATCCCTAGGTCCGCTGTTTCTGGTGTGATAGTGAAGTGGAAACGTGAAGGGACATGTACAGCACAAAAGCGTACAGGCCGACCTCGTCTGTTGACTGACAGAGACCGCCGACATTGCAAGAAGGTAGTAAAGAGTAATAGGCAGACATCTATCCAGACCGTCACACATGAATTCCAAACTGCATTATGATCCACTCCAAGTACTGTGCCAGTTAGGCGTGAGGTGAGAAACCTTGGATTCCGTGGTCGAGCGGCTGCTCATAAGCCACACATAACGCAGGAAAATGCCAAACGACGCCTCGCTTGGTGTAAGGAGCGTCAACATTACACGATTAAACACTGGCAGAACGTTGTGTGGAGTGACGAATCACGGTACACAATGTGGCGATCCGATGACAGGGTGTGGGTATGGCGAATACCCGGTGAACATCATCTGCCAGCGTGTGTACTGCCGGCAGTGAAATTCGGAGGAGGTGGTGTAATGGTGTGGTCGTGTTTTCCTGGAGTGGGTTTGTACTCCTTGTTGTTTTGCGTGGCACGATCACAGCGCAGACCTACATTAATATTTTAAGCACCTTCTTGCTTCCCACTGTTGAAGAGCAATTCGGGGATGGCGATTGCATCTTTCAGCACGATCGAGCACCTGTTCATGCTGTACGGGCTGTTGCGGAGTGGTCACACGATGATAATATCCCTGTAATTGATTGGCCTGCACAGAGTCCTGACTTGAATTCTATAGAACACCTTTGGGATGTTTTGGAACACCGACTTCGTGCCAGGCCTCACCAACCTACATCTATACCTCTCCTAAGTTCCGCACTCCGTGAAGGATGGGCTATCATTCCCCCAAGAAATCTTCCAGTACCTGATTGAAAGTATGCCCGCGAGAGTGAACGCTGTCATCAAGGTTAACTGTGGGCCAACACCATATTAACTTCCAGCATTACCGATGGAGGGCGCCACGCACTTGTACGTCATTTTCAGCCAGGTGTCCGGATAGTTTTGATCACGTAGTGTATATGATATAAAATAGAAAATTTTGTCATTTTCACCTAAAGCCTCTATTCGGATTTTTATGGGATGCTGGGACAGTATTACAGCAACAGTTTATTACAGAACATTTACATGCAATTTATTTGCCACGTCAACTTGTGCATAAATAATGATCTGTTTTGGATACAATGGCTTAAGAAGTGAGAGTACTATAACACAGACCTGCAAATATTTTACGGCACGGAATATGTAAGATCATAATGGCCAAATTGCATGCAGTGATTTCGAAAATAATAATAGTTCTGTACGTATCACATACTGTTTTTGAAGAATTTAGTATCAAAAAACAAAATTGTAATAAATTGTCCGCTGATTGACTCACAAAGGTTTTGCTACCCCCGTTAAATATAAAATTAGGTTTAATGAAGCAATTCGTCAAAGCTTTGCGCAAATATAGTCCGTATTTCTAACATCTTATTCAGAAATTTCCAATGTTATCTGACACAAAAGTGAAGGAAGGCACTTTTGACGGCCCACAGGTTTCTAAGCTCATGGAGGACGTTCATTTTAGCAATATAATGACAGACATACAGCTTCAAACTTGTAACTCACTCAATGCAGTTATAAACAAGTTCTTGGATAATGTTGAGGCTGACCAATATAAGCTTAAAATTGCATTTTCTACATTCGCATCTTAAATATTTCCTAAAAACTTGGGCACACTAAGTGAAGAACAGGGAGAGAGATTCCAACAGGCCATAATGGAGATGGAAACAAGGTACCGGGGTTAATGGGACGTCTACATGATGGCGAACTACTGTTGGTGTTTAATTAAAGGTGACTTTCAGCAAGGCCACAAACACAAGTCAACTTAGCGTTCGTTTTCAACAAAGCGGAGGAGAGAATAAAATCATAGCATATGTTTGAAGTTTCCTAGTTCAATAAAAACTGTTGCATCTGTAGAATTGAGATTGTTTCTTAGTTTGCACGATTCATGGGTTTTGAATTGTATTTTAAAAAAATCTGATGTGTTACACTCAAATGACCTTCTCTACTCTTGTACAAACTATTTTTACAAACGTTTATTCTCCATCTACTTCATGTTAATCTAGATATCGAGATGCTAATCTTATTGCTAATTTTCTTGTAGATGCAAGGGGAATTGGTAGGCTTTAAGCGATAGTCAAATATTTTAAGACCTGGTTGCTATGTGGAGTATTCCATTCTCTTTGCATTACCAGGACAAAAAATTGAATAACGAATTCCTATTAGAGAAAAAGTATAAGTATTGGAAAACCTAAGGTAATAACAAGCAATATCTCGAAAATGACTCACTCAAAAAAATTATATGTCATATATTGTGTATTTTAACGCGATCTACATTGTTTGTGTGGTAACATTTTGTCTATCTCTTATGCTTTACCAGTTACGCAAAATTTTTCACAATGAGGAATACTTTTGGAGACATTCCCAGAAAATTCAAGTTACACATTTCATTTGTCATGAAAATATCTTAAACATATGATATTTTAATCAAAATCGTTAAGGCTATTTTTGAGGGAGGATTTTTTTGAAAACCTTTGTGTCGCATTCTGGAAGATAGTGTACCTAAATACCAAGTTTGGTGTTTATCCGACTGTTCGTTTCTGGTTTATGCTGTTCACAGACGGACACACACAGGGACATGTTTCCAAAAATGCCTTTTTGGATTCAGGGGGCCTCAAAACATATATTTCCGGTGAAATCTTCGTATCGAATTTTTGGGTGGAATAAATACTTCCCCTACTTACTATACGTATTAGAGAAAGTAAAAGGTTTTCAGTTCGCATGCTTGTGTAATTCATCAGGAAGGGGAGAGAAATTGGCTAAAATAATATGGAATTTTAATATTATGAAGTGCATATTAATAGCTCTGCCGTCATTTTTAACGTGAAGTATACAAATATTTGATACTCCCTGCTTTTGAAAGCCGGGCTATAATCCCTCAGAGAACTTAGAAGTTAAAGGCTATACAGCCTTCATCATAATTACTCATCTCTCTTGCTTTTGTTTAATCGTTCCTAACGATTTATTCACACGGTTTACACATTCTATGGGCCGCGTCCATTCTTGCTACAGGATTATACCAATTAGTTCTATAATTGTCGACGATTTCTCAATTGCCCGTCGCGCTGCGCTTGTGCATATGTTCCCATTAAGTTTATGATCCTTTTATGTACCTACAGTTAACGCTGTAAGCAATTTAATATCAGCGCCTCGATTTATTTTATCCGACACGCCGTTAAGCTCCCAAGTTTTGAGTAGACATAACGCCGTTGTTTTAAAGGCCATGCGGCCCCCTGTATAAAATATATGCACATTTGTTACATAATATGGCAGAAGATACACCAATAGCTATTTCTTAGGAACGCATTATCCTTCTTTTCTTCCCCCTTTCTTTCCTGCAACATTATAACGTGGATGAAAACCAGCATGCAGGGATTGTTTCTAAATTTCTAAGAACACGTTTACTGTACACGGAGTACAGTAAAACATCCGATGCTTTTGGTTTTCTATAGTGTTTTTCTTTACTAAAGTTATCAGCATCCACTTAATCAGTTCTGTTCCACATCTACTTGGATTTGCTAATATCTTATTGGTTTGAATAAAGTCACCTTTGAGAGGGATGGGAACGGATACATTTTATCTGAATGCCTGCAATGTACTCGTCAGACACTCGTCAATTTTGTCCGTCTCTTATTGGTTTTATGTCAAATGTCTGACCTCAACACTTAATCAATGAACAGCGGTCAATTTCTGCTCAGGAGCGTAGGAAGTCGGGGCTAGGTTGTAAGACAAATATTACACTACGTGATCAAAAGTTTCCGAATACCTGGTTGAAAATGACGTACAAGTTCGTGTCGCTGGAAGTCAATATGGTCTTGGCCCACCCTTAGCCTTGATGACAACGTTCACTCTCGCAGGCATACTTTCAATCAGATGCTGGAAGGTTTCTTGGGGAATGGCAGTCCATTCTTCACGGAGTGCGGAACTGAGGAGAGGTATCGATGTAGGTCGGTGAGGCCTGGCACGAAGTCGGCGCTCCAAAACATCCCAAAGATGTTCTATAGAATTCAAGTCAGGACTCTGTGCAGGCCAGTCCATTACAGGGATGTTATTGTCGTGTAACCACTCCGCCACAGCCCGTACAGTATGAACAGGCGCTCGATCGTGTTGATAGATGCAATCGCCATCCCCCAATTGCTCTTCAACAGTGGGAAGCAAGAAGGTGCTTAAAATATCAATGTAGTGCTGCGCTGTGATCGTGCCACGCAAAATATCAAGGGGTGCAAGCCCCCTAAAACACGACCACACCATACCACCACCACCTCCGAATTTCACTGTTGGCACTACACACGCTGGCAGATGACGTTCACCGGGCATTCGCCATACCCACACCCTGCCATCGGATCGCCACATTGTGTACCGTGATTCGTCACTCCATACAACGTTTTTCCACTGTTCAATCGTGTAATTTTGACGCTCTTTACACCAAGCGAGGCGTCGTTTAGCATTTTCCTGCGTGACGTGTGGCTTATGAGCAGCCGCTCGACCATGGGATCCGAGGTTTCTCACCTCACGCCTAATTCTCATAGTACTTGGAGTGGATCCTGATGCAGTTAGGAATTCCTGTGTGATGGTCTGGATAGATGTATGCCTATTACTCTATCCGACCCTCTTCAAATGTTGGCGGTCTCTGTCAGTCAGCAGACGAGGTCGGCCTGTACGCCATGTGCTGCACATGTCCCTTCACGTTTCCACTTCACTATCACATCAGAAACAGTGGACCTAGGTATGTTTAGGAGTGTGGAAATCTCGCGTACAGACTTCTGACACAAGTGACACCCAATCACCTGACCACGTTCGAAGTCCGTGAGTTCCACGAATCGTCCCATTCTGCTGTTTCACGATGTCTAATGACTACTGAGGTCGCGGAAAATGAGTACCAGGCACTAGGTGGCAGGACTTAAGATGCAAAAGGTATGTTTGTGGGTGTGTCCGAATACTTTTGATCACATAGTGGATGTATAGTGGATGCATGAAATTGCCTTGTAAACAATGTCCTCTCTATTACATATGTTATTATGTTATTTGAAAGGAAAAAGTGTATAGACAACAAAGAGAAAATTACTGCCGTTAATGAGCAAGGTTATAGCGCAGCGAGGGCTACGGAGTATATACAGGAACGGTGTCCAACTGGTGCAAGAAATACCACGAATGTGGTTACTGGATACACAAACCAGGTTGCGTATTTAATTGTATATGCATAATGTAGTCCGCATGACCCCAAAAGCTTCAAAAAACATATCACAACGTGATACAAAGCAAAATTAAAAAACATGTGAATGTAATAATTTATAAAGCTAGATAAAAAGCGATTTATTTTGAACAACTCCTTTTATAAGTTAGAGAATTGTAATTGTTATTATTATTATTATTATTACCTTGTATTAATAATAAATGTTTGCAATCCAACAAGAGACGCACTGATTTTAATTATAAAAATATCACAAACAAGCATGGCATGGAACAGAGTTATACGAAATGAACCACTAAAACGAAAGAAGCATTACAAAAACGTCGCAAAGCATAGCATTTTCTCATTATATGTAAAGGTTAGACTTTATATTCCTTTTGTTGCATAACTATGATAATAACATGTATTTAGGAAAATACAATTCAGCATTAACTATGGAAAGACAGAATGAGAATAAAAAATGTGATAGTTCAGCTTCCAGTACCACTGCTCTGCCGTCTGGACTACGATGTTGATATGATAACATTTCACGTGCCTTCGATTTTCCGGTAAAATACAAGGCATCCTTAACTTCTCTTGAGATAATAATCCCAATATCGCCTTATATACCTATTCATGCTGATTCTACCTTTTCAGCCTATGGAAGAGCAATTAATAAAAATAAATTTATTACGTTTTCTCAACGAATCTAAAAATGCGTGGACCCTAGCCTCTGGTGCACATCCGCCATCACGAAAAAGGCTAAAACTAAGTAAGAGGTGGGGTGGGACCATGTATGGGGAGGAGCTGGTTACTAAGCTCTTACCAATTTAATACACAGTTCATTCTATCGACACTTTTTGGACCTAGGTGCACCGTGTACCAGACAAGCCACAAGCAAAAGCAAAGCGTTTGAAAGTAGTCTGAAACATGCAGAAGAAAATTCATAGAAAACAGTTTAACTAAAATTTGATATAAAATCCCATAATAAACTCTAGATGCGAATACTTACATACTGCATGTTTAGCGACCTTTTATCTAGTGGGTGGGGGAACGCTTCCAAGCAGGTAGGGGCTTAGCTAGTGGAAGGAGGTAGTGCATACTTGGTATCAGGCAAGTGTGCGGTATACTCGTGGTGTGAGCATAACTCGCAGTATGTACACATGTCCGATATATTAATATATGTAATATTTATGATGATACTGATGATTATCTTGTGTTTTGGTTGTTACTCTTAAAGTGTTATTTTTATTTCTTGCCAGGGCTGCTGTAGTTTGCGTTTTTGGGTAGAGCATGTTTAAGTTTTCAGGGTCTGGTACGGGAAGGAAGGTAAGAAGTAACAACACTAACATAAGGTTAATTCAATCAAGATCGCAATGCTTTATTGGCACACGCATTTTCTGCTTTAGTAAGAAGCTACAGAGTTGCTTTAGTTAATTGGAACTGTAGACCGGTCGCAATCAAGTATTTTATAAGTGCTCTATACTTTGTTTTCTTACCCATAACTTGAACTTTTAAATTTGTATCACTTCAACGTTCCCACTACATTATACGATGTACTTATTAACGCCTGCTTCGGAGAGCTTAAATGTATGTTATTCACATCACCGCACTTTATACGCTACTGTCTTTGCCGATGGGAACGTTATAACTTCCCTAAACTTAAACATTTTAAACATATTCTTTCTTGAAATCTCATTGGCTGTCTTCGTTCAGCTTTGAACCTTGTAGAAAACTTACCAGGCTATTATTCGTTGTTTCCAAACATGTGACCTCTCTACAAAAATATGTCGTGTTAGCTTGTCGCATGTTCTCTTTCACAATGTCTCAAGGTCTTGTTTTTGTGACTTTTCCCTATAAGTCATTTTTGCCTATGCCTTAATTCTAACAAAAACATGTTTGTCTGCTTTTACCAAGGGTTCCACAGTTCCAGCTAAAGTCTTGCACATACATAGAACTTATGTCTTAACATCTATTTATATAACAAGTATTTTACATTATAACTTTCATTATTATATATATGGTATATATGACTATAGTTACTGCCCCAAATGAGGAGTAAAGACGGGAGACAGGAAAAGACTGTTGGCTGTTTTCCACTGTACGCGTCACGCGAGACAAGAGTTCAGCTTGCTGTGTACCCCTACCATCTGCTAAAGCTTTACCAGATAGAGAAGCTGTCCCACACCATTTGCTAAAACGTCGCTGAACAGACGGTAGAGCAGGCGTACTTAAGTAGATAATTGATAAATATCTGGTAAGGTTTGTGACTGTCTTAGTGTAGCAGGAGATTGAGGATGGATTTGTAGGTTTTTTCATTTCTGCCTCTCGCTGCAGTCCAGTCTGTTTCATTATTTTACGGTTGTCTCACCCGCGCTTACACTTTTTAAATATTCTACTAAGTATAGGAAGTAGGTGAACTATTGCATTCCACCTAAAAATTCGATGTCAAGTTTTCACCGGAACTATACTTTTGAGGGCCCCTAAATCCTAAAACAGCATTTTTAGAAAATATTCCATGTGTACCTGTGAACAACATAACTCAAAAACGAAGAGTCGAAAAAGTACCCCACGTGGTATTGTTCTTCAGCGTCTTTCAAATATTCGACATGAAGTTTTTCAAGAAAATTCCCCACCCCAACTACCTTTAGGTGGAACATTTTTCGAAATTATTTATTCTTTAAAAATAGCTCCAACGAATTTAATTAAAATATCATACATTTAAGATATTTACATTAAAAATAATATGTATATTCTGAATAACCCATGAAGTCCTCTTCATTCGGAAGGAATTTTGTATAACCTTGTATAACTGGTAAACTTTAAGCGATGAACGAATACATACTACACAAAAAATATTTATATCTCTTTGATACAAAATTTATTTTAAGTAATTTTCTTCGTGGTAGTACTTGGTCACTCCTTTAAAGTTCTGTCAATTCAATTGTTTTTCGCGATAGCATAGAAACAGTATGAAATTTCAAGGCCAGCATATAGCGTCCAGTTCTTAAACACTTGACTATCTCTGTATCTATAATGAAATGTGTAATGCAGATATTTCTGCAAAGGTTTATTTGGATTAAAATGAGTTAGATAAAAAAACAAGCTTTAGTAACAGTAATTTTTATATCCACTAATAAACGATAGGGGGTAGAGAAAGTATTGTGAACGTATCACTTCAGATTTTTGTATTATCGGATAGAGAGAGACAGAGAGCAATGGACTCCTGAAACAAACTCGAGGGATACAGGTCTCTCCAGTATTCAAAAATAATTGTTTATATAGTTAAAGTAACTATAATCTGGTGTTCCAACAGGGAAGAAAACATGAATTAACCACACGTTTCGGTATTATGCATAGTTCGTACTTCGAACCTTGTGGGTCAGAATGAACTGGATACTTGATTTTTTTGACGGTTATTAGTCAGTGTTTTCTTAATTTTTATTTTCCCAAACACGGGTCTTAACGATTTTGATTAAAATACCATATGGTTAAGATATTTGTATGACAAGTGAAACGTGTATCTTGCATTATGTTAAGAGGCTCTTTTTAGCTTCCTACACTACCAGCAGCTCATCTGCTTCTCTCAGTATCGCTTGATTTTCGCACCCTACTTAAGAAAACAAACCAGTCACCCATCTGACGCCATGATATATGCTGAGGGCAAGCTTGCATATTGCAACTCTACGTGCACTTCTCCCCCGAATTTATCTCTACTCTAGGATTTTTCCTGTATTATTATTCATTTTTCCCGGGCTCGTCACCTTTATATAGAACGGACTGCCTTATTCTGCTTCCGGCTGTGTTCAAACACCGGAAATTGTCAAGCTATATTGCAAACACTGAACTGATGCAAACACTGACAACTTTGCCACAGAAGACATACATATTTAATGTACATGCCATGAGATGGGAGCTGATTTCTAGCAAAATAATGAAACACAAGCAGCAACCAAACACAGCAAATCTCATTACTCCTATTGGACAGGCCGTCGAATAATAATGAACTTGCCTCAATACAGCTGCTGCACATTGGTCCTGCAAGTGTTTGCACCATATACCTTGTCTGGAGAGGAGAAAGACAATTTATTTCACCGTCACAAAAATATATCTATTCACAATAATTTTAGTAGAGATTTTATGGATTATTTAAATTAAGGACTACGTTCTTTATGCATTTTAAGTCAATCCTGACAAATCTCTGGAAACAAAAATTATTTTTATTTCTCCCCTTCCCCTTGGTCTCTCTTTTTAGTTTCTATAGTGGGTTAGGGGAAATATGGAAAAGAAGAGGAAATAATGTGAATAATTTCTGTTAAGTTGGCAAGAAAAAAATTTGAGGACATAGAAATACAAAAAATATTCAGTGAGATAACTGACATGAGATCTTTAGACTCCTATATACCAATGAAGGACTCATGGGGAAGGGAAGAGTATATAGAAGTGACAAATAAAGAGGAGCGGGAAGGTATTGCATGGTTGAAAGCAGGTATATGGAGATTAAAAGGCTTAAGGAAAGTTATTTCACAAAACCAATGTCCTGTATGTGGCGGAAAGGAGGTTGTGGAACACATTTTATTTGAATGTAGGGGAACTGAAGTGTGGAGAAAAGAGTATATTAATAAGAAATGGTTTAAAATAGATAGAGCGGCGCCGTGGACGAGTGGTTAGACCGTTCGCCTCCCACCGAGGCGGCCCGGGTTCAATCCCAGGGACCTGCATGTGGGATTTGTGGTGGACGAAGCGGCGTCTGGGCGGGTTTTCTCCGGGTTCTCCGGTTTCCCCCGCCATTCATTTCACCAACTGCTCCATTATACCCTTTCCTTTCATCCATTTCGCCAACATTTCGTTTCATCTACGAAGATTTTAAAAAAATTCCCCAAACTCACCCTAAAAAGGAGTATTTTGGTTGTTTTTTATTTTCTAAAAATATTTCTAACGATTGTGATTAAATTCGATATGTTTAAGACATTTCATGATAACTTAAATTCTATTTTGCATTTTCTGGGAATAGCCTATGAACTGCTTTTCATTCTGAATTACTTTTGTAGAATTGGTAAAACGTAGAAAATAAATAAAATCTTACTACACAAAGATTTATATCTCGTTAAAAGGCATAATTTATATTAAATATTTTTTGTGGAGTTAACTATTTTCCTTGGTTTTACTTTTCAAATGCTTACACTTTTCTCAACTGGTTGTCGGTATTCGTTTTTTACTTTCTCTACTACGTATAGTAAGTAGGGGAAGTATTGCATTCCACCCAAAAATTCGATACCGAGATTTCACCGGAAATACACGTTTTGAGACCTCCTGAATCCAAAAAAAGCATTTTTGGAAACATGTCCGTGTGTGTGTCTGTGTGTGTGTATGTCTGTGTGTGTCTGTCTGTGTGTGTGTGTCTGTGTGTGTGTGTGTGTCTGTGAACAGCATAATTCAAAAACGAACAATCGGATAAGCACCAAACTTGGTATTTAGGTTCAGTATCTTTCAGAGATGCGACACGAAGGTTTTCAAGAAAATCCCCCCAACCCAGACTACCCTTTACATGGAACATTTTTCGAAAATTTTAATTTTCTCAAAAATGACTCTAACGATTTTGATGAAAATATCATATGTTTAGGGTAATGTCATGAGAAATGAAATGTATATCTCGAATTTTCTGGGAATGTCTCCAAAAGTATTCTTCATTGTGAACGACTTTTGCATAACTGGTAAACCATAAGAGATAGACAAAATTGTACTACACAAAAAATGTAGATCGCGTTAAAATACACAACTTATGTCATACACATTTCTTTTGTTGAGTGAACCGTTTTCGAGATATTGCTTGTTATTTCCTTAAATTTTCCAATACTTATACTTTTTCTCAAATGCGTTATTCATTTTTTACTTTCTCTACTACGTATAGTAAGTAGGGGAAGTATTGTATTCCACCCAAAAATTCGATAATACCAAGATTTCACCGGAAATACATGTTTTGAGACCTACTGAATCCAAAACAATCTGAGGTGTTACACTCACATGACTTTCTCTACTCTTGTACAAACTATTTTTACAAACGCTTATTCTCCATATGCTTCATGTTAATGGAGATATCAAAATGTCAATCTTATTGATAATTTTCTTGTAGATGCAAGGGGAATATGGTAGGTTTTAAGCGATAGTCAAATATTTTAACGCTGGTTGCTATGTGGCGCATTTCATTCTCTTTGCATGTCCAGGACATAAAAAAATCTGATGTGTTACACTCACATGAACTTTCTCTACTCTTGTACAATCTATTTTTACAAATGCCTATTCTCCATATGCTTCATATTAATCGAGATATCAAGATGTCAATCTTATTTGTAATTTTCTTGTAGATGCAAGGGGAATATGGTAGCTGTTAAGCGATAGTCAAATATTTTATCGCTGGTTGCTATGTGGCGCATTCCATTCTCTTTGCATGCCCAGGACATAAAAAAATGAATAAGGAATTTGAGAAACAGTATAAGTATTGGAAAATTTAAGGAAATAACAAGCAATATCTCGAAAACGGTTCACTCAACAAAAAGAATGTATATGATATAAGTTGTGTATTTTAACGCGATCTACATTTTTTGTGTAGTAAAATTTTGTCTATCTCTTATGGTTTACCAGTTATCCAAAAGTCGTTCATAATGAAGAATACTTTTGGAGACATTCCCAGAAATTTCGAGATATACATTTCATTTCTCATGACATTATCTTAAACATATGTTATTTTCATCAAAATCGTTAGAGCCATTTTTGAGAAAATTAAAATTTTCGAAAAATGTTCCATGTAAAGCGTAGTCTGGGGTGGGGGGATTGTCTTGAAAATCTTCGTGTCGCATCTCTGGAAGATACTAAACTTAAATACCAAGTTTGGTGTTTATCCGACTGTTAGTTTTTGAGTTATGCTGTTCACAGACACACACACAGACACACACACACACACACACACACACACACACACACACACACACAGAGACACACACATGGACATGTTTCCAAAAATGCTTTTTTTTGGATTCAGGAGGTCTCAAAACATGTATTTCCGGTGAAATCTCGGTATCGAATTTTTGGGTGGAATACAATACTTCCCCTACTTACTATACGTAGTAGAGAAAGTAAAAAGCATTTTTGGAAACATGTCTGTGTGTGTCTGTGTGTGTGTCTGTGTGTCTGTGAACAGCATAACTCAAAAACGAACAGTCGGATAAGCACCAAACTTGGTATTTAGGTTCAGGATCTTCCAGAGATGCGACAAGAAGGTTTTTAAGAAAATCCCCCCACCCCAGACTACCCTTTACATGGAACATTTTTCGAAAATTTTAATGTTCTCAAAAATGGCTCTAACGATTTTGATGAAAATATCATATGTTTAAGATAATGTCATGAGAAATGAAATGTATATCTCGAATTTTCTGGGAATGTCTCCAAAAGTATTCTTCATTGTGAACAACTTTTGCATAACTGGTAAACCATAAGAGATAGACAAAATTTTACTGCACAAAAAATGTAGATCGCGTTAAAATACAAACTTATGTCATATACATTTCTTTTGTTGAGTGAACCGTTTCCGAGATATTGTTTGTTATTTCCTTAAATTTTCCAATACTTATACTTTTTCTCAAATTCGTTATTCATTTTTTTTATGTCCTGGACATGCAAAGAGAATGGAATGCGCCACATAGCAACCAGCGTTAAAATATTTGACTATCGCTTAAAAGCTACCATATTTCCCTTGCATCTACAAGAAAATTACCAATAAGATTGACATCTCGATATCTCGATTAACATGAAGCATATGGAGAATAGGCGTTTGTAAAATTAGATTGTACAAGAGTAGAGAAAGTCATGTGAGTGTAACACATCAGATTTTTTATGTCCTGGACATGCAAAGAGAATGGAATGCATCACATAGCAACCAGCGTTAAAATATTTGACTATTGCTTAAAAGCTACCATATTTTCCTTGCATCTACAAGAAAATTACAAATAAGATTGACATCTCGATATCTCGATTAACATGAAGCATTTGGAGAATAGGCGTTTGTAAAATTAGATTGTACAAGAGTAGGGAAAGTTATGTGAGTGTAACACATCAGATTTTTTTCCTTGTGGCCATATAAAAAGCATAGAATTTTAAAGTTGTCACATAGCGACAGGCTCTTAAAAATGTGACTATCGCTTTATTCTCTGTATTCTACAACAAAATGTGTAAATGTGAATTGAAAGATAATCTAGATTAACAAAAAATACAGAATAGTAATCTTTGTGAGAATAGCTTTAGAAGAGTGAGTAAAAAAATGCGTGTGAAATAACAAATAAGGTTTTGTTTTGTTTTCGAACCTTTGCAAATCAGAAACCTCTTGAGACATTTTACGAGAGAAGTATAAAATATTTCTTGTTTCATTTACTTTTAAGTATTAGTCTCGTGGACATTTTTGTTCAGTAAAGCTATTGCTGGCGATCACTACTCGCTTTCTTCTTAAATTATACTTTGAATTTATTTAGTTTTTGGTATAATGCACAAACATGCCTTCTTTCTCTCATTCAGTTTTCCACGCACTAGCAAGGGAGAAAGATATAAAGATAAATTGTCGCATATTTGTCCAGGCTTTGAACATTTTGGTTGGTCTTTGCCAATGCATTAAACAAAGTACTTTATTTTGAAGAAACGATAGCCAAAATCTACGTTTTCTTCTTGGAAAACCAGTAAGTTTTCATGCGTTGATTAACATGGAAATTTGCAGTGAAGAATATTTGAAATTTTAAACCACAAGGGAGCCTCTCATTTCCTATTGATTGGCAACAGCTTTAAAGCGAACAAATTAGACTGGCGAGATTCTAAAAGCGGCCATCAAATACTTTTATTCATATATCTATCTCAAAATCGTATTTAAATTCAGTCATTGGTCGTTTTTAGGAAAATAAAATGCAACCCATCCTTTTAATATCAGGAAGGAATATTTTTTTAATATCCTTGCCTAACATCTTTAGAAAACCGTAAGGCATTAAACTCGTTACTTTTTACGATTTATACCTTCTGTTGATAAGATATTATATTCCAGTCGTCCTCCATGCTATCCTCTAGTTCCCGAGTTCGCGGGTTGAAACTCGGCGGAGGGCGATGGATATTTTTGGGCGTAAAAATCCTTAGCATAGCTTCCTTCGGAAGGTAAGTAAAGCCGGTGTAGTAGATTTGTGGCACGTAAAAGAACCTCAGGCCTGATAAAGAGGCCTCTGAGCAAAATTACCAGTTTTTCACACGCAATACAGAATAGCAGTTAAAGAGCGTGCATAAATAAAACTCCATTTAATTTAATTGAATATTTGGTATTGCATTCTACCAAAGAATTCGATACCGAGGTTTCACCGAAAACATACCTTCTCAGGCCCTTGAATCCAAAAAGAGCAATTTTAGAAAAATGTGCATGTGAGTGTGTGTGAACAGCATAACTCAAAAACAAAAAGACGGATAAACTCCAAACTTGGCATTTAGGTTAGTACTTCCCAAAGATGCGACACGAATACTTTCAAGATAATCCCCACCCTTTACGTGGAACATTTTTCGATTTTTTTTTATTTTCTAAAAAATGGCTCTAACGATTTTAATTAAAGTATCATATATTAAAGATAGCGGCGCCGTGGCCGAATGGTTAGACCGCTCGCCTCCCACCAAGGCGGCCGGGTTCGATCCCAGATTGTGGGATTTGTGGTGGATGAAGCGGGTTTTCTTCTGGTTCCCCTGCCATTCATTCCACCAATTGGTCCATCGTCACCTTTCCTTTCATCCATTTTGCCTTAATTTCACATCTTCTTCCTCTCACACCTGGCTGGCTACGGGACGACCCTCCGTACCGGAGTCTTCATTCTTTGATTCAATGTCCGTCTGCTCCTCGTCCCTAGGAGCGGTTGTAAGTCCCACATAAGAGAAGGGTAAACTAGCTAAGTAAGTATACTAAAGATATTTACATGAAAATAAAATATATCTTGAATTTTCTGGGAATATCCCGTGAAGTCGTTTTCAATGGAAAGAAAGTTGTGTAACCTTATATAACTGGTAAACGTTAAGCGATAGACGAAAACGTACCGCGCAAAAAATGTTTCTAGATCTCTCCAAAACACACAATTTGTTTCGAATAACCTTTTGTGGCATCAGCCGTTTCCGAGATATCCGTTATTAATGGTTCGAACCGTTCAATACTTAATAAAGTTCTGTCGATTTTCAGCTGTTTCTCGCGATTTCATGGAAAGAGTATGGAGTTTTAAGGTCAGCATATAGCGTCCAGTTCTAACATATTTGACTATCGCTACTCCCTTTGTATCTTAATAAACGTGTAGTGCAGCAAGTTCCGGAAATATTAATCTCCATTATAATTAAGTAGACAAGAAAATGAACTTTCGTAATAATAATTTGTATAGCGACTAATAAACGATAGAGAAGTGGAGAAAGTCATGTGAATGTAACACATCAGATTTTTATTTTTTGAATGGTATTGTTCTGCAAAATACAGGCCTGGCTTGGCCTCATTTTAAATCGAAAAGGAACATTGAGTTTTATTCATCGACGCTCTTTAACTGCTATGATCCTTAGCTTCCCATTCTATATTGGGCGTGAAAGACACAAATTTTGCTCAGAGGCCTCTTTATCAGGCTTGAGGTTCCTTTACGTGCCTTAAATCTACGACACGGGACCACCGGCTTTACTTCCCTTCCGAAAGAAGGCATGCTAAGAATTTTTACGCCCGAAACAAATCCATCGCCCTTCGCCGGATTTGAACCCGCGACCTCGGGAATTAGAGGCTAGCACGGTACCACTACTCCATGGTGACGACTTTTTTAAATCGAATGCTATTCCAATGCGAACGCGAGAATGTGTTGCGGTTTACCACCTAAATGGTAGGTAATTTCAACAGAAACAACTACTCTGAAAATTAATGCACGTTTGTAATGTTTTTTTAAAGCTACATGTAATTCAGGAATTAGAAATGCCATAAACAACTTCTTTTAGTTTACATTAAGCCCTAATCCTAACAGTTGCTTTTAATTGTTTGAGCACGAACTACCTCAGCGGACCTGGTCTGAGCCTATGCAGAATGTCACCATTCATACATCGTTAATTCTGAAAATGCTTTTCGTTGTTTATGACAATAAAGGTTTATTTGCTGTTATTAAAATACTCCCTGTTGTGTATTCAACCGATGTATTCTACTTAGGATATGAAGACTGTAAAGCTAAATTGCGAAAATAGTGTTCAAGGTTCGTTTGTATAAATTTCAGGTTGAAATATAATTGAACACCACTCGAAAAGTGAGATAATAAAAATTCAGGGGCTAGAAGAAAACACAGTCATCTCCCCTATTTTTACTTTCTCTACTATGTATAGTAAGCAGGGGAAGCATTGCATTCCACCCAAAAATTAGATACCGAGATTTCACCGGAAATACATGTTTTGAGGCCTCCTGAATCAAAAAGTAATTTTGGAAAAATGTCCATGTGTGTGTCTTTGAACAGCATAACTCAGAAACGAACAGTCGGATAAACACCAAACTTGGTACTTAGGTTCAGTATCTTCCAGAGATGCCACACGAAGGTTTTCAAGAAAATCTCCCCACCCCAGATTACCCTTTACATGGAACATTTTTCGAAACTTTTAGTTTTCTCAAAAATGGCTCTATAGATTTTGATTAAAATATCATATGTTTAAGATATTTTCATGAAAACTAAATGTATATCTTGAATTTTCTGAGAATGTCTCCAAAAGTATTCTTCATTATGAACGACTTTTGCATAACTGGTAAACCATAAGAGATAGACAAAATTTTACCGCACAAAAATGTAGATCACGTTAAAATACAGAATTTATGTCATATACATTTTTTTTGTTGAGTGAACCATTTTCGAGATATTGCTTGTTATTCCCTTAAATTATTCAATACTTATTTTCTCAAATTGGAATTCGTTATTCATTTTTTTGTCTTAGATATGCAAATAGTATTAATCTGTGGCAAAGGGAATGGTTCTGCACATAGATATTAAGAGATATGTCTATGCTTAAAGGCTACTGTATTTCTATATTACCCTTGCAAATAAAAACCAAAGGGAGCATAGTGCGCCTTAAGCGATAGCCAAATATTTTTAGAACTGGTAGCTATATGTAACATTTAATTCTCTTTGCATGTCAAGAGCATGGAAAAGGAAAAACGAATTCCCAGTTGAGAAAAAGTGTAAGTATTGGAAAGTTCAAAGAAATAACAAGGAATATCTCGAAAATGGTTCATTTTACCTCAACAAATATGTTTATGACATATATTGTGTGTTTTAACAAGATTTAAATTTTTATGTATAAAATTTTGTCTATCACTCGTACTTTATCAGTTATGCAAAGTCGTTCACAATGAAGAGGACTTTAGGGGACATTCTCAGAAAATTCAAGACATACATTTTATTTGCCATAAAAATGTCTTAAACATGTGATACTTTAATCAAAATCGTTAGAGCTGTTTTGAGGAAATAAAAATTTTCGAAAAATGTTCCATGCAAGGAGTGGTTTGGGGTGAGGGGATGTTTTTGAAAATTTTCATGTCGCATCCCTGGAACATACTGAGCCTAAATACCAAGTTTGGTGTTTATTCGAATTTTCGTTTTTGAGTTATGTTTTTCACAGTCACACAAGACATACCCACGGACATGTTTCCAAAAGTTCTTAATTACTTTCTCTACTACGTACAGTAAGTACGGGAAGTATTGTATTCCACCCAAAATTTCGATACCAAGATTTCACAAGAAATACATGTTTTGAGACACACTGAATCCAAAAAAAGAATTTTTGGAAACATGTCCGTGTGTGTGTGTGTGTGTGTGTGTGTGTGTGTGTGTGTGTGTGTGTCTGTCTGTCTGTCTGTGAACAGCATAACTCAGAAACGAACAGTCGGATAAACACCAAACGACTTTTGCATAACTGGTAAACCATAAGAGATAGACAAAATTTTACTGCACAAAAAATGTAGATCGCATTAAAATACACAATTTATGTCATATACATTTTTTGTTGAGTGAAACATTTTAGAGATATTACTTGTTATTCCCTTAAATTTTTCAATACATATTTTCTAAAATTTCGTTATTCATTTTTTTGTCTTGGATATGCAAGGAGTTATAATCTGTAGCAAAGGGAATGGTGCTGCACCTAGCAACCAGCTATTAAGAGATATGTATGTGCTTAAAGGCTATTGTTCTTCTATATTGCCCTTGTAAATATATTTTCCCCTTACATCTACAAGAAAATTAGCAATAAGATAGAGTCTGCAAATGTTTATCTCGATTAACATGAAGTAGATGGAGAATAAGCGTTTGTATAAATAGTTTGTACAAGAGTAGAGAAAGTTATGTGAGTGTAACACATCAGATTTTGTTTATTTGCGAAAACGAGTCAATGTCTTCAAAGTAATGCTTCCACTTAACTCTGAAATTCACGGATATTCGAAAACTTAATGATAAAACTGGTTCATCAAATCAGAAGTAACTCACAGCATTAATGGGGAAAATGAAGCTGCGCAACAAAAATTTAAATCTCCCTTAACGTGCATTAAAGTCCGCAATTCCCCCTCCTAATCAGTAACATGTCTAATATGTCTAGGACATAAAAAAATTGAATAACGAATTCCCATTTGAGAAAAAGTATTGGAAACTTTAAGGGAATAACAAGCAATATCTCGAAAATGGTTCACGCAACAACAAAAATGTATATGACATAAATTGTTTATCTTAACGCGATCTACATTTTTGTGTTGCAAACGTTTGTCTATCTTTTACGGTTTACCAGTTATGCAAAAGTTGTTCACAATGAAGAATACTTTTGGAGACTTCCCAGAAAATTCGAGATATACATTTCATTTGTCATGCAAATATCTTAAACGTATGATATTTTAATCAAAATCGTTAGAGCCATTTTTGAGAAAACTAAAATTTTCGATAAATATTACATGTAAAGGGTGATCTGGGTTGGGGGAATTTTCTTGAAAACCTTCGTGTCGCATCTCTGGAAAATATTGAACCTAAATACCGAGTTTGGTGTTTATCCGACTGTTCGTTTGTGAGTTATGCTTTTCACAGAAACACACACACACACAGACATGTTTCCAAAAATGTTTTTTTCTGGATTCAGGGGGTCTCAAAATATATATATTTCCGGTGAAATCTCGGTATCGAATTTTTGGGTGGACTACAATACTTCCCTTACTTACTATACCTAATAGAGAAAGTAAAAATAAATAACGAATTCCCATTAGAGAAAAATCTGATGTGTTACACTCACATGACTTTCTCATCTCTTGTACAAACTATTTTTTACAAAGGCTTATTCTTCATATGCTTCATGTTAATCGAGATATCGAGATGTTAATCTTATTGCTAATTTTTTATCGATGCAAGGGGAATTGCTAGCCTTTAAGCGATAGTCAAATATTTTAAGAGGTGGTTGCTATGTGGAGTATTCCATTCTCTTTGCATTACCAGGACAAAAAAAGAATAACGAATTGAAGAAAAGTATAAGTATTGGAAAATTTAAGGGTATAACAAGCAATATCTAAAATAGTTCACCCAACCAAAAAAATGTATATGACATAAATTGTATATTTTAATGCGATCTAAAATTTTTGTGTAGTAAAATTTTGTCTGTGTCTTATAATTTACTAGTTATGCAAAAGTCCTTTAGAATGAAGAACACTTTTGGAGACATTCCCGTAAAAATCGAGATATTAATTTCATTTCTCATAGAACTATCTTAAATATATGATATTTTAATCAAAATCGTGTGAGCCATTTTGAAAAAATTAAAATTTTCGAAAAATATCCCTTGTAAAGGGTAATCTGGGATGGGGGATTTTGTTTAAAACCTTCGTGTCGCATCTCTGGAAGATATTGAACCTAAATACCAAGTTTGGTGTTTATCCGACTGTTCGTTTTTGAGTTATGGGGTTCACAGACAGACACACACGGACATGTTTCCAAAAATGCTTTTTTTGGATTCAGGGGGCCTCAAAACATATATTTCTGGTGAAATCTGGGTATGAAATTTTTGGGTGGAATACAATACTTTCCCTACTTACTATACGTAGTAGAGAAAGTTAAATAGGAAACTTTATTTAAATGTACCAAGCACGAACTAGTTCTGTGTTTTTCGTTTGCTGGAAATAATTCCTCCGCTTGAATTTAGGGCTGAAGTGTACAGCAAACTGTTCATTTTGTCCACTAAATGGCCATCATCGCTGTGTAATTATCGAGGTAATTGAATTAATTTATTAGAGAACGTAAAATATTTCGCTGGTCTGTCACTTTGACTGTGTTTTCCACAGTTACGACAGTGAATTAACAGTTGTGAGGGTTATATCTGACACTGCGCTGTAAATCCTGTTTTCATAACATCGACTGCGCGTTTACTGCGTTCATCAGCATATGAGAGCGTTCTTCATGTCCAGAAGGGCACTGAGCTTGAGCTTTAGAGCCTATTGCACATGGCACTGAAGTTGCACTTGTTTGTTTGAATGTCTGTTCGAAAAAGAATGTGCCATAACCTTTTTGCTGGCAGTGTTAAGTTGATCAAGTATGCTACTGCGGTATATAAAGGTGTTCTAAAATAGAAAGGTAACCGAGACTATGTTTTTACTTGTTTATATTATTTACGTTCTATAAGCGAGTTGAGCGACACCCAATATGCCATAATATGCCATTCTGAACGTGCGTGATGCGTGCAACATTTCTGAAGTTACGGTATAGGTTGAATGGTGTTCCTTCCCTGAGTAGTACGGCAATAACTTTCCGTGACCATTTTCAGAGACCTGTACCTCCAAAGAAGACTATACATTCTATGGTGAGAATATTATGGCAAGCATATTCCGTGGATAACATAGTCTTGAATCACGTTCTTATGCTGAATTCAGAAATAACTTCCGTGTTTTTCTATCACGTCAGGTTTTTACACAAAATAAGCAGTAATGTTTTGACAATTTTACTAATGAGCGCAGAAAAGTATTCAAATACCATTTCACAAAAGGTAAGTTTTTATACAAGAAACATTTTAAGAATACTCTCAAGTTCTCTCCTAACTTATTTCATGACTACATTTTAACAAAACAAGAAGCCAAAGTGTTTCATTTAATTTTTTTCAAACTTTCTCTTCTTTGACTTCCTTGCACATCCTTGAAGATGACTGTCCCTCCTCAACATCCAACAGTAGTCGGCCATCATAGTTTCATTCCATCTCCCCTGGTACCTCCTCTCCATTTCCTTAATATCTTGGGGAAAACATTCACCTTGCTCTTCACTATAATGTCCCAGATTTTATTGAAAGTAGTCGATATGTAAATGCAGAAAATGCACCTTTATCACTCATGTTACAACCCATCTTCTTGAAATTTTCCAACATTGTTTCGACAATGGCCTTGTAATTAGGATCTTTGTTATTACCTAAGAAGTTTTCAGTAACTGATCGGATGGCGATCCATGCTTCTATTTCTCTCTCTTTCATTGTCTTCACAAAATCTTCATCCTTCATCAATTTTTTTTATTTGATGACCAACAAATATTCCAGCCTTTAATTTGTCTTGTGTAATGAAGGGAGACTTCTAGGAAAGGTACTTGAAGCAGGGTCCATTTGTGGTAGAGCCCTTACAAATTGCTTCATCAAGCCCAATTTTATGTGTAGTGGTGGAAGCAATATCTTTATATGTCTATATTTTTGAAGTGAAATTGTGAAAAAACTGTACGTGATAGAAAAAAAACCTAAAAGCAGTTCTGAAATCAGCTTAAAAAGTGAGTCAGAATCACTTTTAGGTTTCAGTCATCCAATATCTAGACTAGTGTAATTATAACATGGGACACTCAGAAAGACTCCACACCACCAGAGGAGCAAGAATATTGGTCGCATGGTGGATGAAGCTCTGCAGTCACCGGAGAAGAGTTTGCGGCGAATGTCTAATGAATTGCATTTGCCAATCACAAATCTGTTATGCATGGTGAAGGAACTTACTGCCCGCTTATACCGCATACAAGTGATACACCAGTTAACGCCTTCAGATGATCGCCAACGATAAGGTGATAATCAGGCCAGTTCACGGACAAATTCATCCTTCGTCCGTGTACTGGCCTGCTCTAGAAGGATAAACACATATGGACAACCGGTGATGGCCAGATAAGCGCCATGTGCTCTTGAGCAGGCACGTTAATAAATAAAACGTTCGTTTTATTGGGTGGCAGCAGCCTAACGAGTACCTGCAGAAACTCCCGACATTCTGCAAAGGTCGCTGTATGGGCAGCAACATTCAGCCATGGTGTCATTGATCTATATTTCATCGAAAACAAGAATCACGAGATGAACATTTACCTGGAGATCATCATCCGATTACATGCTGGTATACAGACTTGTTATCAGGCTAATGGTATCGATTTTGCGCTACAAGTCTTCCAAGAAGACGGGATCATACCGCACATTTGTCGTGGTAAGCTACCGTTCTCCCAGGAATTCTTCCCCGATAGATTCGCCTCAAGGGAATCTGCCTTTCCCTATCCTCCGAAAATCCCGGACCTCATGATATGTGACGTGTTTCTTCGGGACGCGTTAAAGGAACAGTGTTTTTACCCGCACCCGTACCTTCCTAACCTGGAGACATAAATTGAGTCTATAATAGGGAGTATAACTCCATGCTTGTACGCATTGTTGACCACATGTATTGGATAATTACGCCATGTAGAGCATATTGTTGTGTAAGGACACATTTTCACACACTCAGCTCCGAGATGGCGAAGAAGAAGGTTCGTTCAGTCGCCGCTCCTGCTAAGGCAGGAATCTCTTCGTCTCCTACGGCACCCGCCGAGGAGAACTCGCGGCAGCCGCCGCAACCCGGAGCAACTTATGCTCGACCGCCGTTTACCCGCGACTGCCTCCGCTGTTGCCACCACTCTCGCCGCCAATCCTGGGAAGCATCCAGCCTGCGCAGATCCAGCCTATACTTCATGGAAGGTACAGCGCTGTTATTCGAGGAGTCCCGAGGGACCCGCCAGTCAGGTTCCTACCAGCGCAGCTCACCAGCAGTGGCCACTCGAAACTTCGGAGCTCAGGGAGCCACTTCGCTCGTGAGGATCGAGTTCGCCGACCCTGGCGACTATGAATCTGCCTTGAGAGCGGGCCTGCCCTTATTAGGGCGGTGCTTACGCATCGCGGCCAGCCGAGTAGAACGCCATGTCCCCTGCAGGCGCTGCTGTGCCTATGGGCACGAGGAGACGACCTGCTGAGCACGACCAAGGTGTCACTACTGTGGTTTACCACCTCATCGTGTACTCAGCATGACCTGCGCCGCCGCCGCTAATGTGCAACCTGTGGAGGGTCAATGCACTTCACCGGCCAAGCGCTCTGCCCCCTGCATCTTCACCTGAAGGCACCGCTGAAGCCACCAGCAGCTACACCGCAGCCAGTGACAGTTCCACAGCTGCCGACACCAGCACCATCACCAGCGCCGATCATCGAAGAATTCCAGGGCCTACGTGACACCGTTCAGGATCTCCACGCGGAGTTCCTGAACATAACGATGAAGCTGACAGTCCTGGAGGAACTCATCAGGGATCTTCAAACCACATCAGCTGCTCAACAGGTTTACCTGGCTGGGCAATTCGACAGCACTTCATGCAGACTGAAAGCCATCCGAGTCTCCTCTCTTGGTCCCAAACTGAAGACTAACCCCGAGAGAATCGCGAACTTTTTGCAGCAATGCAAGGAGTTTAACCAGCAACAGCAGCAGCATCATCAATACCATCCTCAATCCTAACTTCCATTCTCTTCCAAACCCTCGCCATTCCCACTAGTGTTGCAGTCAGGTTTCATGGCTGCAACCTAGTAACTACCTTTAACCGCTCCCGCCCAGAGGGCGGCAGTCAACAGCCTTCACGTACTAACGCGGGTGCTATGCGGGACAGCACAAAGCCACGTTTATTCCACTTTTCCTTCTTCCATTTTTCCTTCCGGTGGAGGGGTTTTTAGTGCGTATAACGAGTATTGGCGATTCCCACACTCTCAGTCCCAACTCCCACCGCGGCTGAGGTTAGTGATTAAATCATATTCTCCTCCACTCAAAAAAAAAGTCTAAGGAACGCCAGAAGATCAAAACGAGTTTCGGTTACGTTTTTTTGGAACACTCTGTTCAAGAATCGATTCACGCGTTAGTTAATACTTTTCAGTTTTTGACTGGAAGAAAACGTGAGAACTTTGGTTCCGGCTAATCTGATTATTCTGGTTTTCGTAACCGCACAAATGAGATAACTGTAGACAGCTATAAAACTAAGATTAATACAACAGAAGTAAACTTCAGCAAACTACTTCCAACATATATCTGCATGCTAAAGATGCCATGATATAACCTTAGGAAAAATATATATGACATATTCACACCTTCTCTAACCACTATCGTTTATTACTATCTCTCTTCTGTAAATTAGTCTTACAAAATATTTTTCTTTCTATTTCGTATTAACTGAGAAAGCGTTTGTAGAAATGGTATCATTACACATTTCGTTGTAGGCACAAAGGGAATATACGAGGCTGAAGCGATTGTCAGATCGCTATATTATACTGGATTTGAAATTCTATTCTGTTTTTATGGCATCACGGAAAATAGCTGAATGGTGACTTATGCATTTCCAAAACGGTATAAAGTAGTAGGAAAATTAAAAAAAATAACAGCTAATATCGCGGTTATTCCAACAAAAAGAATTATAAGTTGTGTGTTTTAAGATCTACATATTTGTAGGATTTTGCCTATCTCTTATGGTTTATACAAATTTTCACCAAAGTTGTTAAAAATAAAGGAGATTTCATAGGTTATTCTCAGGAAATCCAAGACATTGCTGCAGCGTTCTGATCTCCGGCCACTTCTGCGCAGTGGTTGATGATTTCTCCATTCCTAATAAATCGCCTATCTACCTATTCTCGTTAATCTGAGGCAGAATGTTTAACACTTAAATGATTTCAGTCTAATTATATAATATAAAATATAATAACAGCTCACCTGAAAGCAATCTGTGTATAAATAACATATAAAATGTATGTAACAGTCATAGTATTAATGTTTATATTATTATGTACATGTATAATAATGTTATGTGAATGTATTAAATAATTTAACAATGTTGGAGATGTGAGAAAATAGATCAAAAGTTTCTAACAATGAGGTAACCTTGATGCAATAATGAATTGGAAAGTTTAATAATTCTACTAGTAATTCTTGGAAACAATAAAGTAATACTTTTAAAACAGTTTATAAATAGCCAATCAACAGCTAGAAAGGCTAAAAGTTAAATAAAAGTATTCTATTGGAGTAGCATTAGCCAATCAGAGACTTGAAATAGATGAAATTTGCAAATTCAGGCGGTAGAAGGCAGTTGCAAGTAGACAGCGTTCCTAACCTGACGCGAGACGCGTCCTCGAGAAGTTTAATGCGTATTTAGTTTGAGACGAAAATTCATTATGACGAGTATATTATAAGGTTTACGTGTTTAAAAGTGTAATTAATAAATAATCTCACAGCTCTCTATATCAGTGAAGTGTTATTTAATCGTGTCAGGGATTAATAAAAGGAGTGAAGTAAAAATTATAATTTGTGTAAGCCCTCATTCTTTAGCCATATCACACCCTGTAAAGAAATACATGTTTCTACAAATTAATACTGACGCAGCCGAGGCAAACATATATATTTAAAGAAAACATTAAAACACAAAGTTAATTCCTAAACATTGGGGCGGAGGCTACCGGAAAGTGAACGTTGGGGCGAAGGCTACCGGAAACTTTGTACCATATGTGGTCTAACAATACAACCCTCCTAAAATACACCTACTTCAAATTGGCACCTAACCGTGGTACTAATAACGTAAAGGCTACAAGCTTCCTTAAAATCTTAAGGCTTTCGTAGGCGAGGCAAAATTAATATATAGTGCTTTTCCCTTAAAAATATGATTTATTACCAAATGAAATACTTATGGGTGGCTAGCATTTCCCATCTATGCTGCTTGTAACAATTTTCACCACTTTTATAGATATAGTAATTTAGGAGCCTAATGTAGCTGCACACGCTTTCCCATCCCATATGCGCACACGTGCATCCGTCGTCTTCCATCTCGCGGAATATCAAGTAAGAGAGAAATAAGAGTCTGGGACCTGCTTCTCCTTTTATACAGAAACCTAGTGACGCTCAACTTCGCGCCTTAAAATGTAACAATATTTGTAATTAGTCCTCGGACTGCGTTACTCTACCATGTATGAAAATATTCTATTCCAAAACTCTTCCCACACGCGTCCCAGTGACGCGTCAGGAAAAACCCAATGTCTCTGTCTCTTTCATTTCTGTATCTACTTCTTTCTATTTCTCGTTATTCATCCAAGTCCTATGCTCATTAGCTTGGAGAAAGTGGTGGAGTTCTTCCTGGAATTAGCTAGCTCGCCCGTCCCTTAATTATTTAAGTTACAATCTGCTTTGTACATCTCTTGGCTGCTAAATCTTCTAAGATCTTTAAAATGACTTTCTTGCTGAATTATATATGTACCATTCTTATTTGATATTGGTTTATATATATATATGTGTGTGTAATGTATATATGTATTTTATTAGTCATACGGATATATTAAACATAACACACTTATTGAAAATTCTCAGTCATTAAACAAAAAAACAAAAAAGAGATATTTTCCATGCCAGAAGTAGTTTGGGTTTGGGATTTTTTTATGTTTGTTTTGCATCCTTGGAAAATGCTGAACTTGTGTATATACCTACTAACTTTGGTATGCATCCGAATTTTCCGCTTTTGAGTTACACACACATATACAGACACACACGGACCTATATCTAAAGATTCTTTTTTGAATTCAGGTCATCTCAAAACGTGTATTTCCGTGAAATCTTAATATCGAATTTTTGGAGGTACTGCAATACATCCTCTACCTACTGTAACTAGAGAACATAATAAGAGCAACATTGTAGTGAAATAAAACAAAGTCTGCCCTTTGATATCATTGGATGCGCAACTTGTAATGGTAACTACGAGGGCTGTCCAGAAAGTAAGCTCCGTTTATACATAGCATGAGCAGCAGTGGGAGTAGCGCCGCCATTTTCACATCAACGTGTGCAGTGGCTCAGTACGCTTCTAGTTCTGCAACGTGGAGCATCGTACTGTTTGCGTGTTTGTTAGTAATAACCTAACAACATGAGCGCTGAAATAACAATCCCGCCAAGTGTGAAGTGTGAAAAGTCTAACAAGAACAATCCAAAATAAGCGTTGTGGTCTTCTGGCATTTGGTGTTGTGTTTTTGCATAACAACGCTCGCCCTTACACAGCAAACAACACAAATGAAATATGCCCAAGTTCAAGTTTTGATCATTCACCGTATAGCACGCACTAGAGCCCTAGCGACTTCCATCTGTTCCCGTACATGGAAAAATTACCTTGCAGCTCAGCGCTTTGGCAGTGAGAAGAGCTTCTTCAAAACGCCTTGACAGTTTGGCTTAGTTCACAGGCGGCAGAATTTTATGCAGAGTGCATTTCAAAGACTGTGAAAAGGATGACAAATGCTTGAATCTCTTTGGAGACTATGTAGGAAAGTCATCTGGTGCACCTCCTGTAGCTATAAAACTACCACTTGAGGTCCTTCCAATCGTTCACATGGGTCAGCTTCAACTTTGGTTCAGTTGTGCAACTCAGTCGACTTTGAAATCTCTAGAAGAAGAGGGGACCTTTAATTCCCGAAACGATCGTCGAGAATTTTGTTACCATCATGATCTAAGGGAAGGCTCTTAATATTTCGACTCTTTTATTTTTTAATAAGTGCATTGCTCATCAAGCTGAAAGACAGCATAAATTTTTAAGGTGGTGCTACAAACCTCAGAAAAAGTACAAAACATTTAGAGTTCAAGTGGAGGAAAACGAAATCAAATAGAAAGGTTCTAATAGAAAAGCACGACACACACTATGTGATCAAAAGTATCCGGACACCCCACAAACATACGTTTTTAATCTTAGGTGCATTCTGCTGCCACCTACTACCTGGTACTCATTATCCGCGACCTCAGTAGTCATTAGACATCGTCAAACAGTAGAATGAGACGCTCCGCGGAACTCGCGGACTTCAAACGTGGTCAGGTGATTGGGTGTCACTTGTGTCAGAAGTCGTACGCGAGATTTCCACACTCCTAAACACCCCTATGTCCACTGATTCTGATGTGATAGTGAAGTGGAAACATGAAGGGACATGTACAGCACAAAAGCGTACAGGCCGACCTCGTCTGTTGAATGAGAGAGACCGCCGACACTTGAAGAGGGTCGTAGAGAGTAATAGGCAGACATCTATCCAGAACAATACAGGAATTCCAAACTGCATCAGGATCCACTCCAAGTACTATGACAGGCGTGAGGCGAGAAACATTGGATACCATGGTCGAGCGGCTGCTCATAAGCCACACATCACGCAGGAAAATGTCAAACGACGCCTCTTTTGGTGTAAGGAGCGTCAACATGACACGATTGAACAGTGGCAAAACGTTGTGTGGAGTGACGAATCACGGTACACAATGTGGCGTTCCGATGGCAGGATTTGGGTATGGCGAATGCCCGGTGAACGTCATCTGACAGTGTGTATAGTGCCAATAGTGAAATTCGGAGGTGGTGGTGTTATGGTGTAGTCTTGTTTTTCCTGGAGGGGGCTTGCACCCCTTGTTTTTTTTTTGCGTGGCACGCTCACAGCGCAGATCTACATTCATACTATTTTAAGCATCTTCTTGCTTCCCACTACTGAAGAGCAATTCAGAGATGGCGATTGCATCTTTCAACACTATCGAGCACCTTTTCATACTGCACGGGCTGTGGCGGACTGGTTGCACGACAATAACATCCCTGTAATGGACTGACCTGCACAGTGTCCTGACTTGAATCCTATAGAACACCTTTGGGATGTTTTGAAACGCCGACTTCGTGCCAGGCCCCACCGACCTACATCGATACCTCTCCTCAGTTCCGCATTCCGTGAAGAATGAGCTGCCATTCCCCAAGAAATCTTCTAGCACCTAATTGAAAGTATGCCTGCGAGACTGAATGCTGTCATCAATGCTAAGGGTGGGCCAACACCATATTGACTTTCAGTATTACCGATGGAGGGCGCCACGAACTTGTACGTCATTTTCAGCCAGGTGTCCGGATACTTTTTATCACGTAGTGTACGATCTCAGCTGCCAGATTACCTTACTCAGAGGTACAAATTAGAGGGATAAACTACAGTGTATGATACACAGCAGTCACACCACACCTAAAAGTTGGAGTGACAATAGCGAATTACGTTTGCAGGCAGCTATTGCCAAAGGACAATTACTAATTATCGTTCATGCTGTTGGAAAAATCGGCTTTCTTCCAAATGCCTTTATGTTGCCAAATGCGCTTGTACAAGTCGCAAGAAAAACAGGAGATTTTCATCAAGAAATGGATACAGAAAATTACATAAAGTGAATCAACACCATGTTGATACTTAATATGCCTGCTGGATCTGTTCTGGTTATCGACAATACTTCTTACCATAACACTCAAATTGACAAACCACCTACCTACCTGATGATTGACAGGTTTTTATATTAAGCGCTTTTTACAGCGGTGGATTTAAATATACTGCTATAAGTTTATCAGTGCAGCGCATTGTAGTGCAGTGCATAACCGGTGTGTACAGTGACAATGACTGTCCCACGCACTCCTGCAGCGTGCAGACGACCGGTCACCTCCTGATCTGGTAAGTAACTCGCTTCATAGCTGTCATTAAGATTTTCATATGTCTAGAACTGTTGCGCCAATTACAAAAGAGAACATGTTTATATTTTAAAGCTAGTTTATCATCCCTGTTCCTTGTGAAACAAGCTAGTGGGCTAAGCCTTGCGGCTACCAACAGACCATAAGGTATTTAGTGGACTCCGTGTCTCTGAATCAATGCCAGCCATTTGTTCGCCCTGATGGCGAAGTGATGACGCATTTAAATCGAGACTCAGCATTACGCTGATAGTTATTCGCTCGTTTTGAAAAGGGCGAAGTGGTGCGATGGGATTTTAAAGCATAACAATCGTCGATGGCTATCCGCGATAAAGCCTAACATGTTACACGTATCATTGAATACTGATTGCCCGCCTCGGTTGTCTGCAAATCATATCGCTTTGTGCAGAGTTGGACTGTTCGCAGTCAGCGTCGGACTAGCGATAATTTAGGGACTTCCACCAACTAAACACCCCTTCTCTCATTACAAACAAAACAAAAAATATGTTACTTTCTCTACTACATAGAATAAGTAGAGGAAGTATTGCATTCCACTTAAAAATTCAATACCGGGATTTCACCGGAAATACATGTTTTAAGGCAACTTGAATCCAAAAAAAATCCTTTTTGAAAAAAAGGCCCGTGTGTGACAGTGTGCCTGTGAACAACATAACTCAAAAATAAACTGTCGGATAAATACCAAACTTGGTATATAGGTTCAGTGTCTTTCAGAGCTACAACACGATTTTCAAGAACATCCTCCACACCAGGCTTCCTTTCTATGGAACATTTTTCGAAAATTTTGATTTTCTCAAATATGACCAACGATGTTGATTAAAATATCATATATGTAATATATTTTCATGACAAAGAAATTGTTTATCTTGAATTTTCTGGGAATGTCCCGAATAGTCCTGTTCACTCTGAATGACTGCATAACTGGTAAACCATAAGAGATAGACAAAATGTTTCTACACAACAAATGTAAATCTTGTTAAAACAATCAATTTATGTCATATGCATTTTTTTTAAGTGAACCATTTCCGAGATATTCTTTGTTAATTGTTTCAATTTTCCAATACTTAATACCTATCCTCAAATGGGAATTCGTTATTCGTTTTTACTTTCTCCACTACGTATAGTAAGTAGGGGAAGTATTGCATGCCACCCAAAAATTCGATACCTAGATTTCCAGGAAATGCATGTTTTGAGGCCTCCTGAATCCAAAAAAATGTATTTTTGGAAACATGTCCGTATGTTTGTCTGTGAACAGCATAACTCAGAAACGAACAGTCGGATAAACACCAAACTTGGTATTTAGGTTTAATATCTTCCAGAGATGCGACACGAAGGTTTTCAAGAAAATCTCCCCACAACAGATTACCCTTTACATAGAACATTTTTCGAAAATTTTAATTTTCTCAAAAATGGTTCTAATGGCTTTGATTAAAATATCATATATTTATAATACTTTTATGATAAATAAAATGTATATATTGAATTTTCTGGGAATGTCTTCAAAAGTATTCTTCATTGTGAAATACTTTTGCATAACTGCTAAACCACAAGAGATAGACAAAATGTTCTATACAAAAAATGTAGATCGCGTTAAAATATAGAATTTAAGTCATATACATTTGTTTTGTTGAGTGAACAATTTTCGAGATATTGCTTGTTATTCCCTTAAACGTTCCAATACTTATACTTTTTCTCAAATGGGAATTCGTTATTCATTTTTTTTCTTGTCCTGGTAATGCAAATAGAATGGAATACTCCACATAGCAACCAGCTCCTAAAATATTTGACTATCGCTTAAAGCCTACCAATTCCCCTAGCATCTACAAGAAAATTAGCAATAAGATTAACATCTCGATTAACATGAAGCATATGGAGAATAAGCGTTTGTAAAAATAGTTTGTACAAGAGTAGAGAAAGTCATGTGAGTGTAACACGTCAGATTTTTCTATAAGCATTAGGAAATAAGGTTGTGTAATATTTACATGAAGGGAGGAGGAGGAGGATAATGAAACGCTGAGTGGCCTCAAAGAAAACCGTTTGTATCATCTTGGAGCCCTTTGTGCCCCTTATTCTGGGTATTTAATCAAATCCAATAGTCCCGAACCACGTCTTTGATATCTGCCCTTCTTATATCCTCAGGTTTGAAGAAAAAGGAGCTTAAGGATACATATCTATGCATGGCAAAGCCTTCGCACGCGCACAGTTTAACGTGGGAGGTTGCAAATTCCCTCCCACACTTCCTGCATAAAGGGTCTTGTATAAGACGCATATTACGTAAACGCCTGCGCAGTGTGTTGCCCATAAGATAGCCAACTACCCCTTTGAGCATAGACTCATCATCAACACTCATAGGACATTCTCTGCCCATCACCACTTAATGGCTATCTACAGATTTGATTGTGTATTTTAGACTAGTCCGTGCATACCCTGGTATCTTATATCAAACTTGAAAACTCAATGCCAGGCCAAAACTCGAACCACGAAGTTCTGTCGTTCAAATTCCGAACTTTGAATTGAACTTATCAAGATTCAGTTACCTTGAAATGGGCAAAAAATCACATTTTTTTTTGTTTTAAGTACTAATAAAATCTTTATTATTTCCAGTTTTAGAAAATGTATATTTTTGGGGAGTTAAGAGGTTTTGTAAGACATTTAAATGCAATTTATACGCTAGTCTGCGTTCCTTTAAAGCTGTTACGCAACGCCCCTTTTAGAGCATTTGTGTATCTTTCAACAACGAACGACGATATCATGCCCAGCGAGCAGTTCTGCAATTAAAAAAAGAGGCCAGGGCCAAGAGAAGGCAATCACAAAATCTGAAGCAATCCAGTAATGAAGGTGCAGATGATTATGACCCTGGAATGTACTAAAGTGTGTCAGAATTTTAATGTTCAAACTTTAAATTCAGTTTCTCAAAACAACATTTTGGATACGTATGTACCTTTTTCTCAGAAAGTATGAGAGGTAGAGAGATGAAATTTTCAGTACATGTATAAAACAGTTAGTTAAACGTTATGAACCACAATCGTAGTTTTATAATGCATATTAGTGATATTAAGAAAGCAAAACGTTGCTAAATTTCCATGTTTTTAATTTTTCCACTTTGCAAATAACTTTTTTTTTAAATTTCTAGTGAGTGATATACATAACTAAATAATTGAGGTTCAGAAGATAGCTGATTATACTGAGAACAAGCATACAAAACTGTGATTCTGTATTGCAAGTAGTATCAGAGAAAAAGGTACATGAATTCACATGCTGTAAGAGTAAATTTTATTATTTTTCTGCTGAATGAAATAATTTTTACGCATAAACTACATAAACTATCAATACACACAACCACTTGAAATAATTATCATAATTCATAGAATAATTCATAAAAATTTCAGGAAAAACCATTGAGAGAACTAATTTAACATGCTTACGGTGTAATTTGCATGTGTTCAGACTACCTTGTTCCCTTAACAATCTGCAGATTATTTGCATAAAAGTTTGTTTTGAAATTCATTTTAATGTTAATTGCAGCAACTTACAAATGGTTTCACTTTGTAAAATACATTAGCGAAGTAGCGACACGACTATATGGTTTTGAACATATGTTAGGGTAACCTTTTAGAGTTGTAAACGTAACTTAAAATGTTTGTTTCATCCTATAGTATAAGTGTACAAAGTTTCAAGTGGATAGGCCAAAGAATGTTAATTTTAATGTGAGGATTGGATGTAAGGGTAGCTCTTCATTATTGTGACTTTCTAGAATTCTAATGTACCCGGTTTTGTGAAAATCACACCAAAAAGATTACCCGATAAAGCTTGAGTGAAATATGAGGAAAACGTGTTGATACAAACGATATTCAACCCCCTAAATCCTCCTACAATAACTCAATTTTAAAATATTCTAAGCCTACTCATTTACCCCTTTGGGCTCGAAAGCAATACGAATCTACCACATTTGCAATAAAGTGCCAAAAGTAGTCTCTAATATCCATATCCAACGAAACGAAATCGAAATTTGAGGACATGAGATGAGAAACAAATCCCTACCCTGGTTTTCAAAGTTTTAGATATCTTACATGCTGTAACCATCTGGAAGAATAGGGCCTTTCAATGATGAAAGAATTATTAAACTCGCATCAGTGGTTTTTGAGATTACCACACTTAACACACACGCACACACACAAATTAATTCTCTTTTGTAATATCAGTATACCCGTAGATATGAACTAAAAATCTATAATTAATGAAGTGAAACTGCACCAAACCCTTAAAGTGTAAGTTTTTTATTTTAAAATATATATTCCATAATAATTTAGTATTTTTGTCTTCATATTTTATATTAGGCAAGAAATTTTGACAAAATTTTACATTCTCTGGCACGTACATAGTGGGTAGAAAAGGTATTGTATTCCACCGAAAAATTCCATATCGAGGTTTCACCGGAAAAACATGTTTTGAGGCCCCTTGAATGACAAAAACATCATAAAAATGTACTTCTGTGTGTATCTGTGAACAGCATACCTGAAAAACGAAATGTCGGATAAATACCAACCTTTCAAAGAAGATTTTCAAGAAAATACTCAACCCTAAACTAACCTTTACATGGAATATTTTTAGAATTTTTTTGATTTTCAGAAAAATGGCTCTAACGATTTTGATTAAAATACCATATATTAAATATATTTGGATGACAAATAAAATGTATATCTTGAATTTTCTGGGAGAAGTTTGCGAAGTCCTCTTCATTTGGAAAGAAATTTATATAATCTTGTATAACTGGAAACATTAAGCAATAGACGAAAACGTACTGCACAAAAAATGTAGATCTCTTTAAAACAAAATTTATTTTAAATAACTTTTTTGTGGCATCAGCCATTTCCGAGATATCCGTTATTACTGGTTAGAATTGTTCACTGCTTTGCCATTCTTGTCATGGAGTAAGCCAGCATATAGTGTCCAATTGTTAAACATTTGTCTATCGCTATTCCCTTAATGTGTAATGTAGCTATTTCCGAAAGGTTTATCTCGAAAATGAAATAGATAGGAATACAAGCTTTCTAAGAATAATTATTTATGTACCCACTAATAAGCGATAGAGGGTAGAGAGAGTCATATGTATGTAACACAAGCTTTTTCTTCATATTTTGACAAATTGATCTTCACATTTTGCCACTCTGTATTCAGAATATTGATATACAAATGAGTGATGTTGCTCTTGTAAAAGAAAAGGTAGAGAAAGTCCAAGTGAACCTTCATTGGCTGGACAAATGTGGAACTGCCCCGGATGAAGCTGATATCTGCGTGCGCAAGGCAGTAACTTCAGATTGCTTCAGTGCCAAACATGCGAGAACTGGGTTAACTTGCTTACTAGAAGATGTGACCTATCGCGTGGAAATCTGGTGTTTTGACTTGCCTCGTTGCTAGCAGCTTCTGCCCAAACTGTTGCCAAATTGGATCGTGCGCCCTTTAGGCAAGCATTTCGTTAACGGGATGAATAAAAGTAAATCTCGTTAGCCTGTAAGCGCGATTCCCTAAAGGCCCCCGCTCTCTCTCTCCCTCCCTCCCTCCCTGCCTGTACTGCAAACATGGAGAAGTTAAAACCAACACCTGAGCCACCTCTACCCTCATGAGTAAGTACTGACTTCTCTTCTTCTCCTTCAGTTTCTACGCGCTTCTCTGACTTTGTGTTACATCGCCTTCTTTAAATTTACCTATTCTTCAATTTCCTTCAAGTTTTAATTTTCATAAATCTTTGTTTTTGCTTCATGTATAGGATCTTTCAACAAGAGTGTCATATCTTTGAACTTAAATAAAACACGTTCTATAAATGATAGAGGTTTATTTCTTTTTTATTTTGGAACATAATTAATGTTCATTACGTGTGGAACAGAACATCAGTTAAGTGACCCCGCGACTTCGTTAGGTTGCGCGTATACGTTGATCCAATTTTCAATGACAGAAGAATGTAAATTAGGTCTAACTTCACGAATAACACGAGTTTAATGATTCATTTAATGATTCTGGATTGTTGACATAAACTCGAGATTTAACATAACCCCACAAGAAGTAATCCAACAGCATTAAATCACATGACCTCGGGGGTCAGTTAACATCATCACGGGAAATGATGAAACCTCTGAACTTCTCGTTCAAAAGATCGATTGTTTCGACAGCAGTATGACATGTGGCACCATCTTGCTGGAACCATATGTTTCTGAGATCTATACCATACAATTGAGGCCAGAAATAGTGACTTATAACAGCCCGGTATCTTTCTCCATTGACAGAGCTTCTCCATCTTCATCTTTTTGAAGAAATATGGGCCAATGATTCCACCATACCTAAATCCACACCACACAGTAATCTTTTGGGGACGAGGTGGTCGTTCTTGAATCTGCATTGGATTGTGATCGCTCCAATAGAGGCAATTTTGTTTGTTAACACAACCATCCATCCAAAAGTGGGCTTCGTCGCTGAAGATGATTTTTCGACAAAAAATCCGGGTCAGCTTCCAATTGCTCCATAGCCAGTCAGCGAATACACGGCGCAACGTATGGTCGTTGGGCTTGAGTTCTTGAGTTAACACCCATTTTGTAAGCGTGAAACTTCAAACCTAGATGCAGAATTCGCCAAGTTTTGGTCGGCAAAAGCCCCAAATCTTGCGCTCGACGAGCAATTGATTTGTTTCCGTTCTCGCGTACACTCTCACGAACGGCGCCTATGTTTTCGTTGGAGCGCTTACGTCGATTACGTACAGGCGTTCTTTGATAGCTGACAGAACCACTTCTTTCAAATTTATCGATCAAACGCCGAATCGTTCTCTTGCAGGAACGATTATGCACACCGTAAACTGTACGCAATAAACGGAAGGTTTGGCGAACAGATGATCCATTCTGATAATAAATTTTCACAATTTCTACACGTTACTGAATGCTGTAATGCTCCTTGGCTATTTGTCAATAACAACAGTAACCACATGAAAAAAATGACTGTTGTAACTTAATAACAACGGCAGCTATCACATATTAAAGATAGGACACTCTTGTTGAAAGACCCTTTACTATATAGCGGGGAGGAAAAACAGAAATGGAAGAAGTAATATATTTTGTGACTTCACCTTTTATCTCCCTTGGTCAGTAAGGGTGCATTGAATATCGCACAATGGTAGATTATTATACCAGGGGTAAAACCACTATTTTAGACAGCACTCGAATTCATAGAATATCAATAATATTAATATTGATTCCTGAAATTAACAAATATGAGTTTAGAACATGTTCTTGAAACAAGAGATATGACGTTAAAAAAGCGAGACGTCAAATGTTTTGATGATTCGCTAGCAGTCATTTTCAGTGAAATGATTTACACCATGTTTTGGCTTACACCGGGCAATGAAGCTATTAAATGCTATATCATATTGCTTTCTGGATTTTTTGGGCAAGTACTTCCAGTGTTATTCTTTCTGCCGCTTCTGTAATTTCACTTCAATTTCAGTTTCTTCTGAATTCATATTTTCCGGTATTTAATATTTATGTAAATTAGATAAAAATAGCGTTTTAGATCAAAGAAACCTGAAAATATAACGTATACGTTAACTCTACAACGAACTGCGATAGATTGAAGTATGGCGATTTGTATTGTGAACAGGTAATGCGAGTGCCATGAGAAATTGATAATAATGTGAAAATACATAACGAAAAGTAAACCCTAATCAACCAAGTCGTGTTATTATCATGTGTAATACAAAGGGTAATTGCCATGTGATTGGACTTGAAAAGAAAGTTGGTCACACTGAAGATTATCGCAGTAGTGAAATAATCTAAAGCTTTTAGCTCGTGTACGCTGTGTTAGAAGTTCTACTTCTAGGCCATGCTGTCTAAAAAAGTATTTTACCCAAAGTACTCTTTTTAAGGCTACCCTCAAAACACGCGTGCACACAAATCTGATGTGTTACATTTATATGACTCTCACTCTCCTTTCTGTCGTTTATTTTTATCCCGTAGCTTCTGCAAGCAATTCTTACGAATGCTTATTTTTCTAGTTCATATTGAGATAAACATTTGCAGAAAAATCTTAATTACACAATTCGTTGCAGGCACAAAGAGCGCCAAAGAAAATCTCACTGCACCTCACGTCTATGTCATATTATTTATCGTTGTGCGTGGCCTTGCGAAGCCATGGCCATTTCATTGGTTGCTTTAAGCCACGGTGCAAGTATGCGCCAGTCCTGCTAAATAGTTAAAACAATAACCACAACAAAGGTTACAAAATGGCGTAGAAACGAAATATATGTTTGCGCTCTCGATCGTATTGCCTAAAAGATAAAGAGGTGGAGTGAGTGCATTCTGTTTGTTATACAGACCTCTTATCGTGATAGGTATTCCATACCTTATCGGCTAATGCAGGACACGCCTTTGAAATGGTTAAAAACTAAGGGGAAAACTTGATGAGCGCCCAGGTTGGCGAAATGTAGAATGTGCAGTGTGAGAAGATTTTCAAATTCAAGCTTGAATGGTATTCATTAAATACATAGCAATACTTTATAACAAAACATAAACAGAACTGCATTCTCACAGTGGTATCAATGCTTGTTGCTGCATAGAAGCAAACATAACTAAATAATAAAAAACAGCATGTTTTCCCTCTAATTTAAACTATAATTGGAAATATGCCTTCACTAATATATTGCTGATCATAGGAATATAACAGAATTATAGAAAAAAACTATGGCATAATATGTATGTCATATTCAGTTAACCATATACACATTTATCTCTGGTTTCTAAACATGATCAGTCAATTACAACGAAAGAGTAATTTGCATTTAGTAAACGAATATCACCTGCGGGTGTTTTACGGGGAGTGCCCACTTTCTGATTAGTATGTAGATTGTCTTCCCCACTTTCCTGGAATATTTTATCCAGTAATTTACTATAGAAACATGTTTATGCACTGCCATTGCAATTGCTGCAAAGGTGCGAACAGCCTCCCACATACCCACGATACGTCCACGAGTAATTTCACTAGTATACGGCATGAATGGTTCTGAGGGAATGAACGTGTTTTGGTTTCAATAACACCACAAAAAGAAAAGGCACCAACCTCCCGTGTTTTCGCCCTTATTGCTGTGTTATCAAGCCACCACGCTCTGCGATAGATATGGTGAAGGACCCCAAAAAACGATACAAAATCCGCCGAACATTTTCTTTGGCACTGTTTCGTACAAGACGGATAGAGTAAATCGAATCGATAGTCAGATGTTTAAAAGGAGGATATCTCTAAAATGGCTGATACCACAAATAATTTATTTGAAATAAATTGTGATTTTAAGATATCGACACTTTTTTGTAGTACATTCCTGTCTAACTATTACAAAATTTCTTCCGAAAGAAGTGAGCTTCACTGGCTATTCACAGACCGTTCAAAATATGCGTTTTACTTGTCGTGTAAATATCTTAAGCACGGTATTTTAAAAAACATCCTTAGAACCATTTTTGAGAAAATAGAAAATGACGAAATGTTTTCCCAGTAAGGGTAGTTTGGTGTCAGGGAATTTCCATGAAAATCTGCGCGTCGTATCTTTGGAACATACTGAATGTAAGTACCAAGTTTGGTATTCATCAGACATTTCGTTTTTGAGTTATGATATTCACAGAAACAAACATACGCACAGACCTTTTTCTAAAAGATTAAATCTCGATATCGAATTTTTGGGGTGGAATACAACACTTCCCCATTACTGTACGTAGTCTAGAAAGTAAAATGAAATATATTGATCTACTGGCGCATGTTCAAAGAAAACTAATGGAAGTCTGACTGCAGTACCATAATTCATTTCTACCCTCTGGTATAACATAAGAACAGAGTGCCATTAATATGGTAGGCGGCTTGTTAACCCTGTCGCCTTAGACTTGCTCTCTCAATGCTGCCTTGATGTTCCAAAGCCTATGTTCGATCGTGTCATTGAATGCAGAATGGTATGCAGCAGTTTTTATTCAGTGTATGCCTAAGGCTTTTATAAGTTAGGTGAATAGCTGATAATAATCAAACTGACGTTCTCTATTGATGTTGACGAATTTCGGTACTACAAAACATGCAATCCAATATGAAAGAATTGCACTGTTTACTGCTTCTGCATTTCTGTCCTGCAGTGGTATTGTTCCTGACCAGCAAGTATTTCTGTGTATAGCCTTGAAAATAACGCAGTATGCTTATGTTTTTACGAGAGAACTATCCATCAACTCTGTTGTAAGTTACAATGCACTAACACTAAGCCGCTGACGGAATGCAAGGTTCGGTCCAAGAGTTTCACATTTTGTATTAGTCAACGTCAATGTTGTCGAATTAGGACCAGTTCAGCCAAGTTCAGCCAAGTTGTATAGTGAGTAGAAGAAGAAGAAGAAGCATAATCTTTAGAATGAAGGAGCAGCCTGAATTTTTCTGTAGTATAGTCAATATGTAATTCAGGTAACAACAGTGCAATGGTCCAAAAAGAAAGGAGTGTGATGATTTAAGGTTACCCAGTTCTGTATCTTTGCTTAAGTTCAGCATAATCTTCTTATGATATTCTGATTGGGAATCTTATGCGTGAAATTCTGGAGAAAGTAACGACACGAAAATTCTACGTTCCAGGAAGTTAATGAATATCGATGGGGACATGATTGAGGAGACCAAGGTGATCATTACGGTTGTCTTGACATCGCTTTATTTGTGCGCTGTTGGAAGCCAAATCTTAATAATGTGAACTTGCAACCTTCCAGGAGGTAACTGAGGTGTGTAACAGCGGAGTACGCTGCGAACAAATTCACGACCGGGCACACTGTAATTTCGTTGGGTATCGGATGCCAGTGAACTTCTTGGCTTGAAGAAGAACGTGTGAGACACGCATGTCTGTTCTCTGAGTTGTGTAAGAAATCTCCTACAGCATGATTATAAGCATAGACCGACAAAATCAGGCAAAGATCGATGAAGGATAGGGTAAAGGGCATGCAATGGAAGGGACATTTCTCGCACTGCGACTATGTGAGATCAGTTGCAATTCTCACCCTCTAGGAGGAAGGGATGAAGAGAAGGAACCAATGACAGAGAGACAGATCCTAATTTTCCTTGTTCGAAGACCTGTACCACTACTGGAGCTGTCCGGAAAGGGCGATAAACATCCCATTCAACCAGGCAGCCTCTAGTCTACGCAGGGAGTATTCCTTCTTTGGAGGAAGCATCCGCGCCGACTGCTGGCACTCATCTAGCACATTGTACAGAAAGGTGACTACGCAACATGATCATCTATCTGGTGAATCACGAACTTGGCTAAACGAATTAATCTACAGTATCCGTCGCAAAATACTAAATCAAAAAGTTATAGCGACGTTACACAAACAAACACAAAAGCTGATCACAAAAATGTTTACCCAAAATATGAGAATCAAATCAACATAACATACACTATGTGATCAAGTATCCGGACACCCGCACAAACACACGTTTTTCATCATAGGTGCATTGTGCTGCCACCTACTGCCTGGTACTCATTATCCGCAACCTCAGTAGTTATTAGACATCGTGAAACAGCAGAATTGGACGCTCCGTGGAACTCACGAACTTCGAACATGGTCAGGTGATTGGGGGTCACTTGTGTCAGAAGTCTGTACAAGAGATTTCCACACTCCTAAACATCCCTAGATCCATTGTTTCTGATATGATAGTGAAGTGGAAAAGTGAAGGGACATGTACAGCACAAAAGCGTACAGGCCGACCTCGTCAGTTGATTGACAGAGACTGCCGACATTTGGAGATGGTCGTAAAGAGTAATAGGCAGACATCTATCCAGACCATCACACAGGAATTCGAAACTGCATCAGGATCCACACCAAGTACTATGGAAGTTAGGCGTGAGGTGAGAAACCTTGGATTCCATGGTCGAGCGGCTGCTCATAAGCCACACATCACGCAGGAAAATGCCAAACGACGCCTCGCTTGGTGTAAGGAGCGTCAGTCAACATTACACGATTGAACAGTGGCAAAACGTTTTGTGGAGTGACGAATCACGGTACACAATGTGGCGATCCGATGGCAGGGTGTGGGTATGGTGAATGCCCGGTGAACGTCATCTGCCAGGTGTGTAGTGCCAACAGTAAAATACGGAGGTGGTGGTGTTATGGTGTGGTCGTGCTTTTCCTGGAGGGGCTTGCACCCCTTGTTGTTTTGCGTGACACGATCACAGCGCAGGACTACATTGATATTTTAAGCACCTTCCTGCTTCCCTCTGTTGAAGAGCAATTCGGGGATGTCCATTGCATCTTTCAACACGAACGAGGACATCTTCATACTGCACGGGTTGTGGCGGAGTGGTTACACGACAATAACATCCCTGTAATGGACTGGCCTGCACAGAGTCCTGACTTGAATCCTATAGAACACTTTGGGATGTTTCGGAACGCCGACTTCGTGCCAGGCCTCACCGATCTACATCAATAGCTCTCCTCAGTTCCGCACTCCGTGAAGAATGGGCTGCCATTCCCCAAGAAACCTTGCAGCACCTGATTGAAAGTATGACTGCGAGAGTGAACGCTGTCGTCAAGGCTAAGGGTGGGCCAACAGCATATTGACTTCCAGCATTACCGACGGAGGGCGCCACGAACTTGTACGTCATTTTCAGCCAGGTGTCCGGATACTTTTGATCACGTAGTATAAGTGAAAAAATGTGAACAATAATGTATGGCCTGTTACATGATCCAAAAGCAGTACATATAACAAATTCGAAGTTCACATATCGATTGCAGCCACACCAGTAAGTAGGGAAACTCGTGTGAATGTACAATATCAGATGCTCTTTTCTTCCCGCAGTATAGTTCATCTGTCCACATTCATTAAACCAAGATTATTGGAAATCTACGGGAAATGTTTTTAAAGAACAGAAGGTTTCATGAAGTTTGGGTTATAGATGTCATTGTTACTTCTTGATATGGACAAAACGTTGCGCCCCATATTTTGGGAATGGTAACTGTTTGAGACCTCTATGAAAAATCTTCATGATTTGGCCATTCTTACTTCGTGTACGCATGCGCACTCAAATTTTAAAAATGGTATTTTTGCTTCAGCATATCCTATTATACATGTTAATATCAACTGTTCATCCTAATTTAAAATTACCAGGAATTTTTGGGTTGTGTAGTATTATATGTATTCACATTTTAATTTCAAAGTACAGTAATGAAAAACGAAAATATTGCCTAAGCAATTATCGAATAATCTAACGTATTTTACTTTTTAACGATATCATATTAATCTAAAGATTTTAAAACCGGTTTAAATAACAAAATTCTTTGCTTAGCAATAAGTAGTTTGATTTCTTGTCAAAGTTCATTAATAATTAAATAGTATACCTTTTTTCGGATTCCTCATAAACATACATTAAGAATATTTACGTTATCTCCATTCTGGTGTTAGAATAACGTTCTTACCACTCTTTCGGGTTGCAATAAATCTTTAGAAGATTTGTCCGGCTACACCTTTTACCCGTATTTGGGTTTTTTTTCATAGTAGTTGAGGATAAATGTCACATAACTTCAGTGATTTAGAATTTTTTGACTTAGGTAGCCATTTTATAGTTTCGTTCATCTTCCAGTATGAACTTTGAGTTAAAGAAAGTTAATGCAATAATTTTGGTATAAAATGAATAGCAAATAAGAAAAATATTATTGCAGTTGCTTAAAACTGTGCTAAACGATTACGTTTCTTATATATTATTGTATTTATAGAATGTTTAAAAAATGTAGACATTAAAAATTCCAAAATTAGTACATTCCAAGAAACTGACGTTCGAATACAAGTAGATAATACAGATCGCAGCTTTCTGTTAAAACCTAGAAAAAGAAATTTAGTTCTGGGAAGACAAGTGAATTTTGCAGTAAATCTATAATGGTTTTCTCTTACACTTTGAATTTTTTCTAACAGCATTTCTTCAAAAACGCATTTTAAAGTTTCTATTTGAACACCTTTAACACATTTAGAAATCTGCGCTGTTGTTTAAAAACATGGTATATGAAAAGTACAAATTCTGTAGATTTGCTCAATTAAATCGTTCCTAATTACTTTATTATTGTAATTATTACAATAGTTATTATTATTATTATTATTACTGTTATTATTATTATTATCAACAAGCCATGGGCTTAAATGAAAATCAATGTATAGATCTACAGAAAGCGACAACGCAGTTTCTTGCCAATGGCAACGTTGGTAAGATAGTTACGGGAAAAAAATATTTGTATTCTTTCCTTCACAAACTATTGGACAAAAGCCTATTCTTCTATGTACTTATTGTTAATAAAGTTAAGAATTAGCTAATTATGATGTAGTTATAAGAATAAAATAACCTAAAGCGATAAACAGAACCTTTATAAGTGAGTTGCAATGTGAAGGAAGGGTTTGAAATTCCGTTCCTTACTTGAACACCAAAAACAAAATCTGTGTTAGGTTCATATGACCTTCTCTGCCCTCTATGGCGTATTAGTGGATATACAAATTATTCTTATGAAACTTATTTTCCTATCTACTTCATTTTAATCGAGATAAACCTTTCTGGAAATAGCTATATAACACATTTCGTTACATATACAAAGGGAACAGGGATAGTCAAATGTTTAAGAACTGGACTCTAACCTAAGCCTTAAAGTATTGAACAGTTCAACAAATAATAAGCCATATCTCGGAATTAGCTGAAGCAATGAAAAAAGTTATTTGAAATAAATTGTGCGTTTTAAAGAGATCTATGTTTTTTGTGCAATACGTTTCCGTCTATTACTTAACGTTTATAAGTTATACAAGTTTATACAAAATTCCTTCCGAATGGAGACTTTACAGAAAACGCGAGATATACATTTTATGTGTCATGTAAATATCTTTAATATATAGTATTTTAATCAAAATTGTTACAGCCACTTTTAGAAAATAACAAATTTCGATAAATGTTCCATGTGAGGGGTAGGTTGTGGTGCCTCATCCTTAGAAGGTACTGAACCTAAATACCGTTTTTGAGGTATACCGTTTACAGACACACACACACACACACTGACACCCACAAACGCACATAAAATATACGGAGGTTTTCCTAAAAAGGGAATGAAACCCTTTTTTGGGTTCAGAGAGCCTCAAAGCAAATATTTCCGATGAAATCTCCAAATCGAGTTTTGAGCTGGATAACAATATTTCCACTTACTGTGCGTAGTAGAAAAAGTAAAAATAAAAGCGATTTGCAGTTGGAAAAAAATTATGAAAGCATCTAAAAATTCAAATGAATAAAAAGAGTTAAGTAAAAATCTTATGTGTTGCACTCACATAAGTTTCCCTACTATTGTACAAACTATTTCTAGAAATGCTTATTCTCCATCTACTTCATGTTAATCGAGATAAACATTTGCAAGAACTATCGTATTGCTAATTTTCTTGTAGGTGCAAGGGTAATATGGTAGGCTTTAAGGTATAGTAAAATCTTTTAAGATCTGGTTGCTATGTACAGCATTCCATTCTCTTTGTATGTCCAGGACATAAAAAAACGAATAACGAATTCCCATTTGAAAAATCCAAACAAATAACAAGGAATATCTAGGAAACTACATAAAAAATGTATGACATAAATTGTGTGTTTTAATGAAATCTACATTTTTTGTGCAGTAACATCTTACGGTTATCACTTATGCAGAATTCATTCAGCATGAAGACGACTTTTGGAGACATTCAGAAAGCTCAAGATATACATTTTATTTGTCATGGAAGTATTTTAAACATATGATATTTTAATCAAAATCGTTAGAACCATTTTTGAGAAAATTAAAATGTTCGAAAAATTTTCCATATAAATGGTAGTGTGGGATGGGGTTGATTTTCTTGAAAATGTTCGTGTCGCCTCCTTAAAAGATACTGAACCTAAATACCAAGTTTGGTGTTTATCCGACTTTTCGTATTTGAGTTATCTGTTCACAAACAGACACATACACGGACTTTTTCTAAAAATGCTTATTACTTTCTCTACTACGTATAGTAATTAGGGGAAGTATTGTATTCCACTCAGAAATTAGATACCGAGATTTCACCGGAAATACATGTTTTGAGGGCCCCGGAAACCAAAAAATGTATTTTTGGAAACATGTCCGCGTGTGTGTGTGTGTCTGTCTGTCTGTCTGTCTGTCTGTGAACAGCATAAATCAGAAACGAACAGTCGGATAAACACCAAACTTGGTATTTAGGTTCAGTATCTTCCAGAGATGCGACACGAAGGTTTTCAAGAAAAGCCCCCACCACAGCTGCCCTTTACATGGAACATTTTTCGAAAATTTTAATTTTCTCAAAAATGGCTCTAACGATTTTGATTAAAATATCGTATGTTTAAGATAATTTCATGACACATGAAATGTATATCTCGAATTTCCTGGGAATGCTTCCAAACGTATTCTTCATTGTGAAAAACTTTTGCATAATTGGTAAACCATAAGAGATAGACAAAAATTTACTACACAAAACTGTAGATCGCGTTAAAGTACACAATTTATGTCACATACAGTTTTTTTGTTGAGTGAACCATTTTCGAGATGTTGCTTGTTATTCCCTTAAATTTTCCAATACTTACACTTTTTCTCAAATTCGTTATTCATTTTTTTGTCCTGGTAATACAAAGAGAATGGATTACTCGTCATAGCAAACAGCTCTTGAAATATTTGACTATCGCTTATAGCCTATCATATTACACTTGCATCTACAAGAAAATTAGCGATAAGATTAACATCTCTATATCTCGATTAACATGAAGCATATGGAGAATAAGCGTTTGTAAAAATAGTTTGTACAAGAGTAGAGAAAGCCGTGTGTGTGTAGCACATCAGATTTTTTTGGATTCAGAGGGCCTCAAAGCATATATTTCCGGTGAAATCTGAGTATCGAATTTTTGGGTGGAATACAATACTTCCTCTACTTACTATACGTAGTAGAGAAAGTAAAAAGGACTATAAAGTCGCGGTTGCTCTCTTTCAGAACCTTATCTATTGAAAATCCAAGGAAGTATTAATACACGAGGAGTCGAATGTGGGTTTACGCATATCAGAACTGCACAAAACATTTGAGCAGGGCAGCATGAGGGCGCTCTTCTCTCTATCTCCTTTAAGGTTCCAGCATGAGGGCGTTTTACGCTTCGCCTCCGGGTAGCTTTCGTGCCCTTAGATCCCGTACCCTGTCCCTCTTGTTGTCAGCAGTGCAAATATTTGGGTTGATGGTTATGCGGCGTTGGGCTTATCGGAGATAATATGGGTATTCTCCGATAGATTATACGAGGACAGGTGATTGACGGAACTGCAGATGGTTAACTAATGAACAAATACATTAATTTACCTACACGTATTTACACTTCTACTGCGATAATCTTTAGAAGTTGTGTGTTTCAAAACAAAGGGAGTAAGTGAAAAGAGCTTTCACTCCCAGTATGAAACGAGTTTGACGTACCTTCAAAAATTGTGTCGTGATCGCATTCACATGACTTTCTCTTACACTTTTACGAACTATTCTTATAAAAGCCTATTATTCTATGTATTTATTTTTAAAACTTCATTACACATTTCGTTGTAGTAGTAACAAAAACACAGTAGCTAAAGCGATGGTCAAATCTGAGGCAGTATTTTTAACACTTAAATGATTTCAGTCTAATTATATAATATATAAATTCAATAACCGCCCGCCTTAAAGCAACAAGTGCATGTAACAATATATAAAAAGTGTATATTATTGTCATTGTATATGTTTATATTATTGTATCCATGTGTAATAATGTTATATGAATGTATTACGTAATTTAATAATGTAGGAGCTGTGAGAATAATAGGTTAAAAGTTGCTAACAGTGAGGTAATAATGAGGTAACCCTGAGGCAATAAGGAATTAGCTAGTTTAAATGTTACTTGTGATTCTTGTAAGCAATAATGTAATTTTAGTGACAGTTTATAAAATAGCCAGTCAACAACCAGAAAAAGCTTTATATAATGAAGGTATTCTATTGGATTAGGAATGCAATCGGAGACTTGAAATGCATAAATTTACAAGTTAGGCGGTTGAAATCAGTTCAGTTGCCTGCAAACAGTGTTCCTAACCGGACGCGAGACACATTCTAAAGAGATTTAATACGTATTCCTGCGAGACGAAAAATAAGTTTACGTGTTAAAAAGTGCAATTACTTAATAAAAATAATCTCACAGCGTTCTCTATCAGTGAAGTGTTATTTAAATCGTATCAAGCATTAATAAAAGGAGTGAAGTTAAATTATAATCTTTGTAAGCCTACATTCTGGTTGCACCACAACCCTGCTAAGACATCCATGTCTCTAACAAAAATACTGACGCAGCCGAGCCAAACATAAATATATAATATTTAAAGAAACAGACAAATTACAAAGTTAATAATTTTTTAAACTTGGGGCAAAGGCCACCTGAAAGTATATTTGGGGCGAAGGCTACCGGAAACTGTTTACTATACGTGCGGTTGTAGCTACTACAAGTTCGGCTCCCCAATAGTTGAAATATAATACAACTCCTTGAATAGAAACTACTTAAAATTGATGCCCAAAGCGTGGTAAAAATAACGTAACAAACCATCTTCTTCAAATTGTCGTCCAGACGTGAAGCTAATAAAATACTTCTTCAAATCTTTTCAAAGCCGGTCGTTATGCAAAGCACAATAAAAGAAGAAGAAAACGAATAGCTGTTTGTAGTATAAGTATTTGAAAAATTGCACCACCAATAACGAATACCTCGGAAATGGCTAAGGCCACAAAAATTGTATGTAACATAAATTATATGCTTTAACGACATCCACATTTTGTTGTGTAGTACCATTTTATATATCTCTTATGGTTTACCAATAATATAAAAGTCGTTCAGAATGAAGACCGCTTCATAGGCTACTCCTAGAAAAATCAGTATACCATTTCATTTACCATATAAATAACTTAAACATAAGACATTTTAATCAAAACCGTTAAGCCATTTTTGAATAAATCAAATACAATGGAACTTTTTCCATGTAAATTGCAGTTGGGATGATATTCTTTTCCCTGAGCAGCGAAGATAACGAAAAACTTCTATTAAACCTATATTGAACATTACTAAATATAGAATAATTTGTCTGAATTTATAATCACCTACCATGCTGTGCTGATTATAGAGTACATGGCAGGCCGTAACATCTGATCACATCTCTTCCAAAAAGGGAATGCATGCAATTGGCTCTTTCTTATGGTTCAATAGGTAATAACAAATAAAACACAAAGAGAGAAGCTAACGTCACATTTATAAACATATGAAGACACTCTACTTAAGTCAGCTACGAATGACCAACTATTTCATGATTTATTTCCTACATTTTATAACTCTAAGATTATATTATACTAGTTTATGATATTAGGGGTAAAAGTGGAGTTGTTTTGCGAGTAGGAATGTTAGCGGTCCTTCGTTTCGCAATCCTACAAGAAAAATAAAACCACTTTTAACACGTGTGACATAGACTAGTTTTAGACAGCTCTTGAATTTGTAAAATACATTAGTCTGCATGATATCGGATGACTGAAAACTAATAAATGATTCTGACTCACTTATTTATGCTGATTTAGTTTTTTTTCTATCACGTACAGTTTTTTCACAATTTCACTTCAAAAATATAGAGATATAAAGATATTGCTTCCGCCACTACACATAAAATTGGGCTTGATGAAGCAATTTGTAAGGGCTCTACCACAGGATGGACTCTGCTTCAAGTACCTTTCCAAGAAACTTCCCTTCATTACACAAGACAAATTAAAGGCTGGAATTGTTTTTAGTCATCAAATAAAGAAACTGATGAAGATTTTGAGAAGACGATGAATGAGAGAGAAATAGAAGCATGCACCGCCTTCCAATCAGTTACTGAAAACTTCTTTGGCAATAACAAAGATCCTAATTACAAGGCCATTGTCGAAACAATGTTGGAAAATTACAAGAAGATGGGTTGTAATATGAGTGTAAAGGTGCATTTTCTGCATTCACATATCGAATACTTTCCAGAAAATCTGGGACATTATAGTGAAGGGCAGAGTGAACGTTTTCACCAAGATATTAAGGAAATGGAGAGGAGGTACCAGGGGAGATGGAATGAAACTATGATGGTCGACTACTGTTGGATGTTGAGGAGGGACAGTCATCTTCAAGGATCTGCAAGGAAGTCAAAGAAGAGAAAGTTTGAAAAAATTTAAATGAAACACTTTGGCTTCTTATTTTGTTAAAATGTAATCATGAAATAAATTAGGGGAGTTCTTGAGAGTATTCATAAAATGTTTCTTGAATAAAAACTTACCTTGTGTGAAATGGTATTTGAATACTTTTCTACGCTCATTAGCAAAATTGTGAAAACATTACTTATTATTTTGTGTAAACACCTGACGTAATAGAAAAAAAACGGAAGTTATTTCTGGAATCAGTACAACCACTTGATTCAAGAACACCTACTTTTAAGAAATCTTCTGAAAAAAAATTGAAAATGCAGACTAGTGATATCAATAAAATTGTATTAATTCCTGAAACTAACAGATAATGTTTAGAACGCGGTTTTTTAAACAAGAGAAATGGCGTTAAAAAGCGAGATGTTCAGATTTTTATTGACTCACTAGCAGTCATTTTGAGTGAAATTATTTTGTACATGTTTTGCATTACACCAGCGTATTAAGCGATTAAATGCCTTATCATAATTGCTTTCTGGATTTTTTGGGGTAAGTACTTCAACTTTATGAATTAATTGTTCTTCCACACAAGCCGTGTGTTGGACAAGGTTGGAAAGGTAGAATCAGACGATTGAAAAATTCAATGCAATTGGCCGGGATTGAACCATGGATCTTCCGGTCTCCGTCCGGTTGCTCTAACCACTGAAATACCATGGCAACTTTCCGGTATGACATTAAATTCTCCAACTCATTTACATATTTTCCGGTTAAACCACAAGGAGATCTCAAATTGTATTGAGATCACATACTAAGTACTTAAAGTATTTACAACTTTGTAGGTCGCCATTCGGTATGTCATCTCAATACAATTTGAGATCTCCTTGTGCTTTACAGGAAAAAATGTAAATCAGTTGGGGAAATTAATGTCGTACCGGCAAGTTGCCATGCTATTTCAGTGGTTAGAGTAACCGGACGTAGATCAGAAGATCCATGATTGAAATCCCGGCTATGGCATTAAATTTTCAGTCGTCTGATTCTACCTTTCCACTTCTACTTCTAGTGTTATTCTTTCTGCTGCCTGTGTGATTTCACTTGCATTTCAGTTTCTTCTACATTTATAATTTCCGACATATAATCCTTGAGGTTAGATAAAAGAGTAGCGTTTTAGATAAAAGAAAGCTGGCAATATAATATATAGGTTAACACTACACTGAATTGCGATAAATTGAAGTATGACAATTTGTGTTTTGAACAGATAATGCAACTGCCATGAGAAATTAATCATGTAAAAAGACATAATGAAAAGTAAACCCTACTCAAACCAAGTCGAGTTATTTAGCATGTGCAAATACAAAGGGTAACTGCCATGTGATTGGAATTGAAACCAAGGTTGGTCACCTGAAGATTATCGCACTAGTGTACTGTGTTAGAAGTTCTACTTTTAGTTCATGCTTTCTAAAAAAATGTTGTATCGAACTCTGGAAAACTCTAATATCACATTTAGTCGTGACATAATAATCACGAAAATCTACTAGTTACATAAATTGCTTTTGTTGATCTTATGTTGATCCTTGTGTGCTTTATCTGATCTTATTGAAGTATTATGTGGTTAGATTATACATCCCAGGCGACTATTTACTGAACGCTGAGCTTTGTAACCAATAACGCAAAGAGAGCGCTCCATGTTTAACTTTAAAGAATATTAACTGGAAAACATTAACATTTAATACTTTATCATTAGTTTGCTACGAAACTGAAAACTGAAATATAATGGTTTGTTAGTCCGAAATTTCCTTTTCTCTTGGAAACTAAAATAAGAAATAAAGTTTATCACGTTTGGCATTTGTTTTCCGACAAGCATTGTACGTGTTGATACGTAGACACACGTCCCCTCTCGCTGCTGCATGCAATTGCCGTGTGATACATGGTCTCTTTAGTCAAATGTTTGCCAGTAGAAAGAGTTATAGCCTTTCACAACTAAACGACACTTAACTATAAAATATTAGGCCTGGAACTGTACAAAACGCGGTTGCTGAGACAAGCGCCCTTGTTAAAACCAGCAAAAATAGCCTACAATAAACCGAAAAATTCTTCAGTCATACACATGGAAATCGAGTTGGCTTTGGAATAAGAGCATTGTAGTAAACGACAACATGGTTGATGTTGCTGGTATATTGTCTTCTTTCTCGATACAATTAGCTACTGCAATGAAAATAGAATATTATCTTGTACACACCAAGTTTCCGCTTCTTCCAGCTTAATTTTACGTCAGTTTAGTATCTTGTCTTGTATAACTTATACAGATTTTAATACCTATGTATTGCACAATAGAATTCAATGTTTACTTAAGCCTGAAACTGTAATATTGTTGCCAACAACAAGGAACAGTAGTACCAGGGGTACCAGCGAGGCAGTATTAAATAAAGACTAAGTCATGTTTTATAAAAGCTAATTAGCGGTTAGGACATTTTATTAGGCGTCTTAGTTTTGGGGCCCACTTACAGGCCCCAAGGTGCAAGAGCTTAAATAACTAAAACACCCTCTCGCGTGTAGATAATTCTGGTAGACTTTGAAATAATTAAATAAAGCTGTGTGAGATGGGAGTTCAAAACCCAAGGTTACCCTAGACGCGTGTCTTCTATGTGGCAGCGTGACGGTTGAAAGATTGACTGATGCCTACATATATGGCAATAAATGGGGCAGTATTTTTAATACTTAAATAATTTCAATTTAATTATATAATATAAAATATAATAACAACCCGCCTTAAAGCAATATGTGTATCAATAATATATAAAATGTATGTAACAGTCACTGTATTATGTTTATATTATTATGTACGTGTTTAATAATGTTATGTGAATGTATTAAATAATTTAATAATGTTGGAGCTGTGAGAATATAGGTCAAGAGTTCCTAACAGTGAGGCAACAATGAAGTAACCTTGAGGCAATAATGAACTGGAAAGTTTAATAATGCTGCTAGTAATTCTTGGAAACAATAATGTAATATTTTCAAAACAGTTTATAAATAGCCAATCAACAACTAAAAGTATATTGGAGTAGGATTAGCTAATTAGAGACTTGAAATAGACGAAATTTGCAAATTTAGGCAGTAAAAGTCAGTTGCTTGTAGACAGCGTTCCTAACTGGACGCCAGACGCGTCCTCGAGAAGTTTAATAGGTATTCAGTGTGAGTCGAAAATTCACTACGGCGAGAATATAAAGTTTACGTGTTAAAAATTACAAGTAACTAATAAATAATCTCACAGATCTCTATATCAGTGAAGTGTTAATCGTGTGAAGGATTAATAAAAGGAGTGATGTAAAAATTAAATTTGTGTAAGCCTGCACTCTTTAGCCGCATCACACCTTGTTCAGAGATACATGTTCCTACAAATTAATACTGACGCAGCCGAGGGAAATATAAATATATATAATATTTAAAGAAAACATTAAAATACAAAGTTGATTCCTAAACTTGAGGCGAAGGCCACGGAAAGTAAAGTTGGGGCAAAGGCCACCGGAAACTTTGTACAATACGTGGTTGCAACTACTTCAAGTTCGGCTCCCCAATAGTCGAACTACAATACAACTCCTCCTTTAAATGTGGTGAAATAGCATAATAAAAAATAAACCTTCTTCAAAATACACTTGGCCACGTTACATCTGCAAAGTTTTGTCCTCCTTATTATTTTTTTTCCAAATACACCATTTAATGAAATATCATGCAACCCCGGTTATGGATGGGATCCCACGAAGGATCGTTACAATATACTAGAGAGATGCTTATTTTGTATTTCATTATAATTGCAGAGTGTAATATCGAGTATACAACCCACTCCTTGTAGATGACCAGGTGTTACTTGCGGACACAGAAGATGATCTTCAGCTAGTAGCATATAACCTTAGCCTTCATGCAGCATGTATAATTTGAAGAACTCGGATAAAAAAAAACAAAAGTTAAACGTCTTTGAGAGAAAACGCATACTAGAACTAAAATCATTAGAACAAGTAAGAATTGCTACTTGGGGTGTAATACAACTTATCTACAAGATTAAGACGTTAAAAATAAAGTTAAATGATTTAGGCACAAAAATTACAGTGTACTAAGCCATTTCGATAATAAAACAAGAAGATTATCATTAATTAAATTATACCAAACAATAGTGGTCCCAGACTTAACATAAGTATTTATACCTTGACTCAACAGAGAGATCAACACAACAAAACAAATACAACAAGCTGAAATGACATTCCTATGTAAGTTGCTGGATACCAAAGAACATACCATAAACGAAATACAGAAGTGGGACAATAACTAAAAATCTGATGTGTTACACTCACGTGACTTTCTCTATTCTTGTACAAACTATTTTTACAAACGCTTATTCTCCACATGCTTCATGTTAATCGAGATATCGAAATGTTAATCTTATTGCTAATTTTCTTATAGGTGCAAGGGGAATATGGTAGGCTTTAAGCGACAGTCAAATATTTTAAGAACTGAGTGCTATGTGGAGTATTCCATTCTCTTTACATTACCAGGACAAAAAATGAATAACAAATTCTCATTTGAGATAAAGTATAAGTATTGGAAAATTTAATGGAATAACAAGCAATATTTCGAAAATGGTTCACTAAACAAAAACAATGTATATATGACATAAATCGTGTATTTTAACGCGATCTACATTTTTGTATAGTAAAATTATGGTTTACCAGTTATGCAAAAGTCGTTCACAATGAAGAATACTTTTGGAGACATTCCCAGAAAATTCCAGATATATAATTCATTTACCATAAAAATGTCTTAAACTTGTGGTATTTTATTCAAAATCGTTAGAGCTATTTTTGAGAAAATTTTTAAAAAGTGTTCAATGTAAAGGGTAATCCGGGGTAGGGGGATTTTCTTGAAAACCTTTGTGTTGCATCTCTGGAAGATACTGAACCTAAATACCAAGTTTGGTGTTTATCCGACTGTTCGTTTCTGAGTTATGCTGTTGGCAGACACACACACGGACAAGTGTCCAAAAATACTTTTTTTTGGATTCAGGAGGACTCAAAACATGTATTTCCTGTGAAATCTCGGTATCGAGTTTTTTAGTGGAATGTAGTACTTCCCCTACTTACTATACATAGTAAAGAAAGTAAAAATATTCCATGTAAATTATCGTATAATAGATAATAGGATCATACTGGACGGAACATGTAGTTAGAGTGGAAGAAAGAAAGACTGCGTAAAATCATAACATCATGCACCATCAGAACGGGAAAGAATAGTGGGACGCCTAAAGATGGGAAGATAAGGATTCCTTGAAGTCGGAACAGGACAACATCCGAAAGTTGACGATGATGATGATGATGATGATGATAGCTCAGATGGTTAGAAACAGCCAAAGGTGTCATCAACACATGCAAACTATCCAACATAATATACCAAGTATTAAGTGTATAAGAAAGCCAAAAACTACATTAGATAATGAGGAATAAATTTCCAACAAAATTTAAATACTATTTTACGGGTCGTTTATTTGTTAATTATAAGAATTTAGCTATCATTGCTAAGGAGTTTTTTTCACCCGGTTGTTTATGAAGATTTAATTAAATATTGTTATATACCGGGGTGAGGCTAAAAGAATTTGCAGCTAGATATTAAATTTTAGTTACCCCAGCATAAACATTGGGAGATGTCGCTTCAGAGGCAACGAGATGACCAAAATCTTAACAACACATTTCAGAGCAGGCGTGGGATAATTATCATAAAATACACAGAATTTCACATTAATCACATTACCTGTTGTTTATTGAAGATTATACACGCTACACCATTCACAAAAGGTTAAAAGAAAGACATTGGAGGGAGATGTTGTACAAACGATGATTCGCACACATCCTTCCATGCCAGATACTTGACTAAAAGTGATGACGCTATCCACAGAACACCACAAAAACAAAACGTAACGCTTACTTTCCCCACTCTGACCCTCCCCACGCCAGACGAAATTCAAAACACAAGCCGAAAAAGTTATCCCAACAATATTGTCGCTAACAAAGCAATAATTGTCTGGCGTGACAATACACACACATGCTACATAATGTGCATTTTCTCTACCTCCCTGTAGCGATGTATATTTACACAGCACTGTCAAAGTAATATGGTTCTAGATTTAGCATAAGTAATTTATGGCATCTCATGAACGCACAAATGAAATTAATCTCCGATTCATATTTCTACATCCAGAATTATTTAATGTTCTTGGTTCCCAAAAATTTAAAATTAGCTTTTCTTTGTTGTGATGATAGCCCTAACACAATGTTTTACAACGTCAGACTCTTCTTCTGCTTATAGAGAAAATAGCAAGTCTGTTCAAGATAGCACCACTTAGGAAGGCGTATCTCTTCCAACAGCAAAGCCACTGCTAAATTTGGAAGTAGGTTGCCACTCTTTCGCAGTTCTCAGTTGTAGGGTGGCTAATGACGAGAATGAATACCAAATATTGCTACCGTTAAGTCTTGTTTGTGAAGAAGGAAATGTTATCTAATTCAGTTCAGAAAACCCTGCAGTGCACAAACGACCTTTCTTGCCATCGTCGATTGATTTTTGCTTAAAGTATATCTTTCCATAAAAAATGTATCATACTTTTTATTTTAAGAGGCACACTGTAACTAGAAAATATAATGTCTGGGGCCCGAAATCGGAGATCCCGGATTGAAACCCCCGGGGCCCACCAACCTGACCGTAGGTTATTTTGTGGTTTTCCTCGGTCGCTAGGCGAATGTTGGGTTGGATAATTTGATCCACGTGCTTTCGTATCATACCTTTCATCACTACACTTCATTTCACCCTTCTTCGCCACTATACCAGGCATTGAGCCGATTGCCCATTCTGAATATGCCATGATCCGGAGTTTGCTTGCTCTCCTTGCTAATTCTTGTGGGTGGACAAAGCACAAAGCGAAAGGAAATTCATTATATATGTAAATATATTTTAAAATATTACACATTATCATTTATGATTTTCGAATGTGCCATTTTAAGCAATAATCTTAACCATCACAAACTAGTCCAAATTACAGCAATGTAAAATGCACCTTATACACTATGTGATCAAAAGAATCGGGACACCTGGCTGAAAATGACGTACAAGTTCTTCGCGCCCTGCATCGGTAATGCTGGAAGTCAATATGGTGTTGGCCCACCCTTAGCCTTGATGACAGCGTTCACTCTCGCAGGCATACTTTCAATCATGTGCTGGAAGGTTTCTTGCGGAATGGCAGCCCATTCTTCACGGAGTGCGGAACTGAGGAGAGGTATCGATGTAGGTCGGTGAGGTCTGGCACGAAGTCGCGTTCCAAAACATCCCAAAGGTGATCTATATTATTCAAGTCAAGACTCTGTGCAGGCCAGTCCATTACAGGGATGTTATTGTCGTGTAACCACTCCGCCAAAGCCCGTGGAGTATGAACAGGTGCTCGATCGTGCTGAAAGATGCAATCGCCATCCCCGAATTGCTCTTCATCAATGGGAAGCAAGAAGGTGCTTAAAATATCAATGTAGGTCAGCGCTGTAATCGTGCCACACAAAACAAGAAGGGGTGCAAGACCCCTCCAGGAAAAACACGACCACACCATAACACACCACCGCCTCCGAATTTCACTGTTGGCACTACACACGCTGGCAGATGACGTTCACCGGGCATTCGCTATACTCACACCCTGCCATCGGATCGCCACATTGTGTACCGTGATTCGTCACTCCACACAACGTTTTGCCACTGTTCAATCGTGTAATGTTGATGCCCCTTACACCAAGCGAGGTGTAGTTTGGCATTTTCCTGCGTGATGTGTGGCTTATGAGCAGCCGCTCTCACCTCATGCCTAGTTGCCCTAGTATTTGCAGTGGATTCTGATGGAGTTTGGAATTCCTGTGTGATGGTCTGGATAGATGTCTGCCTATAACTCTTTACGACCCTCTTCAAATGTCAGCGGCCTCTGTCAGTCAACAGACGAGGTCGGTCTGTACGCTTTTGTGCTGTACATGTCCCTTCACGTTTCCATTTCACTATCACATCAGAAACAGTGGACCTACGGATGTTTAGGAGTGTGGAAATCTCGCGTACAGACTTATGACACAAGTGACACCCAATCATCTGACCACGTTTGAAGTCCGTGAGTTCCACGGAGCGTCCGATTCTGTTGTTTCACGATGTCTAATGACTACTGAGGTCGCGGATAATGAGTACCAGGCAGCACAAGGCACCTAAGATGAAAAACGTATGTTTGTGGGGGTGTCCGGATACTTTTGATCACATAGTGTATCTACTCACTTTACCAACATATTCGCTAATACATTGTGAATATAAAGAAACCTTTCTCAAGCACAAAGAAGCAGCATCGTTCCTCTGATTCCTAAATTTTTCGCAACTGTATATATTTTGGAATTGTATTACTTATCCCATACTTCTGTTTAGTCCCATCTATACAACGTTACCTAAAAAATCAATGTAACACACTCACATGAGTTTCTCTACCCTCTATAGTTTATTTGTGGGTATACAAGCTATTCATACTAAAGTTTTTTTTTCCTCCACTACATTTTAATCCAAATAAACATTTGCAGAAATAGCTATATTACACATTTCGTTATAGGTAAAAAGAAAACTACCACAGTCAAATGCTGTACGCTATATGCTGGCCTTAAAATTCCATACTCTTGCTATGGCATCCCTAGAAACAGCTGACTGTTGATAGGACTTTAAAAGAATGACCATGTAATGAACAATTCGAACCAATAATAACGGATATCCCGGAAGTGGCTTATGCTATAAAAAAGGTTATTTGACATAAATTGTGTGTGTTAAAGAGATCTACAGCTTTGTGCAGTACGTTTTCGTTTATTGCTTGATGTTTAGCAGTTATACAAGCTTATTCCTTCTGAATGAAGAGAATTTTCTAGGTATTCCCAGAAAATTCAAGATATATATTTTATTTCGCATGTAAATATATTTATTATATGGTATTTATCATAATCGATAGAGTCGCCTTTTAGAAAATCAAATATTTCTAAAAATATCTTCCATATAAGGGGTAGTTTGGGGTGGGAGATTTTCTTGAAAATCTTAATGTTGCATCTTTGGAAGCTACTGAACCTAAATATGAAGTTTGCTGTTCAAGAACCCAGAGAGAGAGAGAGAGAGAGAGAGAGAGAGAGGGCACGGACCTTTTTTTCTAAAAAAGTTGTTTTGGATTCAGGGAGCCTCAAATATGTATTTCCGGTGAAATATCATTATTGAATTTTTGGGATGGAATGCAATACCTTCTCTATCTACTATATACGTGGAAGAGTAAGAGTTAAAATAAAACAGTGACAATGTATTTTTCAGTTAATTGCATTGTATATGAAATTCCAGTTGCACCGATTGATTCCACTTTATTACCATTTAATTGGAACATATATTAATGCATAATGTAGAAGTATTTTTGGAAATGTTTCGTGAGATCGCATTTTCTGTTCAATTGCCTATGGCAAACAAAGAAATCTCCTACTGAAATCATGACATTTATTTTTGCGGTAGTTTTCCTTGTTTTCAAGGCTGCCATATGACGTGGATATGCGTTTCGTACTGGAGTGCGCTGGCGTGGCCAGAATTCTGCATCTTTGGAACTGGTTTATGTTGCTTGTATTCTACTGCATGTGTAGAACTACTCATTGGAACAAGGCTGACCGTTATCGTCCTCCGTTATGTAGTGGTTACGTTGCTAGCCCCTAGTCCCGAGGTTGCGGGTTTAAACCCGGGGAGGGCGGTGGATTTATCGGGCGTAAAAATACTTAGCATGGCTTCCTTCGGAAGGGAAGTAAAGCCTGTGATCCCGTGTCGTAGATTTACGTCACGTAAAAGAACCTCAAGCCGATAAAGAGGCCTCTGAGCAAAATTTCCGGTCTTTCACGCCCAATTTAGAATGGGACGCTAAAGACCACAGCAGTTAAAGAGCGTCCATAAATAAAACTCAATTTAATTTAGTTGTATGACCGTAGGGTATGTTGGCTACATGCTTTTCTTTCACACTGTGGCCACCGTAAGGCAGCTCGCGTGCCTTCGCCGCTGCTTGGACTTCGCCAAAGTAATTATAGTATCCCCGCAACCGCGTCACGTTCTCATACTTACAGTTTCAATTACAAGGATAAAAAGTGCACACTTTACCATAAGAGATGTTGGAAATGTCGTTCTTTATTCTTTGGCATCTGTTCAGGAAATTTTCATTCTCTCTCGAGAGTTCAGTATCTGAAATTGAGTGAATTTCTGGCCGAATGTTCTCTTTTAGTTCTCCTAATGTATAGGTTTTTGCACACACCTTTATTTTTTCAAGTTTCTCCATGGATAAAAAAATCACACAGTTAAATCAGAATATCCTGAGGGCATAATTATTTACCAATTACATAATTTTCAACAATTTCCTAAATTAAATGACTCATCAGCTGCATGTGGTTAGTAAAACCTTGTTGGAAAAACGCTGACTAAAATTCAACGTCGTCAGCTGTTTAAGAATGCTGTAAGTCCATTCCTGCACCCCTTTGCATTTATTGTTGGTTCATAACACACAGATCCCGTTATTCTGTATGCATTTATTGTACAGCAATTTTCGCGCCGTGCAAGGGAATCTCGTGTGTAAAATCTGGTTTCTCCGTACTATAATATCTCTTATTTTGCGACGAAGCATACGAGGGCCGATCGCACAATAATTTTTTTTCAAAAAAAGTTTAGTGCTTAAAACAACAACAAAAAGCACAAATGAACTTAAACCTTTTTGCTACTTTTCGACGTAAGTAGCTTATTATAGGGGAAGCTGTGACACTTTTTTGCGTTTATATGGGAAAGGATAGGGAAAACAAGGGTAGATGCAGCGGTTCACGGAGGAAAATGCATTTATATGGGAGAGATAGGGACGAGGGTTGATGCTAGGTTAGACAGGGGCTGAAGGAGTGTGGTGTGCTTTATATGATAGGGGTAGGGAATACGAGGAGAGGTAGTAGGTTAGACAGAAGTTGACGAGGAGGGTATACGTTTATGCGAAGGAAGATTTGGGAAACGTGGAGAGATCCTATGCTAGGAGAGAGTTGAAGGAGGAGCAATGCGCTTTATATGCGAAAGGAGAGGTGATAGTCTAGACAGAGGTTGAAGAGTAGAGTAGGTGTTTATATGGGAAAATATGAAAAACTGTGAGAGATGTAAGGATAGACAGAGGCTGAAGGAGGGAAATGTAGGGTTATACAGATGAGCTAGGAAACCTATTAGAGATGCTAGGCTAGACAGAGGCTGAAGGAGAGGGAGATACGCTTTATATGGAAGAGATAGGGGAAACGTGGAGAGATGTTAGGATAGACAGAGTTAATGGAGGAAGAGGTTTAGACCGCAAGGACACCACCAACTAAGTTTACAAATGTTTGGCACTCTTTGACGGTATTTTAACGACACTGGGGGACTTCACCTAGCATAGGATCTCTCCACGTTTTCCAAATCTTCCTCCGCATAAACGTATACCCTACTCCTCAACCTCTGTCTAACCTTCTACCTCTCCTCGTATTCCCTACCTCTATCATATAAAGCATGTCCCCACTCCTTCAGCCCCTGTCTAACCTAGGATCAACCCTCGTTGTCCCTATCTCTGCCATATAAACGCATTTTCCTCCGTGAACCGCCGTATCTACCCTCGTTTTCCCTATCCTTTCCCATATAAACGCAAAAAAGTTGCCCAGCTTCCACTATAATAAGCTACTGACGTAGTCACCAAGTTTCTCAACACATTTCTCCCATCTTGATACCTACCAGTTTCAATATGCCCTGTTTGTAGATGTCCGTTTCCTTTGACTAACCTATCTGCGGACTACTGATTTCATTTCCGCAATGTCGCAAAGCGTTGGCCGGCCAGAAATTTCTTCATGGGATCAAACAGATTAAAGTCCGACGGTGCGAGGTCCGGACTATATGATGGATACTGGAGCACCTCCCAACCAAATTTGGTGATGTTCTGACGAACAGCAGCAGCAACATGGGGCGAGCATTGTAATGAAGAAATGTTACATCGTCAGCATTCATGTTGTGGCGTTTGTTACGTGGGGCATGACGCAACTTAACCAAAGTTTTCATGTAGGCTGCAGCATTCACAGTTGTCCCGTGTTCAGCAAAGTCCGCCAATATAATACCATGTATATCCCAGAAGACGTCACAAGTACTGTCCTAGCAGATTGAGTCACTTTGAATTTTTTCTTCACTGGGGAACCAGCATGTTTCCACTTCATACTTGCCTGCTTGGTTTCGGGCGTGTAGTGGTATGCCACGACACATCACCAGTGACGATTCCTTTCAGAAAGTCATGTCCTTCTGCGGTATACCGCGTTAGGTGATCCAAGCTCGTCATCATTCGCTGGTCGTTGTGATTGTCTGTCAGCTTCTTAGGCACCCAGCGAGCATTAACTTTACGAAATTCCAACGTGTCATGAACAATATCCTACACTGCACCATAGGAAATGTTTAACTGTTGCGATAAGGTTCGCAGTTACACACGCCTCAATGCCTCTGACATTCTGCGGGGTTGCAGCTGTTACCGGCCTCCCGGTGCTTGGCGAATCACTAAGGTTCACACGGCCCTCTAGGAAGAATGCACACCACCTGGAGACATTGCTAGGGTCCATACACTCATCTCCATACACCCACGCATGTCCCTGTGAAAATCACTCGGTTTATGCACAAATATCGAACCACACACCACTCTGCTCTTCACACGTGGACGAAAGTAACATGCGCTCCATAGATTTTGCGTAGTTCACGCTTCTCTCGCTAGAGCTGTACATGAAACAAGAAGTACACTCTGTAGTCAAAGCTTTAAGCTATATCTGTGTTAAATTGCAACATTCCAGCTGCAATACCAAGGCAGAAAAAAGTTATTGTGCGTTACTTTTCGATACGCTCTAGTATAAATGCAACCATGCTTAGTAAGAGAAGAACATTTAGCGTGGGTCAATTACTCCATTGTTTAGCAAAATCCATTTACAGAAATTTACCGATGTAAAATTTTGTAAAATGCGTGTATGTTCTTCTACAACCTGGAAGAACTAAAGGAAAACACCAGGCGAAAGATTCACTACTCGAGTATGAACGAAAATTTCCTGAGAAATATGTGGATGGAGAAGGACCACATTTTCAAAGCTCTTATAATAAGGTATGTGGTTATTAACATTGTATTTGTAAATGTATGAGAACGTGGGTATATTATAGCTATTTCGGCGGGAGTCCACAGTGTGAAGCAAGAGCACTGTAGTACCATACCCCACGCTCAACAGACACTCTGTGAAACATCAGACATGCTACAGCGTATCCCTTTTGTTTCTAAATCCATTTACAACCCTGCATTAGTGGTTAAGGTGATTGATTTGAAGAAATGCAAAAATGACATGTTACAACTCTAAAAAGATGCGTCGAGTATTTTTCCCCCTTTTGTTTTCCATGTTGTATAAGCTATAAGTAACCAAAGAGATAACTAAAACGCATTTCAAAACTTCGTGCTTTCATTTATATGTGAAGGGTCAGGGGGGAAAACGCATTGAATCCACAAAAATCGAAATTAATTTTTTCATCTTTTTGTACAGCTCAGTACCGTCAGTTTCATACACAGACATACCGTGGGCAAAAAGAAAAAGAACGTCATCAACAAGAGAAAAACATACCTATCGATGAACTGAAAGCTTTGTACGGGGCCCCAATCCCAATCTCTCGTATGAAATACAAAGACCTGCAATCTTTAACAAGGTTTCTCATTACAGCTAAGAGCTTCTTTAAAATTTTATGTAGGATGGACGTGAGAGAAACGAACAGCATGATGACTAAAAGCTAATTAGTCTATTGCACCAAGCCTATGTCTTCTACTTTTACCTGATTTCTCCATACCATAATAATACTAATAACAATAAACATTATATACATTCTATACACTGCAGCTTATACACTACAACAGACTCTGGGTTTTATTTCAGAATCTTGCTCAAACGAACAAGATGGAGATGAGAGAAATTTTTGTCACACTCATTTTTATTTTCTCTACTACGCATAGTAAGTAGGGGAAGTGTTGCATTCTACTAAAAAATTCGATAACGATATTTCACCAGAAATACACGTTTTGAGACCCCTGAATTAAAAAATAACACTTTTAGAAAAAGGTCCATGTGTGTCAATCTGGGTGTCTCTGTTAACACTTAAGCTCAAAAACGAAAAGTGGGATAAATACCAAACTTGGTATTTAGGTTCAGTATCTTTTAAAGATGCAACACAAAGATTTTCAAGAAAATCCCCCCACCCCAGCCTATCCTTAACATAGAACATTTCCTAAAAATTTTTATTTACTCAAAAATGGTTCTAACGATTTTGATTAAAATATCATATATTATAATAACTTCATTACAAATAAAATGTATCTTAAATTTTCTGGTAATGTCCCCAAAAGTACACTTCATTCTGAATGACTTTGCAAAATTGGTAAATTGTGAGAAATAGACAAATTTTTTCTACAAAAAAATTGTAGAACTCGTTAAAGTACAGAATTTATGTCACAAATGTTTATTTTATCCACTGAACCATTTCCGAGATATTCCTTGTCATTTGTTTGAATGTTGCAATATTATACTTCTTCTCAAATGGGAATTCGTATTTGTTTTTTTATGTCCTGGACATACAAAGAGAATGGAATACTCCACATAGCAACCAGCTCTTAAAAGATTTGACTATCGCCTAAAGTCTACCAATTCCCCTTGAACCTACAAGACAATTAGCAATAAGATTAGCATCCGATATCTCGATTAACATGAAGTAGATGGAGAAAAAGCGTTTGTAAAAATAGTTGTACAGGAGTAGAGAAAGTCATGTGAGTGTTAACACATCAGATTTGTATAATTACGTATACAAAATAGGTTGCGTTTAGCTCTAGTAAGTTACATGTACCATGATATAACATTACGGTCAGGATTCTATCAGTGTAATTAAAACGTATTTTTTAAGACAAGCTTTGTTTTCAGTCTCCTGGAACTTTTTGATGAATGGACTGTAAGAATTTTTCTCCCTGACCCTTCATTTATTATACCTCTTAGTGGTTAACTCTTTCGTTATTTTCGCTTCCTTCTTATTTTTGTGTGCGGCAGAGTAAGGAGGGAAAACATATAATGTGCGACTTTCGCAAGAGCGTTACATATTCACGCTATCGTTTTTCACATAACAACTGAATCTTCCATCAGGATGAAAGCTTTCCAAGAAATTACTCTTCAGGTCTTAGATATACGCAGCATACGGGAAAATAACTTTAGGTTGTTTACATCTCAAATCGGCTTTTGTAGTAATTAGTCTATGAAAAGGGAATATTCTACCAAATGACGCACTTCAGGAATATAACACAGGACATCTCGAAATGTGTTAATGCTACGAAAAAAACTTTTACGAAAAAAGTTTTACGAGATCCAAAGTTCTTATGCAAAGTTTCTATCTGTTAAGATTTTGGAGTTATATAACGTTTTATAAAATGGGTCACAATGAAGAGGACTTTCCTCATCTTTGTATTTATCATTTGGAGAAAATAACATCTACCATGTTAAATTGATCATTTTAATGTACCTTTTACCGAGCGGGATGACTCAGGCTGTTATGCCCGTGGCCTGCATTCAGGAGGTCCCGGGTTCGATCCCTGGTGACTGCCCACTGTGGCCCATCGGTTTCTTTCGGAGGGTTTTCCGGGCATCAGGCGAATGCTGAATTGGTTTCGTTCATCCCCCGAATTTCTTGTCCCTCATTTCGTTCCATTCTTCATTTCATTCATATTTCATTCCGTTGATCTCTTTCAGGGTCGGAAGTATCGGCGATGGTGTTTCGGTGCAGCTGGCACGGGAAACGATGCTCTTTGTGACTCCCTCCATCCCTCTGCTTTCGGCTGGCTGCCGGGGTATACGAGCCCCGTTGAGGGGCATTGGAACCCCTCTGTATGGGGTCGGGTCTCCGTCTACTTGTCCGTCTTGGGTTGTCTCTGTCTGGAATCTTAGGGGCCCTGTCATTGCTGTTTCGCTCGATTTCTCGTCTCGCCTCATCCTTCCCGACGTTGACGCCGCCTCGTCAGGCGTAGTTATAGTATCCACTCTGTATCGGTGCCCAATCCCCTTCGTAGTTAATCCTATCCTATCCAAGGTACCTTTTCGTGAAACTATTCAACCCAGAGCAATGAATTTTAGACGATCCATTTCCTCACTACATGTGTATGAAGTGACACCTTTTTTTAGTTTTCTAGTTATGTTATGAAGGCCGCCATGATTTCTTCTTTTAAACATTTACCCCAAAACGTCATTATTAGAATACCTTTAAAATTACATTTTTGATGAATTATTTTAAAAAATTCAAGTTTGTTGGTAAATAGTGTAAGTGTATTTGAAAAACTATCAGTGTTCTACAGTGAATACTTTCTGAGAAAATGTTTATTGAAAGAGACCAATATAACATCGGAAAGACAGAAAGTACTTACTCCCCTTAAAACATTTTTTATGTATCATTTTTTATGTTTAGTTGAGGTATGATTTTCATGGAAATATTTGCCATGAATCCTAGAAAGATATCAAGTTTAGTACATATCCGCCTTTCGTTTTTAAGATGCCCCGTCCTCTTTGTTTCTTTCTCTCTCTCTCTTTCATACACAGGCGCGGCCACGAATCTCTTTCCTAAAATGATTTTTTGGCATCAAGGGATTGCAAAAGCTGCATCAGCAGTAAATTCTCCTTATCTTATATTTTTAGCAATTACAATGCTTCCTCTACCAATCATAGAAGACTCACAAAACTTTTAAATATTAAAGCATCAAATGACGTATAGTCGGTCACGATATGAATACGTTTGGTGAAGGGCGCCACTGCATTGCACAATGAAAACAATACTACATGTGCAGGCCTCAGCCTCGCTAGTAAATGCCGCTCAGAACTGCGGAAGTTTTCTCTAGCTGACTGTCCTTCCGATGCCCCGCCCACTTGTTTTGTAATTGTAAATAGTTCCTCTTTCCGCCACACGGATTCATATCAGGATCGACTGGTACTCACACTTGGGGAAATGTAAACATAAAATTGGAATACTTCCAAAACGACTAACACCATGAAAAACATATGGCGATAATGCCTTTCTTTACTTAGGATACCTTAGAAGATAATGTTTGTTACAAAAACATTTCTTACAACCTTCATATACAATATCTTAATAATTATATTTCCTATTAGAAAAATTTTTACAATATATACTCTTTTCACACAACATTTCCAATATAAATACATTTTTACAATAAATATATATACACTCTCTCTCTCTTTCTAATGAACAATACCTTAATAATTACATTCCCTACTACAGAATAAATTTACATTTTTTCTACACTGCATTTCAGATATAAACACATTTTACAATATATGTACTCTCTGATTTTTTGTGCTTAAACTCTTCAATGCTCTAGAGCGCATTTTTATTAAACATTTATTGAGGTTTATGCGTATTTCTCTTTGTTATATACCAGATGAGTCAGCTACCCCTAGGTATTCGTACCTATGCAACCCTCAGTTTATTGCCTAATGTTTTAGCAAAAAAACTGTTATTGTAGCTCTGCCCTTCTATTTTGGTACTATACGCAATCCCCATTAATGATTAAAAGCCTGAATGAGAACCAAAGAGCTGCGAAAGTCTTCAAAAAAACGTCGTTTCCTGGATATAATGCTTGCAAAGAGAAAGAGGAACGTCTTCCCGAAGAGGGGGATAAACTACGTGGGTTCTGGCTAAGTGGTTTAGCTGCCGGAATGTGGTGAAGCAAAGGTTAGCTTCGGAGGTTCGAATCTGATTCAAACATAAAATGGTTTTGGTTATTTTTTCTGTCTCTCCTTGTGTTTATTTTCAATATTTTAGTGTACTAATTTATTTGCTTTTGTTACAAGCTCTCCTTTGAGACAAAGACATAAGAATTACAATAACATAATTGTGTATCATTTTTGCCCTAATAATCTGTAACGTATCTGGTGTTGTCAATCGTGTTACGTAGTTAGCTTTCATTCTCTTGAGCGCATATCGATTATATTAAATCTAACAGTCTTTGTTTCATGTTCAAACCTTATGTTTCACTTCTTCTACTGACAAAGAAGTTGTAAATGTGCTAAGTTCACGGGTAAACAGAATAATAAATTGTTAAAGAGCGTGGATTTCATCACGGAAGTAAATGTTCAAAATGACGACCCGCTTCATTAATGCACATTTTGTACGGTGCCAGAGAGACCTTCTGGCATGCTGTAACATGCGCGGTGTAATCTGCCTGCTTTGAGGTTCTTCTTCTTTGCGGTGGAAAACATGACGATTATTCTATTTTGTACACGATTATAATGTTATCAAAAATCTTATTTATAGCATAACATCAAATTATAGGCCCAAAGAGGTAAAACAAAGGGTAATAAGTTTGAACTCAACCCGAAGGTTTTGAACCCGAATTAGAGCGGCACAGTGTTAAATCAACCATGATAAAACCATTCGACCAATGCTACCTTGCGAGAGGTTCCTATACGAATTAGTAATCGCAGAACTACACCCCACCTCATATCTTTACACGGTTTTTGCAGCATCAGACAGTGTTTTGAGCTCGGTTTGGTAGTTTTAATTCAAACAAATAAACTGCATCAGTCATTAAAATTACTGTATGATCTGAAACACGCCATAATTTGTGAAATAAGAGAAATTATCAACCTAATACTTAACATTTTTTGACAAGGCTGTATTTTGACTAACGGCTTAAATTCAATTTGTCGCACTGATAGAGCTGCCATTTTGTTTTCAAATGGTTTTGTTAACCGATGCATGTGATAGGTTGCTCCTTCAGGGGCGTTTGCAAAGGGGTGCGTGGATGTATGCTAAAGAATAAAAGTTTGTAAAATTGGCTAAAATTACTACTGTAGCTCTCAGTGTCTGGGTGGGATGTTTTTTGCATCGACATACATAGCGAGTGCATTCTATCCCGTAAAACACCTATGCACTGAGTAATATATCCCTCCTCTATAAAGTGTTATGCAAATCAGTCATTAGAAGGCATTCAAAAAAGGCATAATCACACATGCCGCTTAGCACGTTGCATAAATTAAAAAATGAATAGGTGCAGCTGACTCACCTGGTATATTGTGTTTCTTTCGGTAATGCATTGTAATGTTCTTTACCTAAATTTTATAATGCGCGATTATTTAATGTTACCCTAAGTGCAGTTCTGTAATAATCACCTCTATTTCTTATATTATAACCATGTATATGAATATTTATAGCTATCGTTTTGTTGAATAGCACATGTTTGATACTCCAATATATGTATATATACATGGAAGAATTAGGATTCCATATTTTTTGTATGTCTCCCTACAAGTTTTGTTTTCTTTCCAGTTTCTCTATTATTCTTCCCTATTACTCTTCTCCGAGTCTCAGGAGCAAACAACCTGCATGATGTCATTTAATCAGTACGGCAAATAACACTAATGCAATCTGAAGCGACTGACTTACAACGGTGCACATTTTTAAAGTCTGTTCAACCATAATAATGAAATATCCATTGGAAAATGAAATCGGAGGATACGTCAAACACAAGAATTATCCTTTTATACCGATAGCTCCTTTAGAATTTACCTCCCTTACATTTTCAACATGAAAATGAAAATTCCGTGAATCATACCCAATAGAAATAGAGAAATAAATAGGGTAAAATATCGGATAATAAAACAGGGGCCAAACTCTAAAACAAACATTTTGAAGTGTTATTCTGTTTCCAAACACTTGCATGAAGAGTCAACAAAATATTAATTAAAATGTTTCAATTAGAACCAAACATAACGCTTTAAGCCAAAACAAAATAAACGTGAAATAACGTGTTGCATGAGTAATTTAACATTAACTTCCATTATACTGGATAATCAAGTGCTTGTGCATGTTGTAACGTTCTTTATCTGACTAAATTGTTATTTTGTTTGTTTTTACTTTCTCCACTACTTTCACATAGAAAGAACAGAAAATAGATTCTGAGATTTCACAGAAAAACACTTTTTGAGAGTCCCTGAGTTAAAAAAAACATTTTTAGAAAATGGTTCGCACGTGTGTAAACAGCATAACTCAAAAACGAAAATTTGGTTAAGACCAACTCGGTAATTAAGTTCAGCGTCTTCCAAAAACGACACGATATTTCCAAAAAATATCCTCCCACACCAAATTACCGTTTATATGAAACATGTTTCGAAAATTTTTATTTTACCAAAAATGACTCTAAGGATATTGATTAAAATGCCTTATGTTTAAGATATTTGCATCACAAACTAAAGATACACTACGTGCTCAAAAGTATCCGGACACCTGGCTGAAAATGGCGTACAAATTCGTGGCGCCCTCCATCGGTAATGCTGGAAGTCAATATGGTATTGGCCCACCCTTAGCCTTGATGACAGCGTTCACTCTCGCAGGCATACTTTCAATCAGGTGCTGGAAGGTTTCTTGGGGAACGGCAGCCCATTCTTCACGGAGTGCGGAACTGAGGAGAGGTATCGATGTAGGTCGGTGAGGCCTGGCACGAAGTCGGCTTCCAAAACATCCCAAAGGTGTGCTATAGGATTCAAGTCAAGTGCAGGCAAGTCCATTACAGGGATGTTATTGTCGTGTAACAACTCCGCCACAGCCCGCGCAGTATGAACAGGTGCTCGATCGTGTTGAAAGATGCAATCGACATCCCCGAATTGTTCTTCAACAGTGGGAAGCAAGAAGGTGCTTAAAATATCAATGTAGGTCTGCGCTGTGATCGTGCCACGCAAAGGGTTGCAAGCCCCCACCAGGAAAAGCACGACCACACCATAACACCATCACCACCTCCGAATTTCACTGTTGGCACTACACGTTGGCAAATGCCGTTCACCGGGCATTCGCCATACCCACACCCTGCCATCGGATCGCCACATTGTGTACCGTGATTTGTCACTCCACACAAGGTTCTGCCACTGTTCAATCGTGTAATGCTGACGCTTCTTACGCCAAGTGAGGCGACGTTTGGCATTTTCCTGCGTGATGTGTGCCTTATGAGCAGCCGCTCGACCATGGAAGCCAAGGTTTCTCACCTCACGTCTAACTGTCATAGTACTTGGAGTGGATCCTGATGCAGTTTGCAATTCCTGTGTGATGGTCTGCTTGTTACTCTTTACGACCCTCTTCCAATGTCTGCGGTCTCTGTCAGTCAACAGACGAAGTCGGACTTCACGCTTTTGTGCTGTACATGTCCCTTCACGTTTCCACTTCACTATCACATCAGAAACAGTGGACCTAGGGATGTTTAGGAGTGTGGAAATCTCGCGTACAGACTTCTGACATAAGTGACACCCAATCATCTGATCGCGTTCAAAGTCCGTGAGTTCCATGGAGTGTCCCATTTTGCTGTTTCACGATGTCTAGTGACTACTGAGGTCGCGGATAATGAGTGCCAGGCAGTAGGTGGGAGCACAATGCACCTAAGAACGTATGTTTGTGGGGGTGTCCGGATACCTTTGATCACATAGTGTAGGTCCAATTTGTTCAGTTAGACAAAAGTAATTTATCTCTATTTTCCTTTTACTTGTTCTTTTTTGTTTTCTCTTCTTTTTTGTTGTTTATTTTGTCACCGTACTTGTAGCTTAAATATGCATATACAGTCAATAACCCATGCACTAAATACTTGTGTAATAATTTCAATAATTTGAAACCTATAAAGATACCTTATCTATTTATCTATTCATCTGTCTGTCTGTCTCTGTCTCTCTCTCTCTCTCTCTCTCTCTCTCTCTCAATAACGCTGGAACCTAAACCTTACCTCAAATCTCTACAGGCGTTTAGCAGCTTCGTAAGGCGTTTTAAGCTCGTTTTGATAATTATAGCTCTAATTAAATTGCATCAGTCATTACGCCTACTCTACAATATTTAATATGCCGTAGTTTGTACCAGAATGGAAATCACCTTTAGCGTTTTTGACGTAGTTGTACAACGCCCAATTTTTGGCTGAAGGTTTACCTCTAATTGGCCGCATTACGTAGATATGCATTTTCTTTTCAAATATTTTTGTCAAAAGATACGCACGATAGGCCTATCTGTTGATTAGGTCAGTACGAATGTGTGCCTCAAGTTTGTCAAAGCCATCACTTTCCGTATTGGCTAAATTTTGTCAACAGATGCATATGATGGGTTCCTTTATTGAGTTTTATAGATTTGTATGACTACATACTAAACAATAAAAGTCTGTAAAATCAGCTAAAAATGCTGCTAACGCTCCCAGTGTAACCGACACACATTGCGATTACTTTCTGTATAAAACACGTATGCAATAGGTTATTTATCCCTCCTCTATAAAGTGCTATGCGAATGAGCTCTTAGAAGACGTATAAGATAAACCTAAGGCATATATGTCGCTTAGCACGTTTCCTACATTAAAAAATACTTGGGGGAGGCGACTGATCCGCTATACCTGCACTGAGGTTTCATCTACAGAGACTCATATCTAAGAATCGACTATATCCTCCCGAATGGGTGTTAGGTTTCATTTTGCATTGCCTAAATAATTTTTTCTTAAGGTAGATTCAAAGATTTTTACATCCTCTACCATTTATAATTAGAAGGGGAAGTATTACATTCCAACCAAACATTCGATAACAAGATTTCACCAGAAATACATGTTTTGAGGCCCTCTGAATCAAAAAATTCCTTTTAGAAACATTTCTGTGTGTGTGTGTGTGTGAGTCTGTGTACAGCATAACTCAAAAACAATGTCTCATAAACACCAAACTTGGTATTTAGGTTCATCATCTTTCAAAGATACGACACCAAGATTTTCAAGGAAACCCCACCACCGCAGACTACCCTTTATATGGAACATTTTTCGAAAATTTTGGTTTTCTCAAAAATGGCTATAACGTTTTTGATGAAAATGTCAATATAAGTAAGATATTTTCATGACAAATACAATATATATCTTGAATTTTCTGGGAATGTCCCCAAAGTCCTCTGCGCTCAATAGTTTTTGCGTATTGGTAAACCATAAGAGATACACAAACTTTTACTACACAAAATATGTAGAGCTCGTTAAAATACACAATTTATGTCATACATTTTTTGTGGAGCAAACCATTTCGAGATATTCCTTGTTATTTGTTTGAATTTTCCAATACTTATACTTTTTCTCAAATGGGAATTCGTTATTCGTTTTTTTTATGTCCTGGACATGCAAAGAGAATGGAATGCTCCACATAGCAACCAGTTCTTAAAATATTTAAATGTCGCTTAAAGCCTACCATATTCCTTTTCTACCTACAATAAAATTAGCAATAAGTTAGTTTTTGCAAATGTTTATCTCAGTTAACATGAAGTAAATGGACAATAAGCGTTTGTAAAACCAGTTTGTACAAGAGTAGAGAAAGTCATGTGAGTGTAACACGTCGGATTTTTTTGTGTAAAAACCTCAACTGCATTCCAAGAAAAGTTAGCAGCTACAAGCTCTGTGGCTAAGTCTACATAGAAATTGCTGAAGTTGGATAAAGTAAACTTTGTTAATAGAATTTGTTTCTGTTGATTTTTCTGCTGAGCTTTCCTATCTCGCTACTTGCACGTTTTGCGTCAGGAGTGTTTCTTTTGTTGTGAAATTTAAAAAGTGTATATACTAACTGAATAAAAATCCTAAATCTTGCATTGGCGTATGTCTATCACAAGCTGTCAATACTTGGTTTCACCTATGAAAATTCTAATGATTCGTAAATAGTTTTAACTATTAAGTTTGTAAATGTTTGTGCGAATATGTTTAAAATTAAAATAAGGAAAATCTTAAAGTGCATTTATCTTTAATGTGTATTTTTTATAGAATGTCATAACCTCAGATACGTCAGAGAGTGTATAATATTGTAGTGCACCTACTGTTGAAAATATATATGAATTATTGTTACATATCTGTTTGATAAATTTAGCAGAATATCATTTTTGCATCGTAAGTGAATTGTATACATTTGGATAGCCTTTGTGTGGGATGAGCTAAATTTGGCACTTTTGTCTCTGTTCACTGGACAGGTAAATGTAGTAGTACTTAAAACTTGTGAATAAAATATGGGGAGATAAAGAGGTAAACGAAACTGGACATTCAAACTAACCGTTATACAGCCTTGCTGTTGATACTCTATTGGAATAAAATACAACGTTCCACCTATTATTGCATTTCCTGGTAGTATTAATCAATGAAAATATTACCTTTAGTATTGATAGCATATGAATAAATAATGAAACAGCGCAACTTTACGTAGATTTGGAAATTCTAAATCCAATATAAACAATTAGACGCTATCACTTTAGGACAACTTAAGACACTGTCAAACTATATGTATAGAGTTCAATTTACATTAATCACAAACATTAATAATTACGTTTCCCTTCTCCTAAAGAAACAACATAAGCATTTACCTTGGATCCCGATGTCTGTTACTAGCACATGGAACATTAAAGAATGTTTTCATACTATTCCAAACTAAAATTGAAAAACTTAGCAGTAAAAATCTATAAATTATAACGGTTACAACTCGAAATCTAAATAGAAAATCTCTTTCACAAAGTGAATATAATGGAATACATAATCTGCTTTACCTGTACTTAAATAAAGCGGATTGCCCTTATAACCTAATTGGAAACAACGCGTACTGCACACAAATTCTGACTAGTACCTAAACATTCCTCTTTAATATATACACCAGGTGGCCCATACAAGCTGTCCTTAGTTGAAGTTAGTTTATACCGCATAGCGCGGATGCCAAAAGGTTTGTCTAAGTAGAGCTGCAAAGGGGACTCCATATCAACAGATGGGAGATCGCTAAATGAAAGACCAATGCTTGAAAACGAACACTTTAACTGCTATTACTGGCCCCAAAGTTCCTTTGGTAGAGAAACTGCGTGGTATATGAGGTGTTCGATTCCCAGCTGAGCTACAGAATATCGTCTTTAAACAAAAACATTTCGTGGTACGCCCGGCGCTTGGTGTTTAAATTTAAGAGTAGCCATTTGTGTATAGGGGGTGTTATCTGCTATTTAATAAGAATTCCGGGCTGCCACTTGGCGCAAACCTGACCACATGTTAAGTATTTTGGTTCCATGACGGTTTATCTACAGCCAGTAAAACTATATGGCCCCAATTGGTGCCGCAAGGTTAACAAGATTAAACAAAGTTCTATTTTTAATATATCTATATACCTTTAAATATGCGCTTAGAATTAAATTATTTTCTACTGGTGCATTATTCAATATAAGCATGTGCAAAAACATGCCCGACTTGATGGACGAATTGATGTAAGGGCCTCTCAGGCCCACGTTCTATGTAGTGATCCATCATTTCTTAATATTATATCTGTACACAAAAGAAATACGTGCGCAGAAGACACATGCTGCGTCTGAAAATGCTAGAACACAACCTTCGAGCCTCAGCTGCATTTTGGTGCTCCTCACAGATCATAACTGTATCTGTGTGTTCGTTACTGGTGAACTTTTGCCTTTTTTTCTCAATGAGCTGGCTCGAACTGCAGGCGACCATGTGCCGCTATCAGTACGAAACTACCACGTAAACACCTGCAGAAGGCAGCGCTATCTCAGTGACCTTTCACTTTGTATCTGTACAACTCCTTTGAACAGAAGTGATACGGCAAATTCTTTTGCACCTACGTACGCGGGAAACACAAAACTACAAGGAACGGCTTGTTTGGGCCACCTGGTATATAAACGGAAGTAAACTCGATGACAAACGAATACAAAATCATATGAATTTTAAGGTTGTTAATTAAAAATGCATTCTTTAGAAAAACTTATTAATCCAAATGGAAAGGCAGTTAGCCAGCAAATAATGAAAATGGTTATTTGCGTAACTGTATGAGAAAATGAATTTTTTTTAGGTTTTGTAAGATTTTTACAGCCGAAGCGAAGACGAGTATGGAATATCGAAACGAGTTCTGCAAAAACACTTTCCTGCAGTTACGTACAATATTTTGTTTCACACTATGTCGAAATACTTTATATTTTAGTTAATCACTGTACTGCGTATTATGATGGACATGGATGCAGTCAGCTGAACGGAAAAAATCAATTTGACGTATCAGTTAGGGGTCGGAAAAACATGAAATAACAGATACAATGAAACCACTATATTTTCACATTACGCCACATTAAGAATTTGAAAAATTAAAACCAATGGAAGGGTGTTTAACAAAGTGCAGACAAGACAAAGTGCTATAACACTTATTTATAATACAGGTGTTAAAAGTAGAATTGCGGATCGAGGCTGAAAGCCGAGTGTAGCTATCCTGTGATCAAAACAAAATCACTTTTAACATGTGTAGCACACATTATTTTAAGACAGCCCTTAAATGTGCAAAATAATAACCATAATACTAAACTAATACTAAATGTATTCCAAAAATCGATTATATTCACTGAGGCAACCCGGGTTCAATCCCAGGGACCCGCATGTGGGATTTGTGGTGGACAAAGCTGCGTCTGGGCGGGTTTTCTTCGGGTTCTCCGGTTTCCCCCGCCATTCATTCCACCAACTGCTCCATCATCACCTTTCCTTTCATCCATTTCACCATCATTTTTTTCATCTACTTCCTTCCTCCCATACCAGGCATCGGGCTGATCATCCATCCTGGATGTTCTGTCTGATCCATAAGTGTCTGCTCCTCGACGGGCCTCTAACCCCAGGCACCCGCCTGTAAGTCCTTGGGGGGGTAAGTCCTACATAAGAGGAGGTTAAACAGAGTATAAATGAATGAATGAATGAATGAATGAAAAATCGATGATATAGATCAAAGGATGTATAAGCCTGCTAACACAAGGAACAGGTTAACTGGACGATGCATTGCAAGAAATTGAAGCATGCCGATTTGTACTGTGAACGGAACCGCCATAAGAAATTAATCATTAAAAAGACATAATAAATTATAAAACTGTAAATTCTAATCATACCGAAACTATTTAAGAAACGTATGCAAACACAGAGAACTTATGGTAACTGGACATGAAACCAAAGTTAGTAAAAACGGAGTAGCATAAACATTTTATCGCATAAGCTCAATAAAGCTCAATTGTTAGTTCGAGTGTTTTGTGTTAAAAGTTCTAGTTCTAGTCCGAGATTTTTAAAAATTAAATTACTTCTTTATACAGAGTGAGCCAAAAGACTCCGAACCGCCTGCGCGCGTTTTTCCCTGTCCGCGTCCTCGACGCTCGCTGCCGTCTGCCGCTATCATAGAAAGGCGCGGATGAAACCATACAGCATTTTTAAAACTACTTTTAAAGGCTTTAGTTACCAACTTTATGAAAGGAAATGCTAAAACTGGCCAGTATCATTGTCCATATATTTTTAGCACCTCTTTAGGAAACTATCCATCACTCGCCGTAGTTCACGTTGATAAGTTTCCTGGCGGATATTTTGTTTTAATTCTCACAGGGTATGGATTTGCCTTGTATTCTTTATTTTAAGTTACCCCGCAGGGGTGTTTTATGAACAATATCACCGGCTGCGCAGTGCTTTTTCACTGGCGTGTGGAAATATGATAACATGATAACGCGCTGCTGCTATAAACAAAGTCACGCTGTTGTGGTTTTGCTGTGCAGAGTGAAGTGCAGTTTTGAGTGACGGCGGTGTGATGTAGTTCAGTTATTACGAGTTATTTATTATTTTGTCCTGTACGTAGTCACAAAGTGTATTATGGCTCAGTATATGTTTTCTACTGCACAGCATGTATTTATTTATGATTCGTATGTGTTAAATCGGTCAGCTTGCCAAGTGAAAGTACGATTTGCAGAAACATTTACAGGTGTAAAAGCTCCAGGCCGTACAACAATCCATGAACTTTACAGTAAATTTCAGGCCACAGGTAGTGTTCAGGCTAAGAAATCTAAAAGACGGTGTTCGGTTCTTACCGAAGAAACATTAGACGACATCGGTCATGATGGATAGTTTCCTAAAGAGGTGCCAAAATGTATGGTCAACGGCGGTGGCCAGTTTCAGCATCTCCTTTCATAAAGTTGGTAAGTAAAGCCTTTAAAAGTAGTTTTTAAAATGTTGTATGGTTTCATCCGCGTCTTTATATGATAGCGACAGACGGAAACGAGCGCCGAGGACGCGGATAGGAAAAACATTCGCAGGCGGTTCGGAGTCCTTTGGCTCACTGTCTATAAATACGCTTTGTCTCAGCAACAGAACATCAAATAGGCATGTGAACGTGTTTTCTCAGACTTCCAACGTGGTCAAAGACAGTATATTACTGTGCGTTTCTCTTGATGGATAAGAAGGGATGATTAAAGCATAAGCACTTTCTCCAGGGAAAGTTAGCGCACTGCGCTCTTTGTTCCATAAATTTACTTGTCGCACTTGGTTTTTGCTAGCATTTCCTCCGCGTATATGCAATAAGGAAAGGATATGACGACGGGAGCATAAGAAAATGAACACGAGGAATGGTGGTTTGGATAGCTCATACATCACTGCTCCTTGATTAAGGATATACGCATGCGCTGTAGAATTTAGTCAGAAGAATTGCTTCTCAAAATGATTTTACTGCACGCTTACTATTTCTCTGTCTGACAGCCTCATGTCGTCATAGTATATGGCATTGCAGACATTAGGGGCGCATTGTCATTCAGAGAAGACGCACACTCTAAAAACAAGACAAGATTTGTTTTCAGTCAGGATCATTTGTTCATTTAAACAGTGTCATGAAAATAAAAAATATACAATGTTGCATTCAAACGGTTTCTCTACCCCATATATCTTATAGTGTGTAAACAAAATATTCCTACGAAAGCTATCTTTCTACCTACTGCGTTTTAGTCGAGATAAGCCTTTGCAGCCTTTTGCTACATTAAACTTCCATACTCTTTCCATGCACCCGGAAAAACAACTGAATGTAGACAGGACTTTAAAAGAGTGACAAGGTATTGAACAATGCGATCCATTAATAATGGATATCTCAGAAATGGTTTATGCCACAAAAAATTTATCTGAAATAAGTTGTGTTTTAAATACATCTACATTTTTATGTAGTAGGTTTTCGACCGTCTCTCAACGTTTACAGGTTATACAAGATTACATAAAAATCCTTCCGAATGAAGAGGACTTCACAGGTTATTTCTAGAAAATTCTAGATGTAACTTCTATTTATGTAAACATCCTTAGTATATGGTATGTAATTAAAATTGTTGCAGCCATTTTTTCAGAAAATCTAAAATTTCTAAAATTGTTGCATGTAAACGGTAGTTTGTGTTGCGATTTTCTTGAAAACCTTTTGACAGTCGTTGAAACATGCTGAACTTAAGTACAAAGTTTGGTATATATCCGACTTTTTGAGTTATGCTGTTCAGACACAACGCAACTTTTTCCAAAAATGCATTTTTGGATTCAGGGACCTCAAAACGTTTATTTCCGGTGAAATTTCGATATCCCATTTTTTGGGTGGAATGTAATACCTTCTCTACCTGCTAGGTACTTGTCAGAGAAAGTAAAAAGCCACATGCATATTGTCGGACGACTTTCTCTTTTTATTTATCATTTCACAACTATCGCTGTTCATTATTATTTCCTCTATGCGTTAATCACGATGAATATCTGGCTACAAATATATTCAAATTGTATACGTGGATTGCGCAGGCAACCTCGTGCGTTTATATCACAGTAGATTTTTGTTTGACGTGATTTATTTTTTTCCGAGTGGAGGAAAAATACTGACCCCATCTAGGATGGGAGTGTGGGACTCCACCGCGGCGTTGAACCGGGGCCATACCCACTAAAAAAACCTCCACCGGAGAGAACTCAGGATAAGGTGAGGCAGTACCGCTCTTGCACCTGCGGATTCAAAGGAGAGGAAATGTTGGCCAGCCATAGGCTAAGGCCAAGGTGTGGAAAGGAGACCGGACGTAACCATGACTGTAGCCCTGGTGGCGCCCTGACGAAATTTTGGGTGTTCAACTTTGGTGTATTCTTCATGGCGCTGCGTCCTAAGATGTTAGAGGTGTTGTACGTCACAAGCAGGTACTTGTGCGCGAGTCGTTGACTCTGAGCCATTGCTGCGACCCTTGAACAGATATTTAAATCATGCAAGTATAAGTACATAGTTATGCGTATTTCTATTAGTGATTATTCAGCTTGGCTTGTTATCTTATATTAGTATTCTAAGGTACATGTAAATTTAGGATTGATGTAAATGCTTATAGAATTAATTTCCTCCGTCAGGTGGCGTCGTCTCTTGTCATTTAGTTAGAATGCTTAAATGCATTTGTTTCTAATTTTGTTTTTCGCCAATATGGCGTCGTCCTCAATGTCCAAATCATTAACCATAAACAGCCGTGAATAAAACATTTGGGGTTTTAAAGCTTTTTGGTTACAAGGTCCTGTGAACGAGGGGAAACTGTTAATATTCAAGTGTTCGTAGACAGCGCAATTAAGTAGACCTCAACCGCGGTGCACATAAATTACAATACGAATATATTGCAAATTGATACAAAATGCTATTTTACATAAATTCATTGTTTTAATGAGCTCTAATCTTTCCCACACTAAAACTTTGTTAAATGTTTACCAGAAATATAAAACTTAATGAGAACTTTACCGGCTGATTATAAAAAATTAAAATATGCACTTCATTTGTTGGGTCGTTAACTGAAACAGATGATATTTTAATCGAAATAACTTGTGTGGTAAATTTATGAACATTATTTTGGATAATTCTTTGAATGTCTTTGCTTGGTATCCTTTAGGTATAATATTTAAACCATGTTTACGTTCGAAACTTTGGCTCATTATGGCTCTACTCTCCCCCTGTCCCCCTCCCTCTTTTCTTAATTCCTTTTTATTCAAGAAGTATCAAATCGGCAGAGTAGGATTATTGAATACAATGTTCCCTCTGCTTTAGATAAGGGAAAGCAAAATGGTAAAGGATGTAATACTTTTGGAATAAATATTTTAATGGGCCCAGAAATCAGAAACATTACAACTTTTCATTTTAACTCCCAGGGTTTAGTTTAAATTTTATGTAACCCTATGTGGGCATGTCCAATATGCGGTTAATTGCCAATTTATAAACTGCATCTAATTTTTGATTACTTTAAGTTTGATACCCTAATTATTAATATGAAGATGTAAATTATTAAAAAAGTAATAATAAGTTTGAGAAATAAGTCCAATAAATAATTTCTGTATAATAAATGAATGCATAATATAATAGGCCTGAGTTAAAAGACTTTTACGGAGAAATAGATCATTAGCGAGTTTATCAAGGAAACGCAACAGTTATAGCCCAGTAACGAACGCGTTAGAACAAAAATTCTTGGAATGCAGTTAAGAGGTGAGTTCAGTTTGCAAAGTCACGGAGGTACGAATTTTGTAAATTAGAAAGGGAATGAAATTCTTAGATTCGAGCAAGACACCGCTTGGAAACAGGTCAGATACGCATAAGTAGAATTTTGGGATTGGACCGTGCCAGAAGGAACGGCGGTAGGGGTATTGATATGTGAGCGGAGCTTAAGTTAAGAAAAGTTCCTGCATTCTGAAATTCTTGACCCTCGTGTGTAATTTTTAAGTTGTGTACTTGACCGAGCCGGTGTTAGAAACATTTAGCTATTGAGAGGGATCCTTCTGAGTAATGTTTCCGTCAGTTACCAGCTGAGGCTTCGCTTAATTATGTTATAGAAGTAATTCCTTCATCAATTCAGCAGTTGGCGGCTCTTCTCAAACTGTACAGTTTAATTAACATTAAGACTTGTCAGCTAACTAAACTTGTGTCATCCTTTGAAAATACACTCGCGCATACCCTGATGGAAAGAACTCATAGATATACCACTACAGCAGCTACTGTACGAGAAAGCGCTACAGATGACATCATAAAACTCGTCAACAGAGCAGGTAACATTAAATAATATAAAAGTATGAAGCAGGAAGCACCAAGAACGGCTTCAGTTTTCAGGCTGGGTTTGTCGTAACCTCTTACATAATTTGATCTATGAATATTTACATATTAAACTATACAATAAAATTAACTACACCAAAATACCTTAAATAAATGTGCCAAGAAGTAAAAATTAATAAATAATCCTTTCTAAACCGTATTATTTTTGTAATGTTTAATATGCTTATAGTTTTAGTTTTATTTATAGTTTTTATTAAAGTTTTAGACATTCTGTATTTGTTACTTCGAAAACTGATACATACATTTTGGGTTTTAGTATTTAGAAGACATTTCGTATTTTTTTTTTTTTTTGCTTTGTAATCCGTATTTTTTATTTACGATTAAATTATTTTCTCCTGTATTATGTTTATGCCCACGTATTTGTGTATACACAAAAACTTGTTGAAGATGGAGCTGGAACTCGCAGTTCCCAATGCCACGAAATACCAGAATGAAACGCGTTAGCCAGGCATGACCATGAAGATAGGGCTCTTATTATGTTATATCTAAAAGTATAAGGAATAAGTTATAAGACGTCATTGGTCTACTCTCCTTCAATTCTTAAGTATGGCAGCCTATTTGGTTTGTAGTTAAAAATTCGTATAATAGTGTTTCCATTATTTGGTTGGGAGATCTTTTGCTTCTGTAATTTTGTCGTTTAAATTAAATATTTTATCGCACTTGTTCCTTTTTAACAATTTATTAAATTATTTTTAAAAACTGAATTTCATTTACTTTGAGTTGATAGTTTTTTGTGTCCATCTTTACCATGCTTCACTTTTATATAATAGTTTTGGTATATATATATATTACTTTATACCGTATTAATATATATCTTAATACTGTTTTAACTGGCATATACTTCTATTTTCTATGATGATTGTGAATGATAGGTTTTCCAAGCCACGAAAGGCTATAACTCCTCTTTCAACAACACAATATTGCCATATTTCATACACTATGTGATCAAAAGTATCCGGCCACCTCCCACAAACATACGTTTTTCGTCTTAGGTGAATTGTGCTGCCACCTACTGCCTGGTACTCATTATCCGTGACCTCACTAGGCATTAGACATCGTGAAACAGCAGAATGGGACGCTCCAAGGAACTCACGGACTTCGAACGTGGTCGGGTGATTGGGTGTCACTTGTGTCAGAAGTGTGTACGCGAGATATCCACACTCCTAAACATCCCTAGGTCCACTGTTTCTGGTGTGATAGTGAAGTGGAAACGTGAAGGGACATGTACAGCACAAAAGTGAACAGGCCGACCTCGTCTGTTGACTGACAGAGACCGCCAACATTTGAAGAGGGTCGTAAAGAGTAATAGGCAGACATCTATCCAGACCATCACACAGGAATTCCAAACTGCATCAGGTTCCACTCCAAGTACTATGACAGTTAGGCGTGAGGTGAGAAACCTTGGATTCCATGGTCGAGCGGCTACTCATAAGCTACACGTCACGCAGGAAATGCCAAACGACGCATCGCTTGGTGCAAGAGGCGTCAACATTACACGATTGAACAGTGGCAAAACGTTGTGTGGAGTGACGAATCACAGTACACAATGTGGCGATCCGATGGCAGAGTGTGGGTATGGCGAATGCCCGGTGAACGTCATCTGCCAGCGTGCGTAGTGCCAACAGTGAAATTCAGAGGTGGTGGTGTTATGGTGTGGTCATGTCTTTCCTAGAGGGGGCTTGCACCACTTGTTGTTTTGCGTGGCACCATTACAGCGCAGACCTACATTGATCTTTTAAGCACCTTCTTGCTTCCTACTGTTGAAGAGCAATTCGGGGATGGCGATTGCATCTTTCAACACGATCGAGCACCTGTTCATACTGCATGGGCTGTGGCGGGGTGGTTACACAACAATAACATCCCTGTAATGGACTGGCCTGCGCAGAGTCCTGACTTGAATCCTATAGAACACCTTTGAGATGTCTTGGAACGCCAACTTCGTGCCAGGCCTCACCGACCTACATCGATACCTCTCCTCAGTTCCGCACTCCGTGAAGAATGGGCTGCCATTCCCCAATAAACCTTTCAGCACCTGATTGAAAGTATGCCTGCGAGAGTGAACGCTGTCATCAAGGCTAAGTGTGGGCCAACACCATATTGACTTCCAGCATTACCGATAGAGGGCGCCACGAACTTGTACGTCATTTAAAGCCAGGTGTCCGGATACTTTTGATGAGGTAATGTATGCTGCCTTTGTTAATTGTCTTCTGAGTGTCTCGTCCGCAAAGAACTAACACAATGTAGTTGAGTAGGTAAAAATGGTGTGTATAATATATTTAAACTTTCATTCATTATCTTAGAGTTTTCGTCTATAAGTACTACACACATTAAAGAACAGCTGTAACATGCTGTGATCTTGTCGTGCTTCTAAGTTTGTTATACTCTTCTCATTATTTGACTACTGCGTAGTAGTCTTTGAGTACTTCTACATGTATAGTATTACGGAATTACACGGATTGTTGTGTTTTAAGCTGCTGTCGATATTCAGTTATTTCTCTTGATGTCATGGAAAGAATAAGTAATTTCTTGGCCAGCATACAGTGACCTGGTTTTTAAACACCTGTTTATCGATTTTGTGCCCTCTCTCCCCTCTTGCACCTTCAACGAAATGTGCACTGAAACTATTTTTAAGTTTATCGCGATAAACATAAAGTAAACGGAAAATAATTTGATGTGTTACATTCACAAGCTTTATCTACTCTCTATCGCTTATTAGTGGGTATATACATTTTTCTTAAGAAAGTTAATTTTAATTTTAATATAGAGAAACCTTTGCTGAAATATTTACACGATACATTTTGTTATAGACATAAAGGGAATAGCGATAGATAAATGTTATAGAACTGGACGCTGTATGCTTTCCTCACATGGTGAGAAGCAGCTGACAATCGACAGGACGAAAAGAATGGCTAAGTATTCATCAATTCGAACCATTAATAACGGATATGTTGGAAATGCTTAATGCCACAAATAAGGTTGTTTGGAATAAAATGTGTGTTTTAAAGACATCACATTTTTGTGTAGTACGTTTTCGTCTATCGCTTAACGTTTACCAGTTATACAAGATTATACAAAATTTGTTCCGATTGAAGTGGACTTTACGGGTATTCCCAGAAAATTCAATACTTTTATTTGTCATGTAAATATCCTTAATATATTTGGTATTTTAAACAAAATATTTAGAGAAATTTTTGGAATAAAAAAAATTCGAAAAGTACTCCTGTCAAGGGTGGTTGGAGTTGCGGATTTTGTTTAAAATCTTCGTATCGCATCTTTGGAAGGTACTGAACCTAAATACCATGTTTGGTATTTATCCTACTTTTCGTTTTTGAGTTGTGCTGATACAGACACAGACATACATAGACGCACACACACACAGATACACATACGAATATTTTCCTAAAACTGATTCTTTGGATTCAGGAGGCATCAAAACATATATTTCCTGTGACATCTTTTTTATCGAATTTTTGCGTGGAATGCAATACCTTATCTACCTATTAGGTAATGGTAGGGTAGGTAATAAGCTTTCATAAGAGTAATTTGTAAAAGCTATATAACAAATCTGATTTGTTACATTCACATAACTTTCTCTGCCCGCTCGTTGATTAATGTGTATAGAAATTATTTTTCCTGAAGTTTATTTTTCTATCTACTTCATTTTAATCGAGATGAACCTTGGCAGAAATTGCACTTTTACATTTATTTAGAATACAAAGGAAACAGCGATAGTCTTAAAATTCCATACTGCTTCCAGCAATTGTGAGAAACAAAATGTTGACAGGAATTTAAAAGAATGGCCAAGTGTGGAATTGTTCCAACGATTAATAACGGATATCCCGGAACGGCTCATGCCACAAGAAAGTTATTTGAAATAAGTTGTGTTTTAAAGATATCTGCGTTTGTTGTGCAGTAAGTTTTCGCCAATCGCTTAATGTTTACCAGTTAAACAAGATTATATAGAATTCCGTCCGAATAAAGGGGACCTCAGAGGCTATTCCTAGAAAACTTAACGTATCATTTTATTTGTCATGTAAATATCCTTAGTATATGGTATTTTAATCAAAATTGTTAGTTTTAGAAAATCAAACCTTTCATGTAAAGGGCAGTTTGGAGTGGGGAATTTTCTTGAAAATATTTTTGTCTCATCTTTGGAAAGTACTGAACCTAAATACAAAATTTGGTATTTATCCGACATTTTGTTTTTGAGTTATGCTATTCATACACAGACGACCTTTTACTTAAGAGGATTTTTTTATTCAGGAGTCCTCAAAACATGTATTTCCGGTGAAATTTTGGATCGAATATTTGGAATATGTGGGTGGTGGAGAAAGCAATAAACGGTATTGGTTAGAGAGCCTTGAAATAATACTTTTAACTTCTAAAACCCACAAACATTAGGCACACTTAATTAACTATTGAACCAGAATAGTTGTTAGGTCCCAGCTCTCCCTAAAAAGTGGTTGATTGTGTTAAAATTCGCCGTTAAATCGCCTCATATTTCATAGTCGTCACATGTCCCTTTGTATTTTTATAGGGACAGAGCATAGACATACGAGGACAGCTATATGACTCTTCATTAAATTATTGAGGTACAGAGAACTCTTCACCCCAAATTAGTTTTACATGAACCGAAAATTAATACAACGCGGCGATACAAGGCAATACAAGTGAAATACAATCGCAAAATGTATCAATTTTGTACAGTAAATTGTTTTACCGCAGTAAAGTACAAAGGTCGTGGGCGTGGCATTTAGGTATCATTCCACTCAACAGAGACATTAATAAAGTTGTCGATTGGGTGCACACATTACAGCTTCCTGTTGCTGCTCTAGATAGCCTCACAAAGGCCGTTATATGACCAACCAAAGGAAGCTGCAATAAAGGCAGTACGAGGACTTCCCGGAATGGATCGTAAATACCTTTACCATGGGGCAAAAATTCATCTTTACCGCCATCTCGCTCGTTTTCTCTCTTCTCAACTACAATGGAGCCCTTTTCACGTGAGCGAGAACGTATTACTCATAAAATAAAATACAAGACAAGAGGACAATACTTCAGTTAAGCTTCTAACGTTGTTTACATGCTGAAAAGTAGCAACATGAGCCTATCTACCACACAACTTATAGAGAAAGATAAATAATTAGCATAATTCAATAACTCCTTGTTAAAGTGGATACATTCTATAAAATCGAGCATTACACTGCATACTTTGATTTGTATTTATTTATATTTAATGCAAAGATTGAATGACTAACTTCAGAGGAGCAAGAGACAGTTTTGAAGAAACCTAAACATAAAAAGGCAAACATTTGCCAGGAGTAGAAAGAATAAATATGGAATTGATAAAGAATGGGCGACTAATACTTTGCGCCTTCATCCGTTTAATACCTCTCGATTGCCGGATTGCTGGATTCGACCTTGAGAGGGAAACCCGAGTGAAAAAAGTGTTAAACACGCAAATATTTACGTCAAACATTCTTTCTGAAGTAATCATGGAGACGAAGTTTAAAATTATTGCCGTCATCGAACACGGTTGTTGCGCTACAAGGGCTACTGAATTGTGTGATATACTGTGAAAAACCGAATTCTGTTGTTGGAAAAATTATCCAGAAGGAGACTCTTATTTCTATGCATTTGTTAATTTCAGTAATTTCATAATCATTTATATACCATCATAATGATGATAATAATAATAATAATAATAATAGTAATAATAATAATAATAGTAATGCAGTAGAACATCGATGATTATACGAAACAATTAGTTAGCAAATAGCATTCGGACAACCGATCATTTACAAAAACAAATTGTATGTTTCATAGGAGCATTATGAAACAAAGGAATAGTCATATTATACACAAAACTGTACATATATATAGCGTGGACCATTTAAGTTGACACTGTACAATATCTCCAAAACTAAGCGTTGTAGAAAGAAATGTCTTTAATAAAAGTTGCTTGATGCTATGGGGGAAAGTAAATGTCATTAGTTATGTTTTGTTTGCAGGACGTCACGATGGTCATTTTAGGGTCAATTTAATTTTTTAAATGGGAACCTATATTTTGTATGTTATTTACTCATTAGAAAATGGTTTATAAAAATCTGTTTACCTTGTGATGAGTAATAAGGAAACAAAATAAAGAATGTTGATTCCCAATTACGAAACGTAACTTGATCCTCAAATGACCATACATGATGGTTCAACCATTCATTGTGCTCTTTGTACACAGCTATTTACAATTTTCGTTATTTACGTTGGTGTAAGAACAACTGCAAAGTGCTTTATACAAATGTTGCTTGGTTTTATTTATGAGGAGTGAGAAAACAACATAAAATGGATAGGTTCCTATTTAAAAAAAATTATATTCACCCTAAAATCACCATCACAACGTCCTCCAAAACACGAATAATGGCATTTACTTTCCCCCATAATATCAATCAACTTTTATCCAAGACACTTCTTTCTACAACGCTTAGTTTTGGAGATATTTCTACAGTCTCAGCTAAAATGGTCCACGATATATATAAATAATCACACGCCTTGAAATAACGCAGAGAATTGACTAGCCTAGTGTGACAAGCTGAAAATGGCCACTAAAGTAGGATTACAGTTTAGGAAAAGAAGTCCAAAATTTGTTGTTGCTTCAGAGCTGAGACTCGGACTTTTTTTATCGCTAAACCTCGCAAACCTTTTAAAGACAGCAACTGGAGAGTACCACATTCTTCTTGTTGCTCTAACCACTTTATAGTCGTCTGAAAGTACTTTATAGTACTGAAAGGCTTCCTCACAGTATAGTCCTTTTACAGCATGGTTGTGTCCTGGTCCTCAGTGACACTGTCCATATTTTGCGTCAGTTGATAACCAGCGTCTTCAGCATCACATTCCAGCCAATCTTAAATGTTTTCCTGTTCACATTCTTAAAATCCTAAAGAAGTTTCGCTAATCGCGAACAAATATGAATTTGATAACTGGACGCTTTCGGTTAATCGATGTTTCAGGTGATTGGTATTCGGAAAATCGATACTCTACTGTAATAAAGAATAATTTATCATCTTTACCATCATTATTATTGTGCTCATAATTATTAAGTTGGCGATATCCAAATAGAAAAGCATAGACCACTCATAGATACCGTTGCTCTTTGTGCTTTTCTGGTATGAGGATAGTAACTTATCAAGTGACTGGAATTATGGTAGAAAGGCGATGCTTGGAGAGGGCGGAGCTACACATTTCAATACCAACTTGAGGCAGTATTTTATATCACAACACTGTGAATGCCAGAGTGATTGTAGTGTAAATTAACATTATTGTACGACAATGATTTTGTATGTTTGTTAGCAATAAGCATTGTTAGTAAATAAGTTTACACGGCCTCACTGAAACTGACAATAGGAGTGGGTAACAATGAAGCGAGGGGGTGAGTTGTTTATCACTTAGAAGAGACAAACAAATGACGTCAGGGTAGCGTGCCTTTCTTTAGAAATGGACGGAATATCTTCCCTAGAGCATATGTTTTAGTAATTATGATTGGCTTATAAAATCGACGCTAATATTGGCGCGATTTATTAACCAATAGCAGCTCTATTATAATGTTTAGGCATATCGGGGTGAGGGAGTATAAATTCTTGAGCCAAAGGCATGTATCGCGCTGTTCAACAGAATCATTCACGAGGTAAACGTTGCGCAGTTCTAAGAAATCTCTCTCGCGAGTTACACGTCAGGCAGTTCTAAGGAAGCATTCATGAGGTACACATTACGCAATTCTACAGAATCTCTCGCGTCGTAAAATTAGTTACAAAATGTGAAATACCGAATTAATAATGTGCGGCAAATAAGTGATTATAGTTACATTCGAAAATATAAGTTTCAGTCAGGCGTGTATCAATATTAAATATGTGAAATTAATTAAGTGTGACGGCAATAAAAGTGTAAAAACAAATTCTTTTATCAGTGTTATCTTTTAGTAACAACTCCTTTTCGTTTACACGCCCTGCTCAAGAGATATTTGCTCGACTGAGTAATAATAGCTAGCCGGAGGACAAAGAACCCAAAATTCAAAATAGTAAAACAATAACAGGCGCTCAGCAAAAAAGATAACACGAACAGATTACTGCGACTAACTTAAATCTCCCCGTTTTTATATATGCCTTTTATTTTGCACCCAAGTGTGCATTCACAGTTTACATACACAAAACAATAGCTTTATTATCATTACAGTCAAAGTAAAACAAAAAGCGAGTTTAAACAGTTCGGCCATCACTTATCTTTTATTGCTGGCATCTTAATACTCTATACAGTATTTAATCATATTCGCCCGTCAAGCCGATGAAATCTGTACCCATAATCAGTCAGCTGTTGTGAGAGTTACGTGGTCTGCATTGCGATCTAGTAGATATTAAGAACATGGGAGTGTTAGTCTTGAGTACTTGCTAGAAATTGCTTGCAGTGCGCAAAGGCAGTCAAGCTTGTAACACGAAGCAATTTTATGCGTAACTATAAAATGGATTGCCAAATAAGAAATGCAAGAACGGAAGGATTACAGTGACATCTGTTTTGATTTATGGAAGAGTGAAATAGAGAGCGAATAGAGGAGTGACTGACATTCCTGAAATGGATTCTTTTGAAGATCATATATCAAATAGCGCTGCACGGAATAAGCTATGCATTTGTAATTCAAAATATCGCAGCTCTAAATAAAAGTAGCAACTGAAACGCTCACCGTTCACAAATGCCAGCTAGAAGATTAAGCTTCAGCCCAGTTTGTCGTCTATGTAGCTTTCTCCTCTTATACTTGATGCATATTCTATAGGAAGCTCTACGATATACAGGGTGGACCATTTAAGTTGAGACAGTACAGCATCACCAAAACTAAGCGTTGTAGAAAGAAATGTCTTTGCTAAAAGTGGCTTGATATTATGGGGGAAAGTAAATGACACTAGTCCTGTTTTGTTTAGAGGAAGTCGTATTTCGTTTCTCATTAGAAAATGGTTTATAAAAAGCTGTTTATTTTCTGATGAGGAATAAGGAAACAATAAAAAATGTTTGGTTCCCAATTACGAAACGTGACTTGACGCCCGATGACGACCCATGGATGGTTCAGCCATTCATTGCGCTCTTCGTACACAGCCATTCAGAATTTTCGTTGTTGTAAGAACAATTGCAAAGTGCTTTGTACGTATGTTCTTTCGTTATTTTATGAGGAATTAGGTTCCCATTTAAAAATAATAAATTGACCTGAAATGACCATCAAAACGTCCTCCAAATAAAACTCGAATAATGGTATTTACTTCCCCCCATAATATTAAGCAACTTTTATCGAAGACATTTCTTTCTACAACGTTTACATTTGGAGATATTGTACAACCCAACTTAAATGGTGCAACCTGTATATTCATTTCTATAGCTTTCCTTTAACTGCTGTGGTCATACTGGGGATTTTGATTGAGACTTTTGAAAGTACTTTTCCTTTGTGAACACTCATATCCACTCTCACATCCACACTTCTAGACTGGATGGGGTGTAGGGAATAATCCTAATTAAAGAAGAATTCCTTCCCCCTGCTGGGAATCGAATCCGGGACCTTCGAGTGAGAAGTCTGCTCGCTGACTACGCGATCACGGAGGCAGTCTGCTCCACGAAATTGTCAATTGTCAATAAGGCGACTAGAACCAGTTTAAAAAAATTACTGGGTCAAAAGTAAGTCGTATGTTGCTGTCTTTAAGTTAAACATTCAATAAAATCTGATGTGTTACACTCACATGACTTACTCTACTCTTGTACAAACTATTTTTACAAACGCTTATTCTCCATATGCTTCATGTTAATCGAGATATCGAGATGTCAATCTTATTGCTAATTTTCTTGTAGATGCAAGGGGAATTGGTAGGTTTTAAGCGATAGTCAAATATTTTAAGAACTGGTTGCTATGTAGAGTATTCCATTCTGTTTGCATTACCAGGACAAAAAGAAATCTGATGTGTTATACTCACATGACTTTCTCTACTCTTGTACAAACTCTTATTCTCCATCTATTTCATATTAATCGAGATAAACATTTGCAGAAATGACCTTTTGACATGCAAAGAGAATTACAGTTTACACATAGCGACCAGTTCTAAAAACATTTAACTATCGCTTAAGGCGTACTATGTTCCCCTTGTTTTCTATTTGCAAGGGCAATATAGATATAGAGTAGACTTTAAGCATAGACATAGCTCTTAATAGCTGGTTGCTAGGTGCAGCACCATTCTCTTTGCCACGGATTAATGCCCTTTGCATATCCAAGACAAAAAAGAATAACCAATTCCCATTTGAGAAAATAAGTATTGAAAATTTAAGGGAATAACAAGAAATATCTCGAAAATAGTTCACTCAACAAAAAAAGTATATGACATAAATTCTGTATTTTAACGCGATTTTTTGTGTAGTAAAATTGTGTCTTATCTCTAATGGAATACCAGTTATGCAAAAGTCGTTCACCATGAAGAATACGTTTGGAGACATTCCCAGAAAATTCGAGATATACATTTCATTTGTCATAAAAGTATCTTAAACATATGATATTTTAATCAAAATCGTTGGAGCCATTTCTGAGAAAATTAAAAATTTCGAAAAATGTTCCATGTAAAGGGTAATCTGGGGTGAGGGGATTTTGTTGAAAACCTTTGTGTCGCATCTCTGGAAGATACTAAATCTAAATACGAAGTTTGGTGTTTATCCGACTGTTTGTTTCTGAGTTATGTGCACAGAAACACACACGGACATGTTTCCAAAAATGTTTTTTTGGATTCAGAGTGTCTCAAAACATGTATTTCCGGTGAAATCTGGGTATCGAATTTTTGGGTGGAATACAATACTTTCCCTACTTATATACGTAGTAGAGAAAGTAAAACTGCGACAGTATGTTTCGCCAGAAAGTGTTTATATATTATGCGGTGCTTATGCATCGATGTCTTCTTTCATGTAGATATTTGAATTCACCTATGCTGAATGCCGGATTTCTGCCGTTTGTTCTTTTTCTCGCTAAAGCTTAGTGATTTAGTATAAGTAGTTGAAGAGAAATAATAATTATTATTATTCAATGAGTTCGTTATTTTAATATTGCATTTTTAGGCTTAAGGGGGTATCTAAAAGTCAGTTTTAATGAAACTCACGCCCAAAATGATAAACAAAACAGTATCATGCATTTCTGTTGCATTGTAGATTAATTAATTTCTCCACGTGCAGTCTGGTTGCAAAAACAATGTGCCAATATGAGGAACCGCCATTCAAGTTGGTAATCAATAAGTAACACACTTCTGCCGCTCCCTATTTTCGACTCTCATTCGATTACAAAGGTTCAAACCAATAAAAACCGGACTCATTTAGCAGCTAGTGTGGACATTCTTTGAGAGGCATATTGTTTCAACCACTCAGTTGATTCTCCATCTGTTTATCGCCCAGCTAGACCTGGCCTTTCTTCACACAGTAATGCTAGCGCATCGAACTTCAGCTAAAACCATTTACAGGATGACTCGCCTACGGGCGCGGAGCACAAAGCATGAGATTCTGCCAACATTCAAGAATGGATAAAATCTAATGTGTCACACTCACATGACTTTCTATACTCTTGCACAAACTATTTTTACAAAAGCTTATTCTCCATATGCTGCATGTTAATCGAGATATCGAGATGTCAATCTTAGTGCCAATTTACTTGTAGATGCAAGGGGAATTGGTAGGCTTGAAGGGATAGTCAAATATTTTAAGAGCTGGTTGCTATGTCGAGTATTCCATCCTCTTTGCATTACCAGGACAAAAAAATGAATAACGAATTTGAGAAAAAGTATAAGTATTGGAAACGTTAAGGGAATAACAAGCAATATTCCGAAAATGTTTCACTCAACAACAAAAAATGTATATGACATAAATTGTGTATTTTTACGCGATCTACATTTTTTGTGTAGTAAAATCTTGTCTATCATTGTTTACCAGTTATGCAAAAGTCGTTCACAATTAAGAATACTTTTGGAGACTCCCAGAAAATTCGAGATATACATTTCATTTGTCATAAAATATATTAAACATATGATATTTTAATCAAAATCGTTAGACATTTTTGAGAAAATTAAAATTTTCGAAAAATGTTCCATGTAAAGGGTAATCTGGGGTAGGGGGATTTTCTTGAAAACTTTGTGTCCCATCTCTGGAAGATACTGAACCTAAATTCCAAGTTTGGTGTTTATCCGACTGTTCGTTTCTGAGTTATGCTGTTCACAGACACAGACACACAGACACACACACGGACATGTTTCCAATTTTTTTTTTGATTCAGGGGGTCTCAAAGTATATATTTCCGGTGAAATTTCGGTATAAAATTTTTGGGTGGAATACAAGACTTCCCCTACTTACTATACGTAGTAGAGAAAGTAAGAATACTAAAAGTAACCGAAAGCATCGTCACGTTTATTTGCACTCGACTGTATATAGTAGGCAGAAGGTATTGTGTTCCACCCAAAAATTCCATAACGAGGTTTCACCGGAAATACACATTTGAGGCACCTTGAATGGAAGAAAATCATTTTTAGAAAAAAGTCCGTGTATAAGTTTTTGTGTGTGTGTGAACAGCAGAATTCAAAAACTAAAAATCGGATAAATATCAAACTCGTTATTTTAGTTCAGTACCTTCTAACGAACATTTTCATGAAAATCCCCCGCCCTACACGACCATTTGCATGAAACACTTTTCTGTTACTTTTTTTTTCAAAAATCTCTGTGATGTTTGTTCTTGTTCTTTCAAAAAGACAGAAATATACAGGTATAGTCGAGCGTCCAGAAACATGCCGAAGTAAGAAACATAGGTTGATTTTTGTAATGAAAGGTTAAAAAGCTTTTGTCTCGTCCAAGGCTAATCTCTTGCCTTGTTGTAGCAATTTCCCGTGGATTGCACGGTAAGTATTGATGCGTGTGGTTTCTTGTAGTGTTTTTCTTTATTTACTGTGTACAGAATTTCCTTATCATCTGTGTTCCATACCGCTCTGGGCGAGTCATTCTCATATGGGTTTGAATTCAAGTCCGACATATAAGCCTTAGTCTATGAATAAAGTTTAGGCCTAGGTGAGCGGCGAAAGGGAAGCAGTATGGAAATATTTTGCCTTAGTGGCTAAGAGGTATGCTTTGTAACAAAGATCCATACCAGCCCCTGAATGAGTCTGTATATTGTTAGTTTGATGTTAAAGGCTTTGCACTCAAATATTAATCCATAAACAAATATCGGTTTGAGGTTCATAAGAAAGTTGAAAGGGGGAAGTAAGCAAAACATTAAATGGAGTACTAGAATCAGGTAAGGGTTGGGGGCTGGCTTGGCAGAGACTGTTTAGTATTTCTTACTTTAACTTTTCTTCTAAAATATTCCATACTAAAAAAATTTATTGTTACACTCACATGACTTTCTCTACTCTTGTACAAACTATTTTTATAAACGCTTATTCTCCATACGCTTCATGTTAATCGAGATATCGAGATGTTAATCTTATTGCTTATTTTCTTGTAGATGCAAGGGGAATTGGTAGGCTTTAAGCGATAGTCAAATATTTTAAGAGCTGGTTGCTACGTCCATTCTCTTTGCATTACCAAGACAAAAAACAAAATGAATAAGAAGTTTCCATTTTTGGAAAAGTATAAGTATTGGAAAATTTAAGGGAATAACAAGCAATATCTCGAAAATGGTTCACTCAACAGCAAAAAAATGTATATGTCATAAATTATGTATTTTAACGCGATCTACATTTTTGTGTAAAATTTTGTCTATCTCTTATGGTTTACCAGTTATGCAAAAGTCGTTCACAATGAGGAGATATTCCCAGAAAATTCAAGAGATACATTTTATTTGTCATGAAAGTATCTTAAACATTTTAATCAAAATTGTTAGTCATTTTTGAGAAAATTAACATTTTCGAAAAGTGTTCCATGTAAAGGGTAGTCTGGTGTGGGGGATTTTCTTAAAACCCTTCGTGTCGCATCTCTGGAAGATACTAAACCTAAATACCAAGTTTGGTGTTTATCCGACTGTTCGTTTCTGAGTTATGTTGTTCACAGACAGACACACAGACACACACACGGACATGTTTCCAAAAATGCTTTATATGCCCTCAGTGCACATCAAAACAAATTTCAGGTGAAATCTCGGTATCGAATTTTTGGGTGGAATGCAATACTTCCCCTACTTACTATACGTGGTAGAGAAAGTAAAAAAGCATAAACACTATGTATTATTTCGGCACGATTTCATGCGCTCGAGTGTACAAATTGCACGCGGACTAACGATGTTCATAGTGCTAAAAGACTTGTTTTAACCAATGCTCTGAATTTATCATATCTTCATTTAATTACATGCTCTTCTATTTGCTAGAAAGCGAATAATTCCGAGAAAAGCGTTATCCAGAACGTGAATTCTAGGGTCCCGTGAATGTTTGCGTTTAGTGGTCATTTTAATTAGTAAGGGAATTCGCTACTATAGAGTTACTTAACGCTTGGGAACTGTCATATGAAGAAAATGTAATGTTTAGCTAAATCCTTACCATAAAGAGAGAAATAATAGCATTAGAGAATGATATATCTCACAGCAGTTGGAAAATCAAATTGAGTTTATTTATGGGCGCTCTTTAACTGCTGTAGTTCTTAGCGTCCAATTCTATATTGGGTGTGAAAGACCGGTAATTTTGCTCAGAGACCTCTTGAGGTTCTTTTACGTGCCGTAAATTTACGATGCGGGAAAATCGGATTTAGTTCCCTTTCGAAGTAAACCCTCCGCCGGATTTGAATCCGCGATCTCGAGAACTAGAGGCTAGCATCCACTAGAGCACGGAGGGCGACGCACAACAGTTCGAGATATGCTTTAAGTGCTATAGTTTTCACCTGTGTATTCAGATTGTGTGATAGCGAGACAGAGAGAATGCCAAAAGTCTAAGGAAGATCTGCATAAACAAGATGCTGTATCTGCTTGGGACTCAACCCGAATTACTTTCCGAGGGAACGGAGAGAGTGAGAAAAGAAGTAAAAAGAAGCGAGGAATACATTATTATTGACCGAGTGAGGTGGCTCCGTGGTAACATATGAGGCTCGCATTCGAGAGGTTCCGGGTTCGATTCTCGTCGGGCTGGTCACTCTGACCTTGGATTTTTTCGTTTTTCCAGATCTTCTATCAGAATTTTCTGTTCCCATTATTTCCTTTCATCTGTTTCGTCTTCTTATGTTTGAGGTTTGCAAGACCAGGCGACGATGATTGGCGCGTTGCGGCGGGACAATGGAGTTTGCGTTCTGTAAAGATTTGTCCCTGGAGCTTGGAAACCACTCTGGTGTATCTTCCTGGTGGACTTACTCATCCCGGTACCCTGGGGTTAATGATGGCGTAGGACAGATTCGTACCACCGTCAGGATTGATGTCACTCTGGAATAGTTAGGGCGTATATCCTCGTCCGGATGTGGTCGCCCTTCGCATCTCCCATTTATCCATTACTCCCAAGGGTCAAATGAGTCACAAATGGCCTACGTATGGTGCTGAGTTCAGTGGCTGGGTGCCTCTCCGGCTGACTAATCCTATTCCTATCTAATTATTGCATTTATTAAAGTTCTGTTAATCGAATCCTTGATGTGGAAATCTCACTCCCTCTCTGCCAGCGTACAAATGTTTCTGCTTACATGGATGCTAGGTTTTTTTTATTATTTTTAAGCTCTCTATATTCAAAATTAATTATATTTTGTAACGTTTCACTCATAGAATCAATGAATGTTTAGTCAGGTAGAGACTTTTTGTATGAAAATACTATTATTCAGAAAAAAGATGAAACGTTCTGTCACGAATGTTACATTTGTGAACACATTTTGTGTGTTTTTAATAGAAACTATAAAGCTCTGACCGCTCTTTACGCAAAATAATGCATTTTATGTTTATAGTACCTGTTTGAACTTAACCAGTATCAACCAGCTAGTTCGCAATATAGCTATAAACAGTTTATAGTTCATTTGTTTTTATCATGAATGTTAAATCTGAATCAAAACCTTTTATTTTTAATAGTTCAAAAAGCAGTTGTACTTCTAAGCTAATCAATACTGGCCCAAATTAATTGAACAACTTGTTATTAAATTTCATGTATTCAAATATTTACGGCGAAAACTAAAACGATGTGTAAGTAACAATTCAAAAAGAATGAAAAGTAATACCTGCAATCTCAACTTCATTTGGAACTACACGAAGATGAATTATAGCCCAAAACCTTTGGACAGTGGATTTAAGCACGGCCAAATTCACTTGTATATAATACCAACAAAGCTATAAAACTATTTTAAGTACACATGACAAAGAAAGACGGCACGGTTACAGGGATGAGACCTATAAGACTAACTGTCTACCACAAATCGTTCTAAAGGTTACCCACTAAGATCCGTCGCGATATGTGCATGTAGTTAAAGCGACATAAATAAATAGAGTAATAAATAAAGTATTTTAAGTAGATATAGTAACCTTATACACTAACAATAATGCAGATACTCTGGCAAGGAAAGGGTCTGCTAAAACTTTTACTGGACCTAAACAAGAATTTGGTTTTTCTTTAAATTGTGTTCGAAGAACCATTACTGAGTGGATTAATTATTGTCGTTAACAATTGCAATGAGTTCAAACAAAGGGATGAAAGCACAGTAAACGAATGGTGTGTAAAATATCCTTCTCGCTCACTAACGATGTACTTAATCTAATAGATCACAAATAAACCTCATAACCGGCTCCTGATGGGACACTATAGATCACGGGAACACATACACTACGTGATCAAAAGTATCCGGACACCTGGCTGAAAATGACGTACAAGTTCGTGGCGCACTCCAAGGGTAAGTCAATATGGTGTTGACCTACCCTTAGCCTTGATGACAGCGTTCACTCTCGCAGGCATACTTTCAATCAGGTGCTGGAAGGTTTCTTGGGAAATGGCAGCCCATTCTTCACGGAGTGCGGAACTGAGGAGAGGTATCGATGTAGGTCGGTGAGGCCTGGCACGAATTCGGCATTCCAAAATCCCCCAAAGGTGTTCTATATGATTCAAGTCAGGGCTCTGTGCAGGCCAGTCCATTACAGGGATGTTATTGTCGTGTAATCACTCCGCCACAGCCCGTGCAGTATGAACAGGTGCTGTATCGTATTGAAAGATACAATCGCCATCCCCGAATTGCTCAACAGTGGGAAGCAAGAAGATGTTTAAAATATCAATGTAGGTCTGCGCTGTGATCGTGCCACGTAAAAAACAACAAGCTGTGCAAGCCCCCTCCAGGAAAGACACGACCACACCATAACACCACCACCTCTGAATTTCACCGTTGGCACTACACACGCTCGCAGATGACGTTCACCGGGTATTCGCCATACCCACACCCTGCCATCGGATCGCCACATTGTGTACCGTAATTCGTCATTCCACACAACGTTTTGCCACTGTTCAATCGTGTAATGTTGACGCTCCTTACACCAAGTGAGCGTCGTTTGGCATTTTCCTGCGTGATGTGTGTCTTATGAGCAGCCGCTCGACCATGAAATCCAAGGTTTCTCACCTCACGCCTAACTGTCATGGTACTTGGAGTGGATCCTGATGCTGTTTAGAATTCCTGCGTGATGGTCTGGATAGATGTCTGCTTATTACCCTTTACGACCCTCTTGAAATGTCGGCGGTCCCTTGTCAGTCAACAGACGAGGTCGGCCTGTACGCTTTTGCACTGTACATGTCCCTTCACGTTTCCACTTCACTATCACAACAGAAGCAGTGGATCTAGGGATGTTTAGGAGTGTGGAAATCTCGCATACAGACTTCTGACACAAGTGACACCCAATCATCTGATCACGTTGGAAGTCCGTGAGTTCCACGGAGCGTCCCATTCTGCTGTTTCACGATGTCTAATGACTGCTGAGGTCGCGGTTAATAGTACCGGGCAGTAGGTGGCAGCACAATGCTCTTAAGATGAAAAACGTATGTTTGTGGGGGTGTCCGGATACTTTTGATCACATAGTGTACATATAATCGGAATCTTTAAAGAAAACCGGTGTTCAAACCGCCTATCATACAATCTTCAAATACGAAGTGCTGTGTAGGAAAAGATATGGGCAACTGGGATTGATAAACACAGATGATCATCCTAATTAGGAGAACTTAGTTAATAACCTAATTTGCCTTATTAAAGGGACCAGTCTATTTAACTAAACTGATAGAGATATGAGATAATACAATAAAGTTTATAGGTTTCAGTGTTAAGAGCAATCGTAACCCGACTTTATCTTTGCGTAAGTCAAGTACATAAAAATTTATTTTTGTTTCCTGGAATGGCTGCATTCCGATATCTACTTTTTTTCAAAATATTTTGAATCCTAACTTAGATAAAAACACTTTAGGACCCATATGTAAACTACAGAAATGATATTTCAAAATATGTGCAGATAGAGAGATGTACACTTAGGTGTATGATGTTTAAGTAATATTGCTACTTTCCATCAAGTACACAGTAGGTAGAGAATCTATTGCATTCCACCCAAAACTTCTATACGGAAATTTCACCGGAAATACATGTTTTGAGATCCCCTGAATCCAAATAGAGCATTTTTAGAAAAATGTCCGTGTGTATGCCTGTCTGTTTATCTGTGAACAACGTAATTCGAAAACGAAAAGTTGGATAAATACTTAACTTGGTATTTACGTTCAGTATTTTTCCAAAGATGCGACACGAAGATTCCCCCACACCAAACTACCCTAAACATGGAGTACTTTTTTCAACAATTTAGATTTTCTAAAAAATTACTATGGATTTTGAATAAAATGCATATATTAAGGATATTTACATAGCAAGTAAAATGTATATCTTCAATTTTTTGGGAATATCCTGTAAAGTATTCTTCATTCGGAAGGAACCTTGCATCTTGTATAACTGGTAGATGCTAAGCAATAGACGAAAACGTACTACATAAAAAGTAGAGATCTCTTTAAAACACACAATTTCTTTCAAATAACTTTTTTGTGGCATAAGCCATTTCTGAGATATCCGCTAATAATGGTTCGATTTGTTCTTTCTTGGTCATTCTCTTAAAGTCCTGTTAACATTCATCTGTTTCTCAGGACTGCATGGAAATAGTACGAAATTTTGAAGCTAGGATATAGCGTCCAGTTCTAAATTATTTGACTATCGTTGTTCTCTTTGTATGTATAATGGGTGTAATGTAGCTATTTCTCCAAAGGTTTATTTAGATTAAAAAGTAGTAGATTGAAAAATAAGCTTAGTAAAAATAGTTTGATATCCACTAATAAACGATATGCCCATGAGTACTACAAGGAAATAACACAAACAAAATAGTAAAATCGCAACTACGTACGTCATCAGCCATATTTAACCCAGATCAAAACACAAAATGAGCGTGTATCATAAGGAAGAAGCACTGAGCTGGAGGTAGTCATTATTAGCGATGTTACAGAATATGGTAATAGTGAGAACTAAATCCCCCCCTTTCCGAAGATCTCTCCGTAGCGCCCAACAAAAGCAAAACATACCCAGGAAAGTTAGACCTCCCTTCCATATTTGGCAAGGAGCACCCTTTGCGCTCCTATTGGATTTTCCGAAATGAGATAATTAAACCAATAAAGCGAATAGAATCTGAATGCGTCCCAACTTAGGAAGGTGGCAAACTTATTAAAACACTAAGCCTACGTTCTCTCCTGAAACCATTGCTCTCGAAGTAAGTCAAGTAGACTCCGGGAATCGTTGTGGAAACAAACTGTACTGTCTACTATTTCAACCTCGTGATAAATCAGACCATCATCGTCTACTGCGCCAAAAATAATCCAATCAAGAACATATTCTGACTTGGTTATTTTTATATTTCCAAAACATTTGTTGAAATTATTAATCCTTTGTGCATTTGTTTCCCAAGAGAAGAAAAATATCATAACCATTTTTATGAAAACAGTGGCAGTATTTTTAACACTTAATAATTTCAGTCAAATTATATAATATGTAAATTCAATAACAGCCCGCCTTAAAACAATATGTATATGTAATAATTTGTAAACTGTATCTAACAGTCATTGCATAAGCTTATATTATTGTAAACATGTTGAATAATGTTATGTGAATATATTACGTAATTTAATAATGTAGGAACTGTGAGAAATAGATCAAAAGTTGCTAACAAAAAGGCAACAATGAGGTAACCTTGAGTCAATAATGAGTAAGAAAGTTTAACAGTACTACTTGTGATTCTTGGAAGCATTAATGTAATTTTAGTGACAGTTTATAAAAAAATAGCCAATCAACAACCAGAAAAAGCTTGAGTTAAATGCAGGCATTCTATTGGAGTAAAAATAGCCTATCAGAGACTTGGAATACAGAAATTTACAAGTTTAGACGGTTGAAATCTAGTCAGTTTCCTACGGACAGTGTTAGTAACCGGTTACTTGTGCGCCCTTGAGAGATTTAATACGTATTCGTGTGAGACAAAAATAGTATACGTATTAAAAAATGCAAGTATTAAATAAAAAAATCACACAGCTCTCGATATCAGTGAAGTGGTATTTAATTTGTGTCAAGGATTAATAAAAAAAGGAGTGAATTAAACCTTAAAATCTGTGTAAGTCTACATTCTTGTCGCATCACGCTCTGCCAAGACTTCCATGTCTCTAAAAATAAGTACTGACGCAGCCGAAGTAAACATAAATATTTAGTACTTAAAGAAACAGTCAAATTACAAAGTTAATATTTTTTAAACTTGGGGCAAAGGCCACCTGAAAGTACATTTGGGACGAAGGCTACCGGAAACTGTTTACTATACGTGCGGTTGCAGCTACTTCAAGTTCGGCTCCCCAATAGATGAAATATAATACAACTCATACTTCAAATCGGCTTTTCATACGTAGCAGCAAACAACATAAAGAACAATTCTACTTCAAAATTGGCGTCCATACGTGGAGCCAAATAAATAAACAACTCCTACAACACACCTTCATCAAGCTTAGGACTTGGACCTGTCTTGTCCCCATATATTAACTATCAACTTAAGGTTGGTGATAGAACTTTCCTTACAATGACCCACATCCCTTCTTCTTTGAGGTTTATGCTGATAAAAATGTTTTAAATATTAGGTTTCATTCCATTCAGTTGTATCATTTCTGTTATTCTATTATCGTCAAACATGCATGTGTTGTCAAATATCACAGCTTCGATGATAGTTGATTTCCATCCACTCTCCGTTATGCTGCCTTGTGGAAAGTTGAATTCGGTACTGGGAACCTTACCTACATACATGCTTTGTCTATCTTACTGCACGTAAATGCATGAACTCTATTAAATCCTCTAACTTTTGTAGTTATTATTATGGCAGACTGAAGCATAATTATATTTGATAATTGAATTTTAGCATTTAAATGTTACCAGAGTCTTTACTTCCTTTTTACTTTCTCCACTACGTAGAGTAAGTAGGGGAAGTATTGTATTCCACCCAAAAATTCGATACCGAGATTTCACCAGAAATACATGTATTGGGACCCCCTGAATCCAAAAAAATATTTTTGGAAACATGCTCGTGTGTGTGTGTGTGCGTGTGTGTGTGTGTCTGTGTCTGTGTGTCTGTGAACAGCATAACTCAGAAGCGAACAGTCGGATAAACACCAAACTTGGTATTTAGGTTCTGTATCTTCCAGAGATGCGACACGAAGGTTTTCAAGAAAATCCCCTCACCCCAGATTAACCTTTACATGGAACATTTTTCGAATATTTTAATTTTCTCAAAAATGGCTATAACGATTTTTATTAAAATATCATATGTTTAAGACATTTTTATGACAAATGAAATGTATATCTCGAATTTTCTGGGAATGTCTCCAAAAGTATTCTTAATTGTGAACGACTTTTGCATAACTGGTAAACCATAAGAAATAAACAAACTTTTACTACACAAAAAATGTAGATCGCGTTAAAATACACAATTTATGTCATATACATTTTTTGTTGGGTGAACCATTTTCGAGATATTGCTTGTTGTTCCTTTAAATTTTCCAATACTTATACTTTCTCTAAAATTCGTTACTCCTTTTTTTATCCTGGTAATGCAAAGAGAATGGAATACTCCACATAGCAACCAGCTCTTAAAATATTTGACTATCGCTTAAAGCCTACCAGTTCCCCTTGCATCTACATGAAAATTAGCAATAAGATTAACATCTCGATATCTCGATTGACATGAAGCATATGGAGAATAAGCGTTCGTAGAAATAGTTTGTACAAGAGTAGAGAAAGTCATGTGAGTGTAACACATCAGATTTTTGTTTGTTGATATTTACTTATGATTAAATTTATGCAGCAGCTACATATGAGCTATAAGTTGTTTATTTTTAAGATCAACAAGAGGCATGGAAAATCGATCAGCACTTCTCCTCCAAGATTAATATTGGTGACCCTACTACTGGAACCACCATGTTAAACACTTTTCGTAATGACTTTTATTTTCAAGTAAGTACTATTCACTATCGTCGAAAAAATATACAATGCAGCACGCATGCGTTAAGTTCGTTTCGTACTTTCAGATTTTTACTCGTTCTCCAATGATGCATTTACTACGCTTGTGTTGCAATATGCTATTACGATAAATGCGTGTGTTTTCCGCAAATTATCGTCATTTGTTGTTAGTGACCATATTTACGCCATTGCGCTCCAAAATTTTAAAAATAAGTTTCTCTAAATTTTTCCACACAGTGTTCATATTACTGCTTCTTCTATTTTCTGAATTTTGCAACTTTTCCACAAAATGTTATAAATATTCAAATGTTATTCTATAGGCAATATAGCTAGAGCTATTATGCTGTATTTTAGTTCTTAGCGCTCTTTCGTTTGAAATCAATTTCCTTTATTTTCTCTGGTGACGAATTTAGATCGTACTCTTCTGCTACAAATGTTATATAAGTTATAAAGCTGATGTCTAATATTTCCAAAACTTTCTCTAAGCGTTATCAATTCACAATTATCCCAAATAAGTACAAAGAGTTCCCATTAGATCCCAATACATGTTCCTGGTCTGCTACAACACAATAAATACTAGTACATACTATCTTTCACAAAAGTAAATGGTCAATTCCAATGAGACCTGCGCGAAGGGTCACCTAATTCTCAGGCGATCTTGTATAGATGATATAAGAATGAAATCTGTCATATACTTCCCTTGCTGTGCAATGCATGGCAGCCATCAAATCGTCTCATAGTTTCGAAAAGTAATATTTCAGCAATCATTGTAAACTAATGGATAAATATTGCAAATACAACTACAGTACACCTTTAGAAAGTATGTGGCTATTGTGTTTCGAGTGAAGTAATTCCAAAATTACTTGTTGGGGATCAGGGGAGTGAATGAAAAACTAGTCGGCTTGTGCTGAAGATGAGAGAAAAGTATCTCTCGAAAGCGCTTCTCAGTTAATACCAAGCGCCATTTTGATGTGAATTAATATGTAATGACTCCAATTTATAATCCTTAAAGCGTGTTACTGCTCATTATCAGTAGTGGCGAAACGTGATCGAATCCCCTGTAGCGTGTAGGTTTTCTTTTCTTTGTTTTGTTTTTTGTTCTTTGTATAGAGCAGCATTATTTATATAACCTGTGTCAATTAACATAACATTATACAATTAATGGAACCTCTTTCTGATACAGTTCCTCCTTAAGCGCGACAAATTCCATAGTAACTTTTATTTCGCATAGCGTTATGATTTTGTCCGCCGTCATACAAACGCTGCAATACAACGAGTTTTATAACTGAATGCTTTGTAAAATATTAATTGTATTTGCTGAAAAACAAAACAGGGAATACGCCTACCCCAACTGTCAATCATTCCTACCTAAATTAATATTTTACTTTAAATACCCCCTCTGTAAATATTGAAGACCATATGAAGCAACATACATTACTAGATACGGAAAAACTAATACAATAACTCATTAATGTAATAATATATCTAATTTACAGTTTCTCAACATCAAAATATTACTCTTTCTTTAATAACTTCTTCTAAGTTTTACGCGTTATGCATTTTCTTTGCTAATGTTGTACATATAATAATTAAGAGGATGTTAAAACACATATATTCATAACGTACGCATAGTTGAGAGCAAGTATATAACGTTATGACATATAAAATATAATATGAGAGGGAAAGGCCATTGTTAGCTATATAACCAGTAATATAAATTACGAGAAATGCAATAGTATCTACGTAGCATGTAACGAACTTCGGATTCATAATTAAGACGTCGGAAGTCTGTATATATATATATATATATATATATATATATATATATAAATAACATAAACTGTTATTGGATGTTATTGGATAGTAGCACCAATCAGGTGCATTGATACATGCCTATAATTCAAATACGTACGTTAAGAAGAACGGTTGAAAGGAACGCTAACAGAAGACATCGAGCAGGAAGATAGTGTATAAGCTCGTCTCTAAATAGACCCTAAAACTACGTATTTAACAGTTATGCATATTTTAACATGACAAATGTAATAGGATTTGTGAATATCATATGTGGTTTATCTAAAATAAAAGTGAAATAATTCACAGAATATGTGTGTACAAAATATTTTGAGAAGATGGTTTATTGTATTGAAGGAGTTGTATTATAGTTCTTATGTTGGGTAGCCAAACTTGAAGTAGTTGCAACCACACGTATAGTGTCCGCTTTCCGGTAGCCTTCGCCCCAAGTTTAAAAATATATCAACTTTGTAATTTGACTGTTTCTTTAAATATTATATATTTATGTTTGCCTCGGCTGCGTCAGTATTATTGTTAGAGACATGTTTCTCTTAACAGGGCGTGATGCGGCTAAACACAGGCTTACACAGATTATAATTTTTACTTCACTACTTTTTATTGATTCTTGATATGATTTAAAAAACGCTTCACTGATTTAGAGAGCTGTGAGATTCTTTTGTTAGTTACTTGCACTTTTTAACACATAAACTATTTTCGTCTCACACGAATACGTATTAAATTAGTCGAGGACAACCAAAGCGTCCAGTTATGAGCACTGTCTACAAGCAACTGACTTGATTTCAACCGCCTAAAATTTGTAAATTCCTGTATTTCAAGCCTGTATAGCCTGATTGGCTATTCCTAATCCAATAGAATACCTTTATTTAACTTTAGATTTGTTCTGGTTGTTGATTGGCTAGTTTATGAACTGTTACAAAAATTACATTATTGCTTCCAAGAATCATAAGTAGTATTGTTAAGCTTTCAAATTCATTATTGCTCAAGGTTAACTCATTGTTAGCAACTTTTAACCTATTATTCTCACAGCTCCTTCATTAGTAAATTACGCAATACATTCACATAACATTATTGAACATGTGTACAATAATATAAACATTTACAATGACTGTAATATACAATTTTTATATATTGTTCCATACACATATGCTTTAAAGCGGACTTATTATATTTTATATTATATAATTTGACTGAAATCATTTAAATGTTAAAAATACTGCCTCAATTTAATCCTTCTCTATACTCAACACTGACAAGACACAAGTGCTCTCCGACACAAATACAGCAGCCGTGGCACAATTATAAATTAATAATTACAACAAACTAACACACAAACACAAGAATACAGATATACGATCATCAGATTCCAGTATACGAGAACTTCGAGATACGTCACGAAATTACGGGCATCAAGACGACCTACAGGTACGTAATACAACAACCATCATCATCAACGTAGTGGGGTCTACCAACGTAACCGTTACACATTACCATGTTAAAGAATTTACTTCATTCATGTACTGTTAATATTTACATTAGATTACAATGGATGTAAGGAAGCATTATATCTTCATGTTATAGAAGGTATTGACAAACAGGGAAATTAAGATGTTTCAGGTCCAAGAAAGGAAAATAATTATTTTAGAAATTTTGAGTGAACTCAGCATGATTACATTCCTTTATAGCCAATTATGCAGTATTACTACAAAATACCATGCTATTACATTACATATCATGGGAAAGCATTTAATAGTAAAAAGACGGTATTAATGGTCGCAAAAATGCATTAGTTGGATGCCACTGTTAAAAAGTAATTAATGATATATTAAACAGAACACAATGCAATTGTAGGTTACTTGAACGTGAAGCAACCGTTTGCACCTAGCAGCGCTGCTATTTTGTTTATTTCCAAGCAGTACACGATGTTGCCATGTCCCCATTTACTCAATTTTTAGAATTGTGACTTTATTCTGATTCTCCATTCCTGATAAAATAATCTCATTGAAGTAAAGACGTTTGTTAATTTTCCATTTCAAAAAATAAGCATACGGGAGACGAGGATAAACCACTAACAGCTGGAGGTTGGATTCTACGCATAGCGCTGTAAGATCTCGGCCAATTCTCAGTTGGATAATTTGCGCTCTATTCACATGATATTAAGTATTATTCTGCCGCTAACTTAGCAACAAATTTCATTGGAAGGCTTAAACTTTGTAGCAATCTGAGAAATAGTATAAAGATTTTGCTTTTGTTTCTAGATACTCGTTTATTACATATATAAACGATAAAAAGAGAACATTTTGTAGAACAAACATGAGTATCGCAGTGTGCAGTGTAGAGTATAAGCTCCTTTATTTGCTTTTATTAACAACAGATAAATAATACTCCCTATAAAAACAAAACAAAACAAAAAAAGAAAAGCTACACGTATTACAGGGGATTCGATCCCATTTCGCCCCAATTGTTGATCAACACGCTATAACGAATTCTAAGTTATTCTAAGCACATAATCAACGCGTTGGTGATTGAACATAATTTATAATTCAAGCATAAGTTTATAATTAAAGCATTGAACACTGGAATGTTTTTACTTCTGGTGCACTACTTAATCGAAACACAATACCAATATACTTCCTACGGGTGTATAGAAGTTGAATTTTCCTATTTTCCCTTTAGTTTACAATGTTTACTGAAAAATTGCTTTTCAAAACTGCGAGGTGAGCTATTGGCTGCCATATATTGCACAGCAAGGGAAGAAAATGACAGATTTCATTCTCATATTACACTATGTGATCAAAAGTATCCGGACACCTGGCTGAAAATGACCTACAAGTTCGTGGCGCCCTCCACCGCTTATGCTGGAAGTCAATATGGTGTTGATCCATTCTTAGCCTTGATGACAGCGTTCACTCTCGCAGGCATAATTTCATTCAGGTGCTGGAAGGTTTCTTGGGGAATGGCAGCCCATTCTTCACGGAGTGCGGAACTGAGGAGAGGTATCGATGTAGGTCGGTGAGGCCTGGCACGAAGTCGGCGTTCCAAAACATCCCAAAGGTGTTCTATAGAATTCAAATCAGGACACTGAGGCCAGTCCATTATAGGAATGTTAATGTCGTGTAACCACCTGCCACAGCCCGTGCAGTAAGAACAGGTGCTCGATCGTGTTGAAAAATGCAACCGCCATCCCCGAATTGCTCCTCAACAGTGGGAAGCAAGAAGGTGCTTAAAATATCAATGTAGGTCTGCGCTGTGATCGTGCCTCGCAAAAAAACAAGGGGTGCAAGCCCCCTTTAGGACAAACATCACCACACCACACCACCTCCGAATTTCACTGTTGGCACTACACACGCTGGCAGATGACGTTCACCGGGCATCGCCACGTAGTGTACCGTGATTCGTCACTCCACACAACGTTTTGTCACTGTTCAATCGCGTAATGTTGACGCTCCTTACACCAAGCGAGCCGTCGTTTGGCATTTTCCCGCGTGATGTGTGGCATATGAGCATCCGCTCGACCATGGAATCCAAGGTTTCTCACCTTACGCCTAACTATCATAGTACTCGGAGTGGATCCTGATGCAGTTTGGAATTCCTGTGTGATGATAGATGTCTGCCTATTACTCTTAACGACCCTATTCATATGTCGGCGGTCTCTGTCAATCAACAGACGAGGTCGGCCTGTACGCTTTTGTGCTGTACGTGTCCCTTCACGTTTCCACTTCACTATCACATCAGAAATAGTGGACCTAGGGATGTTTAGGAGTGTGGAAATTTCTCGTACAGACTTCTGACACAAGCGACACCCAATCACCTGACCACGTTCGAAGTCCGTGAGTTCCACGGAGCGTCCCATTCTGCTGTTTCACGATGCCTAAAGACTACTGAGGTCGCGGATAATGAGTACCAGGCAGTAGGTGGCAGCACAATGCACCTAAGATGAAAAACGTATGTTTGTGGCGGTGTCCGATACTTTTGATCACATAGTGTATCTATGCAATAACGCCTGAGAATTAGGTGACCCTTTGCGCAGACCTCATTGGAATGGACTATATACTTTTGTGAAATAGATACATTAGGATGGTATAGGACCTTATATAGGCAAATACAGCTCAACATCTCCAACCTTATCAACACAAGACAATTACCGGGACAATCATGCTGCATTTGTTCCTGGGGCGACAGCTACGGCAGGATGGTATCCCTGCCTCTGGCATTTATCAACAAGATGGTGCCCAAAACCACTTTGCAAACATAGTGCGGGAATACATGAATGACACCTTTCCTGACCAGTGGACCGTAAGAGCGGCGGATCGCATGCTAGCTAACTTCCTCGTTCCCCGACCTCATTCCCCTTTATTGTTTTTCATTTGTTTTCATCAAGAGCCGGGTTTCCACTAGCAGGGTGCCAGATGTGCGTGAGCTACAACAAGAGCGACGTGCTTGCTGGTAACCCCTCAAATCTTATGGCGCGTGATCCCTACTCTATGCTAATATAATGTTTATTGTGTTGTAGTAGACCAGGAACATGAAAATGTTCTTATTCTTCTTTATTTATATTCGCTTTGCTACTAGGTTATATCGCGACTTATATGCATACATACGAGTACAATACATTGCATACTTTACATTCATTAAATAATACAATACTTGTATACATTGTTATAAATATATTTTAAATTATTAAGTCATGAACACAGCTACAACAGCATAGCCTATTATACATTTTTACTTTCTCTTCTACGTATAGTAAGTAGGGGATGTAATGTATTCCACCCAGAAATTCAATAACGAGATTTCACCGGAAATATATGTTTTAAGACCTCCTGAATATAAAAAAAGCAATTTTTGGAAACATGTCCGTGTGTGTGTCTGTGAACAGCATAACTCAGAAACGAACATTCGGATAAACACCAAACTTGGTATTTAGGTTCAGTATCTTCCGCTTTTGTGCTGTACGTGATGCGACACGAAGGTTTTCAAGAAAATCCTCCCACCCCAGATTATCCTTTACATGGAAGATTTTTCGAAAATTTTAATTTTCTCAAAAATGGCTCTAACGATTTTGATTAAAACATCATATGTTTAATGTATTTTCATGACAAATTAAATGTATATCTCTAATTTTCTGGGAATGTCTCCAAAAGTATTCTTCATTGTGAACGACTTTTGCATAACTGGTAAACCATAAGAGATAGACAAAAGTTTACTACACAAAAAATGTAGATCGCGTTAAAATATTTAAATTTATGTCACATAAATTTTTTGTTCAGTGAACCATTTTCAAAATATGGTTGTTATTCCCTTAAATTTTCCAATACTTTTTCTCAAATGTGAATTCGTTAATTATTTTTTTGTCCTGGACATACAAAGAGAATGGAATGCGCCGCATAGCAACCAGCTCTTAAAACATTTGACTATCACTTAAAACCTACCATATTCCCTTGCATCTACAAGAAAATTAGCAATAAGATTAACATCTCGATTAACATGAAGCATATTGAGAATAAGCGTTTGTAAAAATAGTTTGTACAAGAGTAGAGAAGGTCATGCGAGTGTAACACATCGGATTTTTATTTTTTATGTGTTATATTTAAATCTTGTTATACAGTTTGATGTTTGTCAAGAAAAAAATAATGTTTTTGATGAGTAGGGTTATTTAAAGCTACAAATATATCTTCAGGAATGTTATGTTTTCTTCTCTCCATGGTATAACTTCTGCATTCAGGATGAGGTATTCGATGGTGATAGGACAGTTGCACGTCTCGCAGTGAGGAACATTTTCTTTGGTGAGTAAGAAGGAATGGGTTAGACGTGAATGGCCTATTTGTAAACGTGATATAATCAGTTGATCTTTTCTTATGTGCAGGATTTTGTGGAGCCTTTCCTATCTATGTGGAGTTTGCTTGATGTTTTAATGGTCCAGTCTTGCTTCCATTTGACAGTTAATCTGCTAAAAAAATAACTTTGAGCCCTGTAAGGCAATTCTTCTACTAGAGGTAGCAAAGTTGCTTTCTTGGCTTCCCCATTTACTTCCTCATTTTTTGATATTCCACAGTGGGGCGGAATCCGGAACGATATAACTTCTGGATTATTTGTAGTAATTTGGTTGTAAATACTTTGGATATGTTGAATTAATGTTAAGTCAGTAGAGCGGTCTCGAATACTCTGAAGAGTGCTTAGTGAATCGGAATTGTACTGTGTTTATGCTGTGCTGAGGTAATGCAAATCAAAGTTTGTTTGAGAGCATAGAGCTCAGAGGAGAAAACAGAGAACAAGTCTGGAAGCTTTTACTTAAGTTTAGCATCCGTAGTAATGTAATGTAATATTTATTGAGTGCCAAAATAATTACAATCATGTTGGGAGTGACTGCTTCTGGCCCTGGCCATTTTATGGCCATCTCCCCTCCTTTAGTCATAATAATAATATATTAATCTATTGAGCATTAAGTTATTACATATTAAATGTCTTCTCGGATTACTATTACATGTTAGTACAATTAGTAATTTTTATATTTACATTATTTTCTTCTTTTTTTTTTACTATTATTCCTATTTTCGTGCCTTGCCTACCCATTCTATATGCTTCCACAATCTCCCATCCTATCAGATCCATTTCTAGTTTATTTTTTGAAAATTTACTTATTTCTTCATATGGCCTTATACCCCTTCCTTTTTCAACTCCTGTGAACACCAAATTGAGTCTCCTCCTCCTTTCATCTATTCTTTACATTCTCTCTTTGATTTTATCAACTTCTATATTTATTCCTTGCACATCCGTACTAACATTTTCTTTTATTTCTTCAGCCACTTTGTTTAAATTATCTTTTATGCGTTATTCCATTCCGTTCATGTTATTGATTTTTTCTACCAGATCCTCCATCATTTCTTGCATATTCTTTGGACCTGGGTTTAATTCAATCCCTCCGATCACTAGGAGCATAAGTATCACACTTCCTGTTGCCAACCAATTCATCATGTTTTGATCAATTTTACATTTAATAACATTTTTTGCCATATAATAGTCCAATTCTCATTCTGTATACTGTAATTTCAACTCCCATTGTCCATTAATTCACTTTCCCTCTTCAGCCACAGAGCTCCTTACTAGCACAACCTTCCTCTTTCCCTGCTCACTTAGCACTCTCGCATCCGGAGTAATTATAGCAAATCTGATCATATTTTGAGCCATCTATGTATATATAAATAATATATGTGTGTGTGTGTTTACCATATGTGTTATAGATTTCCTGGTAAATTTGTTTATATATGAAAGAATCTCTATGTGATTTATGGTGAGTTTTCATATCTACATTAATTGTAGGAATAATTAACCTCCAGCGTGGGAAATACGAAGATTTCTAGTCATTATTGGAGGTATTTTAATACTAAGTTCATGTATGATTTTTTCAAATCTGAGATGAAATTGTATTCATACTCGTTTTGCTCTTCCCAAAGAAGGTGTATTGAGGGGTTTCCAAGTTGGGTCTTGCAGCAGTTTTTATAGCGTATATTAGACATTGTGCTATACTACATGAAAATGTATTGGTACTTTATGGGCACATGTGTTATACTCTGATATTATTATGGACCTAAATTATACCTAGAGAAATCTATGGCATGTTTGAGGTTTGTAGCTCAGAGGGTTGGATAAAAGCTACCCCACTTATAATTTATATTGTGATGATTGTTAGTGCTCCCATTGAAAAGTGTGATAGTTTTATTATTCTTGTCATGTGATAGAGCGATGACGCTTCTAAGCATCTGAATCGTTGGAAACGAGAAGTAGGATATATTCTTTACAATACAAAGATGATAATTCTATTTTCGTTTTAAACAATGACTGTATTTTTAAACCACTCAAACATTATATAGGTAGGGTCTTTCAACAAGAGTATCCTATCTTTGAGCTTAAATAAAACACGTTCTATAAATGATAGAGGTTTATTTATTTTTTTATTTTGGACAATAATTAAGGTCATTACGCGTGGAAGAGAACATCACTTAAGTGACCGCCGCGACTTCGTTGGGTTGCGCGTATACGGTTGACCCAATTTTCAATGACAGAAAAACGTAAAGTAGGTCCAACTTCACGAATAACACGCGTGATGTTATTCATAAGATCATTTACTAATTCTGGCTTGTTGACATAAACTCGAGATTTAACATAACCCCACAAGAAGTAATCCAACGGCATTAAATCACATGACTTCGGGGGCCAGTTAACATCACCACCACGGGAAACGATGAAAGCTCTGAACTTCTTCAAAAGATCGATTGTTTCGAGAGCAGTATGACATGTGGCACCATCTTGCTGGAATAAGATGTATCTGACATCCATCAATCCAATTGAGGCCAAAAATAGTCCCTTATAAGAGCCCGGTATCTTTCCCCATTGACAGTTAGAACTTCTCCATCTTCATCTTTGAAAAAATATGGACCAATGATTCCACCATACCAAAATCCACACCACACAGTAACCTTTTGGGGATAAAATGGTCGTTCTTGAATCTGCATTGGATTGTGATTGCTTCAATAGCGGCAATTTTGTACGTTAACACACCCATCGATCCAAAAGTGGACTTCATCGCTGAAGATGATTTTTCGACAAAATTCCGGGTCAGCTTCCAATCGCCCCATAGCCCAGTCAACGAATACACGGCGCAACCTATGATCGTTGGGCTTTAGTTCTTGGGTTAAGACCATTTTGTAAGCGTGAAACTTCAAGTCCAGATGCAGAATTCGCCAAGTTGTGGTCATCGAAAGCCCCAATTCTTGTGCTCGACGAGCAATTGATTTGTTTCCGTTCTTGCGTACACTCTCACGAACGGCGCCTATGTTTTCGTTGGAGCGCTTACGTCGATTACGCACAGGCGCTCTTCGATCGCTGACAGAACCACTTCTTTCAAATTTATCGATCAAATGGCGAATCGTTCTTTCGCAGGGACGATTATGCACACCGTAAACTTCACGCAATACACGGAAGGTTTGGCGAACAGATGATCCATTTTGATAATACATTTTCACAATTTCTACGCGTTGCTGAATGCTGTAACGTTCCATGGCTATTTGTCAATAACAACTGTAACCACATGAAAAAAATGACTGCTGTAACTCATGTTAAAGATAGGACACTATATTATTACATGCAATGTTCACGAAGTTTCGTCAAAGCATGTTGGAGCGCGAATCCAGTACGGTTTAAATAATTTCCTATATAATAGCGTTCTGCGAACTTCCTTTTCTATCTTCTCTGTAGCATTTATTATGACTTACTTACAATAGATCTTACTCGTCTTAACTAAATTAAAATGAATTCATTATTCAGTAATTCCTTTCCAATGACCTAGAATGACAAAGTTGCTAATTTTCCATCTTATAATAATGCTTATTCATCCGAGCGAGTTGGTATGGTGTGACGGTCGCATTCGTGAGGTCCTAAGTTCGATAACTTTGACTGCCCACTCTGACTTTGGGTTTTTCGTGATTTTCCCTGGCCAGTAGGCGAATTTTGGGGTAGCTTCTCATATACCACGATTTTCTTTTCCATTATTACCCTTTTATTCCTTTTTCTTCTCATCTTTCAGGCGTGCTTCTAGGGTTTGTGGCATATGGTGGTAAAGAACAGATGACGTAGTTGCTTGCTCAAAGGAAAGAACCCTCGCTAGAGAGCTGCTTGGTCGACGGGTAATTAATCGCTCTATCTAGGCAGCCACAGCAGTGAGACAGATCTGCATGCCTGGAACTGTCTCTGTGGCTTGTCTGCCTGAAGCCGTGGCCTCCAGTGGTTCCTGCACTTCATCCCTTCCTCGTGGTGTTAGCCCTGAGTATATCGCAGTGCCCGAGGTATCCCCCTCCGTTGCATAACGTATACCTTTACCTATTTGCTTATGGATTTTTACATACGTCGGTAGTTAAGCGTTCCTTTTGTTTTACTAGCTTACCTCAACTGTTATTTTAAATATATGTTTAATATGACGATATTTACACGAAACTCCAATTTATTCCTGCAATTTTGTAATAAAACACGGACAAAAAACGATAAATACATAATTATAGATATATCCTGTATCCATTATAGACTATTGAAGAAGGTTATTGCCCCACGCATTGTGCAAAGCTTCCGGTGACCTTCGCCCCACTTTTAAAAAAATCAACTTTGTATTTTAATGTTTATTTAAATATTACATATGTGTGCCTCGGCTGCGTCAGTAACAATTTGCAGAAACACGTATCTCTTAGCAGGGGTTGGTGCCGCTAAAGAATGAAGGCTTACACAAATTATAATTTTTTTACTTCACTCCTTTTTATTAATCATTCACAGGATTGAATAACACTTCACTGATACATCCTACTGTAGAGCTGTGAGATTGTTAATTGCTTTTTAACACGTATACTTTATATTATACTCGCCATAATGAATTTTCATGTCTCACACTGAATACGTAACGAAATACTCGGGAACGTTGCTTTCTAACGTCTGGCTTCTACCGCTAAATTTATATTTTTACTTTATTTCAAGTCTCTGATTGGCTAATCCTACTCCAATAGAACACTTTTATTTAACTTAAGCTTTATCTAGTTGTTGATTGGCTATTTTAAACTGCTTTAAATATTAAATCATTGTTCCAAAATTATTAGTAGCATTATTAAATGTTCTAATTTATTGTTGTCTGAAGGTTAACTCATTGTAACCTCATAGTTAGCAAATTTCGGCTTCTATTCTCACAGTCCCTACATTGCTAAAACTACGTAATACGTTCACATAACATTATTATACAGTGCATAACAGTATAAACATAATACAATGACTGTTACATACATTTTATATATTATATTATACAAATATTGCTTTAAGCGGGCTGTTATTACATTTTATACTATATAATTAGACTGATATCATTTAAGTGTTAAAAATACTGCCTCACTATGTAAACAAACATGCAACATGATATCAATCTTTCAAATCAAATAACAAAAATATCAGCTATTAACACGTAACAAATGAATGTAATTATTCTCAATGAGGATAACAATAAGTTCATTAACCGCTTCAAAAGTTTGACAGGTGAATGCCCCCCTTGTGGAATGCAGCGGCTCCAGATGTGATGCTCCAATCTGACCGTGAGGCGAGAGAGGCCCAAGAGAAATATAAAAATCTGATGTGTTACACTCGCATGACTTTCTCTACTCTTGTACAAACTATTTTTACAAATGCTTATTCTCCATATGCTTCATGTTAATCGAGATATAGAGATATTAATCTTATTGCTAATTTTCTTGTAGATGCAAGGGAAATTGGTAGGCTTTAAGCGATAGTGAAATATTTTAAGAGCTGGTTGCTATGTGCAGTATTTCATTCTCTTTGCATTACCAGGACAACAAAAATGAATAACGAATTCCCATTTCAGAAAAAGTATAGGTATTGAAAAAAAATTAAGGGCATAGCGAGCAATATCTCGAAAATGGTTCACTCAACTAAAATAATTTATATGACACAAATTGTGTATTTTAACCCAATCTACATTTTTTGTGTAGTAAAATTTTGTCTATCTCTTATGGTTTACCAGTTATGCAAAATTCGTTCCCAACGAAGAATACTTTTGGAGACATTCCCAGAAAATTCGAGATATGCATTTCATTTGTCATAAAAATATGTTAAATATATGATATTTTAATTAAAATCGCTAGAGCCATTTTCGAGAAAATTAAAATTTTCGAAACATGTTCCATTTAAAGGGTAATCTGGGATGGGGGGATTTTCATGAAAACCTTCGTGTCGCATCTCTGGAAGATGCTGAACCTAAATACCAAGTTTGGCTTTATCCGACTGTTCGTTTCTGAGTTATGCTGTTCTCAGACAGACATACAGACAGACAGACCGACAGACAGAAAGACATACAGACACACACGGACATGTTTCCAAAAATACTTTTTTTTGATTCAGGGGGTCTCAAAACATATATTTCCGGTGAAATCTTGGCATCGAATTTTTGGGTGGAATGCAATACTTCCCCTACTTACTATACGTAGTAGAGAAAGTAAAAAAGAGTCGTATAATACAATTGCCGAAGGTTTTCGAGAAAACCACCCAATCCAGATTACCCTTTATAGTACCATTCGCAAAAATGCCTCTAACGATTTTGGTTAAAATATTATATATTTAAGATACGTTAATGACAAATAAAATGTATATCTTGCATTTTCTGGGAATGTCTCCAAAAGTATTCTTCATTGTGAACGACATTTGCATAACTGGTAAACCATAAGAGATAAAAAAAATTTTACTACACAAAAACTTAGATCGCGTTAAAATACACAATTTATGTCATATACATTTTTTTTGTTGAGTGAACCATTTTTGAGGTATTGCGTGTTATTCCCTTAAACTTTCCAATACTTATACTTTTTCTCAAATAGGAATTCGTTAATCATTTTTTGTCCTGGTAATGCAAAGAGAATGCAATACTCCACATGGCAACCGTTCTTAAAATATTTGACTATCGCTTAAAGCCTACCAATTCCCCTTGCATCTACAAGAAAATTAGCAATAAGATTAACATCTCGATTAACATGAAACATATGGAGAATAAGAGTTTGTAAAAATAGTTTGTACAAGAGTAGAGAAAGTCATGTGAGTGTAACACATCAGATTTATTTTTACATTATATTACATACCTTCACACTCTCATTGATGCTTCCAGACTCTGGGGAGGATAGTGAATAATCTTGGCTAGAGAAAAGTTTCCGCCCCAGCGAGAAATTGAATCCGAAACCCATAACACATCAGGCAGGTGCTTCACCCAGTGATCTAGGGCGCCAATCCATGATGTATTGAAAGCGCTTCTGGGGAGCATTTATTAGTATTAAAAGGAAGCAGAAAGAAATCTTTAGAATGGCTGCAAAAAATTGAGAAATCCTACAATAGATTTTAATTTATACATCTCTGGGAGGCTCTCTCGAATATCCGAAATGTGTCTATATATTAAAACACTCTCAACTGAAACTTGTATTGATCAATGGAATAATATTTTGGTCACTGCTGTTGTTTGACCACATTATCACCAGTACAGAAACCACTTTCTTGAGAAGCATCGCTTGAAGTTCTTTCGATTTGTTTCATTTTCCTTGCATTTTTAACAGGATAGGAGAGCACATGAGTTGCAATTCTGTGATGATGGCGTACACGTTTTGTAGCAGTTACCAACTAATCGCTATTGCAGAGATACAATGGCACTCAGCGCTAGTTCATGCAGTGTGAAAAAACTTCAATAACACTGAAACCTTGGAGCGCTTGTTCCAATCAACACCTCTGTGTATGCATGAACACTGATAGAGCGATTAACTTTTCCCCAGTGTTTCAATATAGGTAACAAAGCGCATGAGAATCGATTAACTATAAACGGAATTAGTTTCTCACTAGCAGGAAAGGTTCAGTACAGACTTGCGGTGTCTCGCTTCCATTCGACAGAACCCTTATCAGCCCTCTATAACAATTATGTACTGTACTCAATCTAGCCCAGTCTGTACTTCGAATAATAAAGACGGTGAACAAGCATGAATTCTAACAATCGTTTCATTTAAACATATAAAGGCAGTCTCAGAAGTACCCGACTTGACGTATATATAGCAGTTGTTCCAAACAAATGACTATGGTAAAACCTTATAAAGCTTAAGTTTGAAGTTTAACATTACTAGGTTGTTTAGTAATTGTTTGGCAGCCATTAATGGTGAACTCTCTCAGCGAATTTGTAAACATGCATAAAACTGGCCATCGTTATGTGATACAATACTTTCATTTGAAAGGGCTTAGTCCAACTAATGTTAAAGCTGAGCTAGATTCTACTCTGGGGGTGTCTGCTCCTTTGTTTACAACAGTAAAATATTGGGTGGTAGAGTTTAAGCGAGGCCGTACGAGCTGCCAAGACGAACATCGCAGTGGTCGACCAAATGAGGTGACCACGCCAGAAATTGTGAAGAAAACCCACAAAACGTATTGGATGACCGCCGAATGCAAGTGCGCGAGGTAGCAGACATCGTAGTCATTTTAAAAAGTGCTGTAATTTGTACACTAACTGAAAATTTAGACATGAGAAAGCTGTGAGCAAGATGGGTGTCGCGTTTGCTCACAATGGAACAAAATTAGTGCAGTGAGGATGTTTTAGACGAGTGTTTGGCGATGTTTCGCTGCAATAAAGCCGAGTTTTTGCGTCGGTTCATAACCATGGATGAAACATGGGTCCATCACTTCACACCTGAGACGAAGGAACAGTCAAAACAGTGGATTGAAAGGGGAGAATCAGCTCCAAAGAAGGTGAAGGCAGTTGCATCTGCAGACAAGGTCATGGCGTCAGTTTTTTGGGATGCGCGTGGGACAATTTTCATTGATTATCTTCAAAAAGAAAAAGCCATCAATTTCGAGTATTGTGCAAACTTGTTTCAGCGTTTGAATGATGAAATCAAGCAAAAACGGCTGCATTTAGCGAAAAAGAAAGTTCTGTTTGGTCAAGACAATGCACCAGTTCACACACCCATTATCGCCATGGCCAGAATCAATGAGTTAAAGTAAGTTCGAATTGCCTCCTCATGCATCCTATTCGCCAGACTTAGTGCCCTCTGATGTTTTTGCTGATTCCAAAGTTGAAGAAATGGCTTGATGGTAACAGATTTGCCAACAATGAGGAGGTAGACTTTGCAGATGTTGGCTATTTTGCCATGCAACTATCGGTAGTCTCCCATTGTTTACTGTAGCGAAGAAGCAGATCAAAGTAGAGGAATAAACCATAGAAGTGGTGAAAAACATAGTTTTGCATATATTTAATTATTTGTTTGAGCATTATGATAAGGATGGCATTAAATTAACATCGAAAATAACTGGTGTGTCTATGGAGCTGTTTTCATTGCAAGGAAGGAAGTGAAGGAGGTGGGAACTGTGAAAACCCGAAAAAGAAAAGGAATCGATGGCCAATGTTTTAGACAAACTGGACGACTTTGTGAAATTACCATACACTTCAAAGTGCATATTTTTCTCTACAGTCAACAGAATTATAATTTATTTCATAAAACGAATTCGTCCATTCTTAAATTAATGCAATACAACATTTAGTTTGGAAAGGTAGAATCAGATGACTGAAAAAGTCAATACCATAGCCAGGATTTGAACCACGGATCTCCCGGTCTCCGTCCGGTTGCTCTAACCACGGATCTCCCGGTCTCCGTCCGGTTGCTCTAACCACTATAACTGGCCGAGATTGGGCGATCCGTGGTTCAAATCCCGGTTTCGCCATTGAATTTTTTAGTCATCTGATTCTATCTTTCCAACCTTGTCCAACTTGTGTGGTAGAACAATTAATTGCAACATTTAGTTCCTGTATCAAGTATAGGGTCATGATTTCTTTAATACTCAGTGCTGGTGCAGAGATAGATAGCACGCGATTAACGTAAAATTGGGTGGTAATGATTGAATCTCCTTGAGCTTCCCAGAGTGAACAGCTGGAGCGAAGAGGGAAAACTCCTCCATGCCTTAATGAGGTGTCAAGTGCAGAGTAATGCAATCCGCATTGTTCATGTGCGGACCCGTTCTCGGGCCGAAAAGATTATAGCTGGATGACTGAACCAGATGTACTACACCTGCCCGTTGTGTAGTGAATCATAAACAGCTTACTTATAGAAGAAGAGGTAAAAGTTACCTAAATTACAATGTGGGTACGACTGTGTTCAGAAATGTCTCCGGACACCTTTGGAGAAAGAGAAGTGCTGAAGCCAAGAGTAAGCATTCCTGAGTATTTTAATTGGGTTGTTCAACATATTGAAGTTTATGGCGAATTCACCAAAAAAAATTCTTTTGGAATGCATAATTTGTAATTACCAAACTCATCATGCATATAACAAAGTCTCACCAGTTTGGATTATACGTATTCTCACTGATTAACAGAAAAATTTAAGAAGTACACAACACTTCATTGAAGCTTTTCCCATTAAGATAGAGCTTATAATACCGTGTCTACCATGTTTTTGGACACAAAAATAAAACTGTAGATTCAGCATTTTGGATACAGTGGTCTGACAGAACTGTCAGTGAGCAAGTGGTTACGTCTATGTCCTTTTGCTTTTTTCAAGATCGGATCATAAATCTGCCTACCGTTGACAAAAATTCGTTTCTATATAGGAAAGTTACATAATAAAGATACTATGTGGTTGGTATTTCTACTCCATTTGGATTCATTACACAAAATTTGATGTGTTGCAGTCACATGAATTTTTTACTTACTCTTCCACAAACTATTTTTACAAAACTTTATTCTTCTATTTCGCTCTTGCTAATACAGATAAACTTTCATTACACGTTTATACATTTCGTCGTAGGCATATGAAGAACAATGAATGCTAAAACCATGATCGGATTTTTAAATGCGGAACGCTATGTTATGGCTGGAAATTAAATGCTCCTTGAATTACCAACAGAAAAAACAAAATAAATAGATATTCATCAGTTTGAAAACGTCTGATTCTTACTTTCTCTACTACGTATAGTAAGTAGGAGAAGTACTGCATTGCACCAAAAAATTCGCTAGAGGTTTCACATGAAATACATGTTTTGAGGTGCACAGAATGCATATAAATCATTTTTGGAAACGTGTGTGTCTGTTTGTGTGTCTGTCTGCGAACAGCATAACTCAGAAACGAACAGTCGGATAAACACCTAACTTGGTTTTTAATTTTCTTTATTGTTATTGCATAAATTAATTATACTTTTAATATGTGTTAGCCTGGCCTAGGCAAGATTTTAATGTAGAGTCAACTGAAAAATTCAACGCCACAGCCGGGATTTGAACACGGTTCTCCCGCTCTCCGTGCGGCTGCTCTAACCATTGAGTTACACATTGTCACTGTAGCTCAATGCTTAGAGCAACCTCACGGAGAGCGGGAGAACCGTGTTCAAATCCCGGCTGTGGCGTTGAATTTTTCAGTTGACTCTACATTAAAAACCTAACTTGGTATTTAGGGTCAGTATCTACCACGGATGCGACACAAAGGTTTTCAAGAAAATCCCCCACCCCAGATTACCCTTTACATGGAACATTTTTCGAAAATTTTAATTTTCTCAAAAATGGCTCTGATTTGGATTAAAATATCATATATTTAAGGTGCTTTCATGACAAATAAAATGTATATCTTGAATTTTCTGGGAATGTTTCCAAAAGTATTCTTCATTGTGAACGACTTTTGCATAGCTGGTAAACCATAAGAGATAGACAACTTTTACTGCACAAAAAATGTAGATCGCGTTAAAATACACAATTTATGTCATATACAGTTTTTTTTGTTGAGTGAGCCATTTTCGAGATATTGCTTATTATTCCTTTAAATATTCCAGTACTCATACTTTTTCTCAAATGGGAATTTGTTATTCATTTTTTTTGTCGTGTTAAAGCAAAGAGAAAGGAATACTCCATATAGCAACCAGCTCTTAAAATATTTGACTATCGCTTAAAGCCTACCAATTCCCCTTGCATCTACAAGAAAATCAGCAATAAGATTGACATCTCGATATCTCGATTAACATGAAGCATATGGAGAATAAGCGTTTGTAAAAGTAGTTTATACAAGAGTAAAGAAAGTCATGTGAGTGTAACACATCAGATTTTTTGAAAATCTAACCCAATAACAGACTATATCTCGAAACTTTTAACGCCAAAAAGGCTATTTGATATAAACTGTGTGCTTTAAAGAGAAAAGCATTTTTTAACAAGATTTTGTCTATTTATTACGGTTTGGCAATTATACCTAAGGTATTCTGAATGTCATTTGTAAAACATTAAAGATATAAAATTTTTGTCATGTCTTAAACATACGGCATTTTAACGGTTAGCGATTTTTGCGAAAGTAAAAAATAAGGATAATCCTGCCATGTAAAAAGTAGTTTTGAGTGGGGGAATTTTCTTGAAAATCGTCATGTCATATCCTTAGAAGATACGGTCCTTAAATTCCAGGTTCGGTATTTAAGCGAGTTTTCGTTTTGAGTTATGTTGTTCATAGATAAGATACACGCGCGCGCGTGGACCTATTTCTAAAAATGCTTTTATTTTGTTTAAAGGCCCCAAAACATTTATTTACAGTGAAATCGCGGTATGTAATTAGACTTCGGATATTTAGGTTTTTACCTATTGTTTGTCTTTACAACCTATTAAGCCTAACATAGATAATTGCACATATAATTGACCTAAAAATGTATTAACCAACTTTTATAGTGCCTATAGGCACCTATTTCAACATAAATGCCTATTTCTGTTTTATAGTGCCTATAAATGTCTTTTTTTTAAAAATTCCAATGAATTTATTCACTACACTGTTGTATTCAATAAATAATTATTTAATCAACAACAAACCTTTCATTGACTGGATACTTATTTGATTTTTGTTTGATATAGCGCGACGTGGTGTCATTTTTAAAAGGCTTAGTGCATCAATAAATAAAGCAATTAGTGAAATCTTAAGGTGCAGCATGCGAAATCTAAACTTCGGCAATGGAATACAATGACTACAATTGGCCCATGTCTGGTTCTCAGAAACAGTTATTTGAAAAGAAGCAAAGTGTCGGTTCATGTTTATAATATAAGTATATTAAAGTCTTTGGTTCCTGTGATATTTCTGCTAGTGCTGCAAAATGCCTAAGAACAAATCTACAAAAGTGCATTAATAAGAACATGGATTTCGGATTTCCAGTCTTATACAACATATGGGAAAATGATCTTCTGTCAGGTCTGCAATAAAGAGGTAAGCTTCTTACTGTATTTTCTGTCATTTTTATTATTCATGTGAGACCATGTATGTTAACTACCGCGATTAATTATATTGTATGACTTTTTCTTCTATCTGAAAATAATCTCAAATTTGTTTGATGCATTTTATTAAGTCCAATATTGGGGTCTAACAGTACAACGGATCAAGACAATACTAATTTTGTAAAACACAATTTTTTAAGTTATACTAATTTTTATGTAAATTATATTGGATATTAATTTAAAATTGTAATTAATTTAACACGGTTTAATACGGTATTTTAATACGGTTCTGAAAAAAGTATTAGACACTTTAAGCGGACGTGAGGCAGATCTCCCTACAGGATTTAATCCGCATATGGTTTCTCTTTTCAAATATGTTTCAGTCACTACTGCAGACGTTGAAAGATCTTTTTCAGCATTTAGACTAATAATTCTGACCGAAAAGAAGACATAAACTTACCCCACATCATCTGGAAATGATTCTTGTTATTTATTGTGGACAAAATTACGGCCAAAATTAAAATTGAAGAATCTGTCATTTAAAAAATAACAATGTTGCATTAATTTTTAACATTCATGTAAGACATAATTCTACCCTTTATATTTTAATTACCTGACAGTAGCACAGACTTTTTATAGAATGATTGATCAATGACTATATTATCTTATCTATCCTACTGTATTTGAGTGTATTTTGAAATAAAGCATTAATCACTGTGTTTTGCATTGCGTGATGTATAAAATTAGTTTATTTATTGTGCCTATTAAAGACCTATTTACCTACGTTTTAGGACCTTTTTAGGCGCCTAAAATCACATTTTTAGGACCTAAAGATCCGAAGTCTAGTAATTACTTTCCCTATTACGTATAGTAAGTAGTGAAAGAAATGCATTCCACCCAAAAATTCGATATAGAGATTTCATCGGAAATACATGTTTTGAGGCCCCCTGAATCCAAATAAAGCTTTTTTGGAAACATTTTGTGTGTGTGTGTGTCTGTCTGTGAACAGCATAGCTCAAGAACAAAAAGTTGGATAAATACCAAACTTGCTATTTAGGTTCAGTACCTCCCATAAATGCAAAAGGAAGATTTTTAAGAAATTCACCCATACTACATTTTACATGGAAGATTTGTCGAAGTTTTTTATTTTCTAAAAAAATAGCTCTAACGATGTTGATTAAAATACCGCATATAAAATATATTTAATGGGAAATAAAATGTATATCTTGAACTTCCTGGGAATAGCGTGTGAACTCCGGAAAAAATTTGTATATTCTTGTATAAATTATAAACGTTAGGCGATAGACGAAACCGTACTGCACAAAATATGTAGATCTCTTTAAAATACACAATTTACACCCAATAAGCTTTTTTGTGGCATAAGCCATTTCGGAGATATCCGTTATTAAATGTTCGAATTATTCATTACTAGTCATATTCTATAAATTAAAGCCAACATTCACCTGTTTCTCGCGATTGGAAATATAGGGTCTTTCAACAAGAGAGTTTTGTCTTTGAACTTAAATAAAACACGTTCTATAAATGATAGAGGATTATTTCTTTTTTTATTTTGGAACATAATTAATGTCATGTTGATCAAATTTTCAATGACAGAAGAACGTAAATTAGTTCCTCAAGAATAACACGCGTGATATTATTCATAAGAGCATTTACTGTTTCTGGCTTGTTGACATAAACTGGAGATTTAGCATAACCCTACAAGAAGTAATCCAACGGCGTTAAATCACATGACCTCAGGAACCAGTTCACATCACCACCACCGGAAATGATGAAACATTTTAACTTCTCCTTCAAAAGATCGATTGTTTTGAGAACAGTATCACATGGGCACCATCTGGCTGGAACCAGATGATTCTGAGATACATACCATCCAATTGAGGCCAAAAATAGTCCCTTATAAGAGCCCGGTATCTTTCTCCATTGACAGTTAGAGCTTCCCCGTCTTCATGTTGGAAAGAATATGGACCAATGATTCTACCATACCAAAATCCACACCACACAGTAACCTTTTGCAGATGAAGTGGTCGTTTTTGAATCTGCATTGGATTGTGATTGATCAAATAGCGGCAGTTTGTTTGTTAACACAACCATCCATCCAAAAGTGGGCTTCGTCGCTGAAGATGATTTTTTGACAAAAATTTGGGTCAGCTTCCAATTGCTCCATAGTCCAGTCAGCGAATACACGGCGCAACCTATTGTGGTTGGGCTTTACTTCTTGAGTTAACACCATTTTGTAAGCGTGAAACTTCAAGTCCAGATTCGCGAAGTTGTGGTCGGCGAAAGCCCCAATTCTTGCGCTCGACGAGCAATTGATTTGTTTCCGTTCTCGCGTACCCTCTCACGAACGGCACCTATGTTTTCGTTGGAGCGCGTTCTTTGATCGCTGACAGAACCACTTCTTTCAAATTTATCGATCAAACGCTGAATCGTTCTCTCGCAGGGACGATTATGCACACCGTAATCTTCACACAATACACGGAATGTACAGAACAGATGATCCATTTTGATAGTAAATTTTCACAATTTCTACGCGTTGCTAATGTGTAACGTTCCATGACTATTTGTCAATAATAACTGTAACCACGTGAAAAAAGTTACTGCTGTAACTCAATAACAACGGCAGCTATCACATGTTAAAAATCGGACACTATTGTTGAAAGACCTTATAGTATTGAATTTTAAGACAGCATATAGCGTCCAATTCTTAAACATTTGCCTATCGCTCTTTCCTTTGTATCTATAATGAAGTGTATAATGTAGCTATTTTTGCAAAACTTCATTTGGATTAAAACATAATAGATAGAAAAATGAGCTATAATAGGAATAGTTAGCATAAAGTAATGGGAATGTATCACATCAGACTTTTTTTGGACGAAACGCAATACTTCCTCTGCTTACAATATATAAGTAGTAGGTAAAGCAAAACTAAAATCCCTGGTAAGTTTAAAGTAGTGCCGTTCTCTATGTGCACCCAAGCCATATAGAATCGCACAGATTTTACTACCTATATAGAGTGTTTCATTGGCAAATGTTCATTCAAATTGTGCATTAGAATAGTTAAAGCAAGGTCGTTATGTTAGATGAAACGGATTTGCTCTCAAAGAGCATTTAAGTAGCCGAATTTTACACACTACCTAGGTATATACACTATGTGATCAAAAGTATCCGGACACGTGGCTGAAAATGACGTACAAGTTAGTGCCACCCTCTATCGGTAATGCTGGTAGTCAATATGGTGTTGGCCCACCCTTAGCCATGACAGCCCATTCTTCACGGAGTGCGGAACTGAGGAGAGGTATCGATGTAGGTCGGTGAGGCCTGGCACGAAGTCGGCGTTCCAAAACATCCCAAAGGTGCTCTATAGGATTCAAGTCAGGACTCTGTGCAGGCCAGTCCATTACAGGGATGTTATTGTAACCACTCCGCCACAGCCCGTGCAGTATGAACAGGTGCTCGATCGTGTTGAAAGATGCAATCGCCATCCCAGAATTGCTCTTCAACAGTGGGAAGCAAGAAGGTGCATAAAATATCAATGTAGGTCTGCGCTGTGATCGTGCCACGCAAAACAACAAGGGATGCAAGTCCCCTCCAGGAAAAACACGACCACATCCTAACACCACCACCTCCGAATTTCACTGTCGGCACTACACACGGTGGCAGATGACCTTCACCGGGCATTCGCCATACCCACAACCTGCCATCGGATCGCCACATTGTGTATTTGCCCGCCACTGTTCAATCGTGTAATGTTGACTGACGCTCCTTACACCAATGAGGCGTTGTTTGGCATTTTCCTGCGTGATGTGTGGCTTATGAGCAGCCACTCGACCATGGAATCCAAGGTTTCTCACCTCACGCCTAACTGTCATAATACTTGGAGTGGATCCTTTTGCAGTTTGGAATTCCTGTGTGATGGTCTGGATAGATGTCTGCCTATTACTCTTTATGAGCTTCTTCAAATGTCGGCGGTATCTGTCAGTCAACAGACGAGGTCGGCCTGTACGCTTTTGTACTGTATATGTCCCTTCACGTTTCCACTTCATTATCACATCAGAAACAGTGGACCTAGGGATGTTTAGGAATGTGAAAATCTCGCGTACAGACTTCTGACAAAAGTGACACTCAATCACCTGACAACGTACAAAGTCCGCGAGTTCCACGAAGCGTCCCATTCTGCTGTTTCACGGTGACTAATGACTACTGATGTCACGGATAATGAGTACCAGGCAGTAGGTGTCAGTACCATACACCTAGGATAAAAAACGTATGTTTATGGAGGTGTCCGGATACTTTTGATCACATAGTGTACATGCGCAAATTTATTTTTTGTATTTTAAAAACGGAAGTTCAGGCAGAAGTATATAATGATAGAGTGATATGGATGTGGGTTAATGAAAGAGAAGGTGAATATCGGGAGGAAGCCCTCCGATGCTGCTTCATATACCACAAATAGTAGGTGCGGCCGCGGGAATCTAGCATTCCGCACTCACCCGTCCGCTAAAATCGGTTAACCGTGAAACACACAGTGGCTATAAAGGAATATAAACGATCACATGGAAACGGGCGGTACCTCCAGAGTACCTGTAGGTATGACTCTTTGAGTCCTATTTCTGACCGCTGTACCATGCGTTTACTGATCACAGGAATGTGATTTTGCCAGCTCAGTGATAACCAGTTCCTCCAGTGACGTTTAAATATCATTATATCTCCATAAATTCAAAATGTAAATAATAAACATGTATACTTTTATGTCTGGCCAAAACATTCCAGGATTTAAAGGTGTGATCATAATACGACTCCGCATACATTGGGCTCCCCGAATTTTTAACCTACTTCTAAAGTGGCTTCACTTTAAGTTTAAAGGAGTTGTAAATAAGACCATGTGACAAGAGAGCACCTGATTGGCTGGTGGACAAACTACAACTTTTTGCCTTGGCGTCATCTCTTCCTCTACATAAAAGTTCGGTTCATTTTGTGGTTATTTTTGTGCAAAGAAATTTAAAAGACCATTGTAAAATCAGCTCAATTTATAAAACGAAATGTTTTGTTGATATTCATTAATTAATATTTAACCCGCTATAGCAGAGGGTTTAAGGGGACACGATAGTTTGAACACATAGAAATTACACCTTAAGTGTGTTAAGTTACCACTGCTCTTAAAGAGCTCCATGGCTTTCCCTGAATTTTTTAAATTATTCTATAAATCATGATAATTATTTTAAGTGATTGTTTTCGTTGATAGTTTATTTAGCTGAGTCGGTAAAAATTATTTCTTACAGCAGAAAAATAACAAAATGTGAATTCATGCATCTTTTTTTATACTACTTGCAATACAGAATCACACTTTTGCATGCTTGTTCTTAGTATAACCAGCTATCTTCTGAATATCAATTATTTAGTTATGTATGTCAGTTGACTAGAAACTGGAAAAAAATTATTTACAAAGTCAAAAAAGTAAAAATATGGAAAATTTGCAATATTGTTGCTTTCTTAATATCACTAACATACATTATAAAATAGTGATCGTGGTTCAGAACGTCTAGCTATGTGTTGTATAGAAGTACTGAAAATTTCAGCTCTCCACCTCTCATACTTTCTGAGAAAAGAATACATAACTATCCAAAAATGTTGTTTCGAGAAAACAGAGTTTAAAGTTTGAACATTAAAATTCTGACACACTTCAGTGCATTCCAGGATCATAATCATTTGCACCTTCATTCCTGCATTTCTTCAGCTTTTATGATTGCCTTCTCTTGGTCCTGGCCTCTTTTGTTGGTTGCTGAACTGTTCGCTGGGCATGATATAGTCGTTCGTTGTTGAAAGATACAAACATGTTCTAAAAAGGGGCGTTGCATGACAGCTTTTAAGCAATGCAGACTAACTTATAAATGGTATTTAAATGCCTTTAAAACCTCTTACTGCCCAAAACGTATATATTTTATGAAACTGGAAATAATAGATATTTTATTAGTGCCTAAAATAAAAAAAACCTGATGTGTTACACCCACATGACTTTCTCTACTCTTGTAAAAACTATTTTTACAAACGCTTGTTCTCCATATGCTTCATGTTAATCGCGATATCGAGATGTTAATCTTATTGCTAATTTTCTTGTAGATGCAAGGCAAATTGGTAGACCTTAAGCGATAATCAAATATTTTAAGAGCTGGTTGCTATGTGGAGTATTCCATTGTCTTTGCATTACTACGACAAAAAATTGAATAACGAATTCCATTTAAGAAAATGTAAAAGTATTAAAAATTTAAGGAAATATCAAGCAATATCTCGAAAATGGTTCACTCAACAACAAAAATGTATATGACATAAATTGTGTATTTTAACGCGATCTATTGTTTTGTGTAGTAAAATTTTGTCTATCTCTTATGGTTTACCAGTTATGCAAATGTTCACAATGAAGAATACTTTTGGAGACATTCCCAGAAAATTCAAGATATGCATTTTATTTGTCATGAAAGTATCTTAAATATATGATATTTTAATCAAAATCGTTATAGCCATTTTTGAGAAAATTAAAATTTTCGAAAAATTTTCCTTGTAAGGTGTAATCTGGGGTGGGGGGATTTTCTTGAAAACCTTCGTGTCGCATCTCTGGAAGATACTGAATCTAAATCCCAAGTTTGGTGTTTATATGACTGTTCGTTTCTGAGTTATGCTGTTCACAGACACACACCCAGACACTCAGACACACACGGACATTTCCAAAAATGCTTTCTTTGGATTCAAAGGGCCTCAAAACATATATTTCCTGTGAAATTTGGGTATCGAATGTTTGGGTGGAATACAATGCTTCCCCTACTTACTTTACGTAGTAGAGAAAGTAAAAATGTGATTGTTGACCGTTTCAGAGTAGATACCTTGTCCCCTTAAGATGCTACGCAGGCACTGCAGTTCTTTTCCGGCTTCCGGTTAAGCCGTCAGTGTACTCTTTGCCACGATTTTCTTAATATAACTTTAGAGAGTTTCATGGATAAGTCAAATATTACTTCTGAAGCACCAGAAACACACAACACTTCATACAAACGAAACCACAGCTCAGAATGCAAAGCCAACAACTCCAAGCATTCATAGCTTTGTTGGTCCTCAAATAAAGAAATTGATGAAGGATAAAGATTTCGAGAAGACAATGAATGAGAGAGAAATAGAAGCATGGACCGCCTTTCGATCAGTTATTGAAAACTTCTTAGGCAATAACAAAGATCCTAATTACAAGGCCATTGTCGAAACAATGTTGGAACATTTCAAGAAGAGGATTGTAACATGAGTGTAAAGGTGCATTTTCTGCATTCACATATCGACTACTTTCCAGAAAATCTGGGACATTATAGTGAAGAGCAGGGTGAAAGTTTTCACCAAGATATTAAGGAAATGGAGAGGAGATGCCAGGGGAGATGGAATGAAACTATGACCTGCAAGGAAGTCAAAGAAGATAAAGTTTGAAAAAAATTAAATGAAACACTTTGGCTTCTTGTTTTGTTAAAATGTAGTCATGAAATAAATTAGGGGAGTTCTTGAGAGTATTCTTAAAATGTTTCTTGAATAAAAACTTACCTTGTGTAAAATGGTATTTGAATGCTTTTCTACGCTCATTAGTAAAATTGTCAAAACATTACTTCTTATTTTGTGTAAAAACCTGACGTGATAAAAAAGCGAAGTTATTTCTGGAATCAGCATAAAAACATGATTCTAGAACACCTATTTTTAAGAAATCATCTGACAAAAAGTTTGAAAATGCAGACTAGCGTAATTCATTAAAAATAATAAAACCTGCCAAAAATAGTGTGGAATACATGTGTGCAAAATGCACAACAGACTCTCGGAAATGGAAAAGATTGGACTTCGTCTCGTCCTTTCAAGCCATTCCTCGATAGTAATGCACCTCCCAAAATCATACCGCTATACACCAGTTTTGTGTGTGTATATCAGCTGTTTACTCCAGAAATATGCAGTATTAATTTATAATGCCTACCAAACTTTTAAACACATAGTAGAACATAAGGTAGAGAGAACTACAACGCCCCTACCTTAAATCGGCTTCTCTGTGTCACTCGTCCCCAAGAGAACCAGGGCTGATCTGAATTTGGTCCTTTTGCTTGCAAAGTCCGGTCACCTTTGATCTCACAGTCTGCTTTACGTAGGACGACAGGAACTAAGTCGAACTTTAAAACTCCACCAGAATGGTGGGGGAGGTCACATAGCACTGCCAAGAACAACTGCCTCCATCGTCCACTTAAGAATGCAAAATGTCTTCCTAACGGTAGCTTTTATAATAACGGTGCCCTTCCCATTAAAATATAAAATGAAATCTTATCTGCTGGATTTTACAGGCTGAGGAAGTGGTTTGCAGATATTTGGTTCAAGGGCTAAAGCTTCAGGAAAGAAATAATGTCCCATTACGAGAATAGAATGCTCGTGTTTGAGAGCGTAATTGGATCCATTGAAGAAACCAGCGAAATTGATACAGAAATTTTTGTCAAGATGTACTAAAGTTACTTGAATTTTATGCAATGAGTTTAATGAGGTTAATTTTTAGGAGATATTTAACGTCTTCAAGCATTATCTTGTGCTCTTCAGCTGTTACATTGTTGGATCTTTCATTTATTTTCCCTCAGGAAAGCAATGACTCTGAGATCTGATTTGCTGCTCTAATTGTTCATAGTTTTTGTTGAATAACTAGATAATATATTCAAATAATTTGTATTATTTTATGTAAAATAGCTTCCTTTTTAATGTTTGCTCATTTCTTGAAATACAACTGATGTGTTACACTCACATGACTTTTTCTACTATTGTACAAACTATTTTTACAAACGCCTATTCTCCATATGCTTCATGTTAATTGAGATGTTAATCTTATTGCTAATTGTCTTGTAGATGCAAGGGGTAGCTGGTTGGTGGTTGCTATGTGGAGTATTCTATTCTCTTTGCATTACCAGGACAAAAAAGAATAAAGAATCCTCATTTGAGAAAAAGTATAAGTATTGGAAATTTTAAGGGAATAACAAGCAAAATCTCGAAAATGGTTCACTCAACAACGAAAATTGTATATGACATAAACTGTGTATTTCAACGCGATCTACATTTTTTGTGTTGTAAAATTTTGTCTATCTCTTATGGCTTACCAGTTATGCAAAAGTCGTTCACAATGAAGGGTACTTTTGGAGATATTCTCAGAAAATTCAAGTTATACATTTTATTTATCATGAAAGTATCATAAATATGTGATATCGTAATCAAAATCGTTAGCCATTTTTGAGAAAATTAAAATTTTCAAAAAATGTTGCATGTAAAGGGTAATCTGAGGTGGGGGGCTTTTCTTGAAAACCTTTGTGTCGCATCTCTGGAACATACTGAACCTAAATACCAATTTTGGTGTTTATCCGACTGTTCGCTTTTGAGTTATGCTGTTCACAGACAGACACATATACACACAGACAGACACACGGACATGTTTCCAAAAATGCTTTATATGCATTCAGTGCACCTCAAAACATGTATTTCCTGTGAAATCTAGTTTTTGGGTGGAATGCAATACTTCCCCTACTTAGTATACGTAGTAGAGAAAGTAAAAACTTACTTTAAGATGGCTAGAAGTAATATACAGCTGCTATGGTTAAACCAAAGAAAAGAAATGTTATGTATACCTATAAGGAAAAATAAAGTTAATATGAATGGTTTTGTACACTATTTGTTTCTAGGCATTTTAGCAAGAAAGAAGTGACTTCACACGGTATTGGAAACAGCAAGTAGCAACTAGGATAATACTGCAATTTTACTATCGTGTGGTTGAACTTATTTGGGAACAGATGCACAAGTTTTGAATAAAATTACATCACTTACCGCACTTTTGGTGATTTTCTTCATAAAGTAAGCATATGTGGTTTTGAGTAATATGCGTATAACCATATACTTACAAGATTCTGGAGTTTGTTTATCCTGTTCTACTTTTTGAGCATTATCACATATAAAAGCCACATCGTATAGTCTTGCTTTCATTCTTAACTTGTCTGGTTTTACCTCCCTATAAAACCATATCTGACATGTGATTAAAATTACTGAGATAAGGGCACGAAAAACTCGTAAACACGAGTTAATTTACTCCTTATATTAAATACAATAGCTAAAAGTTAAAACATCTCAGATTATTCATGAAGTCATGCCAACCAAATGTTTATTCCGCAGGATGGAATTGCCTAGTAATAATTCGTTATTCTTCTCTTTTCCTCTCTTCTTCGAACAAAGTTTTTGGGAAATACCTGAGAAACTCCAACCACTGAAATTAAAGGGATCCACAATGGCTCTTAAGTGACGAAGTTTATGATTTTGATTTCTTTAATATTATCTTAGTAAAACGTTTACAAATTTGCTGTGTTTTACTTATAAAATTCTTAGAGTATTTCCTTCACTATAACTACCGAAGATTGAGGCAGTATTTTCAAGACTTAAATATTTTCAGTCTAATTATATAATATGTAAATTCAATAACAGCCCACCTTGAAGCAATATGTGTATGTAATAATTTGTAAAATGTATGTAACAGTCATTGCCTATGATTATATTATTGTAGCCATGTGTAATAATGTTATGTGAATATATTACGTAATTTAATAATGTAGGAGCTGTAAGAAGTAGGTCAAAAGTTGCTAAAAATGAGGTAACAATGAGGTAACCTTGAGGCAATAATGAGTTTGAGAGTTTAACAATACTACTTGTTATTCTTCGAAGCAATAATATAATTTTAGTGACAGTTTGTAAACAAAATAGCCAATCAACAACCAGAAAAAGCTTTAGTTAAATGAAGGTATTCTATTGGAGTAGGATTAGCCAATCAGAGACTTGAAATACAGAAATTTAGAAGTTTAGACGGTTGAAAACAATTTAGTTACCTGCAGGGTGTGCTCATAACTGGATGCAAGTATTAAATAAAAGAATCTCACAGTTCTCGATATCAGTGAAGTGCTATTTAATTTGTGTCAAGGATTAATAAAAAGGAGTGAATTAAAACTTAAAATCTGTGTGTCTACATTCTTGTTGCATCACGCCCTGCCAAGTTATTCATGTCTCTAAAATAATACTGACGCAGCCGAGGCAAACATAAATATTTAGTACTTAAAGAAAAAGTCAAATTACAAAGTTAATCTTTTTTAAACTTGGGGCAAAGGCCACCTGAAGTATACTTGTGGCGAAGGCTACCTGAAACCGGGTACTATACGTGCGATTGCAACTACTACAAGTTCGGCTGCCCAACAGTTGAAATACGATACAACTCCTTCAATTCAAACTACTACAAATTGACGCCCAAAGCGTGTTGCAAATAACGAAACAAATTTTTCTCAAGATAATTGAAATTAACGCAGAGGATGTAACAAAATAAAGAGAAAATCGATGCTGGACCCTCAGCTTGCTGTCTGATCGGACGAGGAACTGCTTTTCCGCGCAACTCGAAAGCAGCTAAGCTCGAGATTATCCTAACTAATCAACTAGCTTGGTGGGACTTGTGCCGAAAGATCTCTGTGAAAAATCCTCTCACTGGCGAAACGCAGAAGCCCGTCTCTCTCAAATGGCTTCCGAGGTGAAGTTGCATTTTTATGTTCCCACGAAGGAATTTTAATTTTATAAGATGCTGCAGCGCTCTCGCATAGCGAGGAGGGTTTAGAGATGTGAAAACTCAATGATTGCACATGCTGCCTCTAACAATAATTATGATGAAAAGTTCCAAAAATACAAATTTATAATTCTATGCATATGGGAAATATGCAGAATATAATCTGATGGTTTATGAAAACAGGAGGGAAGTACGTTTGTGTGGCCTATGCAAGTTCTGTGTGAACTATGCTATAATTCGATGTGTCTGAATGCCTCTGGTGATAGTGTACTAACCTTCAGAAACCATAAGTTGCCCTTATTAACAATGTATTAATTACACAGATCCTGAAAAAACAAGTATTATATAGTATTTAAATATATTAAAAACCTCAATAAGTATTTAAATAAAACCCTACCTAATCATTAGCCTAATAATTCCACTACAATCGGTATTACTATTATAAGAAGCGAAAAAAATATACTAAGCCGTTAAAATTATTCAATTTAATATGCTTCCTCCAAAAATAGGATAAACTATTAAACATAATATTCCAAATACTACACTGGAAAAACTAACCATCCGCAATGATTCATAAAGTTAAGACCCCCACGCATTTGCTCTTCGATGTTAAAGGTAAAAGAACGTATCATGCAGGGGCCCCGGGAACCGGGGCAGAGCAGCGCACGTAGGCCAGTCGGCCCATTGTGCTTCCAATGTGACCCCTTTGAGGAAGGATGAGGGAAGAGACCCGAAGGGCGACCACATCCGGATGCCAACGGGCGCAAGCATGGATGGGTTCCCTAACGTTTCCAGATAGAAAGCATCCGACACTGTCTGGTCCCTACCCCAAACCATCAACCTCAAGGGACCCCCGGAGCGGAGCCCCACGCTGAGGAGAGACCTAACTGAGCGGTGCCGCAGCGACACCAAGGTATAAACCTTTACAGAGCGCCCAGCCGTAACCCGCCGAACACTGTCGCCTGAAACAGATAACAAGGAAGGTGATGGGTACAGGAAATGAGAGAAAGGAGAGTCGTGGTAGAAGATGTACAACCCCAGCATTCACCTGACGACCCGGGGAAACCACGAAAAACCGATGGACCAGAGTGGGCGATCGCCGGGGATCAATCCCAAGACCTCCCGAATGTGGGCCACAGACATAACTGCCTGAGTTATCCCGCTCGGTAATCTTCGATGTTAAAGACTGCGTAAACACGGGAAGAACAAACAGGAAAGAAAACTTCAGTTCATTTGTTTGGGAATTATTTGAGAACACTCTTGGCTTTTAGGAATATACACTGCCGTTTGTGAGAATTGCAACACCAAGAAAGAGTTTCTCGAATAACTCCAAACTTGGTGGAAGTGTAGAAGAGTGTGCAAGCAATAAGTGATTATGCTTGTTGAGAGGTGAGGTACACGTAGGCCGAGCAGAGCCCTCTCATTTCGGTTCGACAAGGTCAGTGTTGCGCCCAGTGTAGTCTGTATACAGCTGTCAACAAGGTGGGAACAATAAATTTGGTGTCAATATGCCTCGTCGACGTCAAAAGGAGCCATATCGACATGTGAGTGAGTTCGAACGGGGCAGAATGATCAGATTCCAGAAGCGGATTTGTAAAACCGTGACATTTGGACTCGTAAAGGGCATGCTGCTACGGCAATTATGCGTGTGTGGAATCAGTGGATAGATGAAGGTCGTACGCAGCGAATAGCGAGTACTGGACCACGGAACATGACCACAGCACGTGATGCCCGTCACTTGTCCGCATGGCCATAACGGACCGTACAGCTTCATCCACAATGTTGGCTCTACGCTGGAGCACTGCAACAGGTGTGAACTTGTCTGCATCAACGGTTCGTTGCCATCTGCCGCAGGTTGGACTGGTTACACGCATGCCATTACGTCGGCTACCATTGTCCGGAAACCACAAGCTCGTTCGACTGCAATGGACACTTGAACACTATCACTGGGGTGCTGCGTGGCAAAATGAGTCTTGTCGGACGAGTCCCGCTTCAACGTGTCTTACAGCGATGGCCGCATAGTGTCCGGCGGTACCGTGGTGAGCACAACTTGGAGGGCTGCATTCTTGTGCGGCATAGCGGACAAACACCAAGTGTGATGGTTTGGGGCGCCTTTGGTTACAACAACCGATCTCGCCTCCTACGAATTGAGGGCACTTTGAACAGCAACCAGTACCTAACGGTGGTTTAGAGCCTGGTGTACTCCTCCTGCTTCAGACATCTCCACAGGCCACATTTCAACAGGACAATGCCCGGCCGCATATTGCGAGGAATGTACAAGCCTTCTTCGAAGAGTGATGGGTACCATTGCTTCCCTGGCGTGCACGTTCGCCTGACATGTCGCCCATCGAACATGTCTGGGATATGGTTGATCGGCACCTGGTGCGTCACGGTCCTCCAGTAACCAGGCTCACGGATTGTCGATTTGAATACAAATTGCGATTCAGAACCTTTTTGATTCAATCCCACGGCGTATAGCAGCTCTAATTGCAGCGCATGGAGGCCACACAAAATACTGAATATTAGGGCTCAAAGGTCATGTGTACATTTGAAAAGTTTATCATTTATTACTTGTCATGTACCTAACCTGTGGTGTTAAATTCTTTGAATGCATGCGTATCCTTCACAAACGACAGTGTATCTCCTCCTGCTGATTCATTTGGGTACGTTTCTTGGTGCCAAGAGTTTTGTGGAAAAGAGGACAGCTCTGTGACGAAGAGATATAAATACCATGTGTTCATTTGGCTAATTTTGGTGTTTCTAAAGCTGCTTATCTCTTCATACCTGTCCGTCCACAAGGTAGTTGCCGCTGCGTTCTGTTCTCAGTGCAAGAAAAGAGTAGAAAAGATATATTTGCCTTTGATAGCCATCAACTGTCCGCTGTAAAGGAAAGAAGATAGCGAGGATTCTCCACACTGGTCACAGGCTTTGATCCATAACCGGCTCGGAAACAAAAACTTAACGCACGTTAATCTTATGAGCACTATTTTGATATAAAGAAAACATTCTGATGTGATACACTCACATGACTTTCTCTACTCTTGTACAAACTATTTTTACAAACGCTTATTCTCCATATGCTTCAAGTTAATCGAAATGTTAATCTTATTGCTAATTTTCTTGTAGATGCAAGGGGAATTGTTAGGCTTTAAGCGATAGTCAAATATTTTAGGAGCCGGTTGCATTACAAGGACAACAAAAATGAATAACGAATTCGCATTTGAGAAAAACTATAAGTATTGGAAAATTTAAGGGAATATCAAGCAATATCTCAAAAATAGTCCACTCAACAACAATAACAAAAAAATATATATGACATAAATTGCGTATTTTAACGCGATCTACATCTTTGTGTAGTAAAATTTTGTCTATGTCTTATGGTTTACCAATTATGCAAAAGTCGTTCACAGTGAAGGATACTTTTGGAGACATTCCCAGAAAATTCAAGATATACATTTTATTTGTCTGGAAAGTATCTTAAATATATGATATTGTAATCAAAGTCGTTAGCGCCATTTTTGAGAAAATTAAAATTTTTGAAAAATGTTCCATGTAAAGGGTAATATGGAGTGGGGGATTTTCTTGAAAACCTCCGTGTCGCATATCTGGAAGATACTGAACCTACATACCAAGTTTGATTTTTATCTGACTGTTCGTTTCTGAGTTATACTGTTCACAGACAGACACACACATGGACATGTTTTCAAAAATGTTTTTTTGTATTCAGGGGTCTCAAAACATGTATTTCCGTGAAATCTCGGTATGGAATTTTTGGATGTAATACAATAATTCCCCTACTTAACTATACGTAGTAGAGAAAGTAAAAAGTATTCAAGAATGCAAAGCAACAATAACAGATATGTCGTCTTAGGTGATTATATATATATATATATATATATATATATATATATATATGTGTGTGTATGTGTGGGGGGGTGTGGGAGTGACTTATTTTAATAAATTGCTTGTTTTAAAGAATCTTTTTTCGTGTAGTAAGTTCTTGCCTATCTATTATAGTTTTGGTGGTTATACAGAGTTATACAAAATTCCTTCCGAATGAAGAGCACTTTATACGTTAGTCCAGAATAAAACTCAAAATATACATTATATATGATACCTTTTTGTTCTTTGAATATAATATATGTGTTATTTTAATCGAGTTCGTTAGAGACATTTTAAGATAATAAAAATGTCTAAAATTTGTCTATGCAAGTTCCGTATTGGGAACTTACTTTAAAATGTTCCTGTTGTATCTGTGTACACTACTGAATTTAAAATCTAATTTGATATGCATCCGACTTTTTATTTCTGAGTTCACACACACACATACACACACACACACACACAAGCGCGCGTTCCTTTTTCTAATTTGTTTTTATATAGACGCATTAAAACATGCATCTATGGTGATATTCAGATATCGAATGGTTAGAATGTTAATTTCTCTGCCTGTTAAGAAGGTACGGGATAGAAAACATTCTGAGCGCTTTTTTGTGGGTGCCCCTGGACGGCCGGAACCAGGAGTGACGGCAGAGCAATGAGAGGATCCCAAAAACTTCCAGATTGAGACGCCCGGACAGTCGGACATGCAAGCCGGGGCCCTACCCCATACATAGAGTCCAACACTCCGCCCCAACGGGACGGTCTGCTTACGCCGATAACCAGTCCAAAGCCGAGGGACATTGAAGATCCACAGAGAGCATCCTTTTTCCCTGCCACGCCGCAGCGAAACACCATCGCCGACAGTTAACGAGGTGAAGGGTGGATGAAATGATGAAACGAAATGGAGGAACAGGAAACTTGGGGTCTGAAAGAATTCACCCATTTGCCTGACAACCCGAAAGAACCCATCGGTCAGAATGGGCGGTCGCAGGGAATTGAACCCGGGACCTCCCGAACGCTAGTCGCACGCGTTACCACGGCGCCACCTCGCTTGGTTTGAGCGAGTTAATAAGAAAGTATTGCTTTATAAGTCAAAGCCGCCGATATGTCTAGAATATTTAAAGGGGACACACTCACGCACTTATAGCGAATACAAACTCTGCAAGTAAAGGCTTGATGTAGAATGAGCAGCGCTCAAGAGTGAATGATGACACAACTGGCATGAAATGTTTACAATTGCAGACTGCGGCCCTTTTGCTGCGATACGGAAGTCATGCCTTCCAAAATACGATCTCTTTCCCGTCGGAAATGTGCGGAATAAAAACCCTCAACACGGTAATACTTGAAGCTGAGAGTAGATTTCGCGAGGGGATTTTATTTTATGGCTCAATAAATATTAAAGAAAGTAACCCTTAATACATGCATCCAAGGGTATCTAGGAAACATCCGGAGCTTGAGGGAAATATATGTGGTTAGAGTTTCTCTCCCTCTTATACACTAAATATGTTTAACGGAGATAGGACGTTTAACTATACTATTAGTATGGCTGTTTGATACTGACTGATAAATGTATAGAAATTCAGAGTCCCACAGTCTAGGTATCTTAAACACTGTCAAGAGTAGTGCTTATACAGTGCGTACCTTATATTGCCGGGCCGCGGATCGTATGTATGGTGCTCTGCACACCGTCACTTCACTAGGGGTTTTTCCCATTCTAAAACTCCTGCGTTATTTAGTTATGAATGATAGTAACATGCACTATAATAACTACTGACCCTATTATAAGTTGTGTTGAAGATTGTATCCGTCTTCATTGAGACATTACTGGCATCTTCGGATTGTATTTCTATACACACACATAAGTTATTCTTGCGTAATTTTAATAATTTCCGTACTATAATGTCGTATGGTATGGGGATGTTCCTATAAACTTTACGGCTTTCACGTATGTATCGTACATAAAAACTCTTCGTTAAAGCATTTTGGAATAAAATTTTCGGCATTACAGTGTACTAATAAGAATAATGTAATGTAATTTCCATAAAACACAGATACACTACGTGATCAAAAGTATCCGGCCACTTGGCTGAAAATGACGTACAAGTTCGTGGCGCCCTCCATCGGTAATGCTGCAAGTCAATATGGTGTTGGTCCAACCTTAACCTTGATGATAGCGTTTACTCTCGCAGGCATACTTTCAATCAGGTGCTGGAAGGTTCCTTGGGGGATGGCAGCACATTCTTCACGGAGTGCGGAACTGAGGAGAGGTATCGATGTAGGTCGGTGAGGCCTGGCACGAAGTCGGCGTTCCAAAACATCCCAAAGGTGTTCTATAGGATTCAAGTCAGGACTCTGTGCAGGCCAGTCCATTACAGGGATGTTATTGTCGTGTAACCACTCCTCCACAGCCCGTGCCGTATGAACAGATGCTCGATCGTGTTAAAAGATGCAATTGCCATCCCCGAATTGCTCATCAACAGAGGGAAGTAGAGAGTTGCTTAAGATATTAATGTAGGTCTGCGCTGTGATCTTGCCACGCAAAACAACAAGGAGTGCAAGCCCCCTCCAGGAAAACACGACCACACCATAACACCACCACCTCCGAATTTCAGATTAGTACTATTCTCATCTCAAATAAATAGATCTATTGAATGAATACACAATTTTCCTCCTGTTGGCACTACACATGCTTGCATTTGCCACATACACACCCTGCCATCGGATCGCCACATTGTGTACCGGGATTCGTCACTCCACACAACGTTTTGCCACCGTTCAATCGTGTAATGTTGACGCTCCTTACACCAAGCGAGGCGTCGTTTGTCATTTCCTGCGTGATGTGTGGCTTATGAGCAGCCGTTCGACCATGAAATCCAAGGTTTCTCACCTCGCGCCTAACTGTCATAATACTTGGAATGGATCCTATTGCAGTTTGGAATCCCTGTGTGATGGTCTGGATAGATATCTGCCTATTACTCTTTACGACCTTCTTCAAATGTCGGCGGTCTCTGTCAGTCAACTGACGAGATTGGCCTGTGCGCTTTTGTGCTGTACATATCCCTTCACGTTTCTACTTCACTATCACATCAGAAACAGTGGATCTAAGGATGTTTAGGAGTGTGGAAATCTCGCGTACAGACTTCTGACACCCATTACCTGACCACGCTCGAAGTCCATAGTTTCACGGAGCGTCCCATTCTGCTGTCACAATGTCTAATGACGACTGAGGCCGCGGATAATGAGTACCAGGCATTAGGTGGCAGCACAATGCACCTAAGATGAAACATGTATATTTGTGGGGGTATCCGGATACTTTTGAGGACATAGTGTATCTTAAAATAACCTTTTGAGATGCACAACGGACAAACTCCGATGTTTATAACAAGTAAAGATGCCCAATTAAAACTTCATTCTTACAGTACAAAAATAAGGTAGCGACTGACAGTCAATGTTCAGACGAACGCCCCAGCCGTTGAGTGAATCGTTCATGGTAGTGAGTTTGCTGAGGTATACCGAGTTCACTGCAGCGCAAGCGAACTACGCAAATGCGCGATCTATGACCGGGCTAAAAATGAAACGTGTGGTATTTGTAAGGGAAGCCCTGATTAGATGATCAAGATTTCTTAAGTTGACATCAATGGTATCAGATGATCCTAGTTAACTGAGCGAGAGGTCCCGGATTAGATTCCCGTCGGACCGGCCATGGGCTTTTCGGGATTTCCCCGAGTCGGTAGGTGAAGTCTGAGGTGATTCCCCTTCTACTACGAATTTCCTGTTCCTTTCATTTCCTGTCATCTTGTCACGGTTATAGGACCAGGCGACGGAGTTGGTGTGTTGTGACGGTGGAATTTGTGCTTTGGAAAGATTTTCCCCTGGCGCTTGATGGGACTGTTGGGATCCCTTCCTTCCTGTGTGAGTGTCTTGTCTATTCGCAGGTTGCGGATGGCTAAATCTGCGTCATGATTGAAATCGTTAGGGTGCCCGTTCTTGCTAGCTCAGCTCGTTGTGCGGTTCTGGTTGATCTTCGGGTCTCCCCTAGATTCTTTCCTCCCAGGGCTCACGTTGGAAGTACAAAGGGCCCAATAGGGCCTATGTGCGACCTTGCTCTAGTTATTGGAGACCCCTCTGTCTAACTTATTCTAGGAGCAGGAACGGAGGGGGAATTAGCACCTCAACCTAAGTAGAACTTTTGTGCCTAGGTCCACAACGGGATGCCCCCTCGGAAGAGAGGGCTGAGGTGAGAGGAGACAGAGGGCGCCCGGATTAAGAGGTACGACATAGCAGATGGCAGGGTCCCTACATTTTCCAAGTTGAAACTCCATTGTGGCAGCTGGTACAACCGGCTCTCCTTGCCCCTGCAGACCTGGGACTCTGAGTCCGTCTCCATTCCGGGATGGAGTGGTACGGAGAGCATGATTTTCCCCTGTCATGCAAAGCTGAGACTCCCACAGACACTGCAACCCTGAAACACCAAGGAGATGTAAGGTGAAATCAAATTAGAGTGAAACGGAGGGACAGGAATTTCGGGGGATGTAATTTACCTTCCCAACATTCGCCTAGCGATCCGTGAAACCCCCAAAAAACCCATAGTTCAGGAAGGTCAACCGCGGGAATCGAATTCACCATTTTCCGGATGCGAGTCACATGCACTACCGCCTACGCCACCTCGCTCTCTCCTCTCCTAACTCCTAACATTAACGTTTTACAGGTTCTAAAACCGTATTTGTGTTCACAACGAAGAGTTTCACCCTACCTCCTTGTTAATACTGACCTAATACCTAAGTGCATTCAACCAGAATTTACTAACCTGCCAAAAGTCTGAAGAGGATTCGAGACCAAATTTCATATTTCTCTTCTGGGGAAAGTAGAATGATTTTCCCCCACCTTCGCAGTGCTAATAAATACTGCAAACCTTAATCCTCGGCATATGTGCTTAAAAAGGCTTCGTAAAATAAATTTCTTTTAAATACAACTTGGGTTGTTTTTTTGTACAAAATGACATAACCATGCTTGCTAATTTTTACGTTTTGCTCGTAAAATGTACGGAATCGTGAAGAAGGATATATTGTAGTTACACTGTTGGAGAGCCAAGCTTGAAGTAGTTGTAGCCCCCCTGTACGATACAAAGTTTCCGTGGCCTTCACCCCACGTTTAAAATTCCCTTTGTAATTTGAATGTTTATTTAAATATTATATTTGTATGCCTCGGCTGCGTCAGTAGTAATTTGCAGAAATACGTATCCCTTAGAAGGGGGTGGTGTGACTGAAAAATGAAGGTTTGCACAAACTATAATGGTATTTAACTTCGTTTTATTAATCTTTCACACGGCTAGATAACACTTCACTGATATATTATACTGTAGAGTTGTGAGATTATTTATTAATTTCACTTTTTATCATGTAAACTTTATTTTTATTCTCGCCGTAATGAAGTTTTATGTGTCACACTTAACCTGTACCGCATCGAAGTGCTCAGGAACGCTGTCTAGTAGTGTCTAGCTTCTACCGCTTAAATTCGTACATTTACTATATTTGACATCTCTGTTTGGCTAATTTTACTCCAATAGAATACTTTTATTTAACTTAAGCTCTTTATAGTTTTATTTGGCTATTTATAAACTGTTTTAAATATTACGTTACTGTTCAAAGAATTATTAGTAGCATTATTAAACTTTCCAATTCATTATTGCTTCAAGGTTACCTCATTGTTATCTCATTGTTAGCAACTTTCGACTTCTATTCTCACAGCTCCTACATTGTTAAATTACGCAATACATTCACATAGCATTATTATACATGTACATAATAATATAAACATAATACAGTGACTGTTACATACATTTTACATATTATTACATACACATATTGCTTTAAGGCGGGCTGTTATTATATTTTATATTATATAATTTAACTGATATCATTTAAGTGTTAAAAACATTACCTCAAGCGGATATCTTACGACTTTACAGCAAAGGAGGTATGTTTTACGGATTTATAGGCATATTCAGAGTGTTATAAGTATTTCCCGCACACAGTATTAAACTCCATGACATTATAATATTGTAACTTAGATTACAGAATGAATGTATCGCGCTAATTGGTATACAGTGTTATGATAGACCAGAAATGTTCTGCGTTTATCCTTCATCACAATCTAGTCCCCCTTCACTGGACTAGAACAAAGTATGGATTTAAAATTTTATTGACACTAGTGGCTTCTGGTAACTAACAGTAAATGGGCGCGAACATTCAGTAATGAACAACTTCCCCACGTAAATTCTTTATCTTATTCACATTCTATCTCCGCGGCATATACGTTTCCCATTTTTACTTTGTCTACTACGTCCAGAAAGTAGGGGAAGTATTGTATTCCACCCAAAAATTCGATACCGAGATTTCACCGGAAATATATGTTTTGAGACACCCTGAATAAAAAAAAGAAAGCATTTTTGGAAACATTTACGTGTGTGTATGTGTGTGTGTGTCTGTGAACAGCATAACTCAGAAACGAACCGTCGGATAAACACCAAACTTGGTATTTAGGTTCAGTATCTTCCAGAGGTGCGACACGAAGGTTTTCAAGAAAATCCCCCCACCCCAGATTACCCGTTACATGGATCATTTTTCGAAAATTTTAATTTTCTCAAAAATGGCTCTAACGGTTTTGATTAAAATATCATATGTTTAAGATATTTTCATGACAAATAAAATGTATATCTTGAATTTTCTGGGAAAGTCTCTCTAGTATTCTTCACTGTGAACTACTTTTGCATAACTGGTAAACCATATGAGATAGACAAACGTTTACTACACAAAAAATGTAGATCGCGTTAAAATACACAATTTATGTCATATACATTTTTTTGTTGAGTGAACCATTTTCGAGATATTGCTTGTCATTTCCTTAAACTTTCCAATAATTATACTTTTTCGCAAATTCTTTATTCATCTTTTTTGTCCTGGTAATGCAAAGAGAATGGAATACTCCACATAGCAACCAGCGCTTAAAATATTTGACTATCGCTTAAAGCCTACCAATTTCCCTTGCATCTACAAGAAAGTTAGCAATAAGATTAACATCTCAATATCTCGATTAACGTGAAGCATATGGAGAATAAGCGTTTGTAAAAATATTTTGCACAATAGTAGAGAAAGTCATGTGAGTGTAACACATCAGATTTTTGTTTCAGTTTTTTATTATGTTACGAGATGCAGAATATAGTCTAGAAATCTGATAGCCTAGGAAGTAGAGTTCTTTGCTTTAACGTGTGTTTATTGTGATACTAGAAAATGCTTCAGCAGCACAATATGTGACAAAAAGAACCAGGACTACCACTTTACAAGGATTCTTATAACAGATAATTTGCATTTATTACACATGTAATTTTTGTACATTTTCTGCATTGAACACTTTAGGTATTCTAAATTCCATGCCATTAAAAGGTTTTTGCATTTTGATGGACGAGCGAAAGTTTTATGGGTTGTGCCAAATAGACCCTCCCAGGAGAAATCTACTTTAGGCGACTGGGCTGTACTAAAGGAGGGCTGACATGTACGGGAACAGAAGTGAAACGACTATGTTAGTGGTTCTCAAGCAGACGACAACAACAAGAAGAAAGGGCGCAGTTATTTTGAGTCACGCAGTACGTCAGGCGATGGTCGTCGTTGACTGCGCAGGCGCCGGATCAGTTCAGCTTTCTTCAACGTTCTGTCCACAAGGCTGACCATGCTTTCTTCGACGGCTAGCTAGGTTACGAGGAAAACAACAGGTCAACGTTTAGATAGAAGGCATTCTTGACGGCATTTCTAAATTCATTTTTGGCTTAACGTATTAAAAATTCTCTTTAGTAATTCTTCACTGGAAAAGGATTGATCGTCTGAACTATAGACTTATTGCTGTTTGTTTAGAAATATATCGGTAAATGTGAGAGCAGGAAGCAATTCTGTAATTATTGTAATTTAATTTAAAGCATTGAAGCCGTAAGGAATGGTGAACGAATAAGGGTTTTGTGAATTGTAATTATCTATGTTATTGAAGCATGAGTTTATTAAATGGAATAAATTCGGCTTGATAATTAATTTATGGAATATGTTTTCAAGTAGGAATCTGCCATTATTCCTAATTTAATCCACTTCCTCTTTGGTCAAAAGAGCACGTTTCAGGGTTTAAATTTCAAGATACTGGTATGTATGACATTTATGCATGACATGCATGATAAGTATGCGTGACATTTGAAAGTTCAGTCATAAATGAAAAATGCAATGCCACGCCCGGGACTCGAACCACGGAAATTTTCGACTTTCCGTGCCAGTCCCTTAACCCTGAGTCCATCCGCGGATTAACCTTAATGAAACGTATAGGAAACCTGAAGATCTGGCACTGAATTTTTCAAATCTGATTCAGCTTTCAAACTTAGCCTATACACACGACTGTGTGACCCGGCAATTATCAAAACATATTTACGTGATGACGGTCTACGAGTAAACTTTGCATGTGGTAGAAATCTAATAAACTTAATTGTGAAATAATTTACAAGTGCAAACACAATTTCGAAGCAGTTGTGTAAATAAAACCTAATTATATGCCTTTCAACCGCGTTTGCTAATGAATAAATTTATTATTGACAAGTAACGCGTTTCGTCCAGATGTGGAAGAGGTTAATAAATAATAAATACGAGTAAATATGTAAAATGTGAAATGTTCAGCCAGTTTGTTGACTTTATAACATATTTCTCCAATACTGTTAACATCTGTTCTGTTACTAATAATTTATACAACAAAATTGGAAGATTCATATTTAACAGCTAATAGTTCTCCTACAGTACGTTTGGTTCCAGTAAGTTGATGAATATTAAATGTTCTATTAGCAATAGGTAAATTATCGAATGTAAAACTGTATTAAAAATTTGTATTTTATGAAATCTCAGGTAGCTATAAAATACGCTTTAAAAGGTTGATGTGATAAGAGCATATTATGAAAAGAAAATACTAAAAATTACTCAAAGAATGAAGAATCTTTCAACAAATCATCAACTAATGCTGAAGATGTAGGTTGCCAAGCAGATGTTGGTATTTTGTTGTAAGTTGATGGTTGTAGAATGAGTTGCTTGTGGTTGTTTTAATTATATCACAGGAGCTTAGACGAGTTTTATTATACTCAGGGTATTGGTCACAAGAGAAATACATAAGAACTTCAAGAACAATGTGCCTTAGTATTAGACTATACAATGGAAGGGTAGGCAGACAGTCACAGAGACCTGCAGAAGTCTCTGACATTTCCTGGCTCGAAGGCCCGGCCCACTACTGAAGCTGTCCAGAGAGGGCGATAAACAACCCATATAACCAGGCAACCCTCTGATGATGGAGAAAACTCTTTCCTTGGAGCAAATATTTGCGTCACAGCCTCACGGCGCGAAATCTGGAAGCCCACCAAAAGAAGGAAACGGCATGAAAGAGAGACGAGATCATGGTAGAAGACAAACCATCCCAGCATTCGCCTACTGACCACGAAATACCCAAGATCAGAGCGGGCTATCGACGGGAATTGAACTTGGGATCACCCGAATGCGATTCTTACACGTTACCACGACCAACTCGCGGGATAGGATTGGGATTAGTTCGACGGAGGGAACACCTATCACCTCGGCCAGCTAGGGAGCTTTTATGGATACACCCCAGGAGGAAGAGATGAGATAAAGGAAGTGTAGGAGACGTATGGGCTGCAGGACCGGCCAACCGGCCGGTGCAGACAACAGAGACGCCCAGAGTTCCCTAATGGTTACAGGCTTGACCACCCGGCCGGAAAGCGTTCGGCGGCAACCTTCCCAAACCGCTTGAGGGTGGCTCGCAGAGTTGTATGAATTTAGAATTTGTTATTAATTTAAGGATGTTGAAATTTTTTTCATAAAGATATTGGAACATTATAATTTATTTTTGGTGCATGGGCAAGAATATTAGGAACATCTTTAAGAATCTTAATTCGAACAGAACCTCAGCGGAGTCGGGGAAAGCTCGAAAAGCAGTGGAGGCTTGATCGGCTGCCATCTGTAGAGACCGAGAAGGAATTCCAAAGCGCACGCCATCTATCCGCCGTGACCGACACACAACCTCGGAATCAACCTGTAACGTGAACCAAAAAGAGGAAATGGGGGAGAGAGGAGAGCCGCGGTAGAAGACACCATTTCAGCATTCGCCTTGTCAACCAGGGAAAACCACGAAAAAACCCATGGTCATAGTGAGCGGTTTTCAGGCATCGAAACTGGACCTCCCGAATGCGGCCAACAGACCACTTGAGCCATCCAGCTGCTAACTCGCTGAGTAATGTAACTATGTACCTAAATTGTGAATTCTCACTTTTGGAAGCAAATATTTCTTGTTCGGCTGAAACTGGTTTATTTGCATTATCATTTAACTCGAGCTCCTCTGCTTCTCAGTTAAATCACATAGGTTTGCTTTTTACAATATTATGCGTTTTACAGTCTACGCGGATTCACTTGTTAGCGATATTAACATCTGCCCTTCCAGTTATGCCGTTCAGACTGTAAATATAACGCGCGCTTGGATGTTCCCGGTAGACCACGCTTCAAACGACTCTTTTCTACTCACTTTAACTAGTAGCAATAACAAATTCGCCACCTGTGATTGGTTGCTAAGCGTAGTGGCTTACAAACATAGATTTTGTGCCCTATTGGCTTACTTATACATATAAAACAATACAACATTTACATAGTTGCATCAATTATCCCAGCTGTTAATATACAGGATGTTTCAGAAATACTTTTACAAACTTCGGGTATGGGTTCCTTACACCACAAGAAGGAAAAAAGTTCACATGAACATATGTCCCATAATCCTTTGTTTTCTCGTTAGGAGGTGTTCAACACAATGGTACACTTATAACGCACAAAACTCATAAGTCATAATAAATGCTCGAAATGTTCCCTTGCATCTATGTATGTCTGTACTCGTCGAATCATGGAATGTCGCACCCTGTCAAAACCTCCGGGATGGTGTCGAATGGTTTCGCAGGCTTCCATGACACGTCGATGAAGCGTTTCTGCATCCGGGATGGCTGCTCCATAAACCAATGATTTAAGATGCCACCAGAGGTAAAAATCCACAGGATTGAGGTCGGGAAAACGTGCAGGCCATGGATGGAACTGGTCCTCCTCTGCCTTATGCCCCCATGCTATCACGTGTGATGTACCAGATACCACAACCAATTGTATTGTACTGATACCTGGATCGTCTTCGACACACTTTAACATCTGTTCTTCGCGTTCCGGCGTACGAACAACTCTTGGTCTTCCTCGATCAATAGTCCGTGGTGCAACGGTTCCTGTCTCAGCAAGGCGACGATAAACAGAGACAAAGGTTGGATGACTCGGTTGTCTTCGTTCTGGAAACTCCATCTGATAGAGCCGTGCAGCCCCGCGTCCATTACCATTCGCGCGACCATACATAAAAATCATGTCTGCCTGTTCACGAAGTGAATAACCAGCCATGGTGGAACGAAACATGCAAACTCACTACATGAACACAATTGAAACGTTGAAGAGAGATTAATGACAAATGTCAAACGTAAACAAGTCTCCATGGCAACACTTCGCCATCTACCGTATGTAGTACAATGGATCAACGCCTTCTATGAATGCATAGAGAAATGAAGTTTTGAGGTTGGTCCCCGAAGGCTGTTGAACTAACACTTTCATTGTGATAGGAATAACGCGAAAACCAAGGATTATGGGACATATGTTCATATGAACTTTTTTCCTTTTTTTGGTGTGAGGAACCATACCCGAAGTTTGTAAAAGTATTTCTGAAACACCTGTATAAATTGATGTTTGTTTAGATTACTTCTAATGGCTGCAATGATTCCTCTGTTATTAATACGATTGTTTAAAACAATAGAACAACAAATACTGTGTCTCAAAATTCAATCCTTGAATACGTTAAGAAAAATAAACAAGTAAATATAACTAAACTGTTCTGTTTTCATGGTTTTTGAAGTGAGAATACTTTTTAGAATTATAATTATGGTTTTAAAATTATGATAAAGGGTATAAATAATATATATAATTGTGGTATGTTATAAGAACAAATAAACTAAAGAAACAAAAACAGTTATAATGTTTTCTACTGTATATAGGGTACGTAAAACTCATAAATATACAAGAAAGCATTACTAGGGTTTACAAAAAAGAAGAACTAATTAAAAGTTGATCCAAATATGAAACGACCACGGTGTGTTACATTCACATGTGTTTCTGCAGACACAGCGTTTATTTTTATTTATAATAGCTTCTACAAATTATACTTACAAAAGCTTATTTTTCTATTTGCATAAATAGTTTTACTGAACATTTCTTGTACGTTCAAACGGGATACACTATGCTGAAACTATTATAAGTAGGGTCCGCATATTTACATCTTGTTAGCCTTCGCTATAGGTTTTCTATGATCTCATAATAGACCTTTTACTTTCTCTACTACGTATAGTAAGTAGGGGAAGTATTGCATTCCACTCAAAAATTCGATACCGAGATTTCAACGGAAATACATGTTTTGAGACCCCTGAATCCAAACAATAGTATTTTTGGAAACATGCCTGTGTCTGTGTCTGTGTGTCTGTGAACAGCATAACTCTGAAACGAACAGTCGGATAAACACCAAACTTGGTATTTAGGTTCAGTATCTTCCAGAGATGCGACACGAAGGTTTGCAAGAAAATCCCCCATCCAAGATTACCCTTTACATGAAACATTTTTCGAAAATTTTCTCAAAAATGGCTCTAACGATTTTGATTTAAATATCATATATTTAAGATACTTTCATGACAAATCTTCATTTTTCTGGAAACGTTTCCAAAAGTATTCTTTATTGTGAAGGACTTTTGCATAACTGGTAAACAATAAGAGATAGACAAAGGTTTACTACACTAAAATGTAGATCGCGTTAAAATACACAATTTATGTCATATACATTTTTTTGTTGAGTGAACCACATTCGAGATATTGCTTGTTATTCCCTTAAATTTTCCAATACGGACATGTTTCCAAAACTGCTTTATTTTTTATGTCCTGGACATGCAAAGAGAATGCAACACTCCACATAGCCACCAGCTCTTAAAAGATTTGACTATCGCTTAAATACTACCATATTCCCCTTGCACCTACAAGAAAATTAGTAATAAGATTAACATCTCGATTAACATGAAGTAGATGGAGAATAACCGTTTGTAAAACTAGTTTGTACAAGAGTAGAGAAAGTCATGTGAGTGTAGCACATTAGATTTTTTTATGTTTTCTTATGTTTTCAATAATTTTCTTGTTTATGATTCATTATGATTTCGTATGCTGAAAATAGGTATTTTAATACATTTTTCCTATTTTAGAAACATTTATTATAACTCACAAAAGTATTTAGCAATAACAATGATAAAACACACAGCTTGTATTTTGTTCTGTATTCTGTTTGTTTTTGTTAACAATGCAACAGATAGCTGTAAGCATATCCAAATAATATTCTGGTGTGAACGATTTCCTATTCTCACTTTCCGTTTTTATTATTTTAGTAAGTTTTATTTAAAGGGAGATACATGTTTCACAAGAGTTTACTCTAAAAAAACCTACTCATAAAAACATGGGTCACATATTTCACTTTTATCTTTTAGGTGGGGGTAGTTACAGTAGATGGCTATATTCATGCTCAAATTTTCTGGCATGAACGATTTCCTATTATCACGTAGCACGTTCTTAGGTTGGATTTTACTGTATATTTTTCTCCCTTGAGACAGTACGTTCTGCGTAGCTAAATATAAAATGATAAGAAAAGGGAAAATAAATATAAATAACATACGAATGGTATTATTAAATAAGACTGAGAAGTGAGCACTACATGTAAAGGTGAATATGGGATATGGGTTGAAAGGACTGTGCCAGTAGCAGGCAGGGAACGGAGTTGGGTTTTCCCTCATTGTACCCAAGTAAGAGCAGAATACGCTTTATAGTGTACCGTTAGGTCGCCTGAAAATCAGATGTGTAGAAAAGGCTCAGTCTCTCCAAGCCCGAGGCATCCCATAAGAAAGAAGGTCGAAATCATGTAATAGTGAAATCGGGAGATAGGAAATTTGAAATAAAGAAACAGGAGAGTTTAGAAAACATTTCTTCGTGGTATTTCCTTGGAGGTTGTTCTGAAAACAAATGTGAGCGCCAGTGGATAGGGGCAATGGTATGAAGCACAGCAGTAGAGAAATCCACGTTTATGTGGCGAGGTGATGTAAGGAGTCAGATTTTAAAACGGTGACGGGAAATAAACGGGCAGGAAAATGAATCAGTCCTATTAACCACCAACCCTAGATCCAAGAGCCCTGCAAGTTCCTGAACTAGCATTGAACCCGGGGCCATTCCTGCAAATCCCATGCCGACAAATTGGCGCACAGTACTTCCCATGGTACCGCTGCCCCTGCAGTACTGAACAAATCAAATGTTTATCTTCAAAGTCAGGATTGCATTCAATAATTCTCTGCAGCTTCGAAAAACAGGCAAATCTACTGATCCGAGTACTTCTTTTCTGGAAACATTATCAATGGCATCCAAAGCAGATAATAACTTGTGGTACTGTATTTATAATATGCGAGAATAAAAATAATAAAAAAAGAAACATTAGTGGGAGCCTAGGGTAAATATGAATTTATCATCTGTAGAACTGAAAACCGAGATTTAAAACATTTTAGATCGCAACCCCTCATTTAGGTATTTTTGGTTCCTATTACATTCATATATTTAGCTCCAGGAAATATAAAACATGCCAGTATCCTGAAAATGGTTCATTAAATGGCAAGTCAAAGAATAGATGGAAACCTAAGAATCCGGGCCATAATTATAATTGCTGAATGGGCAGATGAAAAATGAGAAACTATTAAAACTTTCCAAACAATAGGAGCGAAAATATCGGAAATGGCTAACACTAAAACCAGTTATTTCAAATAAAGTGTATATTTAAAGAGAACTATATTTTCTGCGTAATAAGTTTTCGCCTGTCAGTTATGATTTAACAATTATACGAAATTTTGCAAAATTCGTTCAGAATAATCAGGTTTTGGCAGGCTATTCGCAGAACATTCACGTTATTGTAGGCACATTCTGTCTTCTTCTCCCTACATACATTAGACATTTCTGACTGTAGCAATCTACTTATCCTTTTCGTGCCACCTTTATTTAGTCTTCCAATATTTCGTTTTCCTATTGGTTTATATTTTTGGAAATGGAATGGTGGTTGCTCTATATTCATTATTTGAAGATGGTTCATCCTCTTAATTTTATATTCTTTGATTTCTTCATTCCGAGTGTGTGTGTATATACATACACATTTCTTATATCTTCATATCCTTTATGATTTGTTGTGGTATATCCTGCTGCTGCTCTTAAAACTTCATTTCATTAATTTCGAGTCTCCTTTTCTTTTTCTATGTGATAATATATGATTCACTCCCATACAGTAATTTTGGTACTCACATTACTTTACCAATTTTTAATATTGAGTCTTTTCTTGCTTGGTTTTTCAAGCATCTTTTTATACTGACATTAAAATAACTAAAGGCTTCCATTTTGAATAAGATCAGATTGTTTTTATATGATAAATTACATGCTAAATATTTAAATTCTAGCACATTTTCCACAATCTTATCTTCTATAAGAGTTTTTTTATATTATACTTTGCTTTCTTTTGAACGCCATTATTTTTTTTCTTCGGAAGACTGTCATGTTATATTCTTTTACTATTTTATTCAGTGCCTAAGTTGACTTCTGAAGATTTAATTCTGAATTAGAAATAATAATCCGGTGATCTGTGAGCATTGAAATAGGTTGTTGTATTGTATTTCGACTGTTGCGGAGCCGAAATTGAAGTTGTACCAACCGCACGTATGGTAAAAGGTTTCCGGCAGCCTTCGCCCCAATGTTTAAGAATCAACTTTGTATTTTGAATGCTTCTTTAAGTATTATATATTTATGCTTACCTCGGCTGCGTCAGTATTTATTTAATGTTTCTCTTTGCAAGGAGTGGGCGACTAAGAATGTAGACTTACACACATTATAATTTTTACTTTACTACATTTATTAATCCTTGACACGATTTAAATAACACTTCACTAATATAGAGAGCTGTGAGATTATTTATTAATTACTTGCACTTTATAATTCGTAAACTATTTTTGTCTCACAATGAATACGTATTAAACTTCTCGAGGACTCGCGTGCGGTTAGGAACATTGTCTGCTAGAAACTGACTTCTGAATTTGTACAATTTGCCCTATTTCAGTTTCTGATTGGCTAATCCTACTCCAATAGAATACTTTCATTTAACTTAAGTTTTTTTCTGGTTGTTGATTGGCTATTTTATAAACTGTCTCAAAAATTACATTATTGTTTCCAAGAATTGCCAGTAGCATTACTAAACTTTCTAGTTCATTTTTGCCTCAAGGCTACCTCGTTGTTAGCAACTTTAACCTATTATTCTCACAGCTCCTACATTATTAAGTTACGTAATACATTCACATAACATTATTGAACATGTACATAATAACATGTACATTAATACAATGACTGTTACATGTATTTTATATGTAATTTATACACATATTGCTTTAAGGCGGGCTTTTATTGTATTTATATATTATATAATTAGACTGAAATCATTTAACTGTTAAAAATACTGCCTCAGGATTAAAGTTAATACATAATCTGTTTTTATTAAAATTAGAATTGTACTTTGTAACTGTAAGTACATTTTGTTCGGCCTGTAAATATCTTAAGAGTACGATATTTTTAAAAATTCTGTGTTACACTCACATGACTTTCTCTACTCTTGTACAAACTATTTTTACAAACGCTTATTCTCCATATGCTTCATGTTAATCGAGATGTTAATGTTATTGCTAATTTTCTTGGAATTGGTAGGCTTTAAACGATAGTCAAATATTTTAAGAGCTGGTTTCTATGTAGAGTATTCCATTCTCTTTGCATTATCAGGACAAAAAAAAGAATAACGAATTCGCATTTCAGAAAAAGTATAAGTATTGGAAAATTTAAGGGAATAAAAAGCAATATCTCGAAAATGTTCACTAAACCAAAAAGTGTATAAGACATAAATTGTGCATTTAATGCGATCTACATTTTGTGTGTAGTAAAATTTTGTCTATCTGTTACGGTTTACCAGTTATGCAAAGGTCTTCACAAAGAAGAATACGTTTGGAGACATTCCCAGGAAATTCAAGTTATACATTTTATTTATCATGCAAGTATAATATTTTAATCAAAATCGTTAAGAGTAATTTTTGAGAAAATTAAAATTTTCGAAAAATGTTCCATCTAAAGGGTAATTTGAGGTGGGGGATTTTCTTGTAAACCTTCGTGTTGCATCTCTGGAAGATACTGAGCCTAAATACCAGGTTTGGTGTTTATTCAACTATTGTTTCTGAGTTATGCTGTTCACAGAAAGACAGACATACACACAGACACACACGGACATATTTCCAAAAATGCTTTTTTTGGATTCAGGAAGCCTTAAAACATATTTCCGGTGAAATCTCGGTATCGAATTTTTGGGTGGAATTTAATACTTCCCCTACTTACTATACGTAGTAGAGAAAGTAAAAATTGTTAAAAGTCAGTATTGAGAAAATAGAAAATAAGGAAACGTTTTTCATGTAAAATGCAGTTGGGTGGAGGGGGATTTTATTCAACATCTTCGTGTCGCATCCTCGAAATTTGGCAGTTATCCGACTTCTGGTTTTTAGTGCTGTTCACACATACCCGCGCGCGCTGACACACACACACACACACACACACACACACACACACACCACACACACACACCACACACACACACCACACACACACACCATATCAATATTTTTCGCTTTTCTTTTGTAGATATGGAATTTAAGAATACAATACAAAACTTCCTCTACTTGACCATAGATAAGTGGTAGAGAAAGCAAACGTATATCAACCTTTGGAAAATTCAAACCAATAACAGCGAAGATCTCGGAAGTGCTTAATGCCACAAAACATTTCAAATAAGCAACGTGTAGTCAGTATATCTGCATTTTTCAAGGAGTAAGCTTTTGTTTGTCCCATAAGGTTTACCAGTTATACAAATTATTCAAAATTCATTCAGAATAAAGATAACTTCATAGTTTCTCCGCGGAAAATTCCAATATAATTTTGTTTTTGTTATGCTAGAATTTTAATCAAGATCGTCACACTTTCTTTGGAAAATAAAAATTAGCCATTTTTTTCAATGTAAAGATTAATTTGAAGCGGGGTGGATTTTCATGGGAAGTTAAAATCCAAATTTGGTATTTATTCCACTTCTCATTAGCTCGCACGCACATGCACACAGAAACGGAGATTTGTTAAACTAACTTTTTTTATTTATGCTGCCTCAAAACATGTATTTCCGTTTAGATTTCGATATGACCATTTTGAATGGAATGCAAACATTCCCTAACTACTATAAGAGGTAGGTACAGATGTGTATATCACGTGTTACTAACACATACTAAAGCCTACTAAGAATTGAATAATAGAATACCTTAAAATTTATGGTTACTGACTTACTGAAAAAGAATTCGGATATGTTGTACTCGCATGACCTTCTCTACTCAGTTTTCTACAAACTATTCTTACAAAAGCTTATTCCTCAATCCACTTCCTTTTAATACAGATAAATCTTCATTATTCATTTACCAATTCGTTTCAGTTATAAGAATACACTAAGCTAAGATAATAGTCAAAATTATTTTCAAACGCAGTCGCAATGTGATGGTTTTGAAATTCTTTCTCTTTGTATAAACACAGGGAAGGAAGGACGGAGGGAGGGAAGGAGGGAGGGAGAAGGTAAGGAAGGAGCAGAGATTTGTGATTGGCAAAAGTTAAAAAGTATTTGAAAATGCAAATCGGTAACAAAGAATACCTCAGAAGTGGTTAACGGCACAAAAATTTTGACGTAAATTATGTGCTTTAAGCAGATTACATTTTTATGTAGTAAGATTTTCTTTGTCTCTTACGATTCATTTGCGCAAAAGTCATTCGGAACGAACAAGAAAAAATTCCATCAAAAAATTCAACATACATATTTCATCTGTCCAAAAAATACAAAAACACATGTGTTTTAATAAAAATCATTACAGCCATTTTTGAGAAAATTAAAATGTTTTAAAACTGTTCCACATAAAGGGTATTTTGGGTAGGGGAATGTTCTAGAAAACCTTCGTGATACATTCTTAGAAGAGTTTGAACTTCAATACCAAAGTTGGTATTTAACTGACTTTTCGTTTTTAAGATATACTGTACACAGACACACGGATATTTCTAAAAATGTTTTTTGGGGGAGTTCATGGGGTCTCAAAATAGTATTTTCGGTGACATCTCGGTATCGAATTGTTGTGTACAATACTTCCTCCAGTTACATTAGTACGGAGTAGAGAAAGCAGTGACCCAAACACGAAAATAACCATATACAAATCTGGTGAAAGAACAGACAATGATTTTTGGCCATGAAAGCAGCACCTCAGACAGAAAATTGCGGAGAAATACCAGTATCCAATAAAATGCAGAACTTTACTAACAAAAGTTTCATATCCCTACCTCTGGGAGGCGTAGGAACAAATTTTAGAACGTAAAATGTGGAGTTTATGATGTCCCTTCCGTTCCACAGTTTCCTTAACAAACTGACCGTAATGGCCTCTCGTTTCAAATTTATAGCTACTTTTTGTTACTACTTTCATCGAATAAATGAGAGCAAATAATGGAACAGGAAGAAAAATTTTGGTAAATTCATCTTGCATTCACTAAGAGATTGAAACGAGACGGTGCATCTAAGAATAATGTTATATATATATATATATATATATATATATATATATATATATATATATATATATATCCCACAATTTAACTGAACAATTCTGTATTTTAGCATGAGTATTTCAGTAGATAGGCATTTATTATATTTTCTTTACAAAGTATTTATTGTAACTATGCTTATTCATGCTTCTCCCTTAACTTCATTGTCATATCCAAGGCTTTAGATTTAAAGGACAATTACAGATTTTGCTATGATTTAGTTATTCTCATAATATTAAACGCATCTTAATATTTTACTTAAACTTGTCGCGGTAACTTCGTGTTATCTTATTGCTGAGCGCCTGTTACTGTTTTACTGTTTTGAATTTGGGTTCTTTGTCCTCCGGCTAGCTATTATTTCTCAGTCGAGCATATCTCTTAAACAGGGTGTGTAAACGGAAAGGATTTATTACTGAAAGATAACACTGATAAAAGAATTTGTTTCTACACTTTTATTGCCGTCACACTTTATTCATTTCAAATAATTATTCTTGATACACGCCCGACTGAAACTGTTATATTTTCTAATATCACTATAATCACATATTTGCTGCACATTATTAATTCGCGTATTTCACATTTATAACTAACTTTACGACGCGAGAGATTCTGTAAAACTGCACGACGTATAACCTTTGAATGATTCTCTTAAACTGTGCGATGTGTAACCCGCGAATACTTCTGTTGAACTGTGCGACGTATAACCTTTGTATGATTCTGTTGGACTGAACGACGTATTACCCACGAGTGCTTCTGTTGGACTGAACGACGTTTGCCTAGCGAATTATTCTGTCAAACTGCGCGTTACCCGACTCTGGCACGGAATTTACACTCCCTCACCCCGATATGCCTAAACATTATAACAGAGCTGCTATTGGTTAATAAAACGCGCCAACATTAGCGTCTATTTTTATATCCAATCAAAATTACGAACACAAATGCTCTAGGGAAGATATTCCCTCCATTTCTACAGAAAAGCGCGCTAATCTGACGTCATTTGTTTGTCTCTTCTAATTGATAAACAACTCACCCCCTCGCTACATTGTTACCCGCTCCTATTGTCAGTCAGTGAGGCCGTGTAAACTTATTTCCTAACAATGCTTATTATTAACAAACATCTCATCAATGTCATACAATAATGCTTATTTACACTATAATCACTCTGGCATTTACATTGTTGTTATATAAAATACTGCCACAAACTAAAAATTGTTTACTTATAATTATTCTTCTCCTGTATGGTTTATAGGCTAAAAGCTTGATCCCTCTCCAAAGTCCTCTTGCCATCGTTTCCTGGAGCGTCCTACATCTCGCCACCCAATTAGCATATAATTTAGGGTCTGTTTTGCCGGTCTAGACGAATCCATCCGTTATTGCTATTCTGCCTAATTCACTTTATATTACTGTACCTTTTCAACTAGGTTAAAAATGTTTAGGATTTCTCTAATTTTTACTTTTTCTACCACGTAGATAGGTAGGTAAGGCATTGCATTCCACCTAAACATTCGATACCGAGATTTCACCGGAAATACATGTTTTGGGGCCTCCTAAATCCCCCCAAAAAGCATTTTTGGTCATGTGTGTATCTATAATGTAATCTATAACGTTGTATCTGTAACGAGATGTATAATGTAGCTATTCCTGTAAAGCTTATTTGCATTAAAATAAACTAAATAAAAAAATAAGTTTTAGTAAGAATACTTTGTATATTCACTAATAAGCATAGAGGGTAAAGAAACTGATGTGAATGTAACACAGTTTTTCACGTGAATCATGATTACGTAGAGTATGGTCAGTAGTTCGTCTTAGAAATCTCATCTCAGCTGTTTCCATTTTTTGTTTACTTTTTCTGAGTAAACAATTTGTAGTTTCACTGATCTGCTTTTGTACTTTTCAAGGAAAGGGGATGGTTATGATTGTTCTGTACAATTAAGGGACTAGGATACATCTCAGTCATCTTCACCAAGAAAATGCAAGTATATTATCGTCTTAAGTAACAAGGAAGTATCTGACCCCTCGTGCCGAAACCAATCCTGAAATTCCTGTGACAGAAGCGATGTAGGATAAGGAGGCCATATCGAAAACACCAGCTACCAGTTTTAACTACAATTCCCTGCAAACAACTCCAAATACTTTTATTATTTGTATTTTCTATCAATATTATAAAGACTAAACAAATTTTTGTGTTTGTAGGCTAATCTCGAAAACCATTCAAATGATTTTGATAATTCGTTCACCATTGAAAAGCGTAAGCGTTTCTGATGGACATAGGGCTATAAAACACCATCTAATTTCATTTCATAAATTACTAAAGGATTAAAAAGATTTATAAAGCCCTGGTACTTGAATACGAATACATAGGATATAAAAGAATGTGTTTGCAAATAAGGCTCTGATTAATAGTTAGGAATGTTCTGGAGTATAAAATGATTCTTATTATTCCACAGAATATGCATGTACAATAAGACAAATGCTGTGAATGTTCCATACAAACACTATGTGATCAAAAGTATGCGGACACCCCCACAAACATACGTTTTTCATGTTGGGTGCATTGTGCTGCCCCTACTGCCTGGTACTCATTATCCGCGACCTCAGTAGTCATTAGACATCGCGAAACAGCTGAATGGGACGCTCCGTGGAACTCAGGAACTTTGAATGTGGTCAGGTGATTGGGTGTCACTTGTGTCGGAAGTCTGTACGCGAGATTTCCACACACCTAAACACCCCTAAACTGCTTCTGATGTGATAGTGAAGTGGAAACGTGAAGGGACATGTACAGCACAAAAGCGTAAAGGCCGACCTCATCTGTTGACTGACAGAGACCGCCGACATTTGAAGAGGGTCGTAAAGAGTAATAGGCAGACATCTATCAAGACCATCACACAAGAAGTCCAAACAGTATCAGCATCCACTCCAAGTACTCTGACAGTTAGGCTTGAGAAACCTTGGATTCCATGATCGAATGTGGCGATCCGATGGCAGGATGTGGATAGGTGAATGCCCGGTGAACGTCATCTGCCAGCGTGTGTAGTGCCAACAGTGAAATTCCGAGGTGGTGGTGTTATGGTGTAATCGTGTTTTTCTTGGAGGGAGCTTGAACCCCTTGTTGTTTTACGTGGCATGATCACAGCGCAGACCTACATTGATATTTAAGCACCTTCTTGCTTCCCACTGTTGAAGAGAAATTCGGGGATGGCGATTGCATCTTTCAACACGATCGAGCACCTGTTGATACTGCACGGGCTATGGCGGAGTGGTTACACGACAATAACATCCCCGTAATGGACTGGCCTGCACAGAGTCCTGACTTGAATCCTATAGAACACCTTTGGGATGTTTTGTGAACGGCAACTTCATGCCAGGCCTCACCGACCTACATCGATACCTCTCCTCAGTTCCGCACTCCATGAAGAATGGGCTGCCATTCCCCAAGAAACCTTCCAGCACCTGATTGACAGTATGCCTGCGAGAGTGAACGCTGTCATCAAGACTAAGGTTGGGCCAACACCATATTGATTTCCAGCATTACCGATGGAGGGCGCCACGAACTTGTGCGTCTTTTCTTACGATTTAGTAATTAAGACACAGCAAAACATAAGGTGTTGAATCTGTTTATAACGCACGATACTATGCCAAAGTATTTTAGTAACCCTCGTGTAAGAAAGCTTTCCTTTAGTTCCTTTGTGCTTATGGTGTAATCAACTTCGTTATCAGAGCATGATACATAATTTTATGACGACAGAAAATTGGTAACATTAAAAACAGTGAACCTACGTTTTAATTAACAATTGAGATGGTTGTTTTTCTTGATGGTCACAGAGTATATTTCTTTTCCAATGCCGTTAACTCGATGCCCTGGTATTGCGGACTCTACATATTCATTAATTTTGACCATTTCATTGTATGTGTCATGGGTCTCTGTACTATGTGAAAATTGTGCACCTTTTATGTTATTAAATAGCTACGGGACCAAAGAGAAAGCAAAAAGGTTTAAAATTTCAGCTACTTTAATTATCTAACAAGTTATTTGACCATTTGTATCGATATTGATTCCCTACCAATGGTTATTTATAGCTATGCAGAATTTCCAGATCTCTAAAGATTGTCGGGGGGAGGTTAAGAAAGTCACATGTTCAATCGATGCCTCACATCCTTTTGAATTACTATCAGGGGATTTTAATGCGTAATTAGGAATAGCTGGATCTGTACAAAATAACAATTATAGGGGAAACAGAAGGGTTCACCACAAAAACTTTATAGATCACTTTACAATGATTTCATAAAGAATAGAGAGAAGGTACACTAAAATAATCCAGCATTAGAGTTTAAAAAGATACCCCTTGTGCCGAATTTTATTAATCCGCCACATGTTTTGTTTTTCCCGCATACCGTTTGGTGTATTCCCACTATTTGTTTGACGGTTCACCGCCGGGAGTCGGTTGTACTGTCCCTGCCTATCAGACATTGAGCGTGCCGATGTGCGTCGTCCGGCGCGGTGCGCCATCTGGTAAGTTTCCCCACACCTTTGGATCTCTCTTGTAATGTAAGTTGTTTTGGCCTTCACATTTCTGACTGAGTTATTTGTTCCTGCTTGATTTGCGTGACAGCTCTTTTTCTGATTTCATAATTCTAGTTGAAGTGTGAATTTATAGCCTTTTAATCCTTAGCTGGTGCGGTGTTTAATGCAATTAATGGCTATCAATGTGAAACGATGGATTACTTAGCCGATTTATGCCCAGTTGTATAATATTAATTCCTATCTTTTATTGTGTTGTTGCACCGAGACAAAGACTCAAACCGAAGTTTGAAATGGTCGACATGATCCCTGGGGATTATAATTTGTAAACATTATAGTTGTATTTATGTTTGCTTCGCGTGCATTTGTCATGAGAAAGAAATATATTTCTTAAACTATATTTTCAGTGCTGTTTGTGACGTCCTCTGGGTGAATCTTTCCCCTCCTTAAAGGTGACAACGGCTGGACAGGAGGGAGGTGCAGCGTAAAACGTCGGGCAGCTAGTTGGTTAAATGTAAGCTACATGGAAATAATACATGTATTAATTAGCCGATTGGATAGCCCAACTGCTTACTGTATTGTTGCGCGAGGTGTGGTAAGAGAGGCTCAGATTATCGCCTCCTATGCCGCGAGGGGATCTGTGGTCGGGGTGCTCCAACCAGTTATTCAAACTCCGCGCGCCACATTGAAGCACACCTCTGAATCAAGGATGCCCATTTGGATCGCATACTGAGTTGTCATTGAAGTATGTATTCCAGCTTGGATACCGGCAGTTTGAAGTTAAAATTGGCAGCTGATATTTTGGTTACGGCCTCTTATACGGGTTCTAGGCGTTTGCCCTTATCTGTACAGGAATTGTCACATAACGTTCAGTGCAGCGTACCCAGACTTACCTGAGCTTCGTTTCAGCTATTTCATTCAGCCTCTGTTGAGCTGTTGAACGTTAACATCTCAGGAAAAATTCACATTTTGAGCCAATTAAAGCACAGCAGATGATATTTCAGCAGCATAGGGTTCTACAAATGGAGCATTTAAATTCATAAATGGGGATATACCTACTAATTACAACATTATATAGGGTCTTTCAACAAGAGTGTCCTCTCTTTAACTTGTGATAGCTGCCATTGTTATTGAGTTGCAGCAGCAATTTTTTTTCATGTGGTTACAGTTGTTATTGACACATAGCCATGGAACGTTACAGCATTCAGCAACACGCAGAAATTGTGAAAATTTATTATCAAAATGGATCATTCGTTCGCCAAACCTTCCGTGTATTGCGTGAAGTTTACGATGTACATGATCGACCCTGCGAGAGAACAATTCGGCGTTTGATTGATAAATTTTAAAGAAGTGGTTCTGTCAGCGATCAAAGAACGCCTGTACGTAATCGACGTAAGCGCTCCAACGAAAACATAGGCGCCCGTTGGTGAGAGTGTACGCGAGAACGGAAACAAATCAATTGCTCGTCGAGCGCAAGAATTGAGGCTTTCACCGACCACAACTTGGCGAATTCTGCATCTGGACGTGACGTTTCACGCTTACAAAATGGTTTTAACTCAATAACTAAAGCCCACGACCATAGGTTGCCCGCGTATTCACTGACTGAGCTATGGAGCAATTGGAAGCTGACCCGGATTTTTGTCGAAAAATCATCTTCAGCGACAAAGCCCACTTTTGGATGGATGGTTGTGTTAACAAGCAAAGTTGCCGCTATTGGAGCAATAACAATCTAATACCGATTCAAGAACGACATCTTTATCCCGAAAAGGTTACTGTGTGGTGTGGTGGAATCATTGGTCCATATTTTTTCCAAGATGAAGATGGAGAAGCTCTGTCAATGGAGAAAGATAAGGGACTATTTTGGCCTCAATTGGTTGGTATAGATCTCAGAAATATTCGGTTCTAGGAAGATTGTGCCACATATCATACTGCTCTCGAAACATTCGATCTTTTGAAGGATAAGTTCAGAGGTTTCATCATTTCCCGTGGTGGTGATGTTAACTGGCCCCCGAGGTCATGTGATTTAACGCCGTTGGATTACTTCTTGTAGGGTTATGATAAATCTCGAGATTATGTCAACAAGCCAGAAACAGTAAATGATCTTATGAATAATATCACGCGTGTTATTCGTGAAGTTGGACCTAATTTACGTTCTTCTGCCATCGAAAATTGGGTCAACTGTATAGCGCAACCCAACGAAGTCGCGGCGGTCACTTAACTGATGTTCTCTTCCACACGTAATGACATTAATTATGTTCCAAAATAAACCTCTATCATTTATAGAACGTATTTTATTTAAGTTCAAAGATAGGACACTCTTGTTGAAAGACACTATGTTTCCTGATTTATTACTGTCAATTCCATAATGCAAGATAAAAGCAAAAAGAGCTAGACGATTCCAAAACATGTGATGGTCACATGTTTCATCTTCCCCTCAGTCGACACGACGTCAAGGAAGTCTCGTGAATTATTTTTGTCTAGCTTGTCGAGAGTTAACTGCAGGAATGTTCGACTGCCTCGTATACAAAAGCACATGGTCGTTTTCTAAACTGCAGATGTATTCTTAGAATTTCCAGCAAAGGATTAGGACCTTTTTTTAAAGTGGCGTTTAAAGATGTCTATTTTGGTTCGGGGTGGATACTCTGGAGTACAATTCTGTATTTTAATCCGCATCCCTTGTTTTTCTTCTCAACTTGGCTTCGCATCATGTAGTTCAATATCTTATGTGCGTCTTTCCTTGTAGTTTATTTTTCAAAAATACTGAAGAGAATCCCTATCTTCCGCGGTGGTGAAACTACGCTTTTTCCATCCTCAATATCTACGGTAAGAATTTTGGAATTCCCAGAAGCTGCTGCATAATCCTATTTAGCGAATCCTTGAAAACAACTGTCTCAAACCTTAGAACTAACGTACTGTTTCACCCAAAAATTTGGTGGCAGGAATGAAATATGCTAAACTATAACCTGATAAATATCTATTAGTACCGAACTCTTATCTGAATACAGAAGGGAGCAGAACCAAAACACCATACTCTCATTGACTATTTCATTGTCGCAACTTTGCAGGTGAAGTAGATCTGTTCGTTTCAGTTTTGAACAGAAACCAGGATTGCTACATCTTATCTGTAAGGGTGATGACCTCCGATTGCTGTGATTGGTGCATCAACTCCATCATGTTGAAGCAGACTTTCCTCTCTTTCTGGAATTTGTTAGGCTGAATAAACCTTGAGGCAGTAGTGTAATACCTGAATAATTTCAATTGTATTTTATAATAACTAAATTCAAATGCCTTGAAGCAATATGTATGTAATAATTTGTAAAACATGTATGTAACAATCATTGCAAATTCTTATATTATTGTAAACATGTTTAATAATGTTATGTGAATGCATTATATAATTTAATAATGTAAGAAATGTGAGAATAATAAGTTTTAAGTTGCTAACAATGAGGTACTAATGAGGTAACCTCGTAGCAATAATGAGTTTGAGAGTTTGAAATTTACTATTCATGATTAGAGCAACGATAATGTAATTTCAGTAACAGTTTAAAATTAGCCAATCAACAGCAAAGAAAATCTTTAAGTAAAATGCAGATATGCTATTGGAGAATTAGCCAATCAGAGATAAGTTTACAGGTTTAACGGTTGAAACATGTTCAGTTGCTGGCAAACCTTGGTAGTGACCAGATGGAAGATGTGTTCGCTACAGAAATATTACGTGTGAATCGTAAAATATGTATACGCCTTAAGTGAAAGTATTAAAGAATCTCACAGCTCTTAAAAACTGTAGTGCTTTATTAAATTGTGCAAAGGATAAATAAAAGAAGTGAGTTTTAAAAACTTAGAAATCTGTATAAGCCTACATTCTTGTTGCACCACGCCCTGCCTAAGAAATACATGACTCTACAAACTTTACTGACGCAGCCGAGGCAAATTCAAACATAAATAATGTATAGAAGCAGTTTTAATAACAAAGTTAAATATTAAAGTGTAAAACTTGGAGTGTAACAACAAAAACACATATTTAAATCAGCTTCTCATACGTAGCAGCATATTGCGCAACAACAGTAACTATTACGTAATCAACAAATTAAAACCGACGCCCAAAACGTGTTGCAAACTTCTTAAACAAAGTAAACTCCAAGAACAATACTTCAAGTTAGGCTTCCAATGTATGAAGCTAAATAAATTACGTAAACAACACATCGACTTCAAGTTGGCTCCCATACGTGGGGCACATCTACTCCAACCTGCGCTGATTCCCCGCATTTACAATATAATATGTGAGTTTCTGTTTTCTTGTTACTCCTTTATCCACACATGGAACGTCTAGAGATAAGTAAGGTAAGAGTGCAAAGTGTCGTCACACAAATGTCTTCTCCTACCTTCTGCGTGGTAATAGCTCCCTCCACTTCCTCGTTAAGAAACTCCATTAATCGCGTAAATTTTCCTTCTTGTGCACACTATCTCTTTGCATGAACAAGCCAGCGGCGACAGATGTCCTCTGGAAATGCATAGCGTCCTCTCCCAGGACTTGCAGTGTTCTATATGGAACATTCCATTTCATTTTTAAACGAATTTTAAATTGAATTTTTTAAACGAAACGAAACTTTTTGTGTTTGTAGACAAGCCAGATATAATACTTTATGCAATCTCTTAACATTTAGTACATCATAGTTTTGAAATTAAAATTGTTCATATTTATCGTATCTTCCTGAAATGTCCAACTTCAAACTATTATATATCTGAAACCTATAATCTAATTATTTAAATCGAGCTTTATTTTGATTCCCTAAACTATAATTTCATATTGATAAGTAAACATTTCTTCTAATTTTTATTTAAGTGAAGAAATTTCTGTTTCTTCATGTGTAGGCGGTTACGGATTAACAAAAATAACAATTTAAATATAATCAAACATATATTTTACTGCAATGGTTACCGATCATGTTTCGTCTAAAATAATTAAAGAAATAAATTAATTTACGTGCTCATGGCCGCTCTCGCACATTTACTTTGAACTGAAGATCAAGCAAGCTGATGTGCAGCTAAGCAGTATGCGGTTTTGAGTATTTCCTCACAGATTCACAGAGCGCTTGGTGATCATCGTGTACTAACTACGTAAATCGCTGCGTTTATTCACTTCTTGTGTTATAACTACGAAACCTTAGCATACATAACCGCTTTACCAAAATTGCCTACTTCTTTAATAGCAATATGGATTATTCTAAAACTAATATTTTTGTTTTATAAAAATCCGGAGACGCATAAATTAAGTAAAAACTGCATATAGATTTTTGTGACTATTATAAAAATAACACTAGTCTGCATTTTCAAACATTTTGTCACATGATTTCTTAAAAGTAGTTGTTCTTGGATCAAGTTTTTATGCTGATTCCAGAAATAACTTCCGTTTGTTTCTATCACGTCAGGTTTTTATACAAAATAAGTAATGTTTTGACAATTTTTACTTATGAGCGTAGTAAAGTATTCAAATACCATTTCACACAGGGTAAGTTTTTATTGAAGAAACATTTTAAGTATACTCTCAAGAACTCCCCTAATTTATTTCATGGTGTTTCATTTAATTTTTACTTTCTCTACTACGTATAGTAAGTAGTGGAAGTATTGTATTCCACCAAAAATTTCGATACCGATATTTCACCGGAAATACATGTTTTGAGACTCACTGAATCCAAAAAAAGCATTTTTGGAAACATGTCCGTGTGTGTGTCTGTCTGTGTGTCTGGCTGTGTGTCTGTGTGTCTGTGTGTCTGTGAACAGCATAACTCAAAAACGAAGAGTCGGATAAACACCAAACTTGGTATTTAGGTTCAGTATCATTCAGAGATGCGACACGAATGTTTTGAAGAAAACCCCCCCACCCCAGACTACCCTTTACATGGAACATTTTTCGAAAATTTTAATTTTCTCAAAAACGGCTCTAACGATTTTGATTAAAATATCATATGTTTAAGATATTTAAAATAAAATGTATATCTCGAATTTTCTGGGAATGTCTCCAAAAGTATTCTTCGTTATGAACGACTTTTTCAGAACTGGTCAACCATAAGAGATAGACAAACTTTTACTACACGAAAAATGTAGATCGCGTTAAAATACACAATTTATGTCATATACATTTCTTTTGTTGAGTGAACCGTTTGCGAGATATCGCTTGTTATTCCCTTAAATTTTCCAATACTTATACTTTTTCTCAAATTCGTTATTCATTTTTTTTATGTCCTGGACATGCAAAGAGAATGGAATGCGCCACATAGCAACCAGCGTTAAAATATTTGACTATCGCTTAAAACCTACCATATTCCCCTTGCATCTACAAGAAAATTATCAATAAGATTGACATCTCGATATCTCCATTAACATGAAGCATATGGAGAATAAGCGTTTGTAAAAATAGTTTGTACAAGAGTAGAGAAAGTCATGTGACTGTAACACATCAGATTTTTTTCAAACTTTCTCTTATAACTTCCTTGCAGATGACTGTCCCTCCACAACATCCAACAATAGTCGGCCACCATAGTTTCATTCCATCTCCCCTGATACCTCCTCTCCATTTCCTTAACATTTTGGTGAAAACGTTCACCCTGCTCTTCACTATAATGTCCCAGATTTTCTGGAAAGTAGTCGATATGTGAATGCAGAAAATGCATCTTTACACTCATGTTACACCCCATCTTCTTGAAATTTTCCAACATTGTTTCGACAATGGCCTTGTAATTAGGATCTTTGTTATTGCCTAAGAAGTTTTCAGTAACTGATCGGAAGGCGGTCCATTCTTCTATTTCTCTCTCATTCATTGTCTACTCAAAATCTTCATCCTTCATCAATTTCTTTATTTGAGGACCAACAAAAATTCCAGCCTTTAATTTGTCTTGTGTAATGAGGGAAATTTCTTGGAAAGGTACTTGAAGCAGGGTCCATCCTGTGGTAGAGCCCTTACAAATTGCTTCATCAAGCCCAATCTTAGGTGCAGTGGCGGAAGCAATATCTTTATATCTCTATTTTTGAAGTGAGATTGTGATAGAAAAAAAACTAAAAGCAGTTCCGAAATCAGCATAAAAAAGTGAGTCAGAATCACTTATTAGCTATCACTCATCCAATTTCAGGCAGACTAGTGTAATTATTATTCGCTGTAACGAAATGCGGACTTTTATCTACAAAATGAGATTTGGTACAATATTCTGAAATATTCCGGAGCTATGCACAGTTAAATGCAACAAAATGAATTAATACGATAGATTTATCATTCAATATCGTGACAACCGTTGGGTTTTAGATGCAAATATTGTCGTAACCTCACATATTAATAACACAAATTTAGTTGTTAGAGCAGAAAGGTACCTGGGAATTTACTTTGCTTCTCACATTAACACGAGGGCGACGGGGGCGAGCCTAAAATGAATTTGAAGTATACTTAAAACATGCTTAAAATTGCAGGATTAAGGAATAGGATTACCTGTTCAAATAATCACACCATTCTCATCTTTGGATGGCCACTATATTCCACCGAAATTCACAGATTACATTTTGTATTTGCTTCCACGAAGACCTCCATGCCTACCACGTGCTATCCCTTCCGTTGCCAGACACAAAGAGAGAGAGAGAGAGAGAGAGAGAGAGAGAGAGAGAGAGAGAGAGAGAGAGAGACTTCCTGACCTTGCCGCAAGTAATACGTTATCCCCTCCCTTTTGCAATACGTAACATCCTGTCTGTGTTGCAAATACTAGCATTTCCAGTGCTACCAACACGTCAAAGTAATTGTTAAATATGCTTTCCTTAACACCTTTTAATAATAGGAAAAATTACACCGCAAACAAAGAATGCGAGATTTTTTGCCATCCGATTTCACATGGAAATATGTTTCGGCTGTCAAAACTTCAGCTTGATAATTTCTTCAGGAAGTTCGAGTGCGTTCGAATAATGGTTCTCTTATTCTAAAACGAGATTTCATTAATTTTTTTTGGCCACCGTAACCACGATTCTGTCAATTGGATGTTTAAGCGCTCCCCCCAAATATTCAAGGAGAAACCTGCCTATCTACGAAAACTGGTGTGTCTTTATCTACAAAAGATTGAAATTAATCCAAAAATTGTGACCGTGAAAGACTGCAAGTTTTATGGCTGATAACCTGACTTCAGAAACAATGGTGCACAGGGTTGCTAATGTGGCAGTTTTCCCTCCAGCACTAAAGGTTTGGCTTATTAATCTTGCGGCGAAAATTATTTTAACCCTCATAAGTTTTTAGTAGCTTTAAAACTAATAATAGTATAAATTCGGTCATTTTAATTCATCACGGGTATAGTAAGAGGTGGCGGCGGGCTAAGTATTGAACTATTAATAACAGATATCTCGAAATCACTGATACCACAAAACAGTTGAACGTGTTGTTGAACGTTTACCGTTATGCAAGATTATATAAAGTTCCTTCCTAATGAAGAGGACTTCGTAAACTATTCCCAGAAAATTCAACATATGCATTTTATTTGTCATGTAAATATTTTAATATGCGGTATTTTAAAAAAAATCTGATGTGTTACACTCACATGACTTTCTCTACTCTTGTACATACTATTTTTACAAAGGCTTATTCTCCATATGCTTCATGTTAATCGAGATATCGAGATGTTAATCTTGTTACTAATTTTCTTATAGATGCAAAGGAAATTGGTAGGCTTTAAGCGATAGTCAAATATTTTAAGAGCTGGTTGCTAAGTGGAATAGTGCATTCTCTTTGCATTACCAGGACAAAAAAAATGAATAACGAATTCCCATTTGAGAAAAAGATAAGTATTGGAAAATTTAAGGAAATAACAAGCAATATCTCGAAAATGGTTCACTCAACAACAAAAAATGTATATGAGATAAATTGTGTATTTTAACGCGGTCTACATTTTTTGTGTAGTAAAATATTGTCTATCTCTTTATGGTTTACCAGTTATGCAAAAGTCGTTCACAACGAAGAATACTTTTGGAGACGTTCCCAGAAAATTCGAGATATACATTTCATTTGCCATAAAAATGTCTTAAATATAGGGTATTTTATTCAAAATCGTTAGAGCCATTTTTGAGAAAATTAAAATTTTCATGAAAACCCTCGTGTCGCATCCCTGGAAGATACTGAACCTAAATACCAAGTTTGGTGTTTATCCGACTGTTCGTTTCTGAGTTATGCTATTCACACACAGGGACATGTTTCCAAAAATACTTTTTTTGGAATCAGGAGGCCTCAAAACATGTATTTCCAGTGAAATCTTGGTATCCAATTTTGAGTGGAATACAATACTTCCCCTACTTCCATATAAGGGGTAGTTCGGGGGTGGGTAAATTTTTTGAAAATACTCACATGGCATCTTTGGAAGGTACAGAACTTAAATACCAAGTTTGGTATATATATATATATATATATATATATATATATGAGTTTTCGTTTCTGATTAAGCTGTTCACAGACACATACACACAGCAATTTTTGTAGCATTTTAACGATTCACAGCAAGTTACACTATAGTTTCTTTTACGGCGTAAGTAGTTACTTCAAATCCTAAAATCGATACTTCAGAATTTGGCGAGTATTAGGTTGTCTCATAAGTAACGTCGGTTTCTAAGTTAGGTGTTTTATAAGATAGAAATTGTTTTCTTTGGTTCGCCTATGGTATTTACAGCATGCCATTGCTAGTATTGCGTTATATTACGAGAGTGTGTCAGTCGTCAGTTGTTAATACACAATCACAAAATGGAAGTTAGAAGGTTTGAGATAAGTCCTTCTAAAGCACTACTGAAAACAAGATTAAGAAGCTACTGCCGCGGCTCGAAAAATATGTGATGTAGAAGGAGAAAGTGTCGTTAGAGAGTGTGTGGCACAACGATGGTTCCAACGTTTCAACACTGCAGAAGAAAACAGTTAAGATTTACCACGTTTTGGAAGACCTAAATTATGGGATATTGAGAGTACAAGCAGAGTTTTAGAAAAAAACCCGCAAAAAAGTACTTGTAGGCTATCATCAAAAAACTTGGTTCATCAAAAAACACCATACATCCCCAGATTAAGAAGCTTGGAAAATCAAACAGAAGCTGTAGATCTGTGCCTCATGAATTTATACCTCAAATAGTTCAACGTAGAGGGGATATCTGTCGTCAGCTTATCGGAAATTCCCGGGATGATAAATTTATCAGGATAATTATCACATGTGATGAAAAAAGGGACTATTAATGAACCCTGACGCCTCGAAACAGTGGCTCAGTTCCCATCAACCTGCCAGAGTTATCCTTAAAAAAATGAGTTCGACCCCAAAGTAACGTTGTGCATCTGACGGAATTTTGGCGTGATTCATTGGGAACTTTTTCCACACGGGCGTGAAGCCAATGCGGATATTTACCCTCAACAAACGAAACGAGTTCATGAAATTTTGAGACTGAGATATCCAGCATTATTTAGCCGATATAGAGTTCTCTTGCAGCAGGACAGTGCAATATCCCATGCTGCACGAACAACCATGACAGAAATTCAGGAACCGGAAGAAATCGAACTACTATCACACCCAGCATACAGCCTTGATCTTTCGCCTTCAGACTGTCATCTGCTTCGATACATGGCTCATTTCTTGCGTTGAAGATATTTCGAAAACACTGAAGCTGTTGAAGTGGGTCTACCAAATTCTTCGCATCAAAAACCAGAGACTGGTACCGTCGCGGATTAATAAACCTTGCTGAAAGATGGCTGAAGCCATACCGATGGTCTGTACTTCGAAGAGTACTTTAATTTGTCGTCAGAGAACATTCTAAATAAAGGTTTTCTTAAAAACCGACATTTCTTATGAGACACCATTTTTATCTTATAGAGCTTCAAAAGCCCAAGTATTAGATCACATTACATTTCTGATTCAACTTAAACTGGTGTTATCCTTTAACAATATACCCACACAAACCCTGAGAGAAAGGTCTCATAGCTTACCACTGAAGCAGCTGGCGCACGAGACAACAGAACGAGCTACGAGAATTAACAACGAAGCAGATAAAGTCCTGCTTCAAACTGGTGCCTCGTCGTGGTGCTAATTACTGCTTTAAAATGACGAACATCGCGGGTCTGTGACCATCGTTACTGTATTAACGTTTTCGTTCCATCTTCAGCCGCGCAGGGCAGTAACATATACTATATGATCAAAAGTATCCGTACACCCCACAAACATACGTTTTTCATCTTAGGTGCATTGTGCTGCCACCTACTGCCTGGTACTCATTATCCGCGACCTCAGTAGTCATTAGACATCGTGAAACAGCAGAATGGGACGCTCCGTGGAACTCACAGACTTCAAACATAGTCAGGTGATTGGGTGTCACTTGTGTCGGAAGTTTGTACGCGAGATTTCCACACACCTACACCTCCCTAGGCCCACTGTTTCTGATGTGATAGTGAAGTGGAAACGTGAAGGGACATGTACAGCACAAAAGCGTACAGGCCGACTTCGTCTGTTGACTGACAGAGACCGCCGATATTTGAAGAGGGTCGTAAAGAGTAATAGGCCATCACACTGGAATTCCAAACTGCATTAGGATCCACTCCAAGTACTATGACAGTTAGGCGTGAGGTGAGAAACCTTGGATTCCATGGCCGAGCGGCTGCTCATAAGCCACACATCACACAGCAAAAAAATCCAAGCGACGCCTCGCTTGGTGTAAGGATCGTCAACATTACACGATTGAACAGTGGTAAAACGTTGTGTGGAGTGACGAATCACGGTACACAATGTGGCGATCCGATGGTAGGGTGTGGGTATGGCGAATGCCCGGTGAACGTCATCTGCCTGCGTGTGTAGTGCCAACAATGAAATTGGGAGGTGGTGGTGTTATGGTGTGGTCGTGTTTTTCCTGGAGGGGGCTTGCACTCCTTGTTATTTTGCGTGGCACGATCACAGCGCAGATCTACATTGATATTTTAAGCACCTTCTTGCTTCCCACCGTTGAAGAGAAATTCGGGGATGGCGATTGCATCTTTCAACACGATCGAGCACCTGTTCATACTGCACGGGCTGTGGTGGAGTGGGTACTGGCCTGCCCAGAGTCCTGACTTGCATCCTATAGAACACCTTTGAGATGTTTTGGAACGCCAACTTCGCGACAGGCCTCACCAGCCATCTTCGATACCTCTCCTCAGTTCCACACTCCGTGAAGAATGGGCTGCCATTCCCCAAGAAACCTTCCAGCAGCTGATTGAAAATATGTCTGCGAGAATGAACGCTGTCATCAGGCTAAGGGTGGGCTAACAACATATTGACTTCCAGCATTACCGATGGAGGGCGCCACGAACTTTTACGTCATTTTCAGCTAGGTATCCGGATACTTTTGATCACATAGTGTAGCTATTACAATTTCCTGTACTGCGGTGGAAAAACATTCCAAAGCGTACGAATCTGCTTTTAAGCACGCTGCGGTGCTTTACAACATGCAACACAAGCGTCGCCATGAACAGAACAGTTACAGAGTACTAAATACTGCCAAAGTTGTTCATATTTCCTTTTTGTTCGTAAGAATAAAGGTAACAACCCTCTGAACCATAAAGTTACAGAATATCCCTGTACGTATCGATTCAGCAGCCTTCATGTTCTTCACGTGCCTACCAGTTGAGAGAATTCGGGCCAGGAGTTATGCAACTGCTTTGGCTTGGCTCATCCATTTTAAACCGGACCTGCTGTTCAGATGACTATATTCGTGAAGAATGATATAGTCGGAATGAGCTATCATATAGTTATGTCTGCTGACAAAAAGAACCAATGACATGAAAGATAAGGTTTTATCTGTCGTTAACACGTGGTGCCATGTGAAAGAGATCTGACAGTTATCTTGAAAACGAGGCATTTGCGGATTTATGTTCAAAAATATTTGTTATGATCCTCATGCTGGCAATCTCGCAGTACGTTAACCGACACGGTGGCCGAAGTCTTTAAGACATAAACTCGTGAACGGTAGATCCGCGGTTCAAATTCCACAAGGACCGTACTCCATGACATAGTCTTTCCAGGTTTTCTTCAGTCCTCATTTCTGACATATGCCTGGGAGGTACCCAAAAGGTAGGCCTGGTGTGTTTCCTTCCCAAATTTGGTTTCCTAATTATCACTAAACTTTATATACCAGCATTATCACCGGCTTTGGTGCCGTATGTAGTAACGATGGGCGTTAAACAGTACTCGCGCTATATCTTGTACCTACACGTAATGTGCATGTGTGCATTCATGTTCTTCTCTAAATACCAGTACAAGCGGTTAATGCTCGGAAAGTTTCACTTCTAGGCCATAAACATGTATGTTAATCCCTTATTTTACCTCTAAGTTAGGTAAATGTAAGGTGAGATTCATATCAGTATATACTAAATGCGTTATTATGTATGTATTGGAAATTTCCTGTACATAATTGGCTTTGTTATTCCGAAATTCCATTTTCTACGTCCTTCTGGGTATTTTATTGTCTTCACCCACTTCTCTCTCTCTCTTTCTTTTCACAAATAAATTGTCTATCTTTATAACAACTCCCTCCCCCTTTTACTACAAAATTCTATGCTGTAGTAATGATCCCAATTATTCTGTCGTGTCTCCGTCCTCCATTCTTTGGTTTCCTGATATTCATAGATACGACGTATGTTGTTTGATCTTCCTTCACGCATTGTAGATGTACCATTCATATACCCTCCACCGAAGCTGTAGTTCGAGACACCAATTTGTGAATGGGAGGTTAACAGTTGCAGCTCCGCGAGGACTAATCCACAAATCATAGATTTATTTCTTCCCTTCCTCTTACTCTGGAAGTCTTCTCACGTGGCTTTAGAAGTGTAAACATGACAGTTATACATGTGCTAGGAGCGTAGGAAGTGAAACAAATTAGATGTTCCAAACGGCACGAAAATAAAACGCAACGCATAGGCAGTAATGTTTCTATATTCCTGCCGCTTTTCTCAAGTCCTTGGTTTTATTCATTTGAAGGTTTTGTATGCAACATTTTATACACGATAAGTCACACTTATGGGTTGCAGACTTTGGTCATTTTCATCTATAACTGGATTACTTTTTAAAATTGTAGTATGTCTATGTGCATGTGCAGAGAGAGTCAAAAAACTACGAACCAACTGCGGGATGTTTTTCCTTTCCGCGTCCTGGGCGCTCGTTGCCGTCTGCTGCTGTCATAGAAAGGCGCGGATGAAACCAAACATTTTTAAAACTACTTTTAAAGGCTTTACTTACCAACTTTATGAAAGGTGATGCTGAAACTGGCCACCGTCGTTGTCCATACATTGTTGGCACCTCTTTAGGAAACAACTCATCACTCACCGTAGTTCACGTTGAGAATTGCCTGGCGGATATTTTGTTTTAGTTCTTCCAGGATGTGTGTGTTTGTCTTGTATACTATGTTTTAAGTTACCCCAGAGATAGAAATCGCAAGGGGTTAGGTCGGAGGACCGAGGGGGCCACAAATCTCTACTAATAATTCTGTCCACAAACACACTTTCGATTGTTCACATCGAAATATTGGCCGATGTCATCGTCTAATGTTTCATCGGTAAGAACCGAACGCCTCTTTTAGATTTCTTAGCCTGAAAACTTCCTGTGGCCTGAAATTTATTGTAAAGTTCATGGATTGTTGTACGACCTGGAACTTTTACACCTTGAAATCTTTCTGCAAATCCTACGAGCTGAGTGAATGCATACGAATCATAAATAAATACACGCTGAACAGTAGAAAACATATACTAAGTCATAATATACTTTGTGACTAAGTACGGTACAAAATAATACATGGGTCGTACTAACTGAACTACATCACATCACCGTTAGCTCACTACTGCACTTCACACTGCAGAGAAAACCACGTCAACAGCGTGATATATTCTATAGCACCAGTGCGTTATCATGTTTCCACACGCCCAGTGGAAAAACACTGCGCAGCCGGTTCGTAGTTTCTTGGCTCTCTCGTTAGTATTACCACTATTGATATATACTACTAATTATACTTGTTTCATCTTATTTAGATGATGAAATAAATACTATAGAAGTTTGCTACATGAATAAGTGCCAATTGTGATTTTCTGGTAGCTCGGCTCCACTCCAGAGAACAGATGCCTTTAGACTTTACCATCACAGGAATATGAAAGAAACACTCTCTGCTACTGCCAAGTTCATAAGTATCAGCTACAGGAAGTGAATAAGAAAGCAATTATCCCTGCCCTGACACAGGTGAATATTGGAGCTGGTATACAGAAGTTTTACGAGGGATATCAAGGTTTGAGCAACGAGAAATAAAGAAACATGAACAAAGCAAATATGAAGTAATATGGAAATGTAATCTTCAGAAACAGTTATGTCACTCGGCAAAACGCAATGACCAGGTATAGGAATTCTTGAGCATTTGGCTGCAAGTTATTTACACTCCAACCATTTGTCAATTCAAAGAACGTAAATGACAGCGAATAAGGATCACTGGCGGTAAGTGAACACGGTCTGGTTCTATCTACGAAAGCTAACAGATTGTACTAGGGATGAGAGTGGTTTTTTGCTTACAACGTACCTGTCCGATAACAATTAAAGTTTATTTCCTTTCGACCTGGCTTTAATGCTTATAAATTCCCATTCCTGGTGATGAAAATGAAGAGCAAATTATAATAACATAAGGTATTCCTTACTTTATAACGAGAGGACAGAAGGCATTCATCGATGAGTGGTGCCGGTAAGGTTTATGACTCATCTATAAAACGAAGAAATGAAAAGAGAGAAAAATGTTATACTCGAAAGAGAAAACAGTATGAAGAGATAATTAAAATAAACAAGTTAATGGAGAAGCAATATTCCTCATATTCCCTATCTGCAAGCGATGAACAAGAGACAATCTCTCTGTCGTATCAAGGTTCCAGAGCAAATACCGTGTCAAAGAGTAAAACCGCTTGATCAAATAATCACGGCTACTTATAATCCAGAACAACCCTGTCTGACATCCAAGTAGTTCATTTATTGCCCCTGCAAAGAGTCTTGACCACGATGTTTCAGAAATGTTCATATTTTCACATGCCCATATACCGTCCACCGAGCTCGGGTACAGAATAGGATTCAAATGGCATGGAAGAGTCGCCATTCAGAAATCCAAAGTATCCTCTGTTTTCAGTATTACGTTGGGGCAGCAAACTGTTGCCGTCAGTTGTCTATGGTAAAGTCAAATCTCTGGAAGACCGAGTTGCTGTAACTGGAAAAGATTTTGAACATTTTCTCTGAGTGCCTGTGTCCAGAGGGGTACTGATAAGAAAATAGCTAGAATTGTTATTCAAGAGGTGGACCGATTCGCTTAAAGTGACGATTGCCAAATACAGGACTGATCTAAGCAACATGCATGAAGATTGAGAATGAAGTGGAAGGTAATTGTTGTGGCTGGCTTGCCCTCTTCATATCCTTGAACTGAGTTGAAATACGTCTTGGAGGAGTGTTGCCGCTTATCATCAAATGGTTCTAACAACGTATTTTCCAAAATCAGTAGAATTTACTTGGTAGGAAGTCATACGACGATGTTGGAATAAGAAGAGTTTGGTCAAGAGTTCCTAGAAGAGCAACTCTGAAAATGATTGATTAGCTCGAAATAGTCTTGAAAGAGCAAGCAATCCAAGAGAAGGTTAAAGAGAATTTTACATTTGTCTCTCTTGTTGTTCTGAAGGATATTTCAAACTCAAGGTTCCAGTAGCTCTTCATCAGGCGAGGTGGATGACTTAGGACACATATGCACTCAGGATTGCCTATTCAAGAAACAAATGGGTGTAACAGATCCTAACTTGAAATCAGTGACAAGAGTGGTGAGTTTTAATCAGTCTAATATACGTCCGCTTTTGACATGAGTCAGAGGCTCCAAAGAATGATTTAGTTATGTTACAACTTTTGAACTCTTATCCAGATAGAGATGTCAAATAAAACAGTTTGAAAATTGCAAAGACACAACTTTTTTATCTGTCGAAAATAAAAGTTGGATTGGTTTTGCTGGATGAGTGTATTACTCAGGTTCAGAAGGAAAATACGCTCGAACATTTGAAGAAGAATGAAAAGAAAAGGATTGAAACATTTATATGTTTAACACCTAGTTTTTTTAAGGGAAAGACCTGAACAATTTTGTTGCCGGCATACAAGGACATTGTTTGAACCGTTCTGGATTCACGAGTGAAGGAATATTTCAGTGATATGTTAAGAAGCTCCGTAATGGTCCTTACAGTTATGAATGGTATCACGGAGAAGGGGATTTCCCCGATAAAGAAGCTCAGCGAATCAGTAACGACAGAAATGTGTAGTTCCTGTTGAGAGTTGTTGAGCGGCCAGTAAAAGGGAACGAAGCAGGCAGGCCTTTCATTTTAAAAACTAAGTTAATGCATATATTATCAAACTATTCTTTCATTTACGTCTCTTTGGAAGTTTAGTTTTGCTTGCTTTGAAAATAAAATGCATTAACATTCTAATTCTTCCAATTTTTGTAAGCATTTTATATTACTGTTTAGAGTGTGGAACGTCTAAATATTACCCAATCATTCTAGAATATTTCATATATCATTCTATAACAACAGGACTCAGAACATACACAAATCTACATAAATGTCTTCTTCTACACTTCAAGGATTAGGTATTACACCTGTTCCGTCTTCGCATTCTTTTTTTATTCCCGTATCGTTCTTCCGATGTCTCTTTTTCCTGGCGGTTTGTATTTATTAGCTAATTGTGGTATTTTTTCTTCACTCCTGCGGTACATGTGCTCTTTCCAAAAATGTTTATTTTCTTCAATTTTATAATAGAATTTACAAATATTCAGTTCTTCTCTAATTGTTTAATTTCTTAGGTCTAATATAGTGCATCCTTTAGTTCTCCTTAAAAATCTATTTCGCCGATTGAATTTTACTTTTGTTCTTTTCTTTTATTATCTAAGATTCCCTGCCATACACGTTCACCGGGACTGTTTCTTGTAGAACTTCAGCTTTGTTCTTTTCCTTGTTTTATTTTGTAGAGCTCTTGTTATTGTTCCACGTAATTGTTAAAATTTATTTATCTTTTTATGTATATGCCTATCCACATCGAAACTTCTGTCACAACCCAAGTAATTAAAATTCATGACTTGTTCTAGGATATTATTTCCAATTCATATCTTTGTTCTCACAGAGTATTTTCCTTGGTGAGCCATTACTTTGGTCACTTTTAAGGAAATCTTTAAATTATACACGGTCTTTCAACAAGAATATCTTATCTTTAACATGTGATAGCTGACGTTGTTATTGAGTTACAGCAGTCATTTTTTCATATGCTTACAGCTGTTAATGACAAATAGCCACGGAATATTACAGCATTCAGCAACGAGGAGAAATTGTGAAAATGTATTATCAAAATGGATCATCTGTTCGCCAAACCTTCCGTGTATTGCGTGAAGTTTACGGTGTGCATCATCGTCCTTTCGAGAAAACGATTCGGGGTTTGATCGATAAATTTTAAAGAAGTTGTTCTGTCAGCAATCAAAGAACGCCTGTACGTAATCGACGTAAGCGCTCTAACGAAAACATAGGCGCCGTTCGTTAGAGTGTACGCGAGAACGGAAACAAATCAATTGCTCGTCGAGAGTAAGAATTGGGGCTTTCGCCGACCACAACTTGGAGAATTCTGCATCTGGACTTGAGGTTTCATGCTTACAAAATGGTGTTAACTCAAGAACTAAAGCACAACGACCATAGGTTGCGCCTTGTATTCGCTATGGGGTATGGGGAATTGGATGCTGAGCCGGATTTTTGTTGAAAAATCATCTTCAGCGACGAAGCCCATTTTGGATGGATGGTTGTGTTAACAAACAAAATTGCCGCTATTGGAGGATCACAATCCAATGCAGATTCAAGAACGACCACTTAATCCCCAAAAGGTTACTGTGTGGTGTGGATTTCGGTATGGTGGAATCATTGGTCCATGTTTTTTCCAAGATGAAGATAGAGAAGCTCATAACTGTCAATGTCAGTGTAGAAAGATGCCGGGCTCTTATAAGGGACTATTTGTGGCCTCAGTTGGATGGTATGGATCTCAGAAACATCTGGTTCCAGCAAGATGGTGCCACATGTCATACTGCTCTCGAAACAATCGATCTTTTGAAGGAGAAGTTCAGAGGTTTCATCATTTCCCGTGGTGGTGATGTTAACTGGTCCCTGAGTTCATGTGATTTAACGCCGTTGGATTACTTCTTGTGGGGTTATGTTAAATCCAAAGTTTATGTCAACAAGCCAGAAACAGTAAATGATCGTATGAATAACATCGCGCGTGTTATTCATGAAGTTGGACCTAATTTACGTTCTTCTGTCATTGAAAATTGGGTCAACTAACTGATGTTCTCTTCCACACGTAATGACATTAATTATGTTCCAAAATAAAAAAAGAAATAAACCTCTATCATTTATAGAACGTGTTTTATTTAAGTTCAAAGATAGGACACTCTTGTTGAAAGACCCTAATTTTGTTTCCCAGTTGGTACATATTATAAATAGAGCGCTGTAGGTTATCTTCGCTTCTCTGCAGTATTACTACTTCATCTGCATATAACACTATATTTAAATATGAATTCTGATTTAGTTGTATTCCTGGATGCACTACCTTCTTCCATGTTTTTATAAGCTCATATATATATACATATATATATTTATTTATTTTGATAAAGTAGGTGAAAGGCTACATCCTTGTCTTACTGCTTGATTTGTTATTATTGGTTCTGATTTGTAGTGCCTGAGTTTATAATAACTCTATTGTTTGTATATATATACTTTTAATTACCTCTAAAATGTGTCAGGGATATCCCCGATTGTGCATTATTTTCTATAAAAAAGTTCTGTCCATCAAATAAAATGCTTTTTCAAAGTTAATAAACGCAATATGAGTCTCTAAATTAAGCTCCTGTCTTTTTCCTAAAATACGTTTAATCTAAAAACACCATCACTGCATGAGCGTCCTTTTCTACAACTGGTCTGTTCTTCCTCTAAAATAACATCTGTTATTGGTTTTAAACGGTTATTTAGTTTATAAGCGGAATTCAAAATACTTATTCCTCCATAGTTAATTTGGATCATTTTATATTTTAATTTTAACAAAAAAAAACTAAATTTCCTAACGGGCAGTTGTCACCACTAACTAAGCTCTGTAGAAGATTATCAAGGATCTGAAACGGCAATGTCGCGGGGTCCCCTTCTCAGTATTCCTTTGGAGCGTTATACTGTTAGATATTATCTGGGTCAAAACTAGAATTTTTTTCTCAGTTATCTGTTTCTTAGTGATTCTGTCCCGCATTATCAAAGCTACTATAAATAATGTTATTTCTGATTTTGCTGTTGTATATTCCACACATGTGTATTACTGTTTGCTTGGAGAAGTAAACAGAACATAGAACTTGGAATTATGTTATGCACAATATAAATAACTGAACAGCTAGCAAAAAGTATCCGGACACCTGGCTGAAAATGACGTACAAGTTTGTGGCGGCCTCCATCGGTAATGCTGGAAGTCAATATAGTGTTGGCCCACTCTTAGCCTTGACGACAGCGTTGACTCTCGCAGGCAACCTTTCAATCATGTGCTGGAAGGGTTCTTGGGAAATGGCAGCCCATTCTTCACGGAGTGAAGAACTGAGGAGAGGTATCGATGTAGCTCGGTGAGGCTTGGCACGAAATCGGCGTTCCAAAATATCCCAAAGGTGTTCCATAGGATTCAAGTCAGGACTCTGTGCAGGCCAGTCCATTACGGGGATGTTATTGTCGTGTAACCACTCCGCTACAGCCCGTGTCTTATGAACAGGTGCTCGATCGTGTTGAAAGATGCAATCGCCATCCCCGAATTGCTGTTCAACAGTGGGAAGCAAGAAGGTGCTTAAAATATCAATGTAGGTCTGCGCGGTGATCGTGCCGCACAAAACAACAAGGGGTGCAAGCCCCCTTCAGGAAAGACACGACCACACCATGACACCACCACCTCCGAATTTCACTGTTACCACTACAAACGCTGGCAGATGACGTTCACCGGGCATTCGCCATACCCACACCCTCTCATCGAATCGCCACAATGTCTACCGTAATTCGTCACTCCACACAACGTTTTGCCACTGTTCAATCGTGCAATGTTGACGCTCCTTACACCAAGCGAGGCGTCGTTTGGCATTTTCATGCGTGATGTGTGGCTTATGAGCAGCCGCTCGACCATGGAATCCAAGTTTTCTCATCTCACGCCTGTCATAGTACTTTGAGTGGATCCTGATGCAGTTTGGAATTCCTGTGTGATGGTCTGGATAGACGTCTGCCTATTACTCTTTACGACCCTCTTCAAATGTCGGCGGTCTCTGTCAGCAAGAGGCGAGGTCGGCCTGTACGCGTTTGTGCTGTGCATACCCCTTCACGTTTCCACTTCACTATCACATCAGAAACAGTGGACCTAGGGATGTTTAGGAGTTTACAGACTTCTGACGCAAGTGACATCCAATCACCTGACCACGTTCTAAGTCCGTAAGTTCCACGGAACGTCCCACTCTGCTGTTTCACGATGTCTAATGACTACTGAGGTCGCGGATAATGAGTACCAGGCAGTAGGTGGCAGCACAAAGCATCTAAGATGAAAAGCGTATGTTTGTGGGGTGTCCGGATAATTTTGATCACATAGTGTATGATGTTACATTCACATGGCTTTCTCTGTCCATTCCTCAACAAACTATTTTTACAAAAGCTTATTCCTCTATCTACGTCGTGCTAATCGATAAAACATTTGCAGAAATGGTATTATTAATATTTCTTTGCGGGTTCAAGGGAAATAAACGAACAGAAACTTAATCGATAGTAAAATATTTTAAGAATGGATCGCTATGTAATAGCTTTGAAATGCCATTCTTTTACACGACCACCAGAAAGAAAGAAAGAAAGAAGAACGGCTTTGAAGTTGAAAAAGTATAATGCTCCTATTTGATAATTCAAACCAATAACAAGGAATATCTCGCAATTGATTAATGCCCACAAATATTTTAATTGTCTGAAATTTTGTGAGTTAGCAAGATCTGAATTTTTTGTATAATAAGTTTTTGTCCGTATTTTATGGTTTACAAGCTACAAAAATTCATTCATAATGAAGAAGACTTCATAGGTCATTCCTAGAATTCCCAGCAAACTCGTGTATACTTTTATTTATCATGCGAATATCTTAAACACGTCGTATTTCAATCAAAACCATTAAAAGCATTTTTGAGAAAATCTAAAATTTCGATCTTTCAATGTAAAGGGTGGTTTAGGGTGGGGGATCTACGTGTTGCATCTTTGGAAGATGCTGAACCTAAATACCAAATTGGTGTTTATGGGGCATTTCATGTTTGCGTTCACACGGAATTTTACCTTCTCTACCACGTACATACGAGGGTTGTCCCAAAAATACCCGACCTAACAAGAAATACAAAAATGTTGGGGAAAAACATCTTTAATTCTATACTTAGTTTCCTTTCAGCTCGATACACTTTTCCCAGTGGTGTTCAATAGCTTCGATACCCTGTTTATACTGAGAACCATCGAGTTCTGCAAAATAACCATCAACTGCAAACTCCAGTTCTTCATGTTGGCAAATCTTTTAGCACCAAGCTATTTCTTTAAATTTAGAAATAGAACATGATTAGAGGAGGCTAAATCTAGCAAGTAGGGTGCATGAGGAAGCAATTCGAACTTTAACTCATTGATTTTGGCCATGGTGATAATGGATGTGTGAACTGGTGTATTGTTTTGATGAAGGAGAACTTCTTTTTGCTTTTTATTTTGAAAATAATCAATGAAAATTACCCCACGCGCATCCCAAAAAACTGACGCCACGACCTTGCGTGCTGATGGAACTGTATTCGCCTTCTATGGAGCCAATTCTTCCCTTTCAATCCACTGTTTTGACTGTTTCTTCGTCTCAGGTGCGAAGCGATGAACCCATGTTTCATCTATGGTTATGAATCGACACAAAATCTCGGCTTTATTGCTGCAAAACATCGCCAATGAAACATCCTCACGACGCTGCTTTTGTTCCAATGCGGCATCCGTCTTGCACACAGCTTTCTCGTGTAAATTTTCAGTTAGCGTGCGAATACAACACTTTTTGAAATGGATGCAATGTCTGCTAGCTCGCGCACACTCAGTCGACGGTCATCCAATACCATATTGTGGATTTTCTTCACAATTTCTGGTGTGGTCACCTCATTTGGTCAATCACTGCGAAGTTCGTTTTGGCAGCTTGTACCTTTCGCTTAAACTCTGCCACCCAATTTTTACTGTTGTAAACAAAGGACCGACTCTCCCATAGTAGAATCTAGCTCAGATTTAATATCAGTTGGACTAAGACCTCCCAAATGAAAGTATTGCATCACATAGCGATGACCAGTTTTATCCATGTTTACAAATTTGCTGAGATAGTTCACTATTAATGACTGCCAAAAGAATTATTAAACAACGTAGCATCGTCAAACTTCAGACTTAAGCTTTGTAAGGGTGGTACTTTCCACCATAGTCATTTGTTTGAAACAAACGCCGCTATATATACATCAGGTCGGGTACTTTTGGGACTGCCTTCGTAGGTGGTAGAGAAACTATTGCATTCCACCCGAAAATTCGATACCGATATTTGACCGAAATTCCGCGCGCGCTTGTGTGTGTGAACAGCGAAACCTAAAAACGAAAAATCGGTAAAAACAAAACTTGGTATTTAGGTTCAATACCTACTAAAAATGCGACATGAAGATTTTCAAGAAAATTCCACACCCCAAACTACGCTTTACATGGAAAATCTTTCAAACTTTTGATTTTCAAAAAGGCTGTAACGATTTTGATTAAAATACCATATATGAAAGATATTTGCATGACAAATAAAATGCAAATCCTGAATTTTCTGGGAATAGTCTTTGATGTCCTCTGCATTTGGAAGGAATTTTGTATAATGTTGTATAACTAGTAAAAATTAAGCGATAGACAAAACGCACTGCAAAAAATGTAGATCTCTTTAAAAACACATAATTTATTTATAATACATTTTTGTGGCATAAGTCGTTTCCGAGATATCACTTATTAATGTTAATTACTTGGTCATTCTTTGAAGTCCTTTCAACATTCAGTTCTTTCTCGTGATTGCATGCAAACAGTATGAAATTTTAAGGCCAGCATATACCGTCCTGTTCTTAGACATTTGCCTATCGAAGTGTTCTCTGTATATATAAGGAAATGTGTAATGTAGCTACTTCTAATGGGGTTTATTTGTATTAAAATGAAGTAGATAAAAATAAGCTTTAGTAAGAATAGTTTGTATACCCACTAATAAGCGATAGAGGGTAGATAAATTCATGTAAATGTAACACATCAGATTTTTTCTAAATATCCTTTTTGGGATTCAGGAACCTGAAAGCATGTATTTTGTTGGTATCAAAGTTTTGAGTGGAACACTATCTCTTAAAGCGATGATGTAACTATGAACTAAGAAATGAAGCATTTCGTTTGTCTGCACTTCACTGGTGTACGAGCTGCAGTTCTCTAGGAACGCCGCTGGATGTCGAGGGCGTGCACTCTCACAATCCAATCTCCTCCTAATGAAGGCGAAATGACGGGGGAATTTTACGACGACGCAGGCTGGGAAGTCCCATGGCGGGGCGTCAAGCTCTGCAATACGATTATTCAGGATGAAGTGTCTGTCTCTCTGTCTGTCTGTCGGTCACCACGACCACCTGCGCCTCATTCAATTCCTGCCTGCTCATGCCTTCATACACGATGCCTGTAATTGCAACATCTGACTACACATTTACTGTTGAATTATTTTCCCCATTGTACGCATTATGTGTAACACAAATTTCACTTCATATGCATTTGTTGTTGGCGAGCACTTTTCCAAGTAAACGATTTCAATAATTGTGGGTTTTAGTATGGAATCATGCGTAAAGTAAACACGCATCTAACAAATAAGCTTATCTATAAAATGAGTTGGAACAAAACATAACTACGATGTAGCTAATAAAACCTTGTTTACAAGAATGGTCTGAAGCAAATTACACTCAGGTAAATGCAGCAGTTTTAAAACAGTGCTGTAAACTGCATTATTGGTAGTTACAAACATCGAATTTCACAACCGCAGTTCGATTTTTGGAAGGGTATAAAGTGGTTAAACCTTCTCCGAAACTGCCGAGATGAACACTACGTGATCAAAAGTATCCGGACACCTGGTTGAAAATGACGTACAGGTTTTGGCGCCCTCCATCCGTAATGCTGGCAGTCAATATGGTGTTGGCCCACCCTTGGCTTTGACAGCAGCGTTCACTCTCGCAGGCATACTTTCAATCAGGTTCTGTAATTTTTCTTGGGGAATGGAGTCCATTCTTCACGGAGTGCGGAACTGAGAAGAGGTATCGAAGTAGGCCGGTGAGGCCTGGCGCGAAGTTGGCGTTCCAAAACATCCCAAAGTTCTTCTATAGGATTCAAGTCAGGACTCTGTGCAGGCCAGTCCATTACAGGGATGTTAATGTCGTGTAACCACTCCGCCACAGCCCGTGCAGTATGAACAGGTGCTCGATCGTGTTGAAAGATGCAATCGCCATCCCCGAATTGCTCTTCACCAGTGGGAAGCAAGAAAGTACTTAAAATATCAATGTAGGTCTGCGCTGTGATCGTGCCACGCAAAGCAACAAGGGGTGCAGCCCCCCTTCAGGAAAAACACGACCAAACCATAACACCACCACTTCCGAATTTCACTGTTGGCACTACACACGCTGGCATTTGTCATGCCCACACCCTGCCATTGGATCGCCACATTGTGTACCGTGATTCGTCACACCACACAACGTTCTGACACTGTTAAATCGTATAATGTTGACGCTGCTTACACCAAGCGAGGCGTCGTTTTGGCATTTTCCTGTGTGATGTGTGGCTTAGGAGCAGCCGCTCGACCATGGAAACCCAGGTTTCTTACCTCACGCCTAACTGTCATAGTACTTGGAGTGGATCCTGATGCAGTTTGGAATTCCTGTGTGATGGTCTGGATAGATGTTGCCTATTGCTCTTTACGACCCTCTTCAAATGTCGGCGGTCTCTGTCAGTCAAACGATGAGGTCGGCCGGTACGCTTTTGTGTTGTACATGTCCCTTCAGATTTTCACTTCACTATCACATCAGAACCAATAGACCTAGGGATGTATAGGAGTGTAGAAATCTCGCGTACAGACTTCCGACACAAGCGAGACCCACGTTTGAAGTCCGTGAGTTCCACGGAGTGTCCCATTCTGCTGTTTCACGATGTCTAATGACTCTTGAGGTCTCGGATAATGAGTACCAGGCAGTAGGTGGCAGCACAATGCATCAAAGATGAAAAACGTATGTTTGTGGGGGGTGTCTGGATACTTTTGATTACATAGTGCAAATATAATGCGGCGTGTGAAATATATTCCTTTAGTTACTGCAAGAGGAAGTGAATATAGTTATTAAAATCATTACTCTTACGAGAATATATATATAATTTAAAACACACAGGCAGGGTATTTACCCTGAGCAACTTGGAGACAGAGAGAGAGTATTCAAATCCTTAGTCTATAATAAAGCATTCTACCGAATCAAGTACTGCATTTTTGGAGAATAATGATCCATAAAAGAACATTTAATTTAGCTTTTATAAGAGCAATCTAATAAAAGAAAAATCTGCTGTGTTACATTCACATTACTTACTCTAACCTCTATCGTTTCTTTTGGCTATACACATTATTCCTACGAAAGTTTGTCTATCTACTTCATTTTAATGCTTTTCGGAAATAGCTACATTATATATTTCGTTAGGGTACAAAGGAAACTGTGACAGTAAAATATTTCAGTATTGGACGTTATATCCTGGCCTTAAATTTCCATACTGTTTCCATGCGCTCGCGAGAAACAACTGAAAATCGACAGGACTTGAATGACAAAGTATTGAACAAATTGAACCATTAATAACGTATACTTCGGAAATGGCTTATGGAAAGAAAAAGTTATTTTAAATAAATTGTGTCTTTTCAAGAGATCTGCTGCTTTTATGTAGTACGTTTTCATCAATCGCTTAACGTGTGACACTTATGCTAAGTTCTTTAAAATTCCTTCCAAATGAAGAGGACTTCACAGGCTATTCCCAGAAAGTTCAAGAAGTACATTTTATTTATGTTTAATGTATGGCGTTTTACTCAACATTGCCACAGCTATTTTATAGGTAATATGAAATTGCGAAAAATATTTCATGTAAAGGGTAGTTGGGACGGAGGATTTTCATGAAAACCTTCATGTCGAAACTTTGGAAAGTACTAGTACTAAAATTAAATACCTTGTTCGGTATTTATCCGAGATTTCGTTTTTAAGTTGTGCTGTTCACAGACACACGCGCGCACTTACCTTTTTCTATAAGTGCTCCTTTTTCAATTAAGGGGACCTCAAAAGACGTATTTGCAGTGAGCTCGAATTTTTTAGTGTACTGCAATGCCTTCTTTACCTAATAGGCAGGTGATAACAGACAGTGAAAATCGAATGCGGAAAAACTGAAGAAATAAAACCAAATACATGCTGATCACGAATTCCAGCCAATTTCTTTCATTAGGCATTCCAAATGACAACATCAGGGATGGTCACATATCTCTACTGTTTAGAATTTCATTATGTAGGAATACCCGCTTCTGTAAAGATATTTTATTTAAAAGCGTTCTGGCATTGCCAGCAGTCACCATGTAGGAGCAGATCATTTGGTATACTAAATTTAGCTTTGACTGTTACATCCACCTAATATAGGGCCTTTCAACAAGAGTGTCCTATCTTTGAACTTAAATAAAACACGTTCTATAAATAATAGAGGTTTATTTCTTTTGTTGTTTTGTAACATAACTAATGCAATTACATGTGAAAAAGAACATCAGTTAAGTGACCGCCCCGATTTGTTGGGTTGCGCGTATACGGTTGACCCAATTTTCAATGACAGAAGAACGTAAATTAGGTCCAACTTCACGAATAACACGCGTGATTCTATTCATAAGATCATTTACTGTTTCTGGCTTGTTGACATAAACTCGAGATTTAACATAACCCCACAAGAAGTAATCCAACGGCGTTAAATCACATGACCTCGGGGGGCCAGTTAACATCACGACCACGGGAAATGATGAAACCTCTGAACTTCTCCTTCAAAAGATCGATTGTTTCGTTGGCGTATGACATGTGGCACCATCTTGCTGGAACCAGATGTTTCTGAGATACATACCATCCAATTGAGACCAAAAATAGTCCCCTATAAGAGCCCGGTATCTTTCTCCATTCACAGTTAGAGCTTCTCCATCTTCATCTTGGAAAAAATATGGACCAATGATTCCACCATACCAAAATACAAACCACACATTAACTTTTTGGGGACGAAGTGGTCGTACTTGAATCTGCATTGGATTATGATTGCTCCAATAGCGGCAACTTTGTTGTTAACCATCCATCCAAAAGTGGGCATCGTCGCTGAAGATGATTTTTCGACAAAAATCCGTTCAGCTTCTAATTGCTTCATAGACCAGTCAGCGAATACATGGCGCAATCTATGGTCATTGGGCTTTAGTTCTTGAGTTAACACTATTTTTAAGCGTGAAACATCATGTCCAGATGCAGAATTCGCCAAGTTGTGGTCGGCGAAAGCTCCAAATCTTGCACTCGACGAGCAATTGATTTGTATCCGTTCTCGCGTACACTCTCACGAACGGCGACTATGTTTTCGTTGGAGCGCTTACGTCGATTACGTACAGGTGTTCCTTGATTGCTGACAGAACCAAATTTATCGATCCAACGCCGAATCGTTCTCTCGAAAGGACGATTATGCACACCGCAAACTTCACGCAATACACGGAAGGTTTGGCGAACAGATGATTCATTTTTATAATAAATTTTCACGATTTCTACGCATTGCTGAATGCTGTAACGTTCCAAGGCTATTTGCCATTAACAGCTGTAAGCATATGAAAAAAATGACTGGTGTAACTCAATAACCACGGCAGCTATGACATGTTAAAAATAGGACACTCTTGTTGAAAGATCCTTTACTGTGTGTGTTATTAACTTATACTATTATCATATTTCTAGCATAAATGCTAATGCACTATTCTTTAATATTGTAAGAATAATAATCATATAAAATAATAGTAATAATAATAATAATAATGAATAGTACGGATCTTCAGGCATGAATCAGGCATGTGAAGATACCGGTTGGATACCCACTTTAACCTACATATCTGCAGCTGTGCTTGTCGTCCTCCGTGGTGTAGTGGTTCCCATGCTAGCGACTAGTTCCCGAGGTCGCCGGTTTAAGCCCGGCAGAGGGTGATGTATTTTTTCGGCTTCCTTCGGAACGGAAGTAAAGGTGGTGGTCCCGTGTCGTAGATTTGCGACACGGAAAAGAACCTCAAGCCTGATAAAGAGACCTCTGATCAAGATGTCCGGTCTTTCACGCCCAATACTGAATGGGACGCTAAGAACCATAGCAGTTAAAGAGCGTCATAAATAAAACTCAATTTTAATTTTTGCAGCTGTGCTTTACATATGAGTGGTTAGGATGACAGGTGTCTAATGAAGAGGTTAAGATTTCAAATCCCTTTCCCGTCTCCAGAGTTATACAGGGTGAATCACCTAAAACTTGCACCGCAAATATTTCGGAAATGGAAAGTGGTATTGATGCGCAGTTTCGACAGCATTGATTGGTAATCAGGGGCTTGTACATTTAGCCTATAAACAGATTTTAATAATACTATGAAAGTGTATTTTTTGAGCAAGCATACAATTCTTTAAATGGAACAATGCCTAGTTACATTAACAGAATAAAGGTAGCGTAAATTAGAATGTCAGTGGTCTTTGTTGCAGGATTCTAGTGCTAATGGTTTACAAGAAATCGTATTTTGAAAAGTTTCCACTCCGACAATTGTTTGTCCCATTCAACCTGCTTAGTTCTAAGTACGATGTTGTTATGTTGCACTGTGTTTTCTGTTCATTGATTGCATTGCGACTTTCTGGTTAGTTAGTTTGTGACTTTTCAAGCAGTACGTCGTGAACGGATGATGGGGTTTACTAATGCAGAAAAAGCCTAAATGCTCAAGGTGTATGGAGAGAATAGGAAGAATGCAGTTCGTTCCTCTACGATGTATGCGGAAACGTATCCCAATAGACGTCAACCGTCTTGGCAATTATTTATCATCCTCTTCAATCAATTACGTGAAAGTGGCACTGTAACACACAGAAAACGTAACAGAAAGAAACAAGTGACTGAGAAGAGGCAGATATGAATGTTTTGGCTGCCGTTGCAGTAGATCCGCAAATTAGTCCCGCACAATCGCACGTGGAAATGGCATAAGTCAGGCAAGTGTACTGCATATTCTCCATCGACGTAGGTTCCATCCCTATCACATCTCTCTACATCAAGAGCTGCATGGAAACGATTTTGAGAATCATGTTAACTTTTGTACATGGGCATTAAGATATGATACTCTAGATTCATCATGTTTCTTGTTTAGTGATGAGGCAACATTTACTAATCATGGCCAAGTAAACCGCAGAAACATGCACTATTGGTCTGTTGGCAATCTCTGTTGGCTTCGTCAGGTGGAGCGTCAGCGTCCTTGGAGTTTAAACGTGTGGTGTGGGATAGTGAAGCATCAGCTTAAAGACCCTTTGTTCATAGGAGGAACAATGAACTCGCACAAGTATCGCAGTCTCCTGGCAGACCATCTGCCACAGATGCTAGAAGATGCTCCTTTGCAGACTAGGAGGAACCTGTGGTACCAACATGATGACTTTCCAGCCCATAGTGCAGGAAGTACTACAGCTTGTCTTAACGGATTGTTTCCAAATTGTTGGATTGGACGAAGAGGACCTGTACCTTGGCCGGCCGTTTGCCGGATATGACCCCTTTAGACTTTTTTCTGTGCGGTAGTAACTGTCTACAAGGATGTACCAACTACACCAGACGATATGAAACGATGTATTACTGCTGCCTGCTCTAAAATGTCCGCTGAAATGCTAGAACGTGTGCAGTAGTCTTTCCATAGCAGACTGGAAGCGTGTATTGAAGCTGCCGGTGGTCATTTTGAACACAACGTTTGAAGGGCTATGTTCTCTATACTTGTAATAATCCACAGAAGTATTGTAATTCTCTTTTGTTTTTCTTTAGTTTTTGCTACCACAGGTTGTACAAGTGTCGGTGCGTAAAAATTTCAAAATAAGATTTCTCGTAAACCACTTGCGCTAGAACCTTGCAACAAACGCCATTCACATTCTAATTTACCCTACCTTTATTCTGTTGATGTAACTAGGCATTGTTTCATTCAAACAACTGTACGTTTGCTCAAAAATACACTTTATCTCAGTATTATTAAAATATGTTTATAGGCTAAATGTACGAGCCCCTGACTACCAATCAATGCTGTGAAAACTGCGCATAAATAGCACTTTCCATTTCCGAAATATTTACGGTGCAAGTTTCTGGTGATTCACCCTGTATATTTGTAATACTGATATACTGTGCGTATGCATGCATGTACAGAGCAATATCTGTGTTCATATCTCAGCTTTGAACTCATTCTTTCATGTGAATCTTCCTTGACCCCCATTTCTTTAGATCTGGGAACGTAAATTAATCATCTCTGGTAGTTAAATACTGGAAATATGGCGTATGTGAAAACATTTTGGAAGTTAAAGTCATGCAAATTTGCACTAACAATCCCAGGGTGTGTGAGGGGCATCATTGCATAATATAACTCTCTGTTATGCAAGATGTGGGCGTTTATTCTGAGTAACACTGGTCCCCAGAGATGGTTCCGCCCTTCTAGAGGTAGTCTGTGAGCACTATATCATGATAATTGTGTAAAATCGTTATCATAACTTTTCCTTTGCTTGCTTTGTTGTATTTTCACCCGTTGTCATCTACTGTTTGGACTGTTCTTTCATCTCTGGCCTGTATTGATAAATCCATGTATCATCTGCTCACAGAAATTGCATTTAAGCTGGTACAAAATCTCGGGAAGTGTTCATTCGAATGCCTTTTTTGTTCATTGTTAATAAACGCAACACTCATCGAGCGGGACGCTTTCTCATACCCTAAACGTTTTGTAAAATGTAATGAACCCGGCCTATCCAGGTATTTTTAATGCCAGTCAAATTTCGCACCTTCAGTCGGTGATCAACTGAGCACCGCATTATGCATTTTTGGCACAATCTCGTCGGTGGTAGCCAGTTTAGGAGCCCTAAACGCTGATCAACTTGAATAGATGTAATATGATCACATTGAAATTCCACAGTCCACTTTTAACCGTAGAAAAAAAGCTTTAATGTCGAATCTAGCTTTTTTGTATTATTTCTGTTGGGGTTACACCTTTCAAAAACCAAGTGTTTTATCACACAGCTCGTACTTCAGTTTTAGCCATTTAGTTGTAAATGATAACATTAGTTTGTTTACTCCATAGATACAAACAAGTATCTGAGACACGTGTTAGACTTTACACGCCATCTAAATCACGAATCTTTAAGTCAAGACCAGGACTTTAAGAATGCCCCTCGTATTTTTACTTTCTCTACAATTTCCTATAGTAAGTATAGGAGGTATTGCATTCCATCCAAAAATTCAAATCGAGATTTCAACGGAAATACACGTTTTGAGCTCCCTGAATCCAGAAAAGCATTTTTAGAAAGGTACGCTGAAATGGTCAAAAATCACATTTTTTGTTTTAGGCACCAATAAAATCTCTATTATTTCCAGTTTCATAAAATATATACTTTTTGGAGGTTAAGAGGTTTTTAAGACATTTAAATACCACTTAAGTGCTAGTCTGCATTATTTTAAAGCTGTCGTGCAACGCCTCTTTTTGGAATATTTTTGATTCTTTCAACAACGAAAGACTATATCATGTCCAGGGAGCAGTTCAGCAATTAACACGAGAGGCCAAGACCAAGAGAAGGCATAAAAAGCTGCAGTAATCCAGGAAAAAAGGTGCAGATGATTATGATCCTGGAATGTACTGAAGTGTGTCAGAATTTTAATGTTCAAACTTTAAATCCAGTTTTCTCAAACAACATTTTTGGATACTTATGTACCTTTTCTCAAAGTATCAAAGGTAGAGACTTGAAATTTTCAGTACATGTATACAACATATAGTTAAATTTTCGGAACCACAATCATAATTTTATAACGTATATTAGTGATATTAAGTAAGGAACAACATTGCAAATTTTCCACATTCTTAAACTTTGCAATTAGATTATTTTTTTCAATTTCTGTGAACTGATATCCATAACTAAATAATTTAGGTTCAGAAGATAGCTCATTATACTAAGAACAAGCATGCAAAGGTGTGATTCTGTATTGCAAATGGTATCAGAGTAAAACGTACCTGAATTCACATGTTTTAAGAGTAAATTTTATTATCTTTCTACTGAATGAAATAATTTTTATGGACTCAACTATAAAAGCTATCAATGCCAACAAGCACTTGAAATAATTGCCATGATATATAGAGTAATTCATAAAACTTTCAGGAAAAACCATGGACAACTCTAAGAGCAGTGGTAATTTAACACACTTAAGGTCAATCCAAACAAATTTACATGGGAAAACTTCGTTGTTTTTTATTTTCTCAAAAATTTCACTAAACTATGTTGACTAATATACCATATTTTAAGACGTTTTAATGACAAATACATGTATATTTAAATTTTCTGGAAATAGCCTGTGAAGTTCTCTTCATTCTGAGCTATTTCTATATAACTGGTAAACCGGAGGTGATAGAGGAAAAGTCACTGCACAAAAATGTAGATCTCGTTAAGCAAATAAATAAAGTCAGATAACATATTTTGTGGAAATATAATTTTAAGCAATTTCAGCTATTGGGTAAGCAACAGCAATTGTAACTCGTCACTTCGAGCTGTCAACTCGTCCCTTACCCTCTGCAGGTAGTATGTTGCTTATGATTGGCAATTCAGAAGAGTTTCATAGTACCTAAAGAAGGAAAAAGTAACAAACAATCAAATAAATCAATAAAATTCTATAGGCCGTAACACTAGCATTGCCAGTGTAAAAATCCTGTCAGCGTTTAGAAGGGAAGATGTATGTTTGTAGATGCTAATAGCTTTTCCATAAATCTGGAGGGGTAAACTTTGTATTCATCTGTTATTATGATTTTATAGATACAACAAATTAAAAATATTATGATTTTTCCTGAGAGTAGCTATTGTTGATTACTCCATATAAATCATCTGACTTTCACGTAAGAGATTGACAACAGCTCATTGGTTTTCTTTATTAAATGTTATTATTTAAACTTTTTATTGACCGCTAACAACTTCCAATAGATAGATACACCACGTGATCAAAAGTATCCGGACAACTGGCTGAAAATGACGTACAAGTTCGTGATGCTCTCCATCGGTAATGCTGGAAGTCAATATGGTGTTGGTCTACCCTTAGCCTCGATGACAGCGTTCACTCTCGCAGGCATACTTTCAATCTGGTGCCTGAAGATTTCTTGGGGAATGGCAGCCCATTCCTCACTGAGTGCGGAACTGAGGGGAAGTATCGATGTAGGCCGGTGAGGCCTGGCACGAAGTCGGCGTTCCAAAACATCCCAAAGGCATTCTATAGAATTCAAGTCAGGACTCTGTGCAGGTTAGTACATTACAGGGATGTTATTGTCGTGTAACCACTCCGCCACAACCCGTGCAGTATGAACAGGTACTCGATCGTGTTGAAAGATGCAATCGCCATCCCTGAATTGCTCTTCAACAGTGGGAAGCAAGAAGGTGCTTAAAATATCAATGTAGGTCTGCGCTGTGATCGTGCCACGCAAAAATAACAAAAGGTGCAAGCCCCTCCAGGAAAAACACAACCACACCATAACACCATCATCACCTCGAAATTTCACTGTTGGCACTACACACGCTGGCAGATGACGTTCACCGGGCATTCGCCGTTCCCACACCCTGCCATCGGATCGCCACATTGTGTACCGTGATTCGTCACTCCACACAACGTTTTGCCACTGTTCAATCGTGTAATGTTGACTGACGCTCCTTACACCAAGCGAGGCGTCGTTTGGCATTTTCCTGCGCGATGTGTGGCTTATGAGCAGCCACTCGACCATGGAGTCCAAGGTTTCTCACCTCACGCCCAACTGGCATAGTTCTTCGAGTGGATAATGATGCAGTTTGGAATTCCTGTGTGATGGTCTGGATAGATGTCTGCCTATTACTCTTTACGACCCTCTTCAAATGTCGGCGGCCTCTGTCAGTCAACAGACAAGGTCAGCCTATACGCTTTTGTGCAGTACATATCCCTTAATGTTTCACTTCACTATCACATCAGAAACAATGGACCTAGGGATGTTTAGGAGTGCGGATATCTGGCGTACAGACTTCTAACACAGACACCCAATCACCTGACCTCGTTCGAAGTCCATGAGCTTCACGGAGCGTCCCATTCTGCTGCTTCACGATGTCTAATGACTACTGAGTTCGCGGATAATGAGTACCAGGCAGTACAATGCACCTAAGATGAAAAACGTATGTTTTCGGGGATGTCCGGATACTTTTGATCACATTGTGTATATACCGCGCGGGATGGTTCAGAACGTTTATAGCACGCGTTTGAGAGGTTGTGGATTCGATTCCCGTGGCCAGCATTCATGAACGATGGGTTTTTTCGTGAGTTTCTCCGAGTCTCTAGGCGAATACTGGGAAGGTTCATTACATCCCCGAATATCCTGTCTGTACATTCTCATTTCACTTCACCTTTTATGCATGATCTATTTCAGGGTTGAAAGTCGGCGGGAGTCCCGGCGATGCATGACAGGGGAAAAGGATGCTCTATGTAACCCTTCGTCCAATGAATCGGGACGGTTTCCGAGTTCCGGACCCCCCAGTGGGATAGGTATGCAAGCCTGCAAGGGGAAGGGGAGCCGGTTGTACTAGCTGCCATCCGGGGAATTTCAATCTGTAAAAAGCAAGGACGCTGCCCTCAGCCCTATCGTGCCTCCCGTTCCGGTCGCTCTATACCTCCTCTCACATCACCCCTCCCTAACGGGGGCGCCCCGTCAGGGGTTTAGGCACAAAATATATTGTAAGTAGAATTAACTAAGTCTCTCTTCGCACCTGGTCATAGTCCTAGTTATATAGATTGTATTCTCAGTCTGCGTCAGCCAATACTAAGATCTCACATCCGTCTATATACACTATGTGATAACAAGTATCCGGACACCCCCACAAACATAAAGGCACCCCAGCATTCGCCTGACGATCCGGCAAACCCCCCGAAAGAAACCACGGGTCAGAGTGAGCGGTTGCCAGGCATTGAACCCGGACCTCCTGAATGTAATCCACATTCAGATCATTACAACCTGAGCCATTTCCTCGGTATAATTACGTACTTTTATTTATAGGATTACTGAACTAAAAAGGCACATGCATATTTGATTTAATACTCTACAAGGTCTTGCGTTATGTATAATAATGGTAAAAACCGGAACCATGTACTACTTACCGTTCAGCATCGGCAGGGAATTTACCACACCGGCTGCGCACTGTGGTGACGTCATACGGCCAGCCAGCATTCTTGAAGTAAATATCTCCTGTCGGAGCAGCTGATCAGTCATAGCGTTAAATATCTACAGGAATGTGTAGTCACTTTAATGCCTTGAATAGCCATGCTTTTAAATTTCACTTCTTATAACTCCTCATTATTTACATATCTTCTTCTTTCTTCTTTTTTTCACCGTTTTATCACAAAGGCAATCCAAAGAAAGAGAAGTAACTGCCTACCAATTCCTGCTTATTAAGTTTAATTTAATGGATCGAGCCAATATTACAAGGAATATGATTAGGTCAGTAACTCCAGGTGCACAATACTAGTACTTAAACCTTTTCAATTTACTTCACTATATATGTTATATATTGATATGCGTACTGCTACTGAAGTACCTTCATTATTTATGATACTACAAAGTCGTTGTATGCTGTGAAACTCTTACATAGCCAGTTTGTTGTTTTAACTTTTTCTTCACTTTACAGCACATTGAAATTTCTGAAAACCTACCCAATTATGGACATTAGTAATGTGGTTTAAAATGGACGCGAACTTTTCCTCTAGGAGTACACAGTCACTTTCACAAGTAAACATGCCCAACACAGATGATTATAAATATAATGCTTCCATTCATAAAGGCCCGATGCTTTTGGCATCTTATTAAACATTTTCATATTTGATTTAGTAAGATGGTGTTGCGGACATTTCTTTTTCATTGAATTTCTCCTTCACTATTCTTATTCTTATAACATCCGACTCAATAAAATCACTCTCCTTGAAATGAATTCTACATACGCTAGCATTTTTGGTTGGCAGAAAATTTTTTTCGTTTCATAGCAGCAACGCATTTGTTTGCATGCATGTCGATTCTTATCTCTATCAGGGAATGGGTAATAACCAACATTTTACCTCTTTATGCCAGAATTATTTACACAACTACAATATAAGCATTGCACGCAGCTATTCTTGACCTTACACCTCACAGAATAACAGGAATTAAAGTCAATGCAAATGCAAGTGGCATTGGGTGCATTCAACGTGTCAAGCTCTGCAGCGGTTCATTCAGAGGCATTTTAGAGCGCACCGCTTGAGCAGTGAATGAAGCGAAGAAATACTTCGCTGCACTGACAGCAGAAGAAATAAGAATTGCGGAGTTTTTGCAGACGATATTTAATAGAGGGTGTATCTTACGATATTTTTGGCAGCAAGAAGCTGCATAAACGAATGGAGAAAAACAGGGCTTTGTTTTAATCTATTTAATAATAACAGCGTAAACGGTTGTTTCCGAGACTACATTGTGGTGGTACGTCATGAGAGGTGCTGGGCGCCAATTTGGGATTTACAGGAATGGTTCCCGGGTTCGATGCTAGCTCAGGGACTGGCATGTATCTTGGATCTGGGTTGATGGTTAATTTTCCTGCCCGTTTATTTCCCGTAACCTTTTTAAAATCTGACTCCCGATATTACCTCGCCACACACACGCATTTATTGACTACTTTGCTTCATACAATCGTGCCTCTCCGCCAACAATCACATTCTTTTTCGACACAGCCTTTCCAAGAAATACCACCGACAAGTGTTTTCTAAACTCTCTTTCTTTATTTAGAAATTTTCTTATCCCCATTTCACTATCACATAATTTATACCTTCTTTCTGATTGGTTGCCTGCAGCTATCAGACCACTGACCTTTTTTACACCTGTTTTTCAGGCGACCTAACGGTATACTAACAAAGCGTATTTTGTTCTCGCTTAGCTACAATGGGGGAAAACCAACCCCGTTTCCTGCCTGCTGCTGGCACTGTCTGTTCAACCCATATTCACCTTTACAGTAATACTCGCTTCCCAGTCTTATTTAATAATACCATTCATACTGTCATTAATATTTACTTTCCCTATGGCTGTCATTTTATATTTAGCTTCGCAGAACGTACTGTTCTCAACATGTAGGTATAACATAACCCTATTAGGAACCAGTTTTAAGCGTTTCTGTTCTCGAGTGTCTAAAAGTACAACGATATATGCTAGTATTTAAACTCGTGTTCATTAATAATATCCTAGAGAATATGAATATTCACCCGTTTGCACTTTTATGTTCCTAATTCTTTAGTATGTTTCAAAATAGATACATTTCTTTGGCTTCCATGAACTACAAGTAAATAAACAAAACGATTTGTTAGTATTACGTTCACATGACCTTCTCAATCCTCTATAGTTTATTAGTGAGTATACAAACTATTATAATTACTACTTATTGCTTTCTCTGCTACGTATAGTAAGTAGGGGAAGTATTGTATTCCACCCAAAAATTCGATACCGAGATTTCACCGGAAATACATTTTTGAGACCCCCTGAATACAAAAAAAGCATTTTTGAAACATGTCCGTGTGTGTGTCTGTCTGTCTGTGTGTGTGTCTGTCTGTGAATAGCATAACTCAGAAACGAACAGTCGGATAAACGCCAAACTTGGTATTTAGGTTCAGTATCATCCAGAGATGCGATACAAAGGTTTTCAAGAAAATCTCCCCATCCCAGATTACCCTTTACATGGGACATTTGTCGAAAATTTTAATTTTCTCAAAAATGGCTCTGACGATATTGATTAAAATATCATATGTTTAAGATATTTTCATGACAAATAATATGTATAACTTGAATTTTCTGGGAATGTCTCCAAAAGTATTCTTCATTGTGAAAGACTTTTGCATAACTGGTAAACCATAAGAGATAGACAAAGGTTTACTACACAAAAAATGTGGATCGCGTTAAAATACACAATTTATGTCATATACATTTTTTTGTTGAGTGAGATATTGCTCGTTATTCCCTTAAATTTTTCAATAATTATTTTCTCAAATGGGAATTCGTTATTAATTTTTTTGTCTTGGATATGCAAAGAGTTATAATGTGTGGCAAAGAGAATGGTGCTGCACCTAGCAACCAGCTATTAAGAGATATGTATGTGCTTAAAGGCTACTGTATTTCTATATTGCCCTTGTAAATATATATTCCCCTTACATCTACAAGAAAATTAGCAATAAGATAGAGTCTGCAAATGTTTATCTCGATTAACATGAAGTAGATGGAGAATAAGTTGTAAAAATAGTTTGTACAAGAGTAGAGAAAGTCATGTGAGTGTAATAGATCAGATTTTTTTTCTATCTACTTCGTTTTAATCGAGATTAACTTTTACGGAAGTTGCTACATTGCAGATTTCGTTACAAATACAAAGGAACAGCGGTAGTCAAATTTTTAAGAACTGGACGCTATACGCCGGCCTTAAAATTCCATATTGTTTCCATGCAATCGCGAGAAACAATTGAATCTTGACAGGGCTTTAAGAGAATGACCAAGGGATGAACAATTCAAATCTTTAATAAAGGATATCTCAGGAATGGCTTATGCCGCACTAAACTTATTTTATATAAATGTTATGTTTTAAAGAGATCTACATTTTTTGAGTTATACGTTTTCGTCTATCGCTTAACGTTTACCAGTTATACAAGATTATGCACATATCCTCCGAATAAAGAGGACTCGATAGGCTATTCTTCTAAAATTCTAGATATACATTATTTGTCTTGTAAATATCTGCAATATGATATTTTAGTAAAAATCGTTAGAGCTATTTTTAGAAAATCGAACATTTTGAAAACTTTTCCATGTAAAGGGTAGTTTGGGTGGGGGGATTTTGTTGAAAATCTCCGTTTTGCATCTTTGAAAGATAATGAAGCTAAATACCAAGCTTGGTATTTATCACACGCACACACACACACATACACACACGGACATGTTTCCAAAAATGCTTTATTTGGATTCAGGGCACCTCTATTTCTAGTGAAATCTCGGTATCGAATTCTTGGGCGGAATGCAATACGTAGTAGAGAAAGTAATAACAAATTTATTTTCGATGATTACGACTATGAGACTAACTTTCATTCTGAGGTTGGCAGTATGCAGAGACAATCGCATAAAATTAAACTTTGCGCTATGAATAAGTTAATATTCCAATTACTGAGAAATACAAAAAATGAACTGCAGTAATGGAGTAAGGTACAGAAAATGAAGTAATATCTATGTGTTTTATAGCCGTTTAAATAAAATGTATGAAACTGTCCTTAATGTGAATGATAACTGTAAAAGCGGTAAAGGTATTTTATTCTCCTCCAAAAATTATATGATAGAAGAAAACAACTTCTCATGATTTTTGTCTGTTCTGTATGGTTGGTAATATAAAAAATTGGTCGCAAGATAAGCAAATGAAACAATTCAGAGATGATCTATGAAGTAGTATGTTTTGAGTAGCTAAATAAAATTATAATCGTAGGGAAAATAAATATTAATAACACTAGGAATAGCATTGATAAAGACTGGGAAGTGAATGTTATTAAATGAGCAGGGTTAGACAGTGCCATCAGCGGCCGGAAACGCGTGGTTTTCCCTTCTATTGTTAAGTGTCCCGTTAGGTTGCTGGAACGCAGACATGTAGAAAAGGGTCAATGTTCGCCAAAGCCAGATAGGCTTAGGCCTCCAATGAAAAAAGCTAGAAATCAGGTGATAGTGGAATGGGGAGATATAGAACGTTTGAAATAGAGAAACAGGAGCTACACCTGGCCGTTGTAGCTCCTTGGAGATGTTTGTTAGGAAAATGTGTAGGAAGGTTTAGAATACACACTTGGTCGTGGTAGTTCCTTAGAGATGGTTGTCAGAAAAGTTTAGAAGACAGCGGATAGGCGCAATGACATGAAGTGTAACAAATAAGAAAGTGCGCGTGTGTGTGTATCGAAGTAATAGCAGGAATCAAATGTTAAAACGGTGACGGTAAATAAACGAGCAGGAAAACAAACAGTCGCATTCACCACTAACCCGAGATCCAAGATCCATGCAAAGAATCCTGAGCTAGTACCGAACCCGGCAGCATTCCTACAAATCCTGTACCGTAAAATAGCCACATACCACAGTAGAACCGACATACCACCGCATTCATGAGAAACATCTAAAGAAAAGTTATTTGTATTAAAATGTATTATTTCGATAGCGTTTAATGCGTTTCCAGATTATCCATACGATTATGGAAAACCGTGGCAGCACATTATGTATTTGGAAGCTGCACCCAAAAAGAGATCAGCCTTTGTTGCTTATAAGGAACGAAAGTAATATCGCAAAGGGTTCAAAGTGAATATAGTAGGAACATTAATAATAACATGCATTTCTCCTCCGTGGATTGGGACTTAATGCTGCCATGGTAACCGATACACAAATCTTCGATATTTTGTTCGTATCTTTTCCCACAAGTACTGTTTCCAGATGCATGCATTCTACCCTGATCAAAAGATATGAACCCTTAGAACCAGAAAGAAAAGAACAGGCCATATCTGGGTAATGGCGCCGTTCTCTGAGGGAAGGAATGAATACTGGGGCCGGAGCTTTTCACTGTGTGCGGTAAGCGATTGTTTTCCACGTCTCCTCCGGTGATAAAGAAGTGTATTGTATTCCTGCAGTGCAGGCAAGCTCGGATCCTGCACACCGATTTGCTGCACGTTTTCTTTTGCATTCGCACTCGCCACTAGATAGTTCTCCTTTAAAATTTAAAGGTACATCAAGTACAAACATCTAGGACTACTTCTTCTTTTCCTTCCACTTCAGACTTTCTCTTATTGCGAATTACAAAGTTACTTATAAATCATAGTATTTTTTGTTGTAATTCTATAGTAACTCTTGCTTTGTTTTCTACTTTCTCTGGTCACCTTAGTCTGCTCACAGAACCTATACATGATGAATGCGCCATTTAAGTTGAGACTGTACAATATCTCCAAAACTAAGCGTTGTAGAAATAAATGTCTTTAATAGAAGTTGCTTGATATTATAGAGGAAAGTAAATGCCATTAATCCTGCTTTATTTGAAGAACATTTCGATGAGCATTTTAGGCTCAATTTAATTTTTACTTTCTCTTCTACGTATAGTAAGTAGGGAAAGTATTGCATTCCACCCAAAAATTCGATACCGAATTTCACCGGAAATACACGTTTTGAGACCCCCTGAATCCAAAAAAAGCATTTTTGGAAACATGGCTGTGTGTGTCTGTGCCTGTGAACAGCATAACTCAGAAACGAACAGTCGGATAAACGCCAAACTTGGTATTTAAGTTCAGTATCTTCCAGAGATGCGACACGAAGGTTTTCAAGAAAAACCTCCCACTCTAGGTTACCCTTTACATGGAACAGTTTTCGAAAATTTTAATTTTCTCAAAAACGGCTCTAACGATTTTGATTAAAATATCATATGTTTAAGATATTTTCATGACAAATGAAATGTATATCTCCAATTTTCTGGGAATGTCTCCAAAAGTATTCTTCATTGTGAACGACTTTTGCATAACTGGTAAACCATAAGAGATAGACAAACTTTTACGGCACAAAAAATGTAGATCGCATTAAAATACACAATTTATGTCATATACATTTTTTTGTTGAGTGAACCATTTTCGAGATATTGCTTGTTATTCCCTTAAATTTTTCAATACTTATTTTCTCAAATGGGAATTTGTTATTCATTTTTTGTCTTGTATATGCAAAGAGTATTAATCTGTGGCAAAGAGAATGGTGCTGCACCTAGCAACCAGCTATTAAGAGATATGTATGTGCTTAGAGGCTACTGTGTTTCCAAATTGCCCTTGAAAAGGTATATTCCCCTTACATCTATAAGAAACTTAGCAATAAGTAGATGGAGAATAAGCTTTGTATAAATAGTTTGTACAAGAGTAGAGAAAGTCATGTGAGTGTAAACATAAGATTTTTTATAATCTAAGGGCTGTAGATCAGTTTCTATAAGTTTAATGATCCTAAACTCTATGAAACTACCAATTTAAGAATGCAGAAAACGTACCCTCAGAAGCTGGTGACAAGAAGCTTGGATACAGCTAGAGTCGACATAAAACATCCCACTCTTATGCAATGCACAATGCATTTCTTGAGTAGAATTAACTAGCTTTCATATAGAAGCAAAATATCTCGTCATTATTTTGTTTTTCCAAAAGAGGAAGACATAATGGCTCCAATATTCACAGCAAAGGAGCTTGCATCAGTGGTACTTAAACCAAATGAAGATACATTTATCTGGTATAAAAAGGACTCAGAGCAACGAAACAATAAAAATTAATGAAAAGTGAAGAAGGGAGAAAGAAACAACAGCACCACGATAGGCATTTACAAGTGCATTAGTAAGCAACGTTTGCAAGATTGTACTGCTGTGAGAGAAATGAATGTTAATGGATGAAAGAAAAGAGCGCAACCGTTGTTACTTCCCGTTGTGAAGAGATCTCAGCAACAGAGCAGATTGATATCACAGCTAACATGTAGCGAATACCTATTAATATTATAAAGACAAATGGGAGAAAAAGCTAAAAAGAAAACCATGGGATAAGTTTGAGGCAGTATTTTTATCACTTGAATGATTTCAGTCTGGTGATATAATGTGTAAACTCAATAACGGTCCCGCATTGAAGCAATATGTGTATGTAATAATTTGTAAAATGTATGTAACAGTCATTGCATATGCTTATATTATTGTGTCCATGTGTAATAATGTTATGTGAATATATTACGTAATTTAATAATGTAGGAGCTGCGAGAATAATAAGTTAAACTTTGCTAACAATGAGGTAACAATGAGGTAACCTTGAGGCAATAATGAGTTTGAGAGTTTAAATGTTATTTGTGATTCTTGGAAGCATTAATGTAATTTAAGTGACAGATTATAAAAATAGCCAATCAACAACCAGAAAAAGCTTTAGTTAAATGCAGGTATTCTATTGGAGTGGGATTAGCCAATCAGAGACTTTAAATACAGAAATTTACAAGTTTAGATGGTTGAAATCTAGTCAGTTGCCTGCAGACAGTGATAGTAACCGGATGCAATGTGTCCTCGAGAGATTTAATATGTATTCGTGTGAGACGAAAATAGTTTTACGTGGTAAAAAGTGTAATTAATTAATAAAAAGAATCTCACAGCTCCTTATATTAGTGAAGTGCTATTTAATTTGTGTAAAGGATTAATAAAAACGAGTGAATCTGCGTAAACCTACATTCTTGTCGCATCACGCCCTGCCAAGACTTCCATGTCTCTAACAATAATACTGACCCAGCCGAGGCAAACATAAATATAATATCTAAAGAAACAGTCAAATTACAAAGCTATTATTTTTAGACTTGGGGCAAAGGCCACCTGAAAGTACATTTGAGGCGAAGGCTACCAGAAACTGTTTACTATACGTGTGGTTGCAACGAATTTCAAGTTCAGCTCCCCAACAGTTGAATATATAATACAACTCCTTTTAAAAAAAATCTTCAAGTTTTGTCGTTTCAACACTTCGTATCTCGTTTAAAACTGCACCATTATAAATACCGGGGGTGAATAGGATTTTGCAGTCATATTAGGTTTTACTTTTTGCGTCGTCTACTTTCAGCATAGCATTTACGTATTATGTCACAATAGAGTATTGACAAATCTTATAGCATACGTGAAAAGCTTAAGTATCGTTTATGTGAAACAAAATACGAAAACTAGTTAACATTCTTAACTTAAAATATGTGTCATAATAGTTTTTAAACAACAGGGCCTAAAAGTAGAACTTCTAACACAGAACACACTAGCTAAAAGCTTTGGTACGATAATCTTCAGTGTGACCAACCTTGGTTTCAAGTCCAATAACACGCAAGTACTAACATCATATAGCATTTAGTTGTTTCATGGCCTGAGAAAGGCAAATGGGAATGCGTTATTCATTTTTTTTGTTTGTCCTGGTAATGCAAAGAGAATGCATTAGCAGCAGCTCTTAAAATATTTGACTATCGCTCAAAGCCTACCAATTCCCCTTGCATCTACAAGAAAATTAGCAATAAGATTAGCATCTCGATATCTGGATTAACATGAAGCATATGGAGAATAAGCGTTTGTAAAAATAGTTTGTACAAGAGTAGAGAGAGTCATGTGAGTGTAAAACATAAGATTTTTTATAAGTTGTTTTAATTATTCGCTCTTCGAGTACGAGGGACGACCATTAAGTTCTCATTATTATCATGAAAAAAAATACACTTGATCAGAGTTAGTCCTCCACGTAATCACCACGCAAAGTGACACACTTCTCCGTCGATGGAGGAGCATACCTGACTGAAAAACTCCTCACTTTAAATACTGCAGGACTGTTCCATCTCTCCTATGACCTCATTGTCAAGTACCTCCCACGCCGTGGGTTCTTCATCTGAGGAAAGAGGAAGAAGTCACTCGGCACTAGTTCAGGTGAATATGGAGGATGGGGCTAACCCAAAGCAGCAGCTGCATGCTAACTCTCTGATGTGAAGGATGTGTTGGTGGTTTGTCCTGCAGCAAACGAACTCCCTTACACCGCTTTCTGCGCCGTTTTTACTTTCTCTACTACGTTAGTAAGTAGGAGAAGTACTGCATTCCACCCAAAAATTCCATGTCATTTCACCGGAACTACATACTTTGAGGCCCCTTAATCCGAAAAACAAAGCCTTTTTGGAAACATGTCTGTCTGTGTCTGTGTGGATGTATGTCTATGTGTCTGTGAACAGCATAACTTGATATTTAGGTTCAGTATCCTTCGACAAGCGACACGAAGATTTTCAAGAAAATCCTCCCATCCCAGACTACCCTTTACATGTAACATTTTTCCAAAGTCGTGATTTTCTCAAAAATGGCTGAAACGATTTTGATTAAAATATAATATGTTTAAGATACCGTTATGGCTAATGAAATGTGTATCTTGAATTTACTGGGAATGTCTCTAAAAGTCGTCTTCAATCTAAATGAATTCTGCATCACTGGTAAACCGTACGATATAGATAAAGGTTTACTACAAAAAAGTGTAGAACTCGTTAAAACACATAATTTATATCATACACTTTTTTTGGACGAGTGAACCATTTCCGAGGTATTCCTTGTTATTTGTTTGAATTTTCCAATACTTATACTTTTTCTCAAATGGGAATTCGTTATTCGTTTTTTTTTATTTATATCCTGGCCATGCAAAAATAATGGAATGCTCCACATAGCAACCAGCTCTTAAAAGATTTGACTATCGCTTAAGTCTACCATATTCCCCTTGCACCTATAAGAAAATTAACAATACGATAGTTTCTGCAAATTTTTATACTGATTAATATGAAGTAGATGGAGAATCAGCGTTTGTGAAAATACTTTGTACAAGAGTAGGGAAAGTCATGTGAGTCTAACACATCAGATTTTTTCTTTTTATTTCTTGATACCTCCGTATTTCGTCAGTAGAATCTGGAAATCTTTTGCAGCAATCGTCTCCCTTAACAGGCATAGTCTATCAGCAACACACTATGGCAATCCAAAAGACACCCATGGTCTTCTTCGATCATTTCTTTGTCTTCGCCTGTTTTGGTGGTAGCGATCCAACTTGGAAACGCCTGTGCCACACTTTGTCTCCATACACGGTAATCAGCTAACCATGATTTTCCTTGGCGTTTTATCGTTTCAAAAACAGAAAACTTGTCATCCCTCTAACGGCGTTCTGCGAATAAGTAGCGTGGATAAAATATAAGCGACGGACACTACAGGAGTACATGCTCCCTTTATAATGCAGGAGATGAAGTTGTTCATTGTTGTAACCAATAATAAGAACCTTATGACCGCCCCTGGTACATGTCTTGTTCTTCATTTTAAAATTATGGGATCCCTAAATGCATGACAGTTCACTTGCATCCTCAAAAATATCACTTAGTCCACCTGGAAGTGTCTATCATCATTCAAATGTTCCTATCGACCTATTTGTAGTAATTAAATACTTCATATTTGGAAATTATGTAACCAATCAAAAACAGTGTAAAATATACATTTCAGGTCATTTATATATACTACCTTGTTCATTTTCTGCTGGACTCTGTATAACTTATGAAGTGCCAAAAGCAAGGCATTTCAGGTATAACAATTCCCATAGCTGGAGAGGAAGAAGAACTCTAGTTGCCGTTTTGTTGCGGATAGTGAGCACTGTGTGCCTAAAGTATGTAAAGGCTCGGCTGTAAATTGAAAAGCTTTGCGGATGCAAATGTAACAGAACATATGTCACTGCGATAAAAGATGAATTTTTTGTTTGTTATACTACTGCTCCCTTTAATGCTGGGAGCTGCTGGCCTTCAAACATTTAACTTGTCTGAGACGTTCAAGTGCGCAGAACTTGATGGACTTTACTTTGCCAAGTAGCCTCAAAAAAGTGACTTCTCTCCGATTCCCTCCCACTCCCCACCTCCCCTCAGTCTTTTCTTCCTTATCTCCATTCAGGTAAGAGCCTCTCTTAGAGCCATTGATTGGTGACGTCTCCATTTTGTTGAACTTGGGATTTCAATCAAGATCTATAGGTTTCTTTACTTTTACAGAGTATCCCTCAGTAAGTACACGGCCCGCTGGAAAGCTTCATTAAACTTCTATTACTTCTTACCAGATCTTAGTTTATCTTGGGTGTCTGAAGAGATTATATGCGATAATACTACCATTGACATTTGATCTTTTTTCAAAGATTCTTAATACCAAATGCTTATCGGCTTAATCAATGCGTGCCATATTTAAGCTATAAATTTATGGCTGCACTAATACCTTTTCATCATAAGCGTAATTTACGAGGGTTAAGGTCGTATTCTTTCCGACCCTCCCCCAAATTTTCCAACTTGATAATAGTTTATTTTGAGCTAGCTTCATTAGAAGTGTAAAACTTTATTTTATATTTAAATAAATTCAGTAGTTTCCAGATCAAGTATCTGTGGATTATGAACTTATTACGGGTAATACCTACCTCACATTAAATATATAGAAATTATACAAAGGAAAACTGATAGTGGAAATAATAACTCAAGGAAGAAACACGCCAAGAATAAAAGCAAGACTAAGAAAGAAAAGAGAATGAGAAAACATATGAGTGCAACTAAATATGCAAATAATTAATATAGTATAATAATACACTGGTGTGCAAAACCTAAGGACGAAAGTAATCTTCGCATGCTGCGACAATGCCAAGTAACAAGGTTCGATGAAACTTGAATCATACATAGAGGGAACTGCTACGATATGCTACAGTAGGCAACTAAACGAAATATGCTATGAGACGAACAGAAATGCCACTTTTATTCATAGACCATAAGCTACACTAAAGTCAATGTGGCATATGATGTCTCTCTAGATTTGAAGAAACAGATACATGGTGCTTAAAAGGGTGTATGATCACCACGGACAGCAATGCATACTCTGCATCATGCTCCCATGCTGGCCACAAGGTTGGTAAGCAGTTCTTGTGGTAGGGGTTCCAGTCCTCCACCAGTGTTGTTGACGACTGTTAGGTGGTCGTTGAAGCATGTGGAAGTGCTGCAATGCGTGTCCCCAAAGCATCCCACGCGTGTTCGATGGGATTTTAATCGGTGGAACGGGCAGGCCAGTCCATTCGCCGAATATACTCTCGTTCCAAGAGATACTCCACCTGCGCTGTTCGATGTGGTCGCGCATAGTCATCCATAAAAATGAAGTCAGGGCCGACTGCACCCCTTAAAAGACGTACCTGGGGAAAGAGTACAGTATCACAATAAGGTTGACCAGTGAGCGTACCGTGTTCAAGGATTTGGAGGTGTGCGCCCATGCAACATTATGCTTCCCCAAACCATAACACCAAAACGATCATGTTCAAGGATGTTCCTGGGTTCATTACTTGTTCCCAGCTCTCGCCAGATGAGGGTACGTCGATAATCACTACCTAGACTGAATCTTCTCTCATCTGAGAAGAACCCGCGAACCCATTCCACGTTGGCCCAATTTTGATGATCTTAGGATCATCGCAAACGGTGCCGCCGATGTGCGGAATGCAATGGAATACAACGTACTGGTCGTCGAGCAAAGAGACCACCTCAGTGTAGTCGCCGTGCCACTATGTATCGTGAGATTGCATGCCTAGCTGTCCTGTTAAATATGGTTGCAATTGCACTCACTGCCTGTTGCACAATGTAGCGTTCATCTCTGCTGTATTTAAGCGTGGTCGATCACCACCTCTCTTTGGGACAGCAGTGCCTGCACTTTGGAAGGTTCCCCATGCAACAATTCCAAACTCCTGAGCAACACTCGTCACACTTCGCCCTCCTTCTAGTTTCTCGATGATTCTTCCCTGTGTGAAGTCATCCAAATGGTGTCTACGGGCCATGTTGCAATGAAGAACACCGCTACAGTGCACCGTAACAGCTGGCTAATTGCCACACACCGTCTTGTCCTGTTTCGTCAACTGCCTCATGTTGCAGGATCAGACCCATTGGGCACTACACTCACGCCATGTGACGTCCAGCTTTTTGTGTACGTGTGAGAGACCTCTGGCAACATGCTCCCGCAGCTTCATCTACTTCCAAAGTAGTTCATTTGTTGTGTTACTTTACCCATCTCGTCCTTAGGTTTTGCACACTAGTGTATCACGTATACATGCAGAAATGATATTATAAGGGGTAAAATTTGTACCGGAAGGTAGCTAACAAAGAAAGGTAATTAACAACCGGAAGATCCAGGGTAGCTAGAAAAATATCCATCACGGGAATTATGCTAAATAAGGGACCGAGGAGCATAGAATTTGGGGTATATAGTGACTTGAGCGTGTGAGAATAAGTATATTAGAAGAGGCAGAGATAATTTGGAATGCATAAACTAGATAAGTTTTTCCAGAGAAATTATTTTATTTTCACGTAAAGCTAAACACGGTAGCCAATGGGAAAACACTTTGTACATTATAGCAGGAAAATTAACATCTGTATGGCAGAGTATAACACGCGGAGAATTCCGAGAAAGGTTCTTCCAATTCTATTCTTCAAGACGTGTAAGTAGGTCTGTGTAAGTAGGAAGGATGTGAACTTAGATGCAAAATCAACTTAGATCTTGAGAAAGTAGCGGGGAGTTAACGGGAAATGATGTTTAATTCGGGGAATTGCAATGTGGTCCGGACAAGTATAACATGTAACTGTCTAGCAGCTTCATTATTTTTGTTTATTTAACTGGAATGAATTCAGCCAAGCCGAAAGACATGGCTTCATTCAACTCTATTAACCCAACCCGAGGTAGCTAGAACAAATATAGACAATTTAGGGCAAAAACCACGACGACGAGAAGAAGAAGAAGAGAAGCAGCGAACTTCGAGCCAGCATGCCAGACATCAATAGCACACCGCTGCAGTTAACGTTACCTGACACCACTGCTAAGCGATCATGCGTACTGATTTTGGGGGGTCCAATGCTATGTTTGTCTACATTTTCCTAACAGTAAGCTGAGAGTGGCGTAAAGATCATAGCTGTTTTTTGCCATGTAGTAACATTTGGCATGTTCTGCAGAGGCAATGTAGCAGTGGAGATGAGTAGATTTGCAGGACAACTACTAAGCATTTACCTTTTTTGTTTCATATTATCTCTAGCAGAGGGTTTAGCTAATGGCTAAAACATTTCTGGCAAATATTATGAGCAGGGAGTGAGGAATAAAAATACTTAGTACGAACAACTTATAGACTGGCTACGAAAATAAATCTAAAGAATGTCGCGTGACTGTTGCACATGGATTTTTACTAAGGATAATAACTGACAGCAATGAAGAAATGAATCAGTTTGATAACACTAGTCTGCATGATATCGGATGAGTGAAAACTAATAAGTGATTCTGACTCACCTTTGTTTGCCGATTTCAGAATTGCTTTTAGATTTTTTCTATCATGTACAGTTTTTCAAAATTTCACTTCAAAAGTATACAGATATATTAAGATATTGCTTCCGCAACTACACATAAAATTGGGCTTGATGAAGCAATTTGTAAGGCTCTACCACAGGATGGAACCCTACTTCAAGTACCTTTCCCAGCAATTTCCCTTCATTACACAAGACAAATTAAAGAATTTTTGTTGGTCCTCAAATAAAGAAATTGATGAAGGATGAAGATTTTGAGAAGACAATGTATGAGAGAGAAATAGAAGCATGGACCGCCTTCCGATCAGTTACTGAAAACTTTTTAGGCAATAACAAAGTTCCTAATTACAAGGCCATTGCCGAAAAAATATTGGAATATTTCAAGAAGATGGGTTGTAACAGAGTGCAAAGGTGCATTTTTTGCATTCACATATCTACTACTTTCCAGAAAATTTGGGACATTATAGTGAAGAGCAGGGTGAAAAGATATTAAGGAAATGGAGAGGAGGTACCAGAGGAGATGGGATGAAACTATGATGGCCAACTACTGTTGGATGTTGAGGAGGGACAGTCATCTTCAAGGACCTGCAAGGAAGTCAAAGAAGAGAAAGTTTGAAAAAAATTAAATGAATCACTGTGGCTTCTTGTTCTGTTAAAATGTAGTCATGAATTAAATTAGGGGAGTTCTGAGAGTATTCTTAAAATGTTTCTTGAATAAAAACTTACACTGTGTGAAATGGTATTTGAATACTTTTCTACGCTCATTAGTAAAGTTGTCAAAACATTACTTCTTATTTTGTGTAAAAACCCGACGTGATACAAAAAAAACCGAAGTTATTTCTGGAATCAGCATAAAAACGTGATTCAAGAACACCTACTTTTAAGAAATCATTTGACAAAAAGTTTGAAAATGCAGACTAGTGTAAAGGAATTAATGTTGCAAAGTATACCTTCTAGTCACTTCGGTGAAATGGTTTCTTCCTGTTCCACTTTCGTTGCTTACCTAGACCTGATGTTGGTTCAAAGTGAAGTAGGGTGTATTGAAGGAGTACTATATTTCAACTGTTCGGGAGCCGAACTTGAAGTTGGTTGCAACAGCACGTATAGTAAACAGTTTCCGGTAGCCTTCGCCCCAAAAAGTGCATTTTTACTGTTTCTTTAAATACTATTTATTTATGTTTGCCTCGGCTGCGTCAGTATTATTATTAGAGACACGTTTCTCTTAGCAGGGTTGTGGTGCAACAAGAACGTAGTCTTACACAGATTATAATTTTACTTCACTTCTTTTATTAATGCTTGACACGATTTTAAATAACACTTCACTGATATAGAGAGCTGTGAGATTCTTTTTATTAATTAATTGCAGTTTTTAACACGTAAACTTATTTTTCGTCTCACACGAATACGTATCAAATCTCTCGAGGACGTGTCTCGCGTTCGGTTACAATCACTGTCTGCAGGCAACTGAACTGATTTCAACCGCCTAAAGTTGTAAATTTCTGTATTTCTGATTGGCTATTTCTAATCCAAAAGAACACCTACATTTAACTAAGGCTTTTTCTGGTTGTTGATTGGCTATTTTTAAACTGTCTCAAAATTTACGTTATTTTTGCTCCAATAATGACTGGTAGCATTTAAACTTTCAAATTCATTATTGCCTCAAAGTTATCTCATTGTTACCTCATTGTTAGCAATTTTTAACCTATTATTCTCACAGCTCCTACATTATTAAATTACGTAATATATTCACATAACATTATTACACAGGGATACAATAATATAAGCATATGCAATGACTGTTACATACATTTTACAAATTATTACATACACATATTGCTTCAAGGTGAGCTGTTATTGAATTTATATATTATATAATTAGACTGAAATTATTTAAGTGTTAAAAATACTGCCTCAAAAGGCATAGTGCATGTGTGTCGAACTTGAATTAAAACCATTCAGAGATTGAGTCACCCAAGGCTGGTGTGGAACACAGATGGCAAGGAGCTTCTGCCCACAGTAAATAAAGAAAAACACAATAGGAAACCAAAAGTAACAAGTTTCTGTGCTCTCCAATGTAGACTGCCAGTTTCGGGAACATACGTGCGATTTACTCAGGGACGGATTTTCACACAATATGCACGATTGCCAAACTTCTACGTTTTTCAAAGCATTTTCCTAAAATATCAATGAAAACAAAAATAATGTGCATTGAAATGATGACACCCCCTTCTACGTAGTAGATTTAGAAACTCACAAGGCATGCCTGAAGAGTTGCAGACATTTTATAACTTATGTCAAACATTTTACTACACTTGTATTTGCAGATCAGTTTATCATACGGAGATTGGGGATTGGCATTTTAGGAAGCATGCATAAACAACCTATGTCGTAGCAGAATCAGCAACTGCGATATTTCAGTTGTGTTGCATGGACAGCTTATAAATATATTGGTGAATTAATGTACTGTGACGAATCCGGCCCAGCAGCGGGCGGTAACGCGTCCTGCAGTGCTCACCATTGATTAGTTGGAGACGGACAGGGGTTGAGGCGCTCTCCCCGATGTAAATACCAGAAATGCCTTCGAGACGCGACCAGATAATTCTGGACGCTTCTGTTCTTCGTCTCTTGTGAACATTCTGGAACTCTCCGACAGTTATATATAAGCGCGTACTCTCGAGGCATAGAGTTAGTGCGTTTTTTATGTTTATGCACATAAAGGTGTACAGTTGTGATAGAGCGTGGGTACTGTTCGGCGTGCGATTAGTAAAGTCCAGTGTTCAATAATCCAGGCGAGTGAAGTGAGTATCGGTTATCGATGCTCAAAAATCAATATGAGTATCGAGTATCGAGAAATAATGGTATCGTTACATGACTATTTTATATGAAATCGCACAGCGTATAAACTAAATGTACTATCCCAAAATGAAACTTTAAAAATACTGGGTATACGATAGGAAAATATATACATGACAAAACTAAATTACTAATACACTTAAATGAAGAGAAAGAGAGCGGAAGAACAAGGGGATTCTCGGAAAGAGATAATTAATTTCAGAAAGTCATCAGACTTCTAGCGATACTCGTTTGAACTACATAGAATGATGAACTGTGCGTTCCAACGTTTCATTCACAGAAAAGGAATGCGGAATAAATTTGTTCTTCCTCTTCATAATCGCTTGCAAGCGTAATGAACCCCTAACAGCTATTGACCTACTTCTCGGGGAATAAGGAGGAACCGACTGAAGCTTTCACAGAGAAATAATTGACCATAATCCTATTTTAAATTAGTGGTACTCAAAATATCCCTGCTAAGCCCTCTCCTCCGCCCATTCTGTAAGCAATACCCATGCCTAGGACCAGGTTGTTTTGTTGCTTATTTAAACAAATCATGAATATATAAAATGTCGTGTTTATAGTTAAAAATACGGTAGAAATATCGTGAACATTTCGTAGTAATTCTTAATGCCATAGGCAATTGCTCTCATTGTCGCAGCTACGGCGAGTCTTTTTAAATTCGGCTGGAGACACGCTTTCAGTCGTTTATTGTCGATTACAATTGATCACGTGCACTGCTTATGGTTACATTTTCGTCAGGTCATTTCTGTTGTAGGTTTCCACGCGATCAATTATTACTTTCTCTATTACGTATAGTAAGTAGGGAAAGTATTGCATTCCACTCAAAAATTCGATACCGAGACTTCACCGGAAGTACATGTTTTGTGGCCTCCTGAATCCAAAAAAGGTATTTTTGGAAACATGTCCGTGTGTGTGACTGTGAACAGCATAACTCAGAAACGAAAAGTCGGATAAGCACCAAACTTGGTATTTAAGTTCAGTATCTTCCAGAGATGCGACAAGAAGGTTTTCAAGAAAATTCCCCCACCCCAGATTACCCTTTACAAGGAACATTTTTCGAAAATTTTAATTTTCTCAAAAATGGCAATAAGGATTTTGAATAAAATACCATAAGTTTAAGACATTTTATGGCAAATGAATTGTATATCTCGAATTTACTGGGAATGTCTCCAAAAGTATTCTTCATTGTGAACGACTTTTGCATAACTGATAAACGATAAGTGATAGACAAGATTTTACTGCACAAAAAATGTATATCTCGTTAAAATACACAATTTATGTCATATACATTTTTTGTTGAGTGAACCATTTTCGAGATATTGCTTGTTATTCCCTTAAATTTTCCAATACTTATACTTTTTCTCAAATGGGAATTCCTTATTCATTTTTTTGTCTTGGATATGCAAAGAGTATTAATCTGTGGCAAAGAGAATGGTGCTGCTCATAGCTATTACTGTATTCCTACATTTTCCTTGCAAATACAAAACATGGGAAACATAGTACGTCTTAAGCCATAGTCAAACATTTTTAGAACTGATCGCTATGTGTGAAATGTATTTCTCTTTGCATGTCAAAAGATCGTTTCTGCAAATGCTTATCTCGATTAATATGAAATATATGGAGAATAACTGTTTGTAACAAGAGTAGAGAAAGTCATGAGTATAACACATCAGATTTTTTTCAGTGCAACAATTACTTCAAGAACTTGAAAAGAAGGTATTTCTAACGGTATACTCCAAAAGCACAGAACAAATCTGTCAGCTGTCATTTGTCATTGATGGTCCTGCAGGTCATAGAATAGAATAACAACATAGTCTAAATTTTCGGGCTAATGTATAATGGCGTACATAAAATGTGGCCCATAATGGAACTGAGCTGTTTATGTTGGTACTGACAAAATCTAGCCGTACCCCTACCAGAGTGACCACCTCTGTATTTCGAGGATAATTCCAGCCACTTCACCTTCCCCAGAGAATGGCCCACTGCCGAAGAATAACGTTACAACTCAAGCGTTTTATTTTCAGGCAATACTATCGTTTTCTTAATGCCGTTTAGGAGCAAAAGCTTAACAATCGTCTCTATGTCTCTGATTGAAGCTCTCATATAAGTGTCGTAGCTGTCTTTCAGTTTAACCAGACATGCAAATAATTCTTCTCTCCTTCCTCTAGAAGTTCGAATTATTTGTAATTGGTTTGGACTTTATTTGTGCGAATACCGTAGCGGAATTCTTAGAGAGGTAACCGAACCAACCCTTCATTCCACATAGTTTATATACATCGTAAAATGGTTACTTTTTATTCCCCTGAATTGTTTTTCAGACCAGTCAGTACAGAACAGATACCGGTCGGGCGGAGTCAGATGCTGATTACCTGAAAGCAGAAGCCTTACGGGGAGAGAAACATTACGACGGTTTGGGGGAATGGGCAACTTTTTGTGCACGTCAGGGTACCTTTCCAAATGAAATATCATTCATCACCCCATATCTTCAAAACGAATACATTTTTAAAAATACAATTTTTCGCTTTTTATCCTAAAAACAAACATTTTTATACAATCGAGATTCTCACAGTTTTTAAAAGAAAATAAATGAAGCACCTTCAAAATTCAGAGTGCTACCACCAGGTAACTAGTTTTAACGAACACAGCAGGAAATATAAATTTAACGTAAATTTAAGTACAAAAAGTACCCCAAGAAATTTTCATTATCATCTACTACTTCAAATAAAACTGCTTTAAAATTGTTTTCAGTACATATTTAAATACAACAGTTAGTTTAGACACATTAATCCACTTGAAATTTGTTGAAAAAAATTCCGATGTGTTACACTCACATGACTTTCTCTACTCTTGTACAAACTATTTTTACAAACGCTTATTCTCCATATGCTTCATGTTAATCGAGATATCGAGATGTTAATCTTATTGCTAATTTTCTTGTAGATGCAAGGGGAATTGGTAGGCTTTAAGCGATAGTCAAATATTTTAAGAGCTGCTTGCTATGTCGAGTATTCCATTCTCTTTTCATTACCATGACAAAAACAAAAAGAATAACGAATTCCCATTTGAGAAAAAGTATACGTATTGGGAAATTTAAGGGAATAATAAGCAATATCTCTAAAATGGTTCATTCAACAACAAAAATGTATATTACATAAATTGTGTATTTAACGCGATCTATATTTTATGTATAGTAAAATTTTGTCTATCTCTTATGGTTTACCAGTTATGCAAAATTCGTTCACAATGAAGAATACTTTTGGAGATATTCCCAGAAAATTCAAGATATAGATTTTGTCATGAAAGTATCTTGAATATATGATATTTTAATAAAAATCGTTAGAGCCATTTTTGAGAAAATTAAAACTTTCGAAAAGTGTTCCATGTAAAGGGTAATCTGGGGTGGCGGATTTTCTTGAGAGCTTTTGTATCGCATCTCTGGAAGATACTGAAACTAAATACCAAGTTTGGTGTTTATCTGACTGTTTGCTTCTGAGTTATGATGTTCACAGACAGACACACAACTTGTTTCCAAAAATGCTTTTTTTGGATACAGGAGTCCTCAAAACATATATTTTCGGTGAAATCCCGTTATGGAAATTTTGGGTGGAATACAATAACTTCCCTTACTTACCATACGTAGCAGGGAAAGTAATAAGCAGGAACAACATTTAAATTAATGTCCGCGCCAGTAAGATACTAGTGCTCAAATTATGCTTATCGTAGGACATAATAGTGACCAAATTGAAGACTTTAGTATCAAAGAAATTATGAACCTTGTTCTTTCACACGAGTCATACGTAGGGCAAGGTTGGAAATGTAAAATCGCATTAAAACACTCAGTGTCATAGCCGGGATTTGAACCAGGGATCTTGCGGTTGCCATCCGGTTGCCCTAACCAACCGAGCTACAATGGTAACATGCACTCACGACATTAAATTCCCATTAAGTTCCGACAATTGTGGGAAGTATGTCGTGCGTGCATGTTGCATGGTAGCTCAATTAGTTAGAGCAACCGGACGAAAACCGCAAGATCCCTGGTTCATATCCCCGCTATGGCATTGAACTTTTCAGTCCGACACTACCTTTCCAGGAATTATAATCTTCGGACGCACATATTCATACCATATATCTTAAAAAGAACATTATAGATGCTATAAAGGAATATACACTGAACAGTCTTCTTGGTTGCATGTAGCTAGAATTAATGTGTGCTTCTAATTTACTTTAAATTTAGGTTATTTCATTTTTGTTTTTATTTATTTTAGTTTATTTATTGCTAGAAAGTTACTGACTAAAATAGAGGCAATAATACCTAATGTCTTGTACCACACTGAAACAGATTATACAGGGTGGATCACGGGCAATATTACACTTTCAATTGGTTATTAAGAGGTTTAGCTTATATTTACACAAATATAACTTACAGACATTGTCATTACTGAAAGACACAAACACAAGTTTATTCCTTAAAAATTACATCATGCAAAAGGCTTCCATCATTGGCGATGCATTGCTGAAGACGTACCAGTTCTCAGTCATTTCTTGAGAAAAGTCCTCAATTTCTTCCCGGATTGCGGTTTTCAACTCATCAGTATTGTAAAGTCGCCTTTAAAAACTGTGTTCTTCATCTCAAATACACTATGTGATCAAAAGTATCCAGACACTCCCATAAACATACGTTTTTCATCTTAGATGCATTGATCTGCCACCTATTGCCTGGTACTCACTATCCGCGACCTCAGTAGTCATTAGACATCGTTAAACAGCAGAATAGAACGCTCTGTGGAATCACGCATTTCGAACGTGGTCAGGTAATTGGGTTTGATTATGTCAGAAGTCTGCACGCGATATTTCCATACTCCTAGACATCCCTAGGTCCACTGTTTCTGATGTGATAGTGAAGTGGAAACGTGAAGGGACATGTACAGCACAAAAGCGTACAGGCCGACCTCGTCTGTTATCTGACAGACACCGCCGACATATGAAGAGGGTCGTAAAGAGTAATAGGCAGACATCTATCCAGACCATCACACAGGAATTCCAAACAACATCAGAATCCACTCAAAGTACTATGACAGTTAGGCGTGAGGTGAGAAACCTTGGATTCCATGGCCGAGCGGCTGCTATAAGCCACACATCACGCAGGAAAATGCCAAACGACGCCTCGCTTGGTGTATGCATGTCACCATTACACGATTGAACAGTCGCAAAACGTTGTGTGGAGTGACGTATCACGGTGCAGAATGTGGGGATCCGATGGTAGGGTGTGGGTATGGCAAATGCCCGGTGAACGTCATCTGCCAGCGTGTGTAGTGCCAACAGTGAAATTCGGAGGTGGTGATGTTATGGTGTGGCCGTGCTTTTGCTGGAGGGGGCTTGCACCCCTTATTATTTTGCGTGGCACGATCACAGCGCAGACCTACGTTGATATTTTAAGCACCTTCTGGCTTACCACTGTTGAAGAGCAATTCGGGGATGGCGATTGCATCTTTCCACACGATCGAGCACCTGTTCATACCTCACGGGCTGTGGCCGAATGGTTACACGACAATAGCATCCCTGTAATGGAGTGGCCTGCACAGAGTCCAGACTTAAATCCTATAGAACACCTTTGGGATGTTTTGGAACGCCGACTTCGTGCCAGGCCTCACCGACCTACATCGATACCTATCCTCAGTTCCGCACTTCGTGAAGAATGAGCTGCCATTCCCCAAGAAACATTCCAGCACCTAATTGAAAGTATGCCTGCGAGAGTGAACGCTGCCATTAAGGCTAAGGGTGGGCCAACACCATATTGACTTCTAGCATTACGCATAAATTTAGTTCTGCAGAGCACACTTACATTTTACATTTAACAGAATTAAACTCTACCTTATAATGTCAAAAATGTTTGTGCATCTTACAATAAAATGGGCGTTCGAACTGTCATTTCATTTCTCTTATGCTTCACATTGGTTACAGAACCCTTCTCACGCCATTGCTTTACCCACCTGGATATTCTCCTTCTGCCTGGAACATGTAAACGGCGGTCTCTTCAGTGGCGCATTGCGCGTTGGACAGCCAAATACTGGATGAAAATCGTTCTTGGAAACCAATTTCTAATCATTAGAGCGTCCTGCTACCGTGAAAAGCTGAGAATGGAAGGAAATTTAACATGTGCATCAAAATTAAAGAGGGATTTAGAAACCATAGGGATTGCGGATCAGGGAAATACGCGGAGTGTATGGAGAAAGATTAAGTACCGCGTCTGTGATATTGACAAGCAACAAACAATTGCGCAATGCAGAAAAGGTTTCGTTGGAAGTACAGTCTGAACTAAAATCTGAGTGGCAGGTGGAGCAATACAACAAAACGGACACCAGACACATTAGACAGGGGCTCGCGCGGCTTAGACTGGGAGCATGACGGTTATAAAAGTTAATGATGAAAGTGGTTGGAGAGTCTGCCGCATTTGGGAGGAGGAAAAGTCATGGCTGCATATATTAGCTAGCTGTAGCGGTACGAAGGAATGAAGGGAAAACATTTACCGCGATCCTTTACTATTTCGAATAGAGTTAAGGGCATGCTGGACGCTACTGGCCGGCAAGGAAGGCATAGAACGGAATAGGTAAATTTCTGTTTAAGGCGAGACGACTGAGATCTGAGATGGCAAGCGTTGGTCTAAGAAGAGTTAAACGTCGGTGTTAGTGGCTTTATTTTTTATGCCTTCCTTTTCACTTATTGTTAGTATGCTGTGTATCTTTATTCTCTTAACTTTCCTTGCCCTATAATAGGACATAATAGTGCACTGGAATATTATTTACGTTTGATCTGTTGGGCGTTTATACCTGTTTGGGATGCTATAATTGAATATGTTTTACTTTTTCGTGCAATGGTGTTTTCTTGTAGTGGTATTTTTTGTTTCCTTGTTTTTTATTATTATTGTTATTATTATTACGAATCTGTCTTACTATTCTGTGTATTATAACAGTACGCACGGTGCGATTGAAAGGGATCTATGTATGTATATCGTTATGTAAATGGATACACTCATTCATTCATTCATTCATTCATTCATTCACACGCCAGAACTTCTCTGTTGGTATTTTTCAGTAATCGAAATGTTTGTGGAACAGTACTCTATAAGTTATGTTGGTCTAAATATACACTAAACCTCCTTATAATCAATTGAAAATGTATTATTTCCCGTGGGTCACGCTGTATGAATGTACAGTTTTTATGTGGTTACTAGTACTTATATTTGATTGTAAGTAGAAAGTATTTTCATATTGTTTCACTTCGACAAGTTTAATTAATATAATTGCTATTAATTGTATTATTAATTATATGTATTGTGAATAGCTTTTGTGCTGTCAGCATGCTAGGAACGCTGCCTTAAATATAGTTTATTCTAAATTAAGCTAACATGGTCATCATTAATGTGCGAACCCACCCCACTTCTCCCAAAGATTTCGTCGAAAGCAGGCGTATTACTGCACGTTAGATAAAATGGCATCTGAGAGGGGCCAGTAACAGAAGAAACTATAACGGTAGCTCTAATACGAGCATTAACGAACTAACCAACATAATTGGTTCATTGTGCAAAACACGAATTATTAATATATATTGAATTTATTTACGAAGCGACTAATAAATTATTTAGACACCATACTTCGTAAAAGTACGTTACCATGCCTTGCAGATACAACAAGATCTTCTCATCGCTCAAGCAACGACGTAAAATAATAATTCACAAGGCCATAATATCTTCCTATTAAAAACCGCCGCAACACCTAATTTAACTCGCTCTTTAACTGCTATGATCTTCAACGTCCCAATCTTTATCAGGCTTGAGGTTCTTTTATGTGCAGTGAATCTACGGCACTTGACCACCGGCTTTACTTTCCTTCCGAAAGAAGCCTTGCTAAGGATCTTTACGCCTAAAAAAAGATCCATTACACTCCGCCGGATTTGAACCCGCGACCTCGGAGCCAGAAGCTAACATGGTACTACTACACCAGGAGGACGACCCCCAAATGAGAAAATATTTTGTTGACAAGGGCGAAATCATCGTAAATAAGGGTGCATAACATGTAGATGTATATAAAATATTAAACACCAACTAAGCAAATTGGTACTTATGAGAATAAAACAACAATACAATACGTTTTAAATTCTAAAACTTATGTTTGTTTCACAATTTTTTTAGCAATTAACACTGGCGCTTAAGAATAAAGATAGAATATTATGCTGAAGTAATAGAATAAATAAATAACACTAACACAACTTTTGTCATATGGAATTTATTGCGATTTGGAATAAGAATACTACTATGATTAAAGGTCGGAGTTGTTTAACAGTAAGAAATTTTAGTTTTGGAATTATGAGATTACAGTGGGTATTTATTGTGATTTTGAAATAGTGTTTGTACTCTAATCACATTATTATGCTGAGCTACCTTTATGTTGATGCATTTTTCAGAATTGTATGTATAGAACAGTCAAGTGCTAAAGGTTATTTACCATTGGTTTTACCAACTGCTTATTTACTCGGTAAAAGGAAGTAGACGAAAATTCTGTGGTAATGTGCTCATCCCTATGAAAACATCTCTGTTGTCTGCGACCTGCCGAGGGATCCCAAATTTTAATATTGATGTTGGTGTTACCTCCATCTTGACTTTCCAACACCCCACAACGCTGTCTCTTCTTCTCACACAGCATTGAAATAATCATAACATATGAAAACTAATAATTAAACTGGATGGGAAAGAAAGACTGCAAGTTTTTTGTCATATGTTTTTATGCTCGGCTTCTCTAGGGACTTTTTGCAGTGAGAACCAAGAACAGGCCGGGAATGCAATAAATAAAATAGACTCTAGCCTCCACGTTCTGACAAAATTCGTACGTGCACGGAACACTGAGCACACGTGAAATTCGCACACGCGAATGCAATTGGAGTTATTCAGAAAGAAAAAGAAGATGGGAGGGACTGGTAGCATGCGAATGTGTCACTCCAGGGCCATTACATCGAACACGACTTAATGCATGCACATGGATAAGGGACGTGCTGCCAAGGAACGAGAGCAAAATTGCACACGACTGTGTTAGCTGTTTTAAACGTCATCCACTGCTTCCCTTGCTGGTGCGAAGTCGTTAACTTTCAAAGAAGGAATATAAATTCCACAGTAGACAGTCTGTTCGTTTCTATTAGAGCCTTCAACATTTACGTAATCGATGTTTCTGTCTTTATTACTATGCTTCACAACGCATTAATTGATTGTTTAAATTCCAATAGTGCTTTATTCGTGCCTGTAGAGCTAACTAGGGATTAAACATTTTCGTTCGTTAAAGCAAAATTTAAATTAAGATAGAAAATCAGGTTTGATTCTATTGTAAGGAGAACTTATTATCTGGCTATAATATACCGAGATATCTCACTCTACACCGATTCAGCTATTTTTACTTTCTCTACTACGTATAGTAAGTAGGGAAAGTATTGTATTCCACCCAAAAGTTCTATACGAAACCCCCTGAATCCAAATAAAGCATTTTTGGAAACGTGTCCGTGTGTGTCTGTGAACAGCATAACTCAGAAACGAACAGTCGTATAAACACCAAGCTTGGTATTTAGGTTCAGTATCTTCCAGAAATGCGACGTGAAGATTTTAAAGAAAATCCCCCCACCCCAGACTACCCTTTACATGGAACATTTTTCGAAAATTTTAATTTTGTCAAAAATGGCTAACGATTTTGTTTAAAATATCATATGTTTAAGATATTTTCATGCCAAATGAAATGTATATCTTGAATTTTCTGGGAATGTCTCCAAACGTATTCATCATTGTGAACGACTTTTACATAACTGGCAAACCATAAGAAATAGACAAAATGTTACTACACAAAAATTTTAGATCGCGTTAAAATTTATGTCATATACATTTTTGTTGTTGAGTGAACCATTTTCGAGATATTGCTGGTTATTCCCTTAAATTTTCTGAGACTTATACTTTTTCTCAAATCGGAATTCGTTATTCATTTTTTTTGTCCTTGTAATGCAAAGAGAATCGAATACTCCACATAGCAACCAGCTCTTAAAATATTTGACTATAGCTTAAGGCCTACCAATTCCCCTTGCATCTACAAGAAAATTAGCAATAAGATTAACATCTCGATATCTCGATTAACATGAAGCATAGCAGAATAAGCGTTTGTAAAAATAGTTTGTTCAAGAGTATAGAAAGTCATGCGAGTGTAAAACATGAGATTTTTAGTCTGTTCCTGCTCCATTTAAAGGGACAAGGCACTCTGAAATTGTCAAAAATCGCATTGTTTTGTTTTAGGCATTAATAAAATGTCTATCATTTCCAGTTTCAGAAAATATATACTCTTTGGGGGTTAAAAGGTTTTTAAGATATTTAAATACAATTTAAATGATAGTCTGCATTCTGTTAAAGCGGTCGTGCAACGCCCCTTTTTAGAACATCTTTTTATCTTTCAACAACGAACGACTATATCATGCCCATCGAACAGTTCAGCAATTGACAAAAGAGGCCAGAACCAAGAGAAGGCAATCACAAAAGCTGTTGCAATCCAGGAATGAAGGTGCCTTATGTAGCTTTATCTCAGAAAGTATGAGAGATAGAGAGCTGAGAATTTCAGTAACGTATACAACACATAGTTAAACTTTCTGAAACACAATCATAATTTTATAATGTATATTAATTATATTAGCAAAGCAACAACATTGCAGATTTTCCGGATTTTTACTTTTTCGACTTTTTTTAGAATTTCTACTAAACTAATATACATAACCAAATAATTGGGGTTTAGAAGGTAGCTGATTATACTACGAACAAGCATGCAAAAGTGTAATTCTGTATTGTAAGTAATATCAGAGTAAAAGGTACATGAATTCACAATTTTAAGAGTAAATTTTATTATTTTTTTTCTGAAGGAAATGATTTTATGGACTCAACTACATACGCTATCAATGCAAACCCCACTTGAAATAATTTTCATAGTATATAGAATAATTTGTAAACATTTCAGGAAAAACCATTGAGAACATTAAGAACAGTGGTCATTTAATACAGTTTAGGTGTAATTTCTATGTGTTCAGACTACCTTGTCACCTCAAGTGAAATAATTGGTCAAACCGTCTCTTATTAGACCGGCCACGAATTCTTTTACCTTTGAGTTTGTACAGGATGGGGCATAAACATCTGACGGTTTTGAAAACAATCCGAACACTTTGTGCTTAGGCATAGATATATTTTAGGTATTTTGAATGTACACAATGACATGCAGTTTTAGATGGCGTGCTTCACTGATGATTTGATTTAATTATTTTTTTAAGATGGTAACACAGTTATGGTTATGGTCTGACACTGCACTACTTCCAGTTCAGTTACGATGGAGGTTGGCCTGTACTGAAGCGTATTCATTCAGTGGAAACGTCTATCAAACCAACCTCAGTTACAGCTGTTCAGCGGGAATTCCGGAGATATTTCAATAGACGCGACGCTCCATCTAGGAATACTGTTACTGGGGTTGGAAAATGGCGTGAAGAAGGTTCTGTACAAGATGCAAAACCGCCTGGTCGCCCTCAATCGGTCCTTATACCTGAGAATGTTAAGCGTGTGCAAGGCATCATCTTGCGAAGCCCTAGATCAGCTCGGCGCCAGCCCATGCACCAGGCATAACTTCTCGAAGCCTACGTTGGCTGTGTACGGCGACTTAAAGCTCTATCCTAAAAAAATTCAACTTGTTCATGAATTGAGAGATCGAAATCATTTTACCACGAGATTCTAACCTTGGCGTTCGTTATCCTGATGTGCTTGATTCTCTTTTCATGTCGGATGAAGCTCATTTCGATCTCAAGGGATATGTTAACAAGCAGAACTGTCGCTACGGGGCTGCAAATAACCCTCGTGTGCTACATTCTCAGCCACTACACAGTCAAAAAGTGACGGTTTGGTGTGCAGTATCGTCAAATGCAACTATTGGCCCATTCGTTCTTGAAAATGAAGAAAGTGACTCCGTGAGGGTCGATTCTGCACGTTATTGGCAGTGCTGGAAAATTTGTATTGCTATTTTTTGATGACATAACTTTACATTAGATATGCAAACTTTGGTTTCAACAAGATGGAGCATACAGACACTAAGAAAGATGTTTCACAGACACTTTATCCCACGGCATGGCGACATGAAGTGGCCTGCCCGTTCACCAGACCTAACGGCGCCAGGCTTTTTTGGTGGGGGCTATGTGAAGCACACGGTGTACGCAACACGTCCAGCAACCATCTTGGAGCTGAAGCAGTGCATTCAAGTGGCAATAAAGCAGATCCTACAGAACGTTCTATGGCAAGTAATGCATTTACTTCCTATCAGGATGGAACAGTGTGTAGAAAACGGGTGGACATCTTACAGATATTACTTTTAAAACGTAAACTATGTGATCTGAAAATCCATGTCATTGTGTACACTTCAACATAAGTAAAATATATCTTTGCCTAAACACATTTTGTTCAGATTGTTTTCCAAACCGTCATGTGTTTATTCCCCATCATGTATTATAAAATATTTAGAGGTATACGTCCTTTTTTCGTTCTTCATACCTACAAGTTTTTTCTACGTTCGAAATATGACTTATTTATTGTACTAAACATTTTTAATTATTTAGAATTTCTGGATCTTTCTTTTTATCCAATAAAGTATATTGGATATACATATCTTAAAAATCTCATTTCGGCTATCTCTATTCTTCTTCCGAGAGCTTTCTGTATTATCCAGCATTACGACACATATAACAGCATTAAATAAACCCCGTAGCGCCACAGCCCGCGAAGAATCTGGGCCTGCCAATCCGACTGCCGACCTCACGCCCACTTACGCTCGGCAGAGGTGGGCGATTATCCAACCTATACGGGGAAGTGATATGTCCAGCATCACGCATCCCTCAGCCGTAAAGTTAGCTCACGAGGCCAGGACCACTGCCTACTGCAGCTCCTCACTTTCCTCACGATGCCGAGAGAGCACCAGTACTTTATCCCGGACATAAAATCCTCAACCCTATGAATGGGATCAAATTCGGGCGCATTCCGTGGCTGGAAATCAGAGCAGCGCGTTCCAGCCCAGTGTATCAAGGCGCAGTACACTTGGGTACAAAAAATGTGCCGATATAATGAACTACGTATCAGTTTGGTAAGGGACTGCATTATGCATTTATAATTAAATACGCCCCCTGGTTTGCGTCTCCAGTAACCACATTCGTGGTGTTTATTTAAGTACTCCAAAGCTCAGCAGCCCTCGCTGTGCTATAACCTTGCTCATTAAGGGAATAATTTTCGAATTATTGTCTATATTGTTTGTTCGTTTTAAATGACGTATAATAAAGAGAAAATTGTTAATAACCACTTTCATCCAACCACTTCACTTACTTGTAATTAAAGTGTACCCTTATGATTTTCATGCAATAAATTCTAACTTGAATTTTATATGACTTATAGTATGGCTTGTAAGTTCAACAAAAGAAAAATAAATATCCATTTATCACATATTGTTTGTCTTACCCCCTCACCCGGCTTCCTTCTCTTTTGAACCGGAAATCGACCACTGTTCACTGGTTAGGGTTTCAGTGCCAGACTTTTGACATCAAATCAATCAATGACGGACAGATTTGGCGAGTGCCTGGCCAGTACCTTGCAGCCATTCAGGTAAAATGCTTCCGTTGCCCACCCCTTTCGCCGCCCACTTTGTTCAAACAAATAAGGGATTAGCACATCCAGGTAAGTGTAATGAGTGGATTCTGCCATAATTAAATAATGAAAAATACTATAGGATATCCAACAAAAACATCGGTAGTTTTTTTTGCACCGAATTATACATATAACCGCATTGTACCGCTAATGCTTGGTCAAATTTTAACATAGTTTCTCTTCTTACTTTTCTTGTTAATGACCTTTTAATAGTTCCACATGTATGTTGAAATAGTCCTAATTTTTTTATTCATTTCATTAATTATACTAATATGAACTGATGCTCCCAAATAATTAAAATTAATTACTTCCTCTGCTGTTTTATCACTTATTAATCCTCATCGGTTCTTTATCACCTAAAAGCCATGACTTTAGCTTTGCTTTCTGATATTCCTAAATTATATTTTATAGCTGCTTGAATTAAGCTAAATACACTTCTTTGTAGACTAAATATATCGAGCTATTTACTTTAAAAAAGCAAATAAAACTAAATTTGTACATATCCCGATAGACATAAACACGAAGGTTTTCTTAATGATCAGTTTAATTCACCAGCAGTAACATCGTTAAATGATGCAGAATCCCTTTCTGTTTTACAGAAAAACGTTAACCATATCTCTGCTTATTGGATTTAATTAACTGCAAATTTATTGCTTCCTGTTGCTGTTAGTATTTCAGAAAAAGCTCTTGGTGCTGAGTTGATACAATGAAAAGATGGGGTTGTTAATCCACTATACACTACGTGATCAAACGTATCCGGAGACCTGGCTGAAAATGACGCACAAGTTCATGGCAACGTCCATCGGTAATGCTGGAAGTCAATATGGTGTTGGCCCACCTTTAGCCTTGATGGCAGGGTTCACTCTCGCAGGCATACCTTCAGTCAGGTGCTGAAAGGTCTCTTGAGGAATGGCAGCCCATTCTTCACGGAGTGCGGAAAATGAGGAGAGGTATCGATGTAGGTCGGTGAGGCTGGCACGAAGTCGGCGTTCCAAAACAGTTCAAAGGTGTTCTATAGGATTCAAGTTAGGACTCTGTGCAGGCTAGAGATGTTATTGTCGTGTAACCACTCCGCCACAGCCCATGCAATATGAACAGGTGCTCGATCGTGTTGCAGGATGCAATTGCCATCCCCGAATTACTCATCAACAGTGGGAAGCAAGAAGGTTCTTAAAATATCAATGTAGGTCTGCGCTGTGATCGTGCCACGCAAAAACAACAAAAGGTGCAAGCCCCTCCAGGAAAAACACAACCACACCATAACACCATCATCACCTCGGAATTTCACTGTTGGCACTACACACGCTGGCAGATGACGTTCACCGGGCATTCGCCATACCCACACCCTCCCATCGGATCACCACATTGTTTACCGTGATTTGTCACTCCACGCAACGTTTTGCCACTGTTCAATCGTGTAATGTTGACGCTTCTTACACCAAGCGAGGCGTCGTTTGGCATTTTCCTGTGTGATGTGTGGCTTATGAGCAGCCGCTCGACCATGGAATCCGAGGTTTCTCACCTCACGCCTAACTGTCATAGTACTTGTAGTGGATCCTGATGCAGTTTGGAATTCCTGTATGATGGTCTGAATAGATGTCTGCCTATTACTCTTTAGGAACCTCTTCAAATGTCGGCGGTCTCTGTCAGTCAACAGACGTGGTCGGCCTGTACGCTTTTGTGCTGTGCATGTCCCTTCACGTTTCCACTTCACTATCACATGAGAAACAGTGGACCTAGGAATGTTTAGGAGTGTGGAAATCTCGCGTACAGACTTCTGACACAAGTGACACCCAATCACCTGACCACGTTCTAAGTCCGTGAGTTCAACGGAGCGTCCCATTCTGCTGTTTCACGATGTCTAATGACTACTGAGGTCGCGGATAATGAGTACCAGGCAGTACGTGGCAGCACAATGCACCTAAGATGAAAAACGTATGTTTGTAGGGGTGTCCGGATACTTTTGATCACATACTGTATCTTCTTCGTGTTGTTTGATCCATCTCCGGTTCATAGTGCCATACCAGGCAGGATGGCTCAAACGGTAACGTTGTGGCGCGCATTCGTGAGGTACCGTATTCGATTCCCGGCGACCGAGCACTCTGACCTATGGGGTTTTCCCGTTAGTCAAGCGAGTGATGGAGTTGTTTTTTTCATTTCGCGAATTTGCTGTCTTTCTACTCGTATTTCGTTCCATTAATCATTTCATTCATCCCTCACCTCGCTTGGTCTGTTTCGGGGTTGGATGCGTCGGCGGTGTCTTTGGTTGCAGCGTGGCAGGGCAAAAGGATGCTCTTGTGAACCTTCTCCGTTTATTGGCCTTCAGCTGGTTGCCAAGGTATAAGTAGGGGCGTTGGAGCTTGTGTAGGGCGGGCTCCCCTGCTATCCTGTGGAAACTGCAGGGATTCTACTATTGCTGTGCCGTCACTTCTGGTTCCCGCCGCCCGGTGTCTCCTAACACCTGGGGCGCCCCTTTATGGTGCTCGTTACAATATCCTCATTCTTGGATCGATGCCAAATCCCCTACGCGTCACACTCCAATACATGTTGACATAATGGAAATTTGAGCTCCCTGCATTCTGTGCTGACCTAACCTACCTGCGTGTTTTGCCTGTTTTACTGCAAGTATGTGCATAAATTATATTAAATTCTCTAACTTTTAGTATATTTATTAGTGCCGCCATGATAGTTACATTTTAACATCTAAAACGAACATGAATTTTTTCTTTCTTCTTATTTGTTAATATCTACTTACGATTTAGCTTCATCACCAAGTATACGGAGCAACTTATAATTTTTTTGTCAACCAAACATGGATAATACTCAACTATACTCATATTAATAGTGGTGACCATGCTACCATGTTCAACAGATGTTAGTAATTACTTTCAGTTTTGTGTAAGTTCTATTTCTATTATTCACTATTATGGAAAAAATAGTATGTGTTAGGCTATTGGAGAATCTTGGAAGTAGAAAGTGTTCGACTTTGTCTCACATTTTCACTCCTCATTCTCTAATGATGTCATTATTTTTTTCAACCCAGCCAAATTAGAAGTCCGCTGGAATTCGTGTCATTACATCCTCTTGCATTGCGAAGAGAATTTGCTGCACAGGTAAACTAGATCAGGAGATAAAATGGGAAGGGGGGCAGCGTTAGCAGCAGAATGAGTAATAATTACCTCGTCTCCAAAGATACTAAATTCAGTACCTCAACAATCGTATGGTGGGTCATTCTCATTCGTTACTCTTCGTAAACAAGCATACAGCCCAATTTGCAAGGCCTGCATGAGCCTAGAAAAATTCCTAAATCCTTTTTTTCCCCTTTAACATCTCAGGTCATATCCACCTCTGTGTCGTGGTCATCCGGATCTGGTCGACCTTCTGGTGTTTCCTTCTACCGCGACCATCCCGTTGCGGTGTACTTGTGGTGCTCTGTCCTGATTACAGGGTTCGTCCGTTCTTTACCTTTAACTCACTAAAGCTTCTAGATTCTAGGGAGATTAAGAAATAATCTTGCTTAAACTAAAACTCCCACGTCCAGCCGGATATTGAACCTAGAACCTCTGAATATAAAGGCTCGCATCCTAATCACCAGACAACACAAGCAGTCAATACTGAAGTTATTTGCTTCAGTAAATAAAGTTTGCTTTGAATACCCTACCAAATGAACCAGAGTAAACATTACTGACAACAACAGTGAAATAACAGCACTTAGGTATCTTTTGTTTGCTACCTCAAATGAAACTGACATATTGACAAAATAGGCCTGAATAATTATTCTTCAAATACCACACCACCATTTTACCGGCACCTTTACAATAGAGTACTTATGCCCACCTCACCAGCGATCGGCGTGCAACACGATAGTGCACTGTCCCACATTCTGGGAGAGACAAAAGGCTTTTTGGTGACTTCAGGTGTGAAATTGTTGACTAATCTGCCCTTCAGTGCCGATTTCCTGTTTCCAACCATCAAGGGGAAAATCTATTGATTGTACCGCAGCTGCCCTGATACCGTAATCGAGGCCTTTGAAATGGCATGCAAAACAGGGACGGTAGAGCTCTGAGTGCTTCGTTTAGTGAACTAAGAGTTTTATTAGGGGAATACCTTGATGACAACAACACGACAATAGTATATTGCAATACAAGTGGGGTAAGTCCATCCCTGGAAAACGAGCACAATGAAATTACGAGACGAAATCACTAACAGGTTGAATGTTGTTTCCAGCAGCAAGGCCACCAGGATTAACTTTGGTGCCAAACTGACGATCGATTAGTATCCACACATGGTTGATGGACCTTATGCTTAACTGTTGCATGAATTGTATCGTAAGTTGGTATTAACAAATAAAAATCTGATGTGTTACACTCACATGACTTTCTCTACTCTTGTACAAAATATTTTTACAAACGCTTATTCTCCATATGCTTCATGTTAATCGAGATATCGAGATGTTGATCTCATTCCTAATTTTCTTGTAGATGCAAGGGGAATTGGTAGACTTTAAGCGATAGTCAAATATTATAACAGCTGGTTACTATATGAAGTATTCCATTCTCTTTGCGTTACCAGGACAAAACAAATGAATAACGAATTCCCATTTGAGAAAACGTGCAAGTATTGGAAAATGTAAGGGAATAACAAGCAATATCTCGAAAATGGTTCACTCAACAAAAAATGTATATGACATAAATTGTGTATTTTAACGCGAACTACATTTTTTTGTAGTAAAATTTTGTCTATCTCTTATGGTTTATGCAAAAGTCCTTCACAATGAAGAATACTTTTGGAGACATTCCCAGAAAATTCGAGATATACATTTCATTTGTCATGAAAATATCTCGCACACATGATATTTTAATCAAAATTGTTAGAGCCATGTTTGAGAAAATTAAAATTTTCAAAAAATGTTCCATGTAAAGGGTAATCTTGGGTGGGGGGATTTTCTTGAAAACCTTCGTGTCGCATCTCTGGAAGATACTGAACCTAAATACCAAGTTTGGTGTTTATCCGATTGTTCGTTTCTGAGTTATGCTTTTCACAGGACACAGACTGACACACACACGGACATGTTTCCAAAAATGCTTTTTTTGGATTCAGGGGGTCTCAAAACATGTATTTCCGGTGAATTTTAAAAATATTTAGAGAGGAGAAAACTTTGTGATTTATACTACTGTTAAAACTATATCCTGTGTATGAAGACTATAATAAATTGAGCTATTACTAAATTAGGAAGTATGTACATATGTTTGAATGTTAGGGGCAGATTTCTTAGTGGGAAGGAGAGAAGTTTTCGTCTTGCCACATCAATCTAATTACGGCGCGTTTTCTTGGAGTTATGTATCAAGTAGCACGACAAGAAACTACACTTTGACTCCAAGAACAAATTCCTGCTCCAGTATGGTATATATGTCATATGAAAGACATACAGGGTACACTATTTAAAACCCCAGGACTACCCAGGAAGCATCCGCTCTTGTAGAAATAAGCAGAATGAATGAAAAGGGGTGATGTGCCGTTTTTGTTGGATGTATTAATTGCTGTATTCTCGCGCCGCAACTGTGGAAGGAAACCAGTACAAAATTCCAGTAACTGTCGTCGTTAATCCTCTTAATTAACTAAACCTGTCTTTTGCATTCTGCTCCCTACTCTCGAGAAGAAGAATCAGGTGCCCGACCTCTTGTGCTTCAGAAACGTTTTTATTCCATTACATAAGCGGGAGAAAAGTAGTAGCATAAAGAACTTTGTTCTCGTGGAAAATAATATTAGATAACACAACCAGGGACATTTACATCTAATTGGGAAGTAATATTTCAAACAGAGGAAGATAAAGCGCTGGATTTGTTTCTTCGAGTTGTTACGATAATGAGCATTTCGAGGTGTGTAGGCGAAAAAATAATTTCATGCTGTTCAATGATCGTTATCTTCGGATTAAAGAGAAAATGTATATTTTACTCCTATATAGGTGTTAGTATCATTAAAACCGAAACCTATTTAAAGATATAAAAGTTTCCTAAAATACTTAAAATGATTGGTAACAATTAAGTTTCAATAGTCTCCCTAAAATGCCTACATCAGTCTAAACACTCGTTTTTTAAAATCGATATAATTCTGTTATATTCTTTATATTCTGTTAGGTCTCCTTATTTTCGTTTGTGTAGAGACGTTTCAAGACATCCTGCACAGTGAATCGAAAAAAAAGTTGTAAAATCTATGCTAATTCGACAGCAAGTAGCAGAAGTTACACATTTCAGTTATGATGAGATTATGTAATTTTGTGTAGTTGTGAACACATCAGAGCTGAAGCTGTGAAATTGTAAAAACATTGGTTCTTATTATACAGTGCCTTATTTCTGACTCCTGGCCGGCTGCTTCGCGCAGGACCGCATGCTGCTGCCGGCCGAGTTGAATATTCACAGACCCTGAACTCAAGCGCATAGATAACATGCATACAATAACTACATATCTTTATCACAGAAGGTGTTGGAAATGATGTCCTTGTAGTGCCACGCATCTCTCACACCTTTTAAGAAAATTCCCATTAACACGCATTAATTATTCTCCTGAAATTCCAATAATTTCTCTTCCGACGTCTTTCAGTTCTTTAAACGTTTGCAGGTTGTTCTGATACACTTTATTTTTTAAGTTCCCCCATAAATAAAAGTTGCATACGTAAGGTCTGGGGATCCCGGTGCCTATAGTCCTTTACTGATGACCCTATCCGCAATTAATTTCAACGAGAGAACAACTGTACGTGCTGTAGCACAGTCTTGTTGAAAATATGCCTGTGTGTATTCAATGTCACACATGAAGCATAAGGAGAATAAGTGTTTGTAAAAATAGTTTTACAACAGTAGAGAAAGTCGTGTGAGTGTAACACATCAGATTTTTCTATTTCCTTCCTATTAATCCTGATAAATATTAACAAGATATATACCTTTCTCTTTTCCTTAGCTGAAGTTTTACGTCTTTCTACCATCTACCTATAGCAGTTAATAGGAATTATTGTATTCCACCAAAAAGTTTGATTTCCATATTTTACCGAAATAACATGCGTTCGTTTTATAGCCGGGCCACAGATGGCGTATATGCGTAGCTCGCTAGTATAGTAGTGACCTCGGTATGTTACTCTAGGTGAATGACCCGCCCAAGGCTACGTTTATGCTATGCTTTCAGTTCGAGCTGTAAAGAGAAGGTTTGTTCTCTGTGCATCTCAAAAGTGAAAGTTTATTCAAGACATATTCTGTATTGTGTGTGAATTGCATTATTCTAATTTCTCCTACCGAAAAACTCAGCTTGAACCAAGAATTTTTATGTACAATACATAGCAAAAACCGAATCATGTAGACAGGTGTGTAGACATTTTCAGGAGGATTTTCCTGGTATTGCAATTCCAGTTACACCAACTGTTAGATATATGGTTAATACGTTTTAGACAATTGGATCATAAACGCTAAAACCTAAGAAGCAAAACAGGAAATATGTTCTAACAGAGGAAAAACATTGATGAAATTAGTGCACATTCAAACGCTCTCCATAGAGGTGTTATAGATGTTTGCACAGCAAGTGAGTGTTTCAAAAATATGTTTTCTTGAGCTGATAAATTTTTACTTTCTGTACTACATATAGTAGGTAGGGGAAGTATTGTATTCTACCCAAAAATTCGATACCGAGATTTCACCGGAAATACATGTTTTGAGACCTCCTGAATCCAAAGAAAGTATTTTCGAAAACATGTCCGTGTGTGTGTCTGTCTGTGAACAGCATAACTCAAAACGAACAGCGGATAAACATCAAACTTGGTATTTAGATTCAGTATCTTCCAGAGATACGACACAAAGATTATCAAGAAAATCCCCCTACTACTGATTACCCTTTACATGGAACATTTTTCGAAAATTTTAGCTTTCTCAAAAATGGCTCTAACGATTTTAATTAAAATATCATATGTTTAAGATATTTTCATGACAAATTAAATGTATATCTTGAATTCTCTGGGAATGTCTCCAAAAGTATTCTTCATTGCGAATGACTTGCATAACTGGTAAACCATAAGAGATAGACAAAATTTTACTAGACAAAAAATTTAGATCGCGTTAAAATACACAATTTGTGAAATATACATTTTTTTGTTGTTGAGTGAACCATTTTCGAGATATTGCTTGTTATTCCCTTAAATTTTCAATACCTATTTTGTCTTGTATATGCAAAGAGTATTAAGCTGTGGCAAAGAAAATGGTGCTGCACATAGCAACCAGCTATTAAGATACACATCTATGCTTAAAGGCTACTGTATTTCTATATTGCCCTTGCAAATACAAAACAAGAAGAACATAGTACGCCTTAAGATATAGTCAAATATTTTTAGAACTGGTCGCTATGTGTAAAATGTAATTCTCTTTGCATGTCAAAAGATCGTTTCTGCAAATATTTATCTCAATTAATATGAAATAGATGAGAATAAGAATTTGTAAAAATAGTTTGTACCGAGTAGAGAAAATGAGTGTAACACATCATTTTTTTTTTTTTTTTTTTTTTTTTTGCTCTCTTCAAATGCTGAGTGCTGAAGGAGATGCTTAAAAATTTGGGCAAAAAATCAAACAAAAAGATCTGATGTGATACGTTCATATGACCTTCTCTACTCTCTATCTTTATTAATGGTTATACAAACCATCCTTGCTAAAACTTATTTTTCTATCTAGTGCACTTTAATCCAAATAAACATTTGCAGAAGTAGCTACATTACGCATTTCGTTATAGATACAAAAAACATTTGACTGTCGCTTTTCCTAAGTACTGGACGCTATATGCTAGTCTTAAAATCCCATGTCGTCCTCCGTGGGTAGTGGTTACCATGCTAACCTCTAGTTCTCGAGGTCACGATTTCAAATCCGGAGGAGGGCGATAGATTTTTTCGGGCGTAAAAATCCTTAACATGGCTTCCTTCGGAAGGGAAGTAAAGCCGATGGTCCTCAAGCCTGATAAAGAGACCTCAGCAAAATTACCTGTTTTTCACGCCCAATATAGAATGGGACGCTAAGCACAACAGCAGTTATAGTGTGTCCATAAATTAAAAAAAAATTAAAATCGCATACCGTTTTCATGTAATCTCGAGTAACAACTGAATGTTGACAGGGCTTGGAGAATGACAATTAATAAACAATTCGAACCATTAATATCGGATATCTCCGAAATGGCTTATGCCACAAAAAAGTTATTTTGAAATAAATTGTGTGACTATTTTGTGTAGTACGGCTTCCTCTGTCACTTAATGTTTACCAGTTATACAAGATTATACAAAATTCCTTCCAGATGAAGAGGGCTTCACAGGCTATTTCCAGAAAATTTAAGCTATAAATTTTGTTTGTCATGTAGGCATTCATAATATATATATATAAGAATCGCTAGCCATTCTTTAGAAAATCTAAATATTCGAAAACTTTTCATGTAAAGCGTAGTTAGGGTGGGGGATTTTCTTGTAAATCCTCATGTCACTTCCTTGGAAGATACTGAACTTAAATACCAAGTTTGGTACTTATCCGCCTTTCGTGTTGGAGCTATGCCGTTCACACACACACACACAAATACACACATGGACCTTTTTTCTAAAAGTGCATTTTATATATTCAGAGGACTTCAAAACGTGTGTATTTTGTGAAATCTCGGTTTTTAACTTCTGGGTGGCATGCAATACCTTCTCTACCTACTAGGTGCAAAGAGCGCCAAAGAATATCTCACTGCATCTCGCGTCTACGTCACATTATTTATCGTTGTACGCAGCCTTGCGAAGCCATGGCCATTTCATTGATTGCTTTAGGTCTCGGTGCAAGGGTGCACCAGTCCTGCTAAATAGTTGCACCATTAACCACAACAAAGGTTACAAAATGGCGTAGAAACGAAATATATGTTTACTCTCTCGATGGTATTGGCTAAAAGAGAAAGAGGTCGGGTGAGTGCATTCAGTTTGTCATACAGACCTCTTATCGTGATTGGTAGCTTAGTGCAGGACACGCCTTTGTAAGGGTTAAAATCTAAGCGGACAACTTGATGAGCGCCCAGGTTAGCGAAATGTGGAATGTGTAGTGTGAGAAGGTTTTCAAATTAAAGCATGAATGGTAATCATTAAACACATAGCAATAATTTATTACAAAACATAAACAGAGCTGTATTCTCACAATGGTGTCAATGCTTGTTGCTGCATAAAAGCAAACATAACTAAATAATAAATAAGTAAATAAATAAATAAAGCAGCATGTTTTCCCTCTAATTCAAACTACAATTGGTTAATATACCTTTACTATCATATTGCTGATCGTAGGAATACAACAGATTTATAGACAAAAATATAACCCAATTTTACTGCCATAATATGCATGTCATATTCGGTAAAACATATACAAATTTATCTCTAGTTTCTAAACATCATCAGTCAATTATAACAAAAGAGCAATTTGCGTTTAGTAAACCAATATCATCATCTGCGGATGTTTTACGGGGAGTGCCCACTTTTGGACGAGTATGTAGACTGTATTCCCCACTTTCCTGGAACATTTTTATCCAGTAATTTACTATAAAAACACTTTTATGCACTGCCGTTGCAGTTGCTGTAACAGTGTGACCAGCCTCCCACATACCCACGATACGTCCACTAGTAAATTCGTTAGTATACGGCATGACTGGTTCTGAGACAATAAACATGTTCTGGTTTCAATAACACCAGAAAAAGCAAAGGCATCAACCTCCGCACTTTTCCCCCTTATTGCTGTGTTATCAAGCCACCACGCTCTGCGATAGGCAAGGTGAAGCACATGTCTCAAAAGATACCAGAAAACGATACAAAATCCGCCGAAGATTTTCTTTGGTGATGTTTGAACGTGATAGAGAAAGTAATAATAAATAAAAGAAACAAATAATAATAACAAACTTTCTGGGCTTCACATCTATCTTTGTTCCACCTGGGATTTGGGGAAGATATCTACAAAAAGCAAACAATAAAAAGCCTTCTTCTTTATCCAGATGAGCCATTGCTTAGTCGAGAGCTAGCAGCTACTGTTCATAACGTCTTTCTAGTCCTATTCGCCTTTGGGTCGTTCTAACAATTCATTAGAGTTTCTAAAGCTGAATTTAAACCCACAGTAAATATTACGTTATCTTCTAGGGCACCTCCCCAAGCATATCGTTCTGCTAATCCCGGACGGGATCTGAGACTGATGTTTTTAAACCTCTGTTAGTTGCGGGGTACATAAAACCAAATTATAAGGGTCTAGTAGACTACCTGATATAAATTTATTTTTGTTCATTTAGCCCCATATTCCGTTCAACACTCAATGCCTAAAGACTAAGAATGCACTTTTTGGCAACTTTTGTCCTTTAGTTTTCCATTAAATCAGAAATAGTATTGATTGTTTATATTTACACACATTTGCTCTTATATCTTTTGTTTTGTATCATAATCCAGCAAACTAATGGAATAGATATAAAAACACAACTATATAATTAGTATTTAAAATAGCGTATACTTTTACAAGAAAAATAATATGCATTTTGGGGCTGAAAATAATTGTGTTTGTGAAAGTGTCAAACGTTTGTAATTAGAGGCACCCATAAAAAAGAGAAACATAAGTCAGCGTTTCGTAAAAATAATGTGCATTTTTATTTGTCAACTATGTAGTACAAGCATTTTCAATACTTTATTTATAATTTTAGTTATTTAATTTGACATAATGCTGTAAGTGAGTTTCTCATTATCGTCAGAATTACCAGACAATGTAAAAGAAAATATGCAAAATAAATTAATAAACTATGGAGTACTCTCACACTTGAGTATCATAATTTGGAGATGTTGTTTGAAGTTGAGAGCCAAGTTGCAAATAATATCATTTTTTACTTCTCTTAATATATGAAAGGGAATTTTATTTTGAATTAAGTAGCTATTTAAAGCAGAAAGTCTTAAAGTTGAACCCTGTATTTTTAAGGCAATCGTAGCTTTAATAACTAATCAGTGTGCCGGATCATAGTGGCATAGAGGGTAATGAAAAAGTTGGTGAACTTCTAAGACAAGGAGCAGCTTCACAATTTATTGGACCAGAGACGGCTCTGAAACATCTCGGTGTTTAGTAAGAGAAGCTATTAAGACTTGGTCCAAAGTAGAACTCATAAAACCTGACTCAAAACTCCAGGAAACAAACATGTATTAGAGAACCATGTAAGAAAAGAGTTGAACGCTTACTTAAATGTAACAGACTTCAACTGAGAACAATTGAAGTCATCTGGAATAAGGGTGTGACCATCATATTCATGATTTTTCAGGGAAGAGAAAAATTGATTAATGGATTATAACTGCGATTTATTTCAAAATACGTAAGAACACAAATATTTTGAATTTATAAAACTAAAATCTTATTGGTTTCATTTAATATTTCAGAATTACTGTATGACATTTAATTGTAACAGTGGTATAATTACAATTTATTATTCTTAATCTTTCATATCTGGTAAAAAGAACCTTAAGAATTTCTTTAGAATTACCTTTAATATATTTCAGTAATAATAATGAATATTTCCCAGTTATGATGTAGCTAGAAGCCCTATTTTGCAGTGAAATAAAATAGCTGCAGCAGTAATATAAAATAGTTCACGGTGGTTACAACACATTTGCCACTTAGAATACGCAAAACATCCTATCCCAGTTTTAATTCCAATTCTGCAACTTAATTTGTGGACACAGAAGCTATTTATTTAAATATTTCAACGCAGGATAAATTCATATTTATCATTACATAAATACCCTTATTATTTTTCTGGCTACGTCGCTGTATCTGACATTCTGTTATAAAGGAAAATATTTAGGTTGTTACATTCTTATTCCACCTACCTCAGCACAAGGCTGTTTTCCTGCTTGTACAATGCCTTTTCTTGTTGTATATTTATTCTTATTCTGCTTTAGATGTTTCCTTTTTATATCTTTGTAATATTTACATTTATTTTACGTCTCCGGCCTTTATTTAACATCTTAAAGACGTCTGGTGACAATCACACTGTCAGCCATTGTGAATGAAGATCCTTTCTCCACAAAGCGTAATTTCTACAGTTGAGAACATTGATATTACATCCTATTTTCCACCAACATCTCACTTTTTACAAATACCTATTGTAGCGTATGTGTGTGCATTGTCGCATCGGACACATTATTGCTGTGTATAACGATATTGTTGAACTAATTATTTCGTTTGCGGATTTGAATTCTTGTCCGGCGCGGCATCCGTCCCTCCAATTCCTAGTTAAGGGGGTGAAGGCAGATTGAGGAAAGAACCTCTTTGATAGCGTGGATCTGTGAGTCAGTGTTGCCGTGTGTTTGCGTGGGGCATCTCCACCAGTGTTTGCCTGTAACGTTTTGCGTACAATGTAAGACACCTTATTAATTATAATAAACCAGAGTTAAATGTGGATTTTTATGTATTATTTATAAATATCCCACGTTCCCTTTAGGTTTGTGCAGCAAGTTCCTAGTATCTTTCGTGTACCTCTGAGTCTACGTCCCCCAATGTTTATACCGGGGTAACTAAATCTAATATTTTAGCTGCAAACCTTTTTGCCTCACCCCGGTGTATAACACTATGTTGGTTATACCCTTAATCCAGAGAGGTCTTCAATTATAACATTTCTCACAGGACATGCTCCTGTGAAAAAAACATTTTAACACATTGGGGATTGCAGAATGCGTAAGAAAGAAACTGAAACAGCCTAGCACATTGTATGTTGCTTTTGGGACAATGTTTTACAACCAGAAGAATTTGAAACCATATATATTATGAGACTATATTCTTTGATAAAGGGTGCAGGCATAATGAATCGGCTTTAAAACAACACAGGTCGCACAATAAGCCCAAGGCAGATGCGCGTCCGGAGCATGACGGAAATCGTATCGTATGAAACAAGACAGGAACTCCACGTAAAGAAACATGTTGCGACAAATCTCCTACGGGCTGCTCTTAATGCGGACGTAATCTATGTACGGTGCGGTGCGTGTAGCTTCATTAGGTGTGGTACTGTTACTGCTAATTGTTACAAATCCTGACGCTCCCGCCCGCTCTGACGGTAGGGTCATGGGGTAGTGATTATTGATCTGCCGTGGATCTATTGTGAGAGAAGCTGGGGGTATGGGGGAGGATTATCGCGCTGCTTGACACGGCGCCCACTCAAGACGCACCCTAAACAAACCAACCGCTCTTCATGAAAACAAAACACTAGCGTCCTCATAGCCACAACCTAATTAACAAGAGAACAAAACGCAACACGCCGGAGAGTTCGCAAAATATCGCACGCAGCTCGGACACTGTTTCAAAACGATGGTCACAGGCACCTTGTCATTTTTAACATTAGTGTTGGTTTATCTGGCTGTCTGTGTGTACGCTTGAAACAATACCAGCGGTCGTATATACTATTTGAAAATAATTAGAAGGAACTTTGTGGATACTATTCAAATTTTATTGAAATCAATATAAAATTAAGTATAGTTTTAGTAGAGTGGCTTCTACGAATTTTAAAAGAAACCAACAATTATGGAGCTGAAATTTTACACAAGATTTTAAAGAAAATTTGTCGAGTATTTATAAACTGGCTGAAATCTGCACAAAATTAAGATAATTTGTACGCAGAACCACCAAAATGTCTGATTTTTTGAGTTTTAGTATAAAACATCCATAAGTTTTGTCGCTGTTAGCGGGCTTCTTTATTAAAAAGTTACTCTATCCCTACAAATTTTACCTTTTTCTTAATATTTTGTTTATATAATTCTGGTAATGTTGAAACCAAAGAATGAACTATTGATAATATTAAAAATGGCATGTCTAAACTGCATTACTTTACTATGTAACAACTTTTTATTAACTCTACTGAAACTCTATAGTAAGTAGGGGAAGTATTGCATTCCACTCAAAAATTCTATACCGAGATTTCACCAGAAATATATTACGTTAGATATTAAATTAGGTATTATATTCACTAGAAATATATTGGCATTTATGTTCAGCTTCCAAGAATACGACAGGAGGATTTTCAAGAAAATGCCCCACCACAAACTGCGCTTTACATGCAAAAATTCGTAATTTTTTACTGTCTCAAAAATGTCTGTAATGAGTTTGATTAAAGTACAGTATATTTAAGATATTTTATCACAAATAAAATTTATATCAACAATTTTCCGGGAATAGCCTGTGAATTCTTCTTCATTCTAAAATATTTCGGTATAACTGTTAACCAGTAGGAGTTTCATAATCTTACTTCACAAAGAATGTACATCTCGTTAAAACGCACAATTTTTTTAGCATTAACCATTTCCGAGACATGGCTATTCTTAGCCTATTATCAGAAAATTCAAAATGTGCATTTCATTGGTATGAAGATATCACACGCACATGGTATTTTAATCAACACAATTAGAGCCATGTTTCAGAAAATCAAAAATAATGAAAGTTTTTCCATGTAAAGGGTAGTTTGATAGATTTATTGAATATCTTCATGTCGCATCCTTGGAAGAAGCTGAACTTAAACTTGAGTTATGCTGTTCAGACACAGATCCAGATGGACACATACATAACCTTTTCTAAGAATGTGTTTTGTATTATTCAGGGAATCTCAAAACGTGTATTTCCAGTGAATTCTCTGTATAGAATTTTCCTCCACTTACTAAGGGTAAATAGTAGAAAAAGTAACACCATCATCTCTGTCGACACCAGCCGTTGTGTAAAACAGCTTTTGCTTTCTTATAAACCTCTCCTTTGGGCTATTAAACTATAAAATTGGATTTGCTTTATAATTTTAACGTCTTCTTGAATGCTACAAAAATATAGTAATAAAATCGTTGTATGGTGTTAATTATTAATCCTACTGTTTGAGTTTATAACCTAGAAATCATCGTGTAACGTTGTTATATATTAACATTGCTAACTGAATTCATAACCTAGAAATCATCATGTAATATTGTTATTTATTAACTCTGCTAACTGAAATCATAACCTAGAAATCATCGTGTAATATTATTTATTAATTCTACTAACTCAATTCACAACCTATAAATCATCGTGTAATATTGTTCTTTATTAATTCCTATAACTGAAATCATAACCTAAAAATCACCGTGATATGTTGTTATTTATTAACTCTACTAACTGAATTTTTAACCTAGAAATCATCGTGTAATGTAGTTATATATTAAATTTGCTAACTGAATTCATAACCTAGAAATCATCGTGTAATGTTGTTATATATTAACTTTGCTAACTGAATTCATAACCAAGAAATCACCGTGATATGTTGTTATTTATTAACTCTACTAACTGGATTTTTAACCTAGAAATCATCGTGTAATGTTGCTATATATTAACTTTGCTAACTGAATTCATAACCTAGAAATCACCGTGATATGTTGTTATTTATTAAGTCTACTAACTGAATTCATAACCTAGAAATCGCCGTGATATGTTGTTATTTATTAACTCTACTAACTGAATTTGTAACCTAGAAATCATCGTGTAATGTTATTATATATTAACTTTGCTTACTGAATTCATAACCTAGAAATCACCGTGATATTTTGTTGCTTATTAACTGTACTAACTAAATTTATAACGTAAAAATCATCGTGTAATGTTGTTACTTATTATTAACTCTGCTAACTGAATTCATAACCTAGAAATCACCGTGATATTTTGTTACTTATTAACTCTACTAACTGAATTTATAACCTAGAAATCATCGTGTAATGTTGTTACTTATTAACTCTACTAACTGAATTTATAACCTAGAAATCATCGTGTAATGTTGTTACTTATTAACTCTACTAACTGAATTTATAACCTAGAAATCATCGTGTAATGTTGTTACTTATTAATTATACTAACTGAGTTTATAGCCTGGAAACCATTGTGTTATTTATTAACTCTACTGCCTGATTTTATAACCTGGAAACTATCATGTTGTTATTTATTAACTCTACTGCCTGAATTTATAACCTGCAACCCAATATAACTCAAAGTATTCGCTTGAGAGTTTCCAACTGTCATGTATACCAAAGTTTCATTAAACATTTAAGTAGTATGTATTTGAAATGAGCTGTATGTTTAACATGTCAGTGTTAGAAATCACGTAAAGCATTATGTTGATAAAGGTAAACGTTTTATTGAATTACAATTCTTATTGTTATTGCAGAAATAATTGAAAGGTTCTGGCATGGATATTGAAATCTTTTCTAAAATCGTTGTGCACATTAACAACATGGCTAAATTGTAAGAAATCTGATCTCTACCTTAAGAAAAATAATTATATGTTGATAACGTCTGTCTGAAGTTTATGTAAGTATAGTGGCAGTTGCTAATCTCCACCCTGCGAATATAATACGTATTGCAGTTTTTTTTTCGAGCCGATATTACATTTTACTTCATATCTTTTATTTCTACCGCTTTCAAACTAGTGAAATTTGTGCGTCAGAAGTGTAAGATAAACAAATACCAACCGAAATAGTATCAATAGTCCCGAGTTGGAATCTCGGCTAGGATAAGGCCTCTTCTTTAGTTTGCTGTTATCCTGTAAAGACGAGTGTTAGCTAAGTTTAAGTTCTAAAGATTCCGCATCATTTAAGCATTATTTCGCCCATTTTATTCATTCACCGTCCGATGTGGCATACGCAGTTAAAGGGCGTTAAGGTAAAAGCAATTAACAACTTGGTAAATAATGAAAATAAATGTCCAACGAAACAAATTTTGCATATAAACCAAATTACTGCATAATTCAGCAGTTCAAAAATACTGAAAAACAAACTCACGTTAGGTAAACGCGAACTCTGGTTTACCCCAGAGAATGTTTTTACGAATTCAATGGCCATAAATCGTGGAAAATATTTTGTTTTGTGAAAACAAAACAACAAAATAATTTATTAGTCTCACCTACTTATTATTCCAATAAAACGTAATCAGTTACAATTATGTTGTGTATATTCTTTGCTTAAGGTTTTCATTTTATTTGTAATTTGATATTATGATCCTCAGAGTTTATTTTAAAGACAAAGCGTTCGTTCACTTTTGCAGGTAGGATTATCCACAAAGCAGTTGATGTCTATACCTCCTCCAGGATTTACACAAAAATAAAAGCAATAATAGACAAAGCGAGGATCCTTGATATCCACAGAGAAATTTTGTTTTAAACAGAAGAGAGAGCAGGATTTGTGTATTGTTTGCTTTAAGTAGCTGAGAAGTGTATTTGGGTTACAAGAAGGATGATGGCGGCGGTCGGGAGTTGAGAAAGAGTATTAATTTTTAGAAGTGTACCTTCCATTATTGTCTTGTCGTTGGAAAGCAAGCAAGGAGCTGGAAAGGCAGAAGGAATTACAAAGGATATGGAATAAATGAGAACAAATGTTTAGGACAGACAGTTGGGGGAGATGGCAGTTACTTTGTAATCTAACACACAGAGACAACAAGAGGCGCTGCTAAAAATAATAATCATAATAACAACAATGCTCCCGTCAAGATAGGTTGCTTCATATTCTCCTTTGTGCAAGTAACTCGTGGAATTCAGACGTAAAGCGTGCATCCACTACATAGAGAAGGCTTTTGTTCTCCTACGATACAGTATTTTTTGTGTGTACTTAAAACTGTCGTATTCTCTCAGCTGATGTGTTCATATTAATACAGAGATCAGGGTGTAATTTTAGGAGCCCACTTCCTTCATGTTTCAAAATGAACTTCAGTAGAAAATCATTTCACGTAAAATTAAGTATTATTTATGGACGCTCTTTAACTGTTGTGGTCCTTAACTCCCATTCTATATTGGGCAGGAATAATTTCAAGTATTATGATATGCATATTAATATTTTACCCAGTTATTCAAAAGTTATTTGTTGCATGATCCCCTGTTTACGAATGTGAAAAGCTTATTTTGTTTTATTCTTGCATATTGTAGTTCTAATACACCATGGTTCTTTAATTCCCTCACTAGCTCTTCAGTATCCTACAGACAAATTATAGAGAGAAACATTAAATACATTATCTTCCAAGAGCAAAATTTATAAATGTAAGGAGTTGTACTAGAAGGAGCCAATTCTATAGCACTATACCCATGCCCGGTCATTAGTGTGAAACCAACTTCCCGCTCTGCTAAGCAGTTCCTCGTTGGTCTTGCCGTGCTTGTGCCTTTAGCGATTGTATGACAACAGCAAGTTAATTTCAACTTTGCTCCCCTATACTTTGGGGTTGGCACCTTCTGATTTATTTCATGCTTTCGGCTAAAACTTGAGAACTGTTACACTCAGAAGACAATTTCATTAACTCTTTTAACACTGGAGATTCACTGGTGTCAGAATTCAGGAGAATATTTTCAAGATGTCCTTGCATAATACTAGATTATGATACAAGGGGTCAAACCGCTTTTAGCACATGTGGCATATAATATTTTTAGACAGCGCTCGAGTTTTTAAAATATCAGTAATATTATATTAATTCCTGAAACTATCAGGGATAACTTTTAGAACGCGGTTTTTGAAACAAGAGAAATGACGTTAAAAAACGAGAAGTCAGATGTTTTGTTGATTCGTTAGCAGTCACTTTCATCGAAATTCTTTTCAACATGTTTTGCCTTACAGCAGCTGTATCATATTGCTTTTTGGATTTTTTGAGTAAGTACTTGTAATCTTATTCTGCTGCTTCTGTAATTTCACCTGCCTCTTCCATTTCAGTTTCTTCTGAATTCATAATTTCCGTCACTTAATGTTTACGTAAGCTACACTAGATAAAAGAATAACGTTTAGATCAAAGAAAGCAAAAGGCTGCCAATACGGCTCGTATAACACATAGATTAACTATACAACGAATTGCGATAAATTGAAGTATGACGATTTTTATATGAACAGATGCGAGTGCCATGGGAAATGAATCGTGCAAAAAGACATAATAAAAAGTAAAACCTAATCAAACCAAGTCCAGTTACTAAACATGGGCAAATACAAAGGGTAACTGCCATGTGATTGGATTTAAATCAAAGTTGGTCACAATGAAGTTAGAAGTTCTACTTTTAGGTCATACTGACTAAAAGCTATATAACCTGCATATCTTCAACAATTTTTCAGAAATAGCAGATATTATCCTGAGTTTAGTTGAATACCTAACGCTGAGATGAGGCCTTAGCAGCGTTGAAACGATCGTTCATCCTTTGACCATCATAATGTTAGTGAAGGCTTTTAACATTATTTCGACTCATAATTAAAATCAATTTGCCACTTCACAGTTAATACTGTCCCAACTGCAACTAAATTAGATATTATCCTGTTATAGAAAAACATTTGATTATTACATTCACTTGGCTTTCTTTACTTTTCTAAAAACCTTTCTTACAAAAACTAATTCTTCTATCTACTGCTTGTTAATAGGTATAAACTTTCACTACGTGTTTACATATTTCGTTATACGAAGAATACAGGAGGCTAAACCACAGCCTGATTTTTTAAAGCCTTATCGCTATGTGAATTCTTCGAAATTCCATGCTCTTTGCATGACCAGAAGAAAAAGAAAAAGAATAACGGCTTACCAATTGAGAAAGTCATAAGTATTTAAAACCCGAAGCTAATTACAAAACTTTTTTAGGTAAATTGAGTGATTTAATGGCGATCGAATCTTTTTGTTTTGTAAAATTGTGTCTATCAGTAACGGTATATCAATCATAATTCTGTAATAAAGAGGTCTACACAAGCTATTCACAGAAAATTCAAGATATACACTTTATTTTCCATGCAGATATACTTAAATTCATAGTAAACTGATATTTTGAATGTAATTTCCTTGGAAGATGCTGAAGTTAAATAAAAATTTTGGTATTTAACCGATTTTTCGTTTTTAAGTTTTGCTGTTCATAGAAGGAGAGTTTTTTCTAAAAACGCTTTTAACTTTCTCTACTATGTATACCGAATAGGTAAGAAGGTAATCCATTCCACCCAAAAATCGATACCAAGATTTCGCCGGAAATATGTTTTCAGACGCCTGAATCCAAGCAAATTCATTGTTAGAAGAAGCTTCGTGTGTATGAACAATACAACTTAAAAACAAAAATTCGAATAAACACCAAACCTGGTGTATAGGTTCAACACCTTCTATAAGTGGTACACCAAGACGGTCAAGAAATCCCCCAACTCAAACTGAACTTCGCATGGAAGATTTTTCGAAATTTTTCATTTTCTAAGAAATGACTAATGATTTTGATAAAAATACCGTATCTTAATGATATTTACATGACAAATAAAATGTATATCTTGAATTTTCTGGGAGTAGACTATGGTGTCCTTTTCAGTGGGAAGGAATTTTGTATAATCTTGTACAAGTAATAAACGTTAAGCAAGAGACAAAACGTAATACACAAAAAAAATGTAGATCTCTTTAAAGCACACAATTTATTTCAGATAACCTTTTGTGTCGTCAGTCATTTACTAGATATTCGTAATTAATGGTTTGAATTGTTCATTACTTTGTCATTTTTACTTTCCTACTACCATAGTAAGAAGGGGAAGTATTGAATTCGACCCAAAAAGTCGATACCAGGATTTCACGGAAATAAATGCTTTGAGGTTCCCTGAATGAAAATAAAGCATTTTTGTAAACATGCATAACTTAAAAACGAACAGTGGGATTAATAGCAAATTTGGTATTTGAGTTTGGTATCACGAAGATTTTCAAGAAAATCCCCCATTCCAGACTACCCTTTACATGGAACACTTTTCGAAAATTTTTATTTTCTCAAAAATTGCTTTAACGAATTTGATTAAAATATGAAATGTTTAAGATATTTTTATGGCAAATGAAATGTACATCTTGAATATTCTGGGAATGTGCCCAAAAGTCTTCTTCATTCTGAATGACTTTCGCATAATTGGTAAATCGTAAGAGAGAGACAAAGTTTTACTTCACAAAAAAAGAAAAACAAAAGTAAATATCATTAAAACGTTACTTTTTTATCCAGTGAAGCATTTCCGAGATATTCCTTGTTATTTGTTTGAATATTCCAATAGATATACTTTTTCTCAAATGGTAATTCCTTATTTGTTTTTTACTTTCTTTACTACAAATAGTAAGTAGGGGAAGTATTGTATTCCACCCAAAAATTGATACCAAGATTTCACCGCAAATGTATGTTTTGAGGCCCCCTGAATCCAAAAAAGCATTTTTGGAAACATGTCCGTGTGTGTGTCTGTGAACTGCATAACTAAGAAACGAACAGTCGGATAAACACCAAACTTGGTATTTAGGTTCAGTATTTTCCAGAGATGCGACACAAAGGTTCTCAAGAAAATCACCCACCACAGATTAACCTTTACATAGAACATTTTTCGAAAATTTTAATTTTCTCAAAAATAGCTCTAACGATTTTGATTAAAATATATATTTAAGATACCTTCGTGACAAATAAAATGTATATCTGAAATTTCCTGGGAATGTCTCCAAAAGTATTCTTCATTGTGAACGACTTTTGCATAGCTGGTAAACCATAAGAGATAGACAAAGCTTTACTACACAAAAAATGTTGAACGCGTTAAAATACACAATTTATGTCATATGCATTTTTTTTATTGAGTGAACCATTTTCGAGATATTTCTTGTTATTCCCTTAAATTTTCAAATACTTATACTTTTTCTCAGATGGGAATTCGTTATTCATTTTTTTATGTCCTGGACATGCAAAGAAAATGGAATGCGCCACATAGCAACCAGCTCTAAAAATATTTGACTATCTCTTAAAGCCTACCAATTCCCCTGGCACCTACAAGAAAATTAGCAATAAACATTTCTGCAAATGTTTATCTTGATTAACAAGGAGTAGATGGAGAATAAGCGTTTATAAAAATAGTTGGTACAAGACTAGAGAAAGTCATGTGAGTGCAACATGTCCTTTCAAAATTCACTTGTTTCTCGTGATTATACGAAAACAATATGTAATTTTGAGGTAGCGTATAACTTCCAGTTCTTAAACATCGGACTATCGCCGTTCAGTTTATATCTATAACGAAATCTGTAATGTAGCTATTTCTGCAAAGGTTTATTTGGATTAAAATGGAGCAGATAGCAAAATAAGCTATAGTTAGGATAGTTTGGTACCCTCTAATAAGCGATAGAGGGCAGAGAAACTAATGCGAATGTAACACATCAGACCTTTTTGATCAGGCAATCCAGAAAGTGTATTTCTGGTCAAATATTTGTATCGAATTTTTGTTTGAAATGCAATACTTGCTCTATTTGCTACTGAGGCAGTATTTTTTATCACTTAAATAATTTCAATTAAATTATATAATATGTAAATTCAATAATAGCCCGTCTTGAAGCAATATGTATGTAATAATTTGTAAAAAAATGTATGTAACAGCCATTGCATATGCATATATTATTGTAAACATGTTTAATAATGTTGTGTGAATACATTACATACTTCAGTAATGTAAAAACTGTGAGAATAATAAGTTTAAAGTTGCTAACAATGAGGTAACCTTGAGGCAATAATGAGTTTGAGATTTGAATGATACTATCATTATTAGAGCAACGATAATGTAAATTTTGTGACACTTTAAAAACAGCCAATCAACAGTTAGAAAAAGCTTTAATTAAATGCAGGTATTCAGTTGGACTAGAATTACCCAATCAGAGACTTGAAATACAGAACCTTACGGATAATGACGGTTGAAATATGTTCAGTTGCCTGCAGACCTTGGTAGTGACCTTATGGAAGATGGATTCTCTAAAGAAATATTATGTATTCGTGTGAATCGTAAAGTAAGTATACGCGTTAATAAAGTGCAAGTTTTAAATTAAAGAATCTCACAGCTCTTAATATCAGTGTAGTGCTATTTAATTTGTGCCAAGGATTAATAAAAAGAACTGAATTTAAAACTTAAAATCTGTGTAAGCCTACATTCTTGTCGCACCACGCCCTGATTAAGAGATACGTGACTCTAAAGTAAGACTGACGCAGCCGAGGCAAACAGAAACATAAATATATCTATAGAAGCTGTTTAATATCAAAGTTAAAATACATTTTTATTAAGCTTGGAGCGTAACAACAAAAATACAATTTCAAATCAGCTTTACATAGGCAGTAGCATTTTAGGTAACAAACAATCTTCTTAAAATTAACGCCCAAAGCGTGGTGCAAAAACAACAAAACACTGGTTTCTAAGTAAAAAAACTAAATATATAAACAACGTAAACACAAATACTTCTTCAAGTTGGATTCCCAAGCGTGAGGCTAATAACCTACGCAAATAAATTACGTAAACAAAACACCTTATTCACTACAGAGAATGTACATTACTGTAGTCAGCGTTGACGCATTGCATGAGAAAGATGCGACACTCATTCACATAGCAAAACATTGGACAGTGCTAACTAAGCAAGAGAAGAGCTTCTTTGTGTTGGAAACTTACCAACTTCATTAAGAATTTAGAATGTCACTGTGTGAACAAGAAGTTGTAGAATCTTCACCAACGAGCATCTCCCTGGCGCAACGGCCCGCTGGTGAAACTCTTACGATATAATTAGAAGCAATGCTATCAAAGAAATAAATCATGACTACAATGCTGTGTTTAAAGTAAGGAATATTTTGTGACCAAGCGGGATAGCTCAGATAGTACCGTCATTGAATCGCATTCTAGAGGTTCTGGGTTCAAATCCATTAGGCAGACCACTCTGACTGAGGGAAAACCACGAAAAAATCTGATGTATTACACTCACATGAATTTCTATACTCTTGTACAAACTATTTTTACAAACGCTTATTTTCCATATGCTTCATGTTAATCTTATTGTTAATTTTCTTGTAGATTCAAGGGGAATTGGTAGGTTTTAAGCCATAGTCAAATATTTTAAGAGCTGGTTCCTGTGAGGAGCATTCCGTTCTCTTTCATTACCAGGACAAAAAAATTAATAACGAATTCCCATTTAAGAAGAAGTATAAGTATTGGAAAATTTAAGGGAATAACAAGCAATATCTCGAAAATGGTTCACTCAATAAAAAAAACATATGACATAAATTGTATATTTTAGCGCGTTCATCATTTTTGTACAGTAACATTTTGACTATCTCTTATGGTTTACCAGCTAGGCAAAAGTCGTTCACAATGAAGAATACTTTTGGAGACATTCCCAGAAAATTCAAGATATATATTTTATTTGTCATGAAAGTATCTTAAATGTATGATATTTTAATTAAAATCGTTAGAGCTATTTTTGAGAAAATTAAAATTTTCGAAAATGTTCCATGTAAAGGGTAATCTGGGATGGGGGATTTTCCTGAAACCCTTCGTGTCTCATCTCTAGAAGATACTGGACCTAAATACCAAGTTTGGTGTTTATCCGACTGTTCGTTTTATGCTGCTCACAGACAGACACACACAGACAGACACACGGACATGTTTCCAAAAATACCTTTTTTTGATTCAGGCGGCCTCAAAACATGTATTTCCGGTGAAATCTCGGTATCGAATTTTTTAGTGGAATGCAGTACTTCCCCTACTTACTATACTTAGTAGAGAACGTAAAAATAAATCAAGAACAAAATGTGTACACTTGGTCAAGCTAAAACTGACCGATACCTTGAGCAGTTAAATTTCTTCAAAGTCCCTTCGAGTGAGCGCGCGGTTCACAACCGCCAATTTCTGTGCGCCGCTCTAGCTAACTCTTATAATACAAGGCTTAAGACAAACCTTGGGCTACTTCCACGCGTGCCTGGCATGGAGCAGTGGTTAAGTTACTAAACTTCTACGCAAGCAGCTCGAGTTCGATCCTATGCAGTAAATTGTTATTTTTTACAACTCGTTTAACTGCAGTATATTTAAATAATGTTCCTTGTGTTACTCAATTTTACTTACAAATATGAATGAATGACTTTATTCACAAATTTTCCATACATATATTGTTTTTTCATAATTACAGTATTACTATAAACGTATCACTACAATTACAGTTATATTTGTAGTTTAAAATTCTCGAATTTATGAAGTTGCATTACGTCCACTTACCCATTATATATAATACCAGGGTATCGATACAATAAGATTTTATATTATATCAATCATCCAAAATACTTAGAAATATATTTTATTCAGAAAGAAAACTTTCAGCTTTCCCAAAAGTAGGGACTGCCAAATAGACAAAGTTTAATACTTTTACAAATTATTATATAAAAACAAGAATAGCACAAGAAGACAGAACATAATTAATACTTAAATAAATTCCAATTATGAGTAAAAGACAACAGCGGAAAATTCTATTTTAGAGGGGAAATTACTAAAAGTGTGGCTCTTGTGCTGTTAGTCATACCCCACAAACTGAAATTAATTTGATTATAGATGGTTTTGGAGAGTTTTGATTCAACCTTTAAGTGCAAAAACTGCAATACTGTACTTGAGACTGAACTTTTTGCAAAACTCAGCAATGACCCTAGTTATGGTTCATCTTGCCCCAACCATCAGTCCAATAACTTCAATGGATGATAAATTGTACTTCTTAGGGTGGTAAGGGCTGGTAGGCATACATAATTGTGAAACTTGTTGTTATAACATTAATTTGACTGAGTATATATCCTCCTCCCAGTTCATAAGTTAATCTAATGGTTTCTTCAACCGGTATGACGGACTAATACATAAACGCCACTTACATAACAAATGAACAAGCCTCTCACATGTTTACTTATCTATTTAAAATGAAATGGGGAAATTATGTTGAGTTAACTTCACGGAGATTTTAGCTTGGAACCTCAAGAATAGTAAGCTCTCTACCACTGAGTTAAGGATTTTGCAGTAAGTGTGACATTGGAACGAGCTTTAGTCATTCTCGACTTGAGAATCATAAATTAATATAGCGTGTTTTGGTTACATATATTTAGTGGTGAAACACTCTGAAACATTTGTCTGTTTAAGATATCGTATATCAATTACACTACGTGATCAAAAGTATCCGGACACCTGGCTGACAATGACCTACAAGTTCGTGGCACCCTCCATCGGTAATGCTGGAAGTCAATATGGTGTAGGCCCACCCTTAGTCTTGATGACAGCGTTCACTCTCGCAGGCATACTTTCAATCAGGTTCTGGAAGGGTTCTTGGGGAATGGCAGCGCATTCTTCACGGAGTGCGGAACTGAGAAGAGGTATCGATGTAGGTCGGTGAGGCCTGGCACGAAGTCGGCGTTCCAAAACATCCCAAAGGTGTTCTATAGGATTCAAGTCAGGACTCTGTGCAGGCCAGTCTATTACTGGATGTTATTGCCGTGTAACCACCCCGCCACTGGTGCTCGATCGCGTTGAAAGATGCAATCGCCATCCCCGAATTGTTCTTTAACAGTGGGAAGCAAGAAGGTCCTAAAATATCAATGTAGGTCTGCGCTGTCGTGCCACGAAAAACAACAAGGGGTGCAAGCCCTCTCCAGGAAAAACACTAGCACACCATAACACCACCACCTCCGAATTTCACTGTTGGCACTACACACGCTGGCAGATGACGTTCACCGGGCATTCGCCATACCCACACTCTGCCATCGGATCGCCACATTGTGTACCGTGATTCGTCACTCCACACAACGTTTTGCCATTGTTCAATCGTGTAATGTTGACGCTCCTTACACCAAGCGAGGCGTCGTTTGGCATTTTCCTGCGTGATGTGTGGCTTATGAGCAGCCGCTTGACCATGAAATTCAAGGTTTCTTACCTCACGCCTATCATAGTATTTGGAGTGGATCCTGATGAATTCCTGTGTGATGGTCTGAATAGATGTGTGCCTATTACTCTTTACGACCCTCTTCAAATGTCGGTGGTCTCTGTCAGTCAACACACGAGTTTGTCCTGTACGCTTTTGTGCTGTACATGTCCCTCCACGTTTCCTCTTCATTATCACATCAGAAACAGTGGACCTAAGGATGTTTAGGAGTGTGGAAATCCCGCGTACAGACTTCTGACACAAGTGACACCCAATCACCTGATCGTGTTCGAAGTCCGTGAGTTCCATGGAGCGTCCCATTCTGCTGTTTCACGATGTCTAATGACTACTGAGGTCGCGGATAATGAGTACCAGGCATTACGTAGCAGCACAATGCACCTAATATGAAAAACGTATGTTTGTGAGGGTGTCCGGATACGTTTGATCACATTGTGTATATTCTCGGAAGACATTTGAGATTATACTTGGGTTCCCCATTATAACTGCTACAAGAACATACGCAGTCTTGTCGGCAAAGCCTGGCTGGCACGAGCGCTCACGGAAGTACCCGATCCAACCAGTTTTAAATTGAGCGGCTCTGCATACATACATTATAAACTAAAGTACATACCCACCCCAAAGGCAAATGATAAGGAATCAAATGGCGTTGTTATGGAAGGCTTCAGAATATTTTAGGTTATGGGGAATTATAACGGGGTCGATTATGAATGTCCTCGTTTCATTACGTCATTGTAGCTAAGAAATGTTTGTTGTATACGTGGCATAAAGGAACAGTTCTGCACTATTTTGACCATCATAACAGCCTGCTAGCGCTAAGTATAACTTGTCCAACTTCTTGTGTATTTCTAAGGATTTAGGGATATCAAGGTGATTGAAATGTAACTTGTAAAAGAATTTTCTTGTCATTATAAATGGATAGAAACAGAATGTGGCGGTTTCACTCGCATTATCATAATTATTAGATGATGAGGTATTTCTCCATCCGTTTGTCTGTCCTTCGGTTTCTCTCTCTCCCTCCCTCTCACTCTGTCTTTTTATTCATTTTCCAAAATTGACAATAAAGAGGTATGCATTAAAGTGAGAAAGAAGAAATAATGTCATCTGTGAATTTGATATCTTATAAGGGATTATAAAGAAACTAGCTGCTTAGTAGGTTACTGTTAAAAATGTTTGTTTTAATTTCGAATTTAATAATTTTTGAAGATGTTTGACCAAGCGCAATGGCTCAGGCGGTTTCGTCTGCGGCGCGCATTCGGGAGGTCCCGGGTTCGATCCCGGCGACCGCTCACTCTGGCATATGGATTTTTCGTGGTTTCCCCGGTCGCCAGGTGAATGCTGGAGTGGTTCCTCTTCTACCTCGACTCTTCTTCCTCTCATTTCGTGTACCCATAATCTTCCTTATCATCTGTCTCAAGTTTGTAGGACCAGGAGACGGTTAGCTCTCTCCTCAGTGTGGGGCTCCACTCCGGGGAATTCTGGAGGTTGGTGGCTTGTGGGCAGAGACCGCAGGCATCGGATGCGCTTATCTGGAAACGTTAGGGACCCTCCATGCTTGCACCCGTCGGCATCCGAATATGACTATTTTGGGGTCTCTCCCCTTATCCCTCCCTTTCAGGGATCATGTTGGAAGCACAATCGGCAGACTCACCTGCGTGAGGTGCTCTGCTCCTATTCCGGGGGCCCCTCGTGATGCGTACCTTTAAAGGTGTTTGGTGCCCACGTTTATTTTCGCTTAATTATCTCTAAGCATTTTAATCTCGCCCAACTATAAGTAGGGATTTAGTGCTGTAGGTATACGAAATTTCCTATCTTCATTTATAAATTTCATAGAATAATTAATTACGGCCTTTTTTGTGCAAACTAATATATGTGTTTTAGAACAAAAACCTTTAAATTCACATATTTACATAAATAAATTCATTTTATCCCTTCATTGTACTTTTTTCAAAGCTTTTATTTAATGTTTAAGCGTGTTTCTTCTTCTGGTATTTTCCCCTAAAAGCTCGTAGTGCTTCTTTATATTATTCTTTGAACTATGATCACTGTTGATGGTGCTAAGACTAAGTAAACATTTGAATACCTTTACAACCGTGGAGTAATCATCAACCAACCAATGGAATGAATAATTCTGGCAGTAATTAGCGACACAATCAACGTATCTGAAATTCGAACACTGGTCCGCTCAGCGAGTAATTAAACGTTCAGCCACGTAACTAGTGACGACCCCACTAACAGAATTGTAATGGGTTCAATTTACCTAGGTAGATTATATTAACATAATGTAAGTTCTGAACACACACTTTTTGGGTAAATGTGATAGTTTCCTATTCCTAGACCGCTTGGAATTATAATAGAGCGCGATAAACTTTAATTGAATTTTAGGGCATGTCTCCATTTAGATTCTTTAAAATTTATGCAATTTTGCGTTTCAGAGTAGTTTCGCGGGATGGCGTAGATCTGCAAGAATCTGATGTAGAGAAAACGACAAGGTATTAGTCTTTGAGAGGTTTCAGTTCTGTATTAATAAGAGCCTTATAAAGGTTTCACAGAACCCAAAACTAAAATAAAATAGACGAAATTTTAAACTGTTGACTATACATTTGTTTATAAAGTGCGTGTTTTATATCCTTGTAGTGTACATTTTTAAATTATATGAAAAGTTTAATATTTTAACTTTCTCTACCATTTACTTACAGCAGAGAAGTACCGTACTGCAACCAAATCTTTGATGTCGATATTTTACGGAATATATACGTTTTGAGGACCCTATGAATCCCAAAAAACTGTATGTGCGTGTGTATGTTAACAGCAAAACTCTAAAACCAGATCCGAAAAATGCGATATCTATTCAGTATTTCCAAAAATGCTACACGAATACGTATTTATAAGAAAAATCGCCACACAAAACATGGAAAATGTTTCGATATTTTTTTATTTTCTCGAGAAAGGTTCTAACGGTTTTGACTAAAATACCATATGTTCAAGATATATGCATGGCAAATGAAATGTATACCTTTAATTTTCTTGGAATAGGCTGTGAAGTTCTCTTCATTCGGGAGACACTTTGTATAATTTTCTACAAATGGTAAACGTTAATAAATAGACAAAAGCTTAATGCACAGAAAACGTGGAACATTTTCAAACGCATAATTTATTTCCAATAATGTTTTCTGTGGCATCGGCCATTTTGAGACATACTTATATTTGGTTTCAATATTTAATACTTTTGTCATTTTACTAAGTGCTGTAGCTATTCAGTTGTTTCTTGCGAAATAGTTTGGAATTCCTAGTCCAACTTAATAGCGACGTGCTTATAAACATCTGAATATCCATTATCCTTTCCCTCTATTTACAACCGAATATGTTTCTGCAAAGGTTTATCTGATTATTATGAAATAGGAAAATAAGAATAGCATGAAGAGCTTGTGAATGCTGTATACAAAAAAGTCTATGTGTTACATGCAGCGACTTTCTCCATCCTCCAGCGGGTACACAAACTATTTTTCTAAAGCTTATTTTGTATATATAAGAACAGCGATAGTCAAATGTTTAAGAACTGAACGCTATATGCTGGTCTTAAAATTCTGTACTGTTTCCATGCAATCGCGAGAAGCGATTGAATGTTAAAAGGTCTTGAATAACCAAGTACTGAACAATTTGAACCATTTATCTCGGAAACGGCTATGCCACAAAAAAACTTATTTGAAAGAAACCGTGTTTTAAGGAGATCAACATTTCTTGTGTAGTACGTTTTTGTCTATCGCTTAACGTTACCAGTTATACAAGATTATACAAAATTCCTTCTGCATGAAGAGGACTATAAGACATTCAAGACATAGTTTTATTCTATGTAAATATCTTTTGTATATGTTATTTTAATCAAAATCGCTAGAGTCATATTTTATAAAACAAAGAATTTCGAAATATGTTCCATGTAAAAGGCAATTTTTGTTGGGGGATCTTCTTGAAAATCTTCGTGCCGCATCTTTACAAGATAATGAACCCAAATACCAAGTTTGCTTTCCCTACTCACTATATGTAGTGGGGAATAGTTATTTACATGACTGACTACTAAACTTAATTTGTAATGTGTTGTCTATAATATGTTATCCACGTTCACAGTATTTAGTATTGTTGTATATTTAGTATATTTAATGAAATTTATTTAATGTGGAAACGATAGGTTTAGAAAAAGAGTAATGTGGGCTTTCGAAAAAAGACACGATAAATCAACAAACTTTGTTGTTTATTCTGCAATTTTGGATGCTAGTTTCATAAGTGAATTTAAAGTAAAAATACGCGAAGAAGGTAATTTTCACGGTTCATCAGGAAACATTTTAAAAGCAGTCCAAAATGCAACTATTAACATACTTCCAGAAAAGTCTGGGAACGTTTATTTATGTATTTATACGAAATTCAAAGACTGGTGTGTGGGTAATGATGCAGACGTAAATGAAGATTCTTTGTTGGCGTATTTTTACTTTTTCTACTACGTATAGTAAGTAGGGGAAGTATTGCATTCCACCCAAAAATTCGATACCGAGATTTCACCAGAAATACACGTTTTGAGACCTCCAGAATCCAAAAAAAGCATTTTTGGAAACATGTCCGTGTGTGTGTCTGTGTGTGTGTCTGTGTGTGTGTGTGTGTGTGTGTGTGTGTGTCTGTGAACAGCATAACTCAAAACCGAACAATCGGATAAGCACCAAACTTGGTATTTAGGTTCAGTATCTTCCAGAGATGCGACACGAAGGTTTTCAAGAAAATCCCCCCACCCCAGACTACCCTTTACATGGAAGATTTTTCGAAAATTTTAATTTTCTCAAAAATGGCTCTAACGATTTTGATGAAAATATCATATGTTTAGGGTAATGTCATGAGAAATGAAATGTATATCTCGAATTTTCTGGGAATGTCTCCAAAAGTATTCTTCATTGTGAACGACTTTTGCATAACTGGTAAACCATAAGAGATAGACAAACTTTTACAACAGAAAAAATGTAGATCGCGTTAAAATACACAATTTATGTAATATACATTTTTTTTGTTGAGTGAACCATTTTCGAGATATTGCTTGTTATTTCCTTAAATTTTTCAATAATTTTCTCAAATGGGAATTCGTTATTCATTCTTTTTGTCTTGGATATGCAAAGAGTATTAATCTGTGGCAAAGGGAATGGTGCTGCACCTAGCAACCAGCTAATAAGAGATATGTATGTGCTTAAAGGCTACTGTATTTGTATATTGCCCTTGTAAATATATATTCCTCTTACATCTACAAAAAATTAGCAATAAGATAGAGTCTCCAAATGTTTATTTCGATTAACATGAAGCATATGGAGAATAAGCGTTTGTATAAATAGTTTGTACAAGAATAGAGAAAGTCATGTGAGTGTAACACATCAGATTTTTTCAGTAGTAGTCTAATCAAGGTTGTTTTTTTTTCTACCACAGGGTTACTCAGTTTGGGAACTAATATAGGTTGATGAATAATAAATATATCCTGAGTGGCTTACATGCTGGTTGGTTTGACCTGACAGAGGTAAATATCCGAAGTGCACAGTACGGATTTTGTTGTGAATGGTGTCCCGGCCCTTGAGAGAATTCTCTGCTACCCGTATGTGGAAATTTCACATTGGAACATTCCCGGCTGGTTCAACACGCTTTACGGAAGTTGGGACGGAGGATTTCCAACAAATACCCACATCCAAACAGTTAGTTACGGTTCACCTTCACCGCCATGCTGCAGTATTCCCATATAATTAACAACGCCAGCATACTCCCTGCGGATACAACTTTAATTTTCTACTTGGGCTCCATAGATACGGTTCTCTGTTGCGCTGCACCTGTGGATCTTGTTTCCGAATTACTAGCGCGATGCATGATGGACATCTCCTCAAATTAATTTAACGCACTACTACGTGTTCTTACAACTGTGAAAAATATTATTTATAGCACGGAATATTTTGTGAGCTTTATAGATTAAGTATTTTTCAAAACGATAACTTTCGAGCTTGCTGCCCGACGATGCACGAGTAGCTTTTTAAACTCGACTGACGAATTAATTCCATATACTTTCCCCCTTTCTTTATGAAAGCACTGTGCTGTGGTCTAGAAGACTGTGGTTAATCCACTTGTAATTTCGTACCGACCCGGCTATTCCTAATAACTGATGAAGAATCTTCAGATTTTCACGCGGTGTAATAGTTCCCGAGATCGCGGATTCAAATCCGGCGGAGGGCGATGGATATTTTTCGGGTGTAAAAATCCTTAACATGGATTCCTTCGGAATGGAAGTAAAGCCGGTGGTCCCGTGTCGTAGATTTATGGCACGTAAAAGAACTTCAAGCCTGATAAAGAGCAAAATTACTGGTCTTTCACGTCCAATATAGAATGGGACGCTAAGAACCATAGTATTTAAGGAGTGTCCATAAATAAAGCTCATTTTAATTCAATTTTAATTTGATTTTCACGCAAAATGGTGTGAAACATCGCCGGAACGTTTGACTTGCTTAAATTCACCCCAATAGCCTTCTAAGTTCTGGAAATCCCATAAGTACCCTTTGACTATGGAACAATTATCGGTCGGAATAGTAACTTTTTAGATAATAACACTATGTGAAATGATAAACCTCTGTACCTTCTCTTTGGTTTCATAGTTGTTTAATAACATAAAAGTTACAGTTTTAACATCATGTAGAAACCCTTATCCTAATTATACTAAAACATAAAGGTGAACCTGGTGCATATGTAGATTCTGCACTCCCAGGCCACCAAGTTAACATGTGAGAAAAACAACCTTCTCAGTTGTTAATTAAAAAATATCCATTCACTGATTTTAATGCTAACAAATTTCTCTCTTTGTAAAATTATTTGGTCATGTCCTTCTAATGAAATTACAAGGGAAAGAAAGCAACAATTTGTATCTATTATAAATACTTTGGCATTGGTATCACATGTGGGGCAGAATTTCTAACACTTAAATGATATCAGTCTAATTATATATAATCAAAAAATAATAACAGCCCGCCTTAGAGCAATATATGTACAATATAATCTATAAAGTGTACATCACAGTCATTGTATTATGTTCATATAATTATGTGCATGTATAATAACGTTATGTGAATGTATTACGTAGTTTAAAAATGTAGGAGCTGTGAGAATAGAAGCAAGCTGCCTTCTGTAGCAAACAGAATTACAAAGGCACTGAATCACTCGTCGCCTTCTGGGAACATTTGTCATGAAATGTGGGAACATTTGCATTTAGAGCCGGAACTCTTCCAGCACCTAAGTAATTCATTACCTAGGTGGCTATTCGACAAGAATGGAGATTGGACAGATTATTAAAATAAAGTGTAATAAATGTGTCCTCTTTGAGAGTAAAAAATATAATGTATTTTAGTTTTACTACATGTTGCCATTAAAAGCATTTTTTCGTGGAAATAATGTGCCAAAGAGGGTTTTATTTACTTACATACTTAAACTGGTTATTATAAGTGATAACGAGTAAAGCTATTGCTTAAAGTTATACATTCACATGTGAATAATCTAGAATTGTGCACGTAAAACAGGACGCCACTGCATGCGCGAAAAGCTAAACAGATACACACTTCCTTGATATAGATACATACTCCACCTGTGAAGGATGCCAATTGTAGCAAACTCGCATCAAGAGCTTGAGCTTGGTTTGCGGCAACAATTTTTCAACTTCTATCATTTGTTAAACGCCTTAACACAGAGGTATGGGGATGTTAACTTAACATCGACTTTAACGCATTGTAAAAGCTAACATTGTTTGATGAAACAGAATTTGTGTTAACTTCAGTGTTAAATCAGTTTAACACCATGTTAAAATTTAGCATCTTTTGGTGAAACCGGCCCATAATATGCCCATTTGGTTACACACCAAAACTACAGTTCTGGTTTTAAACGATGCCACAATTCTAATTCGGTATTATTTAAGTATGAAAATCTTGGGACGAAAAATCCCTATTGCAATGTATGGGAATGGATGATTAGCTTTCATAGAAATACTAAATTGTTAACTAACCCATTTATTTCACACATTTCTGTTTCACTGCAAAGCAATAGAGATCCCTAACGTTGAAATCAGTGATATGGCTTACAGCTACAAATATGCTGTTGAAACTGTGCTCCGAAACAGCTGAAATGCTGCCATATTGGTGCCATTCCCGTTGTATTGGAGTTGTCGACTTCCTCATTATTGCAGCTTCAGGAAGACGACGGCATGGGAAGTGATCAATCAACTCAGGCGATTTTCCATATCGTGGCACATAGTTAAACCACCGGGGGCTAATTCCCAAGCGGTGGTGCTGATGATTATGGCGCCCATGTAGTTGGTAATTAGTTTATCGGCTTCGTGTTAGCGACGATACACAAATTGCTCAGAGCAAAGAAAGACATTAGAACGAAATAACGCATTTCTTCGTTTTCACGCATAAATACTCAGAGAATCACAGGATGTTCGCTTTATAAAAGAGTTTACTTTGGATAAGCTTTGTACAGTATGGCATAAAGCCTGCAAGATCTACAATTTAAATGATATTTATTATGCAATGAACACTTAACGTGCCGTTCAAATCTTTCTTAATATTGGGAAATAGCTTTATACGTATCTCTTCTCACAATGAACGCATTAACAATGGATGGATTGGATTGGACTGGCTGTCGTCCTCTGTGATGTAGTGGGTACATTGTTAGCCTCCAGTTCCCGAGGTTGCGGGTTCAAACCTTTGGAAGAAAGTAAAGCTGGTGATCCCGTGTCGTAGATTTACGGCACGTAATAGAATCTCAAGCCTAATAAACAGGTCTCTTAGCAAAATTGGATCTTTCACGCCCCTATATAGAATGGGACCTAAGAACCATAGGAGTTAAAGAGCGTCCAGAAATAAAACTTGTTTTTTTTTAATTTTTGACTCGGCACTTATCCACATACGGCATATTGTACCTAAGCCCCACAAAGGGGTCTAACCGTTAGGAAGGATCAGACGAAAGGAGACACCGAGCGGCCGGATCCAGTAGGGACGGCATAGGAATTGCAGGGCACCTAAAATTTCCAGATAGAAAATCCCCGGCGGACGGACAGGTAGACCGGGGACCAACCCCGCAGAGGAGGTCCAACGCCCCTCAAGGGGGTTCGGATACCCCCAGCAGCCAGCCGAAAGCCGAGGGAGGAGAGAATCACAAAAAACATTCGCTTACCCTATCACACTGCACCGAAACACCTTCGTAGACACTTCCAACCCTAAAAGAGACCAACGAATGGGATATGAAGTGAAATGAGAATGGAGAGGAAATGTGGGGAGAGAAAATTCGGGGGATGTGAAAATCCTTCCCTGCATGCGCCTGGCGACCCGGGAAAACCCTCAAAAGAACCCATGGGTCAGGAAGGTCGGCCACGGGAATCGAACCCACGACCTCACGAATGCGGGCCACAGACGAAACCGCCTGATTTATCCCGCCGGTAATAGCAAGAGAAAGCAACAGCTTGCTAAAGAGAATTTTTATTTTTATTATCATATACATGTATTTATTCTGTTAAAAGTAATTTATTTTATTCTACGTATTCAACAAAAGGGCACAATAAAATACATAAAACTACATGCTGCAATACGTCTACTGTGTAAAAACTAAAAGGTGAAAACAGTAAAGAAATAAGAAAACGCAAACATTTTGCTTGAGGTAAATATAATAACAAAACCATACTGCCTGCCTCTGTGATCTGGTGATTAGACTTCCAGATCTAGAGATCCTAGGTTCGACTCCTAGCTAGAGGGTGGAGCTTTTCAGGATTATTTTCCATTCTCCTCAGAATCTGGAAGTATGTATGGCAATTCGAATATACACTATGTGATCAAAAGTATCCGGACACCCCACAAACTTACGTTTTTCATCTTAGGTGCATTGTGCTGCCACCTGCTGCCTGCTACTCATTATCCGCGACCTCAGTACTCATTAGACATCGTGAAACAGCAGAATGGGACGCTACGTGGAACTCAAAGACTTCGAACGTGGTCAGGTGATTCGGTGTTACTTGTGTCAGAAGTCTACGCGAGATTTCCACACTCCTAAACATCCCTAGGTCCACTGTTTCTCATGTGATAGTGAAGTGGAAACGTGAAGGGACATGTACAGCACAAAAGCGTACAGACCGACCTCGTCTGTTGACTGACAGAGACCGCCGACATTTGAAGAGGGTCGTAAAGAGTAATGGGCAGACATCTATCCAGACCATCACACAGGAATTCAAAATCAGGATCCACCCCAAGTACTATGACAGGCGTGAGGTGAGAAACCTTGGATCCATGGTCGAGCGGCTGCTCATAAGCCACACCTCTCGCAGGAAAATGCCAAACGACGTCTCGCTTGGTGTAAGGAGCGTCAACATTAAACGAGTGAACAGTGGCAAAACTTTGTGTGGAGTGACGAATCACGGTACACAATGTAGCGATCCGATGGGAGGGTGTGGGTATGGCGAATGCCCGGTGAACGTCATCTGCCAGCGTGTGTAGTGCCAACAGCGAAATTCGGAGGTGGTGGTGTTATGGTGTGGCCGCGTTTTTCCTGGAGGGGGATTGCACCACTTGTTGTTTTAGCGAGGCGCGACTCAGCGCAGACCTATTTTGATATTTTAAGCACCTTCTTGCTTCCCACTGTTAAAGAACAATTCGGGGATGGCGATTGCATCTTTCAACCCGATCGAGAACCTGTTCATACTGCACGGGCTGTGGCGGAGTGGTTACACGACAATAACATTCCTGTAATGGACTGGCTGCACAGAGTCCTGACTTGAATCCTATAGAACACCTTTGGGGTGTTTTGGAACGCCGATTTCGTGCCAGGCCTCACCGACCTACATCTATACCTCTCCTCAGTTCCGCACTCCTTGAAGAATGGGCTGACATTCCCCAAGAAACCTTCCAACACCTGATTGAAAGTATGCATGCGAGAGTGAACACTGTCATCAAGGCTATGGGTGGGCGAACACCATATTGACTTCCAGTATCACCGATGGAGGGCGCCACGAACTTGTACGTGATTTTCAGCCAGGTGTCCGGATACTTTTGATCACGTAGTGTATGTTTGAATTTAATGTAACAGTCAAAAGTAATACCATCAGACGACTGAAAGAATTAATGCCATAGCCGGGATTTGAACTACGGATCTTCCGGTCTCCGTTCGGTTGCTCTAACCATGAACCACCACGACAACATGCCTATACGACATTAAATTCCACAAATGATTCGCATTTATCCCGGTAAACCACAAGGAGAACACCAATTGTATAGCTTCATAGCCTGGGACTTAAAGTACTTAAAGCATTGTAAGTCGCATTGGGGTATGTCATTTCAATACAGAAAATATGAGCCCAAAGGAGAGTACAGAGGAAATTATTTTCACATATCGGATGAAGAAAAAATATATATTAGAAATTGAATCATAAACATTAATGTGGTAGAAACGTTCAACCAGATTAAAGACTAATGAAGTGTCTGTTTAATGGAAAGAAGATGACAATTCCAGAGTGTTCTAAAACGACGCATAGCAGGCTTGAACGGCCACTGAGGTCCTGTAAAAGAAATATCGCTTGTAGTCGATGTTTAGAGGTAACTGAATACCCGTTAAATTAAACGAGCCGACACAGAATAATTATTCTATGAGCGAATTACTTTATGGTATTAATAAACAACAAAATATTTTCACTCCCAGTAAAGCTTAAACCTGTTTTTTTTTTTTTTTTTACTTTCTCTACTGCTTACCTATAGTAAGTAGAGGAAATATTGTACTCCGCTCATAACTATTTAAAAAATCTGATGTGTTACACTCACATGCCTTTTTCTACTCTTGTACATACTAGTTTTACAAACGCTTATTTTCCATATGCTTCACGTTAATCGACATGTTAATCTTATTGCTAATTTTCATGTAGATGCAAGGGGAATTGGTAAGCTTTAAGCGACAGTCAAGTATTTTAAGTGCTGATTGCTATGTGGAGTATTCCATTCTCTTTGCATTACCAGAACAAACAAAAAATGAATAACGAATTCCCATTTCATAAAAAGTATAAGCATTGAAAATTTAAGGGAATAACAAACTATATCTCTAAAATGGTCCACTCAACAAAAAAATGTTTATAACGTAAATTGTGTACTTTAACGCGATCTACATTTTTTGTGTAGTAAAATTTTGTCTATCTCTTATGGTTTACCAGTTATGCAAAAGCCGTTCACAATGAAGAATACTTTCGGAGACATTCCCAGAAAACTCAAGATATACATTTTATTTGTCATGAAAGTATCTTAAATATATGATATTTTAATCAAAATCATTACAGCAATTTTTGATAAAATTAAAATTTTCGAAATATTTTCCATGTAAAGGGTAATCTGGGGTGGGGGTATTTTTTTGAAAACCTTCGTGTTGCATCTCTGGAAGATAGAGAACCTAAATACCAAGTTTGGTGTTTATCGGACTGTTCGTTTCTGAGTTATGCTTTTCACACACAGACGCACACATGAACATGTTTCCAAAAATACTTTTTTTGGATTCAGGGGGTCTCAAAACATATATTTCCGGTGAAATCTCTGTATCGAAGTTTTGGGTGGAATGCAATACTTCCCCTACATGCATAACTTTCACAACAATGATTTTAAGTATGGTTTGTTTCTGTAAATTAATATCCTTTAAAATATACTGTTAGACGTGTCCAAGCGTTTTTAGAGAAACATTTCCATTTAGCTGTATCGGAAAGTTAAGCAGGAATTTTTAAACGCACTGATATATAGGATGTATTGACACACTGATTAAAAAACGCGAAATCCAAAGATGTCGATCAGTTACGTGGGACAGAGTTGTTTCCGATAGAAAGGGCAACCCTTAATGTTTCATACCCAGCACATAATATTTTTTCGCAAAAAAGAGAAACAAGCTTTGAAAGGGCACTACGATCAAAAGTGAAATGCGAAAAGGGTGGCTATAATCATGCGAATCAGCGAACCGAAATCAGCTTAGAAACCAATTTTTACATCTCAGCTCTTAGTGACTTGCGTTTCGCTTGTGAGACTTGTCTTCTCGTTACATAATCAGCTTATCCTCTGGGACCCGTGGCGCTCTGCAGATGACTTTTCTTAAGTGGAAAGCGTGAAAGTAGCAAGATGGGCGTCATGCATTAAAAAATGCTATTCCGGCACGACTGTCTTAAGAATCTGTTGATGCATTCTCCAGGCGAGAGATGGCCCTCTTGGAATCTGCAAGCACTTTGGTGGGCCAGCGTTCTGGAGCGTGAAATTAGCTGGGACCTACTTGTCACTTCAATCCTCGTAATAAAAAAATGGGGGAGCACTTTGAACAGCCGCCATTAACTCGAAAACCTTTTATCTTGTAATGTAACTTAGCTACGTTCAGGGTAAAGCAAGAAGTTACAACTAAAGAGGAAAAACATTCAGCAGATTGGGAGATGTAAGGATACTTCACATTGAGAGAGAGCTTATTGGTGAAAGAATCTGCCGTAGGCCTCATTCGTTACGTCGAGACTATTTGATTGATTTGAAGAATTTCCTTACATCTTGCACTAAACTAGGCTGACTACGTTAGTCGAAGGCACATTATGGAATCCAAAACTCATAAGGGAAGTGACTGCTCTAACATCAATAATACCTCAAAAGACAAGACTTTTCACACATACTCTAGTTCATATACGAACTGCTGTATGTTCAGCAATGTTTTAGCCAGGTAGAGGGTAAAATATCTGCCGAATGAGTCGTTCTAGCTGTATTTTTCTTTTTTGGGAGGTTTTTGGGAATAGGATGGGATTAAGCGTGGAGTAGAAAGGAGAAGTTAGGAGAGGTATTGGGGTTCCGCTGTTGTACCCCCGTTAGTACGCGGTAGGATAGCTGCCAGCTTATTGCGCTGGCAGTGGAGTGAGGGAATGTCCAGGTGACCAAGGCCCTGGTCGCCACACGCGGAGAGCCACGTGGATAGGAATTGGAAGGGATCTGACGTTGTTTTTATTGCATGATTTCAGTGATTGTTGCGCGGCCCTCGAAAGGAGCCCTCTGGTTGTCGATAGTAGCTTGTGAAAAAGCGAGCGGCTTCTAGTGACATCAAGTCTGCTCCTGCTCACTCTTCAGTCCGGAGAGTACAGAAGTCCATTCGGTCATCGTCGTGTGCAGGGATCGTAGTTGGTCGGCATGGCCTGTTATCGTGTGCCTAAATCCTCCAGGCTATCTGTCGGAGCTGACGATGCTGACGTCGGTGGCAGACTGGCGATCGGTTCTCCCAGGCCACTGATAGTGGAGTTGGCGTCGTCTAATCGCTGCAGGCAGCTGGTGCGAATGTTTTGACTTTGGATGACAAGGCAGAGGTGATGGCGTGAAGATTTTGTAGTGTAGATTCCAATGCTGCTACTCGGCGAAGGAGTCGGCGGAGATGATGGTCCGTTTCGGCGGAATTGACGGCGGTGGTGAGTGTTGTGATGAGTTCGTCCTGTTGAGTCATGCGGAATCCAATGTTGAGGCCCTCCGTTTGGAGATCCTGGACTGCATCTCGTAGAGTGGTGTCGGTGTTAGCCGGAGCTGAAGGTGGCGTTGTCGGAGGAGGAGCAGCTGGAGCTGTGTGGGTGGTCTCAGGTGGTGGGGTTCGATGGCTTCTTGGGTATAGTGGGCACCACGCCTGCCCGGTGAAGTGGCCGTTGCAGGAGGCGCAGTACCGACGTCGGCGGCGGAGGTCGTGTCTGAAGCACTGTTCGTCAGACTCGGTGAACCGCAGTAGTAGCACCTGGGGGGGTGGTGCAGCGCAGGTTGTATCGTGGCCGCAGCAGCAGCATCTGCGGCATGGCTGGTGGCTTTCCGATCGGCTAGCCTCTATGCAAAGAACCTGCCCTAATAAGGGCAGTCCGGACCTTAAGGCAGCCTCACGGTCGGCCGGATCAGCCAATGCCAGGCGGACGAAGGTGGTTGGTTCTCTAGACGTGATGATGCGCGTAGCCTTCAAGGTAGAAGGCCACCGGTGTTGTGCTGCGGTAAGTATGAATCTGATAGGCAATTCCCAAAGAACTCCAGAAATCACTGCGCTGAACCGTGATGACGACGGCAGTGGTGTAGGATGTTGTGATGAGAGGTGCTGTTCTGTTGGCGACTGCTGCGGCTTTTGATGAGGTGTGGTGGCGACTGGAAGAGAACGGTGAGGCTGGTGGTGCCGGGGCGTTGCAGTGACCGCTGCCCAAGAAGGCCCAATCACCAGCGGCGGCGCGACTGAGCTCCCGGTAGATGCCAGGGGGTCAGCCGGCGAATCAGCGGCGCCGAGGTTCGGAGCAGATTCTTTTTTTTTTTTTTTTTTTTTTTTTATTTTTTCTTTTTTTTTTTATTTTTTTTTTATTTTTTTTATTTTTTTTTTTTTTTTTGTTTTTAATTTTACACTCACTAGGGGCGAGAAAATCGATTTTCTTGTTTTGTTGAAAACTCAATATTTTTTTTTTTTTTTGTAGCCTTTTTTTTTTTTTTCGATTCCACGGCGTGGTCAGATCCACTTTACATACAAATAAATTGCTTCAGATTGCACCTGCGTCACATCTAGAAGCAGAGACTGGTGTACGAGCTGGGAAACACGTCCCAGGCAACACAAAATTTGAAGGGTTTTTGTGCACCGCTTTCAAACAAATTCAATATGACTACCAGACCAATCTCCCCTGTGAGACCACACACATACACTCCACCTCTTGCATTTTTTTTTTTTTTACGACATCTTTTTTTTTATTTTTTATTTTTTTTTTTTATTTATTTTACAATTATTTAAGCAAGGAAGAACAGGATCCTAACAAAAAGGGAAAAGGGCATTACTGTGCTAGTGGAGCTTAAATCTGAATATCCAAGGCTGGAATGGCCCTGTTCTGTGTTGCCGAATCATCTGCCATCTCTCAGCACGTAAAAATTGTCGTAGATGAGGCAGTACACACTCAGCTGGATCGTCCAACGTTTGTAGCCAAGTAAAGGTGCCCATAATCAGCCAGAGTAGGGAATTATACAACGGGGGGCTTACTTTAGGAAGGTTCAAATGCAAAATATCAGAGGGTTGAGGAATCCATCCGGTAGGTATCCAAGTACGACAATATCCTAAAACCCAAGTCCAGACCACCGTTTTACCGGAACATTCCATCAGTCGATGAGGAAGGGAATCTGCGGCATTACAAAGTGGGCAGTTGTGGGAAATAGCCATCCGGTGGCGATAGAGTTTGTCTGCCGTTGGAAGGATTTCGTTTACCACCGCATACGTTACTGCCATCCAATCGAAGTTAATCTGTGGCAGGCTAAAACATCTCCAAATGCGTCTCCAGGGCAGTTGTGGGTATTTCAGCTGGACATGAGGGATAATAGGAGTAGCTTGAACAAGAAAGGTGTAAATCTTCTTCACCGTACTAAAGTCACCATTCCCCACTTTCTCCGGTGGTAACTTCTCCAAGACCTGATAAACTTCACGTAACATTTGGGGAACCTTGTCACGCTCGCCCCGATTAAAAAAGGATGAGTATTGTCGTTGTAGCGCAATATCCACGGGGTCACCCTGGTTGTTCATGGCAAGCAAGAGCATTCGAATCATCAAGGCCTGAGACTGACGAACCACCTCTAATAATCCCCAGCCACCTTCACCTTTAGGGAGACGGAGTTGCGTACGCGCAATGCGATAAAGCTTTCCTGTCCAGATAAAATAACCTAATATCTGTTCTATTCTCTGGCAATGGCGTTTTGAGGGCGGAAGAACAGATGCAAGGAACCAAATTCTGCTGAGCGCAAAGCTATTACAAAACCATATACGTTGTACCAAATTCAGCATCCTGGTTTTCTGCTGATACATCACACCACGTAAGATATTAATACGAGACGTCCAGTTGTATTCCCGCATATCCTCTGCGTCAGTACTAAAGTAGATCCCCAGAACCTTCGTACGCTGCACAACAGGTATGCCCAAAACTGATGTATCCGGAGGTTGTAACCCAATGGGCAATATCTCGGACTTCCTCATATTAAATGTCATTCCGGTATTCTCCTCATATTGCTGTAAACAATCTTTTAGGCGTATAATATCGCGGGGTGTGGTAACCATTACAGTAATATCGTCAGCGTAGGCTCGTACCACCAGTCTCTGACCATACACATCGATTCCGGTAAGAGTGGATTGAAGACGTCGAAGTAAAGGATCAACATACAAGGCAAATAGTATCATAGACATGGGACAACCTTGTCGGACGGAACGTTTAACCGGTATAGCAGCTGTGAGATACCCATTGCAGAGAATCTTAGACGAAGCAACATCATATAGGGCTCGGATAAGATTACGGAGCTTATCGGGCACTTTCAAGGCAACCAAACGTTTCCATAGTGCCCCGTGAACGACGTGGTCAAAGGCCTTCTCAAGATCTAAATTAATGACTGCAGCGGACTGGTGTTCCTGTGCACAGTGCAATATACCACCTCTCAATGCCGCCAGCGTATGATGAATGGCCGTCCCCTTATGTACGGCAGCCTGCATCTCGCTAAGTATATAGGGTAGAATCTTCTGCATACGAACACTAATGATTTTAACAAACAACTTGTAGTCACAGTTCAATAACGTGATCGGCCGATAATCCTGTGGAGTCTTCGGCTGCGCACACTTCGGAAGCTGGACCACTATCCCATCTGCAAAAGTAGGCGGCAATCGCTCTGAGGTCCACATTACCTGGAAAACTTGAAGTAATTCTTCCCGAATATAGCGCCAACAGTGCTTGTAAAATTCATATGGTAGACCATCAGGTCCTGGAGACGCATGCAACTTTGACGACTGGATCACTTCCATGAACTCTGCTGCTGAAACAGGCGTCGTATCATGCCGCAGCTCCTCCGGGACAACCGGAGCAACCCCAGACATATACTCGTCCACAGCACTGGAGCATTCCGCTGGGACGGAGAAGCGTTGGACGTAAAAGGAGTGCACTTCACGAAGAATTCCGGCTGTAGTGGAAATTTTCTGTCCATCAACCTCCAAATGAGTGACGAGCTTCCGGCGACCATGTTTACGTTCCTTCGCCAGATGGTAAAAACTCGCCTTTTCCCCAAAAACCACTTCCGCCGAGTGTACTTTGGACAAACACCCCTGTAACTCGTTAGATTTTCGGACCTTAATGTGTTCTTTGATGCCTCTCATAAGAGACTGAACATCCTCACCTTGCTGTTGGCGTATGTGTAGTTCCTGAAGGACTTGCAGGTAATAGTCCATGGTTTCCCTCCTAGCCAGAGCTCGACGACAGGCTGCAGCCCGAAAGAAATAACGAAGCGCAGGCTTGGCTTTACACACCCACCAGAAGGCTTTATTCTGTGCTAGCAGAAAGGATACCCGCAACCGCGACCAAAGATCCTGGAAATCCCTTAGCACGTCCTCGTCCATAAGCAACGAGCAGTTTAATTTCCAATAACCTCTACCTCTACTGTAGATCGCTGCCCTACCTTCAAAGGCATGTATGAGTGCATTATGATCACTGAATGCGACAGGCACTATCTCTGTACGATGAAGACGTGATAAGAGTTCAGCCGGCACATACATGCGGTCCAGTCGCGATGCAGATAGGCCTCTCACGAAAGTAAATTGCACTGCGGAACCATGCGTATGCTCCCAGGTATCCTTTAACCGCATTTGCTCCACCAGCTGCTGCAAAGTAACACATCCATTAAAGGCTCCACGTTGATCTTTGGCCGCCAACGTACAATTAAAGTCACCGACAAGTACAAAGGTAGCACCCGATGGGATATGGGTCAGGAGGTCTGGCCGAAAAAACTCCTCTCGTTGTTTGCGTTTATTACTACCAGCAGGTGCGTAGATATTCACGAAAGTCATGTCATCATACACTGCCGAAAGAACCCTACCGGAAGGATGGTATCCAAAACTGTGTAATCGTAAGCCTTGTCTGTAAACAATCGCCGTACCGGAACCCTCGGGGCCAAGATTGGTCTCGTAATCGAAGCCATACAAAAAATCCAGATTACAAAGATTCACCTCCTGTAAAAAACATATGTCTATGTCATTACTGATCAAAAAGTCCCTTAAAAGTTGTTGTTTAATAACCTGTCGCAGGCCGTTAACGTTGAGCGAAGCCCATATTTGAAGACCTACCGGCATTTAAAGGGCAAGGATCGTATATTCAATAGTTGCAAGCGGAGAACAACCAGTGAGCACTGCAGAAACAACACAATCTCAATCATCACTATCCGGGTGCGGGTCATCCTTTGTAAGTTTAGGGGAACGTTGGTGATCCTCAAAATCATCGCTGTCATCTACTGCCGGCCGCTTGCCTGAGTCCGCCTCTTTCGTTGTGGAACGAGCCGGAGAGTTACCGGGCAACGGTTGCACATCTTGGGAGTGCTGTCGTGTCATGGCACTTTCTACATCCATCCGTCTATGCTGGCTCCGTATCCGAGGATCTCGACTAGACAAAGAAGCAGAAGACTTTTGCCTTAAAAGTGCTACCTCACTCGCCGATATCTCTACTTCTTCATCACAAACGATCTCCATATCCCCATCCTGAGAATTTTGCGAAAAAGAGGGTACCTCGGGCATTTCGAATGCCGACTTCCGATCAACAAAGGGCGTAATAGATCCGTCCACAATTGCATGTTCGGTTGCTGCAGTCAACAGCGGTGTCTCCGCCCCAGCAGGACCACCACTTCCTGAATCTGAAGAGCGCGCTGGAAGGTTCACCGACAAAGGTTCTACCACAGACGTTTGTGACATAATGGAAGCCTGCTTCTGGGCGACTGCATCAGAAGAGGTGGCAACACTCGCCGCCTCACTGAAGGTTACCGGTCGATTCCTTGGAGTTATAGGTAGCCGCGTGGCACGTAGAGGACAAGCTGCTTTTAAGTGGGTAGTGTCATGACACAAATGACAAGCCTGTGGTTGGCCGATGTAACTGATGGCAATCAAATACGAATCGATAACTAAACTAGCTGGTATATGACGTTTGAGCCCCATTTTTACAGCATGCACTCCGTTGTTAGACGAAAGAAGATACTGTGAGCCCCATCTTTCCCTACGGATATCATACACTGTACCATATTTACTTAGTTCCTGTGACAGTACCGTAAAGGGCACCTCAGAAGGCAGGTTAAACACCCGAACATTTACTGTTTGCTGATCACCTGGTGTAATATTCACTTTTGTTATGTCGCCGGAGGCGTATGTAAAATTTTGTTCCTCTTTAAACCGCGAGAGAAGATTATCATACAATACCGCCGATAACAATTTCACATAGATAGCTCGTTCCCTGGTGTGAAGCTGGAGCGTGTCGACCTGATCAGCTTGAAGCCCCATGAAGGTCACTAGCCACTGGTGGATTTCTAGTGCAGTGGGTTTAATCGCCGTCGTCGTAAACTGAATTTTGAGCGTATTCACACGTTTATAAACCGCCATGGTTACCGTTTAGAACTTACAAAACAAGAAAGAAAGTATACCCAATTAAACAAGCGTGTACTCGGAGACACTGAAAACTGTACACAACAGCAAACAAAGAACTCGCACCAGTGCCGGCCGGTTACACTAACACACAGCGGACAGACAACCTCACGGCACGCCTGCCACTGCACGACTAATTCTTCGGATAACGGCGCGGCGACGGTTCCTTCGGCAGGTGCCGAAAGAGCGGCGGCAGTTTCTTCCCATCTCCCATCTCCGACGAAGAATCCGTCTTCTAACTGTAAAGTCCCTATACAACAATGCCGTTTTGTTCACAAGGAACCTGTTTCTTACTTCAGGCAGCACTCGTTACCCAATCATGGACACATACACCTCTCATCTACCTAAAACACCAGTGAATAAACAATACAAAGAAAATCCAAGTAGTTTTCAGTATTGTACTTAGTGCACTAGTGAACAGACAAAGAAAGTTCTTATGGCTTTCTACGCTGAACTAGGGTTTAAAAATCTAATGATTGGATCATTTTATTTCATTTTATCATTCGAGTAAATCAGTTAGAGATGAAGATTTCCCAATAACAGTAAACAAAAATTCTGATGTTTTACACTCACATGGCTTTCTCTACTCTTGTACAAACTATTTTTACAAACGTTTATTCTCCATATGCTTCATGCTAACCGAGATATCGAGATGTTAATCTAATTGCTAATTTTCTTGTAGATGCAAGGGGAATTGGTAGGCTTTAAGCGATTTTAAGAGCTGGTTGCTATGTGCAGTATTCCATTCTCTTTGCATTACCAGGACAAAAAAAATGAATAACAAATTCCCATTTGAGAAAAAGAATAAGTATTGGAAAATTTAAGGGAATAACAAGCAATATCTCGAAAATGGTTCACTCAACAAAAAAAATGTATATGACATAAATTGTGTATTTTAACGCGATCTACACTTTATGGGTAGTAAACTTTTGTCTATTTCTTATGGTTTACCATTTATGCAACAGTCGTTCCCAATAACGAATACTTTTTGAGACTTTCCCAGAAAATTCGAGATATACAATTTATTTGCTATAAAAATGTCTTAAACTTATGGTGTTCTATTCTAAATCGTTAGAGCCGTTTTTGAGAAAATTAAAATTCACGAAAAATGTTCCATGTAAAGGGTAATCTGGGGTGGGGGATTTTCTTGAAAACCTTCATGTCGCATCTCTGGAAGATACTGAATCAAAATACCAAGTTTGGTGTTTATCCGATTGTTCGTTTCTGAGTTACGCTGTTCACAGACAGACGCAGAGACACGCACACGAACATGTTTCCAAAAATGCTTTATATGCATTCAGTGCACCTCAAAACATGTATTCCGTATGAAATCTCGGTATCGAATTTTTGCGTGGAATGCAATACTTCGCCTACCTACTATACGTAGTAGAGAAAGCAATAAACAGAGTACTTCCAGTTAACTGTCAGAGAGCCGATCAATGATTGATTGTAAGTTAATGATTACCAAAAATTACCATTTATTATACAGAAATAAAAAAGATCCTATCAAACAGTATAAAATCTGATACGTGCAAAAGTATGAAGGCAATCAAAACCTAAACCATCTGAATATCGCTTAAAATAGGCGATCAGTCGTACAGTTTTAATTGCAAAGGTGATATCTGAGAAATGTCTAGTTCCAACTGAAACTGAAGTATACGGCAGGACTGCAGGTCACGATTTACCCAGAAGACAACCGATGAATCCGAATAACCCAGGTGAGGCCAAAAATGACTGCTACCCTGCAGAAAATACGAGGCGTATTCCAGAACAAAGGTCCGGTGAACAATATATAACGGACAGTGGGCCTGAATAACGTTTCACATCTGCAGCGCTGGCTACCGACTCCTGAGGAACCTACTGCTGTGTTGTGACGCAGTAGGCGTTTGCCAATCGGTGAGAGCAATGGCCGCGACATTCTAGATCCGCCAGTTGTGAAGTGCGCGGTGTGATTAGATTTTTGCTGGAAAAAGGATCGTCAGCTGCGGATATCCATTGTGAGTTATTCCTCGTTTATGGACCGGACATAATGAGTGACATACAGGTTTGACACTGGTGTATTATGACCGACGACATCGTTGAGCAAGTGAACCGAAAACTTCGAAGTAATTGGTGTTTGACGATTAGCGGTCTGGCTGATGAATTCCCAAATGTAGCTCGAACTTCACTTTACAGGATTGTCACTGAACAGCTTGGATATCGGAAACTTTATGCGAGGTGGGTGCCAAAACTGCTCACCGGTCAGCACAAAGAGCAGCGAATGCGTGTGCACGGCAGTTTTTGGAGCGCCATAGACAAGATGGAGATGGTTTGTTTTCCCACATTGTTACGGGCGACGAAACGTTGATAGTGTACACCAACGCAGAATCGAAACAACAATCAACGCAGTGGCTCCGTTTCGGTTCACGCAAACCAAAAATGTGTAAGCAATCGCCGTACACCAACCGCATGATACTGTCGTCTACGTGTGAAGAGCAGAGAGGTGTGGTTCGATATTTGTGGGCCAAAGGGCATAAACCGAATGATATTCCAAGGGACATGCCTTGCGTTTATGGGGATTATTGTAAGGACCGTAGCAATGTCTCCAAGTGGTGTGCATTGTTCCCAAAGGGCCGTGTGAACCTTAGTGATTTGCCACGCTCCAGGAGGACGGTAACAGCTGCAACCCCGTATAATGTCAGAAGCATTGAGGGAGCAATTTTTAACGACCGGCGTGTGCAACTGCGAAATTTATCGCAACAGTTCAACATTTCGTAGCTACAGTGTACGATATTGTTCATGAACACGTTGAAATTTCGTAAAGTTAGCGCTCGCTGGGTGCCTAAGAACCTGACAGACAACGATAAGGGCCAGTGAATGATGACGAGCTTGGATCACCTAACGCGGTACACCGCAGGCTTTCTGAAAGGAATCGTCACTGGTGATGAGTCGTGGGCATACACTACACCCCGAAACCAAGCAGGCAAGTATGGAGTGGAAGCATGGTGATTCCCAGTGAAGAAGAAGTTCAAAGTGACTCAATCTACTAGGAAAGTGCTTGTGACGGTGTTCTGGGGGTATGTATGGTGTTGTATTGGTGGACTTTGCTGAACACGGGACCATTGTGATTGCTGCAGCCTACATGAAAACTTTGGTGAAGTTGCGTCGTGCCCTTTGTAACAAACGCCACAACATGAATGCTGAAGATGTCAAAATTCTTCATGACAACGTTCGCCCCCATTTTGCTGCTGCTTTTCGTCATAAAAACACCAAATTTTGTTGGGAGGTGCTCCACTATCCACCATGATGCCCGGATTTTGCACCATCGGACTTTCATCTGTTTAGTCCCATGAAGAAATTCGTGGCCGACCAACGCTCTGCCACAGATGCGGAAGTGAAATCAGCAGTCCGCAGATGGCTATACTCCAAGGAAACTGACTACTACGAACAGCGTATATTGAAAGTATCACTATGGGAGAAATGTGTTTAGAAACTTGGTGACTATGTCGAAGAGTAGGTAAAAGGTATAAGTTCATTTCTGATTTTTATTTTGTTTTAACTATTAAACGTTTTTGTAAAAAAAATTATTGTGCTTACTTTTCGATCATTCCCCGTACGAACATTTTACATTATCCGGCTTAGGGTTTAAACTTTAATACTTAAATGTTCAATATGAATATCACTTACACATTTGGTAAGCTGCAAAATAAGCATAATCAAGAAGGAAAGTCAATTGACTTAGATAAAGGCAAACCCTGCTACTTAAATTGAAATTGAGTTTTATTTATAGACGCTCTATAACTGCTGTGGTCTTTAGCGTCCCATTCTACATTGGGCGCGAAAGACCGGTAATTTTTCTCAGGCTTGAAATTCTTTTACGTGCCGTAAATCTACGACACGGATTCACCGGCTTTGCTTCCCTTACGGAGGAAGCCATTGCTAAGAATTTTTACGCCCGAAAAAATCCATCGCTCTCCACCGAGTTTGAACTCGCGACATCGGGAACTAGAGGCTAGCATAGTAACCACTACACCACGAAGAACAGCACCCTGCTACTCTAATGCTTTGTTTCCCGGCGCGAAAGCAAAATTTAAGAGCGGAAGAGGATACACAATGATGACTGAACGGCATTGCAGATGAAGTAGCCAATAATACCGATATTTTCTGGCCAGAAAAGTAAAGGCGAAAACTTAAATCCTTCTGAAAGGTTGGCTTTGCGCATTTCTGACCTTTTTAGATAGCGACACAAGCTGTTTCGGTCAACGGTTCCTTTACTCGAAACTTACATGTCTAGTTGTCGTGTTTCTAACGCTCCCCATTATGCCCTATTACCTTAGGGGGATACCTCACTCCAATAAGAGATGACTGTACACCCCTAGTTGATGGAGGCACTACCGGGTGGAATCCGTTGTCTCTTATGGTACAGTGCTGGTGAGAATGGCCGTGGATTGAGGAGACCAGAAGCTTTTACCGAGGACTCCGAAACACGTTGGGCCTTGGGAATACTTCACATGAGCAAGTCGGAGGTGAAGGCATAGATAGGGCCGACTTAAAAGTGCCACCCCAGATCCGGAAACCCAACCCGGACTCTCGGTAAGAGAGCAGGAAACGAAACCACTACGCTATCGTGGCGCCCCACAGGTCCAATTGTAGAATGCTTCATTTCTCTGTCTTTGGTTTTTTGTAAGAGTATACACAGGGGAAATTGGCCTAAGCACTTCTCTATATCTCAAACATTCTCGGCCAATTATCATCGAAAGCCATGCATTTTTCAAGCAGGTTAGACCTTTTCTTAGAGAGGTCGCAGTTCGAAGTTCCGGCGAACTATTATAATATCCCCGCAACCACGTCATATTCTCATAGTTGCAATTATTACAGTTACATGATAAGCACATACCTTCTCATAAGAGAATTTGGAAATGTCCTTTTCTAACCACATATTTCTTACATCTTCGCGGGAAATTTTCACTCGCACTCAAGAGTTCAATATCCGAAATTGAGTAAATTACTCGCCTACTGTTTTTTCTTTTTTTCTTTTTTTAGTCCTTCCAATTTTTGTGGCTTATCATCACAGTCGAGTAAATTTGTGTAATTGGACTTCACGAAGCGTTAGAGTAATCGACTCTTAATATTTTTCCCTGATGAAGCATGGCTACATTTGTATAGCTGTGTTTTGCCGCAAAATACCAGCTATTGGAAAACGGAGAAGTCTGATTTTTACAGAAAAAATTCCCTTTTATAACGCGAAAATTTTGTACAGTAAATGCATACAGAATAATAGGACCTATATTTGATAACAAACAATAACTGCAAAGAGAGAGAGAGAGAGAGGAATGGCATGCGCACACAATTTTTACTTTCTCTACTACGTATAGTAGGTAGGGGAAGTATTGTATTCCACCCCAAAAATTTGATACCGAGATTTCACCGGAAATATATGCTTTGAGGCCCCCCGAATCCAGAAAAAGCATTTTGGAAACATGTCCGTGTGTGTGTCTGCGTGTCTGTAGTGTGTCTGTGAACAGCATAACTCAGAAACGAACAGTCGGATAAACACCAAACTTGGTATTTAGGATCAGTATCTTCCAGAGATGCGACATGAAGGTTTTCAATAAAATCCCCCCACCCCAGACTACCCTTTATATGGAAAAGTTTTCAAAAATGTTTATTTTTTCAAAAACAGTTGTAAGGAGTCTGATTAAAAGTATCAAATGCTTAAGATATTTTTATGGGAAATAAAATGTATATATTTAATTTTCTGAGAATGTCCCAAAAGTCCGCTTCTTCTGAGAGACTTTCACATAACTAATAAACCGTAAGAGAACAAAATTTTACTATCCAAACAATCTTGCAAATCTTCGTGTCGTATCTTTGAAAGATACTATAAGTCAATACCAAGTTTAGTGTTTATCCAACTTTTTGTTTTTGAGTTATACTGTTCAGAGACACACACACGGAATCTTTCCAAAATGCTTTATTTGGATTCAGGTACCTCAAAACATGCATTTCCGGTAAAATTCTTACTATAGGTAGTACAGAAAGTAATAAAGTGTACGCAAAAACAAACAAACATATATACATAGGAAGAAATAAAAGAAAACTTCACGAGCGAAATTCACTCAGTTTCGAATACTAAACTCTCGAATGTGAATGAAAACGTCCTGAAAAGATGTCAGAAATATGTGGTTAGAAAGGACAACATTTCCAACATCTCTTATGAGAAGATACACTACGTGATCAAAAGTATCCGGACACCTGGCTGAAAATGACGTACAAGTTCGTGGCGCTGGTAATGCTGGAAGTCTATATGGTGTTGGCCCACCCTTAGCCTTGATTACGGCGTTCACTCTCGCAGGCATATTTTCAATCAGGTGCTGGAAGATTACTTGGGGAATGGCAGCCCATTCTTCACGGGATTCGGACCTGAGGAGATGTATCGATGTAGGTCGGTGAGGCCTGGCACGAAATCGGCGTTCCAAAACATCCCAAAGGTGTTCTATAGGATTCAAGTAAGGACTCTGTGCAGCCCAGTCCATTACAGGGATGTTATTGTCGTGTAACCACTCCGCCACAGCCCGTGAGGTATGAATAGGTGCTCTATCGTGTTGAAAGATGCAATCGCCATCCCCGAATTGCTCTTCAACAGTGGGAAGCAATAAGGTGCTTAAAATATCAATGTAGGCCTGTGCTGTGATCGTGCCACGCAAAACAACAAGGGCTCTCCAGGAAAACCACGACCACACCATAACACCACCACCTCCGAATTTGGCACTACACACGCTGGCAGATGACGTTCACCGGGCATTAAACATACTCACACCCTGCCATCGGATCGCCACATTGTGTACCGTGATTCGTCACTCTGCACAAAGTTTTGCCACTGTTCAACGTGTAATGTTGACGCTTCTTACATCAAGCGAGGCGTCGTTTGTCATTTTCCTGCGTGATTTGTGGCTTATGAGCAGCCGCTCGACCATGGAATCCAAGGTTTCTGACCTCACGTCTGTCATGGTACTTGGAGTCGATCCTGATGCAGTTTGGAATTACTGTGTGATGGTCTGAATAGATGTCTACCTATTACTCTGTATGACTCTCTTCAAATGTGGGCGGTCTCTGTCATTCAACAGATGAGGTCGGCCAGTACGCTTTTGTGCTGTACTTGGTCCTTCACGTTTCCACTTCACTATCACAGCAGTAAAACTGAGCCTAGGGATGTTTACGAGTGTGGAAATCTCGCGTACAGACTTCTGACACAAGTGACACATCAATCACCTGAAAACGTATGTTGTGGAGGTGTCCGGATACTTCTGATCACATAGTGTATGTGCTTATTATCATTGTAATGACAACTATAACTTGAGAACGTGAAGTGGTTGCGGGGATATTTTACCTCTTTCGGCGGTAGACCGGATCGCAAGCCGCCTAGCGGAGGCCAACATGTGACGGGAAAAGCAGTATACTTTTCAATGGCTTATGTTCCAGAGATGATTCTGAATCATTTCTACAGAGTGTACACAAATTTGCGCAATAACCCTAGCGAACAAATCGGTGGCATGCTAAAGATATGTCTAAGCGTAGAAGTTCACAATCAAACAGCTGACCAATCAGAATCTCCGCTGGACAGCCCCTCAATTAGAATGTCGAATCCGATAACTTGGGAAGGGTCGAGAAACGACAGATTGACTTCCAATCGGCTATTAGGCTCTCGGTATAAACATACAAATACCTGGCACGCCATGGGGGTACAATAGCAGTCGTAAATTCTAATTAGCTAAAACTTTACAACAGTAAACTCAGAAATATTATTTATGGAAGACAATTTCGTTAACAGTTTTGTCTCTGCTCTGTCAATAGAATGCGATGCTGAAAAGTTAGTGAAGGAACTAATACAAAAGAATCAAAATTTGAAGTTGTACCACTTCTAGAAATGTGTATCGTTGTCGTCTTTAGTTTGACATTACTACCAGCTACAGCTTTTGTTACAGTGTATGAATTAAGCGTAACATTTTCTGCGAGTTGTGGCTTGGAGCTCTATATTTTAGCCATTTTGAGGCTGAACTCACTTCCGCGTTAAATGCACAGAGTTGGGAAACTGTTAACAGAGTGTTTTATGGTCGTCGTCAGCCCTCCTCTCCTGCTCAATGCTTTTTCCTCTCTTGCTTATCCAGCAACATTGTGCTCGTATTTATTTTCTAAAGCGTCTGCTGCTATTTACAATGGAGTTATTACTTTAATTTCAATTCCTGCATTGTAGTCCTTAAGCATACACGAAGTAATCCATGAATATTTTTACTTTCTCTACTACGTATAATAAGTAGCGGAAGTATTGCATTCCACCTAAAAATTCCCTACCGAGATTTCACTGGAAATACATGTTTTGAGACCCCGTGAATCCAAAAAAAGCATTTTTGGAAACATGTCCGTGTGTGTCTGTCTGTGAACAGCATAACTCAGAAACGTGCAGTCGTATAAACACCAAACTTGTTATTTAGGTTCAGTATCTTCCAGGGATGCGACACAAAGGTTATCAAGAAAATCCCCCTACCCCAGATTACCCTTGACATGGAAGATTTTTCGAAAATCTTAATTTTCTCAAAAATGACTAACGATTTTTATTAAAATATCATATGTTTAAGATACTTTCATGACAAATAAAATGTATATCATGAATTTTCTGGGAATGTCTCCAAAAGTATTCTTCATTGTGAACGGCTTTTGCATAACTGATAAACCATAAGAGATAGACAAAATTTTACTACACAAAAAATGTAGATCGCCTTAAAATACACAATTTATGTCTTATACATTTCTTTTGTTGAGTAACCATTTTCGAGATATTTTGCTTGTTATTCCCTTACAATTTCCAATACTTAAAACTTTTTCTCAAATTCGTTATTCAATTTTTTTGTCCTGGTAATGCAAAGAAAACGGAATACTCCACATAGCAACCAGCTCTTAAAATATTTGACCATCGCTTAAAGCCTACCAATTCCCCTTGCACCTACAAGAAAATTAGCAATAAGATTAACATCTCGATATCTCGATTAACATGAAGCATATGGAGAATAAGCGTTTGTAAAAATAACTTGTACAAGAGTAGAGAGAGTCATGTGGGTGTAGCACATCAGAATTTTTTAGTTTCCCTACCACGTCGCTAGTAGGTAGAGGTGTTGCATTAACCCAAAAATTCGATATCGGGACATGGTTTGAGGCCCCTTCAATTACAAAATCTCTTATGGTTTACCAGTTATGCAAAGTCGTTCACAATGAGGAATACTTTTGGAGACATTCCCAGAAAATTCGAGATATACATTTCATTTGTCATGAAAATATCTTAAACATATGATATTTTAATCAAAGTCGTTAGAGCCATTTTTGAGAAAATTAAAATTTTCGAAAAGTGTTCCATGTAAAGGGTAATCTGGGGTGGGGGGATTTTCTTGAAAACCTTAGTGTCGCATTTCTGGAAGATACTGAACCTAAATACCACGTTTGGTGTTTATCCGACTGTTCTTTTCTGAGTTATGCTGTTCACAGGCCCACACACGAATAGGTTTCCAAAAATGCTTTTTTTTGGGTTTCAGGGGGTCTCAAAACATATATTTCCGGTGAAAGCTCTGTAGTAGAGAAAGTAAAAATGGCTTTTAGAAATTTGTTCGTGTGTGTGTGTCTGTGTACAGCATTACTCAAAAACGAAATGTCGAATAAACACAAAACTTAGTATTCAAGTCCAGCATCTTCCAAAGGCACAACATGAAGATTTTCAAGAAAAACCCCCACCCCATACTTTACATGAAAGATTTTTCGAACTTTTTTATTTTCTTGAAAGTGGCTGTATCGATTGTGATTAAAATACCATATATTAAAGATATTTACATGACAAATAAATGTATATCTTGAATTTTCTGTAAATAGTCTTTGAATTCCTATGTATATTCTTGTATCACTGTAAACCGTAAGCAATAGACGAAAACGTACAACACAAAAAATGTATGTCTTTTTAAAGCATGCAATTTATTTCCATAACCTTTTTTGTGGCGTCAGACATTTCCGAAGCATCCATTGAATTGTTCAATACTTTGAGATTCTTAAAAAGTTCTGTCAATTTTCAATCGTTTCTTGTGATGTCAGAGAAAGAACATGGAATTTTAAGGTCAGCGTAATAGCGTGCAGTTCTAAAACATTTAGCTATCGATAGTCCCTTGTATTTATAACGAAATGTGTAATGTAGCTATTTCCGGAAAGGTTTATTTGGATTAAAATGAATTAGACAGGAAAACAAACTTCCCTAAGAATACTTTGTATACATAGTAATAAACGATAGATGGTTGAAAAAGTAATGTGAATGTAACACGATTTTCAAGTTTTGTTGAACCTACTCAACAGTTGGCACTCAAGCAAACCTTTTTATGTTAGTTTGCTGCTATAATAAAGAATATTGCATGATTGTGGAAGCATTCTCGAATAGGTATTATTGCTATCCATAGAGACAAAAATTAGACTTCTACAAACCAACCAACGGAAATGGATAAGGGAAAGAAGAACATATACGAGCCAACCATTCCGTCCTTCTGTACATCATAGTACAACATTTGTAATTAAGAGGTCGTCGATGTGTTATTGAAACTAGAGGCATAATTGCAAATTCATTTTTGTCCAATGGAAACATAGGGTATAAACTCTCTTAACAGCTATAGAACGACATTCGTGTCTCGAATATAAAATACTCTGTGCCTATCTTCTGAAACCGTCTATGTGCTAAATATAGCGTTTGAAATGAATGAAAGAGAAAATCAAAGCATTCTACAATTTTGCTTTTAAGATAAGAAGGTTAACTTAATTTTATTTTTTCTTTTAACCATTTCTTTTCATCACTTATTACAGAACCCTTCAATGTTAGTGTATTTTAACAGAAAGAAAATTGAGTTATTCTGTGTCAAAAGGTAAAACCTCGTTTGTAACATAGGATATGATAAGAATAATAGTAATAATAATAATAATAATAATAATAATAATAATAATAATAATAATAATATGGCATGAACTTTAAGAAGTAATATGTTGTGAACAGCCATAGTTTACGTAATAATGTATCAGGTAAGCGAGCTACCTGTGCATCTATCGATTGCAGTAAGATGCTATTACTGTCCTCGAAGCTGACAGTTTATAGCGGAGGTATATTTTGATACGAGATTTTACAGGAAATACATGTTTTGAGGCACCTTGTATAAGAAAACCTATATAGAAAAAGATCCGAGTGTGTGTGTGCCTGTTAACAACATAACTCAAAAAGGAAAGTAAGATAAATACCACACTTGGTATTTGTGTTCAATCCCTTTCAAAGATGGGACTTGAAGATTTTGAAGAATATCCCCCCACTCCAAGAACCCTTTACATGGAACAGTTTTCGAAATTTGATTTTTGTTAAAATACCACATATTAAATACATATACATGACAAATAAAATGCATATGTTGAACTTTCTGGAAATATCCTTTTCATTCCGAAGGACTTTTACATAACCTTGTATAAATGGACGAAAACAAACTACACAAGAAATGTGGATCTCTTTAAAAGACACAGTTCATTTCAAATAATTTTTGTGTTATGAGCCGTTTCTAAAATATCTCTTATTAATGGATCGAACTGTTTAACATTTGTAGATTTTGATTTGTTTCTCGCGACGTTGGAAACGGTATGGAATTTTAAGGCTCGTACTTAGCGCCCAGTTCTAAAATATTTGAGTTTTGGTATTTTCTTGTATCTATAACTAAATATGTAATGTAGCTATTTTCGAGAAAAAAAAATGAAGTAGACAGGAAAATAAATTTTCCTAAGAATAACCCATTAATAAGCTATAGATGGTAGAGAAAGTTATGTGAATGTAACGATAAGATTTGTTAGTGTTTGACTATCGCTATTCCCTTAGTACGTATAACGAACTGCATAACAAAGCTAGTTATGCAAAAGTTTATCTCATTTGACTTAAATAGATACAAGATGCAGCTTTTGCAGCAATAGTTTGTAGACGCAATATAAAAATAAAGGACTGTGGGTATAAAAAGTAGTGTAGTTTTTGCTCTGAAAAATGTATTTAAGCGTAGAGGATACTCCTAACAATTTTCAGGCTACTGCATCAGTTTCTTAAACAGCATATATGTTCACCCATGAACAAAAGAATGAGTCATGTCCTGAATGCCAAATATGTCCATGTCTTACACGGCACAGCGCCTTGTTTACACCATATGCAATACAGTTGTGATGCCGCTGCAGTAAGTTGTACAGCATTATTAAACATGCTACCTTCCATGTGGCCTCTCTGTAGCGTTGTGTACAGTACTTCTGTGGTTAAGACGGCAGGTTCGGTTCTCGCATGTAACAAACACATTTTGCTGTTACTAATGTTTAATAAACATATAGCGACTACTGTTTTCAACATACTCTATTCTGCACGGCTTTTGGTAAAGTTATTACGGTACAAAATGCGTGGCTTCACAATTTTATCACGGTCGTATATCTGTATCTTATTGGATATCAAGGGACGATCTAGCTGTGCTGTGGCAGCTTCATACACTAAACAGTGCGTAATACACGGTAATATTGGGAACTTTTTGATTACCTCCGTGGGGATAACATATCGTATGGAATTGTTGAATTCGTACAGGATTCTGGGCACAAATTCAGAAACCTAAGATGTTGTAGCTTCTCGTCCATGTAACCCAGGGATTTAATATCACCTATAATCCGAAAATGAGGGCAGTTATAGGTGCTCAGGGTCCATACACCCCATATTAATTTTTTTTTATTTTTATTTTTGGTTTTAGAATATAATAATTTATTTGCAATTATTTCTTAGTTACTTTAAGGCAGTATTTTTAACACTTAAATAATTTCAGTCTAATTATATAATATATAAATTCAATAACAGCCCACCTTAAAGCAACATGTGTATGTAATAATTTGTAAAATGTATGTAACAGTCATTGTATATGTTTATATTATTGTATACATGTTCAACAATGTTATGTGAATGTATTACGTAGTTTAATAATGTAGGAGCTGTGAGAATAATAGGTTAAAAGTTGCTAACAATGAGGTAACAATGAGGGAACCTTGAGGCAATAATGAGTAAGAAAGTGTAATAATGATACTAGTCATTCTTGAAGCAACAACACTGTAATTTTTGTGACAGTTTATAAAATAGCCAATCAACAACCAGAAAAAAGCTTAAGTTAAATAAAAGTATTCTATTGGATTAGTAATAGCCAATCAGAGACTTGAAATACAAAAATTTACAAATTTTAGCGGTTGAAATCAAGTCAGTTGCTTGTAGACAGTGCTCATAACTGGACGTATTGCTAGCAGACAGTGTTACTAATCAGACGCGAAATGCGTCCTCGAGAAATTTAATACGTATTTTGTGTGAGAAAATAGTTTACGTGTTTAAAAAGTGCAAGTAATTAACAAAAGAATCTCACAGCTCTGTATATCAGTGAAGTGCTATTAAAATCGTGTTAAGAATTAATAAAAAGGAGTGAAGTAAAATTATAATCTGTGTAAGCCTACATTCTTCAGTCGCACCACAACCCTGCAAAGAGAAACATGTCTCTAACAATAATACTGACGCAGCCGAGGCAAACATAAAAATATAATATTTAAAGAAACAGTAAAAATACAAAGTTAATATTTTTAAACTTTAGGCGAAGGCTACCGCAAACTTTTTACCATGCGTGTGGTTGCAACTACTTCAAGTTCGACTCCCCAACAGTTGAACTATAATACAACATCATCTTCAAACTGACTTTCCATACGTAGCAGCAACAAACCTTCTTTTTCAAATTAAAACGAGCATTTTTGTAGAATTGTATCTTTGTGTGCATAGATATGTCTAAAACTTAAAATGCTAAAGTTGTATTAATGTAATATCCGATTATGTGTTCCATATATAGTCATAAAATTAACAATATAAAAAATAGCAATAATTAATGCGAGATTTGAACCGAGGAGCTTATGAGCTCAAGGGTTATCTTCTTAACCTCTCGGCCAACGAAAAGTTGTTCAGGCCTTTGTTTTCAGTAGCTTATAAGCATTACCACGGAGAAACATAAGGTGACCATTGCGTGCACAAGACAGACCTGTCCCTGCATGTGCGTTGTGAACGGAGCTGTTACAAAACTACACGAAGCCCTCCAATCATCACATGGAATCGGGGATGACCTTTTTTGTCCATGGGTGTACCTATGACACGACTTCCAAATGTTCACAGTCATATTGTTAGTGACTTCACAGAATCAAATTACAATATATCGCTATTATTATTTTCCTTGGGGCACTCTTTTGAATTTGTGCTTTACTTGTAATGAACTTCAACTGCCTACACCCCTGCAGTGTGTAAAGCCTGAGAGAAACTTGAAGGTGGTGTTGCTGCTTCACGTATGGTACAAAGTTTCCGGTGGCCTTCGTCCCACGTTCACTTTTCCGGTGACCGTCGCCCCAACGTTTAAAAATCAACGTTGTATTTTAATGCTTATTTAAATATTACATATATGTATGCCTCTGCTGCGTCAGTAGTAATTTGCAGAAACACGTATTTCCTAGCAGGACTTGGTGTGGCTAAAGAATAAGGCTTATGTAAATTATAATTGTTTACTTCACTCTTTTATTAATCCTTCACACGATTAAATAACGCTCATTGATATATCCTATTATAGAGCTGTGAGATTATTGTTAATTACTTTTTAACACGCAAACTTTATATTATTCACGCCGTAATGAATTTTTTTATGTCTCTCACTGAATACGTACCGAGCGAGCAACTGCTCGGGAACGCTGCTTTTTAGCGTCTACCGCCTAAATTTATACTTTTAGTTTATTTCAAGCCTCTGATTGGCTAATTCTACTCCAATAGAATATTTTTATTTAACTGAAAGCTTTTCTAATTTTTGATTGGCTATTTATAAACTGTTTTAAATATAACATTACTGTTCCAAGAATTATTAGTAGCATTATTAAACTTTCTAATTTATTGTTGTCTCAAGGTTACCTCATTGTTAGCAACTTTCGGCTTTTATTCCCACAGCTCCTACATTGTTAAATTACGTAATACATTCACATAACATTATTATACATGTCCTTAATAATATAAACCTTATACATTGACACTTTATATATTATACTATACACACATTGCTCTAAGGCGGACTGTTATTATGTTTTATATTATATAATTAGACTGATATTGTTTGAGTGTTAAAAATACTGCCTCAAACCCAATCCCCCATAAAACATTATACAACGGTAGGGGAAACATCAAAATTTAGAGAAAATTATCCAATGAAAAATGCAGGTATCGTTCTCTTAATTTAGTGAAGGATGAATATATAATATGATTAAAAACGAGATTAAAATAAAATCGTATGTGTTACACTAACATGACTTTCTCTACTCTTATACAAACTATTTTTACAAACGCTTAATCTCCATAAGCTTCATGTTAATCGAGATATAGAGATGTTAATCTTATTGCTAATTTTCTTGTAGATGCAAGGGTAATTGGTAGGCTTTAAGCGATAATCAAATATTTTAAGAGCTGGTTGCTATGTAAAGTATTCCATTCTCTTTGCATTACCAGGACAAAAAAAATGAATAACGAATTCCCATTTGAGAAAAGGTATAAGTATTAGAAAATTTAAGGGAATAAAAAACAATATCTTGAAAATGGTTCACTTAACAACAATAATGTATATGACATAAATTGTGTATTTAAACGCGATCTACATTTTTTGTGTAATAAAATTTTGTCTTCCCTATTGGTTTACCAGTTATGCAAAAGTCGTTCACAATGAAGAATACTTTTGGAGACATTCCCAGAAAATTCGAGATATACATATCATTTGTCATGAAAATATCTTAAACATATGATATTTTAATCAAAATCGTTAGAGCCATTTTTTAGAAAATAAAAATTTTCGAAAAATGTTCCATGTAAAGTGTAATCTGGGGTGGGGGAATTTTCTTGAAAACCTTCGTGTCGCATCTCTGGAAGATACTGAACCTAAATACCAAGTTTGGTGCTTATCCGACTGTTCGTTTCTGAGTTATGCTGTTCACAGACACACAGACAGACAGACACACAGACACACTCACGGACATGTTTCTAAAAATGCTTTTTTTGGATTCAGGGGGCCTCAAAACATGTATGTCCGGTGAAATCTAGGTATCGAATTTTTGGGTGGAATGCAATACTTCCCCTACTTGCTATACTTAGTAGAGAAAGTAAAAAATGTCTCACTTGCCTAGAAACGTGATACTGCAGTGTAACAAAAGAACAAATTGATTGCAGTTTCTTATCTTTGTTAATTGGTAACCAATAAATGAGGTAATATTGATTTAGATGTAAGAAAACATCTTTTCTAAGCTTTATATAAAAATATACACATTTTAAGAGGGGAGGTAGGCTTTAAAGAATATTTTAAACTACAAAAACCAAAATATTGAATCTGTGTTTATAAGGCCATTACGAATTGACCAAACCGGTGCAAACCTTTACAGGAAATATTTATATTTTCAACAGTCGTCTGTTAACCAGGAATAAAGAGGAATTCCAGGTTTCACATCAAATTCAATATATTTCATTAATCACGTAAATATCTGAAATACATGCTATTTTAATCACAAAAGTTAGAGCCCTTTTGAGGAAATCAAAAATTTCTAAACATTTTTCAATTAAAGGATAGTTTGGGATGGGGATTTTCTTTTAAACTAAATACCAAGTTTGGTGTTTATCCGACTGCTCGCTTATGAGTTATGCTGTTCACAGACACACACAAAGACACACACACAAACATACACACACGGACATGTTTCCAAAAGTGCTTTTTTTGGATTTAGGGGGTCTCAAAACATGTATTTCCGGTGAAATCTCGGTATCGAATTTTTGGGTGGAATACAATACTTCCCCTACTTACTATACGTAGTAGAGAAAGTAAAATGAACATCTCATTGAAACATACTATACCATATACATTCTTTTTGTGAGGGAACCATTTCTGAGATATTGCTTGTTATTTTTAGTTATTCCCTTTTTATGTCCTGGACATACAAAGAGAATAGAATGCGCCACATAGCAACCAGCGCTTAAAATATTTGACTATCGCTTAAAGCCTACCAATTCCCCTTGCATCTACAAGAAAATTAGCAATAAGATAGTTTGTGCAAATGTTTATATCGATTTACATGAAGTATATGGAGAATAAGCGTTGTAAAAATGGTTTGTACAAGAGTACAGAAAGTCATGTGAGTGTAAGACATCAGATTTTTTATTTTCAAATATGTTCTTATTTCTGATATTGGGTAGATGTATTAAAATTTCAATACTTAAAACTATTTATTTGTTCAGCTATATGCCAGCATAAATGCAAATACAAAAAATTTTGGGACGCGTCGTTTTCGTAAAGCAAGTGAAATTGATCTCCCTTATCAAGTTATCCTGCCTACGATTATCCCACAAAGTTCCTCCCCATAATTTATTAGTATCGTGTATATTTACGGTAATGAATCCGTATTAAGTAGCTTAATTTTCAGAACCTGAAACCGATGTGCTCTTTGGTTAAGGTTGTAGTAAAGTTGGCATAGAGATGACTACTTACAGTAATTACTCTCGGAGCTATTAGACCTCACTGGAGAAGCGCGTTCTTCTTTATGTTACAAGGCAAAGTATGCAGGTCTAAATTAAATCGTGATATCCAAGTAACGCACTTGCTCCTGTAATCAGCGGATGTTGAAAATAAATTTCAATCTAGTCCAGTTTTTCAAGGAACGATTCAACAAACCAGAGCACGCGCTACAACAACGTCATAATTTTATTCTTTCCGTGTGTATGAAATATTTATTCAGGTGGTTGTTTATTTCAGCAAAGCAGAGCACGCGCGAATGCTTTTGCCTGCAGCTAATGTCACGATTTTTATTTATTTCCGCATATACTGGGTAACGCGTAGGCCCTTAGCGTGTGGCTTGAATTCGGAAATACCTTGCAACTCTGTAAGCATCCAAATGACGTGTTTGCTGTGACGCATCGTGTCGTGGACATTTATTGCCTAGACATCTAGTGTAGCGGATAGTTATGTGAGTTTATTACTTTATACGTTATATGCACGTGTGGCCGATATTTTGAGTTTGGGTCACTAAGCTGATAGAATATTTTAAATCTGAATTAACCTATAAAGTATTCAGGTAAGTGTAGCTGTAGGCTGAGGCAATAATGTTTAACACTTAATTGATTTCAGTCTAATTATATAATATAAAATTTAATAACAGCCCGCCTTAAAGCAGTGTGTGTATAATATAATATATAAAATTAATCATGTGAAGGATTAATAAAAGGACTGAAATAAAAATTATAACTTGTGTAAGCCTAATTCTTTAGCCGCATCACCCGCTGCTAAGAGATTCATGTTTCTACAAATAAATACTGGCGCAACCGAGGCAAACATACATATATAATATTTAAAGAAGCATAAAAATACAAAGTTGATTCCTAAACGTTGAGGTGAAGGCCAACGGAAAGTGAACGTTGGGGCGAAGGCTACCGGAAACTTTTTACCATACGTGGTGCAGATACTTCATCAACTTTGGCTCCCCAACAATAGAACTACAATAGAACTCCTCCTTCAAATTGGCGCCCAAAGCGTGGTGCTAATAACGTAAAGACAATACTACATCTTCCAGGCCGATATATAAAGCATAATGTTTTAACAGTCATTCCTTTATCCCATATTTTGAAAGTATATAATATAGATAAGAAAGGTAGAATCATACGACTGAAAAATTCCATGCTATAGCCGGGATTTGAATCAGGGATCTCCCGGTCTCCGTCTGGTTGCTCTAACCACTGGACTAACATGGCAACATGCCGGTATGACATTAAAATCCCCAACTTATTCGCATTTTTCTCGGTAAATTACAAGGATATCTCAAATTGTATTCAGATGACATACCCCAATGGCGACTTACAATGTTGTAAGTACTTTAAGTCCCGGGATTCATAGATTCAACCATTATTAGGTCAATTAATGGAACTAATTGTTATTCCACACAAGCCGTGTGTTGCACAACGTTGGAAAGGTAAAATCAGACAACTGACTGCGAAAAAGTTGGGGAATTTAATGTCGTAGCGGGATGTTGCCACAGTAGCTCAGTGGTTAGAGCAACAGGCCGCAGACTGGAGGATCCGTGGATCAAATCCTGGCTATGGCACTGAACTTTTCAGTGTGGAAGAACAATTAATTCCATAATACAGGTAATTTAACATATTTTTAAAACTATCATAAAAAGAAACATTTTGAATTTTAATAAAAAAAATCTGATGTGTTACCCTCCCATGACTTTCTCTACTCTTGTACAAACTATTTTTACAAACGATTATTCTCCATATGCTTCATGTTAATCGAGATATCGAGATGTTAATCTTATTGCTAGTTTTCTTGTAGATGCAAGGGGAATTGGTAGAATTTAAGCGATAGTCAAATATTTTAAGAGCTGGATGCTATGTGGAGTATTTTATTCTCTTTGCATTACCAGGACAAAAAAATGATGAACGAATTCCCATTTGAGAAAGAGTATAAGTATTCGAAAATTTAAGGGAATAACAAGCAATATCTCGAAAACGGTTCACTCAACAAAACAAATGTATATGACATAAATTGTGTATTTTAACGTGATCTACATTTTTTGTGTAGTAAACCTTTGTTTATCTCTTATGGTTTACCAGTTATGCAAGAGTCGTTCACAATGAAGAATACTTTTGGATACATTCCCAGAAAATTCGAGATATATATTTCATTTGTCATGAAAATATCTTAAACATAAGATATTTGAATCAAAATCGCTAGAGCCTTTTTGAGAAAGTAAAATTTTCAAGAAATGTTCCATTAAAGGGTAATCTGGGGTGAGCAATTTTCTTGAAAACCTTCGTGTATCATCTCTGGAAAATACTGAACCTAAATACCAAGTTTGGTGTTTATCCGACTGTTCGTTTCTGAGTTATGCTGTTCACAGACACACAGACACACACACAGAAGCACACACAGACATGTTTCCAAAAATGCTTTTTTAGGATTCAGGAGGTCTCAAAACATGTATTTCCGTTGAAATCCCGGTATCGAATTTTTGGGTGTAATACAATACTTTCCCTACTTAGTATACGGAGTAGAGAAAGTAATGTTCCTTATTTCACTATTTAATAATAACATGCTGCTGAATCTTGAAAACTGTAATGTTAATGTGACTTTTGAATAAATTTCGTTTACCAATTTCTCAATAAATGGTGCAATTTGTTTATGCGTACATAACCGGTATATTAGTAAGATGTGCGTCTGTATAATCTGGACTTAATTTATCCTTAATAACGCTCATGGCAGAAAACGTTTTCTCACAAATGTATGTGGTGCCAAATCTGCACATGAGCCTTAAACAAGATCATGAAGGGAACTGGTCTGAAGGCATATATTACAAAATTCAGTCAAATTAGAAGTGGATGATCCACAACGCTCTTTAAACTTAAAATATAATCCTAATTTTTTTAGGATTTGTATTATCTGTATTTGCAAGTTTGGAGAGCATTTATGATTCTGACACTCTGAAATACAAAATGGCTTAATGAATAAATCTACGTTACTCCTTTCACATCCGAAAGAGCCAGAACTTCAAGATATGCTAGACGACTAGACGTATTCCAAAAGACTGGAAGACAATGGTAATGAAACCAATATTTAAAAAAAATCTTATTTTTACAATCGCATTACTTTCTCTGCTCTTGCACAAACTATTTGTAAAAATAGTACTCCATCTACACCATTTAATCAAGATATGATATGTTAATCTTATTGCTAATTTTCTTGTAGGTGCAAGGGGAATATGGTCGACTTTAAGCGATAGTCAAATATTTTAAGAGCTGATTGCTATGTGGAGCATTCCACTCTCTTTGCATATTCAGAACAAAAAACAAAAAAACGAATAAGGATTTTCCATTTGAGAAAAAGTATAGGTATTGGAAATTCAAACAAATAACAAGCAATATCTCGAAAATGGTTCACTCAACAAAAACAATGTATATGACATAAATTGTGTATTTTAACGCGATCTACATTGTTTGTGTAGTACAATTTTGTCTATCTCTTATGGTTTACCAGTTATGCAAAAGTCGTTCACAATGAAGAATACTTTTGGAGACTTCACAGAAAATTCAAGATATATATTTCATTTGCCATAAAAATCTCTTAAACTTATGGTATTCTATTCAAAATCGTTAGAGCCATTTTTGAGAAAATTAAAATTTTCCAAAAAGTTCCTTGTAAATGGTAATCTCGGTTAGGGGGATTTTCTTGAAAACCTTCGTGTCGCATCTCAGGGAGATACTGAATCTAAATACCAAGTTTGGTGTTTATCCGACTGTTCGTTTCTCAGCTATGCTGTTCGCAGACACACACACACACACTCACACACACACACACACACGCACACACACACACACTGACATGTTTCCAAAAACGCTTTATATGCATTCAGTGAACCTCAAAACCTGTATTTCCTGTGAAATGTCGGTATCGAATTTCTGGGTGGAATGCAATACTTCCCTTACTTATTTACGTAGTAGAGAAAGTAAAGAGGAACATTTTTATTAAACTTATGGCAACTCGTTTATGAAAATGCAGTTGCTTTCGACGTTCGCATTTTCTTCTGACCACAATTTTAATGGGAGAGCAGAATGTAACATTTATATGTAAAGTTTGTCTATTATGTGTTTCAAACATCCTGAATATCGCGAGAACCAATACGGTGCAACCGCGTCGTTGCCACCACACTTCACTTCGCTTCGGGAGAATGTTCCACGTTTGTATAAAATATGCTATCGAAAATTTATAAACTCTAGAATGGTGCGCCAATCACTTAGAACTGAACACCAGCATTACTGTAGTTTAACTAAAAACTGAGGTACTTGCATTCCTTCACCGCTCGTTTTGGTTTTAATTATTGTCCGCCAAACCTTAATTGCTGCTTCAACCTGGAGGAAGTTACGGTTATAGATCTTAATTTGCCTGACGTTTTATACACTATGTGATCAAAAGTATCCGGACACCCCCAGAAATATACGTTTTTCATCTTAGGTACATTGTGCTGCCACCTACTGCCTCGTACTCAGTATCCGCGACCTCAGTAGTCATTAGACATCGTGAAACAGCAGAATGGGACGCTCCGTGGAACTCACGGACTTCGAACACGATCAGGTGATTGGGTGTCACTTGTGTCATAAGTCTGTACGCGTGATTTCCGCACTCCTAAACATTCCTAGGTCCACTGTTTCTGATGTCATACTGAAATGGAAACGTGAAGAGACATGTACAGCACAAAAGCGTACAGGCCGACCTCGTCTGTTGACTGGCAGAGACCACTGACATTTGAAGAGGGTCGTAAAGAGTAATAGGCAGACATCTATCCAGACCATCACACAGGAATTCCAAACTGCATCAGGATCCATTCCAAGCATTATGATAGTTAGGCGTGAGGTACGAAAACTTAGATTCCATGGTCGAGCGGCTGCTCATAAGCCACTCATCACGCAGGAAAAAGCCAAACGACACCTCGCTTGGTGTAAAGAGCGTCAACATTACACGATTGAATAGCGGCAAAACATTGTGTGGACTGACAAATCACGGTACACAATGTGGCGATCCGATGGCAAAGTGTGGGTATATCGATGCTCGATGAACGTTATTTGCCAGCGTGTGTAGTGCCAACAGTGAAATTTGGAGCTGGTGGTGTTATGGTGTGGTCGTGTTTTTCCTGGAGGGGGCTTGACCCCTTGTTGTTTTGCGTGGCATGATCACAGCGCAGACCTACATGGATATTTTAAGCACCTTCTTGCTTCCCACTTTTGAAGAGCAATTTGGGGATGGTGGTTGCATCTTTCAAGACGATCGAGTACGTGTTCATACTGCACGGGCTGTGGCGGAGTGGTTACACGACAATAACATCCCTGTAATGGACTGGGCTGCACAGAGTCCTGACTCGAATCCTATAGAACACCTTTGGGATGTTTTGGAACGCCGACTTCGTGCCAGGCCTCACCGACCTACATCGATACCTCTCCTCAGTTCCGCACTCCGTGAAGAATGAGCTGCCATTCCCCAAGAAACCTTCCAGCACCTGATTGAAAGTATGCCTGCGAGAGTGAACGCTGTCATCAAGGCTAAGGGTGGGCCAACACCATATTGACTTCCAGCAATACCGATGGAGGGCACCACGAACTTGTAAGTAGTTTCACCTGGTGTCCGGATGCTTTTGATCACGTAGTGCAGATCCTCTTTTAACTGTTGATGGATAGCTTCAAACAATTCATGGCTGTCTTGCGAAGTAATGTTTCTTGGATTGGAGGATTTGAATGCTTATTTTATCAATTTACAACACGTCTCTGAGGAACTGTTATTTTGAGAAAGTCTTGAAAACTGTGAAATCATAACTGCTAATTTGCAAGGATAAAAAAAACCCTGGTGTGGTACATTCACATGACTTTCTCTACCCTCAAACGCTTATCAATTGGTATACAAGTTATTCTTACTCAAGATTATGTTTCTATCTATTACATTTTAATGCAAATAAACCTCCGCAGAAATAGTAATATTACACTTATATATAAAGGGAACAGCGACAAGCAAATGCTTAAGAACAGGACGTAGCCTTAAAATTCCTTACTGTTTCCATGCAATCGCGAGAGACAGCTGAATGTTGAAAGGACTTCAAAAGAGCGACCAAGAAATGAACAGTTCGAATCTTTATTAACGGATGTCTTATAAACAACTTATGCCACAAAAAACTTATTTGAAATAAACTGTATATTTTATGGAGATCTGCATTTTTTGTGTAGTACTTTTTGTCTATCGCTTAACGTTTTCAAGTTATACAAGATTGTACAAATTTCCGAAGGAAGAGGACTTCATAGGCTATTCCCCGAAAATTCAAATTATAAATTTTATTTTTCATGCAAATATCTTTAATATATACTATTTTCGAATAATATTCCGTGTAAAGGGCAGTTGGACCTGGGCGGATTTTCTCGAAAATCTTCGTGTCGCATCTTTGGAAGGTACTGAGCCTAAATACCAAGTGTGGTATTTATCCTACTTTTTGTTTTTGAGTTATGGTGCTTAGACACACACGGACCTTTTTTTAAAAATGATTCTATTTGTATTCTAGGGGTCGCAAAACATGTATTTGTGGTGAAATTTCGGTATCGAATTTTTCAATAACTTTTATGCCTACTATGTACGTGGTAGATGAAATAATGAGTACCGTATATGCCAACAACGTATTTATCACTATTATAAGCATATTTATAACTAAAAATGCCCGTTTAAGCATCTCGATAGATAACTATATATTAAAAAGTACAAAATTCGAACCACTGGGTGTAAAAATATTTTTATTCCTCTTTGTACTTATTTAAATGAACCTATCCTTTTATCCCAACCACTTATTGCTTTTCTGTATTATGGAAAATGCATGCGCGCACATGGTATTGCGTTTCGAGTTTTACAAGCGGTAAACTGTACGTCCATGAGAGGCAACGTCGCACCGTTGCTATTCGCTATTGCCGTATTAGTGGATACGTGTTGTCCTCCGTGGTGTAGTGGTTATCATGCTAGCCTCTAGTTTCGGAGGTTGCGGGTTCAAACCCGACGGAGGGTGATATCTTTTCGGGCGTAAAAATCATTAGCATGACTTCCTTCGGAAGGGAAATAAAGCCGGTGGTCCCGTGTCGTAGATTTACGGCACGTGAATGAACCTCAGGCCTGATAAAGAGGCCTATGAGCAAAATTAACGATTTTTCATGCCCAATAGAATGGGACCATAAGGACTATAGTAGTCAATTTAATTTTAGTGAACACGCTTCAAACGTAAGGAGGCTCGGATCTTAAAACAGACAGTTGCGTCGGTATCATGTTCATGGATAATTCTAACACTGGCAGGATGCAGATACTGGGAAAGCATACGATATTTTTTAAGATGTTAATCCAATGCTTATAAAACTGTTCTATTGTTACTTACAGCATTACACTGTACGACATCATACGCCTTTTGATAATCAATAATTGTTGTGTTGTTTCGAGGTTGGTAGAATGCTTAAGCACGCATGAGTGTGATGCATGTTTGTTATGGGATTCCCCTTCTAAGGCAAAGTTACGGCTTGCATAATTGCACACAGTGCAGTGGAGCGGTTGATCTAATTCTAAGTAAATGCGGTAGAGCGTTTCGATCCAGCCAACATTAGCGTGTTGTTTTAGTTTCAAAGATTATTTTACACATAGTAGTCTTTTCTCTCAAAGGTCGTTCATAGAACTGTGAGTAATAAAATTAATTTATTTTTAAATGCAAGACATTGTATGTAAAAATCCACTGTTTTGAATTGTTGGTGAAACATTTTCCTATATTAATATTGGCAACCCTGTATCCACCGATCAAATTCTCTAGGTAGCACAGTTCAGAATATCTTTTATTAAAATACTGAACCATAGGTAATGACAAGGCATACTAAATACACAAACAAATAAACAAACTTTGTTATCAATGAATTTCTAAGTTTTTAACGCCTCTACAATAACTCAATGAAATGCCCCAACCATTCACTTCATTTCATCCAATACTGCTTGTAGGTCTTCTTTCAATGAGTGCAAAAGAGGTAAGATTATACTCTATCTCACACAAAAACGATTCCGTTGTAAACAAGTTGGAGCTGACTCAACTCTCCACGTATAGCTGGCGCAAAACTTCTGGAATCGCGACCTTGATTGCCACCCCAGCTGCCGAGCCTAGGAATGGTTTATATTTAGCTTACTCAAAGAAAGCGATATAATACCTTTGCTTACTCACAGTGCGTAACACATACATCCTGCATAGAAAGTGTTGGCATCTGGTTGTAGTTTCAAATAGAGCAGTATCGTATTTTATATTTGTGACATTTATAACCATTGCTCCTACGTTCTCAAAGTTAAGTGGTAATGTATTACGTAGTCAAAGCAGGGAAATAATTGCAAATGTCATCGGCTTCGTGAAGCAAGAAACAGAGATGAAGGAAGAAAACATATGTTCACCTGAGTTCCACAAAAGCCTTGAGAGAGTGAAAGAAAGAGTAGCCAACGCAAGTGGTGTTTTATTGAGTTCTATTTCCAGAGTTCTCAAAGATAATAAAAACACATGGATGAAGGAGTACCATTTTACACACCTGAGAAGAAACTTAAGGTCCCTAAACGTGTTGCATAAATAGACGAGTTCAACAAATGCGTCATTCGGCGCACGATTCACAATTTATATGTGAAAGAATAAACTATGCTAACAATAAGTACATTGTTACTTATCAAGCTGAAGAACAGCATAAACTTTCAAGGTGGTGCTGCAAGTCTCAGAAAAATTAAAAATCTTCTACGAATTTGTTGCATCAACTGTAAATTTTTTATGACGAGGCGGCTCGTTGTTGAAGTTACAACGAAATGCACGGTGCAATGAAACAATGGATTCACTCTTTGCATAACGCAGCACACAAAACGACTTTTCTTGTGGTGTCGCCATTTTCTCGTAAACAAACACAGCGCCGCTGTAGGCACTGAATGTGACTAACAGGTGGGGCTTGAACTTTAAACTTTCCTCTATTCAATGATGTGTCGTATGTGTTGCTATCTATTGTCGTCCATTAGAAATAATTATGTAAAGTCTGTTCCTTCTTTTTGAATAACCCTGTACTTGACCAGACATTAATACAACTTGGCCATAATGTACTTAGACTGCCACCGTATCACCAAGATCTAAACTCAATCCAATTAATCTGGGCTGATGTCAAAAAATGGGGGCATGTAGAAATGTCACTTTTAAATTAAAAGGTGTGGAGATGTCACCAGCGATTTGCAGAAATTGGAAAGACAGAATGGGAAAATGTACGTCGACATGTGGAACAAATTGAGAATAATTATTTCGAAAAAGATGGAATAGTATAAAATCAAACAGAAATAATTCTCATCCAGGAAAATGGTGCAGAAAATAGCGACAGCAGTGATGACGGCAATGATGTGAGTGATTCTGCAGAATGGAAGGGCTGTCAGGTGTGGAGGAATTAGATGTAGATGAACCACAGTATTTTTATATTACGGGATTTTTATAGCGCTAGATTTAAATATACTGCATATAACTATAAGCTTATCACTGCAGCGCAGTGTAATGCAGTACAGTGCTGTGCATAACCGGTGTGCAGATATTTGACACTGGCCGTCCCACGCACTCCTCCAGCAAGCAGATGACCGGTCACCTCCTGATCTCGTAAGAAACTCGCTTCATAGCTGTCATTAAGATTTGCACATGTCTAGAATGTTGCGCCAATTATACTTGACGCTACATTGAGGCAGTATTTTATATCACAACACTGTGAACGCCAGAGTGATTGTAGTGCAAATTAACATTATGGTATGACAATGATTTTAGATGTTAGCCATAAGCATTGTTAGGAAATAAGTTTGCACGGCCCCACTGAAACTGATAATAGAAGTGGGTAACAATGAACCAATTGGGGTGAGTTGTTTATCACTAAGAAGAGGCAAACAAATGACGTCAGAGTAGCGTGCCTTTCTTTAGAAATGGAGGGAATATTTCTTCCTTGAGCATATAGGTTAGTAATTGTGATTGGCTGACAAAACAGACGCTAATGTTGGCGCGATTTGGTAACCAATAGTAGCCCTATTATACTGTTTCGGCATTTCGAGGTGAAGGAGTATATATTCTCGAGCTATAAGCATGTTTCAGCAGTTCTATGGAATCATTCACGAGGTACACGTCGCGCAGTCTTGAAGAATCTATCGTGAAGTGCAAATCATACAGTTTGGAAGAATATCTCGCGTCATAAAGTTAGTTACAAAATGTGAAGTACGCGGCAACTAATACGACAATAATTACATTCGGAAATATAACAGTTTCAGTCAGGCGTGTATAATGATTAAAGATGTGAACTATTAATTAAGTGTGACAACAATAAAAGTGTGAAAATAAATTATTTTATCAGTGTTATCTTTTAGTAACAACTCCTTTCCGTTTGCTCGACTGAGTAATAATAGCTAGCCGGAGGACAAAGAACCCAAAATTCAAAATATTAAAACAATAACAGGTGCCCAGTAAATAAGATAACACGAACAGATTACCGCGACAACATGCATGTACATAAGTATTGCAACACCAAATCGAGTAAGACAATGGTGATTAACTTATTAAATCTATGTGTCACAAATAAATATCATTGTGTAGTAGCATAACGGTTAAGCTTCGGAGTTTCTTTTTACATTCTCTACTACGTAGATATAGTAAATAGGGGAAGTATTGTACTCCACCCAAAAATTCGATAGCGAGATTTCACCGGAAATATATGTTTTGAGACCCATTGAATCCAAAAAAGCATTTTTGGAAACATGTCCGTGTGTGTGTCTGTGAACAGCACAACTCAGAAACGAACAGTCGGATAAACACCAAACTTGGTATTTAGGTTTCGTATCCTCCAGAGATGCGACACGAAGGTTTTCAAGAAAATCCCCCCACCCCAGACTACCCTTTACATGAAAAATTTTTCGAAAATTGTAATTTCCTCAAAAATGGCTCTAAGGATTTTGATTAAAACATCATATGTTTAATATATTTTCATGACAAATAAAATGTATATCTTGAATTATCTGGGAATGTCTCCAAAAGTATTCTTCATTGTGAACGACTATTGCATAACTGGTAAACCATAAGAGCTAAACTAAATTTTACTGCACGAAAAATGTAGAACGCGTTAAAATACACAATTTATATCATATACATTTTTATTGTTGAGTGAACCATTTTCGAGATATTGCTTGTTATTCCCTTAAATTTTTCAATACTTATTTTCTCAAATGGGAATTCGTTATTCATTTTTTTTTGTCTTCTATATGCAAAAAGAATGTGGCAAAGAGAATGGTGCTGCACCTAGCAACCAGCTATTAGGAGATATGTATATGCTAAAAGGCTACTGTATTTCTATATTGCCCTTGTAAATATATATATTCCCCTTACATCTACAAGAAAATTAGCAATAAAATAGAGTCTGTAAATGTTTATCTCGATTAACATGAAGTAGATGGAGAATAAGCGTTTGTAAAAATAGTTTGTACAAGAGTAGAGAAAGTCATGTGAGTGTAACACATCAGATTTTTTCTTTAAGTACCGTGAAACAATGCACGATCATTGCATATAAAAGTTACAAGTGTTCTGGGCTTCTGAGATATGTGAAATAATTGGCCCTGTGCACCATTCTCGTTTAACAAATCTTTCAGGGACCTTCAACTTATCGCAGTAAGAATTTGACCGGAGTGATCAACACAGTTCAGGTGACCGTGGTTACCTGGCAGGTGCTCACCTTGGTTTAGCGCACCGTTCGTTGCAGGGAACTGAACGCACCCGGATTTACATCATGTGTCTGTTTTTCACTTGTTCTACTTCTTTGCTGAAGCGCATGCATGTAGTTCAGCGTGCAATGCAGGAAAGCAAAAGCAGACCCCAGTTTCTCTATTATGTTATTACATTTAACATGCAATTCTTAAGAAAATATAGAAATAACAGAGATGGGAGCAATAACTTAAGATGGACTTAAGATGGACGGATTAGAAAAATATGCTAGACTATTATATACCTTATTACTTTCTCTACTACGTATAGTAAGTAGGGGAAGTATTGTATTCCACCCAAAAATTCGATACCGAGATTTCACCGGAAATACATGTTTTGAGACCCCCTGAATCCAAAAAAAGCATTTTGGAAACATGTCCGTGTGTGTGTCTGTGAACAGCACAACTCAGAAACGAACAGTCGGATAAACACCAAACTTGGTATTTAGGTTCAGTATCTTCCAGAGATGCGACACGAAGGTTTTCAAGAAAATCCCCCCACTCCAGATTACCTTTTACATGGAACATTTTTCGAAAAATTTAATATTCTCAAAAATGGCTCTAACGATTTTGATTAAAATATCATATATTTAAGATATTTTCATGACAAATGAAATGTATATCTCGAATTTTCTGGGAATGTTTCCAAAAGTATCTTCACCTGGTAAGCCATAAGAGATACATAAAATTATTACTGCACAAAAATGTAGATCGCGATAAAATACACAATTTATGTCATATACATTGTTTTGTTGAGTGAACCATTTTGAGATATTGCTCGTCATTCCCTTAAATTTTCAAATACTTATACTTTTTCTCAAATTCGTTATTCATTTTTTATGTCCTGGACATGCAAAGAGAATGGAAAACTCCACATAGCAACCAGCGTTAAAATATTTGACTATCGCTTTAAACCTACCAATTCCCCTTGCATCTACAAGAAAATTAGCAATAAGATTAACATCTCGATATCTCGATTAACATGAAGCATATGGAGAATAAGAGTTTGTAAGAATAGTTTGTACAAGAGTAGAGAAAGTCATGTGAGTGTAACGCATCAGATTTTGTTTTCTTTCTTTTCACACTGACTAAATTCCGTTTGCTAAGATTTGAACCCAAACGTCTTGAATAGAAGGCGCACACGCTATCCCGACACCACGATGATGTCTTCATATTTCACTCATCGGCACTGATGTCTTTAGGTTACCTGATTCCTAAATCTGTGCAATTAATGTATCTAATATTCCTGAAAATGTACTAATTGCACTAAATCCATTCATTACTCCACGTATTTCTGCCTTGTTCTTGGAACTATGTTTCAATTGATATAATTATGATATGTAACACTATGATTGTGTGGGTTTTCGTTACGTCTTGAGTTAGGATATTTAAGGGACCTGTCGCATAAAGAGGCCTTAAAGCATTAAACGTTACGGAGTGCATTAAAGTAACTTTATCAGGATGTATTCCTTGGAGCATTGGAGTGTATCCATTAGTTGGGAATTCTAACCTATATCCTTCCGCCATTTTAACATTTCAGCACAAGTTGGAAATAATCGACGAAAACCGGCCGTTGATGACCAGTCAGATTTAACCGCGGTAAAATCCTCGATAAACTTCTACCGGCGTCGATGTACCAGAAATGACCGTGGTGCACGATAAAATCTTGATCAAGTATGGTGCACAAAGGTATCTGAAAAAGAGTCTTAAACATCAGAAGCGATACTACGAAATAAGCAATAGCATCTGAAGTAGTATTCACCTCTAGACCTACTTTGTGCCGAGAAGGCCGTATCGTATTAGGAATATACCTTATACAGCGTGATTTATGAAGAACTGTCACGTTTATTTCTTTAATTGTTTAAACGAGTTATGCTAGCGACAGCTTATTATACAAGAAATGCAGAGAAATAATCTCCCAAAATTTACCTCTATAGCAAATGTTGAAAATGTTCTCCATCCTGCATAAGACACAACTCAACACATTGTTCCATGTTACTGGCCACTCGTTGGAGGAGTCTGTTGTCAATAGTTTGAATCTCCTGTGTAACGTTTTGCTTCAGATCATCCAATGTCTGGGGACGTGTGGCATAAACCCTGTCTTTAAGGTAACCTCATAAAAAGAAGTCCGGCGATGTCAAATCCGGAGATCTCGGTGGCCACAGGTTCTTGGAAATTTTCCGGTCGTCAAAGAAGCCGGTGGTCCCGTGTCATAGATTTACGGCACGTAAACGAACCTCAAGCCTGATAAAGAGGCCTCTGAGCAAAAGTTCCGGTCTTTCACGCCCAATATAGAATGGGACGCTAAGGACCACAGCAGTTAAAGAGCGTCCATAAATAAAACTCAATTTAAATTTATCACAAAAAGGCAACATAGTATAAGAAAGTGATCAAATTCTGACACAAGCTAATATTATGCCTAGAGAAGAAAACATTTTTACTGCAATTTTTTGTTTATTGTACCAAGTAGCATCAGCCTTTATACATTTTAATAAAACTCATAATGAAGAGGACTTCCCAGACAATTCATATAAAACTCAAAATATAGGTTTTATTTGTCAGGGAAACTTCTCAAACGTATCATGTTATGAAAAGGTATAATCAGACTGAATAATTTAATGCCACAGCCAAGATTTTAATCAAATATCTTGGACTTCCCTGTTTTTCATGGTAATATACCAGTGGGGCATTAATTCTCAAACTGATTAACTATTTACTTTCTCTACTACGTATAGTAAGTTGGGGAAGTATTGTATTCCACCCAAAAATTCGATAGCGAGATTTCACCATAAAATATATGTTTTGAGACCCCCTGAATCCAAAAAAGCATTTTTGGAATCATGTCCGTGTGTGTGTGTGTCTGTGTGTGTGTCTGTGAAAAGCACAACTCAGAAACGAACAGTCGGATAAACACCATACTCGGTATTTAGGTTCAGTATCTTCCAGAGATGCGACACGAAGGTTTTCAAGAAAATCCTCCCACCCCAGATTACCTTTTACATGGAACATTTTTCAAAAAATTTAATTTTCTCAAAAATGGCTCTAACGATTTTGATTAAAATATCATATATTTAAGATATTTTTATGACAAATGAAATGTATATCTCGAATTTTCTGGGAATGTTTCCAAAAGTATTCTTCATTGTGAACGACTTTTCCATAACTGGTAAACCATAAGAGATAGACAAAATTTTACTCCACAAAAAATGTAGATCGCGTTAAAATACACAACTTATGTCATAAATTTTTTGTTGGGTGAACCATTTTCGAGATATTGCTTGTTATTCCCTTAAATTTTCCAATACTTATACTTTTTCTCAAATTCGTTATTCATTTTTCTTGTCCTGGTAATGGAAAGAGAATGGAATACTCCACATAGCAACCAGCTCTTAAAATATTTGACTATCACTTAAAGCCAACCATATTCCCGTTGCAGAAAATCATGTGAGTGTAACACATCAGATTTTTCCCTGTAAATTTCAAGGCATTCTAAACTTAATTTTGGTTTACATACCCCAATGGCAACGTACACTCTAGTTAAATAATATTAAGTTTATCACACTTAATGTTCCCCCATACATATCGCGGTATTTTAATTTAAAAAGAGCCATTTTTTTATAAATTAAAATATAGTAAAATTGTTTCCATGTAAAGATTGCTTCGGAAGAACTATTTGTAAATCTACGTCTGGCAGTTTTGAAACGTTTAAAAATGTGTATAGAGCTGGCCACATAGCTCAGTTTGTGGAGCACCTGCCTGCTGTGCGAGGTGTCCCGGGTTCGATTCCCGGCTGAGGGTGGGAATTTTTCTCTAGCATGATTATTTCCTATCCCCGCAAGAGTCTGAAAGTATGAATGAGAGTATGAATGTCTGAGTGATCTAATGTATAGAACCGAAAGACAGAAATGCAATGCCAATGTATACGAGTTAAAACCAATTCCAATATGTTCCAAAGGTAGAAGGCCCGATGTGAAATACTTAAAAGCTGGGTATAAATGCGGCAATAAAAATCACATTTCCGGTTAAATATCTTAATTCAGTTTTTGAGTGCAATTCACTACTTCCGCATATAGTATTTAAATTATAGAAATATTAATAAATTCGCAATGTTATTTCAAAGTCAGCAACGTGATTCGTGTCGAAAATGGCAATGAAGAAAGCAATCGAATTTCTATCGCCTGAAACACGTTTCTAACGAGGTTAAATCGCGAGGGAGGAAATACCGTTTCTTAGAAAGGCTCTGAGCTCCGGTCCTCCAAGTGAAGGGGGAGGAGGTTGCAGGAAACTGTAATATATTGCCAAAGTGCGTGTGTCACGGTTGGTTCCCGATCATCCCTTCCCTTGAATCAATACCTCTAACATCATTACCTCTTGGACATCGACCTCTTCCTGCCCCCACGAGGAAGTTGTGTCCTCCGGGGCCCAACATGGTGTAAGCAATACCCTTAGCGAATTTCTCTCCAGGAATACATGAGTCTCTCTTCAGAAAATTTTAATATCGCTGTTAATATAGTCTGACGAATTAATCCACATCTTATTCATATATTCATTGAACCATCAACTAACAAGTAATTACGTATAATAAAACTTAGTGGTTGGAGTGAGTAACTGTGCCTCGCAATAGTTACATTAACCACCAAGTGAGGCGACAAAGAATACAGCTGAGTGAACAGAAAAAGGATTCCACCGTAAGAGGAATGAATCCCACCTTCCATTCCGCATCACTATTTTCGTCTAACGATCCACGTGTAATGTTTACTACAACTGTGTATCTCAGTGCATTTCTCATCAAGTTTTCAGAACTCTAACAAATAGCCTGTCCTTAAGCTCATTGCTGCTGCTTTGCACATGCGCAATCTGCCTACTGCGTCAAACTACAAGAAGGTATACTGTAATAGCATTCCAATTTTAGCCCTGTTAAGAGATCTTCCGGTGGAAAGAAAGAAGGAAGAACTAAAAAAAAAAAAAACTCTGACGTGCTACACTCACATGACTTTTTCTACTCTTGTAGAAACTATTTTTACAAACGCTTATTCTCCATCTACTGCATGTTAATCTTGCACTTTAACTCGAGATGTTAAACTAAATGCTAACCTTCTTGTAGGTGCAAGGGGAATACAGTAGTCTTTAAGCGATAGTCAAATGTTTTAAGAGTTGGCTGCTATGTGAAGCACATTTTCTCTTTGCATGTCCAGGACAAAAAAGAATTCTGATGTGTTACACTCACATAACTTTCTCTACTCTTCTACAAACTATTTTTACAAACGCTTATTCTCCTTATGCTTCATGTTAATCGAGATATCAAGATGTTAATCTTATTGCTAATTTTCTTGTAGATGCAAGGGGAATTGGTAGGCTTTAAGTCATAGTCAAATATTTTAAGAGCTGGTTGTTATGTGGCGTATTCCATTCTTTTTTCATTACCAGGACAAAAAAATGAATAACGAATTCCCATTTGAGAAAGAGTATAAGTGTTGAAAAATTTAAGGGAATAACAAGCAATATCTCGAAAATGGTTCACTCAACAACAAAAATGTATATGACATAAATTGTGTATTTTAACGTGATCTACATTTTTTGTGTAGTAAAATGTCTATCTCTTACGGTTTACCAGTTATGCAAAAGTCGTTCACAATGAAGAATACTTTTGGAGACATTCCCAGAAAATTCAATATATACATTTTATTTGTCATGAAGGTATCTTAAATAGGTGATATTTTAAACAAAATCGTTTGAGCCATTTTTTAGAAAATTAAAATTTTCGAAAAATGTTCCATGTAAAGTGTAATGTGGGATGGGGGGATTTTCTTGAAAACCTTCGTGTCTCATCTTTGTAAGATACTGAAACTAAATACCAAGTTTGGTGTTTATCCGACTGTTCGTTTCTGAGTTATGCTGTTCACAGACACACACACGGACATGTTTCCAAAAATATCTCAAAACATGTATTTCTTGTGAAATATCGGTATCGAATTTTTGGGTGGAATGCACGATAGGCTAAAACGTCTGGGACTTTCTGGACTGCCCTCGTAATATAGCTCGGAATTGTATTAATTCTTCTACCAAGCGATTGTACGTGTTTAGATTTGCGGAAGCATAGCCACAGGGGCAATGTTGTTGTAATTATTTATTTAACCGTGTTAATACTCCATGAACAATGTCCCTCTAGTTTCCGAGGTCGAAGGTTCAAACCGGCAGAGGGCAATGGATTGCTTCGGGTGTAAAAAAACCTTAGCATGGCTTCCTTCGGAAGGGAAGTAAAGCCGGTGGTTCAGTGTCGTAGATTTACGCGTTAAAGGACATCAAGTCTGATAGAGGCTTCTAAGCAAAATTTCCGGCCTTTACGCCCAATATAGAACGGAACGCTATGGACTATAGTAGTTAAAGAGCGTCCAGAAAAAAACCTCAATGTCAGATAGGAGATCAACGAATAATATCTGAACTTGCTGTTCCTTTGTTATTTTGTGAGGCCGTGAAAATCTAAGTAATTACTATTCTCATATTGGAAATGTTTAAGCTAGTATGATGATCGTTGAAAATGATACACATGGTCTTGCCAGCTTTTATAGCCATTATATAAATGTAAATAATTAATCGTTTGAAATGGGGCGAAATTTCAAATTAAGCTAGACAGCAATTTTTGCCTTGTGTCAAAGGTTATCTGTGCCAAGTTTAGTCGAAATGGCTGCAACGATGTAGGTATAAGCCTATAAGGAACAAGCAGATATACATACATGCACACACTGGCTTTTATATATTATAAAATACGATTATATAATATTATTTATTTAATACTACTTTTGAGAATATAGGTAATGCATATCAGCTTCTGTATACTGTAATAGAATTATTTTTACGTTAATAGCATCACGCTTTGGACGCCAGTTTGAAGATAAATGTATTGTAGTTCCACTTTTGGACAGACAAACGTGAAGTAGATGCAGCCCCACGTATGATAGAGTTTCCGGTGGCCTTCGCCCCCACGTTTAAAAATCAACTTTGTAATTTGAATATTTATTATACAAATATTATATTTGTATGCCTCGGCTGCGTCAGTAGTAATTTTTCAGAACATCTATCTCTTAGTAGGGGGTGGTGTGGCTAAAGAATGAAGGCTTACATAAATTATAATAGTATTTAACTTCGTTTTATCAACCTTTCACACGATTAAATAACACTTCACTGATATATCATAATGTAGAGCTGTGAGATTATGGTTACTTATACTACTTAACCGTAAACTTTATATTATTCACGCCCTAATGCATTTTTATGTCTCACACTTAATACGTACTGCGCTAACAAACTGTTCACGTACGCTATGTTCTAGCCTCTAGCGTTTACCGCTTAAATTTGTAAATTTCTCTATTTCAAGTCTCTGATTGGCTAAGCCTACGCCAATAGAATACTTTTATTTAACTTAAGCTTTTTCTAGTTTTTGATTGGCTATTTTTAAACTGTTTTAAATATTACATTATTGTTCCAAGAATTATTAGTAGCATTATTAAACTTTCCAATTCATTATTGCCTCAAGGCTACCTCATTGTTAGCAACTTTCGGCTTCTATTCACACAGCTCCTACATTGTTAAATTACGTAATACATTCACATAACATTACACGTGTAAATCATAATAATATAAACATTAATACAATGTCTGTTACATACATGTTGCATATTATTACAAACACATATTTCTTTAAGGTGGGCTGTTATTATATTTTATGTTATATAATTTGACTGATATTTAAGTGTTAAAAATACTGCTTCAATACATAAATGTAGAATGACTGTTAAAGTAAATGGTAATGAATAAGTAAGCCTGTGTGATTGCTACGCCTTATGTTTAATTATATATTAGAAGAATGATTATTATTTGCCTTAATGGCGTTGTTATGGGCTAAAATTAAAGTTCTTTCTCTATTATCTTTCAGGTAAGGGCTGACAAGCAAGACAACCGTACTAGAAGTTAGTTCGTGACTACAATGTAAGTAACAATGCAACATTGCTGAGGGGGAGGGGGTGGTGGTGTTTGCAGGAATCAAGAGCAGGTAGTGACGTAGTTTTGTTCATTTTGTTCCAGAACTTTGAAAGCTAGCTTACGGCCCTTAAATTTAAAATCTTTGTTTTATTGTACGTCTGTGAGAATTGGACGTGGAACAATTGAGAACAACAAAATCTGCTGAAATGGTTTCCTCAGGGTAGTTGTTGAGCAGGGAAACAACGCTGAAGCAAGGGGAGAAAAACTGCCAGCCCAAGCTATACGTGATATTACTACGGAATACTGTCACAACTGAGCGCTCTCTTTCCACCTATTGTGGTAACAACAGTCTGGCATCAAAACAAAAGAAATTCTGGTGGATGTTCGAGAGACCAGCGTTGGTGTTGGTCAACAACTCTAATTTCGTCTATATTTTAATATGTTGTGTTATTTTGCAAACAAAATGCTAAGGCCCCTTATAGAATAGAAAAAGTCATGTGGATGTAACACAGATTTCATTCTCTACCCTCTCTTGCGTATTAGTGTGTATACAAATTATTCTTACGAAAGTTTATTTTCCTATCTACTTCTTTTAATCGAGATAAACATTTTCGGAAATAGATGCATTACGCTTACTGCTATAAATACAAAGGGAACAGCGACAGTCAAATGTTTAAGAACTGGACGCTATACGCTGCCTTAAAATTCCATTCTGTTTCCATGACATCCCAGTAAACATCTGAATATCGGCAGGTCTTAAAAAGAATGGCTAAGTATTGAACAGCTCGAACCATTAATAACGGATATCTCGTAAATGGCTGATGCCACAAAGAAAGTTATTTTAAATAAATTGTGGTTTTTAAAGAGATCTACATTTTTTGTATAGTACGTTTTCGTGTATCGCTCATCGTTTATCAGTCACAAAAGGTTATACAAAATTCCTTCCGAATAAAGTGGACTTCACAGGCTACCGAGAAAATTCAAGATATACATTTTATTTTTCATGTAAATGTCTTTTATGTATGGTATTTTAGTAAACCTCGCTACAGCCATTTTTATAAAGTTAAAAATGTCGAAAAATTTTCCATGTAAAGAGTAGTTTGGGGTGGGGGTTTTCTTGTGGAAATTTTGTCACGTCTTTGGAAGACAATAAATTCAAATACCTACCAAGTTTCCACTTGGTACATGAATTTATCGGACTTTTCGTTCTTGTGCTGTTCACGCACATACGAACCTATTTTTAAAAATGTACTTTTTGGTTGAGGGGCCTCAAAAGATGTATTTCGGGTAAAATCTTTGTATCGAATTTTTGGGTGGAATATAACATCTACTTCCTCTAGCTACTAGGCACGTAGCTGAGAAAGTAAAAATTAGAAAATTTCCCATCTTAACAGTCTTCCGTTATATAAAAATCTGATGTGTTACACTCACATGACTTTTTCTACTCTTATACAAACTATTTTTACAAACGCTTATTCTCCATATGCTTCATGTTAATCGAGATGTTAATCTTATTGCTAGTTTTCTACTAGGTGCAAGGTGAGTATGGTAGACTTTAAGCGATAGTCAAATCTTTTAAGCGCTGGTTGCAATGTGGCGTATTCCATTCTCTTTGTATGTCCAGGACCTAAAAAAATGAATAACGAATTCCCATTTGAGAAAAAGTATTGGAAAATTTAAGGAAATAAAGAGCAATATCTCGAAAATGGTTCACTCAACAACAATAAATGTAAATGACATAAATTGTGTATTTTAAGGCGATCTACATTTTTTGTGTAGTAAAATTTTGTCTATCTCTTATGGTTTACCAGTTATGCAAAAGTCGTTCACAATGAAGAATACTTTTGGAGACATTCCAAGAAAATTCGAGATATACATTTCATTTATCATGAAAACATCTTAAACATATGATATTTTAATCAAAATTGTTAGAGCCATTTCTGAGAAAATTGAAATTTTCGAAAAATGTTTCATGTAAAGGATAATCTGGGGTGGGGGGATTTTCTTGAAATCCTTCGTGTCGCATCTCTTGAGGATACTAAACCTAAATACCAAGTTTGGTGTTTATCCGACTGTTCGTTTCCGAGTTATGCTGTTCACAGACACACACACGGACATGTTTCCAAAAATGCTTTTTACTTTCTCTACTACGTATAGTAAGTAGGGGAAGTATTGTATTCCACCCAAAAATTCGATACCGACATTTCACCGGAAATACATGTTTTGAGACCCCCTGAATCCAAAAAAAGCATTTTTGGAAACATGTCCGTGTGTGTGTCTGTCTGTGTGTCTGTGTGTCTGTGAACAGCATAACTCAGAAACGATCTGTCGGTTAAACACCAAACTTGGTATTTAGGTTCAGTATCTTTAAGAGATGCGACACGAAGGTTTTCAAGAAAATCCCCCCAACCCAGACTACCCTTTACATGGAACATTTTTCGAAAATATTAATTTTCTCAAAAATGCCTCTAACGATTTTGATTAAAATATCGTATGTTTAAGATATTGTTATAAGAAATGAAATGTATATCTCGAATTTTCTGGGAATGTCTCCAAAAGTATTCTTCATTGTGAACGACTTGTGCATAACTAGTAAACCATAAAGGATAGACAAAATTTTACTACACAAAAAATGTAGATCGCGTTAAAATTCATAATTTATGCCATATACATTTCTTTTGTTGAGTGAACAGTTTTCGAGATATTGCTTGTTATTCCCTTAAATTTTCCAATACTTATACTTTTTCTCAAATTCGTTATTCATTTTTACTTTCTCTACTACGTATAGTAAGTAGGGGAAGTATTGTATTCCACCCAAAATTTCGATACCGAGATTTCACCGGAAATACATGTTTTGAGACTCACTGAATCCAAAAAAAGCATTTTTGGAAACATGTCCGTGTGTGTCTGTCTGTGTGTCTGTCTGTGTGTCTGTCTGTATGTCTGTGAACAGCATAACTCAAAAACAAAGAGTCGGATAAACACCAAACTTGGTATTTAGGTTCAGTATCTTCCAGAGATGCGACACGAAGGTTTTCAAGAAAATCCCCCCACCCCAGACTACCCTTTACATGGAACATTTTTCGAAAATTTTAATTTTCTCAAAAACGGCTCTAACGATTTTGATTAAAATATCATATGTTTAAGATATTGTCATGGTAATTAAAATGTATATCTCGAATTTTCTGGGAATGTCTTCAAAAGTATTCTTCGTTATGAACGACTTTTTCATAACTGGTAAACCATAAGAGATAGACAAAATTTTACTACACAAAAATGTAGATCGCGTTAAAATACAGAATTTATGTCATATACATTTCTTTTGTTGAGTGAACCGTTTGCGAGATATTGCTTGTTATTCCCATAAATTTTCCAATACTTATACTTTTTCTCAAATTCGTTATTCATTTTTTTATGTCGTGGACATGCAAAGAGAATGGAATGCGCCACATAGCAACAAGCGTTAAAATATTTGACTATCGCTTAAAAGCTACCATATTCCCCTTGCATCTACAAGAAAGTTATCAATAAGATTGACATCTCGATATCTCCATTAACATGAAGCATATGGAGAATAAGCGTTTGTAAAAATAGTTTGTGCAAGAGTAGAGAAAGTCATGTGAGTGTAACACATCAGATTTTTTTTATGTCCTGGACATGCAAAGAGAATGGAATGAGCCACATAGCAACCATCGTTAAAATATTTGACTATCGCTTAAAACCTACCATATTCCCCTTGCATCTACAGGAAAATTAGCAATAAGATTGACATCTCGATATCTCGATTAACATGAAGCATATGGAGAATAAGCGTTTGTAAAAATAGTTTGTACAAGAGTAGAGAAAGTCATGTGAGTGTAACACATCAGATTTTTTACTTTCTCTACTACGTAGATACCGAGATTTCGCCGGAAGTACATGTTTTGAGACCTCCTGAATCCAAAAAAAGCATTTTTGGAAACATGTCCGTGTGTGTGTGTGTGTGTGTGTGTCTGTGTGTGTGTGTGTGTGTGTGTGTGTGTCTGTGTGTGTGTCTGTGTGTCTGCGAACAGCATAACTCAAAAACGAACAGTCGAATAAGCACCAAACTTGGTATTTAGGTTCAGTATCTTCCAGAGATGCTACACGAAGGTTTTCAAGAAAATCCCCCCACTCCAGACTACCCTTTACATGGAAAATTTTTCGAAAATTTTAATTTTCTCAAAAATGGCTCTAACGATTTTGATGAAAATATCATATGTTTAAGATAATGTCATGAGAAATGAAATGTATATCTCGAATTTTCTGGGAATGTCTCCAAAAGTATTCTTCATTGTGAACGCCTTTTGCATAACTCGTAAACCATAAGAGATAGACAAAATTTTACCACACAAAAAATGTAGATCGCGTTAAAATACACAACTTATGGCATTTACATTTCTTTTGTTGAGTGAACCGTTTTCGAGATATTGCTTGTTATTTCCTTAAATTTTCCAATACTTATACTTTTTCTCAAATACGTTATTCATTTTTACTTTCTCTACTACGTATAGTAAGTAGGGGAAGTATTGTATTCCACCCAAAATTTCGATACCGAGATTTCACCGGAAATACATGTTTTGAGACCTCCTGAATCCAAAAAAAGCATTTTTGGAAACATGTCCGTGTGTGTGTCTGTGTGTGTGTCTGTGTGTGTGTGTGTGTCTGTGTGTGTGTCTGTGGGTGTGTGTGTGTGTCTGTGAACAGCATAACTCAAAAACGAACAGTCGGATAAACACCAAACTTGGTATTTAGGTTCAGTATCTTCCAGAGATGCGACGCGAAGGTTTTCAAGAAAATACCCCCACCCCAGACTACCCTTTATATGGAACATTTTTCGAAAATTTTAATTTTCTCAAAAATGGCTTTAACGATTTTGATTAAAATATCATATGTTTAAGATAATGTCATGAGAAATGAAATGTATATCTCGAAATTTCTGGGAATGTCTCCAAAAGTATTCTTCATTGTGACCGACTTTTGCATAACTGGTAAACCATAAGAGATAGACAAAATTTTACTACACAAAAAATGTAGATCTCGTTAAAATACACAACTTATGTCATATACATTTCTTTTGTTGAGTGAACCGTTTTCGAGATATTGCTTGTTATTCCCTTAAATTTTCCAATACTTATACTTTTTCTCAAATTCGTTATTCATTTTTTTATGTCCTGGACTTGCAAAGAGAATGGAATGCGCCGCATAGCAACCAGCGTTAAAATATTTGACCATCGCTTAAAAGCTACCATATTCCCCTTGCATCTACAAGAAAATTAGCAATAAGATTGACATCTCGATATCTCGATTAACATAAAGCATATGGAGAATAGGCGTTTGTAAAAATAGATTGTACAAGAGTAGAGAAAGTCATGTGAGTGTAACACATCAGATTTTTTTATGTCCTGACATGCAAAGAGAATGGAATGCGCCACATAGCAACCAGCGTTAAAATATTTGACTATCGCTTAAAAGCTACCATATTCCCCTTGCATCTACAAGAAAATTACCAATAAGATTGACATCTCGATATCTCGATTAACATGAAGCATATGGCGAATAGGCGTTTGTAAAATTAGATTGTACAAGAGTAGAGAAAGTCATGTGAGTGTAACACATCAGATTTTTTGGATTCAGGGGGTCTCAAAGCTTATATTTCCGGTGAAATCTCGGTATCGAATTTTTGGGTGGAATACAATACTTGCCCTACTTACTATACGTAGTAGAGAAAGTAAAAATTGCTTACGGTTTATCTTTCCCCATAGAGAAGTTTTATATATCAAACAGGACTGAAGGTAGTGAAGATCTAACTTCCTGAGTTGAGCAGCAGCTGTCTGTGGTTCATGCAATATGGTGAGTAGGGTCGAAGCGCCATCTGGTTCGTCACAACGGAGAGAGCACAAATCACAAACATATGCTAGAATAGATCAGAGACCGCTACCACCTCCACCACTGCAACCAGAGGTACAAAGGGAACAACATCCTACTCGTACATTACCCATCGATCCACCATAGCTCGATGTCCAGTCACTTTGACTGGGCATAGTTCTACTGAATAGCGAAGAACATTAAACCAGAGTAGAAACTGGATAATTGATTTACTGGTGGAGCTTAATGTTAACTACGTTATTAAGTGCCCTTTACTGCGTTATACAATTGGTAGTATCCCTTTTTCAGCTCGCACAAGTACGCGATATTGTCTTTGATTCGTCTCTGGGAAGCTGTAGAAATATCTTCTACATGATCAGCGGATCATAGTCGATATACCTATTGACTAATCATTTCTTGGTAGTCGCATTGTGTCTTTTGGTGTCTGATTTATGATACACATTTTATTATTATTGTTGTTGTTGTTGTACTGTGATGCATTACAAGTTATCATCGTGCATTAGTATTCATGTTATAAAGATCATAATACTATACGAAGTATAATTGAGTTAATACACAAACAGTATGTTGTTAGATCGATGTAAGAATGAGATCTAAATCTTAGTACACGACGGTGACACTGTTAGCGCTACCAGAAGCAAGCAATCTTACCATCCCTGGTGTTGTCATTTGTGGTCAACGATTCCGCAACACCGTGTGTATACATTATCCATACAAATGTTCATAAAAACATTTGATGGATATAATACGAGTATATTAAGTGTAGGTACTCATTTAGTGCAAAATATTATTAAACGTTCCTGCAATGAACAAATAATCACAAAGTCCTGAAATGTTAATATAGAGCTCAAAAACTTTACTGACGATATAAAAATGCTCAATGCGGCATCAATTCATGGCAGTGCATTCCTCTGACCTTCGGTGTAAGGAATCACATATTTTGAAATTGAGCTGGCTGTTATTGTATATGCTGACATTCACTGAAGACACAGTCTGCACATCATTGATTAGAGTGGCGTAGACCAGTTCTTTTATGTGTTCAGTAATGATAATCATGGGGATTTAGTTCTGGGACACCAGCAGACCAAGGTGTGCGGCTTCCCGAACAACCCAGCGGTCCTGAAATGTCAGTGTCAGGTGTTGTCGCGCGTTGCAGAGAAAATCTGGCACGTTATTGTGCATGAACCACATGAGTAGTCTTTGCTGATACGACACATTCTCCAGCATAGGCAATACGTTAATAAGAAAGTCCTAATAACGAGCTCCAGTTACTCTCTACGTAGCACAAAATATCTGCTCACATGTTCGTTGAGAATCGGTGCTGATGCCTTCTTTCTCCAACTGCTTCGAGATTTTCAGCAAACCTCACATGCTAATTATGAAAATACACAACCCATAGTTTTTGAAACCCGCCTCATCAATCTTGATGTGCACCACACCTTCAAGACTATTGGCAGAACTGCAATCTGGCAGGGTGGTTTTGTGACCTACGTGCCTGGACGCACTGAATATGGTATGTGTACAGCAATTGTTCATAAGTACCGCCGAAATGGCGTCGAATTCTGCTATTTGTCACACAGGATTATCCAGGAATCTCTTCTACTAAACATAGCACACACTCCTCTAAGGCGTGCGGATTGAGCGACATCTTCCACTGTCTACATTTTAGTGTGCTAGAGAAACGCTGATAAATTTGGCTGAATAGCTTAACGCATGCTGGATATATTTGGTATACAGAGCACGAGCTTGCAGATTACTTCCATTTGCTAAATTCTAGCAGAAAACCATATCCGCCGTTTCTCTTGTGGATAGGTGTCCATTGCTAAGTGAACCCTAAGTCTGCAAAGGATAAAACGCACTTTGCAATACAAATGTCACAGTAACATAAGCACATAATTCAATCCATTCTACATAAAGTATGTAAGCTACTACAGTATGTACCCAGAGTTAAGAGTAACGTACAGTCGAATCGGATGATATAATGTGTAGTGGTTTATGTTGGTAGGGAAATAGCAAACCACATCTGCCACGCTCAATCTCCACCCCTTACCTGGTTCTAGTGTTCCACTTAATATTGGTCTCACTCCCCCCTTTTTCTTCGCCCCTAAGCCGGAAACCTACCTGTGGTCATAGGTTAGTATTTGAGCACTAGACTTTTGACATTAAACTAATACGAGACGGACTAATCCAGGAGCTGGCGTGGACAGTCTCGACCAAGTACCCTTCTCGGGTGAAATCTTTCCGTTCTCGTCCTTTTCGTCGCTCACCTAGATCTAACCTTAGGATAATGTATATGTAATGAACTTGAATTCAAACCAATGGTTCAGCCAAGATGATGACATTCTACCAAAATGTAAATAATAAAAACACTTTAGGAAACCAGAAGCATCTGCACGTTTTCGTGCATTCCCTACTAATACGACTGAAAGTACAGAACTGGGACCGTAAAACAGACCGCAAACTAATGTTTATTTGATACAGAAGGACATACAGCTTCCGAGGAACGAATGGAGCTCATAGGCGCAACCAAACCTTTGTTTGCATTATTCCTTGAGGCTATCAGTATAGAAACGCACACCCCACCAGTGACATCACAATGAATACCACCTATGTGAAAGTGTTAAGATCTCAGAAAGTATACATGTATTTTAGGGTCAATGTTTTATTAGACATTTCTGTCTTGTTTTGATGCACACAATCAAAATTAAGTTGCAAGTTACAATATTTACAGAAAGATATATTCATAGGCCATTTAAATTACCCCATAATTTGAATACCCATATGCTAAAATTTTACACGAGGTTACTCTATGTAATTTCTTTCTCTCTTTCTTTCTTTTACTCGTAGTTTCTCTCCATCACTAGGTAAATGCCTAAATGTATGTTTTATTACCACTATCCAAAGTTAAGGATTAAGGAAAAGAAATATAAATAATGTATATGGCATAGGAAGGTGACTACAGTGTTAATGTCATTTATAAAAAGTTTATTTAAGCACAGGAAAATGTGCCGTAAGTTTTGTTATCAATGCACTTTTTACATAACAGAAACTATACTTAAGATTTAGGATATGTTTTCAAATTCTATCTGCATTATTTTACTTTTAATTTCTACAAAATTATTTTTAACTGAGAACTCTCAAACCCCATTATTCCATGTATTAGCTAGTCCAATACCTAAGCACATTCTTCGTCGATGTGAAATGTCTTCTCTGGCAATTAAAACAGAGAAGTAGCGGAATATCCTTCTTTTCGCCGCAGTACGAGTAGATTTATGAGACCTTTTATAAAGCATTTTTATGATGTTAATTACACATGGGAATAGCAGCAAATGCCATAAAGCTTCATGAAACATTGTTCATTAAGGTCATACTTGTAGCTGGGTCAGATTTCAAACGATTTCTTCTCCCCGGGGTTTCCTTGACCCTTGCGCCGTTACTACTCATTAATGCTAGCAATAATTTATTAGTATGTTGTGCTGCATTCTATGAGGGTAACAACATTGTTTCTGTAATCTTCTCCTAGCAGCTTTTTTACTCTTTGCCGCATACATAGTAGGTAGAAAAATTAAATACCGAGATTTGCCCGGAAATACATATTTTGGGACCCCTTGAATAAAAAAAAGCATTTTTAGAAAAAGGTGTACGTGTGTCTGTGAACAGCATAGTTTAAAAGCAAATAGGTATTTAGGTTAAGTACCTTCCAGAGATACGATACAAAGATTTTCAAGAAAATCCCCCATCCTCAATTACGCTTTAAGTGGGGTTTTTTCCAAAAATTTTTATTTTCTAAACAAATGCCTCTAACGATTTCGTTTAAAATACTATATATTATGAATATTTACATGACAAATAAAACGTATACCTTGAATTTTTTAGGAATAGCCTCTGAAGTCCTCTTAATTCAGAAGGAATTTTTATAATCTTATATATGTAACTGGTATACGTTAAGCGGTAGAAGAAAACGTACTATACAAAAAATTTAGATGTGTTTAAAATACGGATTTACTTCAAATAAATTTTTGTTTGGCATAAGCTATTTCTGAAATATCCTTATTAAAGATTCGAATTGAACACTTTTTGGTAATTCTGTAAGTTCTGTCAACCTTCAGCTGTTTCTCGCGATTGCGTGGAAACAACATGGAGTTTTAAGGCCAACGTATAGTGTCCAGTTCTTAAACATTTTACTATCGATGTTCCTTTTGTATCTGTAACAAAATGTATAATGCAGCATTTTGCGAAGGTTAATTTGGATTAAAATGTTGTAGACAGAAAAATAAGCTTTAGTAACAATAGTTTGTATAATAAACGATAGACGGTAGAGAAGGTCATGTGAAGGTATCACATCAGGTTCTTCTCTCTCTTTCTTGGAGTGAATCGCCAGTCGGGGAGTAAGGTGGTGGACAGGAAAATAAGGTTTAGTAAGAATAGTTTGTATAATAAACGATAGACGGTAGAGAAGCTGTAGCGGGAACTACGATATCATTGTAAATGTCAATGTGACATGAAATAAGGTAACTTAATATTGTAACACACATGTAAGATGTGAAGGAAGGCCAGCTAGCCGTGAGAAGGGTAAGAGTGCAGGTAACAAGAGGACAGAGAGGGTGACAGAACGGGCGACCCTGCTACAGTGGTCACAGGCACTTGCAAGAGAAGAGTGAGAGAGAGAGAGAGAGAGAGAGAGAGATCTTGACACTTTGGGGAATTCCGAACTTATCAGGACTTCAAATATGAGGGTAAATATTTTCATACCACGCGCACGGGAGATCCAATAAGAGTAAAGCTTTTAAAGTAGCTAGGTAAATGTAGCGTCCCCCTGTGTTGGTATAAAAGGGAGCACGTGGAAAGCTTTGGCGTGTTATCTCTTTGCTGATTCTGGAGAGGAGGTAAAATTCACGCCATGCTTGTGGTGATGCGTGTGAAGCCAGCAATAGGAAATAGATTTAGCTTGGGGAGGTAAATCTCTGCAGATAGGCCCTTAGAATTGAGTATTAGCACACGGCTAGCGGCGTTGTGAAGTAATATTATTATTATTACTAATAGCATTAAAGCTAAATCATCAAGGAGTTTCATTTCGTCTACTGTTACCATACCCTGGGGAAGAGTTTAGCAATAGGGCAACACACAAGTATGCTAGGCTTGCAATTTCAGCTTAGAGCAACCACCCACAGCTCCATTACAGAAGGAAGGAAGGAAGGAAGGAAGACGACGCCACGCGAGAGGTCCGTCGCAAAGGTCATGTGAATGTATCACATCAGATTCTTCTCCCCCCCTCTCTCTCTCCCTCTCTCTCTGAATCGCCAGTCACGGAGCAAAATTTCGATCTGCTCTTAGCAATCGCAGCAAATGCTCTAACGTTATCCGGAAGAGGAGGAGGATTTCGACATATTGTGCTTGTGTAAACCTCAAGAGGGAAGGGGTGAAGTGAAGGACACAGAGTGCCACCAGATCTGGAGCAGCAGGCTCGGACAAGGCAGGGTTGCTGATGTCTCCGGGTAGTACTAAACCCTGACCCAACGGGATTCCCCACAGGCATACCTCTCCCCACGGAGAGGTCTCTCTGAGGTCATGTCACACACCGAACGCAAGGACAGACAATTTCACAAACAAACTCCACCGCCATGCGCCTCACTCGCTCTCCACTCGCCTGATCCTTGGACCCGAAACATAATGAAAGGGGAAACAGGAAAATCCGCGGCATTATCGAATCCACCCCAGCATTCGCATTTCAGCCGCGTGCAAAAAAAAAAAAAAAAACATAAGGGGATTCTAATCTGGAACTTCCGAATGCGAGCCTCGCGTTAGCGCAGAGTCATCTTGCTGGTCACAGATCCTCCATAATGTTTGCTTTTGAAAATACCGGCCTATGAGGAATCATTACTGTCAAAATCCTGTTTTGGCTGCTGCATAGCCTAGCATTGTATTTTAATAACCCTGTAATTCTGTCCCAAGTATCAATTTAAAGTAAGTTATTTTAGTATTACAAATTTAATAATTAATTATTTAATGGCACCACCTATATTTAAATTTCAATTGCATATTCGAGCAGGTCTCTAAAGATGAAGTTCTGGGTTATAAAGTGAAAGTCCACAGTAGGTATGGTTAGGAGCATTTGTAATTTTCCGTGTCACCTGTGAGCATTTGATTTAGTGACACAAATTAAATATAAGGTCTCAAACCTAATTTCATAAACTGTTACAACCTATATGCTTTGCAGTACTTCAGGAGGAGGGCGTCAATAGAAGTACACAGTTTGTGAAAAAAACACTCCTTTCTCTAAACTAATAATGACGGTAACTGAAACTTGACAGCATTTTTGTGATAGTAGAAATATGTACTAAGATGTTTAAGATATTTATGAGGGCGGATCGAAAAGTAACGCACAATAATTTTTTCTGCCTTGGTATTGCAGCTGAAATGTTGCAATTTCACACAGATATAGTTTGGAGTTTTCATTACAGAGGGTGTTTTTTGTTTCATGTTCAGTCCTAGCGAGAAAAGCGTGAATTACGCAACAAAGTTGACGCGCATGTTACTGTTGTCCACTTGTGAAGAGCAGAGAGGTGTGGTTCATATTTGTGGGCATAAACCAAGTAATATTCACAGGGACATACGTGGTGTGTATGGGGATGATTATAAGGACCGCAGCAATGTCTCCAGGTGGTGTGCATTCTTCCTAAAGGGCCGCGTGAACCTTAGTGATTCGCCACGCTCCGGGAGGCCGGCAACAGCTGCAATCCCGTAAAATGTCAGAGGCATTGAGGCGGCTATTTTGAACGACCGGCGTGTGCAACTGCGAACCTTATCGCAACAGTTCAACATTTCCTATAGTGCAGTGTACGATATTGTTCATGACACGTTGAAATTTTGAAACGTTAGTGCTTTCTGGGTGCCTAAGAAGCTGACAGACAACGAGCTTGGATCACCTAACGCGGTACACCGCAGAAGGGCATGACTTTCTGAAAGGAATTGTCCCTGGTGATGAGTCGTGGGCATACCACTACACGCCCGAAACCAAGCATGCAAGCATGGAGTGGAAACATGCTGGTTCTCCAGTGAAGATAAAACTCAAAGTGACTGAATCTGCTAGAAAAGTGCTTGTGACGGTGTTCTGGGATACGCATGGTGTTGTATTGGTGGACTTTGCTGAACACGGGACCACTGTGAATGCTGCAGCCTACATGAAAACATTGGTGAAGTTGCGTCGTGCCCTTCGTGACAAACGCTACAACATGAATGCTGACGATATCAAAATTCTCCATGACAATGCTCGCCCTCATGTTGCTGCTGCTTTTCGTCGAATATCACCAAATTTGGTTGGGAGGTGCTCCAGCATCCACCATACAGTCCGGACCTTGCACCGTCGGTCTTTCATATGCTTGGTCCCATAAAAAATTTCTGGCTGGCCAAGGCTTTGCGACAGATGCGGAAGTGAAATTAGCTGTCTGCAGATGGCTATACTCCACGAAAACGGACTTCTACCTACAGGGCACATTGAAACTGGTATCACGATGGGGGAAATGTGTTGAGAAACTTGGTGACACTGCCGAAAAGTAGGTAAAAGGTGTAAGCTCATCTGTGATTTTTTTAACTATTAAAGTTCGTTGTAAAAAAATTATGGTGCGTACTTTTCGATCCGCCCTCCTAAATTTAATGTTTATGCTTTTTGACTTAAAAAATAAATAATCTACTTGAAACACAGAGATGCCCACACCATGAGTAACAACCACTGAAATTAGTTTTATATAATTCATTTTAATTAATGAGTACACATTTGTGTGCAATAACATTTTGGCATAGATACCTGCTAGATGTTTTCTAAATACAGCGTAACACAAACATTTTAAATTAAAAGCTAACTTACAGTGCTGGTATACTGCAATAAAAGCTTAACATTTTAAGAATTCCTTAAATATAAAATTATACACTTTCGTATTACCATGAATTATGATTGTGCAGTAAAAGGTAAGATGCAACTATGTTATGAAAACTAGTTTTCAAAGAACAGACAGCTTACTCCATGCTGCTGTATGAGCTTTTAGGGATGGGATTAACATATAAAATTTAGCTATATTAAAAAGTAGTTTGTATACAGCAAAACGAGATAACAAAAATACTTTTTGCACTCTTCCCGATAATATTTACACAGAAAGACATTTAGAATTCTAACTCATTCATTCGTTTTGTAGCAGGGAACAGTGCTGAGCGCTATTTGTAGCGCAAAATCGTCGATCCTTGGTTGATGTCTGCTGCAGTGTTCTTCCTCAGCTATGGGTGCTCGTCGGTTGTTGCGTATTCCATTCCTAACTTTTCCTACCTATATCTAATTCTTAATTCATAGGTTATTGTGGGTGAGGCAAGTTAAAAAATACACTGCAATTTTCCCTTAATCAATGAAGTTTATTACAATTGAAATAATTATGGGCGGCTAGCTTTTCCCATTATTATAATCCTACCATTTTAATTAAGTCAGGGGCCTAGCTATCTGCACACGCACTCTCAGCCGTATGCATACACGTGCATTTGCCAAGAGCGTAGCACCTCGTGTCGTCGAAATTCTAGATGAGATCAAGAGCGAGAGTGGGTTCTGGGGCCTTGTTTGCCCTTATATACCTGAGCCTAGTGACGCTCACCTCTGTGCTTAAAAAAGTTAAGACTTTTATGAGAATATGGTGCTTCAAATCCGTGCATTTAAGCGTCACTCTGGCGCGTTGTGAAGCGCGTGCAATATCTCCGTCTCTTTCTTTTCACTATCTGTCTCTTTCTATTTTTCAGTATCGTTACCGGTTCCCTGCTTATTGGCTTGGTGATAGGCATGCTCTACTTAGGATTATGCTTTATCTGGAGTTTTTGCTAGCTCGCCCGTTTCTTACAATCAGCTCTGTACAAATGTTGGATGTTAAATATTTTAACATGTTAGTGAATTATATAATTACTGTACAAATCTTATATGTACGGTATATCCCCTTTCATATGTACAATTCTTATATGTATCGTGCATCCCCTTTCATATGTACAATTCTTATATGTATAGTATATCTCCTTTCAGTTTCCAATCTACTACCATAAATTTGGTGGCGGTAATAAAATACAATATCTATGACGGGAAGTAAATACACTTGAAACATTAATTTACATACTTTTTAATAGTCAATAAATACACATTATAGCAGTACAATTTGAAAAGAGTAACTTGCGCTGCTTCAAACATTATTTAAAACTAATTAACTGCAATTAAAGGTGAATGAACATTTCATACCTCACTCTAGATTTATTTTCAGGAATCAATGACGTTCACCCATATATCCATGCCCCTTAAATATCTGTGCCTTTATAATCCACATCACCGACTTCAAATTTTTCTTGAAATACTGAATCTATTATTACTATTACTATTATTTATTTATTAAACCCGCATTGAGTCACGAGATCCATCACCAACAATTAACTTAAAGCCTGATAAATTCTGGTTTCTTCCTAAGCCAAATTATTAGTCACCTTCTGTTGAATTGAGGATTGTGTTGACGAAAATCTGAAGTGACGATGGGCAGGGTTCATTAAAAATTATTTTTATCTTTATTAATAATTAATTGAATGTAATAAAATACATGATTGTGCAAAAAATAGTGTACAATATATGCGTGTAAAAAGCTCAGCAAAATCTCGGAAATAGAACACACTAGGAGTCCCATCTTATCAAATTATCCCTCGATTGGATTGGATTAGCTACAGAGGGGGCACTGATCAACATAGGGAATATTGTACCTACGCTCCACAAGGGGGCGTCCCCGGGAGGAAGGATGAGACGAGATGATACACCGGGCGGCCGGAACCAGGAGTGACGGCACGGGAATGGACGAGTCGCTATGTTTCCAGATAGAGACTCCCCGGCAGAATGGCGTTCCCACTCCGCACAGAGAAGGTCCAACGCCCCTCAAATGAGTTCGGATACCTCCGGCAGCCAGCAAACGCCGAGGGACGGTGCCACACTGCACCGAAACACCATGCCAACGCTTCCAACCCTGAAAGAGACCAGAGGATGAAAGATAAAGTGAAAATGGAAATGTGAGAATAGAAATGAAATGAAGGGACAAGAAATTCGGTGATGCAAGAATCCTTTCCAGCATTCGCCTGGCACCTGGTAAAACCCCGAAGAAAACCCTTGGGTCAGGAAGGTCGGACACGGGAATCGAACCCGCGACATCCCGAATGCTGGCAGACGAAACCGGCTGTACTATCATCCCTCGATTCTGAAACAATGCACTTCCAATACTCGAATCGTAATATAGATACCATTGTACACCGAAAAAAGAGATGAAAATATTTTCCAGTTTTTTGGTGATTTTAAATTTGATGTTCCCTTAATTGTTTATTGCAAAAAATTATTTAATAAGCATGTTTTGATTCCACTATATGTGGATAAATATTTACTTCTACGGTGTTTAGCACTTAATTTGCCTTTAGCGTTTTGGAGAGTTTAATATGGTGGTAATTATTTTCATCCTCCGGTAGACGCCTACGACCTTACGGTGAATTTTGGGTAGATTTATTATTATAAAACATTTTATACACTTAGCGCGAGTGTGTGGTTGTTTATCAGCACCAACACCTTTTCATGCAGAACGTTGTAACCAGATATTTCAAAGATATTTGGAAATAACCCTCAGTTAACTGAATTTGCAAGAATATCCGCTGAATTTTATCAGCAATATTCAAAAATGATTAAGTTTATGTGAACTAAGATGTATAAATCGTTAAACGTTCTTGGTTTACGTTATTGGGAATAAAATATAGTCTGTATAAATCGATAATTTCCCAAAAGTCTCAATATGTGCTTTTTACTTTATCTACTACCTAGTAAGTAGGGGAAGTACTGTATTCCACCCAAAAATTCGATAACGAGATTTCACCGGAAATACATGTTTTGATTCCCCCTGAATCCAAAAAAGCATTTTTGGAAACATGTCCGTGTGTGTGTGTCTGTGTCTGTGAACAGCATAACTCAGAAAAGAACAGTCGGATAAACACCAAACTTGGTATTTAGGTTCAGTATCTTCCAGAGATGCGACACGAATATTTTCAAGAAAATCCCTCTACCCCAGCTTACCCTTTACATGGAAAATTTTTCGAAAATCTTAATTTTCTCAAAAATGGCTCCAACGATTTTGATTAACATATCATATGTTTAGGATATGTTCATGACAAATGAAATGTATATCTCGAATTTTCTAGGAATGTCTCCAAAAGTATTCTTCATTGTGAACGACTTTTGCATAACTGGTAAACCATAAGAGACACACAAAATTTTACTACACAAAAAATGTAGATCGCGTTAAAATACACAATTTATGTTTTTGTTGTTGGGTGAACCACTTTCGAGATATTGCTTATTATTCCCTTAAATTTTCCAATATTTATACCCTGAATCCAAAAGAAGCATTTTTAGAAACATGTCCGTGTATGTGTCTGTCTGTCTGTGTGTTTGTGTGTCTGTGTGTCTGTAAACAGCATAACTCAGAAACGAATAGTCGGATAAATACCAAGCTTGGCATTTAGGTTCAGTATCTTCCAGAGATGCGACACGAAGGTTTTCAAGAAAATCCCCACCCCAGATTACCCTTTACATGGAAAATTTTTCGAAAATTTTAATTTTCTCAAAACTGGCTCTAACGATTTTGATTAAAATGTCATATGTTTAAGATACTTTCATGACAAATGAAATGTATATCTTGAATTTTCTGGTAATGTCTCCAAAAGCATTCTTCATTGTGAACGACTTTTGCATAACTGGTAAACCATAAGAGATAGACAAAATGCTACTCCACAAAAAATGTAGATCGCGTTAAAATACACAATTTATGTCATACATTTCTTTGTTGAGTGAACCATTTTCGAGATGTTGCTTGTTATTCCCTTAAATTTTCCAAAACTTATACTTTTTCTCAAATTCGTTATTCAGTTTTTTTTGTCCTGGTAATGCAAAGAGAATGGAATACTCCACATAGCAACCAGCTGTTGAAATATTTGACTAACGCTTAAAGCCTACCAATTCCCCTTGCATGTACAAGAAAATTAGCAATAAGATTAAGATCTCGATATCTCGATTAACATTAAGTATATGGAGAATAAGCGTTTGTAAAAATAGTTTGTACAGGAGTAGAGAAAGTCATGTGAGTGTAACACATCAGATTTTTACCATTATCTTCTTCTTCTGGCTTCAGTAAAAAACTTCGGATTGAAGCATTAAGTTAGATTCTATTGCAGTTTTGCATCACTTGAATACATACGTTCTAAGTCACATTGTTACACATGCAGAAAATAAGTATATGGAGAAAATTCCTCCTCTAGGTTTCCTTACTGGAGTTGTCGAGATCACTAGGGAAAAAAGGTAATAAAATTGCGCTTGTCTGTTGAGAAGACACAGCTCATATATCCGGAAGTTTGTCGGAGAACGGTGTGGTTTTCATCTGTACTCTAGTCACATATTTCTTCGGTTGGCTAGCGGCCCGGTTTTTAACTGATGGCTTCACATACCGCGATGTGGCAATGAAAAATCCATGAACTCAACTGGTTTGCATCTATCATTTATTTCGCGCAGCATGCCCAAACGTACGTCCAGAATGTTTAACCAGATGATCAATTTTACAACGGTTCAGATGAACTTAGGAGTTAGATAAACCGTTAATAAAACGTTTCATCTCCTGTTTCTCCGTTAAGGTAATTTAGTAAATTTATTTTCCGTGTTCAAAGCGAGAGGAACAAATAGATGTTAGAAAAGTAGAATCAGAGGGGGCGGACAGTCAGGGAGGGTGGTTTTGGCAGGAAACCGCTGTCCTTCCATTCACTAAGTTCGTGCTTTAACAACCTCGGTCACTATTCACTGTTTGAATAAACTTTTTATTATCCACAGGATTTCATAGTTTAAATGTAATTAACCCTGTATTAATCACATACTCAGTTTTAAGTAAATGTTGGAAAAATATGAAATAAAGGTGGGTGAGCTAGTATTTATTTATCTTTTTTATTATTACTCTACTTTATATGGCTACGTGGTCATATCGTGACGGGTCTGTTAGTGGGTAACCCTTAGATCGAGGTGTGGCGGACAGTTAGCCTCCTAGGTCTCATCCCTGTAACCACCTGCTTCGTCGTGTCCACAGAGACCGTAGTGCATAGCAACCGGATCTTCTGTTTCGTGCCATGCAGATAGTATTAGAGTGCCGTCCAGTCCAACTGCCACCTTTATATAGAAGGCGGACTGCTAGCCTCCTAGGTCTCATCCCTGTAACCACCTGCTTCGTCGTCTCCACAGAGACCGTAGTGCATAGCAGCCGGATCTTCTGTTTCGTGCCGTGCAGATGGCATTAGGTTGCCGTCCAGTCTACCTGCTTTCATTGTCCATGGATAAATGTCTCAGCATTCGCTGTTACGACCTATTTTTCATTTTTACTATTGTTTTATACTTAAGATGGAACTTTGGGTCGTGGTATTAAATATCCAATCCGGTATTTACCTTAGCGGCCGTGGGAAACCACGAAAAATCCTCAGTCAGACTGGTCGGCCCACGAGATTTGATCCCGTGACCTCCCGAATGGGACAACAGTCGTTACCGCCTGAGCTCGGTTTTATTTTTCTTGAAAAGCCGTAAAATAGCATCCCCAGGAAACAATTGCCTAAATGTTGAAGACTATAAAGCAAGTCTTTCGCCTATATAATATAACAAATCTATAAAAATGAAACTACTACCAATTAATACAAACGTTTCACGCACTTAAAGGCTTCTTCAAGATACTCTTTTATCACCCATTTTATTGAAAGTATATAAATCTGAGGTTAAGATATATAACCAAAGTCTGTGCAAGGATAGGATTTCGAATGTTAAGAGTTGTATACGAGATTATTTATAAGTCCCACACAGTCTAAATAGCTTATCAAGCAGTTGGTTCAGTGATTTGAAACTCGATGTGTAGTGTTAGCCGTGTAATAAGAACATAAAATTGTATTATTCAATTTTTGGACTTCAGGTAGTAAATACAACCATCTTATTTTAAATGGAATACCCGATATATTACTTTCTCTACAACGTATAGTAAGTAGGGGAAGTATTGTATTCCATCCAAAAATTCGATACCGAGATTTCACCGGAAATATATGTTTTGAGGCCGCCTGAATCCAAAAAAGCATTTTTGGAAACATATCTGTGTGTGTGTCTGTGAACAGCATAACTCAGAAACGAACAGTTGGATAAATACCAAACTTGGTATTTAGGTTCAGTATCTTCCAGAGATGCGACACGAAGGTTTTCAATAAAATCCCCCACCCAAGATTACCCTTTACATGGAACATTTTTCGAAAATTTTAATTTTATCAAAAATGGCTCTAACGATTTTGATTAAAATATCATATATTTAAGATACTTATATGACAAATAAAATGCATATCTTGAATTTTTTGGTAATGTCTGCAAAAGTATTCTTCATTGTGAACAACTTTTGCATAACTGGTAAACCATAAGAGTTAGATAAAATTTTACTACACAAAAAATGTAGATTGCGTTAAAATACACAATTTATGTCATATACTTTTTTTTAGTTGAGTGAACTATTTTCGAGGTATTATTTGTTACTCCCTTAAATTTTCCAATACTTATACTTTTTCTCAAATGGGAATTCGTTATTATTATTTTTTGTCCTGGTAATACAAAGAGAATGCATTACTCCACATAGCAACCAGCTCTTAAAAGATTTGACTATCCCTTAAAGCCTACCTATTCCCCTTGCATCTACAAGAAAATTAAATAAGATTAACATCTCGATATCTCGATTAACATGAAGCATATGGGGAATAAGCGTTTGTAAAAATAGTTTTACAAGTGTAGAGAAAGTCATGTGAGTGTATTTTTTATACAAGCCGCATTAAGAACTTTTCAAAAAGTACCCATACTAGATACTTTATACAAATTTATTATATGCTAAACCAAGAAAACAGAAGAGTGTAGATCTACCCAATAATACGAATAAATCGGTTCTTTTGTTTATGGTGATTTAACTGTCCCTTTTTATCCATAAAAACGCTTCTTTGCTTACTGTTACGCGACTGTGCTTTGTTTATCCTAGGAAACATGTTTATTGATGCAGACAAATTTTATTTCAGGGATTGAATCTGGCATCTAGTGTGATATTAATTGTATCTCATATTGAGCGAAAGGGAAAGAATCCTAATTTTATTGATGGTTTGATTATGGAGTCAGGCAACGATCTCGTCGATAGGCGGCGAATTTATTTAGTGGTATTCATCCAGATTGCAATCTAATTCCAAATTAACAGTGATAAGAATCGCAGGGATATTTAGTGACACTGGAATCATAAAAACGGTTTACAAATTATACCAAAGTCATTCACAATACAGAGTAGGTGCTTCGCAGGCTATTCCCAGAAAATTCAAGACATACCTAGGAACATTTTGCCATGCAAATATTTTTGATATGTGGTGTTTTAATCAAAACCGTTAGAAGCATTTTTGAGAAAATAAAATATGAACTCTATCCATTTAAAGGATAGTTTTTGTAGGTTTTTTTTCAAGAAAATATTCCTGTCGCATTTTTGTTTAACTTAATTACCAAGTTAGGTACTTAACCGACTTTTCGTTTTTAGTTACGCTATTCACAGACACACACATAGAGGAACACACAAGGACTTAAATTATTTTTATTTAAGGGGCCTCAAAACATGTATTTCTGTTAAAATTTCGACATCCAATTTTTGGATGGAATACAATACTTCTCTTGTCTACTGTAGACAGGTGACAGAAAGTAAAAATAGAATTACAATTCAGATTTTTACTTTCACTACCACGTATGCTGGCGTGGATAAAATGTGGCCTATACGGAGCCACATTGTTTATGTTGGTTAGACAAAATCTAGCCACCCTCCCTACCAGGTTGCCACCTCTGTTTTTTGAAGATAATTCTAGCCATTGGATTGCCAGGGTTCCTTACCTCCCCAAAAGTAAGTATAGCCGAAATACCGAAGGGTAACATTAAAAGTTAACCCTATATTATAGCGCTCCCTGGGAGCAGTTAGCCCCGGGATTGGCTTATTACGAAATAATAGGCTCAGAAGGTAGGGTTGGTCCGTGCCAGGATGCAGGGTACCATAGGGAGTTGAATGATAACCCAGAGATTGTATAAAAAGCTAATAACTACATTCTCTAATAGCTTAAAAGATGATGTAGACCCCAAGGTAGAGGGGCACAATTGCAAGAGTTTAATCGTGTCCACACATGCCTGACCTGGTGAGCTCCCGCTGGTCTTGAAGACAACCAGTTATAATGATTAACTTATTTAGGGTGGGACACCGGGCCCTGACTGACATCGATTTGGCGTCTTTCGAGTGTCGAAGAAAATTCAGAGATATATAATAAATTCTTAGTCAATATATACTTATGCGCAAGCTGAGCAAGCAACCTGGTGCCCAGAAAGCCAGTTCTTTCCGCATTACACATCTTTCGAAACTTCATGAAATATAATGCATCCCCTTACCCTGGTACGAACTCTACGATAGGCCGTTAAAGTATTTTAATGCTACACTACCGTACCAGCTCTCATTTAAATGTCGTAGCTGATTTCAGTTTAACCACACGTGCAAGTGATTCTTCACCCCTTCCTCTGGAAGGCCGAATATTTGTAAGTGGTTTAGCCTTTCCTTGTGTGCCAATCGTAGCGAAACTCTTTCATAGAGAGGAATCCGAAACACCTTTCATTTCACATAAAATGTGAAAACCGTTCATTAGTTAGTTTGTAGGTCCATGCATTGCTTTTGCCAGTCACATAGAGAATTGGTACCGGCCAGGCAGAGTCAAAAGCTGGTTACGTGAATTTGGAAACCTAACGGAGAGAAAAACACCATAGCGATCTAGAGAAATGGGCTACTTTTTATACAAGACAGTGTACATAGTAGGTAGAGAAGGTATTGTATTTCACCCAAAAATTTAATATCGAGATATCACTGGAAACACATGTTTTGGGGACCCCTAAATACAAATGCCAAACTTGGTATTTACCTTTCAAAGATACGACACGAAGATTTTCAAGAAAATTACCTCACCCCAAGCTATCCTTTACACGAAACACTTTAAAAATGTTTATTTTATAAAGAATAGCTCTAACAATTTTGATTAAAACGCCATACATTTAACATATTCGCATTACAAATAAATTGTATATCATTAATTTTCTGGGAAGCCAATTCATTCGGAAGGAACCTTGTATAATCTTTCATAACTGGTAAACATTAAGCGATAGACAAAAACGTATTACCCAAAACAATTTAGATATCTTTAAAACACATGGTTTATTTCAACTGAGTTTCGTTTGTGGTAGGCCATTTCTGAGATATCTATTATTAATGATTCGAGTTGTTCATTACTTGGCCATTCTCTTGAAGTCCTGTGAACATAGTTGTTTCTTTTGATATGGTGGAAACAGTATGGCATTCTAAGGCCAGGATATAACGGCTAGTTCTTAAACATTTAAACAATTAAACGTTTGACTATCGCTGTTCTCTTTGTTTCCAGAACGAATTGTGTAATGTAGCTATTCCTGCAAACATTCATTCGGATTACAATGTAGGAGAATAGAAAACTAAGCTTTAGTAAGAATATTTTTATACTATTAATAAACAATAGAGGGTAGACAAAGTCATGTAAATGTATCACATCAGATTTTTAAAAATTCAACGACATAAAATGCCAAGGATAGCACAGAGGCCGAAGAAAGTGTTTTGAGTTAGAAAAATCTGATGTGTTACACTCACATGACTTTCTCTACTCTTGTACAAACTATTTTTACAAACGCTTATTCTCCATATTCTTCATGTTAATCGACATATTGAGATGTTAATCTTACTGCTAATTTTCTTGTAGATGCAAGCGGAATTGGTAGGCTTTAAGCGATAGTCAAATATTTTAAGAGCTGGTTGCTATGTGCAGTATTACATTCTCTTTACATTACCAGGACAAAAAAATGATAACGAATTCCCATTTGAGAAAAAGTATAAGTATTGGAAAATTTAAGGGAATAACAAGCAATATCTCGAAAATGGTTCACTCAACAAAAAAGATGTATGTGGCATAAATTGTGTATTTTAACGCGCTACATTTTTTGTGTAGTAAAATTTTGTCTATCTCTTATGGTTTACCAGTTATGCAAAGGTCGTTCACAATACTTTTGGAGACATTCCCAGAAAATTCAAGATATACATTTTATTTGTCATGAAAATAACTTAAACTTAAGATATTTTAATCAAAATCGTTAGAGCCATTATTGAGAAAATTAAAAGTTTGGAAAAATGTTCAATGTAATGGGTAATCTGGGTGGAGGATTTTCTTGAATACCTTCGTGTCGCATCTCTGGAAGATACTGAATCTAAATACCAAGATTGGTGTTTATCCAACTGTTCGTTTCTAGTTATGCTGTTCACACACACACAGACACACACACACGGACATGTTTCCAAAAATGCCTTTTATGGATTCAGGGGGCCTCAAAAGATGTATTTCCGGTGAAATCTTGGTATCGAAGTTTTGGATGGAATACAATACTTCCCCTAATTACTATACGTAGTAGAGAAAGTAAAAATGCTGGTATGCCGGTTAAGGGTTCTCTCCAATGGAGTAAAACCTAATTGAAGGAAGCACGCCAACATTTGATTTTGCTTTGACATTAATGTAAATTTGGACTAGCGTCGCGTGGAAACTCAACATTACTGCGGAGCGTAGTGGCTTTGTTTTAACACAGAGTTCAGGTATGGTCGGAGAAGGAGTGCAATGAATGTGACAGATTGCTGTGTTAACTGTCCATCTCTCTCACTTCTCAGTGTTGAATGCAAATAAAACGAAATATTTCAGAGATAAATGCAGAACACGAAAGTTAAAAATCGAGTGTGTGACGCTCATGCAATTATCTTTGTCTTCATTTAATTTTATGGCTGTTCAACATATTATTCATCCAAAAAAGAATTTTTACTTTCTCTACTACATACACTAAGTAGGGAAAGTATTGTATTCCACCCAAAAATTCGATACTGAGATTTCACCTGTAATACATGTTTTGAGGCCCCCTGAACGCAACAAAAGCATTTTTAAAATAATACCTGTGTACGTCTGTGTGTTTATGTGTGAACAGCATAACTCAAAAACGAAAAGTCGGATAAATACCAAACTTGGTATTTAGGTTCAGTATCTTTCAAAGATGCCACACGAAACTTTTTAAGGAAATTCCCCTCACCCAAAAGTAGCTTTACATAGAACATTTTTCGAAAATGTTGATTTTCTCAAAAATGGCCCTAACGCTTTTAATTAAAATATCATCTACTTAAGATATTTTTTATGACAAATGCATTGTATATTTTTAATTTTCTGCGAATGTCCCCAAAAGTCCTCTTCATTCTGAATGACTTTCGTAAGAGTTAGATAATTTTTTGTATACACAAAATGTAGATTTCGTTTAATCACACAATTTATGTCATATACAGTTTTTTGTCGAGTGAACCATTTCCGAGATATTCGATTTTATTTGTTTGAATTTTCCAATGCTTATACTTATCAAATGGGAATACGTTATTGGTTTTTTTTATGTCCTGAACATACAAAGAGAATGAAATGCTCCACATAGCAACCACCTCTTAAAATACTTTACTATCGCTTAAAACCTACCATATTCCCCTTGCATCTACAAGAAAATTAGCAATAAGATTAACATCTCGATATCTCGATTAACATGAAACATATTGAGAATAAGCATTTGTAAAAATAGTTTTACAAGATTAGAAAAAGTCATGTGAGTGTAACACATCAGAATTTTTTACTTTTATTTAGGGAGATATAATAAGCGTGTACTTCCGGTAAGAGCTGGATACCAAATTTTCATTTCAAACCAATCCTTACCCTGTGTTAAGTAAGCGGTACAAGTGTCCAACTGCTCAAAGAAGGTTCTTTTCTGAAGGAAATGGTTAAAATACAGGTATTTAACAACAAAATACCTAAATCTTATATGTTACATCCACATGACTTTTCTAATCGCTATCGTTTACTTTATATGGCTTCTACAATTTATTCTTGCAAATCTTACTTTTCGATCAACTTGATGTTAAACAGAATAAACGTTGCGTAATATTTTCATTACAGATTTCGTTGTAGATAGGATATAGAAGATTGAAGCGATCATTTAACTCGAGCCAGCTTATTGATACTGACCTGACTAATTTAGGATTGAAATATAGGGTGGTGCTCATAAACTATTAAACGATGGGATTTTTCTCCTGCGTGCATTTGTTATATTTTAGAAGCCTTTCATTCTTATGATCTCCGCATTCGATTTTGAGGGTATTTTTTATTCCTTAACTCCTATCAGTTTAATTATATAAAATAAAAAGTTATAACCCGCCTATAAGCGATCAGTAATTGCCATAAAGCATGTTACAACCATTCTATAAATGTATATGTATCGTTTATATGTGTAAAATATTATGTGAATGCATTTTTCTTGGTGTAGAAACGTAGAAGCTGTGAGGGTAAAAGCAAGGGTTTTTTTGTAGCATAAAGTGGAAAGCAGAGGGTGGCTAACAAGTTGTAACCTTGGCAGAAAAATAAGCTAGAAAGCTAAGGAAGGCTACCAACAATCGATGGAAAAACACTGATGTAGCGTCAAAAACTTTGTATATAATCACGTGGGTGCAAAAAACCAATGAAAGTCAAACCAAAGGTGTTCTGCTAGAGTAGACTTAGCCAATCAGAAAAAAGAAACATTATATTTAAAATTTCAAGTTGTGGACGCTAAGAGGTGGCATACCCAAGCCAAGTCAGTTCAGTATCCTCAGAGTGTGCAGATGTGAAATATTAGTGCAGTACGGAGAAGATAAATTTAGATATTTAAAAAAATGTAGTTGGGAACAGATAATTGCTACAACTAAAAATACATTTCATTTAATATTTGCAGAGATATAAATTGGTGTGATTTATAATTGTTTAACGCTAATAAAGAACTTAAGAGATTCTCTGTAAACTGCAGTTCGTTAGCATACATATAGAACTTAATATCTTACAGCTCCATACCTAAGTACTTCAGTAATTTGTTATTGTTTGATTTATTATTCAACTGCCTTCAAGAAGTAATAAAGAAGTGAGAATTTAAACTATAACTTGTGTAAAGTGTGTGAAACTATTCTACAGCCGTACCATGCCTGTTAAGAGATACTTGCTCTACCAGATATAACTGACGCAGCCGAGGCACAATTTTAAATTAAATCATAATTAATTAAAAATCACAAATCACTGCATGTAAACTTTATTACGACCCACACACAAACACACACTACGAGACTCTACCTCAATTTGCTCATTTTGAACACACAATACAGCTTTGCATTTTTATCATAGCTACTATGGACTCGCTTGTTATGGAGAAAATATGGCTAAATTCGGAAGCGACAAACTGAATTAAATAAATTAAGCTATTGAAAAGTTAACATTCACGAACAGTAAGAAGAATAAGTCAATGGTATGGGATCATTTTACAGAAATGCCACGCCGTCAATTTAAAACTGGCCCGCATCTGAGAGACGAGATCGAAATGGGTATTTCCGTGAGCGCTCCGGACAGCCAGGCTTTGTTTACAAGAACTGCGTATATTCTTGTAATAGATATAATCGGGAACACAACTATAATCATAAACGTCTTCCGAAGAAATAATTCTTATACAAGATTTCAAATAGATGGATGTTTCAGAATCTTTCAGCACTGGGTATTTGTAAACGAAAAAAATTATTTATTTGTTTCTGAATTTGTAATTCAAATCTATGTTTCTTTTTCGTTTATTTTAAACACATAGGTAAAATTATTACCCCCTTTCTTTATATTTATTCTTAAAATAATATTTGCTTTATTAGTTTGGTTCCCACTTTTTGGCCAACATTAAACTCTATGGAAGAGAGCACATGATTGTTACAATCCTATATTTTTGGTATAAAATAATATATTTCACTTCTAAAATAGAAAACAAAATCATTAATTTTATATTTCAAAAGAAAAACTAAAAATAAAAAGGAAACAAAAAAGCCACATTTCATCCACTCTAGTAGCCTTCTGCACTTATAATTTTCCTGAGTCTGTTACCTATGGACTTCCCTATTCGTGGGAAATGGCTTCGTTACTGGCAGCTGCCTCCTTTGAAGCCTGGACGAGGTAAAAAAGTTCTGATGCGTTACACTCACATGACTTTCTCTACTCTTGTACAAACTATTTTTACAAACGCTTATTCTCCATATGCTTCATGTTAATCGAGATATCGAGACGTTAATCTTATTGCTAATTTTCTTGTAGATGCAAGGGCAATTCGTAGGCTTTAAGCGATAGTTCAATATTTTAACTATGTGGTTGCTATGTGGAGTATTACATTCTCTATGCATTACCAGGAGAAAAAAAATTAATAACGAACTCCCATTTGAGAAAAAGTATAAGTATTGGAAAATTTAACGGAAGAACAAGCAATATCTTTAAAATGGTTCACTCAACCAACAAAATGTATATGACATAAATTGCGTATTTTAACGGGATCTACATTTTTTGAGTAGTAAAATTTTGTCTATCTCTTATGGTTTATCAGTTATGCAAAGTCGTTCACAATGAAGAATACTTTTGGAGGCATTCCCAGAAAATTCGAGATATACATTTCATTTGTCATGTAAATATCTTAAACATATGTAATTTAATCAAACTCGTTAGAGCAGCCATTTTTGAGAAAATTAAAATTTTCGAAAAATTATCGATATAAATGGTAATCTGGGGTGGGGGATTTTCTTGAAAACCTTTGTGTCCCATCTCTAGAAGATACGTAACCTAAATACCAAGTTTGGTGTTTATCCGACTGTTCGTTTCTGAGTTATGCTGTTCACAGACACACACACACACACACACACGGACATGTCTCCAAAAATGCTTTTTTGGATTCAGGGGGCCTCAAAACGTATATTTCCGATGAAATCTCGGTATCGAATGTTTGGGTGGAATACAATAGTTTCCCTACTTACTATACGTAGTAGAGAAAGTAATAAAAGATAATCTACTACGGAGAGCCGAACTAGAGCTTAGCCACTGCCCCAAACCAAGCACGGTATGGAGGTAACCTAAATCAATGACTTGTGGCTTGTATTATAGAGTTAGCCAAAGCGGCGCACAGAAGTTGATGGTTGTGAACCGCGCGCTCACTCTAAGGGACTTTTAAAGAGTTTAACTGCTCACGAGACCGGACGTTTTAGTTTGACCGAGTGGACGTACTTATTAAAGTAACGATTATATTCAGCGTAGTGTAAATATCAGTGTAAATAAACTGGAAAGTGCAGAGAAATAAAGTGTCCTCCTGGAAGTTAATTGTGTTACCTCTGTTGAGTTTTATTCATTTTCTGAAGAAGTTGAAGTCACGCTTATCAAGATCGTCACCATTCTTTGAGTGCGCTTATGCATTTAAAATACTGGTTTTGTAGGTAAAAATCCTAATCGTGTGATTAAAAACGTCGGAGTTTTGTTAAATTACGAGGGCTGCCCAATAAATAATACCCCATATTTTGTTTCTCCAAAAGTAATTATTCCACAAAAATGAAATTTACATACATGAAAGTTTAATGCTTTGTCTCCTCACTTTATTTTTCTACATAATCGCCTTCAAGTTCCACGGCCTTTCTCCAGCGAGACACGAGGGCATGTATTTCCTGTCGGTAAAAATCTTTACTCTGCCTGCGGCGCCAATTTTTCACTGCGTGAATCACTTCGTCGTCTTTTTGGAAATGTCTTCCACGAATGGCATTCTTCAGTGGCCCAAACAAGCGGACACCTACTAGGGGGGATGGAGTAACACTGTCCAACCCTGTTTGGCGATGTCCCCAAACTTGTGTGAGGACGAGCGTTATCGTGCTGAATGAAAACCTCCCCTGGGTTGACAAGGCGCTGCAGTCGCCGGAAGTGCTGCTTAAGTTTGTCCAATGTTCTGACGTAGCTTTCTGAATTAATGATGCTGCTTTTGGCATCGCTTCAATGAGAATTGGGCCTTCAGAATCCCAGAACACCGTGATCATGACGGAACTGAGGGAAATGTTTTGAATTTTCTTCTTCTGTGGAGAGTCGACATGGCGCCATCCATCGATTGTCTTTTTGTCTCAGGCTCAAAATGATGCACCCAACGTTTCATCACCTGTCACAATCTGGGACAAGAAGGCCTCCCCGTCAGCTTCAAAGTGTTGCAACAAATCGGAAGCAATTTAATTCTTTGGGATTTGTGATCGACAGTAAGACACTTTGGCACTCATCTTGCACACACTTTTCTGTATCCGAGCGCATTGATAATCGCATCCACACTTCCTTTACTTACCGACAGCTTCAGTGTCAATTGCCGAGTCGTAATGCGTCGATCCTCTCTAATGACATCAGCCCTCTGCAACATGTCAGACGTTTCAGCCGTGGAAGGCCTTCCCACCCGCTGCAATTCTTGGAGCTCTGCAGCACCGCTCTCTGATGCTGCCACCCTCTGTGCCCAGCGACCAACGGTACTCCTAACGACTGCAGATGTTCCGTAGACTTTGCACAAACGTTTATGAATATTCCCCATTGTTTCTTTCTCTGCCACGAGAAATTCAATCACAGCACGTCGTTTATGACGGATGTCACTTACAGATGCCACTTTAAAACATTCCTACACCTATGTTATCTGTCGGAAGATACCGCATACACAAGCGGTAAACTTCAAGTAATTTGCACTTAAATTTGTACATTCCTCAAAAATGTTTTTCACTGCAAAATAAATTCTGGAGCATTATTTATTAGGCAACCCTCGTACTTAGCCGAATTTCACTTCTGATAGTTTTGTTCGAGAATTTAATTTCGCCTTTAAACTCCTGTTCCTTGTCATGAAATAATTATTTCTCAACCTGCTGCTCTCGAAATAGTCCTCATGGCAAATAAACACTAATTTACGCTTAATTAAATCACAAAAAACCGTCAGCACTCGTTTTGACAGTCAAATGCTTAAAATGCCGATCTCTAAACATATGCTGGTCTTAAATTCCATACCCTCTCCATGAAATCGCGAGGAACAGCGCTTCAAAGTATGGAACAATTCAAACCAATAACAACGGGTATCTCGGAAATGGCTGATGCCACAAAAAGGTTATTTGAATTAAATTGTGCGTTTTAATTAGATCTCAAATTTTTGTGCAGCACGCTTTTGTTTTTATCCGTTATGGTTTACAAGTTACATACACAAAATTGCTTCCGAATGAAGAGGACTTCACGGGATGGTTGCAGAAAATTCAAAATGTACATTTTATTGCTCATCTAAATATTTTAAATGTATGCCATTTTAATCAAAATTGTTAGCCACTTTTTTTAATTAAATCAAAATTTTCTTTATAACGGTAGTTTGAGGTAGGATACATTCTTTAAAATTTCAGTGTCGCATTTTTGGAAGATATTGTGTTTAGACTCCAAGTTTGGTATGTATGCAGCATTTCGATATTGAGTTCTGCTGTTTATACAGGATGTTGCAGGACCTCCGCGACAAACTCTGATGAATGATAGATCTCGCAGAGGGGAACATTTTTACTTTCTCTACTACGTATAGTAAGTAGGGGAAGTATTCTATTCCATCCAAAAATTCGATACCAAGATTTCACCGGAAATACATGTTTTGAGACCCCCTTAATCCAAAAAAAAGCATTTTTGGAAACATTTCCGTGTGTGTGTCTGTGAACTGCATTACTCAGAAACGAAAAGTCGGATAAACACCAAACTTCGTATTTAGGTTCATTATCTTCCAGAGATGCGACACGGAGGTTTTCAAGAAAATCCCCCCATCCCAGATTACCCTTTACATGGAACATTTTTCGAACATTTTTATTTTCTCAAAAATGGCTCTAAAGATTTTGATTGAAATATCATATGTTTAAGATATTTTTATGACAAATGAAATGTATATCTCGAATTTTCTGGAATGTCTCCAAAAGTATTCTTCATTGTTAACGACTTTTGCATCACTGGTAAAACATAAGAGATAGATAAAATTTTACTACACAAAAAATGCAGATTGCGTTAAAATACACAATTTTTTTACATTTTTTTTGTTGGGTGAACAATTTTCGAGATATTGCTTGTTATTCCCTTAAATTTTTCAATACTTATTTTCTCAAATGGGAATTCGTTATTCATTTTTTTGTCTTGGATATGCAAAGAGTATTAATCTGTGGCAAAGAGCATGCTGCTGCACATAGCATCCAGCTAATAAGAGATATGTCTATGCTTAAAGGCTACTGTATTTCTATATTGTCCTTGCAAATACAAAACAAGGGGAACATAGTAGCCCTTTAGCGATAGTCAAATATTTTTAGAACTGGTCGCTATGTGTAAAATGTAATTCTCTTTGCATGTCAATAGTTCGTTTCTGCAAATGTTTATCTCGATTAATATGAAATATATGGAGAATAAGAGTTTGTAAAAATATTTGTACAAGAGTAGAGAAAGTCATGTGAGTGTAACACATCAGATTTTTTACCAAGCAACCACCATCGCTACGGAGTTATTCACCGCTGTTTGAAGCGCATCCGGTAGGATCGGTTTGAAAGACACAGCCAGTACACTTTGACTCTCTGTTTACAACCGCTGTATAAAGTGACATCGCCTCTTTCTGTCCCTTACCTCTCCTTGGGTTTGGTAGGTCTGATACGCACAGCCCAATGTAACTCACACGGGGTGGCAAAACGAAAGGTACAGCAGATGATCACCAACAATTCCAGCCCAGATGTTTACGGAATACTTTTGTTGGTGATGTCTAACGATGTGGCTGTTCTTTTTGTTGAAGTATCCGTCTCATGTGAAACAGGCCTCATCAGTTAACAAGACCTGCGCGGGAAATGCAGGATCTGCAATATTTCGTTGCAGAAACCCCTGGACAAACTGAACACGAGGTGCGAAGTCGTTCGGCTCCAGTCCCTGTACTTTCTGGAGGTGGTATGCGCGGAGCTGTTCTTCACAAACATTGAGTCAAATTGGGTTGTGCTTCAAACAGAGCCAAAGTGTACTGACTGTGGCTCTCACACCTATCCTACCGAATACGCTTCAAACAGGGCTGACTAACTCCGTAACGATGCGTCAGAGGATTGTGGTTGCTTGACAAACAATGTTCCCTCTGCGAGATTCAGAGTTTGCCGTAGAGATCCTGAAACATCCTGTAGAAACGCTCAACCACGACACACATACATTCACGAGCCGTTTCTAAAAATACTAGTTTTTGTATTCAGAGGGCCTCCACACACGTATTCCCAGCGGACTTCAGGGCTGCATTCTGTCACCGTTCTCGTACACAAATTAAAATGGAGGTGCCTAAACTAGGACCTAGGATATGAGGTGTCGGAATGATCGATACGGTAATAGGACCACCCTCTACAAGTATTTGTTTATAAGAGTCAAATTCGGGATAATAGATTGAATTAACAAATATCTGCCGCAGGGCAACATACATCATCATATTCAGCGTGAACATAGAAAGCTTCCATATTCATATGTTTTCAGAAACCATTATTTTATAACATGAATTCACACCAATCTCGTAATTATAGCAGAGGGTAAGATAAGGTAAACTAACTTGATGTAAATACATAACAGATTTGCACCATTTAGCTCGATCACTACAGCTCTTCACCTCACGCTTTCCTGGTTATTAAACAGATCAACACCACTATAATATCACCCCGTGATACAATAACAATATTAACATTTTACATAAGCTCTGATCAAACTAGGATTTAGGTAAAAGCTAAACAAATTAATAATTTGGGTAACGCTTAACGAGAATCACAAATATTACATCAATTAAAGATTGCCCAAAACAGTTATAAGAATTCGCATACTACAAATGCAGGCAGAAACAAAATCAATAACACAAAGCAAATAAAAATTACGCCTATGGCTTCGTGGAACAATAACTACATTATATTGCCGAAACATCCGCTTAAAAATGGCACCGGACAAACCAAAATGAATAAGACAGTCAGAAAAACCTTTACCAATTTAAATATTCGGCTTGGATAGTGAAGAGAGAGGACTTGGCACCGATTCAGGAATGAGCATATTGTACCGACGCCCCATGAGAGGGCGCTACCGGAAGGGATGAGGTGAAAGGAGACACCGGGCCGCCGGAACCAGAAGTGATGAAAAACCAGTTCCCTACAGTTTCCAGATTGAGACAGCCCGGCAATCGCACAAGCAGATCGGGGAACCCGCCCCACACAGGGCCCAATGCCCCCCCCCCAAAGTGCGGTCCTTATACTCCAGCAACCAGCCAAGGCCGAGGGGCGGAAAAAGTTCTCTTTTCCCTGCCACGGTGCACCGAAACACCATCGCCGATACTTTCAACCCTGAAACAGACTAAACGGGGAATGAGGTAACCCATTCCAGCATTTGTCTAACGACCCGGAAAATCCCCGATAGAACCCATGGGTCAGAGTGCGTGGTCGCCAGGAATCGAAACCGGGAACTCCGAATGTGGGCCAGAGACGATACCATCTAAACCATCCCGTTTGGTAAATATTCGGGTTACTAAACCTCACAACAGATCGCCAAGGGAGAGATGTTTCTACTCACACTGACAAAATAGAACTCCCCGAGTCAGGAGAGGCCCAACCCGAACCTGGCACCAAAAACAACCGGCAAACCTCTACGGCGACTAATAGAAACTCAGACGGTAAGTAACTTCACTCAACGACAGCTACCGAAACTATTTCGAATTGCTTAGCCGAAATGACGCAATATGAATGAAATTAATGTGCGATCAACATAGTCTGTAATGCAGCCTTCCTCTACCCACTACATTTATGTGTTAAGGAAAGTAAAAATTCACTAAACAACAGTATTACTTTCTCTACTACGTATAGTAAGTAGGGGATGTGCCTGTGTGTCTGTGAACAGTATAACTCAGAAACGAACAGTCGGATAAACACCAAACTTGGTATTTAGGTTCAGTATCTTCCAGAGATGCGTCACAAAGCTTTTCAAGAAAATGTCCCTACCCCAGATTACCCTTTACATGGAACATTTTTCGAAAATTTTAATTTTCTCAAAAATGGCTCTTAACGATTTTGATTAAAATACCATATGTTTAAGATGTTTTCATGACAAATGAAATATATATCTCGAATTTTCTGGGAATGTCTCAAAAGTATCCTTCATTGTGAACGACTTTTGCATAACTGCTAAACCATAAGATATAAACAAAATGTTAATACACAAAAAAGTGTAGATCGCGTTAAAATACACAATTTATGTCATATACATTTTTGTAGTTGAGTGAACCTTTTTCGAGATATTGCTTGTTATTCCCTTAAATTTACCTATACTTATACTTTTTTCTCAAATGGGAATTCGTTATTAATTTTTTTATGTCCTGGATATACAAATATAAGGGAACATTACCACATAGCAACCAGCTCTTAAAATATTTAACTAAATCTTCAAGTCTACCAATTCCCCTTGCATCTACAAGAAAATTAGCAATAAGATTAACATATCGATATCTCGAATAACGTGAAGCATATGAAGAATAAGCGTTTGTAAAAATAGTTTGTACAAGAGTAGAGAGAGTCATGTGAGTGTAACACATCAGATTTGTTTACTTTCTCTACTACGTATAGTAAGTAGGGGAAGTATTGTATTCCACCCAAAATTTCGAATACCGAAATTTCACCGGAAATACATGTTTTGAGACTCACTGAATCCAAAAAAAGCATTTTTGGAAACATGTCCGTGTGTGTGTCTGTCTGTGTGTCTGTGTGTCTGTCTGTGTGTCTGTGAACAGCATAACTCAAAAACGAAGAGTCGGATAAACACCAAACTTGGTATTTAGGTTCAGTATCTTTCAGAGATGCGACACGAAGGTTTTCAAGAAAATCCCCCCACCCCAGATTACCCTTTACAAGGAACATTTTTCTAAAACCTTAATTTTCTCATAAATGTCTCCAACGATTTTGATTAAAATATCATATGTTTAAGATACTTTCATGACAAATGAAATGTATATATTGAATTTTCTGGGAATGTCTCCAAAAGTATTCTTCACCGCGAACGACTTTTGCATAACTGATAAACCATCAGAGATAGACAAAATTTTACTACAGAAATATTCTAGATCGCGTTAAAATACACAATTTATGTCATACACATTTTTTTTTTTGTTGAGTGAACCATTTTCGAATATTGCTTGCTATTCCCTTAAATTTTTGCAATACTTTTTCTCAAAAGGGAATTCGTTATTCATTTTTACTTTCTGTACTACGTATAGTAAGTAGGGGAAGTATTGCATTCCACCCAAAAATTCGATACCGAGATTTCACCGGAAATATTTGTTTTGAGACTCCCTGAATCCAAAAAAAAACATTTTTGGAAACACGTCCGTGTGTCTGTGTGTGTGTGTGTGTGTGTGTGTGTGTGTGTGTTTTTCTGTGAACAGCATAACTCTGAAACGAACAGTCGGATAAACACCAAACTTGGAATTTAGCTTCAGTATCTTCCAGAGATGCGACGCGAAGGTTTTCAAGAAAATCCCCCCACCCCAGAGTACCCTTTACATGGAACATTTTTCGAAAATTTTAATATTCTCAAAAATGGCTCTAACGATTTTGATTAAAATATCATATGTTTAAGGTATTTTCATGACAAATGAAATGTATATCTCGAATTTTCTGTTAATGTCTCCAAAAGTGTTCTTCATTCTGAACGACTTTTGCATAACTGGAAAACCATAAGAGATAGACAAAATTTTACTACACAAAAAATGTAGATCGCGTTAAAATACACAGTTTATGGTATATGCATATTTTTGGTTGAGTGAACCGTTTTCGAGATATTGCTTGTTATTCCCTTAAATTTTCCAATACACTTTTTCTCAAATTCGTTATTCATTTTTTTTATGTCCTGGCATGCAAAGAGAATGGAATGCGCCACATAGCAACCAGCGCTTAAAACATTTGACTATCGCTTAAAACCTACCATATTCCCCTTGCATCTACAAGAAACTTACCAATAAGATTGACATCCCGATATCTCGATTAACATGAAGCATATGGAGAATAAGCGTTTGTAAAAATAGTTTGTACAAGAGTAGAGAAAGTCATGTGAGTGTAACACATCCGATTTTTTATAAATGCGGTGTTCTTCATTGGTGATTCTGAATTACTCTGAAATACTTCCAGTCAAAACTAAGAACATAAATTCGTTTTCGTACTTTACAGCCCTTTCTGTACTTAATCATTGCAATAAAAAGTATACTTATTTATTAGTTTTAAAAAGAACGAAAATTTGAACCAAATCTAGACGCATTTTCTGAAGCGAATTATACAGGTGGGGAGGGGTACTGCAAATTGTAGAGTTCTTAAAGTATTCGGCTTACACATTGAAACTGTACATCTGAAAGTAAGGGCAATGAAATACTAGTTATGCATAGTACGGGGAGATGAGGTACTTCTACACGCGGTGTTTCAGGGAGCAAGTACTGGATGGATGGGATACATGTTGGGTAACGAAATTGGAAGAGGCTTAGAAGAAATTGGAATGAGGTACATTTAGCTTCAGAGGAGGGACATAGTACGTAGCGGATGGAAGATAATTCAGAGACGGCTACGGGATATTGAAAGAATTTAGAATTCCAATTGTGCCGTTTTCGCCTCCCCCATGGTCGTGGCTCATGCTACCAGTATGTCACAATGCTAGGGTGATGACGTCATTCATATCCACAGAAGGCCAACGCCTAAAACTTTGAACAACATACTGTCAAGAGTAACGTAAGACATCACCTCATCACGTAATACATCAGGCACGATCGTCATTGGCTGGGTTGCGAGACGCCACTGATGCTAGCGCTATCATCTTCTGCGACGGGGCCACGAACTCCGGGGCAAGCAGTGAATAGGAGTTGCTTTTTCGCCAGAGACCGAGGCGGACAAACTAGCCATCGTGACAGCGAGGTTCGGCATAATTCACCAAGGCCTTTTCTAAATTATCTTTAAAACCTTGTTTGATAAGCTTTTCAAAATTCAAGGTTTAATGCTTTGTGTTTTTCCAAACTGTTGTACGGGATAAGTATTAACATTGCATTTCACGTAACTTTCTTGTATTCGTTACTTTGTCGTATATTCTTGCACACAACAACTTTAAGCGTAGAAAGCAAGAAAATATCACATTGTATTTGAGCATATTAATTTGTTAAGCAAGTGTTAAAGCAAGCTGAACTAATCATTATGAAGGCATATATCTCTTTAAAATAAATTGTTATTCTGTGTCTTGGTGAATATTAGCTACTTGCTAGATCCCAAGAAATTGTCTCCTTTCCACGGAAACCTTTCCCTTTCGGGTGAATTGTTAACAGTACACATGGCAGCAGAGTGCAAAGAGTTCAACGCCCAGTGGTGCACAATGTAGGCTAAAATTCCACTTAACTTACAGTGTCAAATAACGCGGGTTTTTTTTTAAGAGCGGCCCCACATCCGCCGCCCCCGGTGACGATCATCCTCAGAGGCTACATCGTATCTCCATGCACATGCTGTTAGTGAGCTAAATATGCAAGCCAAAGGGGTGCTTGTTAGTGGTAAAGCGTGCATACATGGGTCGGGTTCCGCATGAGCACCCCGGTTAGTAAGCTACAGAATAGTGCTGGAATTCAGGGATGCGAGCGAATCAGACGAAATGACCTGGGGACACCCATTCTACGACCTGTATAGTGCCCAGGGATTAGTGCAGGCAATGAAGATGGTTGGTTAGCGATTGAGTTGTTAGTGTGTTAGTCAGATGCGTAAGAAAAGGTGTCCACGTTGTAGGCTCAGAAATTTTATCATGCAGTGAAAAGAAAGCTGGGGGAGAGAGGCGAGAGGAAAAAAGTGATTTGGCGTGGCTAAGACTGGGCACCTGGAAAGGCAACAAATTAACTCATGGCACCAGAGTGAGAATGTATCCACTCTATTGTAAAAGGGAAATATGGAATCATATTCTGGCTCAGTGCAGGAAGACGGAATTACTAAGAAAATGAAATTGTCCACCACAGTTTCTGGAGTCTAATAGAGGAATGGAGACCTGCTTGGATGTAAAATTGGACACGGGGTGTCTTAAAATGGGCTCTTTTTTGTCTAAGATTCTGTAAAGGAGGTTAATTGTCCTGGAGAACGGAATAGGCGTGGACGGTACATAAGAACGAGTTCTTAAAGGCCGAGCACTGTATACATTTGTGATATAATTCTTATTCATATTTTTATTACTATTTTGTTTTTTCTTCCTTCATTATGTTAGTTCATAGTACATACTAGTACATACTTATGTGTATATAGTGAGTATGTATTTAGTATTATACACAATGTGTTAGATTATAGGGACGTGGAAAGCATGTACGGCAATGAGGCCCATGTGATTGTTGTATTGTACAAGAGTAGACTGCAGCTGTTAACAATAAAAGTCCTTCTACTCCTACTACTACTACTACTACTGTTATTACTACTACAATTAATTTAATGATGATTTTAGTAGGGAAGCTATGCACAAATTGTGTTTTTTAAGTCAGTTATGTTAAACGTGTATACATAAACCTTTACAACAAATTCTACCAGAGAAAAGACCTATTCATGAAGTGTAACACAAAATCCTGGAGAATTATCCGGTTTGAGGAGAATAAGCCGGTTCTGGTAATTAGCCAAAGAGAAGAAAAAGAGAAAATAAAAAAGTGAGAGACCCCGTTTGTTGGTTTTCATAACAGCCTTATGCTTTTCGTTTGAATTACTGTGTAAGTCAGCCGTTCTTCCATAAAAACCAAAAAGGGGATCTTTTCCATGTGTAAACCCAGCTCCGTGTTCGTATGATTCGGCACAAGTTAATTACCATTCGCTAATTAGAAGCAATTACGTGGCAATTAATATTGAAATAGCTCCAATGCTGCCCACCTTCCAACATATTTAACAACAAGTAATGCATGTAACTAACTCACCTGTAATTGCACTTAAAACAGCATAATATGATGTTACTACATTAAGTATAGGTCTGCTCCCAATAATTTATTATATGGATATTTCATGATATATTCATTGCAGTTTCATTGAATGATATCCATCGTTATTAATATTTATTTATTTACTGTTACTGGTTGTCATATTGTACCGACCATTCATCACCAACATATTTAGCTACCAAAGATAGCGCCTGCGGTCTAGTGGTTAGCATGTTAGGCTGCAAATTCAGCTGTCCCGGGTTCAATTACCGGGAGCCTGGGAATTTTTCTTTAGCCGGCATTATTTGCAATCCTCCTTAGGGTCTGGAGTATGAATGAAAGTACAGTTACCAAAGTAACAGTCACCGAACTGTAAAACAAGTGAATATCATTGCAAGTATTCCAAAGGTAAAACGCCCGCTGATATAGCCTGAGATGTGGAGGACGGAATATAAATGGAACAGAGGAAGAAGAAGAAGAAGAATGTCGAACTTGATTCGCTCTTTAAGAAGCGGAACTCTCTATAAAAGCTCTCACCAGGCGCATCCAGAAATTAAGTTTCTCGATATTGTTTCCTTTAGAGTAAACGTATTTATCCGGGAAAATTGCGCTGCGTAACATACATATGTGCCAGTAGCGCGGCATCAGTGGCCCCAATGGCGACTCTTATTCGTTCTCCCGCTGGCTGTGAGCTTCGCTCAGGTTTAAAGTTCCTTACTCCACAAAACATAGCACCGATCAAAATTCTTCGTTAGCTCTGTCATGTCTATGGGTCGAACACCATGAGGAAACAGATGGTGCGTCGCTGGTATAGGTAGTTTTCCGAAGGTAGTCAAAGCTGTCCATGAAAGAGCGCAGTGTGTGGCCGTCCCTCAGAAATGATAACCTTGTTGAGCTGGTACGGCAGTGCATCGTGGAGAACCGTCGCTTAACAAATGCGGAGCTCAGCAGCCATTTTTCGTAGATATCGCGATCCTTGTTGCATGAAATTGTCACTAAGCACCTGCTGCTCAGGAAATTGTGTACCAGGTGGGTGCGGAAAAACCTGACATCCGATCACAAAACGAAACGCTCAAGAGCAGTACTGACATTTCTGCTGCGGTATCATGATGACGGCGACAAGTTCCTAGCCAGGATCGTCACGGCCGATGAGACGTGGATTTCGCACCTCACCCCGGAAACCAAGTAACAGTCAATATATTGGCATCACAGTGGATCACCGGTCAAGATGAAATTCAAACAGACTTTCGGTACAGAAAATGATTTGCACGGCATTCTGGGACAGGAAGGGCATTCCGCTCAGTGACTTCCTGCCCAGAAGTGAAACAGTGAACGCTGTGGCATTCAAAACAATAGGAGTGGAATGCTTACTGTAGGTGTTATGCTGCTCAATGACAATGCTCGCGCACATACGGCTCGACGCACAGCAACCGCTCTGCAGGAGTTCGCCTGGGAGCTTTTTGATCACCCATACAGTCCTGATCTTATTCCCAGAGATTTCGAATGTTTTCTTGCACTTCAAAAAATTCCTGTCCTCAGGTCAGCGTTTTTATAACGACGAAGAGCTGAAGACGAATGTCACACGCTGGAACCATTCATAGGAGGCAGACTTCTAGGACACAGGAATACAAACGTTGATCCCACGATATGACAGGTGTCTCAGTTCTTGTGGGGATTAGACCGAAAAATAGAAGCTGTTTTTGAAGCTGTTGCCAATAAAGTATTTCATGCAACTGCGTTTTCTTTGATTTAAAAAAAATAGGGAAACTTACTTTCTGAATGCGCCTCCTGTGTTACATTATTTGATGACACCGGGGTGAGAATGTGCCCAGTATGCGGTGAAGGAAGGCATGGAATCATATTCTGGTTTAGCCAGATTCGGCAAAGGAGATTAATTTCCATGGAAAACGGTAGAGGGTACACAAGAGCGAAGTACTACTGTTCTTAAGGATCAGAGCATTGCATACACTATGTGATCAAAAGTATCCAGACACCCCCATAAACATACGTTTTTCATCTTAGGTGCATTGTGCTGCCACCTACTGCCTGGTACTCATTATCCGCGATCTCAGTAGTCATTAGACATCATGAAACAGCAGAATGGCACGTTCCATGGAACTCACGGACTTCAAACGTGGTCAGGTGATTGGGTGTCACTTGTGTCAGAAGTCTGTACGCGAGATTTCCACACTCCTAAACATCCCTAGGTCCACTGTTTCTGATGTGATAGTGAAGTGGAATCGTGAAGGGATATGTACAGCACAAAAGCGTACAGGCCGACCTTGTCTGTTGACTGACAGAGACCGCCGACATTTGAAGAGGGTCTTAAAGAGCAATAGGCAGACATCTATCCAGACCATCACACAGGAATTCCAAACTGCATCAGGATCCACTCCAAGTACTATGATAGTTAGGCGTGAGGTGAGAAACCTTAGCTTCCATGGTCGAGCGGCTGCTCATAAGTCACCATTCACGCAGGAAAATGCCAAACGACGCCTCGCTTGGTGTAAGGAGCGTTAACATTACACGATTGAACAGTGGCAAAACGTTGTGTGGAGTGACGAATCACGGCACACAATGTGGCGATCCGATGGCAGGGTGTGGGTATGGTGAATGCCCGGTGAACGTCATCTCCCAGCGTGTTGAAGTGATAAGATCCGCCCGAATAATAAATAATATATAATAACGAATAAGAAGAATAAGTAATAAGCAAATAATCAAAATAATAAGAAGGAATACCAGTATGAGGAAAGAATAAAAGAAAACATTAAGAATTAGAGAAAGGGGGGAATAAAATCATGGAGAGAAAACGTAGAGAGTAGATATTAATTAATAATAAGAACAAAAAATAAAATGTAGAAAACGTGTAGTCGAGAACGTCCTAGCAGACGTAGGAAAGGACAGGAAAAAGAACATTATGAATGCGTTAGTGACAATAGGAAAGGTGTATTACACACAGGATGTCAAGACAACGGGCAGGAAACCGAAGTTAGACAAGCGCACAGAAAATTCAATAAAGCGAACATAATTTGTTAATGTTAGACGCGAGCGAGGCTCAGGCGATGAAATTGAGAGCCAATGGTAGATGGAGGAAAAATTCAGAGATGTAACCAATCAGAACGAATGAAAGTCACGTGAATAGCAAAAAGTGATAGAGAAACTAGAAAAGTAGGCGTAAAATAGAAAATTATCTATGAGACAGAGCGACATTCAGACGTGGGTAAGATACTTCACTCTGTGTCGAAACGTCGGGGAGAGAAGAAGTCTCTGTGTAGAAACGTGGGGGAGGAGATGAGCTGGAGGAAAAAAATAGATTTATGTAGGAAACGTGAGGGAAAGTAAGATACATCCAGAAATTCAAAATATTTTATGGTAAAGAGGGAAACATTGCAGCGATCTTCGAGTAACTATTTGTGTATTGAAAACCAGTTTAAGGCAAACGTGAGTAACAGGGTAGCTAGGGAATAACAAAAGCAAAAGTCATTAGCGTAATATTGTAACATATTTCAAATTCACAAAGTAATTAACAAGGGGTAAGAGCACGGAAAAAGTAGCAGGGGTGACAGGAAATATCGCGTCTTGTGTGAACAGGAAATTCGTACGAGGACATCAGCGTAGATCATCAATAAACGGGCCGTCTGAGAGGAGAAAGTGAACTTCATTTACCTCCCATCCACACTCCCTGAGGTAAGAGACTCCTGATCCCAAATTGCTCTACCTGAGTAGCCGGCAGCGACAACGATCCTCCCGAATTAACAACCCAACCACCAAGAACCGCACTATTACAACCGTTTTCCATTCTCAAACCCCGCTACAGTGTGTAGTGCCAATAGTGAAATTCGGAGGTGGTGGTGTTATGGTGTGGTCGCGTTTTACCTGCAGGGGGCTTGCACCCCTTCTTGTTTTGCGTGGCTTGATCACAGCGCAGATCTACTTTGATATTTTAAGCACCTTCTTGCTTCCCACTGTTGAAGAGCAATTCGGGGAATGGTGATTGCATCTTTCAATACGATCGATCACCTGTTCATACTGCACGGGCCGTAGCGGAGTGGTTACACGACAATGACATCAGTAGTAATAGTCCCGGATGAGCCAATTGTTTTAACGATAATCCTGCCGCTAGGGGCGCTAGTGTCGCTAGTGTCGCTGCGTGCGACGGCGGCGGCGGTAAGTTTGAAAGCGCCCTGAGCGGTAGGATTATCGTTATTGCAATTGGCTCATCCGGGACTGTTTTCTTTATTTATACTTTGAATACAGTACATTGGATAAAGATATGTATACATAGTTTTGATTAACATGATGTATTATTTGCTTAACATATAAATACAATAAATGGACAATATAAGTAATATTAGGAGAAAAAAAAGCACATTAAAATTCATAGTTTTTGTTTGAGGCACTAGGACACACAGATTTCGCGCACAACAATGATTTTAAAGTACGTGGTGCACTTTGAGTCCTCGTCATCGCTGCTGCTGCTATCGGCGGTAAATTGGTGGATAGGTTTGGTGATGCAGGTGACGAGCAGGTGAGAGAAACTTTCGTTGACGAACTCGGTGAAGGTTGGTATATAGATGGGGATGGTAAATTCGTTGTAATGGCTGGTTGAGAAGCATCCTGTGGATGTGACTTTGTTGGTTAGAGCAGGAATGTTGCTGTTGCCGAGGTATATGACGCATAGTGCGTCTTGTTTATGCTGGTGTACTTTGGTAGGTACGCATTTGACGTGGACGGCGTGAGCCCCTTGGACGTCGAGTGTGATGGTGACAACTCTGCTGTTGCGGAAATAGGAGTTGGAGATGCAGAGGATACGGATAGGTGAAGCTGCGTTGAGAATGAGTTGTAGGTTAAGATTGTTCCCCACGGGGACGGGATAGGTTTCGTCGGACATTATTTAGGGTTATATGGGGAGAACGTGACGATGTGACGTTTGAAACCGCTGCGTAGTTTTTCCTCGCCTGCGTATATGATGCAGAATGAGTTAGAGTTGAGTTTGTTGACGAGTTCTGGAGAGGCTTTTGCAAATCTTGTTGGTAGGAAAACTTCTGTGTCGTTGTCGAGTTTGGCGACGAGCTTTGTACCGTGAACGGTGTCGATTGTTTTGACGCCGACGACGCGATATGGTACGTGCTGTTGAAGCGTAGATACGCTGAGAGTGTGGGCGCTGCTGGAAAGTTCTTCTAGCTCTTTAAGGACGTCCTGTGACATTCTGACGGCACAGATGGCAGTTTTTGATAAACGGGGGAGGGCCGTCTATATGAGTGGTTTGATGAGGAAGGTTGTAGTGTTGTTTACACCTGCGATAAGGTGCGCAAACTACCTGTGCGTCTGCGGGAAGTTGGTTCCACACAAGGTCGACGTCGCTTGGGGGATAACGTTCGAAGATGTATATGCCGTTCTGCAGCAGCACTTGGCGTTCCCTGGGCAGTAGCAGGCGGATTCTTCGTCCGTTATCGAGATACCGAAAGAGCACGATGAAGCAGTTCATGTGGTGTTTCTAGCGGAGTACCTTCGAAGGAATTGCTGAATTTGCTTGTTGAGATGATCGAGGTCTTCGTAGAAACCGTGTTGACACTGCGTGCACAGGAGGGTGAGACGGTGCTTAAGTTCGCAGCTGCACGTTTGGTGAAAGCAAAACGAGCAGTGGAAGTCTTTACACGACGGTCCTGGCATTCCCCACGGCTGGCTAGCACCGAATGAAGGGGTAAAGAATGCGCGTGCATAAATATAACCCAACTGCCGGAAGCAGGAAATCACTGGTGGGGGAAAAGTTCGTTGGAGATATACCACATCAGGGGAAGCACTGGTGGGGGAAAAGTTCGTTGGAGAAACACCACATCAGGGGAAGCAGTGGTGGGGGGAAACGTTCGTTGGAGGTTGGCTACATACGCCGGAAGCGCTTAGCGATTATTGCACAACATCCGCAGGAAAAACACTGTGTCCGTTGATTTAACGGTTTTCGTCTTGGAGGAGAACTCTGTTTTTGAACGGTGCTGAACATGCAAACGACCACATCAGGGGAAAGCACTGGTGGGGGAAAAGTTGGTTGGAGATATACCACATCAGGGGAAGCACTGGTGGGGGAAAAGTTCGTTGGAGAAACACCACATCAGGGGAAGCAGTGGTGGGGGAAACGTTCGTTGGAGGTTGGCTACATACGCCGGAAGCGCTTAGCGATTATTGCACAACATCCGCAGGAAAAACACTGTGTCCGTTGATTTAACGGTTTTCGTCTTGGAGGAGAACTCTGTTTTTGAACGGTGCTGAACATGCAAACGACCACATCAGGGGAAGCACTGGTGGGGGAAAAGTTCGTTGGAGAAACACCACATCAGGGGAAGCAGTGGTGGGGGAAACGTTCGTTGGAGGTTGGCTACATACGCCGGAAACGCTTAGCGATTATTGCACAACATCCGCAGGAAAAACACTGTGTCCGTTGATTTAACGGTTTTCGTCTTGGAGGAGAACTCTGTTTTTGAACGGTGCTGAACATGCAAACGACCACATCAGGGGAAGCACTGGTGGGGGAAAAGTTGGTTGGAGAATTACCACATCAGGGGAAGCACTGGTGGGGAAACGTTCGTTGGAGGTTCACTACATCCGCCGGAAGCGCTTAGCGATTATTGCACAACATCCGCAGGAAAAACACTGTGTCCGTTGATTTAACGGTTTTCGACTTGGAGGAGAACTCTGTTTTGAACGGTGCTGAACATGCAAACGCCGTGAATGTGATCGGGTATGATATAGGATGCTTCGCGACCCAAATGCGGGAGCGAAGGGCGCGAGATGTTTGGGTGAGGTGCGGTTGGAACGCTGGTAGAAATACATGCGCACTAAGGACTATTTTGTGAGATGCGCAGTGCGAAATGGGTGTTGAGGAAATGATGAACCTCGAGGAATGTTCTAAAATTGGCGCACCGTATGTACTTGGTGAACTGCGTGAAATTCATGTCATGTAAGGGAACGTTGGAGGCATGGTTGTGAAGCATGTACTTGTGGTATGCCATGATTTGATTTTGCACGTCCGTCTCTTCCTTCTTTTTGTGATACATGATGTCGGTAATGATGCGCTGCAGGGTATGCAACACGTGCCATTCTTGTTGGTTGAGCGTAACGGATGCGCCTTGCGGTTCTTTGAAAACGAGCTTTAGCTTTCCGAACACAAACTTAAACACGATGGTGACGCTGTCGCTGAACTGAAATTGCTGTAGACGTCCCTGCGGGTCATTCAAGCGTTTGTGAATGATGGGGATGGCTTCGACGAGTTTGTGCCACTGCGAGGAACTCATGACGACTGCGTTGTGCTGTCCACATTTGGCAATGGTGACGACGAGATGGTGCGGTGGCCGGGGGGAGAATCCCACACTGACGAATTTAGTTTGTTGCGGGTTGAGGAAGTAGATATCCGCCAGAGGACCCACAACTGCACTGTGTTGGAACTGTGCTGGCGGAGCAGGGCTGTCGGGATGCTGTTGGAGGTCGAAGATGGGTAGTTTCCTTTTTTCCCCGGGTTTTGAGGTGGTTGGGGTTTGACATCCGGTTATACTGGAACACACAAAACAATAATAATAATAATGTGAGGGATAGAGAGATAAACGGGATAGAAAAAAAGCAAGCTAATACATAGGTGCGAACCTACCTGGTCGGCGTGCTGCATGGCAGCAGGACTGTATCCGCGCGCTGCATGGTACACTCTGAATGAGGCGAGCGGCACCGTGACGTTGCTTTTTATATGAGCAGGAGCGTCTTCTGAAAGCACGTGCAAGACGATGGATTAGCTTAGATGTGCTGAATAGTGACACACACACACACACACACACGTACTCACCTTCAAGGGTTGACAAGTTTGCCGAGCGGCAGAGCACTTTGCGCGGCATGCGTTTTTGAACGTTTTGCGAATGACGACATCATTATGCGCGTGATTGCTGACGCGAAATTTTGAGAAGAATGTATGCTTAGGTAAGCCGGAGCAGCGGTGGGTGAGGTAGGCGATGACGTAATGACCGCACGTGGTGCTGTCGAAACCTTGCAGCCTTCTGGCGTTGGTGGACCAACGCGTCCCGCAGACCGAATTTAAGAACCGGAGAAAATGGGGCGAAAGCGGTCCTATGCCGTAACTGTCAAAATATTCTGCACGCGAGTTTTTGTCCACAAAGATGCAAACCCAGTGTTGCCCGGATTTGGTGCTGGGGTCGGTGTTAGCCACTAGCGCCAAGGGAGGCGTTCGAATGCTGTGAAGTACGGGTAGTTTATCGCAGGGGTAGACGCCTAAAAAGTGAGAGCGCGTAGAGGGGCATGTCGATAGAAACCGTTGAATTTGAAAGGTGTTCATGATACCAAAATGGATCGGTTGGCGTCGATTTCGACCGTGCGATGTATTTCCGCTAGCAGCAGAAGTATGACCGGTTCTGTCAATTTATCGGCAAAACCGATGCTTATAGAGACGGTTCCGTGGCGCTGACCCGAGATGTGAGACTCGTTAGCGCTCATGTCTGCAGTGAGATCGAAAACCATTATCGTATACCCTTGCGGGTAGGTTTCTCTGGAGATGGAGTGTCCCTCGTCCTTGAAATGAATGCCTAGGCCGTCCTGCAGGGTTTGAAAGCATTGCAAATAGTGTCCCTTTGTAAAGTCGGGTTGCAGAGGTTGGGAGGGAACGGGTTGCCCGTTCACGTAGAGCTGAAAGAAGTTCATTTTAAAATGTTTCAAGTTGTACGGATTTGAGTTAAAATGGCCGGAATAGGCCTTGTCGGTGACCATGGCTACTACCACTCTCCTTGGAACTTGCCCTACGCACACGTCGCTAAACGTCATTGCCCTGGACTCCTTGGGGATGCTGAGAGCGTGAAAGCTGACGTCTTTGAGATGGTACTTTGCGTTGCCCTTTGCGAGCACGGCCTGGTGCGCGAGCTTTATGGTCGGCGAGGGCCGCACCGATTTTAAGCGCAGCGTGGCAGACACGATGTCGGCGTACCCCTTAAAGGTATCTACGTCGGAAAACAGATAAAACTGGGGAGAGGCGGGAGTGAGCTTGACGGTCATGCTAACGTTGTTCAAAAGCAGCTTCTCCTGTCTAAAAAGAGCGTTGGACAGAGGACCGATGAGCTGCACGACGTTGCTCCCTTTGGTAAACCCCTGACGCCACTGAAAGCCCGCATTGGCGATAAAAGTGTCCATGATGCCTGCCGTGTCCTTTCTCCAGAGGGTAGATTCTAGTTTGGTGTTCATGGCATCTTCGGAGTAATTGAGAAGCGTCTCGAGGTAGGTTCTATAGGGGTAACCGGCTTGCGGCATGGAGACGATGATGTTATTGAGGGTTACCTCCATCTGTTGAAACAGGGAATTTAAGGCGTTGTTGACCAGAGTGGCGTTAGCGTCAGCGTTTAAGGCCTCTCCTTTGTCATCTACAACGCGCACCATGAGTTCGAGTACGACGTAGGTCAAGTCTAGGTAATCGTCCGCATTTCCGGAATAATGAAAGGTGATGGGGGCATTTTTCATTAAAGTGTTTTGAGGGTTTAGGTATAGGAACCGTGACTCCTCGATGCTCATCTGAACCGGCACCTCTGTAAAGAGGTCCAGTTCGGAACTCATGTGGACGGTCGCGTCTGCCATTACGAAAATACGTCTTGCACCTTGCGCCTACCGCGTTTCAGCTTGGACTGCTTGCTCTTTCCGGATTTGCTCGGTTTTATTCTCTTGAGACGCCTGGCGCCGGAACCGAGCATGGCACCGAGCTTTTCGTCGGCTTTTCGTTTTAAATTGTATCCGGACTCCTTGAGCCTCCGCTGGAGCGCTTGCTTCGGCGCTGCTCCCGCCACAGTCACATCGGACAGAACGTGGGCGCCCGCCTTTAAGGCCTCCTTTCCGACTGCTTTTGCTCCGCTCTTTAAAAACGGTAGCAACCTTCTGAAGAGTCCTCCGAGGGCTGAAAAGAGACCGCTGCCTCTTTGGTAGCGCTTGCCCCTGTAGAGAGCGAAATCGCGATGGTGGAACGCGCCGCCGGTCTGATTGAGGTAGTACCGCGTTACGGCGTGCACGTCCATTACGCCTGTTTCGGACGAAAAGCGAGAACTACAGTAGAGGAAAATCCGTCGGCGAATGGCAAGAGATCGCCGTAACCGTTCCTTAAATCTATGCTGACCGTCTTGAAGTCCTGCTGAATCAAGGGTACCCAATTTTGGGGAAAAAACGTCTTTTCGTCGCTCATGTAAGTGTTGTTGCTTCTTTCGTATTCCACGGCCGCGCTCTGTATGACTTGGGCGAAGGTGTCGCCCACGACTTGCGGGGACACTAGATTACAGTAGACGAACATTTCGTAAGGAAACCCCATATAAGGATCTACGGGGCGTTTAGCAGCTTTTTCGAGAATGACGTCGACGTAGGGATCGAAACCCAACATTTTTGCCATAGCGGGCGTCAAGAGCAAACTGTGGATGCGGTGTAGAGGTCCCGGAGGGTCCTCCGATTTTGAAACGTCTCGTTTGGGTCTGACGGAACGAGCCGCCGCGGGTTTCTGCTGCCCCGAAGCCCGGGGCTTCGGTTTCGGTTTCGGCTTTGGTCTCTGGCGGGGCGCATCGTTGAGAGCTTCGTATTCGCCGACCGCGTACGGTACGACAGCGCGCGCGACATTTTCCACAAACCCGTCGAACGGAATGTCGGGTAGTGGTTCGGGGTGGGCGACGGCGGCATTCACGCCCACCGTCTGCTTGCGCTCGTCGAAGAGGAAGAAGTTTTCCACGTGCAAGTGTTCGAGTAGAGCGGCGTTGACGAGGTTCACCAAGTCTTTGGGATTGTGCACGATGCCTTGCGGCATTTGCAAACTGAATTTGGAATGCGTGGGGAGGAGCGTCATGGTGTACTTGGTGCCCGCCAGACGGGCGTCGTCTGGCGAAAGGTTATAAAATTTCACCGGATACCTGACCTTTTGCAGGGCGACCTCCCATTCTCCCTGCAGAACGATTCTCTCGGGCAAGATGTTAGAAAATCTGGCCGTGGTGTTGTCGGTAAAGTGTTCCATGGAAGCGTTGCTCACGAGGGTGATGGAGAAGGGCTCGGTCTTAATCATGTCGAATCGACGGTCGAAGCCAGAACCCACGAGTTAAACTTTGCCGGATACCCCTTCCACTTTACCAAGACCTGCTTGCGGCGCCCTCGGCCCTTGGTCTGTAAAACGCGCTCGATCTTAAACGTCCGAGGTAGCGCGACCTTTTGTAGCTCCTGGGTGTAAAATGCGCCGTCTATGGCTTCTCCGGCCAGATCCTTCAACTTATATACCACCGGCCGACCGCGCACCACCTCGGCTATCCGAAATATTTCGTCCGTCCAATTCTGCTCGTAGCCCTTGTCGAATTTCATTTTTTCTTTAGAGATGCGCACGTGATCGCCGACGGAAAATGTGGGTTTCCCTGCGCGAGGTAGGGTCCTATTACCGTAGAGATTGCGGTACACTCGTAAAATGTTAGACTCGTTCACGTCCTTCGGAGCCATTTTTATGGACCTGTGATGCGAGCTATTGTACGACTCGAGTAAGGCCGGAAGGACTTCCAGGTATCTGTAACTGTTTTTGTGCGTGAAATACCTCCACATCTTGGTTTTTAAGGTGCGGTTGAAGCGCTCCACGACGCTGGCTTTAACGTTATTTTTGGTTGTGTAATGTTTCACGTCGTGTTTCTTCAGAAAGTCGCGAAAAGTCTTGTTGGTGAACTCGGTCCCCTTGTCCGTCTGGAGGACCCTGGGTACGCGTCGGGAGAATATGGAGCGAAACGCTTGCGCGACCTCGGTACCCAGCTTCGATTTCAGGGGCACGGCCCAAGCATATTTGGAAAATACGTCGATAACGGTCAGAATGTACACGTAAGGTTTGTTATGTTCCCTCACGCTGTTCATGACGTTTAGATCGGCCTCCCAAAGATCGTCCATATTCGTCACGTGATAACATCTGGTGGGGAACCGCTTTCTGATCGGCTTGTGCAGAGTGTAACTGTCCCGGGTTCGAAGGAAGGACTCGATGTTCGCCTTAGACGCACCCGTGGCCTTTCGAAGGGGCTCGACCGCGCCCAAACCGGCATAGTGTTCCGGTCTGGCATAGTATCGCCTTAGCGCCTTCCATTCCTTCATGCTTTACTTGTACAGGGGTTGCCAGACGCGCTTGCGAAAATGGTACGACGCGGAAGGCGATTTCGATTTCTTTTTCGGAGTGGCAGGGTTCGCCCTCTTCTTTTTGCGAGGCGAGAGGAGGTTGACCTTTATGGTTCGGGGTTCGACCTCCTGCTTCACCGGCACGCGCTCGTGCACGTCTTCGTAATCGTCGTCGTCGTCGTCGTCGCCCAGGAAGGGCTTTCTGACTTGTGCCACGAGATCGAGGTAGTTGTCCAATTTATGTTTTACGAGCCGCCACTTTTCGTCGGCAGAGAGCTTCGCGCTCTGCAGGTTCCGAATTTCTTTAGCCAATCTGGATACGGTGCGGTCTACAGCGTGAAGCCTGTCGACGGTCTTCGGTTGCGGCGCAACGAGGATCTGCCTGCCGTACTTCATCCTGTTAATTTCGACACTAGCGCGCCGCCGAGCGAAGCCAAGACGGGTAGGAGGAATGCCGGCAAAAAACCTCCTTTTTGAACCAAGATGCTCTTCTTCTTCTTCAGAGGAACCCGTTTATCCGTCAACTTCCTCCAAGAAGCCTTGTGCTTCTTCAGGCGACCCAAGCACTTTGCGGGAAGTTGCACGTGACCTCTGCACACGTTGAGCATGCATTCGCTAATGGCCTTGATCAGATCGCCGTCGGCATTTTTTAACAACTTTTTGCGCAGAGGGGCCTTCGCCTTGGCCAGAGCCGCCAAATTGCCGTGCTGTCTCGCTATGCGAGGACTGGTCAGCGTCGCGAGCCTTGACCTACCTCTAGCCATGCTTGCGCGATAATGACGTTCGCCCCGAAAGCGGTACTTTTTATTTAGACTCGACGGCCTCGGTCGGGGCGAGACCCTGCCGGGATAATATAGAACGAAACGAAACCCGAGTCCTCTCGGCGGCCTCAGTTGGGTACGAAATAAGAGAGGTTTTCCCCCGGCAGCACGCCGGTTCGATACCTGTATCGGGCGGGCGTGTACTGAGTGCAGTCCAGCACGAGATACCCGTGAGGGCGTTCGGTGGCCTTCTCGAAGGCCTCCAAGAGAAACCTAGAGTTCCTGGGCTCGATCTGCTGGCACAGTCTCTCGATCTGCATCTTGTCCCGGTTGTTCTTGAAGACCACGACGTAGTTCGCATTCAGAGAGATGTTGCGATATTTCTGACCCTGCGGAAACACGTTCTGCAGGATGTAGACGATGCCGAAGCGCTTGTGATGGGAGTCTCTGGTGAAAAAATTGGACACGTCCTTCCCGCCACCCTCCACCATCAGATCGTCGAGGACGACGAGGTCGTTCTCGCCCACCGAAGCAAGTTCGGGTATGCCCGCGTGGGTCTCGCAGCGCAGAGCCGAGGGTTCGAGTCTCGGCGAATACTCCGGAGGGTGGCACCACAGCACCCTCCTGGGGCGCACGTCGAACATCCGGTGCGCGTGGCGCAACAGGTTTTTCACGAAGGTCGACTTGCCGCAGCGCGACGGCCCCGCCACGAGCATCGTGCTGGGAAACTCGAATCGCCGCAGGTCTCGGGGACCGGGCATCGTCTCCTCGGGGGTGCCCGGTTCGAAATGACTTTGGCGCGGCTGCGGACGTCTCATTTATGCGTTCCTCTTGAACCCGTAGGGATAGGAATCGTGATCGCCGGCGAGCACGCGCTTGTTGACCACCATTCTAAACGTCTTCGAGCTGGGTTCGGTGACGACCGTCCAAGACGGTTTCCGCGAGATCTGCGTGCCCTCCAGCTTCACCGCGCGGTCGTTGTCCCTGAGCACCACGTCGCGAATCACCTCCGCGTTCACCAGCTCCAGGTTGCCCGAATTGAGCGTGATCCCCTTCACCTTGCACACCGAGAAGGTCTTGCCCGTCTCGGGGCAGACGATCTCCATGCAGTAGCTTTTGGGCCCCGTGGAGGCGAACCGGGCGATGTAAGAGCCCCTCCCGTACTTCTCCAGCTCGTCCGTCATGTCCCCCAGGAGGCGTCCGACGGACGGCGTCCAGTCGCCCGGAGCGGCGGCGACGACGACGGAATCGGTGTCGAAGTAGCAGACCCGTTCTCCCAGCCTCTTGAGGTAGGAGTAGAGCACCAGGCGCGCGTGAGCCGTGGTGTAGGCCGCCAGCACGGCGTTGGCGGCGGTGTTGACCTTGCGGCACTGCTCGCGGTACCTCCACACCGCGTACACGATCCGGTCGGTGACGGGCACGTAGGTCTGCACTTCCACGCCCGGGTCGTTGAGCAGCTCCAGGAGGCGGTCGTACCGGTCCACCAGCTCGCACGTGGGGAGGTTTTCCCTCTGCCCCAGTTTGCCCCAGAAGCTGTTGAGCATCAGCTTGGCCAGCTCCCGCCTGCCGGGGTTGGCGGCGACGGCCTGGGGATCCAGGGCGACGCCTTCGTGTTCGAAGAATTGCTCCACGTACTGCTGCTTTGCGGCGGGGTCGTCGCAATCCGAGGGCCATCCGGAGGCTTCGGTCTTGATCTTCAGGAACTGATTCACGTAGTCCTCGAAGAGACCCTTGGCTCCGGTGGTCGGATCGTGCCGCACCACGTCGTACTCCCAGATCTCGTGGACCCGCAGCAGGCGGTACCCCTCCTCCAGGGCGACCTTCATCTCGTCGATCACCCAGGTACCCGACAACGCCCTCTCGCGCTCTCCGTGGTGGCACTCGTCTTGGTTCTCCGCCTCCGCACAAGCGCGGCATAGCGGAAACATGAGCTTGCCGCCGATGCGCGCCGGTAGCACCGGGTGGTACAGGTGTTGCGGCGGTAGAACCTCGCACTTCACCAACCCGCCCCCCACGTCTTCCAAGCGCGGGAATCGATCCACGTGGATCTTGGGGTGGCCCGCGGGGTAGGGCTTCGTCTTGTTCACGTACGGGTACAGGCTGCATACGTCGTAGTAGTAGATCTTGCTATCCCCCTTCGCCTCGCAGTACGTCTTGGTGCAGTTGGTGCGACCTCCGTAGAAGGCGTCTCTGGGGTTCAGGGGTTCGGGTACCGGAAAGTCCCTTGCGTGGCGCGCCAGGTCCTGGTTGGCCTTCGTCGCGGCGTCGAACTCGCACTCCCACATTTCCACCACAGCGTAGCCGGCGGCCTTGATCTTGGCCGTGACCTTCTCGGTGCTCTCTAACCTGGAGGCCATGGTTTCGTGTCCCGAGTTGTATATCGCCGCATGGCGATTGTGAAAGCACCGCCTGCAGCCGTGGTAAAAGCACCCGTGGAAAAAGTACGCGGTTTTTTCGGCCTCTCTGTACCCGTCCACCTTGTGCCCCACGATTTTAACTTCGCGTCCTCGCATGGCGTGCTGGATGACGATGCGGTTTTGCATCTCTAGCCAAGTTAGCCATATGCATGCGGCGCGAGACTGCCGGTCCGCTAGTCGATACCCGCCCGCTGGCAAGAGGGCAATTTTTTTAAGCGGCATGAAGCGCTTTCTATACACGCACATGCACGCCTGCGCAATGGTGACGCATTCTCTGAACGGGTCTATTCCGTTCTCGTCCAAGAATTCCCTTCTAAATTTGGAAACTCCCTGACTGAGTAGAAATACGTCCATCTTGCAATACGCCACCATTTCCGCCCTCATGTCGAAGACGTACCCGGAGGACGCCTTTTCTTCGTGCCACTGCTCGAAGGCTTTCCGACCCTCCGCCGACATGCCCTCCGGGCAGTAATGCCTTTTGTCGGGAATCGAACCCACGTACCGCTCGTTTTCCTTCGTGTTAAACAGGTACGGGAAATAACCTTTGCATTCCTTCAATCCGAAGGTCTTGGAAAAGCGGGAGAGTGGCATGGGTATGAAGTTGAGCGAGTCTAGAAATGTGACGTCACCGTACCTCATCCTGTAGATCTTGCTCCCGTTCATGATGAGCTCCGGGATCCAGTCTAAGTGCGCCACCATGTACTTTAATAGAAACTGCCCGTCGTAAGCTCTGAGGTTATGCGCCACGACGTAGACGTCCCGGGCTTCGAATGTCGCCTGCGCGATGTGCTCGAAAAGCTGCTTCACGGGTTCGTCCGTGAACACCCATTCTTTGCAACCGCATTCCATGCAGTATGCCGTCTTGCGGCGTTCGTCGATGCAGTGCGGGCAGGCTTGGTACAACACGCACAAGTTAGGTACATGCTCGTATGTGTCCTTTTTGCCGGTATATGGAATGTTTTGCGTGCATTCGAAGTCGATGAACATAAACACGTACCGGTTTCTTTTGTTCTTTGCGGCGTACGGCTGCATATAGCACATGTGGCTAGAATTCACGTGTGTCTTGCAATGATAGCAGTACTTTTCCCCGCACTCGTGCGCGGTTTTTCTGTACCTCGCATTCACGAGCTTGTTGCAAGACGTGCACACCTTTTCTACGTCGCACACCGACAGCGCCTTTGGGTAAAAAACGCCTTTCTTTGCGTGGTTTGCAAAGCATGTCGGTCCCTTAAAATCTCTGTTGCACCCGGCGCAGCGTATGTAGGCGTCGAATCGCGCATCGCACTGCTGATGGCATTTAGCGCACCCGGCGTCGCACCTGTGAAATTCTTTTTTGTGTGCCGAGGGATGATGACACCGGCGGCAATACGATTTGCATTTAAAGCACTTGTGAAGGTTCACGATGGCGTTAAAGTGCCCGGCGTGGAGCATGACGTCGATGTATTTATCGCATTTCTTATCCGACGCGTACAGCACGTGCTTCCCCGTATGATCGCCAAACACCGTCACAGCGTATCCCTTTAACGCAGCGTCAAAGCGTCTGACGTCATCTATGGTGCAGCCGTCGTGGCCTTGACCGATGCTCGCGCACAAGGCTACGGCCTTCGATTTTTGCAGATAGTCGGAACGCGTCATCGTTCTGTAGTTGACGTCGCGATCCACTTTGGCTTTGCCTACAACGATGGCTCTTGCTAAACACAAGTTGTCTTTGTTGGCTATTTCGACAATGCCTTTATTGCCCCTACAGGCATCGCAAGGTTGGTGGCACGAACCCGAGACCTCCCTGGTCCACACAAACGTCACGTGAAGAGGCCCGCTTAGCAAGAATTGTTGGTTACTTTGCATTACTTTTTCGATGCTTCCAACAATGACATCCGCATTCAATTGGTCTACGCGCCTAACGCTCATGTTGAAGGCTTTGGACGTCTCCTTTTCGTCTGTTATGGATATGCCTAAATATCCGGGTTCGTTTTCTAACAGGTTCTCTTTCGCAAAGTTTAGAATATCGTTAAACAGATGCGATACCCATTGCTCGGGGTTGACATCTCTGGGGACCGGGTTTACGGTAATTTGAGACTCTGTAAAGCCGGAAAAAAGCTTTGGCAGCGTTCTCTGCTTGTGCCCTATAATTTCGAACGTAGGCTGCAAGGTGTCATCGCGACTTCCCCCGGATTGCATCTCCATCTTATCGACCGAATGCGCCGATCGCTATTTCCCCTGCAAAGTGCTGCTGCTATTTTGTTTTTTTTAGTTTAAACTATTTTCCGTCAAATAGAACGATTTTGTAGAAAAACTCCCGCTATCGCAACGCTTCACTACGGGCGTTTGCTCTTAGCACAGGGCTTTTATAAGCTCGCTTATCGAAAACGCTGTTTCATTATGCGCGTCGAGTTAAATGCCTCGTTTCGCAACAAAATTGTTACGTTTGTAAAAAAAACGCTGTCATTCTGCCACTATCCACCACTGCACGACCACCACTGCAATAAGGCTGCATAAACGCTGACGAGTTTCCTTTTCTCACGCTCATGTTCTTCCACACGTCGGCATACTTCCTTGTGCAATGCTGCGCATGCAAAATCACAAGCAAGCAAGCAGCGTTTTAACGTTTATGTACACTCGCGTCAGTACAATTTTTTAAAACTAACAACGCCGCGTGTGGTGTTTTTGTGTTGTGCAGTGCATACGTGTTATGTAAAATGCGAGAAATAAAAAGAAGCAGCAGATACTTCCTTTCTAAGGAGTAACACCAACTGTTGAATGAAAATTCTCAAGTGTTAACGTTCGTATCACCTCTAACCTCTGTCTCTTATAGGTGAGTACGAAAGTTTATTTTCATATCCACTTATTTTTAATCCGGTTAAACTTTTCGGGGAATGGTTGCATCCGAAGGGACGCTATACACTGGCCTTAAAATTCTAAATTCTTTCCAACAACATGGCGGGGCAAGAACTGAAAAGCCACATGCTTTTAAAAAGAATGCTAAGCATTGTACAATTCGAACCATTTATAACAAATATCTCGGAAATGGCTGACGTCACAAAAACGTTATTTCAAATAAATTGTGTGTTTTTTTAAAACAGATCTAAATTTTTTTGTATTGTATGTTTTTCTCAAACCTTAGCAGTTATACAAGATCGTAGAAAATTTCTTCCGAATCAAGAGGACTTCGCAGGCTATTTCCGCAAAATTCGAGATATACATTTTATTTTTCATATAAATGACTTTAATATATGGTGTTGTAATTAAAATCGTCAGAGGCAGTTTTACAAAATAAAACATTTCGGAAAATAGTTCATGTAAAGGGTAGTTTTGGGTGGAGGGACTTTCTTGTAAATCTCTGTGTCGTAACTTTTTGGAAGGTACTCAACCTAAATACCAAGTTTTAGTATTTATCCGACTTTTCATTTTTGAGTTATGCTGCTCTGACACATACACACAGAATTTTCTAAAAATGTTTTTTATTCAGGGGACCTCGAAACAAGTATTTAGTTTTTCCGGTGAAATCTCAATATTGAATATTTGGATGCAATGCATACCTCCTCTACCTACTATTTTACGTGGTAGAGAAAGCCCCCTAAATCAATATTATTCCATGCAGTTGTGAAATGTGTTTCAGTGGGGTGAATAAAAATTAGTTTGTTCGTATCGTTATCACAGTACTGTTTCACTTGTGATATACCGTTCTCTTTGTATCAAAATGAAAAAACGAAAAGTTAAAAGAATGACGTTTTTTAGTGAGAAAGGTCTAAAGCTTTTAAACATTAAAATCAACATGCAAACTTTGTAAATAGACAACGCCTCAAAGTGATACTAATACACATAGATTGTGTGCTTTAACGTTCTTGTAAATAAGGCTTCGTTTCCTACGGTTTAACACTTTGTACAAAAGACATTCACAATGAGACTACTTCACAGCTATTCCCAGAAAATTCAAGTTATACATTTTATTTATCGTGCACATATCTTAAACATACCGCACCGTAATCAAAAGGGGTTAGAGCCGTTTTTAAGACAATAAAAATAACGAACTTTCCCCCGCTAAACGGGTAGTTTGCGGTGTGGGAATTTTCTTGAAAATCTACGGTTTGTTAAATTTTTACTTTCTCTACTACGTATAGTAAGTAGGGGAAGTATTGCATTCCACCCAAAAATTCGATACCGAGATTTCACCGGAAATACGTGTTTTGAGACCTCCTGAATCCAAAAAAAGCATTTTTGGAAACATGTCCGTGTGTGTGTCTGTGTGTGTCTGTGAACAGCATAACTCAAAAACGAACAGTCGGATAAGCACCAAACTTGGTATTTAGGTTCAGTATCTTCCAGAGATGCGACACGAAGGTTTTCAAGAAAATCCCCCCCCCCCCACCCCAGACTACCCTTTACATGGAAGATTTTTCGAAAATGGCTCTAACGATTTTGATTAAAATATCGCATGTTTAAGATAATGTTATGAGAAATGAAATGTATATCTCGAATTTTCTGGGAATGTCTCCAAAAGTATTCTTCATTGTGAACGACTTTTGCATAACTGGTAAACCATAAGAGATACACAAAATTTTACTACACATAAAATGTAGATCGCGTTAAAATACACAATTTATGTCATATACATTTTTTTTAGTTGAGTGAACCGTTTTCGAGATATTGCTTGTTATTTCCTTAAAATTTCCAATACTTATTCTTTTTCTCAAATGCGTTACTCATTTTTACTTTCTCTACTACGTATAGTAAGTAGGGGAAGTATTGCATTCCACCCAAAAATTCGATACCGAGATTTCACTGCAAATACATGTTTTGAGAATCACTGAATCCAAAAAAAAAGCATTTTTGGAAACATGTCCGTGTGTGTGTGTGTGTGTGTGTGTGTGTGTGTGTGTGTGTGTGTGTGTCTGTGAACAGCATAACTAAAAAACGAACAGTCGGATAAACACCAAACTTGGTATTTAGGTTCAGTATCTTCCAAGGATGCGACACGAAGGTTTTCAAGAAAATCCCCCCACCCCACACTACCCTTTACATGAAACATTTTTCGAAAATTGTACTTTTCTCAAAAATTGCTTTAACGATTTTGATGAAAATATCATATGTTTAAGATAATGTCATGACAAATGAAATGTATATCTCGAATTTTCTGGAAATGTCTCCAAAAGTATTCTTCATTGTGAACGACTTTTGCATAACTGGTAAACCATAAGAGATAGACAAAATTTTACTACACAAAAAATGTAGATCGCGTTAAAATACACAATTTATGTCATATACATTTTTTGTTGAGTGAACCATTTTCGAGATATTGCTTGTTATTCCCTTAAATTTTCCAATACTTATACTTTTTCTCAAATTCGTTTATTCATTTTTTTTTTTATGTCCTAAACATGCAAACAGAATGGAATTCGCCACATAGCAACCAGCGTTAAAATATTTGACTATCGCTTAAAAGCTACCAATTAGATTGTACAACAGTAGAGAAAAAGTCATGTCAGTGTAACACATCAGTTTTTTTTATACGCTACTATTTTAGTGTGTGTGTGTGTGTGTGTGTGTGTGTGCGCGCGCGCGCGAGTACGTGCCTAGGACCCGTTCGCCACAAGCCAAAACGACAACGTTATAGAAAAACTTTATCATTTGCCTACCGGCCAGGGACAACCGCTAAAAAACCTGAAAAAAGCTCTAAGAGTATTCTAACGCTTACCGATCTGGAAAACCCTTGAAAACAAGATAGTACACTTTTGAGATATTGCTTGTTATTTCCTTAAATTTTTCAATACTTTTTTTACTTTCTCTACTACGTATAGTAAGTAGGGGAAGTATTGCATTCCGCCCAAAAATTCGATACCGAGATTTCACCGGAAATACACGTTTTGAGACCTCCTGAATAAAAAAAAAAAAAAAAAAAAAAAAAAAAAAAAAAGCATTTTTGGAAACATGTCCGTGTGTGTGTGTGTGTGCCTGTCTGTGTGTCTATCTGTCTCTCTGTGTGTGTGTGTGTGTGTGTGTGCGCGCGCGGGTACGTGCCTAGTATCCGTGCGCCGACAAGGTAAAACTTCATCGTTTGCCTACCGGGCAGGGACAACCGCTAAAAAACCTGAGAAAACCTCGAAAATTAGAAACGCCTTCGTCAACCAGTGCAGAAAACGCCTACCGACCAGGGAAAACCTATGAAAAAGCAGAAAGAGCTTGCATTTGTTTACCATCCGCAGAAAACTCCCCAAAAAAAAAAAAAAAAAAAAAAAAAAAAAAAAAAAAAAAAAAAAAAACTAGTTATTTTTAAAAAAAAAGCAAAAAGACGAATAATATAAGTATGGTAGAAACAGCTTGCATTCGTCTACCAACCAGAGAAAACCCCCGAAACACTAGTTATTTAAAATTGCTGATGAGTTCTGGATAGGCTTTTGCAAATGTTGTTGGTAGCAAAACTTGCCTTTTCCATCACCTCCAACATACCCCACTCCCACACCTTTTTTTCTTTCCACCAATCATAATCTCTCTTATTCTCGCCAATCAGCAACTTTCATTTGTTCCTTTCCACCAATAACATCACTTCTTATTCCCACCAATGACAACTTCACACGTCACTTTCTGTTATACTTTTTATCCCTCGTTCGCCATCTTTCCCCCTCTTTCAGACCCCAACCGCCGCACAGTCAACACCTCGCCGCTCCTTAACCTCAACTTCGTGCCTCCGCCATCTTATTTAGTTCACATTTTTACCACCGCGCCTCTCATCTCTCAACCAGATTGCCTGCAAGAACAGATCTCGTTCATTCGCACCTCGACGGTTGCCTCGGCAGCAGCTACTGCCAACACCTACGTCGTACACGTTTTTGACCGCTTTCGACCGGCTTGAGAACCCTGCTCCTACGTACGCTAGCGACCATCACGATGGTCCAGTACCAGGTTTTGGTATAGTTAAATTACGCCTCTGCAAAGGGTGTCTGTACCGCTTTAAAAACCTAGGTATATCAGTGCGTAGTGATGTTGGTTGATCTTAAAGCTGGTTAAGCATTTTCAAAAACAGTTTGCTTTTATTTTTCCGCCTCGCGTGCCGCGCTTTTGGTGACGCATCCACACCGGTAACAGGTAAGTAACACACGCATAATTATTTTTCGGACCTGCTTGGCGTAGGAATATATCCTTTCGTGTTTTGGTACTGTAACCTCAAACCTCCTTACCCTCCTCTTGCGTCCGCCATCTTGTTTAGTTCTCACCGCATCTCCTTGTCGCAGACCCTCCGCCATTTTTAGTTCCCACTATTTTAACCTCAAAATCTACTCTTCTAAAACTCTTGCTAACCCCATCTTCTTTTAGTTCCCATTCTCACCACTGCGTCTCCTTACCCCCACCTCTTGCGACCGCCGTGTTCACCACTAACCTCCAAATTTCCTCGTCCTTAAACCTCTTGTCTCAACAACCTTGTCTAGTTCCCATTTTCGCCACCGCATCTCATATCCCCCCCCCCCATCTCTCTATCCACTCAAGAAAACTACCATCCGACGTTCAAAAATTGCTGATCAGTTCAAGACAGGCTTTTGCAAATCTTGCTGCTAGCAAAACTCACCTTTCCCAACACCTCCAACATACCCCACTCCCACACCTTTTTCTTTTCCTCCAATCATAATCTCTCTTATTCCTACCAATCAACAACTCTCATTTGCTCCTTTCCACCAATAAACTCACTTCTTATTCCCACCAATCACAACTTCACACGTCACTTTCTGTTACACTTTTTATCCCTCGCTCCCCATCTTTTCCCCCATTTCAGTACCGACCTCCGCACAGACAACACCTCGCCACCCAGCTCCTCTCCATCACGCGACCTCCATACTCCTCCATCTCCCTTCCTCCATCTTCCACCCCAAATTAACGAACCAATCAAAACACTACACGTCACTTCCTCAATTCTTTCAACTCGTCCCGGATGAGCCAATTGCAATAACGATAATCCTACCGCTCAGGGCGCTTTCAAACTTACCGCCGCCGCCGTCGCACGCAGCGACACTAGCGACACTAGCGCCCCTAGCGGCAGGATTATCGTTAAAACAATTGGCTCATCCGGGACTATTACTACTGACATCCCTGTAATGGACTGACTGGCCTGCACAGAGTCCTGACTTAAATCCTATAGAACACCTTTGGGATGTTTTGGAATCCCAACTTCGTGCCAGGCCTCACCAACCTACATCGATACCTCTCCTCAGTTCCGCACTCCGTGAAGAATGGACTGCCATTCCCCAAGAAACCTTCCAGCACCTGATTGAAAGTGAACGCTGTCATCAAGGCTAAGGGTGGGCCAACACCATATTGACTTCCAGCATTGCCGATGGAGGGCGCCACGAACTTGTACGTCATTTTCAGTCAGGTTTCCGGATATTTTTGATCACATAGTGTAATGTTTAATGTTACATTTGTAAGGTTATTTCATTTTAATTCATTCTTACTCTTTCTCCGTGTGTGTAGTTCAATAATTCTCTGTTAGTCCGCTCTCGTTTTACTTTCTCTATCACGTACATACTAGTTGTAGAAGGTATTGTATTTCACCCAAAAATTCGGTACCGAGATTTCACCGGAAAAACATGTTTTGGGGCCCCTGAATTTAAAAAAAGCATTTTTAGAATATCTGTATATATAAGACTGTAATAAACATAAATAAAAAATGGAAAATTGGATTAATACCAAACTAGGGATTTATGTTTAGTATCTTCCAAAGGTATAACACAAGGACTTTTGAGAAAATCCCACACATCAACTACCTTTTACGTGCAACAACTTTCAAAATTTATAATTTTCTAAACAATGTCTCTAATATACTGTATTTCAATCAAAATCGTTAAATATATTTACATGACAAATTAAATGTATATCTTGAATTTTCTGAGAATAGCCTGTGAAATCTTCTTTATTAGGAAGGAATCTTATATAATCTTGTATAACTGGTAAACATTAAGTGATAGACAAAAATGCAGATCTGTTTAAATCACACACTTTATTTCAATTAATTTTTTTGTGACATCAGCCATTTCCGAGATATGGTTTATTAAAATGGTTTGATTTGTTCAATACTTTGTCATTCTTTTGAATTCCTGTCGACACGCAGTTGTTTCTCGCAACTACATGGAAAGAGTAAGGCCAGGATATAGCGTCCAGTTCTTAAACATTTGACTGTTGCTATTCCTTTTAAATGTATAACGAAATGTGCAATTTAGCTATTTCTGCAAAGATTTACCTCGATTATAATGAAATACATAGAAATATAAACTTTCGTGGGAATAAGTTGTATACCCACTAATACCTATATGAATAGAGGGTAGAGAAAGTCTTGTATATGTAACCCATCAGATTTTTATTCCATGAGTTTAATATGCGTCAACTAAATGTAGATGTTTGGTACTGTACTGTACTGTACTGTTACTGTAAGATTCCAGGGACAGGAAGAGCATGTAAGACCATGAGATCCTGCGATTGTTGTATTTTGCAATTGCAGTATGAAACTGTTGGACAGACCTTCTACTAAAAACCTCTGGTGTATTGCACTCACATGACTTTCTCTACTCTTGTAAAATCTATTTCTAAACGCTTATTCTACGTCTACTTTATGTTAATCTTATTATTTTCTTGTAGGTGCAAGGGGAATATGGTAGTATTTAAGCGACAGTCAAATCTTTTAAGAACTGTTTGCTATGTGGCGCATTCCATTCTCTTTGTATGTCCAGGACATAAGAAAAGACGAATAACGAATTCCCATATGAGAAAATGTTTAAAAGTATTGCAAAATTCAATCAATTAACAAGAAATATCTCTGAAATGGTTCATTCCACAGAAAAATGTATATGACATAAATTGTGTGCTTTGACGAGGTGTACATTTTTTGTGTACAAAAATGTTATCTAACTCTTCCTGTTTACCAGTTATGCAAGAGACATTCAGAATGAAGAAGACCTTTGGGGACATTCCCAGAACATTCATGATATACATTTCATTTGTCATAAAAATATCTTGAACGCATAATATTTTAAACAAAATCGTTAGTCATTTTTGAGAAAATCAAAATTTTCAAAGAATGTTCCATGTAGAGGGTAGTCTGGCGTAGGAATTTTCTTGAAAATCTTCGTGTCGCATCTTTGAAAGATGCTGAACATAAGTACAAATTTGGTATTTATCCGACTTTGCGTTTTTGAGTTATGCTGTTCTCAGACACACACACGGACATTTTTCTAAAAATGCTCATTTTTATTCAGGGGGTCTCAAAATATGTATTTCCGGTGAAATCCCGGGATGGACTTTTTGGGTGGAATACTTCCCTACTTACTACATGCAATAGAGAGAGTAAAAATATTATGTTAAGGTGAAGCGATTCCTTCGGGAATCGAACAGTAAATTGAAGGGAAGGAGAAATTATCATGAGATGGTAACAAGAGGTAGAAAGGGTATAAACTTTACTTTTTCCTTTCTGCTTTCCTCAATCAGAGGTTCTCTTATTCAGAGGAAATAGCAGAAAATATAACATCGGTGAACTTAGTGAATAAATTACCTACTATACTTACTGTGATCTTGGAAAAGATTGCATCTACATACACCACTTGGCGAGAGCGTCTTCCATGTCCACCACCGGTAAAAATGTCGCCATCTAATTGGACCACGAATAACGAACAGCTAAGAGAAGTCATTTCCAGTTCGACCATGTATGAAAAACCTCACGCTTACAATTATTTTACACAGAGTTCGTGTTTAAAATTATTCATAGAAAGATACTATTAGATAACCTGAAGTTATAAACTCCATTATATATTCATGCTATTCTCAAAAGTTATAGATTTAAGAAAGTCGATTTTTGACATTAATCTTACAAAATCATCTCATTTCTGATGTTTTACTTTCTCTACTACGTACTCACAGTAAGCAGCGGAAGTATTGTATTCCATCCAAAAATATATATCGAATTCAATCGGAAATAACATGTTTTAAAGCCCCCAGAGCCCAAACACAAGCATTTGAAGCATTTTAGAAAAAAAAGACATTCCTGTGTGTGTATGTGTGTGTGTGTGTGAACAGCACACTTCAAAAACGAAAAACTGGATAAATGCCAAACTGTATGATCTTCTAAAAGATACGACATGAAGATTTTCAAGAAAATCCCCCATCCCAGACTATCCTTTACATTGAAACAAGTTCGATATTTTTAATTTTCTCAAAAATGGCTCCAGTGTATTTGATGAAATTGCCAGATGTTTAATATATTTACATGACAAATAAACAGTATATATTGCATTTCTGGAAATACACTGCCATTTGTGAAAATTGCAACACCAAGAAGGAAACGCATGAATTCATTGACAAGTAACATGACAAGTAACAAATGATAAACTTTTCAAATCTATACGTGATCTTTGAGCATTAATATTCAGTATTTGGTGTGGTCTCCATGCGCTGCAATTAGGGCTGTTATACGCCGTGGCATTGAATCAAAAAGGTTCTGAATAAGTTCCTGAGGGATTTCCCTCCACGCAGTTTGTATTCGAGCCCACAAATCCGTGACACTGGTTACTGAAGGACCGTGACCAACCATATCCCAGACATTTTCGATGGGCAACATGTCAGGCGAACCTGCAGGTCAGGGAAGCAATGGTATCCGTCGCTCTTCGAAGAAGGCTTGTGCATTCCTCGCAATATGTGGCTGGGCATTGTCCTGTTGAAATGTGGCCTGTGGAGTTGCCTGAAGCAGGAGGAGTACCTCAGACTCTACAACCCCGTTAGGTAGCGTTTGCTGTTCAAAGTGCCCTCAATTCGTAGGAGGCAAGATCGGTTGTTGTAACCAATGGCTCCCCAAGCCATCACACCTGCTGTTTGTCCGCTATGCAGCTCTACAATGCAACCCTCCAGGTTGCGCTCACCATGGTACCGCCGGACACGTATGCGCCCAACACTGTAGGACACATTGAAGCATGACTCGTCCAAAAAAACTACATTTTGCCACTCAGCACCCCAGTGACGGTGTTCACGTGCCCATTGCAGTCGGAGGAGCTTGTGGTTTCTGGACAATGGAAGCCGACGTAACGACATGCATGCAACCAGTCCAACCTGCAGCAGACGGCGACGAACCGTTGATGCATACAAGTTCACACCTGTTGCAGTGCTCCAGCAATGAGCCAACACTGTGGATAAAGCTGTACGGTCCGTTATAGCCATGCGGACAAAATGGCGGTCATCCCGTGCTGAGTTCATGTTCCGTGGTCCAGTACCCGCTCTTCGCTGCGTAAGACCTTCATCTATCCATTGCTTCCACACACGCATCACTGTCGTAGCAGCATGCCCTGTACGAGCCGAAATGTCACGTATGACAAACCCGCTTCCCGGAGACCGATCATTCTGCCCCGTTCAAACTCACTTACATGCCGATACGGTTCCCTTTGACGTCGACGAGGCACACTGGTGTTCACTTTGTTTCCAGCTTGTTTGATAGCTGTGCACTGACTACACTGGGCGCAACAATGACCTTGTCGGACCGACACGAGAGGGCTCTGCTCGGCCTACGTGTACCCCATCTCTCCACAAAACTAATCACTTATTGGTTGCACACTCTTCTACACTTCCACCAAGTGTGGAGTTATTCGGGAAATTATTTCTTAGTGTTGCAATTTTCACAAACGGCAGTGTAATTATATTGTTTCCAACTTAGTTTAGTATAATATCCACATTAATTACACAGGTCTACAAATAAAAATTGTTTGTAAACTGTGTTACATTTGAAAGATGATTCTTAATATTTCACTACGCTGATTTCCAAAATGTCTTCCGTTTTTCCATTACATCAGCTTTTTTACAAATCAAAAATGAAGTATTAACATACTTTCTTCGAAAAATGTATGTACTCATGAGTTGTATAAAAGCTACAAATGAATTTGTGAGGATTTTTATTGCCAAATATCACATTTAAATTCATTTTATAAACAGCAGGTCAATAAAAACTTGTTCGTTTGGTATCGAATGTTTGTCTCTTGGATTTTCTCTTGTGTGTTTCCGTGGAATCCCTACCAGCATCCAGCAGTAATCTGTAATCATTGAAGAATTCCATCGTCCTTGGTATCTCCTCTCCATTTCTCGAATATCCTGATGGAACCTCTCCACCTGTTCCTCAGTGACTGCCTCCAGGTTGTCAGGAAAGACTCCAAATGTGAAAACAGAAAGTGTAATTTGAGACTCATGTTGCATACTAAAGTTCTTAACTTCTGTAGCATATTGTTCACAATTTTAACATAGTCAGGATGTTTATTGTTTCCTAGAAAGTTGTCTATAACTTCTTTAAATGCATTCCAAGCATTTCTCTCTTCAGAAGTCATAATAGCTTCAAATTTAAATAGATCTTTGATTTGCGGACCCACGAAGATTCCTTCTTTTATTTTTGTTTCAGAAAGAGCGGGACATTTGACACTGAGATATTTGAACAATCACCATCTTGATCAAGTGTTCTTACTAACTGTTTTATTACACCAAGTTGTATATGAAGAGGTGGTAAAAGAATTTTCTTAGGAACCACTAGACTACCCCTCATTATGTTCTTACTGCTTGGCGTTAAACTTTCTCTTTTGAGCCATTGATTTTGTTTCCAATGATTTTCTCTTGCCTTCTATCCCACTCGCATAAATAACATGGAAATTTCGTGAATCCCTTTTGTTGGCCTAATATACAGATTACTTTCAAATCTCCACACATCAACCACTGATGTTCAACATATTTAATTCTCTCCAAAACATAATTCAAACTTATAATTCTTCTTCAGCTGCAATGTGTGCGCTACTGGAACTGAAGAAAGAGCATTTCCATTGTGAAGCAGCACACACTTAAGACTTCGTTTGCTAGAATCAATAAATAGCCTCCATTTGTGTGGGCCATATGTAGCACAACCCATTTCTTTATTAAGTCTGGAATGTTATTACAATAAACTAGACTTTCTTCTTCGCTGAAATATTGCAAGACATCGTTTTCTCTGTTCCTGTAGAAAGTCACTGATATATCACCTGCAGGAACGGACACAAGTGATGATCGTGGATCACTGTTACTGTCTGTATCTGAAATAAATTCACTACTATCTGTAGCCGGCTTAGGTATAGGAATACCAGGGCCATGGACCACTGATCTCATAACAAATGGCAAGTTTGGGTATACAGTTCCTGTTTTGTTCTTTTCATTAAAGCCCTTCATATTACATGTACAAAAGTAACAGTCAGTACTGTCATTTTGAGGTTCACGCCACACCATTGGTATTCCAAAACGTAGTAATTGTTTTTTCCCCCTTTGTCCAATTTAGTAAGTCTTCAACACAAACACTGCACACATTATGAGGAGCCCAAGACCTGGATTGATCTCCTATTTCAATTCCGAAATAAGCTTTGTATGCTTTTCTTACAAATGAGGTTATGTTTTCTTTCTGCTTCTTCACAAAAAAAAAACACCATAAATATAACAAAATGAATTTGGATTATTTCCACACAGTTTCTTATGCTGTACTGAGCCACATAACAACTTGGTATTATTTAAATGCTAATTTCTTGCTTTATATAATAATTATTAAGCCCTGTAACATATGCATTCTCAATACAAAATGGAGTAAGCAGCTTAGTATGTGCTGCCACCTGCCATAAAACAGTCAACTATTTCCTTTTAGAAGCGTTATTTTAATAGATGGCATTGTTGTAGTAGTGTAATGGTTCATGATCACATAAAAGATACACAAATAAATACAAGTGGAAGATATAAATTTTGAAAGAAATTGTATGTGATACGACAATATTGGCTTCATTTTTGGAATCAAGACATAGAAATTACTATAAAAAAACCTAACTTTCCAACACAGCAAAATCACTGTTGACCTATGTTATGTTTAGGGAACTGAAAATTAATAAAAATGACTACTTTGAGAGTTCTATTCATTGTAGTTGTTCAACTCATTTGAATGCTACTATTATCTGTTCTTTCTGGTTCAGTATTGTACAATGTTTCTAGAGTTTAACCGAATGTTATTACAAATTAAGCTACTGAAGCAATAATTGCTGCCTCAAATACGCCATTTTATTTGTTTTAGCGGTTGTCAGCTGTTTTGTCCCCTTTAATTTGAATGCGATATTTTTGAAGCTGTAATTAAATGAAGGTTGAAACCAGTTGTGTTGATTTGTTCAGAATCAAATGTGTTGTTTCCGGCGTAATTGAAGTCGCACGTGCAGTAAATCCTATAATTGGGAACGAATACAAGTCATTATTGCTTTCCTCCCACAGCAGCTAAATCACTTATTTTCTAATTCATTTAGCGCTTTTTGAGAGAGTAAATGATGTCCCATTTGAATTGAGAAACAAATCTACTATCCTCACCACAGAAAGTGAGATACACATGTGCAAAGGAAAACCAAAATGAAGGCAAATGGTATTTTAGAACGCATTGGCAATTGTTAACAATATTCCATTGTTAAAATTACTTTTATCGTTAAAAATTAATTTACTCTGCTGAACGTAGATGCAAAATGCTACAACGTTTAATACACACATATTCGTTGTAAAACCCCCTAAAGTTGCTTGTTTATACCGGCGTATGTTGTGTATTTTTAACGCTCCCCACATGGCCTACGACCTTCGTGGATATCTCATTCCACCCATTTCTTAGGCATCCAACGAGCTGAATCAGCTGCCTCAGATTGTAAAATGATGAAGATGGCGGTAGATTGAGAGGACCTAGAGCTTCTATCGTGGATTCCGAACCACGTTGTACCTTGGGGATACTTCACATGATCAAGTCAGAGGTGAAGGTGTGGATAGGACCGCCTTAAAATATCACCCCAGGGCCGATGAATGAAAGGCATTGTGAATTACCGCATTTCTAAATTAAATTTAGTTTTATTTATGGACGTTCTTTAACTGTTATGGTTCTAGAGGTCCCATTCTATATTGGGGGTGAAAGACTGGAAATGTTTCTTAGAGGCCTCTATCAGGCTTGAGTTTCTCTTACGCGTCTTACGTTTCTCATGCCTTCCACTGGATTTTATATGTACTTAAATTGGTTTTATTCAATCTTAACCGAACGAGTACGCTACGTGCTAACGTCTAAGGCTCGCATTTTGAGGTCCTTGGTTATATTCCCGTTAGGCCAACCGCTCTCACCTTGGGTTTTCGAATGCTGGGGTGGATTATATAATGCCATGAAGTTTTCCGTCCCCCTTTTCCTGTCGTCTTATTTCCTTATCATGCTTCATGGTCGAAGCATGGCGATTGGATGGCGGGCGAGGCGTATGGCGGTGGAGTTGCTTTGTGGAAATGTCTGTTCTGATGTTTGGTGTATGATGGAGCCTCAGAGAGACCTCTCCGTAGTGGCGGGTCTATGAGGGGTCCCGCGTCAGGATAATCATATCTGGAGACGTTACGGACCCCGCCTATGCGCAAGCCTGCCCCCCCCCGGGACTGTTCGTTCTCTGTGTCCTTCACTTCACTCCTTCCTCTTGGAGGTTTCCGGAAGCATAAAAGGAGACTTAACGCTTAAGTGCCCAAATCCTCCCCCACTTCCTCCTATCCATAACCATTACTCAATCACACAGGCGCTCCAACAGTATACTTTCAGAGTATAAAATTTCTGGCCTTCTCATGCCCTCAAATAATAGAAGTAATCTATACTTCTACACTAATATTACAAAAAACAAGTGTGTGTATGTGTGTGAGTGTGTGTGTGTGTGTGTGTACAGAAAATACACTTCACTACCTATGCCTGTCACCAATTAACTTAAGAAAGGAAAATAAATAGCAATTAAAACATGGATTCCCAAATTAATCTGGATTAAGAAAAAACATTATATTGTATTTCTGGTAGATTTATGCATAGAAATACACAAGTCTCCTTACCTAAGTACCTTAAAGCGATATCACCAGTGAAATCGCAGAAGTATTTCCTCCACCTTGGGTAAGGTTAGAAAACAAAATTAATAACCTGGGCGAAATCTGTCACTGTTAATAGAAACAAACTAAGCTGAAATTGAACTGGTATATTAATCTTGCCTATTGTTGCATTAAACTAAATTTAGATTCATAAAACGCAGAACAACAAAATAACTAAACAGCAGGAACAATGTTTTAAGAAATGCTGAAGAATAAGTGATGTCATAAATGATTTATAGGCTCATTTAATCCCAATGGAAAACAAATATGTAAACCAAAATTCACTTTAAAATACGAGGGTCGTCCAATAAGTAAGATTCCCTATTTTATAAAAAAACATTACACACAATTGATCATATTGTATTAATTTTATTTATATTGTACAATCCTTCTGTTACATTTCTACACAGTCAACATGTTTTCCAAGCATTTTTGGGGACGTGACACAAGTTTCTCCAAGCCAGCGTTGTACCAGGTTGGGTCCTGTGCTCGCAACTAGCTGTTCACTGATTTGACTTCATCATCGGTGTTAAAAGTGCTTACCTTTGAGTTGGAGAAACATGTGAAAATCACTTGGGGCAACCTCCGGCGAATACGAAGGATACGAGAAAAGTTCCAAGTTGAATCTTGACCCAGACGGAGCTCAGAAAATTCAAATGGGAAGTTTTCTCGCACCCTCCATATTCACCAGATCTTTTCACATGTTCCCCTTACTCAGAAGGTCATCTTGGAGGTAAGCACTTTAACACCGTGGGGAAGATCAATCAGAAGTAAACAGCTGGTTACGACCACAGGACCCGACTTCTGGTTCACTTCTGATTGATCTTCGTTACGGTGCTAAAGTGCTTACCTCCATGATGACCTTTGAGTCAGGGGAACATGTGAAAATCACTTTATCATGTTCAAATTACATATTGTTACATTCTGGATAGATGACGTAAAAATTCACATGAAAATTAAATTAATTTATAATACATTGAGGGGGGCCTATGCTTACTTGGTTGCGGAGGACCGAAACGTAGTGTGGAGGTTAGAGGAAGGCGTGAATTTCTACTTACAAAACCTACAATACAAATCTACTCACACATTCCTAGATTTATTTCCCAAGCGTTTGGGGTTCCTACATTATTAAAAATCTGATGTGTTACACTCACATGGGTTTCTCTACTCTTGTACAAACTATTTTTACAAACGCTTATTCTTCATCTACTTCATGTTAATCGAGATAAACATTTGCAGACTCTATCTTATTGCTAATTTTCTTGTAGGTGCAAGGAGAATATGGTAGGCTTTAAGCGACAGTCAAATCTTTTAAGAGCTGGTTGCTATGTGGGGCATTCCATTCTCTTTGCATGTCCAGGACATAAAAAAATAAAGCATTTTTGGAAACATGTCCGTGTGTATGTCTTGTGAGTTTGTCTTTGAGTAGCATAACTCAAAAACGTAAAGTCGGATAAACACCTAACTTGGTATTTGGGTTCAATATGTTCCAGGGATGCGACATGAAACTTTTCAAGAAAATCCCCAACCCAAACCATCCCTTAGATGGGACACTTTTCGAAAATTTTCATTTTCTGAAAAACGGTTCTAATGATTTTGATTAAAGTATCATAAGTTTAAGACATTTTATGGCAAATAAAATATATATCTTGAACTTTCTGGGGATGTCCACAAAAGACCTCTTCAATCTGAATGACTTTTGCATAACTGGTAAACCGCAAGAGATAGTCAAATATTTTTAGAGCTGGTCACTATGTGTAAAATGTAATTCTCTTTGCATGTCAAGAACATAAAACAAGAACAATGAATTCTCTCTTTATAAGCTTATCCATAAATTGCTTAAGTACATTAATTGGATTATTATTAATTCCTTCTTCTTTATGATTAATTCCTGAGAAAGATGGAAAATTTAAAGAAATAAGGAATATCTCGAAAATGGTTCACTTCACAAAAATATATTTATAACATATATTGTGTGTTTTAACGAGATCTACACTTTTTATGTAGTAAAATTTTGTCTATCTCTTAAGGTTTACCAGTTATGCGAAAGTCATTCAGAATGAACAGGACTTTTGGGGACATTCCTAGAAAATTCAAGATATACATTTCATTTGCATAAAAAACCTTAAACATATGATATTTTAATTAAAATGGTTAGAACTATTTTTGATAAAATTAAAATTTTCGAAATCTTTTCCATGTAAAGGATAGTTTGTGCTGGGGGATGTTCTTGAAAATTTTCGTGTCGCATCCTTGGACGATACTGATCTGAAATACCAAGTTTGATATTCATCCGAATTTTGGTTTTTGAGTTATGCTGTTCACAGACAGACAGACACACGGACATGTATCCAAAAATGCTTTATTTGGATTCAGGGCACCTCAAAATATGTATTTCCGGTGAAATATCAGTATAGAATTTGAGTGGAATACGATATTTCCACTGCTTACTATACGTAGTGGAGAAACTAATAAGTTTCATATTTTAAAAACTTTTATAGTCGTTTTATTGGTCATTCGTCATACATTTTTAGATCGTTTAAATCAGGGCATCTACTTTTCTGGCTTTGTTTTCAGAGTGCTTATAAACAATTATATGGATTCTTCATCTCTTCCTAAACATTATTTTATTAACAGTTATTTTACTGTGATACGGTAAGGGTGCAGTCCATCCGCCCTCGAGATGCTAATTGCGAAGCTGTCTGCCACGACATCCACACATGAAAGACGGGTCGAGCTTGGAGCTACCATATTATCTCCAACACGGTGTGTCACCGAAGCATCTCCCTGAGGATAGCGTATGCCATGGAATAGCTCTTTTTACTTTCTCTACTACGTATAGTAAGTAGGGGAAGTATTGTAATCCACTCAAAAATTCGATACCGAGATTTAACCGTAAATCCATGTGGGTGTCTGTGTGTCTGTGAACAACATAACTCAGAAACAAACAGTCGGATAAACACCAAACTTGGTATTTAGGTTCAGTATCTTCCAGAGTTGCGACACGAAGGTATTCAAGAAAATCGCCCCACCTTAAATTACCCTTTACATGAAACATTTTTCGAAATTTTTAATTTTCTCAAAAATATCATGTGTTGAAGATATTTTCATGACAAATGAAATGTATATCTCGAATTTTCTGGGAATGTCTCTAAAAGTATTCTTCATTGTGAACGACTTTTGCGTAACTGGTAAACCATAAGAGATAGACAACATTTTACTACACAAACAATGTAGATCGTGTTAATATACACAATTTATGTCATATACATTTTTTTTTGTTGCGCGAACCATTTTCGAGATATTGCTTGTTATTCCCTTAAATTTTCAAATACTTATAATTTTTCTAAAATGGGAATTCGTTATTCATTTTTTTTGTCCTGGTAATGCAAAGAGAATGGAATACTGCACATAGCAACCAGCTCTTAAAATATTTGACTATCGCTTAAAGCCTACCAATTCCCCTTGCATCTACAAGAAAATTAGAAATAAGATTAACATCTCGATATCTCGATTAACATGAAGCATATGGAGAATAGGCGTTTGTAAAAATAGTTTGTACAAGAGTAGAGAAAATCATGTGAGTGTAACACATCAGGTTTTTATCTTACAACTTGTCCCCTTTTCTAAAAATGACTATCATGTGTTCATACTCAACAGTATTTATGTTTAATCCTTAAGTGACGTGACAGGCGAAAAATATAACATTACAAGTGACGTGGTGTCTCACAAAACCCACTTCTTTAACGGTTATACCGGATAATTGTTGGGTCAGGATGCTTTATTGTTTATTTTTGTATTAAAATGGCTGTTTCACGGAATATTTCAATATATATTTTATTATAACTTTCACTCATACTAAACTTTCATTACATATAAATGTTTCTGTATATGCAAAATCAAAGACGAAAAATGAGCACTTGTAGGAAAAGGTATGCATCATCCATTAAAGGGACGGTATCTCGATACGTCAAAACATCGATACTCTCGATACTCGGTGGTATCGAAGTAGGTCCAATACTTTGAGATAAACCTTTGATACTTTTTGACACCTTTAAATTTTTAAGTTTTGCGTTTTTGAAAGTTGTTGCGCTTAACTTTATGCTAGGTAAGGAATGAAAGGAGGCGAGACTTCATATTTTTGTCTCGCACGTGTCCCCAAAGATTTGTTGGACTATAATTATTGATTGATCTGTCAGTTCCACATTTATCATTGCTATTGTTTTTTCTCTGATGATCGGAGGGACTCGGTACTATTGTACTACCTATACCTCAAGAAGGAAGCGCCCTCGGGCGGTAGGAGGAGATAAGCGGAGACACGGGGCGGCCGGTACCAGGAGTGGAGACACAGCAATGGCAGGGTCCCTATAGTTTCCAAATTGAGACGCCCCGACATTCGGGCAGGAAGACCGGGGATCTCCGCCCCATACAGAGGGTCCGGGAGGTGATGTTGGACCCCGCCAACCAGCCGAGAACCTAACGGACGGAGAAAGCCCACAGAGAACATCCCTTTATCCCTACCACGCCGCACCGGAACACCATCACAACCGACGCTTCCATCCCTGAAACAGATCTAACGGGATGAAGGATGAATGAAATGATGAATGGATCGAAATGGAGGGACAGGAAAGAAACCACTCCAGCATTCGCCTGACTACCCGGGAAAACCATCTAAAGACCCATGATTTAGAGTGGATGTTCGCCATAAATCGAACACGGGACATCCCGAATACGAGTCGTACTTGTTGCCACGTCTCCAACTCGTTCGGTCTGATGGTTATTTTCCCTACTTACCAAGCAGGTGTATGCTATGGTAACATATCTCTAGCATAATCAGCCTATAACACCGGATGGCATTCTTGCCTCTATCAACCTGAGCTTTAGCAAATCTTCAATCGATTTTGTTACACACACACACACATATATAAATATACATATCAGTCTACAATCAAGCTCACAATTAATGAAGATTAACTTCCATTGACTTATAACGCATTTCAAAAGCTGTTGTATCAACACTTGTCAGCACATAGTTTTGTTATATTAGCACTAATTGCATTAATTGTTGTTACCATTTTGTAATAACATCGCGATATTACAAATCAAATTCCGGTCTATGAATAAAAGATGTATTGCACTCACATGACTTTCTCTGCTCTGGTACAAACTATTTTTACAAACGCTTATTCTCCATCTACTTCATTTTAATCTTATTGCTAATTTTATTGTAGATGCAAGGGGAATTGGTAGACTTTAAGCTATAGTAAAATGTTGCTATGTGGAGTATTCCATTCTTTTTGCATATCCAGGACATAAAAAAACGAATAACGAATTCCCATTTGAGAAAAAGTATTGGAAAATTCAAACAAATATCAAGGAATATATAGAAAATGGTTCACGATAAAAATAAGCATATGGCATAAATTGTGTGTTTTAACGAGATCTACATTTTTGTGTAGTAAAATTTTACTTATATCTTATGGTTTACCAGTTATGTGAAAGTCGATCAGAATGAAGAGGACTTTTGGGGACATTCCCAGAAAATTCAATGTGTACATTTCATTTGCTGTGAAAATATCTTAAACATACGATATATTAATCAAAATGTTCCACGTAAAGCCTAGTCAGGGGTGGGGGATGTTCTTGAAAATTTCGTGTCGCATCCTTGGAAGATAGTAAACTCAAAATACCAGGTTTGGTATTTATCCAACCTTTCGTTTTTTGAGTTATGCTGTTCTCAGACAGACGCACACGGACATGTTTCAAAAATGCTTTATTTGGATTCAAGGTGCCTCAAAACATGTATTTCCGGTGAAATCACGGTATGAAATTTTTGGGTGAAATGCAATATTTCCCCTACTTACTATACGTAGTAGAGAAAGTAATAGTGTGGGATACGCAGATTACATATTAACATTGAATGTACACACCCTAATAAAAGCTGGCTTTACAAAAATATCAAATCAGACTATACAGGTGATTGGGATACGACACAATTTTCTGAGAACAGGTTGTGTTAAAGGGTTTTGGCGTTCTTTTAGTTAAAATGGTTTGACTGTTGATAACCTAAAGCCAATTACTTAGCAATTCCTATGCCTGATCATACCCAAGCCTGCAAGAAAGAACTATGTTTATCTAAAACTAAAAGCTTCAATTAAATTTGAAAAAGTCAATACCAAACCGGAACTCTAACCGTATAATATCGAAGTTCCGTGGTAATAATCGCGGTTCATGCGTCCTTATTCTTCGAATTTGATTCTCCACCCAAAAAAGCTGTCTAATAATTAGTTTTTATTTACTTTACTACGTATAGTAAGTAGGGGAAGTATTGCATTCCATCCAAAAATTCGATACCGAAATTTCACAGGAAATACATGTTTTGAGGTGCACTGAATGCATATAAAGCATTTTTGGAAACATGTCTGTGTGTGTGTGTGATAAGCATAACTCAGAAACGAATAGTCGCATAAACACCAAACTTGGTATTTAGGTTCAGTATCTTCCAGAGATGCGACACGGAGGTTTTCAAGAAAATCCCCCACCCCAAATTACCCTTTACATGGAACATTTTTCAAAAATTGTAATTTTCTCAAAAATGGCTCTAAAGGTTATGATTAAAATATCATATGTTTAAGATATTTTCATGAGGAATTAAATGTATATCTCGAATTTTCTGGGATGTCTCCAAAAGTATTTTTCATTGTGAACGACTTTTGCATAACTGGTAAACCATAAGAGAGTGACAGAACTTTACTACACAAAAAATGTAGATCGCGTTAAAATATACAATTGATGTCATATACATTTTTTTTGTTGTTGAGTGAACCATTTTCGAGATATTGCTTGTTATTCCCTTAAATTTTCCAATACTTGTTTTTTTCCTCCAATGGGAATTCGTTATTCATTTTTTTCTCCTGGTAATGCAAAGAAAAAGGAATACTCCACATAGCAACCAGCTCTTAAAATATTTGACTATCGCTTAAAGCCTACCAATTCCCCTTGCATCTACAAGAAAATTAGCAATAAGATTAACATCTCAATATCTCGATTAACATGAAGCATAGTGAGAATAAGCGTTTGTAAAAATAGTTCCAAAGGATGGTTTTCGGATCAAGTAGCGGCAGGTGCGGATATTGCGGGTCCCTAAAGTTCACAGGTGGAAACACCCCTTTAGGCAACCCCCAGCATTCCTCCTGACGAATAAGTCCGAACTACCCTGTTTCAGTACGAGAGGAGGAAGAAAGTCATAGAATGCATATGAAATGACAGCAATTGATATGATGGTGAATGAGGGACCGCTATATTAGAAAAGTCACCCCATCATTCGCCTAGCGGCAAAGGAAAACCCAAGTCAGAGTGGCGGTCGCCGGAAATCGAACCGTGATATCCCGAATGCGGGGCAGTCTAAAGCATCCCGATCGGTACAATGACTATTTACTTTCAAGCATCTGTATTCCTGGCTGAAGCACCGTATTTTGAATGCGAAAAGGGCAGAATTATGGTCTGGAACCGTTGAAGACAGTAAAGCCTCTCAGCAAAATAAATGCCTCATTTCTCGAATTTCCCTACGGTTATTTCCAAATAAAGCGGAAAGGGGAGAGAGCTGTAAATGCTAACGTTTCTCTTTTATACAAATACCCCCTTGTTGGCAGCAGTAATGTGATTTCCCGAGGTAAGAAAAATGTCTAATGGCATGTAAAAAGAATATAGCGGGATTTAACGTCTCCCTGCTTGGAGCGAGGTTTATCTAAAATGCTGTAATGTTAGCATGTAGCAGGAGGAATGTAGTAGTTTAAACGAACTGCACCAAAACGTACTTAACACTAAGAGCTGTGCTTCTTGCATCGCATTCTGGGCACGTAGCAAAATGTAGACTGGAGCAGACATCTGTGAGCGTGGTTTTACGAGTATTGGCATGTCAATGAAGTTACACTGGAGTAGAAGAAATAACTTTCCATAACGATTAAGGTAACACTAAACCAAATTTGTACTGGAATTAGAATTGCCCCCCATACACAGGTGGACCCAGGGAGGAAATTAACTGCCCTTAAGTTTAGAAAAACGTACATACAAACGGTGTTGCATTCGTAAAGCCAAAATCAACAAATTTATTTCTGTTTTATTTAATTAAAACATATGTCATCAATTCTTTCACAATTAATGTGTGTATAAACATAGTGCCTCAAAAGATATTTCACTGACTCCAAAAGAAGCAGATAGGCTGAATCAAATATTATTCGTATTTACTATTTGTGGCATACCCCATGTATTTTTCATTGGCCTATAATAAACTAATGAACTCTTTTCGGCAATCCCACTGAACATGTTTTGTATTTCTATATCTTCCAGACTTTTCCTCGCCTTTTTCCAAAAATTTTTCACGTTATTTTCTCTCCTTCTCCATATATCTCCTAACCCATTTTTATCCAAAATGTTCCGTAATTTACTTACCCATCCATCATTCATTAAGCTATTCTCTTGGTATTCAATACATTGTCTTAACACATTACTTTTTCCTAGATTTAAAGTTCTGAACCAGAATTTCAAAGCTCTTTCCATTATCTTCCCCTTAGTTGCACCCTGCCCATCTCTACTTGTGCTACCTGTCTTACAATTGCCTTCGGTAACCCTAGTATTTCTCTACAAAACATCCTGTGCACCACGTCTATACTTTCCCATCCTCTATTTAATCCCCATATTTCTATACCATACATCATTTTTGCCTCCACAACCATCTCATAAACTTTTTCCAGCCATTTAACATTTATTGTAAAATGTAAATAATCTGTAGTGATTGTCTACTGAATGGGTGACCAGGGTCAAAGTGCAGTAGACAATCAAATTTGTAAAACTCTTAGCACAATAATATAGTTTCATAAGTTTCTCAAAATTTAAATTAATTCTTGTTTCCAAATGATACTCTATATGATGTTTTAAAATTTATAAATTAACATTCTCTATTACTGACTCCATTTTACTCATTGGTAAAGTATACTTCAAAGCATGTTAGCCCCCTCCTAAAGGAATCCTGGATCTGTCTCTGTAAACACACACACATGCAAATAATGGCATAGTTAAATTTAATTCGCAGTATTTTTAACATTTAAATGATATCATTCTTTATATATAAAATAAAATATAATAACAGCCCGCTTAAAGTAATGTGTGCATAAATAATACATAAAGTGTATCTAACAGTCATTGTATTAATGTTTATTGTACATGCACATAATAATATAATGTTATGTGAATGTATGAAGTAATTTAACAATGTAGGAGCTGTGAGAATACAAGCCGAAATTTGCTAACAATGGGGTAGTAATGAGGTAACCTTAGGCAATAATGAATTGGAAATTTAATAATACTACTAATAATTCTTGGAACAATAATGTAATATTTAAAACATTTTTAATAAATAACCAATCAACAACTAGAAAAAGCTTAGTTAAATAATAGTATTTTATTGGAGTAGGATTAGCCAGTCAGAGACTTGAAATAGAGAAATTTACAAATTTAAGTGGTAAACGCCAGACGCTACTAGACAAAGTTCCTGAGCACTTCGATACGGTACAGGTTAAGTGTGAGACATAAAACTTCATTACGGTGAGAATAAAAATAAAGTTTACGTGTTAAAAAAGTGGAATTAATAAATAATCTCACAGTATCATATATCAGTGAAGTGTTATTTAATCGTGTGAAAGATTAACAAAACAGAGTGAAGTAAAAAATAATAATTTGTGTAAGCGTTCTTCTTTAGCCACACCACCCCTGCTAAAAGATACATGTTTCTACAAATTACTACTGACGCAGCCGAGGCATACAAATATAATATTTAAATAAACATTCAAAATACAAAGTTGATTTTTTAAACGTTGGGGCGAAGGCCACCGGGAAGTGAACGTGGGGCGAAGGCCACCGGAAACTTCGTATCGTACGTGATTGCAACTACTTCAAGTTTTGGCTCCCCAACAGTGGAACTACAATACAACTTCCTTCACCATATTAATAATAAATTTGAAGAAATGGATTTTAGAAGCCTTTGTAGCTTCATAATAGGATACTGTATGTAGTATCTTTGTTATTTCCTCTACTAAGTAAGTAGGGGAAATTGTATTCCTCCAAAATTTCAGTATCGAGATTTTACCAAAAATACATGTTTTGGGGCACCCTCAGTCCAGAAAAAGCATTTTAAAAAAAAGTCCGTATGTATGTCTGTGAACAGCATAACTCAAAAAGGAAAAGTCGGATAAATACCAAACTTGGTGTCTTTCAAAGATGCGACACAAAGATTTTCAAGAAAATCCCCCCACCCCAAAGCTACCCTTTACATGGAACATTTTCAGAACATTTTGATTTTCTCAAAAATGGCTCTAACGATTTTGATTAAAATATTACATGTTTTAGATACTTTTATAATATATATGTATATCTTGAATTTTCTGGGACTGTACCCAAAAGTCAACTTCATTCTGAATGAATTTTGCATAACAGAAAAACCGTAAGAGATAGACAAAATTCTACTGCACAAAAATGTAGTTCTCGTTAAAACACACAATTTATGTCCTATATATTTTTTTGTCGTGTGAACCATTCCCGAAATTTTCCTTTGTATTCGTTTGAATTTTCAGATACTTATACTTTTTCTCAAATGGGAATTCTTATTCGTTTTTTTATGTTCTGGACATGCAAAGAGAACGGAATGCTCCACATAGCAACCAGCTCTTTAAAGATTTAACTATCGTTTAAAGCCTACCATATTCCTCACCTACAAGAAAATTAGCAATAAGTTAGTTTCTGAAATTGTTTTATCGATTAACATGGAGTATATGGATAATAAGCGTTTGTGAAAATAGATTGTATGAGAGTAGAGAAAGTCATGTGAGTGTAACACATCAGAAATTTTTTTCTTATTCTCTAATAAGTCGTGTAAATTATAACTAATATGATTTTCCGGGCTGTTATGCCGTGGTCTGCTGAAGAAAGATTTTCCAGACGTTTCGTCCACAACTGCGGTGGACATCTTCAGTGGCGCGGACGAAGTCTTCTCGGTGAAAGTATCGCAGCGTCTGATCACCGAGAAGACTTCGTCCGCGCCACTGAAGATGTCCACCGCAGTTGTGGACGAAACGTCTGGGAAATCTTTCTTCAGCAGACCACGGCATAACAGCCCGGAAAATCATATTAGTTATAATTGTGACACCGGCCGTGAAAACCTACGTTCTTACAAGTCGTGTAAAGTTTCGAATTTTCTGTTCATTACCTAGAATGAATAGACAAAGCTGGTGATATTTTTTCACTGTCTCTACAAATAGCATATTACTAAAATGTTACTATGGCCGAAAGAAGGTTTGTCAACGTTTGAAATATTTTACCAGGAGACTAGCTTGAATATTTCATGTGCAATTCTTAATCTTGGCACCAACGAAACATTTGCACAACAGAGAATGTGCACCGATTATTTGCCCATACATGTGTGCGTATCGCCAAGCTTTTTTAATTTTACTTATTTGGAATCGCTTTAAAACTTGGTTATATCGTGACCATACATTCGTTTCATAATATATGGTACAGAGTTTTATAATATGGAATTAAAAATGTTATACAATTTCAAATTACGTAGTAAATGTTAGATTTTGTGAGATCAAAGATGGTCTTTTTCACTGTATGTTTATTATTGAGAGTATTTGATAAATCGCTGATGCCAGTTTGTATTCTCCAATCAATGTACTTGGGCAGTGCACTAGAATATGTTCTACACTCAGACGCATGTTGCAGCAGTCACATGTTGTTGTAGGTTCCTTATTTAAAATGAAAAAGTGGGTGAATTTACAGCAACCAATTCTGAGGGAAGTCATTACTACTTGCTCTCGGCGTTTGAGAGTTCGGAGAAGTTCAAAACTTTTGACACAAACTTAGGGGGCATCATGTAGTTTGCTATCTGAATCGGGCCAAGTCTTCATGCATTTCTCAATAAACTGTCGTTTTGTGTAGCTAAAGATATTTTGGTGTGGTACAAATATTCTTATGTCACTGAAGGACGTCGAGTCCTTTGTGGCTTCATCGACTTTTTCGTTTCCCTTAATGCCCACATGTGACGGGATCCACCAAGGGTTACTTGTTTTCCGAACAGTTGAATTTTATAATGTAGGTGGAGAATGTCTTGTATAATGAGGTTATAGCGGGAACTATGATACCATTGTAAATGATATGAAACAAGGTAACTTGATAATATTGTAAGACATATATGTAAAATGTGAAGGGAGGCTAGCTGGCCGTGAGAAGAACAAGAATGCAGTTAAAAAGGGGACAGAGAAGGTAATAGAACAGGCAATCCTGCTGCAGTGGTCACAGGTATTCGCAAGATATGAGTAAAAGTAACGCTTAATTGAGAGAGATAGCGATAAGATAGAAAGAGAGGGAGAGAGATGACATTCTGGGAAAGTCCGAATTTGTCAGGACTTCAAATATGAGGGCAAATATTTTCATACCATGCGCAGGGGAGATCCAATAAGAGTAAAGCTTTTAAAATAGCTAGGCAAAAATAGCGTCCCCCTGTGATGGTATAAAAGGGAGCATGTGTGAAGCTCTGGCGTCTTTTTGCTTGGCTGATTTTGGAGAAGAGATAAAAATTCTCGCCACGTTGGTGGCGATGCGTGTGAAGCAAGCAATAGGAAGCAGTTATATTTAGCTTGAGGAGAGAAGGCTCTGCAGATAGGCCCCTAGAATTATGCATTAGACAGATCACACTGCTAGCGACGTTGTAAAGTATTATTATAGTTAATAAAAGTAAAGTTAAATCATCAAGAAGTGTCATTTCGTCGACTGTTATCACACCCTAGGGAAGAGTTTAGCAATAGGGCAACACACAAGTGTACTAGGCTTACAATTTCAACAGAGACCAACCACCCACAACTCCATCGCAAGAAGGAAGGAAGGAAGGCGGCGTCACGGGAGAGGTCCGTCGCAAGGTGTGAAGACTTTGGATTCTGGTTGGCATGAAGTCTGTTTAAGGAGTCTTTGTGTATGATAAAATTGATATCCACAGTAGAATTCTATGATGTTTTGAAGGGCTTTTTGACTGCAAAGGCTTCACAGAAAAATATGGGAAAATGCTGCGTAACGAATAAAGCATAGTGTGGGTGGATATACCACTCCACAGCCGCAACCATTGGTCGTTATTGATCCATCAGTGGAGATTTCTACAGCATCTATGTAATTTGCTGTACATTTGTTTTAAGATGAAAGGAGGTGTATGGAGTATTGGGTAAGGGTGAAGCTTAAGGTTGGCTGTAGTCGTGGCAGATGCCATGGAGATATGTGATCAGATTTGTATGGATTTTGAAATCAATTTCTTTGCAATATTCAGCAATTTTGGTATGAAAAGGTTTACTCCGGTGTTGCTGAAGATCTTAATGAGTAGAAAAAGCAAAATGTTGCAGAAGTTGGGTTTGAAGCAGTCTTGATGGTGTACGATAGACTCAGGTCAACCTGTTAACTTCTTAAATGGCTAATCTGGAACGAGTTCCTACATATCTGCGTGATGAAAAATCTGTGCCTATCGGAAAACTTCCATTTGTAATATATTTGTTACTGATGTGGCATTACTTTTATGAAATATTGTGACGTCACTTGCAAAACCGGCGCCTGCACCAGATGTAACGACTGCATCCCCTAACCGGCTTTCGAGGAGGGATGAGTAAGGGGTCAGGGAATGCCTTAAGAGGGTTATAGTTTCTGAGGAGCTAGAAGGGTGTTGATGGGAAATGCTTTAGACAGATAATTCTGACTTTAAGGTGTTCTTTAATTTCTCTAATAACTAGCCTAAGGTACTTTATAAAGAGAGAGATAGACAGCGTTTCGGGTTACCTGTTAGTCATTGAGATCCGGTGAGCAATCCTGCGTTATCCCGGAGACTGAAGTAACGTTGCAAGTTAACAGAATAGGTTTTAAAGAGACAAGAGTCGCAGAGTCCGGCTAAGTAAGTGACGGAGCAGAACCCCCTCGTCAAAAAAGTTCCTTTTAAATACTGTACCAGGTGCTGACCGCGTGTTAATCTCAGTGCTTACGTCAATATCGGCAGCATGTGTCGAACTCTCCTTAAAGCTGAGGTGAACATTCCCCTAAAAATTATACGATATAATCCCTCCTTACAAAAGCATACGGGAAATAATTACCAGAATTTCCTAAACCAACTTCATTGTTCCTCTTAAACAAATGTTTTTCTGCACATCCTAGCTTTATAGAGGTATATTTATCACAATCTTACAAAATAGAAATTTAACCATCACAATATTAAGTAAGGCTCGTAAATCCTTTTAATTTTAATGAGTACTGTTTCACTTTAATCCATTATTACGTTGCATTTATTTTGATTATTTTACTTCTTATTATCTCTCACACTATTTTTATGTATGTGCCATTTTGCTTCTTAAAAATATCCTTTTGTGTTTTAAAAATACAGACGCTCTTAATAGACGAATCACATCACTGCAAGAAGACCTGAACCACCAGCTTGGACAAAACCGGTTTTGTAGTTGCTTTTATTTAGCTATCCAGCCAGGGAGGAGCTACATCATGTAATTTTGCCATTACATTGTTTCCCATACAGTTATTTTCACTCTTCGTTGTACTTCATCCTGACAACATTTTAATATAGTCTTAAACTGTCTACAATTTTTAGTAGTAGTAGTAGTAGTAGTAGTATTAGTAGTAGTAGTGGTAGTAGTAGTAGTAGTAGTAGTAGTAGTAGTAGTAGTAGTAGTAGTGGTAGTAGTAGTGTTGGTGGTAGCAGTGTTGGTGGTAGTAGTGTTGGTGGTGGTAGTGGTGGTAGTGGTAGTAGTGGTAGTGGTGGTAGTGGTAGTAGTGGTAGTGGTAGTAGTGGTAGTGGTGGTAGTGGTAATGGTGGTGGTGGTGGTAGTGGTAGTAGTGGTAGTAGTTGTGGTGGTGGTGGTAGTGGTAGTAGTAGTAGTAGTAGTAGTAGTAGTAGTAGTAGTAGTAGTAGTAGTAGTAGTAGTAGTAGTAGTAGGACTTTTATTGTGTACAGTTACAGTCTACTCTTGTACAATACAACAGTCGCATGTGCCTCATTGCCGTACATGGTTTTCCTGTCCCTATAAACTAACTCTGTGTGTATAATACTAAATATATACACACTATATATACATAAGTTGGACCTGCCAAATACCACAGTTAAGGAATTTGCTCTGATTGAAATGCGGAGAGTGGGGAGAAAAGGGGTAATAATGGAGAGAGCTCTTAAATATTGATACAGACTATTAAATTTAGAAGAGAAGAACTTGTTGAGGCAGTGTTTGGAATTTCAAGAAAACAGCTTAAAGAAAAATGGGTGGAGTTATAGTATACAAATTAATTTGGAAAATATTGGTGTGGGAGAAATTTGGAGAAGGAGGGAAAATAATGTTAAGGGTTTTTGGAAAGAAGCTAGTTGGAGGTTTGAAGATATAGAGATACAAAATTCATTTAGTAGCATTGGGAAGAAAAGTTTCTTGGAATCATATATTTATTATTAAAAATGTATGGGCTAGAGAACGGTATGTGGATAACTCAATAAGGAACAAAGAGAAAGTATAGCCTGGGTACGAGCAGGTGTATGGAGACTAATAGGAATGAGAAATGGGGTCCCACAGAACCAGTGGCCAATATGTGGGGAAAGAGAAGATTTAGAACATAACATGTTTGATTGTAAAGGTACACAGCATTGGAGAAAGCAAGCTATAAATGAGAAATGGTTAAAACTGGATAGGAAAGTAGCCTTAAGCAAAATTTTTAACAAGGATATTAAAAAGGTAGGAGAGTACCTGTCCAAAGTAAAAAAGAAATGGTTATGGACAATAAAAAGAGATGTGAGTTAGTTTCATCATGAGATGTTAAGATATGTAATTATACTATCATTATTGTAATATTAGTATCATTAGGCTATTATTTTGGTATTACTACTATTATTACATTATTATTATCATTTTATGTTATAATTAAGAAAGTAATATGGGTAGAATATGGCAAGATAACATCTTGGACTGATGTATAGCGATATTCTAAGAAGATTGCTAGCACAAATAAATAAATAACATATACATAAGTATGCACTATGAATTAACATAATGAAGGAAGAAAAATAATAATAATAATAATAATAATAATGAATTACAATTATATTACAAATATATAGTGCTCCAACTCTTAATAACTCGCTCTTATGTACCGTCTCTTCATCTCCCGTTCTCCTTTGCCGAATCTCAGATAAAAAAGAGCCCATTTTATGACAGAAAATTAATAGGTAGTTTTCAAAATTATAGGGCTGATTGGGGTCGTCCGGAGAAGTGAATTTCATTTGGAAAGTCTGCTTTCTTTGAGGTGTTACCATCTAGCAGGCAAGAAGGAAAATAACATTCTTGTTCGTTGCCTATAATTTAAAACCCATAGTATAGTGCACACTTCCGGAAAATGGCAGCAGACTCATTTTGTATAATGTATTCCTGTAGTTTTATGAACACAGGAAGAATAATATTTCCACAGAGTATAGCACTGATGCTATAAAGTGGAACCCCAATTTCACTGAAGCATTTATCCACTCCATTTTTATTGGTAAATCGCCGTTCCCTTATATGCTTCTGCAATTTTACAAATAGGCAAAAACCCAAGAGGTACCACAGGCGGTAACACATGAAATTAAATTATAATTGGTTAAGTATATTTCAGAAGGAAACCTTCCAAGCATTGCAACATTCTGCAGTGTTTGCCAGGTATGAGGACTGAGGATGGTCTGGTAAAAGCTACTGATGAACGGAGGCGTCGCACCGGGGCAGAGTACCGCTTTCAGACCATCCGGCCCCTTGTGCTTATACCGTGACCACAAGAGAGGGAGGGAGACACGAAAGGCGACGAGATCCAGATGACACGGGCGTATGCGTGGACGGGATCACCCACAAGCCCCTAACCTCCGGGGGTCCCCCAAAGGAGTACCTGACCGATAGCACCGGAGGCGGGTTCTTCCCTGGAACGACGTCAGGAAGAAACCTCTGCAGAACGTTCAGCGATCGTCCACCGCAACCCGCCGAACACCGTTGCCTGGTTCTATAACCCTCAAACAGATCACAAGGAAGATGATGAACACAAGAAATGAGGGTCAGAAAAGTCGTGGTAGATGAACCACCCAAGCATTCGCCTACTGATCCGGGGAAACCATAAAAAACCCATGTGTCAAAATGGGCGATCGCTGGTGCTACCTCGCTCAGTAGGAAAATCTGGTAAAACCTCAGTCAAGCAGAACGATCCTGGCAGCATCTGAACCGCAGATCTCCCGTTCACTAGTATGTGCCTTAACGACCTCGCTGCCCATGCCGGTGGGGTTGTATGGTGATTGGATAAAACGTATGCAACATGTCTCTTATGGCCCCGTGGTGTGGGGGTAACATGTCTGCCAAGCGATCCTGAGTTCGAATCTCGGTTAGGTTATGTTACCCGGATAATATCTCTCCGGGGTTTTCCTTTATACTGAAAAGCTGAATGTCGGACAGCTTTAATCTCTATGGATCCCGGTTCCTTGAGCATCAATTCGCCCATTTCGTTGTTCATCGTCCAATATGGCCTACCGAGTTAAAGGATGTTAATCTAAACAAAACAAATCGGATGTGTTATACTCAAATGACTTTCTCTACTCTTGTAAAAACATGTTTACAAACTCTTATTCTCCATCTGTTTCATATTAATCGAGATAAACATTTGCAGAAACGATCTTTTGACATGCAAAAAGAATTACATTTTACACATAGCGACCAGTTCTAAAAATATTTGACTATCGCTTAAGGCGTACTATGTTCCCCTTGTTTTGTATTTGCAAGGGCAATATAGAAATACAGTAGTCTTTAAGCATAGACATATCTCTTAATAGCTGGTTGCTAGGTGCAGCACCATTCTCTTTGCCACAGATTAATACTCTTTGCATATCCAAGACAAAAAATGAATAACGAATTCCCATTTGAGAAAATAAGTATGGAAACATTTAAGGGAATAACGAGCAATATCTCAAAATGGTTCACTCAACAAAAAAATTATATGACATAAATTGTGTATTTTAAGGCGATCTACATTTTTGTGTAGTAAAATTTTGTCCTATCTCTTATGGTTTACCAGTTATGTAAAAGTCGTTCACAATGAAGAATACTTTTGGAGACATTACCAGAAAATTCAGGGTATACATTTTGTTTGTCATGAAAATATCTTAAACATATAATATTTTAATCAAAATCGTTAGAGCCATTTTTGAGAAAATTAAGATGTTCGAAAAATGTTCCATGTAAAGGGTAATCTGGGGTGGGGTGATTTTCTTGAAAACCTTCGTGTCGCATCTCTGAAAGATACTGAACCTAAATACCACGTTTGGTGTTTATGCGACTGTTCGTTTCTGAGTTATGCTGTTCAAAGCCACACAGACACGGACATGTTTCCAAAAATGCTTTTCTTGATTCAGGGGTCTCAAAACACATATATCCGGTGAAATCTCGGTATCGAATTTTTGGTTGGAATACAATACTTCCCCTACTTACTATACGTAGTAGAGAAAGTAACAAAGGTTTGTTCTTACACCTGCGTCATTATCTAGCTCATCTTCACTCCACGTGCAAGAATACCATACTATATTTCGCAATATTTACTGATTCCAAACGTGCTCTCCAAGCACTTCAAGATCGATCCACATCTCACCCACTGGTACGTGACAGGCAGCATACTCTTCAACAGAAGATCGCACTGTAACTCTTGTCTGGATCCCATCACACGAGGCATTAAAGGAAATGAACAAGCTGACTTAGCAGACAAAGAAGCCGCTAACCATTCATTAGTTGACAAATCCATCAAAATTCCCTGTCAGGATGCTACTTCACACTTTGGAAGCATTAATGGACCCAGATCTGAAACAGCAAGCTGCATGCTACTAGACAGGAAAACACCAGTCCCTTCCCGTATACTGCCTTGAACCGCCAAGACCAAATTGCTGCTAGATTACGAATAGGACATACAAAACTCACTCACCTTTACCTCTTCACAAAAGCACCACCTCCTGAGTGTTGTTTCTGTACGACAAGACTCACTGTTGGACATCTACTATGCAAATGCCAACAGTATGATAACTGTCGCAGACCTGAAAGGATTTCCTCCTACCTCCACACTGCAATATATACTCAAGTGGCCTATCTAAAACTAAAGCAATTCCTGCAGAATATCTGTCATTTTAACAAAATAAAATGTTTCAATATAATATTTAATATTTTCTCGTTCATACTTGAATACCAATCATAATATTAATATTTATTTGAGCCATGTTAAAATTAACGCTGTAATTCCATTATACATTTTATGTTCTCTTTATGAACACTTAACTGTTTATCTACGAATTAATGTAATTAATTGATGAGTCGCATTTGACCATGCAGTTAGCGCGGCTTTAAATAAATTAAAAAAAAAATCTGATGTGTTACACTCAATATGATTTCTCTACTCTGGTACAAACTATTTTTACAAACGCTTATTCTCCAATGCTTCATGTTAATCGAGATATCGAAATGTTAATCTTATTGCTAATTTTCTTGTAGATACAACGGGAATTGGTAGGCTTTAAGCGACAGTCAAATATTTTAAGAGCTGGTTGCTACGTGGAGTATTCCATTCTCTTTGCATTACCAGAACAAAAAAGTGAATAACGACTTTGAGAAAACGTATAAGAATTGGAAAATGTAAGGGAATAACAAGTAATATCTCGAAAATGGTTCATTCAACAACAAAAATGTATATGATATAAATTGTGTATTTTAACGCGATCTACATTGTTTGTGTAGTAAAATTTTGTCTATCTCTTATAGTTTAGCAGTTATGCAAAAGTCGTTCACAATGAACCATACTTTTGGAGACATTCTCAGAAAATTCGAGATATACATTTCATTTGTCATAAAAATATCTTAAACATATGATATTTTATTCAAAATCGTTAGAGCCATTATTGAGAAAATTAAACTTTTCAAAAAATGTTCCATGTAAAGGGTATCTGGGGTGGGGGGATTTTCTTGAAAGCCTTCGTGTCGCATCTCTGGAAGATACTGAACCTAAATACCAAGTTTGGTATTTATCCGACTGTTCGTTTCTGAGTTATGCTGTTCACAGACACACACACTAAAAATGCTTTTTACTTTCTCTACTACGTATAGTAAGTAGGGGAAGTATTGTATTCCACCCAAAATTTCGATACCGAGATTTCACCGGAAATACATGTTTTGAGACTCACTGAATCCAAAAAGAGCATTTTTGGAAACATGTCCGTGTGTGTGTCTGTCTGTGTGTCTGTGTGTCTGTGTGTCTGTGAACAGCATAACTCAAAAACGAAGAGTCGGATAAACACCAAACTTGGTATTTAGGTTCAGTATCTTTCAGAGATGCGACACGAAGGTTTTCAAGAAAATCCCCCCACCCCAGACTACCCTTTACATGGAACATTTTTCGAAAATTTTAATTTTCTCAAAAACGGCTCTAACGATTTTGATTAAAATATCATATGTTTAAGATATTGTCATGACAAATAAAATGTATATCTCGAATTTTTTGGGAATGTCTCCAAAAGTATTCTTCATTATGAACGGCTTTTTCATAACTGGTAACCCATAAGAGATAGACAAAATTTTACTACACGAAAACTGTAGATCGCGTTAAAATACACAATTTATGTCATATACATTTCTTTTATTGAGTGAACTGTTTGCGAGATATTGCTTGTTATTCCCTTAAATTTTCCAATACTTATACTTTTTCTCAAATTCGTTATTCATTTTTTTTATGTCCTGGACATGCAAAGAGAATGGAATGCGCCACATAGCGTTAAAATATTTGATCGTCGCTTAAAACCTACCATATTCCCCTTGCATCTACAAGAAAATTATCAATAAGATTGACATTTCGATATCTCCATTAACATGAAGCATATGGAGAATAAGCGTTTGTAAAAATAGTTTGTACAAGAGTAGAGAAAGTCATGAGAGTGTAACACATCAATTTTTTTAATTCAGGGGGTCTCAAAACATGTATTTCCGGTGAAATCTCGGTATCGAATTTTTGGGTGGAATACAATACTTCCCCTACTTACTATATGTAGTAGAGAAAGTAAAAATACCATACCATTCTGGTCAAATTCCCTTCTTAAAACGCGTTAATGTCATCTGAAAAGCATTCACAATCGCACCACATGCCTCGAAATCATCCAAGATCATTCTATATTTCCAAAATAAAGTCAAGAGCTGTTTTACACCTGAAACGTTCAAATTTATTTTTGTCGTTTTACAGCTGATGTTAACCATCCACATTTATCTGCTAAATCTCCAAGGTAAAATCTTGCCTGAATTAAATTTAAATCGCTTGTCTTGTTTTATATACTTTGGAATATGGAATTTGTTTGTGCAAATTTTCTTAAATTGTCCTTATTTAATGAACATTGATATTCACTGGATTTGTCGAAAATGATGCGCCCCACAAAGACTATGGCCAAGCGCTAAGCTTAGATTTTTACACCACAAGGGAATAACATTCCCGTTGATGGTTACAGGAAGGTTCAGTTTCCCATAAAAGCAGAACGTGCGCTCTGAATGTCAATAAAGGGACAATACTCATTCCGTATGAAACGGCCAAAGCAATTCGCTCTTATCAGCCATTGCTGCTCCCGACTTCTATTCTCGACAAATATGTTATGGAGTATTGCATGTCGATTTGCAGTTTTAGTTGGATTCTTGCTTTGGGAGCATTTTGGCTTTATCAAGTAGCAAAGTCTCTGTGAGAATAGCTATATACTGTATTAGATCTCAAGCGTTCGTGGACAAAATGCCAGGCAGCAAATTTCCTCTTAGTATTTCGATTTACTTCACCAACGCATCCAAAAGTATTCCCTCAATCGATCCACGAACTGAAAACGAAGCCATTGCGACATCTTGAATGTAGAGTTAATTTTCATGTCTACACTTAGAAATAGGGATGTGAAAATCGTAAATTGCAACAATTAAGCACCATCTGCTGGCTTTCTGAAGGACAGCATCATAATTATAGTTTACTAACAAATAAATTATCGTAGAACAACCCAGAGAGTACCGTTGGGTTACCAGGGAATAAAACCACAACGTATTCATTTCTGAGACAAAGTTTTAACGATGCAGTAATCATAAAATGAAAGCCTTTTATGAATGACTGAATGGGTGTACTTATTTAAACGAAATATACATACATGAATCACACGGGTCCAACAGACCGTACGTGCTTTTATAACGCACAGAGTAATTTAGCAACATAAAAAATGACGAAAATTAGAAGAAAGGGAAAAATCACAATTACAAGGTAAAATCATTGCACGAAAAAGTAAGATAACATTCAAATAGCCTTATATTCAAACACTCTCAAACATAAATAGCCCACAGAATAACGGTAAACTGTATTTCAATGCATTGCTATGTTTATTATATAGCCCCAAAACAGTCAACACACATAAACTGACACAACACTAACAAGTGAAAAAATTTGATGTGTTACACTCACATAACTTTCTCTACTCTTGTACAAACTATTTTTACAAACACTTATTCTCCATATGCTTCATGTTAATCGAGATGTTACTCTTATTGCTAATTTGCTTGTACATGAAAGGGGAATTGGTAGGCTTTAAGCGATAGTCAAATATTTTAAGAGCTGGTTGCTATGTGGAGTATTCCATTCTCTTTGCATTACCAGGACAAAAAAATGAATAACGAATTCCCATTTGACAAAAGTATAAGTATTGGAAAATTTAAGGGAATAACAAGCAGTATCTTGAAAATGGTTTTCTCAACAAAATAAATGTATATGAAATAAATGTGTATTTTAACGCGATCTACATTTTTTGTGTAGTAAAATTTTGTCTATCCCTTATGGTTTACCAGTTTGGAGACATTCCCAGAAAATTCAAGATATACGTTTCATTTTTCATGAAAATATATTAAATATATGATATTTTAATCAAAATCGTTAACGCCATTTTAATAAAATTAAAATTTTCGAAAAATGTTCCATGTAAAGGGTAATCTGGGGTGGGGGGATTTTCTTGAGAACCTTCGTGTCGCATCTCTGGAAGATACTGAACCTAAATACCAAGTTTGGTGTTTACCCGACTGTTCGTTTTTGAGTTATGCTGTTCACAGACAGACAGACACACACACATGTAACATGTTTCCAAAAATGCTTTTTTTGGATACCGGGGATCTCAAAACATATATTTGCGGTGAAATCTCGGTATCGAATTTTTGGGTGGAATAGAATACTTCCCCTACCTACTATACGTAGTAGAGAAAGTAAAATGACACAAATAGCGTAAAAATAAATCTCCGATTTGACCTCGCTTCCCTACTATCGTTCTTCTGAGATCTCAATTGTCCTACTTAGGATAGCTCTAGGTGGACGTAGCACCTCGACCTATGCAGGTCTTTTGTGCCTATGCCTCTAACGGGCGCCCCCGGGAGGGAGGAAAGAGTTGACAGGTGAAAGAGGGTGACCGGACCAGGAGACACGACAAGCAGAGGGCAGAGTCCCTACCATTTAGATATTTAAACTCCCCGGGTACTGGCTGTCCCCCTTAGGCTTATATCATCCCATGGGGGATATGGCACCCGCAGACCGCTTGCAGTCCGTAGGATGAAGGTTTCTTTAGATCATTCTTTTCCCCTGACATGTACACACCGAGACTCTCGCCGACACTTGCAATCCTGAAAGAAACCAAGCAGAAGAACGGTGAAGTAAAATGAGAGTGGCGATTAAACGGAGGGACAGAAAATTCGGTGGATGCAATGATCCCTTCCTGCATTCGTCTTGCGACCCGGAGAAACCCCGAAAATCCCATGGGTCAGGAAGGTCGTCCACGGGAATCGAACCCATGACCTCTGTAATGCGGGCCACCGACATAACAGCCTGAGCCATACCGCTCGGTTATTGTCTAAAGTAGAAGTTTACCATCCCTCCACGTCTTTTCCTCCTGCCAGTAGCATCCAGCAAGCCCTTAAACTCACCATTAAGGCAGCATTGCTTTCTACAATATCAAGATTTCACTGGAAATAAATATTTGAGATGCCATGAATTTAAAAAGATTAAAAAGAATAGAGAGACCCCGTATACCTGTCTGCCTGTTTCTGCACAGCACGACTGATATTTAATTGGACATTTTCAAGCTTGTAGGTCTAAAAATCAGGTAGCAATTCCAAGCATACCATTCAATGAAAAAAGTCAGTTGTTTTTATTTTCTTTAAAATATGCTAAACGATATTCATAAAATCCAAGTATGTGAGATATTGGCTCGAAAATAAAATGTATAGTTCGAACTTTAGTCAATAGCCGGTGAAGCCCTTTCATTTTCATCGTATTATTGGAAAATCACAACAATAAAATTAGTAGTTATAGGAATACTGCAGCTCTCGTTAAAACAATAATTAAATCAAATAAAGCTTTTAGTACTGTAACTCTAGGCCGAGCCCAAGTTATGTAATTACTAATAATTTGATTAATTAATTTTTAGGGAGGTTAAATCATGTTATGTACATATCTTTTTCTTTTACTGCCTGTGTAGCTTAAGAAGGGTGATTTAACGATATGTCTGTATTTAGGTTACTAATATTAGAGGAGTTATAAATTGTTTAATGTAAATAATTTAAGCGCTATGTTAAAATACTGTCCACGACGAGATATTTTAGCTGCAGGAATAGTGACTTCGAAGGCAAAAAGTCTAGTTTTACGATGTCTCTCTGGTAGCAGGGGCATTGTTCATACAGCGAGGGTGTCTGGCTATTATGCTTTTGTTAGATAATTCGCCGTGACCAAAGTGAGGGAGACAACAAGCTTAACGGTAAATTTAGGAAAAGCCGGGATTTATGTTAAAATTGGACCAATGAGATCCCTGTAAATTTATATGAAATAGTGGACGCGTTGAGTGGCGCTAAAAATGCACCAATAGGAAATGAAGCAGCCCAGGGCAGGGAGAGATGCTGTAGGATATTTGAGAGATATCGCGCCAAAAGTGAATTAAGACAGTTTTCGCAACACACATAAGAATCGCTACGCGTAAAGAGATCTAATAAGAATATAAACTTCGCGTCATATCAGCGCCGTGTTTCAGCAGCAGTGGACAGTATTTTAACGGCGACAATATCAGTGTTGTGTACCACCAGAAATAACTAAATTAAAGAAACAGCAGTGTCGTCTTTTTGTAACTAAAGCACGTCTATTTTCTCCTTTACCACCACCCGAGATCTACGTTTCCTTTGCCAAAGAAAAGTCCATGCTCACACATATTCTATAAATTACTTCAGCTAGCCGAGGATAAAAAAAAATGCAGAGAACCAGCATACTTCGAACATCTGGAGTCAACGCGGAGGCTGCAGAAAGGTACGCCGCGAGCTACGGGCATTAAAAACACAACAACATCGGACAGGAGGAGATACTGCCACAACTGCTAACCATTTTTGTGCTTGAAGGATAACCTCTCGGTATTTTGATGTCAAATATCCTGTTCTTTAACCTACGAACACATGGGAGGCAAAATGGAATTGTCTTATTAAAAGCTGTTACCTCACCTTCTGCAAAATACAAATTACTATTATTATTATTATTATTATTATTATTATTATTATTATTACTATTATTATTATTACTATTATTATTATTATTATTAAATTACCTAAACGGGTACAGTGAAATTTATAGTTAAAAACAGAAGATTCTTTTGTTACTCTTTGCAGGAAAGAAATGTTATAACATTTCAATATTAAATAAGTTGTTAAAAGCTTTGATTAATAGCATCATAAACACCTTAGTACGTCGCAATGTTGGTTAACATTTTGACAACTATAACGACGTTTTCCTACGAGAAAACCAGAATGCGAAAGTTTCTTTTGGTGTGTGTTATCTTTGTGTAATACGCTATACACAAATGAGTCTTTACATGTTTGCCACACCTCAAAAAGCGATATCAAATACATAGTAAAATACCCTCAAAGTTGCAACCTTCTAATATTTCAGTTGGAAATAATCGCACGAAGCAATCGCACGCAAAAGATGATAAAGTGGTAGCAGCATGTGACCACGCATTTAGGCGCGATATCGAGTAATTACGAGTTCAGAAACGCAAATTGCAAGTTCTTTGTAATACCGTCATTAAAGGCAAGTTTCTGGGGAACAATGTTTGCTGCCGAATATGTTTTGTCTTTTAAAATCGCTTGTTATGATGACTTACTCAATGCCTGTTGCTGTTTGGAAAGATTTTTAAATATGAAAACAAATAGAATGTTCAGTAAAGTAAAGAACAATAAGAAAGTTAAGTCTCTTTACTTTGAATTAATTTATGTTCCACATTAGCCACGTACGTAGGACAAGGTTAGAAAGATAGAATCAGACGACTGAAAAATCCAAAGCCATAGCCGAGATTTGAACCACAGATCTCGCGGTTTCCGTCCGGTTGCTCTAACCACTGAGCTACCATGGCAACACAGCGTGTCTTTTCAAAACAATTTGAGACTCCCTTGTGGTTTACCGGGGAAAATGCGAGTTAGCTGAAGAATTCAATGTCGTACCGCCATGTTGCCATGGTAGCTCAGTGGTTAGAGCAACCGGACGGAAAACGGGAGATCTGTCGTTCAAATGCCAGCCATGGCATTGAATTTTTCAGCCGTCTTATTCTACATTTTTACTTTCTCTACTAGGTATAGTAAGTAGGGGAAGTATTGCATTCCACCCAAAAATTCGATACCGAGATTTCACCGGAAATACATGTTTTGAGGCCTCCTAAATCCAAAAAAAAGCATTTTTGTAAACACGTCCGTGTGTGTGTCTGTCTGTGAACAGCATAACTCAGAAACAAACAGTCGGATAAACTCCAAACTTGGTATTTAGGTTCAGTATCTTCCAGAGATGCGACACGAAGGTTTTCAACAAAATCCCCTCCCTAGATTACCCTTTACATGGAACATTTTTCTAAAATTTTAATTTTCTCAAAAATGGCTCTAACGATCTTGATTAAAATATCATATATTTAAGATACTTTTATGACAAATAAATGTATATCTTGAATTTTCTGGGAGTGTCTCCAAAAGTGTTCTTTGTGAACGACTTTTGAATAACTGGTAAACCATAAGAGATAGACAAAATTTTACTACACAAAAAAATGTAGATCGCGTTAAAATACACAATTTATGACATATACAGTTTTGTTGTTGAGTGAAGCATTTTCAAGATATTGCTTGTTATTCCCTTAAATTTTTTAATAATTATTCTTTTTCTCAAATGGGAATTTGTTATTCATTTTTTTATCTGGTAATGCAAAGAGAATGGAATACTCCACATAGCAACCAGTTCTTAAAATGTTTGACTATCGCTTAAAGCCTACCAATTCCCCTTGCATCTACAAGAAAATTAGCAATAAGTTTAACATCTCGATTAACATGAAGCATATGGAGAATAAGCGTTTGTAAAAATAGTTTGTACAGGGGTAGAGAAAGTCATGTGAGTGTCACCGTCAGATTTGTTACTATTTTTACTAAGTACATATAGGCAGAGAAGGTATTACATTTCACCGTAAATACATGTTCTGAGGTCCCTGAATCCAAAAAATTTAGGAAAATGTCGGCGTGTGTGCCATGACTCAAAAACGAAAATTCGGATAATACAAAACTTGGTATTTAGGTTAAATACCTTCCAAAGATGCGACACCAAGGTTTCCAGGAAAGTCTCCCCACCTCAAACTACCCTTTACATGAAGATTTTTAATGCTTTTTTCTTTCTAAAATATGACTCTAATAATGGCTTAAAATACCATATATTAATGATATTTATGTGCTAATTATAATATATATCTTGCATTTTCTGGGAATAGCCTGTAAAGCCCTCTTCATTTGGAAGGAATTTTAGATAATTTTATATAACTGGTAAACGTGAAGCGATAGACGAAAACGTGCTACACAGAAATAGTAAACCTCTTTAAAACACACAATTTATTTCACATACGTTTTTGTGGCATAACCCATTTCTATGGTATTCTTTATTAAAGGCTCGAATAGTTCATTATTTGATAATTCTCTTAAATTTCAGTTGTTTCTCGCGATTGCATGCAAACCATATGGAAATTTAAGGCAGTGTACAGCGTCTAGTTCTTAAACAATTTAATATCGCTGCTCCCTTTGTATCTATAATGAAATGCGTAATGTAGTTATTTCTGCAAAGATTTATTTGGATTTAAATCTAGTAGATAGAAAACAGAAAAAACTTTGTACATCCATTAATAAAGAATAGAGGGTAGACGGAGTCATGTGAGTGCAACACATCAGATTTTTACTTTCTCTACTACGTATAGTAAGTAGGGAAAATATTGTATTCCAACCACAAATTCCATACCAAGATTTCACCGGAAATATATATTTTGACGCTCCCTGAATCAAAAAAAAAAACATTTTTGGAAACATCTCCGTGGGTGTGTGTCTGTGTGTGTGTGCGTGTGCGTGTGCGTGTGTGTGTGTGTGTGTGTGTGTGTGAACAGCATAACTCAGAAACGAACAGTCGGATAAACATCAAACTTGGTATTTAAGTTCAGTATCTTCCAGAGATGCAAATCGAGGCTTTTCAAGAAAATCGCCCCACCCCAGATTACTATTTACATGCAACATTTTTCGATAATTTTAATTTTCTCAAAAATAGCTCTAACGATTTTGATTAAAATATCATATGTTTAAGATATTTTCATGACAAATGAAATGTATATCTCGAATTTTCTGGGAATGTCTCCAAAAGTATTCTTCATTGTGAACGACTCTTGCATAACTGGTAAACCAAAAGAGATAGCAAAACTTACTACAAGAAATGTAGACCGCGTTAAAATACACAATTTATGTCATATACATTTTTTTTTTGAGTGAACAATTTTCGAGACATTGCTTGTTATTCCCTTAAATTTTCCAATACTTATACTTTTTCTCAAATGGGAATTCGTTATTCAGTTTTTTTTGTCCTGGTGATGCAAAGAGAATGGAATACTGCATATAACCAGCTCTTAAAATATTTGACTATCGCTTAAAGCCTACCAATTCCCCTTTCATCTACAAGAAAATTAGCAATAAGATTAACATCTCGATATCTCGATTAACATGGATCATATGGAGAATAAGCGTTTGTAAAAATAGTTTTTACAATACTAGAGAAAGTCTTGTGATGGTAACACATCAGATTTTTAAAATAATGTTGTTGGAAATTTCTGGCCGAAACGTAAAATATTTCTTGTAATCCACGTTTACTACAATACACAATATGCTAACAGTCGTTATTGATCATCCTAAAGTCCAAGATTTGTTTAGCGAGCGATATGGTTCCGCAGTGAGGTGTGAGACTTGTATTCGGGAGGTCTCGGATTCGATTCGCGTAGATCCAACCACTCTGGCCATGGGTTTTTTCGTGGTTTACCTGGTTCGGTAGCGAATAGTGGGGCATCCATGATCCTGTCTCCATCATTTCGTTTCATTTGTTTCAGAGCAGTAGGACCAGACGACGGCGGGTAGTGTGTTGCGGCACGACGGTAGAATTTGCGCTCTGCAAGGATTTCTTCCTGGTGTTTGGTGGGATAGCTGGGACCCCCTTTCTTCTTCATAACCGTGTTACCTCCGGATTGCGCGGAGCTTAGGCAGATTGGCCGTCAGGAATAGCACACATGCTGCAATCGTAAAGGGACCCCGTTCTTGCTACATCGTCGTCCAGATCTGGTCGTGCTTCGGGTCACCCCTTCATCCCTTCCTCCCAAGGCTCATGTGGGAGGTATAACACGTCCACTGAGGCCTACCTGCAGTGCTGTGCTTTAGTTAGACCCCTCTGTCTGCCTACTCCTAAATCTAAGGTTTGTCTCAGATACACTACGTGATCAAAAGTATCCAGACACCTGGCTGAAAATGACATACAAGTTCGTGGTGTCCTCCATCAGTAATGCTGGACGTCAACATGGTGTTGGCCCACCCTTAGCCTTGATGACAGCGTATAGCGTCCAGTTCTTAAATATTTGACTATCGCTGTACCCTTTGTATCCCATCCTTGGAGGTTGTTAGGAAAACAACTGTGAGTGCCGGTGGATAGGGGCGATGGTATGAAGCACAGTAATAAAGAAATGCGTGCACGCCCGCGCGTGTGTGTGTGTGGTGTGTAATATTTTAAAATGGTGACGGGAAATAAACGGGCGGGAAAATGAATCAGTCATATTAACCACCAAATGTGTAATGTAGATATTTCTTCAAAGATTTATCTGGTTTAAAATGAAGTAGGTAGGAAAATAAATTTTCCTAAGAATAATTGGTGTACCCCAATAAGCGATATAGGGTAGAGAAACTCATGTGAATGTAACACATTAAGTGTTTTACTTTCTCTAAGCACATGAGGTGTTGTATTCCATCCAAACATTCGATTCCGAGATTATACCGTAAATACATGTTTTGAGATCCCCTGAATCCAAAACAAGCATTTTTAGAAAAAGGTCCGTGTGTGTATGTGTGCGCGCGCGTGCGTGCATCTGTGTATGGTCTGTGTGTCTGTGACTGCGTGTTTGTCTGTGAACAGCATAATTAAAAAAAGAAATAAACACAAAACTAGGTATTTAGATTCAGTATCTTCCAAACATGAGACACGAAGATTTTCAAGCAAATTCCCTACCCCAATCTACTGTTTACATGGAACATTTTTCCAAAATGTTGATTTTCTCAAAATTGGTCCAATGATTTTGACCAAAGTACCATTAGTGCAAGATATTTTAATGGAAAATGAAATGTATGTCTTCGATTTTCTGGGAATGTCCCCAAAAGTCCTCTTCATTCTGAATTACTTTTGCATAACTGGTAGTACTTTTCTTGGCTGCAAGGTTGTTATTGTGTATATTGAGGTGGTCCTTATGCCGCTGGGTTCACTGATGAGGCGATCCGGGAGATGGGATGCGGCTGCCAGGCGCTGTCGTTGGTGTCCGTTGTGAGGTCCCCTCGGGCGGCTTCTGCTTCTGTGCGCATCTCCGATGCGTCGATGATGACTCACGCCCCGTCGTAGCTTTTACACGTTTAGAGCTTCCATTGCCGGGCTATTTTGGTTTTGCCCAGGGTGGAGGAGGGAATCTGGTTGGCCTCGGGCGTACAGGTTCTGGATGGGAGCTTAAGGCATACGTTAATTTTTATTGAGGTTAACATTTTAAGATATTTGCATCAACGTTGGGGTATTACTTTTCAGATTAAGCTTTCTGGTGTCATTGTTGTTTGGAATATCACAAAAAATCGCTCACCACCTTCGATCACAGGGGCCCTCATGGGGAATTTGTGGCGTGTGGGAGGGTTTTCTCCGGTTTTTCAAGCCTTTCTTTCCACCAATTGCTTCATTGCTGCATCAATCAATCACCTTTCCTTTTCATCCATATTACCTTCATTTCATATCATCTTTTTCCTCACTCTCACACCTGGCTACACGCCAAGCTCCCGTTCCGGACTCTTCATTCGGATTCCACTTTCATCGGCTCCTTGACAGGCTTCTGGCGTTCTGCTTAGCTAAATATAAAATTATAACCATAGGGCAAATAAATATTAATACCAGTTGGAATAGTATTATTAAATAAGACTAAGAAGTGAGTATTACATATAAAGGTTAATGTTAGTTGAAAAGACAGTCCCCAGCAGGCAGGAAACGGGGGTTGGTTTTTTTTCCCTTATTCTAACCAAGTGAGAAGAGAATACGCTTTGTTAGTGTACTGTTAGGTCGCCTGAAAAACAGATGTATAGAAAAAGCGTCAATTTTCTCAAAAACCCCACGCATTCAATAAGAAAGAACGTAGAAAGCAGGTGATAGTGAAATGGGGACATAGGAAATTTGAAATAAAGAAACAAGAGCGTTTAGAAAACACTTCACCGTGTTTTTTCCTTGGGGGTTGTTAGGAAAACAAATGTGAGTGCCGGTGATAGGGGCAATGGTATGAAGCACAGCAATAAAGAAATGCGTGTTGTGTATGTGTGTAATATTTTAAAACGGTGACGGGAAATAAACGGGCAGGAAAATGAATCAGTCATATTAACCACCACCCCTAGATCCAAGATCCATACAAGCCCCTGAGTCAGCATCGAACCGGGACCATTCCTGCAAATCCCGTGCCGCCAAATTGGCGTACAGCACCTCCCAGGGTACTGCCGCACTCTATGCACGGATATAAGTCCTAGGGGTGTAAGCCCTGCATACAAGTCGACTATATAGGTAAGTCATATCACAAACGAAATGGATTAATATAATGAACAAATGACTTGAAGAATAAAATAAATTAGATATTTGCAGAATAAAGGAAGAAAATATATTTTCAGAACAGATTAAAAACTATTTTGCTAGTTCATTTAAAGAAATCACATATTATTAAAATAACAGACGCCTACGATTGCGTAATGCATTGTAGAGGTTCCTCCTTGGTAGGTCCCCACTGCGTTGAAGATGATGGATGCTGTATTACGTACCTGTAGGTCGTCTTGATGCCCGTACTCTTGAGACGTATCACGACGTTGTCGTAGACTGGAATCTGATGATCGCATATCTGTATTCTTGCGTGTGTGTTAATGTGTTGTAATTATTGTGTCTTGTCAGGGTTGGGTATGGAGGATGCTAAATATTTTTGCATATACATATTTTGTTTGATTATTTCACTTGTATTTTAGATAAACCACATGTTTATTCACAATTCACTATCGACTTTGTCATGTTAAAATATGTATAACTGGTAGACTTTAAATACGTAATTTTAGCGTCTATTTAAAGACGAGTTTATACACGCCTTCCTGCTCGAACACTGACAAGCTTCTGTTAGCGTTCCTTCCAACCGTTTTCTTAACGTGCGTATTTGAAATATAAGCATGTATCAATGTACCTGATTGGTGCTACTATCCAATTACAGTGCATGTTACATATGTGTGTGCGTGTGTGTGTGTGTGTGTGTGTGTTTACAGACCTCCATCGTCCTAATTATGAATCCAAGGTTCGTTACATGCTTACGTAGATACTACTGCACTTCTTGTAAATTTGCATTACTGGTTATATAGCTAACAATGGCCTTTCCCTCTTATATTATAGACATATATTAACATCTTCTTAATGATTATATGTACAATATTAGCAAAAAAAATACATAACACGTGAAACTTAGAACAAAAATATTAAAGAAAGAAATTATTAATGTGTTGACGCTGAGAAGCTGTGAATTGGATATCTTATTACGTTAATGAGTTATTGTATGTTTGTCCGTGGCTAGTACTGTATGTTGCTTCAGCATTATGAAACATGAACAGAACTCTACTGTTAGCGCGAAATACATATTAAAGAACAAAATCGATGTAACCTATAGTTAACAAATCTAATGTGTTACACTCACATGACTTTCTGCACTCTTGTAAGAACTATTTTTACAAACTCTTATTCTCCATCTATTTCATATTAATCGAGATAAACATTTCCAGAAACGATCTTTTGACATGCAAAGAGAATTACATTTTGCACATAGCGACCAGTTCTAAAAATATTTGACTATCGCTTAAGGCGTACTATATTCCCCTTGTTTTGTATTTGCAAGGGCAATATAGAAATACAGTAGCCTTTAAGCATAGACATATCTCTTAATAGCTGGTTGCTAGGTGCAGCACCATTCTCTTTGCCACAGATTAATACTCTTTGCATATCCAAGAGAAAAAAATGAATAATGAATTCCCATTTGAGAGAATAAGTATTGAAAAATTTAAGAGAATAACAAGCAATATCTCGAAAATGGTTCACTCAAAAAAAACAAATGTATATGACATAAATTGTGTATTTTAACGCGATCTACATTTTTTGTGTAGTAAAATTTTGTCTATCTCTTATGGTTCACCAGTTATGCAAAAGTCGTTCACAGTGAAGAATACTTTTGGAGACATTCTCAGAAAATTCAAGATATACATTTTATTTGTCATGAAAATATCTTAAACATATGATATTTTAATCAAAATCGTGAGAGCCATTTTTGAGAAAATTAAAATTTTCGAAAAATGTTCCATGTAAAGGGTAATCTGGGGTGTGGGATTTTCTTGAAAACCTTCGTGTCGCATCTCTGGAAGATACTGAACTTAAATACCAAGTTTGGTGTTTATCCAAGTGTTCGTTTCTGAGTTATGCTCTTCACAGACACACAGGCACACACGGACATGTTTCCAAAAATGCTTTTTTTTGGATTCAGGGGGTCTCAAAACATATATTTCCGGTAAAATGTCGGTATCGAATTTTTGGGTGGAAACAATACTTCCCCTACTTACTATACGTAGTAGGGAAAGTAGCAATGGACAGAGCTTTCACAATAATTGCTTTTATTTTTCCCAAAATGTAGGACCTTGGACTTTTCCCTTATCCAATTAGCAGTTCAGCTTTTCTTCACCATTACTTAAGAAGACGTTACAATATAATGTTCGGGTATGTATAATATTAACGCAGCTGACTGTACAAGACGTACGGCCCCTGTAATGTTACGCTTTGGTAATCAGCTGAACATAATCATCATCATCATGGGCTGTTCGAGGTGGGTATTAAATTATGCTAATTTGGTGCAACCATTAGCCGCCACGTTGATAAAAATCATCCCGCCGCCCTAGTGGGAACGTCATTAGGAGCCGTTATCTTCTCCGGCGTGACGTCACACAAGGCAGTGGTACCAACCTCTGGGAGGTCGTTATTTCCTTTACGACGACGACAATAGCTATCAGCACTGCTGTGATTGATGGAACTCCATTATAACATAGTAGCGTCTTTGAGTGTGCTCGACAGAGCATTGTCACCACTGTTTGTTAGCTTTCTACTCAACACGGATAAAAACTGGCGATCTGTTCAGTTCTTCAAGATATTGAGTCTGCGTGAATGTTTTGTATAGGTTACCTGCGCCCTTTAAAGACAAACCATTGGTAAACAATGGTGTAGGTCACTGGCAGGTCATAAGGACACTACTTTAAGGATACCCACCTGTGAGATTTTAAAAATCCATAATTTCATGTCGAATCACTTGAAATTTTAATACAGAAATATGAGGTAGTATTTTTAACACTTAAATGATTTCAGTCTAATTATTATGTAATATAAAATATAATAACAGCCCACCTTAAAGCAATATGTCTATACTACAATATATAAAAAGTGTATATTACCGTCATTGTATATGTTTATATTATTGTGTACATGTATAATAATGTTATGTGAATGTATTAGGTAATTTAATAGTGTAGGAGCTGTGAGAATAGAAGCTAAAAGTTGCTAACAATAAGGTAACCTTGAGACAATAATAAATTAAAAAGTTTAATTAGGCTACTACGAATTCTTGGAACAATGATGTACTATTTAAAAACAGTTTATAAATAGCCAATTAAAAACCAGAAAAGCCGAAAGTTAAATAAAAGTGTTCTATTGGAGAAAAATTAGCCAATCATGGACTTGAAATAGAGAAATTTACAAATTTAAGCGGTAAACGCCAGTTGCTAGAAGGCAACGTACCTGAGCAGTTCATTCGCTCGATACGTATTCAGTGAGAGACAAAAATTCATTACGAAAAGAATAAAATAAAGTTTACGTGATTAAAAAGTGCAATTAATAAATAATCTCACAGCTCTCTACATCAGTGAAGTTTTATTTAGTCGTGTGAAGGATTAATAAAAGGAGTGAAGTAAAAATTATAATATGTGTAAGCCTACATTCGTTAGCCGCATCACCCCCTGTTAAGAGATACATGTTTCCACAAATTACTACTGACGCAGCCGAGGCATGCAAATGTAAATAATATTTAAAGAAACATAAAAATACAAAGTTGATTCCTAAACGTTGGGGCGAAGGCCACGGAAACTTTGTACCGTACGTGGTTACTTCATCAAGTTTTGCTCTCCAACAGTGGAACTACAATACAATACAACACCTACTTGAAATTGGCTTTCCAACTGTGAGGTATTATACTCCTTCAAATAAGGATTAGTAATCAAAATGTAAACCAAATTTAGTGGATATTTCTTAATTAATTCCAGAAATATTAATTTTTAATTATTTCTTCAGTTTTGAAAAATTACAAGTAACAATTATTTTTTTAAAAAAATAATATTTTGTAGTTACACTCTTTAGTAGTATATAAATTATAGACATTAATTTTTAATTACACTATTCGTTTTGGAGGAAATAAATTCTAATATCAGAATTTAATTTTTTTGCATAAAAGTTCACAAGTATGTTAACAAAACTTCATATTATTACCTTGTTATACTGTTATGTCTGTGGCCTGCATTCGGGAGGTCCCGGGATCGCTTCCCGGCGACCGCCCACTCTGGCCCATAAGTTTCTCGTGGTTTCCCCGGGTCGCCAGGCGAATGCTGGGGTGGCTCATCTTCCACCACGACTCTCCTTCCTCTCATTTTCTGTGCCCGTCATCTTCCATGTCACCTGTTTCAGGGCGGGTTACAGCTGGGCGGTGGCTTGTGTTCTGCAAAGGTTTCTTCCCTAGCGTCGCTGCGGTACCACTCAGTTAGGTCTCTCCTCAGCGTGGGGCTCCAATCCGGGGGTACCCTGGAGGTTGGTAGTTTGTGGGCAAGGACCGTGCTGCATTGGATGTATCCTATCTGGGAACGTTAGGAACCCCGTCTATGCCAGCGCCCGCCGGCAGCCGGATCTGGTCGCCCTTCGGGTCTCTCCCCCCATCCTTCCCTCCCAGGGGTCATGTTGGAAGCACAATGGGCCGACTGGCCTGCGTGCAGTGCTCTGCCGCGGTTCCCGGAACCCCTATACGTACCTTTACCTTTATACTGTTAATTACAAGCAGATACACAAAGTTTCATTGATTTATACCTAAAACTACGTCGTGTTGAACAATTTGAAAATGAGAATGTGTCAAGAAATGGAAACCCGAGAAAATAGTTTAAAAGATACAACGCTAAAATATAACTGTTTCTTACTTAATGTTCAAAAAGCATACCGTTTATATTATAGCGTGTACCTATATGTGTGCATTGTCGCGTCGGACACATTATTACTTTGTAACATGACATTGTTGGGCATAATTATTTCGTTTGGGAGTTTGAATTTTGTCCGGTGCGAAATTTCTCTCCCCACCTCCTAGTCAGGGGTGGAGAAAGGAAAGGGGGTGAGGGCGAGTAGAGGGACTAGCTTCTTCATTCTAGTGGCATCAGTTTAGTAATAGCATGAGTCGTGTGTGTGTGTGTGTGTGTGTGTGTGTGTGTGTGTGTGTGTCTTCAGGGCGAGTGGATTGTATGTAAAGTGCGTGGAGCATTTCCCTCCAATGTTTGCCTGTAATCTGTTGCGAAGGATGTAGTGACACCAAGGTAAATTTATAATAAACCATAGTAAATGTGAATTTAAGTGTATTTTGTTATGAATATCCCACGCCTGCTATAAATTTGTGCAGCTAAGTTCCTGGTGTTCTTGTTGCCACTGCAGTTACGCTCCCCAATGTAATGCCGGGATAACTAAATTTAATATCTAGCTGCAAAACATTTTGGCTTCACCCCGGTATATAACAATTTACAGGCACTCGTTTATCTTTTTCTGCTCCTCTGCAACCAATTTAGTATTTTAAGATTCCGTAGGCCACTCCTGAATAGACAAAAGTTATGGTTATTACCACAATTTTATAGGAATATAGCCTTATAGGCACACATTTAGATCGCTATGTGACATGCTTTAAAAGATTGTACAGCTGTAAACGCCACTTGGAACTAAAGTAAAACATTTGTAGTGCTTAATAACACTAAAATACGTATTTCTAAATTTTGGCAGTTTTTGCCCTTTTTTCACAAATGGGTATCCTTAAATTCTGTTTACACAATGGCTACCTTGTGAATGATAACCAAATTTGCATTGTTATACTTTTAAGTGCTTCTCGAAATAATGCTTATAAAAATAATAAGATAACACTTAAAGTTGTACAAAAGTTATATAAATGACACCCCCTCATTCTTCAGGTGCACTTTTCTGCTATGATTTTGTTTCCAGGATCACAATGTTTTTTCCTAAATCATATAAAAGAATGTTTTATACTGTGAACAAAATATTTCCAACTGCGTAATACCATTTAATCGGAAGTTTGATGCAGTATTTTTAAACTTAAATTATATCAGTCTAATTATATAATAAAAATATAATAACAACCCGCCTTAAAGCAATATGTGTATGTAATAATATAAAAAATGTCTGTTACAGTCATTGTATTATTTTTATATTGTGTACATGTATAATAATGTTATGTGAATGTATTACGTAATATAACAATGTAGGAGCTTTGAGAATAGGAGCAAGCTGTCTTCCGTAGCAAACAGAATTATAAAGTAGAAGCCGAAAGTTGCTAACAATGAGGTAACCTTGAGGCAACAATAAATTAAAAAGTGTAATAGAGGCTACTAGTAATTCTTTGGAACAATAATGTAACATTTAAGACAGTTTACAAATAGCCAAGCTACAATTAGAAAAAGCTTAAGTTAAATAATAGTATTCTATTGGAGTAAAATTAGCCATTCAGAGATTTGAAATATAACAAAAGTATAAATTTAGGCGATAGAAGCCAGACGCTAGAAGCCAGCGTACCCAACCGGACGCTACTAGACAGCGTTCCCGAGCGGTTCGATACGTATTCAATGTGAGACATGAAAGTTCCTTACGGCGAGAATATAAAGTGTTAAAAAGTGCAATTAAACGATAATCTCACAGCTCTACAGTAGATATATTTGTGAAGTGTTATTTAATCATGAGAAGAATTAATAAAAGCAGTGAAGTAAAAATTATAATTTCTGTAAGCTTCATTCTTTAGCCGAACCGTCCCTGCTAAGGGATACGTGTTTCTGCAAATTACTACTGACGCAGCCAAGGCAAGCATACATATATAATATTTAAAGAAACATTCAAATTACAAAGTTGATTTTTTTAAAAGTGTGGCGAAGACCACCGGAAAGTAAAAGTGGGGCGAACGCCACCGGAAACTTTGTACCATACGTGGAGCTACAACAACTTCAAGTTTGGTGCCCAAAGCGTGGTGCTAATAATTTAAAGATAATCTACTTCAAGTTCTTGCCTTGATGTACACTGTCGAGCATAAAAAGTGGCCCATTCCCCTTGATTGACCTTGTGTTTTTCTCTCCCTAAGGTTTCCACCTTTAGGCAACCAACTTTTAACTCCGCACAATCGGTATCAGTTCCCTATGTGACTGACCCGAAAAACAATACAGAGACATAAAAACTAACCAATGAACGATGCTTATAATTTGTGTGGAATATAGGGGAGGTTAGGATACCACCTGTATGAAATAGTTTCGCTACGATTGGCACACAAGGAAAGGTTAAACCAATTACAATATACTTCGAGGGGTTGAAAAATTATTTGCATGCATGGTTAAACTGAACTGCAGCTAAGACATTTATATACGCCATGTGATCAAAAGTATCCGGACACTCCCACAAACATACGTTTTCCATCTTAAGTGTATTGTGCTGCTACCAAATACCTGGTACTCATTGTCCGCGACCTTAGTAGTCATTAGACACCGTAAAACAGCAGAATGGGACGCTCCGTGGTCAGGTGATTGGGTGTCACTTGTGTCAGAGGTCTGTACGCGAGATTTCCACACTCCCAAACATCCCTAGGTCCACTGTTTCTGATGTGATAGTGAAGTGGAAACGTGAAGGGATATATACAGCACAAAAGCGTACAGGCCGATCTCGTCAGTTGACTGACAGAGACCGCCGACATTTGAAGAGAGTCGTAAAGAGTAATAGGCAGACCATCACACAGGAATTCCAAACTACATCAGGATCCACTCCAAGGACTATGACAGTTATGTATGAGGTGAGAAACCTTGGATTCCATGGTCGAGCGCATCACGCAGGAAAATGCCAAACGACGCCTCGCTTGGTGTAAGGAGCGTCAAAATTACACGATTGAACAGTGGCAAAACGTTGTGTGGAGAGACGCATCACGGTACATAATGTGGCGATCCGATGGCAGGGTGTGGGTATGGCGAATGCCCGGTGAACGTCTTCTGCCAGCGTGTAGTGCCAAAAGTGAAATTCGGAGGTGGTGGTGTTATGTTGTGGTCGTGGTTTTCCTGGAGGAAGCTTGCCCTGGGGGTTGTTTTGCGTGGCACGATCACAGCGCAGACCTACATTGATATTTTAAGCACCTTCTTGCTTCCCACTGTTGAAGAGCAATTCGGGGATGGCAGTTGCATCTTTCAACACGATCGAGCACTTGTTCATACTGCACAGGCTGTGGCGGACTGGTTACACGACACTAACATCCCTGTAATGGACTGGCCTGCACAGAGTCCTGACTTGAATCCTATAGAACACCTTTGGGATGTTTTGGAATGCCGACTTCGTGCCAGGCCTCACCGACCTACATCAACACCTCTCCTCAGTTCCGCACTCCGTGAAGAATGGTCTGCCATTCCCCAAGAAACCTTCCAGCACCTGATTGAAAGTATGCCTGCGAGAGTGAACGCTGTCATCAAGGCTAGGTGTGGACCAACACCATATTGACTTCCAGCATTACCAGTGGAGGGCGACTCGAACTTGTACGTCATTTTCAGCCAGGTGTCAGGATACTTTTGATCATGGAGTGTATGTGAGAGCTTACACCAGCAAAATGGCGACAAAGGTTAAGTTATTTCCACTATTGAAAGAAAACCGACATTAAGAAAACGGTAATGTAGCATGAAAATATAAGGTTTAAGTTCTAATGTTACCCTTCGGTCTTACTTTGGAGGAAGTAATGTACCCTGCCAATCAAGGGGCTAGAATTATGCTCGAAAAACAGAGATGGTCATACTAGTAGGGGTTGTGGCTACATTTTGTCAGTACCAACATAAACGGCTCTGTTCCACTGTGGGCTACATTTTATGCACGCTAGTGGACATATAATGCAAATGTTAAACTAATTACTATTTAATAATCATGTGTTAATATTACTAATACACATCAATTTTACTTCATTAGTGTTAAATATTGTAGCTTTGTTTGCTTCTTTGTTACTTGTTGTTATGAATATTTTGAATGTGATATCCCTTACTTATAGAATGCTGTTAATGTATCGTAAGTTTGTAACCCCAATGGAAGTGGCGATATAACCATGCAGTTAAAGCGACTCTAAATAAATCAATAAGAAATCTGATGTGTTACACTCACGTGTCTTTCTCTACTCTTGTACAAACTATTTTTACAAACGCTCATTCTCCATATGCTTAATGTTAAACGAGATATCGAGATGTTAATCTTATTGCTAATTTTATTGTAGATGCAAGGGGAATTGGTAGGGTTTAAGCGATAGTCAAATATTTTAAGAGCTGGTTGCTATGTGGAGTATTCCATTCTCTTCGCATTACCAGGACAAAAAAAAAGGAATAACGAATTCCCATTTGAGAAAAAGTATAAGTATTCGAAAATTCTTGGGAATAACAAGCAATATGTCGAAAATGGTTCACTCAACAAAAAAATATATATGACATAAGTTGTGTATTTTAACGCGATCTACATTTTTTGTGTAGTAAACTTTTGTCTATCTCTTATGGTTTACCAGTTATGTAAAAGTCGTTCACAATGAAGAATACTTTTGGAGACATTCCCAGAAAATATTTAGCCACGCTGAGAGAACAACGAAAATTTCTCCAATGAGAAATCAGATCCTAAAATTGTAAGTGGGGGATCGTGGTCTATAAATAGTCAGTATTTACCCCAAAATCCAGGAGTTGAGTTGCAGTTACAGACGAGGAATTCACGCTACTTCGTAAGACAAAGTTGGCGCACAAATGGTGTTCTTTTGCGCGGAAGTGTAAATGTGACTAATCAATATTAATTAACAATGTATCGGTGATTCCCGAATTCTATATAAAGTGATATGTGAACAGGAACATTATTTAGTGTTTTTAGAAAGAAAGAAGTGACAATAAATAGCGATAAACCCAATATTATGATGAGTAGTGAATTCACCTCTGAGCTCCTTTGTACCACTACCGAGATCAACGAGCTTATTAGCAATCCTGATAGTCAAAGCCCATGCATGCATCTCCGCTGAGATCAACTAGCCAGGGCAACAGCGAGAATTGCCATACAGTTAAATCCCTTTTCTAGGGAGATTTGCCTGATGAAGACGAAGCCACGTCGGACGGAGGACATAAAGCCGGTACAGTGAACTTGCCATTACTTCTCCTGTATCTACCAGTACACGCGTTCGATTCCAACCCGTGCGGACATCGAACCCGTGACTGCAACCCAAAGATGCAGCTAGGCCACCTCCCCGGCGCAGTCTTCGAAGCATAGAGGCGCGAGGATCGACGCAAAATAAACTAAAATGGACAAAAATATCGGGCAAGCAATAATATTGTACATGGACTGCTAATCACTATGTACTCTTACTCGTAATTTCTGTCTGTTTAGAAAAATGCCTCGCTTTGTTAGGCTTCCTACGTAAGATGGGTTTAAAAATTTTACAACTCGTGTTCTTATTTATATACGTTTTCATAATTCTTTATACAAACATATTCCATTACTTATTTTACTTGATGCCAACTTGGCACACGAAAATTAGAAATTAAATTACATTTAAAGGGATACCCGACGCATTAACGCACTAGCTTAAAATTAAATAATTGTCACTTAAAAAAGTGTACCTAGAACGTAGGTAGAGATGATATTGCATTCCACCCAAAAATTTAATTTTGAGATTTCGTAGGAAATACATCTTTTGTCAGCCCTGAGTCCAAAACAAGCATTTTAGGTAAAGGTTCGTGGGTGCGTACGTGTGAACAACATAACCCAAAAAGTCGGATAAATACCACACTTTTAGGTTCACTACCTTCCAAAAGTGCGACACAAAGGTTTTCAAATAAATCCCCCAATCCAAGACTGGCCTTTACATCAAAATTTTTGAAATTTGTTATATTATCAACAGTGGCTCCAAAGACTTAGATTAAAATCCTATATACGAGGTGTGATCAAAACGTTTCCGGAATGACGTCATAAATACTACACAAGAGTTTGTTTTGTCTAATCTGCACTGTCACCCTCGAAGTGGTCTCCTTGGGAGTTGATACACCTGTCCCAGCGCTTCTGCCACTGCTGGAAGCATCTCTGGAAGTCCTTTTCTTTCAACATGTTCAGAGCCTTCTGCGATTCGCGATGGATGAATCAATGTGCTCAAAACGGTGTCCTCGGAGCCGCATTTTAAGTCGCGGGAAAAACGTCCGCTGGTGCCCAATCTGGAGAATAGGCGGGATGGGGAACAGTATTCATGCTATTTTTATCCAAAAATTGGCGAACAGAAAGGGCTTTGAGCGCGGGCGCATTGTCATGATGCAGGTACCAGTCACCACTCCTCCATTTCTCCGGCCGTTTGCGTCACACATTCTCCCTTAATTTTTCCAGCACTTGTTTGTAGAACACTTGATTCACTGTGTGACACTGTGGCACAAATGCCTTATGCACAATGCCTTTAATGTCAAAAAACACAATCATCATTGACTTCACTTCGGTTCAAACTTATCTGGCCTTTTTCGGGCGTGGAGATCGACTCTTCCATTGTGAAGATTTTTGCTTCGTTTCTGGATCGTACCCATAAATCCATGTTTCAATAAGTTTCTCCATAAACTGTGGGTCAGTTTGCAGCTGTTCTTTAAGATCTGTGCAGGCAATCAACCGGCTTTCCTTTTGGTCATTTGAAAGCAAGCGGGGCACTAACTTGGCGGCAATTCTTCTCATGCCCAAATTGTCTTTCAAAATGCTTTGAACACTTCCAAAGGAGAGTCCTAATGTGTCAGAAATCTCTCTTATTGTAATGCGCCTATCATTTAAGAGCATTTCCCTCACCTGATTGATATTTCCATCAGTTTTGCTGGAACAGGGTCGCCCCGAACGATCTGCATCTTTAGCTGATGTCACACCACTTTTAAATTTCGAAAACGACTCAAAGGCTTGATTTTTGCCCATAACGTCCTCCCCATTAGTTGTTCTTTAACATTTCATAGGCTTCTGTTGCAGTTTTATCGAGTTTAAAGCACAATTTGATGTTCGTTCTTTGTTCTTCGTAATCTAACATTTTTGCTACGCAGAATAATTGCCGCACATGCAAAGCGCGTGTTCACTTCAGAGCGTCTACCTCGTCACTGCATGGTTACAGGAATTCACGTAAACTCCAGTTTTTATCGGAAAGGAACGCTGCATGTACAGCCTTGGTAAGAATTAAAGAAATCTCAGCATTAGCATTGTTGTGAAGCCATTCCGGAAATGTTTTGATCACACCTCGTATTTAAGATATTTTCCTAACAAAAAAAATGTATAGTTATCTTGAATTTTCTGGAAGTAGCCTATGAATTCCTATTAATTCGGAAGTAATTTTTGTATAATTTTTATTACTGATAAATGCTAATAGATGGGCAAAAACATATTCAACAACAAATCTCTTTAAAACACTCGACATATTTCAACTAACTTTTCTTTAGCATCAGCGTTTTCCGAGATATCCGTTATTATATGTTTGAAATGTTCAACACTGTTAAAGTGTTGTCACTATTCAGCTGTTTCTCGCGATGTCATGCAAAGTGTATTAAACCTCTGACTATCAACAGTTTCCTCTATTCTTCTTGTACCTACAAAGAAATGTGTAATGAAGTTATTTCTGCAATAGTTTATTTCGATAAACATGAAGGAGATATAAAAATAGGTTTTCGTAATAATATTTTGTAAGTTTTATAAAAATAAATGATAACACTAGTCTGCATTTTCAAACTTTTTGCCAGTTGATTTCTTAAAAGTAGGTGTTCTCGAATCAACTTTTTATGCTGATTCCAGTAATAACTTCCGTTTTTTATATCACGTCGGGTTTTTACATAAAATAAGTAATGTTTTGACAATTTTACTAACGAGCGTATAAAAAGTATTCAAATACCATTTCACACAAGGTAAGTTTGTATTCAAGAAACATTTTAAGAACTCCCCTAATTTATTTCATGACTACATTTTAACAAAACAAGAAGCCAAAGTCTTTCATTTAATTTTTTTCAAACTTTCTCTTCTTCGACTTCCTTGCAGATCCCTGAAGATGACTGTCCCTCCTCAACATCCAACAGTAGTCGGCCAGCATAGTTTCATTCCATCTCCCCTGGTACCTCCTCTCCATTTCCTTAATATCTTGGTGAAAACGTTCACCCTACTCTTCACTATAATGTCCCAGATTTTCTGGAAAGTAGTCGATATGTGAATGCAGAAAATGCACATTTACACTCATGTTACAACCCATCTTTTTGAAATTTTCCAATATTGTTTCGACAATGGCCTTGTAATTAGGATCTTTGTTATTGCCTAAGAAGTTTTCAGTAACTGGTCGGAAGGCGGTCCATGCTTCTATTTCTCTCAAATTCTTCATCCTTCAACAATTTCTTTATTTGAGGACCAACAAAAATTCCGGCCTTTAATTTGTCTTGTGTAGCGAAGGGAAATTTCTTGGAAAGGTACTTGAAGCAGGGTCCATCCTATGGTAGAGCCCTTACCAATTGCTTCATCAAGCCCAATTTTATGAGTAGTGGCGGAAGCAATATCTTTATATCTTTATATTTTTGAAGTGAAATTGTGAAACAACTGTACGTGATAGAAAAAAAACTACAAGCAGTTCTGTAATCAGCTTAAAAAGTGAGTCAGAATCATTTATTAGTTTTCAGTCATCCGATATCATGCAGACTAGTGTAATGGGTAGAGAAAGTCATGTTATGTAACACAACATAAGTTTTAATTAGCAACACGGTATAATGCTTTCCTAAGTGATCCGCTTGTCAAAGTGATAATATAGAAGTAATGCGCACTAAAAATAAAGAAACATTGTCCTGGAAAACAAACAGGAAGTACCTGCTCCGTGCAATCCTACCAGTATTTGTAGAAGCAAAAACTTCTTTAGAAATAACGTTCAAGGAGATGGCTCCTTTCATCATAACGATTCTGTGCTCGCTCCCTCATTCATCATCGGCCCATTGCTGTCAAAGTTACTGGGATTCTTGTAACACGTGCAGCGGTGTCTTCTACTCTCAAGTATATCATTATTTGTTCTGTGACATTCAAAAAACCGTAAAACACCGAGTTATTTCATACAACTAAAACATTCATTGCCACACAAACACAGTCGGCTCTCAAAAAAAAAGTGATGCATTCACATGACTTTCTGTACTCACTCCTCTACAAAGTATTCTCAAACATGTTATTCTTCTACCTAAGTACTTTTTTTTCTCTGTTTATTTTACGTAGCTTTAACTATGTTGTGATATCGGCACGTATCTGTTAGGAAATACCTCGTGGATCGGTGTGTGACCTTTATGTCTTATCCCTATACCATATCACCTTGCTTCGGCATGTGCCTACAGAGGCCTTAGTGCATAGCAACTGTATCCCTGCTTCTACACGTACCGGGATGATGAATTAGGGTGCCGTCCAGTCTTCCTACTTTAATTATCTGTGAAAATGGCAGAGCATTCGCTATTACCATCTACTTTTATTTTTTACTACTGTTTTAGACTTAAGGTGGAACTTTGGATCGTGGTATTAGGAATAGGAACGGAGGGAGGATTAGCACCTCGATCTAAGGAGATCCCTTGCACCTAAACTCCTAACGGGGCACCCCCGGCAGGGAGGGGTGAGAGGGAACAGATGGCGGCCAGTTCAGGAGGCGCGACAGAGCAACGGGCAGAGTCCCTGCATTTTCCAGGTTGAATCTCCCCTGTGGCAGCTAGTACAATCAGCTCCCCTTTTCCCCTTACAGGCTTGCACATCCCATTCCGAGGAACTAAGTGTTACATAGAGCATCCTTTTCCCCTGCCATGTAATGCCGAAACTCCCGCCGACACTTGCAACCCAAGCAGATGAAAGATGAGGGACAGGAAATTCGGGGCACGTAATTAACATTCCCAGCATTCGCCTAGCGACCTGGGGAAACCCCGAAAAAACACATGGGTCAGGAAGGTCGGCTGCGGGAATCGAACTCACAACCTCATGAATGCGAGTCACACGCGCTACTACCTGCTCCACCTCGTTCGGTGTCGTGTTATTAAATATCCAAACCGGTATTTACCTTGGCGACTGAGGGAAACCACGAAAAGTAACCCAGTCAGATTGATCGCCTACGGGATTTTAACCGGAACCTCCTGAATGCAAACTACAGACGTTAACGCCTAGCCGTCCCGCTTAGTGTAAGTACTTCTTGTTAATAAAGAAAAACTTCATTACACGTTTAGTTGTGGCCATAACGAATAACTCGAAAATGGTTAACGCGACAAAAAAATTTATTCTATATAAATTTCGTGCCTTGACGAGATCTACGTTTTTATAGTAAGATTTTGTGTATCTCTTATAGTTTACCAGTTATAAAAAAACCATTCAGAATAAAGAACACTTCACAGCCTATTCCCGGAAAATTCAATATTAACATTTTATTTTCCATGCAAATATCTTAAATAAGTAGTGTTTTAATCAAAATCGTAAGAGGCATTGTTTTAAACAATAAGTAAATTTTCGCATGTAAGCGGTAGTTTGGGGTGTGGAAGGTTTCTTGAAAATCCCTTGTCGCATTCTTGGAAGACGCTGTACCTATATACCAGGTTTCATATTGTATCGTGTATGTGTGTGTGCATTGTCGCGTCGGACACATTATTGCTTTGTAGCATGACATTGTTGAGCTAATTATTTGGTTTGTGAGTTTGAATTTAAGTCCGGCGAGGCATTTTCCTCCCCGCCTCCTAGTCAGGGAAGGTGAGGCAAGTAGAGGGACTAGCCTCTTTGTTCTGTGGCGTCAGTCGAGTAGTAGCGTCAGTCTTGTGTGTGTGTGTTCAGAGTGAGTGGATGTATATGTAGCGTGCGCGGACCGTGTGTGTGTGTAGCATATCCCTCCAATGTTTGCCCGTAACCTTTTGTGAATGATGTGTGGCACCATATTAATTTTAATAAACCACAGGTAATGTGTTAAATGTGTATTATGTTATGAATATCCCACGCCTGCTTTAGATTTGTGCAGCTAGGTTCCTAGTCCTCTCGGTGCCTCAGAGTCTACGTCCCCCAATGTTTATACCGGGGTAACTAAATTTAATATTAAATGCAAAACCTTTTGGCCTCACCCCCGTGTATAACAATATTTAACCGACTTTTCGTTTTTGAGTTATGCTGTTCACTTTTATAAAGATGCTGTTTTTGTCGGGAAGCCTAAAAACGGGTATTTCCGGCGAAATCCTATCAGTTTTCGGTTGAAATGCAATACCTCCTCTACTCACTTTAAGTAGCAGAGAAAGTAAAAATGAATAGAGTAAAGAATTAAGATCTCAATGTTGCTTGACTATTTGTCCAAGTATCAATTGTAACGGCCATACGGTTTCCTATATCCTTGATTTCCATACCTATACTAAAATTATTTACATAGAAGTTCGCGGTTACTTTTATTTTTCTGTTCATTGCGATAAATGCTTGCCGAAGTGCTTTTAGTTTGGTGAAACTACGGTAATATACATTTTAAAACTGGACAAAACTTAGTTGTTTAAAAAGTAGATCAGCAAGTATGTGAAAAACAAAACACAATTTTAAAATTGCAATATGTCCTGCTTAAAACTTGGAAAATTTAAAACAGACAAACAAAAGAGATATTTCTAACTGCTAAATGCCAGAAAAATATTACTGTACGTAAACTATAGTAAGTTGTCTATCTCTGTGTACGGTATGGAGTTTACTTTATTCTGCCCCGTGGGGACTGCTGCGGATGTTTGCGTCTCTGTGCAGTAAAAACAGAAAATAAATGGAAAGGCAGGAAAAAGGAATTAATGAAATATTTTTGGTAGTTATGTAAAATCCATTAAAAAGGAAGACACTTGAAATGCTGTTTCGGAATGCAGCATGCATATTTTATTCAAAATGGTTAGGTTCTTTTTGAGAAGAGAAAAACTAAAACCTGTTTGTATATACTGGACTGATATAAACAAAACACATCTCTTTAAAATGTTCCTCTTGCATCTTTAAAAGACACTTAACTTTAGAATGAAATTTGCTATTTATCCAACCTTTAATTTTTGTGTTAAACTCTTATACACAAGGCGCTCGTGTATGCGAGGACAATTTTTACTTTCTCTACTACGTATAGTAGAAATTCGATACCGAGATTTCACCGGCAATGTATATTTTGAGGCCCCCTGAATCCAAAATAAGCATTTTTGGAAACATGTCCGTGTGTGTGTTTGTCTGTAAACAGCATAACTCAGAAACGAACAGTCGAATAAACACCAAACTTGGTATTTAGGTTCAGTATCTTTCTGAGATGCGACACGAAGGTTTTCAAGAAAAGCCCCCTACCCCAGATTACCCTTTACATAGAACATTTTTCCAAGATTTTAATTTTCTCAAAAATGGCTCTAACGATTTTGATTAAACTATCATATATTTAAGATACTTTCATGACAAATAAAAAATATATCTCGAATTTTCTGGGAATGTCTCCAAAACTATTCTTCATTGTAAACGCCTATTTCAAACTGGTAAAGCATAAGAGATAAATTTTACTATACAAAAAATGTAGATCGTGTTAATATAATGTCATATACATTTTTTTGAGTGAACCATTTTCGAGATATTGCTTGTTATTCCCTTAAATTTTTATCAAATGGGAATTCCTTATTCTTTTTTTTTGTACTGGGTATGTAAATAGTATATAATACTCCACATAGCAACCAGTTCTTTAAATATTTGACTATCGCTTAAAGCCTACCAATTCCCCTTGCATCTACAAGAAAATTAGTAATAAGATTAACATCTCGATATCTCGATTACATGAAGCATGTGGTGAATAAGCGTTTGTGAAAATAGTTTGTACAAGAGTAGAGAAAGTCATGTGAGTGTAACACATCAAATTTTTATTTCTTTTTCAGGGAAAAATAACACAGTATTTGGGGAAATCTTAATCCAGTACATTGCATCCTCTACCTTAGGTTTCAAAGCCACGAAATAAAAAAGGATATATTACATCTTAAAATATAAGTTACGTAACGTGATTTATCCTTCTGTAATATTACGATCCCTTTTACTCTCCAGTTCAAAAATAAAAAAGAAATTATTTTTACGAGTTTAACGCTTGAGATAAGACAGAGAACTTTAATGGCACAATATTCACTTCCCTGAAGGAAGAGATACGAATTTGGTGATGTTAAGCTTGCTTCTGGCGAGTTTCTTGATGATAAAACAAGAGCTTCTATCTGGGCGAGATAATTAAAGACAAGGACGGATCTCTTGTTTAAGTTAATGGCCGACCATTCTTACATCTTTGTTACATTACACCAATTTGAATAAATTCTAAAACTCTTCCGTCATTTACTTTTAAATTATTCCTTCCTCTTCCCGAGCTGCTTCCTTATGACGTCATACTGAGGTGCTTCCTTCTTTTGTTTCTAGCTTCTCTTCTTCTCCCTCCCTCGTTCTCTCACCTTTGTCCGCTTTTTGCGCTGTTAGCCCCTTGCCAACACGATGGTTTCTCTCTTCGTTTTTTCTTCTTTGAAGTAAGCGGTTCCTTGTTCAACCAGTACCCCAAGATTGCTTCTTGTTCTTTACTTTGAAAAGTACTCAAGACACTTTCCTTTGGACAGCACCTGCCTAACAACTTCTACCTTACCTTTCTATCCACTCCTATTCTACCCTAAATAGCTACGTGTCTGCTTGTCTGTCATTAGGAGTCTACAGGCTTACTGAAAAGTAAACTACATTTACTTAAAGTTCCATTTAGATGCTGTATAATGCTAATTAAACGTGATTTAAAACATAACTTCCATTGCCTCTTGTGGTCCAGTCTACCTTCTGGTTTTCCAGGTGATACAGGAATTATCTACCCCCTCAAAATGAATATTTACTTAAGCAGTGTATTATTGTAATTTATTCGATATACACTATCTGATCAAAAGTATCCGGACACACCCACAAACAAACGTTTTTCATCTTAGATGTATTGTGCTGCCACCTACTGCCTGGCACTCATTATCCGCGAACTCAGTAGTCATTAGACATCGTGAAACAGCAGAATGGGACCCTCCGTGGAACTCACGGACTTCGAACGTGGTCAGGTGATTGGGTGTCACTTGTGTCAGAAGTCTGTACGCGAGATTTCCACACTCCTAAACATCCCTAGGTCCACTGTTTCTGATGTGATAGTGAAGTGGAAACGTAAAGGGACATGTACAGCACAAGAGCGTACAGGCCGACCTCGTCTGTTGACTGACAGAGACCGCCGACATTTGAAGAGGGTCGTAAACAGTAATAGGCAAACATCTATCCAGACCATCACGCAGGAATTCCAAACTGCATCAGGATCCACTCCAAGTACTACAACAGTTAGGCGTGAGGTGAGAAACCTTAGATTCTATGGTCGAGCGGCTGCTCATAAGCCACACATCACGCGTGAAAATGCCAAATGAAGCCTCGCTTGGTGTAAGGAGCGTCAGTCAACATTACACGATTGAACAATGGCAAAACGTTGTGTGGAGTGACGAATCACGGTACTCAATGTGACGATCCGATGGCAGGGTGTGGGTATGGCGAATGCCCGGTGAACGTCATCTGCCAGCGTGTGTAGTGTCAACAGTGAAATTCGCAGGTGGTGGTATTATGGTGCGGTCGTGATTTTCCTGGAGGGGGATTGCACCCCTTGTTGTTTTGCGTGGCATGATCACAGCGCAGACCTATATTGATATTTTAAGCACCGTCTTGCTTCGCACTGTTGTAGAGCAATTCGGGGATGGCGATTGTATCTTTCAACACGATCGAGCACCTGTTCATACTGCACGGGCTGTGGCGGAGTGGTTACACGACAATAACATCCCTGTAATGGACTGACCTGCACAGAGTCCTGACTTGGATCCTATAGAACACCATTGGAATGTTTTGGAACGCCGACTTCGTGCCAGGCCTCACCGACCTACATCGATACCTCTCCTCAGTTCCGTACTCCGTGAAGAATGAGCTGCCATTCCCCAAGAAACCTTCCAGCACCTGATTGAAAGTATGCCTGCGAGAGTGAACGCTGTCTACAAGGCTAAGTGTGGGCCAACCATATTGACTTCCAGCATTACCGACGGAGGGCGCCACGAAGTTGTACGTCATTTTTCAGCCAGGTGTCCGGATACTTTTGATCACGTAGTGTATATACGCTTCAAAAGATATTAGATAAAGAGAGACTGTTTACAAACCTCGTTTTGAAGGCTCTTCAAGAGCTTTTAGTACTTCCTTTTCCATGACCATAAACGACAAAGTACAAGTGCGAAAATTAATCTAGTGTGTAACATTTACACTACTAATAGAATCCACTATCACTCATTTTATATAGTTTCTACAAACTATGTTTATGAATTGTTTTTCTACCTACTTCATACAGAATTTTTATTGCAGGTACTAGGGAAAGAGGAAACCGAATCAATAGTAGAAGTTTAAAGCTGTCGCGGTGTTGTTCGTGTTATCTTATTGCTGAGCGCCTTTTATTGTATTACTAGTTTGAACTTTGGGTTCTTTGTCCTCCGGCTAGCTATTATTTCTCAGTCGAGCATATCTCTTAAACAGGGTGTGTAAACGGAAAGGAGTTTTTGCTGAAAGATAACACTTATAAAAAATTTGTTTTTAAATTTTTATTGCCGCCACACTTCATTCATTTCACATAATTACTCTTGATACACACCCGACTGAAACTGTTATATTTTTTATGTTACTATAATCACTTATTTGTTGCACATTATTAATTCGCGTATTTCACATTTATAACTAACTTTACGATGCGAGAGATTCTGTTAAACTTTGCGACGTGTAACCCGCGAATACTTCTGTTGAACTGAGCGATGTATAACCTTTGTATGATTCTGTTGGACTGCTCGACGTATTACCCGCGAGTGCTTCTGTTGGACTGAACGTTACCCGTCTCTTGACTTCATAATTTATACTCCCTCACCCAATATGCCTAAAGATTATAACGGGAGCTGCTATTGGTTAATAAAACGCGCCAACATTAGCGTCTATTTTTTTATCCAATCAAAATTACGAACACACATACCCTAGGGAAGAAATTTCCTCTATTTCTAAAGAAACGCGCGCTACTCTGACGTCATTTGCTTGCCTCTTCTAATTAATAAACAACTCACCCCCTCGCTACATTATTGCCCGCTCTTATTGTCAGTTTCAGTAGGCCGTGTAAACTTATTTCCTAACAATGCTTATAATTAACAAACATCTCAAATCAATGTCATACAATAATGCTTATTTACACTATAATCACTCTGGCATTTACATTGTTGTGATATAAAATACTGCCACAAAGCCTATCACTATATACTGCTCTTGAAGTTCCACTCTCTTTCCATGACATCCCGAGAAACAACTGAATATCGATAGCGCTTTGAAAAATTCAAACAAATTACAACAGATATGTCGGAAATTACTTATGCGACAAAAAAGCTTATTTTAAATAAATTATGTGTTTTAAAGAGGTCTACATCATTTGTGTAGTAAGTTTTGGTCTATATCTTATAGATTATCCATTATATAAACTCATATAAAATTCGTTCCGAAAGAAAATGACTTCTTCGCAGCAAATTGAAGATATACATTAACTTTTTATGCAAGTACCTTAAATGTATAGCACTTTTATCAAATTAATTAGAGCCACCTTTGAGAAAATAAAAAAATATTGGTTTTTTCTGTGTAAAGGGTGGTTTGCAATGGGATGGTTTGATTAAACATCCTTGTACTTGCATCTTTGACACAGAACTTTAAATACCAGAGTTTTTATTTCCTGGACTTTTCGTTTTTTAGCTATGCTGTTATAGAGACACACTCGCAGACACACTGTCCCTCCTTCTCTCTCTCTCTCTCTGTTTCCCTCCTTCTCTCTCTCATACACACACACCCTCACACATATAAACTGATCTTTGGCGAAAATGCTTTTTTAATAGGGGACTTCAAATACGTATTTTCGGTGAAATATCGGTATTGAATTCTTTAGTGGAATGCCATATTTCATCTAAGATACGTGGTAACAAAAGCAGAGGTGAATACAGGATTCTTTTACGGAGAGATTCCTTTGAAAACAATGAGCAAATTGCAGTCAATAATAGAGTGTTTTTCCTTTCTAGATTTTGAAGCATAATATAATTGATACTTTGGAAGCAATCGCTAATTTAAGTTTTGAGAAAGCTTATAAAAGACTATTTTGTATACTACTTTATTTAATAAAAAATTATTAATTAAACTACTTTAAACGTAATATTTAAGTAGCTGGATTACTTAGCTTGGCGGCGCCGTGGCCGAGTGGTTAGTCCTCTCACCGAGGCGACCCGGGTTCAATCCCAGGGACCCGCATGTGGGATTTGTGGTGGACAAAGCGGCGTCTGGGCGGGTTTTCTCCGGGTTCTCGGTTTCCCCCGCCATTCATTCCACCGACTGCTCCATCATCACCTTTCCTATCATCCAATTTGCGATCATCTCGTTATCACTACTTCCTTCATCCCATTCCGGGCATCGGCTGATCACCTATCCTGGACATTCTGTCTGCTCCATGAGTATGTCTGCTCCTCGACGGGCCTCTGACCCAAGCACCCGCCTGTAAGTCCTGAGGGTTGTAAGTCCTACATTAGATGAGGTTAAACAGTGAATGATTACTTATTCAGAGGTTGTTTACTAGTAAATACAACGCAAAACTGTTTCGACGTATCTGTTTCTTTTTCTTCTCAAGTTGGTGGAATATGGGACACCGTAAAGATAAATTCATTCACTGACTGCACGAACAGATGCTTATCTGTTTTAAGTAAATAGGGTTGGCTTTGATTTTACCAATACCACCATAACTTCAGTATAACAAAACACCATATTTTTTATTTAATTAGGGGGGTTATAGTCCCTTTCAACTCCCCCCTGAGTGTCCTCCCGTAAGAGAGAGTAAAAACTGAAACTGGAATTTTAACACTCCTTAACGAACCTATGTAACCTGTCAAATAGTTCTATAAATTAGTGGCATATCTTAGAAGAGACGGCTGTGCAGTTTATGTCTAATGTAAATACTCTAAATGGCCATGCATACGGATATATATCGATGAAAATTTTTAAAAATGTGCGCTATTGAAGAGTTGAAAGTCTATTCTATTTGCCACTCTGGCCCATTTAACCTCAGAGACTAGAGGAGTATACGTACTTAGTTCGCAGTTAGAATACTTGGCAATACTTCTCTCCATTTTTGCACTCAATATCCGTTTTATACCCTCATTTTTAGGCTTTAAAGTTTCTATGACTGCAGCATAGCATATAAGTTACAGAACCTGTTATGTCCATTGTATTACAGTTTCATGTATTATAACTGCAATGCTCTGATGAGTTTAGTGTGAAATTGTTTTCCCTTTAGGTCTACTGTTAATATCTTTAAACGAAGTTTGATTTACGTAGGCAAACACCGGCTTCAGATATTTAGCACTTTAAATCTCAACAATTATAAGGGACATGTGTGAATTTGGCTGCCTACAGACGCGCTTGTATGTCATCACTGTTACCATCAACCCATTCACCCATCCCTTTTCTGCACCCCTTGTTTATCCAGTCTTTCTTGTGACAATGCAAGCTACCCTCGTCTGTTGTACGTAATTTACAAGCACACGTTACCCGCATGCCTTAGTAACATTGATTTAGAGGGTTGGCATCTGTCACTGCTCATCCTCTTTGAATTACACGCTCATTCACCTTGACCCCGTTTCTAAGCACTCATTATTTCAGGGAAATGTTTGTCGCGCGAGGAATTTTGCTGTTTGAACCCGTTAGCGTATTCTCACAGCATGATTGGATATAGCTGAGTTAATGATGGCATTATTTACAGCTTGCTTCTCCTCGCTTCCAAGTCGACAAGCATCTTATTCTGTCACTCTGGCTTTTACGATCCTGTAAAATAAATAAAATATGTAGCATTTTGTGTCTTCTGTTGCTGTCAGACGTTTCCTGTAGGAATCTCTAAGGCATGGTTGTAAACATGATTCAAATTATAATTGTGTTTTGGAAATTCGTCACCTCATATATTTCATTGTAGTTTCTTAAACAACACCGATAAGTATAGGTATGGAAGATCGTTAACGGAACGGGAGGTCTGCGGCCCAAATTCCGCCAGGACCGTTCTGCCTGACACTTTTCAGTTTTTGAACGTTTTCCTCATTCCTCATAAATAGTGAATGCCGGGGAGGTACCAACAACTTAGGCCTGGAATGTTTCCCTCCCAAATTTCCTTTCCCAATTATATTTTCATCACTGGCATCACTAGTGCCAGTGCCTGTGGTCCTGTATGTAATAAAAACACTATAAAAATCGGATGTGATACATTCACATGACTTTCTATATACTATCGTTTATTAGTGGGTATACTACTAGTCTTACTAAAGCTTATTTTTTATATCTACTTCATTTTCCAAATAAACCTTTGCAGAAATAGTTACATTACACATTTCGTTATAGATACAAAGAGAACAGTTATAGTCAAATGTTTAAAAACTGGACGCTATGTGCTGGCCTTAAAGTTACATACTGTTTCCATGACATCGCGAGAAACAACTGAATGTTGACAGGACTTCAAAAGAATGGCTAACTATGGAACAATTCGAACTATCAATTCCAGAAGCTTCGGAAATAGCTGCTGCCAAAAAAAATTATTTGAAATAAATGGTGTTTTTTAAAGAGATCTACATTTCTTGTGTAGTAGGTTTTCCTCTATTGCTTAACATTTACCAGTCATACAAGATTATACAAATTCCTTCCGAATGAAGAGGACTTCAAAGGCTATTTCAGAAAATTCAAGATATACATTTTTTCATGTAAATATATTTAATATGTAATATTTTGTTCAGAATTGTTAGAGCCATTTTTTAGAAAATAAATAATTTCGAAAAATGTTCCATGTAAAGTGTAGTTTGGGGTGGAGGGATTGTCTTCAAAATCTTTACATCGCATCTTTGGAAGGTACTGAACTTAAATACCAAGTTTGGTGTTGATTGGACATTTTGTTTTTGCGTTATGTTGTTCACAGGCACACAGACAGCCAGGCACACTCACACGCGGGCTTTTTCTAAAAATTCTTTTTTTTGTATTCAGGAGGCCTCCTAACGTATATTTCCTGTGAAATTTCGGTATCCAATTTTTGGTGCAATGCAATACCTGCTCTATCTACTAGGTATGTGGTAGAGAAGGTAGAAATTAATCAACCAATTTGGGAAACTAACGATGGTATACGGATGAGGGTTAAAAGGAGTCTGAAATAAAACAATTTGGCGTCATATATTATTAGAAGAGGTAAAAAGGAGAGGGAGAGAGAGAGAAACTGGGTTGAAGGTGCATTTGAAATCATGGTAAGAAGTTCCATCAGGACATAATAATACCGGACTTATACTACGTATTTTTTGGAGAAAGTTGCCAGTGAGTAGCTAAGTGGAGTAGTGTATTTGTGATCATGTGTGTTACAGAGAGATCAAGAATTTTGGCCTAGTACGTATTTGCCATTCTTTTATGGATTACTAGTTATACAATCATATACAAAACTTCTACCAAATGAAAGAGCTTCAGAGGTTATACAAGATATACATTTTATTTACCATGTAAAGATCTCAAATAATTTTTGGTGGGGTATTCCCTTGAAAAGCTTCTGTCAAATCTTTGGAAGATGCTGAACCTAACGTCAGGTTTGGTATTCATCGGGCATTTCAGTTTTGGGCTCTGCTATTCAACACATACACACACGAAGAATTTCTCTAAAAATTCATATCTTTTTTGGATTTTTTATTCAGGGAGTCTCAAAACATGTATTTCTGTTGAAACCTCGACATAGAATTTTTGAGGGGCATTTAGTACGTACTGTATTATAAGTGTGAAAAATATGACATGTTACCCATATAACAAAGCTTCTCTAAGCAGACTCTCGGGTAACAGGACAGTCACTTGTCATCAATGACAAGTTGTGGTGATGAGCAGTTGCTAATCCTATCTACTATCTCAGCGTTTGTGGATATACACATCAAACTGGACCACTAATTGTACCTATCCGGTTTAAAGTGATGAATCAACTTCGGCTTTCACTAGCCACACCATTCGAGGAAATTTGGTTCACAGATACACTCCTGTTTCCTGAAACAATGATCGCAAAGCTATTCTCGAAGTTCAGTCGGTAGAGCATCTGCCTAAATGCGTACTTTCCTTGATTTGATTCCCGGTTGGAGGGTGGAAATTTTTCTCTAGTCAAGATTATTGGATATCAAGAGTAAGCGGAGTATGGTTGTCTGTGCATGACGTGATTACTTTGAAGCGAGTTTATCACCAGTGGCTCTAGCAGAGCACCAGCGTGAGATGAGTGAAAGGGGTCGATGTCAACAGTTTCGAGATCACCTTAGTGAAATGGGACTTGTGTCGTACCTTTCCAGTATTTACATTTGGAACTTCTTTCGCTTGCGTCTCGTAAACCCTCAATCTCAGTATGTATGCTGATAGGCAACTCAATAATTATTCAGCTTTTGTAGCGCAGGGTGTCTCGGCTTTAATGGCACTTTTCCAACACCTTGTTCATACTCCTTGCAGCAGTAAATGAAACTTTATCATGTTTTGTCTCGGAACTTGATGAAATTCTGGACAACAACGTAGAAAATTATTCACACAGCGGTCAATGTCGTAACTTCCAGTTCGGAAGTAACACTCAGCCATGTAAATTCTGTGATCGATGATCACTTCCATCTCGCGTGCAAAGAACTAGTAAAAACAGTTCTGCATCACCGCAGTTCATCGACCTGTTTACGAAGTAGAAAACGGATGCAGTTCCGTACTTCCTCTTTGAGACAAAAGGCTCACTGGACTAATAATGGCGTCATTTATTTAAACCGACTGGCGGTGAAGGCCAAATAAATCTAAGACCCGTTATAAGCTGTTAAATTCACCTTAAATTCTTAAGTTTAAGGTAAGATTAACAATCTATTCCACCAATGTTAAACCTGTTTAATTCATGATCTATTGTCTCAGAAACTACTTAGATATGTGACTTACTCTTTTACGGGATGTAGATGAATGTTTTATAGCTTTACTGGTCTACTTTTATCCATTAAGTGTGTTTATTGAGGAAGATACGATTTCCTTCTCTGTTATCCCATTTTTATTAAAATTCATCAGCGATTTTTTAAAAAAAATGCTAAATTTTAACTTGGGTATCTTCAATAGCTTCTGTAAGAGCGTGTTTATACCAGAAAATGTTATTCCATTCGCAGAAAAAGCTGATCAAAGCAAAACTCCGTATTTATACATACAAAAAAAAAGAAACTAACAGACTTGACGATTGTCCCGCCGCAGTAAACATATTTTGCTGTCATGACGTCACTTCATCCATGACGTCAGTAGTATGGCTGTGCTTTGCCCAGCTGGCGTGCCGCTTCGTATGCAAGCGCCATAAAATTTCCATTAATTTCAATTTAATTTCGTTGTTCTGTTTACTAATCTGTTTCACAAATTGAACCAGTTCACGGAAATTCTAATCCCATGTAATATTAAATAATAAGAATGCTCTGTAAGATACAGTAAGTCGTATACAGCTAGGAGACGAGTTAAAAAAAACCTTCCACCGCTCACACCCACCCATGTGCTAGAGTTTTTTTGAGTTTTTTTTGTATTTATGGACGCTCTTTAACTACTATGGTTCTTAGCGTCCCATTCTATATTGGGCGTGAAACACCTGTAATTTTGCTCAGAGGCCTCTTTATCAGGCTTGAGGTTCTTTTACGTGCCGTAAATCTACGACACGGGACCACCGGCTTTACTTCCCTTCCGAAGGAAGCCGTGCTAACGATTTTTACGCCCGAAAAAATCCATCGTCCTCCGCCGGGTTTGAACCCGCGACCTTGGGAACTAGAGGCTAGCACGGTACCACCAGTCCACGGAGGACGACCCCATGTGCTAGAGGAATCCTTTGTGATTAAATGCATATTTTGTCTATCAGCGCAGAACACTTTTGTATAAGCATCTATCTAAATAAATATCTTGATATAGGATCAAAATGGTAAATATTTGTTCAGCCAAAAATAATTACAATGTGCAGTTCAAAATTTATGTAAGGCTTTTCAAAAGAGATTGTAATTAAGCACTAATATTTTATCGTGACTGCTTATGATAGGTTGGTTCTGTATAGAAATGTGGTAACAACTGCGAAACTACAAGCATAAGCGAAGCGAGGACGTACACATAAGATACCCCATTAAAATTCTGTAACTATAAGCACCATTCTCTTAGAAATAACAATGCCAAGTAGGGCGCCGGGGTACCGCAGTGGTTTGTTTTCGGTATTCGTACCGAGGATCTGGGGTTCAATTTCCGGTCTTCACCAAGCCCAGCTTGGTTCGGAGTCCCCGATAAAAGCTCTAGATCCTCTCATTTCACCGCCATCCTGATCACCACTCTACCGCCGGAGGTAACAGACTCCGCCTCGACCTTAGAAAGGGGTCCAGGCAACGCTTGGTGGAATGAAGTTCAAAGCCATATAGGTCAGCGTTAGAGGCGACAAAAGACGACAATGCTAAGTTATTGATGTATCAAACCGGGTTAGTGTACCTTCTTTAATGTCTTACTGTCTGCCATAAGCACTCTGATCCCACCACCTTTTCCCTTTTAAATTGGGTTTTATTTATGGACGCTCTTTAACTGCTGTGGTCCTTAGCGTCCCATTCTACAGGATGATTTATGAAGAACCGATACATTTCTTTCTTTAATTATACCGTTTGAAACTCACTCAATGCCCCAATTTTAGCACCAAATTAAGCAAAATGTTCTAGAGTTCCGATTGCATGTCACCAGATGAGCAGGTGTTCATGTTTTATTCGTAATTGTTAGGTTTACTGTCGTCAACTGTTTTTGAGATTTTGTTCCAGTCAACGTGAAAATGGAGTACACATTAAATGAACGACTCTTCCTTGTAAAGCAATGCTGGATAACGAATTTAAATACAGCTATTCAAAGGGCATACCAGAGAGAATTTGGTGTTCGGAATCCTCACCAAAGAAACACTATACTGGGACTGAAAAATAAATTGGAAACAACTGGATCTCTGGTGAGTGAAAAAGGCAAAATTCGTTCATCTAGGCTTCTCACGGTTGTTGACGTCATTAAGATGTTCATACCCATTGTAATTGAAAGAACCTTAATCAATAATTTCCTTGGTTGGATCTCAAATTATGTTGAATCATTGGATGACTGAAACAAAGTAATGGTCTCTTAAACCAGGATACAGCTACTCAATGCGTCAGAGAGCTGTGAAAAGTGCAGGCCTAAAGCAGTATAGGATTGCGGTTGTCCATCAGTTGCAGGAACCAGATAAGGATAGACGACTGAGTTATTGTCGTTGGTTTCAAACGTTCATTGTGCAAAATCCTGCCATATTGTCCATCACATGGTTCGCAGATGAAGCATGGTTCCATTTATCCGGCTGTTGGGCCAGCGAAAATCCACATGTTATTCATGAAGCACCTATGGACCCGATTAAAATCGGAGTTTGTTGCGCAATACCCGCACAGAAAATAGTGGATCAATATTTAAAAAAAACAATGTGAGCATTGCAGAGTACCGACGAATTTTCATGGAGTTTGCTGAGCAAATAGACGATGTAGAACTGAGTCAAGGATATTTTCATCAGGACGGCGCTACATGGCATACATCAAATGAATCTATGGCACTAATTGCAAGTTTCTTTGACGACCGGATAATTTCCAAGAACCTGTGGCCACCGAGATCTCCGGATTTGGCATCGCCGGACTTCTTTCTATGGTGTTACTTAAAACACAGGGTTTATGCCACACGTCCCCAGACATTGGACGATCTAAAGCTCAACATTACACAGGAGATTCATGCTATTGAAAACAGAGTCCTCCAACGAGTGACCAGTAGCATGGAACGATGTGTTGAGTTGTGCCTTATGCAAAATGGAGGGCATTTTCAACATTTGCTATAGAGGTAAATAATCTCCCAAAATTCCTCTGCATTTCAGGTATAATAAATTGTCGCTAGCATAACTCGTTTTGAAACTACTAAAGAAATAAACGTACCAGTTCTTCATAAATCATCCTGTGTATTAGGGTGAAATACCAGTAGTTTTGCTCAGAGGCCTCTTTATCAGGCTTGAGGTTGTTTTACGTGCCGTAAATCTACGACACGGGACCGCCAGCTTTAGTTCCTTTTTCGCTTTTATCCTCATACCAGCAGAACTCGCAGCTCTACTAGTGTTATTGCGTTAACTACGGAAATTCTTTTCTCTCTCCCTCCCTCCCTCCCTCCCTCCACTCTGGCGGTCTCATGCTTTCATTCTCTTTCTTACTTTCTCCTCCATCTTCGTTATTCTACTCCTTCAAATTCCCTCTCCTACCGTACCCACTCTTCCTATCCAACATAGTTCATGCGGTACTTTGAAAACTGCAATAAGTTACGCAACTGGAGTAACAGACCACATAGAGTACCTTGAACTTCAGCAAAAGAGTACAACATAAATACCTGAGTATAAACTATTTGCAATTTGGCTTTATCATACTAATTCCACCTTCTTACACAGTCTCATAGAATGCCAGCTGAGTAGAGCACAGACTACCGAGTGTGAATGAAGTGACGTCATTGCAGGAAAATATTTATTTTTGCTGAGTCGAGACTTTCGTCGTGGCTTGAGCGTATTGTTATGTATCGGGGTGAGGCCAAAAGGTTTTGCAGCTAGATATTAAATTTAGTTACTCCGGCATAAACATCGGGGAGTGTGACTGCAGTGGCAACGAGAGGGACGAGGACCTTAGCTGCATATTCTAACGCAGGCGTGGGATATTCATAACAAAATACACTTCATTTCACATTTACTGTGGTTTGTTATATACTTACCTTGGTGTCACTACATCGTTCACAGTAGATTACAGGCAAGCATTGGAGGGAGATGCTCCACACTCACACGAAAACACGCATGCTTAAACACAACTACTTGCCCTGAAGACATACACACGACTCACGCTACTAGACTGACGCCACTAGACAAAGAAAGAAGAAAGTCATGTTACGTGCTTCCCCTTTCCTCTCTCCACCCCTTGGCCAGGTGGGGAGAGAGATGCCGTGTCGGACGAAATTCAAAGCCTAATCGAAATGATTATACACAACAATGTCATGCTATAAAGCAATAATGTGTCCGACGCGATAACGCACACACATACACGCTACATCATAAACACTGTCATTATTTAACAGTAGTACCATTGTTAGACCGTCAAAAGAGCTGGATGGAACATCTGGGAAGAATGGACGAATCCTACATCCCAATAAGAGCTTTCAACTAGTCCCCAAGAGGGAAAAGAAATGTCGGTCGTCTTAGATAACGTTTGAACCAGCAATGCTGAGCAGACTGGAACGGCTGTATAGGCCCAAGCCGTGGTGCTGCTGTTGCTGCTGCTGATGATGATGATGATGATGATGATGATGACCAACTTTCAGAAGAAAATAATATTCCCCTAAAATATTGGCTAAAGTCTACTCCAAAGTTCTGTGAAGAGGTGCAGGCTCCAGGTTCGACCAAGCTGATCGAAGGTTTCTTCGCAGTTTTCCTCGGTCACTAGGCGAATCCTGGATTGAATAATTTGATCCGTAAGTTTTTCTATCATCCCTTTCATCACTACATTTAATTTTCTTCTTCTTCATCGCCGTACCAGGCATTGGGCTGATCACCCATCCTGAATATGCTATAATTCAGAGTTCGCTTGCTCCTGACAGGCTACTGACCCAAGGTATTGGCTTATAAGTTCTTGGGAGTGTCAGTCCTTCTGAGAAGGGGTAATCCGCTAAAGATGAAGAATAATAGGTGCAGTGTTCACAGTACAATATGGTAAATATTAAATGTATATTAAATTCGAGAGATTTAAAAGACTAAACAAAAAAATAAGTTTTGGTAAATTTCGCCATTTAGCCTTCCCGTAATTTGCTCTTAATCTATGACTATTATTCCTGGTGTTAGAAGCAATACAGATGAAATTACAGGATTCAACGCAGCTTACGTTTATCATGCATTAAGTCCTGTCAGTCTGGAGTCTATAGAAGATTCTACTGTGGGCAAACAAGCAAGTGTTCCCTGTGTGGCGCGACGAACACAGTTTATAGCGCCATCTCATAACTGCTGTGTTCAGATCCACTAATTAGTCTGTTAAATTTTAAAGTCGTCAGCTTGGGAGGACGTTATTTTTTACCTTGTGTGCAAATTCTGGTGGGAACCATTTCCCTAAGTGGGAAGTCATTATATATCATGTTACTAATAAGCGTTCCACAATTTAAAGTCCTCACTAAGAAAGAAAGAAAGGAATTTTTGATGATTTATAAATATAAATTTCAATGTTGCTTATGGAAAATGTAACGATAAGGAAAGAGTTCAATGATGACCAATGGGCTTTCGCATTTTAATATCATTTGTAAAGAATCTGCCTGTTATCGTTTATTCTATATAGCTACAGCAAACTATTGCTAGCAAAGCCCTGCTTTTGTGTCTACTATAGGTTAATCAAAACACAACTTTGCAGAAATAGCTTCATTATACATTCCTTTCCCTGTAGGTACCTGGAGGATACAGAAAGCAGACTCTATAGTCAGATGTCGTTATATACTGACATTGAAATTCCTTTCCCTTTCCATTACATCCCATAAAACAATTAAATAGCGATAGCAAATTCGAAAAATTATACAGCATAGAAAATTCAAACCAACAATAACGGATAACTCGTATGTGAGTAATACCACAGAAAAATTTATTTGAAATAAATTGTATGGTTTAGAGAGCTCTACATTTTTGTAAAGTAAGTCTTATGGTTTATCCATTACACAAAATTCCTTCAGGATAAAGATTTAGAGGTTACTCCCAGAAAATTCAAGATATACATTTTATTTGTCATATAAGTATATTAAACATATGGTATTTTAATAAAAATAATTCTAGAGCTATTTTTGAGAACATGAAAAATATCAAACGTTTTTAGATATAAAGGGTAGTTTAGTATGGGGGATTTTCTTGAAAATCTTCGTGTGTATCTTTAGAAGATACTGAACTTAAATATTAAGTTTGGTATTTATGGAACATTTCATTCTAGAGCTATGTTGTTTACACAGACACACACACACACACACACACACACACACACACACACAGAGGCTCTTTTTCTATAAATGCTTTTTATGCATTAAGTGGATCTCAAAAATGTATTTCAGGTGAAATTTCGATATCGAAACTATTGGTGGAATGCAATATTTTCTCTACGTATTTGGTGGAAAAAGCGATAATCTCGGTACAGCTAAAGCGTTCGGCAATGTGTTTTGCAAATACTAGATGAAATGGGTCGTGAGATATTAACTTTGTATTATGTGTGTAAATATAATGCAGTGTATTACTTTATATCGCGTTATCCATTCATGATTTAGTTTTATACAAGGCTGCGATTTATAGATAACTTACAAATATCTGTCAAAAATTCTGTTATAATTATCAGAACAGTATGCTCTAGAAAAGACAAGTAATCTTTATCACGCGTTTAAACTCAATAGTAGAAATTACTGAACTCTTAAAACTATCACAAATGCGATTAGGAATCGGTTTAATACCTAAACTATATAAACAGGTATTCTACAAACTGGTCCTGCGCCGTGATGTAGGCTAGAGGGTGTAGCTCTGGTTTCCGGTTTCGATTCCACTCCTGGGAGTGTGGACTTAATTTACTGAATAAAGTACTGGTGCCTACACAGCATCGTGAGGAAAATAAGGAGCAGCGATAGTCAGCGATCCTGGTCTGGTGAATCAAATGCATGATGCTGACTACATCACCTCCCGTATCCGTTGGATGATTGCTCACCTCTGCCGTATGCAAGGCCGTAGGCCTGAGACCGCTGTCTGTTTGGCAGGCTCAGACTCTTCGCGGGCACGCGCCACATAAATACGGGACCGGGACCGCCTACGCAGAGACCACACCCTCGCTAAACCTAGGATTACTCGTGGGCCCTTTCCATTAGGGACGGTGCCTATTTTATATACCCCCCCCCGTCTGGTCAAGTTTAGGCTAGGACTCATCCTGCCCACCCTTCGATACAGACGGACTTACGCGCGTCAGGCCAGGAGGGCGAACCCTACTGGGGGAGACTACCGAACAACCTCAGTGGGGCCGACAGTTTCTAGCAACCGTCTACCAGCTATTCCTCATGGCTGGTGCCGGAGAGTATCGAGGCGTCTCACAACCCCGCCTGGGCGGATAAAGTACCCAATCTCCCATGGGTGTCGGGAACCACTGCCCCGCCGAATCCAACCCAATCCGAACAACTCCCTTGCGGGAGGGGCTCGAATATTCGGCCCGGCGTACTTCTAGTAACCTCAGAAGTACCACGAGTGCTAAGGGTCCGCAGAAGACGATTCAAATTGTAAACTGGTCTATGTATTTCGAGCCAAGCAGCATAACACACGTGCCCTAGACGCTCATAAGCTAAATCGTGTATAAGCTTCGAGTCCTATGTTTATTCCTCCTCTTTTTTATGTAAAACCCAATCGGAGTCCAGCAGGCATACAAACAAGTCCGAAATAATTTGTTCGTTTATTTAACATGCCCAAGTTTTTATGCTGATTCCAGAAATAACTTCCGTTTTTTTTCTATCGCGTCAGGTTTTTACAAAACATAAGAAGTAATGTTTTGACAATTTTACTAATGAACGTAGAAAAGTATTCAAATACCTATTCACACAAAGTAGGTTTTTATTTAAGAAACATTTTACAACTCCCCTAATTTATTTCATGATTACATTTTAACAAAACAAGAAACCAAAGTGTTTCATTTAATTTTTTCAAACTTTCTTTTCTTTGACTTCCTTGCAGATCCTTGAAGATGACTGTCCCTCCTCAACATCCAACAGTAGTCGGCCATCATAGTTTCATTCCATCTCCCCTGATACCTCCTCTTCCTTTCCTTAATATCTTGGTGAAAACGTTCACCCTGCTCTTCACTATAATGTCCCAGATTTTCTGCAAAGTAGTCGATATGTGAATGCAGAAAATGCACCTTTACACTCATGTTACAACCCATCTTCTTGAAATTTTCCAACATTGTTTCGACAATGGCTTTGTAAATAGGATCTTTGTTACTACCTAAGAAGTTTTCAGTAACTGATCGGAAGGCGGTCCATGCTTCTTTTTCTCTCTCATTCATTGTCTTCTCAAAATCTTCATCCTTCATCAATTCCTTTATTTGAGGACCAACAAAAATTCCAGCCTTTAATTTTGGTTTGTGTAATGAAGGGAAATTTCTTGAAAAGGTACTTGAAGCAGGGTCCATCCTCTGGTAGAGCCCTTACAAATTGCTTCATCAAGCCCAATTTTATGTGAGTGGCGGCAGCAGTATCTTTTGTCTCTCTACCAGCGGTTCGTGCAGAATGTTTATTAGTTCCAGGCAACAAGTTTCTCCGCTGTGGCCATACTTTCACACTCAAATTTCTTTGCTTTGCCCGACTGTCCCATTCGCACAGAAGACAAGACATTTTTGTGAACCCAGCTTGTTGTCGTAATAGTATTCCAATAACTTTGAAATCACCGCAGATACCCATTTGTGTTCCTCGTATTGGATACTTGTTAAAAGTATCTTCATGTTTAAACTGTCTCTTTCATTTGAACTGAATGTGCGACAGGAATGGACCCATATACATTCCCTTTATGCAGTAACACGCCTTTCAGGCTCCTCTTTGATGAATCTATAAAACGCCTCCACTGAGTAGCATCATATTCAATGTCATAAGAGTGCATTAACTCGTTTATGTTTTTGCAGTAAACCAAGGACTCGATTTGTGAGAAAAAAGGAACTATCTCTTGCTCTCTGTGTCTGTACCATGAGTAATGTGTTCCTGGTTCCAGAAGATTCTTATTTTTAAGACGGGAGCCTAGTAATTCTGCAGATTCCTTAGACAAACTCAAATCACGTACTAAATCATTTAGTTCACTCTGAGAGAACAGTTGTGGAGTCACGTCGTATTCAGGGTGGTAGACATCATCAGAATCTTCTGCAGTGATTCCATGAGGTTCACTTTCAACACCATCTTCTTCCAAGTTCTCTAAAACAGCTGGAGGAAGAGGAGCAGGCAGATCTCCGTGTGGAACTGGCCTGATGGCTGAAGGAATACTTGGATACACAATTTGTTTCTTATTTTTTGAATTGCACCCCTGAACATTAACTAAACAGAAATAACAGTCTTTCAGGTGGTCTTTAGGGTCCCTCCACATCATAGGAATTGCAAATAGCATGCACGATTTCTTTCCTTTTATCCACAATCTTAATCTCTCAACACAATAGCGGCAAACTGTCTTTGGAGCCCAGGCCTTGTCTTGGTCACCAAGTTTCATTTTAAAATAAGCATGGTACACTTTTTTCACAAAGCCTGTTATATCAGTTCTCTGCTGAAGCACTGTATAATTTCTACAAATGTAGCAGAAAACGTTTGGATTGTTCCCACACTTGCGTGTAGACATAATGTATTTATAACTTCAATCACGATATAGCACTGGTAATGCAAGCCTTTGATATTAACAACAATGCCTAAATTACAAATAGCAACCAGCATCTACAGGTGTAACAACCTAAAGATTTACAAGTCTGTATTGCAAAATTTCCCTCCAAGAGGTTATAAATTTTGCTCCAAGAAGTGATAAATTTCCCTTCAACAATACTCATCATCTAATGGCTCAATTCTATATTTTTGAAGTGAAATTATGAAAAAATTTTACGTGATAGAAAAAAAACTAAAAGCAGTTCTGAAATCAGCATAACGTGAGTGAGAATCACTTATTAGTTTTCAGTCATCCGATAACATGCAGACTAGTGTTATTCTTAATTGTTTCTTATCTGTTTTACGTACCTTTTCCTACATTCACAGCACAGTTAAAATGTGGTCGCAGTCTCATGTATGGATTTGTACGATTTAAATTTAACCAAAACTGCAGGTAACAAGTATGAAACCTTACGCCCATCTTTACGCCATAGATGAAAAGGCTAACGACGAACATGGTTTATGTTCTAACTAATCTTCTAGTTTGCTCATCATGTAAAGCATACCATGAACAATGCTTACAAATTGTACACGCACTATTTAGTTCTGTTTACTTGAGAATTAAATTACTAGTTGAGCCCTTTTTTTGAGCTTTAAAGCCATCATCTATCATACTATCACAGCAAATCACTTGTAGTGTTTGTTATTTTAATTATATTACAATAATTTGCGTGCTGTAATCTCGAGTAGTAGAGTTACTCTCACCAAGATATATTTTCATTTAAAAAAGCTAATAACAGTATATAGGTGCTGCGCAATGGCCAAGCAGAGCAGTATCGATCTAATCGACTTTAGAATATTGCAAAAACTCCATTTTATTGTGGGATGTGACGTGACGTTCCATTGTTACTGGACCATTTCAAACCTGCCGGCGTTCCAGCGGGCGATATAGCGCGTGTTTACTGGGGAGATGTGAGCGCGCTCTCGCACAATACGAAAACCCATTTGCGGCGAAAGGAGGAGTTAGGCCTACTGCCCCATACAAATAACGTGCCAGTAGGAAGTAATACGAAAATGTAATCAAAGCACATATTGAAAATGATGTCCATCTTTCTGAATGCAAAGATCACAACGGCCTAGAGAATTCTGAAACACCTTTTGTAACTCTCTGTCTGTAATTTCCATGAGCACTGCCTCATTTCATTCTTAAGTACTTGAGAGTGTGTATTTTTTACATACACTTTCTGTTTTAAATTCCCTCACAGATAAAAACCACATTATTCGTTGCTTGACACTGTTTTCAATAAGATGTAGTGACACTCAGCGGTCGGCATACCTGGCGGTTGATTTTTTTTCCGGTGAGGATTGGTTCTCCCCAGTAAAGCCGTAACGTACGACTCGCTAGAACGCCGGTAGGTTCAAAATGTTCCGTACCGTATTATACTATTTCAGCGTTCACAGGCGATATATCAATGTTCACTTTGTGCATAAGTAATATTTTTCATTTGTTAACCATTCTTTAACACGAAATAAAAACACTAAAATTTAGTTAAAACAGCACCTTAGCTTAGAATGTGATATCACATATCTAGCTTAATACTGAGTATTCAGACCCGATGAAAGGGGAACTGTTTGATAACCCTTAAGGAAATGGCAAGATTTGCTTTTTCACATGGAAATAGGTCTAAAACCTAATTCCATGACGTCGGAAAAGAAAAAAATACACACAGTAAAAGCATATTATTTCTCAATGAAAATAATACCCATAATTAAGAGTAAGTTACATTGCCTAAATTTATTTTAATGATATCACAAATAACCCGACTTTAAAAAAGAAATATAACCGTCGTAAATACCTGTAAGGTTTAGAAATTGTCTCAAACTTACAAAAATTGTAATACTAAAAATGTCCCGTCACATAACGTTCGTTTAATAGTCAAAATATTCAAAGAAACCCGTTTAAATAATTAGCATCGAGTTTCGGCTTTAGCACCTTATTCAGTAAAAAAAATCATTTTCTGTTCCTTAAAGATCAAAGTGAATTTTTTCTTAAATTCGATTTTGGCCCCGTCTCAAGTGATACTGAATCTATTTATTCCAAAATCAGAACAATGAAATTCATCCAAAGGTAAAAACTAGGCCAGAGATTCCTCAAACTTATTAATTTTACTTCCTGCTTGTCTAAGCGTCACAAATTAAGGACGTCAAATTCTGAAATTTGGAAATTGTATATTAAGAAATTTATTTTATTTTTTTGCCAGATAGTTATTATGTACTCAATAACAAACTTCCAAATTTTCAGATCAGTTCTTGAGTAGTTCGTGAGACAAAAACAACTCTCCTGTTTATGATCTGCAGCAAAATCTTGCATTGCAGATTTCAAAAATTTGGAACCAGCTTTAAATTTATGTTCCAAACATATCTGGCTGTTTATCACATGGTTTGCGAATAAAACATAAACACTTTAGAAACAAATTCAAAAGTATATAGTACTTATTGCTTTCTGGGCTTTTTAAGTAATAAAAGTTATTTCTAAAGGCATGTACTTAGCCGTTTGCACGTTTTTAAACCTTCCAGCGATAGGTTTATTTATTATCACATTTTCAAAGTAACTGGTAAAGGTTTGCCTCACAAGAGGAAACTTGAATAATACTGAACAATGAAATAATAAATCTTACGCGCTACATTCACACGACGTACTCTACCCTCTATCGCTTATTAATGGATGTACAAGGTATTGTTATGAAAGTTTTTTCTATCTCTTTCATTTTAATTGAGAAAAACATTTACACAAATAGCTTACATTACACGTTTAAATATAGATACATAGGGAATAGCGATTGTCAAATGTTTAAGAGCTGCACGCTATATATTGGCCTTAAAATTACATCTATGCAATCGCGAGAAACAAATGAATATCGACAGAATTCTAAAAGAATGATAAAAGTATTGAGCAATTCGAACCAGTATTAACGGTATCTCTGAAATAGATTAAGCAACAAAAAGGATTATTTTAAATACATAGTGTGTTTTAAATAAATCCACATTTTTAAGTAGTATAGGGTCTTTCAACAAGAGTGTCCTATCTTTGAACTTAAATAAAGCACAATCTATAAATGATAGAGGTATATTTCTTTTCTGGATCATAATTAATGTCAGTACGTGTGGAAGAGAACATCAGTTAAGTGACCACCACGACTTCGTTGGATTGCGCGTATACGGTTGACCGAATTTCCAATGAGAGAAGAACGTAAATTAGGTCCAACTTCACGAATAACACGCGTGATGTTATTCATAAGATCATTTACTGTTTCTGGCTTGTTGACATAAACTCGAGATTTAACATAACCCCACAAGAAGTAATCCAACGGCGTTAAATCACATGACCTCGGGGGCCACTTAGCATCACCACCACGGGAAATGATAAAACCTCTGAACTTCTCCTTCAAAAGATCGATTGTTTCGAGAGCAGTATGACATGTGGCATAATTTTACTGAAACCAGATGTTTCTGAGATCCACACCATCCAATTGAGGCCAAAAATACTCCCTTATAAGAGCCCGGTATCTTTCTCCATTAACAGTTAGAGCTTCTCCATCTTCATCTTGGAAAATGTATGGACCAATGATTCCACCATACCAAAATTCACACCACACAGTAAACTTTTATGGACGAAGTGGTCGTTCTTGAATCTGTATTTTGCTTTGTGATTGCTCCAACAGCGGCAATTATGTTCGTTAACACAACCATCCATCAAAAAGTGGGCTTCATCGCTGAAGATGATTTTTCGACAGCTTCCAATTGCTCCATAGCCCAGTCAGCGAATACACGGCGCAACCTATGGTCGTTGGGCTTTAGTTCTTGAGTTAACACCATTTTGTAGGCGTGAAACTTCAAGTCCAGATGCAGAATTTGCCAAGTTGTGGTCGGCGAAAGCCCAATTCTTGCGCAATAATCCAGAGAGGAAATTACTTTTAAGGGTAGAGAGGTGAGCTTGGACTTAAAAAGTTTAAAAAAATCCTGAGTTCCCTGGCACCTTAATGATTTTAGTGCGTGAACCATTATATACACATCCTTCTTAAAATCACTAAACTTTATTACTGCATAAGGTGTGTATTTTTTAGGATTTTCGGTTGATGTTAAAATGAAAATATAAAGTATATTATTAATGTAGGAATGTAAGCAAGTAGATTTGAACAACATTAAACTATAAAAGGGTACCTAGTTAATACTGGATTAAACAACTTGCTGCTTAATGGAATTTCTTTTAGCAAAAAAACACAAAAACAAAATGAAATTTATGTTATACTTTGAATATTTAAATATTTCTGACACTTCCTTTTTACTTTCTCTATACGTATAGTAAGTAGAGGAAGTATTGCATTCCACCCAAAAATTCGATACGGTGATTTCACCGGAAATATATTTTTGAGCCTCTCTGAATCCAAAAAAAATTTTTAGAAAAAAGTCCGTGTGTTTGAGTTTACGTGTGCCTGTGAACAGCATAACTCAAAAACGAAAAGTCGGATAAGTACCAAATTTGGTATTTAGGTTCAGCATCTTTAAAAAATGCGAACATTTCCAAGAAAATTCGCCCAACTCAGAGTACACCTTACATGGAACATTTTTAAAAAATTTTTATTTTCTCAAAAATGGCTCTAACGTTTTGATTAAAATGTCATACATTGAAGATATTTTTATGACAAATAAAATTTATATCTTGAATTTTCTGGGAATGTCCCCAAAAGTCCTCTTAATTCTGAATGACTTTTTGATAACTGGTAAACCTTAAGAAATATACAAAATTGTTCTACATAAAAGATGTAGAGCTCGTTAAAGCATACACTTTATGTTATATGCATATTCTGTGTGCAGTGAACCATTTCCGAGATATTCCTTGTCATTTGTCTGAATTTTCCAATACCTATACTTTTCATAAATCGGAATTCGTTATTGGTTTTTTTTATGACCTGTACACCCAAAGAGATTGGAATGTTGCACATAGCAACCAGCTCTTAAAAGATTTGACTATTGCTTAAAGCCTATCATATTCCCCTTGCACCTACAGAAAATTAGCAAAAAGGATTGCTAACATGAAGTAGATGGAGAATAAGCATTTGTAGAAAATAGTTTGTACAAGAACAGAGAAAGTCATGTGAGTGTAACACATAAGATTTTTTAATTTTTGTCCTCTTTTGTGTTAAGATTTCGAAGCACTTTGCGGTTCTACTGCAAATTGACTTTCGCCTATTTCGAAAATACCATCAAATCCTTACTGCGCTTTTGCAGAATATAAACTGCCTGAGTTAAATGACCATTACCAGTGTAGGTTTAGTTTCAGAAGGTAAAAAGTTTTATGTCCCGAGATCATTTTGTTTTAAGGTGGATAGAGTGTATGCATGTAACTCTTGAATAACTTGAAGAACTCCAATTTAACTCTCGAAGAACAGTTTGAAATGCTTGGTGAGGGCTGTGCTACTTCGCATGCATTAAGAGAGTAAAATGTTTTAAGAATTCTTTTTAAACACGCTCCACGTTCTTGGGCAAGAGTGGAAATGGCTGCCGTCTTGGGCAAAAAGGGAAGTAATTTAGGTCGCTATGACAACTGATCCGCTTATTGCAGCGCTGAAAGAGATCACAGTTCGAAACTAGGCCGAAAGTCCTTCTTTTGCTTGTATTGGAAGACATTTGCAGAGGTAGCGAAGCGCGATCTGTTCATAACAAGCTTCTGTTCGCAAGGCATAGACAAAAGATGTGGAATATTGCCAGCTGACGGTTCTCTAACAAAGTAAAACATAGCTGTCTGAGTACCTCATTATACTGCTTAAAATGTGCTTCACAATACGTAGAGAAACGCAACAAAGAATGGGACTATTACTGGCCTCTAACCTTCAGAAAACGCCCACACAGCAAAGTACGTCATTATGTTCTACTGCTTCTCAACACAGGTTCTCTAGAACAATGCTGCAGTCATCAGACTTCTAGAAATCTTGGAGTATCTTTGTTTTTCAGCCGAGAATTTAATATAATAATGCTATTAAACACTGAATGGCAGAACAGAACAAAGCCTCGTTAACTTAATGATGGGAAACGAAAATAATAGGTTCACTACTTGATACTAATTTTAAGTTTAAAATCAAAGTATAACAAATATTATCACCTGGTTTATTAGCCATAAAATGAGACAGAAAAGTATGCATAAAATTTGCTGAATTATAATTTTTTCCAAAATATTAAAATATGAAGGAAAGCTCTCAAAATATTTTGAAATATATATTTTAAAGTCAAAAAATCATATACTTTATAAAGAATAAGAGCAGGATCATTGCATTAGTTAAATAATTGCTAATTTTCTTGAAGATGCAAGGGGAATTGGTAGGCTTTAAGCGACAGTCAAATATTTTAAGAGCTGGTTGCTATGTGGAGTATTCCATTCCCTTTGCAGTACTAGGACAAATACATGAATAACGAATTCCCATTTGAGAAAAAGTATAAGTATTGGAAAACTTAAGGGAATAACAAGAATATCTCGAAAATGGTTCACTCAACAAAAAAAAATGTATATGACATAAATTGTGTATTTTAACGCGATCTACATTTTTGTGTAGTAAAATTTTGTCTATCTCTTATGGTTTACCAATTATGCAAAAGCCGTTCACAATGAAGAATACTTTTGGAGACATTCCCAAAATTCAAGATATACATTTTATTTGTCATGAAAGTATCTTATATATGTGATATTTTAATCAAAATCGTCAGACATTTTTAAGAAAATTAAAATTTTCGAAAAACGATCCATGCACAGGGTAATCTGGGGTGGGGAAATTTTCTTGAAAACCTTCGTGTCGCATCTCTGGAAGATACTGAACCTAAATACCAAGTTTGGTGTCTATCCGACTGTTCGTTTCTGATTTATGCTGTTCACAGTCACACACGGACATATTTCCAAAAATTCTTTCCAGTGAAATCTCGGTATCGAATTTTTGAGTGGAATACAATACTTCCCCTACTTATTATACGTAGCAGAGAAAGTAACAATATGCTTTATCTACTACTATAATAATTAGTGGTGCTTTATTTCGTACTTACTAGGCAACAAAACGTATATTTTATATTCTAAACAATCTGCCACCAACCCATATTCTTACACAAGAAATTCAGTCACTACTTCATAGAGCCAATAAGCAAGGAAAGCAAGTGTCTTTAGTATGGATTCCATCCCACATTGGAATACAACGCAACGAATTAGCCGATCAGGCAGCAAAAGAAACCACTAAACATCCACTAGGTGACCCAACTATAACTACACCAGTCCATGATGTTATCTCAACCATTAAAGAAACCTCTACCAACAGTGGAAGACAGGATGGCTTGACTCCACGAGAAGCAAACTCCGTGATATAATATCGAGGTTTTCGACACATCCTCCCAGTAATGTCTCTTTCCAGACAAGGTCAGGTTTTAATATCCCGACTGAGAATGGGCCATACCAAGATCACACACAGTTATCTTCTTTCAAATGACCAACCACCCATCTGCCACCAAGGTAACATACTGGTAACAACGAAACACATAATCGTGGAATGTCCACAATACGATCAATGGAGACAATACTACCAGATACCCAATGATTTACAAACAGCACTCAACTATTCGATGCACCCTAAGATAGTTGAATTTTTAAGAGCATAAATTTATATAAAAGTAGGTATAATGTTCAATCAGTTTGATTAACTATAGTATCACAATTTTATACTAGTTCATTGTAATGGTTCAAAACTGTCAGTATGTTAAATAACCTCGTTGATTTATTGCTAAACATTTATTTCAAAAGTTGTAAAGTCGCGATATGACTAATACGTTAAAGCGACTATAAATTTAAAAAAAAGCTGTATCAAAATATAAAATACAGGTTCAACAACACATAAAATACACTTTACTGATGATCATCTATATCTTATTTTCCTTGATAATACCATGCATTTAAAAAAACATTCCTCCCCTAATTGATAGTTGTAATATTACAACCATTACATTTGTAATACTTATTGGAGGCACATTTTCTCTATTATCAAAAGTATTGTTTTCACAACATTGGTTCTAATTGACCTTTCTCCCCTAAGTAATATATCATCAATGTTCTTCTTATACACCACACTTTCTGCTACGTATCCAACAACAGTATTCGCTTTTTCCACCCTCGATGTCTTTTTCAGGTAAGAAAAGTCGTTTCATTACCCACACACCAGTCCTTGAATTTCGTATAACTACATAAATAAATTGTCCTAGACTTTTTCTGAAAGTATGTTATTAGTTGGATCTTGAACTGTTTTTAAAATATTTCCTGGTGAATCCTGAAAATCACCTTCTTTGCTCATTTTTACTTTAAATTCAATATGAAATTAGCAATCAAAATTGCAGAATATAATAACAAAGTTTGTTGATTCATCGTGTCTTTTTTTCCAAGAGCCCACATTACGCTTTCTCTAAACATGTAGTTTCGGCAATAAATAAATTTCATTAAATATACTAAATACACAACATATACTGAAATACTCCGAACGTAGATAAAATATTGTAGACAACACGTTACAAATTAGGTTTAGTAACTCTCTTTGGTCGTGTTCTAACTTGAGCCTCTCATTACTAAACCCCTACTAGCCCTCTAAATAACTATTGTATACTTTTGTCCATACTTAATAATAAAATATCAAATAAAGTACAACGAATTACATGGAGTTTATAAATTTTAATCATTGTGAAAACCTTAAAATCGGAAAAACAGTGAAAAATTTACTGACTGCGTTTTTCTAGCTTAATACTAACTACAATATATCATTAAAAGCATCGGTTCGCTAAAGTAAACTCTTCAAGAATACGTAATTTAAAGGAAATGCTATATTTTCTAAACTATACCTGAGTTGTTGAAAAGGTGGTGGGGGATTTTCCAGACAGGTTTCCTAGAATGAGTGAGTTATGTTTCTACGGGCCAGTTTCACCAATAGATGCTAAATTTTAACACGATGTTAAACTGATTTATCACTGAAGTTAACTCAAATTCCGTTTCAATTTAACAATGTGCTAAAGTCGATGTTAAGGTAACATCGCGATACCCTGTGTTAAGGCGTTTAACAAATGTTAGAAGTTGGAAAATGTCTGCCGCAAACCAAGGTGTTATGCGAGTTTGCTACAATTGACATTTTTAATGCCATTCCTAATAGAAGTGTAGTCGTACATCCTAGTAAATTTGAAACCCTGCAAAAGGAGGAATTTTTAAAGCAATATAGACTGTTCAATGGGTCATGAGCATAGTTTTATGGGAAATGCGAGAGGTTAGAGTACTACAAACAGAAGCATACCTCTTTCTCCTATGCTACAAGTGTTAATTAGGTACTTCGGTTTTATGCTACTAACATTTTTCATTTACTTGGTGGGTGATAATGTTGGTATTTCCAAAGCTACCGTTTGTGGTTTATCCGGATGGTTTCCAAAGGAATTGCTTCAAGTTTCAAACACCATTTTTCGGATCTGCTTGATTAATCAGCGATAACACACATTTTAGTTTCAATGCAGTGTCCACCACCAGTTTTAAACCGTCTTAAACTCTCTTTGCACCTAACATTTCTGGTGCAGCACTTTATGTTAACATAAGATTGCCGCAATTCCTTACTGGTCTTAAGAGAAACGCGTTCATTCCAATTAAATTACTCGCGTATTTTGTACCAGGCTGCAATTTTATCCTTTAATGTAACACTGGTAGTTTTTTTGCAGTTGATAATTCGTCTATACGTATTTGCCAGGTGTTAATGAACGCGTTTCAAACGGTGAAACATTTACTACAGTGACATCGCGACTCTAACCTCAAACAATCGGGAACATCACATGACAATTGCCGTGAACGTAAATAGTTTTCTGCTACTGACACAGAGAGCGCAGCGAAACGTAGACAAAAGTGCATCGGAGCACGTTCAGAAGCAGTGTAGTTCAGCCACCGCCTTCTTGAAAGCTAGCGTTCGCAGTTGTCTTTGACGCTAACAGTACATTAGCTAACAACTGCTGTTAAAGCTTGATGAAACGCAAAAGTTTTAACTTTGTGTTAAACTTTGAACACCGTGTTAGCAAACAAGATGTTAGAGCATTTTTTAACATCGGTTGGTGAAACCATCCCTAAATGTGTTTCATAGAAAACTACCCGAATAGAATACCTGGAAAGGCCGGTTGATTGCTAACAGAAATTATTTTAAAAGCGAAAAACCGTAAATCATACAAAATATGTAGAAATAGATTTTCAGTAAATATGAAGATTTTGCCAAAATAATATGAAACATGTTTTTTTTTAAATACGCACAAAGGGGTATGCGAGCGCAATAATTGATAAAATAGTAAAAGCTTCCGGGTTGGGAAACCGTGTTTTATGTTAAAACGCCTAACGTTTCAGTCAGTTTGTTATTCTCATAGTTGCAGTTATAGCTAAACCTATATTATGTATGGATCTGAAACATAGACACAAACTAGAAAAGTTATGAATTGAACGCAAGCGGTAGGGATGAAATTGTTAAGAAGAAAAGGATGCATCTTACTTGACCACATAAATAATGGAATAATTAGAGAAGAATTAAAAGTAAATGTAAAATAAAACCGGCGGGATGGTTTAGATGGTAACGCCTGAGAGTTGAACTGGCCGAACTTCCTGACCCATGGGTTTTCTTTCGGGGATTCCTCGAATCGCCAGACGAATGCTGGGAAGGGTCATTACATCCCACGAATTTCCTATTCCTCTATTCTCATTTCAGTTCACCTTTCATCTGCTTGGTCTCTTTTAAGTTTGCAAGTGTCGGCAGGAGGTCTCGGCGTGTTTATGGCAGGAGAAAAGGATGCTCTGAGTAAACTTTTGTCCCCCGGACTGCAAGCGATCCTGGGCTCCCCAGGGGATGCATAAGCCCACATGTTGAGCGAAGGTGTACCAGGGCAAGAGCCTAAGCTCAAGTCCTCCCCTTAAACCCAGAGCTGGCGCCATCCGAGTGGCCCTCCAACCGTGGGAGTTTCCCATGAGGCCAATACTTTGAGTATAAAAAGGCCCCCTGCTTACGCGAGGATGGAAGTGGACGCTACTTACGGTGTCATCCCGAAAAGGATGACTACCGAAAACCTCGGTAGGGCCGACAGCAATCTAGCATGCCAGCTACCAACTCTTACTCATGGTTGGTGCCGGAAAACATCGGGGCGTCTCACAACCCAGCTAGGCGTACCCAATCTCCCATGGGTATAGGGAAACACAGCCCCGCCGAGTCCAACGCAATCCGAACAACTCCCCATCGGGAGGAGCTCGAATGTTCGGCCCAGCGTACTTCTACGTCAGAAGTACCACGAATGTTCAGGGTCCGCAGCGCCCGCACCCGGCAGCTCAAAGGGGTCGGAACCCCTCCACCTTGCGGCCCGCATTCGGGAAGTCGAAGATTCGATTCCCGTGGCCGACCTTCCTGAGCGATGAGATTTTTCGGTGTTTCCCCGAGTCGCCAGGTGAATGCTGGGAAGGATTATTGCATCCCCAATTTTCTATTCCTCCATTTCATCTCCATTCTCCTTCCACGGTGGTTTCCTTTTAAGGTTGCAATTGTCGGCGGGAGGTCTCGGCATGTACATGACAGGAGAAAAGGATGCTGTGAGTAAACCTTCGTCCTCCGGACTTCAAGCGGTCCCGGGCCCCCCCCCCCAGTGGATGTATAAGCTCACAGGGGGAGGGGGCAGGCAGCACACGGAGATTTCAAATCGGTAAATGCTTGAGACTCTGCCCTCTACCTATCGTACCTCCTGATGCGGCCGCTGTCTGTCTCTTTTTATCTCGGGTCCTGTGCTTGTAACCAACCGTTCACTTCTGATTCATCTTCGTCACGGTGTTAAAGTGCTTATCTCCATAATAACCTATGAGTCAGGGGAGCATGTGAAAATCACTTGGGAAAAGATCTGTTGAATACGGAGGATGCGAGAAAACTTCCCAATTGAATCTTCTGAGCTCCGCCTGGGTCAAGATTCAACCTGGAAGTTTTCTCGCATCCTCCGTATTCGCCGGAGCTTGCCCCAAGTGATTTTCACATGTTCCTGCAACTCAAAGGTAAGCACTTTTAACACCGATGATGAAGTCAAGTCAGTGAACAGCTGGTTGCGAGCACATGATCCAACTTGGTACAATACTGAATTGGAAAAACTTTTGTCACGTCCCCAAAAATGCTTGAAAAAACATGTTGACTGTGTAGAAAAGTAACAGCAGGATTGTACTATATAAATAAAATTAATTTAACATGATCAATTGTGTGTAATGTTTTTTATAAAAAATAGGGAAACTTGCTTACTGGACGACCCTCGTAAAAATTTTTAAAGTGTAGACGAATACTTTCTTGAGAGGGTGTATGTAGGTCACAATGCCCTTGGTGTCCCTCTGTTGTTCCTATACCTAAACCATAGAGTGAAGATTATGATGATTATTATTGCGGGATTAAAAGTCCCCCCCGTTCAATAGGAAATGAGACAGCTCGAATCTAAAACTGTATTCTCGTCCTTCTCCGTGGTTTGGAGGTAGCGTGTTATCTGTATAACCCTTTCCGAAGTTCCCCTTACATATGAACTGTCCATCTAAATCGGTGAAATAGTTTAAAATAGCAAAAAGAAAAACCAGTTTTTTTAATACATCATTATGTTTACTCCTAGCTTCATACTGTGATTTGTCTTTTTCATTATTGTAATACATACATCATTATGTCACTGTTTAAGGGTTAATCTTATGATGAAGTTTTTACATTGCTTTTCTTCTAATAAACTTTATTCGGCACTTTGTAGGGGAAAAGTCCCTATATTGAACCACTTACGCCTAAATAGTAAATAATAATTATAATTTCAAATGAAATTTTTCAGAAACACAAGCGTTAAAGTGACAAATCCTTGCGCTATCAATATCCTCAACACAATTTAAAATTAAATACAATTAAATAACATTTAAAAAGTGAGATGGTGTAAATCGGTTCAAATTAAGAACGTGGTCCTTAAATTGAACCACCCTTGTCTTAAAATGAACCACATACTTTTAAGTTTAAAAGTAGTTTTATTAATACAAAATACACATATCTTATTGTACATTAAAAACAGATATGCTATCAGTAACAAAAGTAAAGTCCAAAATTGTGATAAGAATAGCAATTTCCTTGAACATTTTGAATTTTTATATAATGACAATCACTTGGTTTTTCGAATAGGTATTATTTGCAAATATAGAGTTTTTACTAATCTTTACTCTCATACAAAAGAGTTCAATTATACACAGTCTTCACAATAAAACACTTTCTTCTTAGCACTAACTTTTGCACACTTTTGCTGAAGCTATATCCTACAACTTATACACTGGATCATGTCCATAATTTCAGACAATTCACATTCACATATTCATGTCAGCCACTGTTTTAAACATGATTTTTTTTAACTTAACATATTATATCGATATTTATTCTCAAGATATACTATTCGCAGTTGAACAATCCTAGAACTGCAATAGGTTTCCTAAATTGGACCAGTTCAATATAGGGTTCAAACAGTGGTTCAATTTACGAGCCACGCCATTTTGGAATCTTTAGCATCTGTGTGACTAAGAGAGACGCTGCTTGAAAAAACGTATGCATGAATATTATTGCTAAATAAGCACTTCATAACATGCAATGTATATAGATCATCTCAAACTTGCCTAATTGGTCCTATAAGCTTAGCTACATGAGTCAAATATTACTTCTGAAGCACCAAAAAACACACAACACCTCATACAACTGAAACCACAGCTCAGAATGCAAAGTCAACAACTCCAAGCATTCATAGCGGTACACTCCATGCTTCTGCTAGGATTATGGTGCCATCTATCGAACAGTTTGGAAAATATCGGGGCGGTTCAATTTAAGAGGCGGTTCAAATTAGTGACCTTTCCCCTAATACTAAAACTGCTCTTTGCGATGCATTTCTCGGCAATTTTGTGATGAAAATCTTTCCCACTTCAGCCCTAAATTCAGTAAATATCTATTAAAGAACAGGTCACAGTGAAAGGATGAATGAAACCGGGAACCTAGAGGAAGTACTGCTTAATATTCTCAGCGAGGCGACCTGAGAGGAAAGGTCAATCACTTCACAGCGCTGAGTGAAGTGTATATTACCTCCCTGAGGTGTTTCCTATGTGAGCATACAATATGGTTCTAAACGATCTGATTGAAGATCCCACAAGAGATTTGCAAAATCGTTATACACCACAATGTCGAAGTTCACGTTTCACTTAGAGAACTTCTGCTTTCGTATGGATGGACGGACGGACTGACTGACTGTGGTTGATTCAGGAGAATGGCTTTGTCCTTGAACTGTAAGTGGACTAGGGAGCTTCTTTGCATACGATGCAAATAATGTAACGCCAGCAGTTCAAAAGTATTATCAACAAGTGCAGTTTCACATGTGTATGGTCATTATATTTTTTATATACAGATATATGCAGGTTTTACAAGTTTACTTTTTAAACATTTGATAGCAACTGTTTTGTTTGATGCGATAATATAATGCATTACTAATGGTACTACACGTAATATTTATTGTTCTCGAAAAAAAGAATAACGGAGCGGGTGTAAAACAACAGAGCGAGAGGGAAGAACAACACAACGCTCACTGAGCGGGATGGCTAAGGCGGTAACGTCTGTGGCCCGCATTCAGGTGGTCCCGGGTTCGAATCCCGTGGGCCGACCAATCTCACTGAGGTTTTTTCGTGATTTCCGTCGGTCACCAAGCTAAATATCGGTTTGGATATTTAATACCATGACCCAAAGATGCACCTTACGTCTAAAACAATAGTAAAAATGAAAAATAGGTGGTAAAAGCGAATGCTATGCCATCTATTCACAAGACAATGAAAACAAGTAGATGGACGGCACCCTAATGTCACCTTCACGGCACGAAGCAGATGTTCCGGCTGCTATGCGCTGGGCTCTGTGGACACGTGACGAAGCAAGATGGCGTGGTTACAGGGATGAGACCTAGAAGGCTAACTGTTCGCCTTTCTATATAAGAGTAATTATCAAATGCAGCTCGGGAACACATAAATCGCAATGGAGAAATAATACAAATGGTGTTCCGCAAGGGCCAGTGTTAGGCCCTCTGCTATATATACTCTATATAAATGACTTACCTCACAGTATAAGTGGTAATCCAGTAATGTGTGCAGATGACACCTTCGTTATCTTACTAAACACTAGTCATCACAAATTACAAACCGATATAAACAACACAATAAATAACTTAGATAAATGATTCACCTGCAATGAAATGAACTTGAATAAAACAAAGAATATTATCCTACAATTTAAAACTACTGTTAATGCAAATTCAGGACAAGACGAGTTAGTAAATGAAATGACTATAGGCTGCAGCAAAATATTAGGAATGTGCATCCATATAGAATACGTAACTAAGAAACTGAACTCAGCCTGTTTTAATATGATGTGTCTGACAAACATAATCAATATAGAAACAAAAAAGTAGTCTACTATAGCTACTTACATTTGATCTTGACCTACGGTATACTATTATGGGGAAACGCACCTGGATGGGAAACAGTTTTCAAAATTAAAAGAAAGTGATACACACCTCAGCCGACTTCAGAGACTCCTGCAGACCATTATTTAAAAAACTAAAAATCTTAACTATGCCCTCAGTATACTCTTAGAGTTGTTTATCCATGTACATAAAAATTATGACAATTTAATCGAAAAACAAACCCGACATCACTACAATACGAGAGAGAAACTAGCATCAAATTTCCAATACACAGACTAACACTATTTGAAAAAAAAACCTACTACAGGGTATAAAGGTATACAACAAACTGCCACAACCAATTAAAGATATAAAGATCCCAAGATAGTTTACAAAGAGAGTTAAAGAAATATTACTGCAAGAAGCATATTACTCCATTCAAGAATTTATGGATGACACAATGTTATCAACATTACACTAGAAAACTCTTTGTAAGTTTCAATATGATACAAATAATACTGTGTTTAAAATTTGTTAAACATGTACGTATTAGGATTAAGTTGTTCCATTTCCCTTTTGTCGTTAGAAAAACGTTTAATTAACTTCTGACGAGTCACCAGTTTACGAGCCTAGACTCGTACTGTAAGCGTTATGTGACAATAAAGATTCTATTCTATGAGAACGGCAGTTAGACTGGACGGTAAAAATCAATAAATTTAATGGTAATCAATGTAATATTAATAATAAGTATTCACAATATCTTCCCTAATGCCATCTGTACGGCACGACGCAGAAGATCCATTTGCTATGTACTAGAGTCTCTTTGGTCACGTGACGAAGCAGGTGGTTAAAGGGAAGAGACCTAGAAGGCTAACTCTCCGCCACACATCAATCTAAGAGAGTTATCCACTCGCGACATAGCCAAGTAGTTAAAGCGAGTAAAATACATAGAGTAATTCTAATAATACAGCACTGGCTCAGGTTCGCTTACTTGACCACAAGGCACAGCTAAACTGTTACGTCAAACACAGTATGATGTTTGTATGAGTGTGTATGTGTGTGGTATTTTCTAATGTCCGTTCTTACTAATGCAGAACCACTGGTGGTGACACTGGTGGTACGTGAAATAAAATAATTGGAAACCGAAATTTGGGAAGGAAAGTTGCAGGCTTACGTTTGGTACCTCCCCGGTATTTGCCAGTGATGAGGTCTGAGAAAAACCTAGAAAAAAGTTGTCAGGAAGGACAGTCCTAACGGAGGACGGATTTGAACAGGATATCTCCCGTTCACGAGTCCGTGCCTTAACGACCTCAACTGCAGTATGCATGTGAGCCAGAGAGAGACCAGGGATGAAATGAAAAATGAAATGCGAAAATGTTCAGGAAATTCTCGCCACCGTACACAACTCTTTATATGAAACTCTTCAAAAGCAGTGTTTTGTATTTTCTGAAAGCAAACAAGAAGTTCTTTTCGTTCTTATAGAATTTTCTGTAACTGAGTATTCAAAATAAAAATTGTTGGTGTTAAAATTTCAAAATATTTACCTTATTAGTTACTTTTTCTAATAGTTTAATCGCTTTAAATTGCAGAGTGGCTCTAATTTTGCTTCTTATGAGCTCACTTCCAGAGTACGTAATATCAAGAGCAGTATGGTTTGATCCACTTTTAATATGTCTTCTCAGCGTTATGTAAATTTATATGGCGTATAACAAAACATGTGTTGAGATTATTTCTGGTGAATGTTTAGCATGCTTTACAGAAAGGAGACAGAAAAATCTGTTGTGTTGCATTTACATTACTTCCACAAAGTTTATCCTTGTATCTTTTTTTTATTACTGAGATAAATTTTCATTGAGTAGATTTCGTTGTAGGCTGAGAAAGTGTAAGTATTTGAAAATCCAGACCAGTAACGAAGAATATCTTGGAAATGGTTAATACCACAAAAATATGTATGTGTCATAAATTGTGTGCTTAAACGAATCTATGGTTTTGTGTAGTTGTAGTAGAATTCCGTCTGTTTCTTACCGTGTACCAAATAAGCAAAAGTCATTCAGAATGAAAAGGTGTTCAAGGATTGTTCCCAGGAAATTGAAGATATACATGTTATTTGCAGTGTAAATATTGTAAACATGTGGTATTTAAAAAAAACTCGTTAGAGACACTAAACTAAGTATAACGAAATTTTTTTATTGTAAAGGGTGGTTTGGGATCGGGGGATTTATCTTGAAAACTTTTGTGTTATAAGGTGTCCCACGCTTTTCGATATGCTCTTCACATACACACACGCACACATATAGAGAAACAGACACAGACCTTTTACTAAATATTGTTATGTGGTATGACTCAAGGTTATAGGGAGGTCGGCGCCAGGCAGTCGGAGATAAACAAAGATAAGTCGCGTTCTTTCCCTCCACCTCCAGAACCTATGTCCAGAAAGCTCTAGGATGTTCTGTGGAAGATTCCATTGGTTGTATAAGCGAGCGTTCTCGCAAGAAGAGTCAGCCAGCGAGCTGATTTGGACAGTGAGTAAGTAAGTGAGTAAATGAGTGTGTTTCTGCTGCGAAATCAAGTGCGGTTCTCCGAGCGAGTTTGTGACGACTGCCGTGACGTGCGGTAAGTATTGCTACTGTAGCAGAGACTGCGGATGTCTTATGTTCGACCTCCCAGCGATGGAAGTGAATCATCCGGAGAAGAGGCTGCCTCATACGTAAGAAAGTGAAGTGATAAAGGAAATTGTACTAGTTCACATTAGTCAACCGACACTGTGAACTAAGTGAAGTTCCAGTGAAAGTTGAACTGGATAAAAACAGTGACAGTGAAAACTAGTGAAGTGACAGTTAAAACTGGATAAAGTCATAATATGATTCCTACTTTGTTTACCACGTAGATAGTTGGCATTCAACATAAAAAATTCGTCATCGAGACTTCACCGGAAATACATGTTTTGAGGCCCCTGTATAAAAAAACATTTTTGGAAAACTTTCGTGTTTGTGTCTGTTGTGTGTCTTTTTGTTTTTAAAAATACACACAGTTATTTTATTATTTTTGCAATGAATTGTCTTTCAAACTTAACTCAATTTTAACACGTATTTTAACTACAATACATACCTTTTAATCTGCTCAGTAATGTGGAGACAATCCCTAGAGGTGTTGTGGGGTTTATAAGACCAGCAAATCAAGTGCTGTTGCCGACTGCAGAGATAGGGCTTTTGTAGATCTTTTATTGCTGATCGAAGTTGATTGCCTATTCCTTCGATGCTGTGAGGCGTTTCAGACAACATATAATGCAGAAAGCCTAGAGCAAGCCACACTTGAGAAAAGCAATCTGCAGTTTCAGTCTCGAGCTGTAGTAGTATGCGGGCATAATCGTTTGGGTTTTTACGAAGGTGCAAGGTAGTGTAGTTACGAAACAGCCCAACGCTAGACCCATCGTGCTGTTGGGCAGGTAACAAAGCAATGATGTAGGGTATCTATCCCACCATCTATCTATGATGTTGGTATCATTTCAATACCGAATCGGAATTTTTTGTCCTCTGGCATCAAAGTCTGTTGGGCATTCAATTCAACACTTGAACGGGTGTTTGCAGCTTCTGTAGGAAAAAATTGTAAGGCAGACGATATCATTCCTTTAGGTTGCTCTAGTAATATATTTATATCAATACTATAAAGCACTGATTGCTCTCCTGAAGCACAGAGGAGCAATCCGTACAAGAATCCTAAAGGAATCCTTGAAATTTGCCCAGAAAAGTATTTCTTGCTCTTCTCCATATCCCCTAGTGGCAAGCATAATGGATTTCACAAGGAGCACTTTACTGCTGGGTTCAGTGTAAATAGATCTAACTCTCCTTCGTTCCACTTACGCCACAATTAGGTTTAGCAACTCGAATTGGTTGTCCTCTCCATTAATAATATCCTATAAGTCTTTCAGGCATGGTAGCACTTGCGATGTATACCACAATTTTGCCAGCACAAACTGATTGATGTGCCACACGTTCTGTAAAAACTTCAGATTCTGACCAAGATGTTTGTGGTACTCAGCCGGAAAAATTTACTTTGTGATTCCAGTTTCGATCAAGTACCTTGTAAATGGCTCGGAGAAGGTGATCCTGAGAATTCGTGCACTATCCTGTATTGGTATATCGAAAAGGTATGATCAATTGGCCACGATCTGAGAGGGAGCAGTTGCGATTTGTGGATGTACATTTTGGCATTCGATGCTGCTTCATAAATCTGATGACGTTATATACCAAGGGCAAATCCTCGTTGCTGCGGATGAGCAGAGTGACGTCTTCAGCATAGGCTCTGGCACAGAATAATTGTCAGATTGTCAGATCCAGAAATCTTAGCCTGAAGACAGCAAAGAACGGGTGTCAAACAGAGAAGAGTGTTCATCGAAAATGGATAACCTTGGCGGACGGAGTGGTTAATCTTTATAGGCTTACTGAAATCTCCTGACTTGCACCTTCAAGTCACCTCACCGTAGAGGGTGCAAATATTATCTGTAGTGAAAATATGAAGCTCTGAAGCACTTTAAATTTATAGGCATGGCTAACCCTATCAAAGTCTTTCTCAAAGTCTAGGCTGATCAATACTGCTGTTTCTGATTGACGTTCAAAATGTAAAAGTGTATCGTGGAGAACCAGAAGATTGCCAATTATTATGCTCCTCCCTGGCACACCATATATTTGACCCGATGTTACAATTTTAGAGATGCAATTATTCCCAGCACAATTTTATAGACAGTGTTCAATAGTGGTTTCGATCTATAGTCCCAAACAGTCGCAGGAGGAGGCTTCTTTGGAATCAAGACTACGATGTCATCTGCAAATCCAGGGCAACGTGTTAGTCCAAGGAGGAATTCATTAACCAATTCGATAATTTCCTCTTTGATGATGCTCCAAAACGTCTTATAGAAGGGATATGTTACCCGTCTGCTCTCGAACAGGAATGAGTCTTAGCGGAAGCAATGAACTGTATTTCCGTTGTGGAATATCTCTTCTTCAAAGAATGATGTTCCTCCACAAAAAATGTGTTTTATTTATGGATGCTCTTTTAACTACTGTGGTTTTTAGCGTCCCATTGCATCTTAGGAATGAAAGATCTAAACTTTTGCTCAGAAGTCTCTTTGTCAGACCTGAGATTCTTTTATGTGCCTTAAGTATACGACACGGGATCACCGGCTTTATTTCCTTTCCGAAGGAAGCCACGCTAAGGATGTTTACGCCCGAAATAATCCATCATCTTCAGCTGGGCATGAACCCGCTACCTCGAGAACTAGAGATTAGCATATTACCCATAGACCACGGAGAACGACAGTGTGCCTCAACAGTTATGGTGTTCTCAACATATTGTAGAAATTCTTCCATGACATCATTGTGGAGTTCAACATTGTCGAAAATGTTACTATACTAATTGTCTTTAGTATTTGAGGCACTGTAGTGACCGTGGCTACATCCGGTGTCAGTAAAGCAGGATGTATCGGCAACAGTTTTCTTTAACTGTATGAAACAGTTTTCTCCTTGCAATGAGTGAATTATGACATCGCGAACGAGTCATACTTCCCACCAAAATTTGGTTCTGTATTCCCACGATGATTTGCTTCACAGCTTGAATGCAATTGGTTATTTTTTGCTGTTCATTCTGCTGTCTAGCAAGAAAGCCCATTAATATTTCTTGTCGTCATTCAATAGCCCTCTCACGGTCTTTGTTTTTGAAGAAGGTCGTTATACCAGGTTCAAATAAGCATTGCGATTTTTTCACCACCGTCATTGGAGAGCGACGAGTTTGCACAACTCGATGAAGTCTGCTGCTATAGTTGAATCGCTTAATAAGCATCGTTTAATTCCCAGTAGCCTCTACCATAGAGCGATATGTGACTCTCGGTAACTAATTGTAGTTTGACAGCGTGGTGGTCGGTAAATGCCACAGGTAGAACACACAAGGCGTGGATCGGGATTTAAACTGAGCACTAAGATAGAAGCGATATATTCCTGTTACGCAATTTGCTCGGCAGACGTATATGTTCCCAAACATCACAAAGATCAAAATCGGATACAAGCTGATCCAATGCTAAAGCTTAAAACCAGGATGCTGATCCTTAGAGAGCAGCACAGTTGAAGTTCTCCAGCACCAAAGGGTATCACATAGTACCATCTCTGATAACAAGGTATATTATTGGTGATAAATTGCTCTCGATCATGGCGCTTGTCACTACCGAAAGGCAAGCACAGATTATGTAACAGCATTTTCTTGTCTGTTCGAGCACTTATATCTCGAACCGCTAGGGTACATCTACTTCAATACAGCTCTGTATAAAATAGCAGTGCCACACATATTTTCTCCAACATAGTTGTATTGTGGACCCATAAATTCAAATAGAAATATTGGCCTCTTGCAGGAAAGCTATGTCTAAGTCATTAGTCCGTACAAAATCACGTAAGAGCATCTGTTTGGCACTGCAGCGAGTTGATGTGAATTGGTGTTGATAGTAGCAAAATTACGTAGAAAAACCATATCACAAGCTAAAATTAAAACTCATAGGACCTCCTTCAGTTAGTATGGCCCAACCAAGGTTCAGCTAATCCGACATGTTCTCCTGAAACCCGAGGAACATTTTTCAGTAGGCTTCTAGACTGAAAGTCAAGTGCCTACGGAGACGAGGTTCTCTTACGACCTCCAAGTCCGCCTCGCCAGTTAACAACGGGCGTTCCCTCCTAACTCACAGTGGTTCGTCAGAAACCATCTCACTCCACTGCTAGCGTTTAATCAGTACTGTGTCAGGTGGATCGCATTTGACATCCATATTCTTGTCTACATTAGCACGCACCACAGCTACAGATTGCCCTCCAGGCGATGATACACGTTTCCCTGCGACTTCTGAGTGATTATTCACTGCGTTGGGTGCGAATACGGGTTTCTTCTGCACAGGCGCAGACACACCTCCTGGCATGCAGCTGTCTCCAAAGAAACTACCTCAGTAGGTTTGACAGGACAATCAGGGTCTACATCACTAGCCCTGTAACAGGGACAATTGACAAATTTATTGTTTGTTGACATCTTCTGCCGACCCAGCGCTAATCTCCCCCTTTATACATCACTAAGTAAAATATCCCTGCACGAAACAGAAACAGGCAGTATTGACTTTTTAAATGAACACTGTGAGCGGAAATGAGTAGGTCCCCCACATACATGGCAAGTTTGCGGTTGTCATAAATAAGATGCACCAACCTGAAACCCACCTATAACTAATGTGGATGATATTTTCTTTCTTAATTTCATTCGTACAGCACGAACGCCAAACTTAATGAGGTACTTATAATCTGTATTCCATTGTTCTACTCGATTATCTAGCACTTCCCCATACTGCGACAGATTTGGTTCTAGAAGCGAGTGAGCGATTTCAGCCACTAGTTTGAAAATTCTGACATTTGCAATATGGCAGTCAGCTGGTCCTATATTTACAGTTAGTTTTTCCCGTTCTTATAATTGAATTTTGCATCTCCTTGGAATTCCTGTATCTTTCATAATATATTACCGGTATGAATTTAATGAAAACTGCTTTTTCGCCACAATTAATCTGTAGTGAATCTACATGATCGGTGGTATTTTCGTGTAGTCGTGAATCCAATCATGCACCTCCATTGTGCGTTCAGCTCCTCAAAAGGAAATTTGTCGTCTAATTTGCCTTTGTACTACCTTGAGGCAGTATTTTTAACACTTAATTGATTTCGGTCAAATTATGTAATATAAATTCAATAACAGCCCGCCTTAAAGCAATATGTGTACGTAACAATATATAAAAAGTGTATATTACAGTCATTGTATATGTTTATATTTAAGTATACATGTGTAATAATGTTATGTGAATGTATTACGTAATTTAATAATGTAGGAGCTGTGAGAATAATACGTTAAAGGTTTCTAACAATGAGCTAACCTTGAGGCAATAATGAGTAAGAAAGTGTAATAATGCTACTAGTCATTCTTGGAGCAACAATAATGTAATTTTTGTGACAGTTATAAAATAGCCAATCAACAACCAGAAAAAATTAAGTTAAATAAAAGTATTCTATTGGATTAGGAATAACCAATAGAGTCTTGAAATACAGAAATTTACAAATTTAGGGGTTGAAATCAAGTTGCTTGTAGACAGCGCTCATAACTAGACGCTTTGGTTGTTGACAGTGTTCCTAATCGGACGCGAGACACGTCCTCGATAAATTTAATACGTATTCGTGTGAGACGAAAATAGTTTTACTTGTTCAAAAGTGCAAGTAATTAATTAATAAAAGAATCTCACAGTTCTCTGTATCAGTGAACTGTTATTTAAATTGTGTCAAGAATTAATAAAAAGGAGGGAATTAAAACGTATAATCTGTGTAAGCCTACATTCTTCAGCCGCACTACGCCCTGCTAAGACATCCATGTCTCTAACAAAAATACTAACGCAGCCGAGGTAAACATAACTGTATAATATTTAAAGGAAAAGTCAAATTACAAAGTTAATATTTTTTAAACATTTGGGGCAAAGGCCACCGGAAAGTACATTTGGGGCGAGGGCTACCGGAAACTTTTTACCATACGTGCGGTTGCAACTACTTCAAGTTCGGCTCCCCAACAGTTGAACTATAATACAACTCCTTCAATACAACCTACTTCAAATTGACGCCCAAAGCGTGGTGCAAATAATTTAAAAATAACAATACAACAAACCATCTACTTCAACCTCCATATTAGGGATTCTTGTCTTGTACAACTAGAGCCTTGAAACTATTCACTAGTTGATGTTACTCTTTGCAAAAGAACCTTAAATTTATCATTAGAGCCAAATATCAAGCTGCTAATGCCATAATGGACAAGGAAACTAAAAAACTAAATGTCGGATAAACACCAAACATGTCATTTAGGTTCAGTATCTTCCAAGGATGCGACAGAAGATTTTCAAGAAAATCCCCCAACCCAAACTACCCTTTACATGGAACATTTTTCGAAAATGTTTATTTTGTAAAAAATTGTAACTATTTTTATTAAAATACCGTATATTAAGTATACTTACATGACAAATAAAATGTATATCCTGGTTTTTCGGAAATAGCATGTGAAGTTCTATTCATTCGGAAGAAATGTTGTATAATTTTGTATAACTGGTAAATCTTAAGCGATAGACGAAAACTCACTATACAAAAAATGTAGATCTCTTTACAATTTATTTCAAATTAGTTTTTTTTTTTGTGGCATAAGCCATTTCTGAGATATCCGTTATTAATGGTCCGAATTGTTCGTTACTTGGTCACTTTCTTTAAGGCGTGACAACATTCAGTTGTTTCTCGTGTTTTAGAATAAAATGGAGTATGTAAGGGAAGTAAAATTTTGTGGGGTAAAGTGAGTAGATATTTAGAGATAGAAGAAATAAGGTTTAGTGTTTGTTTAAAAGAGGTAAAGGTTTAATACATAGTGATAAAATTTAAAAGTTTATATATAAAAATTTAAAAGGGAGATAATAGAAAACTAATATTGAGATTAAATAAAATGTTATAAGGTAAATAAATAAACAAAGTTACCAAAAATGAATAAGTAAAGATATAAATGAATTAAATAAAGTGTTTAACTACTATAAATTAAATAATTACTATGAGAACAATGCAATATTATAAATGGATAACTTTAACTTCATAAAAAAATTTAATTAAGGAAAATTTTAAATAAAATATAAATATAAATAAACTTATCAAAAATGATTATTAGTTTAGTAGGAGGTTTTGTGCTGACTACCAGTACATTTTCGCTGGTTTCCAGTGAATATAGTTAAATAGGGGTAAATAGTAACTGGCTACTAGTTGCTAAGTTTGCTTCCAGCAAGTGTAGATATATATAGGATTTAGAATTGTAATTCTGTTACGCCCTTACTCTAATCTAATAGTTTATATTTTTCTTTCTTTTATTTATATTCATTATATATAATTATTTTGTAGACATTGTTTAGTTTGTAGTTATTTTATCTGAAAAGTTATGATGTAATGTAAAATGTAAATGTATTTATGAGAATAAATGTAACGTTTGAATGTATATTCCGGTGTAATAACCAAGGTGCCGGGATAGAATATTCAGGTTTTATTTGTTTGCTTGTTTGTTTCTCAGATTGCATGGAAACTATGGAATTTTAAGCCAGCATATAAGGTTCAATTCTTAAGCATATGAATATCGCTGTTCTCTTTGTATCCACAACGAAATGTGTAATGCAGCTATTTCTGCAAAGGTTTTTTTTGGTACTAAAACATAGTACATAAAAAAATAAGCTTTAGTAAGATCGGTTTGTGTACCCACTAATAAAGATAGAGGGTAGAGAAAGTGATGAGAATGTGTCATATCGGACTTTTTACTTTCTCTACTACGTATAGTAAGTAGGGGAAGTATTGCACTTCACCCAAAAATTCGATACCGAGATTTCACCGGAAATACATGTTTTGAGACCCCCTGAATCCAAAAAAAGCATTTCTGGAAACATGTCCGTGTGTGTGTGTGTGTGTGTGTGTGTGTGTGTGTGTGTGTGTGTGTGTGTGTGTGTGCGTCTGCCTGTGAACAGCATAACTCAGAAACAAACAGTCGGATAAACACCAAACTTGGTATTTACGTTCAGTATCTTCCAGAGATGCGACACAAAGGTTTTCAAGAAAATCCCCCTACCCCAGATTACCCTTTACATGGAACATTTCTCGAAAATTTTAATTTTCTCAAACATGGCTCTAACGATTTTGATTAAAATATCATATGTTTAAGACACTTTCATGACAAATAAAATGTATATCTTGAAGTTTCTGGGAATGTCTCCAAAAGTACTCCTCATTGTGAACGACTTTTGCATAACTGATAAACCATAAGAGATAGACAAAATTTTCCTGCACAAAAAATGTTGATCGCGTTAAAATACACAATTTATGTCATATTCATTTTTTTTTGTTGAGTGAACCATTTTCGAGATATTGCTTGTTATTCCCTTAAATTTTCAACACTCATTTTCTCAAATGGGAATTCGTTATTCCTTCTTACTTTCTCTACTACCTATAATAAGTAGTTGAAGTATTGTATTCCACCCAAAACTTCGATACCGAGATTTCACCGCAAATACATTTTTTGAGACCCCCTGAATCCAAAAAAAGCATTTTTGAAACATGTCCGTGTGTGTGTCTGTCTGTGTGTCTGTGTGTGTATGTCTGTCTGTCTGTGTGTTTGTCTGTGAACAGCATAACTCAGAAACGAACAGTCGGATAAACACCAAACTTGGTATTTAGGTTCAGTATCTTCCACGACACGAATGTTTTCAAGAAAATCCTCCCACCCCAGATTACCCTTTACATGGAACATTTTTCGAAAACTTTAATTTTCTCAATAATGGCTGCAACGATTTTAATTAAAATATCGTATGTTTAAGATATTTTCATGACAAATGAAAGGTATATCTCCAATTTACTGGGAGTGTCTCCAAAAGCATTCTTCTTTGTGAACGACTTTTGCATAACTGGTAAACCATAAGAGATAGACAAAATTTCACTACACAAAAAATTTAGATCGCGTTAAAATACACAATTTATGTCATATACATTTTTGTTGTTGACTGAACCATTTTAGAGATATTGCTTGGTAATCCCTTAAATTTTCCAATACTTATACTTTTTTCTCAAATTCGTTATTGGTTTTTTTGTTGTCCTGGTAATGCAAAGAGAATGGAATAATTCATAGCTAACAGCTCTTAAAAAATTTGACTATTGCTTAAAGTCTACCAATTCCCCTTGCACGTACAAGAAAATTAGCAATAAGGTTAACATCTCGATTAAGATGTAGAATATGGTGAATAAGCGTTTGTAAAAATAGTTTGTACAAGAGTAGAGAAAGTCATGTGACTGTAACACATCAGATTTTTATTCACGGAGGCTCAAAACGTGTATTTGCGGTGAAATCTCCGTTATTTTATTTTGCGGTGGAATCCAATATTTCCTCTACACATACTATAGGTAAGTGGTAGAGAAAGTAAAAATGCTTTCTAGAAATAAATTATAAAGGGAAATACACCAAAATTGATAGAGAAGTTGTGGATTGTTAAACATCAGTGCTTTGACCTATAGACGTATGTGGTTAACTAAAACTTGAACAAATGACGTTACATGAACGCACCTATCTGCACAGTTACATTGCTATCAAACATGGACGTCCCTTGTAGATTAGTGGAGGTATTCAAATAGCAGCATTGTGACCATCTGGGTTTCAGCAGAAAACGCTGCAAATGCTCTGATGTAGGTGGATTACCATTTCAACTGCCTATGTAACGCTTGCATCGCCCCTCCCTCTACACAAACAGCGCGCACGCAGCTATTGTAATTCATAAACATGAAGGAAAATGTCGGCGATGTTGTTCTGCACCTACTGCAAAATACACAACATCATAAAACTCCTTTTTATTAACAGAATGCGCTGAAAAAATATTTTTATCTGGTTTCATTCAAGGAAGTTAAATATCTCGCAGAGCTTAGCGAATTAAACACATATAATGTCGAAACGTCCAAATGAAAAATTAGTAACTGCTCTTTTAATTTCCTAGGATTAAAATTAAACGTGTACTCTTTATTTCATTAACTTCGCTCCTTTGTTTTCAGGTTTATTTAACCGACCTGACCTTGTATATAGCGGTTGTTGTTTCAAACAAATGACTATGATAGAAAGTACCGCCCTTATAAACCTTAAGTTTGAAGTTTCTTTAGTACCTTGGCAGCAATTAATGCTGAACTCTCTCAATGAATTTGTAAGCATGGATAAAACTGACCATCGTTACGTGATACGATACTTTCGTTTGAAAGGTCATAGTACAACTAATATTAAACCTGAGCTAGATTCTAATCTGGGGAAGTCTGCTCCTTCGTGTACAACAGTAAAATATTGGGTGGCAGAGTTTGAGCTGCCAAGACGAACATCGCAGTGGTCGACCAAATGCCAGAAATTGTGAAGACAATCCACAAAATGGTATTGGATGACCGTCAACTTAAATTGCGCGAGCTAGCAGACATCATGGGAGTTTCAAAAAGTGCTGTACATCGCATAATAACTGAAAATTTATACATAAGAAAGCTGTGCACAAGATGGGTGCCGCGTTTACTCACAATGGAACAAATGCAGCGTCGTGAGGATATTTCAGTCGAGTGTTTGGCGATGTTTCGCTACAATAAAGCACGTTTTGCGTCGATTCATAACCATGGATGAAACATGGGTCCATCAGTTCACACCTGGGACGAAGGAACAGTCAAAACAGTGGACTAAAAGGGGAGAATCGGCTCCAAAGGTAGCGAAGACAGTTCCAACTGCAGGCAAGGTCAGTTTTTTGGGATGCGCGGGGGATAATTTTCATTGATTATCTACAAAAAGGAAAAGCAATCAATGGCGAGTATTACGCAAACTTATTGCAGCGTTTGAATGATGAAATCAAGCAACAACGGCCGCATTTAGCGAGAAAGAAGGTTCTGTTACATTAAAACAATGCACCAGTTCACACATCCATTATCGCCATGGCCAAAATCAATTAGTTAAAGTTCAAATTGCTTCCTCATGGACCCTATTCGCCAGACTTAGCCCGCTCTGATTATTTTCTGTTTACCAAAGTGAAGAAATAGCTTGGTGGTAAAAGATTTACCAACAATGAAGAGATGGAGTCTGCAGTTGATGGCTATTTTGCACAACTCGACGGTTCTCAGTATAAACAGGCTATTGAAGCTATTGAACATCGCTGGGAAAAGTATATCGAGCTGAAAGGAGACTATGTAGAGAAATAAATGTGTATTTTCCTAACGTTTTGTGTTTTTCTTGTTAGGTCGAATACTTCTGGGACAGCTCTCGTATTTCCTCATAAACAACACCAATGGCTGACAAGAACCCTCAGCCGATTGTATAATTCTGGTTTATTTTATTTCCTGTTTCCATTCTATTTTATTTTAAATCCTTTATGCAAGCCTACCGATAATGGTAATGAGGTATTTCCTAAAGCAGTGGCGTGATACCGGTGTTCATTGCGCGGCTTATAGAGAGCTTTTCTGAGCAACCAAAATGCAAACTTCTGTACATTATTAAATGTAGAATAATTAAGATCTTAATTTATAATTACTTAACATGCTATGCTACCGAGCATGAGCCCCACATTCGGCAGGTCCCGGGATGCATCCCGGCGACCGCCCACTGTGACCCTTTGGCGAATGCTGGGGTGGTTCCTCTTCTACCACGACTGTCCTTCCTCTCATTGCCTGTATCCATCACCTTCCTTATTATCTATTTCAGGGTTGTAGGACCAGCCGACGGTGTTCGGCAGGCTGCGGCTGGGCGGTGGCTTGCACTCTGCAAAGGTTTCTTCCCTGCCGTCACTGCCATACCGTTCAGTTAGGTCTCTCCTCAACGTGGGGCTTCACTCCGGCGGACCCTGGAGGTTGGTGGCTTGTAGGCATGGACCGTGTGGTGTCGGATGCGTTCTATCTGGAAACGTTAGGGACCCCGTCCATGTTTGCGCCCGCCGGCATCCGGATCTGGACGCTCTTGGGTCTCTTCCTCATCCCTCCCTGCCAGGGGTCATGTAAGCACAATGGGTCGACTGGCCTGCGTGCGGTGCTACACTACGGTTCCGGCGTCCACTCCTTCATACGTACCTTTACCTTTACCATACTAAGCTCATAACAGCTGCACCTTCTCTGCCGGAAAGGAAACACATATAAGTGGTTGTCTTGTTTATCGGTTCAACGCACCGTGTATAACAAATGAAAAGCAGGAAGAGAGAGAACGTCTCATAACATATGAAGACACTTCACATATGTCATTTATTAATACCGAATTATTTCGTGGTTTATTTCCTACAGTTTATAATGATAAGTTTGCATAAAATGTATCCAACTTGCGGATAATCTTAATATGCGACAAATATTCACTCGTAACATGATCATCATTAGAGTGGATTAGAGTGACCTGGTCCGTGATTTCAAGTTACCGATGCAGAAAGCATAATGTGTTGGCACGTGTCCCCTGAGTACAAACGGGGGTAAAGAAATATACCGTAGTAGACATGATGTTCTGCTTCGCAAACAGAGTAATAAATACACCAGGCAGTAATATGAGTGTATTATTCGTATGCACGTATAGCTTTTAAGTGAGAGACGTTCACTTTCGACAACTGCATGTTATTTTGATACAACCCGTATGGTCACTGAGGTACGCGCCCGTTGTTTACATTTGGACTCGTTCTCTCTCCTTCAACATAAACAGACTACAGTACGAGATAAGTTAATCTATAAAACCGATCACTCTGATCCACGGCTTAATCATCATAATTATCCACTTGTTGCATCGATTACTATTGACGTTATATATCAACGTGTGGATAATTCATGGTAAAACCTAACTTTAAGTATTTAGTTTAATACTATGTTAGATATGCCATAAATTTTGATATTCAGTGTGCATATCAACAACGGGTGTGTATTAATAACATTAGTCATGTCAAATCTGTGAAAATCCTTACAACTTTCTTTCATACTATTGGAGAGTATCGCAACCCAATAAAACAAACAACAAAAGCACAAAACACGTTCCTGTTGCGCATACAATTCGTTTCAATGTCCTCAAGAAATGATTTCACTGTGTTGCTATACCACAGTATACATTTTGCTGCGCTCATGAAAGTTGTTATTATTTTACTCTACCATTTATATATCGCCTTTAATATCTAGGTTCATATCGGCGGCTTTTGCGTTTGCTACAATTGCTCATCGGCAACTATATTTACTCGTTTACTATCGACAATAGTAGCACTATGCTGATACTTTTACGACAGTTTGATTGAGGTTAATGAATGCTTCTTTTCATGATAACTATTTCGAGACCAAAGACCTCGAAATAGTTATCTTATGAAAAGATGCAAGAGTTTAAAAACCAAAATTAAATTGTCATGTAAAACTAATATCAGAGTGCTACTCGGAAACATAATCACACGAAAAGCTTATTATGAAGATGCCTTGTAACCCCACGTACGATACAAACTTTCCGGTGGCCTTCGCCCCACGTTCACTTTTCTGGCGGCCTTAGCCCCAACGTTTAAAAATCAACTTTTTATCTTAATGTTTATTTAAATATTATATATATATATATATATATATATATATCTATATATATATATATATATCCCTCGGCTGCGTCAGTAGTAATTTGCAGAAACACGTATCTCTTACCAGGGGTAGTACGGCTAAAGAATGAAGCCTTACACAAATTATAATTACTTTCTCTACTACGTATAGTAAGTAGTGGAAGTATTGCATTCCACCCAAAAATTATATACCGAGATTTCACAGGAAATACATGTTTTGAAGTGCACTGAATGCATATAAAGCATTTTTGGAAACATGTATGTGTGTGTGTGTCTGTCTGTGAACAGCATAACTCAGATACGAACAATCGGATAAACACCAAACTTGGTATTTAGGTTCAGCATCTTCCAGAGATGCGACACAAAGGTTTCCAAGAAAATCCCCCCACCCCAGATTACCCTTCACGGGGAACATTTTTCGAAAATTTTAAAATCTTCAAAACGGCTGTAACGATTTTGATTAAAATGTCACATATTTAAGATACTTTCATGACAAATAAAATGTATATCTTGAATTTTCTGGGAATGTCTCCAAAAGTATTCTTCATTGTGAACGACTTTTGCATAGCTGGTAAACCATAAGAGATAGACAAACTTTTACTACACAAAAAAGTGGATCGCGTTAAAATACACAATTTATGTCATATACATTTATTTTGTTGAGTGAACTATTTTGAAGATATTGCTTGTTATTCCCTTAAATTTTCCAATAGTTATACGTTTTCTCAAATGAGAATTCGTTATTCATTTTTTTTTTAGTCATGGTAATGCAAAGAAAATGGAATACTCCACATGGCAACCAGCTCTTAAAATATTTGATTATCGCTTAAAGCCTACCAATTCCCTTTGCATCTGCAAGAAAATTAGCAATAAGATTAACATCTCGATATCTCGATTAACATGAAGCATATTGAGAATAAGCGTTTGTAAAAATAATGTGTACAAGAGTAGAGAAAGTCATGTTTGTGTAACACATCAGATTTTTTTTACTTCGTTTTATTAATCTTTCTCACTATTACATAACACTTCACTGATGTATCCTACTGTAGAGCTGTGAGATTATTGTTAATTGTACTTTTTTAACACGTAAACTTTATATTATTCACGCCGTAATGAATGTATTATGCCTCACACTGAATACGTACCAAGCGAACTACTCCGTAACGCTGTCTTCTAGCGTCTGCTTGGGAACGCTTGTATTTGTACATTTTACTCTATTTCAAGTCCCTGATTGGCTAATCCTACTCTAATAGAATACTTTTATTTAACTTAAGTTGTTTTAGTTTTTAATTGGCTATATATAAACTGTTATAAATATTACATTATTGTTCCAAGAATTATTAGTAGCATTATTAAGCTTTCTAATTGTTTGCCTCAAGGTTACCTCATTGTTACCTCATTGTTAGCACCTATAGGCTTCTATTCTCACAGCTCCTACTTGTTAAATTACGTAATATATTCATATAACATTATTATATATACATAATAATGTAAACATAATGCAATGACTGTAACATACACTTTTATATATTATTATATACACATATTGCTTTTAAGGCGGGCTGTTATTATATTTTATATTATATAATTAGACTGATATCATTTAAGTGTTAAAAATACTGCCCCATAGTTCAAACCATGTTTGTTAGTCACTGCAGTGTAGATTATGTAGCATTTTTGTCAAAAGGAAACGAATGCGTGGGATTGCTAAAATGAAATGATTTTATGAAACAAATTATGAAACAATTAACTAAGTTACAGGTAACGGAGATTAGGAAATACACTTAGTAATAATTGTTGATTGTGCCGTTGTAATTTATAACTGATTCTTCACTCACTGGATTCACACAAATTAAAAACAAGTGCATCACCATGAAATACTATCAGTGTAGTACGACTTTGATTGGTCAACTGACAAGTATACTCTACCTGTTATTGGCTAGTGGTATATTGAGTGCGATTATCGTTTTAATCTTTATGTTTATTTACTTGGGTATCCTTTATAAACATTAAATTCGTACTCTCTCTCACATACACGCTCACAAACACATTTACTCTCTCACTCATACTTCCAAACTCAGAATAAACCTCGCTAAAGAAAAATTCCCATCCTCCAACCGGGAATTGAATCCAGTACCTTTGGATTTGGAAGTATGACAGTTTTTATCTGCTAAAAAAATCTAATGTGTTACACTCACATGACTTTCTCTACTCTTGTACAAACTATTTTTACAAACGCTTATTCTCCATATGCTTCATGTTAATCGAAATGTTAATGTTATTGCTAATTTTCTTGTAGATGCAAGGGGAATTGGTAGGCTTTAAGCGATAGTCAAATATTTTAAGAGCTGGTTGCTATGTCGAGTATTCCATTTTCTTTGCGTTACCAGGAAAAAAAATTGAGTAACGAATTTGAGAAAAAGTATAAGTATTGGATAATTTAAGGGAATAACAAGCAATATCTCGAAAAAGGTCCACTCAACAACAAAAATTGTATATGACATAAATTGTATATTTTAACGCGATCTACATTATTGTGTAGTAAAATTTTGTCTATCTTTTATGGTTTACCAGTTATGCAAAAGTCGTTCACAATGAAGAATACTTTTGGAGACATTCCCAGAAAATTCGAGATATACATTTCATTTTTCATGAAAATATTTTAAACATATGATATTTTAATCAAAAATCGTTAGAGCCATTTTGATGAAATTAAAATTTTCGAAAAATGTTCCATGTAAAGGGTAATCTGGGGTGGGGGATTTTCTTGAAAACGTTCGTGTCGCATCTCTGGAAGATACGAAACCTAAATACCAAGTTTGGTGTTTATCCGACTGTTCGTTTCTAAGTTATGCTGTTCACAGATACAGACACAGACACACACACACACAGACACACGGACATGTTTCCAAAAATGCTTTTTTTGGTTTCAGGGGGTCCCAATATATTTCCTGTGAAATCTCGGTATTGAATTTTTGAGTGGAATACAATACTTCCCCTACTTACTATACGTAGTAGAAAGTAATAATGATGAGCGTATACGAAACAAAAGAATGGACCTTGATGTTTTAAAAGACACACTAAACTTAAATTATGAAAAGAGTAGCACGCATTAACAGGGAATTTTTCAAATAAAATAATGCTATCAAATAAGTAGGCATAAATCGCATATTTTAATAATATTGAAAGCATTGGTCTGTCTTTTATAGTGCCATGTTTATATAAAGTTAAATGAAGAGAAAAACATCTTCACCAAGCAGAAAATTAAAGGATTTACTATTTATTAATTCTTCACGTCAGTAGTGCTTCAAAATTATGATTTTTTAAGATTTTTTGATAAAACAAAGATAATGTTAATTTGTCATGAAAACAGTTATTTGCGATGGAGGAAATCTTAATGGAAATCTTCGCTTTGCATCCCTTTATTAAATATGAAAATAGGTCTGCTAAAGTTTGTTTTGAGATTTTGGGCCTTAACAGACATACGTTTGCAGAAAATTATATTAGAAAACTCCGATGCGTAATTTCACATAGGCTTCTCTACCCCTATCGTTTATTAGTGGGTATACAAATTATTAACATGAAAGTTTATTTTTCTATCTACTTCATTTTAGTCGTGATAAACCTTTGCAAAAATAGGTACATTACACGCTCGTTATACAAACGACAGAATAGCAGCGACAGCAGATGTTTAAGAACGTTACACTGTCGATACAATTGCCAGAAACAACTGAATGTCGACAGGACTTCGAATAAATATTGAACGATTCGAACCATTATTAACGTGTATCTCGGAAATGGCTGGTGAATGTTATATGTTATATGAAATAAATTGTGCATTCTAAAGAGATCTATATTTTTAGTTTCTCTACTACGTATAGTAAGTAGGGGAAGTATTACATTCCACCCAAATGTCGAGATTTCACCCGAAATACATGTTTTGAGGCGCCCTGAATCCAAATAAAACATTTTTGGAAACATGTCCGTGTGTGTGTGCCCATGTGTGTCTGCATAACTCAAAAAGAAAAGTCGGATAAATACCAACTTGGTATTTTCGAAAAAAAAATCCCTACATCCCAACTATCCTTTACAGTTTATGAAAGTTTTGATTTTCTAAAAGATGGCTTCAACGATTTTCATTAAAACAACATATGTTAAACATATTTATATGACAAATAAAATGTATATCTTGAATTTTCTGGAAATAGCCTAGGAGGTCCTCTTCATTCAGAAGGAATTTTGTGTAATCTTATATAATGGTAAACGTTAAGCGATAGACGAAAACAAACTCCCCAAAAAACGTAGATCTGTTTAAAACGCACAATTTACTTAAAATAATCTTTTTGTGACATAAGCTATTTCTGAGATATCCGTTATTAAAGGTTCAAATTTTTCAATACTTGTCATTCTCTAAGTCCCATCGATTTTCAGTTGTTTCTCGCGATTGCATAGAAAGAGTTTGGAATTTAAAGGCCAGCATCCAGTTCTTTATCGCTATTCTCTTTGCATTTATAACGAAATGTGATTTTTTATTAATTTATTTATTTATAGTCGCTAAAACATTTTAGGTCTTATAAAGACTTTTACAAGGTAGTGCATATTAGTAAGTACCATGTTATACAGTTATCATTACATAATTACGCTTTGGATACATAGGGAAAAACATTGAGTGAATTCATAGTATTACTGTGATGAGTGACTATAAAATTGATCAGTGAGACAGTAACTATATCAGGTGGTATTTAATGGTTAGTGTAGCATATAATAACAGTGATTTATAGTTTATTTAATATTCCAATATCACTGAGCAAGATCTTCAACTTGTAATAAGCTGACGGACTTCCGATTGTTTTATGGAGTTCGATGGGATTCCATATCTTTTCCTCTTGAGGTCGATTTGCTGGCATTTTTGTGACTACGTGTTCTATTGTCAAGGTAACAGAGCAGAAGGGGAATTTCGCTGTCATCTTTAGTTATGAGATAAATATGCGTAAGTCTTGAGTGGCCTTGTTGCTATGATTTGATCTTGGCTTCTCAGGGATTGTAAGGAAAAGGCTTAATTTCGCTATTCCCAGCTATTTGAAGTTCGCTGTCGAAAGAAGACAGCCATTAAAGTTTCCAATTTTTGCATAGAGTTCCCTTGAAATGTGACGTTAAATCCAGGTGAGGAATTTTGGTGGAATTATCAACGAAGTTTTGAAGAATAGCTCTTTTATCCACGGAATCCGCTAATTCATTTCCGGCGATGCCAACGTGTGTTGGAATCCCGACGAGAACTACATGATACCCCTTAGGAAAAACATGAACTAGAGAGTGGTGCGTGAATCGATCTGATGTTGCTTGAAGGGAGCTTTTGGAATCAGTAAAAATGACAGAAAATTTGTTATTGAATGTCATAATATGATAGTGCTTCCCTGAGAGCCATTAGTTCACAGTGCTATTTTCGCAAAGGTTTGTTTCGATTAAATGTAGTAGATAGAAAAATCAACTTTAGTAAGAATAGTTTATATACCATTAATAAAGATACAGGGTAGAGAAAGTATGTGAATGTATCGCATCATAATTTCTTATGCAGTGTGTTTTCATCTACCACTTAATCAGTTAAACAAGATTATATACGATACCTTGCGAATGAAGAGGACTTCAAAGGCTATTCCAAGAAAATAAGCCATCTCATTATTTAAGCCATCTCTATGCTTAATGTACCACAGGGAAAAGTGTTAAGGCCACTGTTATATATATAACCTACAAATGTGATTCCTCAAAACAAAATAATTTAACTATTAGCAGATCGTTAATGATGTTGCAGGTGTTAGCAAAGGAAACTGTGAATCAGACAGCAGTCCATGTCTGCGACGGTACCCACCAAAGGATCAAAAGTTGACGCGTGAAAGTAAATCCCCACAAATCAAAACTTGTGAAATTCACTTATAACCAGCACCTAATTCATTACTTTGTAACAATGGGAGCACTGCCATAATAGATTTAGTGATATATCTCGGCGTGGATTATCCAATATCTAGAAAATTGGCTGTGACATTAACATGAACTTAGGGGAGGGATTCCAGTGCGTAACACTAGGTCTCGTGGTATTTCTGACCTTACCAGAACTACATCGGGCCGAATATCTTAGCCCGTCCCGAAAGGGAGTTGTTCGGATTGGGTTAGACTCGGTTTCCGATGGCCATGGGAGATTAGGTATGTCCTGGCATAGCCCAGATTGGTTTGTGAGACGCCTCCATGCCCTCCCGCAACAAACTGGTAGACGGCAAGAAGGTTGTCACATGTGATACATTCCGTCTTCTCTTTTTTCGCGGAACCTGGCTTTGAATCAACGGGTTTCCTATGCGCGCTTATCTCGGCTAGTTGGGCATCTACCATCCATACTTAACGTTGCAGTTACCACTTCTTAAACACCGATCATAACCTTAGCTGAATTTTCTTAATGATCGTAACTTCACTGCTGCTGGACACTTACGCGGTATACAAAGTTATTTCGGCTTGACACATTTTTACTGTCGTAACTTCTTAATGACTTAACTTGCCGTAAATTTCTGGCGGTAAAACATTGTACTGGCTGGTTTTAATTTACCGGCGACGTAACATCTTAACAAACAGTCCATGATTCTTGGCGGCAGAATTTTAGTACCAACTGCTACATAATTTTGTAAACACTCCCTTGATCTTCCTCACAATTTATACAATTTTCCTCTCACATAGATCTTGCGTCCTATTGGCTAAAACTTCCCGCGTTACTCGGCGTTAGCTTCGTAATTCTTTCTCTGCATTTTTATTTTCAATATATCTAGTCACGTATCTTTTTACTGCGATTTCCCTGTGAATTCTCTGATATATTGCTGTGACGCCTTACTCCACCCACTTTTCTTCACGCACGTTATCATGGAATGATACAAAGAGTTTCCCCTTCTGGAAGGTAACAAAAGCTGAAGCAAGCTACTCGGAAGCTTGTAGACAAAATTTAACATTTTCAGCTCTGAAGAACGTCGGCTTTGGGTAACTTGCATATTCCTTAAAAACTTAACAATTATGGCGCACATTTCTGCCCTTAATTACACTCGTGAACTCTTAATAAAGCACAAAATACTGCTATAATATATATACATTATTAATTACTCTAGGCAAATAATCAATTGTTCTGAGATGGCCTTAAGGCTTCATTAGGCACTTTGAGATTAACCTTTTAAGAAGGAGGGTTAAAATATCACTAAGCCCATCTGTATTTTTTCTTGACTAATACGTTTTCAATGCGTTTATGCGGAACAAGCTGGAGCTTCTACATAATGTCAGAGACCTAATTTTAACAAACCGACGGCGAAAGATTTTTATAATTCTTAAACCTCAAATGTATAACCACACGTGATTTGGTTAATGTACTACAAAGAAATTCCTGAAAACGTGCAGTTTCTCTCAATTATCTTAAAATTCCCATTTATATAAAATCTCCACCGTACATTTAGAGAGGGAGAAATAGAAAATGCTTGTTGACGGCAAGTTCAATAACCAAACTTATTAATTATACATCATGGCTTTATGAAATTGTACCTGTTTCGTTCTATCATCCGCTGCCAAACAAGCTAAAATAAAAGAGAGGAATAAAATTTTATGTAAATAAAGTTTAACTAGTGACTCTGCATGTTACACTGAATGGCACATAATGTAACTTTTCTTTTACCTGACCTGTTTATCTGACTGTTCGTTTCTGAGTTATGCTATTTACAGACACACACACGGACATGTTTAAAAATACTTTTTTGGATTCAGGAGGCCTCAAAACATGTATTTCCGGTGAAATCTCGGTATCGAATTTTTGGGTGGAATACAATACTGCCCCTACTTACTATACGTAGAAGAGAAAGTAAAAAGGAAAGTTCTAGTGCTTTAAAAGTGTAAAAATGAGCCTGTTTAAGTCCGGAGGTGGGGTTTGTAATTATTTTTTGGGCTAAATAAGCTGCCTCCGTGCCTTTTAGAAGTATAAATTTGCTAGTTTTACGTGTTTTTGTTATGTAACTAAATTCACATCATATTATTATTATTGTTATTGTATACCAAAATCAAACTGATATTCTATTAGGTGTATGTTTCTGTTAATTATAATATTATATGTAACAATTATTATTTTTATATGAAAAACGCAACCTGACTTCCATTAAAGTTATTTGGCCGATGGCGGGCCTTAGAGGCATACTATCAAGCTACTTTGTAAAATTCTGCAAACATTTCAAGCGAAATATTAATTCCAGTTATAGCATAGCAGTTGCTACTGTCAGAAGTTCAATTGTCATTTTCAACTATTTGTGTACACTTATATAATAATTATAGTTGTAATGTTTGTATTTATTTTACTTCGATTTTTCTCTCTTATCATTCAGTTTTGTTTTTGCCACTTTAATTTTACGATTTTATCACAACTGATTATAGTATTTTCTTCGTGTTAGATTTAAACATAGTTTCTTTATTATGCTTTGTAGCATTTGGAAGTCCCTACTTGGAAAAGTGGAAAAATTTATTGGTGCGTAGACAAAGGTTAGAGGTACAATCAGATGCATCAGATTCGGTTATGCTGGCGGCAGGCGACCACGACAGCTCAGTGGCAAAACGTCGGCATGGAAAGCCAGATTTGTGGTTCGAATCCCGGCATAGATCTCGAATGTTTTCCATAATATTACACTGCCGTTTGTGAAAATTGCAACACCAAGAAAGAATTTCCCGAATAACACCAAACTTTGTGGAAGTGTAGAAGAGTGTGCAAGCAATAAGTGATTAGGTTTGCAGAGAGATGGGGTAAACGTAGGCCGCGCCGAGCCCTCTCGTGTCGATCCGACAAGGTCAGTGTTGCGCCCAGTGTAATCAGTGCAGAGCTGTCAAACAAGGTGGAAACAATAAAGTGTGTGCCAGTATGCCTCTTCGACGTCAAAGGGAGCCATATCGGCATATGAGTGAGTTCGAACGGGGCAGAATGATCGGTCTTCGGGAAGCGGGTTTGTCATACCGTAACATTTTGGCTAGTACAGTGTATGTTGCTACGACAGTGATGCGTGTGTGGAAGCAGTGGATAGATGAAGGTCGTACGCGGCGAAGAGCGGGTACTGGACCACGGAACATGACCACAAAACGGGGTGACCGTCATCTTGTCCGCATGGCCATAACGGATCGTACAGGTTCATTCACAGTGTTGACTGAACGCTGGAGCACTGCAACAGGTGTGAACTTGTCTGCACTACAGTTCGTCGCCGTCTGCTGCAGGTTGGACTGGTTGCATGTATGCCATTACGTCGGCTTCCATTGTTCAGAAACCACAAGCTCCTCCGACTGCAATGGGCACGTGAACACCGTCACTGGGGTGCTCAGTAGCAAACGTAGTCTTTTTGGACGAGTCCCGCTTTCAACGTGTCCTACAGTGATGATCGCATACGTGTCCGGCGTTACCGGGTGAGCGCAACACCAGCTAAGATGGTTTAGGGTGCCATTGTTTACAACAACCGATCTCGCCTCCTTGAGTGGACTTTGAGCAGCAACCGTGGTTGTAGAGCCTGAGGTACTCCCCCTGATTCAGAAATCTCCACAGGCCACATTTCAACAGGAAAATGCCCGGCCACATATTGCGACAAATGTACAAGCCTTCTTCGAAGAGCGACGGGTAGCATTGCTACCCTGGCCTGCACGTTCGCTTGACGTGTCGCTCATCGAACATGTCTGTGGATATAGTTGGTCGGCACCTGGCGCGTCACGGTCCTCCTGTAACAGTGTCACGGATTTGTGGGCTCGAATACAAACTGCGTGGAGGGAAATCCCTCAGGAACTTATTCAGAACCTTTTTATTCAAATTCCCGGCGTATAGCAGCTCTAATTGTAGCGCATGAAGGCCACACCAAATACTGAATATGTATATTCCCTTAAATTTTTCAATACTTATTTTCTCAAATGGGAATCCGTTATACATTTTTTGTCTTGGATATGCAAAGAGTATTAATCTGTAGCAAAGAGAATGGTGCTGCACCTAGCAACCAGCTATTAAGAGATATGTGTATGCTTAAAAGTTACTGTATTTCTATATTGCCCTTGCAAATACAAAACAAGGGTAACATAGTCAAATATTTTAAGAACTGGTCGCTATGTGTAAAATGTAATTCTCTTGGCATGTCAAAGATCGTTTCTGCAAATGTTTATCTCGATTAATATGAAATAGATGGAGAATAGGAGTTTGTAAAAATAGTTTGTACAAGAGTAGAGAAAGTCATGAGAGTGTAACACATCAGATTTTTTTAAATTAAATTAGCAAACGTATCGCCTGACATATTGTCATGAACGTGCCTGAGGAGATTCGTATGGTGTTTATTATTTAATATTAATTGGCATTACTCTCATTATTCTGTTATAAGCTTATAAATTCATATAGAATCATATTTTACATTTCTTAATTTCTTAAGTCTTAATGAGTTCTTTATATAACAAGAAACAGTGGTTGGCCACTTCCCTTGACATTTCAAAGGGTTTTCACTATGCCATCATTTCCTTAGAAATAGGTGTCTTTCTACACGTCTCTTAGCCGCACCCTGTGGATCACATGATCCTTGGACAGTCTTAAGCCTACGCATTTTCGAGGGCGTTCGAGACCATATTTGGTGATAGCTGCCACGGTATTAGAATGAACCCATCTAGGGTATTCAACTCTACATAAGGAAGCGCTTGAGCTCTGCTCAGGGGGACTTTGTGTTGTAACTTGGCCGGGACCGCTATGGCACCCGTCGGCATGTCGGTCGACGGCCGTTCAACTACTGACTACGCATCACACAACTAACCGGCCACCACGATAGCCTTGGCGTCGGCTCTCCTCACACACGGTGCGACATCACCTAAGGTAGGCCCCATAAGGGAATTCATAATAATGTTTAAAAGCACCACACTTCCCTGTTATTGTAAACCCAACACCCACTTATAGAGTTTTACCATAGGCAGTAATAAACGATAATCGTTCAAGCCAAGCATTACAGTTGTCTCTCCCCTCTGCTTTTCCCATACAGCTTTTCCCCCCAGTCACTAACCAACAGGTTTGTGACAATATTTCAGTTGCATAGATGCCCTGTGCTAAGTCTCAGTTCTTTCTGCCTTGATCTTCCTTCAATGTATTGTAACTTCGACCAGTTTTATCAACCGTCACTTTTCTAAATTCTCACTGTCACTGTTTCGTTTTTATGCAGATCACCTTCACTTGGAGTTCACTTCACTAACGTCACTTCGTTAAGGTGAACTAGGTCAATTCTTCGCCTCTTCCCTTCTTTCTCCATAACCCGTCGTTACCAGTAGCACTCACTGCACGTCACAACAGTCGTCACCAATTCGCTCGGAGAATCGCTCACTGACTGACTCACTTGAACTTCTTAACAACCACCACACCTCGTACTCGACTGACTCGACTCAACTGCCGCGAAAGCGCTCGCTTACATGCGGCTGCAGAATTCTTGGAAAGTCATGCTGAATGTTTTGGAAAGCCCGAGATGCAAAACGAATCCCTTACGGCTAGAAGGCCTTTCTGGAATTGTTTACATCAGCTGAACCTCGCCAGTAAGCTACTGTCTCGCGTTGCGTTGAAGGTCACAACTTCGATGGCTGGCTTCGTCACATTATAAATACAAGAAGGTGATTATTTATACAAAAACACAGTTTCTTAAATTAAGTAGAGATTAAGTAGAGATTAAGATTATTATCCTATAGAGTAACGGCGTTAAAATAGCAATGTTGAACGTAGAAGTCAAAAACCAGTCGGTCGCCTGCTGCTTGTAGATAAGCGCCCCGTCCTCCGCTGGCTAGGGATGAACAAACAACGCTTACTCGACTCATTCTTTCGAATCGTGGCCCCAGACTCTTTTAAGAGGGATTGTACCTACAACGAAAGGTGTAATGAAACTAATTCTGCAAAGTCTGATGTGTTACCTTCGCATAGCTTTCTCTATCCTCATTATATTCTATTTCTCTATTTACTTCATTTTAATCGAATTAACCTTTGCAGAAAACCTACATTACACATTTGGTTAGGTTACAAAGAGAACAGCAATGGTCAAATTTTTAAACCCAAGCGTTATATGCTGCTGTTTTTTTTTTTTTTTTGGATTATGTGTTAAGAAACACCACACAAACGAACCTTTTTTAAAGGTACTTTTTTATTCAGAGGGTCTCAAAATACGTATTTCCAGTGAAATCTGAACTTCAAATTTTCTACTAGGTATATAGAGAAAGTAAAAAGTGTTACCTTACATAATTCACACGTTTGTGTAGAACAGCAATTAATTACATTAATTGACGTAATAGAGGTTAAATTATGAATCATGGGCCTAAAGTACTTAACATTGTAAGTCGCCATTGCTATGTCATCTCAGAATAATTTGAGATTTCCTTGTGGTTTACAGGGAAAAATGCGAGTCAGGTGGGGAATTGAATGTGTACCGGCAGGTTGCCACGACAGCTCGGTTGGTTTGAGCAACCGGACGGTAACCGGAAAAAACGTGATTCAAATCCCGGCTACGGCATTAAATTTCTACTTTCTCTACTGCGTATAGTAAAGAGGGGAAGTATTGTATTCCACCCAAAAATTCGATACCGAGATTTCACCGGAAATATATGTTTTGAGGCCCCCTGAATCCAAAAAAAGCATTTTTGGAAACATGTCCGTGTGTGTGTCTGTGTGTCTTTGAGCAGCATAACTCAGAAACGAACAGTCGGATAAACACCAAACTTGGTATTTAAGTTCAGTATCTTCCAGAGATGCGACACGAAGGTTTTCAATAAAATCCCCCCACCCCAGATTACCCTTTACATGGAACATTTTTCGAAAATTTTAAGTTTCTCAAAAATGACTAACGATTTCGATTAAAATATCATATGTTTAAGATATTTTCATGACAAATGAAATGTATATCTCCAATTTTCTGGGAATGTCTCCAAAAGTATTCCTCATTGTGAACTGATAAACCGTAAGGGATAGACAAACTTTTACTACACAAAAAATGTAGATCGCCTTAAAATACACAATTTGTCATATACATTTTTTGTTGAGTGAACCATTTTCGAAATATTGCTTGTTATTCCCTTAAATTTTCCAATACTTATACTTTTTCTCAAATGGGAATTCGTTATTCATTTTTTGTCCTGGTAATGCAAATAGAATGGAATACTCCACACAGCAACCAGCTCTTAAAATATTTAACTATCGCTTAAAGCCTACCAATTCCCCTTGCATCTACAAGAAAATTAGCAATAAGATTAACATCTCGATTAACATGAAGCATATGGAGAATAAGAGTTTGTAAAAATAGTTTGTACAAGAGTAGAGAAAGTCATGTGAGTGTAACACATCAGATTTTTCGTCGTATGATTCTACCTTTCCATTACCAAAATAAGTTTCTCCATTAGATATGAATCCGTTTTTATCACGTAGGTATTCTGCTATGCACGGTCTCATTCTAACTGAACTAAGTAACAAGTTGACAGCTTGCCGATATACAAATATGAAAGGTTTCCCTGGCCGCAGTTACATTTGCTGTTCTAGAAGTTTTTTCCTTCGGCTCACTGAGCGTTTCGCAAACACATTCATACAGCACCTTGAGTTCTGTTTAGAAGGTGTTTAAACCATAAGTATAAGATTACAATACTTGCTATGCAAAGAAACGGGCATTTTGAAATTTTAATCCAGGCTTGCTTACAATGACAAAGTCTGATGCGTTACATTCACATGACTTTCTCTACCATGTATTATGTATTAATGGGTATAAAAACTTATTTTTACTTCATTTTAATCGAGATAAACCGTTGCAGAAATACGAGGGTAATCCAGAAAGTCCCAGACGTTTAGAAATAAACAATCAACAAATGCAAATACCAACGTTTATTATCTACATTTGAAAGGTACACTCTTAAGCTATTTTTCTACATAATCGCCATTCAAATTGAGGCATTTATCATACCGTGGCACAAGTTCTTCAATACCCTCTATGTAGAAATCTGCCGCCTGCGACTTCAACCACTGCCTTACACCGGCATGCAGTTCAGCGTCAGTATCAAATCATCAATTTGATGCACCAAGCTCCGTGAAATTTGGGGAAAATGTTCCGAAAGTTCTGTAATCGTGAAACGACGATTTTCACGAATTTTGTCATTGATTTGCATTGACAGTTCTTCAGTCATAAGGCTAGGCCTACCACTGCGATCCTCGCCGTGAACATTGGTACGGCTATTTTTAAAATCAATGCACCATTGCCTGACTCGGCTTTTACTCATTATTCCCTGCCCGTAAACATCACAAAGTTGACGATAAATTTCAATTGGTTTGTTCTTTTTAGCAACCGCACTTCACAAGTGGCGGGGTTTTCTATTACAGCGCACATTTTAACAACTCACAGAGAGCACAGTAAGGAAGGCACAGTCCTCACACTACTGCAGCTGGATGCGTACTGAATGTAGGAACGTTCTGACACCAAAATGGCCCTACTCATCGCCACGATAGGTCAAAACGTCTGGGACTTTCTGGACTGCCCTCGTAGTTTACATATTTCGTTATAAATGCAAAGGAAATAGCTATAGTGAAATGTTTCAGAACTAGACACTATATGCTGGATTTGTAATATAGTCTTTCCATGCAGTCCTGAGAAACAACTGAATGGCAACAGGAAAAATTCTAACCATTAATAACGAACATCTCGGAAATGCTTATTCTACAGAAAAAATGTATTTTAAATAAATTGTGTGTTTTAAAGAGACCTCCATTTTTTTGTGCAGCGCGTTTTCATCTATCGCTTATGGTTTGCCAGCTATACAAAATTATACAAAATTCCTTCCGAATGAAGGGGATTTCAAAGGTTATTTCCAGAACATTCAAAATATACATTTCATTTGTCTTGTAAATATATTTAATATATGGTATTTCAATCAATATCTTGCAACCTTTTTTGAGAAAATCGAAAATTTCAAAAATGTTGCATATAAGGGGTAGTTACTTGGGGGATTTTCTTGAAAATCTTCGTATCGTATATTTGGAAGACACTGGGCCTAAATACTAAGTTTGTATTTATCCGACTTTTCGTTTTTGAGTTATGTTGTTCACAGACGCACACACGCGCGAGGACATTTTTCTAACAAGCTTTTCTTTATTCAGGGGCTAAAAAACATATTTCCAGTGAAACCTCCGTACCGAATTTTTGGGCCGATATTTCCCCTACTTGTTGTACGTATTAGAAAAAGTAAAAATGGAATAGCAGGCTCGCGTTACATATTCATAGATTTTCGAGTTCAACATCTATTTATTACAAAATTAATATTGCGCACACAGAAAGTACAAAATATCCCGAATATACGTGTAACATATCTGTAAAGCTTTCAAGAATCCATAGAAAATGGTGTAATTTTATAATCACTAGTAATTCAGGAAGTTTCATTTTTCAACATTTATCGAAACCAATCAATCAGTAAGCTTGGCTTTGCGGCAGTCGAGGAGGATGAGGGGAGTCTAATCAGCAACAGATCTACTGATGGGATTCGAAGCGTGTTGAGTGGCAGGATAACACCTGTGTCCGAAACGGCGTGCAGAGTTGCTAATAAGTGAAGCGTGGCTGTTAGTACAGATTACTGACACCTGCATCACTGGGATTGTATTGGGGTTAAACTACATTTTAACACACTCTGATTAAGAACCCCAGTTGAAATTTCGTTCCTGGTGGAGTTTAAAAAATAACTACTGGATTTCTAATCTGTTTTATTTGTGTGGTATTAAATGATGTTTTTGGAACTTTGAACTACATTCATAAAAAGCAAAATATCTCGGACCGTAAATTCTGAGGCTCGCATTCGGTAGTTCTATATTCGATTTACTTTAGGCCTAGTCCACGCCTATTTAATCTTCTTGTTACTATTTTTCCAAAGGAAACCATTGTATAATTTGATAAATTATAAATAATATACTACTTTACTTACGTATAGTAAGTAGGGGAAGTACTGCCTTCCACCCAAAAATTCGATACCGAGATTTCACCGGAAATACATGTTTTGAGGTGTCCTGAATTCGAATAAAGTATTTTTGGAAATGTGTCCGTGTGTGCGTATCTCTCTCTGCGTGTTTCTGTCTGCGTGTTTGTGAATCGCATAACTCAAAAACACAAAGTCGGATAAATACCAAACTGAGTATTTGAGTTCAGTATCTTCCAAGTATACAACACGAAGGGTCTCAAAAAGATTCCTCCACCCCAGACTACCCTTTACATTGAACATTTTTCGAACATTTTTATTTTCTCAAAAATAGCTCTAACCATTTTGATTAAAATATCATATGTTTAAGTTAGGCGGCGCCGTGGCCGAGTGGTTAGACCGCTCGCCTCCCATCTAGGCGGCCCGGGTTCAATCCCAGGGACCTGCATGTGGGATTTGTGGTGGACGAAGCGGCGTCTGGGCGGGTTTTCTCCGGGTTCTCCGGTTTCCCCCGCCATTCATTCCACCAATTGCTCCATCATCACCTTTCCTTTCATCCATTTCACCAACATTTCGTTTCATCTACTTCCTTCATCCCATACCAGGCATCGGGCTGATCACCCATCCTGGATGCTCTGTCTGATCCATGAGTATCTGCTCCTCGACGGGCCTCTGACCCCAGGCACCCGCTTGTAAGTCCTGGGGGGTGTAAGTCCTACATAAGAGGAGGGTAAACAGATAATGAATGAATGAATGAATGTTTAAGTTATTTTCATGGCAAATGAAATGTGCATCTTGAATTTTCTGGGAATGTCCCCAAGAGTCCTCTTCATTCTGAACGACTTTCTCATAGCCTGTAAACTGACACAGAGCTTATGTCTCATACCTTTTTTCGGTCCGGTGAACAATTTCCGAGATATTCCAGGTTATATGCTTGTTTTTTTCCAATACTTATACTTTTTCCAAATGGGAATTCTTTATTCGTTTTGTTTATGCCCTGGAGACGCAAAGAGAATGAAACGCTCCACATAGCAACCAGCTTTTAAAAGATTTGACTATCGCTTAAAGCCTGGTGTATTCCCTTTACACGTACAAGAGAATTAGCAATAAGATGTGTAAACCTTTATCTTCATTAACATGAAGTAGATGGAGAATAAGAGTTTGTACAAGAGAACAGAAAGTCATGCAAATGCAACGCATCAGAACGTTTTTTTTAAACCAATGTAACCGCTGAGTCTCTACAATTTCGCAAAAGTATAAGATTCTAATATTACTTCGTCAAATATTGGCAAAATATGCGTACATTTGTCTAACCGAACAGTGGCGGAAGATTCTATTGTAGAAGCTGGATTCCGTCGTCTTTCCTCGGGTTGGTTGAAAATGAGACTAGTCCGAGATCTCAAAGTGTGAGATACGTGAAAAATAAATATAGAAGACACGAACGTTACTTGTGAGAACTCTATTTAATTCACTTTCGTAGTGCTGACACGCTTTACAATCTACGAAGAATTTCTTCGTTAACGAACTTCCACTGCTCGTAAAATTAATTGCCACAAGGTTAATTGGTAATGACTGCTACATACCCGTCACTAATTCTATCCTTCAGGTAGTTTCTACACACTTGAAATTTCACTCCGCCCTTTGATGATATTTGATAAAAGTTACATTGTTCCTTTTGGCGCAGAATTCTTAACTTGAAGGACTGGATTCATCTCGCGGCTCAAAACATTTAGTAACTTTCTGCGCGCTGCTTATATAGCAAAATACCCTGGCGCTCTTTGAATTATTTGTAATTCTCGTATTGGTTCCTCAGAGCCGGGCTCTTCAAATTTTGATGATATCAGAAGCTTTCAACTTCCTTCTGATTCGCTGCTGTTGAGTCACATGGGTTTGCACAAAGGAAAAATCCCCAAGTTCTCTCCTATTCTGGGGTTCCTAAGGCGTCCTATAGTTGAGTCTTTCTTACGGTAACATAAATAACAGTTCTCTGTTCAGTGAGCAGTGAAGCAAACTTTCTCTTCGATGCATTATGTAACTATAGTCTAGTAGTGGAATATTCCGATACATGAGTTAGAAAATCTAAAATAACCTTAAATAAAATACATATAAATTTACATACTTCGCAGAATCATACAGAATATAATAATTGTCATTATTATAATTATGTTATTTGCATAATCACGAGGTATGGCTAAATACTCTCAATTTCACAGCTGGTTTAATTTCAGAGCCACCTATGATTGTTGCAATCAAACATAAGTATTTATTTATCACTGGTCGGTAACTACGTAGCCAAATACCTATCCCCTAAAAAAAGTGTCACAAGCTTAAAAGTGTTATTCTACCTATTTTGGCGAATGTAATGCGCACGTTTTTGTCCAAATACCGTAGATATTCAAAACTGTGGTGTGCATTACACCCAAAGGCGCATTAGATTCAAGTGCAAAATCCTACTTCTGTAGTTTTGCGGCAACTGAATTCATATTTATTATACATATCTTACGTCAAATGCATTGTTGTCATTCTCTAATTCGTTATATTTATCATTGGCCTATTATTGAAGGAGAGTTTGCATTAGTGGATAGACAGGAAATGGAAGGCAAACAGAACATCTTATGTCGCTACTTTCAAGGTAAATGATTGTTTATATCAAAAACAAAATGGTAACCAAAGGCAGAAAGAGTGTTCAATGCAGCGGAAAGTAACATTCGCTTATAGAAGCAAGAGAAATTGGCATTATTTGCAATACCAAAGCTAGCAGAATGGTACTGGTAATACTGCCAGTAGTAGCTGTTCATTTAAATTGTTTATGTATCAGGTATTTCATGTTCACTTTAGTAGATACTGGTAGTTTCTTTTCATTGATTGTGTCACGTAACAATAGCCTACACATAAACACGAGGCGATCCAGAAAATAAATTTCCCTATTTTTTTAAAAACAAAGAAAACATAGTTACACGAGAAACATAATTTGAAACCGGTACGGCAATGAGCTATTTTACGCATTGTAGTTGTAGTTTGAAAAAGGGCTGGGTTTTATGCCCAAGCACTGCGACCTTAAGATCTATTACGCAAACCCCCTTTCATCAGTTAAGTAGTCTGCTGCTCGTTATGAACTTAACCAGACTGCTAACTGAGGCTTTCGATAGTTCATCTATCTTTGGAAAGTGACTGTCAAAAATACTTGCTCTTTAATTCGCAGGAGCAGGGCAATTACATAGCAGATGAGTAACAGTCTCATCTTCTTCTAGGCATCTACTACAGATAGGGTTGTTAAACAATCCCATTCTGTATAGATTAAACTTTAGGGCACAGTGTCCTGTAATGAATCCTGTTGCCCATGCAAGTCTTCTTCTACTAAGACCGCGCAGGTACTTTGCCCGGCTGTTATCTAGGTCTGTAATAAACAACTTGGAATGTCTGCAACCCTCAATGGAGCTCCAGTAGTTCTTGTGTTCTGCTTGAGCCCATCACTTAATACCATGTTTCACTGGTCTGTAGGACACCCCCAGTACAAGCCCCAAAAATGGGATTTCGCTGCTAATCTTGTCTGATTTATCTGCTTTCTCATTGCCTGGTATACCTGTGTTTCCTGCCACTCACATAAGTTGAACCTTATTGTGTTCAGCCAGTATCATTAAGGACTCCCGCCATTCTGAGACTAACTTTGATTTTATTGATGGTGATTCAAGTGCTTTAAGAGCAGCTTGACTGTCTGAGAGGATAAGAACACTTCTATTCTTATATCTCCTTTTACTGCTTTCCATGACACTGGCTAGGATTGCACAAACCTCAGCCTGGAAAACTGTAGCTAAGGTACCCAGACTATAAGAAATCTTGGTGCCATTACCGTAAAGCTCAGCTCCCGTTCTTGATTTGGTTCTGGAACCATCAGTATACCAGATTGGGCCTTTGTTATTATAAGGTTTTACCAGTCTTTCCCATTCACCCCGCTGTGGATAGGAGACCGTAAATTTCAATTCAAACCTGAATCTTGGTTCAAGAATGTCAGTCCTCATGTTGAGTATCTGTTATACATTCTTATCCCAAGGAACCTTGAGATGATTTTACGCATAATCGCCACAAGAATTTAAATACTTGTCATATCGTGGGATCAACCTTTGTATTCCTGTGTCATAGAAGTCTGCCCCTGTGAATGGAACCAGCATTGGGACAGTCGTCTTCAGCTCTTCGTCGTTGTCAAAACCCTGACTGGAGGATAGAAATTTTTTGAGGTGCAAGAAAAGATGGAAATTGCTGGGGGCAAGATCAGGACTGTATGGTGGATGATCAAACAGTTCCCGGCTAAACTGCTGCAGAAAAATTGCTATGCGCCGAACCGTATGTGGACGAGCATTGTCATGAAGCAGTATAACAGCTGCAGTAATCATTCCACGCTTGTTTATAATGGCATGACACAATTTCCGCAGTGTTCCACAGTAACGGTCAGCGTTCACTATTTCACCTCTGGGCAGAAAGTCAAGCAGATTTCCCTTCCTGTCCCAGAACACGGTGCACATCACTTTCTGCACCGACACACTGTGACATCAACGCATTGACTGCTGCTTGGTTTCCGGGGTAAAGTGTGAAATCCACGTCTCATCGCCGTGAAGATCCTGTCGGAAACTCGTCACCGTCATCATGATACCGCTGCGGAAATGTCAGTGCTGCTCCTAAGCGTTTGGTTTTGTGCTCGGGTGTCAGGTTTTTCGGCACAAACCTGGCACAGGATTTCCTGAACATTAGGGGCTTAGCGACAATTTCACGCAACAAAGATCGCGATATCTGCGGAAAATGGTTGCTGAGCTCCGTAATCGTGAAGTGACGGTTCTCCCCAATGCGTTACCGCACTAGCTCAGCAAGGTCATCATTAATAAGGGACAGTCGCCCATTGTGCTCATCAAGGACACTTTAACCACCTTCGTAAAACTGTCTACACCAGCGACGCAGCATCTGTTTGCTCATGGTGTTTGCCTGTAGACCTGACAGAGCTTACGATGAATTTCAATCGGCGCTGTGTTTTGTGCAGTAAGGAACTTTATCACTGACCGAACCTCGCAGGCGGCGGGAGAACCAACAAGAGCCGCCATTTCGGGCCACTGCCGCCGCGCTACTGGCACCAATGCGCAATTTTCCCGGCTAAAAACATTTACTTTAAAGAAAACAAATTGGGAAATTTACTTTTTGGATAGTTTATTCTGAAATGTAGTGCACAAATCCACGGTTGTAGATAATAATTTAAATTAACTAATCCTACCATCGATGCGCATTGTATTCCCCAACCAACTCTTTTTTATTACTTTAAGTTTTAAATTTGGACTGCGCATAAGATTCGATGTCGCACTAGATTCGCGTAAATACGGCATTGTTTTGTTTTGTTGAATGTGTTATATTGGATTAGGATTTTGCGGTGTGTTTCTTTATATATGTTATTTAACGTTATTGTGTCCCACATTTGGGAGCCAATTTGTAACGGTATTACTTACAAATGTTTGTGTATTTATGTTTACTTCACGCGTGGAAGCCATCTTATGACGTCATTCATTTGTTCGGTTTGTAGCTCCATCTAGTGCTAGCAATTTGTGGTAGTATTAGTGTTTGAAAGAATTTTTAACTTTTGTTTACTGTCCTCCGGCTAGCTATTCTTTCTCAGTCGAACATGTCTCTTGATCAGAGTTGTGTAAACGGAAAGGAATCTTTTATCCAAAAAGAACACTGATGAAGAAATTTGTTTTACACATTTATTGTCAAACACGTTAACTATCACATTTATACATTGATCTTAACACTCGCCAAACTGAAACTGTTATAATAACTTCATTACTAATCACTCTTAATTCGCGTACTTCAACTTTGTGTATAATTAACTTTATAATACTTTAGATTTTCGTAACTTGTGAATCTATAGCCGACGTATCTCATACAAATATTTTGACGAACTGACGAACTGAAGACGACGTGTAGTGCACAAAGAATTTTGATGAACTGAGCAACTGAAGGCGACGTGTAATGTATTGAGATTTTCGATGAACTGCCCGCGATCTACCTCTGACTTGGCCTTTTATACACCCACTCCCCGATATGCCTAAAGATTATAACTGAATTACTATTGGCTAATAAAACGCGCCAACATTAGCGTCTATTTTAATATCCAATGAAAATTATGAATACATATGCTCTAGGGAAACATTCCAGAAAGTTCTCAACGGAAAAAACCCGCCAACATTACGTAACTTCCTTGTTTCCAATAATGATAAACAGCTCACCCCCTCGCTGCATTATTGCGCGCTATTATTGACAGTTTCAGTAAGGTTATACGACCTTACTTATCAACAATAATTACAGTCAAGAAACATCTCAAATCAATGTCACATAAAAATGCATATTCATATTACAATCATTATTTACATTTAAGTAATTTGTGATACAAATTACTGCATCAATTTATCTTGTGTATATGTTGCTCTGTGTTTGATAACGAGTCATCATTTAAGCGGATGTCCACGGAGGCACGGTATAGTGCTAAGAGATTCTTCAGCAACAACAGCCAGAATACAAATGATGGTACAAAATATTCGTGAGAGAGATGTAAGTCCCATAGGCCGCAACACTATTCAAAATGAAAACTCTATTGCAGAATGGAAATTTACTCACGATATTGTTTTAAGTACTGTGCAGTAAAGTATATGTATGAACAAATTTTGATAAATACATATTGCTTTTACAATTCGAAACTAGAGTCACGATTAGCCCTAGTTTTATATAAACTGCTCTTTTTATTTATTATTTCTTTTTAAAAGATTCCCTGAGCCAGAACTGATAAATTGGGAACAATACAAATGAAACGATGGTGAGCAAACAGCCCTATCTGAATTTAACATACAATATTTTAATAAAAGCTGATAACGTATATAAACACTGTCACATAAAAAGATGAGATAAACAACCAATTCTTATATAGTACAGTAGCACTAAGGGTGAGACACAGAGCACCATGCAAAAAATTCAAATAGGAGTTTAATAATAATATTATGGTATAAATAGATTTTTACTGACAAAATGATCCACACAAAGTGTGTTATAAATGTCACTTTATCAATTATGAAAACTTTCTTCTTGAAGATTTCAACCCTTATTCTTTTAAAACCGTTTATGTTTTTCAAGCTTTTAAATCTATAGGTAGTGTATTGTATAACTTCATGGCATGTGAGGTTAAGTTGTTTATGCCATACGTAGAAGTAATCACGATTGATTTTACTAGGTTCTTATGATTTTTTGTATGATATTGTCGCTGTTAAAAAAAAGGGATGCGATTAAGATTTTCGAAGGGTGAAGCGCTCAAAAAACCGGCTCTCCCACCAAGTTGTCACGGGTGGAATAACGGATGTTTGGATGGTAAAGGTGGACGCTCAAAGAGGCGCATCCCCTTAGTGTCAAGGGGATCAAAGATTGGGGGTTAGTGTCCATGATCCGGCGACTACCCCAGATCTCACAGGCCGAATAAGGGTTGGTTACGCGTTGAGGAAAACGGGTTGGAAGGGATTGAGTGGCACTAAATGTCACAGGTAACTAGAGGGATAGCTCAGGGGATACCAAGGGGATATGATAGCCCCGACGTATGGCAGGAGACCCGTGTGTCTCCGACACATGCGGCTTCTAACTGAGAGGTTCGTACTCGAACCAGAGTGACTCGCTAAAAAGGAAGGAAACCCAGGATGAGAAAGTTCTTTAAGGGTTCCTTTACTCTGTAGTACTTAGCACATAGCTATGACCAAGGGGGTCCTAAGTATCACAGTATCCAACACTTCTATAAAAGTATAATGTATTATAAAGTATGGCACGAGGCCAGAAAGGAGTTTACAAATAATTGAATGAAGAAGTACCTTATCTATCGTGGAGGGTGAGCATGGCACTCGTTGATTATCACATTTTTAAAATAACACTTTGGACCACGTGGTCGTTCAAGAATCCGACCGACTTGGGCTCTCGCTGCAAGGCGGTCCAAAATCGACCATGAGGCATAGAACCCAGAGGTTATATACAAAAGCTGGCTGGACACACTAATACGTTATTATTCAGTTGAATGTTCTAGCTGCAACACAGATATTTACCGACAGTACCTTCGGAGTTAACGATATCTGACGCAGCGACTCCGTGCCCCGCCATTTGCCTATGGTATGGTAGCTTTAAGTTCTCAGTTTAATAATTTAGAATTATATGTCCAAAAACTATACCCTAACCATTATAATAACGCTAATGCCAAATGCACCGTAACAATATGCATGCTTTGAGTTTTCAAATATCAAATTAGTCTTTAGCAGTTTATTGTCTATTTTATGGAGGTATATTATCAAAGAAAAATTAATGCTTATTTGTTATGCCGTTTCCCCCCTGCCCCTTGGTCATGGCTTATGAAACCAGCTCAAGAATAGCCGAATGCTTCGGAAATGATGACGTGGATCATCGAGAGAAGCAGCTAACATCCGAAGCTTCCAGAAAGATGTCGTCGTGCATGACGTAATTCATCATTCCACAACTAAAAGCGCCGTGCAGAGTTACCATGAGGCAGTGTTTTCAACACTTAGTCTAATTATATAATATAATAACATCTGATGTGTTACACTCACATGACTTTCTCTACTCTTCTACAAACTATTTTTACAAACACTTATTCTCCATATACTACATGTTAATCGAGATATCGAGACGTTAATATTATTGCTAATTTTCTTGTAGATGCAAGGGGAATTAGTAGGCTTTAAGCGATAGTCAAATATTTTAAGAGCTGTTTGCTATGTGAAGTATTCCATTCTCTTTGAATTACCAGGACAAAAAAAATGAATAACGAATTTGAGAAAAAGTATAAGTATTGGAAAATTTAAGAGAATAACAAGCAATATCTCGAAAATGGTTCACTCAAAAAACAAAATGTATATGACATAAATTGTGTATTTTAACGCGATCTACATTTTTTTGTGTAGTAACATTCTGTTTTTCTCTTATGGTTTACCAGTTATGCAAAAGTCGTTCATAATGAAGAATACTTTTGGAGACATTCCCAGAAAATTCGAGATATACATTTCATTTGTCATGAAAATATCTTAAACATATGATATTTTAATCAAAATGGTTATAGCCATCTTTCAGAAAATTAAAATTTTCGAAAAATATTCCATGTAAAAGGTAGTCTGGGGTTGGAGGATTTTCTTGAGAACCTTCGTGTCGCATCTCTGGAAGATACTGAACCTAAATACCAAGTCTGTTGTTTATCCGACTGTTCGTTTCTGAGTTATGCTGTTCACAGACAGACACACAGACAAACAGACAGACACACAGACACACACAGACACACGCACGGACATATTTCCAAAAATGCTTTTCTTGGATTCAGGGGGTCTCAAAACATGTATTTCCGGTGAAACCTCGGTATCGAATTTTTGGGTGGAATACAATACTTCCCTTACTTACTATACGTAGCAGAGAAAGTAATAGCAGCCCGCCTTAAACCAATATGTGTATAATATATAAATGCATATTACAGTAATTCTATCATGTTTATTTTATTATGCATATGTATAAAAATGTTATGTGAACGCAGTAAGTAGTTTAACAATGTAGAAGCTGTGAGAATAAAAGCAAGCTGTTTTCCGTATCAAACAGAATTACAAAGTAGAAGCCGAAGGTTTTTAACAATGAGGTAACCTTGAGACAAGAATAAATTGTAAAGTTAAAAAAGGCTGCTAATAGTTCTTGGAACAGTAATAATGTAATATTTAAAACAGTTTATAATAGCCAATTAAAAACTAGAAAAAGCTAAAAGTTAAATAAAGGTATTCTATTGGAGTAGGCTTAGCCAATCAGAAGCTAGAAATAGAGAAAATGTACAAATTCAAACGGTAGACGCTACTTGATAGCGTATCCAAGCAGTTCGGTTCGGTATGGGTCAATGACTGTATGTGAGACATGAAAATTCATTGCGGAGAGGATAATATAAAACGTTTAACTGTTAAAAAATGTAATTAACTATAATCTCACAGGTCTATAGTAAAATGCATCAATGAAGTGTTATTTAATCGTCTGAGGGATTAATAAAAGGAGTGGAGTACAATTATAATTTGTGTAAGTCTTGTTCTTTAGCCGTACCAGCCCTGTTAAGAAATACATGTTCTGCAAAATACTAATGACGAAGCCGAGGCATAGATATGTAATATTTAAGTAAACATTAAAGTAAAAAGTTGGTTCTTAAAGGTGGGGCGATGGCCACCGGAAAGTTTGTACCGTACGTGGGGCCTACACTTCTAGAAACAATCTCCCGTAAATTGGCATCCATAGGTGGTGCAACCGCAACAACAATTAAAACTCGCACAACCATTGGCTGGTTTACTTCAGCAACTCCTGGGCAGGTAGCAGGGGCACTCTTTGGCCAGGGACCGAGTTGATAGCACCCACACTTGCGTTCTTGTTTTGTGACGGCGAGATTTGGTGTAAACTACCAAATTATTTTCAACTGTTTGGTTAGGTGCAAAATTTAACCTTTTTACTCTTAGTGTTTCCTAATTCAATTTACGGGAGAAGTATTTATATTTTTCTCTTCGTGTAACATTGCATTGTATTATTCCTGTTTCAGAAATATTATCGTTTTGTAGGGCAACTTAAATTGTAAAAGGATGAAAGAGTATATTACACGTCGTCTCCGAGCATATTGTTTGTAAAATGCAAAACATTTAGAATGTTAAAGCAAGCTGAAGATGAAATTGTTAACAAATGCAAAACTTCATAATAAATTGTTAACATATGTGGCGGTGATTCTTTTCAATTCCTAGCTCCTACGCAATAGTTCTTTCCACAATATTTAACACCTCCGGGTATGGGAAAAGCCCAGAGGTGCAATTACAAAGGTAAACTGTTGGTTACATGGTATAATGAAGTGTATCCATTAATAACCTTCTCACACCCGAAAAATTCACAAGGTTCCAGATCGGAGCTCTGAATTAACAAGAAGCGTATTCAACCTCATAACACAGAGACGTTGTCTTTAGTTGGTGTGCATGATGAAATTCAATTTCATTACCCCTTATGATGCGGCATCTTATTGTAAGGCGTTATCACATCACAGAGACGGAGACAGAAGATTAAAATTAAACCAAACATTTCGGCTGCAAAAAGGCCAACCGGCTTTAAATGAAACCCTTGTGTTCCAAATAATTAGAAGGGACGGAGACGCAAGTTCTTTGCTCGCATCTCAATCCGATCCTCGTCGCTCTGGGTCAAACTTTTAATTATGCAGTTTGTGTCCGACGTCCGTTTTAACGAACTGTGGCTTTTGCTTGTTACTTAAAACTACAGCCTTTGCAATTTGTTTGTAAAGCACTTTCTTTTTTACTATCATGTTAGAACTAGAGCCCCACAGCTGCAGTATTTCGTTTTTCACGTATTTCATTATTACTATTATTATCATTAATACAATCATAACACTAGTCTGCAAGATATCGGATGACTGAAAACTAATACGTGATTCTGACTCGCTGTATATTCCGAATTCAGAACTGCTTTTAGTTGTACAGTTGTTCACAATTTCACATCAAAAATATAGAGTTGAGCCAGTAGATGATAAGTATTGTTGATGGGAAATTTATCGCTTTTTGGAGGGAAATTTATCACTTCTTGGAGGGAAATTTCTCAATACAGACTTGTAAGTCTTTAGGTTGTTACACCTGTAGATGCTGGTTGCTATTTGCAATTTAGGCATTGTTGTTAATATTAGAGGCTTGTATTACCAGTGCTATGTCGTGATTGAAATTATAAATACATTGTGTCTACACACAATTGTGTGAACAATCAATATCTTTTCTGCTACATTTGTGGAAATTATACAGTGCTTCTGCAGAAAACTGATATAACAGCCCTTGTGAACAAAAACTGTACCATGCTTATTTTAAAATGAAACTTAGTGATCAAGACAAGGCCTGGACTCCAAAGACAGTTTGCCGTTATTGTGTTGAGAGGTTAAGATTGTGGATAAAAGGAAAGAAATCATGCATGCCATTTGCAATTACTATGGTGTGGAGGGAGCCTAAAGACCACATTAAAGACTGTTATTTCTGTATAGTTAATGTTCAATGGTGCAATTCAAAAAATAAGAAACAAATTGTGTATCCAAGTATTCCTTCAGCCATCAGGCCAGTTCCACACGGAGAATATCTGCCTGCTCCTCTTCCTCCAGCTGTTTTAGAGAACTTGATGAAGTTGAAAGTGAACCTCATGGAATCACTGAAGACGATTCTGATGATGTCTACCGCCCTGAATACGACGTGACTTCAAACCTGTTCTGTCAGAGTGAACTAAATAATCTAGTACGTGATTTGAATTTGTCTAAGGGATCTGCAGAGTTGCTAGGCTCCCGTCTTAAAAATAAGAATCTTCTGGAACCAAGAACACATTACTCATGATACAGACACAGAGAACAGGAGCTAGCTCCTTTTTCTCACAGATCGAGTCCTTGGTTTACTGCAATAACATAAACGAGATAATGCACCCTTATGACATTGAACATGAACCTACTCAGTGGTGACTTTTTATAGATTCATCAAAGAGGAGCGTGAAAGGCGTGTTACTGCATAAAGGGAATGTATGTGGGTCCATTCCTGTCACAAATTCAGTTCAAATGGAAGAGACAGTTTAAAACATGAAGATACGTTTAACAAGTATGCAATACGAGGAATACAAATGGCGTATCTGCGGTGATTTCAAAGTTATTGGAATACTATTAGGACAACAAGCTGGGTTCACAAATATGCCTTGTTTTCTATGCGAATGGGACAGCCAGGCAAAGCAAAGACATTGGAGTGTGAAAGTATGGCCACAGCGGAGAAACTTGTTGCCTGGATCTAAAAACATCCTGCACGAACCGCTTGTAGAGAGAGAAAAGATATTGCTTCCGCCACTACACATAAAATTGAGCTTGATGAAGCAGTTTGTAAGGGCTCTACCACAGGATGGATCCTGCTTCAAGTACCTTTCCAAGAAATTTCCCTTCATTACACAAGACAAATTACAGGCTGGAATTTTTGTTGGTCCTCAAATAAAGAAATTGATGAATAATGAAGATTTTGAGAAGACAATGAATGAGAGAGAAATAGAAGCATGAACCGCCTTCCGATCAGTTACTGAAAACTTTTGAGGCAATAACAAAGATCCTAATTACAAAACCATTGTCGAAACAATGTTGGAAAATTTCAAGAAGATGGGTTGTAACATGAGTGTAAAGGTGCATTTTCTGCATTCACATATCGACTACTTTCCAGAAAATCTGGGACATTATAGTGAAGAGCAGGGTGAACGTTTTCACCAAAATGTTAAGGAAATGGAGAGGAGGTACCAGGGGAGATGGAATGACACTATGATGGCCGACTACTGTTGGATGTTGAGGAGGGACAGTCATCTTCAAGAATCTGCAAGGAAGTCAAAGAAGAGAAAGTTTGACAAAATTAAATGAAACACTTTGGCTTCTTGTTTTGTTAAAATGTAGTCATGAAATAAGTTAGGGGAGTTCTTGAGAGTATTCTTAAAATGTTTCTTGAATCAAAATATACCTTTTGTGAAATGGTATTTGGATACTTTTCTACGCTCATTAGTAAAATTGTCAAAACATTACTTCTTATTTTGTGTAAAAACCTTATGTGATAGAAAAAAAAACGGAAGTTATTTCTGGAATCAGCATAAGAACTTGATTCAAGAACACCTACTTTTAAGAAATCGTGTGACAGGAAGTTTTAAAACGCAGAATAGTGTAATCATTAATGATGGTGGTGAGGATGGTTAAATTTTTACTTCCACTACTACGCATTTAGTAGGCAGAGGAGCCATTGTATTTCACCCAAAAATTCGGTACCATGATTTGAACAAAATTACAGATTTTGAGACTCCCTGAATTTTGCATAGGAATTTTATAAAAAGGTCCCCACGCGCGCAGGTTTGCGCGAAGCTATGAACGCATAACTCAAAAACGAAAAGTTGGATAAATACCAAACTTGATATTTAAGTTCAGTATCTCCTTTAAAAACGACATAAAGATTTCCAAGAACATCTCCCCACCCCAAACTTTCCTCTACAGGTAAACGTTTCGATATTATTTTTTTATTTTCTTAAAAATGTCTAACGATTTTTATTAAAATTCCATAGGTTTAAGATACACTGGTGTGCAACACCTAAGGACGAGATGGGTAAAATAACATAACAAATGAGCTACTTGGTGGAAGTAGATGAAGGTGCGGTAGCATGTTGCCAGAGATCTCTCACACGTACACAGAAAGCTGCACGTCACATGGCGTGAGTGTAGCGAGCCTATACTGTCAAATGGGTCTGGTCCCGCAACACGGTGCTGTTGACGAAACAGGACAAGACGGTGTGAGGCAATTAGCGAGCTGTTACGGTGCACTTTAGTGGTGTTCTTCATTGCAACATGGCCCGTAGGCACCATTTGGATGACTTCACTCGGAGAAGAATCACGGGAAATTGGAAGAAGAGCGAAGTGCGACGAGTGTTGCTCAGGAGTTTGGAATTGCTCACAGCATTCCTTCACGTGCTTGGGGAACCTTCCAAACCGCAAGCACTGCTGTCCCAAGGAGAGGTGATGGTCGACCACGCTCAACAATAGCAGCAGATGACCGCTACATTGTGAAACAGGCAATAAGGGATCCACGCCAAATAGCTGGTGCAATTGCAACAATATTTAACAGGACAGCTGGGTACGCAATCTCAAGATACACAGTGGCACGGCGACTACACAGAGGTGGTCTCTTTGCCCGACGGCCAGTACGTTGTGTTCCATTGACATCCTCACATCGACGGCACCGTTTGCGATGGTCACAAGAGCATCAAAACTGGACCAACGAGGAATGGGATCACGTGCTCTTCTCGGATAAGAGCAGATTCAGTCTAAGTAGTGATTCTCGACGTACCCTCATCTGGCGAGAGGTTGAAACAGTAATGAACCCAGAAACACCCATGAACATGATCAATTTGGTGGTCCAGGTATTATGGTATGGGGAGGCATAATGTTGCATGGGTGCACCGAACAACAAATCCTTGAACACGGTACGCTCACTGGTCAACGTTATTATGATACTGTACTCCTTCCCCATGTGCGTCTTTTCAGGGGTGCAGTCGGCCCTGACTTCATTTTTATGGATGACAATGCGCGACAACATCGAACAGCGCAGGTGGAGGATCTCTTGGAACGAGAGGATATATGGCAAATGGACTGACCTACCCATTCCGCCGATTTAAATCCCATCGAACACATGTGGGGTGTTTTGTGCATTGCAGCACATCCACATGCACCAATGACCATCCAACAGTTGTCAGCAGCGCTGGTGGAGGAATGGAACGTCCTACCACAAGAACTGCTTACCAACCTTGTGGCCAGCATGGGAGCACGATGCAGAGCATGCATTGCTGTCCGTGGTGATCATACATCCTTTTAAGCACCAAGTATCTGTTTCTGTAAATCTAGAGAGCCATCATATGTCGTATAAGCTTTAATGTAGCCTATGGTCTATAAATAAAAGTGTCATTTCTGTTCGTCTCATTGCATATTTCGTTTAGTTGCCAACTGTACCGTAGCAGTTCCCTCTATGTATATTCAAGTTTCTTCGAGCTATGTTACTTGGCAGTGTCACAGCATGCGAAGATTAGTTTCGTCTTTAGATTTTGCACATCAGTGTATTTACATTCAAATAAAGTCTATATGTTGAATTTTCCGGAAATAGACTGTAAAATCCACTTCACTTGGAAAGAACTTTGTATAATATTGCATAACGGGCAAACCATAAGAGATAGAAAAAAAACTTACTACACAAAAAAATCTAGATCCCTAATAAATTACTTGTGGCATAAGATATTTTCCGAGATATCCGTTAATATTGGTTTGAATTTTTTAATAACTTGTCATGTTTTTAAGTTCTGTCGGTATTCGCTTGTTTCTCATGATGTCTGAAAAACATGGAATTTCAAGGCAAGCAAGACCAGCATAGAGCGATGATCTTTAAAACATTTGACTATCGTTGTCCACTTTGTACCTACACATCTTTGTATGTAATGAAGCTATTTATGCATATGTTTATCACAACTAACTTGAAGTGGGCATAAGAAAATGTATTTCAAGAATAGTTTGTAGAATGTACATAAAAAAATGATAAAGCGTAATGAAAGTCGTGAACATTACACATCAGATTGTTATACACGCATAAACATTCTTAAAAACAAGAATGCGGCCACTTATAGAATAATCGTAATAAATATGATTAAAAGAAGTAAAACATTGGAAATCAATACACCGAAAGCGAGAAGGGGTATATAGCGAATTGCATCACATAAGTAACGAATACGTTTACATTAAATTAATAAGGCTTAGACGTTTGCTCAATTTTTACTTTCTTTACTAGGTATAGTAACTAGGGGAAGTATTGTATTCCACCCAAAATTTCGATACCGAGATTTCACCGGAAATACGTTTTGAGATCCCCTGAATACAAAAAGCATTTTTGAAAACATGTGCGTGTGTGTGTCTGTGTGAGTGTGTGTCTGTGTGTCTGTGAACAGTATAACTCAGAAATGAACAGTCGGAAAACCGCCAAACTTGATATTTAGGTTCAGCTTCTTCCAGAGATGCGACACGAAGGTTTTCAAGAAAATCCCCCTACCCCAGATTACCCATTACATGGAACATTTTTTGAAAATTTTAATTTTCTCAAAAATGGCCTTAACGATTTTGATTAAAATATCATATGTTTAAGACATTTTCATGACAAATAAAATGTATGTCTTGAATTTTCTGGGAATGTCTCCAAAAGTATTCTTCATTGTGAACGACTTTTGCATAACTAGTAAACCATAAGAGATAGACAAACTTTTACTGCACAAAAAATGTAGATCGCGTTAAAATACACAATTTATGTCATATACATTTATTTTGTTGAGTGAACCATTTTCGAGATATTGCTTGTTATTCCCTTAAATTTTTCAATACTTATTTTCTCAAATGGGAATTCGTTATTAATTTTTTGTCTTGGATGTGCAAAGAGTATTAATCTGTGGCAAAGAGAATGGTGCTGCACATAGCAACCAGCTATTAAGAGAAATGTCTATACTTAAAGGCTACTGTATTTATGTATTGCCCTTGTAAATATATATTCCCCTTGCATCTACAGGAAATTGGCAATAAGATAGATTCTGCAAATGTTTATCTCGATTAACGTGAAGTAGACAGAGAATAAGCGTTTGTAAAAATAGTTTGTACAAGAGTACATCAGATTTTTTAAATATCGTGCGTTTAGAACGTCTTCTGAGTGTTTTAGTTTTCTGTGTTGTTTTGTTAGTTGTTAGGTTAGACAGCGAACTATTACTTTTCACCGGTCTGGGCTGAAAGTGTTGATTGTGCTGTGCTGCGTTACTCCGCTACTTCAGGAAAAACATGACCACACTATAACACCACCACCTCCGAAAATCACTGTTGGCACTACACACGCTGGCAGATGACGTTCACCGGGCATTCGCTATACCCGCACCCTGATATCGGATCGCCACATTGTGTACCGTGATTCGTCACTCCACACAACGTTTTGCTGCCACTGTTCAGTCGTGTAGTGTTGACGCTCCTTACACCAAACGAGGCGTCGTTTGGCATTTTCCTGCGTGATGTGTGGCTTATGAGCAGCCGCTCGACCATTGAATCCAAAGTCTCTCACCTCACGCCTGTCATAGTACTAGGAGTGGATCCTGATGCAGTTTGGAATTCCTGTGTAATGGTCTGGATAGATGTCTGCCTATTACTCTTTACAACCCTTTTCAAATGTCGGCGGTCTCTGTCAGTCAACAGACAAGGTCGGCCTGTACGCTTTTGTGCTGTACATATCCCTTCACGTTTCCAGTTCACTATCACATCAGAAACAGTGGACCTAGGGATGTTTAGGAGTGTGGAAATCTCGCGTACAGGCTTCTGACATAAGTGATACCCAATCACTTGACCACGTTCGAAGTCCGTGAGTTCCACGGAGCGTCCCATTCTGCTGTTTCACGATGTCTAATGACTACTGAAGTTGCGATAATGAGTACCAGGCAGTAGGTGGCAGCACAGTGCACCTAAGATGAAAAACGTAAGTTTATGGGTGTGTCCGGATACTTTTGATCACATAGTGTAGTAATTGGAAAAGGTATTGCATTTCACCCAAAAATTCGATACGGAGATTTCACCGGAAATGTATGTTTTGAGGACTCCTAATCCAAAAAAGTATTTTTAGAAAAAGGTTCGTTTGTATGTGTGTGTGAAAATTAAGTTTTTATTTATGGACGCACTTTAACTACTATGGTCCTTGGCGTCCCATGCTATATTGGGCATAAAAGACCGGTAATTTTGCTCAGAGGCTTCTTTATCAGACTTGAGGTTCTTTTACGTGCCGTAAATCTACGACACGGGATCACTGACTTTACTTTCCTTCCGAAAGGAGCCATACTAAGGATTTTTACGCCCGAAAAAATTCATCGCCCTCTTCTGGGTTTGAACCCGTGACCTTGGGAATTAGAGGCTAGCATGGTAACCACTGCACTACGGAGGACGACTTTGTGTGTATGTGTGTGTGAACATCATATCTCAAACATGAAACATCAGATAAATATCAAACAATAGTTAAGTTTAATAGTAGAGGTACAGATAAACTTTATTTCCTTCCTTCTTGACTTTAATGCTTAGAAATGCTAACTATAAATCAGAAATTTGTTTCATTTTCGAAGCTAGAAGAAGTTTATTAGATCTTTATAAATTACTTTCCTCTAAGATGCCAAGTGACCACTATATTGTATCTCTCAAAGATTATGTGCTCGAAAGCTACAATTATAGCAGCAGTAACAGCCTATTTACACCTGCAATGTTTACAACCTCACAGGAACCTCTATTCATACCAACAGCATCTGCAAAGCTTTCCCTTTAATATTAAATAGGTTGTTTTTCTCCCCAAACTTCATATATTTTTACTGAGGGAGATATTAAAAACATTTAGAGAGACAATTACATAAATATAACACTGCCCAAAAAATTAAAGAAAAAGTAATTAATTGTCTATGTAGTTAACTTTCTAATAAATACAACTTTGTACGAAGAGTCGCTTTTAAATTCCTCCACACTAAAGACAGAGCAGTAAATAATACTACTAAGCAATTTTAACCACGGAGGTAGAAATCACTGACAGTCTGTCTAAACGGGAAGGAAGGTATTGGTCTCCAAGAGAAGAATTCCCATTTATGTTCGGTCAGAGTTCTTGTGCGAGGACAGAGTTCCCAAAACCCGACCGTATCGGCAATACGTTAAACGCAATAATGAGGAGGGAGAAGGAGTAGAGAGAAGGAAATTGCACGATGTGTGCCACAGGAGCTTTGTGCATACATTCAATTAAACTTAATGATTTTACCAGATATGTAGATTTTTAAATCCAGGCTGTGTGCGCAGTAAACGCACATAAGACGAAAAGACTAAAAACTGAAAAATTCCGAAAATGTAGAACAGTTATCATTTAAAATGATTAATAGGCAATACTCCACTTATGTAAAGTTCACTAACACGGAGAATTAAAATAAGTATTTGCTATTTGATGAGATCCAACAATTAATAAACAGGAAATGATTTTCAAATAACCCTATTCATATAATTTGGAGAATTTGTAATGGTATTTATGTCAACATTGATTACATCTAATATCTTACGACATATTGTAATACTAAGCTTTGATCCTATATGAGTTAGCCTTCCAAAACAGAATTTCCTATAACCACAGAACTATACATAATTTTATACGAGGTGTATTTCAAAGCTAAGGTCCGTTGAACAATATTTCTGTAGACCTGAATGACATTTCACGCCTGCAGCGCTGTCTACCGACTCCTGAGGAACCTATCGCAGTATTGGTGTGACGCAGTGGCGTTTGCTAGTCGGTGAGAGCAGATCGCAATGGCCGCGATTATCGTAGATCCCGCCAGTTGTGAAGTGCGCGATGTGATTAGATTTTTGCTGTGAACGGCGATTATGTGGTAAAGTATATATGTAGGCACATATTTATTACTGTCAATAAAAACCTTGTCTCATGAGCGATTTGTTTTATTATGACCAAACGGACCCTCGTTTTGGAATATGCCTCGTACGTAAATATATAGGTAGATATACATAAATAAATATATATATTACATACTTAAAAAAATCTAAATTATTATACAGCTAAACCTGTTCAGGACGAAAGTGAGACAATCCTAGTTTTCTCAGCTTTAGCTAGGTTTTCGTATTATTCAGATATTTTTTCTTTTGAGTAATTTTAAAATTAATCGCAAGCACCATGCCAAATTTTTAATATCGCACAATTTATTAAAAAGCACACTTTAGTGCATATTTATTTTTATACCCATGGAATACGGTATGTATTATGTACGATACATACATTATTTCAGTATCTCTGACCTCATTCATTCATTCATTATGTGATCTTTATTTTTTTAAACTTTTAGATTTACGTTTTGCCACACGTGAACTGTGACATTAGTTCTTTCACAGTGCGTTTCTTTTTTTTTTCTTTAATGTGATCACTTTCACCTTGCGACATCTTTTATCACAAACTGCAAAGCTTTTTCTCACAAAACATCGCTCCAAGCAATAGATAACACTAAGGAGAAACACACGTTTGCAGCTGAAAACCCTTTCTTTCGTCCTTGTCGGTTCCCATCAGGTATCAAAGTAAATGTGGCCAGTCCCTTGTGTAGTTAAATGTTTTCTAAGTTCCTTCGAGCCAGCGCGCGGTTCACAATCGTCAAATTCTGTGCGCCGCTTTGGCTAGATCTAGAATTCACAAGCTACTGATTTGGCCTAGCTCCGCCACTTGGTTTGAAGTAGTGGTTAAGCTACTTAAGCTATACGCAAGCAGCTCGAGTTGCATTCTCCGTAAGATTGTTATATTCTCTACTACGTATAGTAAGTAGGGGAAGCATTGTATTCCACCCAAAAATTCGATACCGAGATTTCACCGGAAATATATGTTTTGAGATCCCTGAATCCAAAAAAAGCATTTTTGGAAACATGTTCGTATGTGTCTCTGCGTGTCTCTGTGAACAGCATAACTCAGAAACGAACAGTCGGATAAACACCAAACTTGGTATTTAGGTTCAGTATCTTCCAGAGATGCGACACGAAGGTTTTCAAGAAAATCCCCGCACCCTAGATTACGCTTTACATGGAACATTTTTCGAAAATTTTAATTTTCTCAAAAACGGCTCTAAAGATTTTGATTAAAATATCATATGTTTAAGATATTTTCATGACAAATGAAATGTATATCTCGAATTTTCTGGGAATGTCACCAAAAGTATTCTTCATTGTGAACGATTTTTGCATAACTGGTAAACCATAACAGATACACATAATTTTACTACACAAAAAGTGTAGATCGCGTTAAAATACACAATTTATGTCATATATATATTTTTTTGTGTGAACCATTTTCAAGATATTGTCTGTTATTCCATTAAATTTTCCAGTACTTATACTTTTTCTCAAATTCGTTATTAATTATTTTTGTCCTGATAATGCAAAGAGAATGGAATACTCCACATACCAACTAGCTATTAAACCATTTCACTATCGCTTTAAGCCTATCAATTCTCCTTGCATCTACAAGAAAATTAGCAATAAATTAACATCTCGATTAACATGAAGCATGTGGAGAATAAGCGTAAAATAGTTTGTACACGAGTAGAGAAAGTCATGTGAGTGTAACACATCAGAATTGTTTTACCTAGTCCAGACGTTGTGGGAAGCACTTGCCAGAAAACGAAACTATTTCCCACGAATAGTGGACGCCATGAGTAACAGACTCAGGAAAAATTCAGAAGAATTTTATTTCTTCTTTTTAAATATAAAATTAATGATTTTGTTTTCTATTTTAGAAGTTAATAATTAAAACCTGAAAGAAACCTATCATATGCTTATTCTGTGCTTAAAATGAACGGCGGAAGAAAACGTTGAGTAACTCCACGAGATATTTGAACTTGCAACCTCAGGAACAGTAAGCTAACTCTTTACCACTGAGCTAAGAGTGCTACAGTAACCCTGGTATTGTAACAAGCTTCGATCATACTCCACTTGAGAACACTAAATCACTAAAGTGTGTTTTGGTTACAAGTATACAATTTTGAAACACTATGACACTCCTGCCTGCTTGAAATCTCGTAGACTTTTGTGATTATAGTTGTGTTCCCCATTGTAACAACTACAAGAATATGCGCAGTCTTTTGAACAGAGCCTGTCTGTCCCGAACGCTTCAGGAAGTACTCGATTCGACCTCTGTCTCTCGGGCGCAGACCAGATCGATTGTAGGTTGACAAAAATTTCATTCAGTTTATTGCAGTTTCCCCGGAAATAACGTGAAAAAATTGCAAAAAAATACGTTTTAATGCTATGTATTTACGTTTTAAGCAGCTGCAGACGGTTTAAGTTTCCACGTTGAACAGTTTCTGTATTATTCAGGAAAAATTAGATTTAAAGAATATATTTCCACGTTTATTCCGAAACAAACAGAATTCCGCCTTATTCAGACTCCGATTTACGCAGTCACTGTATTTAATAATAGTGCATACCATGACTTAGTCACGCAGTATCAGCACTATCTATCACCTTCTTGGGTCAAGGCAGCGCACCTGGATAAATTATTCATTCGCAATTTCAGACGATTCAAGGTGCGTGTACACTCCACCACTGTTTTATCATTTCTTTTCCGTTCTTAATATTTTGTTTTCCTCACAAAAGCTTATGATTTTTACTTGTAGCGTATCGAACTTACCATAGGACTTTGTTTCTCATTAGAATAATTTGCAAGGTGACTACGGTGTGATTAGATGAGGTTAATCGGGTCTGAGTTATCCCTGTCTTCTTTCCTTCCTTCCTTCACACCATTCTATCTTCAAACTCATCTCCAATGGACTAAGGCTACAGCGTCATCATTTCAGAATTGGGTATTGACTTTGCGATTGCGTCTAGCATAGGTTTTGCGTTGACCTTATTTTATCGATAGATCAATTGGTTTCAAACGCGATCTTTGAGAGCGCAGAGAATAGATCATATTTCCTTTATGAATCTTAATGTATTTATTATTTCAACTTAAATGTAATATACACTATGTGATCATAAGTATCCGTACACCCCCACAAACATACGTTTTTCATCTTAGGTGTATTGTGCTGCCACCTACTGCCTGGTACGCATTATCCGCGACTTCAGTAGTCATTAGACATCGTGAAACAGCAGAATGGGACACTCCGTGGAACTCACGGGAGTCACTTGTGTCAAAAGTCTGTACGCGAGATTTCCACACTCCTAAACATCCTTAGGTCCACTGTTTCTGATGTGATAGCGAAATGGAAACGTGAAGGGACATGTACAGCACAAAAGCGTACAGGCCGACCTCGTCTGTTGACTGACAGAGACCGCCTACATTTGAAGAGGGTCGTAAAGAGTAATAGGCAGACATCTATCCAGACCTTCACACAGGAATTCAAAACTGCATCAGAATCCACTCCAAGTACTATAACAGTTAGGCGTGAGGTGAGAAATCTTGGATTCCATGGTCGAGCGACTGCTCATAACCCACACACCACGCAGGAAAATGCCAAACGACGCCTCGCTTGGTGTAAGAAGAGTCAACATTACACGACTGAACAGTGGCGAAACATTGTGTCGAGTGACGAATCACGGTACACAATGTGGCGATCCGATGGCAGGGTGTAGGTATGGCGAATGCCCAGTGAACGTCATCTGCCAGCATGTGTAGTGCCAACAGTGAAATTCGGAGGTGGTGATGTTATGGCGTGGTCGTGTTTTTCCTGGAGGGGACTTACATCCCTTGCTGTTTTGCGTGGCACGATCACAGCGCAGATCTACATTGATATTGTAAGCACCTTCTTGTTTCCCATTGTTGTAGGGCAATTCGGGGATGGCAATTGCATCTTTCAACACGATCGAGCACCTGTTTGGAGTGGTTACAGGGCAATAACATCCCTGTAATGGCCTGGCCTGCACAGAGTCCTGACTTGAATCCTATAGAACACCTTTGGGATGTTTTGGAACGCCGACTTCGTGCCAGGCCTCACCGACCTGTATCGATACCTCTCCTCAGTTCCGCACTCCATGAAGAATGGGCTGCCATTCCCCAAGAAAACTTCCAGCACCTGATTGAAAGCATGCCTGCGAGAGTGAACGCTGTCATATAGGCTATGAATGGGCCAACATCATATTGACTTCCAGCATTACCGATGGAGGGCGCCACGAACTATTTTAGCCAGTGTCCGGATACTTTTGATCACGTAGTGTACATAACACAATGAAACATTTGAAGTACGTTTCCCTCACACATTATTCACTCCTGGGCTTGATGAGGGTATAAATAATAAATTATGTTTTAGGATTTTAAATGATTTATCCACACAGCTCAATTTATTATTAATAATAATTTAAGTAGTTGTGTATTTTGAATTCTTTTATTCAGAAGAAAAAAATAGTAGCGTTTAGTTAACTGAAGTGCCCTGAATTCCAATCTGTATTGAGAACTTATATATCAAGTTAAGTTTTTCTGTTATTCGTTTGATGAAGTTATAAAGACATCAGAATAAGTGAATTTTATAAATGTTTTGAAGGATTCTTTAACGCCAAATGTTAAAGCATATAGCGATTTTAAGTTAACTAGAGTGTCCTGAATCTGAAATTGTGTTCAAACTTTCTGAATCACATATTTTTTAATAAAAACTTAAAATGGCGAAACTTAAAGATTTTACAAACATATGCGATTATAGCTTTGTATGATATTTTTAAACCCTCAAAATACATAGGATTGGCCATAACTACTTCCGTTTCCAGACTTGCAACCTTATAAACTGAGTTACTCTCTCTGAGCAACATGTGAATTGGGAAGTATCCAGCAATCTTTGTGAGAAGACTTAAACATTTTTTTCCTTGGTATAGTGCTTACAGCTTCAAGATCTCTGGCATTTAATTGAAACAAAGAAATTGGAATACTGAACCTTGGTAATAATACTTCATGCAGTTGTCAGTTTCTTGAAAGGAGGATTGTGTTTGGTCTTCAAGAACAAGAAACTGTAGTTTGCCTACTATGGAGTGCGAAGATTGGGTATTGTGCCGTTTTCCCCGCTCTCTTGGTCATGGCTTACGCAACCAGCATAAATACATCACAATGCTTCAGAAATGATAACGTTGATCATCAACAGAGTCAGTTTCGAAGAACATATCGTCATGCACGACGTAATTCATCACTCCACAACATCAAGCGTCATGTAGAGTTATCATTGGCTGGTTTGCCTCACGCCACTGCCGCCAGCGCCATCATGCTCGTGAACGACTGCAGCAACTCCTGGGCAGGCACCAGCAGTACTCTTCGGCTAGGGACCGAGCCGTTATCAACTAGACACCGTGACAGCGATATTTTTGGCGTAAATCACCAAGAGAGAATCTTTCGGCCATTTCCAAATTATTTTTCGACCTGTTTGGTAAACTTTTAAATGCAACCTTTTAACTCTTGGTGTTTTCAAAATTCTTTTACGGGAGAAGCATTCATAATTTCGCACTTCATATAACTTCCCATTGTGTTCGTTGCTCTTTCATAAAAACTCTAAATTAATATGGCAACTTTAACTGTAGAAGGGTGAAGGAGTACATTGTATTGTATCTATGCATTTATTTGCATAGATACAATTTCTATTTCTAAAATGTTAAAGCAAGCTGATCAAAGAATTGTTAACGAATACAACAGTTTAAAATAAATTGTTAATATATGGGCTGGTGAGCAATATCCTAGCTCCTACGCTTTCCACAGTAATTAATACCTCTGGGTATGGAAAAGTCCAGTGGTGCAGTATTAAAGTCATTAGTTTGTAGTTTAGGCACATTTTCTTCATGGAGCTTCTACACTAGCCTTTACTCTACAAACTTTAAATGGTAGAATTGTACATGAATTTTATACCATTGTTGTAATATGCTGAATAATACTTTAAATTCCTGATAGTATACTGTTTCAAAATATTTTAGTGATTTCATGAATCTTACATTAGCAAATTTAACATAGTAATAGCATGATTATGTAACGATACATAAAAATTAGATTAAACTAAATAAAATTGTTTAAGAATCTGCAAAACAACATATTAAAAAATCTGGAGTTGTTGAAACTAAACTAAATATGGGTTTTGTAAGAGGGAACTAAAAGCTATAAACAGTTTCTCGGAAGCACAATTGATGCATATCAGTATTATCTACGCCAAGGCCTTGTAATTAAATTTTGAAACGTTTAGCAGACTTGAAAATGGAATGACATCATTGGATTGGAACTACACGGAACTATGTTCATGCCCATGTTCTGCCCTAAGTTAAATAAATCCTGTGGCGTTAAAGCCGTGAAGAGCCTGCGCCTGCCGGCCTCATGCCCAGGTACTCGCGGCAGAAGCGGGCAATCATGTAGGTAATGTGGCCAGGATCACGCATCCTCCAGCCAGAACCGTTGTCTATCGCAGCTCCTCACTTTCCTCATGATACTGAGTGGGCAGCGATCTCATACCGACATAAATGTTATTTTCAAACAATAATATCCGCACCCTCATGTGTGGGAACGAACCCGGGCACATTCCGTGGCCAGGAACCAGAGTAACACGCTCCAGTCCACTGCGCCAAGGTGCAGCACTTCTACCCTGGGTTAACATTATTAATAGCGTTTAGTCTCACTCATACTTCACACGGAACCACAGGCTGTGACATTGGTCATACATGAAATGATAAATGAGAAAGGAAACTTGGAAAAGAAACCAAAGGAGGTGTCGAAAACCTATAGTTAGGGTACCTCCTTGGCATTTGCTAGTTATGAGGCCTAAGAAAATCCTGGAAAACCTCATTCAGGGAGGATAGTCCCTACAAGATTTGAACCGCAGACTTCCCGTTTACGACTCCGTACCTTAATTACCTCGGTTACCCGTGTCGGTCATCTGAGGTACAGTGACAAAACGCCCCTACATCAGCTGCCTTCTGTCATCTGATTCAGTATCCCGGTGAACCTCCAAGGGAATCTCAGTTATTTTAATATACCACATCTTAAATATGATTGCACAGAGTGAGCCAAAAAACTGGCCAACGTCATTGTCCAAACAAAATATCCGTCAGGAAATTGCCAACATTTCTCAACGTGAACTACGGCTAGTGATGGATGGTTTCCTAAAGAGGTGCCAAAACTATATAGACAACAACGGTGGCCAGTTTCAGCATCTTCTTTCATAAAGTTGGTAAGTAAAGCCTGTAAAAGTAGTTTTAAATATGTTGTATGGTTTCATCCGCGCCTTTCTATGATAGCGGTAGACGGCAACGAGCGCCGAGGACGCGGACAGGAAAAACGCCGCGCAGCCGGTTCGTAGTCTTTTGGCTTACTCTGTAGTAGTGTAACCGTGCCATTATATCCGTGGTTCAAATGCCGGCTGTGGCATTGACTTTTTCATTCACATTCTACCTTTCCAAACTTGTCCTACACACGTCTGGTATGGAAAGACAATTAAGATTAATTGACCTAATGGTTGGTTAAACTATAAAGCCCGGAGTTTAAAGCACTTAAGACACTGTAAGTCGCCATTTGAGTATGTCATCTCAAAATGCATTTGGGATCTCCTTGTGATTTACCGGAAGAAATGCGAGGCAGTTAGGAAATTTAATGGCATGTTGCCGTGGTAGCTCATTGGTTAGGAAACCGGAATATCCGCGATTCAAATCCCGGCTATGGCATTCCATTTTTCATTCTAATTGTACCTCTCCATAGCATTAGTGCTCGTTTCATTGCATCCGCACATCGATTTGAGTGTAGTTTACTTCTATTGTCCTCATCTCTCCATTATTATAAACGTTCTTTATTAAAGATGTTGTAAGTTTCCGCTGATTTTATTCTCCAAGTCGCAAACTGCAGTTAGTATGAGAAATCTCGTGCTTCAATTTATTTACTTTCTCTACTACGTATAGTAAGTAGGGTAAGTGTTGCATTCCACTCAAAAATTCGATACCGAGATTTCACTGGAATACATAAAGGGTCTTTTAACAACAGTGCCCTATCTTTAACATGTGATAGCTGCCGTTGTTATTGAGTTACAGCTGTCATTTTTTTCATATGGTTACACATGTTATTGACAAATAGCCATGGAACGTTATAGTATTCAGCAACGCGTAGAAATTGTGAAAATTTATTATCAAAATGGATCATCTATTCGCCAAACCTTCCGTGTATTGCGTGAAGTTTACGGTGTGCATAATCGTCCCTGCGAGAGAACGATTCGGCGTTTGATCGATAAATTTGAAGGAAGTGATTCTATCAGCGATCAAAGAACGCCTGTACGTAATCGACGTAAGCGCTCCAACGAAAACATAGGCGCCGTTCGTGAGAGTGTACGCGAGAACGGAAACAAATAAATTGCTCGACGAGCGCAAGAATTGGGGCTTTCGCCGTCCAAAACGTGGCGATTTCTGTATCTGGACTCGAAGTTTCACGCTTACAAAATGGTGTTAACTCAAGTACTAAAGCCCACCGACAATAGGCTGCGCCATGTATTCGCTGACTGGGCTATGGAGCAATTGGAAGCTGACCCGGATTTTTGTCGCAAAATCATCTTCAGCGACGAAGCCCACTTTTGGATGGACGGTTGTGTTAACAAACAAAATTGTAGCTATTGGAGCAATCACAATCCAATGCAGATTCAAGAACGACCACTTCATCCCCAAAAGGTTACTGCGTGTTGTGGATTTTGGTATGGTGGAAACATTGGTCCTATTTTTTCCAAAATGAAGATGGAGAAGCTCTAACTGTCAATGCAGAAAGATACTGGGCTCTTATAAGGGACTATTTTTGGCCTCAATTGGATGGTATGGATCTCAGAAACATCTGGTTCCAGCAAGATGGTGCCACATGTCATACTACTCTCAAAACAATCGATCTTTTGAAGGAGAAGTTCAGAGGTTTCATCATTTCCCGTGGTGGTGATGTTAACTGATCCCCGAGGTCATGTGATTTTACGCCGTTGAAACTTCTTGTGGGGTTATGTTAAATCTCGAGTTTGTCAACAAGCCAGAAACAGTAAATGATCTTATGGATAACATCACGCGTGTTGGACCTAATTTCTGCCATTGAAAATTGGGTCAACCGTATACGCGCAACCCAACGAAGTTGCTGCGGTCGCTTAACTGATGTTCTCTTCCACGCGTAATTACATTAATTACGTTCCAAAATAAAAAAGAAATAAACTTCTATCATTTATGGAACGTGTTTTGTTCAAGATCAAAGATAGGACACTGTTGTTGAAAGACCCTATATTTTCAGGTTCCTTGAATATGTGTGTGTGTGTGTGTCTGTGAACAGCATAACTCAAAAACGAAAAGTAGGATAATACCAAGCTTGATATTTAGGTTCAGTATCTTTCAAAGATGCGACACGAAGATTTTCAGGAAAATCCCCCCACTCGAGACTACCCTTTACATGGAACATGTTTAGAAAATTTTTATTTTCTCAAAAATGGCTGTAACAATTTTAATCAAAATATAATATATTTAAGATATTTTTATGACAATTGAAATCTATACCTTGAATTTACTGGAAATGTCCCCAAAAGTCCTCTTCATTCTGAAAGACTTTTGCATAACTGGCAAACCGTAAGAGATAGACAAAATGTTTCTACACAAAAATATAGATCACGTCAAAACACACAATTTATGCCATATAGTTTTTGTGGAGAGAAAAATTTCCTATATATATCTTGTTATTTGTTTTAATTTGCCAATGTTTATACTTTTTTCTTAAATGGAAATTCGTTATTCGTTTTTCCCGGACATGCAAAGAGAATGGAATGCTTCACACAGCAACCAGCTCTTAGAAGATTCTGTTATATTCCCTTTACACTACAAGGAAATTATCAATAAGATCTGCACATCCTTATCTCGATTAATATGAAGTAGTTGGAGAATAATCGTTTGTAAAAATACTTTGTACAATAGTAGAGAAAGTCATTTGATAGTAACACATCAGATTTTTTTTCTTTTTCTGCTAGAGCTCAGTTTTCTGAACCGTGCAGCAAAGCTGGTAGCGCATTGAATTTATAAAATATTGATTGTGTATCTGACATTTCTAACCAAAATATTTTATCTGAAAAGTTTATTTTGTGATGTTTTATCAACCTATTGTTTACATCTATATGCTTACATTATAGAATTTGTAACAGAAATCACTTACGTGTTGTAACATTGGATTTTTAAATATATTTTGCGAAGGTATTATTTTCCTTTATACAGCTGTAACTTTAAATACAGCATAGTTGTAATCATGAACATTAGACAAACGTTTCATAACATGGTATTTTTAAGCGTTGTTCTTTCTTGGCTGGGGGATTGTCAGACTGAAGTTGAGCCAGTGTTAATCTCCGACCGTTTGGTACAACCCATGGCAGCCTGTGATCTGTAAGTTTTTGTATGTTTCGCTAGAGCAACATTCTAACTGTGGTCGGGCGTACACTTACACGGACGTCCGGATTATGTGGAGGGGTGAGGTAGGGGGATTAAGCAGGCCCTCTCCTCTGCCAACCCCCTTCATTAAAGTTCAACACGAGAGCCCGCCCTCCCCTAATCCCTTTTGAGGCTAGCAATTTACCTCTGGGATTAGGGGTTGTACAGTTGTGTTCGAAATAAATAGTACAATGGGAGGCTTGAATTATCTCATTTTCAACTAAATAGCTACAAGGCGTCGTTACATTTTGCCGAGTATCGGCCTTTCTAATTTAGACAGTATAATTAGGGTTGGCCTTGTCTTGGCATACAAGAACTCCGGATTTCCTCTGCCCACTAGGAATGTATACATAAAGTTCATGACCTCCTACAGGTGCTGAAGGCCAAGGTGTTTCAAAACGCATCCCCTTCTTGAAACATTTGTGTCTCTCAAATCTACAGCTATGTTAGAACATTTATTCGCCACATGAAGTTCCAAAGTATATATATACAATTTTTATGACTTATTAAAGTAATAGGGAAATTAATTCCCATTATTTTTCAATATTTTTGGTGAAGCATTCCTTGTGACCTCAGAAAGAAATAGAAAAGCTAAAGTGTTTCATTCACATGACTTTCTCTACCCTCTATAGTTTATTAGTGGGTACATAAAACTATTCGTATCAAAGCTGAGTTAGTATTTTTAACACTTAAATGGTTTTAGTCTAATTATATAATATAAAATTCAATAACAGCCCACCTTAAAGCAATATGTGTATAAATAACATATAAAATGTATGTAAGTTATTGTATTACGTTTATATTATTATGTACATGTTTAATAATGTTATGTGAATGCATTAGGTAATTTAACAATATAGGGGTTGTACAATAATAGGTCAAAAGTTGCTAACAATGTGGTAACAATGAGGTAACCTTGAAAGTTTAATAATGCTACTAGTAATTCTTTTAGCAACAATAATGTAATTTTTTAAACAGTATATAAATAACCAATCAACAACCAAGAAAAGCTTAAGTTAAATAAAAGTATTCTATTGGAATGGGATTAGCCAACCACAAACTGAAGTAGAGCAAATTGTACAAATTCAGAAGTCAGTTGCTAGCAGACAGCGTTCCTAGCCGAACGCGAGACGCGTCCTTGAGAAGTTTAATACATATTCAGTGTGAGACAAAAATAGTTTACGTGTTAAAAAGTGCAAGTAATTAATAAATAATCTCACAGCTCTCTATATCAGTGAAGTTATTTAAATCGTGTCAAGAGTTAATAAAAGGAGTGAAGTAAAGATTATAATCTGTGTAAGTCTACATACTTAGACGCACCACTCCCTGCAAAGAAATCCATGTCTCTAACAATAATACTGACGCACCTGAGGCAAACATAAATATTTAAAGAAACATAAAAATACAAAGTTGCTTCCTTAAACATTGGGGCGAAGGCTGCCGGAAAACTTAGTATCATACGTGGTTGCAACTACTTCAAGTTCGGCTCCCCAACAGTCGAAATATAACTCCTTCTTCAATGCAACCTACTTTAAATTGGCTTACCATACGTGAAGGAACAACAATTTCTCAAAGTTTATTTAATCAAGATAAACATTTGCAGAAATATCTATAATATACATTTCGTTATAGATACAAAGGGAATAGCGATAGTCAGATGTTCAAGAACTGGAAGCTATATGCTGGCCTTAAACCCCATACTCTTTCCATGCAATCGCGAGAAAGAAGTGAAAATTAACAAGCCTTTAAAATAATTACAAAAGTTTTGAACAATTCGAAACGTTAATAACCGATATCTGGAAAACGGCTCATTTCACAAAAAAAATTATTTGAAGTAAATTGTGTATTTTAAAGAGAACTACATTTTATGTATAGTACGTTTTCGTCTGTCGCGTAACCTTTACAGTTACACAAGATTATACAATTTTCCTTGTAAATGAAGTGGACTTTACACACTAAGGTATACATTTAATTTTTCATGTAAATGTCATATAAGGCATTTTAATCATAATCATGAGAGCCATTTTTGAGACAATCTATAATTTTAAAAAAAAATGTTCCACGAAAAGGATACCTTGGGTGACAGGATTGTCTTAAAAACATTCGAGTCGCATCTATGTAAGATACTGAACTTAAATACAAATTTAACACTTGACCGACTTTTGATTTATGAGTTATGCTGTCCATACACACACATATATACGATATTTTTCTAAAAATTATTCAGGTAATCTTAAAATGTGCATTTTCGGTGAAATCTCGGTATGGAATTTTTGGACTGAATGCAATATTTTGTGTATTTACTATAAGTAAGTAATAGAGAAAGTAAGTATTGAAAAATTCAAGCCAATAATAGTGCATATCTCGGAAATCGTTTATGCCATAATAGGGTTATTTGAAATAAATTGTGTGTTTTATAGAGATATACACTTTTGTATAGTACGTTGTTGTACTTATATATCTTAACTTTTATCAATTACACAAAAATATACAAAATTCCTTCGGAATGAAGAGCATTTCACAGGCTATTCTCAGAAAATTCCAAGATTCTTATTGGTCATGGAAATATCTTAAATATATGGGGCTTTAATAAAAATCGCTAGAACCATTTTTGAATAAGTAAAATTTGTAAACTTTACCGTATAAAGTATAGTTTGGGGTACTGTGTGGGATGTTTCAGGTGGTTATGTCTGGGGTCTGCATTCAGAAGGTCCCGGGATCGATCCCCGACAACCACTCACTCTGGTCCATAAGTTTTTCGTGGTTTCCCCGGGTCGCTGGGGTGGTTTTCTACCATAACTATGCTTCCTCTTATTCCCTGTACCCATTATCTACCCTGTTATCTGTTTCAGAGTTGTAGGACCAATCAACGGTGTTTAACGGATTGCGGCGGGCGATGGCTTGCGGTTTGTAAAAGGTTTCTTCCGTGGCGTCGCTGAGGTACTGCCCAGCGTCTCCCCTCAGCGTGTGGCTCCACTCCGGGGCACCCTGGAGACTGTTGGCTTGTGGGCAGGTACCATGCATCGGATGCGTTCTATCTGGAAACGTTAGGGATCTCGTCCATGTTTGCGTTCGTCGGCATTCTGACCTGGTCATACTTCGGGTCTCTCCCCTCATCCTTCCCTCCCAGGGGTCACGTTGGAAGCCCAATGGGCCGACTGGCCTGCGTGCAGTGCTCTGCCCCAGTTCCGTTGGCCCGTGATACCTACCTCTATCTTTATAGTTTGAGGCGGGAGAATTCTCTTGAAAATTTTCGTCTCCCACTTGGTAAGCAGCAGCGCTACCACTGCTATAAGGAGACGACCATTTTTGGAAGATATTGAACTCAAATACCAAGCTGAGCATTTATCTAAGTTTTCGCTTTTGAATTACACTATTCACAACCGACACACGCGCGCGCGAAACTTTTTTCTAAAAATGTTTTTTGTCTTTTATTAAGGAGGCCTCAAAACACTTATTTCCAGTGAAATATCTATATTGAATACTTGAGTGGAATACAACACCTTCTCTACCTACAGATACAAAAAATCTGATGTGTTACACTCGCATGACTTTCTCTGCCCTTATACAAACTATTTTTACAAATGCTTATTCTCCATATGCTTCATGTTAATCGAGATGTTAACCTTATTGTTAATTTTCTTGTAGATGCAAGGGAAATTGGTAGGCTTTAAGCTATAGTCAAATATTTTAAGAGCTGGTTGCTATGTGGAGTATTCCATTCTCTTTGCATTACCAGGACAAAATAAATGAATAACGAATTCCCATTTGAGAAAAGTATAAGTATTGGAAAATTTAAGGGAATAACAAGCAATATCTCGAAAATGGTTCACTCAACAAAAAAATGTACACGTCATAAATTGTGTATTTTAACGCGATCTACATTTTGTGTGTAGTAAAAGTTTGTCTGTCTCTTATGGTTTAACAGTTATGCAATAGTCGTTTACAATGAAGAATACTTTTGGAGACATTCACAGAAAATTCGCGATATACATTTCATTTGTCATGGAAATATCTTAAATATTTGAGATTTTAATCAAAATCGACAGAGCCATTTTTGAGAAAATTAAAACTTTCGAAAAATGTTCCATGTAAAGGGTAATCTGGGGTGAGGGGATTTTCATACAAACGTTGGTGTTGCATCTCTGGAAGATAATAAACCTAAATACCAAGTTTGGTGTTTATCCGACTGTTCGTTTCTGAGTTATGCTGTTCACAGACACACACACACGGACATGTTTCCAAAATTGCTTTATATGCATTCAGTGCACCTCAAAACATGTATTTCCGGTGAAATCTTGGTATCAAATTTTTGGATGGAATGCAATACTTCCCCTACTTACTATACGTAGTAGAGAAAGTAAAAACTCGAAGGAAAACAATGTAAATGACAACTCTATACGACTTACACCATTGCCGATAGGCAGTACGTTCCAAAGGTAAAAGGCTGCCGATATGACCATTGCAGTTAAAGGCGGGGGTATATGGAATAGTTATCGATAGTTCCTTCCGATCCTAAAAGATAGGACTCCTGGGAAGGAAGTTAATACTTTATTTCTTGCATTCTTTACATGTTCAGGGTCTCTTTTTCATCCTATCTGATGCAAAAGGCTATAATGTGGTTTTGTTAACAGTTTTGTAGGTTTTTTCTGAGTCTTTCTAAGGAGATTGGTGTAGGATTGGCGGTGTTGCTTTGGTATGTGTGTGGGTTTCTGATGCGTAGTCGGTTCTTGGCCCCTTATGAGTTCGTTCCCCCCTCCGGTGGTGATGATTCTTATCTCAGGGTTTTGTAGAGTAAGTAACGTTCGGGTAGTAAGTATACGGTCTTGACTGTTCGCCACATCAGGTAACACATTGGATTCCATTCAGACGCTTTCCCCTTCCTCCCACACACAAGACATAAGCCGATTTCTACTCCCAAAATATTTTAAATTACTTTAGCCACTGTCAGCTATTCTTTGCAACACTGATTGGTAAACGATCAAAACAACGGAACATTAATTTGAGTTGTTGATCACTCACATGGGCTAGACTGTATACCATGTGAGTCAGTTGCGCCTATTTATTTTTTAATTTATGCAACTTGCTAAGCAACATATGTGACTTACGCCATTCTTGAATTCCTTCTAAAGGCTGATTTGCATAGCACTTTATAGAGGAGGGATAGATAACTCAGTGCATAAGTGTTTTACGGGACAGAATGCTATCGTCATGTATGTCTATGCTAAAAACATCCCAACCTGACACTGGGAGCTTCAGTGGCACTTTAAGCTGATTTTACAAACCTTTGTTCTTTAGCATACATTGATACACGCCTTTGAAAACGCCCCTGAAGGAACAAATTATCACATGCATCGGTTGACAAAACTATTTGAAAGCAAAATGGAAGATCTAGCAGCGCGACCAGTTGGATTTAAGCCGTCAGCCAACAAAGGTTCGTTGTACAACCTTGTCAAAAAAATGCTACGCATTAGGTAGATAATTTCTCTTCTGTCACAAACTATCGCATATTTCTGTTCATACAGTAATTGAAATGCCTGATGCAGTTTGTTTATTGAGTTAAAGTTACCAAAATGACCTCCAAACGCTGTATGAAGTTGCAAAAAGCATGTAAAGATTTGAGGTGAGTTGAGTTTTGTATTATTAATTCGCATAGGAACCCCAACTCGCAACGTAGCATTGACCGAATGGTATAACATAGTTACTTTACCGCTGTGCCGCTTTAGTGGGGGTTCACATCCGTCGTGTTAAGTTCAAAAACTGCATTACCTTTTGTTTTATCTCTTTTGGCTTATAATCTGATATTATGATACAAAGAACAATTTTGATAACATAAGTGTCTACAAAATAGAATAATCACCATGTTTTTTCTACCATAAAGAAGAAGAACCGCAAAGCCCCAATCATTTCCGGGCACTCATACGTGAGGAATGCAGGCAGATTACACCGGTATGTCTTTCCGGCAACGTACATAAATGTGCATTGATGAAGGGGATCGTAATTTTGAACATTTACTTCGTTGATGAAATCCACGCTTTTTAAGAATTTATTATTCTATTTACTATGAACTTAGCACATTTACAAATCCTTTGTCAGTAGAAGTGGGACATAATATTTAAACATGAAACTAAAGCTGTTAGATTTAATGTCGTCGATATGTGCCCAAAAGAATAAGAGCTAACTACGTGACACGGTTTACAACACCAGATAGGTACAGATTATTATCGTAAGCATGATACACAATTATCTTATTGTAATTCTGGTGTATTTGGCTCACACGAGAGCCAATAACAAAATAAATAGATTAGTATACTAAAATACAGAAAAAAAACGCAAGGAGAAAGAAAAATATATAACCAAAACAATTTGATGTTTGTATTAGATTCGAACTTCCGAAGCTAACCGTTGCTTTACCACATCCCGGCTGCTAATCCACTCGGCCAGAACGCACGTGCTGTCTTCTGCTCTTCGAGAAAGTATGCCTCTATCTCCTTGCAAGCATTATATCCATGAAAAGCCGGCTTTTTAAAACCTTTTCGCTGCTCCTTGGCTCATTCAGGCCTTTATTCCTTAATGGTGGTTGTGTATAGTATCGAATAGAAGGACAGAGCTACAATAGCAGTTTGTTTGATAAAAGGGTCAATGTTTTCCAATTAGTATATAAACTGCGGGTTGCATAGATACGAATACCTAGGGGCAGTTGACTCATCTGGTATAACTTAGTATCACGCACTTCATGATTTTCCGATCCCTACGTCGGAGATGCAGTAACTTTTGTATCGTATCACCGTATTGACCAGAGAGATTGAATGTCACTTCTTAACCACGTGATTTATCACTTCGGTTATTCTCTGCTTTATTTTTCTCGTTTAATTTTTATTAGAGGATTTCCTACCAAGACTATCGACAAACTCTGTTTCGCGTTTGGAAATTTCTATGCCTGTCTTCATTTCTATCGTCTATTTTTACACTACAGTGGTTTTAGAGACGATTAGGTACGTACGTACACGCGCCAGATTGTTGCTGTGAAATGCTAGCTTTGTTTGCGAGGTACATGTGTTCAGCATAATTCTAAAGGCAGAAGACCTTTTTGGCCTGTCCCGTCCACCTACGGCTTGCTTTCAATTGGCAGGCACTTGTTTTGAGGATTCTACCCTTCTGCAGGCTTTAGCCTTCGTGGAGTTGTTTCCTTATACTCGTATATAAATATTATATATCATTTATATACAGAGTTATTCAAAAAGAAGGAGCAGATTTTAAATATTCATTTTTAATGAACGACAATAGATTACATACGACACATCATTAAATAAAAAGTTTCAAAGTTTTAAGCTCCATCTAGTTCCATTCAGTGCCTCCAACGGCGCTGTTTGTTTACGAGAAAATGGCGACGCCATAGGAAAAGTTGTTTTGTGTGCTGCATTGCAAAGTGTGAATCAATTGTTTCATTGCAGCGTGCATTTCGTTTTAAGTTCAAAAACGAGTCATTAAAAATTACAGTTGATACAATGAATTCATAGAAGGTTGCGTATGCAAACGGAAAAGCACTGGTCGTCCTCGCATAACAAATGGTGCTCATTTGGAACACACAAAATAAAATTTTGAAGTTTTTCTCTATTCAGTGATATTGCATGTGTCGCCATCTATTTTCGTTCATTAGAAAGAAATATTTATAGTTTGTTCCTTCTTTTTGAATAACCCTGTATAATCATCGGGCGCGTGTTCATACTTCAAGGTGAAAATGAATTATCATTTTTATCCGCGATTATTAACTAATAGTTACTTATCCATCGTCATATCACCATGGTAATGGCATTGATTTACTTACATGTCATGTTTAACATTCAAAACGACTCCTGAAAAAAATCTTTATTATTATTGTTGCATAGATATATAACACATTCCTTGCAATAAAATAATTGATAGCTGGAATTAGAATTTCAAATCCTTATATTATTAATTACGTACATTAATATCATATTGAATAATTAAATATGTTTGAATAATTAATTAGATATTATTAAGTAGAGTTTCCCTAACAATTCTGAATTATTATATTATCTTTCCGATCAAGTATATTCAGAGAAGGGACTTTCTGGGACTGAAGACCTTCTTCACAATCTTATTATTCGGAAGGAATTACCCGATTTTGCTTGATTCCAACTAATTTATACTATTCTATTGTTATCTTAAACAAATTAATATAGTTACAGTAGTTCTTTTGTTTATACACCAACTTTACTATGATCAGCGGAACAGCATTAACTAAGCTGTGCTTGATATTGAATTACAGAGTATCACAATTTTTATTGAATGATTATGCTTTACTTATAAATCAATATCATATTATAAATGCAGATGAGGAAAGTAACCAATTAAATTATTAAATGGTTGCGGATAAAGTATTGCATGCAACTAGTGGGATGAGCATAATTACTGCTCTCATGTGATTACAGAACTCGGCTTACGCTTCGTTCTTGCAAAACACATACGGTATTGGTGTTCACATCCCATTAAATGAGTATTGTCGCGCCTTACAGCTTAACGCCGTAACATTGTTATATCCTGGTGCGGAGAATCGTTATACATTATAGAAAATAAAGACTATCGATTTGAAGCCACATATTTGTCTGCTATGCCCTGTTGCTGCAATTTATCATTAGACTACTTTACATCAATTTACTGCACCCCAAATAAGCGAAACCGCTTATATTTATATGCGGAAGAATGCAGTCCGAGAGAGTAAGTTAATTGTTTGGAACCCTCTTTTGTGCCACTCAGGATACCAAACACTGGAATTGGACAAAGTCGTCCATTGATCTAATTATCCCAGCAACCAATGCTGGAATTACATTACGTTTGTTTCTCACTTAGAGCTTCTTCGAAAAACTCAGAGGAAACCTGAAAAACTGTTAACAAAACCCCATTATAGCCTTTCACATCAGGTAGGGGAGAAAACAGATCTTGTTCATACACCAATTGCAAGAAAATATAATTGATAGCTAATTTATTACAATAATGAAAATAAAATACTGTAATTCTTAATTCTGAGTATCACAATCGATAATATTATTAGTTCGCTAATTTAGGTTCTGAAGGAACTATAGACAGTTCTCAGAACTTCCAGTTCTAGAATAAGAATCACTCATCGTACAGGTGTGTAATGGACCGTCGCAAGCAAGACAGGTATTTGCGGATATCAAAGATGTCTCTGATATTCTGTAATGTACAAAGAGCGCCAAAGAAAATCTCACTGCACCTCGCGTCTATGTCATATTATTTATCGTTGTACGTGGCCTTGCGAAACCATGGACATTTAATTGCTTGCTTTAGTCCACGGTGCAAGGGTGCGCCAGTCCTTCTGTTAAATAGTTGCATCAATAACCACAACAAAGGTTACAAAATGGCGTAGAAACGAAATATATGTTTACACTTTCGATCGTATTGGCTAAAAGAGAAAGAGGTAGAGTGAGTGCATTCAGTTTGTCATACAGACCTCTTATTGTGATTGGTAGCTATACCTTATCGGCTAGTGCAGGACACGCCTTTGAAAGGGTTAAAAGTTAAGGGTTAAACTTGATGAGTGCCCACGTTAGCGAAATGTAGAATATGCAAGTGAGAAGATTTTCACATTAAATTTTGAATGGTATTCATTAAATGCATAGCAATACTTTATAACAAAACTTAAACAGAACTGTATTCTCACAGTGGTATCAATGCTTGTTTCTGCATAGAAACAAACATAACTAAATAGTAAATAAACAAAGCAGCGTGTTTTCCCTCTAATTCAAACTACAATTGGTTAATATACCGTTACTAACATATTGCTGATCATAAGAATACAACAGGATTATAGATAAAAATATAACCCAATTTTATTGCTATAATATGTATGTAATATTCGGTAAACCATATACATCTTTATCGCTAGTTTCTAAACACGATCAGTCAATTATAATTTGCATTTAGTAAACGAACATCATCATATGCGGATGTTTTACGGGGAGTGCTCACTTTCTGACGAGTATGTAGACCGTCTTCTCCACTTTCTTGCAATATTTTTATCCAGTAATTTACTATAAAAACGCTTTTAGGCACTGCCGTTGCAATTGCTGTAACAGTGCGACCAGGCTCCCACACACCCATGATACGTCCACGAGTAATTTTGCTAGTATACGGCATGACTGGTTCTGAGACAATAAATGTGTTTGGTTTCAATAACACAAGAAGCAGCAAAGGCATCAACCTCCCCTCTTTTCCTCCTTATTGCTGTGTTATCAATCCACCACGCTCTGCGGAAGGAAGGTGAAGGACACGCCTCAAAAAACCCAGAAAACGATACAAAATCCGCCGAAGATTTTCTTTGATGTTGTTTCTACAAACATGTATTTCAATTGATATGTCACACTGAGGTTCAGGCAAAAACTAGTAAAAGCCAAGCTAAGAGGCATATATTCCAAAAACATAAACCGCCGTGTAAAAATGTCACAAATATCCGCTAGGAATATATAATTTATAGAATAGAGGTATTTAGGACAAACACTATAAGCATTTACTCTGTATGGCGCATAATAAGACTCATTCATATATTTAATTTTTTAGTCCATAAATAAGCAATGGTTGTACTAAAATCCAGTATTCCCATTTCGATAACTGAATTTAGTGCGTTGTTGCCACGTGTGTATTTTTTATTGTTTTGTTTATACCACGTCTTTAACTGCTATGGTCATATCGGCGACCTTTTACCTTTGGAACATATTACCTGTCAACAATGGTGCTAACATTGGTCATTAGATTTCTGTCTTTGGGCTTTATACATTAATCACACACACACACACTCACATTCTCACTCATACTTCCAATTTCCGGTGAGGATAGGAAATGTTCATGGCTACAGAAACATTACCACCCCCAGCCGGGAATCGAACACGGGACCCCTCGCACAGCAGGCAGGGGCTCTAGACTGAGCCATAAGGCCAACCTTCCCTGCGTGTTGTTTCAGTGGTTTAGACATTCATTCATTATCTGTTTACCCTCCTCTTATGTAGGACTTACACCCTCCAGGACTTACAGGCGGGTGCCTGGGGTCAGAGGCCCGTCGAGGAGCAGACACTCATGGATCAGACAGAACATCCAGGATGGGTGATCAGCCCGATGAAGGAAGTAGATGAAGCGAAATGTTGGTGAAATGGATGAAATGGAGCAGTTGGTGGAATGAGTGGCGGGGGAAACCGGAGAACCCGGAGAAAACCCGCCCAGACGCCGCTTCGTCCACCACAAATCCCACATGCAGGTCCCTGGAATTGAACCCGGTCCGCCTCGGTGGGAGGCGAGCGGTCTAACCACTCGGCCACGGCGCCGCCTTGGCTTATACAAACTTACGATAATACCATATGCGTGCTATTGTTCTTCACATTATCAAAAATGTGTTTATATTAAATCATCTTCGTCTTCACTTCAAGGATTAAAAGCATACTGTCTGCCCCATCTTCACAATGTTAAAAGTCCACCTTTTCACTGATTATGGCACACTTTATTTTGGAGTCGTTATTTTATGACTTTAACTGGAGCTATTTTATTATCTTTTCTTTTAATATGAACCTATTTTTCAATTTATACTCTACCTTAAACTGCAATGGTTATATCGGTGGCCTTTTATCTTTAGAACATATTGCCTATTCAGTAATGGTTCTTCTGGTTGTTCTTTAGGTTTTATACATTAGAATACACAAACACATTTACACCTTCATTCATATTTCCAGATTCTGTGGAGGATAGGGAAAAATCCTGGCTGGAGAAAAATGTCCATCCCCAGAAGGGAATTAAACCCGCTGAACCCGGGACCCCTAACACAGCAAGCTCTACCAACTGAGCTATGGATCTTTCCCTGTGATCTTTCCTGTTTTTGTCATTTAAATGTTCTCTAAAAGTTTCATTCCTTACAGTATTTCTTAGAACACCACTTTTACTTTTTTATTTTTAATTTTTTTTAAAACTCTCATTAAGCCTAAACAAAAATATATGAACTGAGCGGGATGGTTCAGGCGGTAAAGTCTGTGCCCCTCATTCGGGAGGTCCCGCGTTCAAATACCGTGGGCCGACCAATCTGTCTGAGGTTTTTTCATGGTTTTCCTCAGTCGCCAAGGTAAGTACCGGATTGGATATTTAATACCACGACCCAAAGTTCCATCTTAAGTCTAAAACAATAGTAAAATGAAAAATAAGTGGTAATAGCGACTGCTATGCCATCTATTCACAGACAATGTAAGCAATTAGACTGGACGGCACCCTAATGCTATCTGCACGGCATGAAGCAGGGGCTACAGGAATGAGACCTAGAAGGCTAACACTCCACCGTTCTGTGTGAGGGCGGCAGTTAGACTGGACGGCACTCTAATGTCATCTGCACAGCATGAAGCAGGGGTTACAAGAATGAGACCTAGAAGGCTAACTGTGCACCTTTCTGTGTGAGGGCGGCAGTTAGACTGGACGGCACTCTAATGTCATCTGCACAGCATGAAGCAGAAGTTACAGGAATGAGACTTAGAAGGCTAACTGTGCACCTTTCTGTGTGAGGGCGGCAGTTAGACTGGATGGCACCCTAATGTCATCTGCACAGCATGAAGCAGAAGTTACAGGAATGAGACCTTGAAGGCTAACTGTGCACCTTTCTGTGTGAGGGCGGCAGTTAGACTGGACGGCACTCTAATGTCATCTGCACAGCATGAAGCAGGGGTTACAGGGATGAGACCTTGAAGGCTAACTGTGCACCTTTCTGTGTGAGGGCGGCGGTTAGACTGGACGGCACCCTAATGTCATCTGCACGGCATGAAGCAGGGGTTACAGGGATGAGACCTAGAAGGCTAACTGTCCACCTTTCTGTGTGAGGGCGGCGGTTAGACTGGACGGCACTCTAATGCCATCTGCACGGCATGAAGCTGGGGTTACAGGGATGAGAACTTGAAGGCTAACTGTCCGCCTTTCTGTGTGAGGGCGGCGGTTAGACTGGACGGCACTCTAATGCCATCTGCACAGCATGAAGCTGGGGTTACAGGGATGAGAACTTGAAGGCTAACTGTCCGCCTTTCTGTGTGAGGGTGGCGGTTAGACTGGACGGCACTCTAATGCCATCTGCACAGCATGAAGCAGGGGTTACAGGAATGAGACCTTGAAGGCTAACTGTCCATCACATATCCTTCTAAGAGATATCCAACAACAGATCCGTCGCGATATGACCAAGGAGTTAAAATGACGTAAAATAAAATAGAATAAAAAAATATAAGAAATTTGTTAGAAACTTAATATATTGCAATGCACTTAAATCACTCAATAATTCAATCATGTCTCTGCCATTCTCACCTCTTCTGTTTTCCCCTTTGTCTCCGCATGTGACCCGTTTATATTAGTATTGTGTATCTGTATTTTCTACACGAATTATTATGTAATTAAACATATCCCTACACTGCATATGTCAGCAACCAGTTTCTTCACATTCAATACAGACAATTTCCTTCCCTCTTCCTAATCCGTTTCATCATTGTTCTTTCAAAGCTCACAGCTTAATTTATTATATTCTACTTTAATTGTCCCTTTTGCACCATATCACATGTCAAATACATGGGAATGATTTTCTTGAAAATCTTCTTATCGCATCTTTGAAACAAACTGACCTAAATACTAGGTTTGGTATTTATCCGACTTTTCGTTTTGAGTTATGTTGTTCACAGACACACACACACACGAAAGTTTTCTAAAAATGCTTTTTGGATTCAAGGTGTCTCAAATAATGTATTTCCGGTGAAATCTCGGTATCGAACTTTTGGGTGGAATGCAATACTTCCCCTACTTACTCTACGTAGTAGAGGAAGTAAAAAATCTTATGCGATACATTTACATGAGTTTCCCTACCCTCTATCTTTATTAGAAGGTATACAATGTACACTAACTAAAGCTTATTTTTCTAGCTGCTACATTTTAATCCAAATAAACCTGTGCAAAAATAGCTACATTAGCATTTCGGTATAGATACAAAAAGAACAGCAATATTCAAATGTTTAAGAACTGGACGCTGCCTTAAAATCCCACACTGTTTCCATGACAGCGAGAAAAAAACGGAATGGTGATAGAACGTAAAGAGAATGACCAAGAAATGACATAGATAATACCTTTAATAGATGATATTTCAGATACAGCTTATGCCACAAAAAACTTAATTGAAATAAATTGTGTGTTTTAAAGAGATTATCATTTTTTGCGTGGTACGTTTTCTTCTATCGCTTAACATTTGCCAGTTATAAAAGATTATACAAAATTCCTTCCAAATGAAGGACAATTCATAGGCTATTCCCCGAAAACTCAAGATACACACTTTATTTGTCATATAAATATCGTTCACATATGGTGTTTGAATCGAAATGTTTAGAGCCATTTCTTAAAAAAAATAAAAATTTCTAAAAATTTAAAGGGTATTTGGGGTGGGGGAAATTTTGTTGAAAATCTTGTGTCGCATCTTTGAAGAATATTGAACCTAAATACCAAGTTTGGTGTTTATTAGGCTTTTCGTTTATGAGTTATTGTATTCACAGATACGCAGACATGTTTCCGAAAATGCTTTATTTGGGTTCAGGGGGCCTCAAGTTATGTATTACCGGTGTAATCTCGAATTGAATTTTTGGATAGAATACAATACTTCCCCTACTTACTATACGTAGTAGAGAAAGTAAAAATGTATGTATGTATATGTGTGTGTGTGTGTGTGTGTGTGTGTGTAGGTAGGTAGGGTAATCTATAAAAACACTCAAACGATTCTGATAATTATTTCACCATTAAAAAGACCAATTCTTTTTGACAGACATGGGACTATAAAACACGTGCTAATTTCAGTTCATAAATTTACCTAAAAACTAAAAAGAATTTACAAAGCCTTGTAGTAGAACACGAACACATTGGAGTTATAAAGGAAGATAGATACTTCCGAAGAAGGCTTTGATTTTCGTTGAGATTGCTATGGAGTAGGAAATAGTTGTAATTACTCCACAGTAGGTGTATGTAAAGTAAGACGCATCTACACTACGTGATAAAAGGTATCCGGATATTTAGCTGAAAATGACGTACATGTTCGTGGCGCCCTCCATCGGTAATGCTAGAAGTCAATATAGTGTTGGCTCACCCTCAGCCTTGATGACAGCGTTCACTCTCGCAGGCATACTTCAATCAGGTGCTGGAAGGTTTTTTGGGGAATGACAGCCTATTTTTCACGGAGTGCGGAACTGAGGAGAGGTATCGATGTAGGTCAGTGAGGCCTGGCGTTCCAAAACATCCCAAAGGTGCTCTATAGGATTCAAGTCAGGACTCTGTGCAGGCCAGTCCATTACAGGGATGTTATTGTCGTGTAACCACTCCGCCACAGCCCGTGAAGTATGAACAGGTGCTCGCTCGTGTTGAAAGATGCAATCGCCATCCCCGAATTGCTCTTCTACAGTGGAAAGCAAGAAAGTGCTTAAAATATCAACGTAGGTCTGCGCTGTGATTGTGCCACGCAAAACAACAAGGGGTGCAAGCCCCCTTCAGGACAAACACGACCACACCATAACACCACCACCTCCGAATTTCACTGCTGGCACTACACACGCTGGCAGATGGCGTTCACCGGGCATTCGCTATACCCACACCCTGCCATCGAATCGCCACATTGTGTACCGTGATTCGTCACATCACACAACGTTTTGCCACTGTTCAATCGTGTAATTTTGATGCTCCTTACACAAAGCGAGGCGTCATTTGGCATTTTCCTGCGTGATGTGTGGCTTATGAGCAGCCGCTCGACCATGGAATCCAAGGTTTCTCACCTCACGCCTAACTGTCATAGTACTTGGAGTGGATCCTGATGCAGTTTGGAATTCCTGTGTGATGGTCTGGATTGTCAGTCAACTGGTCTCTGTCAGTCTCTGCAGTCGGCTTCTACACGTTTGTGCTGTACATGTTCCTTCACTATTAGATCAGAAACAGTGGAACTAGGGATGTTTAGGGGTGTGGAAATCTCGCGTACAGACTTCTGATGTAAGTGACACACAATCATCTGACCACGTTCGAAGTCCGGAGCGTCCTATTCTGCTGTTTTACGATGTCTAGTGACTGCTGAGGTCGCGGATAATGAGCACCAGGCAATAAATGGCAGCACAATGCACCTAAGATGAAAAACGTATGTTTGTGGGGGTGTTCGGATACTTTTGATCACATAGTGCATTTCAAAGGGACAGTCAGGTACAAAGTAAAATGTCACTGAGGTAGTACTGCTGTCTGCAGGTGTTTAAGTGATAAACTTCACATTGTCGCTTGCGTGCAGTTCGAGCCAGATCATTCAGACAAAAGGTAACGTTCACCAACAACGAACACACACATACGGTGCAATCTGTGCGGAGACGCACCAAACTGTAGCTGAGGCTCGAAGGGTGTATGCGGGGTGCAGTATCTGTCTTCTGAGCGCTTTTTTATATACAGAAATATTATTAATAAATGATGGATCATTTCAGGTAGAACGTGGACCCGAGATGCCCTTACATGAATTCGTCCACCAAGGTGGGCACATTTTTACACACATACTTAATGCTCTAATAGAAAATAATTTATTCTAACGAACCTTTAAGGGCACATAAATATAATAAAAATAAATTTTGCCTAATCTTGCTAACTTTGCGGCACCAATTGTTGCCATATCATTGTATAGTTGTAGATTAACTGTCGTGTTAATAAATAGCACTTGTGCTCAGATTTGTCAAGCGCCAATCCCGAATTCTTGTTAATGAGCTAATTGCTTATTAAATAACCGATAACACCCTCCCATATACACATAGGTACTCTCGCATTCAAACACAAGGCCTTGGGACGTGAAACGGTCGTTGGGCGACTTTTGTAGCTGGAAATCGATGATCCTTGGGTCGTTGTTGAATCTCAGTTTCTATTGGGTGAGGCAAGTTAAAAATACACTGCGAGTTTCCCTTAATCAATTAAGTTTATTTCACACTTTGAATAGTTATGGGCCACTAGCTTTTCCCATTATTATTATTATTATTATTATTATTATTATTATTATTATAATCCCACCATTTTAAGTTAGTCAGGAGCCTAGCTATATTCACACGCACCCCACCCTTGTGCACTCACGTGCATCTACAGCACCTCGTGTTGACGTGACTTCTCGATGAGATAGATTCACAATAAGAGCGGGCTCTGAGGCTTTGTCTGCCCTTATATACAGGAGCCAAGTGACGCTCCTCTCCGCGTTTGAAAATGTAACAACGTTTCCTATTGGCCCTCAGGCCGCATTACCCTGACATGTATGAAAATGTGTGGCTCCAGATCCGTGCGCTTGGGCGCCATGATGTAGCGTGGTACCGCTCGGTGCCAGGTACGGTCTTTATGATTTCTTGAAATTCTGCTAGCCTGCCCGTGTTTTACAGTCAGCTCTGTACAAATGTTAGGTGTTGAATATTTTAACATGTTAGTGAATTAAATTATTACTGTGCAATTCTTATATGTATGGTTCCCCTTTCCTATGTACAATTCCTCTATGTATGAATAATATATCTCTTTTCAACCTTGGGCATACCGTGAAACTTTTTTGTTTAAAGACAACTTTCTGGAGCTCAGCCGGGAATCGATCTCGGAACAACTCATATAGCAGGTAGTTTCTCTAGAGAATGTTCTCTTGGAGCAGTAATAGCAGTTAAAGTATTCGTTTTCAGCATTGGTGTTTCATTTAGCGGCCTCCTCTCTGTTGATATGGAGTCCCCTTTGCAATTCTGCTTAGGCAAACCTTTTGGCATCCGCGCTATCCGGTATAAGCTAACTTCAACTAAGAACGACTTGTATGGGCCACCTGGTATACATATGGACACGATTTAGCAACTAAGAAAATATAAGACGCAATAAAACAAAAGAGAATCAAATCTGCTTATAATGCTTTAGTATGCATGCGATACCAATGCCAAAATATTTTTATAACCCTCATGTAAGAATGTTTTTGCTCTATTTCCTTTGTTGTTATCTTGTGATCAAGTAAGTTAGTAGGACATGTTAATAATTTATAAAGAGAGAAAATTTGTGACATTAGAAATCAACCAAACGATATTTCATAGTTAAAATCTGAGAATCGCACTATTTTCCGAAGAGGTTAACTTGATGGCCTGAGCGTGAGGAATCTGCATATTCACCAGCTTCATGTTTGTTTCTTTGTAAGCGTATGTTATGGGTTTCTCTATTGTATGACACCAATGTAGCTTATATATTATTAAATAACTATGGGACCAAAGATAAGCTACAAAGGTTCAAAATTGCATGTACTGTAATTATCCATCGCTTCACTGCCGAAGATTACTCATAGGCTGTACAGTAGTTCCAAAAGTTTGAAGACTGTCGGGGGGGGGGGTTAAGAAACTCAAGACATTCCTCCAATGTTTCATATCCTTTGGCATGAATATCAGGGGATTTTTATTCCTTATTAGGAGGATCTAAGGCTGTATGAAACTGCAATTATGAGGGGTAAAGGGTAGGGTTTACTAAAATAAATCTCCTACATCATTGTAAAATAATTTCATAAAGAATTGGGAACGTAAGTCTAATTAATCAAACCTTCATTAGAATTAAAACTTCGGTTACCCAGTAACGGTTCCCACTACGTTGATGATGATGTATGCTGTATTACGTATCTGTAGGTCGTCTTGATGCCCGTACTTGATGTATCACGATGTTCTCGTAGACTGGAATCTGATGACCGTATATCTGTATTCTTGTGTGTGTGTGTGTTAGTATGTTGTAATTATTATTTTATAATTGTGCCACGGCTGCTGTATTTGTGTCGGAGAGCACTTGTGTCTTGTCAGGGTTGGGCATGGAGAAGGTTAAAATATTTTGCGCACACGTGTTCTGTTTATTTCACTTGTATTTTAGATAAACCATATATGATATTCACAATTCACTATTACCTTTGTCATGTTAAAACATGTATAACTGATAGACTTTAAATACGTAGTTTTAGCGTCTATTTGGAGACGAGCTTATACATTATCTTCCTGCTCGAACACTGACAAGCTTCTGTTAGCGTTCCCTTCAACCGTTTTCTTAGCGTGCGTATTTGGATTATAAGCATGTATCAATGTACCTGATTGGTGCTACTTTCCAGTAAAAGTTTATGTTTATATATATAAACCCTATATATAGGGTAGTTAAATTATATTCGAACCCACTCGCGGTCTCTCTCCATTGTGCGATACAGCCGGCAGAGGCGGACTAAAATCCTTACCTGCTGGAAATGTTGACCTTCTGTTCCCAAACAGGCAACATATCTCATGTAAATATTCTCGCTCACTCTCCGAAGCTCATCAGCAGGAATTCTTGTGATTGTGCCGCTTTGGAGCGTTCGCCTCGAAAATCGCTGAAAAAAACTAATGCAGCAAACAGGTGTATCTCGATCTTCTGCGAGAAATGCTACACGTCTGTTGAAACTGAAGTCATATCGCTACACACGAGCGCAAGCGTTGAAGCCAAATGATCCCGCTAAACGTGTGAATTATTGTAACTGATTTTTCCAATCCGTAGAAAGGAGTTTCATTGATCCATAGCTTTTGTTTTTCACTGATGAATCTTGGTTTCATCTAAGTGGACGTGTGAATATTCACAACAGTCGATACTGGGTTTCAGAAAAACCTGTGCTACCGGATGAAACGTATCATTATGATCAGAAAATAGGAGTTTGGTGTGCGATAAGTGCTAGAAGAGTAATAGGGTCTATATTCTTTGAAGAAACAATAAATCCAGAGCGATATCAGAGATTAATTCTAAGGCCATTTTGCAATCGCTTGACAGAAGAGAAATCGTATGGTTGGTTCCAGCAAGATTCTGCAACAGCACATACGGCTGCAATAAGATGATGTTTGATGACAGAATAATTAGTGTTGATTTGTGGCCCCCTCGTTCTCCTGACCTAACGAGTTGTGATTTTTATTTATGAGGTTCTTTAAAAGACAAAGTGTATCGTTCCAATCCTCTCACACTACAGGAACTTAGAGAAAACATTGTGCAAGGAATCACAAGAACTCCTGCTGCTGAGCTTCGAAGAGTGAGCGAGACTATTTACATGAGATATGCTGCCTGTTTGAGAGCAGAAGGTAAACATTTCCAGCATCTACTCTAAGGTAAGGATTTTAGCCCGCCTCTGTCGGCGTAATTTCCCCGGAGACTGCCGGCTGTCTCGCGCAGTAGAGAGAAGCCGTGAGTGGGTTCGAATATAATATGTGTGTGTGTTTAGAGACTTCCATCGTCTTATTTATGAATCTAAAGGTTCGTTACATGCTTAAGTAGATACTACTGCATTTCTCTAATTTTATATTACTGGTGAAATAGCTAACAATGGCCTTTCCCTTTTATACTTTATATGTTATAACGTTATATACTTGTTCTCTACCATGTGTACATTATGAATGAATGCATTTTAACATCCCCTTAATTATTATAGTACAATATTAGCAAAAGAATAATTGACATCTAAAACATAGGATTATTAATGTGTTAATGCTGAGAAGCTATGGCTTTAGATATTTTATTACATTAATGAATTATCGTATTAGTTTGTCATGGCTAGTACTGTATGTTGCTTCAAGCTTATTAATAGCTTATAAACTTGAATTAAAAATACAAAATATTATCTTAATCATGACTGTGCCAGGTTGTTTTATCATTATTTTAGAATACCAGTATACAGTGTATAACACATTGTTCTCTGCGGAAAAGCTAGCAAGATAATGCCATACAGACACGAAAAACCAAAGTTGTGAAGTGTAATATTGTGTGTGTCCATCACCGCAGTTCCCATATATGCGAATGAGATGACCTACTTCATTATTTTCCGTTTGCTCCAAAGCGACGTGACGTCGCCAGGAAATGCAGGTATTTGATAACGCAGACATTCAAAGCACCTCTTGTGCGATGCTTTCATGTCCCTCTCCGTCCCACAGGAAACAACTGCGGAATCAAGAGCACAACTTCACAGATGATGTCTTACCTCGCTACGACCTGGTTAATGAGAACCACCGCCGACTTTCTGAGCAGTTCACGTCACTTCTACAACCCCCTTCTCCGACAAGTTTTTCCTTCTCTCATTACTTGTGTTATTTCGGTATACAGTTTTTATGCTTCTGCTTCTCAAATTATTCCTCCTTCTGTGTGTAATATTTTAAGACCAAAGCATTGGATGCATAAGATAGCATTCTACTACCTGTGTTTCTCTGAGCCCATTATTTTGGTGCTAAACAATGGATTTGTTGAGAATTAAAGGTGCTGAAACGTAACATCCACTATACAGATCAAGATACACAGTAGAAAAAAAATCTGATGTGGTACACTCACATGACTTTCTCTACTCTTGTACAAACTATTTTTACAAACGCTTATTCTCCATATGCTTCATGTTAATCGAGCACCACTGATTGCTAATTTTCTTGTAGATGCAAGGGGAATTGGTAGGCTTTAAGCGATAGTCAAATATTTTAAGAGCTGGTTGCTATGTGGAGTATTCCATTCTCTTTGCATTACAAGGACAAAAAAATGAATAACGAATTCCCATTTGAGAAAAAGTATAAGTATTGGAAAATTTAAGGAAATAACAAGCAATATTTCGATAATGGTTCACTTAACAAAAAAAACGTATATGACATAAATTGTGTATTTTAACGCGATCTACATTTTTGGGTAGTAAAATTTTGTCTATCTCTTATGGTTTACCAGTTATGCAAAAGTCGTTCACAATGAAGTATACTTTTGAAAACATTCCTGGAAAATTCGAGATATACACTTCATTTGTCATGAAAATATCATAAACATATGATATCTTAATCAAAATCGTGAGAGCCATTTTTGGGAAAATTAAAATTTTCGAAAAATGTTCCATGTATAGGGTAATCCGGGGCGGGGGGGATTTTCTTGAAAACCTTCGTGTCGCATTTCTGGAAGATGCTGAACCTAAATACCAGGTTTGGTGTTTATCCGACTGATTGTTTCTGAGTTATGCTGTTCACAGACACACACACGGACATGTTTCCAAAAATGTTTTTTTTTAGATTCAGGGGGCCTCAAAACATATATTTGTGGTGAAATCTCGTTATCGAATTTTTGGGTGGAATACAATACTTCCCCTACTTACATTCCCATGACTTTCTCTAACCACTATCATTTATATAGCTTCTACAAGCTATTCTTATGCAAGTTTATTTTTCTGTTTTCTTAATCGTGATCGAAATAAATATACACATTTTTTGTAGGTTTGAGACACATAGAGGAAATGAAATCGATAGTTACGTGTTTGAAAACGCCTCGTTATGGGTTTGAAACTCCATACTCCTTCAATCACATTGCGAGAAACAAGTAAATAGCCACTGAACTTAATAAAAGTACAAATTATTGAACAATTGTAACCAATATTGACTTATATCTCATACATTTTTTATGCCTAAAAAGTTACTTGGAATAAATTGTGTGTTTTAAAGAGAGCTACATGTTTAAAGTGGTAAGTGTTTAACTATCTGTTAATATTTGCTGATTATACAAAGCTATTCAAGATTTCTTCCGAATAAAGTGAACTTAACAGGCTATTCCCAGAATATTAAACGTTTAAATATCGTCATGTAAGTATCTTAAATATATGGTCTTTTAATGAATATCGTTAGAAGCATTTTTGAGAAAATAAAACATTTTGAAAAATGTTCCAAGCGAAGGATAGTTTGGGATGGAGTAGTCTTGAAAATATTCGTATAGCAACGTTGGAAAATCCTTTGATTTACAAAGCCCTTGTACTTGAATACGAATATTGGAATAAAAAATAATAAAAAATATTTGCTAAAAATATTTTCACTTTTAGATTGAGAATGCCATGGAGTGGAGGATATGTTGTTAATCCACAGAATATGCATGAAAAATAAAACAAATGGTAACTTTCTACAATATATATGTAGAAGGTTACCATCCTTTTTAATATTTCAACAATTTATGAAATTAAATTAGGTATTTTATAGGGCATACCCGTATTTAAAGGCATAGTCGTTCAAATACAATACCGTCACACGGTTAGTCGTAAAAGTTGAAATCCATTTTAGCCTTGCATATCGGCAGCCCCGCATAACAACTATGTCGAAGTAGTTGCCTAGGCGGTATGGCTCTCTCTGGCACTTGTTTTATATTCATTCATTCATTCGTTATCTGTTTACTCTCCTCTTATGTAGGACTTACACCCCCCAGGACTTACAAGCCGGTGCCTGGGGTCAGAGGCCCGTCGAGGAGCAGACACTCATGGATCAGACAGAGCATCCAGGATGGGTGATCAGCCCGATGCCTGGTATGGGATGAAGGAAGATGAAACGAAATGTGGGTGAAATGGATGAAATGAAAGGTGATGATGGAGCAGTTGGTGGAATGAATGGCGGGGGAAACCGGAGAACCCGGAGAAAGCCCGCCCAGACGCCGCTTCGTCCACCACAAATCCCACATGCAGGTCCCTGGGATTGAACCCGGGCCTCCTCGGTGGGAGGCGAGCGGTCTAACCACTCGGCCACGGCGCCGCCCACTTGTTTTATACCACACGAATAATGCTCAATTTTCTACGTTCGTACGCTATACAGCACTATGTACTTTCAGATTTATTACTGAAACATCTGTTTAAAACGTTATTCATTTATTTTCTAATTCACAAGTCCCTTTAGAAGGGTGTAAACTGGTTTGCATCGTATGTTTGTATGCATTTCTCTATATAACGAATAAACAACTATTGTCTATATTTTCTGATATTTCTACAAATAACGATCTCCACAGAAAGTGATTTTTTAAATTACATAACATATTTCTTTATACAAGTATATTCTTTTGGGATCGGACAGGCAGTGCACTGTGGCAAATCCGCATTTTCTAAGTATTGCGCTTTAATTGAGCATTTAGCATACACTATGAAATATCCTTCCAGTAAAAGTAATCAATGTTCTACGAGATAAAACAATATTTTAATACTGAATGAAAGGTTTAACGCTTGCCGAGCCTGATAATTCGCATGGAATTTTAAACTGTTTAATTTCATATGGCACATAACATTTTATCCACTGCTAAAACATAAAGCATAGTAATTATTTTAATTAAAAATGTAGATTTATCGTGCTCTATGGAAACATGGTAGTACCAGCAATGGTTATCTGGCAGATAATGGATATAAATAAACTGAAATTAATGGAAAATAATATAAGATTTAGTTGTAAATTTAAAAGATAAGTAAATGCAATTAGTCATCATTGTGGTCATTTTATATTAGAGAGGACATTATGGGATATGAATCTATTATGTAATTGAAGAGTATTTATTTATGTTAATTAATATTACCTGAAATACATATTCAGAAATGAAATAAAAACTTCGTAGCAATGGATTAAAACATTTTGATTCACTACTCTGATTAAAACAGTATTTAGATTGCCAGTAACGACGAAAGGAAACGATAGTATGCATGGCAGTAACGGATAAAGTATAAAATAATATTCCAATTTGTACATTGGTGTGTTTCATGAATTTCATAGCATATGAACATTGTCATAGGACACAGTAAGTGCGAATTCATCAATATCGCACGAGGATTTAATGTCCGTATTTACCAGTAATGGCTTTAATTTCGGGAAGCCTATGCAAATGGAATCATTAGGGAAAATCGTTTGCAGTGAAATTAAAAAGTGCGAACTTAATGTAGATTTAGAATATTAAACACTCTCACTGTATGGAATATTTGTGTTACATTTCATTCTGTCTTCAATTAAAGTTATACGGATTACAATAATTAAAACCAGAATTGCATTATTTGCACAAGCACTCCGTTGTAATATTTCATAAACTGACCTCTCAACCGATACTTTGTTGACCACTTGTTGTCACAGCAAATGAAGATATAAAGAGAGGAACAAGGGAAATGTAGTTGCACAGCATTATATTCTTCATTAACTTGATTAGTTCATTATTTTTTAAACTGCTTTTGTGATCATTAATCTCGAACGTTGAACTGGAACCTGTGTTTAAAAACATTTGTGGAAGTAAGAATTGTGTAACATATTAAAATGCACCATTTATGCAAGCAAATGGATTACAAGAAAAATATATGCATTTGTACAAGAATATTGTGACCTTGTCCAGCTTATAACTGCCATTTAACTGTTTTGATCTAGTTCAACTTTCACTGTGACTTCACTTAGTTCACACCGTCACTACAATAAAGTGAACTAGTTCAATTTTCCCTACCAGTTCCCTTTCTTCGCATCATAGTGGCGTAATGAAGTATGCACACGTAGCCTCCTCTTCGATCCACTAGTGAACTTTAAAATATTGATGGAATCATAATTATACATTTTAAATAATATATACTATACTTAACCAGTGCTGATTAATAAATGTTCCACAAATACAAAGTAGTAGTGAACTTTAAAATATTGATGGAATCATAATTATACATTTTAAATAATATATAGTATACTTAACCTGTGCTGATTAATAAATGTTCCACAAATACAAAGTAGTAGTGAACTTTAAAATATTGATGGAATCATAATTATACATTTTAAATAATATATACTATACTTAACCTGTGCTGATTAATAAATGTTCCACAAATACAAAGTAGTAGTGAACTTTAAAATATTGATGGAATCATAATTATACATTTTAAATAATATATACTATACTTAACCTGTGCTGATTAATAAATGCTCCACAAATAAAAAGTACTGGTGAGCTTTAAAATGTTGATGGAATCATAATTATACATTTTAAAGAATATATACTATACTTAACCAGTGCTGATTAATAAATGTTCCACAAATACAAAGTAGTAGTGAACTTTAAAATGTTGATGCAATCATAATTGTGTATTTTAAATAATATATACTATACTTAACCAGTGCTGATTAATAAATTCTCCACAAATACAAAGTAGTAGTGAACTTTAAAATGTTGATGCAATCATAATTGTGTATTTTAAATAATATATACTATACTTAACCAGTGCTGATTAATAAATGCTCCACAAATACAAAGTAGTAGTGTACTTTAAAATGTTGATGCAATTATAATTGTGTATTTTAAATAATATATACCATACTTAACCAGTGCTGATTAATAAATGCTCCACAAATACAAAGTAGTAGTGAACTTTAAAATGTTGATGCAATCATAATTGTGTATTTTAAATAATATATACTATACTTAACCAGTGCTGATTAATAAATGCGCCACAAATACAAAGTAGTAGTGAACTTTAAAATGTTGATGCAATCATAATTGTGTATTTTAAATAATATATACTATACTTAACCAGTGGTGATTAATAAATGCTCCACAAATACAAAGTAGTAGTGAACTTTAAAATGTTGATGCAATCATAATTGTATATTTTAAATAATATATACTATACTTAACCAGTGCTGATTAATAAATGCTCCACAAATAAAAAGTACTGGTGAACTTTAAAATGTTGATGGAATCATAATTATACATTTTAAATAATATATACTATACTTAACCAGTGCTGATTAATAAATGTTCCACAAATACAAAGTAGTAGTGAACTTTAAAATGTTGATGGAATCATAATTGTTTATTTTAAATAATGTATACTATGCTTAACCAGTGCTGATTAATAAATGTTCCACAAATACAAAGTAGTAGTGAACGTTAAAATGTTGATGCAATCATAATTATGTATTTTAAATAATATTATATATATTTATATTGTTTACTTTATTGCTTCAAAATTGAAAATTTCACATCGAAATGAAGTTCATTTGAAAACAGAATATGCATACCTACATTATTACATGTCTGTATAAAGCTCAATATATATACATATATGTATGTATATATATATACTACGCAATACTAGCTACAAAATTTTAGACTCGGATTTTCCATTTCCATTGAAATCTCACTCGGGTCTATAATAATAATCTCCTGCACTACATAGGTAAATACCAGAGGAAAAAGAAATACAAACTCGCAAATATTTAACTGTAATTGAGGAAACGTCACATATTTGGAAATGCATGGGTATTAGGTCTAAACGACAGTCCCACTTCGAGATTAGACGATACTGGCCCCACTAACGGAGAACTGCGAAAGATAATCCTTAAACCCTCAAAGCGTTTGCGCTTCCTTGCTGCATATATATGGAACTCCAGCTGGAGATCAAAGGATCTTTTTCATTATGTATAAAGACCGGCCCCGAAATGAAATTTCTCTTTACTCTGACCCAGAACAGAAATTAACAAGTTACAAAATGTGCGCATGTGAATTATGGTCCAGACTCGTTTTATGTAGGACAACCTCTTTCCCTTTTAAGGTGCCATCAAATTGGCTTCCTAAGCATCAAATAATTTGGAACTTGGTTTTAGTAGAAGCTCGTCTTCTTTACTCGTTTATACAGGGTGTAACTGAAATAAGCTGCGAGTTGTACTTTTATTATAAGCTACTCTTTTATGTATTACATGTATTCCAGGTATTACATATAGTTAATAAAAATGCAAATAAAACATAAAGCTTGTGATGTGACAGGTTATAAAAGCCTCATGAAAACGGAAAATAAAGCTAAATGTTATTTACATGAGAAAAAATAATATTGATATTATAAAGAGAGCAATTTGTTGCGTATATGTGATACTAAAAGATAAACAGGTTTTACAAAGCCCTTTTACTTGAATACCAACATATTGGGTTGCAAAAAAACATGTTTGCAAAGAAGGCTTTCACTTTAGTTGAAAATGGTATGGAGTAGTATATATGTTGTTGATAATCCACAGAATATGCATGTAAAATAGGATAAATACCACGAATATTTCATTCAAAGCAATATAAGGTAGACCATTTAAGTTGAGACTGTACAGTATCTCCAAAACTAAGCGTTGTAGAAAAAAATGTCTTTAATAAAAGTTGCTTGATATTATGGGAGAATATATATGCTATGAGTGGTGGTTTGTTTGGAGGACGTTATGATAGGCAGTTTAGGTAATTTAATTTTACCCCAATTGTAGGTTCCTATTAAAAAAAGTCTGATGTATTACACTCACATAACTTTCTCTACTCTTGTACAAACTATTTCTACAAACGCTTATTCTCCATGTGCTTCATGTTAATCGAGATGTTAATCTTATTGCTAATTTTCTTGTAGATACAAGGGGAATATAGTAGTATTTAGGCAATAGTTAAATCTTTTAAGAGCTGGTTACTATGTGGCGCACTCCATTCTCTTTCTATATCCAGGACATAAAAAAATCTGATGTGTTACACTCACATGACTTTCTCTACTATTTGTACACACTATTTTTACAAACGCTTATTCTCCATCTACTTCATGTTAATTGAGATAAACATTTGCAGACTCTATCTTATTGCTAATTTTCTTGTAGTTGTAAGAGGAATATATATTTACAAGGGCAATATAGAAATACAGTAGCCTTTAAGCATAGACATTACTCTTAATAGCTGGTTGCTATGTGCAGCACCATTCTCTTTGCCACAGGTTAATACTCTTTGCATATTCAAGACAAAAAAATGAATAACGAATTCCCATTTGAGAAATTAAGTATTGAAAAATTTAAGGGAATAACAAGCAATATCTCGAAAATGGTTCACACAACCTAAAAAAATGTATATGACATAAATGGTGTATTTTAACGCGATCTACATTTTTCGTGCAGTAAAATTTTGTCTCTCTCTTATGGTTTACCAGTTATGCAAAAGTCGTTCACAATGAAGAATACTTTTGGAGACATTCCCAGAAAATTCAAGAGATACATTTTATTTGTGATGAAAGTATCTTAAACATACGATATTTTAATCAAAATCGTTACAGCCACTTTTGAGAAAATTAAAATTTTCGAAAAATGTTCCATGTAAAGGGTAATCTGGGGTGGGGGATTTTCTTGAAAACCTTCTTGTCGCATTTCTGGAAGATACTGAACCTAAATACTAAGTTTGGTGTTTTCCGACTGTTCGTTTCTGAGTTATGCTGTTCGCAGACACACAGACACACACACGGACATGTTTCCAAAAATGCTTTTTTTTGGATTCAGGAGGTCTCAAAACATATATTTAAGGTGAATTCTCGGTATCGAATTTTTGGGTGGAATACAATACTTCCCCTACTTAATATACGTAGTAGAGAAAGTAAAAATCAAATTGACCCTAAAATGACCTTCAAAACGTCCTCCAAACAAAACACAACTAATGGCATTTACTTTCCCCCATAATATCCAACAACGTTTATTAGACATTTCTTTCTACAACGCTTAGTTTTGGAGATATTGTACGGTCACTCTGTATGTGTAATGTATAAACTAAGACGAACTAAAACAAAAGAGAATATAAACCGTTTTAGCAATATTTTAACCAAACTTTAAAATAAACTTTGAGAAAATTATTGCATCTAAAGGATTTCGGGTTAGGGGAATTGTATGAAAAGCTCCCCTTCTTTAAAATAACTCTTCCACCTTAGTTAAGTAATCGGATATAAAGGAGAAGAACTTAATTAGACAGATAGTTAAATAAGGGTTTCAAAATGATATATTTGTGTAATTATGGATGTCAATCCTGAATGCAAGCTCTTCACTGACGGCAGTAAATAATATCCTTTTGAATAATTTTATTAGTATCTAGGTAAATAAAATTATTTTGCAGCTGTGTTTTTTTTTAATTTGAATTTCATTGTGTACATTCGTACTATTTATTTCTGAGATAACGCACAATCCTGCAAATACTCTATTGTTTTCTACAATCATTGCACAATGACTAATATTTAACGAACCTTAATGTACTTCTAATTGGACTTTAGGTTAAAGCCTATTCTTTTCCTAAATTCTTAGCTGCTGATAAAATTTTACTTATGGATTCAATTACTAATTAAATTAGAAAATGTTAATTTTATGGTATCTATGTCGACTATTTCGACATTAGAGCCTATTTTACCTTTAAAATCTCCCCAAAAAGTGCCTATTTTGTTTAATATAACATAAAATACAAGTTTTACTTAAAAACTTCTAAAGATTAGAATCACTTCCAAGAATCTAGGAGAACATTTACTAGACTAAGTTAAAAAGAAAATTAATAGGGCATCAGGTGAAGAGGGAGAAAAAGTGGGAGTAAAAGTGCAAAAGGTTTTGCAGGAGAACAACAGCTTGAAGGAATTGTGCATAGCAACGGGCATCCTTATGGAAAAACTCAGCTAGTCTGATAGCAGCATTACTGCCCAGCATGTGCCAAATATTAAGTACGCTCCCTTTACATCCAATCTTTTTCAGCAGACAAACTAATATTGTCTGAGAATTGCCATAATTTTTCTCTAAAAAAGTGAGTAAAGGTTTGCTGACTTTTATAAATCCAAGTATAGGCTGAAAGTTTGAAACCGCTGGTTCTACCGGCGTTTATAAATTCAATATTATGTATTTCAGTATAGACCAATGTATATTCTGTATTATATTTTTAATTTGTAAAAAGTAGAATGTTCTCAGGAACAGTTTGAACATTAGTCCGTTTGCTAATGTTGTGCTATCTGTCATTTTCTTTGTTGTCAATAATATGCTCATTTGTAAGCATAGTGTATGTTTATATTATAGAGGGTCTTTCAACAAGAGTGTCCTATCTTTGAACTTAAATAAAACACGTTCTTTAAATGATAGAGGTATATTTCTTTTTTTTATTTTGGAACATAATTAATGTCATTACGTGTGGAAGAGAACATCAGTTAAGTGACCGCCGCGACTTCGTTGGGTTGCGCGTATACAGTTGACCCAATTTTCAATGACACAAGAACGTAAATTAGGTCCAACTTCACGAATAACACGCGTGATGTTATTCATAAGATCATTTACTGTTTCTGGCATGTTGACATAAACTCGAGATTTAACATAACCAACAAAAAGTAATCCAACGGCGTTAAATCACATGACCTCGGGGGCCAGTTAACATCACCACCACGAGAAATGATGAAACCTCGAACTTCTCCTTCAAAAGATCGATTGTTTCGAGAGCGTATCACATGTGGCACCATCTTGCTGGAACCAAATGCTTCTGGGATCCATTCCATCCAATTGAGGCCAAAAATAGTCCCCCTTAAGAGCCCGGTATCTTTCTCCATTGGCAGTTAGAGCTTCTCCATCTTCATCTTGGAAAAATATGGACCAATGATTCCACCATACCAAAATCCACACCACACAGTAACCTTTTGGAGATAAAGTGGTCGTTCTTGAATCTGTATCGGATTGTGATTTCTCCAATAGCGGCAATTTTGTTTGTTAATACAACCATGCATCCAAAAGTGGGCTTCGTCGCTGAAGATGATTTTTCGACAAAAATCCGGGTCAGCTTCCAATTGCTCCATAGCTCAGTCAGCGAATACATGGCGCAACCTATGGCGTTGGGCGTTAGTTCTTCAGTTAACACCATTTTGTAAGCGTGAAACTTCAAGTCCAGATGCAGAATTCGCCCAATTCTTGCGCTTGACGAGTAATTGATTTGTTTCCGTTCTCGCGTACACTCTCACGAACGGCGGCTATGTTTTCGTTGGAGCGCTTACGTCGATTACGCACAGGCGTTCTTTGATCGCTGACAGAACCACTTCTTTCAAATTTATCGATAAAACGCCGAATCGTTCTCTCGCAGGGAAGATTATGCACACCGTAAACTTCACGCAATACACGGAAGGTTTGGCGAACAGATGATCCATTTTGATAATAAATTTTCACAATTTCTACGCGTTGCTGAATGCTGTAACGTTCCATGGCTATTTGTCAATAACAACTGTAACCACATAGAAAAATGACTGCTGTAACTCAATAACAACGACAACTATCACATGTGAAAGATAGAACACTCTTGTTGAAAGACCCTATACTTACTGTTTTACTCTTTACTTTTAATACTTATTTTAGGTTTTGCATGCCTAAATGAGGTACTAAAAGAGCCTATGTTAGGTCTAAAATGCACTTTTTACAACCGTAAATTCCATGGTCTAGTCATAAGTCAAATTTGTTCGTTTCGTTGTTCAAGCTTAAGGTGACTGGCCCAAATGCCATAGTACATTTATGCTTTTACAGTTCAAAGTGACCAGAAGCTAATTTTTCGTAAATGCGGAAATGCAGATTTGTAAAACTTAATGTGCCTAGTGTAACCTGCAAGTGTTTCTTTGTTTATTTACTCGAAACACTGATTTTGTAACATTCACTTTTAACAATTCCCGGATTTATATAGGAGGGCAGTCCTAGAAATTCCCAACCTACAAATATTGTGGTTGTTGCTTAAAAAACATGACTATGGTAGAAAGTATCAACCTTATGAAGCTTAAGTTTGAAGTTTGACGATGCTACAATGTTTAGTAATTGCTTGGCAGCCATTATTAGTGAACACTCTCAGCGAATTTGTAAACATAGATAAAACTGGCCATCGTTATGTGACACAATACTTTCATTTGGAAGGTCTTAGTCCAACTAATATTACACCTGAGCTAGATTCTACTCTGGGGGAGTCTGCTCCTTTGTTTCCAACAGTAAATATTGGGTGGCAGAGTTTAAGCGAGGCCATACGAGTTACCAAGACGAACATCGCAGTGGTCGACCAAATGAGGTGACCACGCCAGAAATTGTGACGAAAATCCACAAAAGGTATTGGTTGACCGTCGACTGAAAGTGCGCTAGCTGGCAGATATCGTAGGCACTTCAAAAAGTGCTGTACATTGCGCACTAACTGAAAATTTGGACATGAGAAAGCTGTGCGCAAGATATGCTACGTTTACTCACAATGGAACAAAAGCAGCGTCGTGAGGGTGTTTCAGTCAAGTGTTTGGCGAGTTTCGCTGTAATAAAGCCGAGGGTTTTCTCGATTCATAACCATGGATGAAACATGAGTCCATCACTTCACACCTGAGACGAAGGAAGATTCAAAACAGTGGATTGAAAGTGAGGAATCGGCTCCAAAGAAGGCAAAGACGCTTTCATCTGCAGACAAGGTCATGACGTCAGTTTTTTGGGGTGCACGTGGGATAATTTTCATTGATTATCTTCAAAAAGGAAAAGCAATCAATGGCGAGTATTATGCAAACTTATTGCAGCGTTTTAATGGTGAAATCAAGCAAAACGGCTGCATTTAGCAAAAAAGAAGGTTATTTTTTTCAAAACAATGCACCAGTTCACACATCCATTATCGCCATGGCCAAAATCAATGACTTAAAGTTCGAATTGCTTCCTCATGCACCCTATTCGCCAGACTTAGACCCCCTTCTGATTATTTTCTGTTTTCCAAAGTTAAAGAAAAAGCTTGGTAGTAAAATATTTGCCAATACTGAAGAGCTAGAGTTTGCAGTTGATGGCTATTTTGCAGAACTCGATGGTTCTCAGTATGAACAGGATATCGAAGCTATTGAACATCGCTGGGAAAAGTGTATCGAGCTGAACGGGGACTATGTAGAGAAGTAAAGGTGTTTTTTCCCAAAATGTTTGTATTTTCTTTGTTAGGTCGGATACTTATGGGACAGCATTCGTATGTTTAAGATATCTAACGCTCTTCAATAAATAAAGGTATAGATATAATTTGTTCCGAAACAAGTAATTTTGTAATGTCGTCCTTCACACCTCAAAATTCACAGTAATGACAAGGTCATAGAAAGTGAAGCAACACTAACAAGGACTCCTAATAACCTCTTTGGTCCAACGGGTTATATTTCTTGCTGCCTTGATGATTAGCTACAACCATATTGGACGGAATTCAGTTGATTGAAATGCTCTTCCTTTTGCCTCTCTGACACAGAACGCTTGCTTTTAATCACCGAAGGGAAAAAAGCCAGCCGCTGCCTAATTAATGGTTCCAGGTATAGGTTTGTTAGCAGAGATAAAAGATTTTCTGGTCAGGAATGCCGTATCACTAATATGGGACATCTGCCTGTATGTGAAATCAATACCAGAGTACTGAAAGGGGACCCTTTCGAATATCAGATTAAAAAAGCGCGCAGTAAAAATTGGCAGAAATAAATGCGGCTTCTTGCTGTTAATTTAAACTGGAAATTCATTTCGTTAATCATGCATATGTATGAGATTAAAGTTGCTGTTTAAAAAACGCAGATTTATCAACCTTCATCGTATATGTTTTTGATACTGTGTAGGAAAAATGCGTGATAGAGGCAACCAAGAATGTATTATATTACTTTGCAAATCAGAAACGAACACTGACGCACTAATGATTTAGCTTCTCTTAGAAACTAATGTGATATTATGTTTCAATACAATACACATTAATCTAAGCCGTAACCTGAAAGAAGCTTAAAGTCTTCATTTAATGCACCAGATTTACTCGATGTCACATGAGTAACTTTTTAAACTAGAATGACGAATTAATTTCATTTACCATCCCCTCCCGACCTTTATGGAATTATTGTACATGATCATCTATAAGATTGTTACTGTGAATCATCCCGTTAATCCTTAAAATTTCGTCTCGTACAGACTGGCTACTCCTAATAAAGGATGAAAGTTCCCTAGATATTCACCCAAAAGGATGTGAAACCACAGCGGAAGGTAGGCCTTCCTTAACCTCCTCCCCCCTTCCAAGTTCTGGAAGACTGTCTATACATATCCTTTAGCGGTTTTATTTATGCACGCTCTTTAACTGATGTGGTCCTTAGCGTCCTATTCCATATTGGACGCAAAAGACGTGTTCAGAGACCTCAGGCTTGAGGTTCTTTTACGTGTCGGCTTTACTTCCCTTCCGAAGGAAGCCATGCTAAGGATTTTTACGCCCGAAAAGAAAATCATTGCCTTCCGCCGGGTTTGAACCTGTGATCTCGGGAATTAGAGGCTAGCATGGTAACCACTTTACCACGGAGAACGACTCTTTAGTGGTGGAAGAACCCTTGGTTGGAATAATCGAGTTACTTGCTAGTTAATTAGAGAGGTTACATTTTAAAATGTTTTACCCTCTTTTTGGTCCGATAGTTATTTAATAACAAAACCTTGCGTCGGTCCTCGCACTCCTTGCTTAGAAGACTGCGCCGAGGAGGTGGCCTAGTTGCTTGTCCCGGGTTCGATGTACGCGTGGGTTAGAATCGACCGCGTTGCAGTGGTAGATACAGGAGAAGTGATAGTGTAATGATAAAATTCACTGTACCTGCTTTATATCCTTCGTCCGACGTGGCTTCGTCTTCATCAGGCAAACCTCCGTAGAAAGCTGAACGGATTTCTAATGTTAGAAGTTTTCTCTCTTATGAAATTACTTGTCATTTCCTGCTAACGGACTTCATTACAACATAAATACAAAATAAATAAAGCAAAGCATTCTAACATGAGTCTTTATTAGAAGGTTTTGTCATCCAGAAACTTCGGTGCAAACATTTATGGAATTTAGAATGAAGGTTATTCAAACAGTTTTGAGACTGTTTCATTGCACACAGTGTTTGATAAACGGCAGATGGCAATTAAACAAACAAATATAACACAGAATCGATTGTCGCTTTTTAAACTCTTATCTTCTATGTGATGAAGCACTACATCATAGCCATCTGTGTATATTCCCTGCAATAAAAGTAATCCACTTTTGTTTTTATACTCTGTGAAGTGCAGCAGTTCTGAGGATTAACGACAACTATTTTTTCTACTCCATGGCATTCTCAATTAAAAGTCAACGCCTTCTCTGCAGGCATGTTCTTTATAATTTCAGTGTGTTCATATTCAAATACCAGGGCTTTATAAATTCTTTTTAATATTTTAGTAACTTATTAAATGGAATTAAAAGGTGCTTTATAGCCCCATGTCCGTCAGAACGAACTGGGCTCTTCGTTAGTGAAAAATTATCCAAATCGGTTGAGTTGTTTTTGAGATTACCCTACATACCTAAAACACACATACACAAACACAAACACACATAAATTTTCTGCCTTTATAATATGTATTAGCATTGTGACTTTGTCCCATTTTTCTTTTAACTGTCACTTTTCTCAGTTCTCACTATCACTGTTTTGTTTTTACCTATCACTGTATCACTGGGAGTTCACTTCACTAATGTCACTTCACTTCCTCCGTGACTAGCCTCTTCACTCGGGGATTGAACACAAGACCTCTACAATCCGTCGCTCCACGGAAACACTCGCTGCATGTCACAACAGCCGTCAGCAACTCGATCAGAGAGTCTCTCTCGCTAGCCCGCTGACTCAACAATACTCCTCACCTCGCATTGACTCCTCTCGCGAGAGCGCTCGCTTATATAGTCAGTGGAATCTTTCCACAAGGTTCTCGAAAGTTCTAGAACTATTTCGACACACTTCCTGGAGGAGCGGGGGAAGAAGCAGCTTCTATAAATTGAAGCTAACTGCCGACAGCGCCCGGTGTTCACGCTGGCGAGCGGCTTTTATTATTATTTACTCCAACCGCACGGCGCAGACCTCACGATAACACTTAGGCCATAGCACCTTCGTCACAGTATAGACTTATACGTTCTATTGTGAATGATTATAAATAGAATTTCAGTCATACTAGCATTTTAACTCAGCTTGAATGCTGCAGTCTACCTTATGCTAATGGACATAACTATTCCAAAGTACTCGTACTTATCTAAGGTAAACAAGGGTCATATGATGCACGTTTTGAAAAATCTGATGCATTGCATTTACATAACAACTCATTCTTCAAAAACTTCGGAAGGAAACTAAAGCCGCTGATCCCGTGTTGTAGATTTACGGCACGTAAATCACGAACCTCAAGCCTGGTAAAGAGGCCTCTGGGCAAAATTTCTGGTCTTTCACACACAATATAGAATGAGATGTTAAGGACCATAGTATTTAAAGAGCATCTATAAATAAAACTCAGTTTTAATAATTCTTCAAAAAATATTCTCCAAAGTTTGTTTTTCTATATATATTTCATTTTAGTGGAGATAAACTTTAGACATTTCTTTTTAGGTATAAGGATACAGTAGGTAAGGCGAAAGTCAGTTTTTAAAAAGCATGTCGCTTAGTGATTGCTTTGAAATTCCATACCTATTGTATGACCAGAAGAAGAAAGAACGCTAGCAACCTGCCACTGAAAAAAAATATAAATATTTGAAAATTCAAACCCTTACCAAAGAGTATCTCAGTAATGATTAACCAAAGAAAAGGTTTTTTGACATAAACTGTGCGCCCTAACGAGATCTAAATTGTATGTATAATAAGATTTTGTGCATCTATTGAAGTTTACATTTATACAAAAGTCATTCATATTCATAAGCTATTCCAGAAAATAACAACACATATTTTACTTGCCATGTAAATATCTTAAACATATGGGCTTTTAATGAAAATGTTTAGAGCCATTTTAAGAAAATTAAAAATAATGAAGCCTTTTCCATTTAAAGACGGGGAATTTTCTTCGTGTCGCATCCTTGAAAGGCACAAGTTTGGTATTGTCCTAACCTCATATGATTTAGCTCAATGGGGGTAGAGCAATAGGTATCGAGAACAGGATCAAACAATAAACTACACGAGGTCCGACGGGGCGAGCTGAACTAAACCATTACATGCCAGAAAATGCCTAAAATGTATCTACATCTTGGTGTGGAAGGATCTAATAGCTACTAAAAATCACAATACCAAACCTTTAGATGGTCAAAAGTATATTAAATATAAATGGATACAACATCACCTGCTTTGCCGTTGGCGACGAGTCGATCATGATGTGGTCATCCTACACGGGTGCTCCCTTGCAAGAGAGAGGAAGCAACTGACGCTACCTTCTAACGAACCGGTTTCCCCCACTATTCTGACATCATCCGATCTCTGTTACCAACCCAAACACTAGTACATATATTTCCCAACCAACAAACAAACATTACCCTAACCAAATGTTACAGTATTTAGCAACATTTCGTTTTTGAGTGACGTTGTTTACGAAGAGTCACATATACACATACATACACAAATAAATATGCTTTTTTATCCAAAATGTGTATTTCCGGTCAAAGCTGCCCTTCTATTGTATGAGTACTTGCTCAACAAAGAACCCTGATTTTTGGGATCAATTTCCAAGATTGGAGAAGCTTTCAACCATCACGATTCAGAGTCCGATTCAGTTCATTATGACTTCGGGATCGATGATGCTCGTAAGATTGGCAGGCGCAATAGATCTGGCACAGATCATCTTTTGACTGTGAACAGCATAACTCAAAAACGAAAAATCGAATAAATACCAAACTTCGCATTTACATTCCGTATCTTTCAAGGCTGCGACACGAAGATTTTCAATAAAATTCCACCCGTCCCAGACCACCCTTTACATGGAACAATTTTCGAACATTTTGATTTTCTCAAAAATGGCTATAACGATTTTGATCAAAATGTCATATTTTTAAGATATTTTAATGCAAGTGAAATATATATCCTGAATTTTCTGGAATATCCCCAAAAGTCCCTTTCATTCTGAATGAATTTTGCATAACTGGTAAACCGTAAGAGATAGACAACATTTTGTTACGCAAAAAAGGTATATCTCGATAAAACACACAATATATGGCACATGTATTTGTTTTAAGGAATCAGCCACTTCCGAGATATTCCCTCTTATTTCTTTGAATTTTCCAATACTTATACTTTTTCTCAAATGGGAACTCGTTATTCTCCTTTTATTTTCTCTACTACGTAGAGTAAGTAGGGGAGGTATTGCATTCCACCCAAAAATTCGATACCGAGATTTCACCGGAAATACATGTTTTAAGGCCCCCTGAATACAAAGACGCATTTTTAGAAGAATATTCATGTGTACCTCGTGTGTGTGTGCGTCACGAAGTTTTCAAGAAAATCTCCCACCTCCGACTAACCTTTACATGGAACATTTTTCGAAAAGTTTGGTTTTCTCAAAAATGGCTAACGATTTTGATTAAAATATTTAAGATGTTTTCATGACATATAACATATACAAAAGCTCACAAATAACTGATTTCTCGGAAATGGCTACAAATGTTGCTACAAAAAAATTTATTTGAAATAAATTCTGCGTTTTATAGAGATATACAATTTTTGTGTAGTACGTTTTTTCGTCTATCGCTTGCAGTTTAGGCAGCGCCGTGGCCAAGTGGTTAGACCGCTCGCCTCTCACCGGGGCGGCCCGGGATCAATCTCAGGGACCCGCATGTGGGATTTGTGGTGGAGAAAGCGGCGTCTGCGCGGGTTTTCTCCGGGTTCTCCGGTTTCATTCCGCCAACTGCTCCATCATCACCTTTCCTTTCATCTATTTCACCATCATTTCGTTTCATCTACTTCCTTCCTCCCATACCAGGCATCGGGCTGATCACCAATCCTGGATATTCTGTTTGATCCATGAGTGTCTGCTCCTCGACGGGCCTCTGACTCCAGGCACCCGCTTGTAAGTCCTGGAAGGTGTAAGTCCTACATACGAGGAGGTTTAACAGAGAAAGAAGAAGAAGCTTGCAGTTTACCAGTTACACAAGATATGCAAAATTCCTTCCGAATAAGGAATGCTTCATAGGCTATTCCAGAAAATTCAAAATATACATTTTAATATTTGGTGTTTTAATCAAAATCGTTTTAGCCGTTTCTTTTAGAAAATCAAAGATTTTAAAAGATGTTTCATATAAAGGGTAGTGTCGTAGCCTTGGAAGATTCTGAAATTAAATACCAAGTTTGTTATTTATTCAACTTTTTGTTTTTGAGTTTTCAATGCTGTTTTCCGGACATCAGACCCACACATACACAAGAACATGTTTCTAAAAGTGTTTTATTTGAATTTATAGGTTCTCAAAACATGGATTTCCGGTGAAATCTCGGTATCGAATTTATGGGTAGAATGCAATACCTTCTGTACATACTATGTATGTGGTAGAGAAAGTAAACATTCAGAACAGGCAGAAGAAGTTTGGATTTTTGTGGCCTTTCCCATGTTAACTAATGAATACGACGATAATATAATTTTTCCCATTGACATGCGGTAACACAGATTTCACCGGGGTGTCTTTTACCTCTTTCTCCTTAAGAACTACACTAGCATGTTAGCTGTTGAATTCCACGTTATCTTTTCATTTCGTAACCACAAGGTTTCATTGAAAGCAGCTTGCATTTTTACTTTCTCTACTACGTATAGTAAGTAGGGGAAGTATTGTATTCCACTCAAAAATTCGATACCGAGATTTCACCAAAAGTATATGTTTTGAGACCTCCTGAATCCAAAAAAAGCATTTTTTGAAACATGTCTGTGTGTATGTCTGTGTATGTGTGTGTGTGTGTGTGTGGTCTGTGAACAGCATAACTCGGAAACGAACAGTTGGATAAACCAAAACTTGGTATTTAGGTTCAGTATCTCCCAGAGATGCGACACGAAGGTTTTCAAGAAAATCCCCCCACCCCAGATTACCCTTTACATGGAACATTTTTCAAAAACCTTAATTTTCTCAAAAATGTCTGTAACGATTTTGATTAAAATATCATATGTTTAAGATAACTTTCATGACAAATGAAATGTATATCTCGAATTTTCTGGGAATGTCTCCAAAAGTATTCTTCATTGTGAACTGATAAACCATCAGAGATATACAAAACTTTACTACACAAATATTCTAGATCGCGTTAAAATACACAATTTATGTCATACACATTTTTTTTGTTGAGTGAACCATTTTCGAATATTGCTTGTTATTCCCTTAAATTTTTGCAATACTTTTTCTCAAAAGGGAATTCGTTATTCATTTTTTTCATGTCCTGGACATGCAAAGAGAGTGGAATGCGCCGCATAGCAACCAGCTCTTACAAGATTTGACTGTCGCTTAAATACTACCACATTCCCCTTGCACCTACAAGAAAATTAGCAATTAGATTAACATCTCGATTAATATGAAGCATATGGAGAATAAGCGTTTGTAGAAATAGTTTGTACAAGAGTAGAGTAAGTCATGTGAGTTTAACACGTCTGATTTTTAGGTATTACTTGTAACAATTCCTTATTACTTCACAATAAATTTGATTCTAATTAGCACCCAGGGCTTATCCTTCACCTAATCGTAAGTCACTTTCTGCATCACCAAACTTCGTTAGAATCATGTGGTTCCAAATGTGTGCCTTTCTTATTCACATGCATTATTTTCATAATGAAGGAACGATGCACAAATTTATACACGAATGTTAAAACTACCATGTAATTAAAATTTCCACAAGAATGTGGGATTAAATGTCTCTTTTTCCCTGTAATTCCATAGACAAAAATATATCCGAGATTACATCGATTTCTACTCCGAACTTGTCATGGAGGAAAACCGATATCGGCAGTGGCAAGCATCTCTATACTCCTGTGGTTTGAAAGGCATGCCAGAGGTACAGCGCAATGAGATGAAGAGCTAGCAAGCGTTCTGGGAGATAGCAAATGATGCATACCGGTCTAATGTACTGCATCTGTGGTTCCTTAACCTTAGAAGACTATAATTATTTCAATTTTAAATCGTAAAACTCATAACATAAATTTGTTTTTATGTAATAAAATGTAATGTTGTTACCAGACGCACTGTTGTGTTGCATTGTCGTTACTAGACATAGCATTATTGGGTGTATTTGATCTTTCGGCTTAACGATCCCTCCTTTTGGTGCGGACCACGCCAAAGAAAGGGCTCTGTTTGAAATTCGTCTGGTATGACGCCAACCCTGGCTGGAGTGACTAGACACGGTTGAGGGGGAATATAGATAGCGTCACTTGAGTGAGAGTGATCGTTGTAGCAAGACGTGCTTGGGGTCAGTCCACGGCTTCGAGGCATCTCCCTCCATTCTCTCTTCCTAGTTCATAATGTAGAGTCGCCAAACGTTTGTTAATAAATTCCAGGTAATGTGTGTTATGTATAACTCCACTCCTTCCTCTAAATCTACACAACAAGGTCCCGGTCTTCTTGCTGTAGCGAGTTCTTGCATCCCCCCATGTGCGTGCTTGGGTGAACTAAATTTATTTATTTTCTGGAAACCTTTTAGCCCTCACCCCAGCATGTAACAACATGGGGTTCTCTTTCTGCAGCTACCACTCTCCTCTCTCTCTCTATAATGTGGGTATATAGACAATGGGAGGATAGTTAACACTATAAAACAGAATAGAAGGCAACTACTGGAAAGAGGAGAGACTGTAGAAGTAAAAATAGGTTTTATACAGTGCATTCCCTCGGCCATCTGGCCGGTAGTCGCCATGCGTGTTCCGCGCGCTATATTCAGTGTATCTGTTCATTATTCTCATTATTGATACTGATACCATATTATTACTGATTTTATGATGATTATTACAATATATTGATTATCTATTGAACAAACATAATTACGTTTTATTTTATTAGATGTGGATCACAGTACCGCCAGGAATATTTTGTAACATCCAGTTACAGAACTTTACGCGGGTTTCATCATCACGCGGTCCTAATTAATGGACAATAGTCACTCATTATGGTTTTAATTTTAACATTTTTGTAGGCCTATGTACTGAGGTTTTTGAAACACTGACTTGTTGTACTACACGTAGAAAAGATTCATTCGGAGACCGTTCAAATGCTTCGTCAATTTCATCAAGTTTTTCTTCGTTAGAACCCTTCGTTTCCTTTTTACAACTTACCATATTAAATGATCCCTTTCTCTTCACTTTATTCACTAGATATGTAACTCTTTCTCGCAACTGGAACACCAGGAAATGTATCCTAAAATTGCCTACACACCTGTCTACATGCGTCGGTTTTCACATACGTGTCATACATAAAAAGTCTTTGCTCAAGCGAAAATTTGAGTACCATTTCTGGGTTTAATAATCCGATAATTCAATCGCACATATATACACACGCGTCTCGCGTCTATACACAAGAAGCAATAACAGCTGACTGAAGCCCGCTGCCACATGTCCGATAAGTGGAAGAGCCCGTGGCCTTGAGTTCATTCAGACGTGTCACACAAGTCTGCCGTGCAATTCCCATGCTGAGGGACCGCTCTGTATATAATTACATGTTTCGATCTGCTGAGGAAACTACGATATATTCTCTGAGTTCGGTTCGCCTGAAGGAAATCTGTGTGTTGAGATACAAATGTAATTTTTTATAGTTTATTGAAAACATGTCGTGCTTTTTATAGCAAGATTAGGCTCACTTCGCAGTTTACACAGGAAGCGTCACAGATGCCGTCTCTGTGCAAGATGACTATATTGTTATTTTATTCCTATGTGTGCTACAGTGCGTTCGTAGATCGGCCAGGCCGTTCCGCGGCGGCCTTGGACTGGGAGAGAATTGGCGCGCCTTCCGCCAGTGTTAAATATAAACGACAGGCAAGTCATGGGTACAGAACACTAACTTACATTAGGCTTGCTTGCATCACAACAGATGTTGAAATTGATGACCTTCAATGCGAACACATTCCCTATATCTCCGAAAACAATTCTGGTTTACTCGCAAAAGTTCATGTTCACTGATTGCCTGTATTTCTCTCGTGATGTTGTCTCTCAATTCTTATAACTTGTGCGGATTTGATGCTTGCACTTTATTCTTTCACGTTCCCCATAAAAAAAATCGCATGGGGATTGGTCAAGGTAACGAGGTGCCACAATCCTCGACTAATTATTCTGTCAGCATACCCACTTCGCAATTCATGCATAGAATTCGCAGCCGTGTGCGCTGTAGTTGAAACCAGCCACACAGTCTTTCGTTTCTTGTTAGTTGCGGAAAAAAGTATTTAAAATTCAATTTATATAAACGTGTGAAACAACTGTTGTGTCGAAAAATATGGGATGGATAATTCTACGCGCACTCACTCTGCATTAAACTCTAACTTTTGCAGCGTGGTGAGGAACGTTCAGTGAAGAAACGTAGCTACTGCGCTACTCCCTGGCAGCAGGCGCGCCACTCCTCACCCAGTCCAACGCCGCCACCGAACGATCCGGGCGATCTAGAAATGCACGACTGAAGCTGTCCTGCCCCGTGACGCTGTGGGATAGAGAGTGGAGCTCCGATTCCCGGCTACGAAATGCGCCCGGGTTTGATCCTACCCACGGGTGCGGATTTTGAGTTTCAGGTATCTATGTATGTGGGCGTGAGGCCGGCAGTCGGGTTAATAGACCCAGGTCTTTCGTGGATTTTTTACCTTCTCTACTACGTATAGCAAGTAGGGTAATTATTGTATTCCACCCAAAAACTTGATACCGAGATTTCACCGGAAATATATGTTTTGAGGCCCCCTAAATCCAAAAAAAGGATTTTTGGAAACATGTCCGTGTGTGTGTCTGTGAGCATAGCTCAGAAACGAACAGTCGGATAAACACCAAACTTGATATTTAGGTTTAGTATCTTCCAGAGATGCGACATGAAGGTTTTCAAGAAAATCCCCCACCCCAGATTACCCTTTACATGGAACATTTTTCGAAAATTTCAATTTTTTCAAAAATGGCTCTAACAATTTGGATTAAAATATCATATGTTTAAGATATTTTCATGACAAATGAAATGTATATCTCGAATTCTCTGGGAATGTCTCCAAAAGTATTCTTCATTGTGAACGACTTTTGCATAATGGGTAAATAATAAGAGATAGACAAAATTTTACTACACCAAAAATATAGATCGCGTTAAAATACACAATTTATGTCATACATATATTTCCTTTATTTATTTTTTTGAGTGAACAATTTTCGAGATATTGCTTATTCCCTTAAATTTTCCAATACTTATACTTTTTCCCAAATGGGAATTCGTTATTCAGTTTTTTTGTCCTGGTAATGCAAAGAGAATGGAATACTCCACATAGTAACCAGCTCTTAAAATATTTGACTATCGCTTAAAGCCTACTAATTCTTCTTGCATCTACAAGAAAATTAGCAATTAGATTAACATCCGGATATCTCGATTAACATGAAGTAGATGGAGAATAAAGGTTTGTAAGAATAGTTTGTACAAGAGTAGAGAAAGTCATGTGAGTGTAACGCATAAGATTATTTTTAAGTTTTACTCCTTTAACCTGGTAGGTCATATTGAACGATGAATGAAATTGATGAAATGATACTCAAATGAGCCCGAGGTCTATAGAGCTTAGAATTGCCTGACAATCATCTTTTCAGGAATAAGAAGAAAATCCGAAAAATATTTATCCCGGTAACTCATCCTAACTGAGATTCAAAGTCGGGACCCTTTGAATGTAGGGCGGACACGCTACACACACCACAGAAGTTGACCGATTTGTTTTATTGCAGTTGAAAAAGTGAAATTTTCTCCTTTCTGATAAAATTATGGTTAACCCCCTTTGGCGATCACCCATTAAACTGTAAATCTAACACTGTTTTCAAGTTTTTGTGATATAGGTTTTTCTCACCTCTGATTTCGAAATAAATTCATGTCTGGTTTTCATTTCCATTGTTTGCGGTTAAGGGTTTAATGAAACACTGTGATAAGGGTTCTACTTTGAGTTTTTCCAAGCAGCGAAGAATTTATCAGCCATCGAGTTACGAACCATGCAACACCCATCTTTTGAAAACTTGATCCACAGCTGTCCATAATTTATAGAGACAAAAAACAAGCTAAAATGTTTTTTCAAGACCATAATGGCTAAGCGAAGGGAGATAATTTTGTTACAGTAATTTTTCACTTCCCCAGAAGCGGGATAAGATGTGCTTTTAGCGGAGTAAAATGCATTTGTAAGCAGCCTGCTTGAAAGGCATTAAAAGTCTTAAAACGTCATGAAAGAAAGAAAATCCTGCCATTCAGTCTAGAACACCAAGCAACTGAAAATCTATGTAATTGCTATTTGTTCACCACGAAACCATTTTCCTTTTCGAGAAGTATAGGTAGTAGTGGAGATAAAGTAATAATTTGGAATAATTAGCAGATTAGAAAAAAATCTGATGTGTTACACTCACATGACTTCCTCTACTCTTGTGCAAACTATTTTTACAAACGCTTATTCTCCATATGCTTCATTTTAATCGAGATATCGATATGTTAACATTATTGCTAATTTTCTTGTAGGTGCAAGGGGAATTGGTAGGCTTTAAGCGATAGTCAAATGTTTTAAGAGCTGGTTGCTATGTGGAGTATTCCATTCTCTTTGCATTACCAGGACAACAAAAATTCTGATGTGTTACACTCACATGACTTTCTCTACTCTTGTACAAACTATTTTTAGAAACGCTTATTCTCCATATGCTTTATGTTAATCGAGATGTTAATCTTATTGCTAATTTTCTTGTAGATGCAAGAGGAATATTGTAATATTTAAGCGATAGTCAAATCTTTTAAGAGCTGGTTGCTATGGGGAGCATTCCATTCTCTTTGCATTACGAGGACAAAAAAATTAGTAACGAATTTCCATTTGAGAAAAATATAAGTATTGGAAAATTTGAAGCAATATCTCGAAAATGGTTCACTCAAAGAAAAAATGTATATGACAAATTGTGTATTCTAACGCGATCTACATTTTGTGTGTAGTAAAATTTTGTTTATCTCTTATGGTTTGCCAGTTATGCAAAAGTCGTTCACAATGAATAATACTTTTGGAGACATTCCCAGAAAATTCGAGATATACATTTCGTTTGTCATGAAGTTCTCTTAAACATATCATATTTTAATCGAAACCGTTAGAGCCATTTTTGAGAAAATTAAAATTTTTAAAAATTGTCGCATGTAAAGGGTAATCTGGGGTGGGGGATTTTCTAGAAAACCTTCGTGTCACATCTCTGGAAGATACCGAACCTAAATACCAAATTTGAAGTTTATTCGACTGTTCGTTTCTGATTATGCTATTCAACAGACACACACACCGACATCTTTCCAAAAAAAATTGCATTCAGGGGGCCTCAAAACATATATTTCCGGTGAAATCTCAGTATCGAATTTTTGGGTGGAATACAATACTTCCCTTACTACTATACTATACGTAGTACTTTTGTTTTTGAATGTTACATACATGATTTGTCTTGTAATGAACACAAAATTATGTACATATAAGAGGTGAAATTTCTGAATTTAGAACTGGGGCAGCTATAGCAGCTTGAGAACTATAACTATCACTATTTATTATCTTAAGAAATACTTTGAAGCAAGGTTTCCGATTACAAATAGTCTAACCACTAAATTTGGTAATACTTTCTGTGAACATACTGTGGCCGTTTTAACATCCTCAAATAAAATAGATAGCTAAAACTTGGGATTGAAGTTACATAAAATTATATGACCCAATTCTCCATGCCGTAATAGTGTCATTTCTGTACAATAATGCAGAAATTTATTACTTCATTCCACTTTATATTCTCCTATTTCGGTTACGCTTTTTGCTATGGTGTTCTAATTAATTTCCCAGCGGTTTTATCTTCCATTATTTATGGAATATGCTTACAGTTCTGAAAATTTATGCGAAATACATGATATTGCGAGCTCTTTCGGGGAGTTAACATATACTGAATAATGCTAAGATGCGCTGGTGATGAAACCTTGTTTACTTTTTTGTTTACAGTAGACTACAGTGTTGTCTTCCGTGGTGTAGTAGTTACCATGCTAGCCTCTAATTCCTAAGGTTGCAGTTTCAACCCCGATGGTGGCCGATGCATTTTTTCGGGCGTAAAAATTCTTAGCATTTAAATACATTTTAGGTTTTGTCTTATTTATATTGATTTTATTATGTTACTTCTTTATATTTATAATGTTTTTAGGTTAAGGTAATAAATTATAAATGTTTTAATTTCTGTTTTGACAACATTTAAATCGAGATTAAGTGAAAATTTTGAATATGATTTAAAAAACTTATTACTTTATCCACTTCCTTCGGAAGGGAAGTAAAGCCGGTGGTCCCGTGTCGTAGATTTACGGCTCGTAAAAGAACCTCAAGCCTGATGAAGAGGCCTCTGAGCAAAATTACCGGTCTTTCACGTCCAACATAAAATGGAACGGTATGGACACAGCAGTTAAAGAGCGTCTATAAATAAAAACTCAATTTAATTTTAATTTTAGTAGACTGCAGGAAATCCGAATAAAGAGGAAAGGCTTCTTATTTTGCCTATGTTTATAATTTTTCCCACCGTCTATGTCGTGTTCTTTGTCTTAAATAAGGCAACGATGACAACATTACAGTGTTGAATTCAAACTTTTAGGTGGAATTCTGTTGTAGCTATGCGTCTTTGTTTTGTTTAAGTACGGAGATCTTATAATACATTGAATTATCACACAAGAAAACCTGAAACATAACTTATTCTATTTTCTTGACGTTTAGAGGCTGCAAAACTGACGTTGCAGTGACTTGTGTTAGTTTTACAATTCTGGTTCCATCCAGTTCTATTTTCTCTACTACTTATCTATAGTAAATAGATGAAGTGTTGCACCCCACCCAAAAATTCAATGTCGAGATTTTACAGTATATATTGGGTTGTCTGATAAGTTCGTTCGTTTTACTCGCAAGTTCCATCTATAGCGCCTGAAAGCCCTAAACCCTATGTACACTTAAGTTATCCTAGTTGCCTAACCATTCCTATGACTTAGAGAACAACAACCAGACTCACTATTGGATATGTCAGTGTGTATTTGTGACCGACGTTGGATACAACAGTGTGAACTTGTGTTTACAACCTATGGAAAGCAAAAACGAACATTTCCGATACCTTATGCTGTTTTACTATCGTAAGGGTAAAACCGCCTCACAATGCCGGCAGAAAATTTGTGCTGTCTGCGGGAAAGATGCAGTAACGAATCCTCTTTTTCTTCTTTCTCTGTTTAACATCCTCTTATGTAGGACTTACACCCCCAGGACTTACAGGCATGTGTCTTGGTCAGAGGCCCGTCGAGGAGCAGACACTCATGGATCAGACAGAATATCCAGGATGGGTGATCAGCCCAATGCCTGGTATGGGAGGAAGGAAGTAGATGAAACGAAATGATGTTGAAATGGATGGCCTCCGCCGACGAATCAGACACGGCAATCGACGAATCGACCGCCGCAGCAGGCACTGTCAGCTCGCCGCCTTCGCCGCATCACTCTGAAGTCCCGGACGACAAAGCACCTTTCGAGGCCGCTACGCCTGATGAAGTCAAACCCAGCGCTATGGTAACTTTCGGGAAAAGGCACACTATGACGCTGCCCTTTGTGACGGCCTGCAGTTCTTGGGCATGAGCTTAAGAATCGAAACGAGCCGCTGCCGACGCTGCTGCCATTACGGGCACAGTGAGGCAGGATGTACTGCTCAGCCGCGGTGCCACTACTGTGAGGCACTTAACTTGACGTCTGTCTGCCAGCAGCACGATTTAACGCGTCACCGCCGCTTCTGTGCAACCTGCTGGAGACACGACCACTTCATCGGGCAAGCTTGTTGTCCGCTACGTCCACACAGCCACTCACACCGTCACAGCAGAAGTCTAAGGTGCCACCGCAGCTTGACCGCGTCTTGGAGCACGGGCCTCCTGCAGTAGACGTCACACCTGAAACCGTCTCAACCAACTACACGCAAGCTTCAACCGAGATCCTCCAGAAGCTGGAGGATGTGCAGGCGGAGCTTCTAAACATCACCACCAAACTGACCTCCTTAGAGGACCACGATACAATTCTCTTCGCTGCAAAGCTTATACCACACACTCCTAGTAAGATATCAATGCCAAACTAATTCTACGACCACTGCCAAGACGTCAGAAGGCTCTTAAAGTAGGAGATAGCAGCCCTCCAGACGACACTAGATGACGTTCTGACAAACCGAATTCCACAGCAACAGGACGAGCCCCCAAGGAGGCCCACACAGGGAACTCCGACTACTGCATATCGAGGACGTCGGAAGCTCAAGTAACCAAACTTCAATCCTAACACCCATCCACACAAACTTCCTGCACCATCACACCCTGAATTCCCAAGGGCGCAAGTAGGACCTCGGTCATTCTTGCGTCCTGGCACCTAACCTGGCTTAGGCCCTCTTGGCCGGCCATTATATCCATACCACTGAATGCGCTGGTGCAACAGCGGTACAGCCTCACTGTCACACAAGAATTCCTCTTTTTCCTTCTTTTATTTTCCTTCCGGCGAAGGAGTTTTTAGCGGATATGCCGACTATTGGTGAGACCCACACTCTCAATCCCAACTCCCATCGGAGCTGAGGTTAGTGATTAAATCATTTTCTCCTCCACTCGAAAAAAAAACTTCGGAACCTTCATAGAGAGTGGTATGAGTCCATGGGGCAGTTGCGATAGGTCGTGAGTGGCGTGCGGGTTGTTTACCCAGGTAAGTGTAAATACGTAGTTGGCTTTCGGTTTTTTGGACATTTGAAAACAATTAACGTGGCCAAACCTTACCGTATGCCTTTGCTGTGCTGGTGTTCTGATTATTGTAGCTTTTTGTCAGGTGTCAGTATGTCGCAGAGAGTTCTAGATATTATGTGCGTTACGACTGAGCATTTAGTAAACATGCATTTCACTCGACGTGATGTGTCGGTGTTAAGTATATAGGGTCTTTAGTGTTTTTATATGTAACTCAGATATGTAAAGGATATTAACTATTGTGTAATATCCTCACCTAACGTATTGTATCAATGGGCTTCAGTTTTGTAAGAGAACTGAAAGAAAAAACTATACTATTAGCAATCTTAATAATATAAAGCAATGTTGAATAGACACACTTGATGTGTAACCCTTGTATTACTTCACGGAAAATACATACACTAACTTGTATCTTTCCGTGTTTGTTTCTTATACGTTTTGACATACGAAATGTCATATATTTCCTCCTTTCACCCACAAACGGCAAGAGATCTTAGTGGGGGACAGAGAACATGAGAAATAAGATGTAAGTACATTTACAATTTACTGAGATCGGCCTCTCACCTAGATCTCGTTAAACCACACAGATTATGTGGAATATTTTTATGAGGAAAACCATTTCCGAGATATTCTTTGTTCCCGAGTGTTCAAATACTGCTAAGTCGCTATTTGTTTTTCTCTTGGCAATGCAAAGTATATGGAATTTGAAAACCATCACTTGCAAACCGCCTTTTAAAGTCTGACTATTGCTTCCGCCTTCTGTATCCCTATTATTCGTGCAACAAAATAGACCTTGAAACCATTTCTGCAAACGTTTCTCTGGATTAACAAGAAATAAATAGAAGAATAATCCTTAGTAAAATGGTGTAAGAAAAGGGTACAGAAAGTCGGGGGAATGTAACGCATGACATTTTTCTTTAAATTCCCAGAAAAAAATCTGATGTGTTACACTCACGTGACTTTCTCTACTCTTGTACAAACTATTTTACAAACGCTTATTCTCCATATGTTTCATGTTAATCGAGATGTTAATCTTATTGCTAATTGTCTTGTAGATGCAAGGGGAATTGGTAGCCTTTAAGCGACAGTTAAATACTTTAAGAGCTGGTTGCTATGTGCAGTATTCCATTCTCTTTGCATGTCCAGGATAAAAAACAAGGAACAACGAATTCCCATTTGAGAAAAAGTAGAAGTATTGGAAAATTTAAGGGAATAACAAGTAATATCTCAAAAATGGTTCACTCAACAAAAAACATGTATATGACATAAATTATGTATTTTAACGCGTCCTACATTTTTTTTGTAGTAAAATGTTGTCTATCTCTTATGGCTTACCAGTTATGCTAAAGTCGTTCACAATGAAGAATACTTTTGGTGACATTACCAGAAAATTCGAGATATACATTTTATTTGTCATGAAAATATCTTAAACATATGATATTTTAATCAAAATCGTTAGAGCCCTTTTTGAGAAAATTAAAATTTTCGAAAAATGTTCCCTGTAAAGAATAATTTGGGGTGGGGGGATTTTCTTGTAAACCTTCGTGTCGCATCTCTGGAAGATACTGAACCTAAATACCAAGTTCGGTGTTTATCCGACTGTTCGTTTCTGAGTTATGCTGTTCACACACACGCAGACACGCACACGGACATGTTTACAAAAATGCCATTTTTGGATTCAGGGATCTCAAAGCATATATATCCGGTGAAATCTCCGAATCAAAATTATGGGTCGAATACAATACTTCCCCTACTTACTATACGCAGTAGAGAAAGTAAAAACCGATCAATATAACCTAATCATATCACAGAGCTTCATATATGATAGGATATCTAGCTCCAAGGGAAGAAAGAAGTAAAACAAAGAAAATTTCTCAGAAATAAGGGGTCATAATTAAATTAAACGAGTTATGAAATAAGGCAAAATAATAGAAGGATGTCTAACAAAATCCTAGAGATAGAATCAAGAGAAAGTGTGGCTCCAAATGAACAAAACTGGAGAGAATAAATTAACTGTAGGTTCTGGCACCAAGAATTCCTAAATAAATAATGGAATACAAAATATAGATAAAACAAATATGGGGAAGAAATGGTGAGACCGAAACAAAACATCAGTCTGATTCTGGAAAGACAGAAGAAAATGATGTTCAAAACAAGGTAGTTTAGTTGTAATAAGGTATTGTAACTAAGGCGATTTAAATCAACAAAAGTATACACAAAATGTAATACTTATTGTGTATTCTTTCAGAATATGGCACAAGTGAATATTTAGTATATAAGCTACTGCGATTAGTTTATGTGTTAATTTTTATCAATGGCATAACAAAGATTATACACGAGATACTTAGAACGTTTTATTCAAATAAAGGATTATAAAATATTGAAATTTACGCAACAATTGCATAATCTTGATATTATAGTACGAGTCGCTTTACGCTTATCAACGAGTTGAATACAACATGTATGCACTCAGCACTATAAATTGTAGGAAATAGTCATAAAATAATTCTGCATCCATATCTGACATAAGCGGGAGTGTCTATATATTAGGAGACGTTAGCTGGACTCCCTGAATTTCATTTTCGATTTCCTGGTGTGTTAAACCTATAAGACAGGCATTTGCATGGATTCCCTTCGTGGGAGAAAAGTGAGAGGTGCTGTGGACTGTGATGTAGCCTATTACTACATTCAATGGTTAGTTACTATAAATTCAAAGCTTAATTTTCTATATTTAATAATGTATAAATGTTTTACATCTTTTGCCCAGAGAAAAGAATATTACAAAATGGTTTCATCTCTTCTCTATAAGAAACAGCAACTTAGAATACCGACATTACGTCATAGCTATAGGAATCACGTCATTCTTATTATCAGCACGCTTGACATAATGAGACAATTATAGACAATATTGAATATAATAACAACCTGTTTATAATGGTACCGTTACAAAATAGGTATCTATGTACCAAGTACACAAAATAAGGCTTTAGCGGACAAATTAAGTATATAATGCAAGAGTCAACTAAAGCTTTCGCGTATTTGGTGGATACAATGGTTTTTAGTAAACACTCTCTAAATTGTATTAAATAAAGTAAGTGTAATATGCCCTATGTGATCAAAACTATCCGGACATGACCACAAACATACGTTCATCTTAGGTGAATTGTGCTGCCACTTACTGCCTGATACTCATTATCCGCGACCTCAGTAGTCATTAGACATCCTGAAACAGCAGAATGGGACGCTCCGTGAAACTCACGGACTTCGAACGTGGTCAGGTGATTGGGTGTCACTTGTGTCAGAAGTCTGTACCCGAGATTTCCACACTCCTAAACATCCCTAGGTCCACTGTTTCTGATGTGATAGTGAAGTGGAAACGTGAAGGGACATGTACGGCACAAAAACTTACAGGCCGACCTCGTCTGTTGACTGACAGAGACCCACTGACATTTGAAGAGGGTCGTAAAGACTAATCGGCAGACATCTATTCAGACCATCACACAGGAATTCCAAACTGCATCAGGATCCACTCCAAGTACTATGGCAGTTAGGCGTGAGGTGAGAAACCTTGGATTCCATGGTCGAGCGGCTGCTCATAAGCCACACATCACGCAGGAAAATGCCAAACGGCGCCTCGCTTGGTGTAAGGAGTGTCAACATTACACGATTGAACAGTGGCAAAACGTTGTGTGGAGTGACGAATCACGGTACACAATGTGGCGATCCGATGGCAGGATGTATGTATGGCGAATGCCCGGTGAACGTCATCTGTCAGCATGTGTAGTGTCAACAGTGAAATTTGGAGGTGGTGGTATTATGGTTTAGTCGTGTTTTTCCTGGAGGGGGCTTCCACCCCTTGTTGTTTTGCGTGGCACGATCACAGCGCAGACCTACATTAATATTTTAAGCACCTTCTTGCTTCCCACTGTTGAAGAGCAATTCGGGGATGGCGGTTGCATCTTTCAACACGATCGAGCTGCTGTTCATACTGCATGGGCTGTGGTGGAGTGGTTACACGGCAATAACATCCCTGTAATGGATTGGCCTGCACAGAGTCCTGACTTGAATCCTATAGAATACCTTTGGGATGTTTTGGAACGTCGACTTCGTGCCAGGCCTCACCGGCCTACATCGATACCTCTCCTCAGTTCCGCACTCCGTGAAGAATGGGCTGCCATTCCCCAAGAAATCTTCCAGCACCTGATTGAAAGTATGCCTGAGAGAGTGAACGCTGTCATCAAGGCTAAGGGTGGGCCAACACATTATTGACTTCCAGCATTACCTTTGGAGGGCGCCACGAACTTGTAGGTCATTTTCATCCAGGTGTCCGGATACTTTGGATCACGAAGTGTAACTACGGTATAAATATAAAAGGCATAGTCAGCCATTTTTGGCATATTCTTACAGCCGCCTGAATCCTACTGTATGACTGTACCAATGCCTCCTCGGAAGCGTAGACCGCAGCAAAACGAGATGCGGGTGTTGATGTCGGTGCGTATTCTTGCGCTTGATTTTAACAACAAGCCTGTGACTGAAAATATGCATGGAAATCCTGAGGAAATTGCAATCCGGGCCAGAGACACTAAATCGGAGCTGCTGCTAGTAAAATCTCGGCAGCAGTGTGTGAAGGAATATATTGCATTTAAACACTGGTGCAATGTAAGCAGTGTTTCTCTTATGAACAAAGATTTGATACTTGCTTATCTACACTGTCATCTGGATTTGTTTATTACGCCGCCAGAGTACTAGGTTTCGGTGTGTTAACAGTCCGCCAAGCAGCTATTTTAGAGAGTGTGTACTAAAAAATATATTTATACATAATTTAAGTCACGAATGGACCTGATATAAATTGTATGTAGTTAAGTTTTTTACTTTCTTTACTACGTATAGTAAGTAGGGGAAGCATTGCGTTCCACCCAAAAATTTGATACCGAGATTTCACCGGTTATATATATGTTTTGAGACCCCCTGAATCCAAAAACGGCAATTTTGGAAACATAACTTGGTATTTAGGTTCAATATCTTCTACAGATGCGACACGAATGTTTTCAAGAAAATCCTTCTACCCCAGATTACCCTTTACATGGAACATTTTTCGAAAATTTTAATTTTCTCAAAAATGGCTCTAACAATTTTGATTAAAATATCATATATTTAAGATACATTCATGACAAATAAAATGTATATCTTAAATTTTCTGGGAATGTCTCCAAAAGTATTCTTCATTGTGAACGACTTTTACATAACTGGTAAACCATAAGAGATAGACAAAAGTTTACTACACAAAAAATGTAGATCGCGTTCAAATACACAATTTATGTCGTATACATTTTTGTTGTTCAGTGAACCATTTTCGAGATATTGCTTGTTATACCGTTAAATTTTCCAATACTTATACTTTCTTCTCAAATGGGAATTCGTTATTCATGTTTTTGTCCTGGTAATGCAAAGAGAATGGAATACTCCACATAGCAACCAGCTCTTAAAATATTTGACTATCGCTTAAAACCTACCAATTCCCCTTGCATTTACAAGAAAGTTAGCAATAAGATTAACATCTCGATTAACATGAAGTATTGGAGAATAAGCGTTTGTAAAAGTAGTTTGTACAAGAGTAGAGAAAGTCACGTGAGTGTAACACATCAGATTTTTAAGTTACTGTGTCAAGGCACTATTTAAGTATTCACACAAGTAAGACAGAAGACATTTAAGGGAGCTTTAAATCAATCATAAATCTGTATTTGTAGTTTAGTTTTCTTTATTTTGTGCTAGCTCGCGGTGATTCAACAAAAAATGGTAGTTTTTAAAAAAAGAGAATTTTAATTAATAACCAGAATGAATATAAAACTTCTAGTGTTGGTGCCTCAGGAGGAATGAACATTTCAAATGACACCTCATTTTTGGCCGCTGGGGCAGGACGTTATCATTTCTATTCTCAGCCCAAGTCGTAAGGAATCAAAGTGATATTATTGTAGAAGCCTTTAGATTTGTACAGCATAGCAGGAGATAAAAATGGGTTCCAATATAAATGCATTTGTTTCAATTGATACGTTGCGCCATTGTCTCTAGGCAACCTTTATGATATGTGTACCCTAAAGGGCCAATTATGCATATTTTTTGCCGCCGCTAGGTTTGCTTCATTTTGCGAGTAGGAATGTTTGTGAAACAGGGCTGAAAGCCGAGTATAGCATTCCTACGAACAAAATAAAATCATTTCATCATATAATTATAAAGTATCTAGCTGAAATTTGTGTGGAAATAGAAGTTTACATCCAGACATAGAATGGTGAACTCTAGTCAGTAGTTGTTTGGCCTTCGTTGTTGTTTAAACTCTATTGCATCAGTACTGACATGATCACTTACACAATCATAACATTACGTTTTCTACCCTGTACCATTGAATAAATCTACTGTATGCAATATCGTATTGTTTTCTTCAGGTCTTTGGTAACACTTCCAACATTATCCTCTCCGCTGCTTGCAAAATTTCTTCTGGTTCTGCTGAATTCATTTCCGAGTCTTAAGAGTTCACCATTACATTAATCGACACTGCCCTCCGCTTAATACATGCATAAAATGTGGCAATAATGGAATGGAGCTGTTGATGGTGGTACTAACAAAATATAAATAAAATGTCTATCTATCTAGACCTACCTACTACCCGCGTGTCCACCTCGAGTAATATTTGTAGCCACTGGATTTGCAGCGTACTTTCCTCCCCCAAAGTATGACCGAACAACTTGCACCTTATATTGAAACAGAAGTATTTTGTTATTGTGATGTTATCATATGATAATTTAAACTTGGGTCGTTATGTGTTAATTCCCATCACATAGGCGCTAGATGTTAACTAAGTTTATGAAAAATTATTTAGAAAATATCAGATCCAACTGGCACCTCAGAATACCTACAGTATAAGAAATATGCTGAATACACCTTTGACTAATACAACTGATAACTTAAAAAAATCAGAAATTTACCAGATTTCATGTCATGATTGTCAAGGCTCATATATAGGGAGAACTAGAAGGAATTTAAAAATAAGACTAAGTGAATATCAAAGAAATATAAAATTGAAGCAAATAGATAAATCAGCAGTGACCAACCATTTTAGGAATAGTAACCATGAAATAGGACAAGAGATAAAACTACTAAAATCCATACAGATCCCTTGACACTTGGAAATTTGGGAAAATATTTTTATTCATCTCAACATTAAGAATGCTTTAAATTTTGAAATACCGCCTACAGACTATTTAATTCAGTTGATCCAATCAGGCTACAAGAGAGAAGATAGAAGACACATGAGTTCCCAACATACAGATGGCAACAAATCCAATACCAAGAGTTTCCAATTCTTTACAACAGAATGCAGACCAATCAGACCACAAGACAGATGAGTTCCCAAACTTCACCACAGATGGCAACGAACCTAACACTACCTGTTTACAATTCTTCACGACAGAGGGCAGAAGAATCGTCTAATGAAATATGTCTTGGGGTTAGGGGAGAGGATGCGCCGTTCAGTCGGCCATAGCTGAAGATGGGAGAAACATATCTTCCTTAGTTAACATCTAGCGCCTATGTGATGGGAATTAACACATAACGACTCAGTTTAAATTATAAACTTGCACCTTACCGTTTCATGCTACAATACCGTTTTGTTAGTGCCGGTTTTCTTATTGCCGTTTAGTAGCAGCAAAAACTTAACCTCTGTCTCCATGTCGCTGATGAAGGCTTTTCATATATGTAAATGTCGTAGCTGTCATTCAGTTTAACCACACATTCAAATGATTCTTCATCTCTTCCTCTAGAAGGTCGAATTATATTGTAATTGGCTAAAACTTTCCTTGTATACCAATCCTAGCGAAGCTCTTACATTCCAAATAGGTTATAAACATCGTAAATTTGTTAGTTTTATTCCCCTGAATTTTTATCAGGCCAGTCACATAGAGAACTGACACCGGCCGGGCGGACCTGAAAGTGGAAGCTTTATGGAAGGAAAACCACAAGGGTGATCTAAGGAAATGGGCTACTATTATTGCAAAAGAGTGTACCTCTCTATCGTAAAAAAAAACCTGGTAACAGTTCCTATTATGAGGAGTGGCTCACGTTAAAACCTCTGAAAATTGATCTGTTACACTCACATGACTTTCTCTACTCTTGTACAAACTATTTTTACAAACGCTTATTCCCCATATGCTTCATGTTAATCGAGATATCGAGATGTTAATCTTATTGCTAATTTTCTTTTAGGTGCAAGGGGTATTGCTAGGCTTTAAGCGATAGTCAAATATTTTAAGAGATGGTTGCTATGTGGAGTATTCCATTCCCTTTGCATTACCAGGATTCCGTTTGAGAAAAAGTAAGTATTGGAAAATTTAAGGGAATAACAAGCAATAACTCGAAAATGGTTCACTGAATAAAAAAAATGTATATGACATAAATTGTGTATTTTAACGCGATCTACAGTTTTTGTGTAGTAAAATTTTGTCTATCGCTTATGGTTTACCAGTTACGCAAAAGTCGTTCACAATGTAGAATACTTTTGGAGATATTCTCAGAAAATTTCAGATATACATTTTATTTGTCATGAAAGTATCTTAAATATGTGGTATTTTAATCAAAATCGTTAGAGCCACTTTTGAGAAAATTAAAATTTTCGAAAAATGTTCGATGTATAGGATAATCTGGGGTGGGGGGATTTTCTTGAAAACCTTCGTGTGTCATCTCTGAAAGTACTGAACCTAAATACCAAGTTTGGTGTTTATCCGACTGTTCGTTTCTGAGTTATGCTGTTCACAGGCAGACACACAGACATACACACTGACATGTTTCCAAAAATGCTTTATATGCATTCAGTGCAGCTCAAAACATGTATTTCCTTGAAATCTCAGTATCGAATTTTTGGTTGGAATGCAATACTTCCCCTACCTACTATACGTAGTAGGGAAGGTAACAAACCTGTATTATTTAACAAGCAAACAAATGTAAAATATCTCTACCATTTACATAAGCTTATAAAGTAGTATGCTGTTTCCATTAATATGTGAGAAAAGCAGATATGGTGACGTGCTGTGAAATGCAGCTAAGAAGTTGGTTGGAGAGAGGGGGAGAGGGGTGACCAGTGGGAAATGAAGGCGTTCCGTTTTGGATTGAGTTTGCAGTCCCTGCGCGCCTAGACGCTTCAATCTGCAAGATGTAGCGCTGTGTCCTATCGAGGTCTTGCCAATTTGTTTCGCTCTAGATTACGTGGGAGACAGCAGCCGCTCTGTGATTGGCTCTTCTCCCCAAGTGTTTACACTGCAGTCACAGCGCTACTTAAACTTGCATTCCAATTTAAATATTTAGGGAGGGAGAACGTTTAAAACTAATGTTATTTCCCTTGTAAGATTCAACTCAGTTTTGTATAAAATAAATTAACTTTAAATACGTAGTCATTTATACTATTTCACTCATGCATCAAATGGGAGATAATGACCAATCACGTTCAAAGGAATGCTGTTTTTGAACCAGTCATGGCCATGATTCTACTTAATGTTTAACGAAATAATTTATTACCTCTTCCTTGTGGCCCTTGTGGTGTAGTGCTTACCATGCTGACTCTAGTTCCCGAGGTCGCTCTGTAGGGGAGGGGTTCCGACCTATTCAGCTGTCGTGGTGCGGGCGCTGCGTACCCCTAGCACTCGTGGTACTTCTGACGTTACTAAAAGTACGGTGGGCCGAACATTCCGTTGGGGAGCTGTCTGGATTGGGTTGGTCTCAACGGGGCAGTGGTTCCCGATACCCATGAAGCCGGGGTTGTGAGACGCCTCAATGTCCTCCGGTACCTCCCTTGAGAGCCGGTAAAGGGCATGCTAGGTTGCTCTTGACTCCACCGAGGTTTATCGGTAGTCGCCCTTCGGGGTTGACGCGCGTAAGTGGCGTATCCACTTCTATCTCCGCGAGCCCTTTTTAGGAAACAAGGTATTGGCTTTATGGGAAACCCCCACGGTCTGGTTGGCGCTGAACCCTGGGTATAGGAGGGGGACTTGGGCTCCGGCTCTTGTCCTGGTAGACCTTCACTCAGCAGTTGCTGAGGTCGCGGGTTCAAAACCAGTGGAGGGCGATGGATTTTTTTTCGGGCGTGAAATACCTTAGCACAGCTTCCTTCTGAAGAGAAGTAAAGCCGGCTGTTCCATGTCGCAGATTTACGACACATAAAAGAACCTCAATCCTGATAAGAGACCTCTGAACAAAATTACCGGTCTTTCACGCCCAATATAAAATGGGACGCTAATGAACACAGCAGTTAAGGCGCGTCCATAAATAAAACTCAATTCAACTACCTTCTCCTTTGGGCTCTTCCATTTTTTAATACTCTAAGAAGTTGGAGTACCATTTTGCAGTAAGTCAGCTACCAAGAATGAATGCCGCTAACATAAACATCGCAGAAACGAGACTTGGTAACACTTCAAATGAAGATATACACTAGATTATTCATTGGTCATGCCAATACTAGCGCCGCGACAAGGGAGAACTTCATTTTTAATCCTTCAGGAGTATTCTCGTTGCATAAATTGATTTCGATATTCTTCCGACCTTAATATCACTGCACTAACCTTTTCTTTCCAGTAAGTTTTGGAGCAGTTTTCTTTTCGCGTTCCTTGCATCTCTCACCTCTTGAATCTCCTGGTCTTCAAATGGATTGACTTTATATGATATTCCTTAAAATACATCTCTTGTAGTATTTTAGCTGTCACATTTTCATTGTTTTATAGCATCAATATGACGAAATCAAACGGATAATAATACGCGCAACACTCTACAACATTAATAAATAATTGTGTATTTAAATAGTGTACATAATAGACCAATGAATTGAAACAGATTAATATTTATCGGCCTTTTTCTGTAAAGAAAAGTCGTAACCTATACACGTTCATAATATAGGTTTTATTTCTCATATTTACTTTCTCTACTACGTATAGTAAGTAAGGGAAGTATTGCATTCCACCCAAATATTCGATACGGAGATTTCACTGGAAATATATGTTTTTAGACCCCCTGAATACAAAAAAAAAGCATTTTTGGAAACATGTCCGTGTGTGTGTCTGTGCGTCTGTGTGTCTGTGAACAGCATAACAGTCGGATAAACACCAAACTTGGTATTTAGGTTCAGTATCTTCCAGAGATGTGACCCCAGACTATCCTTCACATGGAACATTTTTCGAAAATTTTAATTTTCTCAAAAATAGCTCTTAACGATTTTGATTAAAATATCATATTTTTGAGATATTTTATGACAAATAAAATGTATATCTTGAATTCTCTGGGAATGTCTCCAAAAGTATTCTTCGTTGTTAATGACTTTTGCATAACTGGTAAACCATAAGAGATAGACAAAATTTTACTACACAAAAAATGTAGATCGCGTTAAAATGCACCATTTATGTCATTTGCATTTTTTTTTGTTTTGTTTAGTGAACCATTTTCGAGATATTGCTTGTAATTCCCTTAAATTTTTCAATACTTATTTTCTCAAATGGAATTCGTTACTCGTTTTTATGTCTTGTATATGCAAAGAGTATTAATCTGTGGCAAAGAGAATGGTGCTGCACCTAGCAACCAGCTATTAAGATATATGTCGATGCTTAAAGGCTACTGTATTTCTATATTGCCCTTGCAATTACAAAACAAGGGGAACATAGTATGCCTTAAGCGATAGTCAAATATTTTTAGAACTGGTCGCAAAGTCTAAAATGTAATTCTCTTTGAATGTCAAAAGATCGTTTCTGCAAATGTTTATCTCGATTAATATGAAATATATGGAGAATAAGAGTTTGTAAAAATAGTTTGTACAAGAGTAGAGAAAGTCATGTGAGTGTAACACAACAGATTTTTTTTATCCTGGGAACATTCTTACAATCAAAGACAAAGGAATAGCAAATTCCCATAGCAAGTTCCGCACGCCAGACGGCAGAAAATAATACCTATATGATCAAATTGCACTGCTCAAACAAACAAAACGTGACCACACGATTCTAACTTGTTTTCAAGAACAACAGCATTATATTGCAAATAAATATAAATATTTTGTTTTTATTATAGTGATTATTTTTTGGTAAATCACTTCATTTTATGTGTAAAATACTCTTCACAAATGCAATTCATGATTTCCAAATCCTCTGGATAAATTCTCTCGTCACTTCGAGACTCAAGAATTTATTGATGATTTGGAAACCACTGCATTACTACAGAGAATTTAGGTAATGAAAACTGTATTGTAAATCTCTACCCAATTCGCTATGATATATTTTTTACTTTCTCTGCCACGTACTTGGAAAAAAGGATTGATGTCTGTAAAATTTCGAAGTATCGCTACGGCCTCACGGAAATACACGAAGTTAACATAGTTCACACGTGAAATTCTTTCACTACAAACCAGCTAAGATATAATGTATTACGTTATTGCATAAAATAATCACCGAGCAAGTAATTCAAAGAATGGCTCTTTGCAAAAAAACGCACAGCTAAGTAATAAGTATAATCTTGACCGAATCAAGATTGATATCAGATTGTGCAATTCATTTTGATGAATCAAAAAGAAAATTGAGTGCTTTGATGACCTTTGTATCTCAACGTGTAAGGTTTTTAATTAATGCTTAAGATATGTCAGTTTTCGTGTATATAGTGCGAATAAAGAACTTTGCAAAAAAGTTTCATAAATATTCGCGAACAAATTACAGATTCATTGTGAAACATACTCAGAGATACTTCTAATCGAAGTTGTAAATCATTTTTCGCGTTTATCGCTAGTAACAAAAAATGACGGCCCACCTTTGTAGATAGGAGTAGCGTGTCTGCCGCATTCAAGAGGTCCCGAGTTCGTATCTCGATTAGAGTGAGTTAACCGGATAAGGTTTTATTCCAGGATTTTCCCTTATCGTGAAATACGAATGTCAGCAACTCTAAGCTCTATGATTCTACGAACCCCAAACCCATTTGAGCATCATTTCACCTATTTCATTCATCATGCGATATAATCTACCAGGTTATAGGGCGTTAAAAGGGTACATAAACACGGTTTTGACTACAAGAAACCAAAAGCATTGGAACATTTCCGGGCAGTTCGCTGTACCTATGAATAAGGTGCGCCATTCAACTGAACTGATAAAATTGATTTTAAGCGTAATGAAATAATTGTTTAGAAGAACCTTCTCAAATAACATTACTTACCAGGGAACCAAGAAAACTGAGTAGCACATAATATGGTGACACTACCAGATACTTTGTAAAATAAGTTGTATAAATAAATTTATACGAAAGCGGATCGAAAAGTACCGCATAATAACTTTTTTACAAGAAGTTTAATAGTTAAATCAACAGCATACACCTTTTACCTACTTTTCGACATAGTCACCAAGTTTCTCAACACATTTCTCCCGTCGTGATACCAGTTTCAATATGCCCTGTTCATAGAAGTCCGTTTCCTTGGAGTTTTTTTTTTAACTTATGGACGCCCTTTAACTACTATGGTTCTTAGCGTCCCATTACACATTGGGCATGAAATACCGGTAATTTTGCTCAGAGGCCTCTTTATCAGGCTTGAGGTTCTTTACGTGCCGTAAATCTACGACACGGGACCACCGGCTTTACTTCCCTTCCGAAGGAAGCCATGTCAAGGATTTTTACGCCCGAAAAAATCCATCGCCCTCCGTCGGGTTTGAAACCGCGACCTTGGGAACTAGAGGGTAGCACGGTACCACTAGTCCACGGAGGATGACATTTACCCATCTGCGGACTGCTGATTTCACTTCCGCATCTGTCGCAAAGCGTTGGCCGGCCAGGAATTTCTTCGTGAGACCAAACAGATGAAAGTCCGACGATGCAAGGTCCGGACTGTATGGTGGATGCTGGAGCACTTCCCAACCAAATTTGGTGATTTTCGACGAACAGTACCAGCAGCATGAGGGCGAGCATTGTCATAAAGGATTTTGACATCGTCAGCATTCGTGTTGTGACGTTTGTCACGAAGGGCACGACGCAACTTCACCAAAGTTTTTATGTAGACTGCAGCATTCACAATGGTCCCGTATTCAGTAAAGTTCACCAATGCAACGCCATCATATCCCAGAACACCGTCACAAGCACTTTCCTAGCAGATTGAGTCAGTTTGAATTTTTTCTTCACTGGGAAACCAGGATGTTTCCACCCCATACTTGCCTGCTTGGTTTCTGGCGTATAGTGGTATGCCCACCACTCATCACCAGTGACGATTCCTTTAAGAAATTCATGCCCTTCTGCGGTGTCCCGCGTTAGCTGATCCAAGCTCGTCATCATTTCCTGACCCTTGTGGTTGTCTGCCAGGTTCTTAGGCACCCAGCGAGCACTAACTTTACGAAATTTCAACATGTCATGAACAATATCGTACACTGCACTATAGGAAATGTTGAACTGTTGCGATAAGGTTTGCAGTTGCACAAGCCGGTTGTTCAAAATTGCCGCCTCAATGCCTCTGACATTCTGCGGGGTTGCAGCTGTAACCGCCTCCCGGAGCGTGGCGAATCACTAAGGTTCAAACGGTTCTCTGGGAAGAATGCACACCACCTGGAGACATTACTAAGGTCCATACAATCATCGCCATACACGCCACATATGTCCCTGTGAATATCACTCGGTTTATGCCCTTTGGCCCACAAATATCGAACCACACCTTTCTGCTCTTCACACGTGGACGACAGCAGCATACGCGTCATTTTGTTGCGTAGTTCACGCTTCTCTCGCTAGAACTGCACATGAAACAAAAAATACCCTCTGTATTGAAAACTTCAAATTACATCTGTGCGAAATTGGAACATTCCAACTGCAATACCAAGGCTGAAAAAAAGAATTATTGTGCGTTACTTTTCGATCCGCCCTCGTACTTAGAATGTACCGTGTACTGTTTTCGCTTTCACATTGTAGATCCTTGCTATACAATTACATGGTACAAAATAGCATGAGGCTAATTTCTGCTGAGTTCAGGCATGTGGACAGACTGTGAAAACCCTTGGTGAATTAAAATAACCACAATTAAAGATAACCAAGATTGAATACTTTTAAATTTCTATAATTCTTATTATCATTCTATCGCTAAGGTTAAAGCATGAATACACGCCCCCTGGAAACGGCTCCAACCCTCACAAGAACAGATAGAAACGATAAGGTGTCGCTTTTTTGCTAGCTCTATATTTTAAGTTCTATCTGAGCTTCACGCCCCTGTACATTTTTGCTGTTCATCATACTTTATCTGAACATGCTGAATCTGCTTCGTTTAGTATGAAAGGAGCGTGTGCCTCACGTTTAAATCACTTTGTGGGGCGTTACAGGTCCCAAGTTTATCACTTCGGATCCACCTGACCTTTGTATGCACCACACTACCACGACAATTCGTCTCCATCTCCACCGGACACACTCCTGTCATCCCAAACGACGAATCAAACAGGTCAACTACCTTCCGTAGATACTCTAAAGCTTTCCACGTGAGGAGATCGTCACTGTGTAAAGTGTGTTTCATAGGTGTATTGGTCCTCTGGAATTGTTGCATGCCCTAAATAAGACACACGAAAAAAAATATGTGTTACACTCACATTGCACTCAGTTACTTTACTTGTACAAACTAATTTTACAAATCTGCTTCATGTTAATCGAGATGTTAATCTTATTGCTAATTTTCTTGTAGATGCAAGGGGAATATGGTAGGTTTTAAGCGATAGTCAAATATTTTAACGCTGGTTGCTATATGGAGCATGCCATTCTCTTTGCATGCACAAGGCATAAAAAAACGAATAACAAATTACCATTTGAGAAAAGTATAAGTATTGGAAAATTCAAACAAATAATAAGGAATATCTCCGAAATGGTTCACTCGACAAAAAAATGTATACGAAATAAATTGTGTGTTTTAAAGAGATATACATTTTGTATAGTAACACTTTGTTTACCAGTTATACAAAAGCCATTCAGAAAGAAGAGGACTTTTGGGGACATTCCCAGAAAATTCAAGATATACGTTTAATTTTCCATAAAAATACGTGATATTTTAATCAAAATCGTTACAGCCATTTTTGAGAGTCAAGCGTTTCTAAAAATGTTCCATGTAAAGGGTAGTCTGGTGTAGCGGGAAAGCGTTGTTCCTCTGGTTGATGCCCTCTGCTGCAGTGTTCTTGTCTCCGGCTATTGCTGCTCGTCAGCTGTTGTTTTCTCCATTCCTAATCAATTACCTATCTAACTAATTTCACGGGTCTCAGGGTTCTCGTAGGTGAGGCAAACTAAATTACGCTGCATTTCCCTTGCTGTGGTTTATTATTAAATAAATGCTTTTGGGCGGCTAGCTTTTCCCATTATAACAATTTCCACCATTATAATAAATGAGGAGCCTAGGTTAAGTGTACACGCATCCCACCCATATGCACACACGTGTATTTGTCGTCCAGCGAGTATCACTGTGTGTCGATGAGTTTCTATAAGAGAGTGAAAATCTGGTGCTTTCTTCCCCTTTTTATACCTAAGCCTAGTGACTCTTGCCTTCGCGCCTCAAAATGTAACGACATTTCTAATTGGTCCTCAGACACGTTACCTTATTATGTAAAAATGTTCTGCTCCAAAATATTTCGCATACGCGTCCCAGTGACGCGTCCGGAAGCAGATTCAATATCTCTGTCCCTTTCCTTTTTATATCTGTCTCTTTCTATTTTTATCGTTATTGCTTCCAGTTCCCTGCTCATTAGCTTGGTGAAAGGTGGGCTCTACCTAGAATTATCTTTTACCTGGAATTAGCTAGCTCGCCCATTTCTTACTTATTTAAGTTACAAACTGCTTTAGTAAAATTCATGTCTGCTAAATATTCTAACATCTTTCTTGCTGAATTATATTATTATGTACAATTCTTGTTTAATATTGATTTATATGTCTATGTAAATGTATATGTGTGCGTGCGTGCGCGCGTGTGTGTGTTATGTCCCCTTTTACTGGGATGGGGGATTTTTTTGAAATGTTCGTGTCGCATCTTTGAAAGATACTGAACCTCAATACCAAGTTTGGTATTTATCCGAATTTTCGTTTTTGAGTTATGCTGTTCACAGACACACACACTGAACTTTTTCTAAAAATGGATTTAGGGGGCCCCAAAACTTGTATTTCCGGTGAAATCTCGATATCGAATTTTTTTGTTGGAATGCAATACTTTTCCTTACTTATTATACGTATTAGAGAAAGTAGAAATGTTACAATTCACAGGACTTTCTCTACCCATTCTTCAACAAACTCTTCTTACAAAAGCTTATTCTTCTATTTAATTTATGTATCTTTTATTGCATATTTTCTTGTAGGTAAAATTGCGAATCTTAATATATATATATATATATATAAAAGTCAGTATATGTGGGGGGCGTCCTTATAGGCTTCTACGCCGTTGCACCGATTTCGATGAAACTTGGCAAGGATAACCTTTGACAAAGGCAAAAATTAATATCTAGTTTAGAATTCAAATTCTGCCCCATTTTACACGATTAGTTATTTAATTCTATGTAATGCCCAAAAAAGTTCTCAAGACCATCTATATGCGTCTCAACAACAATCTTAATAGGTTAAATATTGCTAAAATAAGAATAGTTACTTAGGCTTTCACAGCATCACAGAATAACAGCGTGTTCACGCATTATTCGTTGATCTCCTCTCTGACATTGGTCAAGGAGTAATAATAGTCAACTAAATAAATTGGCCTACCTATGGCTATGATTACGCAAATGTAAAGGGGTACAATCGCTTAGTAAACAATTAACAATATTTCGAAGTTATTATACTGGACTGTGATAACAACAGCAGCAACAAAGCAGACAAAACACCACTTCTTATTCTTCTTTATATTCGTATGTTTAGTCTTTGTGTAATGAATAAAATAACTCAAAGGCATTCAGCATAATCGCATTGACTACAAAATTCTCTATAGTCCTCAGACATTGCTAACATAAGAGTAATAAATAAATCAAATTCATGTCCATTCATTCTACAATCGTACTCCGATGTTCGGATGTTCAATTATGATTTTCAGTTTCTCATTTTTGTATGCGGAGGGTTTCTTTCCCTATGGGAAGTTTGTGATGCTTTTACAAGCATAAAAACAAAAAGTGAGTGACACTAAAATAACAATGGGCATGGATAACAACAACAACAGAATGAAACCAGTCGAACTACTTCATATTGGTACTCTTCTTTTCTTTGTATACTCACTTTGGCCTTTATTTCATTTTGTCTTTCGTCGTGTGTTTTCTTATTAGTTTAGTGTGTTGGTTACTGAGAATGAACAAGAGTAGTATTAGTCCCGGATGAGCCAATTGTTTTAACGATAATCCTGCCGCTAGGGGCGCTGGTGTCGCTAGTGTCGGTGCGTGCGACGGCGGCGGCGGTAAGTTTGAAAAGCGCCCTGAGCGGTAGGATTATCGTTATTGCAATTGGTTCATCCGGGACGAGTTGAAAGAATTGAGGATTAGGGTAAGGTGAAGGAAGAAGAGGAAGTGACGTGGAGTGTTTTGATTGGTTTGTTAATTTGGGTGGAAGATGAAGGAAGGAAGATGGAAGAGTATGGAGGTCGCGTGATGGAGAGGAGCTGGGTGGCGAGGTGTTGTCTGTGCGGAGGTCGGGACTGAAAGAGGGAAAATATGGGGGAGCGAGGGATAAAAAGTGTAACAGAAAGTGACGTGTGAAGTTGTGATTGGTGGGAATAAGAAGTGATGTTATTGGTGGAAAGGAGCAAATGAAGGTTGTTGATTGGTAAGAATAAGAGAGATTATGATTGGTGGAAAGAAAAAGGAGTGGGGTGTGTTGGAGGTGATGGGAAAGGTAAGTTTTGCTAGCAACAGGATTTGCAAAAGCCTGTCGTGAACTGATCAGCAATTTTTTGAACGTTGGATGGTAGTTTTCTTGAGTGGATAGAGAGATGTGGCGATATGAGATGCGGTGGCGAAAATGGGAACTAAACAAGGTAGTTGAGACAAGAGGTTTAAGGACGAGGAAATTTGGAGGTTAGTGGTGAACATGGCGGTCGCAAGAGGTGGGGGGTAAGGAGACGCGGTGGTGAGAATGGGAACTAAAAGAAGATGGCGGTAGCAAGAGGTTAGAAGAGTAGATTTTGAGGTTAAAATAGCGGGAACTAAAAATGGCGGAGGGTCTGGGACAAGGAGATGCGGTGAGAACTAAACAAGATGGCGGACGCAAGAGGAGGGTAAGGAGATTTGAGGTTACAGTACCAAAACACGAAAGGATATATTCCTACGCCAAGCAGGTCCGAAAAATAATTATGCGTGTGGTACTTACCTGTTACCGGTGTGGATGCGTCACCAAAAGCGCGGCACGCGAGGCGGAAAAATAAAAGCAAACTGTTTTTGAAAATGCTTAACCAGCTTTAAGATCAACCAACATCACTACGCACTGATATACCTAGGTTTTTAAACGGTACAGACACCCTTTGCAGAGGCGTAATTTAACTATACCAAAACCTGGTACTGGACCATCGTGATGGTCGCTAGCGTACGTAGGAGCAGGGTTCTCATAGCCGGTCGAAAGCGGTCAAAAACGTGTACGACGTAGGTGTTCACAGTAGCTGCTGTCGAGTCAACCGTCGAGGTGTGAATAAACAAGATCTGTTCTCGCCGGCAATTTGGTTCGGAGATGTGAGCAGCGGCGAGGTGTTGTCTGTGCGGAGGTCGGGACTGAAAGAGGGAAAAGATGGGGAGCGAGGGATAAAAAGTGTAACAGAAAGTGACGTGTGAAGTTGTGATTGGTGGGAATAAGAAGTGATGTTATTGGTGGAAAGGAGCAAATGAAGGTTGTTGATTGGTAAGAATAAGAGAGATTATGATTGGTGGAAAGAAAAAGGAGTGGGGTATGTTGGAGGTGATGGGAAAGGTAAGTTTTGCTAGCAACAGGATTTGCAAAAGCCTGTCGTGAACTGATCAGCAATTTTTTGAACGTTGGATGGTAGTTTTCTTGAGTGGATAGAGAGATGTGGCGATATGAGATGCGGTGGCAAAAATGGGAACTAAACAAGGTAGTTGAGACAAGAGGTTTAAGGACGAGGAAATTTGGAGGTTAGTGGTGAACATGGCGGTCGCAAGAGGTGGGGGGTAAGGAGACGCGGTGGTGAGAATGGGAACTAAAAGAAGATGGCGGTAGCAAGAGGTTAGAAGAGTAGATTTTGAGGTTAAAATAGCGGGAACTAAAAATGGCGGAGGGTCTGCGACAAGGAGATGCGGTGAGAACTAAACAAGATGGCGGACGCAAGAGGAGGGTAAGGAGATTAAGTGTAACAGAAAGTGACGTGTGAAGTTGTGATTGGTGGGAATAAGAAGTGATGTTATTGGTGGAAAGGAGCAAATGAAGGTTCTTGATTGGTAAGAATAAGAGAGATTATGATTGGTGGAAAGAAAAAGGAGTGGGGTGTGTTGGAGGTGATGGGAAAGGTAAGTTTTGCTAGCAACAGGATTTGCAAAAGCCTGTCGTGAACTGATCAGCAATTTTTTGAACGTTGGATGGTAGTTTTCTTGAGTGGATAGAGAGATGTGGCGATATGAGATGCGGTGGCGAAAATGGGAACTAAACAAGGTAGTTGAGACAAGAGGTTTAAGGACGAGGAAATTTGGAGGTTAGTGGTGAACATGGCGGTCGCAAGAGGTGGGGGGTAAGGAGACGCGGTGGTGAGAATGGGAACTAAAAGAAGATGGCGGTAGCAAGAGGTTAGAAGAGTAGATTTTGAGGTTAAAATAGCGGGAACTAAAAATGGCGGAGGGTCTGGGACAAGGAGATGCGGTGAGAACTAAACAAGATGGCGGACGCAAGAGGAGGGTAAGGAGATTAAGTGTAACAGAAAGTGACGTGTGAAGTTGTGATTGGTGGGAATAAGAAGTGATGTTATTGGTGGAAAGGAGCAAATGAAGGTTCTTGATTGGTAAGAATAAGAGAGATTATGATTGGTGGAAAGAAAAAGGAGTGGGGTGTGTTGGAGGTGATGGGAAAGGTAAGTTTTGCTAGCAACAGGATTTGCAAAAGCCTGTAGTGAACTGATCAGCAATTTTTTGAACGTTGGATGGTAGTTTTCTTGAGTGGATAGAGAGATGTGGCGATATGAGATGCGGTGGCGAAAATGGGAATAAAACAAGGTAGTTGAGACAAGAGGTTTAAGGACGAGGAAATTTGGAGGTTAGTGGTGAACATGGCGGTCGCAAGAGGTGGGGGGTAAGGAGACGCGGTGGTGAGAATAGGAACTAAAAGAAGATGGCGGTAGCAAGAGGTTAGAAGAGTAGATTTTGAGGTTAAAATAGCGGGAACTAAAAATGGCGGAGGGTCTGGGATAAGGAGATGCGGTGAGAACTAAACAAGATGGCGGACGCAAGAGGAGGGTAAGGAGATTTGAGGTTACAGTACCAAAACACGAAAGGATATATTCCTACGCCAAGCAGGTCCGAAAAATAATTATGCGTGTGGTACTTACCTGTTACCGGTGTGGATGCGTCACCAAAAGCGTGGCACGCGAGGCGGAAAAATAAAAGCAAACTGTTTTTGAAAATGCTTAACCAGCTTTAAGATCAACCAACATCACTACGCACTGATATACCTAGGTTTTTAAACGGTACAGACACCCTTTGCAGAGGCGTAATTTAACTATACCAAAACCTGGTACTAGACCATCGTGATGGTCGCTAGCGTACGTAGGAGGAGGGTTCTCATAGCCGGTCGAAAGCGGTCAAAAACGTGTACGACGTAGGTGTTCACAGTAGCTGCTGTCGAGTCAACCGTCGAGGTGTGAATAAGCAAGATCTGTTCTCGCCGGCAATTTGGTTCGGAGATGTGAGCAGCGGCGAGGTGTTGTCTGTGCGGAGGTCGGGACTGAAAGAGGGAAAAGATGGGGAGCGAGGGATAAAAAGTGTAACAGAAAGTGACGTGTGAAGTTGTGATTGGTGGGAATAAGAAGTGATTTTATTGGTGGAAAGGAGCAAATGAAAGTTGTTGATTGGTAAGAATAAGAGAGGTTATGATTGGTGGAAAGAAAAAGGAGTGGGGTATGTTGGAGGTGATGGGAAAGGTAAGTTTTGCTAGCAACAGGATTTGCAAAAGCCTGTCGAGAACTGATCAGCAATTTTTTGAACGTTGGATGGTAGTTTTCTTGAGTGGATAGAGAGATGGGGCGATATGAGATGCGGTGGCGAAAATGGGAACTAAACAAGATGGTTGAGACAAGAGGTTTAAGGACGAGGAAATTTGGAGGTTAGTGGTGAACATGGCGGTCGCAAAAGGTGGGGGCAAAGAGACGCGGTGGTGAGAATGGGAACTAAAAGAAGATGGCGGTAGCAAGAGCTTAGAAGAGCAGATTTTGAGGTTAAAATAGTGGGAACTAAAAATGGCGGAGGGTTGGCGACAAGGAGATGCGGTGAGAACTAAACAAGATGGCGGACGCAAGAGGAGGGTAAGGAGATTTGAGGTTAAGATTTTTAGGTTAAAACAGGGCGTAAGCATGGGAACGAAATCCAAGATGGCGAAGGCAATGGTGTGGACGAGGAGATGTGAGGTGCGGTGGCGAAAATGGGAACTAAACAAGATGACGAAGACAAAAAGTGTAAGGACGAGGAGATTTCGAGGTTAGTGGTGAACATGGCGGTCGCAAGAGGTGGTGGGCAAGCAGACTTGAGGTTAAGATTTTTAGGTTAAAACAGGACGTAAGAAGGGGAACTAAATCCAAGATGGCGGAGGCAAGGGTGGGACGAGGAGATGTGAGGCGCGGTGGTAAAAATGGGAACTAAATAAGATAGCGGAGGCATGAAGTTGAGGTTAAAAATTGAGGTAAACGTGGAGAGCTTAAACCAAGATGGCGGTGGCGTGGTGGTGAAAATGGGAACTAAACAAGATGGCGGAGGCAAGAAGTGGAGGGACGAAGAGGTTTGAGGTTATGGTCAACATGCGAAAGATGTCGAACGCAACAGATGGTGACGAGGAGATAGAATTGAGAATTAGGGAAAGATGAAGGAAAACAGGAAGTGACGTGGAGTGTTTTGATTGGTAAAAATAAGACGAAATGTGATTGGTGCGTTAATTCGGGTGGAAGATGAAGGAAGGAAGATAAAAGAGTATGGAGGACACGTGATGGAGTGGAGCGGAGCGGCGAAGTGTTGTCTGTGCGGAGGTTGGGACTGAAAGAGGGAAAAGATGGCGAACGAGGGATAAAAAGTATAACAGAAAGTGACGTGTGAAGTTGTGATTGGTGGGAATAAGAAGTGATGTTATTGGTGGAAAGGAACAACTGAAAGTTGTTGATTGGTAAGAATAAGAGAGATTGTGATTGGTGGAAAGAAAAAGGTGTGGGAGTGGGGTATGTTGGAGGTGATGGGAAAGGTAAGTTTTGCTACCAACAAGATTTGCAAAAGCCTCTCCAGAACTCATCAGCAATTTCAGCAGACGATGTGCGTGGCGATAGGCCCGCTGCGATGAAAGAGCTGCAAACTGCGCGATAACTTGAAAAATATTGCCCGCCATGACACATTGCGCGCGCGCGCGTTTACCGTAAACCGTTACAGTTGCCATACTTATATTATCCGTCTTTCTTTTTTCTTTTTCTTTTTTTTACGTTTGTTTTTTAAAAAAAATAATTAGTTTTTCGGGGGTTTTCTCTGGTTGGTAGACGAATGCAAGCTCTTTCTGCTTTTTCACAGGTTTTCCCTGGTTGGTAGGCGTTTGCTGTAGTGGTTGACGAAGCCCTTTCTAATTTTCGATGTTTTTTCAGGTTTTTCGTGGTTGTCCCTGCCCGGTAGGCAAATGATGAAGTTTTTGCTTGTCAGCGCACGGATACTAGGCACATACTCGCACACACACACACACACACACACACACGTTGCAGTTGTCATACTTATATTGTTCGTCTTTTCCTTTTTTTCTTTTTGTTTTTTCGTTTTTTTAAAAAATAACTAGTTTTTGGAGGTTTTCTGCGGTTGGTAAACGAATGCAAGCTCTTTCTGCTTTTTCATAGGTTTTCCCTGGTTGGTAGGCGTTTTCTGTAGTGGTTGACGAAGCCGTTTCTAATTTTCGAGGTTTTCTCAGGTTTTTTAGCGGTTGGCCCTGCCCGGTAGGCAAATGATGAAGTTTTACCTTGTCGGCGCACGGATACTAGGCACGTACTCGCGCACACACACACACACACACAAACGTTGCAGTTGCCATACTTATATTATTCGACTTTTCCTTTTTTTTTTAAAATAACTAGTTTTTTTTTGGGAGTTTTCTGCGGTTGGTAAACGAATGCAAGCTCTTTCTGCTCTTTCATAGGTTTTTCCCTGGTTGGTAGGCGTTTTCTGTACTGGTTGACGAAGGCGTTTCTAATTTTCGAGGTTTTCTCAGGTTTTTTAGCGGTTGTCCCTGCCCGGTAGGCAAATGATGAAGTTTTACCTTGTCGGCGCACGGATACTAGGCACATACTCGCGCGCACACACACACCCGTTGCAGCTGCCATACTTATATTATTCGTCTTTTGTTTTTTTAAAAAAAAATAACTAGTTTTTGGGAGTTTTCTGCGGTTGGTAAACGAATGCAAGTGCTTTCTGCTTTTTCATAGGTTTTCCCTGGTTGGTAGGCGTTTTCTGTAGTGGTTGACGAAGCCGTTTCTAATTTTCGAGGTTTTTTCAGTTTTTTTTAGTGGTTGTCCCTGGCCGGTAGGCAGATGATAAAGTTTTTCTATAATGTCGACGTTTTGGCTTGTGGCGCACGGATCCTAGGCACATACTCGCACACACACACACACCCGTTGCAGCTGCCATACTTATATTATTTGTCTTTTCTTTTTTTAAAGAAATAACTAGTTTTTTTTGGAGGTTTTCTGCGGTTGGTAAACGAATGCAAGTGCTTTCTGCTTTTCATAGGTTTTCCCTGGTTGGTAGGCGTTTTCTGTAGTGGTTGACGAAGCCGTTTCTAATTTTCGAGGTTTTCTGAGGGTTTTTAGTGGTTGACCCTGTCCGGTAGGCAGATGATAAAGTTTTTCTATAATGTCGTCGTTTTGGCTTGTGGCGCACGGATACTAGGCACATACTCGCACACACACACACAGACACACACACGGACATGTTTCCAAAAATGCTTTTTTTTTAGGATTCAGGAGGTCTCAAAACGTGTATTTCCAGTGAAATCTCGGTATCGAATTTTTGGGTGGAATGCAATACTTTCCCTACTTACTATACGTAGTAGAGAAAGTAAAAAGTATAAGTATTGGAAAATTTAAGGAAATAGCAAGCAATATCTCGAAAACGGTTCACTCGACAAAAGAAATGTATATGACAAAAGTTGTGTATTTTAACGCGATCTACATTTTTTGTGTAGTAAAATTTTGTCTATATCATGACATTATCTTAAACATATGATATTTTCATCAAAATCGTCATAGCCATTTTTGAGAAAATTAAAAAAGTGTACTATCTTGTTTTCATGGGTTTTCCGGGTCGGTAAGCGTTAGAATACTCTTAGAGCTTTTTTCAGGTTTTTTCGCGTTTTGCCTGTCTGGTAGGCAGATGATAAAGTTTTTCTATAATGTGGTCGTTTTGGCTTGTGGCACACGGATACTAGGCACATACTCGCACACACACACACAAACACACACACACAGACACACACACGGACATGTTTCCAAAAATGCTTTTTTTTTAGGATTCAGGAGGTCTCAAAACGTGTATTTCCAGTGAAATCTCGGTATCGAATTTTTGGGTGGAATGCAATACTTCCCCTACTTACTATACGTAGTAGAGAAAGTAAAAAGTATAAGTATTGGAAAATTTAAGGAAATAGCAAGCAATATCTCGAAAACGGTTCACTCGACAAAAGAAATGTATATGACATAAGTTGTGGATTTTAACGCGATCTAGATTTTTTGTGTAGTAAAATTTTGTCTATATCATGACATTATCTTAAACATATGATATTTTCATGAAAATCGACATAGCCATTTTTGAGAAAATTAAAAAAGTGTACTATCTTGTTTTCATGGGTTTTCCAGGTCGGTAAGCGTTAGAATACTCTTAGAGCTTTTTTCAGGTTTTTTCGCGTTTTACCTGGCAGGTAGGCAGATGATAAAGTTTTTCTATAATGTCATCGTTTTGGCTTGTGGCGCACGGACACTAGGCACATACTCACACACACACACACACACACACACAAACACACACACACACAAACACACACACACACACACACTAAAATAGTAGCGTATAAAAAAATTTAACAAACCGTAGATTTTCAAGAAAATTCCCACACCGCAAACTACCCGTTTAGCGGGAGAAAGTTCATTATTTTTATTGTTTTAAAAATGGCTCTAACCCCTTTTGATTACTTATGTCATGCAGATATCTTAAACATACCGTACCGTAATCAAAAGGGGTTAGAGCCATTTTTAAAACAATAAAAATAATAAACTTTCTCCCGCTAAACGGGTAGTTTGCGGTGTGGGAATTTTCTTGAAAATCTACGGTTTGTTAAATTTTTTATACGCTACTATTTTAGTGTGTGTGTGTGTTTGTGTGTGTGTGTGTGTGTGTGTTTGTGTGTGTGTGTGTGTGTGTGTGAGTATGTGCCTAGTGTCCGTGCGCCACAAGCCAAAACGATGACATTATAGAAAAACTTTATCATCTGCCTACCTGCCAGGTAAAACGCGAAAAAATCTGAAAAAAGCTCTAAGAGTATTCTAACGCTTACCGACCTGGAAAACCCATGAAAACAAGATAGTACACTTTTTTAATTTTCTCAAAAATGGCTATGTCGATTTTGATGAAAATATCATATGTTTAAGATAATGTCATGATATAGACAAAATTTTACTACACAAAAAATCTAGATCGCGTTAAAATCCACAACTTATGTCATATACATTTCTTTTGTCGAGTGAACCGTTTTCGAGATATTGCTTGCTATTTCCTTAAATTTTCCAATACTTATACTTTTTACTTTCTCTACTACGTATAGTAAGTAGGGGAAGTATTGCATTCCACCCAAAAATTCGATACCGAGATTTCACTGGAAATACACGTTTTGAGACCTCCTGAATCCTAAAAAAAAGCATTTTTGGAAACATGTCCGTGTGTGTGTCTGTGTGTGTGTTTGTGTGTGTGTGTGTGCGAGTATGTGCCTAGTATCCGTGTGCCACAAGCCAAAACGACCACATTATAGAAAAACTTTATCATCTGCCTACCAGACAGGCAAAACGCGAAAAAACCTGAAAAAAGCTCTAAGAGTATTCTAACGCTTACCGACCCGGAAAACCCATGAAATCAAGATAGTACACTTTTTTAATTTTCTCAAAAATGGCTATGACGATTTTGATGAAAATATCATATGTTTAAGATAATGTCATGATATAGACAAAATTTTACTACACAAAAAATGTAGATCGCGTTAAAATACACAACTTTTGTCATATACATTTCTTTTGTCGAGTGAACCGTTTTCGAGATATTGCTTGCTATTTCCTTAAATTTTCCAATACTTATACTTTTTACTTTCTCTACTACGTATAGTAAGTAGGGAAAGTATTGCATTCCACCCAAAAATTCCATACCGAGATTTCACTGCAAATACACGTTTTGAGACCTCCTGAATCCTAAAAAAAAAGCATTTTTGGAAACATGTCCGTGTGTGTGTCTGTGTGTGTGTGTGCGAGTATGTGCCTAGTATCCGTGCGCCGACAAGGTAAAACTTCATCATTTGCCTACCGGGCAGGGACAACCGCTAAAAAACCTGAGAAAACCTCGAAAATTAGAAACGCCTTCGTCAACCAGTACAGAAAACGCCTACCAACCAGGGAAAAACCTATGAAAGAGCAGAAAGAGCTTGCATTCGTTTACCAACCGCAGAAAACTCCCAAAAAAAACTAGTTATTTTAAAAAAAAAAAGGAAAAGTCGAATAATATAAGTATGGCAACTGCAACGTTTGTGTGTGTGTGTGTGTGTGTGTGTGCGCGAGTACGTGCCTAGTATCCGTGCGCCGACAAGGTAAAACTTCATCATTTGCCTACCGGGCAGGGCCAAACGCTAAAAAACCTGAGAAAACCTCGAAAATTAGAAACGGCTTCGTCAACCACTACAGAGAACGCCTACCAACCAGGGAAAACCTATGAAAAAGCAGAAAGAACTTGCATTCGTTTACCAACCGCAGAAAACCTCCAAAAACTAGTTATTTTTTAAAAAAACGAAAAAACAAAAAGAAAAAAAGGAAAAGACGAATAATATAAGTATGACAACTGCAACGTGTGTGTGTGTGTGCGAGTATGTGCCTAGTATCCGTGCGCTGACAAGCAAAAACTTCATCATTTGCCTACCGGGCAGGGACAACCACGAAAAACCTGAAAAAACCTCGAAAATTAGAAAGGGCTTCGTCAACCACTACAGGAAACGCCTACCAACCAGGGAAAACCTGTGAAAAAGCAGAAAGAGCTTGCATTCGTCTACCAACCAGAGAAAACCCCCGAAAAACTAATTATTTTTTTTAAAAAACAAACGTAAAAAAAAGAAAAAGAAAAAAGAAAGACGGATAATATAAGTATGGCAACTGTAACGGTTTACGGTAAACGCGCGCGCGCGCAATGTGTCATGGCGGGCAATATTTTTCAAGTTATCGCGCAGTTTGCAGCTCTTTCATCGCAGCGGGCCTATAGCCACGCACATCGTCTGCTGAAATTGCTGATGAGTTCTGGAGAGGCTTTTGCAAATCTTGTTGGTAGCAAAACTTACCTTTCCCATCACCTCCAACATACCCCACTCCCACACCTTTTTCTTTCCACCAATCACAATCTCTCTTATTCTTACCAATCAACAACTTTCAGTTGTTCCTTTCCACCAATAACATCACTTCTTATTCCCACCAATCACAACTTCACACGTCACTTTCTGTTATACTTTTTATCCCTCGTTCGCCATCTTTTCCCTCTTTCAGTCCCAACCTCCGCACAGACAACACCTCGCCGCTCCGCTCCACTCCATCACGTGTCCTCCATACTCTTTTATCTTCCTTCCTTCATCTTCCACCCGAATTAACGCACCAATCACATTTCGTCTTATTTTTACCAATCAAAACACTCCACGTCACTTCCTGTTTTCCTTCATCTTTCCCTAATTCTCAATTCTATCTCCTCGTCACCATCTGTTGCGTTCGACATCTTTCGCATGTTGACCATAACCTCAAACCTCTTCGTCCCTCCACTTCTTGCCTCCGCCATCTTGTTTAGTTCCCATTTTCACCACCACGCCACCGCCATCTTGGTTTAAGCTCTCCACGTTTACCTCAATTTTTAACCTCAACTTCATGCCTCCGCTATCTTATTTAGTTCCCATTTTTACCACCGCGCCTCACATCTCCTCGTCCCACCCTTGCCTCCGCCATCTTGGATTTAGTTCCCCTTCTTACGTCCTGTTTTAACCTAAAAATCTTAACCTCAAGTCTGCTTGCCCACCACCTCTTGCGACCGCCATGTTCACCACTAACCTCGAAATCTCCTCGTCCTTACACTTTTTGTCTTCGTCATCTTGTTTAGTTCCCATTTTCGCCACCGCACCTCACATCTCCTCGTCCACACCATTGCCTTCGCCATCTTGGATTTCGTTCCCATGCTTACGCCCTGTTTTAACCTAAAAATCTTAACCTCAAATCTCCTTACCCTCCTCTTGCGTCCGCCATCTTGTTTAGTTCTCACCGCATCTCCTTGTCGCCAACCCTCCGCCATTTTTAGTTCCCACTATTTTAACCTCAAAATCTGCTCTTCTAAGCTCTTGCTACCGCCATCTTCTTTTAGTTCCCATTCTCACCACCGCGTCTCTTTGCCCCCACCTTTTGCGACCGCCATGTTCACCACTAACCTCCAAATTTCCTCGTCCTTAAACCTCTTGTCTTAACCATCTTGTTTAGTTCCCATTTTCGCCACCGCATCTCATATCGCCCCATCTCTCTATCCACTCAAGAAAACTACCATCCAACGTTCAAAAAATTGCTGATCAGTTCTCGACAGGCTTTTGCAAATCCTGTTGCTAGCAAAACTTACCTTTCCCATCACCTCCAACATACCCCACTCCTTTTTCTTTCCACCAATCATAACCTCTCTTATTCTTACCAATCAACAACTTTCATTTGCTCCTTTCCACCAATAAAATCACTTCTTATTCCCACCAATCACAACTTCACACGTCACTTTCTGTTACACTTTTTATCCCTCGCTCCCCATCTTTTCCCTCTTTCAGTCCCGACCTCCGCACAGACAACACCTCGCCGCTGCTCACATCTCCGAACCAAATTGCCGGCGAGAACAGATCTTGCTTATTCACACCTCGACGGTTGACTCGACAGCAGCTACTGTGAACACCTACGTCGTACACGTTTTTGACCGCTTTCGACCGGCTATGAGAACCCTGCTCCTACGTACGCTAGCGACCATCACGATGGTCCAGTACCAGGTTTTGGTATAGTTAAATTACGCCTCTGCGAAGGGTGTCTGTACCGTTTAAAAACCTAGGTATATCAGTGCGTAGTGATGTTGGTTGATCTTAAAGCTGGTTAAGCATTTTCAAAAACAGTTTGCTTTTATTTTTCCGCCTCGCGTGCCGCGCTTTTGGTGACGCATCCACACCGGTAACAGGTAAGTACCACACGCATAATTATTTTTCGGACCTGCTTGGCGTAGGAATATATCCTTTCGTGTTTTGGTACTGTAACCTCAAATCTCCTTACCCTCCTCTTGCGTCCGCCATCTTGTTTAGTTCTCACCGCATCTCCTTGTCCCAGACCCTCCGCCATTTTTAGTTCCCGCTATTTTAACCTCAAAATCTACTCTTCTAACCTCTTGCTACCGCCATCTTCTTTTAGTTCCCATTCTCACCACCGCGTCTCCTTACCCCCCACCTCTTGCGACCGCCATGTTCACCACTAACCTCCAAATTTCCTCGTCCTTAAACCTCTTGTCTCAACTACCTTGTTTAGTTCCCATTTTCGCCACCGCATCTCATATCGCCACATCTCTCTATCCACTCAAGAAAACTACCATCCAACGTTCAAAAAATTGCTGATCAGTTCACGACAGGCTTTTGCAAATCCTGTTGCTAGCAAAACTTACCTTTCCCATCACCTCCAACACACCCCACTCCTTTTTCTTTCCACCAATCATAATCTCTCTTATTCTTACCAATCAACAACCTTCATTTGCTCCTTTCCACCAATAACATCACTTCTTATTCCCACCAATCACAACTTCACACGTCACTTTCTGTTACACTTAATCTCCTTACCCTCCTCTTGCGTCCGCCATCTTGTTTAGTTCTCACCGCATCTCCTTGTCGCAGACCCTCCGCCATTTTTAGTTCCCGCTATTTTAACCTCAAAATCTACTCTTCTAACCTCTTGCTACCGCCATCTTCTTTTAGTTCCCATTCTCACCACCGCGTCTCCTTACCCCCCACCTCTTGCGACCGCCATGTTCACCACTAACCTCCAAATTTCCTCGTCCTTAAACCTCTTGTCTCAACTACCTTGTTTAGTTCCCATTTTTGCCACCGCATCTCATATCGCCACATCTCTCTATCCACTCAAGAAAACTACCATCCAACGTTCAAAAAATTGCTGATCAGTTCACGACAGGCTTTTGCAAATCCTGTTGCTAGCAAAACTTACCTTTCCCATCACCTCCAACATACCCCACTCCTTTTTCTTTCCACCAATCATAATCTCTCTTATTCTTACCAATCAACAACCTTCATTTGCTCCTTTCCACCAATAACATCACTTCTTATTCCCACCAATCACAACTTCACACGTCACTTTCTGTTACACTTTTTATCCCTCGCTCCCCATCTTTACCCTCTTTCAGTCCCGACCTCCGCACAGACAACACCTCGCCGCTGCTCACATCTCCGAACCAAATTGCCGGCGAGAACAGATCTTGTTTATTCACACCTCGACGGTTGACTCGACAGCAGCTACTGTGAACACCTACGTCGTACACGTTTTTGACCGCTTTCGACCGGCTATGAGAACCCTGCTCCTACGTACGCTAGCGACCATCACGATGGTCCAGTACCAGGTTTTGGTATAGTTAAATTACGCCTCTGCAAAGGGTGTCTGTACCGTTTAAAAACCTAGGTATATCAGTGCGTAGTGATGTTGGTTGATCTTAAAGCTGGTTAAGCATTTTCAAAAACAGTTTGCTTTTATTTTTCCGCCTCGCGTGCCGCGCTTTTGGTGACGCATCCACACCGGTAACAGGTAAGTACCACACGCATAATTATTTTTCGGACCTGCTTGGCGTAGGAATATATCCTTTCGTGTTTTGGTACTGTAACCTCAAATCTCCTTACCCTCCTCTTGCGTCCGCCATCTTGTTTAGTTCTCACCGCATCTCCTTGTCGCAGACCCTCCGCCATTTTTAGTTCCCGCTATTTTAACCTCAAAATCTACTCTTCTAACCTCTTGCTACCGCCATCTTCTTTTAGTTCCCATTCTCACCACCGCGTCTCCTTTCCCCCCACCTCTTGCGACCGCCATGTTCACCACTAACCTCCAAATTTCCTCGTCCTTAAACCTCTTGTCTCAACCACCTTGTTTAGTTCCCATTTTCGCCACCGCATCTCATATCGCCCCATCTCTCTATCCACTCAAGAAAACTACCATCCAACGTTCAAAAAAAATTGCTGATCAGTTCACGACAGGCTTTTGCAAATCTTGTTGCTAGCAAAACTTACCTTTCCCATCACCTCCAACATACCCCACTCCTTTTTCTTTCCACCAATCATAATCTCTCTTATTCTTACCAATCAACAACCTTCATTTGCTCCTTTCCACCAATAACATCACTTCTTATTCCCACCAATCACAACTTCACACGTCACTTTCTGTTACACTTTTTATCCCTCGCTCCCCCATATTTTCCCTCTTTCAGTCCCGACCTCCGCACAGACAACACCTCGCCACCCAGCTCCTCTCCATCACGCGACCTCCATACTCTTCCATCTTCCTTCCTTCATCTTCCACCCAAATTAACAAACCAATCAAAACACTCCACGTCACTTCCTCTTCTTCCTTCACCTTACCCTAATCCTCAATTCTTTCAACTCGTCCCGGATGAACCAATTGCAATAACGATAATCCTACCGCTCAGGGCGCTTTTCAAACTTACCGCCGCCGCCGTCGCACGCACCGACACTAGCGACACCAGCGCCCCTAGCGGCAGGATTATCGTTAAAACAATTGGCTCATCCGGGACTAATACTACTAACAAGTTATATTGATGTTATTAAACTTCTCTAGAAATAGCAGCGAGGCATTCAGAGTGTGACAACATGGTAGTTGTCAGCTGCATTCACGAGAAATTATCATTACAAATTGTGGTATTTGTGGTTGTTCAGCAGTGCGTTTGCATATTACTTTCTCAGCATTTTTGTTTGTTTTATGCAGAGGCGGCGCCGTGGCCGAGTGGTTAGACCGCTCGCCTCCCATCTAGGCGGCCCGGGTTCAATCCCAGGGACCTGCATGTGGGATTTGTGGTGGACGAAGCGGCGTCTGGGCGGGTTTTCTCCGGGTTCTCCGGTTTCCCCCGCCATTCATTCCACCAACTGCTCCATCATCACCTTTCCTTTCATCCATTTCACCAACATTTCGTTTCATCTACTTCCTTCATCCCATACCAGGCATCGGGCTGATCACCCATCCTGGATGCTCCTCGACGGGCCTCTGATCCCAGGCACCCGCTTGTAAGTCCTACATAAGAGGAGGGTAAACAGGTAATGAATGAATATTTTATGCAGCCCTGAGAGTTTAAATTTGCTCTTTAAGTATCCTGTGTGATAATTTTTAAATACTTCCAAGGAAATGCAAGGCTATTGGGTAAGTTCAACCTAAGGCTAAATGTTGTAAGGATAAAACATCAAACCATGGACAACGCCGGGTATTTCAGCCAGTAAGGGCTTAACCATTTCTGAGAAAATCTTTATTATTGGTTTGAATTGTCAAATGCTTAATACTTTTGCAAGGCAGATTCGCCACATCTTTTCTTTTGTTTAATTCTTTCTCTCATGACCGTGCAAAGAGATCAGAATTTCAACGCTATCGCTTGATTTACGGGATAAGGAGCTCTGAAAGGGTCAAAAATCACATTTTTTTGTTTTAGACACTAATAAAATTTCTATTAGTTTTGTTTCAGAAAACATATACTTTTTTGGGGTTAAATGCTAGTCTGCATTCCTTTAGAGCTGTCATGCAACGCTCCTTTTTGGAACGTTTTTGTATCCTTCAACAACGAACGACTATATCATGCCCAGCGAACAGTTCAGCAATTAACAAAAGAGACCAGGACTCGGAGAAGGCCATCCGAAAAGCTGAAGCAATCCACGAATGAAGGTGCAGATGATTATGACCCTAGAATGTACTGAAGTGTATCAGAATTTTAATGTTCAAACTTTAAATTCAGTTTTCTCAAAATAGCATTTTTGGATACTTATGTACCTTTTTCTCAGAAAGTATGAGAGGTTGAGAGCTGAAATTTTCAGTACAAGTACACAACACATAAAATTTCTGAACCACAACTATAATTTTATAATATATATTAGTGATATTAAGAAAGCACCAACACTGCAAATTTTCCATTTTTTTGCTTCGCAAACAATTTTTTTCCCAATTTATAGTGAATTGATATGCATAACTAAATAATTGAAGTTCAGAAGATGGATTATACTAAGAACAAGTATGCAAAAGTGTGATTCTGTATTGGGAGTAGTATCAGAGAAAAGGGTATATGAATTCACATGTTTTAAGAGTAAATTTTACTATTTTTCTGCTTAATGAAATAATTTTTACAGACTCCACTACATAAGCTATCAATGCAAACAACCACTTCAAAAATTGCCATAATTTATAAAATAATTCATAAAAATTTCAAGAGCAGTGATAATTTAACACACTTAAGGAGTAATTTTCATGTGTTCAGACTACTTAATCCCCTTAATGCGACAAAAAATTAATTCGCCATAACGTGATCTAAATTGTTTGTGCACTAAGTGTTAATTGTCTTTCTCTTACGGTTACAATTTATGCAAACTTCATTCAGAATGAAGAGGATTTCACAGGCATTCGGGGAAAATTCAAGATATAATTTCAATTGTGATGAAATATCTTAAACATTTGGTATTTTAATAAAATCGTTAGAACATTTTTGAGAATGGTGGAAGGATTTCTTGCAAATCTTCATCTCGGATCCTTCAAAGTTGCTGGACTTAAATATCGAGTTTGATATTTAAAGGACTTCTTTTTTTAGTTATGCTGTTCACAGACAAACACATACACACACAAAGTGTTTCTAAGAATGCTCTTATTTGGGTTGTGTGGACTCAAAATATGCCCTTTCGGTGAAATCTGGATATTGAATTTGTGTGTGTGTGTGTGTGTGTGTGTGTGTGTGTGTGTGTGTACACTTTATATTTATGTTCAACATCTTAAAAGGATGTGACACAAAGGTTTTCAGGAAAATTTCCCAACCTAAACTACCCCTTACTGGAAAGGTTTCTAAAATATTGACTTTTTCAAAGAGGCTCTAACAGTTTTCATTAAAATAACAAGTGTTTACAATATTCTCGTGACATATTGAATTTTCTAGGAATTGCCTCTGAAGTGCTCTTCATTCCGAATGAATTTTATAACTGGTAAGCTCTAAGAAATTATGTAATTTAATTTTTGAAGTGAAACTTCTTTTGCCCCAGGAGGACAAATTGGCCTGGATCAGACGAAAAGTGAAACGCATGAGCTGGCCTGATCGAGAGGCTCCTACTGGCAATTGAGAAGAAAGAGAGGGAGATTCTCTCTCCTTCTGTCGCATACGTCATAGACAGTGTACGCGCATGCGCCATGTGTACTGTGTTAATACATAGCATAGGGAACCAGTAGACGTTTGCGTATTATACTGTACATTAGCTGAATACGTAATATTATTACTGTATTAGTGAGGTTCCTCTTTTATATAAAGTAAAGTTTTAACGAGATCGTGTATTGGTGTCTTTTAGACTATTATTCCGCCCCGTTTCACTATCATTCTACAGTTATATTTCATCGAACAATGAAATCTAAGAAACGTTTTCTGAACTATTTAGATTTTCTTTATAAAAATCTGAAATCACGTTGCATATGAATACGACAAAACACAAACACAGCAATTGGTATAAGTATGTAGCCTTATCACGAGTTACAAATATCAATGGACTATTTATTGTTACTAAAGACAATAATCCCATAGGCAAATATCAATTGGAAAATGATTATTATGATTACGATTATTATAATGGTGGCCATCTACATGATATACAATGCAAGAGTTAAGGATATCATTGAACTCATTCATAGTCTTAAGAGCAAAATGAGATACTAAAGCAATACTTAGTTGTACAGGAGAAAATGGGAAAAAAAGAAACTTGGATGCATAAGATACAGACAACATTGGAAGAATGGGGGAAACATGGACAGAAAGAAACAGCAAAAGTAAGGAACATAAACTAGAACAAGAGTGGAGGATATAAATGTAATGGATTACATGACAATTGACATATTCTGGAATGCGAGGACGCCGATAAAGGAAGAGAGAATTTAATACTAGAGAAATAGAAATTTACCAATAAAGCTAAACGTTAGGAACATTTCTAAAAAAGATGAAATGAATATATGGAGAAAGCAAGGAACTATTTAGGAAAAATTAGATTAAACCGGTTAAAAGAGACGGAGTAAATTGGAGAAGATAAGGGAAAAGGTTAACAAGGCAAAAAAGTAAATATTGGATAAATTATATTTCCCCATTATATATTACACAACAGATTGTTAAACATAAAGGGAAAGGATAATAATCAACTCCATTTTATTGTATACATTGTATAAATTGTATGTAAAGTCGGTCATAAAGTCTTATTGGCCTACACTATTGAAGATGCAGCAGTGTTGGAAAAAGATCTGGACAGAATTCGAATGGTTGTGACTGCTGGTTTGAACATCAACTTCAATTCACATGAAGCTCAACCATTGATAAGATATTGGCGTGAAAAATTCAAGTTAAAACTGAACCTGACGAAACTCAGTCCACAACCAAATCAAGTACTACCATCAACGCAGTGTTCTCTCGTTATTTAGAAAATTTACAGTCTAAATTATTTGTATCATACTTCAGCTATCATAAACCGATAATGTCTTTCTTCAGAGTATGAATTAATGCAGATTGTTGAATAAAAGAAATATTTCATTTAATTGAGAGATTTTCTTCAATCAAATTCCACGTAACCAGAATCTAAGAAGTTTCACTTCTAACGCGCGAGAGTATTCTTCTTTTCTTTTTTTAGAATTGACTATTTCCGAGATATTCCTGTCAAAAAACGTAATACTTTCCTCAACTGGGAAGTCATTCGTTTTTCTTTCGTACAAAGATCATGGAACTCAACATACCATTACATAGCGAAAAGCTCTTTAAAAACCTACTTTACGTACCGTATCGCACAACAAAATATATAAATGTGAATTGAAAGTTTATCTGGATATTTTCTAGTGTAAGACTGCCAGCAATACAATGTTGAAAAAGCCATCGCTTCATAAAGTTTCAACGTAAATGCTTTATTACAATTTTTAAAAGTTGATTTTATTACATCATGTATTATTTGGAATTCATACCTCGATGACGCATTTACTGTGCTTATATTGCAATATACTATTGAACTACGAGGGCAGCCCACAAAGTCCCAGACGTTTAGACCTATCGTGACGATGAGTAGGGCCATTTTGGTGTTAGAACGTTCCTACATTCAGTACGCATCCAGCTGTGGTAGCGTGAGGACTGTGCCTTCCTTACTGTGCTCTCTGTGAGTTGTTAAAATGTGCGCAGCAATAGAAAATCCCGCCACTTGTGAAGTGCGGTTGGCTAAAAAGAACAAACCAATTGAAATTTATCGTCAACTTTGTGATGTTTACGGGCAGGGAATAATGAGAGTGAAAGCCGAGCCAGGCAATGGTGCATTGATTTTAAAAATGGCCATACCAATGTTCACGACGAGGATCGCAGTAGTAGGCCCAGCCTTATGGCTGATGAACTGTCAATGCAAATCAATGACAAAATTCATGAAAATTGTCGTTTCACGATTACAGAACTTTCGGAACATTTTCCCCAAATTTCACGGAGTTTGGTGCATCAAATTGATGCTTTGATACTGACACTGCACTGCATGAAAGGTGTAAACCAGTGGTTGAAGTCGAAGGCGACAGATTTCTACAGAGAGGGTATTGAAAAACTTGTGCCACAATACGATAAATGCCTCAATTTGAATGGCGATTATGTAGAAAAATAGCTTAAGAGTGTACCTTTCAAATGTAGATAATAAACGTTGATATTTGCATTTTGTTCATTGTTTATTTAAAAACGTCTGGGACTTTCTGGATTACCCTCGTATTTCATCAACTTCGATCTACTAATATCCGTTGAAATGATGCACCATTTCTCAGTCTTACCTTACATTTAGCGTTTGGGCTGAAATGTGAATTAATAAAATACGTGTTACCAAAAGAACACAAAGGGTATCGCATAAGCATATACTGGAGTTAGGTATACTTTTCCCGATAGAAAGAGAATTTCTGTTTAGTATTGTCTATTCTTCGCTGTAGCCTGCATTTTACGTGAAAAGTGAGTAGATTTAAAGGGCCCTAGAAAAGAAAGGGTACCAAGAACTAAATGTAAAATGTGAAAAAATGTGTGTGTTTAAGGAGAGATGTAGGTAAAAATGAATTCTATTAGAAAACTACATGGCTCTCAGGGTTATCATTCGTATTATTGCATTTTACATAACCTAAATTGCTATAGTGATTCTGGTTACATTAATAATTTTAATTGTAAGCACCCAAACGTATTATCTTAGAAATCAGTAAATTTATTTTTTTAAATTGCAGGTAAGAAACAATATTCAGAAGAGACTAACGCTTTTTAATGCCTTCGGAGAAAGTCGACGGCAGAATATTAAAACGTTTTCCGATTGGTAAGTACATTCTTCTTTGCTTGTTTCTAAACGTTTGTATTGTAGTTCGACTGTTGGGGAGCCAAAAACTTGAAATAGTTTCTTGGAGTGTTCGCCCCACGTACGATACAAAGTTCCCGGTGGCCTTCGCCCCAATGTTCACTTTCCGGTGGCCTTCGCCCTAAGTTTACTTTCCGGTGGCCTTCGCCCCAACGTTTAGAATCAACTTTGTATTTTTATGTTTCTTTAAATATTATTTATATATATGTATATGTATATATATACATATATATATGTTTGCCTCGGCTGCGTCAGTATTAATTTGTAGAAACGTGTATCTCTTAACAGGGGGTGATGCGGCTAAAGAATGTGGGCTTACACAAATTCTAATTTTTACTTCACTCCTTTTAATAATTCTTCACACGATTTAAATAACACTTCACTGATATAGAGAGCTGTGAGATTATTTATTAATTGCACGTTTTAACACGTAAACTTTATAATACTCTCGCAGTAATGAATTTTATATGTCTCACACCGAATACGTACCGAGCTAATGAACTGCTCAGGTACGTTGCCTTCTAGTGACTGGCGTTTACCGCTTAAATTTGTAAATTTCTCTTATTTAAAGTCTCTGATTGGCTAATCCTACTCCAATAGAATACTTTAATTTAACTTTTAGCCTTTCTAGTAGTTGATTGGCTATTTATAAACTGTTTTTAAATATTACATTATTATTGCAAGAATTACTAGTAGCATTATTAAACTTTGCAATTCATTATTGCCTCAAGGTTACCTCATTGTTGCATCATTATTAGTAACGTTCGGCCTCCTACATTATTAAACTACGTAATACATTCACATGACATTATTAAACATTTACACAATAATATGAACATAATACAATGATTGTTACGTACATTTTATATATATATATATATATATATATTGTAATATACACATATTGCTTTAAGGCGGGCTGTTATTATATTTTATATTGTATAATTAGACTCAAATCATTTCATTGTTAAAAATACTGCTTCACGGACATGTGTTCGTAAAAGCAACTATCATTGGCTCTTATAAACTCATGAGCTGGCTCCAAGTTTTACTGTTTTGTTTGTAGGAGCAAACCTTTTATTTGTTTCTCTGAGCACTTAAATTGAATTTTAGTGAGTTACGTCGTTAAACAGGGTCCTGAATTGAAATATAATTCTGGGCCACTTCATTTTAATTAACTGTGGACAAAAATAGCACGGAAATTGTGCAACATGATTTTCTATCAGTTAAAATATTCAGCTTTCATTTTCGGTTACGCCACCAGCCCACAGTGTAATATGTAAATGTTTATTCCAACGCGTCTTTCTTTTTAAAAGTTTTTAGGACAATTTCTGGAGGAGTGAGTGAGTGAGTGAGTGAGTGAGTGAGTGAGTGAGTGAGTGAGTGAGTGAGTGAGTGAGTGAGTGAGTGAGTGAGTGTGTGAGTGACTGAGCGCATTTAAATAAAGGTATACCCAATATCAGATCCCTATAAATCACATGGATCCATGTAATTTTATAATAGACAGAATGAGTTAGATTAAAAACGACAAACAAAAGGAAAATGAAAAACATAGCACTACAAGACATCATTGCAGAAAACTCTAAGTCAAACATATTCAAATACAGACTCTTAAGCATAAACAACCCACAGAACAACGGTAAACCTACTACGATGCATTATTATGTCCTATTGTAAACAAGGAACGCCTACAAAATAAGTAAACAAAACACACTAACAATAAGCGAAAAGCTACATAAAAAATCTGATGTGTTACACTCACATGACTTTCTCTACTCTTGTACAAACTATTTTTACAAACGCTTATTCTCCATATGCTTCATGTTAATCGAGATATCGAGATGTTGATCTTATTCCTAATTTTCTTGTAGATGCAAGGGGAATTGGTAGGCTTTAAGGGATAGTCAAATATTTTAAGAGCTGGTTGCTATGTGGAGTATTCCATTCTCTTTGCATTACCAGGACAAAAAAATGAATAACGAATTCCCATTTGAAAAAACGTGTAAGTATTGGAAAATGTAAGGGAATAACAAGCAATATCCCGAAAATGTTTCACTCAACAGAAAAAAATATATGACATAAATTGTGTATTTTTACGTGATCTACATTTTTTGTGTAGTAAAATTTTGTCTATCTCTTATGGTTTACCAGTTATGCAAAAGTCGTTCACAATGAAAAATGCTTTTGGAGACATTCCCAGAAAATTCCAGATATACATTTTATTTGTCATGAAAGTATCTTAAATATATGATATTTTAATCAAAATCGTTAGAGCCATTTTTGAGAAAACTAAAATTTTCGAAAAATGTTCCATGTAAGGGGTAACCTGGGGTGGGGGATTTTCTTAAAAACCTTCGTGTCTCATCTCTGGACGTTACTGAACCGAAACACCAAGTTTTATGTTTATCCGACTGTTCGTTTCTAAGCTATGCTGTCCACAGACAGACACACAGACACACTCATGGACATGTAACCAAAAATATTTTTTTTGGATTCAGGAGACCTCAAAACATGTATTTCCTGTGAAATATCGGTATCGAATTTTTGGGAGGAATGCAATGCTTCCCCTACTTACTATACGTAGTAGAGAAAGTAAAAATTAAAAGTATCGAAAAAGTAGGTTTATCTCATACCACCGAATATCGAGAGTATCGAGGTCGCATCTCAATTTATAACTATGAATAACACAAATGAAATAGGAAGGGTAACGGTACACATATGAAAACGCTCACGTCTCTTACTGTGGTTATGATTTCGAGTGGGAACAAACTCCAAAATGAAAACCACACGAAATTGTTCAAACTGAAAATTGAAATCAAGTCCGCCAGTTGACAGACTATGTAAAGAAACAGAATATGACGAGAAACAAGATACCATAAAATTTCTAGCTGGGCTTATTAGCAGTACGGATATGCCATCTAGTTCTGTAAAAACAGCACAAACACCATAGTCAGCAAATGAGGGTTTCCTGTTATTTGAACAAGAGAACGAGTATAAATAGTGGTGCGAATGCAATAAATACAATAGTTAGCCAGCAGGCAGGATTTCATTTTGACGGAATGTTTGCATTATTGAGCAAATAATTATTCAGGGAAACATCATCCAGCTCCGTTAGAGAAGGGATTTGGATAGAGTTTCCCGGATTTACCAGAGAGAAAGGTATTTGCTTCTAAAACTTACATAGCTCATCATCAAAGTAAATCTAAAGATTTAATCACACTTGCATAAAGTTAGTAATAAATAAACTATTTACAATTTATTTACAAAATTAGCATTAAAACCAATATCATCCAGACTAAGGTTGATCCACTTAAGGGAAAACAGTAGCCCAGGTTACTGTTATAAGGCTACAGGTTAAATTTAGCAAACTGTAGGTACACATTGTACAAAAAGTACATGCACAGCTTAAAACCTTTTATATAATGAAGTTAACTTACGTAACTGAAACATAATGGCAGATCAGGTTTGTACAGTGATTATGTTTTCATATAAAATATTACTTTATACGAACACATGAATTTAAAATAAAGACAAAAAAAACCTAATATGCTGCACTCACATGACTTTCTCTACTCTTATACAAACTATTTTTACAAACGCTTATTCACCATCTATTTCATGTTAATCGAGATAAACGTATGCAGAAATTGTCTTATTGCTAATTTTCTAGTAGGTACAAGGGGAATATGGTAGGTTTTAAGCGATAGTCAAATATTTTAAGAGCTGGTTGCTATGTGGAGTATTCCATTCTCTTTGCATGTCCAAGACAAAAAAAAATGAATAACGAATTCCCATTTGAGAAAAAGTATAAGTATTGGAAAGTTTAAGGGAATAACAAGCAATATCTCGAAAATGGTTCGCTCAACATCAAAAATGTATATGACATAAATTGTGCATTTTAACACGATCTACATTTTTGTGTAGTAACATTTTGTCTTTCTCTTATGGTTTACCAGTTATGCAAAAGTCGTTCACAATCAAGAATAATTTGGAGACATTCCCAGAAAATTCGAGGTATACATTTCATTTGTCATGAAAATATCTTAAACATGTGATATTTTAAACAAAATCGTTAGAGCCATTTCTGAGAAAATTAAATTTTTCGAAAAATGTTCCATGTAAAGGGTAATCTGGGGTGAGGGGATTTTCTTGAAAACCTTCGTGTCGCATCTCTGGAAGATACTGAACCTAAATACCAAGTTTGGTGTTTATGCAACTGAGTTATGCTGTTCACGGTCCACGCAGAGACACACACGGACATGTTTACAAAAATGCTTTTTTTTTATTCAGGGGGTCTCAAAACATGTATTTCCGGTGAAATCTCGGTATCGAAATTTTGAGTGGAATACAATACTTCCCCTACTTACTATACGTAGTAGAGAAAGTAAAAATGGAAATATTCAGCTACTGTTCCATGGTCACATACCTTTAAATTAGTCCTACAATCCTGTAATGCTATCAGCTTTTCTATCATGCTATTATTTAGCAGCTGCGAAAATTCAAGTCTGTACCTTTCATACTTTGTGGTATAAGTGTACCTAAAGCAGAAGAATACAGTTTTGGGAAAAAGTAACTTAGAAGTTTAGAAATACTCAAGATTTTTTTTGTTTGGTTGAGCTACAATTTCAGCACGTTAAAACATCAATGATCTATAACAACGGATTTACTGTAAGAAATAAATGGCAGAATTACGCTTTTTGTTGTATTTGTTCTCTGATTTTAACACCGAATTTCCTCACATAAAATTTTTTTATTACATTACTATATATATATATATATATATACTAACATCCACGTTTATTTACTTTCTCTTCCCCTCTTTCTCTCTCTGAAAGCGGCAGCACATTTTTAATTTGATAAAAATAGCAACTCTCAAGGACTGAGTTTGCTCTTTTTGCCATACATACATATATGGGAACTCTTTCTGCCGTTAAGACATTCTCTATTTCACGGCCAGAAAGATGCTGTTGCTGGAGTGTAGCTAGACACGCTGGGTGTTCTACCTCGCCTGTGGATTAGGATGGAGTGGGCCCAGGTTAAATAATCGGTGGTACGGTATGTTGGTTGATGACGGGGCAGATGATACCTGTTTTATAAATTTTTGAAGCATATTATTATACTCACTTTTTGGGGGGTTTTGCTCATAATAAATCACTTACATTATTTGAAGGAATTTACATTTCTACTGGAATAAATAATAACATAAACTCAAACTAACAAACACAGACGTGGTGACTGCTTGAAAAATGGGTGTGGCACAGTTATCCTAATTTATTTTAAATGCATCTATAAGTGGAAAAACAAACACAGAAAAACTTGAAAAATGTTGCTCATATGTCTAATCTATCAAATAAAAATGTGATGTGTTACACTCACATGACTTTCTCTGCTCTTGTACAAACTATTTTTACAAACGCTTATTCCCCATATTCTTCATGTTAATCGAGATATCGAGATGTTAATCTTATTGCTAATTTTCTTGTAGATGCAAGGGGAATTGGTAGACTTTAAGCGAAAGTCAAATAGTTTAAGAGCTGATTGCTATGTGGAGTATTCCATTCTCTTTGCATTACCAGGACAAAAAAAATGAATAACGAATTTGAGAAAAAGTACAAGTATTGGAAAATTTAAGGGAATAACAAGCAATATCTCGAAAATGGTTCACTCAACAATAAAAAATGTATATGACATAAATTGTGTATTTTAACGCGATCTACATTTTTTGTGTAGTAGAATTTTGTCTATCTCTTGGTTTACCAGTTATGCAAAGGTCGTTCACAATGAAGAATACTTTTGGAGACATTACCAGAAAATTCGAGATATACATTTCATTTGTCATGAAAATATCATAAACATATGATATTTTAATCAAAATCGTTAGATCCGTTTTTCAGAAAATTAAAATTTTCAAAAAATCTTGCATGTAAAGGATAATCTGGGGTGGGAGGATTTCCTTTAATCCCTTCGTGTCGCATCTCTGGAAGATACTGAACCTCTTCAGCAACAGGTGCTCGATCGTGTTGAAAGATACAATCGCCATCCCCGAATTGTCTTCAACAGTGGAAAGCAAGAAGGTATTTAAAATATCAACGTAGGTCTACGCTGTGATCGTGCCACGCAAAACAACAAGGGGTGTAAGCCTCCTCCAGGAAAAACACGACCACACCATAACACCACCACCTCTGAATTTCACTTTTGGCACTACACACACTGGCAGATGATGTTCACCGGGCATTCGCCATACCCACACCCTGCCATCGGATCGCCACATTGTGTACCGTGATACATCACTCCACACAACGTTTCGCCACTGTTCAATCGTGTAATGTTGACGCTCCTTATACCAAGCGAGGCGTCGTTTGGCATTTTCCTGAGTGATGTGTGGCTTATGAGCAGCCGCTCGACCATGAAATCCAAGGTTTCTCACCTCATGCCTAACTGGCATAGTACTTGAGTGATCCTGATGCAGTTTGGAATTCCTGTATGATGGTCTGGATAGATGTCTGCCTATTACTCTTTACGACCCTCTTCAAATGTCGGCAGGCTCTGTCAAAAAACAGACGCGGTCGGCATGTACGCTTTTGTGCTGTACATGTCCCTTCACGTTTCCACTTCACTATCACATCAGAAACAGTGGACCTGGGGATGTTTAGGAGTGTGGAAATCTCACGTACAGACTTCTGACACAAGTGACACCCAATCACCTGACCACTTTCGAAGTCCGTGAGTTTCACGGAGCGTCCCATTCTGCTGTTTCACGATGTCTAATGACTACTGAGGTTGCGGATAATGAGTACCAGGCAGTAGGTGGCAGCACAATGCACCTAAGATGAAAAACGTATGTTTGTTCATCTCTTACGGTTTACCAGTTATACCAAAATCATGTAGAATGAGGAGCAATTCAAAGGTTATTCCCAGGAAACTCAAGATATACATTTTATTTTTCATCCAAATATCTTAAACGTGTATTATTTTAATCAAAATCGTTTATTATTGTTTTTTAAAAAATAAAAAATAATGAATTTTTTCAATGTAAACGACAGTTTAGGGTGGAGAACGTTCTTGAAAATGTTCCTGCCCCATCCTTAAAAGATGCTGAACATTGCCAACTTTTCATTTCTGAGCTATGTTGTTCATAGAGACACACACACACACACACACACACACACACACACACACATGGATGTTTCTCTACAAATTCTTTTGTGGATTCAGGGGCTCAAAACATGCATTTCCGGTGAAATTTCGGTATCAAACTTTTTGTGGACTGTAATACCTCCTCTACCTTTAATAGGTAAGTGGTAGAGAAAGTAATAACAAAATAAAACAAATCGTAAAGCAAGTCCATCCCGAGCGGGTATGGATAGTTTATTGATTCCTGATCCATTAAGTTATACATGCATGACGTCATATCTTATGTATGACGTATAACAACCAATTGCCCCATGTTGTGTAGTACAGAGCAGTAGATTAGGAAACTGCAGGAAATCTTCTAAAGGTGATTTGGTTGAAGCATTCTGATAGTCTAGCTTGCTCCCACCCTCTCCTTCAACTCCCTGAGCCTGGGAAATACTTGAGAGAGAAGTTGTTTCGAGAAGAGAGACAGAGAGGTGTATCTGAGAAGTTTAACGACCATATGATCTCCTTTCTTAGAACCCAGAAATAAAATAAGCTATATTTCCTTTATTAAGATTATATACTTTACACGAGGGTCGGCTGATAAATCCCGGGCCTCTCAATGAAAACAAAATAAAGAAAAACTTTTTTTTTATTTCTCAACATAATCTCCAGAAAGGTTAATACATTTGTCATACCGGTGTTCTAATTTAATTAAACCATCTCTGTAGTGCTATTTATCAAGGTCCTCAAAATAGCTGTTTACCGCATCAATGGCCTCCTCGTTGCTGTGAAATCTTCGTCCCTCCAAGAAATTTTTTGAGATTAGCGAACAGGTGGTGGTCACTGGGTGCTGGATTTGACGAATAGGGTAGATGTTCAAGCAATTCGAACTTTAATTCGCAAATTTTCCCCATTGCAATGACTGAACAATGGGCCGGAGCATTGTCGTGATGAAACAAGATTTTTTTGCCAAATGAGGTCTTTGTCTTATCACCTCATCACTCAAACGTTGCAGTAAGCTTGCGTAGTAGTCACCAGTGATACTTTTACCCTTTTCCAAGTAATAAATAAAAATAATTCCCTGTGCATCTCAGAAAGCACTCGCCTTAACCTTGTTAGCTGAAAAATCGACTTTGCCTTTTTTGGAGCGGGTTCACCTGGTGTTTTGACTGTGATTTACTTTCTGCAGTGTAGTGATTCATCCATGGTAATAAGCCGTCTCAAACATTCATTGGGATTTTTACGATAGAGCTCCACATTCTTAACAGAAACAGTTTTTCTATGCAACTTTTGATCAGGTGTCAACAAACGCGGCACCCGTCTGCACAGACCTTCTGAAAGCCCAAAACATTACTTAAAATATTACCTGCACGTTCTTTTGATACGTTTACAGCCTCTGCTATCTTAACAACTTTAATCTGCGGCCTTCCAGTTATAAACGATGAATTCTTCCAATCATCTCTGGAGTTGTGACTTATACAGGGTATCCAGAGCGAGGCTCATCACTAGTGCTCGTACGTCCCATTTTAAACTCTGCAACCCACCTTTTAATCATTGAATATGAAGGGGCAGAGTCTTTCAATGTACTGTCCATTTCCTCCTTGATTTCGTTAAGCCTTTCAAATGCAAGTATTTAATCACTGCTCGTTTTACCAAATCCTCGATTTTCGTGAAAACTCTAAAGTTGTCTTTTTTAAATTGCTGTCATTCAAAAACTAAACAAGCTATTGACCTGTAACTATGGATACAAACTAGTCTAGAGTAAAACTATACGACACTACCGTCTAACTGGTCTAATGGCGCCATCTCTGTGAGAGGCCCGGGACTTATCAGCCGACCCTCGTACTCCTTTCAATTATTTTTGTAAAAACGCATTTATCTAATTACTTGATGCCAGTATCTCTGTTCTGTATAATTATGATGGAATTTCTGGAACGTACAAATACTGAAAGAGAGATTTCAGTTTACAGTAACCTCCACGCATTTGTTCTGTGCTACACACCTCCAATGACTATACTCGCTGTCATAGAAGAAAGGGATGGACATTTCGCGGAGAGAGAGAGAGAGAGACAGAGAGAGACAGAGGCGACGTTGCCGCTTCGCGCGTTAGAATTGTCTACGAAGGCTTGGTTGCATCTGCATTGTAGGGAGGGTATTATTTATATTCGTATATGAAGACAATTATAAAATAATGAATCTGCATCAAACAATAGAACATTTAAGAATATATGTGTAAAGATCTGCCTTAATAAGAGAGACATACTTGTGAAATATTGAAACTTACTCTGGTGGGAAAATGCCGCCGATTCTCTCACAGAGCATATTATGTCCCGTGCTTGTCCTTTAATTGAGATACCTTTACCAAATACATTTTATTTGGTTACCGAGTACGCCCAGTTTTTCGTTTGGCTCGCTGTTTTCGTCACTATTTTTTAGATATTGTTTACACAAGTACAAATTATCAAACACATGCACAGATACACGGACTCAAACACACGCAAAAATAAAGCAAATAACCGTACAAATAGGATGATACAAAATATCTTGTCAGTACACAGGAAATCTCTAAACCAATGCAACTACATTAAGCTGTAGCTAAAGGAAGCTTGTTCATAACTACAGCGACAGCAGAAGATAAGGCGTGTAGCTCTCGCCAGACACGTCATGTTAATCACGTGTTACAGTATCGAGAACAAGGTTTTTACGTCTATCGTTGCTACGGAAATGCCTTACACTGTATTCACTCTTAGGTTGATGCGCGTCAAAACAAACCCCAGGTGACCAGTATACCGCTATAATGTATCCTTCCGCCATTCCCACTAGAAATACTGTCACACTTTCAGACCATGTGGCCAGTACAAGCGGCACGTAGTGCAAAATGGAACAGGTCCTTATTTAGACAACTGAAACGGTGACTAGCATATTCTGTTAAGGCTTAAAGATGATAAGATTGATAGTTGCAACAAAGTAAACGTTTGTACATATAATAATAGTTAATTCTAAAATAAATGAGCGAAAAATAAAGTAACAGGTATGCGATAACCTAATTTATTTGCTCTCTGGAAGCGGCACTTTATTAACTGTTAACGGCTCATTTAAAAAAAAATTGTGCCTGTTACGCGAATTACATTCTTCTCAAAATTTCATATTCGTGTATTTCATATGCTTTCTTTCTTTCCCCTCCCCCCCCCCCGGGTGTAACCACTTTCCTCGTTTCAGATTTTTCTGCACAAGCACTGTTTATACTGTACTCGAAACACCGGTGAACTCAGAACTTAATTTCGTCATTTCTTTCGCGGAAAGTGTTGGATATTTCTCACATAACTTATAATAAAGATTCAACACTATTGTTTTTTCACCACTAGTCAATGGTTTGCACTGCTAATCTTTACGTAATTCACGAAAACACAAGAGCATATTCACCGTCCTCCACGATACTAAACACAACTGCTGGTTTCTGGCTGTAAACAATATTCTGCGTCTACCCGATGTCAGGTGACTCATACGAATTGCATCATGGGACTTGTAGCTCTGTTTTACGGTAAAAATCAGCGTTAAATAAAACCTTAGGTAGTTTTATAGAATACTATACTATTTAAGGATAAATTCATTCTAAAATTCAGAGATTAGCATGGGACTACTTTCTTGCGCGCATTGCTACCGTGTTGTACCACGGTTTGTTTTGCCGTGGACCAACCTAAGAGTGAATATAGTTTAGCTCTAATTGGTCCTTCTTATCGTTGCTATGACGACCGCTATGACGTATCCATCCCCTCCCATTCATTTAAAGCTTTCCGCCACGTGGTTAGTAACTGTCAATCACCTTCTTGATTGGTGACGACTATAATGTGAATTATTTTGACTGATGATAAATAAAATTAACTTCTCTTAAGTGGTTGGGAGTACGATGCACATATCCTCACCATTATCATTAACATCATTATGGAAGTCATAATGAGTGAAGATAATTAAAAATGAAGTTACTGGAGGAAAAGTAAATTATTATTTGTGGAAAGCTCATTGATAGGCCACAAGCCTTGCACAAATTTCTTGATAGCTTTTCCATAAAATAACTCTAAAAATGAAAAATTATGTTTAATTGCTCCTTAGTGCTTTTGAATTTACAAATTACTGCAATCGATCAAACTATTTGAGATCAAGATTTGAACGGAAATACGCGTTATGAGGGGTTCCTGAATCCAAAATAAGGTATGTATGTACTACTTGGGACATTTAGGCGTAACGCTGGTTTGGTAGCGCTGTTGTTGTATACATATTCAAGTAGCTTGTATAGTCTCGCCAGGGCTAGTCCAGTCAGCCAGCCCCCAATGTTTCAATACCTCCCTTGCAAGTAGAGCGTGATTCCTTCTGTCCAGTTCCTTCCACTGTATACAACTCCCGTCTCAACTTGCACCATTCTTCGAGCTGCAGCCCCGTATGTGACATATATCTATAACCATAAATGACTCGCATCGTAGCTTTCCACTAAAATTTTCACACGCCAAAATCCATGCTGCGAGCTATACTTACCAAACGCAACAGCAATAGTGTTGCGTTGGCCGCAAGTAAACAACGCTAAAGATAATATACGTCCTAAATAGTATGTATTGTATGTGTGTATGTATGTAATGTGTGTGTGTATAATACATACATGCAATGTTATGTTCTGGTATGCTAGGCACTATAGCACTTTTGGGCCTTGCCTACCAACCCATGCCGATCTCACGTCCAATGTGCACACCAGAAATGAACAGCTGGTTACGAGCACAGGACCCGACTTCTGCTTCACTTCTGATTGATCTTCGTTACGGTGTTAAAGTGCTTACCTCCAAGATGACCTTTGAGTCAGGGAATCATGTGAAAATCACTTGGAAAAAGATCTGGTGAATACGGAGGATGCGAGAAAACTTCCCAGTTGAATCTTCTGAGCTCCGCCTGAGTTGTGATTCAACTTGGAAGTTTTCTCGTATCCTCTGTATTCACCGGAACATGCCCCAAGTGATTTTCACATGTTCCTCCAACCAAAAGGTCAGCACTTTTAACACCGATGATGAAGTCAAATCAGTGAACAGCTGGTTGCGAGCACAGGACCCGACCTGGTACAACACTGGTTTGGAAAAACCTGTGTCACGTCCCCAAAAATGCTTAGAAAAACATGTTGACTACGTAGAAAAGTAACAGAAGGATTGTATAATATAAATAAAATTAATTAAACATTAACAATTGTGTGTAATGTTTTTTTTATAAAATAGAGAAACTTACCTATTGGACGACCCTCGTAACTTATGTCTGTAAACCAGGGATGTTCACAAGTATTTCCGTACATCAGTGTTCTGATGTTTAAAACCGAGATATTTTTGACATGCACACTTATCTAGTTTGAAGATATTTTACTGAACTATATTCAAGAGACTACAAGAGCTACATTTCTTGATGCTAGCTTAAATTTGAAACGTGGTCTTTTTATCCAAGTGGAAGTGGATTAAATTAGGAATAATGGCAGATTCCTACTTGAAAATATATTCTATAAATTAATTAACAAGCCGAATTTCTTCCATTTAATAAACTCACACTTCAATAACATAGATAATTACAATTTACAAAACCCTTATTCGTTCACCATTCTTTACATTCTTTACGGCTTCAATGCTTTAAATTAAATTACAATAATTACAGAATTGTTTCCTGCTCTCACATTTACCGATATATTTCAAAACTAACCGCAATGAATCTATAGTTCAGACGATAAATCTTTTCCCAGTAAAGAATTACTAAAGAGAATTTTAAATACGTTAAGCCAAAAATGAATTTAGAAATACCGTCCAGAATGCCTTCTATCTAAACGTTGTCCTGGTGCTTTCCTCGTAATCTAGCTCACCGTTGTAGAAAGACTAATCAGCCTTGTGGACAGCACATTGAAGAAAACTGGAACTGATCCGGCGCCTGCGCAGTCGACGACCACAATCGCCTGACATACTGCGTGACTCAAAATAACTGCGCCTTTTCTTCTTCTTGTTGTCGTCTGCTTGAGAACCACTACCATAGTCGTTTGACTTCTGTTCCCGTACATGTCAGGGTTCCTTTAGTACAGCCCAGTCGCCTAAGGTAGATTTCTCGGGATGGGTCAATTTGGCACAAATTTCAAGAAAAACTGCATTAATCAGCCATATTGTTCACTTGACTCCTTATATGTCTGCAGCATGTTTAGAAATTGAATATTTAGGAGGTGAAGGTTTGAGAATAAAAAGACAAGAGAAAGGTTAATTAAAACTATAAATACTAATAGGAATGTCAATAGAAGTAACGATTCTGTATCGGAAGATCAAATAGAAGCTTGGCTATACCAACTAGGATTGAAAACGTTTTATTTTCTCAAAAATTGGATTTTTTCAGAAAATAAAACTGTTCAGAAAATGTTCCATGAAAAGGGAATAGGGTAGGGAAACTTTCTCGAAAATCTTCGTGTCACATCTTTGGAAGAAACTGAACTTAAATACGAAGTCTGGTATTAATGCGACTTAGCTTTTCAGTTATGCTGTTCATAGCCTCACACGTACATACACATTTACCTTTTTCTAAAAATGTTTCTTTTATTCAGGGGGCCTCAAAGCATGTATTTCCGTTGACATCTCCACATAGAATTTTTTATTGGATTGTAATACCTGCTCTACCTACTATGTACGTGGTAGATAAAGTGAAAATTACATGATAAGCTTGGAAATAGTGTTGACGAAGAGAGTATTTTGGTCTTAGTTTCTAATGTAGCTCTTACCATTGCAATATTCTCCAGAGTAGGAGTTGTACGTCCTCCACCTGATGGCTTCTTGGTGATGTATTTACTGGTGCTCTGTATTGATGAATAAAGCTCTTGATCTTGATCATTCTTCGACTTCACTCATCCATTTCCGTCAATAGTAAAGCGTCAACCAAACCACATGCTGCCTAATTACTACGCTTTTAGCGTTTATTTTTAAGAGAAAAATATAAATGGATTTTGACAGTGATGTGCATTCGACCAGTGCTTAATTGAAATGCCTTGAAGTGCTTGAACAAACAAACAAGCATCAGTTCTCTGGGACGTATTCATCGATAGCGGAGTAGTTTTTAAAATGAAGCACCTTTTTGCTGCACGCTATATTAAGAGAAACTCATAAAGATAAATTCTTATTTTGTCGAACTAAAACTCCAGCAGTTTAATCCAATGTTGCATATGATTTTCTTCTGGTGGAAGGAAGTAATCAGAGAATTCCGCCAAATAACATGTCTTTGAAATGCTCTTTTTAACCGATTTGAAGATGCTTTACTGAGCCATACTTCAGAGACTATGAGAGCCACATTCTTCAGGGAAACGGCGAACCTTGTATTCAACGAAAAACCTTACGTGAAGCAGAATTTCAAATCTTACAAATAAAGATGGTTGTTATTATTTGCGATATTCGATACTAGATACCGATACTGACTTTTGAGCACCGATACTTGACATAGATCTTTTACGTTATTAGCACCACGCTTTGGACGCCAAACTTGAGAGTGTGGTTGCTACTGTGTGCACCACGTATTGCGGGAGATATGTTTCTTGGAGTGTTCGCCCCACGTACAATACAAAGTTTCCGGTGGCCTTCGCCCTAAGTTTTACTTTTTCGGTGGATTTCGCCCCACATTCACTTTTCCGGTGGCTTTCGCCCCCACGCTTAAAAATCGACTTTGTACTTTAATGTTTATTTGAATATTATATATGTATGACTCAATCGTTATTATGAGAAACACGTATTTCTTAGCAGGGGGTAATACGGCTAAAGAACGAAGGCTGACACAAATTATTATGTTTTAGTTCACTCCTTTTATTAATACTTCACACGATTAAATAACACTTCATTGATGTATCCTACCGTAGAGCTGTGAGATTATAATTACTTGTACTTTTTAACACGTAAACTTTATATTATTCACGCCATAATGAATTTTTTATATCTCACACTGAATACGTACCGAGCGAACTGCTCGGGAAGGCTGCGTTCTAGCGTCTGCTTGGGAACGCTGTCTTGTAGCGTCTGGCGTCTACCGCTTAAATTTGTACATTCACTATATTTCAAGTCTCTGATTGGCTAATCCTACTCCAATAGAATACTTTTATTTAACTTAAAGCTTTTCTAGTTGTTGATTGGCTATTTATAAACTGTTTTAAATATTACATCATTGTTTCAAGAATTATTAGTAGCCTTTATTAAACTTTCTAATGTATTGTTGCCTCAAGGTTACCTCATTATTAGCAACTTTCGGCTTCTATTCTCACAGCTCCTCCATTGTTAAATTACTTAATACATTCACATAACATTATTATACATATACATAATAATATAAACATAATACAATGACTGTTACATACACTTTATATATTATATTATACACATATTGCTTTAAGGCGGGCTGTTATATTTTATATTATATAATTAGACTGATACTATTTAGTTGTTAAAAATACTGCCTCATATTCGATACTCACTTTATAAAAAATCTATAAAGGCGATAGCTGGTTTACTGTATTATATTCTTATTACTCGTATTTTGTGTAAAAATGTGAGTAGCCAATTTTATATCGTATACTAATTCCCAAATTCTTTCTGTTTGACGTTCTTCAATTGGCAGCAATTTTTTATCTTGATAATGATACAGGTTATATAATAATAATAATAATAATAATAATAATAATAATAATTGCTTTGCTTCCCTTTTATGCAACTATATTTTGTGCTGAAAACGTTCTTTTAAAGGATTTTCTACCCATTGAAAAACATATACTAGCAATTCTTCACAATTCTACAACCTTGAAAATATAAACTAATATGCAATGTGCATGAAACTATGAATAACAAATATTTCCATTCGCTGTATTATCTCACGTCTTAAGTTCTGATTTGTTTCTGCTGGATTCACAGAGTTTGGTTACCGAAGTAGGAACAGTAGGCCTCTAACGACAAAACTTTTGCGGGGTGTTCTGCTCTCCGGGAGGTGTGAAGGGGGATGGCACCACGTGGCAGTTCACGATGATGTCATAAATACACTATGTGATCAAAAGTATCCGGAAACCCTAACAAACATACGTTTTTCATCTAAAGTGCATTGTGCTGCCACCTACCGCCTGGTACTCATTATCCGCGACCTCAGTAGTCATTAGACATCGTGAAACAGCAGAATCGGACGCTCCCTGGAACTCAGGACTTCGAACGTGGTCAGGTGATTGGGTGTCACTTGTGTCAGAAGTCTGTACGCGAGATTTCCACACTCCTAAACATCCCTAGGTCCACTGTTTCTGATGGGATAGTGAAGTGGAAACGTGAAGGGACATGTACACACAAAAGCGTACAGGCCGACCTCGTCTGTTGACTGACAGAGACCGCCGACATTTGAAGAGGGTCGTAAAGAGTAATAGGCAGACATCTATCCAGACCATTACACAGGAATTCCAAACTGCATTAGGATCCACTCCAAGTACTATGCCAGTTAGGCGTAAGGTGAGAAACCTTGAATTCCATGGTCGAGCGGCTGCTCATAAGCCACATATCACGCACGAAAATGCCAAACGACGCCTCGCTTGGTGTAAGGAGCGTCAACATTACACGATTGAACAGTGGCAAAACGTTGTGTGGAGTGACGAATCACGGTACACAATGTGGCGATCCGATGGCAGGGTGTGGGTATGGCGAATGCCCGGTGAACGTCATCTGTCAGCATGTGTAGTGTCAACAGTGAAATTTGGAGGTGGTGGTGTTATGGTTTAGTCGTGTTTTTCCTGGAGGAGGCTTGCACCCCTAGTTGTTTTGCGTGGCACGATCACAGCGCAGACCTACATTGATATTTTAAGCACCTTCTTGCTTCGCACTATTGAAGAGCAATTCAGGGATGGTGATTGCATCTTTCAACACGATCGAGCACCTGTTCATACTGCACGAGCTGTGGAGGAGAGGTTACATGACAATAACATCCCTGTAATGGACTGGTCTGCACAGAGTCCTGACTTCAATCCTATAGAATACCTTTGGGATGTTTTGGAACGCCGATTTCGTGCCAGGCCTCACCGACCTACATCGGTGAAGAATGAGCTGCCTATCCCCAGGAAACCTTCCAGCACCTGATTGAAAGTATGCCTGCGAGAGTGAACGCTGTCATCAAGGCTAAGGGTGGGCCAACAACACACTGACTTCCAGCATTACCGATGGAGGGCGTCACGAACTTGTACGTCATTTTCAGCCAGGTGTCCGGATACTTTTGATCATGTAGCGTAGATGTACATTAAAAACATCGCGCAACGTTAGTATTCCAGTGTGTTTCACTTGGAGCACTGTGTAGGTGTTTTTAGTAGTTTATAGAGTTATTTGCAATGCCCAGTAAGAAAGGAAGAACTCTACACAGTGAAGCCCGAGAAATAGTTGCTAACATTGTTAAAATCTGTGACGACAAAGCAAACAAAGGCAACTGGTCATTCAGCATTGCTAGCAGAAGAGCGTATGTTTTCTAAGAGGCCGTAAGCCTTGTTATTATGTTGAAAGTATAGCTGTAATATTTCCCAGATAGCGATAGAATTCTTGATGTCTACACATTTCTTACAGACACATACTCGTGACAGGAACACTGTAAATGTAATGACTGAGAGTGAGTCGCCAATCCGGACTATTGCAGAAACGTGATTTAGTGCTTCAGCTAAATCAGCTTCATTCACAACTCAGTTTACGCTGCATGTTACATGAGTACCTCTACTTCTTCTCCCAATGTTTTGCATGTTTACATTTACACAGAAGAGTCTATAGAATGTTGCATTCACCTACAGGACACCAGTCACGGTCTATCAAGAACTATAGTCCAGCAACTCTTTGGCAACGCATGTGAGGTAATAACGTAAACGCTCTCATTCTTTTTCTAGCATAAAGTTAAACGCACCAACCTTCAATAATGTAAAACTTGAACATTTAAAAATATCGAAGGTTTATCTCAAAGCATTAGACATACTTCGATACCAGGAACATCTCGAGTATCGACGGTGTCGAGATCCCATCCCTAATTGTTATTAAAGCCTTAAAATGTTATAACCAGGCTAAAACGAACCGACAACTTAAGAGTGAAGTGAAGTTTACTGCGCATCGAGTAGGGTGGAGTGAGGTGGCGCAATGGGTTGTTGTTTACCTGTGAGACCGCGTACAATCCGCTTCGTGACTAGAGGTACAAAGTGCGCCAAAGAAAATCTCACTGCACCTCGCGTCTGTGTCACATTATTTATCGTTGTAAGTGGCCTTGCGAAGCCATTGCCATTTCATTGGTTGCTTTAGACCACGGTACAAGGATGCGCCAGTCCTTCTAGTAAATAGTTACATCAATAACCACAACAAAGGTTACAAAATGCCGTAGAAACCAAATATATGTTTACGCTCTCGATCGTATTGGCTAAAAGAGAAAGAGGTAGAGTGAGTGCGTTCAGTTAGTCATACAGACCTCTTATCGTGATTGGTAGCCCATACCTTATCAGGTAGTGCAGGACACGTCTTTGAAAGGGTTAAAAGTTAAGGGGAAAACTTAATGAGTGCCCAGGTTAACGAAATGTAGAATGTGTGGTGTGAGAAGATTCTCAGGGGGTGCAAAATGGTATTCATTAAACACACAGCAAGGCAGCACTTTATAACAAAAAATAAACAGAACTGTATTTTGTCAGTGGTATCAATGCTAGTTGCTGCATAGAGGCAAACATAACTAATTAATAAATAAAGCAGCCTGCTTTCCCTCTAATTCAAACTATAATTGGTTAATGGACCTTCACTAACATTTTGCTGATCATAAGAATATAACAGGGTTATAGACAAAAATATTACCCAATTTTATTGCCATAATATGTGTCATATTCGGTAAACCATATACATATACATATTTATCTCTAGTTTCTGAAAATGATCAGTCAATAATAACAAAAGTGTAGTTTGCATTTAGGAAACTAATATCATCATCTGCGGATGTTTTACGGGGAGTACCTCCTTCTAACGAGAATGTAGACCGTCTTCTTCACTTTCCTGGAATATTTTATCCAGTAATTTACTATAAAAGCACTTATATGCACTGCCGTTGTAATTGCTGTAACAGTGCGACCAGCCTCCCGCATACGCACGATACGTCCACGAGTAATTTCGCTAGTATACGGCATGACTGGTTCTGTGACAATAAGCACGTTTTGGTTTCAATAACACCGGAAAAAGCAAAGACATCAACCTCCCCTCTTTACCCCCTTATTACTGTGTTATCAAGCCACCACGCTCTACGATAGGCAAGGTGAAGGACACGCCTCTAAAGACCCCAGAAAACTATACAAAATCCGAAAAGATTTTCTTGGGCGTTCTGTGTACAATACACTTATGTCTCTCATTCTGATGTGTGTGTGTTCTATTTCAATTTCTACCATTACTAGACTGTACTGTTTATAGTAGAAAATAAGGTAGCATGCATTGTTTATGCATCAGGTATACTGTGTTTATGGAATTCTATAGCAAGGTCGCATTTGGTTGCTAACTATCCGGGATCCTTAGCCTGGAACTGATTAAAGACAAACTAAGTAATAATGAACATTTTTTATGTGTTTAACGCCGTTCTTACCGCATACGACACCAGAGGCGGTGGGCATTGACAATACAATAAAATGAAATGATAATTTTGAAAAAAAGTTTGGGAAGGAAACGTTACAGGCTTAAGTTTAGGGCACCTTCCTGGCATTTGCCAGTTATGAGGACTACACAATACGTGAGCGGGATTGACAACTCAGTGCACACCCTCGCAACCAGCGAGTCGAGCTCGCGGGCTTTCCATTAGAGATGATGTCTATTATATATACCGCCCTCCCCTCAACCCTGCCGCGCAGGGACGGAAGTGGATACGCCACTTACGCGCGTCGGGCCAATAGGGAAAACCCCTATCGGAGGAGATTACTGAGTAATCTCGATGGGCCGACAGTATATCTAGGTACTGTCTACCTGCCGTCTCCCATGGCTGGTAACGGAGAACATCTGGGCGTCTCACAACCCCGCCTGGGCGGATAGAACAGCCAGGCATATCCAATCTCCCATGGGTATCGGGAACCACTGCCTCGCCGAGTCCAACCCAATCCCAAAAGCTTCCTGTTGCGAGGGGCTCGAATGTTCAGACCAGCGTACTTCTAGTAACTCAGAAGTAAGTTATGAGGACTGAATAAAATCTGGAGAACCTAGTTAGGGAGGACGCCCTAGCGGGATTTGAACCGCAGACCTCACGTTATCTAGTCCGACCTCGGCTACACTTAATAGTGGCATGTATGTTGGCATTTAGTTCTTTTGTTTCATTCAGTTTGAAATCTAATAGCATCAAACTCGTCTCTTAATATGTATAGTCTCTTCTTACTTCATTCTGTGCTGTCATATGAGAACGTATATATTACAGGAACTTTATGATTTACTCCATTTCTATACACTTCTTCTGATGCGATGTAAAGCTTGAGCAAAACTAATTACCTGCTACTTATAATTCCCCTGCGTTAATACTGTAGCAATTCTCTTTTACCAATGCTTTTGCGGTGTTTCTCAAGAACCTCATGTTAAGCTTGCCAGATAGGTGATAGTATACGTGTTTACACTGCGTTTGTCCCTTGCGAGCACGTCCCTTGTGTTGAGTAGTCCCGGTTGCATTCCCGAGTGTCATGATACCCAGTATCAGCAATTTGAATAAATTTAAAACAGCTCCCTAGTCGATTCCTTTTATACACGGTGCCATGCAGAAGGGAAACGTAAACAAAATAAAGGATTGTTGTATTGATGCACTATGCATCGCAGCCGATTACCTAGTAATATGGCATAATTTCCTTTGTTGTCATCCTCGGTATCAAGGCCTTAGCCTATACCGATTAAAAACTGTTCAGATCTGTTCATACTTCTTTTTACTTTCTCTAACGCATGCCTATAATAAGTACAGGAAAACCCGGTGTCCATTCTCAGTCAATACTTCACTTGAGGGCCCCGGAATAATAAAAGGAACCAGTTTTAGAAAAATCTGATGTGTTACACTCACATGCCCTTCTCTACTCTTGTACAAACTATTTTTACAAACGCTTATTCTCCATATGCTTCATGTCAATCGAGATGTTAGTCTTATTTCTAATTTTCTTGTAGATGCAAGGGGAATTGGTAGGCTTTAAGCGATAGTCAAATATTTTAAGAGCTGGTTGCTATGTAGAGTATTCGATTCTCTTTGCATGACCAGGACAAATAAAATGAATAACGAATTCCCATTTGAGAAAAAGTGTAAGTATTGGAAAATTTAAGGGAATAATAAGCAATATCTCGAAAATGGTTCACTCAAAAAAAATGTATATGGCATAAATTGTGTATTTTAACGCGATCTACATTTTTGTGTAGTAAAATCTTGTCAATCTCTTATGCAAATTCAAGATATACATTTTATTTGTCATGAAAGTATCTTAAATATATGAGATTTTAATCAAAATCTTTTGAGCCATTACTGAGAAAATTAAAATTTTCGAAAAATGTTCCCTGTAAAGTGTAATCTGGGGTGGGAGGGATTTTCTTGAAAACCTTCGTGTCGCGTCTCTGGAAGATACTGAAAATAAATACCAAGTTTGGTGTTTATCCGACTGTTCGTTTCTGAGATATGCTGTTCACAGACACACACACGGACATGTTTCCAAAAATGCTTTATATGCATTCAGGGGGCCTCAAAACATGTATTACCGGTGAAATCTCGGTGTCGAATTTTTTAGTGGAATACAATACTTCCCCTACTTACCATACGTATAGAGAAAGTAAAAACATATGATACGTGTGTGTGTTTCTGTGATAAATACTAAACTTAATATTTAAGTTCAGCATCTTCCAAGGATGCAGTTCATATTTTTCAAGGTTCCCCCCCCGAATACCTTTTACATAAATATAAAGAATAGCATTTTTTTTTGTTTTCACCAAAACAGCTTTAACAAGTTTTATTAAGATTAAGTATTTAACATATTTATATGACAAATAAAGTACATATATTTAATTTTCTATGAATGTTCTGCGAAGTCTTCCTCATTGAGAATGAATTTTGTTTACTTTGAACACTTTTAACTGCAAAGAAGCCATTCGTTTGTTTTTCGCAATGATACAAAGAATGGAATTTCAATGCCACCAAACAGTCATCTCATTTTTACTTTCTCTACCACGTATAGTAATTAGGGGAAGTATTGCATTCCACCCACATATTCGATAACGAGATTTCACTGCAAATACATGTTTTGAGGTGCCCTGAATCCAAATAAAGCATTCTTAGAAACATGTCCGCGTGTGTGTTTGTCCGTGAACAGCATAACTCAAAAACGAAAAGTTGGATAAATACCAAAGTTGCTGTTTGAGTTTAGTATCTTCCAAGTATGTGACATGAAGATTTTCAAGAAAATCGCCCCACCTCAAACTACGCTTTACATCGAAGATTTTTAGGAAATTTTGATTTTCTCAAAACTGGCTCTAACAATTTTGATTAAATATCATATGTTTAAGATATTTTCATGGCAAATGAAATGTATATCTCGAATTTTCTGGGAATGCTTCCAAAAGTATTCGTCATTTTGAACGACTTTTGCATAACTGGTAAACCATAAAAGATACACAAAATGTTACTACACAAAAAATGTAGATCGCGTTAAAATACACAATTTATGTCATATACATTTTTTTTTTGTTGGCTGAACCATTTTCGAGATATTGGTTGTTATTCCCTTCAATTTTCCGATACTTATACTTTTTCTCAAATTCGTTATTCATTTTTTTATGTCCTGGTAATGCAAAGAGAATGAATACTCCACATAGCAACCAGCTCTTAAAATATTTGACTATCGCTTAAAGCCTACCAATTCCCCTTTCATCTACAAGAAAATTAGCAATAAGATTAACATGAAGTATATGGAGAATGAGCGTTTGTAAAAATAGTTTGTACAAGAGTAGAGAAAGTCATGTGAGTGTAACACATCAGATTTTTAAGATTTAAGTTCAGCTAATGTCCCGAAGCGCTGCTGTAGCGTTACTACCTGCTGTACAAGGAGACTGGGTTTGATGCCCGGGAACATTTCTCTAGGGAGACCTGGTGAGGGTTGCTCTCAGTCTCTTGAGGTCAATGGGGATCAATTGAGGAGCTACTTGATGAGGCAGTAGTGTCATGGTTTCCAGAGGCGGGGTGAGGCGGCATGCTGACCACGTGATATCCCCATTGCTGCACTCTGACCGTAATGCTTTTTTTGGACAGAGGATCCAGTCTTGGCCTAATCACACTACTTGCAGAGAGTTAAGACATGTTTGATGTCCAAACATGACGTTGTATGTTCTCCAACGTTGACGACACGACTTTATATAAAAGTTATTTAAAGTTTAGGATACAGCTTCCACTGGTCTGGAAAATGTACATCTATTTATATGCTTAAGCATCTAAGGCTGAGCAAATGTTGTGTTCCATCAAAAATTCCATATCCGATTTCACTATAAATTGCATGATTTGAGCTCAACTGTGGTGGTGGTTTGATTAAAAATTGAGTTTCTTATTTATTGACGCTCTTTGAATGCTATGGTCCTTAGCGTCCCATAGTAGGGGGATTTCGACCCCATCAGCTGCCACGGTGCGGGCGCTGCTTTCTCTGAGCACTCGTGGTACTTCTGACGTTGCTAGAAGTACGTCTGGTCGAACATTCGAGCCGCTCTCGATAGGGAGTGTTTCGGATTGGGTTGGACTCGGCGGGCAGAGGTTCCGAGACCCGTGGGAGATTGAGTACGTCTGTATGGGTTTCCACGCAGGCGGGGTTGTGAGACGCCTCAACGTCCTCCGGTACAGCCCTGGATAGCCGGTAGACGGCATGCTAGGTGTCTGCCGGCCCCGCCGAGGTTATCGGTAATCACCCTTTCGGGATGACGCGCGGAAGTGGCGTATCCACTTCCATCCTCACGCAAGCGGAGTTACCTTTGTAGACTCTAGATATTGGCCTCATGGGAAACCCCTACGGTTGGCGCTGGTCCTGGGTTTAGGAGGGGCGCTTGGGCTTTGGCTCTTGCCCTGGTAGAGCTTAGCTCAACCTATATTGGGCGTGAAAGACCGGCAATTTTTCTCAGGGACCTCTTTATCAGGCTTGGATTTCTTTTACGAGCGGTAAATCTACGACACGGGACCACCGGCTTTACTTCCCTTCCGAAGGAAGCCATTCTAAGGGTTTTTACCCGCAAAAAACCTCATAGCCCTCCGCGACCTCGGAAACTAGAGGTCAGCATGGTAACGACCACCCACGGAGAACGACGGTGGTGGTGGTGGTGTACTTGTTTGTTTATTTGTATAAGGTATTTACAGTGTTTATATGCCCTGGAGCTAATCCAGGTATTATTCCAGAACCATAAAAACTACAATATAAAACTATTTTGTGCAACTATGTTGATAGCTCATACATTGCTGTTACCAAACTATGATTATACTTTATGATTTAACAAACTATTTTTGCTGCACACTTCAATTTAATTTACAAGAACATCCATTTCTCCTTAACTCAAAATAAAAACACTCCTAAATCAATACTCTGAGATTGTTTACAAAATATTTTTTAATTGCTTCAAGCAATTATTGTGAATAAGGTTTTTTCTCCAGATAACCGTGTCTTTACATTCTAACAAAATGCGGATAGCATCTTCTTTATCTCCTCACATAGCACAATTACTTTTACTTCCCCTGACCTGTAAGCTTCCATTCCCCAAACTCCTAGTTTGAACCACGCGTTAGCTTTCCTTTAATGCCTATTACACCTCTCGATATGCATCATTTTCAAGAAAATTCCACTTCCCAGATGTATAGATGTTGATGTTAACGTAACATGAGAGCCAGTACACGCCACTGGTTTGTTGTTCTACTGTAATTACTGCTACAGCATTTGTTCACACATTTTCTACCATAAACAAATTCTGTGTATTTCAGTATTCCGTTCCATCATGGAAGGTCAGTTCGCTGCCCATGCGCACAATGGCCCGAAGCGACGTCAATTACGCTTCATCCCAATTAATACAGACCCCAATCTGCGGTGTAGAGAAGTTGTTGGTGAGGTACGCTGTGGTGATGGTGACAACTATGGTGGCCTCAGGTCGTCAAAATAGCTTCCAACGTTGTACGTTCCCATCAAACTTTCAGCGAATCGTGTTTGCCAGAGGCAGGTTGCAGTACTGATGGAGTTTGTGGATCCTTATTGATATTGCTGCTGAATAAAACCCGACCGATAGGTGATGCTGAAAATCGCTTCATTATCCTTGTGGTTGGCTATTCAATAATATTCGATTAACAAATAAACCACGCATAAAATAATCCTATGCTCATTTCTGTCATTTTCATTACACGTGATACCGTAATTATTTACAGGAAGATATAGAAAACTAAATAAACAAATAATAGTAAGAAAAAGTCATTAGGTCATTAGCGAGTGATGTTAAGTAAAGTTATTAGCAACAGCCGAAGTAGCGAACGCGTTAGTATAAAAGTTGTTGGTATTCAGTTAGGTTATAAGTTCAGTACGTTTGAATACTCACGTAGGCAGAAATTGGGAAAAAGATAATTGAAAGGTATTCCTGAGAGTTCAGCCAGACCTCCATATCACACGTAAAAATTGTAAGATTGGCTCAGCGCAAGAAGTAACGTTGGTGGTATAGTTCTAAGTAGGCGGAGCTTAGGTAACATATGGTCGTGCCGTCTAATCAGACACATTCGTTGGTGCACTCTTCCCGTGAACACATTCGTTGATGCATTCGTCACCTTGGATACTTGTGACGACTCGTGTGTTATTTTAAGCGCTCAGTGACGCGCTTCTGTGAGTAAGATTTAGAGGGCATCGCAAGGGGTTTTGCCGGTAAGTATTTTAGCGACTTACGGCAAGTTACACTTCTAGTTCCTATTATTGCAGAAGCAGTTAGTTCAAACCGTAAAATATTATACCTGCTAACTTCTGCAGTATTTAAGTCAGTTGTTATAGTTTCGAGTGCTATAATTCATAATCAGTTTCATTCTTTATTATCAAAAGATCGGCAACTTGCTTCAGTAGGTTAGGTATTGGATCACATTAAATCTCTCAGTCAATGGTATCCTTTACGCTACTCCAACGTGAGAGAAAAATCCCATAGCTCTTCCACTGGAGCAGCTGGCGCACTAGTCAACAGAAGAGCTACGAAATAACGACATTAGAAGCAGATCAAGTATACGGCTTCAAAAAGTGATGGCCTTCGCGCGGCTTCTAACGTTAAGAATTATAAGCACAGAATAACAGCACGGAATCTCTAATATTGCAGTGGTAAACCCTGTTTTGAGATTGCAACAACAATAAATAAATAAAAGACAACCAGAAGTCACGTAAAGAGAAAAGGGATATTTATACACCCACAATCCCATACCTCAAGGTAAAATATAGTCCCAGTAACATCTAAGTAATCGTCCTAATGGCCGCAGCTCGGGGCACCATACCGATATACATTTCTTAACACCTAGAACATTTTTGGATAAAATAAAAGCAATTGTGTATTATGAGGTTCAATTACTAAGCGAGATAGCTCCGCGATAAGTGCGAGGCTCGCATTCGGGAGGTCCCAGCTTCGATTCCCGTAGCCCGCCAATACTGATCTTGGGTTTTTCGTGGTTTTCCGTGGTTGGTAGGCGAATGCTGAGATGGTTCTCATTTACCACGATTTCTTTTACATGATTACTCTTTCACTCCGTTTCCTTCTCATCTTTCATGTGTGCTTCTAGTTTCCTTGACTCATGGCGCTGCCGGACAGATGACGCGGTTAGTTGCTCGAAGGAAAGCGTACAACCGTGGACACTGGAGGGCTGCTTAGTCGACGGGTCGTTCATGGTCCTCTCAAGGCAGCTCCAGCAGTGGAACGGGTCTTCGAGCCTGGAACTGTCGGAGACTTCCGCGCATCTCTTTGGCCCCTCTGCGTGCAAGCTATAGCCTCCTGTGGTTCCTTCACTTCATCCCTTTCTCCTGGCGGAGGTAGCCACAATAGATATATGTAAGTTGCAGTAGTGTATAACCTACAACCATAAGAGAATCAATTTATCTTCCATGAAATAATTTGTATAATATCACTTTTAGATTTCCGCGGTTTATATTCCTTGTTATAAATTACACTGGTGTGGAAAACCTAAGGACGAAAGTAATCTTCGCATGCTGTGACACTGCCAAGTAACATACCTCGATGAAACTTGAATCATACATAGAGGGAACTGCTACGATAACCTACAGTGGGCAACTAAACGAAATATGCAATGAGATGAACAGAAATGCGACTTTTATTTATAGACCATAGGCTACCTTAAAGTCTATACGACATATGATGGCTCTCTAGATTTACAGAAACATATACGTGGTGCTTAAAAGGATGTATGATCACCACGGACCGCAATGCATGCTCTGCATCTGCTCCCATGCTGGCCACAAGGTTGGTAAGCAGTTCTTGTGGTAAGGCGTTCCATTCCTCCACCAGCGCTGTTGACAACTGTTGGATGGTCGTTGGTGCATGTGGATGTGCTGCAGTGCGTCTCCCCAAAGCATACCACACGTGTTCGATGGCATTGAAATCGGGGGAACGGGCAGGCCAGTCCATTCGCCGAATATCCTCTCGTTCTAAGAGATCATCCATCTACGCTGTACGATGCGGTCGCGCATTGTCATCCATAAAAAGGAAGTTGGGGCCGACTGCACACCTGAAAAGACGCACATGAGGAAGGAGTACAGTATCACAATAACGTTGACCAGTGAGCGTACCGTGTTCAAAGATTTGGAGGTCGGTGCGCCCATGCAACATATGCCTCCTCAAACCATAACACCCGGTCCACCAAAACGATCATGTTCAAGGATGTTCCTGGGTTCAGTACGTGTTTTCACCTCTCGCCAGATGAGGGTACGTCGAGAATCACTACTTAGACTGAATCTGCTCTCATCCGAGAAGAGCACGCGACCCCATTCCTCGTTGATCCAATTTTTATGCTCTTGTGACCATCGCAAACGGTGCCGCTGATGTGCGGATGACAATGGAACACAACGTACTGGCATCGGGCAAAGAGACCACCTCTGTGTAGTCACCGTGCCACTGTGTATCGTGAGATTGCGTGCCTATCTGTCTTGTTAAATGTGGTTGCAATTGCTCCCGCTGTTTGGCGTGTATCTCTTCTTGCCTGTTTCACAATGTAGCGGTCATCTGCTGTTGTATTTGAGCGTGGTCGACCATCACAACTCCTTGGGACAGCAATACCTGTGGTTTGGAAGATTCCCCATGCACGTGAAATAATGCTGTGAGCAATGCCAAACTCCTGAGCAACACTCGTCACACTTCGCCCTTTTTTCAGTTTCCCGGTGCTTCCTCTCCGTGTGAAGTCATCCAAATGGTGTCCACGGGCCATGTTGCAATGAAGAACACCACTACAGTGCACCGTAACAGCTCGCTAATTGCCACACACCGTCTTGTCCTGTTTCGTCAACTGCCCCATGTTGCAAGACCAGACCCATTTGACACTATAGACTCGCTACACTCACGCCATGTGACGTCCAGCTTTCTGCGTACGTGTGAGAGACCTCTGGCAACATGCTCTCGCGCCTTCATCTACTTCCACCAAGTAGTTCATTTGTTATGTTGCTTTACCCATCTCGTCCTTAGGTTTGGTACACCAGTGTATTTTACTATATATAATTTCCTGTTATCACTTTTACTGTTTTTGCCATATATAAATCGTTTACAATTCTTCTCTTTTCTTGGTGGCAGCCCTTAAATACGGGGAGTTGTTGTTTCAATTAATAATAATAATAACAATAATAATAATAATAATAATAATAATAATTGTGTGGCACCACAATTTACTCTCACACATCAGAATTTTTTGCATGAATTTTATATATGACTGAAAGTGAGATCAGACAGTGTTCTACGTGACACACAAAGTGTTTGGATTATCGTTCATTCAATTCACTTCCTGGGCAATCTCTACGGGAATTTAGAAGAAATCTTTAGACTCCAGAGACAGTTCTTGAAGGCAAATAAGTTCATAATAGGAAAAAGCAAAACTTTCGATATTTTATTAAATAGGGCGTTTTATGATGATTAATGATTAGAATTAATTAACAATCTAACTGTAAATCAGGTTTTGTATTGCTAAATTTTGTGATGATCATGTTACAGGATGTTGATTCTATGGTCAAGAAAGAATTCTATGGAAAGAATTTAATAGACACGTAATACCACTTACTGTAGGCATATCGGGATGTAAAATTATACTATCTTAATTTACTTTAATCCTTAGATTTACCACACAGTCTAGATTCGCATGCGTGTTTTATCGCACTATATGTTGCGATGTGTATTTACTTTTCTTCCTAGCTGTGGAGGGGAAAAGCATTTTACGTGCCCCAGTGAAGCTGGCAGTGCGAGACTCGCCATCCGAGCATGGCTCTACCCACTAAATTCCCTCCACAGGAAAAGGGAGAAGGATAATGTAAGGAAAGCAAATCAAAGGTAAACGTAGTGCGTTCCTGCTTAACACTGGCGTTAATAAACAGAAAGATGGAGAGTTGCCGTCCAATGGACGGGAACGGGTGGAAGGGAAGGTAAGGTTCTAGGTTGCAGCCTAGATACTTGAAGGAGGTAATGATGGAAGAGAAAAAGAGTCTGCATAGTTTTATTTATTTGAAAGTCTTTATTTATTTTTGTATCCAGGATTTAAACTGTTCAGCATACACAGTCATTGCTTTGGGAGGTTTCCGGCTTGAAACAGAAGCATCCTGCTTTCCTGTTTTCTTTCCATGAAGGCTCTGAGCTGGAAGAAATTTCTCCTTTAAGGTTCGTAGACTCAATTTATGGATTCTAACTGTTGATTTGTGGAGTTTGACATGGTGAAGTGACGTGTTCGTGTCGGACTGCAGGTCTTGAAGGCGATCTTTTAGGGTAGCTTGGCCGTCAACTTCAGGAACTCCGCATGAAGAACCCGAACGGCGTCGCGTAAGCTCTGAATTTGCTGGTTTATGTTGTTCGGGATGGTTGTGGTTTTATGGACGTTGGTTGACATCGAGGATGCAGAAGTCAGCTGGCCTGTCCTGTGTAGTGCGAGGAACCTCTACGCATAGTGCAGAAACGGCGGCGGAGATTGTGCTACTTACACACTGCTGTTATGGACGAGCACCACAATGAGGCACTATATGGCGACATGAAGCTAGCCGGTCCTATATGATGGCCTCGACGCGTAGCTGCCGCCCTTAAGGCGAGACTGGACGCTAAGGAAGCTTCTAGGCCCGTGCATCTGCTACCGTTAACCGTACCAGCGACGTTGGTCCCAGGGCAGAGATGATTCGATTGGCTGCCATTGCAGAAAACCACTGCAGCTGCGCTACTGCAAGCAAGAATCGTGCCTGCATGTCCTGGGGAGCACCGGTGATCACGACGCTGGAGCGGCGGTGAGGCGGTGAATCAGAAACGGCCATCGTCGGCTGTCTCGCGTCCGAGAGGGAGGCGGGTCCGGTAAGAAGCTGCGCTGCGGTGGATGCTTTTCCGTAGTTTCTTTGAGGGAAGATGTTGCTTCTCCTGGCAGCTCTTCTTCGGGAGTGTCCCATGCTGCTGCTGTACTCTCTCGAAGAAGAATAATTTGCGATGTGTAAGAAACTGATAGATAGAGCGATAACTGGAGTGACGGGATACCTGCCTCCCTACAGCAAGAAACTTATCGCTAAGGGAGCGATGGCTGCATTCAAAAGCCAAACTGCGATTTCCCTAATATGCTTTCTATTTAGCAAAGAAAGCATACCAATCTAACATAATACACAGAGCTTAAAAGCGTACCAATTTATATGACACGGCTTATCTAACCTTTCTGTAGACGTTATGTCCTGATGATTGTAGCCTCAGCACACAATATCATATGCCCCTGTTGCAGGATATAAATTATTTACTTACTTTTACAGGCTCTGTACTTTGCTGTTTTGCAGAGTTCCTGTTGTCCTTTTTCCAGAACCTTCTTCCGCATGGCTGTGCTTATTGCTTAATGCCACGTCTTCCGTGCTCTTCCACGTTTATTCCTACCAGACACAGCCCAATTGATGTTACGCTTGGGCCACCTCACTTTCGACATTCGCTGAACATGTATACTCCAGTGCATAAAATGTAGCTCATAATAGAACAGAGCTGTTTATTTTGGTACTGACAAAATCTAGCACATCCCCTATCAAATAGAACACCACTGTTTTTCGAGGATAATCTATTCACTGGATCCGTAGGGTACTTTACCTCCCCAAAAGCAGGTGTGTCCGAACTGCCGAACGGTAACATTACAACTTATACCTTATATTTTCATGCTTCACTACCGTTTTCTTATTGTCAGTTTTATTTCCGTTTACTGAAGGCAACAGCTTAACCTTGTATCAATGTTGCTGATGAAAGTTCTCATATATGTAAATGTCGTAGCTGTCGTTCAGTTTAACCAGATATGTGAATAATTCTTCACCCTTTCCTCTAGAAGGCCGAATTATTGTAATTGGTTTAGCCAATCGTAGCGAAACTCTACCATAGACGCGCATTCAAACCATGCTTCTATTTCACATAGATTATAAACATCGTTCATTGGTTAGTTCTGATGCCTCTGAATTGTTTCTCAGGCCGATCACATACAGACTAATAGAGAACTGACAGAAGCTGGTTACCTGAAGTTGGAAACCTTACGGAGAGATAAACAATATGGCGATCTAGGGGAATGGGTCTCGTTTTATGCACGGGTGTACGCACCATCGCAGGGATCTTTCTATTCTATCAAGAACGATTTCCCCTGCAGCCATTTTATTTCTTACGTACACATTTCTTATGTATTGTATTCTAGATATTCTCATACTTCTTCGTAGTCCATCCGTTTCGTTGCCATAATTTGTTTCCGCACTTTTTCATTTATTGTCCAACTTTCTGACCATATGTAAGCATGTCGTTCTCTGTGGTGTAGTGGGTACCATGCTAGCCTCTAGTTCCCGAGGCCGCGGATTCAAACCGGCGGAGGGCGATGGATTTCTTCGGAGGTAAAAATCCTTAGCATGGCTTCCTTTGAAAGATTTACGGCACGTAAAAGAACCTCAAGCCTGATAAAGACGCCTCTGAGCAAAATTATCGGTCTTTCACGCCCAATGTGGAATGGGACGCTAGGGACCATAGTAGTTAAAGAGCGTCCATAAATATATATATATATATATATATTTAAGCATATCTCTACTATAGTTTTTAAAATGTTTTGTTCTTTACCTTTCGTCAGATCCCTATTCATAGAACACTGTTTAAGGATGTAATTGCTTTCCTAGCTTGAGTCACTCTATCCTTATCGCAGGTACCAGATTTGTCAATAATGGAATCAGGTATTAAAGTTTATCAACACTTTTAATTTACTTTCAGATACTTTCAGATATTCTTCCTTCCCACCAACCGTCATATATTTGTGTTTACTTTCAAACCACCTTTTACAAATTCACTAATAAGTTGAGGGAGCATATATTCTATGTGTTCTTTTCTTGTCCTAATACAACCTGGATATCAACAAAAGTGCATAAAGTGATTGCTTATGTTCAGTGCCATTGTTTGGCATGACTTATTCCAATTTTCTAAAGTGTCTTCTAAAAAATCTCGAACAATATTGGGGAAATACCATTTCTTGTTTTAATCCTTTCGTTATGGAAACCCTTGATGATATCCACTTTGCAATTTTTACGCATACTTTACAGTCATAGTTCGTTTTATAAAATACAGAAATTATATACAAGCTGAAAATTAACTATTGGATTCGTACACAATTTTTCTCTCGAGACGTTCGTGGTTCGTAATGCGAAAACTCGCAGCTTAGTTATTAGATAGGTCATATTAGCTATGAACCACGCCGATGGAGACCAAGTTCAAAGGTTGAGCCTTTCTGCTCCTAAAAAGCACGCAAGCATAAGTGCTAGTCTACTGCGCAATGCGGGATAAAGGTTTTTCCTAAAAACATGATGTCTGACTAGACCTATATCTCTGATGAAAACAGTTCATTTATCAGGCAAATGACGTGAACCTTTGATTTGAGAGTCTATCCCGACATATGGTATACATTTTGTGTTATATACATTTTCACCTTGTACAATATATCACATCAGATTTCTTGACCGTACTCATAACCTCCATCTAAATGATGTAGTTTTAAATGTTACCTTGAAGCAAAAACATCCTTATTACAGTATTCCTACGAGAATACTGTAATAGCTCCTGGTCTTATAAAAGTTGTTGTTTAAATCCCTAGTATTGCATTATACTATAAAGGATACTTTATAGGTAAGGAATAATGCAAATAAAATTAAAGTTAACTCACCTTTTCACTTTCTCCACTATGTATAGTAATAGGGGAAGTATTGCATTCCACTCAAAAATTCTATACTGAGATTTCGAGGGAAATACATGTTTTGAGCTGTACTGAATGCACATAAAGCACTTTTGGAAACATGTCCGTGTGTGTGTGTGTGTGTGTGTGTGTGTGTGTGTCTGTGTCTGTCTGTCTGTCTGTCTGTGAAAAGCATAACTCAGAAACAAACAGTCGAATAAACATGAAACTTGGTATTTAGGTTCACTATCTTCCAGAGATGCGACACGAAGGTTTTCAAGAAAATCCCCGACCCCAGATTACCGTTTATATGGAAAATTATTCGAAAATTTTAATTTTCTCAAAAATTCTTCTAACGGTTTTGAATAAAATGCCATAAAGTTAAGGCATTTTTTGGCAAATGAATTGTACATCTCGAATTTTCTGGCAATGCCTCCAAAAAATTCTTCATAGAGAACGACTTTTGCATAACTAGTAAACCATAAGAGAGAGACAAACTTTTACTACAAAAAATGTAGATCGCGTTAAAATACACAATTTATGTCATATACATTTTTAGTTTCTCTACTACGTAAAGTAAGTAGGGGAAGTATTGTATTCCACCCAAAAATTTGATACCGAAATTTCACAGGAAATATATGTTTTGAGACCCCCTGAATCCAAAAAAAAAACACTTTTAGAAACATGTTCCTCTGTCTGTCTGCGTGTGTGTCTGTGTGTCAGTCTGTCTGTTTGTGAACAGCATAACTCAGAAACGAACAGTCGGATAAACGCCAAACTTGGTATTTAGGTTCAGTATCTTCCAGAGATGCGACACGAAGGTTTTGAAGAAAATTCCCGCGCCCCAGATTACCCTTTACATGGAACATTTTTCGAAAATTTTAATTTTTCCAAAAATGGCTCTAACGATTTTGATTAAAATATCATATGTTTAAGATATTTACTTGACAAATGAAATGTATATCTCGAATGTTCTGGGAATGTCTCCAAAAGCATTCTTTATCGTGAAGGACTTTGCATAACTGGTAAACCATAAGAGATAGACAAAATTTTACTACACAAAAAATGTAGATCGCGTTAACATACACAATTTGTGTTTAGACATTTTTTTTGAGTGAACCATTTTCGAGATATTGCTTGTTATTTCCTTAAATTTTCCAATACTTTTTCTCAAATGGGAATTCGTTAATCAGTTTTTTTAAGACCTGGACATACAACGAGAATGGAATGCGCCAGATGGTAACCAGCTCTTAGAATATTTGACTATAACTTAAAGCCTACCAATTCCCCTTGTATCTACAAGAAAATTAGCAATAAGATTAACATCTCGATATCTCGATTAACATGAAGCATATGGAGAATAAACGTTTGTAAAAATAGTTTGTACAAGAGTAGAGGAAGTCATGTGAGTGTAACACATCAGATACTACTACTACGTATAGTAAGTAGGGAAAGTATTGTATTCCACCCAAAAATTCGATACCGAGATTTCACGCGGAAATACATGTTTTGAGACCCACTGAATCCATAAAAAGCATTTTCGGAAACATGTCCGTGTGTGTGTCTTGTCTGTTTGTGTATGTGTGTGTGTGTATGTGTGTGTGTTTGTCTCTGTCTGTATGTCTGTGTGTGTTTGTGAACAGCATAACTCACAAACGAACAGTCGGATAAACACCAAACTTGGTATTTAGGTTCAGTATCCTTCAGAGATGCAACACGAAGGTTTTCAAGAAAATCTCCCCACGTCAGATTACCCTTCACATGGTACATTTTCGAAAGCTTTAATTTTCTCAAAAATGTCTCAAAACGATTTTGATTAAAATATCATATGTTTAACATATTTTTATGACAAATGAAATGTATATCTCGAATTTTCTGGGAATTGCTCCAAACGTATTGTTCATTGTTTGCATAACTGGTAAACCATAAGAGATAGACAACATTTTATTGCACAAAAAATGTAGATCGCGTTAAAATACACAATTTATTTCATATAATTTTTTTTTAGCTGAGTGAACCATTTTCGAGATATTGCTTGTTATTCCCTTAAATGTTTCAATACGTATATTTTTTCTCAAATTCGTTATTCATTTTTTGTCCTGGTTTTGCAAAGAAAATGGAATACTCTACATAGCAACCAGCTCTTAAAATATTTGACTATCACTTAAGGCCTACCAATTCCCCTTGCATCTACAAGAAAATTAGCAATAAGATTAACATCTCGATTAACATGAAGCATATGGAGAATAAGCGTTGGTAAAAATAGCTTGTACCGGAGTAGAGAAAGTCATGCGAGTGTAACACATCAAAGTTTTTAAAATTTGCCTCGGACACATCAAATTTAATAATCTGAAATGAAAAGTTTACAAAAAAGAAACAAGATTTTCAGGCATTTGTGAAGAGTTTAGTTGTTGGCTTGTTTATCAACTTTCTCCCCAATTTGCACAACTACTATAATACATTATTTAGTAGTGTGTTCAAAATGCACCCAAATTATAATCTGACAGTTAATTCTTGTTAAAGATTTTCAATCCCTGGCTGCGGTATATCTCTGTATTATTTCCTGATCCTTATGTTTAACTCTTCCATATTAGCAGATCTCGTAACCAAGACTGTATATTTGAAAATCCCCATAAAAAGTAATCCAAGCCGAGAGAGATTTGTTTCCATAACAACCAAACCTTTTTATGGTATAAATAAAGTTTCCACCAAACTAAATAGGAAACAGAATAATTACCTTTTAGAAAAAAAAAAAAGCGAAAAAATAATATTGTGGCTTTACCCAGCTTTCACCGTCACTTCATTAAGTTATGTTTTGCTCTAGTTCAACTTTCACTGTGACTTCACTTAGTTCAGATTGTCACTTTTGTCGCCCTCCGTGGTGTAGTGGTTACCATACTAGTCTCTAGTTCCCGAGGTCGCGGGTTTAAACCTGGCGGAGGGCGATGGATCTTTTTCGGGCGTACAAATCCTTAGCATGGCTTCCTTCGGAAGGGAAGAATAGCCGGTAGTCCCATCTCGTAGATATACGGCACGTAAAAGAACCTCAAGCCTGATAAAGAGGCCTCTGAGCAAAATTACCGGTCTTTCACGCCCAATATAGAATGGGGCGCTAAGATAAACAGCAGTTAAAGAACGTCCATAAATAAAACTCAATTAATTAATTGTCATTTCACTGATGTGGAATACTTCAGTTTTCCATCACTGACTTACTCTCACTTGCGAGAGCGCTCGCTTATATAGCCGTTGGAAATTTCCACAGAGTTCCGGAAGGGAAAACATCCAGAATATTATGGTTATCTGTCAGTAGTGTTACGGTGGCGAGAGAGCTACTTATGTTCGGTTACCTCCAACTGCCTAGCGCCGACCTCCCGATAGCTTTCCATAATACTTGGGTCTCAATATGTTGCTATTTAAGATTGTTGTCGATGACGTCACACACTGTACAATAATGATTAATTGTTTTAAGCTCCATTTATAACCCGGCTTTACTTACAATGGTCTTATCGGCGGCCTGTTCTTTGGAACATATTATTGCCTATAGGCAATGGTGTTATCTCGTATTTGATTGTCGTTGGGTTTCTAGTAAACTTGGGTTTTTAATCATTAGATCACACACACATTCACGCTATCATTCATATTTCCAGACTCTGGGTAGGATAGGGAATCATCTTGGTTAGAGAAAACTTACCACCCTCGGCCTGAAATCGAACCCGGACTGCTCGCACAGCAGGCAGGTGCTCTACCAACTCAGTTATATGTTCAGCACTAATTTTTTTCTCTCTTTTTTTTTTGTAAAGTATTCCTTTCAACGTATTAAATTTGACTTGTCGGAGCATTTTAAAAAAAGAATTAGCTAATTTTAGTTTTATTTTCATAATTCCTTACTTATGAAAGACTCTTTATATGCAGTGGTGCTTATTTATCAACTGGTTACAAAATCTAAACTCTCATATAGTTGCTGTTGAGCAAAACTACATTATGTGTCTCTTTTGGTTACGAAATATATTAAAGTTTAGCTCCGATACGCAGTGACATAAACAAACTGAAGCTAAAGAAAAATCTACCCAGGACACAATAAAAATCTGATGTGTTGCACTCACATGATTTTCTCTACTCTGTACAAACTATTTTTACAAACGTTATTCCCCGTCTACTTCATGTTAATCCAGACAAACACTTGCAGAAACTTACCGCTTATTACTTTCTCTACTACGTATAGTAAGTAGGGTAAGTATCAGAAACGAACAGTCGGATAAACACCAAACTTAGTACTTAGGCTCAGTATCTTCCAGAGATGCGACACGAAGGTTTTCAAGGAAATCCTTCACCCCAGATTACCCTTTACATTGAACATTTTTCGAAAATTTTAATTTTCTCAAAAATGGCTCTAACAATTTTGATGAAAATATCATATGTTTAAGATTTTTCATGACAAACGAAATGTATATCTCGAATTTTCTGGGAATGTCTCCAAAAGTATTCTTCATTGTGAACGACTTTTGCATAACTGGTAAACCATAAGAGATAGACAACATTTTACAACACAAAAAATGTAGATCGCGTTAAAATACACAATTTATATCATATACATTTTTTTGTTATGTGAACCATTTTCGAGATACCTACTGCTTGTTATTCCCTTAAATTTTCCAATACTTATACTTTTTCTCAAATTCATTATTCATTTTTTTTGTCCTGGTAATGCAAAGAGAATGGAATACTCCACATAGCAACCAGCTCTTAAAACATTTGACTATCGCTTAAAGCCTTCCAATTCCCCTTTCATCTACAAGAAAATTAGCAATAAGATTAACATCTTAACATATCGATTAACATGAAGCATATGGAGAATAATCGTTTTTAAAAATAGTTTGTACAAGAGTAGAAAAATTCATGTGAGTGTAACACATAATTGTTTTATGCCCTGGACATACAAAGAGAATGGAATGCTCCACATAGCAACCAGCTCTTAAAAGATTTGACTATCGCTTAAAAGCTACCATATTCCCCTTGTATCTACAAGAAAATTAGCAATAAGATTAACATCTTGATATCTCGATTAACATGAAGCATATGGAGAATAAGCGTTTGTAACAATAGTTTGTACAAGAGTAAATAGTCATGTGAGTGTAACACGTCGGATTTTTTTTCTTGTAGGTGCAAGGGGAATAGGGTAGGCTTTAGGCGATAGTCAAATCTTTTAAGAGCTGGTTGCTATGTGGAGTATTTCATTCTCTTTGCATGTCCAGGACATAAAAAATAACGAATTGCATTTGAGAAAATGTACAAGTATTGCAAAATTAGAACAGATAACAAGGAACATCTCGGAAATGGTTCACTCCACCAAAAAATGCACATGACATAAATTGTATGCTGTAACGAGATCTACATTGTTTGTGTACAGAAACTTTGTCTATCTCTATGGTTTACACGTTATGCAAAAGCTACTCAGAATGAAGACGACTTTTGGGGACATTCCCAGAAAATTGAAGATATACATTTCAAACAATTAGAATCGTTAGAGCCATTTTGAGAAAATCAAAGTTTTCGAAAAATGTTCCATGTAAAGGGTAGTCTGGGGCGGGGGGGATTTTCTTAAAAATCATCATGTTGCATCTTTGAAAGATGTTGAATCTAAATCCCAAGTTTGGCGTTTTTTCGACTTTTCGGTTTTAATTATGCTGTTCACAGATCATAGACACCCATCCACACACAGAGATAGACGCAGACCAGGACCTTTTTTCTAAAAACGCTTTGTTTGGATTCAGGGGACCTCAAAACATATATTGCCCGTGAAATCTCGGTATCGAATTTTTTGGTAGAATGTAATACTTCCCCTACAGTAGGCAAAGTAAAAAGTAAAGGAGACAGCGGACGATTGTGGTCAATATATATATCCAGCTTTAAGAATGTTCCGATATTTGCAGCAGTTTGCCCATAACAAACTACATATATCGAAGATTTGAATCTACAGCAGCTGTATAAACAGTGATCATGCTTCCTAATCTATTTATACTTGTTATTTTCTATATGGTGAAGACACTTTTATTGCTAGCTTGTTAATTTAACAGCTGCGCTGCATTTGTTTCGCTGCATCGTCACCACACAAATGGCAGCTACAAATTCCAAAAACTCGGTTACTTCCCTAACTGAAATAAATGATAATACAGTGAACAAACCAGTGGTAGTTTTGTATACAGCTAGTTGACAGTAGTTTAGACAGAAGATAACACAAAACAAGCTCTAGTTATCGAAGCCAAAAAAATGATACATTTACTTGTCTTGACTGTTGGGTATACAAACTATTCTTACTAAAGCTTATTACTTTCTCTACTACGTATAGTAAGTAGGGGAAGTTTTGTATTCCACCCAAAAATTCGATACCGAGATTTCACCGGAAATATATGTTTTGAGGCCCCTGGATCCAAAAAAAAGCATTTTTGGAAACATGCCCGAGTTTGTGTCTCTCTGTGAACAGCATAACTCAGAAACGAACAGTCGGAAAAACATCAAACCTGGTATTTAGGTTCAGTATCTTCCACAGATGCGACACGAAGGTTTTCAAGGAAATCCCCCACCGCAGATTACCCTTTACATGGAGCATTTTTCGAAAATTTTAATTTTCTCAAAAATGGCTCTAACGATTTTGATTAAAATATCATATGTTTAAGATATTTTCATGACAAATGAAATGAATGAGGGGCGTTCAAATGAGACTGGTCAGTGCGTCTAACTTTGCATTACACGTAAGGTGGCACCACGTAACTGCGTATATGGTAGCACCATCTACTGGTAGAGTTACTGCAGCATGCGCAACGTTTGACGTTACATAACGACAGTGTGGTTTCACGCCGAAGAGAAGGTGGTCACACAAGTTATCGTCCACTACTGAACATGAAGACGAGTAAGCAGGAACGACGAGGAGTGATTCGATTTTTAGCGGCGGAGGGAGTTTGAGGCCGTAAAATGTATCGACGGATGAAGGCTGTGTACGGTGAGTACAGTCTGTGTCGTTCAAGTGTGGTGGAATGGCGCAAAAGATTCCTTGAGGGACGCGAGTTACTGGAAGACGATGCTCGTCCTGGACCGGCTCATCGTGTCATCACATCTGAAATGATTGCGGAAGTGAATGCTTTGGTCTTGGGCAATCACAGAATCATCGTGGACAAGATCCATCGGTTACTGGGTATTAGCGTGGGCACCATTCACACCATAATGCATCAACACTTGAAACTTCGATAAGTTTGTGCGCAGTGGGCTCCCCACCAACTGGCCGCCGAACAGCGCAGTCTTTGAGTCATCTGCAACGTTATCATGAGGAGGAATACGGCTTTTTGTCGCATATTATCACTGGTGACGAAACATGGTGTCACTATTTTGAACCGGAAAGCAAGCGTCAGAGCAAGCAGTAGAAACATGCGAATTCACCACCTCCAAAGAAATCAAAGGATGTGCACACCAGTTCTGGTAAGGTCATGATGTCCGTTTTTGACCACAAGGGCCCACTGCTTGTCGAGTTCCTGGAACGGGGAACCACCATGAATGCCCAGCGTTATCAAGCCACTTTACAGAACCTTAGACGATCCATCAAGTCGAAACGCCCAGGCATGTTGTCCAATGGCATTATTCTCCTGCATGATAATGCCCGCCCACACACTGTCAAGATGGTGAAGACGACATTGCAGCAGTTTCGGTGAGAAACGCTGGAACATCCACCATACAGTCCAGACCTTTCACTGTGTGACTTTCATGTTTATGGACGTCTAAAGCAAGCTATTCGCGGACATCGATTCACAACGGACGACGAAGTGTGTGAATGGGTCCAGCCTGGATCTGACAGCAGCCTACTAGCTTCTTCAAAGATGGAATCGACCGACTAGTAGTGCAATGGGATAAAAGTGCCAACAGTTTTAGCGACTATTTTTGAGTAAATAAAATCGTTACCGTTACTTTACACAAGTGACCGGGTTTCATTTGAATAACCCTTATATATCTCGAATTTTCTGGGAATGTCTCCAAAACTATTCTTCATTGTGATCGACTTTTGCATAACTGGTAAACCATAAGAGATAGACAAAGTGTTACTACACAAAAAATGTAGATCGCGTTAAAATGCACAATTTATGTCACACACATCTTTTTTTTTTTGAGTGAACCATTTTCGAGATATTGCTTGTTATTCCCATAAATTTTCCAATACTTTTTTTTTCTCAAATGGGAATTCGTTATTAATTTTTTTGTCCTGGTAATACAAAGAGAATGGAATGCTTGACATAGCAACCAGCTCTTAAAATATTTGACTATCGCTTAAAGCCTACCAATTCCCCTTGCATCTACAAGAAAATTAGCAATAAGATTAACATCTCGATTAACATGAAGCATATGGAGAATAAGCGTTTGTAAAATAGTTTGTACATGGTTAGAGAAAGTCATGTGAATGTAACACATCAGATATTTTTTACAAAATCAAAATTTTCGGAAAATGTTCCATGTAAAGGGTAGTTGGGGTGGGGGGATTTTCTTGAAAACCTTAGTGTCGCATCTCTGGAAGATACTGAACCTAAATACCAAGTTTGGTATTTATTCGACTGTTCTTTTCTGAGTTATGCTGTTCAAAGGTACACAGACGCACACTCGGACATGTTTCCAAAAATGCCTTTTTTTGGATTCAGGAGGCCTCAAAACATATATTTCCGGTGAAATCTCGGTATCGAATTTTTGGGTGGAATGCAATACTTCCCCTACTTACTCTACGTAATGTAGCTACAGCTCTGACCAGTAATGTAGCCATTTCTGATATATTAAAATATAGCATACATAAAAATAAGCTTTAATAAGAATAGTTTGCTTACTATAGGTGTAGGGAAACTCATGTGAATGTATCACATCAGATTTTTCCATATCTAAAGTATAGTTTGCGATCGGCATCCTTGGAAGATACTGAACTTGAATACCGTGTTTGATGTTTATCTCACTTTTAGATTCTAAGTTATGCTGTTCACACATGCATTCCTTTATTTCTGGTAAAATCTGGATTTCGAACTTTTGGCTAGTATTCAATATTTCCTTTACCTACTATGGGCGGTGCTACAGAAAACAAGTGACACAATATCAAATCATGTAATCAAAGAATGTATACACTGTCAGTAAGCCAGTGTTAACAATATTTTAAACTAGAGCAAGGATTTCAATTCAAAACTACTCATATATCACGAGTTTGTGTACCCGGATCCACACTTCGTCAAATTAAAAGTGGTCGATAACTTGAGCGGTTAAAATGTTTTCAAAGTTCCTTCGAATGAGTGCGCGGTTCACAACCGCCAATTTCTGTGCACCGCTTTGACTACCTCTACAATACAACCACAACTGGCCTATCTTCACCTTGCTTGGCGTGAAGCAGTCGTTAAGCTACTTAACTTCTACGGATTCTCCATAACGGATTGTTATCTTTTACACCTCGTTTTACTAGAATATACTTAAGTAAAATTGCTTGTGTTACTTCACTCTATTTACAAATATAGAGGTCAGTCCCAGAAGTACCCGACCTGAGGTATGTATAGCGGTTGTTGTTTCAAACAAATGACTATGGTAGAAAGTACCCCCCTTATAAAGCTTAAGTTTGAAGTTGTTTGGTAATTGGGATTAATTGCTCTTCCACACAAGCCGTGTGTTGGACAGGGTTGGAAAGGTAGAATCAGGCGACTGAAAAATTCAATGCCATAGCGGGATTTGAACCACTGATATCCCGGTCTCCGTCCGGTTGCTCTAACCACTGAGTAACAATGGCAACATCGTCCTCCGTGGACTAGTGGTACCGTGCTAGCCTCTAGTTCCCAAGGTCGCGGGTTCAAATCCGGCGGAGGACGATGGATTTTTCGAGCGTAAAGCTCCTTAGCACGGCTTCCTTCGGAAGAGAAGTAAAGCCGATGGCCCCGTGTCGTAGATTTACACCACGTAAAAGAACCTCAAGTCTGATAAAGACACCTCAGAGCAAAATTACCGGTGTTTCATGCCCAATATAGAATGGGACTCTAAGGACCATAGTAGTTAAAGAGCGTCCATAAATAAATAAAAAAGACATGCAGGTAAGACACTAAATTCTTCAGCTGATTCGTGTTTTTTTTTCCCGGTAAACCACAAGGAGACCTCAAATTGTATTGAGATGACATACCCCAATGACGACTTACAATGTTGTAAGTACTTTAAGTCCCGGGCTTCATAGTTTCAACCCTCATTAGGTCAATTAATGGGATTAATTGTTCTTCCGCACAAGCCGTGTGTTGGACAGGGTTGGAAAGGTAGAATCAGGCGACTGAAAAATTCAATGCCATTGCCGGGATTTTGTTTGGTAATTGTTTGGCAGCCATTAATAGTGAACTCTCTCACCGAATTTGTAAACATGGATAAAACTGATCATCGTTATGTGATACAATACCTTCATTTGAAAGGTCTAACCCAACTAATATTAAAGCTGAGCTAGATTCTACTCTGGGGGAGTCTGCTCCTTCTTTTACAACAGTAAAATATTGGGTGGCAGACTTTAAGCAAGGCCGTACGAGCTGCCAAGATGAATATCGCAGTGGTCGACCAAATGAAGTGACCACACCAGAAATTGTGAAGAAAATCCACAAAATGGTATTGGATGACCATCGACTGAAAGTGCGCGAGCATCGTAGGCATTTCAAAAAGTGCTGTACATCGCATAACTGAAAATTTAGACACGAGAAAGCTGTGCGCAAGATGGGTGCCACGTTTACTCACAACACAACAAAAGCACCGTCGTGAGGATGCTTCAGTCGAGTGTTTGGCGATGTTTCACTGCAATAAAGCCGAGATTTTGCTTCGATTCATAACCATAGATGAAATATGGGTCCACCACTTCACAGCTGAGACGAATGAACAGTCAAAACAGTGGATTGAAAGGGTAGAATCGGTTCCAAAGAAGGCGAAGGAAGTTCCATCTACAGGCAAGGTCATGGCGTCAGTTTTTGTTTTTGTTTTTTTTTTGATGCCCGGGGAATAATTTTCATTCATTATCTTCGAAAAGGAAAAGCGATCATGGCGAGTATTATGCAAAGTTATTCCAGCTTTTGAACGTGAAATCAAGCAAAAACGGCGATTTAGCGAAAAACAAAGTTCTGTTTCATCAAAACAATGCACCAGTTCACATATCTATTATCGCCATGGCCAAAATCAATGAGTTAAAGTTCGAATTGGTTCCTCATGCACCTTATTCGCCAGACTTAGCCCCCTCTGAGTATTTTCTGTTTCCAAAGTTGAAGAAATGACTTGGTGGTAGAAGATTTGCCAACAATGAAGAGCTGGAGTTTGTAGTTGATGGCTATTTTGCAGAACTCGACCGTTCTGACTATAAACAGGGTATCGAAGCTATTGAACATCGCTGGGAAAAGTGTATCGAGCTGAAACGAGAATATGTAGAGAAATAAATATTTTTTTCCCAAACTTTTTGTTTCCTTTGTTAGGTCGGGTACTTCTGGGACAGCCCTCGTAATTACAATAATGATGAAATCTTTGATTATAAAATTAAACTGACTGAGTACGAAGCTTACTCCTGACCGATAAATTAATGTCGTGGTTGCCATATACCGGTATAACGGACTGCTAACTCCACATACATAAACATTTAGTAAAACCTGTTTTATTTTTGCTCATGTAGTTCAAATGAAAGGGGAAAAATGTTTATTATCTCCCGGAGATTTGAAGTTGCAACCTCAGTAAGTTAACGCTCTACCGTTGAGATAAAGAGCGTTGTAGTAACGAGATTTAGTCATACCTCACTTGAGAAACATAAATCTCTAAATTCTGTTTGGTTACAAATATTCAGTATTGAAACGTACTGACACATCTGCCTGTTTGAAATCTGCTACATGAAATATTTTCTCGGAACATTTTTATGATTATAGTTGTGTTCCCCAGTATAACTACTACAAGAATATACGCAGTCCTGTGAACAAAGCTGGCTGTCCCGAGCGATCAGTAAGTACCCAGTCAGTTTTAAGTTGAACGAGTGTACACAACGATGTCAGTATACATCTCACAAAGCACCTCCACTATGTGATCAAAAGTATCCGGACACCCCCACAAACAGACGTTTTTCATCTTAGGTACATTGTGTTGCCGCCTACAGCCTGGTACTCATTATCCGCGACCTCAGTGGTCATTAGTCATCGTGAAACAGCAGAATGGGACGCTCCGTGGAACTCACGAACTTCGAACGTGGTCAGGTGATTGGGTGTCACTTGTGTCAGAAGTCCGTACGCGAGATTTCCACACTCCTAAACATCCCTAGGTCCACTGTTTCTGATGTGATAGTGAACTGGAAACGTGAAGGGACATGTACAGCACAAAACCGTACAGGCCGACCCCGTCTGTTGACTGACAGAGACCGCCATTTGAACAGTGTCGTAAAGAGTAATAGGCAGATATCTATCCAGACCATCACACTGGAATTCCAAACTGCATCAGGCTCCACTCCAAGTACTATGACAATTAGGCGTGAGGTGAGAAACCTTGGATTCCATGGTTGAGCGGCTGCTTATAAGCCACGCATCACGCAGGAAAATGCCAAACGACGCCTCGCTTGGTGTACGGAGCGTCAACATTACAGGGTTGAACAGTGGCAAATCGTTGTGTGGAGTGAGGAATCACGGTACACAATGTGGCGATCCGATGGCAGGGTGTGGTTATGGCGAATGCCCGGTGAACGTCACCTACCAGCGCGTGCAGTGCCAACAGTGAAATTCGGAGGTGGTGGTGTTATGGTGTGGTCGTGTTTTTCCTGGAGGGGGCTTGCACCCCTTGTTGTTTTGCGTGGCATGATCACAGCGCAGACCTACATTGATATTTTAAGCACCTTCTTGCTTACCACTGATGAAGAGCAATTCGGGGATGGCGATTGCATCTTTCAACACGATCGAGCCCCTGTTCATACTGCACGGACTGTGGCGGAGTGGTTACACGACAGTAACATCCCTGTAATGGACTAGCCTGCACAGAGTCCTGACTTGAATCCTATAGAACACCTTTGGAATGTTTTGGAATGCCGACTTCGTGCCAGGCCTCACCGACCTACATCGATACCTCTCCTCAGTTCCGCACTCCGTGAAGAATGGGCTGCCATTCCCCAAGAAACCTTCCAGCACCTGATTGAAAGTATGCCTGCGAGAGTGAACGCTGTCATCAAGCCTAAGGGTGGGTCAACACCATATTGACTTCCAGCATTACCGATGGAGGGCCCCACGAACTTGTACGTCAGTTTTAGCCAGGTGTCCGGATACGTTTGATCATTTCACTCTAGCGCAGCAATATCCTATACTCTTTGACAAACTTTCCCTTCTAGTGACGTAGGAAAATCTTACTTATCTGTCGTCACAGCTTACTCGTTGTAACATCGGCTGTTCTCTCCCACCGTGCTTGGTATCATTTCCCGGTCTCTACTAAATCCAACACCCCTTTTGACTATGATTATTTTTATTACGTCTGCGGGAAATCCCCTATTTCTCTTTCAGCGCCCTCACACCACTGTTTCTTGCCGCTCGATACGGAACAAGGATGTGAATAGACTCTTATCTATAACAACCCACTGCAGCCTACCTTGCCCCAAAAAACTTCACTTCGACTGTGAATTTTACGATTTTTCAAATCAAACAACGTCGTAGGTATTATATTCGAACAATATTAATATTTACATTTACTTTCATAGATTAACTGCTAGCTATGCAGGTATCCTTCAAAATTATATATGAGAATGGTGCACCAATACCACATTGTCAAAGGTGACCTGGTTAGATACGGCTCTAAAGTGATATCCATCCTCACGAAAAAAAAGAATCTTATTACATTCACATGACTTTCTCTACCCAATACATTTTATTTCTGTATAACTTATAAAGGGTCTTTCAACAAAGCTGTCTTATCTTTAACATGTGATAGCTGCCGTTGTTATTGAGTTACAGCAATCATTTTTTTCATGTGGTTGCAGGTTTTATTGACAAACAGCCATGGAACATTACAGTATTCAGCAACGCGTAGAAATTGTGAAAAGTTATTATCAAAATGGATCATCTGTTCGCTAAACCTTCCGTGTATTGCGTGAAGTTTACGGTGTGCATAATCGTTCCTGCGAGAGAACGATTCGGCGTTTGATCGATAAATTTGAAAGAAGTGGTTCTGTGAGCGATCAAAGAACGCCTGTACGTAATCCACGTAAGCGCTCCAACGAAAACATAGGGGCCGTTCGTGAGAGTGTACGCGAGAACGGAAACAAATCAATTGCTCGTCGAGCGCAAGAATTGGGGTTTTCGCCGACCATAACTTGGCGAATTCTGCATCTGGACTTGAAGTTTCGCGCTTGAAAAATAACTAAAACCAACGACCATAGATTGCGCCGTGTAATCGCTGACTGCACTATGGAGCAATTGGTAGCTGACCCAGATTTTTGTCGAAAAATCATCTTCAGCGACGAAGCCCACTTTTGTATGGATGTTTGTGTTAACAAACACAATTGCCGCTATTGGAGCAATCACAATCCAATGCATTCAAGAACGACCACTTCATCCCCAAAAGGTTACTGTGTGGTTGGATTTTGTTATGTGGAATTATTGGTCCATATTTTCTCCAAGATGAAGATGGAGAAGCTCTAACTGTCAATGGAGAAAGATACCGGGCTCTTATAAGGGACTATTTTTGGCCTCAATTGGATGGTATGGATCTCAGAAGCATCTGCAGCCAGCAAGATGGTGCCACATGCCATACTGCTCTCGAAACAATCGATCTTTTGAAGGAGAAGTTCAGAGATTTCATCATTTACCGTGGTGGTGATGTTAACTGGCCGCCGAGGTCATGTGATTTAACGCCGTTGGTTTTTAAATCTCGAGTTTATGTCAACAAGTCAGAAACAGTCAACATCTTATGAAACAACACGCGTGTAATTCGCGAAGTTGGACCTAATTTACGTTCTTCTGTCATTGAAAATTGGGTCAACCGTATACGCGCAACCCAACGAAGTCGCGACGGTCACTTACCTGATGTTCTCTTCCACACGTAATGACATTAATTATATTCCAAAATAAAAAAATAAATAAACCTCTATCATTTATAGAACGTGTTTTATTTAAGTTCAAGATAGGACACTCTTGTTGAAAGAGCCTATACAGACTATTCTTACAAAGCTTATTTCTCTGTCTGCAACTTGTTAATAAACCAGATAAATATTTATAGGAATAATTTCATTGCACATTTTTGTAGGTACAAAAGGAATGAAGGAAATCTAATTTATAAACAGATATTTAAAAGGCGGTCTGTATATACTGGCCTTAAAATTCTACACTTTTATCATAGCATTGCGAGAGAAACAACTAAATAGCTGCTACACAAGAAAATGTAGCATTGAAAAATTCAAATCAATAGTAATGGATACATCTCGAAAATGGCTGATGAGCAGTAAAGTTATTTGAAAGAAAGTGTGTTTTAAAATGGTGTACATTTTTTGTGTCATACACTTTCGTCTGTTTCTTATAGTATCAGATTACATAAAATTATACAATTTTGCTTCCGAACTTCACAGGCTTTTCCCAGATAATTCAATATATTATTTGTAATGTAAATATCTTAAATACATGATATTTTAATCAAAATCGTCATAGCCAGTTTGAATAAAATCAAAAATAAGGAAAAAAGTTCCTTGTAAAGGTTAGTTTGAGGTGATGGATGTTTTTAAAATTTTTGTGTCGCATTCTTGGGATCTGTTGGATTTAAATACCCAGTTTGGTATTTATTGGATTCCAAAAATTTAAGTTATGCTATTCATAGACACAGTGTAAGCCTAGATTATTTTAAAAATGCACTTTTGGATTTAGGGATCTCAAAACATGTATGAAATCTCGACATACAATTATTGGTTGAAATACAATACGTCCTCTCTTAGTTTAAGTACGTAGTAGTAAAAAGTGAAACAACTAATAAATGGGTCGATAACAATTGCAACATCGGTTAAAAATGTAGGTTTATTCAAACTTCATTACTAGCTCTCGGATAGTTATGCATTAGCAAACGTAAAATATGTATTGTGTAATTATTCGGCTTAAAACAGCGATAGATGAATCAACAACCCAGAAAATATGTACTATCCAAACCTCATAAAATGATGAAGTAGTGAAAAAATAGAAGTTATGTTTTCATTCAATATTCTGTATGTTGAAGATCTAAGTGAGCGTATAGTAATCTATAAAAGCAATACAAATTTAAAACTCACCAATGGACTGGAACATCTGCTGTTGAAATGAACTTCACTGCAGTTTATAACAATAAACATTTTAAGATTTGAAAACAAAACCGATCCTCTTTTGCATCTAAGAATTAATTTCTATGGAGAAAAACAACATTTGACGACTGAGTGGGTCCCGAGTTCAAATTCCTTGGGCCGACTGGGTTTTTTCATGGCTTTCTTCAATGGCCAAGGTAAATACCGCATCGGATATTTAGTACCACATTCAAAGTACCACCTTAAGTCTAAAACAATAGTAAAATAAAAAGTACGTGCTAAAAGCGAATTTTCTTACATCTGTACACAGATAATGAAACAGGTGTTCCGGACGGCACCTTAATGCCGGGACGTATAGAAACAGAGATTCAGTTCTGCAAATGTCTCTGTGGACACGTGTCGAAGCTGTCAACTGCTCGTCACAGGAGCAGAGGTACAGTTGCTCTGCACATGCGTCTACGGACATGTGACGAATTAAGATGGAATGGTATGAGATAGAAGAAAATAGCTGTCCGCCACACACCGATCCAAGAAGTACCTCTAACTGATCCGTCGCGTTTTGACCTTGTGGTTAAAGCGTCAATAAAATAAATAGAGAACATTATGGAAATGTAGATATTATAAGCCCATATTTAAAGTTTGTTATTTCTACCTATGACATGTTTTTAGTGTCCAAAAATTTGCTCTCCGTTTTACCAGAAAAAGTATTATTGTGAAGTATGGTAGCCAGAACTTTTTTACTACATAGTAAAATTTTGTACTTTCTTTACAATTTAAGAAAGTTTCTTTTAGAGTTATTTGTGACAAGTGCTACCTTCATTTCGTTCGAGTGCTGTGATAGCTGTAGAAATGCGGTTGAAATGTGACTTAATATAAATTAATTCCTCTTTTATTCCATTCCTACATAGAGCATTATTCACTTAAACAATACCTAGCAATTTCTCGGCTAAAGTGTGCGAAGCTAGGTCGAATTTGTTCAGTTAGTCAAAGGTAATTCATTTCTATTTTACTTTTTCTTGTTCTTTTTTGTTTTGTTTCTTTTTCTGTTGTTTATTATTTTCACCATACCTTGTATCTTAAATACACATGTGCGGTCAATAATCCATGCACTAAATACTTGTGTAATAACTTCAATAATTTGACACAAATAAAGATACCTTATCTATCTATTTATTTACTTACCGCTTCATGTTCAATTAACTTTTTTAAGTATGTTCCCAATAATGTGAAAATTGTTGCAGAAGTGTATGACAGTTCGTAACCAGGTCCTTCATCTCGTAATGGTCAGTTCATGAGTAAATGGAATTTCTGAAGCCAGCCGTTTAAACAAGTAGATTTTACTTGTAGATCTAAGGAAAACGTTTTTAAACTATTAATAGTACGAAAATTTAAGCACTCACTATCACTCACGTATGCATTTCATACGCCAAGCACATCACATGAATCATACTGACCGAGATGGCTCCACGGTAGCGTATGAGGCGCGCGTTCGAGAGGTCGTGAGTTTGATTCCTGTCGACCGCCCACTCTGACCTTGGGTGTCTCGTGGTTTTCCCTGGTCGGTAGGCAAATCCCGGGGTGGTCTCACATTTACCACGATTTTCTTTCCATAATTTACCTCTCATTCGTTTCCTTCTCATCTTTCTGTGCTTCTAGGATTTGTGGCGTTTGGCGGTGCCGGAAAGATGGCGCGGATGCTTGAAGAGTACTTCCCGTGAACACTAAAGGGCTGCTTGGTTGACGGGTCGTTCATCTCCCTTTCTAGGCAGCTTCAGCAGTGGGACTGGTCTTCGAGCCTGGAAGTGTCAGGGTCTTCCGCGCGTCTCTGGGGTCTGTTTGCCTGCGACCTGTAGCTTCCTGTGGTTGCTTCATATTCATCCCTTCCTCTTGGGGAGTGGTAGCCGCAATAGATCTATGTAGGTCGCAGTGCGCGAAGTGTCTCCTTGCGTTGTATGAACCTCACTTATACATGAATCATTATGTTATAAAGAAATTTTGGATCACCTACTGCCTTAAGTGTATAAAGGCAGCATCAGTAAAAACAAAACTACATTTTCATACCTAATTCCCTCTGGCAATAATAATAACGTTGCGTTATTGAATGTTTTCGCGATTGTCTCTGCTATTTCATCGCCGTTAAAAGATAAGCCTTTAAAATGCCAATTACACCAAGCGTACATTACATTACATACAGATATTTACGCGCATCTGGAGTTTCATTCTTACAAACGCAGATTAGATCATCCTTAATAGAATCAAGAATTTCTTGTATTTTTTTTTTCACAAAGTAATACAATGTAATGCTTGCGAGGAGTAGTTTCCTGTAGTATATTTAATTTTATATCTGTTTCTAAGAAGGCACGTAATTTAGGATTGAACGTCGTGTCGGCACAACTGAAAGCTTCACTTAGGTCCTTATTAAAGGTTAACAACTCGGAGCCTTAAGTTGAGATTGGGACATTTACCTTTAGTATAGACTGTTTAGCATGTTTTAAAAGAAATTTTTTACTTTATCTACTACGTATAGTAAGTAGGGGAAGTATTGTATTCCACTCAAATATTCGACACAGATATTTCACCGGAAATATTTGTTTTGAGACCCCCTGAATCCAAAAAAAGTATTTTAGGAAACATGTCCGTGTGTGTGTGTGTGTCTGTCTGTCTGTCTGTGAACAGGATGACTCAGAAACGAACAATCGCATAAACACCAAACTTGGTATTTAGGTTCAGTATCTTCCAGATATGCGACACGAAGGTTTTCAAGAAAATCCCCCCACCCCAGATTACTCTTTGCATGGAACATTTTTCGAAAAATTTAATTTTCTCAAAAATGACTCTAACGATTTTGATTAAAATGTCATATGTTTAAGATATTTTCATGACAAATGAGATGTATATCTCGAATTTTCTCGGAATGTCTCCAAAAGTATTTTTCATTGTGAACGACTTTTGCATAACTGGTAAACCATAAGAGATAGACAAAATTTTACTACACAAAAAATGTAGATCGCGTTAATATACATTATTTATGTCATATACATTTTTTGGTTGAGTGAACCATTTTCCAGATATTGCTTGTTATTCCCTTAAATTTTCCAATATTTTTACTTTTTCTCAAATGGAAATTCGTTGTTCATTTTTTGCTTTTTTTTGGTCCTGGTAATGCAAATAGAATGGAATACTCCACATAGCAACCAGCTCTTAAAATATTTGACTATCGCTTAATGCCTACCAATTCCCCTTGCATGTACAAGAAAATTAGCAATAAGATTAACATCTCGATATTTCGATTAACATGAAGCATATGGGGGATAAGCGTTTGTAAAAATAGTTTGTACAAGAGTAGAGAAAGTCATGTGAGTGTAACACATCAGATTTTTTTTAATCTTTGGCTGTTTTCGAATGTTGTGTCACTTGAAAAGTATCCGCACTTAAACGTATTTCACATAGAACACAAAATAAATCGAGCACAACTACTGCAAGTACACCCTCGCTTTCAGGTATGTAGTACACAGAGCACCAAAGGAAATCTTCGGCGGATTTTATATGGTTTTCTGGGGTCTTTTGAGCCGTGTCCTTCATCTTACCTATCGCAGAGCGTGGTGGCTTGATAACACAGCAATAAGGGGGAAAAGAGTGGAGGTTGATGCCTTTGCTTTTTCAGGTGTTATTGAAACCAAAACATATTTATTGTCTCAGAGCCAGTCATGTTGTATACTAGCAAAATTACTCGTGGACATATCGTGAGAAGCTGATCGCCTTGTTACAGCAATTACAACGGCAGTGCATAAAAGCGTTTTTACAGCAAATTACTAGATAAAATATTCCAGGAAAGTGGCGAAGACGATCTACATACTCGTCAGAATGTAGGCACATCCCATAAAACATCCGCAGATGATGATATTCGTTTCCTAAATGCAAATTACTCTTTTGTTATAATTGACTGATCATGTTTAGCAACTAGAGATAAACATGTATGTGTATATGGTGTACCGAATATTACATACATATTGTGGCAATATTTTTTACTATAATCCTGCTGTATTCCTATGATCAGTAATATGTTAGTAAAGGTATGTTAACCAAATATAGTTTTATTTAGAGGGAAAACATGTTGATTTATTTATTATTTAGTTATGTTTGCTTCTATGCAGCAACAATATTTGATATCACTGTGAGAATACAATTCTGATTATTTTTTGTTATAAAGTGCTGCCTTGCTATACAATTAATGAATACTGTTCCAGCTTTAACGTGCACCCCCTGAAAACCTTCTCACACTACACATTATACATTTCGCTAACGTGGGCGCCCATCAAGTTTTCTCCTTAACTTTTAACCCTTTCAAAGGCGTGTCCTGCAATAGCCGATAAGGTATCGGCTGCAATCACGATAAGAGGTCTGTATGACAAACTGAATGCACTCACTTTACCTCTTTCTCTTTTAGCCAATACGATCGAGAGCGTAAACATATATTTCGTTTCTACGCCATTTGGTAACCTTTGTTGTGGTCATTGGTTCAACTATTTAGCACAAGGAGTGGCGCACACTTGCACCGTGGCCTAAAGCAACCAATGAAATGGCCATGGCTTCGCAAGGCAACGTACAAGGATAAATAATGTGACATAGACGTGAGGTGCAGTGAGATTTTCTTTGGCGCTCTTTGTACATATAGTACATTTACAGTCCGGTTGCCGTTCTCCGGACCTGATATTTCGAGAGAGAGAGAGAGAGAGAGAGAGAGAGAGAGAGAGAAACGCGGTGTTGCCAGTTATTTAGCGTGAATTTCAAGCAGAGGAACATATTCACACATCTGAAGATCTCATCAGTACTTCGTAAACATGCGTGGACAATATGTATACACATGATCACACAAGAGCAAAAATTTGGAGACGTTGTTACATAATGATGCTGAGCTGTGAATTATGTTTGTACCATATATTGTTGCAAGTTAACTAAACATTTTAATACAGATCAAATTTGAATTCATTGCTGTTTTATTTGAAGTTAATTTTTATTGTTTTATGTGTATTTGAGTTCGTGGAACACATGTGGCATAATCGCATCTTTTGAAATACATCAAGTAAAATATTAGGGCTTGCTCATGGTCTTTGCCTTCCCGCAGTAGGCAGATACTGCAGACGGTATTAATATCAACTGGGCACTCTTCACGGTAGCCCCCCCCCACCCACTCCAATGCATCATAAACGCTATCCACCGCTTTGGTAACAGTTAGAAGGGGTCCATCATTGTCCCGCTGCTTCTCGAAGTATACACGAAGCCTGAATATAGATTCACGGTTTTGGCTCTCATAAGAGCCGACTCTTTGTTTAATTCTGACGAACCAGTAGCCATATTGTAATAACCATAATAATAAGATTTACAGTCACTGCGATCAGAATTCACGCACGCACAAAATGACAAACAAATTTCACAGCACAAACACTAAAAGCAACTGCGGTCATGTGGTCCTTACAAAACGGAGCTGGCAATATGGTGCTAAATTCGGAAGTCACGCTTAGCAACGAGACTGGTGAATGATGCTAGCAGCAGTTTAACATCCCGTGTTAGATGTGGTTCCCAGTACTACCAATAGTAACAGTTACTGTGAGTAAGATATGTAAAAGTAATATTCTAACAGAATGGTGTTGTAATGAAGACCGTGGATGACAATAAAACCAGAAAGCTATAGTTCAATATTTTAAAGCTAATATACGTTCTATACTTTCATTCCTAAGATAATTTTGAGAAACTGTTTTCAACTACATACTCATTACTGTACATTGGGTACCTTAGCTACATTTTCCAAGCTGAGGTTTATGCAATCATAGCCAGTATCATGGAATGCATTAAAAGGAGACATAAGAATAGAAGTGTTCTTATCCTCTCAGACAGTCAAGCTGCTCTTAAAGCACTTGAATCACCATCAATAAAATCAAAGCTCATCTCAGAATGTCAGGAATCCTTAATGATACTGGCTGAACACAAAAAGATTCAACTTATGTGGGTGCCAGGACACACAGGTATACCAGGCAATGCGAAACAGATGAAGCAGCCAAGATTGACAGCGAAATCCCATTTTGGGTCCGGAACCTGTACTGGGGAGTGTTCTACGGACCAGTGACACAGGCTATTAGGTGCTGGGCTCAAGCAGAACACAAGAACTACTGGAACTCCATTGAGGGTTGCAGACATTCCAAGTTGTTTATTACAGACCTGGATAACAGCCGGGCAAAGTACCTTAGTAGAAGAAGGCTTGCATGGGCAACAGGATTCATTACAGGACACTGTGCCCTAAAGTTTAATCTACACAGAATGGGATTGTTTAGCAACCCTCGCTGTAGTAGATGCCTAGAAGGAGATGAGACTGCTATGTGATTGCCCTGCTCTTGCAAACCAAAGAGCAAGCATTTTTGGCAATCACTTTCCAAAGATAGGTGAACTATCGAAAGCCTCAGTTAGCAGTCTGGTTAAGTTCATAACGAGCAACAGACTACTTAACTTACGAAAGGGGGTTATGCGCAATAGATCTTCAAGGTCGCAGTGCTTGGGCATAAAACCCACCCTTTTTACAAACTAGAACTAGAACTGTACGTTGGCAATGTTAATCTTCCCCCTCCACAACTCGCAACCTCAAAACGTCAGGGCCGGGGATCCAGCGGTCGGACTTTAGTAATCGCCAACGTTGCGATTATTATTTTAAAATAGGTAGTTAAAAGTAATTAACTATATTCTTTAAAACGTTTTCCTGTGAAAATCGAAAAATATGTGCACTTGTAACTATATTCTCTAAAATCACGTAATGCTGAGAAAATTCAAAGTATGCAACTCACGCACTGTAGAGTTTTCATTTTTTTGACTGAGTAAACATTGTTTCATGCACATACTAGAGCATGCATATGTTTTAACTAAACATAAAAAGAAATGTTATTACGTAACTATTCCAGCCCTATTCATTAGAGCTACTTCAACTAACTACACGTCTCAATGGTAACGTTTTTTGCTCTTCTTCAACTGTAAGAACTATCTAGCAGGGTTTCTAGCCTGTGTGAGTACCTTAAAATTCGTGAAAAATAACAACCAATTACGAGCATAGCTTCTCGAAAAGCTCATTCCATCTGCAATAGAATGGTTCTCGTATAGGGTATGACGATTATATAATATAAAAAACAAACACTGACTCGAGCACTATCTCATTTGCACTTATCTAAAAAGCAAAACAGAAGCATAAACCGCTGTACGAATATTTACTTGACTTTAAGGAGCTCAGATATCTATAAAAAGTCCTAGAACATACGAGACTTTTATTCATAGGAGGAACTGAGCTCTCTGAAAGAATAAAGTATGAGAAACGTTACCTCCTGTTAACAAAGAAGCTAATTTTCCAGCACCTCCTTCCCACCTCGCCTCCCACTGTGCTTATAAACTCCTGTTCTGTCATTTAGCGTTGCTTTTTGTATTTCCCCAAGCTTATTTTACCACTTAATTTACTACGTTTTGTTGCACTACAGTTGTATTGCGTATTACAGAAGTATATGCAAGAGTGAAAGCAGAACACGCCTTAGCAAGGAAGTTTCAACTTTGCTGAACGTTGCTAAAAGTAAGTTTGTTGCAGCAGAAGAAACTGTGGCCTACCTCTTGCAAATGTCTCGGTCCTTACTTGGTTAGGTTTGTGATTTGCGTATACAGTTTTCATATGCGAAATGTTGACAAGAAGTTAGCACTTTTTCCTGTATCCTGGCTGCGGCGAAGCAGTTTCTATGATGCAGAAATATGTGTCATTAACCTAGAGACAGCTATATCTATAATTGGAAGCAGTAGCGGCAGCAATGATCAACAGCAGCAATGAATTGGACATCTGGGAAAAAATACATATCGTTGAACACAGAAATCACCTAATGAATTTCGAACTACTGCCATCCAGCAGCCTTTGGAGGTTCATCAACCCAGCACCAGAGAACATCATTAACCACGAAAATTCCCCAAACAGTAACCGGCAACGCGTTCAAAGTAAGAACCTTTAAGTTATGTGGTGTAACAACCTCCAACTCTCTTTATTTTAAATTATAACACATTACTGTTACTAGCTTCTCAATCGACAAAATTAATTAATATATGAGGTTGTCTCATAAGTCATCTCGGTTTTTTAATAGGTTTTATATCGTACGTATATATGATTTTTACATTCTCTACTACGTATAGTAAGTAGGGGAATTATTGCATTCCACTAAAAAATTCGATACCGTGATTTCACAGGAAATACATTTTTTGAGGTGCACTGAATGCATATAAAGCATTTTTGGAAGCATGTCCGTGTGTGTGTGTGTGTGTGTGTGTGTGTGTGTGTGTGTATCTGTCTGCGAACAGCATAACTCAGAAACGAACAGTCGGGTAAACACCAAACCTGGTATTTAGGTTCAGTATCTTCCAGAGATGCGACACGAAGGTTTTCAAGAAAATCCCCCACCCCAGATTACCCTTTACATGGAACATTTTTCTAAAATTTTAATTTTCTCAAAAATGGCTCTAACGATTTTGATTAAAGCATCATGTGTTTAAGACATTTTTATGGCAAGTAAAATGTATATCTTGAATCTTCTGGGAATATCTCCAAAAGTATTCTTCATTGTGAACGACTTTTGCATAATTGGTAAACCATAAGAGATAGACAAAATTTTACTACACAAAAAATGTAGATCGCGTTAAAATACACAATTTATGTCTTGTACATTTTGTTTTGTTGATTGAACCATTTTCGAGATATTGCTTGTTGTTCCCTTAAATTTTCCAATATTTATACTTTTTCTCAAATGGGAATTCGTTATTCATTTTTTTTGTCCTGGTAATGCAAAGAGAATGGAATACTGCACATAGCAACCAGCTCTTAAAATGTTTGACTATCGCTTAAAGCATAGCAATTCCCCTTGCATCTACAAGAAAATTAGCAATAAGGTTAACATCTCGATATCTCGATTAACATGAAGCATATGGAGAATAAGCGTTTGTAAAAATAGTTTGTACAAGAGTAGAGAAAGTCACGTGAGTGTAACACTTCAGATTTTTTATTATTGTAAATACTATTTACAGGGTGCTATGGTTATTCTTCCGTATTGTTAACATGTTGGCAGCTGACAGTTGGAAACACAAAATTTTAAAATGGAGGCAACAAAGTTTGAGGCTAGAGTCCATCGAAGCACTATGTAAACAAGATTATAAAGGTGCCGCAGCTCGAAGATGTCGAAGGTGAAGGTGTCGTTGGCGAGCAGCCCAACGATGGTTCCAGCGTTTCAATAATGGAGACGACAACATTAAAGATTTATAACGCTGGAAGACCCCCAAGTCATGGAATATTGAAAATATACGCAGAGGTTTGGTAAGAAATCCACATATAAACACTCGGAGGTTGTCAAAAGAACTAGTGTTTTAAAAGATACATTCATAGCCATAGACACTTAAAAATCGCTCAGAAACCATCAATTTATACCACATGAATTGACACCTGATCAAACGTAGAGTGGATATCTGTCGTCAGCTTATTGCTAATCCCTAGGATGATAAATTCATCAGACGAATTGTCACACGTGATGAAAAGTGGGTGTATTACCGCAACCCTGGCACCTGGAAACAGCGGCTTGATACCCGTCAGCCTATAAACGTTGTCGTTAAAAATCGGTTGGACCCCAAAGTAATGATATGTATATGGTGGACTTTTGGGGATGTGATTCACTAAGAATTTGTTCAAAATAGACGTGCAGTCGAGTTCAACAAGTTTTGAGGCATAGGTACCCGGCATTATATAATAGAAACAGAGCTCCTCTGCAGCAGGACAATGCTCAATACAGATCAAAGAACAATGGACAAAATTCAGAAATTTGAAGGAATCAAACTGCTACCTCATCCAACATAAATCCCTGATCTTGCCTCATTAGATCACCGTCTGTTTGGATCCATGGTCTATTTCCTACGTGAAGAAATTTTGAAATCATTGAAGCTGTTCTTCGCTTCAAAAACCAGAAATTAGTGCCGTTGCGTGATATCAAATCCTGCTGCAAGGTGGCTCAAGACTGTAGAATTTGATGGTATTTACTTTGAAGATTAGAGTCATTTCCTATAACAACGCATTTGAAATAAAGTTTTGCTTAAAAACCGACATTACTTATGAGATTACATCACGTATCTATATAACATTTATATTCCATATGAGGAAATTATCGAGTTTACCGCATGTGTAATAGCCTAGGGCACAAGGTACCGTTAACCACTTAGCAGAACCTCTGCTTCACAACACCAAACAACGGGACTTGAAAGTCTCTAGAAATCTTTGTTCACCTACCTGAACCTGAGTTCAGTCAGCGTAAGGGGCTTAAGCTAGCAGAGACGAAGCTTGTAAAATTATGCGAGATCACGTACCACGCTAAGCATACGATTGGAGGATGCAAAGGAAAATACAAAGTCTGAGAAAAAATCCAAAATATTATAATAAAGTCCACTAATAAGGTTATTTAGAAAACGTGAATGGAGGTGGAAGGTTATGGGCGTGGTTGGAATAACAAAATCGGCGTGTAGACCTTGGAGCTACAAAGAAAACGTATATTCAAAGTGTTCACTCGTGAAAACGTATAACGGAAATTCAAACTGTAAGCTCTCACGGGAAAACGCATTCGGAAGAAACACAAAATTTCATTAGTGAAGTGTGATATACACGTACACATTTAAATGATCCGAATAACACAACATGTACAAAGAGCGCCAAAGAAACTCTCACTGTACCTCGCGTCTACGTCACATTATTTATCGTTGTACAGCTCGTGTAAAACGTCCTGACACTCCATATGCGCAAGAGAGGAGAAATGGGGAGAACTGGTGAGAGTAGTGGGGGAGCAAGGGACCAGAAGTATATCAGAACTCGGAGGCGGTCGCTGATCCCCACCTCTCTTATTATGCAGGTGGTCTGGTCAGTGCTATTGCGCATCTATGCTTCAGGAGTGGGGGACTGTCACGACATTTTACACTAGCTGTATGTGGCCTTGCGAAACCCTGGCCATTTCTTTGGTTGCTTTAGGCCACGGTGCAAGGGTGCGCCACTCCTTCTGCTAAATAATTGCACCAGTAACCACAACAAAGGTTAAAAAATGGCGTTGTAACGAAATATATGTTTACGCTCTCGACCGTATTGGCTAAAAGAGAAAGAGTTAGAGTGAGTGCATTCAGTTTGTCATACAGACCTCTTATTGTGATTGGTAGCCATACCTTGTCGGCTAGTTCAGGGCACGCCTTTGAAAGAATCGTATGAGCTGCTGCAAAGTCTCGTTGAAAAAAGGCAAATCACGCTTCCTGTCTGTTAATTCTCTAAAACAGGGGGCAACATTGTATTCACGTATAAACGGGCTTCAACTATCGACTTGAAAAAAAATCCAATTTGTTTCTACTTACCAACAATAAATTTGGTAAGTAAATCCTTTAAAATTAGTTTTAAAAATGTTGTGTGGTGTCATCCGCACTTTTCTATGATAGCGGCAGATGGCAAGGAGCGCCGAGGACGCGGAAGGGAAAAACACCGCGCAGCCGGTTCGTAGTTGTTTGGCTCTTTCTGTAGTACTACGGAGTAGGTACATGGTAAGTGTGTGGGGTACTGTTAAGTTTAGATCTGCTTGCGGAAAACCCTCCCCGAAATTTTTTTCTGGGTACGGGCATGCAGAGGTGGCATTATCCTCAACATTCTTTTAACTTATACACAGTGTTTCGCTTCTCGTATACTACAATAAAAATTGATAACTTCTGAATTGATACAAACTTATTGGTTAGAAACGTTATATTGCAGAAATAATATAAGGAAACTTTTATTTATGTCCCATAAATCTGAGCATGATTTCTGTTAGTGGTCCTACCGGTAGTCCCCCTACAGTCATTTGTTATGAATCTCTAGTGTGGCATTATCAATCGCAGAATAAATTCCGTCCCGTAAGTCTTAACAAATTACGTACAGGTAATCCTGCACCTGCTTCTTCAAGAATCACCCAGAGGAAAAAATCCGGTGTAGCTAGGTCTGGTGATCTGGAAGGTAGTAACGATACGTGAGTATACATTTTGGGTGTTCACCAAATTTTAGTCAGACAGCCCTGTAAATTAAAATACCATCTGCTATATAATACTTATGATTATGAACAAAGTGAATAACAATAATAATGCATAACTGTTCTGAATAAAGAAAGGGTTGTTATTGTTGTGTACGTAATTAAGTACACCGTTTTAGGGCAAGAATTAAGTAATGTGTAACTTTAATTGTAGTTGAGATTATTGACGATATGGAGAAACTGGGAGAAGTTTCCGCTCTTGTGCATGTTACCTACTTCTGCTACAGTGTGTTACTTTCTACTGGCATTGACATAAAATTGTAGCGATAGTGGGAACAGAGTGCGGGGAAAAATATAGCGCGCTAATGCACTTGTTCAAGTATGCACGACCCGCACGTATTTGGCCCATAAAGTAATTGGGTCATACCAGTTGCATATGCGCAGAAGCTCCTTAAAGTGAGCACAAGTCAAGATGAACAAGGGACCCTGTTGCCACATGTTTCAACGAGTTAGGAGGAGTGGCACCTTAGATTCAAACGAAGTATATTTAAAAATCGGATGTGTTGCACTCACATGACCTTCTCTGTCCTTGTACAAACTATTTTTACAAACCTTATTGGTAATTTTCTTGTACAAGCAAGGGGAATTGGTAGGCTTTAAGCGATAGTCAAATATTTTAAGAGCTGGTTGCTATGTGGAGTATTCCATTCTCTTTGCATTACCAGGACATATAAAAACAAATCTGATGTGTTACACTCATGAGTTTCTGTACTCTTTTACAAGCTATTTTTTTTTACAAACTCTTATTCTCCATCTATTTCATATTAATTGAGATAAACGTTTGCAGAAAAGATCTTATTGCTAATTCTCTTGTAGGTGCTTTAAGCGATAGTCAAATGTTTTAAAAACTGGTTGCTACGTGAAGCATTCCGTTCTCTTTGCATGTCTAGGATATAAAATTAATAGCTGGTTGCTAGGTGCAGCACCAATCTCTTTGCCACAGATTTATACTCTTTGCATATCCAAGACAAAAAATGAATAACGAATTCCCATTTGAGAAAAAGTATAAGTATTGGAAAATGTAAGGGAATAACAAGCAATATCTCGAAAATGGTTCACTCAACAACAAAAATGTATATGACATAAATTGTGTATTTTAACGCGATCTACATTTCTTGTGTAGTAAAATTTTGTCTATCTTTTATGGTTTACCAGTTATGCAAAAATCGTTAACAATGAAGAATACTTTTGGAGACATTCCCAAAAAATTCTAGATATACAATTCATTTGCCATAAAAATGTCTAAAACTTACGGTATTTTATTCAAAATCGTTAGAGCCATTTACGAGAAAATTAAAATTTCGAAAAATGTTTCATGTAAAGGGTAATCTGGGGTAGGGGGATTTTCTTGTAAACCTTCGTGTCGCATCTCTGGAAGATACTGAACCTAAATACCAAGTTTGGTGTTTATCCGACTGTTCGTTTCTGAGTTATGCTGTTCACAGACACACACAGACAGAGAGACACACACACAGACAAACACACAGACATGTTTCCAAAAATGCTTTATATGCATTCAGTGCACCTCAAAACAAGTATTTCCGGTGAAATCTCGGTATCGAATTTTTGGGTGGAATACAATAATTCCCCTACTTACTATACGTAATAGAGAAAGTAAAATATATATTAATTTTATGTCAGTAATTATGCATATTAATTTTATTGTCACTACCAGACGCATTGTTGTACTGTATTGCTACTACCAGGCGTAGCATTGTTGAGTCTCCTTACTTATATTTCGGTTTGACGGTCTTTCCTTTTGGCACGGACCACGCCAAAGGGAAAGATATGTTTGAAATTGTCTGGTATGACGTCAGCCCTATCTGGATTTAGCTAGACACGGTTGGTGGGGCAAGATAGCGTCACTCGAGAGTAAGATGTCGGAGGAACCAGTCGTGTGTGACCGTCTTCGGTCTGTGGCATCTTTCTTCATCCTGTTTCCTTTGTTAACTATGTAAAGAAGCCAAACGTTTTTGTAAATAAATCCCGGGTGTTGTGTGTTATGTAATCTTTCAGTGTAACATAAACCCCACTCCTTCCCCTTAATTACATTCCAAGGTCCCGAACTTTTTGATGCCAGGAGTTGCGCCCGCTCCCCCATGTGCGTGTTGGGGTGACCTAAATAAATCATTTTCTGGTAACCTTTTCGGCATCACCCCAACATGTAACATTATACGATACGTTTAATAGCATTAAAAGACGAAATAACCAGCAAACTCACAAGGTACGAAAAGTTAGGGTGTTCACGCGCTCTTGTACTTTTATGCAGCAATCGCCGCTGTTGGAAGCCCATCCCTCTTTCGGTCCATCTTGCAGAGAAGTGGTCACTAAGAATGTGCGAACTTCTGTAGCAAACTGAGGAAACATCCGTAGCACGCCTCTTGTTGGAAAATTGTTTCGTCTGAAAGCTGTGGCACAGCACACATATGCAACATGTGTGTCTTCACTGAACGTCTCCGAAAAAAATGAAGATCATATTCTGTCGCAACAAATATTACATATAGGTGAATCCCGTTCGTATTCAACTGTGTAACGTGGACTGTTACTCAGGACAGTTGTGTTTGTTGAGGCAGTATTTTTAACACTTAATGACTTCAGTCTAATTGTATAATATAAAGAAATAACAGCCCGCCTTAAAGCAATATGTGTATAATATAATATGTAAAATGTATGTAATAGTCATTGTATTATGTTTATATTATTGTGTACATGTATAATAATGTTATGTGAATGTATTACGTAATTTGATAATGTAGGAGCTGTGAGAATAGAAACTAAATGTTGCTAACAGTGAGGCAAACATGAATTGAAAAGTTTAATAATGCTACTAGTAATTCTTGGAACAATAATGTAATATTTAAAACAGTTTATAAATAGCCAATCAACAACTAGAAAAAGCCTAAGTTAAATAAAAGTATTCCATCGGAGTAGATTAACCAATCAGAGACTTGAAATAGAGAAATTTCCAACTTTAAGCGGTAAACCCCAGTCGCTAGTAGACAGCGTTCCCAACCGGACGCTAGACGGCAGCGTACCTGAGCAGTTCAATACGTATTCAGTGTGAGACGAAAATTCATTGCGGCGAGAATAAAATAAAGTTTACGTGTTAAAAAGTGCAAGTAATTAATAAATAATCTCACAGCTCTCTATATGAGTGAAGTGTTATTTAATCGCGTGAAGGATTAATAAAAGGAGTGAAACAAAAATTATAATTTGTGTAAGCCTACATTCTTTAGCCGCATCACCCCCTGCTAAGAGATACATGCTTCTACAAATTAATGCTGACGCAGCCGAGGCAAACATAAATATATATATATACATATATATATAATATTTAAAGAAACATTAAAAAACAAAGTTGGTTCCTAAACGTTGGGCCAAGGACATCGGAAACTTTGTACCACACGTGGGGCAGTTACTTCATGAAGTTTGGCTCCCGAACAGTGGAACTACAATACAACTCAACTCCTTCATTGTTTACCTTTCCACTGACGTGGAAGGTTGCCTCATTTGAAAAGCGCACCCGATCTAGGAGTGTATCCCATCATCTATTAGCACCAACATTCTTTCCGCAAAGTTTTTTGGAATCTACATTCCGTGTAACATTCTGGTGAAGTTGGATCTTGTGGAATACGGTAGGCACTGTTGGTGGGATGTATACACCAGCCTATCGTGCGTGGGCTTCTCTCAAATGCCTGGGGCATACATTCAACATTTTCGTCACACTCTACGCTTGGCATATTTTTACCTGCATTCGATAACAAACTTCCCGTTTCTCCGAGCTGTCTATCCCATTTCATTATTGACATGTAAGTGGGAACGGCTGTCCTCGCTCCGAAGTTGTACCTACTCGCGACTAAACCGAACGCTGCACACATTTCACAGACTTCTACTGCTAATGATAACACACAAAACACCTGCTGCGGCGTCTACGTCGTTACTATTATCTACTCTAAGGTTATCAAATGAATTATTAAATGTATTTTATTATATATAAGAGCAGAACATCCTGTATAGATGAAACAGTAGCAATTTGGAAAACGCTTGCCAAGAATAAATATTTTGTTAATTTATACGAATTACCTAGCTAGCATTGTTATAAGCTGATGAACACGTAAGATAGGACTAGAAACGGCTGGGGACTTAGCTCCTTGACTTATGCAGATGCACAAAGAGCGCCAAAAACTGCACCCCCCGTCTATGTCACATTATTTATCGTTGTATGTGGCCTTGCGACGCTATGGACATTTCATTGGTTGCTTTAGGCCACGGTGCAAGTGTGCGACACTCCTTCTGCTAAATAGTTGCACCAATAACCACAAAAAAGTATAGACGAAATATATGTTTATACTCTCTACTGAATTGGCTGAAAGGAAAGTGCATTCAGTTTGCCATACAGACCTCTTATCGTGATTGGTAGACATACCTTATTGGCTAGTGCAGGACACGCCTTTGAAAGGGCTAAAAGCTAAGGGGAAAACTTGATGAGCGCCCAGGTCAGCTAAATGTAGTATGTGTAGTGTGAGAATATTTTAAGGAGGTGCAAATTAAAGCTTGAATTGTACAACAGGATTATAGATAAAAGTATAACCCAATTTTATTACCATAATGTGTATATCATAATCGGTAATCCATATACATATACACATTTATCTCTAGTTTCTAAACATGATCAGTCAATTATAACAAAAGAGTAATTTGCATTTAGTAAACATCTGCGGATGTTTTACGGGGAGTACCCACTTTCTGACGACTAAGTAGACCGTCTTCCCCACCTTCCGGGAATATTTTTATCCAGTAATTTACTACAAAAACACTTTTATGCACTGCCATTGCAATTGCTGTAACAGTGCAACCAGCCTCACACATACCTACGATACGTTCACGAGTAATTTTGCTAGTATACGGCATGACTGTTTCTGAGACAATAAGAATTTTTTTGTTTCAATAACACCAGAAAAGCAAAGGCATAAACCTCCGCTCTTTTCTCCCTTATTGCTGTGTTATGAAGCCACCACGCTCTGCGATAGGTAAGGTGAAGTACACGCCTCAAAAGACCCCAGAAAATGATACAAAATCTGCCGAAGATTTTCTTTGGTGCTGTTTGCACCTAGGCCTCTGACGGGGCCCTCCCGGGAGGGGGGATGAGGTGAGAGGAGAAGAGGGCGACCGGACCAGGAGGTGCAACAGGCAGAGGGCAGGGTCCGTACCGTTTACAGATTTAAACCCTCTGGATGGCAGTTGGTGCAGGTTCTCTCACCCCTGCGGGCTTACACATCCCCTGGGAGGCCGGGATCCGGAGATCGTCCCCATTCCGGGAGACGAAGGTTTACTCAGAGCATCCTTATCCCCTGCCATGCACACGCCGAGACCTCCCACCGACACTTGCAACCCTTAAAGTACTTAGCATTAAAAGTTTTCTTTTAAAAGTTAATATCAGTAAAGCTAATTAATAAGGGAATTAAAACCAAGTAGATGAGTGTTAAAGTGAAATGAGAATGAAAGGACAGGAAATTCGGGGATGTGATGGTGCTTCCTAGCATTTGCCTAGCGACCCAAGGAAACCCCCGAGAAATCCCATGTGTCAGGAAGGTTGGCCACGGGAATGTATTCTTACAAAGCCTTATTTTACTATACCTTCATATTAATAGAAATAAAGCTTTAAAGAAACAGTTTCATGACACTTTATTTAGGTATAATGTAGATATAGGAAACCAAAGCAATATTTAAAAGCAAGTCGCTATATGCTGGCCTTAAAATTCCATGCCGTTTCTATTACATCGTTGTAAGGGGACATACCCGATAGCAAATAGGCATAGAAAATAACATCATCTAAAATATTGGAAATAGGATTGAGAATCAATATTAAAATATAGGGGATAATTTAAAATGTGCAAAACCAACTAGTAACATAACTGTAATTCGAACGGGCGACTAGCAAACAAAAGGTGAAAGTCCATCACCACACGCGCTAATTCGCATAGGGTTCAGGCTAATCCTCAGAAAATAGAAAGAGAGGGCAGAGAATAGAAAAAGAGAGAAATAGTGGTCCATGTCCCGGAACTCGAGGGATTTGGTGATATAGAAAAACATGTACTTAAGAGAAGGACAGAGACATTGGGTTTTGCCAGATAAGTCAGCAGGACGCGCGACTTCAGAAATTTGGCATATTTTATTGTCATAGCCTGCTATGTAACGCTACTTAAGAACAAATGGAAATTGTTCTAACAAATAAAGGCGCGAATTCTGGCGTTTAGGAAAACAGATAAAAAGGGAGAGAGCCCCAGTTTATACGAGTCTCTGAGATATTCCCTTGGCATTAGTTTGCGTGCTACTACCCTAGGAACTGATATTAGGGTCGGTGATGTAATTAAATTGTGCAACCAGTGGAAGAGCTGCGTTTTTGGGTGGAAAGATCATGTGACGAATTAGCTAGGTCCATAGAATAACATAAAATGATAGCGGGAAGGTTTAAGCTATAAGATTTAAAAAGCACTTCAGAAGGAAAAATTGTCAGCCGCTTGAATAGAAATAATTCTCTTCGATAAATCAAGGTTATGGGAAAATCAGTTATTATTTTTCCTTCGCCCACAAAATCCCACACATTATCCAACTAGATAAGGAATTCTTTCCTCAGCTCTTCGACTGTCAGCCGGCAAGGACGTCTAGAAAACAACGGAGATCCAGGAGGTACATGAGTTAACGTGGAATCCCGCCACATCGAGAAAAACAGCTTAATAACTAGATTTCAAAAAGTTAGAAAAATGCATTGAAAATTAAGAACGGATACCTCGGAAGTAAATTGCATGTTTTAAAGAGATCTACATCTTCTGTAAGTGCAATAAGTTTTTTGTTTATCGCATACGGTTTACTAGTTACACAAAATTATGAGGCAGTATTTTAAATCTTAAATTATATTAGTAAAATTATATAATATAAAATGTAATAACAGCCCGCCTTAAAATAATATGTGTATGTAATAATATGTAAAATGTATGTAACAGTCATTGTATTAATGTTTATATTATTATGTACATGTGTAATAATGTTTTGTGAATGTATTAGTAATTTAACAATGTAGGAGCTGTGAGAATAGAAGCCGAAAGTTACTAACAATGAGGTAAACTTGAGACAACACTAAATTAGAAAGTTTAGTAATGCTACTAGTAATTCTTGGATTTAAAACATTTTAATAATAGCCAATCAACAACTAGAAAAAGCTTAAGTTAAATAAAAGCATTCTATTGGAGTGGGATTAGCCAATCAGGGACTTGAAATAGAGAAATTTACAAATTTAAGCGGTAGAAGCCAGAGGCTAGGAGATAGCTTAACCAACCAAACACTACTAGGCAGTGTTCCCGAGCACTTCGATACGATACAGGTTAAGTGTGAGACATAAAACTTCATTACGGCGAGAATAATACAATGTTTACGTGTTAAAAACTAATTAACAATCTCACAGCTCTACAGTATGAAGTGTTATTTAATCGTGTGCAAGATTAATAATAAAAAAAGGAGTAAAGTAAAAATAATAATTTGCGTAAGCCTTCATTCTTTAACCACACCATTCCTGCTAAGAGATACATGTTTCTACAAATTATTACTGACGCAGCCGAAGCATACATATATAATATTTAAATAAACATTAAAATACAAAGTTGATTTTTAAAACTTGGGGGGCAAAGGCCACTGGAAATTGAACATGGGGGTGAAGGCCACCGGAAGCTTTGTATCGTATGTGGTTGCAACTATTTCAATTATACATAATAATTTTCGAATGAAGAGGCCAGCATATTCCCAGAAAGTGCACATTTTATTTTTAAAGTATATATCAATGGTATTATAATCTAAATATTAAGAACCATTTTTGCCATGCAAAAAGTAGCTTGGGGTCAGGAGTTTTCTTAAAAATCTTTATGTCTCTTCTTGGGACACACACAGACACGTACATGTACCTTTAAATAATTTTGGGGGGACTCCAAACACTTGTTGCCGGTAAAATCTCGATATCGGTTTTTGGGTGGAATACAGTACTTCAAATATTTACTATACCGTTTTCATTCTAAGTTTAAAGTAGAAGTAAACAAACTTAATGTATCACTCCGTCGAGCACATGACAACACCAGTGGAGGTTGGCGGGAAATAAGACCCGTAAGAGGAAATTGCTTCACACAGAATGCGAATACAGTATATTGCGCAGCTTGGGGATCATTAGCTTTTAAACATTGTATGTCTTATTCCTATGTTTTGCCTCACATCCTGAACTTTCAACACATAATACTAAGAGTAGACAAATAAAAGTGGTACCTAAACAGTTTGGCATCTGTGTTTAAAGGTACTTGATTAAACCGTTCTTAACTTCAGGTTTTAGAAATTATTCATTTAATGATTAATATCACTATACCACTTTTGCTTTAACCTTTTATGAGTCAACGAGTCAAGAAAATGATCAGCACTATAGGTTAGACCTCAAGGAATTTAACATTACTCTGGCTAATATGTTCCCTTGCTTCATAGATTCAGATTATTGGAGACTCACATGCTCCTTTATCGATACATCAGTGGCTAGGCAAGGAAAATCTTAAACAGATAGTGTTTCTTACAAGCGCCTGTTTAACGAATTGTGTACACTGTATTCAACACACACTCATATCTTCACTGATGGATCCAGACTTGACGATGTGCAGCGGTATTCCCTGTTTACACCATACAATAAGTCTTCCCAACTGTCTTTCTGTCTATTCTTGCGAATTGTTCGCAGTTCAGCTCTCATTAGAACATATACTTTAAAAAATTCTGATGTGTTACACTCACATGACTTTCTCTACTCTTGTACAAACTATTTTTACAAACGCTTATTCTCCATATGCTTCATGTTAATCGAGATATCGAGATGTTAATCTTATTGCTAATTTTCTTGTAGATGCAAGGGAAACATGGTAGGTTTTAAGCGATAGTCAAATATTTTAACACCTAGTTGCTATGTGGCGCATTCCATTCTCTTTGCATGTCCAGGACATAAAAAAAATCTGATGTGTTACACTCACATGTCTTTCTCTACTCTTGTACAATCTAATTTTACAAACGCTTATTCTCCATATGCTTCATGTTAATCGAGATATCGAGATGTCAATCTTATTGGTAATTTTCTTGTAGATGCAAGGGAAATATGGTAGCTTTTAAGCGATAGTCAAATATTTTAACGCTGGTTGCTATGTGGCGCATTCCATTCTCTTTGCATGTCCAGGTCATAAAAAAATGAATAACGAATTTGAGAAAAAGTATAAGTATTGTAAAATTTAAGGAAATAACAAGTAATATCTAGAAAACGGTTCACTCAACAAAAGAAATGTATATGACATAAGTTGTGTATTTTAACGCGATCTACATTTTTTGTGTAGTAAACTTTTGTCTATCTCTTATGGTTTACCAGTTATGCAAAAGTCGTTCACAATGAAGAAAACTTTTGGAGACATTCCCAGAAAATTCGAGATATACATTTCATTTCGCATGACATTATCTTAAACATATGATATTTTCATCAAAATCGTTAGAGCCATTTTCGAGAAAATTAAAATTTTCGAAAAATCTTCCATGTAAAGGGTAGTCTGGGTGGGGGAATTTTCTTGAAAACCTTCGTGTCGCATCTCTGGAAGATACTGAACCTAAATACCAAGTTTGGTGCTTATCCGACTGTTCGTTTTTGAGTTATGCTGTTCACAGACACAAAGACACACAGAAACACACACACACACAGACACACACACACAGACACACACACGGACATGTTTCCAAAAATGCTTTTTTTTGATTCAGGAGGTCTCAAAACATGTATTTCCGGTGAAATCTCGGTATCGAATTTTTGGGTGGAATGCAATACTTCCCCTACTTAATATACGTAGTAGAGAAAGTAAAATGAATAACGAATTTGAGAAAAAGTATAAGTATTGGAAAATTTAAGGGAATAATTAGCAATATCTCGAAAACGGTTTACTCAACAAAAGAAATGTATATGACATAAATTGTGTATTTTAACGCGATCTACATTTTTTGTGTAGTAAAATTTTGTCTATCTCTTATGGTTTACCAGTTATGCAAAAGTCGTTCACAATGAAGAATACTTTTGGAGACATTCCCAGAAAATTCGAGATATACATTTCATTTGTCATGACAATATCTTAAACATATGATATTTTAATCAAAATCGTTAGAGCCATTTTTGAGAAAATTAAAATTTTCGAAAAATGTTCCATGTAAAGGGTAGTCTGAGGTGGGCGGATTTTCTTGAAAACCTTCGTGTTGCATCTCTGGAAGATACTGAACCTAAATACCAAGTTTGGTGTTTATCCGACTGTTCGTTTCTGAGTTATGCTGTTCACAGACACACAGACAGATACACACACACGGACATGTTTCCAAAAATGCTTTTTTTGGATTCAGGGGGTCTCAAAACATGTATTTCCGGTGAAATCTCGGTATCGAATTTTTGGGTGGAATACAATACTTCCCCTACTTACTATACGTAGTAGAGAAAGTAAAAATGAGCTACATAATTACATAATATTCTCCGACTCGTTGAGTGCTTTAACATACCTTCAACAAACTTCAGCCCCCCAAAATATTGTTAAAGAACTTAAGAAACTGTACAACCAAATGCTAATCACTGGTAAATCAGTACCATTCACCAGGACTCCGTCTCATGACGAAATTCTGGGAAATGAATCAGCTGAATGGGCAGTCAAATAAGCCACCAAACATTCCCCTCATGACATCAAGATCCCAAACGCGGATTTCATCAACTTCATCAAAAAGACTTGCATTAATCAATGAAGACAAACACGGAAAGCCACATCTAGAAGCAAGTTACACGATGTCTACATTTCCGAGTCCAAACTTCAACCCTATTATTTCAGCCGCAAAGACCAAGTTGTATTAACTCGACTACGTATTGGACATACTTCTATAACGTGCAAACATCTCCTCAACCGTGACCTTCCTCCTGTGTGCGATGATGCAGATCCACAGTTCATCACCTCGTTACAGCCTGCCGCCGCTATGTACAACACAGAGAAAGATGTGACATCCCCAACAGCCTACCAGACGCCCTAAATTCAGCACAACAAAGAACTTTAAGCTTTATGAAAGCGACAAAGTTGTATAATTAATGTATAGCACACCTATCTACAGAATTTAATGTTGTATGTACTATTGATGTTTTAGAATATTGTACTTCCATTGTAATCATATTCTGTATTCTAAAGTAATCGCGATATGACTTTAAAGTTGAAGCGACAATAAATAATATATTATATAAAAATACAAGAGAAAACAAACGCGATCCAAGCAACATTTCCGCATCACGATGCAGTATTTTTAACACTTAAATAATATCAGTATAATTATATAATATAAAAAAATAACAGTCCGCCTTAAAGCAATATGTGTATAATATAATATATAAAATGTATGTAACAGTCCTTGTATTATGTTTATATTATTATGGACATGTATAATAATGTTATTACGTAATTTAACAATACAGGAACTGTGAGAATAGAAGCAAACTACCTTCCGTAGCAAACAGAATTAGTACAAGCCGAAAGTTGCTAACAATGAGGTAATCTTAGACCACAATAAATTACAAAGCTTAGTAATGCTACTAATAATTCTTGGAACAATAATGTAATATTTGAAACAATTTATAAATAGCCAATCAATAACTAGTAAAGCTAAAAGTTAAAAATATTCTATTGAAGTAGGCTTAGCAATCAGAGACTTGAAATAGAGGAAAATTACAAATTCAGGCGGCTGACGCTACAAGATTGCGTACCCCATCTGTACGATACAGGTTCAGTGTGGACATAAAAAATTCATTGCGGTGAGAATAATGTAAAGTTTACGTGTTAAAAGGTGCAAATAACAATAATCTCACAGCTCTACAGTAGGACATATCAGTGAAATGTTATTTAATCGTGTGAAGAGATTAATAAAACAAAGTACAAATACAATTATAATTTGTGTAAGCCTTGTTCTTTAGCCACACCAGCCCTGCTAAGAGATACGTGTTCTGAAAATTACTACTGACGCAGCCGAGGCATACATATATAATATATAAATAAACATTAAAATACAAAGTTGATTTTTTAAAAGCGCGGGCGAAAGCCACCGGAAAAGTGAACGTGGGGCGAAGGCCACCGGAAAGTTTGTATCTACGTGGGGCAAACACTCCAAGAAACATATCTCCCGCAATACGTGGTGTGACCACAACAAATAAACAACTTCAAGTTCGGCTTCCATAAGTGGGGTAGCAACAACCCTCTCAACTAACAAAGAAGTTCAATTATTCCTAAACAACAGCCAACCCTATTCATTATCGATTAAATCTGGGTACTTTTCGCAGAATTTGTTAAAAACATCTAACACAATAAAATTGTCTTCTTTCTATTTAGGGCGTTTGTTTTCTACAGTGGCGGAGGATTCTCAGCCATGTCACGCTCGAAAGTAATATTTTCTCAACAAGTAAATACGAGTACACTGGCGGTTTATCCGGAAACTGGAAACAAACCGCCTGCGCGTGCCTCTTAAACCGTCTACTATAACGGTTCATTTAGTTATTGTAAGTGAACAAACACATTTCGTTTCATAAATTCAACTGTTGCTTCTTTTTTTTTTTTTTTTTTTGTTAATTCTCTGCACAATAATAACCACAAAAGTTACGACCTGAACCAAACTGTTTTATGTAGAGGAAGAGACGACCAGTCAATCAGATGCTCCCTTGCCACGTGGTTTTGTTCACAACTCCTTTAAACTGACACTGAAAACACTTTAGGTATGTGGTAGAGAAAGTAAAAAGTCCTTTTTCTAGTAATAATTACATTGAAAACATACAGCGCAAACATTTCTGCAGAGAAAAACAAACTTAACTGTTTTTATCATGGATGTTAACCCATACGAGAAACCGGTATTTGAAAATAAAGCTATTGAACAAGTAAAACCGCGCAATGACATCGGTGAAAACACCCAAGTTCCAGTAATAGATTAGATTAGATTGCATTCTGTGAGTTCACTAGCAGCCCTAAAGGCTTGTGAACATAGAACATGTCAAGGAAATGTACAAAAATTACATATAAATATAAATATTACACAGAATTTGGAACATTTGAAATAAAATAGACACATACTATATGCGTGTCAAGGAAATGTACAATAAACTTACATATATACATAAATATTACATAGTATACAGAACATTTAAAATAAAATAAAGACATATTATATACAAAATGTAACAAATCAAGCGTAATTTTGTACAGAGTTGAATACCTCCTTACTGTTATAAGGTTAACATACGTATAGACAAGAATAGTTATTTTAACATTCACTAGGCTTGTACCTTGGTTCGTCTCATCATTTTGTTCTATTTGATTTGTAATGCATAGCATTTACTGTCAGTTCTTAATATACATACCTTTAAATAGCTTCATTAATTCTAGAGCAGGCATCAGATATGACTGGCAATTGTCATTAATATTTACTAATACTACTTACAGAGCTATATATGTATTATCATCAGGATAATTTGTCATTCAGATAATCTTGTACAGAATAATATGCTTTTGCGCATAGGTACTCTTTAACAGCTGTTTTAAAGACATTGAAATTGTCAACTTTTCTCTTAAGATCATTAGGGAGCGTATTAAATATTTTTATGGTCTCGTAATATACACCTTTCTGGAAGCAAGAAAGCTTTGCACTGGGACGATGGATGTTACCCTTTTGTCTAGTGTTTATCTCATGAATTTCCATGTTTGTAATAAATGTGGTTCGATTGCATACATAGAATTTTAAGATTGAAAATATATACATGCAAGGTAGGTTAATATCTTCAGGTTAATATGTGAAACAATAAGCCGGATGCTAAAATGAAGGAAATAAAGTAGTTCAAGGAGTTGTAAACAAAACCACGTGACAAGAAAACGCTTCATTGGCTGGTGGGCGAACTTCAACCTTTCCCATCCAGCATGTCGTCTCTTCCTCGCAGAAAAACGTTGATTTCAGATAGTAGGTAACATTTTTCTGGTTATTCTTGAGCAAATAGATTAAAACAAACATTATTGTAGCACTTCAATTCATGAAACAATATATGTTTGTTCAGATTTGCCTACATCTAACAGAACCGTTATTGCATGTGTTTAAGAGACATGCGCAGGCGCTGTAGCTTGTTTCCGGACAAGCCGTCAGTGTAATTCTTGCCACGTGGTGCATATGTTGAGAAAATCTTAGTTTCGAGAATGTCATGGCTTAGAATCCTCCGCCACTGGAGAAACATAAACCCGGAAACCCTAATAACTATTCTTTGGCAATAATTGAACTTCTTTGTTAATGTTGCACAATTACTGTTGCTCCGATTGGTTAAGTCGCGTTTGTTTTCTAACCTATAGTGCTAATCATTTTCGTAACTCTTAGTATTATCTTAGAAGTTTAGACTGCAAAATATAGGAATAAGGTACACAAAATGTTTAAAAGTTCAATGATCTCCAAGCTACGGAATGTCCGTATTAACGTGCCATGTGAGGCAATTTTCTCTCGCGGTTACTTTACTAGTAGTGCCTGCCATTCCTCCACTTGGTACTGCCACCTGCTCGGCGGAGTGATACGCTAAGGTTTGTTTACTTCTACTTTAAACAAGTATAGACAATATCCGAGGAAGGAAGCTAGACAACCAAAGAATAACGTAAAAGAGATAGTTTTAAAATATACGTCGAGATCCGGAGTACCAATAAAGAGGTGAATAAAATATTAGACTGCTAAAAAAATTAAACGGGATATTCACCTAATATTTGATGATGATGATAATAATAATAATGAAAACCTTTACATTGGTCATAATGTGTCTTTTAAGTAGAAATATAAAATACAAAATTGTTATTCATGTACAAGTTCAAACCTCCTATTCATTGGAAATAATTGTTCTTTCACACAAGCCGTGTGTTGGACAGGGTTGGAAAGGTAGAATTCAATGCCATAGCCGGGATTTGAATCATACCCCAATGGCGACTTACATTCAAGACCTAATAGTGGTTGAAACTAAAAGCCCGGGACTTAAGTACTTACAAAGAATGTAAGTCGCCATTGGGGTGTGACATCTCAATACATTTGAGATCTCCTTGTGGTTTACCGGGAAAAATTCGAGTCAGCTGGAGAATTTAATGGCATGCTGGCATTTTGCCATGGTAGCTCAGTGGTTAGAGGAACCGGACGGAGACCGGCAGATCCGTGGTTCACATCCCGGCTATGGCATTGAATTTTTCAGTCGTCTATTTCTACCTTTCCATTCCCATTCATTAGTTACTATTTATTTTGCATTTTATTTTATGATTATTTTAATACACTAAAATATTATTTAATTACATTTTTTGCGGATTTTAATATACCATCGACCAACGTAGCAGCTTATGGATATAATTAACACTGCACTATTAGACGCAGCAGAAAATGATGCAGTAGAGTGGCAGCAGAGCGTGGTTAAACGATTTAACATTGCAATTATTAATACAGGGTCATTATATTATTTGGTTACCCAATCGCGACCTCTCTCTCCTTCGCTATTCCCTCCCCATTTTACGGGAACAGAATTGTCGATTCACGCTCGAAAGTGCAATGGCGCCATGTCTCCCATGTGTTACTGCGTTAGGTCCAGTCAGTCAGGTGCCTCTGTCGACACGGTAAACATGGTACGTCACTTTTCTGTGGAAATACTCGTGTTCAGTTTCAAAGTTTATTTTAAATATGAATCTGCTACAGTGTTTCCAAACTCTGTGCCAACTGCAAGAAAAACTATACATGCAATCGTCAATAATACCGAGGCTTCGGTTTCGGTGTTAGACAAGAAACATTCTAGGAGAAGATCGGTTTTAATTGAAAATAAACGAGATAAAATTGTGCCAGTTTGGAACGATCACTTCAAAAATCGCTAAAGAAATCAGTTCAACAAACAGATGTATCTCCCATCTTCTGTAAGAAATGCTACTGTAGGCCTGTGACGAGAAAACGTTTGCGGCGTGTTCAGCTCTCCGGAAGAGTGAAAGGGGATAGACCACGTTGCAGCTCACGATGTCATAAATAGATCTACTCTATAAAAACATCGCGCAACGTTAGTATCCCCTCGTGTTTCACTTGGAGCAGTGTGTAAGCGTTTTCTAGAGATTTATAAAGTTATTTACAATGCCCAGTAAGAAAGGAAGAACTGTTGTTTGTTTATTTATAATCGCTTTGACTACCAGGTCATATCACGACTTACATCCAGACATACGAGTACAATAATAATAATAATAATAATAATAATAATAATAATAATACATGGTATACTTTACATTGATTAAATAATACAATAATTGTAATACATTGTTATAAACATATTTACATCATTAAGTTATAAACACAGCTAGAACAGTATAACCTATTACCTATTATACATTTTATTTGATGTGTTATATTTAAATCTTGTTATACAGTTTGATGTCTTTCAAGGAAAAAATAATGTTTTTGAACTGAGTAGAGTTGTCTAAAGCTAAAAATATATCTTCAGGGATGTTATGTCTTCTTCTCTCCATGGTATAAGTTCTGCATTTGGTGATGAGGTGTACGATGGTGATACGGCAATTGCAGGTCTCGCAGTGAGGAGCATTTTCTTTGGCGAGTAAGAAGGAATGGGTTAGGCGTGAATGGCTTATTCGTAAACGTGATATAATCAGTTGGTCTTTTCTTTTTAGAGTCTGCAATGTGCAGGGTTTTGTGGAGCCTTTCCTAACTATGTGGAGTTGGCTTGATGTATTAATGACCCAGTCTGGCTTCCATTTGACAGTTGGTCTGCTAAAAAAATAACTTTGAGAATCTCTGTAGGGCACTGGCAATTCTTCCACTGAAGGTAGCAAAGTTGTTTTTTTGGCTTCCCTATCTGCTTCCTCATTTCCTGATATTCCACAGCGGGACGGAATCCACAAGAACATAACTTCTTGATTATTTGTAGTAATTTGGTTGTAAAGCCTTTGGATGTCTTGGATTAATGTTAAGTCAGTAGAGTGACCTAAGGTACTCTGTAGAGTGCTTAGTGAATCAGTTAGAATTGCACTGTGTTTATGCTGTGCTGAAGTAATGTAAATCAAAGCTTGTTTGATAGCATAGAGCTCAGAGGAGAAAACAGAGAACAAGTCTGGAAGGTTGTACTTAAGTTTAGCATCCGGAGTAATTATAGCACAGCCATTACCCTGATCAGATTTGGAGGCATCTGTATATGTAAATATGTGTTTAGGATTTCCTGGTAAATTTGTTTCTTTATGAAAGAATCTGTATGTGATTTCTGGTGTGTTTTCATATCCATATTAATTCTAGGAATAGTTAACCTCCAGGGTGGAAAATCGTGATGATCTCTAGCCATTATTGGAGGTATAGAACTCTACACAGTCAAGCCCGAGAAATAGGTGCTAATGTTGTTGAAATTTGTGACGAAAAGAGCATATGTTTTCTAAGAAGCTGTAGCGGGAAATCATCGTTCCTGGGTTGTTGTGGTCTTCTGCAGTGTTCTTCCTCGGCTATTGGTGCTCGTCGGTTGTTGCGATTTCCATTCCTAACTATATCTAATTATTAATTCTCAGGTTATAGTGGGTGAGGCAAGTTTAAGAAAAACACTGCAATTTTCCCTTAATAAATGAAGTTTATTCACAATTCAAATAATTATGGGCAGCTACGTTTTCCCATTATTATAATCCCACCACTTTAAATTAGTCAGGAGCCTAGCTATCTGCAAACGCATTCCCACCCTTGTGCATCTGTAGCAGCTCGTGTCGACATGAATTCTTGAAGATCAGTGATAGAGAGAGTGGGCTCTGAGGCCTTGCCTGCCCTTATTTACGGGAGCCTAGTGACGCTCACCTCTGCGTTTAAAATGTAACGACGTTTCCTATTGGCCCTCAGACCGCGTTACCTTAACATGTATGAGAATGTGTGGCTTTAGATCCGTGCGCTTAAGCGCCATTTTGGAGCGTTGTGAAGCTAGTTCCATATCTCCGTCTCTTTCTTTTCTCTATCTGTCTCTTTCTATTTCTCCGTGCCGTTACCGGTTCCCTGCCTGTTGGCTTGGTTAAAGGTACGCTCTTTATGTTTTCCTGGAATTTTTGCTAGCTCGCCCGTTTCTTACAATCAGCTCTGTACAAATGTTAGATGTTGAATATTTTAACATGTTAGTGATTTGATTTTAATGTCAACACATTCCTTACCGACACATTTTCGTGAGAGGAACTCAGTACATGTCTATTAAAGCTGAAATCCTATCGCTATGTACGAGTGCAAGCGTTGAAACCAAATGATCCTGATAAGCGAGTGAATTACTGCAATTAGCTTTACCGGTCTCTAGAAGTGGTTTCATTGACACACAGCTTTTGTTTTTCTCTGTTGAGTCTTGGTTTCAACTAAATGGACGTGTGAACACTCTCAATAGCTGATATTGGGCTTCGGAAAAACCTATGATATTCCATGAAACGCCTCACTATGACTCAAAATTGGAGTGTGGTGTGCCATAAGTGCTAGAAGAATAGTACTAGTCTGCATGATCTCGGATGACTGAAAACTAATAGGTTATTCTGACTACCTTTTATGCTGATTTCAGAACTGCTTTTAGTTTTCACAATTTCACTTCAAAAATATAGAGAATAAAGATATTGCTTCCGCCACTACACATAAAATTGGGCTTGAAGAAGCAATTTGTAAGGGTTCTACCACAGGATGGACCCTGCTTCAAGTACCTTTCCAAGAAATTTCCCTTCATTACACAAGACAAATTAAAGGCTGGAATTTTTGTTGGTCCTCAAATAAAGAAATTGATGAAGGATAAAGATTTTGAGAAGATAATGAATGAGAGAGAAATAGAAGCATGGACCGCCTTCCAATCAGTTACTGAAAACTACTTAGGCAATAACAAAGATCTTAATTACAAGGCCATTGTCGAAACAATGTTGGAAAATTTCAAGAAGATGGGTTGTAACATGAGTGTAAAGGTGCATTTTCTGCATTCACATATCGACTACTTTCCAGAAAATTTGGGACATTATAATGAAGAGCAGGGTGAACGTTTTCACCAAGATATTAAGGAAATGGAGAGGGGAGATGGAATGAAACTATGATGGCCGACTACTGTTGGATGTTGAGGAGGGACAGTCATCTTCAAGGATCTGCAAGGAAGTCAAAGAAGAGAAAGTTTAAAGAAAATTAAATGAAACACTGTGGCTTCTTTTTTTGTTAAAATGTTGTCAGGAAATAAATTAGGGGAGTTCTTGAGCGTATTCTTAAAAGTTTCTTGAATAAAAACTTATCTTGTGTGAAATGGTATTTGAATATACTTTTCTACGCTCATTAGTAAAATTGTCAAAGCATTACTTATTTTGTGTAAAAACCTGACGGGATAGAAAAAAACAGAAGTTATTTCTGGAATCAGCATAAAAACTTGATTCAAGAACACCTACTTTTAAGAAATCATCTGACAAAAAGATTGAAAATGCAGATTAGTGTAATAGGGCCTATTTTCTATAATGAAAAACTGCAGAGGATATCAAAAAGTATTTTGAAGTTAATTCTGAGACCATTTTTGAGCAGTTGACAGAAGAAGAAAAATCGTATGGTTGATTCCGGCAAGATTCTGCAACAGTACATATGACTGCCGAATCATTAAATGCATCAGAGGGGTGTTTGATGACAGAAATATTAGTGTTGATTTGTGGTTCCCTCGCTATCCCGACGTAACAAGTTTTGATTTTTTATGGGGTTCTTTGAAAGAAAGAGGATCGTTCAAATCTTGGCGCACTACAGGAACTTAGAGATAGCATTGTGCCAGAAGTCACAATAATTCCTGCTGGTGAAATTAGGCGGGTGACTGATAATGTTTTTACGAGGTATGATCATAAATAAAATGTTTACCCGACTTTTCGTTTTTGAGTTATGCTGTTCACACACAGACAGACACATACACACCTTTTTTAAAAATGATATTTTTATTCAATAGACCTCAAAACATTTATTTCCGGTGACATTCGAATTTTTTGGTGGAATGCAATGTCTTCTCTTCCTACCATGTATGTGGTGGAGATTTTAAGGAAAAGAAGAGTGGGAGAAGAGAGAGAAATATTGAGATGAGGAGATACGATAGGCAAGAAAAAGAGATAGACGTGAATCTGCAATAACGCAGATAGAAATTCTGCTAATTCTTGAATACAATCCTGATTATCGCCGAGAAAACAACAACAAAATATTGTTTACTCTTCAAATAGTGACATCACACAGAAACATGTTGAACATCGAAATAACACATAGGGTTTTAACATCTATAATGCTTTTGAACCGCACATAGCTTTGTGATTAGAATTAGGTCCGATGCTATCGTATAGAATTAAGTGCATATAAGGTACATTGCAAAGCAATACGCTAATAGAGGTGAGTCGTAGGTACTTAAAACAGAAGTTTAAACGCGCACAAGAAACATGCAAAACGGCACAAAAGCGAGCTAATATCGGCAGTGTATGCTGTAGCTCTTGTAGCGGCCGGATTACGCCACGAACGAAACATTATCAGCGCTACCAAATTACCAAAACCATGGCCGTTTCCGCGATGGTCGTTTCATTAAATCATATCCTCTGCATGGCAATAACTCCACGCTTCATCAAATCACTGCACTCTGTGTTCGATAATATCACCAAAGTTTATGGGAGCTAAAGCTGAAACGAAAATTTATGGATAGTCCCACATCCGCTAATGTGTGGGACAAACTCGCCATAATTCTAGCACGGTTTAGAAACTGGATAAAGTTTATACGCACTTCGTGACGGACGGCTCTTGTCTTGATGAGCCTGTCGCGTTTACTCAAATACATTAGTAGTTAGGTACGTATTGAAAGAATTCTATTTGAGGTCGTTCTCATGCGTCAGATACTGGTTTCAGACACCTGTAGAATTTTTACCAAAAGAACCAGGCTGCCGTCTATATTCGAAGACAGAAAATAAGTGTTACATTCAATTGCTTTCTCTATTCACTATCGTGTATTTATAAGTTCTACCCCGTTCTTACGAAAACTTATTTTTACTTTCTCTACTACGTACAGTAAGTAGGGGAAGTATTGTATTCCACCTAAAAACTCGATACCGAGATTTCACCGGAAATATATGTTTTGAGTCCCCTGAATCCAAAAAGAGCATTTTTGGAGTCATGTCCGTGTGTGTGTGTGTGTGTGTGTGTGTGTGTGTGTGTGTGTGTGTCTATCTGACTGTAAACAGCATAACTCAGAAACGAAACAATCGGATAAACACCAAACTTGGTATTTAGGATTAGTATCTTCCAGAGATGCGAAACGAAGATTTTCAAGAAAATTCCGCCACCCTAGATCACTCTTTACATGGAACATTTTTCGAAAATTTTAATTTTGTCAAAAATGGCTCTAATGATTTTGATTAAAATATCATATATTAAAGATACTTTCATGACAAATAAAATGTATATCTCGAATTTTCTGGGAATGTCTCCAAAAGTATTCTTCATTGTGAACGACTTTTGCATAACTGGTAAACTGTAAGAGATAGACAAAATTTTACTACACAAAAAATGTAGATCGCGTTAAAATGCACAATTTATGTCATATACATTTTTTTTGAGTGAACTATTTTCGAGACATGGCTTGCTATTCACTTAAATTTTACAATACTTATACTTTAACTCAAATGGGAATTCATTATTCATTTTTTATGTCCTGTACATACAAAGAGAATGGAACGCTCCACATAGCAATTAGTTCTTAAAACATTTGACTATCGCTTAAAGCCTACTATACTCACCTTGCACCTATAAGAAAATTAGCAATAAGATTAACATCTCGATTAACATGAATCATAAGGAGAATAAGCGTTTGTAAAAATAGTTTATACAAGAGTAGAAAAAGTCATGTGAGTGTAACACATCAGATTTTTATATCTACTATGGCATTATCCAGATTAACCTTTGCAGAAATCGCTTCAGTGCATATGTTATTGTACGAACATGGAGGATAGAGTAAAAGTCAAATTGACAGTCGAATGTTTGAAAACCGGGTCGCTGTATGCAAGCCTAGAAATTCCATACCCTTTCAATGAAATCGCGAGTAACATCTGAATAGCGACAGAACTTAAAAGGAAAAAAATGTTGAAAAATTCAAACCAATAACGAGGGATATCTCGGAAGTGGCTAATACCACAAACAATTGTTTGAAACAAATTCTGTGTTTTAAAGAGATCTACACGTTTTGTGCAGTATATTTTTGTTTATTTCTTATGGTTTACCAGTTATGTAAAACTATACAAAATTCCATCCAAATGAACATGCTGCCACAGGCTATTCGCAGAAAATTCAAGGTATGCATTTTACTTTTCATAAATATCTTACACATACGTTGTTTTTACCGAAATCATTATAGCCATTTTTGAGAAAATCGAAATTTTTGGAAAATCTTCCATATGAAGGGTGGTTTCGGGTGGGGAGATTTTCTTGAAAATCTTCTTGTCACATCTTTGGAAAATGTTGAACCTATCTGATGGAGGAGTTGTATTGTATTGTGGAGTATTGTAGTTCCACTGTTGGGGAGCCAATTTGATGAAGTAACTGCCCCACGTAAGGTACAAAGTTTCCGGTGGCCTTCGCCCCAACGTTTAGGAATCAACTTTGCATTTTAATATTTCTTTAAATATTAAATATATTTAGGTCTGCCTCGGCTGCGTCAGTATTAATTTGTAGAAACATGTATCTCTAAGCAGGGGGTGATGCGGCTAAAGAATGTAGGCTTACACAAATTATAATTTTTACTTTACCCCTTTTATTAATCCTTGACACGATTAAATAACACTTCACTGATATAGAGAGCTGTGAGATTATTTATTAATTACTTGCACTTTTTAACACGTAAACTTTATAATATTCTCGCCGTAATGAATTTTATATGTCTCACACTGAATACGTACTGAGCGAATGAACTGCTCTGTACGTTGCCTTCTAGCGACTGGCGTTTACCGCTTAAATTTGTAAATTTCTCTATTTCACGTCTCTGATTGGCAAACTTTACTCCAATAGAATACTTTTATTTAAATTAAGATTTTCTGGTTGTTGATTGAGTATCTATAAACTGTTTTAAAATATTACGTTATTGTTCCAAGAATTACTAGTAGCATTATTAAACTTTCCAACTCATTATTGCGTCAAGATTACCTCATTGATACCACACTGTTAGCAACTTTCGGCTTCTATTCTCACAGCTCCTACATTATTAAATTACGTAATACATTCAAATAACATTATTATACATGTACACAATAATATAAACATAATACAATGGCTGTTGCATACATTTATATATTATATTATACACATATTGCTTTAAGGCGCGCTGTTATTATTTTTATATGATATATTTAGACTGATATTTAAATGTTAAAAATACTGCCTCACTGATCTTATCTTCCCTAGCGGAGGGGACACGACACCGATCTGGAGGGGGTATTGTACCTACGCCTCACGAGGGACGTCCCCGAAAGGAAAGATAAGGCGGGAGGAGAAAACGGGCGGCCGGACCCAGAATGACGGTGCAGCAATGACAGAGTCCCTAATTTTCCAGAAGTAGACAACCTGTCTAACGGACAGACCGAACAGTGACTCCGCCCCGCAAAGAGGGGTCCCAAAGCTCCTCAGTGGGTTTCGGATAACCCGCCAGCTAGCCGAGTGACGGAGAGAGTTTACAGGGAGTATCCTTTTCCCCTGCCACGCCGGCACTTCTGACCCTGAAAGAGACCAACAAATGTAGGATGAATGAACTGATGAATGGAACGAAATTGAGGGACAGGAAATTAGGGGACTAACAGCAACAGCTCCAGCATTCGCCTGACGACCAGAGAAAACCCGCGGAAAAAACCATGAGTCAAGAAGGGAGGTCGCCAGGGAGTCGAACCTGGGACCTCCCGAATACAGGTCACAGACGTTGCCGCCTGAGCCATCTCGTTTAGTATTTATACAAAATATCGTTTTTAGGTTACGCCGTTAAAACAAAACCACACACACGGACACTCACACATGTACGTTTTTCCACTTTTACTTTCCCTACTACTCTCCAAGCATTTTTGGAAACATGTCCGTGTGTGTGTGTGTGTGTGTGTGTGTGTGTGTGTGTCTGTGAACATAATAACTCAGAAACGAACAGTCGGATAAACACCAAACTTGGTATTTAGGTTCAGTATCTTCCAGAGATGCAACACGAAGGTTTTCAAGAAAATCCCCCCACCCCAGATTAGCCTTTACAGGGAACATTTTTCGAAAATTATAACTTTCTCAAAATTGGCTCTAACGATTTTGATTAAAATATCATATGTTTAAGATATTTTCATGACAAATAAAATGTATATCTTGAATTTCTTGGGAATGTCTCCAAAAGTATTCTTCATTGTGAACAACTTTTGCATAACGGGTAAACCATAAGAGATAGACCAAATTTTACTACACAAAAAATGTAGATCCCATTAAAATACACAATTTATGTCATATACATTTTTTTGTTGAGTGAACCATTTTCGAGATGTTGCTTGTTATTTCCTTTAATTTTTCAATACTTATACTTTTCCTCAAGTTGGAATTCGTCATTCATTTTTTTTGTCCTGGTAATGCAAAGAGAATGGAATACTCCACATAGCAACCTGCTCCTAAAATATTTGACTATCGCTTAAAGCCTACCAATTCCCCTTGCATCTACAAGAAAATTAGCAATAAGATTAACATCTCGATTAACATGAAGCATATGGAGAATAAGCATTTGTAGAAATAGTTTGTACAAGAGTAGAGAAAGTCATGTGAGTGTAACACATCAGATTTTTTATTCACGGAGCATCAAAATAAGCATTTCCGGTGAACCTCGATATCGAATTTGGGGGTAAAATAAAATAGGTACTTTTTCCTAACTACTACATGTAGATGACAGAGAAAGTAATATATATATATATATATATATATATATATATATATATTACACCCCGCCTTTTGAACTTATTGCCTATTGGCAATAATGTTAACTCGTATTCTCTTCTCGATGAATTTTCCGCACTTGTGAATTTTTATTCTTCAGGTCACACCACATTCACATTCTCCTCATACTTCCAGACCCTGGGGAGGATAGGGAATAATCTTGGCTAGCGAAAAATTCCCATCCACCAGACGGGAATCGAACACGGAACCTCGAATCGCGCACGCAGGTGCTCTTCCGACTGAGCTACGGGGCCAGCCCTTATAATTTTATGGGTAATCCCTGTAAACGTTTAATTTATACCTTTGTTAATACATACTGGTGACCATGCTGCACCCTTCTGGATATTTGAGATATACCAGGTGAGTCAGCTGCCCCTATTTATGTTTTCATTTATGCAACGTGCTAAGCAACATATGTGACTTACGCCTTTCTTGAATTCCTTCCAAAAGCTGATTTTCATAGCACTTTATAGAGGAGAGATGGATAACTCAGTGCATAAGTGTTTTAGGGGACAGAATGCTATCGTCATGTATGTCGTTAAAAACATCCCACCCTGACACTGGGAGCTTCAGTGGCACTTTAAGCTGTTTTTATAAACTTTTATTCTTTAGCATACATTATTACACACCTTTGAAAACGCCCCTGAAGGCACAACTTATCACACGCAGCGCTTGACAAAACTATTTGAAAACAAAATGGAAGATCTAGTAGTGCGACCAATTGGATTTAAGCCGTCAGCCAACAAAGATTCCTTGTACAGCCTTGTCAAAAAATGCTAAGCAGTAGGTAGATAATTTCTTTTCTGTCACGAACTATGGCATATTTCAGTTCATACAATAATTGAAATGGCTGGTGCAGTTTGTTTATTTGAGTTAAAGTTACCAAAATGGCCTGCAAACGCTGTATGAAGTTGCAAAAAGCATGTAAAGATTTGAGGTGGGGTTGAGTTTGGCTATTATTAATTCGTATAGGAACCCCAACTCGCAACGTAGCATTGGCCGAATGGTATTATCATAGTTGCTCTACCACTGTGCCGCTTTAGTGCGGGTTCAAATCCGTCGTGTTAAGTTCAAAAATTGACTCCTTTGGCTTACAATTTGATATTATGGTACAAAGTACATTTTTGATAACGTTATAAGTGTGTACAAAATAGAATAATCACCATGTTTTTTCTACCGTAAACAAGAAGAACCGCAAAGCCCAAATCATTTCCTGGCACTCATACGTGAAGAATGTTGGCATATTACACCGGACATGCTACAACATGCAAGATGGTCTTTCCGGCAATGTACATAAATGTGCATTGATGAAGGGGGTCATCATTTTGAACATTTACTTCGTTGATGAAATCCACGCTCTGTCACATTTCATTATTCTGTTTACCATGAACTTAGCACATTTACAAATCCTTTGTCAGTAGAAAAAGTGAAACATAAGGTTTAAACGTGAATCAAAAGCTATTAGATTTAATATCGTCAATATGTGCCCAATAGAATAAAAGCTAACCACGTGAGACGGTTTACAACACAGGTACAGATTATTATATTAAGCATGATACACAATTATCTTATTGTAATTCTTGTGTCTTTGGCTCACAGGAGAGCCAATAACAAAAATAAATAGATTAGTATACTAAAATACAGAACATAAACGCAACGAGAAAGAAACAAAATAACCAAAACAATATGATGTTTATATTAGATTCGAACTTCCGAAGCTAACCGTTGCTTTACCACATCCCGGCAGCTAATCCACTCGGCCAGAACGCACGTGTTGTCTTCTGCTCTTCGGGAAAACATACTTCTAACTCCTTGCAAGCATTATATCCATGAAAAGCCATCTTTTTAAAGCCTTTCGCGGCTCCTTGGCTCATTCAGGCCTTTAAACCTTAATAGTGGTTGTATATAGTATCGAATAGAAGGACAGAGCTACAATAACAGTTTGTTTGATAAAAAGGTCAATGTTTTCACATTAGTGTATAAAATGCGGGTTGCATAGTTACGAATACCTAAGGGATCTGACTCACCTGGTATAGACGCGCACGATACACTGAAGTAACAGTGGGAGTTTTCGGTCTATGTGCTATGTGTTTCCATGTTCTGAGTTGTTGGCGTTCATCAATGAAGTTGTACATAATGCTATATACGCGAAAAATTAGGTAACTTTTATTGAATGTGTCAGACTTAAACCTTGGAGAAAGACCACAGAAAGTTGTATTTTGCGCTGGCTTTGTCCTGCTTTTGGTAGTCGGGGCCAACTTTCCCTGTGCTCTTCTATCTGAGATAGCCTGCTGTAACATCACTCACTAAAATTTAGTGCAAATATTTTTTAACACCGCATTAAATGCATTTGGAAAGGAGATTCTATTTATAAACTGAGTTACTTCTTTGGATATTTCTAGTGCAAATTTTGATTTTACGCTTAGGGTTTATTAATTTTTGGACGGTTCATTACATGGCGCTTACAGTATTAAAATATAAATGAGCAGGTACAAAAACACAATATACCTATAATGCAGATATATGACATGTATTCTGTTTTCATTTTGATGGGATGCATAATTAAGTTGAAAAATCTGATGTGTTACACTCACATGACTTTCTTTACTCTTGTACGAACTATTTTTACAAACGCTTATTCTCCATATGCTTCATGTTAATCGAGATATCGAGATATTAATCTTATTGCAAGGGGAATTGGTAGGCTTTAAGCGATAGACAAATATTTTAAGAGCTGGTTGCAATGTGGAGTATTCCATTCTCTTTGCATTACCAGTACAAAAAAGTGAACAACGAATTCCCATTTGAGAAAAAGTATAAGTATTGGAAAATTTAAGGGAATAACAAGCAATATCTCGAAAATCGTTCATTCAACAAAAAAAATTATATGGCATAAATTGTGAATTTTAACGCAATCTACATTTTTTGTGTAGTAAAATTTTATCAATCTCTTATGGTTTACCAATTATGCAAAAGTCGTTCACAATGAAGAATACTTTTGGAGACATTCCCAGAAAATTCGAGATATACATTTCATTTCTCATGAAAGTATCTTAAATATATGATGTTTAATCAAAATCGTTAGGCCATTTTTGAGAAAATTAAAATTTTTGAAAAATGTTCCATGTAAAGGGTAATCTTTGGTGGGGGGATTTTCTTGAAAGCCTTCGTGTCGCATCTCTGGAAGATACTGAACCTAAATACCAAGTGTGGTGTTTATCCGACCTTTCGTTTCTGAGTTATGTTGTTCACAGACAGACACACACACGGGCATGTTTCCAAAAATACCTTTTTGGATTCAGGGGGCCTCAAAACATGTATTTCCGGTGAAATCTCGGTATCGAATTTTTAGGTGGAATGCAATACTATACGTAGTAGAGAACGTAAAAATGTATGCATATAATGCAAAGACAATATGTATTCATTTGTCTCTTAATGATTTTACCTAGCATTTAATATTTATGATTTCAAAATTTAAAGTATTATTTTAAAACGTCATAGAGTGTTACAGGTTTTAAGCTAACTATTAATAAATTTCCAACCTAAAGGGGTGTCATTTATTTCCATTTTTCCTTTTTATAGGACTTATCTTAAACTTTTGTAACAGCTTAGGCAGATGGGAAGGTCACTCTATTGAATATAAAGGCTACAGCAGCAGCTTCAATGCCAGTATTATCACCATGTTCCTTATCCTGCAACACTGTCTAGCTTTTGTCCGCATCCTTCTCAGAAATAGAATAAAGAAATCATCCCATTTTTCTTGAGTTACACCACTTACACCCACTTTCTCTTTAACTCGGCTATTTCCTCATTACTTAGTGAGGAGGGGGCGATTTCCTCGCATCTTTTCTTGGGCCTTAGCAAAAGTATAGTGCATCTTCATTCTATTGAAACTGAATCCAGAAGCATTTTCAAGCCTACTGCCGCCTCATCACAATTAGCACCGCCACGCTATTATAGGTTGTACAACAGAAGGGACACTACGCCCAATGCAACCTGCATAGATCTATTGATGCTAATAGCCCCAATGAGGAAGAAATTAAATAAAGGAAGACAGGTTGAGACAGTATGTTTAACACTTAAATGATTTCAGTCAAATTATATAATATAAAATATAATAACAGCCCGCCTTAAAGCAATATGCGTATGTAACAATATATAAAAAGTGTATATTACAGTCATTGTATATGTTAACATTATTGTATACATGTTCAATAACGTTATGTGAATGTATTACGTAATTTAATAATGTAGGAGCTGTGAAAATAATAGGTCAAAGGTTGCTAACAATGAGGTAACAATGAAGTAACCTTGAGGCAATAATGAATTTGAAAGTTTAACAATACTACTTGTAATTCTCGGAAGCAATAATGTAATTTTAGTGACAGTTTAAAAAACAATAGCCAATCAAGAACCAGAAAAATCTTTAGTTAAATAAAATTAATCTAATGGATTAAGAATAGCCAATCAGAGACTTGAAATACAAAAATTTACAAATTTAGATGGTAGAAATATATTCAGTTCGTTGCAGACAGCGTTACTAACCAGACGCAAAAAGTGTCCTCGAGAAATTTAATACGTATTCGTGTGAGACGAAAATAGTTTACGTGTTAAAAAGTGCAGGTAATTTATTAAAAATAACCTCACAGCTCTCTCTATATCAGTGAAGTGTTATTTAAATCGTATCAAGCATTAATAAAAGGAGTGAAGTAAAATTATAATCAGTGTAAGCCTACATTCTTGTCGCAACACAACCCTGCCAAGACATCCATGTCTCTAACAATAATACTGACGCAGCCGAAGCAAACATAAATATATAATGTTTAAAGAAACAGTCAAATTAAAAAGTTAATATTTGTTTTTAAATTTGGGGCGAAGGCTACCGGAAACCGGCTACCATACGCGCGGTTGCTACTACTACAAGTTCGGCTCCCCAACAGTTGAAATATAATACAACTCTTTCATTACAACCTACTTTAAATTGGTGCCCAAAACGTGGGGCTACTAAATTTCTACTTCAAATTGATGCCCAAAGCATGATGCAAATAACGTAAAGAAACTAACTTCAAGGTTGCAGAGACGCGGGGAAGTCCCTAACTGTTCCACCCTAGAATATCCCCCCCCCAACTGCTGGAGCTGCGTAAAGAGTGTGATGAGCGACCCGTCACTAAGCAGCCCTTCAGTATCCACGGGGAGTACTCTTTCCGCATAGCAAGCATCCGCGCCATCTACCTGGCACCGCCTTAAGCCACAAAACCTAGAAACACACATTAAAGCTGAGAAGGAAACCGAATTAAAGGGAAATGATGGAAAGGAAACTGCGGTAGATGAGAAACCACCTCAGCACTTGCCTATCGATCAGGGAAAGCCGCGAAAAACCCAAGGTTAGATTGGGCGGTAACGGGAATTGAACCCGGGACCTCCGAAATGAGAGTCTCACACGTTACCGCGAGCCATTTCGATCGATTCTAATGCTATTAATTGCCAATACTCTTATTTAAAATCTAACTAGTCTTTGGAAATTTTCCTACGTGTTTTTCCAGTGGTCCACTGAACTTCTCGTGTCGTCCTCTGTGGACTAGTGGTACCATGCTAGCCTCTAGTTCCCGAGGTTGCGGGTTCAAACCCGGTGGAGGGCGATGGATTTTTTCGGGCGTAAAAATCCTTAGCATGGCTTCCTTCGGAAGGGAAGTAAAGCCGGTGGTACCGTGTTGTAGATTTACGGCACGTAAAAGAACCTCAAGCCTGATAAGAGGCCTTTGAGCAAAATTTCTGTCTTTCACGCTCAATTTAGATGGGACGCTAAGGACCATAGTAGTTAAAGAGCGTCCATAAATAAAACTCGATTTAATTTAACTGAACTTCTCTCTCTTTTGCTAGTGATTGTGTTAACGCCGGTGTAACTCAATTCCTCCAAATAACTCTTGCTCAGTCTCTTGTATCTTATGCAGCCCTAAATCCTGAGTGAATGTTTTATATGCATATTTTATAGATGCTCAGCGTCACCATTACTTTCTACTGCATCCTCTGTACATTGGTGGCCAAAAGAGTTGCATTTTTAATTAAATACGTAGGTTTCATGGCCGAAATCTGTAATGTCTGTGCTACTAAATTTCGGATTTCTGGTCCAATTAAATCTTGAATTAAACGTTTTTTGCAAAATGTACCTGGTTTAAAATAAAAATGATTTTCCGAGCTTTTGGACCGTGGTCCATTGGAAATTCTTCCGGATGTTACATCCAAAGCTGCGTCGGATGAAACATCTGGAAGAGAAATGGACCACGACACACAAGCCGGAAAATAATTTTTATTTTAAAAACACCGGCCGTTAAAGCCTACGTAGTTACATATACCGGATTTGATTTGAAGTTTTAAAATCTAATTGTTCCATACAAATCGCTAATGCTCTCTTCAGATGTGACAGAACAAAATTAAGATCATTTATCCAAATTAAAGCTACAGAAGAGATACCTACTCAAGTTTTCCTAACCAACAGCTCAGCCAACAGTTATCGACTCATCATTAATGTAGTCTAGGCACAAAACAATAAAAATACTTGTAGGAAGTATGGCAGTAAACAGAAATACTGTTTGGTAAAAGCGGCAACATCTTCACTCCGTGCTATTATTTGCTTGTTGCTGAGAAACAAACTTCTATGTGTGATTACTAGAGCCGGATTTATATACGAAATGCATTTTCATTTTTATATACTGAAATGTATGCGGAAATGATATATCTCGTAATTACACTTTCACAGACAATTTGAACAGTGTCTGATAATGCATATAAATGCATATTTTAAAATATTTAATGCAAAACTGCGGTATTAAATTACAATTCTTTAGCTAATGTGTAATTATTAGTACTTAATAAAGTCTGTGTCATCAATTAATATAACAGTAGATTATATGTGCATACATCTGGAACGGCTGTAGGAATTTCAACTAAACTCGGTATACATATGACAGTTTCAATATGGAAAACAATACGTGGGGGTGGGAAGGGCTGACATTTAGAAATAATTTTAAAAACGACTGATATTAGTGTGGAATTCATATTTACGTGGTCATTGAGACGAATAGTTACACTCCCGATTCTATTTAAGTCAATGTTCAGCCCCATCAAAGTGGGAGGCGAGAAGAGGCGAAAAAAATGTACAAATGATGAAGATTCGTGTCGAATCTATATTTTCAGGATCGCTGAGATGAACAGATTTTCTCGTAACCAGTTCAGACACACTGTTCTAATCTTGAAACTAGAGAACCCTGTGGATTCACTGCGGCTCGCTACGGTCTAATAATTGGGAAGTAAAAGAGCTCTTAATCAAATTGGTAACTAAAGAAATATATAGTTTATTTGATTTTTACTTTCTCTACCACATACATAGTAGGAAAAGAGATATTGCATTTCCATCCAAAAATTGAATATAGAGATTTTTACCAGAAATACATGTTTTGAGGTTCCCTGAATGAAAAAGCATTTTTAGAACAAGTTTAATGCGTGTGTCTGTTTGTCTACCTGTCTGTAAACAGCACAACTCAAGAACGAAACTTAGGATAAATACCAAATTTGGTATTTTAGTTTAGCATCTTCAGAAGATGAGGCACGAAGGTTTCAAGAATATTCCGCACCCCAAACTACCATTACATGGAATATTTTTCGATTTTTTTTTCTTTTCTGAAAAATGGTTCTAAGGGTTTCGATTAAAATATAGATATGTACATCATACGCATATATTAAGAATATGTACATGAAAAATAAAACTTCTATCTTGCATTTTCTGGGAATAGCTTGTGAAGCCCTCTTCATTTGGAACGAATTAAGCGACAGACGAAACGTACTATGGAAAAAAAATAGATCTCTTTAAAACACACAATTTGTTTCAAATATCTTTTTTGTAGCTTAAGCCATTTCCAGGTGCCCGTTATTAATTGTTCGTATTGTTCAATACTTAGTCATAATTTTTAAGCACTGTCGATTTTCAGCTGTTTCTCGCGATTGCATGGAAACAGTATAGAACTTTAAAGCCAGCATATAGCGCCCAGTTCTTAAAACATTTGAATATCGCTATTCTCTTTGTATCTATAACAAAATGTGTAATGCAGCTATTTCCGGAAAGGTATATCTCGATTAAATTGTAGTAGATAGAACAAAAATCTGTTGTGTTACACTCGCGTGACTTTTTCTACTCTTGTACAAACGCTTATTCTCCATCTACTTGATGTTACTCGAGATAAACATTTTCAGAAATTATCTTGTTACTAATTTTCTTGTAGGTGCAAGGGGAATATGGTCAAGCGATTGTCAAATCTTTTAAGACCTGGTTGCTATTGGAGCATTCCATTCTCTTTGTATGTCCAGGATATAAAAAAACGAATAACGAATTCCCATTTAAGAAAAAGAATAATTATTGGAGAATTCAAACAAATAACAAGGAATATTTAAATAGCTCTCTAAAAAATGTATATTATATAAATTGTGTATTTTAATGAGCTCTACATTTTTGTGTAGAAAATTTTTGTCTTTCTGTTACGGTTTACCAGTTATGCAAAAGCAATTCAGAATGAAGAGGACTTTTGGTGACATTTCCAGAAAATTCAAGAGATACATCTATCATTTGCCATAAAAATATCTTAAATATATGATATTTTAATCGAAATCGTTGGAATAATTTATGATAAAATAAAAATTTACCAAAAGTATTCAATGTAAAGGGTAGTCTGAAGTGGGGGATTTTCTTGAAAATCTTTATGTCGCATCTCTAAAAGATACCCAACATAAATACCAAGTTTGGTATTTATCCGACTTCGGTTTTTAGTTATGCTGTTCACATCCACACAGACACTCACGCGGATCTTTTTCTAAAGATGTTTTTTTTTCCATGTAAGGGGCCTCAAAGCATGTATTTCCGGTGAAATCTTGGTATGGAATTTTTGGTTGGAATGCAATACTTCCCCTACTTACCATATGTAGCAGAGAAAGTAATAAAATTCCGTAAGAATCATTTGTATAAACGAGAGAGAGTAGAGAAACTAATGTGAATGCAATATTATATTTTGTTACATTTTTTGTACATATTTGGGTACATATTCTTATATCTGTTTATGTATACAAATGCGTAGTCTAGTAATTATTCACTTGCTCTAATATAGCTGTTATTTCCACAGTTGAAGACTACTACAGCCGCTTGATTTACATCTGAAGGGAGTTCTAGAGACCTTTTGCTGTAAGGGAGTTGAGTGCAACAGGCTTTTAGCTAGCACACACTATTATGTCATGAGAATTAGCACGGCGATTACGCCTTCTATTACTGTAGTCATTATTTGAGCGCTCATCTTCGGAAAATGATGTATCGAAATCAGCAAAGCGCGTGCTAATGGGTCTGCGTTCCCTCCCTTCAAAAGACTGAAGCACTGTGACGAGTGATCGTGCGGTCATTCAATTTGAAGCAGAGTTCGCATGAGCAAATTGGAATGAAGCATCCCTTGACATTAACAAGGCCTTACAAATAATGGAATTATGGTCAATTAAGTGAATTATGTATGGTTAATTAATTGAACCTAAAAAGACTACGTTCATTCACATCTAAATCCTCTCTCTAACCGCTAAGCTGCATTGAAACAAGACAGTAATTGGCAATTCTTTACAATGTGGGACAATGCCACTGGAAAATGACTTTATGCACTCAAAGAGCGCATCATCCCCATCGAGAGTCATTTAAATTACCTAATACTACTACGATGAGAAAGCAGGATGGGAAATTGGAACGAAAAATTCGCGTTAGTTCAAAACGTAATTCAAATGAAAAGCTACTCCAAGCTCGCAGTAGACAATTTGTGCTATTTGTGTGTTAATAAACCGCCTAATAGTGTAACCAATATTTTATAAAATCTAAACCAATTGCCCTCTTTTATAAATATGCTTCAAAAATTGTTTTTAAACGCTATTGTAGTATTCTATTAGACTTTGTAATGCATGTATTATGTTTCGCATAGTTTTACGCAATAAATGGTTTTCCTTGTTGCTTATTCTCATATTTATTATTAGAATTAATTAGAAAAAATATGCCTTCAAGTTATTTAAAATGTGCAACTTAAACTTAAAATATAGCAACATGTTGTGAAGGAAAGAAGTCCTGTTACTTTCTCTACTACGTATAGTAAGTAGGGGAAGTATTGCATTCCCCCCAAAATTTTTATATATGGTGTTGCTAGTCAAAAAAATTCGAAAAATGTTCCATTTAAAGGTTAGTTTGGTGCGGTTGGATTTTTTGAAAATCTTTGCGTCACATCTTTAGAAGGTACTGAATCTAAATACATAGTAAGTTTGGTGTTTATCCAACCTTTCCTGTTTGAATTGTGATATTCACACACACACACACACACACACACACACACACACACACACATACACGCATTGAACTTTTTCTAAAAAATCTAATGTAATACATTCACACGACTTTCTCTACCCTCGATCATTTATTAGTAGGTATACAAACTATTCTTACTAAAGCGTATTGCATTCTCTATTACGTATAGTAAGTAGGGGAAGTATTGTATTCCACCCAAAAATTCGATACCGAGATTTCACCGAAAATACATGCTTTGAGACCTTCTGAATCCAAAAAAAAAAAGAATTTTTGAAAACATGTCCGTGTGTGTGGCTGTGAACAGCATAACTCATAAACGAACAGTCGGATAAACACCAAACTTGGTATTTAGGTTCAGTATCTTCCAGAGATACGACAAGAAGGTTGAGGCAGTATTTTATATCACAACACTGTAAATGCCAGAGTGATTGTAGCGTAAATTAGCACTATTGTATGACAAAGATTTGAGATGTTTGTTAATTATAAGCATTGTTAGGAAATAAGTTTACATGGCCTCACTGAAACTGACAATAGGAGCGGATAACAATGAAACGAGGGGGTGAATTGTTTATTAATTAGAAGAAACAAGCAAATGACGTCAGAGTAGCGTGCCTTTCTTTAGAAATGGAGGGAATATTTTCCCTAGAACATATGTGTTCGTAATTTTGATTGGATATAAAAATAGACGCTAATGTTGGCGCGCTTTGTTAACCAATAGCAGCTCTGTTATAATGTTTAGGCATATCGGGGTGAGGGAGTGCAAATTCCGAGCCAAAGACAAGTAACGCACAGTTTGACAGAATCATTCACGGGTTACACGTCGCACAGTTTGACAGAATCATTCACGGGTTACACGCCGCACAGTTTGACATAATCATTCACGAGTTACACGTCGCGCAGTTTAATAGAATCATTCACGGGTTACACGTCGCGCAATTCAACAGAATCTCTCGCGTCTTAAAGCTAGTTACAAAAATGTGAAATACTCGAATTAATAATGTGCGGCAAATAAGAGATTATAGTTACATTCGAAAATATAATAGTTTCAGTCAGGCGTGTAACAAGAGTAAATATATGAAATTAATTCAATGTGACTGCAATAAAAGTCTAAAAACAAATTCTTTTATTAGTGTTATCTTTTAGTAACATCTCCTTTCCGTTTACACACCCTGTTCAAGAGATATGCTCGACTGGGTAATAATAGCTAGCCGGAGGAAAAAGAACTCAAAATTCAAAATAGTAAAACAATAACAGGCGCTCAGCAAATAAGATAACACGAACGATACCGCGACAACGTTTTCAAGAAAATCCCCTCATCCCAGATTACCCTTTACATGGAACATATCAACCAGCTCTTAAAATATTTGACTATCGCTTAAAGCCTACCAATTCCCCTTGCGTCTACAAGAAAATTAGCAATAAGATTAACATCTCGATTAACATGAAGCTATGGAGAATAAACGTTTGTAAAAATAGTTTGTACAAGAGTAGAGAAAGTAATGTGAGTGTAACACATCAGATTTTTTTCTATCTACTACGTTTTATTCCAAATAAACCTTTTCATAAATAGTTACATTACACATTTCGTTGTAGATACAAAGGGAACAGTAATAGTCAAATGTTTAAGAACTGGACGCTATAGGCTGGCCAGCCTTAAAATTCCATTGTTTCTTTTTAATGTCGCTTTAGCTTATAATATGGTAATCATATCGGGATAATATGTTAGTAACAGTATTTACATATATGAAAACAATTTAACATTACTGTAGTACAATTCTATGAATTTCAGTAAGAAAATGTGTTACATTATTCTTCATTATACAAATTTATTAATTTTGAAAATTTAAGTAGCGTTTAGTAATAATTAATATTTCAGAAATGTCTTATGCCACAAAATATATTTGAAATAAATTGTGTGTTTTAAAGACTTCTACTTTTTTAGTGAAGTACATTTTCGTTTAATGTTTAACACTTACCAGTTATACGAGATTATACAAAATTCCTCCCGAATGAAGAGGATTTTACAGGCTAATTCCAGAAAATTCAAGAGATGCATTTTATTTGTCATGCAAATATCTTGGTACTTTAATCTAAATCGTTAGAACAATTTTTATAAAATCAAAATTTTCAAAAAATCTTCCATGTAAAGAGTAGTTTGGGGTGGGGAATCTCTTGAAAATCTTCGTGTCTTTGAAAGATACTGAACTGAAATATTAAGTTCGGTGTTTATCCGACTTTAGTTTTTAAGTGATGCTGTTCACAGGCACAGGCTCACACGCATACACACACATACAGATATCTACTAAATGTATGTACTTTATTAAAAAATGAAAGAATACACTTAAAGAGAACGGTAACAAAAGTAAATGGAATGGGACTACATGAGTTAAAAGATTTAATTAAAATATATAAATAACGTTTTATCATATTTGTTAACAAAATTAATTTTGATGATTTGAAAACTATGTAAACTATATTAGTTATTTACAGTAACATTGGAAATAAAATGTATTATTTTTTTAAAATATTCATGCGAAGAAGCAAACCCTAGCAAGTAATAATACCAAAATGTAATTGGACATGCTGTAATAAATAAATAAATACAAACAAACGCAGACACGACCTTTTTCTTCAAAAAAAAAATATCGAGGAACCTCAAAAGATGTATTTTCGGGGAAATCTCGGTATCGAATTTTTGGGTAGAATGCAATACATTCCCTACCTTATGTACATGGTACGGAAAGTAGTAAACTTTCGTAAGAATAGTTTTTATGACCATTAATAAATGTTAGATGGCAAAGAATATGATTGTAACACAGATTTTTATTTCTCTACTATGTAAGTCAAGTAGGGGAAGTATTGCATTCCACTCAAAAATTCGATACCGAAATTTCACAAAAAATACATACTTTGAGGTGACCTGAATCCAAAAAAAATCATTTTTAGAAAAAGATACGTGTGTGTGCCTGTGTACAACATACGTCAGAAACGAAAAGTCGGATAAATACCAAACTTGCTATTTAGGTTCAGTGGATTTCAGCGACAGGAACATTTTAAAGAAAATCCCCCACCCCATATCACCCTTTACATGAAATATGTTTCGAAAATTTTGATTTTCTCAAAAATGGTTCTAACGATTTTGATTAAAATATCATATCTTTAAGATGTTTTTTTTCGGCAAATGAAATGTATATCTCGAATTTTCGGGGAATGTCTCCAAAGTATTCTTCATTGTGAACAGCTTTTGCATAACTGGTAAACCATAAGAGATAGACAGAATTTTACTACACAAAAATGTAGATCTCGATAAAATACATAATTTATGGCTTTGGGGGGGGGGTCGAGTGAACCATTTCCGAGATGTTCCTTGTTGTTTTTTTGAATGTTTCAATACTTATACTTTTTTTATATATCCTGGTAATGCAAAGAGAATGTAATGCTCCACATAGCAACCAGCTCTTAAAAGATTTGACTATCGCTTAAAGCCTACCAATTCCCCTTGCATCTACAAGAAAATTAGCACTATGATTGACATCTCGATATCTCGATTAACATGAAGCATATGGAGAATATGCGTGTGTAAAACTAGTTTGTACAACAGTAGAGAAACTTATGTGTGTGTAACAGCAGATCTTTTTACTTTCTCTACTACGTATAGTAAGATGGGGAAGTATTGCATTCCACCCAAAAATTCGATACCGATATTTCACAGGAAATGCATGTTTTGAGGTGCACTGAATGCATATAAAGCATTTTTAGAAACATATCCGTCTGTGTGTCTGTCTGTGAAGAACATAACTCAAACGAACAGTCGGATAAACCCCAAACTTGGTATTTAGGTTCAGTATCCTCCAGAGATGCGACACAAAAGTTTTCAAGAAAAACCGCCCACCCCAAGATACCCTTTACATGGAACATTTTTCGAAAATTTTAATTTTGTCAAAAATGGCTCTAACGATTTTGATTAAAATATCACATGTTTACGATATTTTCATTACAAGTAATATGTATATCTTGAATTTTCTGGGAATGTCTCCAAAAGTATTCTTCATTGTGAACGACTTTTGCATAACTGGCAAACCATAAGAGAGACAAAATTTTACTACACAAAAAATGTAGATCGCGTTATGCCATATACACTTTTTTTGTTTAGTGAACCATTTTCGAGATATTGCTTGTTATTCCCATAAATATTCCAATACTTATACGTACTTTTTCTCAAATGGGAATTCGTTATTCATTTTTTTGTCCAGGTAATGCAAAGAGAATGGAATACTCCACATAGCAACCAGCTCTTAAAAGATTTGACTATCGCTTAAAGCCTACCAATTCCCCTTGCATCTACAAAAAAATTAGCAATAAGTTTAACATCTCGGTATCTCGATTAACATGAACCATGTAGAGAATAAGCGTTTGTAAAAATAGTTTGTACAAGAGCAGAGAAAGTCATGTGAGTGTAACACATCAGATTTTTTTCTTTTTATTTGCACTGTTTAACCAAACGCAATTAAGTGCAAGTAGGTTTTGATGCCATGTCGTCTCATATCTGCAGCTGGCCATCAGGGGAGTCCGGTAATAATTGGTCAGATCCGGCGTTTGTTGCAACGTGTGTATAAAATCTGCAGCTCGAGTGGGTTGCGCTGAATTGGTAGTGTATGAAACCAGCTGCTAGCCAAATCTGAACAGGTTTGTGGGAGGCGGATGTGGGGTTCAGGTCTAGAAAAGTATGGAAGGAATAATTGAGAGATGTCGAGAAAGAATTTAGAGGAGCTGCCTTACTGTGGTCCACAATGCTACGGCATTCCTCGTGAAATCAAATGTTGTTTTGCTGTACGCAATCTGCCACATGAATACTAACGTACATAAAAGATGGAGCATAATAGATCACAGTTATTTATGCTGATACTGACAGATCTAGTCCCACGAGTATGACTTCTTCTGTTCCTCGAGCATAATTATAGCCACTGGATTGTGTTGCGTGTTACTTTTTTACTTCTTTTTAATTTTTCGTTCCAGTAGTGGCCTCTATATCCACTAGTAACTTGCAATATTATATTAAGGAAGCCTACAGAGTACATGTCAGTTTAAGATTAGCAATAATAAATATTTATTCAATAAAATATAATATAAAGTTTGGCAAAACATCAACGGTAAACCTTTTTGTAATAATTATATGTAAGAGATAAATAAATTAAATAACTATTAAAGATGTTACTACCAATTCACAATTATATTTACAAAGACTCACATTCTAGTAAATATTGGTTAAATCTTTAACTGCAATCTTATCCCCTGGACCTGATTGCCAAGTTAAATATAACTATTACACTATTTGATTCTTTCATAACATGCTACTTTTGTTGTGTATTTATTTTAATTTAATTAAATTAATTTTAATAAAACTTCAAAAAATCTCTTTTGATTTAATCCAAAGTAAATAAACTGCTATCAAACGGGACTATCGTTGATCATTTACTTGAATTGCCTTTAACGAGTAATGTTTGTTTCCTACTACACAACCAAACAATAGAACAGCAATTTCAGCTGTCACAACTAAATTCCGACCTACAAATTTCCTTTTCACATGGAATTTGGAATTCCTAACCTGCAAAAAAAGATTTCAGTTTTACTGTTGTACTGGTTCAGCAACAAACGACTCCAATGGTTATACTTAAATCGGACAAACCCAAGCACCAATCGTACTAAGCGTTAAAGGGATATATCTCATTAATGACTGAGTTTTTCTCCTTAGCATAAAACTGTTTAACTTTTAATTACTTGAACCATATGACACTGTTCTTTAACAGAAATACACCATCTCAGTTTATTTATACTATGCACGCAAATGTCCATAAAGTGCTAAACAGTTTCTCGCCCTTATATTGCTTGGCTTTGCCAATTAGCAGTTTAAGTTACAAAATAATCTCGTCCAACGTCACCTGAGATAATCTTTTGCGAAACAAATACTATTCTACAAATCGTGAAACAATCGAAACGACAGATAATCAAACTTGGAAAAATATCTACATTTGCTTGGTGTACAATACTTAAATGAACCACTTACTACACTGTAACCTTTGTTGTGATTTACTCCTTGTGCACGATGTGGTAGCCTTCCTCAACTTGTAATGACATCTATATTTACTTTCTCTACTACGTATAGTAAGTAGGGGAAGTATTGTATTCCACCCAAAAATTCGATACCGAGATTTCACTGGAAATACATGTTTTGAGACCCCCTGAATCCAAAAAAGCATTTTTGGAAACATGTCCGTGTGTGTGTGTGTGTGTGTGTGTGTGTGTGTGTCAGTCTATGAACAGCATAACTCAGAAACGACCAGTCGGATAAACACCAAACTTGGTATTTAGGTTCAATATCTTCCAGAGATGCGACACTAAGGATTTCAAGCAAATCCTCCCACTCCAGATTACTCTTTACATGGAACATTTTTCGGAAATTTTAATTTTTTCAAAAATGGTTCTAAAAATTTTGAATAAAATACCATAAGTTTAAGACATTTTTATGGCAAATAAATTGTATATCTCGAATTTTCTGTAATGTCTCCAAAAGTATTCTTCATTGTGAACGACTTTTGCATAACTGGTAAACCATAAGAAATAGATAAAAACTACATAAAAATGTAGATCGCGTTAAAATACACAATTTATGTCATATGCATATTTTTTGTTCAGTGAACCATTTTCGAAATATTTCCTGTTATTCCCTTAAATTTACCTATACTCATACTTTTTCTCAAATGGGAATTTGATATTCTTTGTTTTTGTCCTGGTAATGCAAAAGGAATGGAATACTCCACATAGCAACCAGCTCTTAAAATATTTGACTATCGCTTAAAGCCTACCAATTCCCCTTGCATCTACAAGAAAATTATCAATAAGATTAACATCTCGATATCTAGATTAACATGAAGCATATGGAGAATAAGCGTTTGTAAAAATAGTTTGTACAAGAGTAGAGAAAGTCATATGAGTGTAACACATCAGATTTTTTGTCTTGGATATGCAAAGAGTATTAATCTGTGGCAAAGAGAATGGTGCTGCACCTAGCAACCAGCTATTAAGAGATATGCCTATGCTTAAAGGCTACTGTATTTCTATATTGCCCTTGCAAATATATATATATCTTACACCTAGAAGAAAATTAGCAATAAGATAAGAGTCTGCAAGTGCTTATTTCGATTAACATGAAGTAGATGGAGAATAAGCGTTTGTAAAAATAGTCTGTACAAGAGTACAGAAAGTGAGTGTAACACATCGGATTTTTTCACTATAAGCTAAAAGGTGAAGTAAACAAAACCACGTGACAAGACAGCACCTCATTGGCTGGTGGGCAAACTATAACCTTTCCCGCTTAGCATATCGTCTCTTCCTCTACAAAAAACAATTCGGTTCAGATCGTAACATTTTGTGGTTATTCTCGTGCATAGAAATTTGAAAAACTCATTATTGTAACATTTGAATTTATGAAATAAAATGTGTTTGTTCAGATTCAGCTATAACAAAATTAACTGTTATAGTAGAGGATTTAAGAGGCTATGCGCGGGCGCTGCAGTTCATGGCTGAGAATCTTCTGCCACTGTGGAAAACATAAACGCTGGAAATGGAAAGAAAATTGTGTTAAATACTTTTAACAAAGTCTGTGAAACGTACCCCCTTTAATCAACAATGAATATTGTTTGCCATTATTTAGCAATAATTGGCCTTTGTTAGTGATTCAGAATTGTTGCTCGGATAGCTTGGAGCGCGTTTGTTTTCTGTGGTTTTCTTATCCATAGTGTTAATCAGTTTCTTAACTTGTTGATTCATAAAAGGTTAAAGCAAAAGTGGTATATTGATATTGGTCATTAAATGAACGACTTCTAAAGCCTGAAGTTAAGAGCAGCTTAATCGAGTACTTTTAACCACAGATACAGAACTGTTGAAGTACAGCTTTTATTTGTCTACTCTAAGTATTGTGTATTAGAAGTTTAGGATGTAAGGCAAAATATAGGAATAAGACAGACAATGTTTAAAAGCTAATGATCCCCAAGCTGCACAATATACTGTAGCATTCTGTCTCTCACAGATCTTAGTTCCCGTCATCCTCCACGTGGTGCTGCCATGTGCTCGGCGGAGTGATACATTTAAGTTTTGTTTATTTCTCCTTTCAGCTTATAGTGAAAAAGGCATAGTAGTAAGCTATTCTTCAATGTTGCCTCCTGAGAGCCAGGGTAGGTAAATTTATACTCCCTGCCGGGACGAAGGGAGTGCAGGGAGAGGTTGATCCCTCGTAGTTGACTTACTTTCCTCAAACGGTCATCTTGGATGGATAACCGTCGCCATGTTGGATGGTTATTTGTACCGATGGTTTCTATCACCGCCATACTTGTGTTCATTGTCACGGTGGGGTGACTCCGCCAAGCTGGACGTATACTTAGTAGCGTGTTCCTCTACCGCTACAATTGGCGGGGTACTTTACCTCCCCCAAAATATGGCTGAACTGCCGCAGGATAACATTACAATCTTGTTTACCCTGTTCCCACAACAGTTAAGTCAATGCTTCGTTGAATTTTTGCGCAAAAATAAAGTATAATATAGTAGAAATATAGAAATAAAGCCGAACTATAGAAAAAATAAACCATAGAAATATTTTTGTTCTTTTAATATACTTTAGAAAAGCTTTTAGAATTAATAAATATGTGTTGTAAAAACGGATTTGTAGCAGATAAATTGAAAGAAGCCATAATAACACCAATGTATAAAAAAGGTGACAGGAAAAACTCTTCAAATTACAGGGAACAGGTCTTTTGAATTTCTCCTATAAAGTTTATGCAAATATTTTAACATCCCGATGAAACATGATATTGTAACTATTTGATAACATGGCTTTAGAAAATTGCGTTCATGTATAGATTGTGCATTTGTGATCTCCCAGCTGATGGAATAGAGAAGAGAATACAATCTTCCAATGTATATGGCTTTTGTAAATTATGTAAAAGCCTTTGATAATGTACAAAGCAACTTATTATGGGGAATACTAAAGGGAAAAGGTTTTCCGTATCTTATAAGATACAGAAAATACACAGAAACAAAAATACATAGTGATGATAGAAGAAACAAAGAAACTGTTTTAATAATTTTAGGGTTTGTCAAAACATATATGTCCGGTGAAATCTCGGTATCGAATTTTTGGGTGGAATACAATACTTCCCCTACTTACTATACGTAGTAGAGAAAGTAAAAAACAGTGATGAAATAAGGAAAGAATTGAACATATTTAATCTAAATAAAAGAATATCAAAAGAAATTTTATGCCCATGTGCAACGGATACCATAATCCCGCATTCCCGAGAAGATTCTGGAATACAAACATAAGGAAAGAGAGAAAGGAAGACCCGTGAAGAGATGGATGGAGCAGTTTCTTTAAGAGGACGGAACAGGTCGAAAGGCCTAATCTCTGATGCCGAAGATGAAGATTAATACACTTATGTTATTAATAATACACCCCATAAAGAAGTCTCCCTCAAAACAAGCCTGGAGGCTGTAGCAGTGTCAGTATATTTGACTACATATATTTGCTTCTGTAATGCTTATTTTTTGTAACAGTGTGGACATTTTATTGCTCTTTCTGACTTAATGTCTCAATTACCTCAATCTTATATTATACTTGGTGATGAGAAGAATTTGAAAGTACTAAATAATAGGTATAAATAAATTATACGTCGATTATGTCGTTCATTTGTTCGTTTTTGTGTCCCCAAATTATTTTTGAGGCCAGTCACATGGAGAACCGATACCAGCTGGGTGGAGTCATAGTTTCATTACCTGAAGATGAAACGTTTTAAGAGGGTCACTCTTTAAGCAAGTTAATGTATTGCAGTCAGTTGAGGAGAGCAGAACTTTGAGATATCGCTGATGAAAGTTATGTAACGTAAGAGCGAAGAAATGTTGCTCTTTTTGCATTAATAGCATTTCTTTCTATTAGAAAATGCCTCCTTCTTTACATTTCTTAAACTGTAACCCTAATGCGAGTTTCTGCATGTTGGTGACAAGCAGGTCACAGTATTAGACAGAGATATGTCAGCAATACAACTATATACAATCTCAATAAGTGTTCTAAAGTGTATGGCAGCAGAGGCGATTAGTTCCATTACGGCAGACGACTGGATAAAAGCAGTTGAGAAGACCAAGTGAATAGCTGATGACTACTGGGAGAAGGATGGGTTAATAGAGCAAGAAGTTGAGAAGAATATCCATAGGAATAGATAGTGATGATAGTGATGCAAATAGTGAAGTTTTTCTAAGTGATGTCTCAACAGACACGGCTGAGGAACTGTCTGGAATTCTACCTATAACACTGTAATCCCTTTAATTCCCTCCAGGTACGTTAATACAATACTACTTCTTTATATTGCCTTCCCTTGGGGCCTCAGTCGTGGGGATTCGAGAGCTTCAAACAACCACCAACTCCATCAACCAGAACTTCACCGACACTTCAACCCCTACACGAAGGCTACACCTTCATCTGAAACGTCCTAGAATCCTATGTAATGCCACACCCCCTCAATCCGCGGTACCGCTGCAAACCCTCTCCTTTCCAACTCCGGTGGAGGAGTTTTTAGTGGGTATGCCAATTCATTGGTGAGTCCCACACTCCCAGTTCCGACTCCCATCGGGGCTGGGTTTAGGATTAAATCATTTTCTCCTCCACTCGAAAAACAAAATCCGGAACATTTTTTTGTATAACGCCTATCATTATTAAACTAACATGATATTGTATTACTAATAGCTCCATAGAGTATCTAAGCGCATATAAATAAATACCATTTTTTATAGTTTAACATACTGATGCAGTTAATTCATCTCGTTATATCACCACAATGGTCCATTTGCATGCTAGCGTTGACTGTACGTTAGCCATCCGAGCCATTAGCTTGCGATATCAGGAAATCCCCGATCGCTACAACACCAAGGCCAATACGCCTTTGCACGCTTTGCCAGGTAGTACTTGAACATCCCCTTAGCTATGAAGGATTAGAACGTATTAAATGGAAGAAAAAACTGTTTTTCGCTTGGACCCGTATCCCCATTCATTGGATATCAATCAGCTTTGTACAAGAGGATAACAACACCAGGGATACCAACCTGTACTATAATTATGGGAAATACAATAATTTTAACGTCGGTAGGACGTACGATTCTGGAAATTTTCATTGAAGAACACTGAGTATCGATGCAGCACTATCTGTAAAACTTGGATACCATAGTACCGTGAGTAAAAACGTTTTTACTTTCTCTACTACGTATAGTAAGTAGCGGAAGTATTGTATTCCACCAAAAAATTCGATACCGAGATTTCTCCGGAAATATATGATTTGAGACCTCCTAAAACAAAAAAAAAGCCTTTTTGGAACATGTCCGTGAGTGTGTCTGTGAACAGCATAACTCAGAAACGAACAGTCGAATAAACACCAAACTTGGTATTTAGGTTCAATATCTTCCAGAGATACGGCACAAACGTTTTCAAGAAAATCCCCCCACCCCAGATTACTCTTTACATGGAACATTTTTTTAAAATTTTAATTTTCTCAAAAATGGTTCTAACGATTTTGAATAAAATACCATAAGCTTAAGATATTTTATGGCAAATGAATTGTATATCTCGAATTTTCTGGGAAGTCTCCAAAAGTATTTTTCATTGTGAACGACTTTTGCATGACTTGTAACCATAAGAGATAGACAAAATTTTACTACACAAAAATTCTAGATCGCGCTAAAATACACAATTTATGTCAAATATATTTTTTTGTTGAGTGAGCCATTTTCGAGATATTGCTTGTTATTCCCTTAAATTTTCCAATACTATACTTTTCTCAAATGGGATTTGACTATCGCTTAAGCCTAGCAATTCCCCTTGCATCTACAAGAAAATTTGCAATAAGATTAACATCTCGATTAACATGAAGCATATGGAGAATAAGCGTTTGTAAAAATAGTTTGTACAAGAGTAGAGAAAATCATGTGAGTGTAACAGATCAGATTTTTTTTAAATGTGCGATAATTCGAGTAAAAGGTTCATAAGTTTCAATTCCTGGTGCGATACTTTATTGTTTTAAGTGTGGCAACCCTGAACAGCATTGAAATGTTGCATTTAGGCCATGTTCTTCGCAGAGGTGGAGCGTCGGACCATATGTTCGACAAGGTGATAGAAGAGGCAATATTTTTGGAAAAATGGATAGAGGCTAAGATCGCAAAATTCATTACATAATTAATCTCGATATTCCATATGCGGTACAAGCAGCAGTTTTTCAAACTCCAAAAAGCTTTATAGCAGTCTTAAAGTATAACATTGTTGTGTGGATATTAATGTTTCATTTTAGTAAACGCAGAATAAAGTATGACTTCATGTAACAAATGTTACACATTACATTCTCCTTAAACATGTTTATACTGATTCATTAGTACATTCCTGAAACCTGAGAAACAACAGATTATAACGCGTAATTATCACGCCCTGCGTAAATATATCTTACATTACTGCATGCAAGAAAAACATTAGCGTTGTACCACACTTCTTCATAATTACCTCTATCTCTTTCCATTTCTATTATTTGTTTCTCTCTTTGTTTTCTTTCTCTTGTTTCAAGTACATAAATATGTATGAAGAAAATTTTATCTACACCTACTTCGATTTCCTATATTGCCTATTTGTTTCATTCTCTTTAACTAATTTTAATACGGAAACAAATGCCTAAACCACGCCCTGAGGTCAGCACCCAACAAAAATTTGGGATATGGTGCTTTCCAGCTTCCTTAAATTAAACTGAGTTTTATTTATAGAAGCTCCTTAACCACTCTGGTCCTTAGAGTCCCATCCTATATTGGGCTCAGCGGCATCTATCAGGCTTGAGGTTCTTTTACATGCCGTAAATCTACGATACGGAAGCACCAGCTTTACTTCCCTTCCGAAGGAATCCAAGTTAACGATTTTTACGCCCGAAAAAATCCATCCATCGTCCTCCGTCGAAGTATGAACCCGCCTCCAACTTCCTTATATTTGAAATGAGAGTTGAACGGGCCCAAAATTCCGATCCAATCATTCAGCTCCCGAAACGTCGATGTCTCCACATCACTTCACCTGGCTTGAAGCCCGAGAACGTCTAGAGCACATTCCTTATATTTAATTGAGTTTTATTAAAGGACGATCTTTAACTACTACGGTCCTTAGCGTCCCAACCTATATTGGGCGTGAATGACCGGAAATTTTGCTCAGAGGCCTCTATCAGGCTTGAGGTTCCTTTACGTGCCGTAGATCTACGACAAAAGACCACCAGCTTTACTTCTCATCCAAGAAATCCAAGCTAACGATGTTTACGCCCGAAAAAATCCATCGTCCTCCGTCAAGTATGAACTCGTCTCCAACTTTCTTATATTTAATTGAGGTTTATTAAAGGACGCTCTTTAATTACTATGGTCCTTAGCGTCCTATTCTATATTGGGCGTGAAAGACCGGAAATTTTGCTCAGAGGCCTCTATCAGGCTTGAGGTTCTTTTACGTGCCGTAAATCTACGACACGGGACCACCGGTTATACTTCCCTTCCGTAGGAAGCCAGAAAAAAACCCATCGTCTTCCGTAGGGTTTGAACCCGCCTTCAACTTCGTGCACTGTACCGCGGCTCCCATTCAGAGCAATCCAAGCTGAGCTATGAAGTACGTAAATTGTATCTCTATTACTCTATTGTAATAAGTTACTGTCACTGGCTCGATAATTCTCAATTAGGAGTAAGCAATTTCTTTGAACAAACCTTTTGGTTTATGTCGTAGATTAGCAATTTTAAACTAATTTCGATAAGACTTCATTGTCATTTGCGTTATCAGCCGAGGTCTGCCATAGAAATTCCGTAACATAGAGATAGATATTGAAGCCGCTTGGCAGAACACCGTCACTGTGAAAGGAGTTGATACGATGCTTTGGTTTTGATAGTATATGAGAAAACAAGAGATATCCACGACAAACCCACTCTAGCTGAAAGCTTGGTTAACTAAATTCTAAGAAGTGTAAATAGGTACATAAAGGGAAAGTAGTACTTGGAATGAGATAATTAGCACGAGATGCTAAAGCCTTCCTGTTTCTAGTGCGTTATAAATCAGTTTTTCAGCGAAATGGAAAGACAAGTATTCTCTGAATGGGGTTTAAACCTTCTATTCAGCAAATGAAGACGATATGATATTACGCTGACAATGAAGGCGATCTGTCTAACTAATATTATAAATAGAGAAGATTTGTGTGTTTGTGTACGTAGGATAATCTCAAATCCATACAACCGATTTTAACAATTCTTTCACCATGGAAAAGCCCAATTCGTTCTGAGGGACATAGAGCTATAAAACAACCTCTAATACTTTCATGAATTACTTATAGTCGATTTTGGTCCGGACCAACTTGCTACTTCCGGTGGATTTACAGTGGACCATCGATTTTCTTATTCATAGACCGGGACTTGCGTTGGTCCGGGGATCAAACGCCCTGGTCGGGACCAAATTTTGATCTACCTCAGAAGGGGGTAGATTAAAGGCAAGACCGTCTTTACAAAATGTATTACTTTTGAGTAATGGGCGTGGCTGCTTGCATAGAATTCGCGAAATGAGACGGTGGAGTAAAACTCTCTACCAAAATTAGACATAATTGGAACGTATGGAGAACCTAAACTTCAAAATAAATACAGGTTTAGTAAAGCAAAGGTTAGAAAGCTGATAAAACGGATTCATGCTAACCTATATGACAGAGACGATAATCGAAGCTTGAGTATCTCAATTGATACGATGCTAATAGCACTTCCATATTAGGCAAGAGAAGGGTATCAAGAAAACACTACTGAACTTAGTAAGACGTCAGTAAGCCGCATTATAACTAATGACTCATATGCCATTGCTAGATTTACCTTCGTTAAACCGGGATTACTGTGCATTTTACGTAACATGACGGGATGTAATGCAAAGTTAAGAAATTCTGCTACAGTAAAGGTTTAATTAGGATGCACTTAACGTAACAGGAATGAATCTTAATTGATTGTTCTTTTATTACTTCATGCTACTGCTTCACGCCGATTGGTTCTAATTGCCATGCCACATTAAACTTGACGTAACGGGAAGGAAAAGTTTGACACTGCCAAATTCTTAAGTTACGTCGTTAAAGTAAGCCACGTTAAGACAACCGTAAATAGCTCCATTTAAGACAATGTATACGATCTTCACGTTATGTCGCGTTGAGTTAAGTCATTTGGGTTCAGTTCGAATAATTCAGGCTTTACTTACGTTTTCCCGGCGAGGAGAGGAGGATTACAACTCCCGAAAAGTTTATGATGTATTAGAATTTCCTCAGGTAATTTCTATATAATTACTATCACACACTATTTATTTTGTTAAGATCCAGGGTGAGATTTTAATAACAGCAAATGTTCCTTCCTATTTAAATATGATTTGATTCTGAAATTTTAAGCTTAAAAGTTAATATTCCAGCAAGTTAAATTCTTATTGAAATGATTAACAATATCATGAAACTGTGTATCTGGTGGATAAGAACGTTTCCAAAATGGGAGGGGTGGAAATAGGTAAGAATCATGCACAAAACTGTCTATATATGTATTATCTCAATCCATTCCTCCCCTTTTTTTTGCGTCTGCATTTGTCAAAACCGATTTGTTTTCAATAATATCCATCATTTTTTGTATTAAGGAAAACAGGCATTTTCCTCCTCCGAGCATTTTAATGCACGCTTCTAGGTTATCTCCGTTTTTTTCTTCTTCTTCTTTTTTAGGCACTGAACCGATGAAAAACAGCTGTGAAATGACCATAGAAAGTTAAAAACTAGGGAGTAACAATGGTTAATTTACTACTCTATGGCAGTCGCGCATGCGCAGAACTACCTTTCTTCGTCGTGTACCATTTTCTCCTTGCTGATCCACGGCCTTTCTTGGTCCGAGACTTTTTATCGTCTATGAATATCAAAAACTTGATCGGCCTTTGTTCCGAACCAAATGGGTCTGGAGATAGTCCAGACCTATGTGAAATCTATGAATACGGCCCTTAAAGATTAAACAGTACTTACAAAGTCCTTGGGCTCGCATACGAACATATTGGAGTTTAAGAGGAGCGTGTTTGTGAAGAACACCTTCACTTTTAGTTGAGAATGCGATGGAGTAGGAAATAGTTAACTTCACAAATATAAATAGTTGCTGTATTCCGCAGAACATAAAAACAAAAGCCGGTTACATTTTATTGCAAAGAATACGGTACGTAGATGGCCATGGTGTAATACTTCAGCAAAGAGAATACGAGTTTAAAAAGCGACAATCGATCCTTCGTTATATTTGTTTCTTTAATTGTAATTTATCCTATACAGATGTGTATGTAATGAAACAGTGTCGAAACCTCTGAATTACCTTTATTCTAATTCTATAGATGTGTACACTGAAGTTTAGTAGCAGGGATGATAAATAATTGTATAAAAAGAGAAAATGCTAACTTTACAAATTAATGAACTGATATTTTATATCAACTGGGAAAACTATTTATCTCTATAATTGCAGACTGCGTGTCTTTTCCAAAGAGCTTAACTTGGTGGCCTGGGGGTGCGAAATTTTATTTCGTTGTATACTATCTTAACGATGTGTGCATTATATGAACTTTGTTGTTATTAAATAGCTGTGGAACCAAAAAGAAGTTACAAAGGTTTAAAGTTTAAACTATTATTATTGTCTAAACAATTACTCCACCATTCTGACCGAGGATTCTTCCATCGCCAAAGGGTACTTGTGTGCTATACAGCATTTCCAGAACTTGGAAGACTGTTGGGGGGGTAGGTTAAAGAAGTCAGACTTCCGCCAATGTTTTATTTCCTTTTGCATGAATATTGCGGGATTTTTCATCTATTGTTTAGAATAGTCCGAGCTGTATGAAATTCGACTTATAAGGAGTAAAAGGAGGGTTCATTATAGAAAATCCTCTAGGTCATAATTTCATAAAGAAATGTAACCAAATAAATTCGTCTGTGGAGTTTAAAAGGCTAACCGTACAACGTCGGTTAAGCCACCTAGTTAATAAACATTACCTCAGAGAATTTCATTACTTATTACATTTATAGCTTTACTGGAAATTCAAACTACGGCTAATTTTCTTAAAGGATAGCAGTATTGGGTCTTTCAACAGGAGTGTACTGTCTTTGAACTTAATAAAGCACGTTCTATAAATTATAGAGGTTTATTTCTTTTTTTTTCTTTTTTGAAACATAATTAATGTGATTACGTGTGGAAGAGAACATCAGTTAAGTGACCGCCGCGGCTTCGTTGGGTTGCGCGTATACGGTTGATCCAATTTTCAATGACAGAAGAACGTAAATTAGGTACAACTTCACGAATAACACGCGTGATGTTATTCATAAGATCATTTACTGTTTCTGGCTTGTTGACATAAACTCGAGATTTAACATAACCCCACAAGAAGTAATTACATGACCTCGGGGGCCAGTTAAAATCACTACCATGGGAAATGATGAAACCTCTGAACTTCTCCTTCAAAAGATCGATTGTTTCGAGAGCAGTATGACATGTGGCACCATCTAGCTGGAAACCAGATGTTTCTGAGATCCATACCATCCAATTGAGGCCCAAAATAGTCCCTTATAAGAGTCTGGTATCTTTCTCCATTGACAGTTAGAGCTTCTCACCCTTCATCTTGGAAAAAATATGGACCAATGATTCCACCATACTAAAATCTACACCACACAGTAACCTTTTGGGGATGAAGTGGTCGTTCTTGAATCTGCATTCGATTGTGATTGCTCCAATAGCGGCAATTTGGTTTGTTAACACAACCATCCATCCAAAAGTGGGCTTCGTCCCTGAAGATGATTTTTCCACAAAAATCCGCGTCAGCTTTCAATTGCTCCATAGCCCAGTCAGCGAATACACGGCGCAAACTATGGTCGTTGGGCTTTAATTCTTGAGTTAACACCATTTTTAAGCATGAAACGTCTAGTCCAGATGCAGAATTTGCCAAGTTGTGGTCGGCGAATGCCCCAATTCTTGCGCTCGACGAGCAATTGATTTGTTTCCGTTCTAGCGTACACTCTCACGAACGGCGCCTATCTTTCTTGGAGCGCTTACGTCGATTACGTACAGGTGTTCTTTGATCGCTGACAGAACCACTTCTTTAAAATTTATCGATCAAACGCCGAATCGTTCTCTCGCAGGGACGATTATGCACACCGTAAGCTGCACGCAATACACGAAAGGTTTGGTGAACAGATGATCCATTTTGATAATAAATTTTCACAATTTCTGAATGCTGTAACGTTCCATGGCTATTTGTCAATAACAACTGTAACCACATGAAAAAATGACTACTGTAACTTAATAACAGCAACAGCTATCACATGTTAAAGATAGGACACTCTTGTTGAAAGACCCTATAGAAACAATAAGGTACTTGGGATATACACCTATATACCTGCTTTATGGCACATAAAAATGTTATTGTTACATTCACATGACTATCGCTAATTAGTGGGTATACGAAATATTTCTAAGCAAATTTCTTTACCCAATACATCATTTTAATCGAGATAAAGCTTTCCTAAAATACCTGCGTTACACATTTCGTTATAAATACAAATGAGATAGCGATAGTCAAATATTTTAGAACTGGGGGCTATACGCTGGCCTTAAAATTCCGTACTCCTTCCATGCAATCGCGAGAAACAGATGAAAATCGACGAGACTTGAAAAGAACAATTCCATCTATGATTAACGGATATCTCGGAAATGGCTTATGCCACAATAAGAGTTATTTGAAATAACTTGTATATTTTAAAGAAATCTAGTCTAGTGCGTTTTCGCCTGTCGCTTAACGTTTATGAGTTATACAAGATTATACAAAATTCCTTTTGATTGAAGAGGGCTTCAAAGACTATTCCCAGAAAAGATATGCAGTTTGTCATGTAAGTACCTATATGGTATTTTAATTAAAATCGTTAGAGCCATTTTTAAAAAATAGAAAATTTCGAAAACTCTTCCATGTAAAGGGTAGTTTGGAGTGTGGGGAATTATCTTGAAAATCTTCATGTTGCATCTTTGGAAGGTACTGGGCCTAAATATCAAGTTTGGTATTTATCAGACTTTTCGGTTTTGAGTTATGCTGTTCACAGACCACACACACACACAAACGCAGTCTCTCTCTGACTATTTTGTGAATAAGAGGTCCTCAAAACGTGTATTTTCGTTGAAATCTCTGTATAGAATTTTTGGTTGGAATGTAATACCTTCTCTACCCACTATGCATCTACATGGTAGGCAACATTAAAATGAAAGTGTTTGGAGTGAACTGAAGCAATCTGAGCAAACGTTGAAAAAGAAGAAGATGATGATGATGATGATGATGATGAACAGCCCAGTTTCTATCGTGTTCTTGAATTCCAGTAGACTATGAGCCTATAGAATGCTTCAGACAGGATACTTAAACCTAATACTGTCACTTACTAGGCTGAAAGTTTCAGTGGTATAGTGTTTTCTTGGAAATGTCGAAGGAACAGATCTGTATCTTCCTGAACACTGTAAGAGGTACAATATGGCATTCTATCCTGCATAAAATAGTGACACATTTGCATGTTTAAACCCAACGTATGTACCATACTAGTGACTTTTAAATCTGCTTAGACTCGGAAAAAGTCTAGCACCGTGACGTTTCAGTGTGTAAGGGACATATCCGATAACAAATAAGCATAGGAAATTGGAAATTTATCAAGAATCAATGTTAAAATATTGCGAATAATTTAAAATGTTAATCCAGTTTGCAAATGAGAGGTGAAAGTCCATTAACATGCGTGCTAATGTGCACAGGGTTCAGTCTAAACGTCAGAAAATAGAGAGAGAGAGAGAGAGAGAGAGAGAGAGAGAGCGGGGCAGAGAAGAGAAAGAGACAGAAACAGTGGTGAATATCCCGGAACTCGAGGGAGGCGAAAAATAGAAAAGGAAACATGCATTTAACAGAAGGACAGATATAATGGGCTTTCCGGATAAGTCAGTAGAACGCGTGAGCTCAGAAATTTGGCACATAGTGTGTCATGTAACGCTACTCAAGAACCAATGGAAATTGTTGTAACAAATAAAGGCGCGAATTCTGGCGTCATAGGAAAACAGATAATTACGGAGGGAAGCCCCGAAATTACAGGATTCTCTCAGATACTCTCTTGGCGTTGGTTTGCGTGCTATTAGCGTAGCAACCGATATTAGAATCAGTGCTGTAATTAAATTGTGCAACCAGGTGCAAGATGCTGCGTATGTGGGTGGGAATATCGTGTGACGAGTTAGCTAGGTCCACAGAATAACATAAAATGATAGCGGGGAGGTTTAAGTTATAAGATTTAATATGCACTTCATAAAGGAAAAATACTAGCCACCTGATTAGACGTAATTCTTCAATAAATCAAGGTTGTGGGAAAATCAGTTATTATTTTGACTTCAGCCAAAAAATTCCTGAGGTACACTACCTGATGAAAGGTATCCGGATACCTGGCTGAAAATGACGCACAAATTCGTGGCGCTCTCCATCGGTAATGTGGAAGTCAATATGGTGTTGGCCCACCCTTAGCCTTGATTACAGCGTTCACTCTCGCAGGCATACTTTCAGGTGCTGGAAGGTTCTTGGGGAATGGCAGCCCATTCTTCACGGAGTGCGGAACTGAGGAGAGGTATCGATGTAGGTCGGTGAGGTCTGGCACGAAGTCGGCGTTCCAAAACATTCCAAACGTGTTCTATAGGATTCAAGCCAGGACTCTGTGCAGGCCAGTCTATTATTGTCTGTTATTGTCGTGTAACCACTCCGCCACAGCCCGTGCACTATGAACAGCTGCTCGATCGTGTTGAAAGATGCAGTTGCCATCCCCGAATTGCTCTTCAACAGTGGGAAGCAAGAAGCTGCTTAAAATATCAATGTACGTCTGCGCTGTGATCGTCCCACGCAAAACACAAGGGGTGCAAGCCCCTTCCAGAAAAAACACGACCACACCATTACACTACCACCTCCGAATTTCACTGTTGGCACTACACACGCTAGTAGATGACGTTCACCGGGCATTCGCCATACCCACACCCTGCCATCGGATCGCCACATTCTGTACCGTGATTCGTCACTCCACACAACGTTTTGTCACTGTTCAATCGTGTAATGTTGACTGACGCTCCTTAAACCAAGCGAGGCGTCGTTTAACATTTTCCTGCGTGATGTGTGGCTTATGAGTAGCCGCTCGACCATGGAATCCAAGGTTTCTCACCTCACGCCTAACTGTCATAGTACTTGGAGTGGATCCTGATGCAGTTTGAAATTCCTGCGTGATGGTCTGGATAGATGTCAGCCTATTACTCTTTACGACCCTCTTCAAATTTCGGCGGTCTCTGTCAGTCAACAGACAAGGTCGGCCTATTGTGCTGTACATGTGCCTTCAGGTTTCCACTTCACTATCACATCAGAAACAGTGGACCTACGGATGTTTAGGAATGTGGAAATCTCGCGCACAGACTACTGACACAAGTGACACCCAATCACCTGACCACGTTCGAAGTCCCTTCTGCTGTTTCACGGTGTCTAATGACTACTGAAGTCGCGAATAATGAGCACTAGCCAGTAGGTGGCAGCACAATGTACCTAAGATGAAAAACGTATATTTGTGGGGTGTCCGGATACTTTTGATCACATAGTGTATTATCCAGCTAGATAGGACAGGAAATCTTTTCTCAGCTCTCTGACTGGCAGCCGGCAATAACGTCAAGAAAACAACAGAGATCCTGGTAGTACGGTAGCCATCATCAACTCTCGCCACAAGTGGTATAGTGTTTTCTTGGGTATATCGAAGATGCAGATGTGTGTCTTCCAGAACACTGTAAGGGGTACAATATGCCATCTTTCCTGCATAAAAGAGTGGCACATTTGCATTGTTTGAACCCATCGGTAGGTGACTTAATGGATAGGAGTGTGGTGTTCCGGTGTCCAACCACGGAATGCGCATAGGCTCGAGTCCACCTATGTAGGTGCGAATTTTCCAGCAAATCTATAGGGCCTGTGCCCACTAGCGTAGCATTCTGATGCATTTGAGAATTCCAACAAAATTTTTCAAGGTCTCATTATAAATGCACGTTTTGAGGTCCCTGAACGCAAAATATTGTTAGAAAACAGTGCGCGCGTGTGTATTTGTCAAGAATATAACTGAAAATCGCAAAGGTAAATAAATACCAAGCTTGATATTTAAGTCCAGCTTCTTTTTGGGAATAAAGACAAATATTTTGAAGCGAATATTCTTGAAATAATGCTCCGTATTACACACTATGTGTAGTGAAAATGAATGCGAAAATGCTGCGGTCGTGAAGTTTTTGTACTGTTCCAGGATGGTGTATCCAGACCACTTTGTGCCAAAATTCAACGAAACATTACCTAAATTATGCTCGAGGCGTACAAGAGGACACGCTGACGAGGAGTGAGGTTAGATAAGTCAGTGCCAATATAAACAGCTGCATTCTATTGTGGACCGCCTTTTATTCACGTCAGTATCTATGTGGCGTACTGGATACAGCGGAATACCCCTTGGTTTCAAGCGAAATGGCCGCACAATTTGGACCCCCAAAAAACACTTTACATAGAGTTGCGTTGTTTTTTTCAAAAAGGGTTCTAATACCTTTTGATTAAAACGCCATATGCTTGAGAGATTGGTATAAACAGAGAAAATGTGTATAAGTTTTTGTAATGACCTGTGTTGTTTGAGGCAGTATTCTTAACACTTAAATAATTTCAGTCTGATTATATAATATATAAATTCAATAACAGCCCGCCTTAAAAGCAATATGTGTATGTAACAATATATAAAATGTATTGTAACAGTCATTGTATATGTTTGTATTATTGTATCCATGTGTAATAATGTTATGTGAATATATTACGTAATTTAATAATGTAGGAACTATGAGAATAATAGGTTAAAAGTTGCTAACAATGAGGTAACCTTGAGGCAATAATGAATTTGAAAGTTTAAATGCTACTAGTCTTTATTGGAGCAACAATAATGTAAATTTTGAGACAGTTTAAAAATAGCCAGTCAACAACCAAAAAAAGCTTTAGTTAAATGAAGGTATTCCATTGGATTAGGAATAGCCAATCAGAGACTTGAAATACAGAAATTTACAAGTTTAGGCGGTTGAAATCAGTTTAGTTGCCTGCAGACAGTGATTGTAACCGGATGCGAGATGCGTGCTCGAGAGATTTAATACGTATTCGTGTGGGACGAAAAATAAGTTTACGTGTTAAAAAGTGCTATTAATTAATAAAAAGAATCTCACAGCTCTCTATATCAGTGAATTGTTATTTAAATCGTGTTAAGGATTAATAAAAGGAGTGAAGTAAAATTATAATCTGTGTAAGCCTATATGTTTGTCGCATCACGCCCTAAGAGAAACGTGTCTCTAACAATAATGCTGACGCAGCCGAGGCAACATAAATATATAATATTTAAAGAAACAGTCAAATTACGAAGTAAATATTTTTTTAAACTTGGGGCAAAGGCCACCTGAAGGTACATTTGGGGCGAAGGCTACCAGAAAGCGGGTACTATACGTGCGGTTGCAACTACTACATGTTCGGCTCCCCCACAGTTGAAATATAATACAACTCCTACAACAATATAACATCTTCAAGTTCTCTTCATTCTGAATGAACTTTGTAAGCCATTTTATTTATAAACCTTCATTCTTTAATAATAAATCAATTAAAATAGCATATTAATGATGCGAATTTGTAAATGTATGTTCATTTTAATAAGACTTGGGTATGAAAAGGTAGTTGTGCATTTTAAGCTCTTCTTATCCCCTGTAGTCTTAAAGCTTCTATAGAATACGTATAAACAAAATAGTCAATTGCTGTTACTCATCAACATTTAGCATATACAGAACATTATACTGAAATAAAGTTTCTAAAGTTAGTCAAATCTGCTCTCAGTCTGTCTACTTATATCACTGTCATGGAGCAACTAGGCCAGCGATCGCGTGATAGGCCCTTTTGTTTAACTTAGTACTGAAACAATATTCAATTGATCCAAGAACTCTTGTGGGTTACCATAAAATATTGAAAAGTTCCAGCAACAAAATGTCAGGAATAGAAGGTAAAGTCGAAACCTGCAGCCGCATGCGTGTGTTTGATTAGGCAAACCACATACCACGTGTTTATATAGGAGGCTGACACACAATCATAAGCGGGTGTCTGTTAGAATATCACACGCGCGCGCGCGCGCGCACACACACACACACACACACACACATGATGTCCCATAATTATACTGTAATTTACGATTTCAACACCATATGAAATACGGAATGGTAAAGAGAAAAAGAAGGAAGGAAGGAAAGAAATAAAGAAACAAAAGCAGACCTAAACGAAATTTAACGAGACATTGGAAGTATAGCTGCTGATACCGCTAATTTTCAAATAAATCCATGCTTAAACAAATCAAATAATCGGAGAAGAATTTAAAGCTTTTAATCCTATTTGTACATACTATAAGACTGCAAACGAAAATGTTTTGCCAATAATCGTATTTGGGTAAATATTTGCTAGCAGCACGTATACTGCGCTACGTCGAAGTAAAAAATAGTAAGAGCGCAAATTTCACCGTCCTGTCGCAACAATCCAGCTCCTCATCTGGTCCTACGACCAACAGATGAGGTGAAACGGATGAAAGGAAATGATGGACAGGACATTCGCGGGAGAAGGGCATTCGCCTACCAACCCGGGGAAACCACGAAAACAACCATGGTCAGAGTGACTGAATCTTCAATTTGCATTTATACATTTCGCCATACGTTACAATAAGTAAAGCGATTGTCAGAGTTTTGAAGAGCGTGTTGTTATATGATGGCTTTAAAATCCCATGCTCTTTCCTTGACCGAGACAGCGATAGGGAGGAGCAACGAATAATGATTTTCCATTTGAGAAGGTATAAGTAGTTGAAAATTCAAACCAATAACAAGGAATATCTCGGAAATACTTAACTTCACAAAAAATATTTGTGACATATATTGTGTGATTTAACGAGATCTACAGCTTTGTACAGTAAGATTTGCTCTACCTTGTGAAAGGGGATATATCATACATATTATACATTGTACATATGAAAGGGGAACCATACACATAAGAATTGTATAGTAATAATTTAATTCACTGAATGTTAAAGCATTCAACATGTAGCTTTGTACAGAGCTATTTGTAAGCAACGGGAGCGCTAGCTACTTGAATTGGAATTCCTGGAACTCATAACGACCGTGCCTGGCACAGAGTGGTACAACGCTACATGATGGCACTGAAGCGCAAGGTTCTGAAACCTCATATTTTCATACATGCTTGGGTAACGCGGCCTCAGGGCCAGTGGGAAGCATCGTTACATTTTCAAACGTAGAGGACAGCGTGGGTAAGCCGCCCTATATAAGACCAGATTTTGCCGAAGGGGCACTCTTACTTATTACCAGTTCAGCGCAACAAGAAGTCACGCCAACGCAAGGTGCTGCAGATGCACGTAGGTGCATATAAGGGTGGGGATGCGTGTGAAGATAGATAGGCTCCTGATAAATATTCAAGTGGTGGGATAAAGTAAATGGGAAAAGGTAACCGCACATATTTATTTGAATAAGGAAATAAACATCAGTTATAAAGGGAAAACTTGCAGTGTATTTTTAACTTGCCTCACCCAATAGAACCTGAGATTAAAGAAACTTAGCAATTAGGTAGGAATGGAATATTCAACTACCGACGAGCATCACTAGCCGGGGAAGAAGAACACTACAAGAGCACGCTGCAAGAGTCGACCAACCATTTCCCGCTACACTTGTACGGTTTACCACCTAGACTACGATCTACAGAATAGAGAGGACTTCGCAGGCTACCCCCAAGAAAATTTAGACATGCATTTTATTTTTACTTTCTCTACTACGTATAGTAAGTAGGGGAAGTATTGTATTCCACCCAAAAATTCGATACCGAGATTTCACCGGAAATATATGTTTTGAGACCCCCTGAATCCAAAAAAAAGTATTTTTACAAACATGTCCGTGTGTGTGTCTGTGTGTCTGTGAACAGCATAACTCAGAAGCGAACAGTTGGATAAACACCAAGCTTGATATTTAGGTTTAGTATCTTCCAGAGATGCGACAGGAAAGTTTTCAAGAAAACCGCCCCACCCCAGATTACCCTTTACATGGAGCATATTTCGAAAATTCTAATTTTCTCAAAAATTTCTCTAACTATTTTGATTGAAATATCATATTTTAAGATACTTTCATGACAAATAAAATTTATATCTGAGTTTTCTGGGAATGTCTCCAAAAGTATTCTTCATTGTGAACGACTTCTGCATAACTGGTAAACCATAAGAGATAGATAAAATGTTTCTGCACAAAAAATGTAGATCGCGTTAAAATACACAATTTATGTCATATACTTTTTTGAGTGAACCATTTTCCAGATATAGCTTGTTATTCCCTTAAATTTTCCAATACTTATACTTTTCTCAAATGGGAATTCGTTATTCATTTTTTTGTCCTGATAATGCAAAGAGAATGCAATACTCCACATAGCAACCAGCTCTTAAAATATTTGACTATCGCTTAACGCCTACCAATTCCCCTTGCATCTACAAGAAAATTAGCAATAACATTAACATCTCGATTAACATGAAGCATATGGAGAATAAGCGTTTGTAAAAATACTTTGTACAAGAGTAGAGAAAATCATGTGAGTGTAACACATCAGATTTTTCTTAGAAATATCTTAAATGTATGGTACTTAATCAAAATCTTCAGAGCCATTTTGAGAAAATCCAAATTTTCAAAACAAATGATAGGATGGTGTGGAGGATTTTGTTTGAAATCTGTCTGTCGTATCCTTGAAAAATTCTAAACCTAAATACCAAGTTTGGCATTTGATTGATTTTCGTTTGTGAGTTATGCTGTTTACAGACACACATGCACACGGACCTTTTTCTTTAAAAATGCCTTTTTCTATTCAGGGAGCTGCAAAACGTGTGTTTCCATTAAAATCTCGGTACCGAATTTTTGGTGCAATACAATACTTCCTCTACGTACTGTCGGTAAGTCGGTAAGTAGCAGAGAAGGTAAACATTTGAGGTACAAGTTTTGGAGCAAGTCTATTCACACACACACACACACACACACACACACACACACACACACATCTAAATCAAATGTTTGACACCATTTTATACCTCCTCCATCTCAGACGGATCCTTTGGTACGAAAATCAGAATAGACATGCAGCATATATCGACAGAGCATTTGCGTTTGCCGCTCTGTGAGGTTACCTCACCAATCTAAATGCTCTCTCCCCCTTTTACACTGAGTCAGTGGCGCCGCGGTAACCGGTTCGATCCATGGCGACCACCCACTTCGGTCCATGGGCTTTTCGTAGTTTCCCCGGGTCGGTAGGCGAATAATGGGGTGGTTAATCTTCTACCACGATACTCCTGCCCCTTATTTCCTGTACCCAGCATATTCCTTGTCATTTATTTCAGGACCAGACGGGTTGCGGCTGTAAGATGGAAGAGTGCAGTCTGAGAGATTCATCCTGACGTTGTCCGGGGACTGCTGAGATGGAACTCGCCTCTGAGAGCTTTCGGACGGAAGCTCCCCCGGAGGCTTGGGGCCCAATAGAGTAGGCTCGGGCACCGTTAGAGGCGTTTAATCTGGAAACATTAGGGACTCCGTCTGTGCTTACACCCGACGCGTCTCTTCAATGCTACACTCTATAACCACACAATTATATAAAATGATAAATATAATTAACACAATAAATTCTAATCTTAATAAAGTTATTAATAGGGACAAACCTCGCGCACTGCGACCATTGTGATATGTTATGACTACCCCCCCCCGGGAACCAGGATGAGCTAACGGAGCCGCAGGAGGTCCTAGGTCCGCAGGAAAGCAGCACGCGGAGAAGTCCCGAACATTCCAGTTTTAACACCCGCGAACCAGTGGCGAGGAATCCCGCAGCGACCCTAATGGGCGGGAAAACTCATTCTGGCGTTCACGGAGAGAAATCTTTCCAACACGCATGCATCCATGCCTTCTGCCAGCACCGCAGTGCCTGAAATCACACCTGAAACGTGAAATGGAGACAAAATGAGAGGAACTGGGGAACAGAGAAACCGTGAAGAATATACCACCCCGGCGACCTTGGCGATCAGAGGAAACCAACGAAAACACCCGCGGTCAGAGTAATAGAACCTGGAACCTCCTGAATGCCAACCACAGACGTTGCTGCCTAAGTCATCCGCGAAAGAAGTTCCGCGAAAGAAGTATTGACATTTCAAAAAAATCTGATGTGTTACACTCACATGACTTTCTCTACTCTTGTACAAACTATTTTTACAAACGCTTATTCTCCTTATGCTTCATGTTAATCCAGATATCGAGATGTTAATTTTTGCTAATTTTCTTGTAGATGCAAGGGGAATTGATAGGCTTTAAGCGATAGTCAAATACTTTAAGAGCTGGTTGCTATGTGGAGTATTCTATTCTCTTTGCATTACCAGGACAAAAAAATGAATAACGAATCCCATTTGAGAAAAAGTATAAGTATTGGAAAATTTAACGGAATAACAAGCAATATCTCGAAAATGGTTCACTGAACAAAAAAAAATGTATATGACATAAATTGTGTATTTTAACATGATCTACATTATTTGTGTAGTAAAATTTTGTCTATCTTTTATGGTTTACCAGTTATGCAAAAGTCGTTCACAATGAACAACACTTTTGGAGACATTCCCAGAAAACTCGAGATATACATTTCATTTGTCATGAAAATATCTTAAACATGATATTTTAATCAAAATCGTTAGAGCCATTTTTGTGAAAATTAAAATTTTCGAAAAAAGTTCCATGTAAAGGGTAATATGGGGCGGGGGATTTTCTTAAAAACCTTCGTGTCCAATCCTTGGAAGATACTAAACCTAAATACCAAGTTTGGTGTTTATCCGACTGCTCGATTCTGAGTTATGCTGTTCACAGACACACACATGGACATGTTTCCAAAAATGCTTTTTTTGGATTCAGGGGTCTCAAAACATGTATTTGCGGTGAAATCTCAGTATCAAATTTTTGGATGGAATGCAATACTTCCCCTACTTACTATACGTAGTAGAGAAAGTAAAAATTGCTTATGTTACAATAGGTGAGCGAGAGTGCTGACTCAGACGGTATTGCTGGAAAGTTTACCTAAAGTAAAAACTAAGTTTTAATGTGGTGTGTGGAAGTGCTCCATAAAACGCACTGCCAGGTCAGTTTTTATGTTGTAGGTAATTTAGAGAAGGGAGCGGCAGCACTGCAGTAATTAATATAGCCCACTTACGTCATTAAACCCCAGCATTACTCGCGCGGAGTTCCTACTGGGACACGGTTGTAACGATGGCGTTACGTCTTCCACATTGCAGTCATCATGCTTAGCTCATGTATGCAATTTATACTTACACGAGCACCGTTCTTTCTGTATACAAAAACATTCACATTTTAGCTTGAAAAACCGAGCGAGGTGGCGCAGGCGCTAGTGCGTGTTACTCATATTCGGGACGCCGTGGGTTTGATTCCCGCGGCCGACCTTTCTGACCCATGAGTCTTTTTCGGGGTTTCCCCGAGGGTCGCTAGGTGAATGCTGGGAATATTAATTACTTCCCCCGAATTGCCTTTCCTTCCATTTCACCTCTTTCCTCATTTCACTTCACCTTTCGTTTGTTTGGTTGTTTCAAGATTGCAAGTGCCGTTGGGAGTCTCGGCGTTGCATGGCAGGGGAAAAGGATGCTCTCTGTAACATTTCGTCTCCCAGAATGTGAACGGTCTCGAGTTTCGGGATCACCAGTGGGATGTGCAAGCCTGCAGGAGGTGGTGGTACCAGCTGCCACCAGGGAGTTTCAACCTGGAAAATGTAGGGACCCTGCCCTCTTCTCTGTCCTGCCTCCTGATCCGGCCGCTTTCTCTCTCCTCTCACCTGAAACTTCCCTCCCGCGGCGCCTTGTTAGGGTAGGGTCTAAGCACAAAAGATCTCTGAAGGCCTAGGTGCTAAGTCCCACTCCGGCCTTGGTCATACGTCATACCCTGAAAATCTTCTTCGATACAAACTGCATTGTAAACGGGATTATAATATTTCGTCTTTAATTTTCGTTTGAAACGATCACTGTTAAATACACAAGTAAGCAACAGAAAGCGCTCCAGCTTATTTTGTATACACTTCACATTAATAGCTTATACTTCTTTATTTTAATAGTTTTCATCTTCCCTCTTAATTTCAAGGCACAGCTTCCAGCAAAGATCTCACTCAAGAGCATAAGGAAAAGATTTACTGCATCATCCAATTGGAGCTCGTACTGACGTGTAAGCTAGCGTTGACCGAGCGAGTTGGCTCTATCGTAACACGTGAGGTCGCATCCGGAGGACTCGGGTTCAATTCCTGTTGACCGCTTATTCTGATCTTTTGTGTTTGGTGGTTTTCTCTAAACATTATATGAATGCTGGGTTTGGTTTTTCTTCTACAGAAATTTCCTTTCCCTCATTTCCCTTTCATTCCATTTCCTTCTGAGGCAGTATTTTTAACACTTGAAAATTTCAGTCGAATTATATAATATGTAAATTCAATAACAGCCCGCCTTGAAGCAATATGTGTATGTAATAATTTATAAAATGTATATAACAGTCATTGCATATTCTTATATTATTGTATGCATGTTCAATAATGTTATGTGAATATATTACGTAATTTAATAATGTAGGAGCTGTGAGAAATAGGTCAAAAGTTGCTAACAATGAGGTAACAATGAGATAACCTTGAGGCAATAATGCGTAAGGAAGTTTAAATGCTACTAGCCGTTATTAGAGCAGCAATAATGTAAATTTTGAGACAGTTTAAAAATAGCCAATCAACAAGCAGAAAAAGCTTTAGTTAAATGAAGGTAATCTATTGCAGTAACATTAGTCAATCAGAGACTTGAAATACAGAAATTTACAAGTTTAGACGGTTGAAATCAATTCAGTTGCCTGCAGACAGTGATAGTAACCGCATGCAAGATGCGTCCTCGAGAGAAATATAATACGTATTCTTGTGAGATGAAAAATAAGTTTACGTGTTAAAAAGTGTAATTAATTAATAAAAAGAATCTTACAGCTCTCTATATCAGTGAAGTGATATTTAATTTGTGTCAAGGATTAATAAAAAGGAGTGAATTAAAACATAAAAATCTGCATAAGCCTGCATTCTTTTCGCATCACGCCCTGCCAAGATATCAATGTCTCTAAAATATTACTGACCCAGCCGAGGCAAACATAAATATATAATATTTAAAGAAACAGTTAAATTACAAGGCTATTATTTTTAAACTTGGGGCAAAGATCACCTGAAAATACATTTGGGGCGAAGGCTACCGGAAACTAGGTACCATACGTGCGGTTGCAAACAAACTTCAAGTTCGGCTCCCCAACAGTTGAAATACGATAGAACTCCTTCAAAACAAACTACTTCAAATCGGCTTTTCATACGTAGCATCAAACAACGTAAAGAACAATACTACTTCACTTCTCATTTTTCAGGTGTGCTTCCAGGTTTCGTGGCGTGAAGCGGTGCCGGAAAGATGACGCGGATACTTGCCCTGTGCACACTAGAGGGCTGCCTGGTTACAATGGTGGTTTATCGCCCGCTCTAAGTAACTCCAGTAATGGTTAGGGTGTTTGAGCTAGGAAATGTTAGGCATTTCCGCGCGTCTCTGTGGCCTGTCTACCTGCGGGCTCTAGGCTTCTGTGGTTCCTTCGTTTCATCCATTCCTCCTGGGGGATGGTATCCGTAATCGACGAGCCATGTATAATCTATACCTGCATTGCTCTCACCCAGTGAAAATAATACAATTCGGCGTTTAGCTTGGATTGTTAATTATACCACATAAGTGCAAGCAACCAAAAAATCACTGTTTATTATGCAATATTAGTTTTAAAAAAGCAAGTATGGTAATACGTTTTCAAAACTTACAAAACAGATCTCAAACTTGGTGATTCTACTTGCCCTGTAATCATCCAGGCATGCCGCACCACGGTTTATTTAACTTAGTACCAAACCCGAGAAAAGAGGATTTAAAATTATAACGCCAAAAGGTTACATAATCCTGTTTCTCACTTTATGTTGTTTAAAAAGCAATTAGTCATGTATTACTTTCTCTACTACGTTTAGTAATTCGATACCAAGATTTCACTGGAAATACATGTTTTGAGGCCTGCTGAATCCAAAAACAATCTAATGTGTTACACTCACATGACTTTCTCTGCTCTTGTACAAACTATTTTTACAAAAGCTTATTCTCAATATGCTTCATGTTACTCGAGATGTTAAATCTTATTGCTAATTTTCTCGTAGGTGCAAGGGGAATATGGTAGTCAAATCTTTTAAGAGCTGGTTGCTATGTAGTGCATTTCATTCCATTTGAGGAATGTCCAGGACTTCCATTTGAGAAAAAGTATAAGTATTGGAAAATTTAAGGGAGTAACAAGCAATATCTAGAAAATGGCTCAGTCAACAACAAAAATGTATATGACATAAATTGTGTATTTTAACGCGATCTACATTTTTGTGTAGTAAAATTTTGTCTATCTCTTATGGTTTACCAGTTATGCAAAAGTCGTTCACAATGAAGAATACTTTTGGAGACATTCCCAGAAAATTCGCGATATACATTTCATTTGGCATGAAAATATCTTAAATATAGATATTTTAATCAAATTCGTTAAAGCCATTTTTGAGAAAATTAAAACTTTCGAAAAATGTTCCATGTAAAGGGTAATCTGGGGTGCGGGTTTTCTTGAAAACCTTCGTGTTGCATCTCTGGAAGATAGTGAACCTAAATACCAAGTTCGGTGTGTATCCGACTGCACAGACACACACACACACGGACATGTTTCCAAAAATGCTTCTTTTTGGATTCAGGGGGTCTCAAAACATGTATTTCCGGTGAAACCTCGGTATCGAATTTTTGGGTGGAATACAATACTTCCCCTACTTACTCTACGTAGTAGAGAAAGTAAAAATGAAGGTGTCTCTCGCGCAATATATGTCACATAAACATTTTTGTGACGTTAACCATTTGCGAGATATCTTTGTTATTGGTTTAAATCTTCGAATACTTAAGATATTCTCAAGTGAATAGTAGCCATTCGTGCTTTCTCCCGGTCATGCAAGGAACATGGAATTTCAAATCTATTTTTATAAGTTTAAATATCGTTTTAGCATAGTGTGTTCCTTAAATCTATAACGAAAGCTGTAATAAAATATTATCTCTTTTAATCTGAAATACTTCCATAGATGTGTAAGTTTTTTAAGAATAGACTGTAGACGGCTGAGTAGAGAGTTTATGTGAATCCAACACATAAGATACGTTTACTTCCTTTATCTCGTAAATAGTAGTGAGAGAAATATTGCATGCCACCTAAAAATTCGATATCGATATTTCACCGGAAATATCTACATGTTTTAAGGCCCTTTGAATCCAAAAAAGCATTTTCAGAAAAATGTCAGTGTGTATTTCTGTGTACAGCATAACTCGGAAACAAAACATGATAAATACCAAAATTCAGTACCTTCCAAAGATGTGACACGAAGAATTTTCAAGAAAAATCCCCCATCCCCAAGCATTCTTTACAGTGAACATTTTTTTGAAAGTTTTGAGTTTTGACTTTTGAAAAAAAAAATGCTCTGATGATTTTAACAGAGTTACCAGATATTAAAGATAAATACCTGACAAATAAAACGTACATCTTGAATTTTCTGGGAATAGCCTATGGAATTTTGTATTATGTAGCTGGTAAATGTTAAGCGATAGATGAAAACGTACCAGGGAAAAAATGTAGATATCTTTAAAACACACACTTTGCTTCCAATTACTTTTTTGTGGCATAAGCCATTTCCGAGTTATCCGTTATTGATGATTGGAACTGTTCAACACTTTGCCATTCTTTACAAGTCCTGTCGATTTTCAGTTGTTTTTTTTTTAGATGTCTTGGAAAGAGTATGAAATTTTAAGACCAGCATATAGCGTCCAGTTCTTAAAACATTGACTATCGCTGTTCTCTTTGTATCTGTAACTAAATGTGTAATGTAAGTATTTCTACAAAGATTTATCTCGATTATAAATAAGCTTTATTAAGAATAGTTTGCGTACCCACTATAAACGATAGAGGGTAGAGAAGTTCAGGTGAATGTAACACGTCAATGTTCTTTGTTAAGTTCCCTTTACACCCCGCCTTTAACTACAACTTTTCCTTTGGAACTTATTGACTATAGGCAATGGTGTTAACTCGTATTCGCTTGTCGTTGGGTTTCTTGCACTTTGGGTTTTTGATCAGGATAGGGAATAATCCCAGCTATAGAAAAATTCTCACCTCCCAGCCGGGATTTGAACCGGGGACCCCTCGCACAACAGGCAGGTGCTCTACCAACTGAGCTATGGGGCCAGCCAATGTTTTTTTTATATGTGGTTGTATTTCAGAGAGTAAGCCAGGCAATCAAGCTTGCTCGAGCCGGAATTTGATTACTACATAATATGCCTTCTTCTGTCACAGTACATACGAGGGCTGTCCCAGAAGTACCCGACGTAGCAAAAAAGACATAAAAATGTTGGGAAAAAACATCTTTATTTCTCTACATAATCTCCTTTCAGCTCGATACGCTTTTCCCAGCGATGTTCAATAGCTTCGATGCCTTGTGAATAATTAGAGGGGGCTAAATCTGGCGAATAGGGTGCATGAGGAAGCAATTCGAATTCTAACTCATTGATTTTGGCCATGATAATAATGCATGTGTGAACTGGTGCTTTGTCTTGATGAAACATAACTTTCTTTTTCGCTAAATGCGGCCGTTTTTGCTTGATTTCATCGTTCAAACGCTGCAATACGTTTGCATAATACTCGCCATTGATTGTTTTTCCTTTTTGAAGATAATTAATGAAAATGATCCCAAGCGCATCCCAAAAAACTGACACCATGCTTGCAGATGGAACTGTCTTCGCTTTCCTTAGAGCCCATTCTCCCCTTTTAATTCACTGTTTAACTGTTCCTTCGTCTCAGGTGTGAAGTGATGGACCTATGTTTCATCCGTGGTTATGAATCGACGCAAAAAGCCGGCTTTATTGCAGCGAAACATTGCCAAACACTCGACTGAAACATGCCCACGACGCTGCTTTGTTCCATTGTGAGTAAACGCGGTATCTATATTGCGCACAGCTTTCTCATGTCTAGATTTTCAGTTAATATACGATGTACAGCACTTTTTAAATGCCTACGAAGTCTGCTAGCTCGTGCACTTTCAGTCGAGGGTCAGCCAATACAATTTTGTGGAATTTCTTGACAATTTCTGGCGTGGTCACCTCATTTGGTCGACCACTGCGATGTTCGTCTTGGCAGTTCGTACGGCCTCGCTTAAACTCTACTACGCAATATTTTACTGTTGCAAACGAAGGAGCAGACCCCCCCCCCCCGAGTAGAATCTAGCTCAACTTTAATATTAGTCGGTCTAAAACCTTTCAAATGAAAGTATTGTACCACATAACGATGGCCAGTTTTATCCATGTTTACAAATTCGCTGAAAGGTTTCAGTATTAATGTCTGCCAAACAATTACTAAACAACGTAGCATTGTCAGACTCAAACTTAAGCTTTATAAGGTCATTTGTTTGAAGAAACAACCGCTATCTATACGTCAGGTCGTGTACTTCTGGGACTTCCCTGTATGTCTGCTGCAAATAAAAATGTTGCTATTTTTTCTTCTTCTCAGGAAAGATTTTATAGAAGACACCTAGATTACAGCATTCGGATGATGAATATTCAAAGTCGTGGGATTGTTACACATCAAAAATGTATTTTAGCAATGAAAAATACGGAAATAAAGATTCTATGTATGAACAATTAACCAAAGAAATTATACATATCACTAAGAATGCAGAAATTGGTAAGTCTGTGCTGTGACACACTGCTGTTATGGAAAGAGAGCTATTGAGCTAATTCTATGACGTAAAGAGGAGAGTGAAAGAGAGAAACGGAAGAAAGAGCACGATTTTCCCAGAGCTCTCGAAGAAAGTGCTGTACTTGTAGATCATTCCCGGAATCCTTTAAGTGAAGCGACACACTACGGTGTGGATCTGAAGCTTTAAGCTGCTTAGCGGAGAGGAAATTGTAAGATAAAATCCGGGGAAGAACGAATGACAGTGAAATAAAAATTGGGATTTAGAAGGTTGGTAATTATTCTGTGTTTGGTCTTTGAATTACTGGTGCTATTATTTTGAAAGATATCAATTAGTAAACTTTGAAAGAATTTAATACACCGCTAAAATAAGTAGATTATATAACTGAGTGTCGATCATTTCTAGCCAAAATTTATTTATATAGGCTATCCCATAATTGTGTATCTGAAATTCTTGAACATTACTCACTTTAAAAAAATGTCACTGTCACCAGTAGTTAACAGGCTTCTTTATAAAGTTCTGGAGACATTCAACTTGCACTATGTTTAGGAAGTTACAATCAATACAAGAGGTAATCATCTATCTGTTACGATAATGCTTCCTTCTGAAATTCCCAGATACCGGGCCATTTTGTATGTTCGAAAATTGGTAGACTGCCTTATTTTGAGTGATTCTCTTAGTGCATTTCAGAGGCTTTGGGTGCTGTACAACTACCACCGCATTGTTTAGCGAATCCAGGATGCCCTCCATGTTTTATGCGCTTATGACGTTAATGTGAACTGTGCTTGGATACCTGGTCATGTTAGCTTGCCAGAGAATGCACTTGCGGATTTGGCAGCTAAGGCGGCATCCACAGAACCCAGTGTTACAATATCTCGGGTAACGTCGCAAGACTTTAGGCTTGTTGTGCGGAGAGCGTCATGCTGGCGCGAGGAGTGGTTAGCTCTCCGCGGAAATAAGTTTAGAGTAGTGAAGCACATTCAATAAACTGCGTAACTTCCTCACGTCGCGAGGAGATGACTTTGGCTTGGTTGCGTATTGGCCACTGCAATGTTACGCACGGTTATCTTTTTAAGGGTGACCCTGCTCTTATTTGTCCGCTTTCTAGCGAAAGTCTGTAGGTCCGTCACGTGTTGCTAGAGTGTGTTGCTCAAGTACATCTTCGGGACTCTCTGCAACCGCTGCCCAGTCTTGCAGAGGTCTTAGCGGATTATAAGCAAGCGGTTGATACGATTTTTAATCTTGTGTCAAAGGATTGCGGATTTAATCAAGCTGATACCAGGTGTTTCATACTTATCGGTTTAGTTTTATATATTCATATTTATTTCTGGTTTTTGCTATGATTTTATAGTAATCTTTATCTCTGGATTTCGCTAGGATTTTCATATTCATCTTTATCTCTGGCCTTTGCCATGATCTACACTATAAGATCAAAAGTATCCGGACACCACCACAAACATACGTTTTTCATCTTACGTGTATTGTGCTGCTACCTACTGCCTGGTACTCATTATCCGCGACCTCAGTAGCCATTAGACATCGTGAAACAGCAGAATGGGACGCTCCGTGGAACTCACGGACTTCGAACGTGGTCAGGTGATTGGGTGTCACTTGTGTCAGAAGCCTGTACGCGAGATTTACACACTCCTAAACATCCGTAGGTCCACTGTTTCTGATGTGATAGTGAAGTGGAAACGTGAAGGGACATGCACAGCACAAAAGCGTACTGGCCGACCTCGTCTGTTGACTGACAGAGACCGCCGAAATTTAAAGAGGGTCGTAAAGACTAATAGGCAGACATCTATCCAGACCGTCATACAGGAATTCCAAACTGCATCAGGCTCCACTTCAAGTACTATGACAGTTAGGCGTGAGGTAAGAAGCCTTGGATTCCATGGTCTAGCGGCTACTCATAGGCCACACATCACGCAGAAAATTGACAAACGACGCCTCGCTTGGTGTAAGGAGCGTCAGTCAACATTACACGATTGAACAGTGGCAAAACGTTGTGTGGTGTGACGAATCACGGTACACTATGTGGCGATCCGATGGCAGGGTGTGGGTATGGCGAATGCCTGGTGAACGTCATCTGCCAGCGTGTGTAGTGCCAACAGTGAAATTCGGAGGTGGTGATGTTATGGTGTGGTCGTGTTTTTCCTGGAGGAGGCTTGCACCCCTTGTTGTTTTGCGTGGCAGGATCCCACCGCAGACCTACATTGATATTTTAAGCACCTTCTTGCTTCCCGCTGTTGAAGAGCAATTCGGGGATGGCGATTGCATCTTTCAACACGATCGAGCACCTGTTCATACTGCACGGGCTGTGGCGAAGTGGTTACACGGCAATAACATCCCTGTAATGGACTGGCCTGCACAGAGTCCTAACTTGAATCCCATAGAACACCTTTGGGATGTTTTGGAACGCCCACTTCGTGCCAGGTCTCATCGACCTACATCGATTCCTCTCCTCAGTTCCCGCACTCCGTGAAGAATGGGCCGCCATTCCCCAAGAAACCTTCCAGCACCTGATTGAAAGTATGCCTGCCACGAACTTGTTCCTCATTTTATGCCGGATGTCCGGATACCTTTGATCACGTAGAGTATATCTTGAGTTTTCTGGAAATAGCATCTGAAGTACTCTTCATTCCGAATGACTTTCGTATAATAATTGTTAAACGTAAGAGATAGACAAAATCTTACTGCACAGATATTGTACATATCGTTTAAGTACACAATTTATATCAAATCAAATGTCTGATTATGCGGAATTAACCATTTCTGGGATATTCCTTGTTATTGGTTTGAATTTTGAAATATACTAAAATTTCGGCGATCCGGCCCTCAGTAATCCGGCCTACATTTCGCTCAGTGCCGAACATCAATTTTTAGAGTATTTAACACCCATTCTTACGGCATATGGCACCACAAATATTCACCACTGAGGATAGATACTGAAATGAAATAATTGGGGAAGGTAATGTTCCAGGCCTAAGTTTTAGGGTAATTCCCTAGTATTTGCCGGCTATGAGGGCTGAGAAAAACCTGGAGAAAACCTTAGTCAGGGAGGATGGTCCTTGCGGGATTTGAATTACAGAGCTGTTTATAAGTCCAAGCCTTAGCCACTGGAGCTCTCCTGATTTGATGATACACGACTGCGGGATGCTTTATCACACAGACTTTACATCCAGTACATATTTACTACATGTATCTGGTTGTTGCCTAATGTACTCCAGGAAGATATCTGCTGGAGAAAAGTGTGGCATCTGTTGATGCAGATTTGGAGACAGCACTGAGCGACAGTGATGAGGCAGTCAGTTTGTAATCATCAATTGCTGACACTTTGTACATTGACATGTTCCACAAGCTTCCAGGAGGAGAACAAATTGATGAAGATGTTGCTAAGTGGCTGAGTGAGGTAAACTGTGAGGTAGACCAAACTTTAGCAGATGAATAAATAATCAAAAGCGTGCAGGAACGCAATGATGAAAGCGATGAAGAAGAGGACATAGGAGGAGAGAGCATGAAGATTTCTCACACTGCTGGTGCTGAAGCAGCATTATTGCGTCAACTAAAAATTCAGGACATGTTTCATAGGGAGTGACACTACTGTATATGTACATACTAAAGGACTAAATTTTCTGTTAAAATGAATGCATCATTGCATTTAATAAAGTGTGACCCTAAGTATTTAAACTGAATTTCAGACACACTCAATAATCCGGCACCCTAGTGTACTTAAACAGGGTTATTTATGATGTAATGACACATTTATTTATTTCTTTAATTATTCTGTTCGAAATTTACTCCATGCCCCAATTTTAGTATCAAATTAAGTAGAATATTCTGGAGTTTCAATTGCCTGTCACAAGATACGCAGATGTTCGTAATTCTTAGTTTTATTTGTCGGCAACTGTTTTGAGATTTTGTTCTAGGCAAACGTGAAAATGGAGTACACACTAAATGAATGGCTCTTCCTTGTAAAGCAATACTGGATTAGGAATTCAATTATAGCTACTCAAAGGCATACCAGAGAAAATTTGGTGTTCGGAATCCTCCCCAAATAAACACAATACTTGGATTGGTAAACATATTGGAAACAGCTGGATCTCTGGTGAGTGAAAAAAGCAAAACTCGTTCATCTAGGCTTCCCACGGTTGTTGCTGACGTAAGAGCACGACTGGATCAGTCACCCAAAAAATCATTAAGATGTTTGTCGCAGGAGACAGGGTACAGCTACTCAATGTGTCAGAGCTGTGAAAAGTGCAGGCCTAAAGCCGTATACGATTACGGTTGTGCATCAGTTATAGGAATCAGATAAGGGTAGACGATTTAAATATTCTAGTTGGTTTCAGGCGTTCATTATACAAAATTCTGCCATATTGTCCATCACATGGTTCACAGATGGTTCCATTTATCCGGTCATGTGAACTCAAATAACTCACGCTATTGGGCCAGCGAAAATCCACATGTTATTCATGAAGCACCTATGCACCCGGTTAAAATCGAAGTTTGGTGCACAATATCCACAAAGAGAATAGTGGGACCATTTTTTTAAACATTGTGAACACTGCAGAGTACCGACGGATTTTCATGGAGTTTGCTGAGTAACTAGACGATGTAGAGCTGAGTCAAGGATATTTTCAGCAGAACGGCGCTACATGTCACACATCAAATGAATCCATGGCACTAATTGCAAGTTTCTTTGACGACCGGATAATTTCCAGGAACTGTGGTCACCGAGAACTGCGGATTTGACATCGCCGGCCTTCTTTCTATGGGGTTATTTAAAAGACAAGCTACACGTCCCCAGACATTGGATGATCTGAAGCATAACATTACACAGGAGATTCAAGCTATTGACAACAGAGTACTCCACGAATGGCCAGTAACATGGTCACCTGTTGAGTTGTGCCTTATGCAGGTTGGACGACATATTCAAAATTTGTTATAGAGGTAAATGATCTCCCAAAATTCCTCTACATTTCAGGCATAATAAGTTGTCGCTAGCATAACTCGTTTTGAAACAATTAAAGAAATAAATGTGTCAGTTCTTCTTAAGTCACCCTATTCGTTTCTCAACCATGAACTTAGATTATTGCTTTAGCCTTGTTATCTACAAGGAAGTTTGAAAATGTGTAATGAAAGTTTATCCCGATTAATTAGAATTATAGAGAAGAATAAGGTACTGTAAGAATAATTGTGGAAGAGTGAGTAGGGAAAGACATGTAAATACATCAGCCTTTTTATTTAACGGATCTCGGAAAAGGTTATTTCAGTCAAATACAGACATCGTATTTACGGCCGAATCCAAGATTTCCTCCGCCTTATGCAAGCGGAAGAGAAAGTAAACGTTCATGTCTTGCAGTGAGTGAAGGTAAACCGAAAACGTGCCAAATAATTAAGTGTATTGTACTAACGACACAAAATAAGGCAAAAATAAATGGGAAGTACCCTTTGGCCTATTAAGAGGCGTAGACAGCTAGTAGAGTTTAAAAAGCATTCCACTCTGATCTAAATGGATGCGGAATTTAATATATCCTTTAACGGTATAGCGCAGAAGGGAACAAATTAATAGTCACCTGTTAATTTAACCTCATTTTAATGCAGCTGATTCTCTCCCACACAATCAATGATTTAGTCTGAAGTTTCTATGCAGGCATTGGTGTCCATTTAGCACCAGATGCAATTGGTTCACCTACAGTGGCTTTCATATGCACCGCACTTCCTCTCTGCTGGTATATTATTTCATGCAATATCAACTGTTTTAATATTATATTTAGTGAAAGCAGGAATATTACATCCGTATACAATGAAATAAGACAATCCAATTTTAATTAAATCAGAACAACTCGATTCTAATCGAGAAGAATAAAACATGAGTTGGTGAACCGTTTTGACATTTGTACTTTCAATTAAAATCAAACCATTTCAGGGTAAAATAATGAGGGTAATTACTTTAAATTGCGATAAGATAATATTAATTGACCGTGCTTTAGCCAGGAGTATAATTATTCATTCTTCATTTCCAATTACGGCTTAAATAATTAAATCTTACAAGGTTTCAAGCTGCAGTAATTTAAAGTGCGGCTTCTGAGGTATTTCATTTTCCACTTCGAAGATAATATACAGTTTGATTAGTTTTGACTTGTACCTGGCTCCCACCTATCAGGTTCTGTATGAAATTGAAATATTACAAATGGTCTCATTTTCCTTCAGCGTCTGAATAATTTTTCCCTCCATACGTTTTGTAAGGCTTCTTATTTCTAGTCTTCCCAATTCCATACTGTGTCATAAGCTTTCTTACTTCTATGAATGAAGAATGAAGAAGATTTTTCAGGCGATTCACGGACAGATGTTTTATTAGCTATGCAAATATATTAAACATATGATGTTTTAATCAAAATCGTTATGTTAACTTTAGTGAAAATCAAAAGCAGCGAAAATGTCTCTTCATAAAAGTAGATTGTGATGTATTATTTTTTGAAAATCTTCTTCTCTCATCTTTATAAGCTGCTGAACTAATATAGCCGTGTGGTACTATCCGTCTGTTCCCTTTTAGTTATGGTGTTCACAGACAAGCATAGGATACCCATCCTTTTAAGGTGATTACCTTAGGAAATTTAAATATACTTATATTTGTTGTATATAATCACAATTTATACAAGGATATTTTTGTAAACATCTGACGTGTTACATTCATACGACTTACTCTACCCATATCGTTTAGTTTTATATCTCGTCTACAAAGTTTCCTTAGGAAAATTTATTTTTCCGTCCAAGAAATTTTAATCTACACTATGTGATCAAAAGTATCCGGACACTCCCACAAACATACGTTTCTTATCTTAGGCGCATTGTGCTGCCACCTACTGCCCGGTATTGATATCTGCGACCTCAGTAGTCATTAGACATCGTGAAACAGCAGAATGCGACGCTCCGTGGAACTTACGGACTTCGAACGTGGTCAGGTGATTGGGTGTCACTTGTGTCAGAAGTCTGTACGCGAGATTTCCACACTCCTAAACATCCCTAGGTCTACTGTTTCTGATGTGATAGTGAAGTGGAAACGTGAAGGGACATGTACAGCACAAAATCACCTCGTCTGTTGACTGACAGAGACCGCCGATACTTGAAGAGGGTCGTAAAGAGTAATAGGCAGACATCTATCCAGACCATCACACAGGAATTCCAAACTGCATCAGGATCCACTGCAAGTACTAGACAGTTAGGCGTGAGGTGAGAAACCTTGGATTCCATGGTCGAGCGGCTATTCATAAGCCACACATCACGCAGGAAAATGTCAAACGACGCCTCGCTTGGTTTAAGGAGCGTCAACATTACACGATTGAACAGTGGCAAAACGTTGTGTTGATTGACGAATCACGGTACACAATGTGGCGATCCGATGGCAGGGTGTGGGTATGGCGAATGCCCGGTGAACGTCATCTGCCAGCGTGTATAATGCCAAAAGTGAAATTCGGAGGTGGTGGTGTATGGTGTGGTTGTGTTTTTCCTGGGGGGCTTGCACCCTTGTTGTTTTGCGTGGCACGATCACAGCGCAGACCTACATTGATATTTTAAGCACCTTCTTTCTTCTCACTGTTGAAGAGCAATTCGGGGATGGCGATTGTATCTTTCAACACGATCGAGCACCTGTTCATACTGCATGGGCTGTGGCGGAGTGGTTACACGACAATAACATCCCTGTAATGGACTGGCCTGCACGGAGTCCTGACTTGAATCATATAGAACACATTTGGGATGTTTTGGAACGCCGACTTCGTGCCAGGCCTCACCGACCTACATCGTTACCTCTCCTCAGTTCCGCACTCCATGAAGAATGGGCTGCCGTTCCCCCAAGAAACCTTCCAGCACATGATTGAAAGTATGTCTGCGAGAGTGAACCTGTCATCAAGGCTAAGGGTGGGCCAACACCATATTGACTTCCAGCATTACCGATGGAGGGCGCCACGAACTTGTACGTCATTTTCATCCAGATGTCCGGATACTCTTGATCACGTAGTGTAGGTGGTGGTTTATTTACACAGGAGGCTGAAACGAAACTCAAATGTTTAAAAGCCAGGTCCCTATACGCTGGCTTGCAAATTACACACTCTTTACACATCATGAGAAACAAGAATGATGATCAAGCACTTCAATTCGAGCATAATGTGTCTCCACTATTATGAAATGTACCCCGTTTGTAATACACTTCCTAAAGAATTTTAACTAGAATTACGAGAGCCCTGGGGTAAAAAAACAGGAATGTTGGTTAGAAAACTACAAATCATAGTTGTTGAATGATGTCTTCTTCATATTCTTGAGAACACTAATTTATAATCTGTTACGTACTCATCATTGTTGCCATTCCTAGCATTTGTTACATCTTTTACCCCACTCCTCAACTCAACTGACACTCCTAATTGAGAACTTCGTCGCCAGTCCCACGCATGCGCGGTATGCTGCCGTGCATAGGAAGAAATATTCGGGAATATTCCAACGTATTTTCTATTTGAACATTCTCAATATCAACGGTGGGACAGTGACTATGCTTATATATATCCTGTATATAATAATGTAAATTATAATGTAAAATAATATTAATAAACATAAGTTTTATGTATGTGTCAGTGTTTAGCTGGAACTGTGGAACCCTTGTTAAAAGCCGACAAACATGTTTTTGTTAGAATATGGACGCGGAAAAAAGGTCTTATAGGGGTAAGTCACAAAAGCACGACCTTGAGTCATTGGGCAGAAGAAAATGCGGCAAGTTAACACAACATATTTTTGTAGAGAGGTCATATGTTTGGAAACAACGAACATTGCCTGGTAAGTCTTCTAGAATGTTTCAAACTGAACGAAGACAGCCAATGAGACTTTAAGAAAGAATATGTTTAAAATATTTAAGTTTAGGGAAGTTAGTTGTAGCGTCTGCATCAGCCAAGGCGGTTGCGTATAAAGTGCGGCGATGTGAAGAACATACGTGCAAGCCCTCCGAAGCATGAAGTATTAACTACCTCGCATAATGTAGTGGGAACGTAGAAATGTTATCAATTTAAAAGTTAAAGAAATGAGAAGGGAAACCAAATATAGTTTAGGAACGTGTGATAAATACTACCATTATTTCTAGATCACTTATAAAATACTTGATTGCTCAGCGACCGTTCTACTGCTCCAACTAACTAAAGTAACTGTGTAGCTTCGTGCTAAAGCAGAAAATACGTGAGCCATTAAAGCATTGTGTTCTTCAAAGGGATTTAATGTATTGTTAGAGTTGTTACTTCTTACCTTCCTTCTAGTACCACACCCTGAAAAGTTAAACTTGCTCTACCCAAAAACCCAATCAACAGCAGCCGTAGCAATAGCATCATAAAAATGCAATAGTAACAACTAAAACACAAGATAATCACCATAATTAATATATTAATTCATATATTAATATATCAGATATACTGCGAGTTATGCTCTCACAACACGAGACGCTTGCTGATACTACCCATTTATAACACGCTGTTATCCTTACGAAGCAGCACTATAGAACACAGTTGGATTGGTTTTCCATCGTTGCTTGTATCGTAGTCAACTGTTCATTGATTAGTATCAAGATATAGTTTTTTCTTTCTTTCTTTTAGGGACATGCTTGATTTTTATGTTAGCGTGTTGCTGTGCGTCTTCATGGATTTTTAATGAAGCGTAGAATCCTGTTCGTCGTCGTATTGATGTCCCATGAGTTTGCTAGATGTTCACATTGGAGGTTAAGAGCTCTGCTCCTCTGGTCCATGGTGAAAATGTCTTCTAAAGGAGGGAAGTGTTCTTTAGAGGTAAGTTTTGGGCATCATTTCTAAATCATCTGTGCGAGGTTCAGGGATAAAGTTGTCTCCTCCTGTTTAATTAGGGTTAAATCAGCAACATCCTTATTTTACGCAATTTGTGATTAATTCTATTTTTTGGTGTTTATGTATTCTTTTATTTTAAAGTGTCACCAATTAACTCTTCTGTAAGGATTTTTATTTTTGGACGTATTTTCGTTTAGACATGCAATACCTGGTAAATACGTGTCCATTTTACGTTCAGGCGGTAGCCTCTGTGGCCCGGCGACCGCCCAATCTGACCCATGACTTTTTCAGAGGGTTTCCCGGGTCGTCAGGCGACTGTTAGAGTGGTTTCTCTCAGCCCTTCGAATTTCCTGTCTCTCCATTTCGTTCCATTCATCCTTCACGCCTTTACGTCTGTTTCCGGGTTGGAAGTGTCAGCGATGGTGTTTCGGTGCGATGTGGCAGGGGAAAAGGATGCTCTCTGTAAAACTTTCTCCGTCCCTCGGCGGGTTCCTTGGGAATGGGCTTTGGACCCCTCTGTATAGGGCGGAATCTCCGGTCTGCCGGTCTCAGCCTGGAAATTGTACGGACTCTGCCATTGCTTTACTGTCACTCCTGGTTCCGGCCGCCCTGTGTCTCTTCTAACCTTCTCGCTCCCTCCGGGGCGTAGGTTACAAAATCCTCTCTGGATCGGTGCCGAGTACCCTCCGCTGCGGAAGTTAAACATAAAGACCTCCATTTTTCAAACAAAACAAACGGCATTGTCAGCAGAGAATATGCCTATCTGTTAGGTAGTGCCATCAGGGTTGATCTGTGTTCGTCCTCCGTGGTCCAGGGATACAATGCTAGTTTCTAGATCCCAAGATTGTGGGTTCAAACCTGGAGGAGGGCTATGGATTTTTTTTCGGGCGTAAAAATTCTTAGCATGGCTTCTTTCGGAAGAGAAGTAAAGCCGGTGGTCCCGTGTCGTAGATTTATGGCACGTAAAAGAACCTCAAGCCTGATAAAGAGGCCTCTGAGCAAAATTTCCGATCTTTTACGTCCAATATAGAATGGGCCGCTAAGGATCATTATAGTTAAAGAGCGTCCATAAATACAATTCAATTTAATTTAATTTAAGGTTGATCTGTAAGATCTCGGGTAATTTTCTGAAATCTTTACGTACACAACTTTATGTAGATCTGGCTGCGGAAGCTCATAATATGAGTGTGGCCGGAAACAGGACATGCATTGGAGAGTTGGTCAGCAGAGGTCTCAGTTCAAGAAAGTGATTGTTTACTTAGGTTTTAGTAAATGTCTTCAGAGGTTAATTCTTTGGGTAGGGTTTTTGTTAGCTAGGCGTATGTAATTCTGTAATTCGATATTCTTAATACGAAAAGTATGTTGTTAAAATTAACTAATTTACCCACTGCAGTATGCAGTCTTTGATAAAGGCTTCAATAACTATAGTTCTACGCAAGGTCCCACCTGAGCTATTTCGAAATAACAGGCACAGAAATTCTATTAGTTTTGTTCATTGTGTTTATCGTTTACATTATTTGGATAAAAGACTGTTTTGCCACCTTGTAGCTACCATTTATGTGTGGGCATTGCTACAAACAAAAAGCAATTATCCTGGTGGCATTTGTTAAATAATAAACACACTCGCTTTTAAAGTGGTCTTTGCCTTCGACAAAAGAGAAAAATAAATCTGTACAATAACAAATTGGAAAGTGTTGCCTCTAGTCATGTTTGCTGTACAGTCACATACTCGTTATTCTGATCGAATAAGAAGTTATGCTTCAGAACGAAAAAGTTTAGAAACGTTAATTTTCTTAAAATGGCTCTAACAGTGTTGATTAAAATACCACAGATTTAAAATATTTACATAAATAAAACGTATATCTTGAATTTTCTGCAGATAGCTTGTAAAGTGCATTTCATTGAGTATGAATTTTGTGTCATTTTGTGTAATCAGTAAACCATAACAGATAGACAAAAACTTATTGTGCAAAAAATGCAGATATTTAAAAACACATACCTTATTACATGTTACCGTTTTTGTGACATTATCCATTTCCGACGTACTATTTGTTTCAATGTTATAGTACTTCACAGCTAACATATAGCAAAGCTTTGACCATCGCTTCAGGCCTCTTGAATCGCCTGTACAATATATACTGAGACTTTCTGCAAACGTTTATCTCCATTAATATTATCTAAGTAGATAGGAAAAATAAGACCTTGCAAGAATAGTTTATAGACCTTTATAAAAATAGGTCACTGGATTGGAGTGTGAAGCGAAGGGGAGTCGGCATCGAACCAGGGAATCCGCATATTGTACCTACGCCCCACGAGGAAGCGCTCTCAGAAGGAAGGGCTAAGGTGAAGGGAGACACCGGGCGGCCGGAACCAGTAATGACGGTACAACAGTAACAGAACCCCTACAATTTCCAGATATAAACGCTCCGACAGATCGGGGAACCTGCCCCACAGGTGTCCAACTCCCCCACCGTGAGCGGTCCTTATACCCCAGCAACCAACCGAAGGCGAGAGACGGAGAAAGTTCACAGAGAGCATCCTTTTCCCCTGCCACGCTGCACCGAAGCTTCATCGCCGAAACTTCCAACCCCGAAACAGACCAAACGGGGTGAAGGATGAATGAAATTAATGGAATAAATGGAGGGACAGGAAATTCGGAGACGAAAGAAACCTCTCCAGCAGTTGCCTGACGACCCGGGAAAACCCGAGAAAAAAAACATGGGTCGGGGTAGACGGTCGCCGGGGATAAATTCGGGACCTCCCGAATGCGGGCCGCCTGAACCATCCAGATTGGTAAAATAAGAACTGCTTACCAAACTTGTGATCAGCATGGGAGCACGATGTAGAGCATGCCTTGCTGTCCGTGGTGATCATACACCCTTTTAAGCACCATATATATATGTTTCTGTAAATCTAGAGAGACATCATATGTCGTATTGACTTTAGTGTAGCTTATGATCTATGAATAACAGTGGCATTTCTGTTCCTCTCATTGCATACTTCGTTTAGTTGCCTACTGTAGCATACCGTAGTAGTTCCCTCTATGTATATTCAAGTTTCATCCAGCTATGTTACTTAGCAGTGTCACAGCATGCGAAGATTACTTTCGTCCTTAGGTTTTGCTCACCAGTGTACATAGCAATATCGGGGTTAACAGTTGTACTACAGGTACCTCAAAAATTGTGTTAATGGTTATATTTTAATACATTGTGTTTTGCCGTATATAAGTGGCAACACCTCCACTTGCAAAATTGGCATCGGCACGATTTTTATGTTGAGAGGAGTAGATATCCTTTAACCTTTGCCACATAGTCATCTTTAAAATTCGTTTCTTGCAAACAAATTACATCCGGCTGGTGTAAGGCAATTAAATGTTATAAGTATTCATGGTGAGCTCAAAAACCATCAAATTCTACTGAGGAAGAAATGAGTCCATTTTGTGGTTATTTAGAGGATCTTTGTTTACCCCGGTCGTCAAGCAACTGCTGATGAGATTTCTTTCACCCCCAAATTTCCTGTCCCTCCAATTCGTTCCGTTAATCATTTAGTCATCCTTCACTCCATTTGATCTGTTTCGGGGTTGGAAGTGTCGGCGATGGAGTTTCGGTGCAGTGTGGCAGAAACGGATGCTCTGTGTGAACTTTCTCCGTCCCTTGCTTTCGGCTGGGCGCTGGGGACCGCCTCCAGAGGGGGGATGGTCTACCCCATGTGGGGCGGGCTCACCGGTCTACCTGTCCGTCTGCCGGGGTGTTTATATCTGGAAACTGTAGGGACGCTGTCATTGCTGTACAGTCACTCCTAGTTCCCGTTGCCCAGTGTCTCCACCTGAGCCCTTCCTCCTGGAAGCGTCCCCTCTTGGGGTCGTAGGTACATTATCCGATATCGAGTCCCCTTCGCTTCACAATCCAATCCAATGACTTATTGCTTTCTCTACTACGTATAGTAAGTAGGGGAAGTATTGTATTTCACCCAAATATTCGATACCGAGATTTCACCGGAAATACATGTTTTGAGACCCCCTGAATCCAAAAAAGGCATTTCTGGACACATGTCCGTGTGTGTGTCTATGAACAACATAACTCAGAAACGAACAGTCGGATAAACACCAATCGAGGTATTTAGGTTCACTATCTGCCAGAGATGCGACACAAAGGTTTTCAAGAAAATCCCCCCCCCAGATTAGCCTTTTCGAAAATTTTACTTTTTTCAAAAATAGCTCTAACAATTTTGATTAAAATATCATATGTTTAAGATATTTTCATGACAAATAAAATGTATATCTTGAATTTTCTGAGAATGTCTCCAAAAGAATTCTTCATTGTGAACGACTTTTGCATAACTGGTAAACCATAAGAGATAGACAGAATTTTACTGTACAAATAATGTATATTACGTTAACATACATAATTTATGTTATATACATTTTTTTGTTGAGAGAACCATTTTCGAGATATTGCTTGTTATTCCCTTAAATTTTTCAATACTTATTTTCTCAAATGTGAATTCGTTACTCATTTTTTTGTCTTGTATCTGCAAAGAGTATTAATCTGAGGCAAAGAGAATAGTGCTGCACATAGCAACCAGCTATTAAGAGATATGTATATGCTTAAAGGCTACTGTATTTCTATATTGCCCTTGCAAATACAAAACAAGGGGAACATAGTAGGCCTTAAGCTATAGTCAAATATTTTTAGAACTGGTCGCTATGTGTAAAATGTAATTCTCTTTGCATGTCAAAAGATCGTTTCTGCAAATGTTTATCTGGATTAATATGAAATAGATGCAGAATAAGAGTTTGTAAAAATAGTTTGTACAAGAGAAAGTCATGTGAGTGTAACACATCAGATTTTTTTTATAAAGGTCTACAAACTATTCTTGCAAGGCATTATTTTTACTTTCTCTACAGCGTATAGTAAGTAGGGGAGGTACCTTATTCCTTCCAAAATTCTATACCGATATTACACCGGAAATATATGTTTTGAGACCCCCTGAATCCAAAAAAAAGCATTTTTGGAAACATGTCCGTGTGTGTCTGTGTGTCTGTGAACAGCATAACTCAAAAACGAATAGTCCAATAAACACCAAACTTGGTATTTAGGCTCAGTATGTTCCAGAGATGCGACACAAAGGTTTTAAAGAAAATCCCCTCACCCCAGATTACCCTTTACATGGAACATTTTTCGAAAATTTTAATTTTCTGGAAAACGGCTCTAACGATTTTGATTAAAATATCGTATGTTTAAGATATTTTCATGATAAATGAAATGTATATCTCGAATTTTCTGGGAATCTCTCCAAAAGCATTCTTCATTGTGAACGACTTTTGCATAACTGGTAAACCATAAGAGATAGACAAAATTATACTACACAGAAAATGTATATCGCGTTAAAATACACAATTTATGTCATATACATTTTTTTTGTTGAGTGAACCATTTTCGAGATATTGCTTGTTATTCCTTTAAATTTTTCAATACTTATGCTTTTTCTCAAATGGAAATTCGTTATTCATTTTTTTTGTCCTGGTAATGCAAAGAGAATGGAATACTCCACATGGCAACCAGCTCTTAAAAGATTTGACTATCGCTTAAAGCCTACCAATTCCCCTTGCATCTACATGAAAATTAGCAATAAGATTAAGATCTCGATATCTGGATTAACATGAAGCATATGGAGAATAAGCGTTTGTAAAAATAGTTTTCGTACAAGAGTAGACAAAGGCAGGTGAGTGTAACACATCAGATTTTTTCTATCTACTTAGATAATATTAATGGACATAAACATTTGCAGAAACAGTCTCATTATATATTGTACAGGTGATTCAGGAGGCTGAAGCGATGGTCAAAGCTTTGCTATATGTTAGCTGTGAAATTCTATTCTCTTTCCACGGAATGGTGACTAACCATTGTAACATTCAAACAAACAGTGCGTCGGCAGTTGATAATGTCACAAAAACGGTAATATTCAATCAATTGTGTTTTTTTAAACATCTACATTTTTTTACAGTAAGCTTTTATCTATCTGTTACGGCTTACTGGTTATACAAAATTACACGAAATTCATACCGAATGAAGCGCACCTCACAAGCTAGCTGCAGAAAATTCAAGATATAAATCTCACGTTTTTGAAGTATCTTAAATATGTGTATTTTAATAAACACTCTGGTAGTCAGTTTTAAGAAAATCAAACTTTCGAAAAATGTTCCGTGTAAAGGATAACTTCTTATTCGATAACAATAACGAGTATGTGATTGTACAGCAGACATGACTAGAGGTAACATTTTCCAATTTGTTATTGTACAGATTTATTGTTCTCTTTTGTCGAATGACAAAGACCATTTTAAAAGCGAGTGTGGTTATTATTTAACAGAGGCGCATCAGGTTTACTGGTTTTTGTTTGTAGTATCGCCCACACACAAATGGTAGCTACAAGGTTGCAAAAACAGTCCCGAAAAAATCCCACAGATCAAAGTGGGCGGTTGCTGGGCATCGAGTCCGCGACATGGGGGTCTCGGGCATTACCGCTCAAGCCATCCTACTCGGTAAGATTGGGTTGTTTTCTCAATTACGTTTCTCAGCCCTTTATTAAAATTTACCGGCAATTATGTCTTTAAAAATATGATGTGATACATTTTTGTGACTTTCTCTACCCTCTATCGTTTACTAGTAGGTATAAAAACTTTTCTTACTAAGCTTATTTTTCTATCTACTATATTTTTATCCAAATAAATCTTTGAAGAAGTAGCTACATTACGCATTTACAGATACAAAGGGAACAACGATAGTCAAATGTTGAACAACTGGACGCTATACCCTGGCCTTAAAATTCCATACAATTTCAATGGAATCGCGAGAAACAGCTGAATGTTGACAGGACTTCAAGAGAATGACCAAGAAACGTACAATTCAGTCATTAATAACTGATATCTCAGAAATGGCTTATACCACAAAAAACTCATTTGAAATAAACCTTGTGTTTTAAAGAGATTTATATTTCCTGTGTAGTACGTTTTCGCTATCGCTTAACGTTTACCAGTTATACAAGATTATACAAAATTCCTTCCGAGAAGGTAGACTTCACAGACTATTTCCAGAAAATCCAAGATATACATTTTATTACTTTCTCTACTAAGTAGATTAAGTAGGAGAAGTATTATATTCCACCCAAAAATTCAATACCGAAATTTCAGAGGAAAACATGTTTTGAGGTGCACTGAATGCATATAAAGCATTTTTAGAAACATGTCCGGGTGTGTGTCTGTGAACAGCATAACTCAGAAACGAACAGTCGGATAAACACCAAACTTGGTATTTAGGTTCAGTATCTTCCAGAGATGCGACACAAAGGTTTTCAAGAAAATCCCTTCACCCCAGATTACCCTTTACATGAACATTTTTCGAAAATTTTTATTTTCTCAAAAAATGCCTCTAACGATTTTGAATAAAATACCATAAGTTTAAGACATTTTTATGGCAAATGAATTGTATATCTAGAATTTTCAGGGAATGTCTCCAAAAGTATTCTTCATTATGAACGACTTTTGCATAACTGGTAAACCATAAGAAATAGACAAAATTTCACTACACAAAAAATGTACTACACAATTTATGTCACATGCATTTTTTTGAGTGAATTATTTTCGAGATATTGCTTGTTATTCCCTTAAATTTTCCAATACTTTGCTTTTTCTCAAATGAGAATTCGTTATTCATTTTTTTGTCTTGGATATGCAAAGAGTATTAATCTGTGGCAAAGAGAATGGTGCTGCACATAGCAACCAGCTATTCAGAGAAATTTCAATGCTTAAAGGCTACTGTATTTCTATATTGCTCTTGCAAATACAAAACAAGGGGAACATAGTACGCCTTAAAGGATAGTCAAATATTTTTAGAACTGGTCGCTATGTGTAAAATATAATTCTCTTTGCATGTCAAGAACATAAAAAATAACAACGAATTCTTAGTTGAGAGAAAGGGTATGTATTGGAAAATTCAAAGAAATAACTAGGAATATCTCGAAAATGGTTCAATTTACAAAAAAGTGTTTTTGACACATATTGTGTGTTTTAACAAGATTTACATTTTTTATTTAGTAAAATATGGCTATTTCTTGCGGTTTACCAGTTATGCAAAAGTCGTTTAGAATGAAGAGGACTTTTGGAGACGTGCCCAGAAAATTCAAGATATACATTTTATTGCCATGAAAATGTCTCAAACATATGATACTTTAATCAAAATCGTTAGAGCCGTTTTGGAGAAAATTAAAATTTTCGATAAATGTTCCATGTAAGGGAGGGTTCTGAGTGGGGGGATTTTCTTGAAAACTTTCAGGTCGCATCCCTGGAAGATATTGAACCTAAGTACCAAGTTTGGTGTTTATCCTAATTTTCGTTTTTGAGTTATGCTGTCCACAGATAGACACACAGACACACAAACCATACACATGGAACATTTTTCCAAAAATGCTTTCTTTTTTTATGCCCTGGACATGCAAAGAGAATGGAATGCGCCACATAGCAACCAGTTCTTAAAATATTTGACTATCGCTTAAAGCCTACCATATTCCCCATGCATCTACAAGAAAATTAGCTATAAGATAGTCTGCAAATGTTTATCTCGATTAACATGAAGTAGATGGAGAATAAGCGTTTCTAAAAATAGTTTGTACAAGAGTAGAGAAAGTCATGTGAGTGCAACACATCAGATTATTTTCATGAAAATATCTTTAATATACGTTATTTTAATCATAATCCTTAGAGCCATTTTTTAGGAAAGCAAAATTTTTAAAAGTTTTCTATGTAATGGATACTTATCGTGGGATTGTTTTCTTAAAAATCTTTTTTTCGCATTCTTGGAGGTTACTGTAAATGAATACAAGTTCGGTATTTATCCGACTTTTCGTTTTTTAATTACCAATGCTGCTTTCAGACTTACAGACACACACGCGGGCTCGCGGATATGTTTCCAAAATGTTTTATATGAGTTCAGGAGACCTCAAAACATGAATTTTGGGGTAATGCAAGATCTTCTCTACCTACTACAAGGTAGAGAAGGTAAAAAGTAATCAAATATCTTATTACTCGTATCAGATTAAATACAGAACAGCACTTAAGAGATTGTTCCTGTCATCCTAAAATTTGATTTAGTTATATTGAATTGTTTCTGAGAAAACGAGACATTTATAGCAGAAAATGTCGCTCACAGAAAAACTGTTCAAAGCAAAACTCTAGAAAACAAACTTGCATATATCAGCAACGAAAGAAATCACATGGCTTGAACACAGAGTAGCTTCCTTATTTAATAGTAGTAATAGTATTTGTTTTTGCAAAACTTCCCCAAAAAGGTACTTTTAATTGTTTTCCCCTGTGAAGCGATGAAGAACACAAAGTGCAAAATGGCAGATGCAGTATCATTTAAAGTATATATTTAACATATAACTATTTTATTCACCGAGAGGGATGTTAACGTCTGTGGTCCGATTCGGGAGGTGCCGGGTTCGAGCCCGGTGATTACTGGGTTGGTTAAATTGGTCCACAAATTATCATATTATCACTACGTTTCATTTACTTCTTCATCTCCATACCATGCATTGAGCTGATCATCCATCGGGGTATGCTATGATCTAGAGTTTGCTTACTCCTTGACAGGCTACTAATCCAAGGCATTGGCTTGTAAGTCCTTGGGGATGTAAGACCTATGAGGAGGGTACTCCGTTGAAGAAGGGAAAGAACATTCTAACCTAGAATTATATAAAACATTTGATAAAACATTAAAGAGGAAATTCCCAATTATAGGACTACATAAAAATTTAAAGATGTCAATTTTCGCCATTTAGTGAAGGTGATGACTTGTTTTGATTCTACTATTCTTTACGCTGTGGCCGTGCATACATATGGTTCCATTAGAAATTCTGGCGATACTACACACCTCTTTCTTTATATTAAAGTATTTACTGTATCTCTCTTTTTGTTTTTCTTGATGTATTCTCACCTTTTACTTTCTCTACTACGTATAGTAAGTAGGGGAAGTATTGTATTCCACCCAAAAATTCAATACCGAGATTTCACCGGAAATACATGTTTTGAGACCCCCTGAATCCAAAAAAGCATTTTTGGAAACATTTCCGTGTGTGTGTCTGTGTGTCTGTGAGCATAACTCAGAAACGAACAGTCGGATAAACACCAAACTTGGTATTTAGGTTCAGTATCTTCCAGAGATGCGACACGAAGGTTTTCAAGAAAATCCCCCACCCCAGATTACCCTTTACATGTAAGATTTTTCGAAAATTTTAATTTTATCAAAAATGGCTCTAAAGACTTTGATTAAAATAGCTTTGTTTAAGATATTTTCATTACAAATAAAATGTATATCTTGAATTTTCTGGATATGTCTCTAAAAGTATTCTTCATTGTGAACGACTTTTGCATAAATGGTAAACCATAAGATATGGACAAAGTTTTACTGCACAAAAAATGTAGATCGCGTTAAAATACACAATTTATGTCATATACATTTTTTTTTGTTGAGTGAACCATTTTCGAGATATTGCTTATTATTCCCTTAAATGTTTCAATACTTATTTTCTCAAATGGGAATTCGTTATTCATTTTTTGTCTTGGATATGCAAAGAGTATTAATCTGTGGCAAAGGGAATAGTGCTGCACCTAGCAACCAGCTATTAAGAGATATGTATGGCTACTGTATTTCTATATTGCCCTTGTAAATATATATTCCCCTTACATCTACAAGGAAATTAGCAATAAGATAGAGTCTGCAAATGTTTATCTCGATTAACATGAAGTAGATGGAGAATAAGCGTTTGTAAAAATAGTTTGTACAAGAGTAGAGAAAGTCATGTGAGTGTAACACATCAGATTTTTTATTTTGTTACAGTTGAATGTTTATGTCCCAGCAAGGCACGTTAAAAGCATGTAAGCATTTCTTGTGTTCCTGGTTTAGTTATTGCGGTTAATCGCTAGCTAGCTAATTGTTGATGATAAATGCCTCTAGGGAGAGAAGTTTCCCTTCTCCTACGGTTATATAGTACACATTACAGGCTATAATTATTTTGTCATATGAAGTGAGACATTAGAGTATGACGTTAGGCAAATAATGTAGCTTTCACTCGCAGTCTCACTTAGGCATTGTTGAAAGGTATTGTGAAACCACAAATCAGAGAGCATAAGACATTTTCACGAGCAGACAATGTGAATTTTCGCCTGACAACATGTGTTCTAAAGACTCGATATTTTCCCCCGCCCCCTCCAACATGACGTAACCCACATCCACCCTCTTGTTTCCCTCCTTTTGCTCCCCACCTACCCTCACTGTCGCATCGATCTCCGCACGCCTGCCAACCTCAGTCTTCAAATTTCACTAAGCTTTCGGAAACCTAAATTGCCCGAGAAAATGGTTTTACTCATTTGATTTACAGCTGAGATAAGTGTTAACTGCGCCCACTTTGTTGCCGTAATGTGGTTCGAAAAATAAGTGCCGGCCATTCGGTAAATCATGGAAACAAGCTGCATATTTTCACGTCAGTAGCACAGAATGCATTAAGAAAAACTGATGTTATGTGGAAAAAGGACCCATAAACCTTAAAGCCTTTCTACTTCTACTACCTGTCTATAGTAAAGTAGATGACGTATTGTAATACGCCCAAACATTCGTTACCAAGATTTCACTGGCAATGCACGTTTCGAGATGCCCTAAATAAAAAAAACATTTTTAGAAAAAAGTCTGCATGTGCGTGTGTGCGTCAGTGAAAAGCATAACTAATAAACGAAAAGTCGGTTAAATACCCAACTTGGTATTTAAGCTCATCGTCTACCAAAGATGCGATAGAATATTTTCAAGAAAATGCCCCCACCATAAACTACTCTTTAGATGGAAAATGTTCCGTTATTTTTGAATGGCCCAAAAATGGCTCTAAGGATTCTAATTAAACCCAAAATTTTCATTAGAAACTATTCATTCCTTGATTTTTAGTTTCTCTACTACGTATAGTAGGTAGGGGAATTATTGTATTCCACCCAAAAATTCGATACCGAGATATCAGCGGAAATATATGCTTTGAGGCCCCCTGAATCCAAAAAAAAATATTTTTGGAAACATGTCCGTGTGTGTGTCTGTCTGTGAACAGCATAACTCAGAAACGAACAGTCGGAAAGACACCAAGCTTGGTATTTAGATTCAGTATCTTCCAGAGATGCGAAACGAAGGTTTTCAAGAAAATTTCCCCACCCCAGATTACCCTTTACATAAATCGTTTTTCGAAAATTTTAATTTTCTCAGAAATGGCTCTAGCAATTTTGATTAAAATATCATATATTTAAGATACTTTCATGACAAATAAAATGTATATCTCGAATTTTCTGGGAATGTCTCCAAAAGTATTCTTCATTGTGAACGACTTTTGCATAACTAGTAAACCATAAGAGATAGACAAAATTTTACTACACAAAAATGTAGATTGCGTTAAAATACACAATTTATGCCATATACATTTTTTTCGTTGAGTGAACCATTTTCGAGATATTGCTTGTAATTCCCTTAAATTTTCCAATACGTATATCTTTTCTCAAATGGAAATTCGTTATTCATTTTTTTATGTCCTGGACATACAAAGAGAATGAAATGCGCCACATAGCAACCAGCTCTTAAAAGATTTGACTACCATATTCCCCTTGCAAGAAAATTAGCAATAAGATTAACATCTCGATTAACATGAAGCATATGGAGAATAAACATTTGTAAAAATAGTTGTACAAGAGTAGAGAAAGTCATGTGAGTGTAACACATCAGATTTTTTATATCAATAGGAGTTTTATTTTTATTTTTATGTTTGTCTTACTGAACGCAATTTTGCTGAAGTTGAATTATATATATGTTTAAGATATTTGCAGGGCAAATGACATGTTTACCTTGAATTTTATGGAAATAGCCTCTGAGGTCCTCTTCATTCTGAATGGCTTTTATATAATTGATAAAAGACCTAAACGATAGACAAAATCGTATTAAACACAAAATGTAGATATTGTTAAAGCACACGATATGTGTATTTTTGGGGGGGTGCAATTAACCATTTTGAGATATAGCTTATTGTTAGTTTAATTCTTGAAATTCTTATATTTTTCTTGAATGGGAGCTCATTATTAGTTTTTTCTTCTTCTTTCTTTTTCTTTTTCTTTCATTTTTACTCGTGGTCATGCAAAGAGCATTGAATTCCAAATCTATCAAATAGAGACACATGCTTTGAAAATCTGATTATTGCTTTACCTATGTATCCTACAACGAAATGTGTAACTGTAAACTGAAGGTTTATCTGTTTTACCAAAGCTTTTGTAAGAATAATTTTGTAAACGAATGAGCAAAGTAAGTCATGTGAATGCAAGCAATCATATTTTTTTTCAATAAGTATCTTATACTATTCTCAAATCCGTTTTTACATCATCTTAAAGTTTCACTTTGATACTGATTCCCATATGCAAGAGAGGGGTCAGTAATTCTCTCCGGTTGTTTTATCTCCCATTTGTTCTTCTGGCCATTCATATGCTATGAATGATAGAAATTTGGATTCTTATCAACATACTCTAAAACGCCTGAAAAATTCATCATATTTTGTTGTAACCCTAGGCAGCATAATCACTAAAATGTTCGTAGAAGCAATGGGAGCGTTTTTCCTAAAACGACATCGCTCAAGCAGCCAAATTTTACGTTATAAACGCATATACAAATACAAGTGCACATGCCAGATGGAACAGAACTTAATTAAAAAATCTGATGTGTTACACTCACATGACTTTCTCTACTTTTGTACAAACTATTTTTACAAACGCTTGTTCTCCATATGCTTCATGTTAATCTTATTACTAATTTTCTTGTAGATGCAAGGGGAATTGCTAGGCTTTAAGCGATAGTCAAATATTTTAAGAGCTGGTTGCTATGAGGAGTATTCCATGACCTTTGCATTACCAGGACAAAGCCAAATGAATAACGAATTCCCATTTGAGAAAATAAGTATTGCAAAATTTAAGGGAATAACAAGCAATATCTCGAAAATGGTTCACTCTACAACCAAAATGTAATGACATAAATTGTGTATTTTAACGCGATCTACATTTTGTGTGTAGTAAAATTTTATCTACCTCTTGGTTGACCAGTTATGCAATAGTCGTTCACAATGAAGAATACTTTTGTAGACATTCCCAGAAAATTCGACATATACATTTCATTTGTCATGAAAAAATCTTAAACATATGATATTTTAATCAAAATCATTAGAGCCATTTTTAGAAAATTAAAATGTTCGAAAAACGTTTCATGTAAAGGGTAATCTGGGTGGAGGATATTCTTGAAAACCTTCGTGTCGCATCTCTGGAAGATACTGAACCTAAATAGCAAGTTTGGTGCTTATCCGACTGTTCGTTTCTGAGTTATGGTGTTCACAGACAGACACACACACGGACATGTTTCCAAAAATGCTTTTTTTGGATTCAGGGGGCCTCAAAACATGTATTTCCGGTGATATCTCGGTATCGAATTTTTCGGTGGAATACAATACTTCCCCTACTTACAATACGTAGTAGAGAAAGTAAAACTGCTTACACAGATGCATCTGTTCCTTTTAATGGAATCAATCTGTGAAATTCGGAAATTCTGTAATATTTCAATTACATTTTTAAACACATACTTGTGATATAATTTATTATAAATGCCAAAATTCTTTAGATACTTCCTGAGAAAAAGAGTCCCATTTTTAACGATCAATCTTGTGGTGCAGTTTTTAAAATTTTTAAATCAGATCTAAGCTTATGTCCCAGCATATTTGCCTTACACACTATCACATGATTTCGAAATAAAACCTGAATTATTGTGGAAAAAAATTCAAACGTGTATAACTTTAACAATAAAAACTATTTCTAAAATTATTTCTACATTTAATTCCTCATTTTTATTTTCCTAAGAATATTCATCATTTTAGGATTCCTTGGTGAAATGTTCAAAGGAAGTGGCAAAAGTTTTGCACTGCAGAGAGCAATTTGGGTCATAACGGGCACTGATAAAAGTAATGAAAAAAGACATTACTTTTAAGAGTTTGGGCATCAAAACTGCACTCTTGTGTTAACTGGCATCTTTAGTGTCCGCACCATTATATTCTCATCTGTTTTAAAAAGTACTAAACATGTTACCCTCTATCGCGTACAGACTAGGTAGAGAAAGTATTGCATTCCACCCAAAAATTTGTTATGGAGATTTCATTGGAAATGCATGTTTTGAGACCCCTGAATGAAAAAAAGAATGTTTAGAAAAAGGTACGTGTGTGTGCGTGTCTTTCTGTCTGTGTAGTGTCTGTAAACAGCATCACTTAAAAACGAAAATTATCTTCATTCGGAAGGAATTTTCTATTATCTTATATAACTGGTAAACGTTAAGCGATAGACGAAAACGTACTACACAAAAAAATCTGATGTGTTACACTCACATGACTTTCTCTACTCTTGTACAAACTATTTTTACAAACGCTTACTCTCCATATGCTTCATGTTAATCGAGATATCGAGATGTTAATCTTGTTGCTAATTTTCTTGTAGATGCAAGGGGAATTGGTAGGCTTTAAGCGATAGTCAAATATTTTAAGAGCTGGTTGCTATGTGGCGCATTCCATTCTCTTTCCATTACCAGGAAAAAATGAATAACGAATTCCCATTTGAGAAAAAGTAGTTTTGGAAAATTTAAGGGAATAACAAGCAATATCCTGAAAATGGTTCACTCAACAACAAAAATGTACATGACATAAATTGTGTATTTTAATGCGATCTACATTTTTGTGTACTAACATGTTTGTCTATCTCTTATGGCTTACCAGTTATGCAATAGTCGTTCACAATGAAGAATAATTTTCGAGACATTCCTAGAAAATTCGAGATATCCATTTCATTTGTCATGAAAAAAATCCTAAACATATGATATTTTAATCAAAATATTAGAGCCGTTTTTGAGAAAATAAGTTTTCGAAAAATGTTCCATGTAAAGGGTAATGTGGGGTGGGGGATTTTCTTGAAAACCTTCGTGTAGCATCTCTGGAAGATACTGAACCTATATACCAAGTTTGGTGTTTATCCCACTGTTCGTTTCTGAGTTATGCTGTTCACAGACACACAGACACACACACGGACATGTTTCCAAAAATGCTTTTTTTTTGGATTCAGGGGTCTCAAAACATATATTTCCGGTGAAATCTCGGTATCGAATTTTTGGGTGGAATACAATACTTCCCCTACTTACTATACGTAGTAGAGAAAGTAAAATATACATCTCTTTAAAGCACACAATTTATTTAGAGTAATTTTTATTTGTTATTAATGATTCGCATTGTTCAATACTGTATCATTCTTTTCAGATACTGCCTACGTTAAGATATTTTGCGATTGTATGGAAACAGTATGGAATTTTAAAGCCAGTATATAGCGTTCTATTTTAAACATTTGGCTATAGCTGTTTCCCTTTGTATATATATAACCAAACGTATAATGTAACTATTTCTGCAAAAGTTTATCGCCGTTTAAATGAAGAAGTTAGAAAAATAAGCTTTCGTAAGAATAATTTGTATACCCTCTAATAAACCATGTAGGCTAGAGAAACTCTTGTAAATGTAACGCTTCAAAAGCTTTTTTCTATTTATATGCCGCCTTTAACATCTAGGTCATATCGACGGTTTGCCTTTGGATTAATTGCCCATCGCAATAATGTTTAGATACTATTGTGTATTTGTGTACCTTTCTGATTTTTGTTTATGTTTAGTTTTCTTTATAAAAATTAAATTCCCTCATACACGCATTTATACTCTCATTCATTCTTCCACACTCTGGGAGGACGGGCAATAATCCCGGCTAAAGCATAGGTCCCATCCTCCAGCCGTGAATCAAATCTGGTACCTCTAGATTTCAAAGCTAGCATGCTAATCACCCTACCATAGAGACAGTCCAATAAGCTCTTTTTTGTTTTGTTTTGTTTTACATAGCACTCTATAATTTCAGTCACAGAGAGTTTGACAGAAGCATTAGTTGGTGTTTTTACTCTTTGTAATTTTAGGGTAGGTTACTGTAGGTTTTCGTCTTTTTTTTCTTACTTTTCTTTCTTCACACGAATGTTCACTCTCACATCCACACTTCCAGACTCTATGGAAGGTAGGGAATAATCTTAGTTATGGAAATTTCGTACCCCCGACCGGAAATCGAATCCCGAACCTCCGGGCGAGAAGTCAGCTCGCTGATCACTCGACCACGGAGGCAGTTCCCCTAAGCTTTGTAACTACACAACACCTGTATTTTTCATAGGTTGGTCCCTTTAGTGTCTGAAAAAAAATGTATTTGGCATAATTATTTTAAAAATTATTGCGCTATTAAAGTGGTTTCACCAGAAGTCATAGAAACAAAAGGACCTATTAGACCCCACGCAGTAATTGCAGGAATTGCATGTGGGTAAGAAACCCAGTAAAGTTGCTAATGGATGAGAAAGGTTGACTCAGTATAGCAATATCGCTTCTCTCATCTTTGAAAGGATAGTTAAAACTACTTCTTTTTCATACAAAATGCACGTTTGTTCAAAAAAATGATATCCATATAAGAAATGATATTTAATTTTCTTCACGTCAGTAATGGCTTCTATTTTCTTACAATTGTTTTCTTTTTCTGAATCGCTAATTAACTCACAATATTTTAAAGCGTATTGTACACTAAATTAACTACATTTTCAACAAAAATAGTTTATTCCATAGAGCTTACCATCTTTATCGCAATCTAACTTGTCGCCCTCGAGGTGTAGCGCTTACCATGCTAGCCTCTAGTTCCCGAGGTCGCGAGGTTCAAACCCGGCGGAGATCGATGGATTTTTTTCGGGCGTAAAAATCCTTAGCATGGCTTCCTTTGGTGGGGAAGTAAAGCTGATGTTGTAGATTTACGGCACGTAAAAGAACCTCAAGCCTGATAAGGAGGACTGTGAACAAAATTACCGGTCTTTCACGCCCAATATAGAATGGGACGCTAAGGATCACAGCAGTTAAAGAGCGTTCATAAATAAAACTCAGTTTAATTTTTAATTTTTGGGATCTAACTTAATGTTACTACTTTCGTTTTACTGTATCTCAAAACACTATTTTAGGACCTAGCATCATAGTTTATGATCCTGACGTTTCAAGCACAGCAGAAAACAACAGGTTCCTTTTCAAGGAGTCTATGTTTAAATGTCTCCATATATTTTGGTTATTCCATTCTCTAGTAGGCCAGTTATATTCTAAAGGCATAGGATGACATGGAAATGAAGAAACACATCATAATTCCTTCATATCTAATAGTCGACATACGCCCTGCTTTGTGAGAAGTAGACCTTCCCGCAGGAACACTCAGGTTAAAGGTAAAACATCTGATGTGTTACACCCACATGACTTTCCCCACTCTTGTACAAACTATTTTTACAAACGCTTATTCTTCATCTACTTCCAGATTCGAAATGTTAATCTCACTGCTAATTTTCTTGAGATGCAAGGGGAATTGGTAGGCTTTAAGCGATAGTCCAATATTTTAAGAGCTGATTGCTATGTGGAGTATTCCATTCTCTTTGCATATCCAGGACATAAAAAATGAATAACGAATTCCCATTTGAGAAAAAGTATTGGAAAATTTAAGGAAATAACAAGCAATATCTCGAAAATGGTTCAATCAAGAAAAAAAATAAATGTGATATGAATTGTGTATTTTAACGCGATCTACATTTTTTGTGTAGTAAAATTTTATCTATCTCTTATGGTTTACCAGTTATGCAAAAGTCGTTCACAATGAAGAATACTTTTGGGAACATTCCCAGAAAATTCGACATATGCATTTCATTTGTCATGAAAATATCTTAAACATATGATATTTTAATCAAGATCGTTATAGCCAATTTTGAGAAAATTAAAGTTTTCGTAAAATGTTCCATGTAAAGGGTAATCTGGGGTGGGGGGATTTTCTTGGAAACCTTGGTGTCTCAACTCTGGAAGATACTGAACCTAAATACCAAGTTTGGTGTTTATCTGACTGTTCGCTTCTGAGTTATGCTGTTCACAGACACACACACGGACATGTTTCCAAAAATGCATTTTTTGGATTCAGGGGGTCTCAAAACATATATTTCCGGTGAAACCTCGGTATCCACGTAAACAACCAGCTCTTAAAATATTTGACTATCACTTAGAGCCTACCAATTCCCCTTGCATCTACATCTCGATATCTCGATTAACATGAAGCATATGGAGAATAAGCTTTTGTAAAAATAGCTGGTACAAGAGTAGAGAAAGTCATGTGAGTGTAACACAACAGATTTTTATGTAGCACGTTTTCATCTATCTCTTATGGTACAGCAATTACACGAAAGTATACAAAACTCTTGCCACGTCCAGATGACTTCACAGGATTTTCCCAGAGTATTCTAGACATAAATTTCTTTATGTCAAGTAAATACTTTAAAGATGTGGTATATTAATCAAAATCGTTAGAGCCATTTTTGGAAAATCAAGAATTTCGAAATTTTTTCCATTAAGGAGTAGTTGTGGGTGGGAAACTTTCTTGAAAAATCTTCGTATCGCATCTTTGGAAGATACTGAACCTAATAGAATTTTGGTATTTATCGGATATTTCATGTTTGGGTTATGCTATTCACACACACGGACCTTTTTTCTAAAAATGTTTTTTAGGGTTCACAATACCTCAAAAATTCCCATTCTCTATTTGCTGTAACTATAAAGTAAAGAAAGTAAAAATAACCCACCCCTTCCTAACAGTTACATCCCAAGCTTTTTTCTGTAATATAGGAGTTTAAACCAGTGTTCCGCTTAATTAATTCAGTGTTGTAAACGCCTCTCACAATCAGAATGCAAATCCTATAGTATTTCTGGTATCACAAGGAGGGACCATCATCGTAGCCGATATTGAAACCAGCAACCTCCAAATTTAGGGCTAGGACGTTGCTTACTACATTGCACAAGCAGTTGTATTCGATTGAAGGGTATCTAAAATCAATTCACTGAACAGAAACACACAAATATAATCCAGTTGACTACGCTGGCGTATTCCAGCGTGCTTACCTGCAGTAACATTGCAGCCCATGTTTAATGAACTCAGCGATTAAACTTTCTCGTGCATAAACTCCGTCTCAACAAAAATAAAAGCTGATGTTACACTCACATGACTTTCTCTATTCTTGTACAAACTATTTTTACAAATGCTTATTCTCCATATGCTTTATGTTAAATGAAATATCGAGATGTTAATCTTATTGCTAATTTTCTTGTAGATGCAAGGGGAATTGGTAGGCTTTAAGCGATAATCAAATCTTTTAAGAGCTGGTTGTTATGCGGCGCATTCCATTCTCTTTGTATGTCCAGGACATAAAAGAAAGAATAACGAATTCCCATTTGAGAAAAAGTGTAAGTATTAGAAAACTTAAGGGTATTACAAGCAATATCTCGAAAATGGTTCACTTAACAAAAAAAATGTATATGACATAAATTCTGTATTTTAACGCGATCTACATTTTTTGTGTAGTAAAATATTGTCTCTCTCTTATGGTTTACCAGTTATGCAAAAGTCGTTCACAATAAAAAATACTTTTGGAGACATTCCTAGAAAATTCGAGATATACAATTCATTTGCCATAAAAATGTCTTAAATTTATGGTATTTTATTCAAAATCGTTAGAGCCATTTTTGAGAAAATTAAAATTATCAAAAAATGTTCCATGTAAGGGGTAATCTGGGGTGGGGAAATTTTCTTGAAAACTTTAATTTCGCATCTCTGGAAGATACTGAACCTAAATACCAAGTTTGGTGTTTATCTGACTGTTCGTTTCTGAGTTATGCTACACACAGACAGACAGACACACAGACAGACACACAGACATGTTTCCAAAAAGGCTTTTTTTTGGATTCAGGGGATCTCAAAACATGTATTTCCGGTGAAATCTCTGTATCGAATTTTTGGGTGGAATACAATACTTCCCCTTCTTGCTATACGTAGTAGAGAAAGTAAAAATGCTTTATACGCATTCAGTGCACCTCAAATCATGTATTTCCTGTGAAATCTCGGTATCTAATTTTTGGGTGGATTGCAATACCTCCCCTACTTATTATACGTAGTAGAGAAAGTAATAAACTCTGTCCCAACAAAACACATGCTGTCCAAATCATATTTAGGCACCAACACGTTCCTCTCATCTTCAACAGGTTTAAGACTGTCAGTAAGTACTCTAGGTGTGGTCAAAACACTTGGCACACGAAGTATTTAAAAACATATAGAAATGCTAAAATAGGAATAATTTTGAAAATACATTAAATTGATTGTAGCATGAAGTTGTTTATTAACCGATTTTTCAAAAGGTTTGCTGTTATTTGAGAAACATTTAAAAGCAACGTGTGTATTAGTTTATTACTTACCCAAAAATTTGATGAAGAGATCCCACCGGAAATAAATGCTTTGAAGCAAAGAAGAAGTTCAAGAAAAGAAGTTTTAGAATAAGGTCCGTGTCTGTATGTCTCTCTGCCTGCCTGTCTGTGTTTTTTTACCTTCTCTACTACGTATACTAGGTAGGGGAAGTACTGTATTCTACCCAAAATTCGACGTCTTGGTTTCACCGAAATATATATTTTAAGACCCCCTGAACCCCCAATAAAGCATTTTTAGAGGTTCGCATGCGCAGAATCTTCCAAAGTGACACAAAGATTTTCAAGAAAATCCCCCCATTCCAAATTACCCTTTACATGGAAGATTTTTCAATTTTTTTTCTAAAACAACACTAACGGTTTTGATTAAAACATGCACGTCTGTACCCCGTATCGTCAGACGGCGCATACAACATCTTATAAGACATTCACCAAGGAAAGTTCGTGAACACTCCCCAAAAGGTGAGGAAAGCCCACTGGAGAGTTGCGCCCAGAACTACTGCGCCGATCACAAGATATGACTGCATTGACAACGCGCATATAGAGCTGGCAGACCCTTCCCAGGATAGCGAGACAGTTATAAGATAGACAGTGATCGCCGGCAGGAGTAGTACGCGAGCTCATAAGAGCATTTACATCGTGTAGCGAGGGGAAGCAAAATTATACGTTTCTGACCATCCTAAATACCTACACATATGTTTTGGCATTTATATTCAAATTCTATTTGGAGTTTTAGCTATGCGTATGTTAGTAGGAGGCATAAATGTTAACAAACGTCGTGACTATTAAATTTGTATTCACGTAGTGGTAAGCGTGTCACAATAAGCAAAGAACTTTAAAGCGTTTAAATTAATTTTTTAATCGCTTGCTTATTGTGAGCAAATACAGAAAGCAAATTGAGGCAGTATTTTAATACTTCAATAGTTTCAATTGAATTATATAATATGTAAATTCAATAACATGCCGCCTTGAAACAATATGTATGTAACAGTCATTGCATATGCTTATTTTTATTGTAAACATGTTTAGTAATGTTATGTGAATATATTGATTACTTTAATAATGTAAGAGCTGTGAGAATAATAAGTTTAACGTTGCTAACAATGAGGTAACAATGAGGTAACTTTGAGGCAATAATGAGTTTGAGAGTTTAAATGTTACTAGTCATGATTAGGGTAACCACAATGTAAATTTTGTGACAATTTAAAATTAGCCAATCAACAGCTAGAAAAAGCTTTAGTAAAATGCAGATATTCTATTGGACTAGGATTAGCCAATCAGAGACTTGAAATACTGAAGCTTACGGGTTTTGGACGGTTGAAATATGTTCAGTTGCCTGCAGACCTTGGTAGTGACCGGATGGAAGATGTGTTCTCTAAATAAATATTACGTATTCGTGTGAATCGTAAAATTAAATATACGCGTTAACAAAGCACAAGTTTTAAATTAAAGAACCTCACAGCTCTTAATATCAGTGTAGTGCTCTTTAATTTGTGCCAAGGATTAATAAAAAAGAAGTGAGTTTAAACTTAAAATCTGTGTAAGCCTACATTCTTGTCGTACCACGCCCTGATTAAGAGAAACATGTCTCTAAATTAAGACTGACGCAGCCGAGGCAAACATTGACATAAATACTACCTATAGAAGCAGTTTAACAACAAAGTTAACATAATATTTTAAACCTTGGAGCGTAACAACAAAAATACATCTTCAAAAATCGGCTTCTCATACGTAGCAGATTATTACGTAACAAACAATCTTTTTCAAAGTGGCTTACCAAAGCGTGGGGCAAACTCCTTAAACAACAACAGTTGAAGAACAATACTTCCTCAAGTTGGCACCCATACGTGGAGCTAAATAACCTTCTTCAAGTTGGTTCCCATACGTAGGGCATTTACTACTTCAAGTTGAATCCCAAAGTGTGGTGCAAACTACGTAGACAATAACCTTCTTCAAAATGCACTCATTTTGTATTTTTTTAGACTTGTTTATTCAATATATATATATATATATATTTATATTGTGACTTCTCTTGGTAACATAAATTGTTTTAAATTGTATATACCATTAATTGTTTATAAGCCTATACTTTGAATTTAGGATACAAACACCTTCTGGGAAATTATGGTTCAGCATTTGTAATTAGTTTCCTCATTAATCATTATACTCAAGGTAGCAAATAGTGTTAGAATTTCTCTCATTAATACATTACAAAAATTGTAGCAGAGCGTAGTTATAATTCACGAACTCTGTGGTTATGGGCCCAGTACGCTTCCACATTCTACTCAAGGTAGCAAATAGCTTGAGAATTTCTCTCACTAATACATTACAAATACCATATATTAAAGATATTTACATGACAAATAAAACGTACATCTAGAATTTTTTGGGAATAGCCTGTGAAGTCCTCTCCATTCGGAAGGAGTTTTGCATAATCCTTTATAACTGGTAAACTTTAAGTGATAGACGAAAATGTAGTACACAAAAAGTGTAGATCTCTTTAAAGCAACACATGATTTATTTCAAATAACTTTTTGTGGTATCAGCCACTTCCGAGGTATTCTTTATTAATGGTTCGATTTGTTCAATATTTTGTCATTCTTTTCAAGTCCGATCGATTTGCAGATGTTTTTCTCGATTGCTTGGAAACATGTGAAATTTTAAGGCCAGTATAGAGCGTGAGTTCTTAAACACGTGTCTATCACTATTTCTTTTGTACTGCAACAAATGTATAACGTAGCTATTTCTATAGAGGTTTATCTCGATTAAAATTAAGTAGATAAAGAAATTAACTTTCGTATGAACAATTTGTATACCCACTAACAAACGATAGAGGACAGAGAAAGTTATGTGACTGCAACACATCAGTGCCGCACTATGTATTTCTTCAAAGCTGAAATATTTTAGGATGGGGAGAGTAAATCGATCCTCTTAGTTTTGAACGCAAAGCTTCATATTTTACTTTCTCTACTACCTATAGTAAGTAGGGGAAGTATTGTATTCCACCCAAAAATTCGATACCGAGATTTCACCGGAAATACGTGTTTTGAGGCCTCCTGAATCCAAAAAAAGCATTTTTGGAAACATGTCCGTGTGTTTGTCTGTCTGTGTGTCTGTGTGTGTGTGTGTGTGTGTGTCTATGAACAGCATAACTCAGAAAGGAACAGTCGGATAAACACCAAACTTGGTATTTATGTTCAGTATCTTCCAGAGATGCGCACGAAGGTTTTCAAGAAAATCCCCCCACCCCAGATTACCCTTTACATGGAACATTTTCGAAAATTTTAATTTTCTTAAAAATAGCTCTAACGATTTTGATTAAAATATCATATGCTTAAGAACCCTGAATCCAAGAAAAGCATTTTTGGAAACATGTCCGTGTGTGTGTCTGTGTGTGTGTGTCTGTCTGTCAACAGCATACCTCAGAAACGAACAGTCGGATAAACACCAAACGTGGTATTTAGGTTCAGTATCTTCCAAGGATGCGACACGAAGGTTTTCAAGAAAATCTCCCCACCCCAGATTACCCTTTACATGGAAGATTTTTCCAAAATTTTAATTTTCTCAAAAACGCTCTTAACGATTTTGATTAAAATATCATATGTTTAAGATATTTTTATGACAAATAAAATGTATATCTTGAATTTCCTGGGAATGTCTCCAAAAGTATTTTTCATTGTGAACGACTTTTTGCGACGTTATATTTTTGTTAAGTTCCACGTTGTGGTAGCCAATTTGCGATGGTATTAGTGTTTGTTTGAAAGATGCTACTGTTTATTTGCCGCATGTATTGAATACAATTTGTCGCGGTCACTTCGTGTTATCTTTTACTGAGCGCCTGTTATTGTATTTAATTTTTGGGTTCACTGTCCTCCGGCTAGCTATGATCTCACGGTCAAGCACTTATCTTATACAGGTGTGTAAACGGAAAGGAGTTTTTATCCAAAGATAACACTGATGAAAGAATTTGTTTTACACTTTTTATTGTCTTAACACATTATTCACTTTCACCTATTAATCGTGACACTCGCCAAACTGAAACTGTTATAATAACTTATTTACTGCACATTATTAATTCGCGAACTTCAACTTTTTGTGTAATTAACTTTACGACACTTGAGATTTTTCATAACTTTACTACGCTAACCTGCGAATCGATAAACTGTGCTATGTATTCACCATGACTGTTTCTGTTGAACTCAGCGACGTGTAATGCACAAATGTTTCTGATGGACTGGAGGGATCTACCTCTGACTTAGCCCTTTTTATACTCCCACACCCCGATATACCTAAAGATTATAACCGAGCTGCTATTGGTTAATAAAACGCGCCAACATTAGCGTCTATTTTTATATCCAATGAAAATTGTGAACACATATGCTCTAGGGAAAATGTTCCCGCAAATTCCTAAGAAAAACGCGCCAATATTACGTCATTTGCTCGTCTCTAATAATGATAAACAGCTCACCCCCTCGCCACATTATTGCACGCTATTATTGTCAGTTTCAGTAAGGCCATATAAACCCACTTCTCGACAATGCTTACAATCAACAAACATCTCAAATCAATGTCACACAATAATGCATATTCACACTATAATCACTCTTTACATTTACATAATTTGTGATACAAATTACTGCGTCATATGCCCCACTAGAAACATAATTATAAATATTTACAACTTGTTTGGAGATTTTATAATTGGGTTTTTAGTCTCCTTAATCTTGGAACACACGCTATTTATCACTTTCACTTAACACTGCACACGTATTTAACACACGACATATGTTTTGCCTTTATCTCGCCACTATTTACTGGCTCTAGTTTATTGTGTCTAGACATTAATCTGACATTACAATTTTTATAGCAAATACTGTACCCTGAATTATTTAGTTACTGTTACAAAATTGGTCTACTTTCTTAGATTGTTGCCAAAAATATATGCATTCAAGAATTTTTGTAATTATTAAACATATTTACCAAAAATATTCACCCTCCACACAAATATATTTACATCTCTTAAATCTAGACACTGTTTCACATTATCTTTTTGCTACATAAGTATATGTTTTAATTATTTTTACTCCATTTTTGTTGTTTTGTACTTTATATTCACAATACTCTTGGAATTATATCTACGTACTTTACTTTAATATAACATTAAGTTTTCATTATTACATGCTTCATTTCATATGCTGTTACGCTTACTAAGAAAATGTTACTTTTCCCTTTAAACATTTAGTTATTTCCAGAATTTATTTCTCCTTTCTTATAACATACATACATAATTAACCCTCTTACATTCCAATACATTGCTCTGCAGTTCATCTTTAACTATACAGCATCTACTTTACATCTCATTGCTATTCACCCTCCTGGATCAAATTGTATGTGGCTAAACATTACTCGTAGCCGTATCCTAACCTTCCAAAATTTGTTCATGGATAACCTCTTAAAGGATTCAAATGCAATTTCACCCCAAGATATAATTTGAAAACAATCTAAAGTTTTCTGAACTACACATCTTTTCACAACTATCATTTTCAATTCTTCTGGTATCTTTTTAATCTGAGAGTACTCTGACAAGTCTGTAATAAATTGTACTGGATTGGAGTTTTCATTTTGAACATCTTGGTACTTGTTAATTTCAGAATTTAGCTTTTGATTCAAATCTATAGACAAAACTTTAACTTCTTCAGACAATTTATTTTTTTATGTTTCTGACTCCTTCTGTATTTCAGATATCTCACCTCTGAAATTAACTTGCACCTGAATTAAATCTGCATTCGTAGCCTCCATCATTTCTCTAAGCTCACTTGAAATGCTACTCATTCGACTTCCTAACTCTGTACATTTTACATCAACATGTTCTATTTCATTATTAACCTCACATTTTTGGTTAGATATTTCCCTGCTCGTGTCTAACATTTTCTTTGAAACTTCCCCTATCTCATTTGCTATCATTTCCTGATTTTCATTTCTCATTCTCATCATACTACTATCTAGCTCCATGAATTTTTTTTCAATTTCTTCCCTGTTTTGATCTATTTTCTATTCTAATTTCTCATTACTTCTACCAATATCTTGAGTTAGTTTTTCTAATTTCTCATTAGTCTTACCAATATCTTCCCTCAATTCTTTCTTATTCTGATCTAGTTTTTGTTGTAAACTCTTACTAATATCTTCCCTCAATTCCCTATTATTCTTTTGCATATCTTCCCTGTTTTGATCTAATTTCTCATTCATGTTTCTCAGCATTTCCATCATCATACTAGCATCAAAATTTACATTTCCTGCTGTTCTATTCTCACTTTCTGCACTAACATTTCCTGCTGTTCTATTCTCACTTTCTGCACTAACATTTCCTCCCTCAAATCCTACATTGTTTGAGCTATTTTCTGTAACCTGTATTGAATTACAGCTAACTGTTACACCATCCCCTTCCAAAATTGTTTCTTCAGTATTATTAGTAGACATTGTTTTCTTAATCCTACCACTCCTCAAGTACATTTAAAATATTACCCCTTTTTTTAGAATAAAAAAATCACACTTTTCTAACCTTTCTGATGCTATCTGCTGATGTTGCTTTGAAGTCCAGCTTCCTGCCCCTCTCTCCTAGATGATATGTCGCTTCTGCGTCGTATTCTGATGAATCTGCGTCGTCTCGATGTTTTTGTGTCCATTCATCCGCGTCATCTGTCGTTCCTGTAGTTGTTTCTGGAATCTGCGTCTTGTAGTTCAGTTCACTGCTCCATTCGCTCCACGTCCTGGTTCCTTCGCCCCTTCCTGGTTATTACGCTCCTTCCTGGTTATTCTGCCCCACGTTCTGGGTGCCAATTTGTGACGGTAGTATTATTTGTTAAGTTTGTTAGCTCCACGTTGTGGTAGCCAATTTGCGATGGTATTAGTGTTTCTTTGAAAGATGCTACTTTTTATTTGCCGCATGTATTGAATACAATTTGTCGCGGTCACTTCGTGTTATCTTTTACTGAGCGCCTGTTATTGTATTTAATTTTTCGGTTCACTGTCCTCCGGCTAGCTATGATCTCTCGGTCAAGCACTTATCTTATACAGGTGTGTAAACAGAAAGGAGTTTTTATCCAAAGATAACACTGATGAAAGAATTTGTTTTACACTTTTTATTGTCTTAACACATTATTCACTTTCACCTATTAATCGTGACACTCGCCAATCTGAAACTGTTATAATAACTTATTTACTGCACATTATTAATTCGCGAACTTCAACTTTTTGTGTAATTAACTTTACGACACTTGAGATTTTTCATAACTTTGCTACGCGTAACCTGCGAATCGATAAACTATGCTATGTATTCACCATGACTGTTTCTGTTGAACTCAGTGACGTGTAATGCACAAATGTTTCTGATGGACTGGAGGGATCTACCTCTGACTTAGCCCTTTTTATACTCCCACACCCCGATATATCTAAAGATTATAACCGAGCTGCTATTGGTTAATAAAACGCGCCAACATTAGCGTCTATTTTTATATCCAATGAAAATTGTGAACAGATATGCATTCCTAAGAAAAACGCGCCAATATTACGTCATTTGCTCGTCTCTAATAATGATAAACAGCTCACCCCCTCACTACATTATTGCACGCTATTATTGTCAGTTTCAGTAAGGCCATATAAACCCACTTCTCGACAATGCTTACAATCAACAAACATCTCAAATCAATGTCACACAATAATGCATATTCACACTATAATCACTCTTTACATTTACATAATTTGTGATACAAATTACTGCGTCATTTTGTATAACTGATATACCATAAGAGATAGACAAACTTTTACTACACAAAAAATGTAGATCGCGTTAAAATACACAATTTGTCCTGTACATTTTTTTTGTTGAGTGAACCATTTTCGAGATATTACTTGTTAATCCCTTAAATTTTTCAATACTTATTTTCCCAAATGGGAATTCGTTATTCATTTTTTGTCTTGGATATGCAAAGAGTATTAATCTGTGGGAAAGGGAATGGTGCTGCACCTAGTAACCAGCTATTAAGAGATATGTATGTGCTTAAAGGCTACTGTATTTCCAAATTGCCCTTGTAAATATATATTCTCCTTACATCTACAAGAAAAGTAGCAATAAGATAGACTCTGCAAATGTTTATCTCGATTAACATGAGGTATATAGAGAATAAGCGTTTGTATAAATAGTTTGTACAAGAGTACAGAAAGTCATGTGAGTGTAACACATCAGATTTTTTTGCTAGTGAACCATTTTCGAGATATTGCTTGTTATTCCCTTAAATTTTTCAATACTTATTTTCTCAAATGGGAATTCGTTATTCATTCTTGGATATGCAAAGAGTACCAATCTGTGGCAAAGAGAATGGTGCTGCACCTAGCAACCAGCAATTAAGATATATGTCTATGCTTAAAGGCTACTGTATTTCTATATTGCTCTTGCAAATACAAAATAATGGGAACATAGTACGCCTTAAGCGATAGTCAAATATTTTTAGAACTGATCGCTATGTATAAAATGTAATTCTCTTTGCATGTCAAAAGATCGTTTCTGCAAATGTTTATCTCGATTAATATGAAATAGATGGAGAATAAAGAGTTTGTAAAAATAGTTTGTACAAGAATAGAGAAAGTCATGTGAGTGTAACACATCAGATTTTATAGTAGCGTAAAGGGAACTTTATGTGAAATTGGTCAACAATGCAGGTGGAGAAAGGCCGTTACTGCAAATGTAGTTTCCGAACACAAGAGAGCATCATCACGTACGCGTATTCTTTGGAATCGTGGAATCAAATCCTGAGCAAAAAAATTGCCAATCTCTTGAGTTTCAACAGTGGCTGCCTAAATTAACTGTTTAGGAAACTGCCAACTTCTGATTTATTAAACTATGTTTATAAACTTTCTTCCATCGTTTTGCGCCATGTGAAAACGACATGCTTTAATAATCATTGAATTCAAAACATTGCATACACCCAAATTAATGGTGTTCAATGTCACAGAATAAAACTGTTGGCCACAGTATAAATGGTATGTACAGCACTCTTCCACCAAGTGCGTTTGTGATATAACCTTCCCTTTAGAAGAAGGGAAAATGCCAGTATATGTAATTGGGTTGCAATCGCCCATAAAGGTGCAAATATTTGTTAAAGAAACTGTTGGATTGCTTTTAATTCTTACTTTCTCTACTACGTATAGTATGTAGGAGAAGTATTGTATTCCACCCAAAAATACGACACCGAGATTTCACCGGAAATACATGTTTTGAGACCTCCTGAATCCAAAAAAAGCATTTTTGGAAATATGTCCGTGTGTGTGTCTGTGTGTGTGTGTGTGTTTGTGTGTGTCTGTAAACAGCATAACTCAGAAATGAACAGTTGGATAAACACCAATTTTGTGATCTAGGTTCCGTATCTTCCAGAGATGCGACACAAAGGTTTTCAAGAAAATCCCCCCACCCCAGATTACCCTGTACATGGAACATTTTTCGAAAATTTTAATTTTCTCAGAAATGGCTCTAACGATTTTGGTTAAAATATCATATATTTAAGATACTTTCATGACAAATAAAGTTTATATCTTGAATTTTCTGGGAATGTCTCCAAACGTATTCTTCATTATGAACGACTATTGATAACTGCTAAGCCATTAAGATAGACAAACTTTTACTACACAAAAAATGTAGATCACGTTAAAATACACAATTTTTGTCATATACATTTTTTTACTTTCTCTACTACTACGTATAGTAAGTAGGGGAAGTATTGCATTCCACCCAAAAATTCGATACCGAGATTTCACCGGAAATACATGTTTTGCGACCTCCTGAATACAAAAAAAGCATTTTTGGAAACATGTCCGTGTGTGTGTCTGTGTGTGTGTGTCTGTGTGTGTGTGTGTCTGTGTGTGTGTGTGTGTGTCTGTGTGTCTGTGAACAGCATAACTCAAAAACGAACAGTCGGATAAGCACCAAACTTGGTATTTAGGTTCAGTATCTTCCAGAGATGCGACACGAAGGTTTTCAAGAAAATCCCCCCACCCCAAACTACCCTTTACATGGAAGATTTTTCGAAAATTTTAATTTTCTCAAAAATGGCTCTAACGATTTTGATGAAAATATCATATGTTTAAGATAATGTCATGGGAAATGAAATGTATATCTCGAATTTTCTGGGAATGTCTCCAAAAGTATTCTTTATTGTGAATGACTTTTGCATAACTGGTAGACCATAAGAGATAGACAAAATTTTACTACACAAAAAGTGTAGATCGCGTTAAAATACACAACTTATGTCATATACATTTCTTTTGTTGAGTGAACCGTTTTGGAGATATTGCTTGTTATTTCCTTAAATTTTCCAATACTTATACTTTTTCTCAAATTCGTTATTCATTTTTTTTATGTCCTGGACATACAAAGAGAATGGAATGCGCCACATAGCAACCAGCGTTAAAATATTTGACTATCGCTTAAAAGCTACCATATTCCTCTTGCATCTACAAGAAAATTACCAATAAGATTGACATTTCGATATCTCGATTAACATGAAGCATATGGAGAATATGCGTTTGTAAAATTAGATTGTACAAGAGTAGAGAAAGTCATGTGAGTGTAACACATCAGATTTTTTCTGTTGAATGTAACCATTTTCGAGATATTGCTTGTTATCCCCTTAATTTTTCCAATACTTTTTCTCAAATGGGAATTCGTTATTCATTTTTTTTGTCCTGGTAATGCAAAGAGAACCACATAGCAACCAGCTCTTAAAATATTTGACTATCGCTTAAAGCCTACCATATTCCCCTTGCATCTACAGGAAAATTAGCAATAAGATTAACAGTTCGATATAGCGATTAACATGAAGCATATGGGGAATAAGCGTTTGTAATAACAGTTTGTACAAGAGCAGAGTGTAACACATTAGATTTTTTTATTTATGGGCGCTCTTTAACTGCTGTGGTCCTTAGCGTCCCATTCTATATTGGGCGTGAAAGATCGGTAATTTTACTCAGAGGCCTCTTTATCACACTTGAGGTTCTTTAACGTACCGCAAATCTAGACACGCGACCACCGATTTTTACGCCCGAAAAAATCCATCGCCCTCCGTCGGGTTTGAACCGGCAACCTGGGAACTGGAGACTAGCATGGTAATCACTACACCACGGAGGACGACAAACTACTCTTAAAAGATGCCAAGAACGAGCTTGTAAGCATTTGAAACTAATGCTTCGTATTACTTTTAGTAATAAAACTCATTTCCTCTATTGTTGAAAAAATTAAATTCTCACCTTTATACGTGACAACCAGCTGAGAATCGAGGACAACATCAACCTCTGTTGTACATTTAGTAACTTACTTCTTGAATGTGATTTTTAATCACATAAGCACCATATGCTATCAACACAGGTACGTCCGCATCTATCAGCCGCTGTAAAATTTTATTGTGTCATTTACATTATTTATCAACTGTGTTTCTTTTTAACGAGCTACTAAATGCTCACCTATTCAAAACAGGTTTACTTCTTTGTTATGATTCTGTATTAAAACTTTATATACTTCTCGTTTATCCTTCATACTAAAAAACAACATTTATATTTCGCCACTGCACATCGTTCGTGAGAGTTTTGTGCAGATTTGAACTACATGCAGAGTGTTTCCTCCTCCGTTCGTTCATTGCACAATAAAACTCTTCAGTGTGCAAGAGCTTTTTTTAGTGCTGGTATAGCTTAATGGGTGAGCGTACTTGGAAAGCTGCTACTGAATACCTCATGCAGATAAACAACTTTCTGTGGGAGTGAGTTCTTATACCAGACGAGCCACAGTTCATGAATTTCCAATCCCTCCCCACGATAAGACATAGTTCATATGCCATCCCATTCCTTTCTGATATGACAACCCCATGGAATCTCAAGTATAAGGAGATATAAATCTACAAGACTAGCCTTAACTGACCACTCATATATAATTATTACTTTCTCTACTGCTTAACAGAGTTACGAGGGCTGTCCCAAAAGCACCCGACCTAACAAACAAAACACAAAACTTTTGAGAAAAATTATCTTTATTTCTCTACATAGTCTCTTTCCCAGCGACGTTCAATAGCTTCAATACCCTGTTTATAGTGAGAACCATCGAGTTCTGCAAACTATTCATCAACTGCAGACTCCACCTCTTCATTGTTGGCAAATCGTTTACCACCAAGACATTTCTTCAACTTTGTAAACAGAAAATAGTCAGAGGGGGCTAAGTCTGGCGAATAGGATGCATGAGGAAGCAATTCCAACTTTAACTCATTGATTTTGGTAATGGCAATAATGGATGTGTGAACTGGTGCATTGTTTTGATGAAACAGAACTGTCTTTCTCGCTAAATGCGGCGGTTTTTGTTTGATTTCATCATTCAAACGCTGCAATAAGTTTGCATAATACTCGCCATTGATTGCTTTTACTTTTTGAAGATAATCAATGAAAATTATGCCACGCGCATCCCAAAAACTGACACCATGACCTTGCCTGCAGATGGAGCTGTCTTCGCCTTTTTTTGGAGCCGATTCTCCCCTTTCAATCCACTGTTTTTACTATTCCTTCGTCACAAATGTGAAGCGATGGACCCATTTTACATCCATGGTTATGAATCGACACAAAAGCGAAACATCGCCAAACACTCGACTAAAATATCCTCACGACATTGATTTTGTTCCATAGTGAGTAAACGGAGCACCCATCTAGCGCACAGCTTTCTCATGTCTAAATTTTCCGTTAGTGTGCGGTGTACAGCACTTTTTGAAATGCCTACGATGTCTGCTAGCTCGCGCACTTTCAGTTGACGGTCATCCAATACCATTTTTTGGATTTTCTTCACAATTTCTGGCAACCACTGCGATGTTAGTTTTGGCAGCTCGTACGGCCTCGCTTAAACTCTGCCACCCAATATTTTACTGTTGTAAACGAAGGAGCAGACTCCCCCAGAGTAGAATCTAGCTCAGCTTTAATATTAGTTGGACTAAGACCTTTCAAATGAAAGTATTGTATCACATAACGATGGCCAGTTTTATCCATGTTTACAAATTCGCTGAGAGAGTTCACTATTGATGGCTGCCAAACAATTACTAAACAACGTAGCATCGTCAAACTTCAAACTTAAGCTTTATAAGGGTGGTACTTCCTACCATAGTCATTTGTTTGAAACAACAACCGCTGTATATACGTCAGGTCGGGTACTTCTGGGACTGCCCTCGTAGTAGAGGAAGTATTTGCATTCCATCTAAAAATTCGACAACGCGTTTTCACCGGAAATACATTTTGTGAGTCCCTGAATCCAAAAAGACATTAAAAACGGCAAACTTGGTATTAAAGTTCAGCATCTTCCAAGAATGCGCAAGAAGATTTACAAAAAATCTTCCCACCCCGAATTATCCTTTAGATGGAAAAACTTTCATTGTTTTTTTTATTTTCTCAAAAATGGCTCAAACGATTTTCATTAAAATACCACATATTTAAGATATTTACATGACAAATGAAAAGCACACCTTGAATTTTCTGAAAATAGCCTGTAAAAGTATTGGAATGACTTTTGTATAATTTCTAAACCGTAAGAGATAATAAAGCAAATAACACACAAAAAGTGTAGATCATATTAAAACCACAATAAATTATTTATGTCAAATAGAAATTGTTTTATGGAGCTAACCGTATTCCTTCTTATTGGTTCGAATTTGTAAATACTTGCAATTTTCCGAACTGGAAAGTCGTTATTGTTTGGGCTTTCTTTTTACTTTCTCTACTACGTGGAAAGTATTGTATTCCACCCAAAAGTTCGATACCGAGATTTCGCCGGAAATAGATGTTTTGAGACCCCTGAATCCAAAAAGAGCTTTTTGGAAACATGTCCGTCTGTGTGTCTGTCCGTGAACAGCATAACTCAGAAACGAACAGTCGGATAAACACCAAACTTGGTACTTAGGTTCAGTATCTTCCAGAGATGCGACACGAAGGTTTTCAAGAAAATTTCCCCACCCCAGATTACCCTTTATATTGAACATTTTTCGAAAAGTTTAATTTTCTCAAAAATAACTAACGATTTTGAATCAAATATCATACGATTAAGATATTTTCATGACAAATGAAATGTGTATCTCGAATTTTCTGGGAATGTCTCCAAAAGTATTCTTCATTGTGAACGCCTTTTGCATAACTGGTAAACCATAAGAGCTAGACAAAATGTTACTACACAAAAAAATATAGATCATGTTAAAATACATTATTTATGTAATATACATTTTTTGTTGTTGTTGAGTGAACTATTTTCGAGATATTGCTTCTTATTCCCTTAAATTTTCCAATACTTTTTCTCAAATGGGAATTCGTTATTCATTTTTTTTACGTACTGGACATGCGAAGAGAATGGAATACTCCAAATAGCAACAAGCTCTTAAAAGATTTGACTATCGCTTAAAGCCTATCATATTCCCCTTGCATCTACAGGAAAAATAGCAATAAGATTAATATCTCGATTAACATGAAGCATATGAAAAATAAGCGTTTGTAAAAATAGTTTGTACAAGAGTAGAGAAAGTCATGTGAGTGTAACACATCAGATTTTTTCCCTCATGGTCATGCAAAGAGCATGCATTTTAAAGCCATCACATAGCGACATACTCTTAAAATCTGACTAACGCTTAATCCACAGTATCCTACAACGAATCTGTGTAAATGTGCATAGTAAGTTTATCTGGATTAACGTGGTAGAATAAAAAGTTCTTGTAAGAATAGCTTCTAGAGTGAGTAGAGAAATTCATATGAATGCTACACTTAAGGCTTTATGCTCATTCATACTGCATGAGTTTAAATGGCAAACTGGTTAATTTTTATAATTTTATTGTTTTCATATTCATCTCAGGAAATTATCAATTCTCGTGATTTTTACTGTCCCTTTAGTTTTATTTATTTCCCCAAGTCATATTTGGGAATAATTAATAAGAATGTGTAATCTTATCTGAATTAAATTTGTTCAAAAGAATTAAGAAAATGACTTCTACGAGGGGTTTGCAGAGCTCCTGGCTAAAATATTCGCTGAATGCGGTAATACTCGCATTTTATATTTTGGATAGAGATGGTATATTTGAACTAAAAGACACACAGAAATTACCTTATAATTTTGGCCCTACTAAATGCTCTTACATTGACGAAATTCAGCGTAATGTTAGAGTTATATTTTGATATTATATTCAATTCTAATGAATTTAGGAATTTTAAAAAGTATGATTTTTTTAAACCTGAGAGTTTTTCCTTCACAACCTTTCCCCGTGTGTTACTTTTCCCCTTAATAGCATACTGCGTTATTCTATATAGTTTCATAGACTTTACACAACCTTTCATGTATAACGGGAATGATAGGTAAGGTATCTTGGACACTGTAGTGCCAAACATATGAAACATAAAAGCAGAAGTACTTTGGGCCGAACATCTGAGCCCCTCCAGAAAGGGAGCTGTTCAGATTGGGTTGGACTCGGTCCTATAACTATGGGGGATTGGGTACGTCTACCAAAGCCCAGGAGGGCTTGTAAGACGCCTAATTCTCTTCAGGTATCAACCTGGAGAGCTGGTAGACAGTGTAATATTTACTGTCGACCCTACCGAGGTTTTACGGTAGTCTTCCTCTCTGGGGATGACGCGGTACGTGGCGTATCCACTTCCACCCAAACGAAAGCAGGGGAGGGCTTTTAGTTTCTAGTATTACCCTAATGGAAAAACCCACAGAGAGTCTCTCGGTTGACGCCTTCCCTTGTCCTAGAAGGAGAACTTCGACTCCAGAAGACCTTCGCCCCGAACTGTGAATGCGTCTGTCTGTGAACTGTTCTAACACGAAAAGTGAATAATGCCAAATTTCGTATTAAGTCAAGATCCTCTAAAGGGTGAGAAGTAAGTATTTTCAGGTTCCTCCCTATAAAACCTTTACGTCAGAAATTTTCAATTTCGTTTTAGTTTTTCAAACATAACTGATGATTTTAGTCAAAATATAGTAAGCTTGAGAAGTCACTATTAGCAAAACTTGAACTGATTCTAAGGAGTCAGTTATGCTCTCCTTTTTAAAGAATTTGCTGTAACCAGGGCCCATAGAAGATAGACAAAAGCTTACTCTAAGAAAATTGCTGCTCTCTTTAAAATACAAAGTTTATATGAAGTAAGATATTTTCCAGTTTAATAAGTTTTCTAACTATCATTTAGTTCTAAAGTTTAATTTGTTGTGTTTGTAAAGTTCACATCTACGCCTCTAACGAACTCGTGTCTTACATATATGATATCGATTTCTATCATTGAAAGCCTCCTGTGTGTTATAAAAGTTGTACTCTGTGAAATAGTAATAAAGTTGTGCCCGTATCTTCTCAGGTTTCTTTTACTTGTAACATTATTTTAAAAGATTTTTCGGATTAAACTGGCTGTTATTCCCAAGTTAAACAAATAACCCAATTTTTAATTACAGCTATTCTATTGTTCAAGCAGTAGTGGAACAGAAGCAATAGCAAACTATGCAAATACAGAAGTCAATAAATGTGGATCAGCAAGTCGCAAGCTTGGGTTCTAAACTCAGCGATAACTTCCAGGTTGTCAGCTATAAAAGGATGCGGTGCCCAATATCTTTCAGCCGTTACACAGAGAAGCAATGGGGATTTAGAAAGTAACAAAATCCCAATGTATTTTGCTACGTCATATTAACCTAAGTACTGTAGTATACCTTCTGATCAGGGGATCCCCACTTCGAATCTTGGTTGGGACCAGCTGCTGGACAATACTTCTTATGAGGTTTCCTTTATCCTTATAAGGTAAGTGTAAAATGCAAATTTAGGCGCTCTGAACATCAGCCTCATTTGAGTATTTACTTTAATTTGATTCATCATTTCTGCAGACCTGACAAGAGTTCAGGGAGAAAATGTTATAAGGATGTAAAGTGACAGTTAGTCCACCTTGGCCGAGCGAGATGGCTCCACGGTAACGTGTTAGGTCCCGGGTTCGATTACTGTCAGGAATGACTATGTACGAGAGCTGTCCAGAAAGTAACCTCCGTCTATGCATAGCACGAGAAGTAGTGGGGGTAGCGCTGCCATTTCGATATCATCGTGGGCAGTGTCTCAGTACGCTTCTAGCTGTGCAAGGCGGAGCATCGTATTATCGCATGTTTGATAGTTATAACCTAACAAGGTGAACACCGAAAAAGCAAATCCCGCCAAGTGTGAAGAGTGAAAAGACTAAGAAGAACAATCCAAAAAAGCGTCGTGGTCTTCTGACATCTGGTGTTGTGTTTTTGCATGACAACGTTCACCCTCACAGAGCAAACAACACAAATGAACTTTTGGCCAAGTTCAAATGGGATCTTTTGACCATCCCCCTAGCGACTTCCATCTGTTCCCATGCATGAAAAAGTGGCTTACAGCTCAGCGTTATGCCAGTGACGAAGAGTTTCAAAACGCCGTGACAGGTTGGCTTAGTTCAAAGGCGGCAGAATTTTATGCAGAAGGCATTTGAAAGACTGTGAAAAGACATGACAAGCGCTTGAATCTGTTTGGAGACCATGTAGAAAAATATAGAAAAGCTGCGGTTTTCAGATGTATGTAATAAAACTTTTGTGTGCATTACGGTTTTATGTTTATTTCAAAACAGAGCTTACTTTCTGGACAGCCCTCGTATATTTTCATGCTTTCCTTAGGTGAATACTCGGATGATATACCTTCCGCCATGAATTTCCTGCGTTTCACCTCATCTCTTTCAGAACTGAAGGACCAGGCGACGACAGTTGGCGTGTTGTGACATTTACGCTCTCGCGCTTGGCGGAACTACTGGGGCCCCGTTTCTTCCTGGGAGTATCTCATCTATTTTCGGGACCCCCAGGTTGTGTGTGGGTGAGGTAGAGCTCGGTGACAACTTCGAATAATTAGGACCCCGTTCTTCATAGCGCACATCGTCGCCCGGATCTGGTCGCCCTTTGGGTTTCTCCTTCTTCCCAGAGGTCACGTTGGAAGCATAAAGGGCCCACTACGGCCTACTGTGTTCCTGGAGGGCCCCTCCGCCTGACTTTTCCTAACTCCTACTACACCTTGTGGTTGGTAGGAATAAAATGCCCGTCCGTACAAAATTATATGCAGGTTCTAGTATGACCTTCAGTACTGTAGAAGTACCTCATTTCTACCTTTGCATCCAGGCGTTAAAGCTGTGGATGCTCATATTAAGAGAATGACTTGCTTTCATTAAGCTTAACTTGGAAGTAGGTAAAATAGTGTCTCTAGATTTCGCTGCGGATTTTATAAACAAGACTCGTGTTTAACCGTTGAACGACTTTATTTACCTGTTATGATTTCATAGCTACTCTACAAGCTTTTAGCGCATGCGCTTATTACTTTCTCTAACTAGGTAGAATAAACTTTGCATTCGATGTGGAGGTTTCAACGGAAATACATATTTCCAGGCCCCCTCCATCCAAAAGAGTTCTCAAGTATGTGTATGAACACCATACATAAAAAAAACGAAATGCCCAAGAAATATCGCACTTCGTATTTTAAGTTCAGTATCTTCCAAAGATGAGACATGAAGATTTTAAAGAACATCCCCAAACTAACCTTTAAATGGATAATTTTTGGAAAGTTTTATTTTCTTAAAAATACTTTAACGATTTTTATGAAAATGCTGTATATATAAGATACATACATGACAAATAAAACGCATATCTTGAATTTTCAGTGAAGTAAAGTTGAAGTCTTTTTATTCGGAAGAAATATTGTATAACTGCTTATAACTGGTAAACCATAAGTAATATACAAATACTTACTACACAGTAAATGCAGATCTCTTTTAAAATCGTAGTTATTTCAAATAACGTTTCTTCTGACATCAGCCGTTTCCGAGATATCTGCTGTTTGAATTTTTTAAGTGTTCATCATTCAGTCGCCATGGAAAGAGTATGGGATGTCAAGGTCTATATGTAGCGATCCGCATTTAAACATTTCACTATCGAATCGGTATCCTTTATGCACATTATGCCTGTATTTACGCAAATGTTTATCTGCATTAATATATAGTAGAGAGAAAAATAAGGTCTTGCAAGAATATTTTGCAAAAGCTGTATAAAAATAAACAATATTGGGTAGAGAAATCCATGTGAATGTAACACAGCCGATTGTTTCCGTTTCTTTCATTGCAAGGGGTTGTTACGGCGAATAAACAATTAAGTGCTGTTTCTTCGTATTGTAAATTCATTGTTGGTTATCTATGCTTGCAAGTGAGCGTATGAGATATATTGTTGTGTACCTTGATGTTGACTGGGATGACGTCACTCCTGGCTGAGAATTTTTCTAGCCACGAGTGCTGGAAATGTAGCGTGTCTTACTTAGAATTCCGGAGAAGCGGATCGCGCGTGCAAGACGGCTTTTGGATCGGTGGACATCTGAGGAGGGTCTCTAGTGGTCTAAAAATAATTCATTGTACAGTTTCAATTCTTTTACTGTATAAAGTTTGTTAATCGGAGAATTAATCAGGATTCATATGTCAATTTCATTTCTTTTTCTTTCTTAGGCGGGGACGCCTCATTTTTGTAAGTGGGGGAGATGGGGCGTATAAATAATTTGGGGGTTTCATTGTCCTTACCAGACATATTGTTGTTTACTTTGATGTTGACTGAGATGACGTCACTCCTGGCTGGGAGTTTTTGCTAGCCACGAGTGGTGGGGATATAGCGTCTGTCTTACTTAGGATTCCGAGTGAAGCGGATCGCGCGTGCAAGCTGGCGTTTGCAGCGGTGGACATCTCACCTCACCTTTCATATTTAATAAAGTGGAACCCCAAACGGCTGGGAAATAAATCTAGGAATATGTAAATAGATTTGTCTTATGGATTTTGTACAGTGAAAAACCCACGCCTTCCTCTTTACCTCCACACCACGTTTCGGTCCTCCGTAGTCAAGTGTGTATACGTCCCCTCAATGTACGTGCTGGGTACTAAATATTAATTTAATTTTTCATGTCAACCTTTAGGCCTCTACCCAGCAAGTAACAATATGCATTGAAGTTAAAGGAGTTAATTTTGGACACATATGGCGTCTAAATCAATATTTAAAACTGGTAAACCCGACCAAGATATGTTTCCCAAAGATGAATAGCGCTGGATAGTTAACAAAACAAAAAAACGAATAATAAAATTAAATAACAGCCTTCAGAACTAATACGCATATGTACCTATTCCAAACGAAAGAATTAAAATCTTGTTTTTGTACTCACACGAATTAATTAATTACTGAGCGAATAAGAATAATAATAGTGGGTTCATTATTTCTATACAAAAACTGAATAACTTTTCGGACTTTTGTAAGTATAACGATTATGTATGCTATTAAGGTTCTTAAATACTGCATTAGCTGCATTAGTGTAATATAAATTATATAATTACTAACGAAAAACAATGCATTCTATGAAAAGAAACAAAACATAATTTTCTCATTAACATCGATCTGTTTCTAAAAAATTTCTCACTATGAAGGATGAGCAGAAGAGTTTGGTGCAGGTTTTTAATTTTTATTTGCTGTATTTATTTATTTTATTTTCATTTTGTTTATTTATGAATCTATTCCTAAGACAGAATATCCCATTCTGTGGACAAGCTTTCTAAGTAAATCGTACGTATAACAGAATATGAGAATAGCAGTCAAACGAGTTTTTAGAGGCTGTGAATATGTAAGTGCATTTTATTTATCACGTCAGTATGTCAAAATTATGATGCTTTAATCAAAATGATTTACCATTTAACAAAAATAGACAATGTTCAAGATAAATGTTTACATTACAATCGTAAATTATATTTTAGTTTTATTCGATTCAGTGTTGAGTTATGCTGTTTTGTGTTTATGCTTGAGTATACTGAAATGAGGAAGTATTTCTTACATATCAAGTCACAGCATAACGTTTCTGGGACTGGCTCTGTATTCGAATGGTCAACCTAGAGATCTCCAATTCAATTCCCTGCTGGGAAAGGGCAATTGTTTCTTTAATTAGAAGCATTCTCCACCCTCTGCAGAATCTGGAAGTATGAATGTGGGAGTCAATGTGAAATGAAAATCACTAATACCCAACAGCAGAAGGCTACACCTAATGAGGTAGATGTCTCTTAAATCAAAACCCGCGAAATGATCACAGAAGTTAATGGAGCAATAGAAAAGAAAAGAAATCTGATGTGTTACACTCACATGATTTTTCTCTACCCTTGTACAAACTATTTTTACAAACGCTTATTCTTCATATGCTTCATGTTAATCGAGATATCGAGATGTTAATCTTATTGCTAATTTTCTTGTAGATGCAAGGGGAATTGGTAGGCTTTAAGTGATAGTCAAATATTATAAGAACTGGTTGCTATGTGCAGTATTCTATTCTCTTTGCATTACCAGGACAAAAAAAATGAATAACGAATTCCCATTTGAGAAAAAGTATAAGTATTGGAAAATTTAAGGGAATAACAAGCAATATCTCGAAAATGCTTCACTCAACAACAAAAAATGTGTATGACATAAATTGTGTATTTTAACGCGATCTACTTTTTTTGTAGTAAACCTTTCTCTATCTCTTATGGTTTAACAGTTATGCAAAGGGCGTTCACAATGAAGAATACTTTTGGAGACATTCCCAGAAAATTCATATATACATTTTATTTGTCATGAAAGTATCTTAAATATATGATATTTTAATCAAAATCATTAGAGCCATTTTTGAGAAAATTGAAATTTTCGAAAAATGTTCCATGTAAAGGGTAATGTGTGGTGGGGGATTTTCTTGAAAACCTTCGTGTCGCATTTCTGGAAGATACTGAACCTAAATACCAAGTTTGATGTTTATCCTAGTGTTCGTTTCTGAGTTATGCTGTTCACAGACACACACAGACACACACACGAACATTTTTCCAAAAATGCTTTTTTTTGGATTCAGGAGGCCTCAAAACATGTATTTTCGGTGAAATCTCGATATCGAATTTTTGGATGGAATACAATACTTCCCCTAATTACTATACGTAGTAGAGAAAGTAAAAAACAAGTGAATAACGACCACTTAAAAAAACTCTGTTATGATGTATTCTTACCACTTTCTCTACCAGCGACAAATTAACATATATCCGTTATACACTGTAGAATTTATATAAAAGCTAATCGCCTATTCAGGTTATGTTCCTCACGATATAGGAATGATTTCAAATTAATGGAAGACAGGCTTAGTTAAAACTTGCGGAAAATGTGTTCAAATGCTTTTTCGTGATGACAGACTCATGCCATGGAAAAAAAGGAGAGGGGGAAATCAAGAATCGCAAAATTTCAAGCATGTCCATTAGATAACGCGTAGTATAGAATATTTCGAAAACGGCCAACACTGCTAAAATGTTTGACACAAATTGTGTATGAAGCAGTGTTTTAACACTTAAATGATTTCAGTCAAATTATATAATATATAAATTCAATAACAAGCAATATGTGTATGTAATAATTTGTAAAATGTATGTAACAGTCATTGCATATGCGTATATTATTGTATACATGTTCAATAATGTTATATGAATGTATTACGTAATTTAATAATGTAGGAGCTGTGAGAAATAGGTCAAAAGTTGCTAACAATGAGGTAACCTTGAGCCAATAGAGAATTAGAAAGTTTAAATGTTACTTGTGATTCTTGGAAGCAATAATGTAATTTTAGTGACAGTTTATAAAAATAGCCAATCAACAACCAGAAAAGGCTTTAGATAAATGAAGGTATTCTATTGGATTAGGAATAACCAATCAGAGACCTGAAATACAGAAATTTACAAGTTTAGGCGATTAAAATCAATTCAGTTGCCTGAAAACAGTGTTCCTAACCGGACGCGAGACACATCTTCGAAAGATTTAATACGTATTCGTGTGAGACGAAAAATAGTTTACGTGTTAAAAAGTGCAAGTAATTCCTAAAATATCCCACAGCTCTCTATCAGTAAAGTGTTATTTAAATCGTATCAAGTATTAATAAAAGGAGTGAAGTAAAATTACAATCTGTGTAAGCCTACATTCTTGTCGCACCACAACTCTGCTAAGAGAAACGTGTCTCTAACAAATACTGACGCAGCCGAGGCAAACATAAATATATAATATTTAAATAAACAGCAAAAATACATTTGGGGCGAAGGCTACCGGAAAGCGGGTATTATACGTGCGGTTACAACTACTACAAGTTCGGTTCCCCAACAGTTGAAATATAATACAACTCCTACAGTAATATGACATCTTCAAATTGGCCCCCAAAACGTCGAGCAAACAACAATACTGCTCCTAAAATTAACGTTTCTTCAAATTGGCGTCCATACCTGGGGCTAATATCACATTTTCATGTATTTTAATTATCTGTATATTTTTGCCTGGTCTGTCTTTGGAGATTTCCTTGTACTTAAAAATTATAAAAAAAAATCAAACAAAAACAGGGAACTTCTAGACTGTTCATAGAAAATTCAAGATATACATTTTATTTATGAGGTGAACATATTAAACGTATGGCATTTTAATCAAAATGAGCTGTTAGAGCTGTTTTTGAGAAAATAAAAGATGACAAAATTATATTCATGTAAAGAGTAGTTTAGGATGACTTCTTTTTTAATTTTTGTGTTGCAACCTTGGAAGACACTGAACTGAAACAACCAAGTTCGGTATTTAAATGACTTTTCGTTTTTCAGTTATGCTGTTCACACACACACACACCACGCACGTTGTTATAACGTGTATGTCCAATGAAATCTCGATATGGAATTTTTGGGTGGAACACAATATCTCCTCTACTTACTATAGGTAAGCAGTAGAGACAAACATTTGGTTTGTTACAATCCCATGACTTTCTCTACACAAGGTGGATATAGTGCAATGATTTTGACGTGCTGTGAATCGTAGCTAGAGTATAAAAATACTTGTGTGCTTCCATAGAGATCTTCTGTGCTGCACCCTTTATATTATCCTGAGTGGTTACACACACTAGCAACAAAATACTGAAGTAGCATTTGCAAAACCAAGGAAGGAAAGCATTAACATTTGTACAAATAAAAAGCTAAATTCATTTGCAGCTGAACAGCAATTAAACGCCAGTGTATCCTGAATTTTCACTGAAATTACAAGCAGCTAACCAAAACACGTGAATCAAGTCTGTCCTTGTTTCTTTTGTATTTCTTTCACAATTAAATTTTACATTGTATATACAGACAGTCATTTAATAGTAACTCGCTCTAAACCTTTCGCGCGTTAAGGGCACGCCACGCGAGTTATAATACGAGAAATTGAGGCTTTTACTTTCAAAAGATAAAAGAGTAAAATGTTGAACTAAGCCGAAAATGCGTGTGGACGTGCGGCTTTCCAAAGCCCAAGCAATGCTGACTTCTTCAGCGGCGATAGAGTCTCAACTAAACCTCTCTTCGTTGGCTACTAACCAGTCGTAAGCCTGCGGAGGAAGCCACGTGACCAGCTAGGTCATCTTCCATAGCACCATCTGGTGGCTGTTGGAAACTGGTTGCAGCGGTCAGCCAGGAGTCACTGTGAGTTGCCTACTCCAACTTGCGGGCGATCATGCCGTAAAATAGAGCATGAAAGCGAAATATAACTATCGCACTATCGCCTCCCACTGGCAAGATGACGAAGGAAGATAGGAGGGCAGCCCAATATGGCTCAATCGGAAACCGAAACAATAGTCAAATGTTGATAGCAGTTCCCTATATGCTGGGCCTTGAAGTTCCACATTCTTTCGGCAACTTCGCGAGAAACAATTCAACGATGACCACTTCAAAAGCTATTGATAAATTCAAACTAGTAATAACGGATATCTCGGAAATAGTCGAGGTCACAAAAAGTTGTTTCAAATTAATAATGTACTTTAAATAAATCTAAATTTTCTGTGCAGCAAACTTTTGTATATATCTTATTGTTTACCAGTTACACAAAATTATACAAAATTATTTCCGAATGAAGAGGCCTTCACAGTTTATTTCCGACAAGTTTAAGATAAGCGTTTTATTTGTTATAGAGACAACTTAAATATGTGTTATTTTAATGCAAATCGTGCGACCGTATTTTAGAAAATAAAATATAAGGAAAACATTTCCTGGTAAAGGGCAATCTGTGATGAGGAGATTTTCTTGAACATCCTTGTGGCGTAACCTTGGAAGTTATTGAATTTCACTATTAAGTTAAGCCGGCCCTAGTAGCCGTGGTCACTGGAGTGTATAACTCCAGCGCTCGCCAAGTTGAGGGTTGCGGGTTCGAGTCCCTCCATGGGCATGGGTGTTGGTGTGTGTATGTGTGTGTTGTGTAACGGCGGTAATAAGCGGTAATGAAAACAGTAAAAACACAGTATCATAAAGTCGGTAAAACAAGTGAACTTAAAAAAAAAATAAGCTTGGCATTTATTAAACATTTCGTTCTTCAATTATGATCTTCACAGACACGCGCGCGCGCTATCTCTCTATTTTGTTAATTTTTTTTATTCAGAGGGACGCAAAACATTTATTTTGTTTAAATCTGATATAGAATATTTGGGAATGCCTTGTTTCCACTGTCTGCAAAGTTCCTACATACGTGGTACAGAAAGTAAAGACCAAAGAATCCACATAAAACGTTAGATTTTCCATAATACATAAATTAATTATCATAACAAACCTGTCGCCATAAATATCTGTTAAAGTTAAAGCCATGTATCTCGTAGAAGTAATATAATGAAACATGTACACTACGTGATGAAAAGTATCCGGACACCTGGCTGAAAATGACGTACAAGTTCGTAGCGCCCTCCATCGGTAATGCTGGAAGTCAATATGAGTAGTAATAGAATACCGGTTTGAGCGCAGAGAGAGATGCCGACAAGCGATAAAGTTCTTTGTTCTACGCCGACAAGCCCCGCCCCCTCCCTTTGTGTGCTCACATGCCGCCAGGTCTCGTGTCGTTAGGCCCCGCCCCCTCTCGCTTTGTGTGCTCACCTAATGCCGGCAGTATCTGTGCTAACAGGTTCTACCCCCTCCCCCATGCGTTCTACTGTGGCGTCATGACTTGATGGAATTGTTTTCTCGAGTCCTGCCGCCCCTCGGCATATTAATTAGGTAATGTTCGTCAAACATTTTTTTTATGATTACTAAGGTCTGCAGATTGCATCCTCGAGCAATTAAGTTTTTTGATTAATGAATTGTTGACTGGAGCTTGAGTATAAGTAGTCTGCTCACGGTAACAGTCTGTCATGTAATGAAACACTGCAGCCTTCTTGTATCTGGGGAAATCGCTTGTCCATTACCTGAACATGTTAGACGCTTTCAACACATTAATAGGCTTTTAAGTTTACATTCCGGATCTGTTTACATACATTAGCGAACGACATACTTCCGCCAGGCGGTAACGGTGACCTCTATTAGCTGACCCGTTAGACGCTTTCACCCCATTAGCGAACAATGTCAGTAATTGTTTTCCTAAGTGCTCTGCCCAACACTCAACACTTTAGATTTTAGCGATGGAAATGATATAAAAAGCACCAGCTTCTCCAACGAGTTCCAAGTTGACCAGGATGCCCGGGTTCGAATTACAAATTCAGCTTCTAATAACTCAGAGACTAATTACGATAAAGACATCAAATAAAGTTTATTACATTAATGTCATTAGATAGTTTCTTGTGAATGTATATTTGGGTACATGGTGTCCAGGGTTCGAATACCGATAAAATGTAATTTAATTATAAATTTAATAACTCCTAAACTAATTAAGATAAAGACGCCAAATAAACTTTATTGCCTTTATGTTATTAGGTAGTATCTTGTGGAGGTGTAATTAGATACCTGACGTTCTGGGTTCGAGCCTAATGTTTAAATCGTCATTATCTCAGAAACTAAGAGAGGTAGAGGAATTGACCAAAGCATGATTGATAGCTCCTATGATGGGTAATTAATACTGTATATAATTTTTAATCAGTTGTCCTTATTTCGAATCCCGACCTTTCAATCACTTACTTATTTTTTCTCTATACTCTAGAATATGTCACTTAGATTGATGCTGTAACTGCATACAGCACCTTTAAACATATCAAACTAATATTGTAAATAATTTTGTTTCTGGTGTCCAGGGTTCGAATACCGATAAAATGTAATTTAATTATAAATTTAATAACTTCTAAACTAATTAAGATAAAGACGCCAAATAAACTTTATTGCCTTTATGTTATTAGGTATTATCTTGTGGATGTGTAATTAGATACCTGACGTTCAGGGTTCGATCCTAATTTTTAAATCGTCATTATCTCAGAAACTAAGAGAGGTAGACGAGTGAACCAAAGCATGATTGATAGCTCCTATGAGGGGTAATTAATACTGTATATAATTTTCAATCAGTTGTCCTTACTTCGAATCCCGATCTTTCAATCACTTACTTATTTTTTCTCTATACTCTAGAATATATCACTTAGATTGATGCTGTAACTGCATACAGCACCTTTAAACATATCAAACTAATATTGTAAATAATTTTGTTTCTGGTGTCCAGGGTTCGAATACCGATAAAATGTAGTTTAATTATAAATTTATTAACTTCTAAACTAATTAAGATAAAGACGCCAAATAAACTTTATTGCCTTTATGTTATTAGGTATTATCTTGTGGATGTGTAATTAGATACCTGACGTTCTGGGTTCGATCCTAATTTTAAATCGTCATTATCTCAGAAACTAAGAGAGGTAGAGGAGTTGACCAAAGCATGATTGATAGCTCCTATTATGGGCAATTAATACTGTATATAATTTTTAATCAGTTGTCCTTACTTCGAATCCCGATCTTTCAATCACTTACTTATTTTTTCTCTATACTCTAGAATATATCACTTAGATTGATGCTGTAAATGCATACAGCACCTTTAAACATATCAAACTAATATTGTAAATAATTTTGTTTCTGGGGTCCAGGGTTCGAATACCAATAAAATGTAATTTAATTATAAATTTAATAACTCCTAAACTAATTAAGATAAGGATACCAAATAAACTTTATTGTGTTTATGTTATTAGGTAGTATCTTGTGGATGTGTATTTAGATACCTGACGTTCTGGGTTCGAGCCTAATTTTTAAATCGTCATTATCTCAGAAACTAAGAGAGGTAGAGGAGTTGACCAAAGCATGATTGATAACTCCTATGATGGGCAATCAATACTGTATATAATTTTCAATCAGTTATCCTTACTTCGAATCCCGATCTTTCAATCACTTACTTATTTTTTCTCTATACTCTAGAATATATCACTTAGATTGATGCTGTAAATGTATACAGCACCTTTAAACATATCAAACTAATACTGTAAATAATTTTGTTTCTGGTGTCCAGGGTTCGAATACCGATAAAATGTAATTTAATTATAAATTTAATAACTCCTAAACTAATTAAGATAAAGACGCCAAATAAACTTTATTGCGTTTATGTTACTAGGTAGTATCTTGTGGATGTGTAATTAGATACCTGACGTTCTGGGTTCGAGCCTAATGTTTAAATCGTCATTATCTCAGAAACTAAGAGAGGTAGAGGAATTGACCAAAGCATGATTGATAGCTCCTATGAGGGGCAATTAATACTGTATATAATTTTCAATCAGCTGTCCTTACTTCGAATCCCGATCTTTCAATCACTTACTTATTTTTCTCTATACTCTAGAATATATCACTTAGATTGATGCTGTAAATGCATACAGCACCCTTAAACATATCAAACTAATATTGTAAATAATATTGGTTCTGGTGTCCAGGGTTCGAATACCGATAAAATGTAATTTAATTATAAATTTAATAACTCCTAAACTAATTAAGATAAAGACACCAAATAAACTTTTATAGGGGGAAAGGATGCTCTCCTGAAACATTAGGTCTCTAGATAGAAGTATTTATAGGGGAGAGATAGGGAATACCAGGGCTGATGCTAGGCTAGTCAGATGCTAAAGGAGGGAGGGATATGCTTTATACGAGAGAGATAGGGAACACAAGGAAAGATGCTATACTAAACAGGACTTGAAGGATAGAATATGGGCGATATAGCGAACCGAGGAGAGGTATTAGGATAGGAGTTTTGAATGATGGAGTAGGTGTTTATATGCGAGAGATAGGGAATACGAGGGTCGATGCTAGGCTAGACGGTGTTGAATGAGGGAATGCATCTTATATGAGAGAGGTAGGGGAATATGAGAAGTGCTAGGCTAGTCGGGAAGGCCTGAATGAGAGAGTATACGTCTATATGGGAAAATATAGGGAAAACGAAGGTAGGTGCTAGGTTGAGAGAGTCTTCAAGGAGGAAAATGCATTTATATGAGAGCCGTAGGGTATACGAGGAGAGGTGCTAGTCTAGACATCGTTTGAGGATTAGAGTATACGTTTATATGGGAGAAATATGGAAAACAGGAGAGATACAAGGATAGACAGAGATTGCAGGAGGAGGAATGTAGGTTTATACTGTAATATAGAGAGTAATTCGATTATAAAACTTTTCTCATCCAGCCTTACAACACTTTTTATATACTTAATTTCTAAACCTTACAAACTTTATATTTGTTAATCAGTAGTGCGCGAGACGGAGAGGGACAAACAGTATATCGGTTTACAGTGAAGTATACGTCCTAACCTATTCCCACCTTGTTTGTTCTGGATCTTCTCATTGTCTGTCATCTAACGTAACCACGTAACAAGACGTAACACAGGAAATCATACATATGGCACATTAAAAAAATAAAGGTATATATAATGAAACATAAACAAGTAGACAGAGGGTCATCGATACATAGAAAACCAGGAGTTGTATGTACTGAGACCATAGATTAGTATAGGCAAACAACAAAGAAGTGAATTTATAGTGTAAATAGCCAAATATTTTCAAATATTATTATAGTCTAAAAGTATATAACTTAATTATGTATCGAGTATTGAGAAATAAACGTTATTCATTATTCACTAATCTCAGATCACTGCAATTGTATTGAATCAATTCACAATTGCTAATGCCATTCAACTTTCATTTGTCTCTGATACATAAACAAATTGCAAAATGGAGAAGGACGAAAGTAATAAAAAAACTCAGGCAGCAAATTTTAAGAAAGAAGAGAAAGATATATGACCGACATTGTTTTGGAACACAAATTAGTCTTGAAAATAAAATGACTGATAGCTCTGCTAAGCGTAAGGAAGAGACATGGAAATAAATTGCAAATGAATACAATTCTAGGTTGGAAAAGAAGATAAACAACATTCATGTAAACCAATTTTTAAAAATCAGTTTAACTGAATACATGTAAAAAAACATATCACTTTACAAAAAGTAATGCAGACAACATTTATTTTTTATAAACATTATCCTATTACATTACTTTACAAAAAACCATACATATTTCCTAAAGGCAAAGGTGATAGTCTAGACATTCTAAACACTCAGTTATATAATCATATACATCACACAGAAAGAGACCTGCATTATCAGTAAAAAAACTAAACATCTCAACAATGTCTGAATGATGTATTTTATAAGTACAAGTTTTTTGATATTTCAAAGTTCCTGTTAACCATGGCAGTAATTGATTAACACAATTTCTCGATCCTGTCATGCTATAACTTTAGATGCTTTCAGCTTACTTATAATTTCCTCAATCTCTTGTGTGTGACTATTATTACCAGCATCCCTCGACGCAATTAGTAACCTCAATATATTTACTAGTCTATTCGGATTTTCAAGCGTTGATATCACTGAATCATCATCATCTGAAGATTTCATATTCTCGCAACTTCCGATGTATCCAGATTTTTCACCAACAGTAGTCTCCAGTGAAGGACAGAGGCTTGATCCGGTATAACATTCCCCTCTATACATCTTCGGATCTTCAAGTGCAGGTGAGAGAGTCGATTCAGTATAACATGTTGCTCTATGAAACTTAAATCTTGACAAAGAACGATTCTTAAAAATCCGCCCGCATACACAGCATCTAATAACGCGTTTTCCTCCATGTGTAATGTATGAAAAATCGTGTTTCTCATTCCTCAGTTGCACAGATTTTCTCGGGCAGTAGCTCATGCTAAAACTAAAAGAAATTAAATGAATACGTGAATGCTAACGCTCGAAGGAATTAAAAGCGAATGAATGAATTCATAACACGCACCTATGTATATATCCAGGATGAGGACGACGGAGGGAATTGCAATCAATGCATAGCAGGGAGAAAGGATACTCTCTTGAAACATTAGTCATCTAAACAACTATTGTTCACGGAGCCTGTAGACGTCAGGTTGAATGGGACAGACCTCAGCTTCAAATCTTTAAGGGTACGGACCCCTGGCTTTTGCCTGGCATGTATACTAAACCATCCTAACAGCGTAACATTACATAACAACGACACGTAACCAGAACATGACGAGTGCGAGCATGGAAAAAAGGATACTCGCTGAGAACATTAGTGGAAAAGGATGCTCTCTGGAAACAGTCGCCATCCGCACAACGGATTGTCCCTAACATTTCCAGATTTCAAAACGTTCAACATCGTGACGCGCTACTGTCATCTACATTTCGACGAAATTTTACCTCCTGAATTAGTTTGATGCTCTGTATAGAACCTCAGAACATGCATTACGCTGCGTGTCCCTAGCGTTTCCAGCTCCTGAATCGTTCCAGCTAGTGGAATGCCTCTACCATCTTCATGTCAACGATCTGTTACTCTGAATTAAAGTTTGGTGATATGTATAGACCTGTACAACATGCATTACGCTATGTAACAGACTCATCACGCTATGTAACAACACAATCACGCTATGTAACAACTGATCACGCTATGTAACAACATGATCACGCTATGTAACAACCTGAGCACGCTATGTAACAACAGATTCACGCTATGTAACAACTGATCACGCTATGTAACAACCTGAGCAGGCTATGTAACAACACGTTCACGCTATGTAACAACCTGAGCACGCTATGTAACAACCTGAGCACGCTATGTAACAACATGTTCACGCTATGTAACAACATGAACACGCTATGTAACAATACGATCACGCTATGTAACAACCTGATTACGCTATGTAACAACTGATCACACTATGTAACAACCTGAGCACGCTATGTAACAACATGATCACGCTATGTAACAACCTGAGCACGCTATGTAACAACACGATCACCCTATGTAACAACCTGAGCACGCTATGTAACAACATGATCACGCTATGTAACAACATGATCACGCTATGTAACAACCTGAGCACGCTATGTAACAACATGATCACGCTATGTAACAACATGAACACGCTATGTAACAACCTGAGCACGCTATGTAACAACCTGAGCACGCTATGTAACAAACTGAGCACGCTATGTAACAACATGTTCACGCTATGTAACAACCTGAGCACGCTATGTAACAACCTGAGCACGCTATGTAACAACCTGAGCACGCTATGTAACAACCTGATTACGCTATGTAACAACTGATCACGCTATGTAACAACATGATCACGCTATGTAACAACCTGAGCACGCTATGTAACAACATGATCACGCTATATAACAACATGATCACGCTATGTAACAACATGATCACGCTATGTAACAACCTGAGCGCGCTATGTAACAACATGATCACGCTATGTAACAACATGATCACGCTATGTAACAACATGATCACGCTATGTAACAACATGATCACGCTATGTAACAACCTGAGCACGCTATGTAACAACATGATCACGCTATGTAACAACCTGAGCACGCTATGTAACAACCTGAGCACGCTATGTAACAACATGTTCACGCTATGTAACAACCTGAGCACGCTATGTAACAACCTGAGCACGCTATGTAACAACATATTCACGCTATGTAACAACATGTTCACGCTATGTAACAACATGAACACGCTATGTAACAACATGATCACGCTATGTAACAACATGTTCACGCTATGTAACAACACGATCACCCTATGTAACAACATGATCACGCTATGTAACAACCTGAGCACGCTATGTAACAACATGATCACGCTATGTAACAACCTGAGCACGCCATGTAACAACATGATCACGCTATGTAACAACATGTTCACGCTATGTAACAACACGATCACCCTATGTAACAACCTGAGCACGCTATGTAACAACATGATCACGCTATGTAACAACATGATCACGCTATGTAACAACCTGAGCACGCTATGTAACAAACTGAGCACGCTATGTAACAACCTGAGCACGCTATGTAACAACATGAACACGCTATGTAACAACCTGAGCAAGCTATGTAACATCCTGAGCACGCTATGTAACAACATGTTCACGCTATGTAACAACATGAACACGCTATGTAACAATACGATCACGCTATGTAACAACCTGATTACGCTATGTAACAACTGATCACACTATGTAACAACATGATCACGCTATGTAACAACCTGAGCACGTTATGTAACAACATGATCACGCTATGTAACAACCTGAGCACGCCATGTAACAACATGATCACGCTATGTAACAACATGTTCACGCTATGTAACAACACGATCACCCTATGTAACAACCTGAGCACGTTATGTAACAACATGATCACGCTTTGTAACAACATGTTCACGCTATGTAACAATACGATCAGGCTATGTAACAACACGATCACGCTATGTAACAACATGATCACGCTATGTAACAACTGATCACGCTATGTAACAACCTGAGCACGCTATGTAACAACCTGAGCACGCTATGTAACAACATGATCACGCTATGTAACAACATGTTCACGCTATGTAACAACACGATCACGCTATGTAACAACACGATCACGCTATGTAACAACATGGACACGCTATGTAACAACATGAACACGCTATGTAACAATACGATCAAGCTATGTAACAACCTGAGCACGCTATGTAACAACATGATCACGCTATGTAACAACATGAACACTCTATGTAACAACCTGATCACGCTATGTAACAACATGATCACGCTATGTAACAACCTAATCACGCTATGTAACAACATGATCACGCTATGTAACAACATGATCACGCTATGTAAATAGGGTGGACCATTTAAGTTGAGGCTATACAATATATCCAAAACTAAGCGTTGTAGAAAGAAATGTCTTTAATAAAAGTTGATTGATATTATGGCGAAAGTAAATGCTGCTAGTCGTATTTCGTTTGGAGGACGTAGTGAGGGTCATTTCAGGGTCTTTTTAAATGGGACCCTAATTGTAGGTTCCCATTTAAAAAAATAAATTGACCCAAAATGACCCTCATAACGGCCTCCAAACGAAACACGACTAGCGGCATTTACTTTCGTCATAATATCAGTCAAGTTTTATTAAAGACATTTCTTTCTACAACGCTTAGTTTTGGATATATTGTATAGCCTCAACTTAAATGGTCCACCCTATTTACATAGCTTGATCATGTTGTTACATAGCGTGATCATGTTGTTACATAGCGTGATTAGGTTGTTACATAGCGTGATCATGTTGTTACATAGCGTGATCAGGTTGTTACATAGAGTGTTCATGTTGTTACATAGCGTGATCATGTTGTTACATAGCGTGCTCAGGTTGTTACATAGCTTGATCGTATTGTTACATAGCGTGTTCATGTTGTTACATAGCGTGTCCATGTTGTTACATAGCGTGATCGTGTTGTTACATAGCGTGATCGTGTTGTTACATAGCGTGAACATGTTGTTACATAGCGTGATCATGTTGTTACATAGCGTGCTCAGGTTGTTACATAGCGTGCTCAGGTTGTTACATAGCGTGATCAGTTGTTACATAGCGTGATCATGTTGTTACATAGCGTGATCGTGTTGTTACATAGCCTGATCGTATTGTTACATAGCGTGAACATGTTGTTACAAAGCGTGATCATGTTGTTACATAACGTGCTCAGGTTGTTACATAGGGTGATCGTGTTGTTACATAGCGTGAACATGTTGTTACATAGCGTGATCATGATGCTACATGGCGTGCTCAGGTTGTTACATAGCGTGATCATGTTGTTACATAACGTGCTCAGGTTGTTACATAGCGTGATCATGTTGTTACATAGTGTGATCAGTTGTTACATAGCGTAATCAGGTTGTTACATAGCGTGATCGTATTGTTACATAGCGTGTTCATGTTGTTACATAGCGTGAACATGTTATTACATAGCGTGCTCAGGATGTTACATAGCTTGCTCAGGTTGTTACATAGCGTGTTCATGTTGTTACATAGCGTGCTCAGGTTGTTACATAGCGTGCTCAGTTTGTTACATAGCGTGCTCAGGTTGTTACATAGCGTGATCATGTTGTTACATAGCGTGATCATGTTGTTACATAGCGTGCTCAGGTTGTTACATAGGGTGATCGTGTTGTTACATAGCGTGAACATGTTGTTACATAGCGTGATCATGTTGTTACATGGCGTGCTCAGGTTGTTACATAGCGTGATCATGTTGTTACATAGCGTGCTCAGGTTGTTACATAGCGTGATCATGTTGTTACATAGGGTGATCGTGTTGTTACATAGCGTGAACATGTTGTTACATAGCGTGATCATGTTGTTACATAGCGTGTTCATGTTGTTACATAGCGTGAACATGTTGTTACATAGCGTGAATATGTTGTTACATAGCGTGCTCAGGTTGTTACATAGCGTGCTCAGGTTGTTACATAGCGTGATCATGTTGTTACATAGCGTGCTCAGGTTGTTACATAGCGTGCTCAGGTTGTTACATAGCGTGATCATGTTGTTACATAGCGTGCTCAGGTTGTTACATAGCGTGATCATGTTGTTACATAGCGTGATCATGTTGTTACATAGCGTGATCATGTGTTACATAGCGTGATCATGTTGTTACATAGCGTGCTCAGGTTGTTACATAGCGTGATCATGTTGTTACATAGCGTGATCATGATGCTACATAGCGTGATCATGTTGTTACATAGCGTGCTCAGGTTGTTACATAGCGTGATCATGTTGTTACATAGCGTGATCAGTTGTTACATAGCGTAATCAGGTTGTTACATAGCGTGCTCAGGTTGTTACATAGCGTGCTCAGGTTGTTACATAGCGTGTTCATGTTGTTACATAGCGTGATCATGTTGTTACATAGCGTGCTCAGGTTGTTACATAGCGTGATCATGTTGTTACATAGCGTGATCATGTTGTTACATAGCGTGCTCAGGTTGTTACATAGGGTGATCGTGTTGTTACATAGCGTGCTCAGGTTGTTACATAGCGTGATCATGTTGTTACATAGCGTGCTCAGGTTGTTACATAGTGTGATCAGTTGTTACATAGCGGAATCAGGTTGTTACATAGCGTGATCGTATTGTTACATAGCGTGTTCATGTTGTTACATAGCGTGAACATGTTGTTACATAGCGTGCTCAGGTTGTTACATAGCGTGCTCAGGTTGTTACATAGCGTGAACGTGTTGTTACATAGCGTGCTCAGGTTGTTACATAGCGTGATCATGTTGTTACATAGCTTGATCAGTTGTTACATAGCGTGATTGTGTTGTTACATAGCGTGATGAGTCTGTTACATAGCGTAATGCATGTTGTACAGGTCTATACATATCACCAAACTTTAATTCAGAGTAACAGATCGTTGACATGAAGATGGTAGAGGCATTCCACTAGCTGGAACGATTCAGGAGCTGGAAACGCTAGGGACACGCAGCGTAATGCATGTTCTGAGGTTCTATACAGAGCATCAAACTAATTCAGGAGGTAAAATTTCGTCGAAATGTAGATGACAGTAGCGCGTCACGATGTTGAACGTTTTGAAATCTGGAAATGTTAGGGACAATCCGTTGTGCGGATGGCGACTGTTTCCAGAGAGCATCCTTTTCCACTAATGTTCTCAGCGAGCATCCTTTTTTCCATGCTCGCACTCGTCATGTTCTGGTTACGTGTCGTTGTTATGTAATGTTACGCTGTTAGGATGGTTTAGTATACATGCCAGGCAAAAGCCAGGGGTCCGTACCCTTAAAGATTTGAAGCTGAGGTCTGTCCCATTCAACCTGACGTCTACAGGCTCCGTGAACAATAGTTGTTTAGATGACTAATGTTTCAAGAGAGTATCCTTTCTCCCTGCTATGCATTGATTGCAATTCCCTCCGTCGTCCTCATCCTGGATATATACATATGTGCGTGTTATGAATTCATTCATTCGCTTTTAATTCCTTCGAGCGTTAGCATTCACGTATTCATTTAATTTCTTTTAGTTTTAGCATGAGCTACTGCCCGAGAAAATCTGTGCAACTGAGGAATGAGAAACACGATTTTTCATACATTACACATGGAGGAAAACGCGTTATTAGATGCTGTGTATGCGGGCGGATTTTTAAGAATCGTTCTTTGTCAAGATTTAAGTTTCATAGAGCAACATGTTATACTGAATCGACTCTCTCACCTGCACTTGAAGATCCGAAGATGTATAGAGGGGAATGTTATACCGGATCAAGCCTCTGTCCTTCACTGGAGACTACTGTTGGTGAAAAATCTGGATACATCGGAAGTTGCGAGAATATGAAATCTTCAGATGATGATGATTCAGTGATATCAACGCTTGAAAATCCGAATAGACTAGTAAATATATTGAGGTTACTAATTGCGTCGAGGGATGCTGGTAATAATAGTCACACACAAGAGATTGAGGAAATTATAAGTAAGCTGAAAGCATCTAAAGTTATAGCATGACAGGATCGAGAAATTGTGTTAATCAATTACTGCCATGGTTAACAGGAACTTTGAAATATCAAAAAACTTGTACTTATAAAATACATCATTCAGACATTGTTGAGATGTTTAGTTTTTTTACTGATAATGCAGGTCTCTTTCTGTGTGATGTATATGATTATATAACTGAGTGTTTAGAATGTCTAGACTATCACCTTTGCCTTTAGGAAATATGTATGGTTTTTTGTAAAGTAATGTAATAGGATAATGTTTATAAAAAATAAATGTTGTCTGCATTACTTTTTGTAAAGTGATATGTTTTTTTACATGTATTCAGTTAAACTGATTTTTAAAAATTGGTTTACATGAATGTTGTTTATCTTCTTTTCCAACCTAGAATTGTATTCATTTGCAATTTATTTCCATGTCTCTTCCTTACGCTTAGCAGAGCTATCAGTCATTTTATTTTCAAGACTAATTTGTGTTCCAAAACAGTGTCGGTCATATATCTTTCTCTTCTTTCTTAAAATTTGCTGCCTGAGTTTTTTTATTACTTTCGTCCTTCTCCATTTTGCAATTTGTTTATGTATCAGAGACAAATGAAAGTTGAATGGCATTAGCAATTGTGAATTGATTCAATACAATTGCAGTGATCTGAGATTAGTGAATAATGAATAACGTTTATTTCTCAATACTCGATACATAATTAAGTTATATACTTTTAGACTATAATAATATTTGAAAATATTTGGCTATTTACACTATAAATTCACTTCTTTGTTGTTTGCCTATACTAATCTATGGTCTCAGTACATACAACTCCTGGTTTTCTATGTATCGATGACCCTCTGTCTACTTGTTTATGTTTCATTATATATACCTTTATTTTTTTAATGTGCCATATGTATGATTTCCTGTGTTACGTCTTGTTACGTGGTTACGTTAGATGACAGACAATGAGAAGATCCAGAACAAACAAGGTGGGAATAGGTTAGGACGTATACTTCACTGTAAACCGATATACTGTTTGTCCCTCTCCGTCTCGCGCACTACTGATTAACAAATATAAAGTTTGTAAGGTTTAGAAATTAAGTATATAAAAAGTGTTGTAAGGCTGGATGAGAAAAGTTTTATAATCGAATTACTCTCTATATTACAGTATAAACCTACATTCCTCCTCCTGCAATCTCTGTCTATCCTTGTATCTCTCCTGTTTTCCATATTTCTCCCATATAAACGTATACTCTAATCCTCAAACCATGTCTAGACTAGCACCTCTCCTCGTATACCCTACGGCTCTCATATAAATGCATTTTCCTCCTTGAAGACTCTCTCAACCTAGCACCTACCTTCGTTTTCCCTATATTTTCCCATATAGACGTATACTCTCTCATTCAGACCTTCCCGACTAGCCTAGCACTTCTCCTCATATTCCCCTACCTCTCTCATATAAGATGCATTCCCTCATTCAACACCGTCTAGCCTAGCATCGACCCTCGTATTCCCTATCTCTCGCATATAAACACCTACTCCATCATTCAAAACTCCTATCCTAATACCTCTCCTCGGTTCGCTATATCGCCCATATTCTATCCTTCAAGTCCTGTTTAGTATAGCATCTTTCCTTGTGTTCCCTATCTCTCTCGTATAAAGCATATCCCTCCCTCCTTTAGCATCTGACTAGCCTAGCATCAGCCCTGGTATTCCCTATCTCTCCCCTATAAATACTTCTATCTAGAGACCTAATGTTTCAGGAGAGCATCCTTTCCCCCTATAAAAGTTTATTTGGTGTCTTTATCTTAATTAGTTTAGGAGTTATTAAATTTATAATTAAATTACATTTTATCGGTATTCGAACCCTGGACACCAGAACCAATATTATTTACAATATTAGTTTGATATGTTTAAGGGTGCTGTATGCATTTACAGCATCAATCTAAGTGATATATTCTAGAGTATAGAGAAAAATAAGTAAGTGATTGAAAGATCGGGATTCGAAGTAAGGACAGCTGATTGAAAATTATATACAGTATTAATTGCCCCTCATAGGAGCTATCAATCATGCTTTGGTCAATTCCTCTACCTCTCTTAGTTTCTGAGATAATGACGATTTAAACATTAGGCTCGAACCCAGAACGTCAGGTATCTAATTACACATCCACAAGATACTACCTAGTAACATAAACGCAATAAAGTTTATTTGGCGTCTTTATCTTAATTAGTTTAGGAGTTATTAAATTTATAATTAAATTACATTTTATCGGTATTCGAACCCTGGACACCAGAAACAAAATTATTTACAGTATTAGTTTGATATGTTTAAAGGTGCTGTATACATTTACAGCATCAATCTAAGTGATATATTCTAGAGTATAGAGAAAAAATAAGTAAGTGATTGAAAGATCGGGATTCGAAGTAAGGATAACTGATTGAAAATTATATACAGTATTGATTGCCCATCATAGGAGTTATCAATCATGCTTTGGTCAACTCCTCTACCTCTCTTAGTTTCTGAGATAATGACGATTTAAAAATTAGGCTCGAACCCAGAACGTCAGGTATCTAAATACACATCCACAAGATACTACCTAATAACATAAACACAATAAAGTTTATTTGGTATCCTTATCTTAATTAGTTTAGGAGTTATTAAATTTATAATTAAATTACATTTTATTGGTATTCGAACCCTGGACCCCAGAAACAAAATTATTTACAATATTAGTTTGATATGTTTAAAGGTGCTGTATGCATTTACAGCATCAATCTAAGTGATATATTCTAGAGTATAGAGAAAAAATAAGTAAGTGATTGAAAGATCGGGATTCGAAGTAAGGACAACTGATTAAAAATTATATACAGTATTAATTGCCCATAATAGGAGCTATCAATCATGCTTTGGTCAACTCCTCTACCTCTCTTAGTTTCTGAGATAATGACGATTTAAAATTAGGATCGAACCCAGAACGTCAGGTATCTAATTACACATCCACAAGATAATACCTAATAACATAAAGGCAATAAAGTTTATTTGGCGTCTTTATCTTAATTAGTTTAGAAGTTAATAAATTTATAATTAAACTACATTTTATCGGTATTCGAACCCTGGACACCAGAAACAAAATTATTTACAATATTAGTTTGATATGTTTAAAGGTGCTGTATGCAGTTACAGCATCAATCTAAGTGATATATTCTAGAGTATAGAGAAAAAATAAGTAAGTGATTGAAAGATCGGGATTCGAAGTAAGGACAACTGATTGAAAATTATATACAGTATTAATTACCCCTCATAGGAGCTATCAATCATGCTTTGGTTCACTCGTCTACCTCTCTTAGTTTCTGAGATAATGACGATTTAAAAATTAGGATCGAACCCTGAACGTCAGGTATCTAATTACACATCCACAAGATAATACCTAATAACATAAAGGCAATAAAGTTTATTTGGCGTCTTTATCTTAATTAGTTTAGAAGTTATTAAATTTATAATTAAATTACATTTTATCGGTATTCGAACCCTGGACACCAGAAACAAAATTATTTACAATATTAGTTTGATATGTTTAAAGGTGCTGTATGCAGTTACAGCATCAATCTAAGTGACATATTCTAGAGTATAGAGAAAAAATAAGTAAGTGATTGAAAGGTCGGGATTCGAAATAAGGACAACTGATTAAAAATTATATACAGTATTAATTACCCATCATAGGAGCTATCAATCATGCTTTGGTCAATTCCTCTACCTCTCTTAGTTTCTGAGATAATGACGATTTAAACATTAGGCTCGAACCCAGAACGTCAGGTATCTAATTACACCTCCACAAGATACTACCTAATAACATAAAGGCAATAAAGTTTATTTGGCGTCTTTATCTTAATTAGTTTAGGAGTTATTAAATTTATAATTAAATTACATTTTATCGGTATTCGAACCCTGGACACCATGTACCCAAATATACATTCACAAGAAACTATCTAATGACATTAATGTAATAAACTTTATTTGATGTCTTTATCGTAATTAGTCTCTGAGTTATTAGAAGCTGAATTTGTAATTCGAACCCGGGCATCCTGGTCAACTTGGAACTCGTTGGAGAAGCTGGTGCTTTTTATATCATTTCCATCGCTAAAATCTAAAGTGTTGAGTGTTGGGCAGAGCACTTAGGAAAACAATTACTGACATTGTTCGCTAATGGGGTGAAAGCGTCTAACGGGTCAGCTAATAGAGGTCACCGTTACCGCCTGGCGGAAGTATGTCGTTCGCTAATGTATGTAAACAGATCCGGAATGTAAACTTAAAAGCCTATTAATGTGTTGAAAGCGTCTAACATGTTCAGCTAATGGACAAGCGATTTCCCCAGATACAAGAAGGCTGCAGTGTTTCATTACATGACAGACTGTTACCGTGAGCAGACTACTTATACTCAAGCTCCAGTCAACAATTCATTAATCAAAAAACTTAATTGCTCGAGGATGCAATCTGCAGACCTTAGTAATCATAAAAAAAATGTTTGACGAACATTACCTAATTAATATGCCGAGGGGCGGCAGGACTCGAGAAAACAATTCCATCAAGTCATGACGCCACAGTAGAACGCATGGGGGAGGGGGTAGAACCTGTTAGCACAGATACTGCCGGCATTAGGTGAGCACACAAAGCGAGAGGGGGCGGGGCCTAACGACACGAGACCTGGCGGCATGTGAGCACACAAAGGGAGGGGGCGGGGCTTGTCGGCGTAGAACAAAGAACTTTATCGCTTGTCGGCATCTCTCTCTGCGCTCAAACCGGTATTCTATTACTACTAATATGATGTTGGCCCACCCTTAGCTTTGATGACAGCGTTCACTTTCAATCGGGTGCTGGAAGGTTTCTTGGGGAATGGCAGCCCATTCTTCATGGAGTGCGGAACTGAGGAGAGGTATCGATGTAGGTCGATGAGGCCTGGCACGAAGTCGGCGTTTCAAAACATCCCAAAGGTGTTCTATAGGATTCAAGTCAGGACTCTGTGCAGGTCAGTCCATTAGAGGGATGTTATTGTCGTGTAACCACTCCTCCACAACCCGTGCAGTATGAACAGGTAGTCGATCGTGTTGAAAGATGCAAACGCCATCCCCGAATTGCTCTTCAACAGTGAGAAGCAAGAAGGTGCTTAAAATATCAATGTGGTCTGCGCTGTGATCGTGCCACGCAAAACAACAAGGGGTGTAAGCCCCCTCTAGGAAAAACACGACCACACCATAACACCACCACCTCCGAATTTCACTGTTGGCACTACACACGCTGGCAGATGACGTTCACAGGGCATTCGCCATACCCACACCCTGCCATCGAATCGCTACATTGTATACCGTGATTAGTCACTCCACACAACGTTTTGCCACTGTTCAATAGTGTAATGTTGACGCTCCTTACACCAAGCGCGGCGTCGTTTGGCATTTTCCTGCGTGATGTGTGGCTTATGAGCAGCCGCTCGAAAATGGAATCCAAGGTTTCTCACCTCACGCATAACTGTCATAGTAATTGGAGTGGATCCTGATGCAGTTTGGAATTCCTGTGTGATGGTCTGGATAGATGTCTTTACGACCCTCTTCAAATGTCGGCGGTCTCTGTCAGTCAACAGACGAGGTCGGCATGTACGCTTTTGTGCTGTACACGTTTCCACTTCACTATCACATTGGAAACAGTTTAGGAGTGTGTAAATCTCGCGTACAGAGTTCTGACACAAGTGACACCCAATCACCTGACCACGTTCGAAGTCCGTGAGTTCCACGGAGCGTCCCATTCTGCTGTTTGGCAATGTCTAATGGCTACTGAGGTCGCGGATAATGAGTACCAGTCAGTAGGTGGCAGCACAATACACCTAAGATGAAAAACATATGTTTGTGGGGGTTCCGGATACTTTTGATCGCATAGTGTATAAATAATAACGTTCAGTTATCTCTGTAAGGCTCGCTATATGACGTAACACGTGAATTCGCGCTGTCTATAAGTCTGCTCGTATTTTATCAAGTTTTCGGGGATACTTTCGAACATGTGACGCGAGAAACTCGAAGGTTCTGCAATGCACATGCGCAAGCAGACTGAAACGACGGATAGATTCTATACCTTTTTCATTATAAGCTGAAAGGAGAACTAAACAAAACCTAAATGTATCACTCCGCCGAGCACATGGCAGCACCACGTGGAGGATGACGGGAGCTAAAATCCGTGAGAGGGAATTGCTTCAGATAGAATGCTACAGTATATTGCGCAGCTTGGGGATCTATAACTAAGTGGTTTCACTTTAAGTTTAAAGGAGTTGTAAACAACCACGTGACAAGACAGCACCTCATTGGCTGGTGGGCAAACTATAACTTTTCCCGCTCTTCCTCTACATAAAACAGTTCGGTTCAGATGATAACATTTTGTGGTTATTCTCGTGCAAAGAAATTTAAACAAAAAAACAAAAAAAACATTGCTGTAACAGTTAAATTTATGAATGGTTATAGTAGGGGGTTTAAGAGGCTGTGCGCAGGCGCTGCAGTTCATTTCCGGTTGCCAATAAGCCTCCAGTGTACTTTAGCAACGTGTTGAGAAAATGAGTGCCATGGCTGAGAATCCTCTGCCACTGTGGAAAATATAAACGCAGGAAATGGAAAGAAAATAATTGCGTTAAATAGTTTTAACAAAATCTATGAAAACCCACACATCATTAATCGACAATGAATATTGTAGGCCATTATTTAGCAATAATTGACCTTCATTGTTAGTAATGCAGAATTGTTGCTTGGGTCACGTTTGTTTTCTGTGTTTTTCTAACCTATAGTGCTAATCATTATCTTAACTTGACTTATAAAATGTTAAAGCAAAAGTGGTATACCGATATTAGTCATTAAATGAATAATTTCTAAAGCCTGAAGATAAGAGCAGTTTAATCCAGTACCTTTAACCACAGATGCAAAACTGTTCAGGTACAACTTTTATTTGTCTACTCTTAGTATAATGTGTTAGAAGTTTAGGATCTAAGCCAAAATATAGTAATAAGACATGCAATGTTTAAAAGCTAATGATCCCCAAGCTGCGCAATATACTGTATTAGCATTCTGTCTGAAGGAATTGCCTCTCGCGGGTACTTAGTTCCCGTTATCCTCCACGTGGTGCTGCCGTGTGCTCGGCGGAGTGATACATTTAACTTTTGTTTACTTCTCATTTCAGCTGTGAAAAAGGTACAGTTTCATTGCTTCTTGCACAGCAGCAAACATGGAGTTCATTTTTACTTTCTCTGATACGTAGGGGAAGTAGGGGAAGTATTGTATTCCACCCAAAATTTCGATACCGAGATTTCACCGGAAATACATGTTTTGAGACCCCCTGAATCCAAAAAAGCATTTTTGGAAACATGTCCGTGTGTGTGTCTGTGTGTCTGTGTGTCTGTGTGTGTGTGTGTCTGTCTATGAACAGCATAACTCAGAAACGAGCAGTCGGATAAACACCAAACTTTGTATTTAGGTTCAATATCTTCCAGAGATGCGACACGAAGGTTTTCAAGAAAATCCCCCCACCCCAGATTACCCCTTACATGGAACATTTTTCGAAAATTTTAATTTTCTCAAAAATGGCTCTTACGATTTTGATTAAAATATCATATGCTTAAGATACTTGCATGACAAATAAAATATATATCTTGAATTTTCTGGGAATGTCTCCAAACGTATTCTTCATTGTGAACGACTTTTGCATAACTGGTAAACCATAAGAGATAGAAAAAGTTTTACTACACAAAAAATGTGGTTGCGTTAAAATACACAATTTATGTCATATTGTTGAGTGAACCATTTTCGAGATATTGCTTGTTATTCCCTTAAATTTTTCATAACTTATTTTCTCAAATGGGAATTCGTTATTCATTTTTTTGTCTTGGATATACAAAGAGTATTAATCTGTGGCAAAGGGAATGGTGCTGCACCTAGCAACCAGCTATTAAGAGATATGTATTTGCTTAAAGGCTACTGTATTTCTATATTGCCCTTGTAAATATATATTCCCCTTACCTCTACAAGAAAATTTGCAATAAGATAGTCTCTGCAAATGTTTATCTCGATTAACATGAAGCATATGGACAATAAGCGTTTGTAAAAATAGTTTGTACAAGTCATGTGAGTGTAACACATCAGATTTTTAATAACCGTAGCCAACCTTTGAAAAATATTCTCATACACCTGCACAACAATCGTATACTATCATCTGTAAGCGATTAGTAACCGGTCACTTTTGAAAAGTCCTAACCATGCTTTCTCTCGGGTTTTATTGCTTTACTATCATGGAGTTGCAGTGGAGTAGAATTTATTGTAGTGTGAGAAACAAAGTTTGTTTGTTCTTGGAGATATACTTGCAAATATAACAAATATTAATCGTCTGATTAATATGATGGATCTACCTCAACGATACAGAGAATATATCGATGTTCACATTTGTCAGTATTTGTGGCATGCCGGCACCAAGAACCGTTCAGCAGACCCTTTCCCGGAACTAATAGAAGTCATTAGGCAGGCCTAACCTGTGGTGTAGCACTTAAACTGTATTCATTCTTAGGTTGATCCGCACCAAAACAAAACCCAGGTGACCAGTGCACCGTTATAACGTATCCTTCCGCCATTCGCGCCAGAAATAGCCACACTTTCATGGCCATGTGTTGAGTACAGGCGTGCCGTAATGCAAAAAGAACAGGGTCCGATAACTTAAACGGTGATTAGCTATTCTGTTAAGGTTGAAGGTGACAAGATTGATAGTTGCAACAAAATAAACGTTTGCACATAATAATAATAATTATTATTATTATTATTATTATAATAATAGTTAATTCTAAAAGCAACGAGAGAAAAAGAAAGTAACAGGTATGCGATATCTTACATTTATTCGCTGCGGCATTTATCAACTGTTGGCGGCTCATTTTTGAAAAAAAATTGCGTATTGTTACGTGAATTGCATTCTTAATTAATTCCATTTTATTTTACGTCGCTTTAACTCCTTGGTCATATCGCGACGGATCTGTTGGTGGATAGTGATTGCAGTGTAAATAAGCATTATTGTATGACATTGATTTGAGATGTTTGTTAATTATATGCATTGTTAGGAAATAAGTTTACACGGCCTCACTGAAACTGACAATAAGAGCGGGTAACAATGAGCGAGGGGGTGAGTTGAATATTAATTAGAAGAGACAAACAAATGACGTCAGATTGGCGCGCTTTTCTTAGAAATGGCGGGAATATTTTCCCTAGAGCATTTGTGTTCGTAATTTTTGATTGGATATAAAAATAGACGCTAATGTTGGCGCGTTTTATTAACCAATAGCAGCTCGGTTATAATTTTTAGGCATATCGGGGTGTGGGAGTATAAAAAGCTAAAGCCAGAGGCAAGTATCACCCAGTTCAACAAAATCATCCACGCGTTACACGTCGCTGAGTCCAACAGAATCATTCAGAAGTTAAATGTTGCTTAGTTCATCAGAATCGTTTGCGAGTTACACTTCGCAATTCTACAGAATCTCTCGCGTCTTAAAGTTTGTTATAAATGTGAAACACGCGAATTAATAAAGTGCGGCAAATAAGTGATTATAGTAACATTAGAAAACATACCAGTTTCAGTCTGGCGTGTATCAAGAGTCAATATATGAATTAATTAATTGTGACGGTAATAAAAGTGTAAAATCAAATTCTTTTATCAGTGTTATCTTTCAGTAAAAACTCCTTTCCGTTTACACACCCTGATCAAGAGATATGCTCGACCGAGAAATAATAGCTAGCCGGAGGACAATGAACCCAAAATTCAAAGTAGTAAAACAATAACAGGCGCTCACAAATGAGATAACACGAAGTGACCGCGACAAATTGGCTCCCATACGTGGTGCAGATAAACATGAAGCATCCTCTTACAACTACCAACACAAATAATCTACTACAATGGACAGTGTTAGCCTCTAGGTCTCATTCCTGTAACCCCTGCTTCATGCTGTGCAAATGGCAATTGCATTCTTGTCACATTCTTGCATCGCGTATTTCACACACTTTCTGTTTTTCCCATTTCAGATTTTTTTTTTTACGAGCGCTGTTTATACTTGTACTCGAAACACCGGATAACTCAGAAGTTAATTTCACCACTTCTTTCACGGGAAGTGTTAGATATTTCTCACATAACTAACAATAAGCTTCCAACCCTATTGTTTTTTCACCACTAGTCAATGGTTTGCCCGCTTGTGCTTTACGTAAGTCGACGAAAACGCAAGAAGAAATCACGGTCCGCCGTGATATTAAACAGAAACTCTGTTTTCTGGCTGTAAACAATATTCTGCGCATATCCGAATATCAGGTACTTGCATGAATTGCATGTTGGGACTTATAACTCTATTTGACGGTATAAATTAGCTTTAACTAGACTCTCAGGAATTTGTATAGAATATTATACCATTTAAGGATAAATTCATTCCAAAATTCAGATTTTTGGCATGGGACTACTTTCCTTCACGTATTCTACAGTGTTGTACCACGGTACCGCTGGTCACGTGCGTTTGTTTAGGCGCGGATCAACCTAAGATTGAATGCAGTATAGGTTTAGTTAAAGTTTGGGCTAAATGTAGTTAAGTTAACGAGTTAGTGTTTAGTACACATAGCTAGTAGGCGTAATTTAGGGACAATGTATATAATTGTATACTTAGTGTAATTTAGCGACAAAAAGAGTGTTGGCTACATCGCTTTGAAGGTTGCAAGATGGAGAATTTGGATGCCCTGTATTCTTCAATATGGCTGCAACGCAGTAAGTAAACAAATAAATAATTATAAGGCTTAACTTATAGAGGGTCTTTCAACAAGAGTGTCCTATCTTTAACATGTGATAGCTGCCGTTCTTATTGAGTTACAGCAGTCATTTTTTTCATGTGGTTACAGCTGTTATTGACAAATAGCCATGGAACGTTACAGCATTCAGCAACGCGTAGATATTGTGAAAATTTATTATCAAAATGGATCATCTGTTCGCCAAACCTTCCGCAATACGTGAAGATTACGGTGTGCATAATCGTCCCTGCGAGAGAACGATTCGGCGTTTGATCGATAAATTTGTAAGAAGTGGTTCTGTCAGCGATCAAAGAACGCCTGTACGTAATCGACGTAAGCGCTCCAACGAAAACATAGACGCCGTTCGTGAGAGTGTACGCGAGAATGAAACAAATCAATTGCTCGTAGAGCGCAAGAATTGGGGTTTCGCCGACCACAACTTGGCGAATTCTGCATCTGGACTTGAAGTTCACGCTTACAAAATGGTGTTAACTCAAGAACTAAAGCCCAACGACCATAGGTTGTGCCGTGTATTCGCTGACTGGGCTATGGAGCAATTGGAAGCTGACTCGGAGTTTTGTCGAAAAATCATCTTCAGCGACGAAGCCCACTTTTGGATGGATGGTTGTGTTAACAAACAAATTGCCGCTATTGGAGTAATCTCAATCCAATGCATATTCAAGAACGATCACTTCTTCCCCAAAAGGTTACTGTGTGGTGTGGATTTTGGTATGGTGGAATTATTGATCCATATTTTTTCCAAGAGGAAGATGGAGAAGCTCTAACTGTCAATGAAGAAAGATACCAGGCTCTTATAAGGGACTATTTTTGGCCTCAATTAGATGGTATGGATCTCAAAAACATCTGGTTCCAGCAAGATGGTGCCACATTTCATACTGCTCTAAAAAAATCGATCTTTTGAAGGAGGAGTTCAGAAGTTTCATCATTTCCCGTGATGGTGATGTTAACTGACACCCGAGGTCATGTGATTTAACGCCGTTGGATTACTTCTTGTGGGGTTATGTTAAATCTCGAGTTTATGTCAACAAGCCAGAAACAGTAAATGATCTTATGAATAACATCACACGTTTTATTCGTGAAGTTGGACCTAATTTACGTTCTTCTGTCATTGAAAATTGGGTCAACCGTATACGCGCAACCCAACGAAGTCGCGGCGGTCACTTAACTGATGTTCTCTTCCACACGTAATCACATTAATTATGTTCCAAAATAAAAAAAGAAATAAAACCTCTATCATTTAAAGAACGTGTTTTATTTAAGTTCGAAGATAGACACTCTTGTTGAAAGACCCTATATTAATGAAATATTTTCAACAAGAAATCACCCAAATAAATAATTCTAAATACATATTACACTAAAGAATGTGAGCTGTACTTCGAAAAAGTATGCCACTGACGGTAGACGTGGAAAACTCGAGTCACACATTGGAAATTTGAGGCAAGTTTTCTTTTAAACGTAACTTTAGAAGTAATTCTCGGTTTCCTGAGAATGACGGGTACAGTGTTCCAAAAGCTAACTCTTTTTCAAGCAATGTTTCTTCAGACAATGAAATCATTGCTGAAAATTACCACAATTTTTTGGCTCTAATTACTGTAAGCGCAGCAGCGCAGTGTGGCATTTTTTCAACGTCGCTGTGTGTTATTTCTGCATTACAGTTAGAAATAGCTTGTTTGCGTGCAAGTGGTGAGTGATGGTTGACTTTATGTTCTCTTAAGTAACACCGCTGAGAAGTTACATCTGGAAAACATGAAGTCATATACATTTGGAGATGATTAGTTGCCAGTGTGGCCTTCAATGCAGCGCGATAGCTTGTTCAAACTGACGGGGGGAATCCTCTTCTAACCTTTACAGTTCTCTTCCAGTATCTTTTCCAATTATAAAACCTCCGCGTAACATTTTTAGAGAAATTTAACAGCAACATTTTTACTTTCTCTACCACGTACATAGAGAAAGTATGTCGTTCCACCCAAAAATTCGATACTAGAAATACATCTTTTGAGGCCGTTTGAATTCATAAAAAGTATTTTCCAAAAAGATCCGCGTGTGTGCCTGTGAACAACATAAGTCAAAAACGAAAAGTAAAATAAATACAAAACTTGGTATTTGGGTTCAATATCCTCCAAAGAAAATTTTCAAGAAAAACCCCACCCCAACCTACCGTTTACATGGACGGTTTTTAGAGATTTTTGATTCTGTAAAACATAGTTCTACCAATTGTGATTAAAATACCATATGTTAAAGATATTTACAGGACAAATAAAATGTTTATCTGAAATTTCTGGGAATGGCATGTAAAGTCTTCATTCAGAAGCATTTTGTATAATCTTGTATGTGTTAAATGTTAAGCGATAGACGTTACACTAACATGACTTTCCCTACTCTTGTACAAACTATTTTTACAAACACTTATTCTCCATCTACGCCATATTAATCGAGATGTTAACCTTATTGCTAATGTTCTTGTAGGTGCAAGGGGAATATGGTAGGCTTTAAGCGATAGTCAAATCTTTTACGAGCTGGTTGCTATGTGGAGCATTCCATTCTCTATGTATATTCAGAACATAAAAAAATCTAATGTGTTATACTCACATGACTTTCTCTACTCGTGTACAAACTATTTTTACAAACGCTTATTCTTCATATGCTTCATGTTAATCGAGATATCGAGATGTTAATCATATTGCTAATTTTATTGTAGATGCAAGGGGAATTGGTAAGCTTTAAGCGATAGTCATATATTTTAAGAACTGGAGAAATCCATTCTCTTTGCATTACCAGACACAAACAAATTAATAACCAATTCCCATTTGAGAAAAAGTATAAGTATTGGAAAATTTAAGGGAATAACAAGCAATATTTCGACAATGGTTCACTCAACAACAAAAATTTATATGACATAAATTGTGTATTTTAACGCGATCTACATTTTAGGTGTAGTAAAATTTTGTCTATCTCTTATTGTTTACCAGTTATGCAAAAGTCGTTCACAATGAAGAATACTTTTGGAGACATTCCCAGAAAATTTGAGATATACAATTCATTTGCCATAAGAATGTCTTTAACTTATGGTATTTTATTCAAAATCGTTAGACATTTTTGAGAAAATTAAACTTTTCGAAAAATTTTCCATGTAAAGGGTAATCTGGGGTGGGGGATTTTCTTGAAAACCTTCGTGTCGCATCTCTGGAAGATACTGAACCTAAATACCAAGTTTGGTGTTTATCGGACTATTCGTTTCTGAGTTATGCTGTTCACAGACAGACACACACACTCGGACATGTTTCCAAAAATGCTTTATATGCATTCAGTGCACCTCAAAACATATATTTCCGGTGAAATCTCGGTATCGAATTTTTGGGTGGAATACAATACTTCCGCTACTTACTATACGTAGTAGAGAAAGTAAAAACGCCCATTTTCGAGTAATGAACATTTCATTGTGTGAATTAGAATTAGTGATTAGTAACGATTTTAAAGTGGGGTCAAACATGAGACATTATTTAACCCATAAACGGAGTTTTGCAAAGAAAAAAAAACTGAAGCAATTATTTTGTTGCATTTATTATTCTCTTAAGTGAACTTGAAAATGTCCAAAGATTTACATGTTCATGGTGGTCAATATAAAACTTGCTTTTTTTTTGTCTAAGCTATTTATTGTAGAAAAATTCTGTGGTTTAAAAACTGAATAAAATTTTAGAAAATCTCAAATTTCACATGACTTTCTCCATCCATATCGTTTGTTACTTTCCACACAGGCTACCTATATCTACCTATAGTAAGAAGAGGAGGTTTTATAATCTACCCAAAATTCGACATGAGATTTCACCGGAAATGCAGTTTTGGAATCCCTTAAATCTAACAAAAGCAAAAGATGCGCACGCGTGTATGTGTATGTATCCATCCGATTGTCTCTCTAAACGAAAGCGAGAAGTCGGATAAATACGAAACTGGTAATAAAAGTTCAGCATCTTCCAAGGTTGAGATGCGAAGATTTTCAGAAAAATACCTCAACCCAAACTACCCTTTATATATAAGACTATCCCCAATTTTTTTTCTCAAAAAGGGTCTAACGATTTTAGTGGAAATTCCTTATGTTTAAGATATTCAACAAAATGAGATTAAGAATTAAATGTATATCTTGAATTTTGTATAACTATAAACCATAAGAGACGGGAAAAATTGTGCTACACCAAACGTGTAAATCCCGTTAAAACAAACAATTCAGCCAGTGTTAAATAACAGTTTTGTGGCGTTACCATTACCGAGATATATTTTATCTCTACTACATACCTTGTAGGTATACAAAAATTGGAAATTGAGATTTCACCGAAATACTTGTTTTGAGAGCCTCGGAATAAAAGGAACCTTTTAGGAACCTCTGTATGTCTGTGTAGGTATATGTGTGTATGTGAAGAGCATAATTCAAAAACATTCATTCATTATCTGTTTACCCTCCTCTTATGTAGGACTTACACCTCCCAGGACTTACAAGCGGGTGCCTGGGGTCAGAGGCCCGTCGAGGAGCAGACACTCATGGATCCCACTTATGGATCCCACAAATCCCACATGCAGGTCCCTGGGATTGACCCCGGTCCGCCTCGGTGGGAGGCGAGCGGTCTAACCACTCGGCCACGGCGCCGCCCCAATTCAAAAACAAAGATGTACTAAATACCAACTATTTTAAAGGTGCGACAGGAAGATTTTTAAGAAAATCCCTCTACCTCAAGCTATCCTTTAGATGGAAATACGTCAGATATTTTATATTTCCTCAAAAATAGCTAAAACGGTTTTAACTAAAATACAATATTGGAAAGGTAGAATCACGCGACTGAAACATTCAACGCCATCGCGGGGATTTGAAACACGGATCTCCCGGTTTCCAGCCGGTTGCTCTAACCACTGAACTACCATAGCAAATGTCAGCACGGCTCTGACGTCTGATTCCACCTTTCCAACACACGGCTTGTGTGGAAGAGCAATTAATTCCATTAATTGACCTAAAAGTGGTTGAAACTATGAAGCCCAGGACTTAAAGTACTTGCAACATTGTAAGTCGCCATTGGGGTATGTCATCTCAATACAGTTTGAGATCTCCGGGAAAAACATGAATCAGCTGGAGAATTTAGTGTCGTGCCGGCATGTTGCTATGGTAGCTCAATGGTTAGATCAACCGGCCGGAGACCGGGAAATTCGTGGTTCAAATCCCGGCTATGGCATTGAATTTTTCAGTCCCCTGATTCTACCTTTCCAACCTTATCCAACACACGGCTTTTGTGGAAGAACAATTAATTCGGTAAAATGAAATACAATTTTTTAATTTTATGGAAACGGCATATGAAGTCCTCTTCACACGGGAGGATGTTTTATAATTTTGTATTATTGATAAACCACAATAAATAGACAAAAATTTGCTTCACAAAAATATAGATCTCTTTAAACAACACAGTTTATGTCAAATAACTTTTTTGTGTCATCAGCCATTTCTAAACTATTCTTTGTTGTTGGTTTGAATTTTTCAATACTTTTTTTTAAAGTATTTCCAACCTTCAGTTTTTTCTGACGATCTAATGGAAAGAGCATGAATTCTAAAGTAGCGACCCGTTTTTTAAAACATCTGATTGTCGCTTTAGCTTACTGTATTCCCGTTGCACCTACCCGGTTATTTAACCACAAAAGTAGGGTCAATATAAATCTGTTAAATATTCTTCATACTGGCCTGTGTGTAGGCTAATGTTACAAAGCTAAATAAGATTTAAAGATTCAGTGCCACGATCGAGGCTCGAACTAGGTTGTGGATTCAAACCCGGCAGAGGGCGATGAATTTTTTCAGGCGAAAAAATCCTTAGCATGGCTTCCTTTGGAAGGGAACTAAAGTAGGTGGTCCCCATGGCGCAGATTTACGGCACGTAAAAGAACTTCAAGCCGGATGAGCAAAATTTCCGGTCTCTCAGGTGCAATATACAGGATGGACCATTTAAGTTGCGAGTGTACAATATCTCCAAAACTAAGCGTTGTAGAAAGAAATATCTTGAGTAAAAGTTGCTTGATATTATGTGAGAAAGTAAATGTCATCAGTCGTGTTTTATTTGGAGGACGTTATGATGGTCATTTTATGGTCAATTTAAATTGACCCTAATTGTAGGTTCCCCTTAAAACAACTAAATTGACCCTAAAATGACCATCATGACGTCCTCGAAATAAAACACGACTCATGGCATTTACTTTATCCCATAATATCAAACTTATTACAGAAATTTGTTTCTACAACGTTTGGCTTTGGAGATATTGTACAGTCTCAACTTAAATGATCAACCCTGTAGAATGGGACCCTAAGGACCATAATTAAAGAGCGTCCATGGATAAAACTCAACTTTTTTCAGACTCCAACCATGAATCTTCGACTTTCTATGCTGCCGATTTGTCGCTGAGACCCGTGAGGGACGTCCCGTGATGCGCACTGAACTTCCGTTATATGATTCACACATCCCGGTGAAGCTTTGACCAAGTCTCAGTGCTTCGAGATGTACCTTAAAAGGAGACCTGCAAATACTTAAGAGTGCTTTTTAATTACGCCATAGGGTTAATATACACTTATGAACTGACCGTTCACATGCTTATTATTATTATTATTATTATTATTATCATCATCATCAAACATCCCTGACGTCCTCCGTAGTATAGTGTTTAGCATACTAGCCCCTAGTTTCCGAGGTCGCGGGTTCACTGGTGTGACTCCAACAGATTAATACTAATCAAGATAAGACTGTGGATCTCAGTTCTGCTGATTCTAATCTTTCAACAGTAAAATTCTTAGGTATTTATCTTGAATCTAAATTAGGGTGGAAATCCCACATAGACTACATCTCAGGGAAACTGAGTAAAGGACTGTTCATGCTACGTGTACTGAGCCAAACAATAAATAAGAAGTCATTACTGTCAGGTATTACAGTAATATATACTCTAGTTTAAATTACGGTGTCTTACTTTGGAGCAACCATACCTATGCTAATAAGCTTTTTATTTTACAAAAGAGAGCGATAAGAATAGTATGTGGAGTTCCGCCAAAAACACATTGTAAACCACATTTTATTGAACTTGGAATCCTCACTCTTCCTTTTGAATTGTTTATTGTACATTAAGAGGAATCTACAACAGTATAATCTGTGTGAAACTGTTCATAATTATCCGACACGAAGTAGCAACAATATTTATTTTGGTAAATGTAAGTATAGTAAAACACTAAATAGCTTTGAAGTATCATCCATTAATCTATACAATAGTTTACCGGATAAAATCAAGACACTTACATACGACGTTTTTAAAAGACAGATTTTAATGATATTGAAGAAAAATCCTGTCTATAAGGTCCAGGAATTTTATAAGATTGAATTATTGTAATATTTAACATCTGACATTGCTATACATGTGTAAATGTTTTTAGCAATAAATATCTATCTATCAAACCCGGCGGAGGCGATGAAGTTTTTCGGGCGTAAAAATCCTTAGTATGGCTTCCTTCGGAAGGGAAGTAAAGCCGGTAGCCCCGTGTTGTAGGTTTACGGCACGTAAAAGAACCTCAAGCCTGATAAGATTACCGGTCTTTCACGCCCAATATGGAATGGGACGCTAAGGACCACAGCAGCTAAAGAGTGTCCATAAATAAAACTCAATTTAATTTAATTTATCAAATATCTGAACCTAACAACCGCCGGGATCTATCGGAGAAAGGTTGTATATAAATAAACTGACGTCGGTTGTCATTTAAAGTAGTCTGGTATTTATACCATGACAAAGATTACCTGGAAAAAGATTTATCCATCTGAGAATCGAATAGAATTGACAGAATGTGATTTGCAAGCTCTTGCATCAGAGAATGGATGTGTGTGATGGCTGTGAAATGCACTTTTTGCTGTTTTTCCTCTCTTCGTTTTTACCTAGCAGCGGAAAACTGTTTTGTTCACGTAACGTATACTAGACGATGAAATTGAATGCAGAATACTCTTGCACACAACATCCATAACAAAATAAGACGAAATCTTATATCGTCGTTTTATTCGCAGCGTATTTCTTGTTCCGCAGACATAGAGAGAACGTAAGTGATGCATATTTCCCAGATTTTCAAGACTTGAAATATAACATAGTAACTTTGCTAGAATACCAAAAGTCATTTAAAGCTCTTCTTTCATCTCTATGGTGCATTAAGAATGCTATCATTACAAAATTGCATATGGAAGTAAATACTAAAAGAATGAATGAAATTAAATCCCAGTCACTGTATTCTAATTTTAAATAACTTCTATTTATAAGCATCTTATTTGGTGCGGGGCAAGTTTTACTTCTCTACCATTTATAGAAGGGAAAGTATTTATTCTATGTCAAGATTTCATCAAAAATATATATTTTGAAGCCTCCTAAACCTAAAAAAAGCATTTTAAAAAATCCCTATGTGTGTCCGTGTGTATGTGTGTGTCTTTTGTGTAAATACCAACTTGGTATTTAGGTTCAATATCTTCCAATGATGTGACACAACCATTTTCAAGAAACTCCCACTCCCCCAACTTTTAAAAGGAGCATTTTTTAAAAAAAAATTATTTTTTAAAAAATAGCTAGCGATTTTGATTAAAATATCCTATATTAAAGATAGTTACATGACAAATAAAATGTGTATCCTGAATTTTCTGGGAATAGCTTGTAAACCCCTTCATTCGAAAGAAATTTTGTATAATCTTGTGTAATTGGTAAACATTAGGCGATAGACGAAAACGTATTCCAAAAATTAGATCCTTTTAAAACATACAATTTATTTCAAATAATTTGTTGTGGCATCAGCCATTTCTGAGATATCGTTATTAATGGTTTCAATTCTTCACTACTTAACCTCTTTTAAAGTCCGGTCGATTTCCAGGTGTTTCTCGCGACGTTCATGTTAGCGAGGGTAGGGCGAGGTAATTCCGATAGGTTGGCGTAACTTCTTGATTGAAAATAAAATTTTACAATGTACCGAGCATTCAAGTACTCACGGTGGCATAATATCACTGTCATTAATGACAATCCTAATGCTGAAATAAAGCTATCAGAAATTACCCGCCGAATTGTAAATGGAGAAATTTCGAGGGCCTAATTGGATATGACTGTGGGGCAATTTGGATAACAATGAATACAGTAAATAATAACTCTGCTTTTGGATTCTGAAACAAATTTATTCTAGAAATGGTTATATTATAATATATTAATGTGGAATTATAAAGAGTTAACAATTCTTATGAAATGTAAAGCATTGAAAAAATTAAGAAATATTAGGAATCTTAACAATTCTTGAATCCTGAATGCTATTTAGAAGCATTTGCACAAATAAATTGTTTCCTTCCTTCAGCTCCCACGCATCTTTCATGGAACCAAACCTGGCATTTCTGGCAGCGAATCCGGTCTCCTTTCAAAACAGACGACTTTGAGTAGTAGCTGACACTGCAGAATCCACATTTGTAGTCATCTACGTTGGAATCATTAGCAGTATCGTCTTCAATAGATGATAGTCAATGAGTTTGTTTGATTAACCTCTTTTTCTTTTTCCTTGAAATGTTGCCTTTCTTCTTTTTGGTAGCCGATTATTTAAGTGAAGCCCCGTATTATACCAGTGGAGAGAAAAAACTGTCAATAACTTCCCTAGCAGCTCGAAAAATGAATTAACAGCCTCTCTGTTGACACCAGCTGCTCTTGCCTTAGAGAGACCTTCTGGCTTCCTCAAACTAAGGTCATTTCTCCTACAAAGGCCAATACACCAGACATTTTGTTCGCTATCCAAGAACGTGGCACCTCAACGTTACATTTTAGGGCATAAGAGTAGGCTGCTATACGCAGTTCTTTTTGAGTCAGGCCAAATTCACGACTTTCTACATACATGACGCGATCCGCAAGTGTTTTCTCCGCATAACGTGTGAAAACAGACGGATGACCTAATGATGCTGAAAGAGATGTAATATCTTGCAAGCCATTCTATTCATTTGATTTTAATTTAACTTTTATACACAGGGTCGTATATGGTATCTTGAAAACTTGACTTGCACCTAGTAATGACAGATCACCCTCTATTACAGATGAGATTGCCTGTTCCATAGCTTCTTTGTCCCATTGTAGCCGTAAATTCTTCCTTTTGTAATGTCGCACCATCTGAAAATTTGTACAGAATAATTAATATAATAAAATTACTTTAAAACATAGGCCGCAATGGAAATAAGTTACATGTCAGAGAAACAAATATGCATGATATCCTATTAACCCCAATTATCGAAATAGCCCCACAACAAGTTACCGGTCACGACGTAATTCTTAGACTGTGCAATAGACAGCGCCACCGTATACTATAATGGTTGGCGAAGTACCAAAGAAGCGTTCACTCCTTAAAGCAGTACGAAAACTAGTACACGAGACCAGCAAGCTTAAGTTTCCTGACCAAAATATTACATGCTACGTTGCGGTATACTCGTGTTGGGAGAGCCTAACTCGCAATGGGTTTGATACATTAATATATGAATTAATATATTAACTATGGTGATTATCTTGTGTTTTGGTTGTTACTATTACATTTTTATGGTGTTATTATACTCCATGCCACAGCTGCTGTGATTTGGGGTTTTGGGTAGAGCAAGTTTAACTTTTCAGGGTGTGGTACGAGAAGGAAGGTAAGAAGTAACAACTCAAAAAAAGATTAAATCCGTGGAAGAACACAATTCTTTTAATGGCACATGCATTTTCTGCTTTAGCACGAAGCTACACAGTTACTTTAGTTAGTTGGAGCTGTAGAACGGTCGCTCAGCAATCAAGTATTTTATAAGTGCTCTAGAAATAATGGTAGTATTTATCACACGTTTCAAAATTATACTTTGTTTCCCTTCTCATTGCTTTAACTTTTAAATTGATAACATTTCAACGTTTCCACTACATTATGAGAAGTAAATAATAACGCCTGCTTCTGAGAGCTTACATGTATGTTATTCACATCGCCGCACTTTATACGCAACCGCCTTGGCTGATGGCAACACTACAACTAACTTCCCTTAAACTTAAACATTTTAAACATGTTCTTTCATAAAATCAGCTTGGAACCTTCTAGAAAACTTACCAGGCTATTGTTCGTTGTTTCCAAACATGTGACCTCTCTACAAAAATATGTTGTGTTCGCTTGCCGCATTTTCCCTTGCACAAAGACTCAAGGTCGTGCTTTTGATTATCCCTACAAGTCCTTTTTGCCTGGGCCCATATTCTAACAAAAACATGTTTGTCGGCTTTTAACAAGGGTTCCACAGCTCCAGCTAAACACTTACACATACATAAAACTTATGCTTATTAATATTATTTTATATTATAATTTACATTATTATATGCATGGTATATATAACCATAGTTACTGTCTCAACGTATTGTACAGGTATTCCTTCCTTACCTTTGTTTAGAAAAACTGACGTTACGTCTCTCTTAATAGCAGAATCTATTCAGAACGAAGCACACATGTTGATAAGACTCCGTCCTTAGCTGTGAGACTGGAAACTGCAATATGATGTGCTTAGTAGTGGCAGCGCATGCGTGGGAACTTAACATTATCCAAAAAGCCCCACTTCCAAATTCCCCCGCCCTACCCTGTAGCGTCCAATTCTCAAACCCTTGCTTCTTCTCACGCTTCCAGACCTTCCAGGAGCTGTGACTTATAACATAGATGTTCGTGCCCACCAGCCCGCACGCCTGACTGCCACAGGATCTTCTGCTCAGTAACTCCGGTGATTTGGATCACTAACTACACTTATTCTCTCTCTCTGAGTGTCACTTTTAATCGCTGTGTAATGTTTTCCCATTTCCCATAGTTAAAAGGAGCCACTTTGTTCTGCCTTAAGTGTTAATAACCATTTACTTGTATTCTATTATTAAAAAAGATCTGTAAAGCATGTAATGCTGATCGATCATGATGATTCTAAAAAGATCTAAAACATTTGACTATCTTTGTATGTATAACTAAATTTGTAATGCTCATTTCCCGAAAGGTCTGTCTCATTAAAATGAAGCAGATAGGAACAAATTTTTCTACGAATAATTTGTATACCCAGAGCGATAGAGAATAAAGAAAATCATGTGAATGTAACACATCTATATGTTTGAAACGTATATATCAGGAGTCGTGACTAACCACATACCTACCCCCATATATTTACAGCAGTAACTCCCAGATAGCGAATATATTAAGCATTAATAAAGAATTAAATAATTACTATGCGATATACCTTACAATTAAAAGCACGTTAAAAGTGTAATATTTTATTATATTTAAAATAATCTTATGCTACACACATCAGAAATGTGTTCGGAAAATAAATAAGACATAAAACCATGCCTAAAAACGCGACATACATATTTTCGTCTCATTCTTACAATTTCTGCAGTAAAGGAAAATATGGATTCTATAGATGATAAAAAATTTCAAGAGGTACACGCATTGTTTAAGAAAATACCTTTCATTCTCACTAATCAATTAATTTGGATGAACACTAACAACCATAATCGTAAACATGTATTAAGTTTAGAAGTTATTGTTTAGTTTCATTTACTACTTTTCAACTTATTTATGATGAAATTGCAAGACTATGCATTAATAGTATGTCTTTCTATTCAAACAAAATTAATAAGAAGACTATGCATTATTTTTAATATTTTCAGATAACTAAATTATTATATCTAATTCAGAATATTGTTATACACCGCGGTGAGGCCAAAAGGTTTTGCAGCAAGTTATTAAATTTTAGATATCCCAGCATAAACATTGGGGGGCATAGCTACAGAGGCAGCGAGGGGACCAGGATCTTAGCTACACTTTTCAGAGCAGGCGTGGGATATTTATAAAAAAATACACGGATTTCGCATTAGCATTACCTGTGGTTTATTGAATATTAAACTCGGTGTCACTACATCGTTCACAAAAGATTAAAGAGTCAACTTATGTATTGAATAATCGAGCGGAATGGTTCAGGTGATTACATCTGTGCCCGCATTCAGGAGGTCGTGGGTTCTATTCCCGCGGCCGATCTTCGTGACCCATGTTTTTTTCGGGGGTTTCCCCAAGTCACTAGACGAATTTTGGGCAGGCTCATTCACTCACCCGAATTTCTCCTCTCTCATTCCCTCTCATTTTATCTCCCTCTTCAAGTTACCGGTTGGCCCCAGGACTGTGTGTCGGACGACTGTGGAACACTGTGGCTTGAGTGTTGGACTTTCTTCTCGGCCCCGTCAGATAGAGGCCGCTCGAGTATCCGCTACTGGGTTGAACTTTCCCCGGTCTCCGTTGGAGGGGGCCTATGCGTCAGCTTCCGGTGGTTTGGTGGGGCTGCTTTGAGTGCTCTCCGGTTCGGTGTTCAAGCTTGTAACTGTTAGGGATCTTTGCGCGTGTCTGTCGCCTGCGTCGGCCGATCCTGCAGCCCGTACGTCTCCTGCGGTTCTTTCATCTCATCCGTTTCTCCCGGGGTGCTAGTTGTCCCCTCCGTAGCGTTATCCTAAACCTATGCATTGAATAAAATCGCAAAAGAATATAACATGACAATCTCCCAAACTAAAACAAAAGTAATTGTCTTCAAAAGAAAAGAAAGTATAAGATCAAAAATTGTTATACAGGACAACATACTGGAATAGGTGGTATAATTTAAATATTTATGATGAAATTTATTATATAAAAACAATGTGATATTTTAAAAATATGGGATTCTTTAATTACTTTAATGGCATATAAAAGATGTTTGAAAAACAAAGCAAGAAAAGATACGATATTAAAATTTTATTAACTAATGTCAATGCCAAAATGGGATGATAATCATGAAAACACAGAGAAAAACAAAAGAAGACTTGAAGTAAATGCAATGAATTTTTTAAGAACAGTGACAGGATATAAGATAGCAGATCATAAAAGAAATAAAGATAAAAGAAAAAAAACTATATATATATATATATATACAATTTGTATGAAAAATTAAAGAGTATCAAACTAAGTGAATAAATCATCTTCAAAGAATGAATAAGAATTATAAACCAATAGTAAAAAGAAGTATTTGAAGACCAAATAAGGTTGCACGAACAGGTTATGTAGATTGATACAACAGGGATGTCTAATGCACGAAGAAAGAAGAAGGAGATTAGAATCTATTGCTTAGGTTTATTTATTTGTTTATTTATTAGTCGTTTAATTGAAGGCTGATATGAATGGTTGGAAAAAAGGAAGCTTTCGGAAACTATGGTATAATTCGAGCTACATCAGTCATTTCTGCTATAAAAGCTTAAGTTTCCAAAATGCTATACATAGCAAATATTTACATTTTTGTATGTGTAAGAAACTACAAATGAGAGGTCGGGAAACTGTTATAAGTTGCAACTAGCTTACAATTTTGGGGGTTTAAGCATACAAAGCATCCGTCAAATGTTGCGGATTTGTACTTAAGGGGTTGAAAATGTGAGTAGGGGATTTATTGGGTCTTGTAATTTAGCTTAAGCTCATCGCCAAGTTCTACAGCCTGAATCCACAAGTTTCTGACCAGAGAGGTTACATGGTGAATATGTTTAATTAAGGGAACGGTGACAAGGATAGAGATAGCTTTTAAAATAATTAGTAGACTATAATTTCGCCCAGTAAGCAGTGTTCAACATTTTATCCAGATCGGTTCAACGTAGATACATAGAATGTAGGATGTGTTTATCGGAGGGAGGCACCTCGCCACTGCAGCCAGCTTGATCTATTGTGTCTAGGAGGTTTCAGGTCCGCAGGCAGACAGGCCCACAGAGACGCTCAGAAGTCCATAACATTTCCAGTTTAAACACCCGCGCACAATTAGAGGCGAAGAATCCCGCGAGGGGGTGATAAGCGAACCTAACGGGACGGGACAATGCACCCCGGTGTTCACGGGGATAAATATTTCTAATGCGCAAGCAACTACGCCATCTGCCCGAAACCGCCAACACCGCAGGACCCGAAGACCTGAAAAGGAGAGAAAATGAGAGGAAATGGGGGGAAGGAGAAATCATGGTAAAATATACCACCCCGTAATTTACCTAGGCAATCAGAGGAAAACCACGAAAAAAAATCGGATGTGTTACACTCACATGACTTTCCCTGCTCTTGTACAAAGTATTTTTACAAATCTTATTCTCCATCTATTTCATATTAATCGAGATAAACATTTGCAAGAAACGATCTTTTGACATGCAAAGAGAATTACATTTTACATATAGCGACCAGTTCTAAAAATATTTGACTATCGCTTAAGGCGTACTATGTTCCCCTTGTTTTGTATTTGCAAGGGCAATAGCCTTTAAGCATAGGCATATCTCTTAATAGCTGGTTGCTTGGTGCAGCACCATTATCTTTGCCACAGATTAATACTCTATGCATATTCAAGACAAAAAAAATGAATAACGAGTTCCCATTTGAGAAAGTATTGAAAAATTTAAGGGAATAACAAGCAATATCTCGGAAATGGTTCACTCAAAAAAAATGTATATATCATAAATTGTGTATTTTAACGCGATCTACATTTTTGTGCAGTAAAATTTTGTCTATCTCTTATGGTTTACCAGTTATGCAAAAGTCGTTCACAATGAAGAATACTTTTGCAGACATTCCTAGAAAATTGAGGATATACATTTTGTTTGTCATGAAAATATCCTAAACATGACATTAATCAAAATCGTTATAGGCATTTTTGAGAAAATTAAAATTTTCGAAAAATATTCCATGTAAAGGGTAATCTGGGAAGGGGGGATTTTCTTGAAAACCTTCGTGTCGCATCTCTGGAAGATACTGAACCTAAATACCAAGTTTGGTGTTTAACCGACTGTTCGTTTCTGAGATGCTGTTCACAGACTCACACACACACACACACGGACATGTTTCCAAAAATGCTTTTTTATATTCAGAGGGCCTCAAAACATGTATTTCCGGTGAAATCTCGGTATCGAATTTTTGGGTGAATACAATACTTCCCCTACTTACTATACGTAGTAGAGAAAGTAAAAACCAAGGTCAGAGTGGGCGGTTATCGGGAATCGAACATAGGACCTCCCGATGCGGGCTACAAAAGTTGCCGTCTGATCCATCCCGCTCGGCATGTATGAATAAATGAATGAGTGTATTTATTTACATAACGGTATACGTACATAGCTTTCTAACAATGACACGGATCCACAGACCGTAGGTGCTCTTATAATATGTAGCAGTTCCCTTGGTAGGCCCCCACTACGTTGATGATGATGGATGCTGTATCACGACCTGTTGGTCGTCTTCATGCCCTACTCTTGACGTTCTCGTAGACTGAAATCTGATGACCGTATATCTGTATTCTTGTGTGTGTTAGTATGTTGTAATTATTATTTTATAATTGAGCCACGGCTGCTGTATTTGTGTCGGAGAGCACTTGTGTCTTGTCAGGGTTGGGTATGGAGAAGGTTAAAATATTTTGCACACACGTATTCTGTTAATTATTTCACTTGTATTTTAGATAAACCACTTGTAAATATTCACAATTCACTATCACCTTTGTCATGTTAAAATATGTATAACGGGTAGACTTTAAATACGTAGTTTTAGAGTCTATTTAGAGACGAGTTTATACACTACTTTCCTGCTCGAACACTGACAAGCTTCTGTTAGCGTTCCCTTCAACCGTTTTCTTAACGTACGTATTTGAATTATAGGCATGTATCAATGTACCTGATTGGTGTTACTATCCAATAACATCCAATAACATTTGTTATATATATATATATATATATATATATATATATATATATATATATTTAACAATTCCATCGTCTTAATTGTGAATCCAAAGCTCGTTACATGCTTACGTAGCTACTAGTTTTATGTGTTATAACGTTATATACTTGTTCTATACATGTGTACATTATGTATATACGTGTGTTTAACATCCTCTTAATTAATATTCGTACAATATTAGCAAAGAAAATACATAACACGTATAACTTAGAACAAAATATTAAAGAAAGAAATTATTAATGTGTTGAGCTGAGAACCTTGAATTAGGTATCTTATTACATTAATGAATTATTGTATTAGTTTGTCCGTGGCTAGTACTATATGTTGTTTCATATATACAGAATAATAAGCAAGATTAAGAATTAGAAACGACAACAAATAAAAGGAAACCAGAAAAAAAAACATTACAAGAAAGCACTATAGCGTAAAAAAAGGTAAAACATATTTAAATATAGTATGTTAAATACCCACAACCCGCAAAATAACGGTAAACCGTATTCCGATGCACTATTATACCCTATTAATAAACAAAGAACACATAAGAGAATATATACAGCAGACTACCAATAATTGAAAAAAGGCGTAAAATATAAAGTACCAACACCAAGGAGGAGCTATCCCTAAACCCCCGCGTCCTTACTACCAGCCTTCACAGATCTCAGCTGTCTTGCCTTTAATAGAAATTTACCTATCCCCTCCATGTCTTCTCTACCTACCAGTAGCGTCCAACATGCCCTTAATTCTCCATTCGAGATGCTCGGTATGTAGATAAGTATGTGAAAGGTTGAAATTAAGGTTGAGATAAGAATTGACAGTTATCATTTTTCCTCGGTTCTAAAGATTAAGTACTTCGTCCAGGCTGAATATACTTGAGTATAAGGCGTTGACATCAGGATCAGTTGTATAAGGTTTTTCCCGTTCCATTGTACAAGAGTACAAAGTCATGTCCTTGTAGGTTAATCGTCGCACATTTCTACATAAGGGGGAAAGTCATAACACACTCCATAATGTTTTTGGTTCATGAAGAGTAAGTGCACAAAGTTTTGCTATATATATGAAACTTTTTTGGATTGTTTAAAGAGGAATGAAAATAAGATTTGCAGAAGTTTATGAAAGGTGTAGGCAGCTTATAATTTTTCAAAATGTTGTTTGAGTTAATAGAAATATTTTCCTGACAAAATCAGAGAGAACTTTGGTAGTATGAAAGGCACAGAAGCCCCCCCCCAAACAACTCAATTTCACACATTTACGATTCGCTTTTATCCCCTAGGAATGTCCTTAAAAGAACTTATTAGCAATGAAATGGCAATAATACCTATCCGCTGATAATAATATTCAATAAAACTGAAGGACGTGAATATGAAGGAGTCCAAAGTCCGCAGTTATAAATAATACTTTTAGAGATGATCATGTCTGTCAGGAAAAACGGTGCGTTTCAATTGTGAAAGAAGTACCACAATCGGTTGAAAGTGGTTTTCGAGGTTACCATGAACAACTCTCCCTCTGTCTCAAACTACGATACTAAAATGTAGATATCCAATTTTAAGGTGTATTGAGCAATATTCCTCTACCCTGAGTTAGAGTTCATTGAGTAATGAATTTCATAGAGTTGTTGCGTACGTAAGTACATGTTAATAAAACACACAACTTATCAGAAAGCGTGAAGCTGTATTTCTTCCATATGTTCAGGAGGGATTTCATTACTTTCTTTACTACGTATAGTAAGTAGGAGAAGTAATTGTATTCCACCCAAAAATACGATACCGAGATTTCACCGGAAATATATGTTTTGAGACCTCCTGAATCTGAATCCAAAAATAGCATTTTTGGAAACATGTCCGTATGTGTCTGTGAACAGCATAACTCAGAAACGAACAGTCAGATAAACACTAAACTTGGTATTTAGGTTCAGTATCTTCCAGAGATGCGACACGAAGGTTTTCAAGAAAATCCCCCCACCCCAGTCTACCCTTTACATGGAACATTTTTCGTAAATTTTAACTTTCTCAAAAATGGCTCTAACGATTTTGATTAAAATATCATATTTTTAAGATACTTTCATGACAAATAACATGAATATCTTGAATTTTCTGGGAATATCTCCAAAAGTATTCTTCATTGTGAACGACTTTTGCATAACTGGTAAACCATAAGTGATAGACAAAATTTTACTATACAAAAAATGTAGATCGCGTTAAAATACACAATTTATGTCATATACATTTTTTTTTTGTTGACTTAACCATTTTCGAGATATTGCTTGTTATTCCCTTAAATTTTTCAATACTTATTTTCTCAAATGGAAATTCGTTATTCATTTTTTTTGTCCTGGTAATGCAAAGAGAATGGAATACTCCACATAGCAACCAGCTCTTAAAATATTTGATTATCGCTTAAAACCTACCATATTCCCCTTGCATCTACAAGAAAATTAGCAATAAGATTAACATCTCGATTAACATGGAGCATATGGAGAATAAGCGTTTGTAAAAATAGCTTGTACAAGAGTAGAGAAAGTCATGTGAGTGTAACATATCGGAATTTTTTTAATTATAATCAACTGATAAAAAGTTCCCGAATGAGGCGCCTACTCTTGTGAAACTTTGTTAATTTCGAAATGAGAGGCAGACCTCTTCCTCTGGCTCGCATCACTACGGATTCCGTAAGTCTTTTATCTTCTTGTCTAAAGCAATAACAGAGGAAGAGCGCAATCCCTTGTTCAAACAACCTGCATAACTGTGAGAAGAGGCGCTGCATATCGGTTATCAATACGGCCCTTGTGTCGCACTCCCTATTTACACATAATGGGTAGCGAGTAAAGGAGCTTCCTGGCTTTGAGAACTCAATTTAAGAATGGACCTATAACACACTCTATTTTGGAAAACACTGAAAGAATTTAGGTTGCCAGAGTTATCAGAAATGTTGTGTTTTGTTAAAGAGCTATTCTATTTATTTGTTCAGTTTTGCTGTCACGCACGAGTCATCAACATGCATTAGTTGTGAACAGTACAACTAATATTACTTGACCCTTTATTTACACAGAGTGAGGTACCTGAAACTATCTCAAATATTTCCTATAATATGTTACAGATATCGGCAAAATTTGTCCACTGCATTGAAGAGTACCTAAGGGCTGGAAAGCGTAATCTTTGGAGAATTAATATAATTCAGAAAAATCTGATGTGTTACACTCACATGACTTTCTCTACTTATACAAACTATTTATACAAACGCTTATTCACCATCTACTTCATGTTAATCGAGATAAACATTTGCAGAGTCTATCTTATTGCTAATTTTCTTGTAGATGTAAGGGGAAAATATATTTACAAGGGCAATATAGAAATACAGTAGCCTTTAAGCATATACATATCTCTTAATAGCTGGTTGCTAGGTGCAGCACCATTCCCTTTGCCACAGATTAATACTCTTTGCATATCCAAGGCAAAAAAAAATGAATAACGAATTCCCATTTGAGAAAATAAGTATTGAAAAATTTAAGTAAATAACAATTAATATCTCGAAAATGGTTCACTCAACAAAAAATATATATGACATAAATTGTGTATTTTAACGCGATCTACATTTTTTGTGTTTAGTAAAAGTTTGTCTATCTCTTATGGTTTACCAGTTATGCAAAAGTCGTTCACAATGAAGAATACTTTTGGAGACATTCCCAGGAAATTCAAGATATACATTTTATTTGTCATAAAAATATCTTAAACATATGATATTTTAATCAAAATTGTTAGAGCCATTTTTGAGAAAATTAAAATTTTCGAAAAATGTTCCATGTAAAGGGTAATCTGGGGTGGGGTATTTTCTTGAAAACCTTCGTGTCGCATCCTTGGAAGATACTGAACCTAAATACCAAGTTTGGTGTTTATCCGACTGTTCGTTTCTGAGTTATGCTGTTCACAGACAGGAACACACACACACGGTCATGTTTCCAAAAATGCTTTTTTTGGATTCAGGGGGTCTCAAAACATGTATTTCCGGTAAAATCTCGCTATCTAATTTTTGGGTGGAATACAATACTTCCCCTACTTACTATACGTAGTAGAGAAAGTAAAAAAGTAATTTAAGCATAACGTTACACACGCTGTTTCTACATAAACCATGCATATATAACTTAACTAAAACCAATACAATTAGTATAACCCTAGCATGTTTTTTGTGGAATTAATTAAACCATTCACTAATGAACATTGAAGTATTAAGCCCGTTATCGAAGGTTTATTTGAAAGAGCGAAGCCTGAAATAGCTGATTATCCGTATTCGCAAAAATGTTGTTCAATACCTAAAAAGTCATGGAAGCCTAATAGTTATTTCTTCGTCAGCTTTTTGCACCAAAGATGTAAAGTTAACATATTGTTTTACATTTTTAATTTTCCCTATTCATCCCACCAAAGGAGGTTCTCCATTAACCTCTGGGCAGGCTTTGTTAACGATTGCTTGTTGGCACCCTTCGTTCTTCTGGACAGGCTTACTGGAGATAATTACACATATTTCTTGTACAATGCATTACCTGATTACTTCGAAGATATGCCACTAATATCCTATCGACAGCTGTACTTCAAGCATGATGGCACTCCCACACATTTCAGCCTTTCTGCTCGCAGGCACCTTAATGCACATTTTCCTGCGCGCTGGATTGGTAGAGGTGGACCAATTGTTTGGCCACCATGCTCTCCTGATTTAAACCCCCTGTACTTTTATCTTTGGGAACATTTAAAATATTTGGTGTATTCAACCGTTGTGCATAATGAACTTACTATTCGTGCACGCATTGTGGCAGCCTGTCAGACAGTACGCACTACACTAGGCATTTTTATCGTGTTCGATAATCAATGTAAGACGAGCGGAGGCCTGTGTTCAGGCATGTGGAGGTCACTTTGAACATTTCATCTGATACGTGAACAGAGCCGCTTCAAGTAGTAAATGTGATAGCTCTGCAATTATGATTTATATGAGACGTACCAGTAAACCCAAGGGACTAAGAATAAATGAAAGTAAAACAGAAACCATTTTGTCTGCGGATGATCAGATATTACTAGCGAAAAATGAAGAGGAGTTGCAAAATTCAATATTTAAGTTGAACGAAATAATAAAAGGATATAATATGCAAATATCAAGTGAGAAAACTAAAGTTATGGTCAGGAGGGAAAAACAGCAAGTGAGAGTGAAAATAGTAATAGAGGGAAAATTAATGGAACAAGTGGCAACGTTCAAATATTTAGGATACAAAATATTAGTCAGTGAAAGTAAAGCGGATATTGATAAATTTAATGGATATGTAAAAAGGAATTTTGGGAAAAAATACGAGGAGGGAAGTAAAACTATAGTTGTGAAGCATGGGTGCTTGGAAGGTAAGGCTGGAGGCAGCATAGATGAGATTTTTAAGATCAACATTCGGAGTAACAAGAACAGATAGACTTAGGAATGCTGATACAAGGGAACGATTGTGTCAACCATAAGCGATAGCGGAAATACAGCAATATCAGCGACAGCAGAAGGATCATATAACTAGTAACTGAAACAGTCACATGATCAAGAAAATTAGGAAGGAATTCCAAGGTGATGTTTTCTGAAAAGAGACAAGAGACAGCGAATCACTCTCTTCAGGAGACGCTTCTGAATTGAACCCCCCCTCCGAGTAACATACACGTGTGTACGCGAGTAGCTTTGCCCCATATCACATCACCCCGAATTGGAACTTAGAAGCTTTTCTGCGGGCTAGCGAAACAGTCCATCATTATCATATGTACCGTGATAAGCGTAGTTTCGGACTAATGTTACTACTGAGATGCGGGGATAAACCAAAAACTCGTATTAAACATTTATATGAGGTGGCGAGTTCAATTTCGTATAGTCGGTAAACACATGTAAATAAACACAAACAAAATAAAGTGCACAAAAAACAAATTCGAGTTTATTGCTCTACAGTATTAGGAAATTCTACCCCTGAGAAATCATAAACACTCGCATAGTTGTGCCGATACGAGAGGACAACATGCGTCCCAAAGGACGAAGGACAGCGAGGAAGCCAGGCATTTTACACCCACTACACATCCTTTCCCTTCTCGACCGCCTACTCCCACCAACTACCGCCAGCTTCATCTTTCGCCATCAACAAATATTTTCTCTTTTCACTTCTTATTTCTGTGTGTTCGATACAATCTATAATTATATTTTGTAGACCATTTCATATTAATCCTTTTTTACTTTCTCTACTACGTATAGTAAGTAGGGGAAGTATTGTATTCCACCCAAAAATTCGATACCGAGATTTAACCGGAAATACATGTTTTGAGGCCTCCTAAATAAAAAAAACTGTTTACGGAAACATATCCATGTATGTGTCTGTCTGAGTGTCTGTCTGTGAACAGCATAACTCAGAAACGAACAGTCCTATAAACACCAAACTTGGTATTTAGGTTCAGTATCTTCCAGAGATGCGACACGAAGGTTTTCAAGAAAATGTCCCCACCCCAGATTACCCTTTACATGGAACAATTTTCGAAAATTTTAATTAGGATAGCATATATTTAAGACACTTTCATGACAAATAAAATGTATAATTTGAATTTTCTGGAAATGTCTCCAAAAGTATTCTTCATTGTGAACGACTTTTGCATAACTGGTAAACCATAACAGATAGACAAAATTTTACTACACAAAAAATGTAGATCGCGTTAAAATACACAATTTATGTCATATACATTTGTTTTGTTTAGTGAACCATTTTCGAGATATTGCTTGTTATTCCCTTAAATTTTCCGATAGTTATACTTTTTCTCAAATGGGAATTCGATATTTTTTGTCCTGGTAATGCAAAGAGAATTGAATACTCCACATAACAACCAGCTCTTAAAATATTTGACTATCGCTTTAAGTCTACCAATTCCCCTTGTATCTACAAGAAAATTAGCAATAAGGTTAACATCTCGATATTTCGATTAACATGAAGCATATGGAGAATAAGCGTTTGTAAAAATAGTTTATACCATAGTAGAGAAAGTCATGTGAGTGTAACACATCAGATTTTTTGTTATGACGTTATTATTACCACATGGCTTTTAATTATGCTGTACAGTAATTCCAAACCTTTACTAATACGTTCATGTGGATTCTTGAGAATGAAAGTTAGATTTTTGTGAAGAGCAGTTACACAAACGTAGAAAACTAGAATTGGTCAAAGTGATACAGTCAAGGTACTTGATAGTGAGGGCTGCATTTCAAACTCAGTAAATCAAAGAAGCAACCTAACGCACGCGAGGAAACCATAGGCAAGCCAGAATGGAATTTTTCTACCTGAGAAATCAAAGTCTAACCCGAGAAGTGAAGGAACGTTGAAACCCCTTATTCTCTTGGTTCATAATTGAATCGTGTTACCTCTGTATGTTCTAACATTGGTCGAGGTTGAGTGTAAGCAAATGTAAGCTATTATTATTGTTATTAAAAATCTATACCAGCAGTAAACGTTCATGCCCATCTCCGTGAAGGAGTGGTGCATCAGCCTTATATCCAGGACGGTTCGAATTCGAATCTCGGTTGAGGCGAAATACCGATTTAGTTTTACTCACGGTTTTTCGTTATTCCATAAAAAAAATTTCGGGCATCTATAAGACATACTGCCGTCCTTCGTGGTGTAGTGATTAACATGCTAGCCTCTAGTTCCGAGGTCACGGGTTCAAACCCGGCGGAGGGCGATAGATCTTTTCGGTCCTGAAAATCCTTAGCATGGCTTCCTTCGGAAGGGAAAAATGCCGGTAGTCCCGTTTCTTAGACTTACGGCACATAAAAGAACTTCAAACTTGATAAAGAGGCCTCTGGTATTTCACGCCCAATACAGACCACAGCATTTAAAGAGCGTCCATAAATAACACTCAATTTTTGGGGGGCACCTCTTATATCTGCGGTCCCCGGACTCAATTGATTTACCATCCATAATAACCTGCCAGTTAAAGTATGTTAAATTTACAAAAATAGATAAAATGTAAGTACCCATTTGGATGGCAGGTAGCGTGGATATACGCTACACCGACACGGGTAGCTGAGGTCGTTGAGGCACGGACTCGTAAACAGGAGGTCTATGGTTAAAGGCCCGCCAGGACTGTCATCCCTGACAGGTTTTTTTCCAAGTTTTAAGTCCTCATAACTGGCAAATTCTGGTGAGGTATCCTAATCTTAGGCTTGGAAGCTTTCCTTTCTAAATTTGCTTTCCAATCATATTATATGCTGACCATCTACACTATGTGATCAAAAGTATCCGGAAAACCCCACAAACATAGGTTTTTCATCTTAGGTGCATTGTGCTGCCACCTAATGCCTGGTACTCATTATCCGCGACCTCAGTAGTCATTAGACATCGTGAAACAGCAGAATGGGACGCTCCGTGGAACTCACGGACTTCGAACGTGGTCAGGTGATTGGTTGTCACTTGTGTCAGAAGTCTGTACGCGAGATTTCCACACTCCTAAACATCCCTAAGTCCACTATTTCTGATGTGATAGTGAAGTGGAAAAGTAACGGGACATATACAGCACAAACCCATACAGGCGACCTCGTCTGTTGACTAACAGAGACCGCCGACATTTGAAGAGGGCCGTAAAGAGTAATAGGCAGACATCTATCCGGACCATCACACAGGAATTCCAAACTGCATCAGGATCCACTCCAAGTACTATGACAGTTAGGCGTGATGTGAGAAACCTTGGATTCCATGGTCGAGCGGCTGCTCATAAGCCACATATCACGCAGGAAAATGCCAAATGACGCCTCGCTTGGTGTAAGGAGCGTCAGTCAACATTACACATTGAACAGTGGCAAAACGTTGTGTGGAGCGACGAATCACGGTACACAATGTGGCGATCCGATGGCAGGGTGTGGGTATGGCGAATGCCCGGTGAACGTCATCTACCAGCGTGTGTAGTGCCAACAGTGAAATTCGAAGGTGGTGGTGTTATGGTGTGGTCGTATTTTTCGTGGAGGGGGCTTGCACCCGTTTTTGTTTTGCGTGGCACGATCACAGCGCAGACCTACATTGATATTTTAAGCTTCTTTTTGCTTCCCTTTGTTGAAGAGCGATTGCATCTTTCAACGCGATCGACCAGATGATCATACTGCACGGGCTGTGGCGGAGTGGTTACACGACAATAACATCCCTGTAATGGACTGTCCTGTTCAGAGTCCTGACTTGAAGCCTGTAGAATACCTTTGGGATGTTTTGGAACGCCAGCTTCGTGCCAGGCCTCTCCGACCTACATCGATACCTCTCCTCAGTTCCGCACTCCGTGAAGAATGGGCTGCCATTCCCCAAGAAACCTTCCAGCACCTGATTTTAAGTATGCCTGCGAGAGTGAACGCGGTCATCAAGGCTAAGGGTGGGCCAACACCATATTGCTTTCCAGCATTACCGATGGAGGGCGCCACAAACTTGTACGTCTTTTTCAGCCAGGTGTCCGGATACTTTTGATCACGTAGTGTATGTAGAATAAAGAAAACAGAAAGTAATCTTCAGATGTCTCTATATGGATTTAACAAGATTTTTGAAGATAATGAGCTTAAGATTTCAGGAAATAAAACGAAATTAATGGCATTCACAGGAAAACAACCTGTAACAGCTAAAATAGCAGTGAATGATCAAATAATGGATAGGTGCAAAACTTCATATAGCTACATTGGCTGTCATATAAGTTATAAATATGACAATGATGTCTACAATAATATTCATAAATATTAAAACATGTGTGGAATTATAAGAAGAAACTTTAAAAAATACAAGAAAGCAAACGCAACTTAAATTTTATAAGGTTATGGCAGTCCCACTAATACTCTATGGGAGTGAAATTTGGGGTTAAAAACAGAAAGATGAGCCATATTCCGGCTGCGGTGATGAGATTTTTGAATGCCGTCAAGAGCGTAACAAAATGGGATAGACTAATGAAGAAATAAGAGAAGATTTAAGGAATAGTCCTGTAGGAGAAATTATAGAAAATCATAAACATGATTGGATAGATCATCTGAACAGAATGGATATAAGAAAATTATATTGTGTTAATTAAAATCAAAAGAGGGAATATCGATTGGAAGTGAGATCGGAATAGGAAGAAGTATCATTAACATCCACCGCCATCCATTGCAGTAAGAATGGGCTTTAAAAACTACTTAAAATGGATATATTATAATAATAATAATAATAATAATAATAATAATAATACTGTAGCATTACAGCCCATGAAGGGGCTTGACTGCCAAACCGACTGTCGGCCTCACGCCGACATACACACGACAGATGTGGGCAATCGATCATCCAACTGATGCATATGGACAGCATCACGCATTTCCAACCAGAATGTTGGCCTTCGTGGACGGGATCGCTGCCTATTGCAGCTCCTCACTTTCCTCACGATGCTGAATGGGTACCAGTCTTTTACACGGAATTTAAAGTCTCCCCCTCATGGGTGGGGTTGAACTAAAATGGATGTACTACTTTATTTCTTTAAAATTAAGCTAAAAATATATTTATAAACAAGAATTAAAATGAAAATTTATCTCAGAGAGATTAGAATGTGTCTGTATTCGTAATTATTTTCATTATTAAGAAAAAGTTCATATTGAAACGTGTGATTGTATTTATTCATTTTCGAATATTTTGCACGTGGCATTTGCAGCGTAATTCTAGGAAGATTTTCGGTCGTCGTAAATTTTTTCCTTACCATCAACATTAAGTTTATTTTAAATGAAAGTTCAAAATATAAAAGGGATTTCCAAAACATTCTGCAGACTTTAAGCAACATTTTGCTGTAAAGCGTTAATATTGTGCTATTGCATGTATGCTGTCCGAAAACAACAGAGTACTGTGTGCGCTTCTACACCATAGCTGATGTACAAACAGTGCTAAACGACACAGTAATAGCTTTTTTATTTTCATTCCTTTTATTTGCCCGTATTTGGAAAATACAGCAATATCAATACATTAAATGTGGCGTAAACACAATTTATCGGTTAGAGAGGGAAATGTTTTCCGCAGATCACGCAAAAATTAGCTCACATTTTGTCCACTGTATAACACAAGATTTGCTAATCCACCGGCGAACTGTTAACTTCATGGGCAAAACACAGTTTTTGTATTTGTTGCTAGGGGGGGTTTAAAAGCATTAGCAAGAAACAACCACACCCAGGATAACTATCCCGTTCAATTCCACGAAAGAGGCACCTTTGTACAAGCGCACCAATTACATTTAGATCACGGACTTTAGGCCCTTAAAAACCAAATTTTAGGCACATAAAATAGGCTCTCAAATTATAAAAATAGACACTAAACACACAGATTTAGTCACCAAAAAGTACAGTTTCCACGAGTATTTCCACTTTCTAAACGTTTAAAAATGCAATTAATTAGTGAGCATTAAAATTATACACTAACAAAAACAGTAAATTTACTAAATTATCATGGCTAGAAACCTTTATTATGAATTTATTTTTGCTAATGCGTAATATGAACATATACAGTGAAAACACCTCTCAAAACTAACTGAATAGATCATATTAGAAATGCACAATACGCTATAGATATAGCATTGTGTTCTAAATGCTCTAGAGGTGACATGATGCCATCCCCAAGCAAAACAAGCAATATTAAAGAACTGTTTGAAATACATTTAAAAAGCAAGGGGGCATACATGGGAAAATCTTGCGAATGATGCACATGGACAGTTAAAATATGCTACTTGAAAGGGACTTCTGCCGTACTGCAGTCACCGGCCAATACCAAAGGATGACAAAGAGATCTAGAGGGGGCAAGTATTCCGTTTCTGCCTGCTAAAGAGCTAAAAAAGCAGTATTTTTCCCAGAATGCGTCATACCTACAACCAAACTATTACACAGTATTTGAAAAAACCAATCCCTTGTATCTGTATCTTTCATTGCTGCATGAAAAATATAACAACAATAATAAGAAGAATAAAACCGCACAAATGCTAAAATAGGCACTTTTAGGCTCTGAAATCTTATAGGTTTCAGTCATCAATATGGCATTTTAGGCACCACAAAACACCTTCTATTTCCATATTTCATATGAAATGTGAAGATATTTAACTAGATTTAGTTTATTCATTCGCATAAAAATAGGCATTTAGCCTAAAATGCGAGCTCTATACATAACATGATAACTAAATAAAGAGCTTTAACATGTATTTCCATCCATTTATTTCCCGATTTTCTTGTAATACCCTTAAATACATACAGCTTCCATACCGAATGAGATGGCTCCGCGGTAGAAGGTCCCGGGTTCGATTTCCCTGAGTTGGCCACCCTGACCATGGGTGTTTTTGAGGTTTTCCGAGATCGATAGGCAAATGCTGGGGACGTTCCTCTTCTACCAAGATTTCCTGTCCTCATTTCCTTTCATCTGTTTCATCTTTGTAGGACTAGGCGAGACGATTGGCGCGTTGCGCGGGACGGTCGAGTTTGGGCTGTATAAAGCTAGCCATCCTTGGTACTTAGATAGCCAGCTGGGGCTCCTTCCTGTGGGGTGGGGGAGTTCATTCTTCCCTAGGACCCCCGGGTTTAAGATGGCTCAGGCAGGCTCGCGCCGGCGTCAGGATTGATATAAGTCTGGCATAGTTAAGGGGCCCGTCCTTGCTAGCCCATCGTCGTCCGGATCTAGTCGCCCTTCGCGTCTCCCCTTCATCCTTTCCTCCCAGGATCATACAAATGATCTACGTGCAGTGCTGAGCTCCAATTGCTATGGGCTCCCTCTGTCTAACTAATTTTAAACCTAACTTTAGAAGAGTTTTTTATACCTTCGAAACATTTGGAGAACGAACAGCTTCAAAGGTCTAATACAAACCTCAGGGAAAGCACCTTATGTGAATGAAAACATTATGAGAAGACCTTTAAAGGGTTTCATTTGGAAAGTACTTTGGAGAGATATATATTAAAACAACTCTTCAATGGAATGGATATATAACTCAGCGTCCAATTCTTGGTAATTAATCGGAGAACATAGAGAAATACAGTTAACGTTCAATGATAACCAAAAGCATGATCTCCTCTTATTTTGGGTCCACTCTCTGTGTTGAAATATTAGAGTTTAAATTTTCAATTTTATAGCGAAAAGACAAAATTGGCTGAAATGAAATTGGTTTCTTCTTTAAAAATAAATATACAAGTTTAGAACGAAACTCATCTCGAGGCTCCATGTTAACTTACTAACAGCAAATTTGTCAACAGTGGACAGTCGAAAGTGTTAAACGAATATAAACAAAAACTTCAGAAGCACTCTGAACACTCGCTCGAAAGTAACGTAAGAGAAAACAGCCTTTTACTTTCTCAATTACGTACATGGAGCTCCAAAAAACTACGAACCGCCTGCGAGGTGTTTTTCCTGTTCGCGTCCTCGGCGCTCGTTGCCGTCTGCCGCTATCATAGAAAAGCGTGGATAAAACCATACCACAGTTTTAAAACTACTTTTAAAGGCTTTACTTACCAACTTTATGAAAGGAAATGCTGAAACTGGCCATCGTCGTTGTCCATGCATTTTTGGCACCTCTTTTTAGAACTATCCATCACTTGCCAATTTTTTTTCGAGTCAGCAGTTGAAGTCCGTACATATGTGTATACAATTTAGAGAATTAACACCCAAGAAGCGTGTTTTTGCCTCTTTTCAACAAGACTCTGCAACAGCTTGTACGGCCAATATTTTGACGAGAAAAATTGAAAGTGTGTTTGAGGACAGAATTATTAGTGCAGATTTGTGGCCCCCTCGATCCCCAGACCTAACCCCCTGCGATTTCTATATCTGGGGTAACTTAAAACAAAGTATACAATACAAACCCAACTGTGGAAGAATTAAAACAAAATATCCGCCAGGCAACTGTCAGCATTTCTCAATCTGAGCTACGACGAGGAAGTAGTGGAAGCATTGTATTCCAACCAAACATTTGATACTGATATTTCACCGGAAATACGTTTTGAGGCCCCCTAAACAAAAAAATCTGATGTGTTGCACTCACATGACTTTCTCTACTCTTGTACAAACTATTTTTACAAACGCTTATTCTCCATATGCTTCATGTTAATGGAGATATCGAGATGTCAATCTTATTGGTAATTTTCTTGTAGATGCAAGGGGAATATGGTAGCTTTTAAGCGACAGTCAAATATTTTAACGCTGGTTGCTATGTGGCGCATTCCATTCTCTTTGCATGTCCAGGACATAAAAAAATGAATAACGAATTTGAGAAAAAGTATAAGTATTGGAAAATTTAAGGGAATAACAAGCAATATCTCGCAAACGGTTCACTCAACAAAAGAAATGTATATGACATAAATTGTGTATTTTAACGCGATCTACATTTTTCGTGTAGTAAACTTTTGTCTATCTCTTATGGTTTACCAGTTATGAAAAAGTCGTTCACAATGAAGAACACTTTTGGAGACATTGCCAGAAAATTCTAGATATACATTTTATTTGTCATGACAATATCTTAAACATATGATAGTTTAATCAAAATCGTTAGAGCCGTTTTTGAGAAAATTAAAATTTTCGAAAAATGTTCCATGTAAAGGGTAGTCTGGGGTGAGGGGATTTTCTTGAAAACCTTCGTGTCGCATCTCTGGAAGATACTGAACCTAAATACCAAGTTTGGTGTTTATCCCACTGTTCGTTTCTGAGTTATGCTGTTCACAGACACACAGACACACAGACACACACACAGACACACAGACAGACACACACACGGACATGTTTCCAAAAATGCTCTTTTTGGATTCAGGGGGTCTCAAAACATATATTTCCGGTGAAATCTCGGTATCGAATTTTTGGGTGGAATACAATACTTCCCCTACTTACTATACGTAGTAGAGAAAGTAAAAAAGCATTTTTATAAAAGTGTCTGTGTGTCTATGACCAAACTAACTCAAAAACGAAAGGGGTATAACCCCAAACTTGGTATTTACGTTCAGTACCTTCCAAAGATGCAACAAGAAATTTTCAATAAAATATTCCCCACTCCAGACTACCTTTTACATGGAAGATGTATAGAAAAATTTGTTTTTCTAAAAAATTACTAACGATTTTGGTTAAAATGCTACATATTAAAAATATTTACATGACAAATAAAATGTATATCTTGTATTTTCTGGAAATAGGCAGTGAAGTCCACTTCATTTGGAAGAAACTTTGTATAACTGGTAAAGTTACGTGACAGACAAAAGCATACTTCACAAAAAATTGTAGATCTGTTTGAAACACACAATTTATTTAAAATACATTTTTGTGGTATAAGCCGTTTCTGAGATATCCGTTATTAAAGGTTCGAATAGCTCATTTCTTGGTCATTCTCTTAAAGTCCCTTCAGCTTCAGTTGTTTCTCGCGATTGCGTGGAAACAGTATGGAATTTTAAGGCCAGCATATAGCGTCCAGTTCTTAGACATTTGGCTATCGCTATTCTCTTTGTATCTATAACGAATTGTGTAATGTAGTTATTTCTGCAAAGGTTTATTTGGATTAGATAGAAAAATAAGTTTGAGTAAGTATAATTTGTATACTGAGGCAATATTTTATATCACAACACTGTGAATGCCATAGTGATTGTAGTGTAAATTAATATTATTGTATGTACAGGATTTTAGATGTTTGTTAGCCATAAGTATTGTTAGGAAATAAGTTTACACGGCCTCACTGAAACTGACAATAGAAGTGGGTAACAATAAACCAAGGAGATGAGTTGTTCATCACTAAGAAGAGACAAACAAATGACGTCAGGGTAGCGTGTCTTTCTTTAGAAATGGAGGGAATATCTTCCCTAGAGTATATATTTTGGTAGTAGTGATTGGCTGACAAAACAGACGATAATGTTGGCGCGATTTGGTAACCAATAGCAGCTCTATTATAATGTTTAGGCAATTCGAGGAGAGGGAGTATATATTCTCGAGCCATAAGCATGTGTCGCGCAGTTCTAAGGAATCTCTCGCGAGGTACGCGTCGTAAAGTTAGTTACAAAATGTGAAGTACGCGAAGTAATTGGTATGCGGCAACTAATACAACAATAGTTACATTAGGAAATATCACAGTTTCAGTCAGGCGTGTATAAAGGTTAAATATGTGAATTATTAATTAAGTGTGACGCAATAAAAGTGTAGAAATAAATTGTTTTATCACTGTTATGTTTTAGTAACAACTCATTTTCGTTTACACGCCTTGCTCAGAGTTACTTGCTCGACTGAGTGATAATAGCTAGCCGGAGGACAAAGAACCCAAATTTAAATATAATAAAAACAACAGGCGCTCAGTAAATAAGATAACGCGAGACAGATTACCGCGACAATACCCACCAATAAGCGATAGAGGGTAGAGAAAGCCATGTCAATGTATGACATGAGATTTTTATAGGTTAGGAAGTCTTGGTTATGCAGGATTAAGGCATTTTACAACGTATTCCCTGTTACGTTCTTCAAAACTGTAAGAGATGCAGAATACTGCTTATCAAACCTGTATTCTGGAGTTTGCTTTCCAAAAAAAAGTTCCTTTAAGCCGTTGTATAAAAATATGTGCAGAGTGACACTTTTAAAGCAGTTCCCATCACTCAACATCAAATTCGTGTAATTAAGCCTACAGACCTTTACAGTCCACTATATCTATTTCCTTCCGGCTCGTATTGAATGCTGTCAGTCATGCAAATCCGTTCCATTGCACGCCCCCAAGAATTGATTCTATGATTGACGGCTGGAAATGGCAAACTAGACACTGATAATTACGTTACTTGCATCGGGACGTATTAAATCCATTTATTTTCCTCTCATTAGATATACCTCAGGTAGGGGATGTACTGTATTCGACTCCGGCATTTCATACCGAAATGTAATGGAAATACAAATGTTTGATCTTCTGGGAATGCAAGAATATTTTATCCAACAAGACTATAATGACAGTAATTAGTTTTAATTGTCATTATAGTCAAGTTGCATACGGCTGTTTTTGGTCGACTTCACTATAATTTCAAAACTTTGAGGTTTTACAAAAAGATCCTACCTTTTGGCCGTATTTATTGATTTTTGCAAGTAATGTGAGTTAAAATTGAGTTTTATTTATGGATGCTCTTTAACTGCTATGGTCCTTAGCGTCCCATTCTATATTGGACGTGAAAGACCGGTAATTTTGCTCAGAGGCCTCTTTATCAGGCTTGAGGTTCTTTTACGTGCCGTAAATCTACGACATGGGACCACAGTACTTCCCTTCCGAAGGAAGCCATGCTGAGGACTTTATGCCCGAAGAAATCCATCGCCCTCCGCTGAATTTTGAAAGGGTTATACCACATATATATACATATACACATAGACATATAAATAAATATTAAACAAGAATTGTACATAATAATATTATTCACCAAGAAAGATGTTAGAATATTTAGCAACCAGGAAATGTAAAAAGCAGATTGTAACTTAGATAAGTAAGGGAGAGCTAGCTAATTCCAGGTAAAAGATAATTCTAGGTGGAGCCCACCCTTCACCAAGCAAATGAGCAGGGAACTAGTAGCAATAAGGAGAAATAGAAAGAGACAGATATAGAAAGGAAAGAGACAGATATTGAATCTGCTTCCGGACGCGTCACCAGGAGGCGTATGCGAAAAACTTTGGAGCAGAATATTTTCATACATAATAAGGTAACGCGGTCTGAGGACTAATTAGAAATGTCGTTACATTTTGAGGCGCGAAGGTGAGCGTCACTAAGTTTGGGTATAAAAAGGGGAAGAAAGCCCCAGATTTTCACTCTCTTATAGTACCTCGTCGACACACAGTGATAATCTCTGGACGACACGGGTGGGAAGCGTGTGCAGTTAGATTAGGCTCTTAATTTATTATAATGGTGGGAATTGTTACAGATGAAAAAGCTAGCCGCCCATAAGTATTTATTTGGTAATAAACCATATTTTAAGAGAAATGCAGTGTATTTTAATTCGCCTCACCTACGAAAACCCTGAGACCAGTGAAATTAGTTAGATAGGTAATTTATTAGGAATGGAGAAATCAGCAGCCGCTGAGCAGCAATAGCCAGAGACCAGGACAGAGCAGCAGAGGGCATCATCCAGAGGAACAACCCTTTCCCGCTACAAATGATGCACAATTTGAACACGCAACATCGGGAATTAGAGGCTAGCATAGTAACCATTACACTACGGAGAACGACAAGTAATGTGAAGTAATCGCATACTAAAGCAAAGGAAATGAACTTCAGTTATTAAAATTACAATGAACAGAATTTATTTTATTTTAAACACACACATTTCATTGTTTATCTGGGGAATGGATCCCAGTAAACCGCTGCTTTGAAGGTGTTAAAAGATATGGGCTGCGCGCGCCCGCTGAAGTATTATGGATGCCATAACAGTTCAGGTACGTCACATGTAATCGGCGCATTATACTGTGGTCGACCAAAAAGCATTTTCTAAACTGTTGTCTGTATGTGCCTACCTGAATGCGTGCCTTTGTATGTATAAATATTATAACTCAAAAATAAAAGATCGACAAATACTAACTATCGTGCTTGAATCAAACCAGCTTAATGGTACTAAGCGAAAATTTTCAACAAAATAACCACACCCAAACAGATCTGTATTTAAAAATATCGGTTGTGTTTTACTTTCTCAAAAACCGCTGACAAGATTGTATGTATATTTCACATGTTTACATTAAGAATAATATGTATACACTCAATATTTTGTGAATAACCTATAAAGTAACTCTTACTAAATTTTATATAAGTGGAAAACCATAAGAAATAGACGAATTTTTTTTAAAAAGGGGAAAAAAAAAGAAATAAAGAATACAAATCAAAGAAACGGTAGAGTGCATCAAAATAACAGCATTAGAATAATCAGCATACTTTAGTGCATCTAAAAATAATGCATTTGCGTTATAGTCGTAAGAACGTCAACGATTTGGATGGGTTGGAGATTATCTTGAATATTCCTGAAATTCTGGTAACTCAAGAGTTGTGTTTTTAAATGTAACGGTTGGCATTTCTTTGCATAATTTGTTCACTCTGCTTTCTTATTCAAATGATATAGGAATGAAGCAATATGTTTGTATTCAAGAAAAAATAATGAAATATTATCAGCACATTTTTGGATGTTAGTACTACTGAAAACTTTCTTCCTTTGAGTATGAATGTTTAGATAGCAAACTTGAATCATTCTTTATTTCGACCAGTACTTCAAAATCAAGGATAAGATTTCTTCATTATCCGATTTTATGTCATCTGTAACCACTAAGTAGCATTGTATGGTAAGCAGACTGATTTCGCCCTTTGCTCCTCGAGAAAAACGAAGAAGCAAATAATAAAGAAGAAGAATAAAGGTGACCGAATGTAATATTCTCCTAATGATGACTTCGTTGTGCTTTTAAAAATAATCTCGTTACAATTCCTCTAAGTAGGTTCATTTGAGCGCTTTAGCTTACTACTGTGTTAGAAAAACGTACTTTGTTCCTTTAAATAATCGTTTTTGTATAACATTATATTAAAGAAGTTTCATACCGACGTATATGTCTTTTGAAACTCTGGAACACACACTGATCTGCACATTCAAGTATTTCAGATTAGATAGATCATTTCCCAGCTAGGAATGGAACACAGAACCTCACGAACGGAAACGTAGCATAGCTCAAAAATGAAATCACATGTACATACTAAATTTTCTGTATGAGTCATACATATTCCAGAGAATGCTAGACAGAGATACAAAGAAATTCCCACCTATCCATTAATTTTGAGATGAATTACCTGGGAAACTGTTCTTATTATTTTCTATAAAAAAAACTCTGATGCGTTACACTCACATGACTTTCTCTAGTGTTGTACAAACTATTTTTACAAACGCTTATTCTCCATATGCTTCATGTTAATTGAGATATCGAAATGTCAATCTTATTGCTAATTTTCTTGTAGATGCAAGGTGAATATGGAATTTTCTTGAAAACCTTTGTGTCGCATCTCTGGAAGATACTGAACCTAAATATCAAGTTTGGTGTTTATCCGACTGTTCGTTTCTGAGTTATGCTGTTCACAGACACACACAGACAGACAGACAGCCACACAGGCACACACACGCACATGTTTCTAAAAATCTGATGTGTTACACTCACATGACTTTCCCTACTCTTGTACAAACTATTTTTACAAACGCTTATTCTCCATATGCTTCATGTTAATGGAGATATCAAGATGTCAATCTTATTGATAATTTTCTTGTAGATGCAAGGGGAATATGGTAGGTTTTAAGCGATAGTCAAATATTTTAACGCTGGTTGCTATGTGGCGCATTCCATTCTCTTTGCATGTCCAGGACATAAAAAAATCTGATGTGTTACACTCACATAACTTTCTCTACTCTTGTACAACCTAATTTTACAAACGCCTATTCTCCATATGCTTCATGTTAATCGAGATATCGAGATGTCAATCTTATTGATAATTTTCTTGTAGATGCAAGGGGAATATGGTAGCTTTTAAGCGATAGTCAAATATTTTAACGCTGGTTGCTATGTGGGGCATTCCATTCTCTTTGCATGTCCAGAACATAAAAAAATGAATAACGAATTTGAGAAAAAGTATAAGTATTGGAAAATTTAAGGGAATAACAAGCAATATCTCGCAAACGGTTCACTCACCAAAAGAAATGTATATGACATAAATTGTGTATTTTAACGCGATCTACATTTTTTGTGTAGTAAAATTTTGTCTATCTCTTATGGTTTACCAGTTATGAAAAAGTCGTTCATAATGAAGAATACTTTTGGAGACATTCCCAGAAAATTCGAGATATACATTTTATTTGTCATGACAATATCTTAAACATATGATATTTTAATCAAAATCGTTAGAGCCGTTTTTGAGAAAATTAAAATTTTCGAAAAATGTTCCATGTAAAGGGTAGTCTGGGGTGGGGGGATTTTCTTGAAAACCTTCGTGTCGCATCTCTGGAAGATACTGAACCTAAATACCAAGTTTGGTGCTTATCCGATTGTTCGTTTTTGAGTTATGCTGTTCACAGACACACACACAGACACACACACACAAACACACACACAGACACACACACACACAGACACACACACGGACATGTTTCTAAAAATGCTTTTTTTGGATTCAGGAGGTCTCAAAACGTGTATTTCCGGTGAAATCTCGGTATCGAATTTTTGGGTGGAATGCAATACTTCCCCTACTTACTATACGTAGTAGAGAAAGTAAAAATGAATAACGAATTTGAGAAAAAGTGTAAGTATTGGAAAATTTAAGGGAATAACAAGCAATATCTCGCAAATGGTTCACTCACCAAAAGAAATGTATATGACATAAATTGTGTATTTTAACGCGATCTGCATTTTTCGTGTAGTAAAATGTTGTCTATCTCTTATGGTTTACCAGTTATGAAAATGTCGTTCATAATGAAGAATACTTTTGGAGACATTCCCAGAAAATTCGAGATATACATTTTATTTGTCATGACAATATCTTAAACATATGATATTTTAATCAAAATCGTTAGAGCCGTTTTTGAGAAAATTAAAATTTTCGAAAAATGTTCCATGTAAAGGGTAGTCTGGGGTGGGGGGATTTTCTTGAAAACCTTCGTGTCGCATCTCTGGAAGAAACTGAACCTAAATACCAAGTTTGGTGTTTATCCGACTCTTCGTTTTTGAGTTATGCTGTTCACAGACACACAGACACACACACACAGACACACACACACACACACAGACACACACACGGACATGTTTCCAAAAATGCTTTTTTTGGATTCAGGAGGTCTCAAAACATGTATTTCCGGCGAAATCTCGGTATCGAATTTTTGGGTGGAATGCAATACTTCCCCTACTTACTATACGTAGTAGAGAAAGTAAAAAAAATCTGATGTGTTACACTCACATGACTTTCTCTACTCTTGTACAAACTATTTTTACAAACGTTTATTCTCCATATGCTTCATGTTACTCGAGATATCGAGATGTCAATCTTATTGCTAATTTTCTTGTAGATGCAAGGGGAACATGGTAGGTTATAAGCGATAGTCAAATCTTTTAAGCGCTGGTTGCTATGTGGCGCATTCTATTCTGTTTGCATATCCAGGACATAAAAAATTGAATAACGAATTTGAGAAAAAGTATAAGTATTGGAAAATTTAAGGAAATAACAAGCAATATCTCGAAAATGGTTCACTCAACTAAAAAAATGTATATGACATAAATTGTGTATTTTAACGCGATCTACATTTTTTGTGTAGTAAAATTTTGTCTATCTCTTATGGTTTACCAGTTATGCAAAAGTCGTTCACAATAAAGAATACTTTTGGAGACATTCCTAGGAAATTCAAGATATACATTTTATTTGTCATAAAAATATCTTAAACATATGATATTTTAATCAAAATCGTTAGAGCCATTTTTGAGAAAATTAAAATTTTCGAAAAATCTTCCATGTAAAGGGTAGTCTGGAGGGGGGGATTTTCTTGAAAACCTTCGTGTCGCATCTCTGGAAGATACTGAACCTAAATCCCAAGTTTGTTGCTTATCCGACTGTTCGTTTTTGAGTTATGCTGTTCACAGACACACAGACACACAGACAGACACACAGACAGACACACAGACACATAGACACACAGACAGACACACACACGGACATGTTTCCAAAAATGCTTTTTTTGGATTCAGGAGGTCTCAAAACATGTATTTCGGTGAAATCTCGGTATCGAATTTTTGGGTGGAATGCAATACTTCCCCTACTTACTATACGTAGTAGAGAAAGTAATGAATAACGAATTTGAGAAAAAGTATAAGTATTGGAAAATTTAAGGGAATAACAAGCAATATCTCGCAAACGGTTCACTCAACAAAAGAAATGTATATGACATTAATTGTGTATTTTAACGCGATCTACATTTTTCGTGTAGTAAAATTTTGTCTATCTCTTATGGTTTACCAGTTATGAAAAAGTCGTTCATAATGAAGAATACTTTTGGAGACATTCCCAGAAAATTCGAGATATACATTTTATTTGTCATGACAATATCTTAAACATACGATATTTTAATCAAAATCGTTAGAGCCGTTTTTGAGAAAATTAAAATTTTCGAAAAATGTTCCATGTAAAGGGTAGTCTGGGGTGGGGGGATTTTCTTGAAAATCTTCGTGTCGCATCTCTGAAAGATACTGAACCTAAATACCAAGTTTGGTGTTTATCCGACTCTTCGTTTTTGAGTTATGCTGTTCACAGACACACAGACACACAGACAGACACACAGACACACAGACAGACACACAGACACACAGACAGACACACAGACACACAGACACACAGACAGACACACACACGGACATGTTTCCAAAAATGCTTTTTTTGGATTCAGTGAGTCTCAAAACATGTATTCCCGGTGAAATCTCGGTATCGAAATTTTGGGTGGAATACAATACTTCCCCTACTTACTATACGTAGTAGAGAAAGTAAAAATGCTTGTTTTGGATTCAGGGGGTTTCAAAACATGTATTTCCGGTGAAATCTTGGTATCGAATTTTTGGGTGGAATACAATACTTCCTCTACTTACTATATGTGGTAGAGAAAGTAAAAATTCTACAATTTAGTTTGTAAGGTTTTAATTTTCCGATATGAGTAGGCACGAAATATTCTGTAAAACGGTCAAGTTGCTACTATATAGATTTCCCCATACAATAGAAAATGGCAGATATAATTTATTACTTACCTAATTGTATGTACCTAATTTATTTGTATTAAGGTAAGATAAAGTTTTTGTAGCGTTAGCCATTTCAGAAATATTCTCTATTTTGCATTGAAGTTTAGACAATTTTGTTACACGTGAGCCGTTAGCTAGTGTATATCTACTTGCTTCATAAACACTTCATTATTATTGTTCCACATCTCTGCGTGAAACAAAGTGTATACCGGGTGGCCCAACGGCGTCGTATTTCAAGTGTGTAGATATCCCTTCGTACGTTAAAAGAGTTGTAGAACCCAACCGATAATTCCAAGTAAACAAGGTCAGTGGGGAACTGGGGAAGTAGAGTGAGTGAGCGAGCTTCGTTTTTCTTTCCCCCTCCCTCTCTCTCTCTCTCTTTGTTTTTGTTTGATTAATTTTAAAGTTGCATTTATACCCCGCCTTTAACTACAGTGGTCTTATCCGTGGCCTTTCCTCTGGAACATGCTTTTGCCTATAAGCAATTATGTTACCTCGTATTCGCTTGCCTTTGCTTCCTAGTGAACTTTGGGCTTTAATTATTAGATCTCCCACACATTCGCATTATCATTCATACTTGCAGACTCTGGGGAGAATAGGAAATAATTTTGGCTAGAGAAAAATCCCCCCAGTCGGAACCCCTTGTATAACAACAGGCGCTCTACGGATCGCGCTCATTGAGAGGCACTTTCCAGGCTTGCAATATAGTGTACAGTCCGTGATGATAGACAAAAATAGACGAAAGAGTCTTAGAATATTTTCCGCTGCAGTTACACAGGCTTGGCTCGAGGGGATAAACTCACTTTTTAGACTGATAAATAATTAAAATGTCTTTATTTAACCTATCCACAACCCCCATAGCTGTGTTTTTAGTTGTGTTTACGCTGTTGTCTAACATTACGGAGTATAAGTAACACAAATGAGAGCCGCAGAGTTTCACTACCATTTTTTCGCTTGCTATTATAAATGTTATTGCTATTATTATTATTATTATTATTATTATTATTATTATTATTATTATTATTATTATTAGTATTATTGTTATTATCATCATCATCTAACGGTACCGTTACACTGGCTTCGTTCATTGAGTAGGTGTTCGAAAGCTTGCTCCTGTTAATTGATAGAATATTCCAATCGTCTCCATGTATCCATACAGACGTTTCTGAGAACTGATGGTGTAGCAGCAGCAGTTTTAGGCGCTAATGCGCCAGTTCCCCACTCACCTGGGGAATTGCCCCGTTGAGTTCTGCAACCCTTTTAACGCACAAAGGGTGTTATATACACACGTCAAATATTACGCGGTAGGGCCACCTGACATTGCTATGGAACTTCTTATTGAGATCGTTTCTCTTCTTTTTTTCTTTCTTTCTTTTTTGCTTGGCATGAAATGGATAGAAAAATGAGTTCCTGTATGAATATCCTTTATGTCATAGATACACAATATGATACACAGAAAATCTGGAAAATGAGTGTAGATTTTCCATTTATTGCTAGGGGCGTCCATGCGAAAACTTTATGTGGAAAACAGGCGTCGGAGTTGCATAATCATAGTACTTAAAAATGAAAACAACGTACCTAGACTGATGTACGGATCAGAAAACAGTGCATTGAGTAGGTTCTGTCGTCCTCCGTGGACTAGTGGTACCGTGCTAGCCTCTAGTTCCCAAGGTCGCGGGTTCAAACCCGGCGGAGGGTGATGGATTTTTTCGGGCGTAAAAATCCTTAACATGGCTTCCTTCGGAAGGGAAGTAAAGCCGGTGGTCCCGTGTCGTAGATATACGGCACGTAAAAGAACCTCAAGCCTGATAAAGAGGCCTCTGAGCAAAATTACCGGTGTTTCACGCCCAATATGGAATGGGACGCTAAGAACCATAGTAGTTAAAGAGCGTCCATAAATAAAACTCAATTTAAATGAATAGGTCAGATAGAAGAAAAGCAGAAATGCCAGAAAATTTGCCGGATATACCCGTAAACACCACAGGATTGAAACCATTAGACAGGAACTAAACATTTTTAACTTAAACCAAAGGATAAGACTAAACAAGATAACAGGCATGAACATATTCTGAAGATTAACCCAATAAGAATAACATACTAGACACTAAAATACACCCCAAAAGAAATTGGGGTCATTAACGACCCAGAAAATAGCAAGATGACTTCTGAAACAGAACGGGCCTGCACGTCGACCTTGTAGATAATGAAAATGAAATATTCGTTTCTCAGCGTGATCTGTTCTGTACTATTTGCACAGAAAAAAACAGGTGATTAGAGTGTTGCGACGTAAAGGTCACTTAGCCCAAACCAGCACATTTGTCATAGGTGATGAGGGCGGGGACACAGCGTAGGGTTGACATCGAGAAGGTTATAGGTTGCGAGTAGCTAAAAAGAAGGTAATAGGGTGGCAATATGAGACGTATATTCTGCTTTCAAGTGAGACTTTAATCTTTCTAATAACTAACCTAAACTACATTGCAAGGAGGACAGGTTTAGACAGATTGGGGCTTTACCTGGTAGACGGAAGAAGGCCGGCGTTTCATCTTCATCGTGCCTAGGGCCTACATCGAAGCTAGCACAAAATAAATTTAGGAAGCCGAGTCCTGTGATAGCCAGAGCCCCGGCCGCCAACAAATTCTAAGTTTAAATACCCGAGAAGTATGCTGACAAGTGCTTTAGCCAGCACTGACGTAGCTAGCAGCATGAACTGCATAATCCACCCATGTGTTAAACATGGGGTGATTATTCCTCTAAAAGTCATACGATCATAACCCCTGCTTACATAAGCACCCAGGAAATGACTTGCAGGAATTCTAAAATGATATGGATAAAGGTAACTTAAATTTTATCACTCATTATTAATCCCATTGAAATGGCAACTTCTTTTTAGAACAAAAGCTCAGTTATAAGCTTTTACTACGTATATTCTCCCCTAAATCCAGTAGTAACGATGTATTTCGATTACTGACTTCGCACCTTATTACATTACCCCTTAAGAAGAAACCATGCAACTGACTTCTCTAAGAGCAATCTGAGATACGACATATTGTGCCGTATTATTAATCGTATTGCCATTCCTAGACGCACTGTTGTGTTGTATTGTTACTACCAGACGTAGCATTACTGTGTCTCCTTAGTTACATTTCGACTTAACGATCTTTCCTTTCGGTGAGGATCACGCCAAAGGGAGGGATCTGTTTGAAACCTTCGGCTAGACACGGTTGGTGCGGGTAAGATAGCCTCACTCTAGTGGAAGTGGTCGTTGGAGCCATGCGCGTGTGTGACCGGTCTACGGTTTCGTGGCATCTCCCTTCATCCTGTTTCCTTTGTTCATTATGTAGAGTCGCCAAACGTTTGTGAATAACTCCCAGGTATGTAAAGGTAAACTGTGTTTTGTAATTTTTCAGTGTAATATAAAACCCACGCGTTCTCTTAAATCTACACACCAAAGTCCCGGACTTCTTGCTGCCAGCGAGTTGCGCCCCCCATGTGCTTGTTGGGCTGACCTAAATTAATCATTTTCTGGTAACCTTTTTGTCCTTCAGCCCAACATGTAACAATATGGGGTGGAAGGAGTATAAGCGTTCATCGCTTGAGGAGCGATTCTACATGGCATACTACAGATAACTTTGTGGTAGTATTGTTTTCTCTGAGCACTAGTTTGGCTGTAAAAAATATTTTTTCGGAACTTCATCACGAATTTATGCTGCAATGTCCTTAATATCAGCTACATACAGTTTAATAAAACAAAACAGATTTTTCCTCTCCATTTTTCTTGTAAGATCCTCCTTGTTTTCATTTAATGTATAATTGAAGTTCATCATAATCGTAAGTTTTTTACTGTAGTTAATCTGGCAACACCGCACAAATTCGCCTCATGTGATACAAATCTAACACTTCTTAAGCAGGTCGGTTGTAAGTCTGAACAGCGCATTTCAATGAGGCGATTAGAGTTTCCACTGAATCCTTTAGATAGTTAACAATTTAGGCACTTATTGTGAGTAGATACTTTTTACCTTAGCCTAGGTTCAGTGACTTAGTGAAAGAGATTTTGAACTGGGTAAAGGATTTTGTCTGCAGCTGCCACATCAACACGTGAGCCAAATGCTGATGTCATCCTTTAGGCATGCTTACCAAAACGCGCTACCTCCCATGTTCAAAACAAACATATACTATGTAATCAAAAGTATCCGGACGCCTGGCTGAAAATGACGTATAAGTTCGTGACGCCCTCCATCGGTAATGCTGGAAGTCAATATGGTGTTGACCCACCCTTAGCCTTGATGACAGCGTTCACCCTCCAGGCATACCTTCAATCAGATGCTGGAAGGTTTCTTGGGGAATGGCAGCCCATTCTTCAGAGTGCGGAACTGAGGAGGAGTATCGATGTAGGTCGGTGAGGACTGGCACGAAGTCGGCGTTCCAAAACATCCCAAAGGTGTTTTATAGGATTCAAATCAGGACTCTGTGCAGGCCAATCGATTACAGGGATATTATTGTCGTGTAACCACTCCGCCACAACCCGTGCAGTATGAACAGGTGCTCGATCGTGTTGAAAGATGCAATCGCCATCCCCGAATTGCTCTAGAACAGTGGGAAGCAAGAAGCTGCTTGGTCTGCTAGGTCTGCGCCCCCTCCACACCATAACATCACCACCATCCGAATTTCACTGTTGTCATTACACACGCTGGCAGATGACGTTCACCGGGCATTCGTATTACCCACACCCTGCCATCGGATCGCCACATTATGTACCGTGATTCGTCACTCCACACAACGTTTTGCCACTGTTCAATCGTGTAATGTTGACTGACGCTGCTTACACCAAGCGAGGCGTCGTTTAGCATTTTCCTGCGTGATGTGTGGCTTATGAGCAGCCGCTCGACCATGGAATCCAAAATTTCTCGCCTCGCGCCTAACTGTCATAGTACTTGGAGTGGATCCTGATGGAGTTTGGAATTCCTGTGCAATGGTCTGGACAGATGTCTGCCTATTATTCTTTACGACCCTCTTCAAATGTCGGCGGTCTCTGTCAGTCAACAGACGAGGTCAGCCTGTGCGCTTTTGTGCTGTACATGTCCCTTCACGTTTCCACTTCACTATAACATCAGAAACAGTGGACCTAGGGATGTTTAGGAGTGTGGAAATCTCGCGTATAGACTTCTGACACAAGTGACACCCAATCACCTGACCACGTTCGAAGTCCATGAGTTCCACGGAGCGTCCCATTCTGCTGTTTCACGATGCTGTTTCACTGAGGTCGCGGATAATGAGTACCAGGCAGTAGGTGGAAGAACAATGCATCTAAGATGAAAAACGTATGTTTGTGGGGGGTGTCCGGATACTTTTGATCACATAGTGTATGTGACTGGGGAAAGTTGCGAATATCAAATTCAGTGCATTTTCGAATACGGCTTGCCAAAGGCTTATTTTATGTGCTTCGTTTTTCATGTTTTCGCTGTTACGATGTGAAACCTATCCCTATTTTGTAGGTATTATAGTGCACTTTAGCGTAGCATTTCTCATCAATTAATTCAACAATGTAAGTGAAAAAATAGAATTATATTCTCCAGCCTCTATCGTTTATTAGTGGGTATGAAAACTGTTCTTACTAAATCTTATTTTTGTATTTACTTTATTATAATCGAGATAATCATTTACAGAAATAGTTACATTTCGTTATAATTACAAAGGGAACAGCGTTAGTCAAATGTTTAAGAACTGCACACTATATGTTGGCATTTAAATTCCATATTCTTTCCGTACAATCGCAAGAAACAACCGAAAATTGACAGGACTTGGAAAGAATGACAAGGTATTGAACAATTCGAACCATGGGCGATGTGTACATATTATAGAGCTATAAATCATTTTAACAAACTTCATAAAATTACAATTAAATCCACCTTTAAATTACTTTCCAATAATTATCCATAATAAATACAATTTATTGTAGTCCATCATTAAACTTACTTATCACTGCACCTTGACTTGAAATAAACACATATCTCGGAAATGGCTTATGCCACAAAAAAGTTATTTGAAGAAAATTGTGAGTTTTAAAGATATCTACCAGTTACACAAGATTATACAAAATTTCTTCCAAATGAAATGACTACGCAGGTTATTGCCGGAAAATTCAACATACACATTTTATTTTCGATGTAAATATTTTAAACATATGGTATTTTTAACAAAATTGATAAATGTTCCAGGTAAAAGGTTGTTGGAGTGGGGTTTTCTTGGAAATTTTCATGTCGCATCTATGAAAAATACTGAATTTAAATACCAAATTTGGTATGTATCCGACTTTTCGTTTTCACAGACACACCCATGGAATTTTTTCTAAAAATCGTATGTGTTACATTCACATGATTGTCTCTACCCTTTATCGCTTATTAGTGGGTGTACAAATTATCCTTGCGAAAGGATATTTTCCTATCTACTTTATTTTAATCTAGATAAAACTTTCCGTAAATACTTGTATTACACATTTCGTTATAGATACAAAGGTGACAGTCAAATGTTTTAGAACTAGACGTTATACTCTCTTTAAAACTCCATACTGTTTTCATGACATCGCAAGAAACAACTGCAGATCTTCAGGCCCAAAAGAACGGCTAAATATTGGATAATTTGAAGCATAATAACGGATAACACGGAAATGGTTTATGCTACAAAGAAAACTTATTTGAAAAAACTGAGGAGATCTATTTTTACTTTCTCTAATACGCTTAGTAAGTAGGGGAAGTATTGTATTCCACCCAAAAATTCGATACCGAGATTTCACCGGAAATACATGTTTTGAGACCCCTGAATCCAAAAAAGTTTTTTTGTAAACATGCCCGTGTGTGTGTCTGTCTGTCTGTGTGTCTGTCTGTGAACAGCATAACTCAGAAACGAAAAGTCGGATAAACACCAAACTTGGTATTTAGGTTCAGTATCTTCCAGAGATGCGACACAAAGGTTATCAAGAAAATACCCCCTACCCCAGACTATCCTTTATATGGAACATTTTTCGAAAATTTTAATTTTCACAAAAATGGTTCTAACGATTTTGATTAAAATATCATATGTTTAAGATATTTTCATGACAAATGAAATGTATATCTCGAATTTTCTGGGAATGTCTCCAAAAGTGTTCTTCATTGTGAACGACTTTTTGCATAACTGGTAAACCATAAGAGATAGACAAAATCACAAAAAATGTAGATCGCGTTAAAATACACAATTTGTGTCGTATACATTTTTTTTGTAAAGTGAACCGTTTTCGAGATATTGCTTGTTATTCCCTTAAATTTTCCAATACTTATACCTTTTTCCCAAATTCGTTATTCATTTTTTTATGTCCTGGACATGCAAAGAGAATGGAATACTACACATAGTAACCACCTCTTAAAATATTTGACTATCGCTTAAAACCTACCTATTCCCCTTGCATCTACAAGAAAATTAGCAATAAGATTGATATCTCGATATCTCGGTTAACATGAAGCATATGGAGAATAAGCGTTTTTAAAAATAGTTTGTACAAGAGTAGAGAAAGTCATGTGAGTGTAACATATCAGATTTTTTTCGTGTAATACGTTTTCGTCTATCGCTTAACGTTTACCAGTTATACAATGTTATACAAAATTCCTTGCGACTGAAGTGGACTTCACAGGCTATTACCAGAAAATTCAAGATAAAAAAACTAAAAATGTCATGTTTTGCCATTTTCAACATTTAGCCTCTTCTTAGCCGTAAGAATTTAGACTTGTAGTCCAACACTCCATAAACTAGGTTTGAAATGGTATTACTTCCCTTTGTTTTTCGTAAGTTTTTGCCGCAGCAGGAGGTTGTCAGAGCTGGTTCTTCATTTGAATTCCGAACGCACCTAAAGCAGTTGGAAGAAGCGCAAAGTTTAAGGTCGGCGAGGGGTTGTGGGCGGTTCACCTCTAAGCATGAAGCTGACGGCCAACAAATGAATCGCGGTTTCGCACGCGAGTTTCGGCACCAACTGCTGCCACTGTTGCTACTTGGAAATTGTGTAACCAGAACGGGAACAGTAAGCTCTGGACACGGGCCGTAGCCTTCCTTCTAGCAAGAAACTGCCTACTTCTACGTTCAAAAACTTAGATGTTTCGTCCGACACACTTTGCTGACGCCTTGAATCTTGGTTATCATGTCCCATTATAAGTCTAACAGTCACCAAACTTTTTTATATATTTGTAATATTTACATAATAATGAGAGTTTTTATTTTTCTTATTTTTACTTTATCTACTACGTATGGTAAGTAGGGGAAGTATTGCATTCCACCAAAAAATTTGATACCGAGATTTCACCGAAAATGTCTGTGAACAGATGTCTGTGAAAATGCTGTCTGTGAACAGGATAACTCAGAAACAAACAGTCGGATAAACACCAGACTTGGTGTTTAGGTTCAGTATTTTCCAGAGATGCGACACGAAGGTTTTTAAGAAAATCGCCTCACCCTAGATTACCCTTTATATGGAACATTTTTCGAAAATTTTAATTCATAAAATATAGACAAAATTTTACTGCACAAAAAATGAAGATCGCGTTAAAATACACAATTTATGTCATATACATTTTTTGTTGAGTGAACTATTTTCGAGATATTGCTTATTACTCCCTTAAATTTTCCAATACTTATACTTCTTCTCAAATGGGAATTCGTTATTCATTTTTTTTTGTTCTGGTAATGCAAAGAGAATGGAATACTCCACATAGCAACCAGCTCTTAAAATATTTGACTATCGCTTAAAGCCTACCAATTCCCCTTGCATCTACAAGAAAATTAGCAATAAGATTAACATCTCGATATCTCGATTAACATGAAGCATATGGTGAATAAGCGTTTGTAAAAATAGTTTGTACAAGAGTAGAGAAAGTCATGTGAGTGTAACACATCAGATTTTTCAATATGAAATTTGTCATAAATTAACGATTTCAGCACTCCTACTAGTAGATACTTTTAAACCTAAGATTCTCCTGCTCATAAAGAGAGTCGCTTCAATATGAAAACTTCAGTAAACTCCAATGAAGGTGTTGCTGTAGAATCTATAGATTTCATCTCAGAGCATTTCATCTTACAGACATCTATTGTGTATCCAGTCGGCAGGATTTCAAGTATAAGAGGTTCTTTATCTCCTCTCTGCATAAAAGGCTCTTTGGTGGAAGGTCATGCAAAGGCCAACGTAAAGGTGTTGGAGCTGTACATTAAGAGGAAATTATTAGGCTGAGGAAAACGAAGGCGTCGAGAATGCGACAGGAAGAATCTAGTGAAGAAGAATCTTATTCGAAATGCTTAGGCTCCTCTGATGAAGAAAATGGCCGTTTCTTTTGTGCCTGTACGTTTTTAGTCAATGTACACAGTAAAGAATCGATAAAGTACAAAGTATGTTACCGTGAGTCTCATAAATACTAGGAGACAGTTGAGAAAACCTGTGATGAGCATGAGAATTCTGCATTCAGATATTAGCAAGAGTAATAGATCCATATAATAGTCATACCATAAGTAAACAATTATTCCGCCATAGGTTTATTGCAGACTTATGTGCAAAACAGAGCCTCTGTAAATGACAATTAACATGAGAAAATGACTTAATATACCCCTTTTCCAAACGCTTTCTGCAAGTAGAAGCGCTCAATTTTTCATGAATACATGTATGGCAGTTTTGCACTACCACAGCAGAGTACAATGAGATTTTTATGAGATGCTTAAAAGCTCCTTTCACTTTCAAAGTAAATGCAAACAGAAGTCCGCTGGGAGAGAATTACATGCAGCCTGCTTTATCCTACCTCTTTGTAAAGCAGAAGACATCTACCTGTTCCATTTAGGAGTTGAGTTCACAGATTGAGAGACAGCATCTTCTGGATAACTCAAATATTTCTTTTCACATGGTTTCTCATATTCAGGCAGAGTTTAATGTTTATTTTTAGACTAACTTACTGTTTATATTAAATATGTATTGCAACGTATGTAAAACAATGTTTGCCAAAAAAACGATATTACTTTCTCTACTACATAGAGTAAGTAGGGGAAGTATTGTATTCCACCCAAAAATTCGATACCGAGATTTCACCGGAAATATATTTTTGAGGCCCCCTGAATCCAAAAAAAAGTATATTTGGAAACATGCCCGTGTGTGGCTACCTGTGTGTGTGTGTGTGTGTGTGTGTGTGTGTGTCTGTGAACAGCATAACTCATAAACGAACAGTCGGATAAACACCAAACTTGGTATTTAGGTTCAGTATCTTCCAGAGATGCGAAACAAAGTTTTTCAAGAAAATACCCCTACCCCAGATTTACCTTTACATGGAACATTTTTCGAAAATTTTAATTTTCTCAAAAATGCCTCTAACGAGTTTAATTAAAATATCATTTGTTTAAGATATTTTCATGACAAATGAAATGTATATCTCGAATTTTCTGGGAATGTCTCCAAAAGTATTCTTCATTGTGAACGACTTTTGCATAACTGGTAAACCATAAAAGATAGACAAAATGTTACTACACAAAAAATGTAGATCGCGTTAAAATACACAATTTATGTCATATACATTTTTTTGTTGGGTGAACCATTTTCGAGATATTGCTTGTTATTCCCTTAAATTTTCCAATACTTATACTTTTTCTCAAATTCATTATTCATTTTTTTTTGTCCTGTAATCCAAGAGAATGGAATAGTCCACATAGCAACCAGCTCTTAAAATATTTGACTATCGCTTAAAGCCTACCAATTCCCCTTGCATCTATAAGAAAATTAGCAATAAGATTAACATCTCGATTAACGTGAAGCATATGGAGAATAAGCGTTTGTAAAAATATTTTGTGCAAGAGTAGAAAAAGTCATGTGAGTGTAACACATCTGATTTTTTGTTTACTTTCCGCATTCCGTCATGTTAGATTTCGTGACGTACTGTAAATACTCACATTTCATTGGCTAAAGCCATATAATCATTGTCAGATCTTTGATCGTTTAGAGCATGTCCTTATTTGCTTTCAAAACTTTCAAAGAGTTTAAAAGTATTGGAAGCAATTTCACAAGAAAACTTGTAGAGTGTGACAACTCTTGATAGGTCTTGTAAAGTATTGAATTTGACAAGAATTTGATTGTGTACAAGGAGCTTTAGACTTTTCCCATCAATAGTGCAAGCAATCTCATGAAACTTTAAGCACTGGTGGATTTTCGCTTTTGTTTGTAAAACTATGATTTATTGTATTACCTTCTTCAAGATATACCTTATTGGTGGTAATAGAAAATAATGAGGAAAAACCTACATATATTTGTAACAAGTATGGTTGTTTACAAAATGTTATACTACATAATTAGACCGCTCGCATCTCACCAAGGCGGACCTGGTTCAATCCCAGGGACCCGTATGTGGGATTTGTGGTGGACAAAGCGGCATCTAGAAGAGTTTTCTCCGCGTTCTCCAGTTTCCCCCGCCATGCTTCATTCCACCGATGTTCCATAATCACCCTTCCTATCATTTATCTGCATCTCTCATCCACTTCCTCGCTCTCATCCCGGGCGTATGGCTGACCACCCACCGTGGCCTCTCACTCCCTAAACCGTAAGCCCTCTGTCACCCACAGGCGTCGACCCCGGACGTTGTTATACGTCCTGAGGACTACAGTCCTTGGTACGAGTGGACGTTAAGGAGGGCTTGTAGTTATACTGCATATTTTTCAGGATCTAATAGTAATTTACGCAACAATTGGATACTTTTGATGATTATGGCACGAGTGAATGTTTGCCACACTTACTGCCGTTCACAAGTGTCAGATTAAGGTTATCCACAAGTTGGATACATTATTAGCATTATAAATTGTAGGAAATAAATTATGAAATAATTCCTCTCCCATAGCTGACAAGAGGAATAGCATCTTCACATGTTCGTAAACGAGGCATTAGCTTCTCTCCCTGCATTTCATTTGTTAATGCCTGGCGTGTTGAACTGATAATTCTATTCCTTCCTGGAAGAGAAGTGAGCAGATGTTACGGACTCTGATGTAGCCTACAATCAGCACAGCATGGTAAATAATTATAAATTTGGATCTTAATTATTCCATATATAATAATATACAATGGTTTAGGATCTTCGTTGTACAGAGAAATGAATGTCACAAAATCTGGCGCCTATAATCCACGGAAACTTAGAATTCAATTATTACGTTACTGTTATAGGAAATGCGTCATTGCTATTATTTGCTTGCCTTAATAGCCAATCGTGCACGATATTTAATACAGTAACAACCTGTTAATAATGCAAGGATTGCATAAAACAAATGTATACATGAATTAACTCATGAAGGACCTGTATATATACATATATATATATATATATATATATAGCTGAAATTCTACACATAGCAAATGAAGTAAAATTTGTGGACAGATTTTAAATGTGTTTGAAATTGTGCTCATTTAAGTGTGGTATTTATATAGCCTAGGCGAGCCACTCCACGAGAGGAGTGAAATTTTATATGTAAGTGTCTGAAAACTTTTAGCCAGCATATTCCAAATTTGGTTGAAACCCTTATAAAATTTGGGTGTAGTTTATACAACTTTTAGGACATCCACGTAGATAAAACCTTATAGGTAGAAGATTGAAAAAAATTTGATATGTTATAAATTTTCTTGTAATTGTCACAGAATTAAGAAGAACGTTTTGTATTGGGGAGCCTTCGAAAATTTTACACTGTTAAAGAAAGAACCCACATCTGAAGTATACACTATGTAAGTATATGAATAAGTTCTATTGACACGTTTTAAGTTTGCTTGTACTCGGTAAGAATTTAAGACTCGCTTATATGGAGATAATACTTAGAGCTTACGATTTTTACCTTCTCTACTACGTATAGTAAGTAGGGGAAGTATTGTATTCCATCCAAAAATTCGATACCGAGATTTCATGGGAAATGTATGTTTTTAGGCCTCCTGAATCCAAAAAAAGCATTTTTGGAAACAGGTCCGTGTGTGTGTGTGTGTGTGTGTGTGTGTGTGAATAGCATAACTCAGAAACGAACAGTCGGATAAACACCAAACTTGGTATTTAGGTTCAGTATCTTCCAGAGATGCGACACGAAGGTTTTCAAGAAAATCCACACCCCAGAACATGGAACAGTTTTTGAAAATTTTAATTTTCCCAAAACTGGCTCTAACGATTTTGATTTAAATATCATACGTTTAAGTTATTTTCATGACAAATGAAATGTATATCTCGAATTTTCTGGAAATGTCTCCAAAAGTATTCTTCATTGTGAGGGACTTTTGCATAACTGGTAAACCATAAGAGATAGACAAAGTTTTGCTACACAAAAAGGTAGATCGCGTTAAAATACACAATTTCTGTCATATACATTTTTTTTGAGTGAATCATTTTCGAGATATTGCTTGTTATTCCCTTAAATCTTCCAATACTTTTACTTTTTCTCAAATGGGAATTCATTATTCATCTTTTTGTCCTGGTAATGCAAAGAGAATGGAATACTCCACATAGCAACCAGCTCTTAAAATATTTGACTATCGCTTAAAGCCTACCAATTCCCCTTGCATCTACAAGAACATTAGCAATAAGATTAACATCTCGATATCTCGATTAAAATGAAGCATATGGAGAATAAGCGTTTCTAAAAATAGTTTGTACAAGAGTAGAGAAAGTCATGTGAGTGTAACACATCAGACTTTTTAGATTACTTCTCACCAACCGTGTTATTGCTGCCACGGAAAGTACTGAACCTTAATATATGTATACATTTAGGATCTTGTTCATTACCATTCCTCTATATAGTCACGCAGCGGCTATGGTCCCAGCTTCGGGAACTCGAAGCCTGACAGTCGTAGTGATAAACAAAGATAAGCAACGCTCTCGACCAGCGTAAACACTAGAAGTGCGTGTGTTGAAAGTGGGTTAGTCAACCAGTGGACGAGAGCATTTCTGGTGCGACAAAAGAGTGCTGTTCTCCGAGCGAGTTCGTGACGACTGTAGTGAAGTGTAGTGAATGCTGTTTCCGCGAGAGATATTGGAGAAGCCTTGTGTTCGACTCCCCAGTGAGTGAATCGTCCGAAAGAGGAGGTTATATCGTGGATACCTCGTTACGCCACCATGTCACGTAGAAATTGGAGTGGCAGTGAAAAGTTGAACTAGACAGGTTATTAAGTGACAATGAGAACTGCCACTTAAAAACTGGACAAAGTTACAATATGCATAATAAGTTAATGATTACAGTACGTGAAGTTTAAGTTGAAACATGACCATTCTGACGCTACCTGACCGGTCTAGGAGGGGGATGTGCGCTAATGACGGTCCGAGTGCTGAGAAAACTGTCACCCTTCACTGCCTAGTCTCTCAGTACAGCTGTACTTGTAATAGTGTTGCTAGTTTCTGTTCTCTTCTAAATTTCAATTTTCAACCTAACCCAGATTTTAAATAGTAAGTTTCAATAGTAAAGGTTTTGAGACTAGGCACTTAATGATTTCCAACTGTCGTGTGAAATAGTGCTATCTTTTTCTAATTTCCATGTTTCAACTTAAAGCAAATGCACAATTTAGCATAACAACGTCAAACCACTAATGGCATAGCTGGCCACCAGAGTAAACAATGATGGTGAATGCCACACAAATAGTTATTTACGTAATAAACGCATAACTCTTTTGATTATGGTGGCAGAGTGCCCGAGCGATTAGCTGTAAACAGCGTTTTATGCAAATCTTCGATTATAAACATAACACAGTTACATATTAGCTTTCATCCGCATGGATATTCGTGTGCACTGTGTCAGTGTTGTGCGAATGTGAAAACAACAGTATTTAAAGGTTTTCTCGTGAGGAAGTACACTATGTGATCAAAAGTATCCGGGACACCCCACAAACATACGTTTTTCATCTTAGGTGCATTGTGCTGCCACTGCCTGGTACTCATTATCCGCGACCTCAGTAGTCATTAGACATCGTGAAACAGCAGAATGGGACGCTCCGTGGAAATCACGGATTTGGAAGCTGGTCAGGTGATAGGGTGTCACTTGTGTCAGAAGTCTGTACGCGAGATTTCCACACCCTTAAACATCCTTAGGTCCACTGTTTCTGATGTGATAGTGTAAGTTGTAAACGTGAAGTTGCATGTACAGCACAAAAGCGTACAGGCCGACCTCGTCTGTTGACTGACAGAGACTGCCGACATTTGAAGAGGGCCGTAAAGAGTAATAGGCAGACATCTATCCAGACCATCACACAGGAATTCCAAACTGCATCAGAATCCACTCCAAGTACTATGACAGTTAGGCGTGAGGTGAGAAACCTTGGATTCCATGGTCCAGCGGCTGCTCATAAGCCACACATCACGCAAGAAAATGCCAAACGACGCCTCGCTTGGTGTAAGGAGCGTCAGTCAACATTACACGATTGAACAGTGGCAAAACGTTGTGTGGAGTGACGAATCACGGTACACAACGTGGCGAACCGATGGCAGGATGTAGGTATAGCGTGTGTAGTGCCAATAGTGAAATTCGGAGGTGGTGGTGTGTTATGGTGTGGTCGTGTTTTTTCCTGGAGGGAGCTTGCACCCCTTGTTTTGCGTGACACGATCACAGCGCAGACCTACATTGATATTTTAAGCACCTTTTTGCTTCCCACTGTTGAAGAGCAATTCGGGGATGGCGATTGCATCTTTCAACACGATCGAGCACCTGTTCATACTGCATGGGCTGGTTACACGACAATTAACATCCCTGTAATGGACTGGCCTGCACAGAGTCCTGACTTTAATCCTATAGTATACCTTTGGGATGTTTTGGAACGCCGTGCCAGGCCTCACCGACCTACATCGATACCTCTCCTTAGTTCCGCACTTCGTGAAGAATGGGCTGTCATTCCCCAAGAAACCTTCCAGCACCTGATTGAAAATATGCCTGAGAGAGTGAACGCTGCCATCAAGGCTAAAGGTGAGTCAACACCATATTGCCTTCCAGCATTACCGATGGAGGGCGCCACGAACTTGTACGTCATTTTCAGCCAGGTGTCCGGATACTTTTGATCACGTAGTGTATGTTGCTTCACTCAGCGAATCGAACGGATGCAGACTGTATGAGACAGAGGTTTGCATCATAACATATCTATTCATTTAATTTACTAAATGAATGTGATTCAATAATGTTTAAATTATTCCCACAGATTACATGACAGTTTCCTATATCACCTAATACTCTATTCCCTACACAAGCTTGAGTGCGTGCCAACGAGCAGCAGAGTACTCACGCCTCGCAGAAGTCTGCCTGCAGCATGCAATACAGCTCGGCACTGGGGCAACATTCATCACGGCTGAATGACTCTGTACATTCCATTTCTTTTCGAATTCAGCACCTTTTGACACACTAGACACTGCGAGAGTCGCCTTTTTCTATAAATAGAAACTGTTATTCTAACGTAATAGTCAACGAGCCTCCTTAACCTTAAGACTTGCAGGAAACGCAAGGGCTTGTGCTATGGCCTTTGCCCAGTGACGTATGTCTATCACGCCCAATCTCCAGCCGCCTTCGAGCACTGTTGCTGCATACGCGCGAGTACCCGCACTCAGCCGAGTAGATTTGGAACAAGCTGCCCTATACCAAACACGGATAAGGTGCGTAGAGCAATATTACACAGGTCATTTGCGTTGGTCGAAAAATCGATATGTGCGCACAGCATCATGTGTGGAAAAACTTTCTGTTCATTCTAGATATGTTACTGTATTATTTTTGCTTCGTTCGCAAAGTTATAATGTTTATTGTATTTCTTGAAATTTATATGAATAGAGATACTTTTATATTAACTGCTTATTGTTATGTTTTCCGCTGTGCACCTAATCAGTTATATTGCTTACAAGAATGAAAGACCACGCACTAAAGGAAAAAGTATTTATTCTTACTTTCTTTAAATAACGCGCTTTGTTGTTTATAAAAAGTGCTTAAGGCTGGATCGTAGCTCAGTCGGTAGAACACCTACCTGCTAAGCAAGCGGTTCCGGGTTCGATTCCCGGCTGAAGGATGGGAATTTTCTTCTACCTAAGATTATTTCTTATCCTCTCTAGAGTCTGGAAGTATGAACAGAGTCTGTGTGTGTTTGTGAGATATATATATATATATATATATATATATTTCAATTAAAATCTACAGTTTACTAGAAGCAGAATGACAAGCGAATACGAGATAAAACTATTGCCTATAGGTAACATGTTCCAAAGGAAAGGCCGCCGATAGGACATAGTTAAATGGAACTTAAAAAATCTGATGTGTTACACTCACATGACTTTCTCTACTCTTGTACAAACTATTTTCACAAACGCTTATTCTCCATATGCGTCATGTTATTCGAGATGTTAATCTTATTGCTAATTTTCTTGTGGATGCAAGGGGAATTGGTAGGCTTTAAGCGATAGTCAAATATTTTAAGAGCTGGTTGCTATGTGAAGTATTCGATTCTCTTTGCATTGCCAGGACAAAAAAAATGAATAACGAATTCCCATTTGAGAAAAAGTATTAGTACTAGAAACTTTGAGGGAAAAACAAGCAATATCAAGCAATACAAAAAAATGTATATGACATAAATTGTGTATTTTAACGCGATCTACATTTTTTGTGTAGTAAAATTTTGTCTATCTCTTATGGTTTATCATAAGTCGTTCACAAGGAAGAATACTTTTGGCGACATTCCCAGAAAATTCAAGATATACATTTCATTTTTCATGAAAATATCTTAAACATGTGATATTTTAATCAAAATCGTTAGAGCCATTTTCGAAAAATGTTCCATGTAAGGGGTAATCTGGGGTGGAGGATTTTCTTGAAAACCTTCGTATCGCATCGCTGGAAGATACTAAACCTAAATACCAAGTTTGGTGTTTATCCGACTGTTCGTTTCTGAGTTATGCTGTTCACAGACACACACACGGACATGTTTCCAAAACTGCTTTTTTTTGGATTCAGGAGGCCTCAAAACATATATTTCCGGTGAAATCTCGGTATCGAATTTTTGGGTGCAATACAATACTTCACCTACTTACTATACGTAGTAGAGAAAGAAAAAACATGGATGAAAATATTAAAAAGAAGTTATACAGTGATATATGTAAAAGGTTAATGTAATTCAATGAATAAATTCTTCTGCAAGCAATAAATAATATCCTGGGAAAAACTCTCAAAGCGTGGCAGTCTGGTATCTTTTGGCAGCTCATTCTAGAGGCGGACAGAGGTTACAGTGAAGGATGAGAAAAGTGATATTCAGTACAAAGGAATCGATAATAGGTATCGGGTTTCGGAACCCTTTTAAGTTTAGGAGAAGATGAAGTGGAACGAAAGGGTAAGAACAGAAACGTACATTTCTTCGGTCATTCGACCGGGGACAAGGCAACATATCCAGGGACGATATTAATATATCCAGTATTGAGATGTAATACATGCACACGTTATGAGCACCTTGCAATTTAGATACTTCGCTCGTATATCAGTTTTTAGTAGAAAAACTGATTCAGTTGCTAATATTTGCTTGTTTTCTACACCATTGCATACTGAGGCAAATGATTATGTAGAATTCACCTTGTAAGTAGGCGCGGCGCGTCCTATTCTGTTAAATGGTTCAGTAAACCTCCGGAAAAATAGTTGCATTTTAAAATATATAAACTTATAATTTACATAATCATTCTTCGTTTCTTTCTCGTATTAGCTCATTTTATTTGCATTTTTAAATTATTCTATCGTATTATTCTATCTTTGAGATAGCGTGTATACGTTCCAACGCGCTGCCCAGGTTCTATCTCTCTTCTGAACCTCCGAGAATAAGTTTATTGGTGTTTCTTGCGTTAGGGAGGGGTAAGGGGAAAATTCGCTAACAATGTGAATTTGAGCTGGTGCGACAACCAGCTTCGCTGCGAGTCGGACTCGAGCGGAAACGCACGAATTAATCCGAACCGAAAGGGCTACAGAACCGGAGCATTAGCACGTGTGTTTTTATTGTCACAGAGTGATTTTCTTACAATCGTTAAACCATTGTTTACTGAATAATACATTTAAAAGTGTATTGGGATATATACTTGTGCTTTAGTGTTCATATGCATATTCATCTGTTCGAGTTTGTTTTCAAAAAAGAATGAAAAGCGTTCAATATCTTTTAAAAACAGACCTCACAGTTTTAAGCTTGGAAGAGAAGTGTAAAATTAAGAGGCTTAGCAGGCCAATACCTCAGCTCGAATTAAAACAAGCGCAAACCAGCCAAGGTAAGACATTCTGCAGGTCTTTTAATGTAAATATATACAAAAGAAATAGTTGGATTTGCGGTTGCATTTCTACAAATAAGCTATTTTGTTTTCCGTGCTTACTGTTTGCTAAGGGTAAAGATACAAACTGGACATGCCATGGCGAGTCAGATCTAAGTCATCTAACACAGAAAATTAAGAAGCACGAGGAATCTATTGCACATAAGAATGCTTATTTAGATTTATCAGTCCTTGGAAAAACGGAAATTTGGCAACAGCTTAGCTCAGCTTTCAGACAGAACATAGAAAGACACAATGACAACGTAAGGAAAAATCTCTATGTTCTTTCGAAAATAATTGATTGTATTAAGTTGTGCTGTGAGTTTGAACTTGCCTTACGTGGACATGATGAAACAGCAGAATCTAACAATCCTGGAATATTCCGAGGGCTAATAAATTTTACTTCATCTTTAGATGCAGTTGTAAAAGAGAGTCTTTAAGGGCACATCCAAAAATATACAAAATGATTTGCTAGGGTGTATGTTATATGTGTGTCATAAGGAAATTAATGCTGAAGTAGCCAAGGCAGATTTCATGTCTGTGATAGCAGGTGAAACTTCTGATGTATCTTCTAAATTTCAATTCGTTTTAGTATTTCGTTATCTGTTATCTACTGGAGAGCCTGTTAAAAGATTTTGGACATTTTTAAATCCACCTGGTAGTGACGCTTCCTCCTTAACAGCTTGCATTAAAAATATCATCGCCGATGTTGTACAAGAACAGAAAGAAGAAGCAACATCTCAAAGTTATGATGGCGCCACTGTCATGCGCGGCCAACACGCAGGAGTACAAACAATCGTAAGAGAAGAGTATCATTTCGCGTATTATGTGCATTGTTATGCTCACCAATTGAACTTGATTCTTGCCCAAGCCAACAGTCAAAATAAACAAGTAAAACTGTTTTTCAATACTGTTGCAGAGATTCCAATATTCTTCTCTCATTCACTTCAAAGAGTGGCTATTTTAGATGCAATTGTGATGTGAAAAGTCCCTCAGGGATCAGTCACAATATGCAACTTTAAATCCAGAACGGTTCTTAGAGTTCATGAAAATAAAGAGGCCATTCTGGAATGTCTCTAACAAATTGAAGACACCAGCAACCAGACAACAACTGTGAATCAAGCTTATGGACTAAGGCTGAAACTGCAACAGCCAGAATTTTCCTTTTGGTTAGAGGTATTTTATAAAATAATACCCCACGTGGATATTTTGTACAATCAATTACAAAAGCCCACCACTAATTCTGTATCAATAAAGCAAGCAATAGCATCATTTCAATGTGAAATTTTGAAAATTAGAGACAACGTTGATAACATCATAATCGAGGTAGAACCAAATGTAACAAAAAGAAGATGGGAAGATATAAGCAGCAGATAACAAAGAATATAGCAGCAAAGGAAGTATGTGACATAATAGTTCAGCAGAGCAAACAAAGGTTTGAATTCTCCAGCTACCTATTGGCCTCTAATTTACTTGACCAGCAATTCTTCCCTTCACTAAAGAATAAATTTCCTGAAGAAATGTTTTCTGCTGTTGTGCAGTCTTATCCATTTTTAAATAAATCTAAGTTAAAAAGAGAACTGTATATCATTTAATCTCGAGATGATTTTCAAGAAATGAAAAGTTCAATAGCACTTCTCAAGCTTTTAATTGAAAATAACCTTCAAGAACCCTTTGGAGAGGTTATGGAATTGTTGAAATTGATAGTTACTACCCCAATGACAACGTGTGAAGCAGAGAGGTGTTTCTCCACTTGAAGCGGATCAAAACGTTTCTTAGAAGCACCATGGATGAAGATAGGCTGTCTGCTCTTGCCATGCTATCCATTGAAAACGAAATGATCCACAAGCTTTCAGATTTCAACGAGAGAGTCATAGACAGATTTGCCACAAAAAGAAAAGGAGGATGGACACCCTCTATAAACATACCTCTACAGGAGATTCAACTCCATCAACGTCTTCAGGACCATTTTAAGGTAATTTTAGAACTACAGTATATTTGAAATAATTTAGAAAATAAAGTCATTCGGAAAGGTAAATATCATAATGCAGTAAAAGTGGTAAACTCCCTGTTATTTTAGGCAACAGCCGTCACTGCTTGTAAGTACTTTCAATTCAAAATTATCGAAAAGATCTTGAACAGGATGCACTAGTAAATGTTCCTTCTAAATGTAAGATTGTTTATTGTTGCTAGAGACCCCAACTCCAAATTAATAGTTTAAATATATGTTTTCTCCGTGTCCGTACAGCATGTTCTTAATTTTTATTTTTATTCTAAAGGACCAATTCAATTTCCGCAAAATGTTCTACGATTACCGATAGAAAATTGATCGAAATACAGTTTGAATAATTGTTTATCATACAATACAGGTAGAAACAAATTTAAATTTTTCCTTCTTCACACAAATTTGATATCATGATTCATAGCAGATATTAAGCTGTGGGTTATGAACCAAATGTAGCTCTTTCAAAGTTTTATCCAGTTGAATAAAATTATCGCTCCACATAATGTTTGTTGAGACCCTTACATCGATTTGTGACAGACCTTCAGGATTCCTGCGCTTACGCAAGGCAGTAGTCCAATCCATTCCTGCCATTTGAGTTTGTTTTGAAGTTATCTTTTATTCTGTTGTTCTCTGCGATGTAGAAAGCAGCCTTCACTGCAGTGTTAAATTCCAACTCGAAAGTACAAGCTCATAACCTAAGCATTCTTTCTACCAATTTCTTTTCCCCTTCGGCGGTAAATGACGTTTTCCCTCCCTTTTTCCTAGGTAGATCGTCATTAGCACTTTGCAGACGACGGTGAAGACACGAACGAGGTGCCCGAATAGCTCTGCAGCACGAGGCCGTCTCCTCCTTAGCGAGCTGCAGTAATAGTTTTGCACATACACTGTGCGATCAAAAGTATCCGGACACACCCACAAACATACGTTTTTCATCTTAGGTGCATTGTGCTGCCACCGACTGCCCGGTACTAATATCCACGACCTCATTAGTCATTAGACATCGTGAAACAGCAGAATGGGACGCTCCGTGGAACTCATGGACTTCGAATGTGGTCAGGTGATTGGGTGTCACTTGTGCCAGAAGTCTGTACGCGAGATTTCCACACTCCTAAACATCTCTAGGCCCACTGTTTCAGATGTGATAGTAAAGTGGAAAAGTGAAGGGACAAGTACAGCACAAAAGCGTACAGGCTGACCTCGTTTGTTGACTGACAGAGACCGCCGACATTTGAAGAGGTCGTAAAGAGTAACAGGCAGACATCTATCCAGACCATCACACAAGAATTTTCCAAACTGCATCAGGATCCACTCCGAGTACTATGCCAGTTAGGCGTGAGGTGAGAAACCTTGGATTTCATGGTCGAGCGGCTGCTCATAAGACACACATCACGCAGGAAAATGCCAAACGACGCCTCGCTTGGTGTAAGGAGCATCAATCAACATTACACGATTGAACAGTGGAAAAACGTTGTGTGGAGTGACGAATCACGGTACACAATGTGGCGATCCGGTGGCAGAGTGTGGGTATGGCGAATGCCCGGTAAACGTCATCTGCCAGCATGTGTAGTGCCAACAGTGAAATTCGGAGGTGGTGGTGTTCTGGTGTGATCGTGTTTTTCCTGGAGGGGGCTTGCACACTTGGTGTTTTGCTTGGCACGATCACAGCGCAGACCTACATTGATTTTTAAGGGCCTTCTTGATTCCTACTGTTGAAGAGCAATTCGGGGATGGCTATTGCATCTTTCAACACGATCAAGCACCTGTTCATACTGCACGGGCTGTGGCGGAGTGGTTAAACGACAATAACATCCCTGTAATGGACTGGCCTGCACAAAGTTCTGACTTGAATCCTATAGAACACCTTTGGGAATTTTTGGAACGCCGACTTCGTGCCAGGCCTTACCGACCTACATCGATACCTCTCAGTTCTGTACTCCGAGAAGAATGGGCTGCCATTCTGCCCAAGAAACCTTCCAGCACCTGATTGAAAGTATGCCTGCGAGAGTGAACGCTGCCATGTAGGCTAAGGGTGGGCCAACACCATATTGACTTCCAGCATTACCGATGGAGGGCGCCACGAACTTGTACGTCATTTTCAGCCTGGTGTCCGGATACTTTTGATCATGTACTGTATTATCTGTAGTCCAACTATCTGTATTTCTGCGAAGGATTGATATAAATATATCAATAAATGTGATGATCCTCTATGGCCTTAACTTGATGATGAAAGTGATGATAAAATATTTAGTAGCCTTAAAGAATCCCGCACGTATGCTCTTAAAACCCTTTGTATTCCTTGGACTGAAGTCCCCATAAAACGGACCACGTCTTTGATATTAGACTTCTTATATCCTTAGGTCTCAAGAAAAAGGAGCCTAAAGATACAAAGCCTTCGCACTAGTATAGTATACATGGGAAGTTTCGTATTCCCTTATACATTTCTTTTATAGAGGGTCTTGCACAAGGATCATTATCTGTAGATGTCTGCGCAGTTATGGCCCGTAAAATAGTCAACAACCCTCTGAGCTTACATCTAGTTAGATTCAAAAGTCTCTCACCCTACTTACCGCCCTGACTAGCAATTAATTCAGTAGTTGTTTATTCCAAGATTCAAGATGAGCTCTACAGGATAAATGGGTTATGTTATACTTGACACTCCTGGGGAGACATGCCACAAAACAGCTCGTTTTCTATAAGATTAAGCCCCGATCACCTCTTTACGAGTATGTCCGCCATCGCATTACTTAATAACCGCAATCCGATCACCCAAACAAGGGCGACTAATCAGCCTGCAAGGTCTGCCCCACGTTCTTTGGCATTGCCACGCCAATTTGGCTGCGGTTTCATCCCCTTTCAAAGCTACCTAGTTATCTGAACAGATACTCACTTCCGATACTGGCATATTTAAAATATGTAATGCACCGGTTAGGATTCTATACATCTCAGCCTGGGAAACAGCGGCTTATCCTCCCAGGGAAATTGCAAGCCTGCTCCTAGGACTCCCCCGCCCTATCCCCGAACTGGACTCATCAGTGAACGACTTTCGCCCCAGTTTTCGGCAGAGACCTTCTCTTTGTTTCCTACTCCTCTCTGGAAACTACAACACTGTAAAAATAGACCTAAATTATATACAGTTCTCATCGGGTCCCCTTCCATCAGGGTAATGGATCATATCTTCTAAAGCCTGGTTTAAAAACAGGAGTGTCTCCTAAAGGACAGCTTAAGGCACCACCCCCTAATTCCAGAGACGGTGGATGTGCACTCATCCAAGCAATCTACTTCAGAAAAATAATTAAAAGGAGGAGATCCACAAAAATCTCTTACACTTGGTGTGGAGTTCGCACTGCCCCGATTATCATCAGATAAGATAACTTTTGCAGAGTATTAAGCTTGGTAACTACTGCCTTCACAGAGGAGGCAGGACACCAAACCAATGCCGCGTAGAACACAGAGGGCCTTATAACCCAGGTTAAATCAATCTGACCACCTTTGGTCGGAGGCCCCACCTCGGTCCAATGACTCTCCTATAGGCCCACAAAATATTGTGGGTGTTCTTTACTTTATGTTCCACATCCAGGATAACTCATATATACTTAATTTAAAGCTTCAACGTCTTCCTAAAAAGAAGGGGCCCTACAAATCCAGGCACTCTCCTCCTCCACCTCCTCTTCCTTGTGAAAATCATTAGTTCAGTCTTGTTCGGATTAACGGACAAGTCATTTTCCTTATACCATTCTTCCAGAGTATGCAGGGATCCCTGTGTAAGCTCCGAACTAGTAATCGGTAATTTTCCACTTGCTACAGGCGTATGTCTTCGGCATAACCTGAGCACGAATTCCTCCTCCTCTGTTGAGTCTATTCAGTAGATCATCCCCACCAGATATTACAGAGTGGGCGAAAAAACTCCTCCTTAGGGCAGCCTGAGGAACTGAACCCTCATAGATTCATTCCCCAAAGCCACCACAGCTTCGGCCTTCCAGAAGGTCATTATACAGTCGGTACTCACCGTAGTGACTCTTTTGTTCTCTAGACATTTCCTAATGGTGCCTCAAAGCATATCATTAAAGGCACCCTCGATATTAAAGAAGACTGCCATGCCAGTTTTCCACAATCCAAAATCCCCTCCAGTCTTACTACTAGCTGGTGGAGTGCACATTTCTTGGATTTACCTGACCTATAGGCATATTAATGAAGATGTATGGGTCCATTTACCAACACTCCGTTCCTTAAATGTATATCTATCAACATTTCCAGAGCCTTCAACATGAATGACGTTACATTGATAGGACGAAAATCCTTAGGCCTCTAGTGGGGTTGTCACCTCATTGCGAGGCAGGCCCTGAAAATCCTGACCGGAGGGGAGTTGCAGTCTCCCAGCCTTCCTACAGAAGAGCTGGGAAGATTCTGTCCTCACCCACGCTTTTATGGCGACTCAAAAAGAAAAGATTACCCACTTAACTTTTTTAAAAATCACAATCTCGAAAGCTACTTGCCAGCTTTCCACGAATGCCTGCGTTGGTACCTGATACATAATATGGATCCCTGGGTGGTGAGTTTCCTTTCCGACTGCATCTTTGCTACAGAGAGAACCTCTAAGAAGCCAACCTGGTCCCACCTCGCGAGACCAGTAATTTTTGCAGCAGAGTAGCTTATTGCTACTGAATATTACCATAGAACAGCCCTCAAGATTCTTCGGAGGCTCTCCTGATCTCTCTTTGATATACTGTATGGGATTCTTTGTAAGAATCCACGTTGCCTGACACTTATTAACCTTACACGCATTATAGAGTCCACGTGTGTTTGTCTTTCTGGATCTTAAAAGACAATTCCATTAAAGTTTAGCTCCTGCCTGTGCCTCTTGATTGAGAGGGCAGTTCCTTCTATAAGCAGAGAACAAGGTGATCTTGTCGATAAAGACGACTTTAGTAAGTCGACAAAATGTTAGTAACCTAAGCGAAGAGAAAGTAAAATTTAGCTGCAACTGTCAACACAAGGTATCAAAGTCAAGCTGGAATCCTGCAAATACTACGAGTATGTAACGCTTGAAATGGAGAGAAGCGGAACTATACACTGGCACACGATAAGCTCCTTCCTCTCATTCCCACCGCGGCCTTCAAGCAGATAGGGAGCTCCAATCCATTCCGTTGGGCAAACATTGCTTCTTGTACTTCAAATGAATCACCAGGTTCGATTTGTGAGTTCTGTACTTAAAACCAGAAGAAAACATCGCACGCAGACAGAACTTCTAAACTCCAAACCTTTATGTAGGTTTTAGTACACAACGGTTTTATGTTTCACTTACAGATAAATTCTGCTTAATTTTTATTATGAAGATTTGTTTTCAGTCCATAATAATAAGTGATTTCAGTTAAACTCGAATTTGCAATTGGAACTGAGATATTAACTTTTAGCATAGTTAATAGTCAAAGTTAAAGTCCAGTAGCCATATTAATGTTTTCATTTTTACGAGTCTTAGAGTTTGGCCTTTCCTAAGCTCCTAAGCTGAATTTATTTATTATTTTTGGAAAGCCAACATCTACTGCAAATCCTCACTTATTACTTTCTTTAATACGTAGAATAAGTAGAAGAAGTATTGAATTCCACCCAAAAATTCGATATCGAGATTTCAACAAAAATACATGTTTCGAGGCGCCCTGTTTACCAAATAAGCATTTTTTGAAACATGCTCGTGTGTGTGAACAGCGTAACTCAAAAACGAAAAGTCGGTTAAATGCCAAACTTGGTATTTGAGTTTAGTATCTTCCAAGGATACAACCCGAAGATTTTTAACAAAATCCCCTCACCCCAGCTACCCTTCACATGGAACAGTTTTCGAAAAATCTTGATTTTCTAAAAAATTGCTCTAACAATTTTGATTAAAATAACATAAATGAGAGATATTTACATAAAAATAAAATGTATATCTTGAATTTTCTGGGAATAGCCTTCGAAGTTCTCTCCATTCGAAGGAATTTTGTATAATCTTATATAACCGGTAAACGTTAAGCGATAGATCAAAACATACTACACAAAACATGTAGATCTCTTCAAAACACACAATTTATATCAAATAAGCTTTTTGTGGCTTAAGCCGTTTCTGAGACATGCGTTATTAAAGGTTCGAATTGTTCAACACTTGGCATTATTTTAAAGTGCCATAAAGTTTTAGTAGTTTTTTGCGTTTACATGGAAACAGTATTGAATTTTAAGGCCAGCACACGCGTCCTGTTTTTAAACATTTGACTATCACTGTTGTCTTTGTATATATAACGAAATGTTAATGTAGGTATTTTTGAAAAGGTTTATTTGGATTAAAACGTAGTAGATAGAAAAAAAACTGATGTGTCACACTCACATGACTTTCTCTACTCTTGTACAAACTACTTTTACAAACGTTTATTCTCCATGTGCTTTATGTTCATCGAGATATCGAGATGTTAATCTTATTGCTAATTTTCTTGTAGATGCAAGGGAAATTGGTAGGCTTTAAGCGATAGTCAAATCTTTTAATAGCTGGTTGCTATGTGGAGTATTCCAGTCTCTTTGCATTACCAGGACAAAAAAAAATGAATAACAAATTTTCATTTAAGAAACAGTATAAGTATTGAAAAATTTAAGGGAATAACAAGAAATATCTCGAAAATGGTTCACACAACAAAAAAGTGTATATGAAATAAATTGTGTAGTTTAACGCCATCTACATTTTTTGTGTAGTAAACGTTTGTCTATCTCTCATGGTTTACCAGTTATGCAAAAGTCGTTCACAATGAAGAATACTTTTGGAGACATTTCCAGAAAATTCGAGATATACATTACATTTGTCATGAAAGTATCTTAAACATATGATATTTTAATCAAAATCGTTAGACCCATTTTTGAGAAAATTAAAATTTTCGAAAAAAGTGCCTTAAAGAGTAATCTGGGGTGGAGGATTTTCTTAAAAACCTTCGTGTCGCATCTCTGGAAGATACTGAACCTAAATACCAAGTTTGGTTTTTATCCGACTGTTCGTTTCTGACTTATGCTGTTCACAGACACACACACGGACATGTTTCCAAAAATGCTTCTTTTTTAATTCAGGGGGTCCCAAAACATATATTTCCGGTGAATCTCGGTATCGAATTTTTGGGTGGAATACAATACTTCCCCTACTTGCTATACGTAGTAGAGAAAGTAATAAGCTTTGGTAAGAATAGTTTGTATACCCACAAATAAGTATAGGCGGTAGTGAAAGTCGTGTGAATGTAGCACATTAGAATCTTTTATACACAACCATCCACTTTACCACGTTTAAGCGTCTAACCATAGAACTGTTTCAGTGATGAAAAAGTTTTTCCCTCTCCAGTATACATTAAAGTAGGTACTCCATAAAAAAGTTTGTTGACGAGAATGGGCTAAGACAATTACACTTCTAGGAACTTACGTGGAAAATTGCTATCGCTGTAGATTCGTTAGATTTTCAGGAGCTAAATTGGAAGACAAGCATACCGAGTGGGAAAGCTTTAAGTGGGTTTGTTCACTATTCTTACAATCCACGTTCGGTTGACAGCTTAGTTCATCTTAGCTTCAAAATACCTTGCGTATAAAAACCATTCTTTGTAGTCGATACTTTTCTAACATACAATTTCCGTATTTGTGCTTGAAGTTCACTATGTCTGTAATTTCTACAACTTCAATTAACTTTTGTTTTAAAATTTGAAGTGAATAATTGCATTAAGAAAGTATTAAAATACTCTGAGAATTTTAAAGTAAGCTTTATAATATTAACTCAGATGAATGTAAAATACATACTTTACAACCCTGAATCAACATTTAAATTAATCAGTGTTAAAAATAGTATACAGTTAGAGAACCAAAGTTTCATGAAAAGCTATCTAGCTTGTATGTACTGTATATTATAATTTCTATTTATTTGTATTTGAGCATTACAGAAAGCTTCAACACTAATATAACCGATTTTTACTTTCTCTACTACCTATACTATGTAGGGGATGTATTGTATTTCACCCAAAAATTCGATACCGAGATTTCACCGGAAATATATGTTTTGAGACCCCCTGAATCCAAAAAAGGCATTTTTGAAAACATGTCCGTGTGTGTGTCTGTGTGTCTGTCTGTGAACAGCATAACTCAGAAACGAACAGTCGGATAAACACCAAACTTGGTGTTTAGGTTTAGTATCTTCTAGAGATGCGATACGAAGGTTTTCAAGAAAATTCCCCACCCCAGACTACCCTTTACATGGAACATTTTTCGAAATTTTAATTTTCTGAAAAATGGCTCTAACGGTTTTGATTAAAATATCATATGTTTAAGGTACGTTCATGACAAATAAAATGTATATCTTGAATTTTCTGGGAATGTCTCCAAAAGTATTCCTCATTGTGAACGACTTTTGCATAACTGGTAAACCATAAGAGATAGACAAAATTTTACTACACAAACAATTTAGATCGCGTTAAAATACACTTGGTCTACAGAAGTACACAAAGTAAAGACAATTCTTAGATTGTAAGTTACAAATTTAATTTTATATCTTTTCCCTTTAATACAAGAACGACTGTGCCTGTGCGAGGTGTTCAGCACCTTTGGTTTACGTTTGGGGGCACCCAATTCAGTTTCTGACAGAATGGAATTTTTTGCAGTCTTGGAAAAGCATTTTTCTTGATTGACTGCCTGTTCTTGGTGGCACTTTAACCCTCTACTGCAAAATGCAGTAGTAAATCTTCATAATATTTGCTTAATACGCCGTTGTTTGAGTCATGCTCGCCACTCACTGCCTAACTTAAAGGTGCCAGACTTATCATCGGATAGAACATCCTTCGTTATCATCATCATCATCATCATGATAATTATCATAAGGATTATTTATGAGTTGGATTGGATTGGTTACTGTTTCGTTGCACTTTGACTGGAAAACAGCTACGTGCGCACAGGGTTTCACTCAGACCTCCCCCTCCGCACCTGCCAGTCATTCACTCTAAGCAAGCGATCAGTATATATTCAGCCTGTTCTGAAGTTACGAAGTTGATAGCTGACAAAACATGCCGAAAACAACCAGTAAGAAGAGTATCTTAATTGTAAATTAATATGGATGTGATTATTTTGATCTAAGAGGGGAAAATGTATTTTGTAAAGTGTGCCACATTGAAATCAAAAGGAGAGAGAAGGACTGTTTATTGCAAGACACGTAAATCTAAAAAATATTTACAAAATATGACGTTACATCCTAGAAATGAGGGGGTGAGGATATATTATCCACATCAGAAACCATGAGCTCATGTAGCCAAACCGAGTTTTACAGGAATTTGTGTGGCATGATGGTAAATACATCCATCCCATTTAATAAGCTGCAAAGTCCTGCTTTTAAAAAGTTTCTGGAGAAGTATACAGCTATGAAAGCTCCTTGTTAGTCCACTTTACGCAAATATTCTTTGTCTCTCTGAATAACATTAGACGTTCTGTGGGAGATTATAATATTTGTATTTCGATAGACGAAACCACAGATGCTACTGGGAGATCTATAGGTAATGTGGTCATAGGAATATTATCTTCTGAACGTCCAGATAAAAAAATTCTTAACATCTGAGGTGTTGAAGTTAACCATTCTTTCATTGAAAAGCTGTTTGACAGTGCAATGTCTCTTCTATGGCCAAACGGTATAAAAACGATGGACTCATCTCAAATATAAAAAAAAGGTTTCTAAAGGCACTAGGACACTAAAATTTAGAGAATTCCACCAGGAATTCCTTTGCCGCCTCAGCCTGTTGTGCCACGGTGGGGTTCGTACAACTAGATTGCTTAAATGATTAGCAAATTTAACAATGACAATTCAGCTATTAACATTGCAAAATCTTGATATCTCCACAGATGTATGAACATTTGCAGTTATTTAATAATATATTTAAGGATATTCCTTTAATAATAAAACAACTTGAATAGTCTAAGATGGCAATGCCGGAGTCCTTGAAACTTGTCGAAAATTTGGCACATGTGACTGTAGCACCTCCTGTCCGAAGTTGTTCGGGTTCGTAATGCCCGTAGCTTGCGGCTTACCTTTCTGCAGCATCCGCGTAGACTCCGGCTGTTCGACGTGGACTGTTTCTCTTCATCTCTATCCTCGGCTAGCTGAAGTAATTTCTGAAATATGTAAGAGCAGGGACTTTTCCTCGGTAAAGGAAACGTAGAATTCGGGTGTGGTAACGGAGAGAAAATAGACGTGCTTCAGTTACAAAAAGACGACATTACTGTTTTCTTTATTTTGTTACTTCTAGTAGTTCACAACACTGATATTGTCGCCGTTAAAACACTGTCCACTGCTGTTGTAACACGGCGCTGATATGAAGCGAAGTTTATATAATTAACAAACCTCTTTACTTGTAGCGATTCTTTTGTGTGTAGCGAAACCTGTCTTAATTCACTCACTTTTGGCGCGACATCTCTTAAGTATCCGGCAGCATCCTTCTCTGCTTGTAGTTTCGAAGTAACTCCCCGATCTTTGGTCTTTGCAGATCTATTTATGGTCGCGGGCTTCTTAGGCTACTTAATTTCCTATTGGTGCATTTTTAGCGCCACTCAACGCGTCTCACTATTTCATATCGATTCACTTGGATCTCATTGGTCCTATTCCACCCCCTCTTGCTCAATTTAACATGAAATCGCGGCTTTTCCTAATTTTACCGTTAAGCTTGTTGTCTCACTCACTCCGGTCACGGCGAATTACCGTACAAAAGGACAATGGCTGTACACCCTCGTTGTACGAACAATACTTCTGCTACCAGTGAGACATCGTAAAACTCACTTGTTGCCTTCGGAGACACTTTTCCTGCATCTAAAATATCTCGTCGTGGACAGTATTTTAACGTAGCGCTTAAATTATTTACATTAAACAATTCAATACTCCTCTAATATTAGTAACCTAAATACGAACATATCATTAAATCACTCTTCTTAAGCTATTCGGGTAGTAAAAAGAAAAATAGTTGTACATAGCATAATTTAATTTCACTAAAAAGTACTTACTCAAATTATTAATAATTACATAGCACGGGCTCGGCCTAGAGTTGCCGTTTCACACAACACTGTACAGAAGTAGACAAATATTCTGCTCTGAAATAGTAAAGCAGAAACCGAAAAATGTTCTAGATAAAAATCCAGGATATGCAATATGTGCCGTATTAGGGACGCCATTCGCAATAATGAAAATATATGTGTTTCTCAGATGTGTGTGACGTTCGTCAGTTTCGTTTTGCACCAGTCACATCATGTGATATGGAACGGAGCGTTTCAAGATATAAACTTTGTTTGGGTTATAATAGAAGAGGTATTGCTTTTGATACATTCAGAACATATATTGTAATCTATTGCAATGGCTGTCCACGCACGTAAATCACACTTGAAACCGATTATTTCATCTGCCACAGATTTGATTTATTATTTCGTTCATGATATTTATACTTCGTAATAAAAACTTATGCTATTACAGAACTGTACACTTACTTCTGTGCCCACCTATACCTATAGCGTATACAGTGCTCAGCACAGACAAACTCAGTAGCGTACGAGACTACTGCCCCTCTCCTCTCCGTTCGCTTGTAAACAAAGTAGCAGTATAATAGAAGTTAACTTAACCTAAAGTCATGTCCGAAGCCTAGTTATGAGGTGACAATTGTGCCGTTTTCGCCTCCCCATGGTCGTGTCTCATGCAACCAGCAGTCACAATGCCAGGGTGATGACGTCATTCATATCCAGAAAGCCAACGTCCAAAACTTTGAACAAGATACAGTCAGGAGTGACGTAAGACATCATCTCATCACGTAATACATCAGGGACGATCGTCATTGGCTGGGTTGCGACACCCCACTGATACCAGCGCCATCATCTTCTCCGACGGGGCCACGAACTCTCGGGCCGGTAGCAGGACCGTCTAGAATGAACGGACCTGACACTGGGTTCGAGATTGAGAAAAATGGCGGCGGTAGTTGGTGGTGATCCCTGAGGTGTTTACACTGCTGTGTTGTGTTTCCGATGCCTGTGATTTATAGTATTTTAGTAACTGCGACAGTTTGTAATCACATTAGCGAAGCAATAGTGTTTGAAAACCTTTATTTGAGCAATTTGGGAAACGGGAATAATCCCAGTCATTCGTTTTCACTGCCTTGTGCTTTCCAAGTGTTACTTATGTTTACTAATATATTACATGTAGGTTATGGCTACATTAAATGTATAATTATACATTTTTTTAATTTACCTACTTGAGAATATAGTTTGTGTCACGGTTACTGTGGTGAAATAAAGAAATTGTTACAGTTTGGACGTATTGGTTGTAAATATACTTAACCTAAAACATTACAACGCCATTATGTTTCCGGATGTATATCGAACTTTGATTATAATGAATAGAGGTGCAAATAATTGTGATAAATATTTTAAAATATGCTATATACAGTGTTAATTTGAGTTATAAAATACATTAAATTATGTATATTTGTGAGATACAATAAAACAATTATAAGTATTTGAGAGTGTATCTATGTGTATAATGAGTTCCAGTTATTCTCATATACCGGAGTATTGCCATTCATATTTCCAAAAGATAAAGATTTAAAACAAAAGGGTTAATATTCATAATTCGTAAACACTTTACGCCTTCGAAGGATTCACCTGTATGCATACATCGTTGTTTCCGACCTAGTTATAAGAAAGGATAAATTCCGTTACGGTGGTTCTTTTATAACGGTTCCAAGAAGGTGGTTCAACTGCAGAATGGTGCATTTCTGACAGTTTGTATTTATGCTGTTACGTTGTTGCATGCAATACTGTAGATTGCATGAATGTTGTTTTGCAATGCTGTTTAAGTTTATGTATTTCATATATTTCACTTGCAGTGCTGGTTTAAGACTTCTTATTTGTTATATTTCAGTCTGTTGGTGTGGACTCTCTGCAAAAACTAGTAAAGGATGCTATAAGTCGCTAAGTGGTATAGTTTTGAATAATTGTTGCAAACTTATAAATGAAAAGGTTCAGTGAAAGCAAAAGTAACTCTAAAACTTCTAAATTTAATAGCTAATTGTTGTAAACAACGCCATTTCGTGCCATCCAGTGTATATTTTGTGCATATAATATTGTGTATGTACAGTGTGATTAACAGTGTAAATAGTGACACGTAATTTTGAGCGAACTCAATCAGTGTCAACCTCAATATCAACAGTTCTGTTTCATGCAAGTATTACAGTGTTTGCAGTTTATAAAAACTATGTCCTTTGTAATTTAAATAAGTAGCTGTAGTTTAGAAAAGCTGCTAAGTTATAGCATACAAAACTGTAGACTGCATGAATGTTGTTTGAGGTTACATATTTCATTTAATGTTAAAATGCATTTAGTTTACTTAAAAGACACCGTTTTTGTGCACAAAAGCATATATCTACACAAATGACATGTCACTGAACCACATTAATTGTATTTTACTGTGGAGAAGTCATAACTTGTAGACAAGAACTGATTACGGCATTTCCCAAATTCCCGCCACATATGGCCGCCATTTTGAATGTCAGTGTCAGGTCCGGTATCCAGAGGGTCCTGCCGGTAGCGAAGAAGAATTGCTTCTTCGCCAGGGACCGAGGCGGACCAACTACCCATCGTGACAGTGAGGTTCGGCATAACTCACCAAGCGTTATTTCGGCCTTTTCTAAATTATATTTAAAACCTTGTTTGATAAGTTTTTCAAAATTCAGTCTTTAAACTCTTGGTGTTTTTCCAAATTCTTTAAGGAAGAAGTATTGACATTGCATTTCACGTAACTTTCTTGTATTCGTTATTTTGTCATACATTCTTTAAATGCACACGGCAACTTTAGGCGTAGAAAGCAAGAACATATCACATTGTTATTTGAACATATTAATTTTTTAAACAAGCGTTAAAGCAAGCTGATCTAATTATTGTAAACTAACATATCACTTTAAAATAAATTGTTATTCTATGTGTTGGTGAATATTAGCTACTTGCTAGCTCCCAAGCAATTGTCTCCTTTCCACGGAAACTTTTCCTTCTGGGTAAATTGTTAATGGTGCACAATTTAACAATAAAATACTTTCAAAGACAATCTTAGAAGTAGGTATAGGTTATACAACAGAGAGGTACACCTCGCACACTGCTACCCACGTATATATATATATATATATATATATATATATATATATATATATATATATATATATATATTGCGGCTGCATCTCCCAGGAGGAAGGGGTGAAATGCAGGAACCACAGGAGGCTACAGCCGAAAAGTCACACAGGCGCGCGGAAGTCTCTAGCAGTTCCAGGCCCGAAGACCCTTCAGAAAGGGAAATGTACCACCCATCGACCAAGCAGCTCTCTAGTGTCCACGAGGAGCACTATTTGTTTGAGCAAGTATTGCGTCGTCTGTCCGACTCTGCCACGAAACCTGCCACCTGAAAGATGAGAAGGAAATGGAATGAAAGGGAAATAATGGAAAAGAAATTGTGGTAAGTGAGAAACCATCCCAGAGTTCGCCTACCGACCAGAGAAAATTACGAAATACTCGAGGTCAGAATGGGCGATCGACGGGAATCTAATTCCGGAACTCCCAAATGCGAGTCTCACATGTTACCGCAGGCCATCTCGTTCAATTACCTTAGTAGTAGAGTGCGACGATTAAACAAGTTATTGGTATAGGATTATATTATTGTAATGATAGTGTTATAATTTATACTACTATTCTAAAGAGAGAAAATCTGTATGTGCGAGGGCAGTCCAGAAAGTCCCAGACGTTTTGGTCTATCGTGGTGATGAGTAGGGCTAGAGCCGCCATCTTGGTGTCAGAACGTTCCTACATTCAGTACGCATCCAGCTGTGGTAGCGTGAGGACTGTGCCTTCCTTACTGTGCTCTCTGTGAGTTGTTAAAATGTGCGCTGCATAGAAAATCCCGCCACTTGTGAAGTGCGGGTGGCTAAAAAGAACAAACCAATTGAAATTTATCGTCAACTTTGTGATGTTTACGGGCAGGAAATAATGAGTGAAAGCCGAGTCAGGCAATGGTGCATTCATTTTAAAAATGGGACCATACCAATGTTCTTGACGAGGATCGCAGTGGTAGGCCTAGCCCTATGACTGATGAACTGTCAATGCAAATCAATGACAAAGTTCGTGAAAATCGTCGTTTCACGATTACAGAACTTTCGGAACATTTCCCCCAAATTTCACGGAGTTTGGTGCATCAAATTGATACTTTGATACTGATGCTGAACTGCATGCCGGTGTAAACCAGTGGTTGAAGTCACAGGCGGCAGATTTCTACAGAGAGTGTATTGAAAATCTTGTACCACAGTTTGATAAATGCCTCAATTTGAATGGCGATTACATAGAAAAATAGCTTAAGAGTGTACCTTTCAAATGTAGACAATAAACGTAGATATTTGCATTTTGTTAATTGTTTATTTCAAAACGTCTGGGACTTTCTGGAATACCCTCGTATATGGTGTAATCTTTCTATAAAATCATGGTAATAAACAGTATGTCTCATATTGTAAGGTTATAATTTTAATTTAACAGATTTTTGATAAATATGAGTTTATACAGTTTGAGATATTCAGGACGGACGTGGTTTACGTTAACTACAGTAAATTGTCTTTAGGTTTCTGGCTAGCCGTTTCCCGGATGTTGATGTAAGCAGAGATTGGGTGACATACGGTTTAGAGTAAAACTTCACCTTTTGTCTGATACGCGTGGTTATTAAGTAAATTCTGCTGAGAGACACACCGTCGTATGGAACGATGCAACATTCGGTGGGTATTTAAACTTACGGGATTTTGGCAGTCTTTTCTTGAACAATCACGTGCCTAGCAGGAATCTGTGCCGGTTAGTTTCGAAATTAATCTATAATTTACAATCGCGTCGTAGGAGCTAGGGTGATGATGACGTCCACCAGGCCTCTTCTGCTGCTCAGGTAAATTCACCATGTATCTAATTATTTCTTCTTTTTCTTTTAGAAGTGTAGTTTAGGTTAAATTATGAGGGCTGCCCCAGAAGTACCCGACGTTACAAAGAAAACACAAACATTTAGGGAAAAAAAACTTTATTTCTCTACATAGTCTCCTTTCAGCTCGATACACTTTTCGCAACGATGTTCAATAGCTTCAATACCCTGTTTATAGTGAGAACCGTCGAGTTCTGCAGAATAGCCATCAACTGCAAACTCCACCTCTTCATTGTTGGTAAATCTTTTACCACCAAGCCATTTCTTCAACTTTGGAAACAGAAATAATCAGAGGGGGCTAAATCTGGCGAATAGGGTACATGAGGAAGCAATTCCAACTTTAACTCATTGATTTTGGCCATAGCGATAATGGATGTGTGAACTAGTGCATTGTCTTGATGAAACAGAACTTTCACTTTCGCTAAATGTGGCCGTTTTTGATTGATTTCATCATTCAAACGCTGCAATAAGGTTGCATAATACTTGCCATTGATTGCTTTTCCTTTTTGAAGATAATCAATGAAAATTATCCAACGCGCATCCCAAAAAACTGACACCAAGGCCTTGCCTACAGATGGAACCGTCTTCGCCTCCTTTGGAGGTAATTCTCCCCTTTCATTCCACTGTTTTGACTGTTCCTTCGTCTCAGGTGTGAAGTGATGAACCCATGTTTCATCTATGGCTATGAACCTACGCAAAATCTCGGCTTTACTGAAGCGAAACATCGCCAAACACTCGACTGAAACATCCTCACGACGGCGTTTTTCTTCCATTGTGGGTTAACGCGGTACCCATCTTGTGCACAGCTTTCTTATGTCTAAATTTGCAGTTAGTATGCAATTTACAGCACTTTTTGAAATGCCTACGATGTCTGCTAGCTCGCGCACTTTCAGTGGACGGCCATCCAATACCATTTCGTGGATTTTCTTCACAATTTCTGGCGTGGTCACCTCATTTGTTCGACCACCACTATGTTCGTCTTGGCAGCTCGTACGGCCGCGCTTAAATTCTGCCATTCATATTCTACTGTTGTAAACGAAGGAGCAGACTCCCCCAGAGTAGAATCTAGCTCAGGTTTAATATTAGTTGGAGTAAGACGTTTCAAATGAAAGTAGTGTATCACATAACGATGGTCACTTTTATCCATGTTTACAAATTCGCTGAGAGAGTTCACTATTAATGGCTGCCAAACAATTACCAAACAACGTAGTATCGCCAAACTTCAAACTTAAGCTTTATAATGTTGGTACTTTCTACGATTGTCATTTGTTTGAACAACAACCGCTAACTATACGTCAGGTTGGGTACTTTGGGGCTGCCCTCGTAAATTCACCATGTATCTAATTCTTTCTTCTTTTTCTTTTGGAAGTGTAATTTAGGTTAAATCAGTTAAATTAAATGTTTAGAAAAGATTTGAAACAGGAATTACATGTGTTATTAAAGGCACCGTATCCGGTAACCCTAATGAAGCTATCCTGTGCTACGCTTGACGCTAGTTAATGGCACAACGGATGCACAATATCTTAGTATTAAATTAATAAACCTATCGAATTGGATCTGCTAAATGGAGTGCTTTTCTGTTAACCCTTCTATAAACCGTACGCTGGTGAAAATGCCGAACGTGAAACTAGTACTTTATGATCCATTACTAGGTCATGGGGTAAAGCACGTTTGCTGGATCAAATCTCGTATTGTTGAGATTTTGGTGCCGGAGTGTCTAGCACTGAATTGCTTCTACGTCAACACACACAAGCTTGCGCAGAAGAAGGGGAGTAGAAGCCCAGGCAGGTAAATCACCAGTTTCATGCAAGCAGTAATTCGTTCAACTCTCGGCAGCACAAATGCCGTATTTATTCGTTTGCTGCATCATAGCAGCCCTTCAGAGCTGCATATCAGAACTTTCAGCACGTCATCTTAAGGGTACACAACACAATCGTTTTAACATAAAACTTTGTTCTTGACTTTTACTGAGGATTTGACACACAGTGCTTGTTGATCTATAATTGTGTGCTCTTAAGGGAGGCTAACAACGAAGGAGATGATGTCTAAATTATATTTCGGCTGCAGCGCATATTAGGTCAAAGTGCATATCAGGAGAGGTCATCGCGCGGCTGGAATCCAACTGCGTAACGTCGTTAGTATTCAGTTAGTTCTTATCAGAATACTTCCCTGAGAGCACAGAATTGAATAAAAGGGCCTAAATTCTGCCAGAGCACGCAATGAAACACCTCCGATCAGCTTTACTAAGGGTTCCTTAAAACTACATAATGTGAACTGTTTGTACATATATACAAGTAGTACCTAGTTCTGTTCTCAGCCAAGATCTCTTAGTGTCCTAGTTTAAGGGGACAAGGTAGCCTGAACACATGAAAATTACACTTTAAGTGTGTTAAATTACCACTGCTCTTAAAGTTCTCAATGGTTTTTCCTGAATATTTTATGAATTACTTTATAAATCATGAAAATTATTTCAAGTGGTTATTTGAATTGCTAGCTTATGTAGTTGAGTCCGTAAAAATTATTTCATTCAGCAGAAAAATAATATCATATTTACTCTTAAAACATGTGAATTCATGTACCTTTTTCTCTGATACTACTTGCAACGCAGAATCACATTTTCATGATTTTTCTTAGTATAATCAACTATCTTCTGAACCTCAATTATTTAGTTATGTATATCAGTTCACTAGAAATTGAAAAAAAATTAATTGCTAAGTCAAAAAAGTAAAAATGTGTAAAATTTGCGATGTTGTTGCTTTCTTAATATCACTAATATACATTATAAAATTATTATTGTGGTTCAGAAAGTTTAACTATGAGTTGTATACATGTACTGAAAATATCAGTTCTCTACCTTTCATACTTTCTGAGAAAAAGGTACCTAAGTATCCAAAAATGTTGTTTTGAGAAAACTGAAACTAAGGTTAGAACATTAAAATTCTGACACACTTTAGTACATTCCAGGGTCATCTGCACCTTCATTCCTGGATTACTGCAGCTTTTTTGATTACCTTCTCTTGGTCCTGGCCTCTTTTGTCAATTGCTGAGCTGCTCGCTGGGCATGATATAGTCGTTGTTGTTGAAAGATAGAAAAATGTTCTAAAAAGGGGCGTTGCATAACAGCTTTAAAGGAATGCACACTAGCATTTAAATGGTATTTAAATGTCCTAAAAACCTCTTAACTCCCAAAAGATATATATTTTCTGAAACTGGAAATAATAGAGATTTTATTTGTACCTAAAACAAAAAATGTGATATTTGAATATTTCAGAGTACCTTGTCCTCTTAACAATAATTATTGAATAATCATTCACAGACAATTCATGTACTTGTTAAAGTTTATATTTCCATGATATAACGATCATGAATGCAAAAGGGTAAAAGAAAACTCTCATGTGTTACATTCATCTGCCTTTATCTGCCTAGTTTCGTTTATTTTTATATAGCTTTGAAGTAGATTGTAACCTCATGTATGGTAGGTATGTTTCTAGGAATGTTCGCCCCACGAACGGTACAAACTTTCCGGTGGCCTTCGTCTCACGTATACTTTTCGGTGGCCTTCGCCCCCACGTTTAAGAAATCAACTTTATAAATTTTAATGTTTATTTAAATATTATATGTATATTTGCCTCGGCTTAGTCAGTAGTAATTTACAGAAACACGTATCTCTTAGCAGGGCTGGAACGGCTAAATAATGAAGGCTTACGCAACTTATAATGGTATTTAACTTCGTTTTATTAATCTTTCACACCATTAAATATCACTTCACTGATATATCCTACTGTAGAGCTGTGATATTTTTGTTAATTGTACTTTTTAACACGTAAACTTTATATTATTCACGCCGTAATGAATTTTTATTTGTCCCACACTGAATACGTACCGAGCGAACTGCTCTGGAACGTTGCCTTCTAGCATCTGCCGTCTACCGCCCAAAATTGTATATTTCCACTATTTCAAGTCTCTGATTGGCTATTCCTACTCCAATAGAATACTTTTATTTAACTTTTAGCCTTTCTAGCTGTTGATTGGCTATTTATAAACTATTTTAAATATTACATTATTGTTCCAAGAATTATTAGTAGCATTATAAAACTTCCCAATTCATTATTGGCTAAGGTTACCTCATTGTTAGCAACTTTCGGCTTCTATTCTCACAGCTCCTACATTGTTAAATTACATAATACGTTCAAATAACATTATTAAACATGTACATAATAATATAAACATAATACAATTACTGTAACATACACTTTTTATATATTATACACAAATTGCTTTAAGGCGGGATGTTATTATATTTGATATTATATAACCAGACTGATATTATTTAAGTGTTAAAAATACTGCCTCATCTTCTACATGCTACTCTTATGCAAACTAATTACTTTCTCTACCACGTACATACACAGTAGGTAGAGAATGCATACCACCCAAAAATCCGATACCGAGATTTAATCGGAAATACATATTTTAAGGCATTCTGAATCCAAATAAAGCATTTTGGAAACATGTGTGTGTCTGTGTATCTGTGAAGAGTATAACTCAAAATGAAAAGTTCAGTATCTTCAAGAATGCGACACGAAGATTTTCAGGAAAACCTCCAACCATAAATACCCTTTACATGGAACTTTTATCGAAAATTTTGATTTTCTAAAGAATAGCTCTAACGATTTTTTTTAAAATACAATATACTAGAGATATTTACAAGGAAAATAAAATGCATACCTTGAGGTTTCCGGAAATAACCATTGAAATCTTCATTTGGAAGGAACTTTGTATAATCTTGCATAACTGGTAAACGTTAAGCGATAGACGAAAACGGACCACACAAAAACCACACTGTTTATTTAAAATAAATTTAAATAAATTTGTGGCATAGGCCACTTCCGAGATATCCTTTATTAATTGTTTGAATTGCTCATTACTTGGCTATTATCTTAAATCCTTTCAACATTGTTTCTCGCGATTGCATGGAAACAATGTGGAATTTCAAGGCCAGCGTATAGCGTTCAGTTCTTAAACATTTTACTATCCTGTTCCCTTTATATCCATAACGAAACGTGTAATGTAGCTATTTCTGCAAAGGTTTATTTGGATTAAAATGTAGTAGGTAGAAAAATAAGCTTAAGCAATAATAATTTGTGTATCCAGTAATAAACGTTTGAGGGTAGAGAAAGTCATGTGAATGTACCACATCAGATTTCTTTCTATCAACTTAAAGTTAAAGGAGATAAGTGCCGAAATAGGTTCATAACACATTTCGTTGAAGATACAAGGGCAATAAACGAAACCGAATCGATGGTCAAATGTTTAAAAACGTATATACCGAAAATGGCTGGTATCCCCAAAACGTTATTTGAAATAAATGTACTATGTGTTTGTCTTCTACTCATCGTTTTCCAGTTATACAGAATTATACAAAATTCCTTCCGAATGAAGAGGACTTTACAGGCTATTTCCAGACAATTCCAGATATACAGTATATTTGTCATGCAAATATCATAAGCTTATGACCTTTGAAACAGATTATATGAAAGTACAGTTTCTAATGGATACTGATGTGTTATATTTGATTGTGAATACTCGTACAAAGGATTGCGGGCCTTTGTTTGTTTCACATTGGCATTTGTTAATTAATATAATCACTATTAGCTGTGTTATTGTTATTAATTCTATGTACTGTGAATCGCTTTTGCGTTCGTACAATGTTAGGAACGCCACATTGAATTTAAGTGGTGCTTTATTCTAAATTAAGTTAACATGGCCATTATAACATATAAACGATCTGCTGCGGAATGCGCTTATGTTCTGTCATTCTCATCCATAGAGAATAATCAACATATAGGATTAATTTTCACTACGACGACGTAACAACTTATCAATAGTCATGGAAAATTTCCACCACTTTCTCTACTGCTCGCGAAATAAAATTGCGTCTGAGAGGAGTCGATTGCGGCATAAAGTACATATTGAATATATTTGCCAAGTGACTAATAAATTATTTGGAATCCAAACTTCTCAAAAGTCATTGATCAACTCTACCACGCCCTGCAGATACAACAAAAAAATTCTCAGCGCTCAAGCAACGCCGTATAAAAAAATTCTTTTGTGTTACACTCACATAGCTTTCTCTACTCTTGTACAAACTATTTTTACAAACGCTTATTCTCCATATACTTCATGTTAATCGAGATATCGAGATGTTAATCTTATTGCTAATTTTCTTGTAGATGCAAGGAGAATTGGTAGGCTTTAAGCGATAGTCAAATATTTTAAGAGCTGGTTGCTATGTAAAGTATTCCATTCTCTTTGCATTACCAGGACAACAACAACAACAAAAATGAATAACGAATTTGAGAAAAAGTACAAGTATTGGAAAATTTAAGGGAATAACAAGCAATATCTCGAAAATGGTTCACTCAACAGAAAAAATGTATATGACATAAATTGTGTATTTTAACGCGATCTACATTTTTTGTGTGGTAAAATTTTGTCTATCTCTTATGGTTTACCAGTTATGCAAAAGTCGTTCACAATGAAGAATACTTTTGGAGACATTCCCAGAAAATTCAAGATATACATTTTATTTGTCACAAAAATATCTTAAACATGTGATATTTTAATCAAAATCGTTACAGCCATTTTTGAGAAAATTAAAATTTTCGAAAACTCTTCCATGTAAAGCGTACTCCGGGGTGGGGGGATTTTCTTGAAAACCTTTGTGTCGCATCCTTGGAAGATACTGAACCTAAATACCAAGTTTGGTGTTTATCCTAATGTTCGTTTCTGAGTTATGCTGTTCACAGACAGACACACAGACAAACGGACATGTTTCCAAAAATGCTTTTTTTGGATTCAGGGGGTCTCAAAACATGTATTTCAGGTGAAATCTCGGTATCGAATTTTTGGGTGGAAAACAATACTCCCCTACTTACTATACGTAGTAGAGAAAGTGAAAATCTGATCACAATAAAGAATACTTTTGGAGACATTCCCAGAAAATTCGAGATATACACTTCATTTTTCATGAAAATATCTTAAACATATGATATTTTAATCAAAATCGTTAGAGCCATTTTTGAGAAAATTAAAATTTTCGAAAAATGTTGCATGTAAAGGGTAATCTGGGGTGGGGGGATTTTCTTGAAAAGCTTCGTGTCGCAACTCTGGAAGATACTGAACCTAAATAACAAGTTTGGTGTTTATCCGACTGTTCGTTTCTGAGTTATGCTGTTCACACACACACACACACACACACACACACACACGGACATGTTTCCAAAAATGCTTTTTTTGGAGACTTGGGGGTATTCGTTGAAAATCTTCATGTAGCATCCTTGAAAGTTTCTGAACTGAAACACCACATTTGACACAGGGACCTCAAAACATGTATTTCAGCTGAAATTTCGACATCGAAGTTTGGGGTCGAACACAATATTTCCTTCTACCTGCTGCAGGTAGGCGGCAGTTAAAGGTATAATGAAATATTTCTCCAATAGTTGTTTTATTAGCTATACCTACATTATTATTATTATTATTATTATTATTATTATTATTATTATTATTATTATTATTATCATCGTCACAATGGTCATTATTTGTCACACACACAAGAGTATAATCGGAAACTTGTAACAAAATAATTATGATAGCGCATGGTCCTGTTACAAGGACCTTCCTATTTTCAGTTGGACGGCACCTTTGCTAGAAATGACAAACATAGATGTACTATTGTTTTATTCAGTTCACTCTTTTCTAAGGATCACCACAGTAACGTGTGAGACTCGCATTCGGGAGGTTCCGGCCACACTGACCTAGAGATTTATAGCGGCATTTCCTGGCTGATAGTGCTGAGGTTGAATACATATTGCCTATAACTTTCCTGTCATTTCATTCCCTTATCATGTTCGAGGTCGAAGGATCAGGCGAGTGGACGGTGGGCGAGGAGTATGACGGTGGAGTTAGCTTTGTGAACTATCTGCCCTGCCGTTCAGTGAGTGACGGCCCCCAGAGAGACCATGGGGAGAGGTAAGCCTATGGGGGGTCCCACTGGTGTCAAAATGTAATATCTGGAAACGTTGGAGTCCCCGCCTGCGTTTGACCTGCCGCCACGGATCTAGTACTCCCTTGTATCATTCGCTCCAGGAGTTTGTATAAGCACAATAGGCCTCCATATATGACGAAGTGCCGCAATCCTTCACTTCCTGATAACCTTCATCAGACTTACAAACAACTTACTGCTGTAACTGTACGATATCATAGTTGTATTCCCCAAATACAGAGTAAACCAGTTTGTACTGCTTTCTATAGGAGAGCAGATATGTTTATAAGACAGGTCGAGTAGTGGGTGTCTGTTCGTACCAGGGGAAGGGATGTTAAGAGCGCTTCTCGCTTGTGCAAGAATTCTGCCAGTGAAAAGTGCATATGTAGATACATGTGTAAAGCAGAAACAGTGACTAGGGTTTAAAAAGTGTGCTGAGTTTCTTGTTATTATACTTCAAGATTCAGCATCTTGAATGCAATCGTAATTTCGTAGTTTCACATATTATAATTACAATAGCTGTATTAACGATGACGCAATCTGTTGTATGGTAAAAATTCTGTGTGTGCGTGTATGTATGTAATTACGCAGTAATATAATGATTATCAGGCACAGGAATTGAGGCAGTATTTTTAAAACTTAAATGATTTTAGTCAAATTATATAATATGTAAATTCAATAACAGCCCGCCTTGAAGCAATATGTGTATGTAATAATTTGTAAAATGTATGTAACAGTCATTGCATATGCTTATATTATTATAAACATGTTCAATAATGTTATGTAAATGCATTACGTAATTTAATAACGTAGGAGCTGTGAGAATAATAAGTTAAAAGTTGCTAACAATGAGCTAACAATGAGGTAACCTTGAAGCAATAATGAGTAAGGAAGTTTAAATGCTGCTAGTCATTATTAGAGCAGCAATAATGTAAATTTTGAGACAGTTTAAAAATAGCCAATCAACAACCAGAAAAAGCTTTAGTTAAATGCAGGTATTCTATTGGAGTAAAAATAACCAATCAGGGACTTGAAATACAGAAATTTACAAGTTTAGATGGTTGAAATCTAGTTATTTGCCTCCTAACAGTGCTCATAACTAGATGCGTTGCTTGTGCGTCCTTGAGAGATTTAATATGTATTCGTGTGAGACGAAAATAAGTTACGTATTAAAAAGTGCAAGTATTAAATAATAGAATCTCACAGCTCTCGATATCAGTGAAGTGCTATTTAATTTGTGTCAAGGATTAATAAAAAAAGAGAATTAAAACTTCAAAATCTGTGTAAGCCTACATTCTTGTCGCATCACGCCCTGCTAAGACTTCCATGTCTCTATCAATAATACTGATGCAACCGAGGCAAACATAAATATATAATATCTAAAGAAACAGTCAAACTACAAAGTTAATTTCTTAAAAAAAAAACGCTTGGGGTAAAGACCACCTGAAAGTACATTTGGAGCGAAGGCTACCGGAAACTGTTTACTATACGTGCGGTTGCAACTATACAAGTTCGGCTCTCCAACAGTTGAAATATAATACAACTCCTTCATTACAAACTACTTCGAATCGGTTTTTTATACGTAGCAGCAAACAACGTAAAGAACAATTCTTCAAATTGGCGTCCATACGTGGAGCCAAATAAATAATCAACTCCAATAAAACACCTACTTCAGAATTACTAAGCACGACAAAAGGAAATGGAGTTGAACTGTTGCTGCATTTTACACAGTGACATTGCAGGTTGCAACCCACTCCATACCCCGTACTGTCTGTTGGCGTTTGCGGAGAGCACTCACCAGACCGTGTTTACCTGCCCATCAATGACTCAAGGCCACTGTTGTTTATATTTTTGCTATATCCCCTTCCTCCTTATTGGCTTATGTACACCTTTAAATGACGATGTAATACAAGCAATGCAAGGTCAGGCGATAGGAGGGGTAAAACACTTTGTCATGATAAATGCATATGCTTATGTCATCCTGATAGGCAGGTTTAAACCGAAGAATCCTCTTACCTCTTTGTTGATAACAGCATGTATGCATTCCAGATGTTTAATTCTGTTGCGTAATATATTTGATTCATACGGTTATGAAAATGTAAATCTGATAATTATCTTTCAGTATATTAAAATACATCAATACATTAAATGGAGAACTAGTTTGCATCGCATAACAACCTATTCCACGACAGCAGGCAATAAGAAGTGACTAGTGCATACTAAGAGATACAGGGTAACGTTATATGGAACAGGGTTTAGATAACTTGAAACCAACTGCTTAAAAATTCCTATGTCTGTGATAACTATGATTAATAAGGTGTCCGAACTTTTTAAGAATTTGTAATAAAATGTTACTCGGTGTATATTTTAACAACCCTTTTAAAATATTATTAATTAAACAGTATTAATAAAATTATGTTTTAACCTGTTAGTACTTACCTTTTATAGTTTTCCTTGTTTCCTGCTTCAATCGTCTCTACTGTTTGGAATCTGAAGAATGTAATTAAAAGTTATTAGATAAATTCTCATTACCTACGCTCGGAGTAGAAATGTGATATGTAACCGGAGAAGATTGCGGTGTTGATATTTACTGTTTTTATTGAACTTAAAATATAGTACAGTGCTTTTCCTTCACACTGTGGCCATCTCACAGCTGCTCGTGCGCTGGCCGCCCACACCTAGGACTCCCGCCGAAGCAGTTATAATATCCCCGCAACCGCTTCCCTTTGTCATAGTTACAATTACAATGGTAATAAGCACTTACCTTATCATAAGAGATGTTGGAAATGTCGTTATCTATCCACACATTTCTGGCGTCTTCTCAGAACATTTTCATTCATACTAAAGAGTACAACATGCGAAATTGAGTGAACTTCGCACTTTGTGTTTTGTTTAGTTATTTCAATAACTGGGGGTTTGTTGCATGTGCCTTATTACTTTCTCTACTACGTATAGTAAGGAGGGAAAGTATTGTATTTCACTCAAAAATACTACACCGAGATTTCATGTTTTGAGGCCTCCTGAATCCAAAAAAAGTATTTTTGGAAACATGTCCGTGTGTGTGTGTGTGTGTGTGTGTGTCTGTGAATAGCATAACTCATAAACCAACAGTCGGATAAACACCAAACTTGGTATTTAGGTTCAGTATCTTCCAGAGATGCGACACGAAGGTTTTCAAGAAAATCCCCCCACGCCAGACTACCCTTTACATGGAACATTTTTAGAAAATTTTAATTTTCTCAGAAATGGCTTTAACGATTTTGATTAAAACTTAATATTTAACATACTTTCATGACAAATAAAATGTATATCTCGAATTTTCTGGGAATTCTCCAAAAGCATTCTTCATTGTGAACGACTGGTAAACCATAAGTGACGTTGTTATGGTCATTTTAGAGTCAATTTAATTTGGCCCTAATTGTAGGTTTCCATTATACAAAATCTGATGTGTTACACTCACATGACTTTGTCTACTCCTGTACAAACTGTTTTTACAAACGCTTTTTCACCATCTACTTCATGTTAATCGAGATGTTAATCTTATTGCTAATTTTCTTGTAGGTGCAAGGGGAATATGGTAGGCTTTAAGCGATAGTCAAATATTTTAAGTGCTGGTTGCTATGTGGAGCATTCCATTCTCTTTGCATGTCCAGGACATAAAAAAAGAATAACGAATTCCCATTTGAGAAAAATTTGACGTGTTGCACTCAAGTGACTTTCTCTACTCTTGTACAAACTATTTTTATAAACGCTTATTCTCCATATGCTTCATGTTAATCGAGATGTTAAATCTTATTGCTAATTTTCTTGTAGGCGCAAGGGGAATATGGTAGGCTTTAAGTGATAGTCAAATCTTTTAAGAACTGGTTGCTATGTGAAGCATACCATTCTCTTTGCATGTCAAGGACATAAAAAAATGAATAACGAATTCGTATTTGAGAAGAAATACAAATATTGGAAAATTGAAACAAATAACAAGGAATATCTCGGAAATGGTTCACTCCACATCAAAAATGTGCGTTTTTAACGAGATCCGCATTTTCTCCGTAGTAAAATGTCTATCTCTTACGGTTTACCACTTGTGCAAAAGTCATTCAGAATGAAGGGTGCTTATGGGGACATTCCCAGAAAATTCAAGATATACATTTCATTTTTCATAAAATATATGATATTTAATCAAAATTGTTAGCGCATTTTTGAGAAAATCAAAATTTTCGAAAACTTTTCCACGTAAAGAGTAGTCTGGGGTGGGGAAATCTTCTTGAAAATCTTTGTGTCGCACCTTTGAAAGATACTGAACCCAAATACCATGTTTGATATTTATCCGACTTTTCGTTTTTGGCACGCAGACACATACACGAACCTTTTGCTGAAAGTGCTTTTTTGGGTTCAGGGGCCTCAAAACATGTATTTTCAGTGAAATCTCGGTATCGAATTTTTTAGTGGAATGCAATACTTCCCCCACTTACTATACGTAGTAGTGAAAGCAAAAATTAAATTGACTCTAAAATGACTATCATGACGTCCTCCAAACAAAACGACTAATGAATGGTATTTACTTCCCTCCATAATAGCAACTTTTATTCAAGACATTTTTTCTACAACGCTTAGCTTTGGTGATATTGTAGTCTCAATTTAAATGGTCCACCCTGTGTATATGTATATATTAGGGACTGTGTTCATGACTGCAGAACTTTAGAAAGCTAAAAGTATTAAAACGTTGCATAGTGTTCATTATTTTATAAAAAGTGAGTAGAATGAGACATCTAACGAAAATCAATTCTAAATGCCCTTATTATACCAGCTTCAACGGACAGTGTAACTAAGCTTGAGTTCTTTGCTAAAAAATTAAATTAAATTGAGTTTTATTTATGGACGCTCTTTAACTGCTGTGCTCCTTATATTGAACGTGAAAGACCGGTAATTTTGCTCAGAGGCCTCTTTATCAGGCTTGAGGTTCTTTTACGTGCCGTAAATCTACGACACGGAGCCACCAGCTTGTGGCAGTAATTTGTATCACAATAATGTAAATGCCAGAGTGATTGTAGTGTAAATAAGCATTATTGTATGACATTGATTTGAGATGTTTGTTAATTATAAGCATTGTTAGGAAATAAGTTTACACGGCCTCACTGAAACTGACAATAGCAGCGGATAACAATGTGCGAGGGGGTAAGTTGAATATTAATTAGAAGAGACAAACAAATGACGTCAGATTGGCGCGCTTTTCTTAGAAATAGCGGGAATATTTTCCCTAGAGCATATGTTTTCGTAATGTTTGATTGGATATAAAAATAGACGCTAATGTTGGCGCGTTTTATTAACCAATAGCAGCTCGGTTATAATCTTTAGGCATATCGGGGTGTGGGTGTACAAAAAGCTAAAGTCAGAGGCAGATTACGTCAGTCCAACAGAAGCATTCACGCGTTATACGTCGCACAGTTAGTTCATCAGAATCGTTCGCGGGTTACACGTCGCGTAGTTCAACGGAAGCATACATAAAGTACACGTCGCAATTCTACAGAATCTCTCGCGTCTTAAAGTTTGTTATAAATGTAAAACACGCGAATTAATAATGTGCAGTAAATAAGTGATTATAGTGATATTAGAAAATATAACAGTTTCAGTTTGGCGTGTATCACGAATCAATATGTAAACTTAATTGTGACGGTAATAAAAGTGTAAAAACAAATTCTTTTATCAGTGTTATCTTTGAGTAACAAAATCCTTTCCGCTTACACACCCTGTTTAAGAGATTTGCTCGACTGAATAATAATAATAGCTAGCCGGAGCACAATGAACCCAAAATGCAAAATAATAAAACAATAACAGGCGCCCAGCAATAAGATAACACGAAGTGACTGCGACAAATTGGCTTCCATACGTGGTGTAGATAAACATGAAGTATCCTCCAACTACCAATTAATAACAAAGATACCACTTCAAGCTTTACTTCTCTTCCGAAGGAAGCCATGCTAAGGATTTTTACGCCCGGGTTTGAACCCGCGACCTCGGGAACTAGAGGCTAGCGTGATAACCACTACACAACGGAGGACGACTTCTAAAAGGTAGTATTATAGACTTGATGCGAGCACTGATATTCTACTGCGACTGTACTTCTGTTTGCAGGATATGACGTAGGTAGTTAGTTACTGGAATGCATGCGACGGATAGTACCTAATCCTTGACTACGAAGAATAAAAAATAAATAAGCTCTGCAGCTCGAACTGTGTAGTTAATGGGATTCAAACCTCCAACTTCAACTAGTGTACGTGGTGGAAAGGAAAGGAAATGGGGTTAGCTTGCAGCTGTATTTGTTTGGTTTGGCGTCGGAGATCTGCCCTCGATCTGTAGCAGCTCGTCTGGAATTTAAAATCTGCAAGTAAGGGAAGAAACTCCAAAAGTTCCATTTAAATGCAAGTGGCAGGACCACTTATAACGCTGCGTTATTGGAGGTCATGCTTTTCCTGCAGGTAACATTACCTTGAGGTCTAAAGTACCCCATTCTCCTTCTTCTGGCTTACCACCCTTGGGAGGTTGTAATATCGTTTTGGGCAGTCTAAGAGGTTTAAAGGAGAGGCGATGTTGAAGTAAGAAAGTCGTCTGATTTACTCTCTATAAGTGAGCTTACTTTATTTTAAATTGAACGTAATCTTTCAAGGCTAAAGGAGGACAAAAATGATTCGAGGACTTTTACATTCCGAGTAAATATTCTGAAGAAGCCCATGTTATCGAACGGTTTTCCTTTTGCTTTATAAAGCTGCAGTAGAGAATGTTTCTGTGTGTACGAGTAGGAATAGACTAGTAACATACAAATGCTGAAAAGAGCTAAGTATTTAATTTCCAAAAGCATCTTCATTTCCATTTGAAACAATTTTTCAACATAGAGTATTAAAGGCAAAGGTACACATCACGGAGGGGCCCCGAAACTGAGGCAGAGCACCGCACGTAGGCTCGTGTGACCCTTTGTGCTTCGAACGCGACTCCTGAGAAAAAGAAATGAGGGAGAGACCCGAAGGACGATCAGATCGGGTGACGCAAGCGTGGACGGGGTCGATAACGATTCCAGATTGAACGCATTCGACGCAACTCAAGCCTGCCCACAAGCCCCGAATTCCCCGGGCGTCTCTTAAGGGAATCCGCTCACAGAATGAGGGTCCGTCAGCAGTCCAACCAACGCCAGATAGAAACCTTCAGAAAGCACACCATCACCGTCCAGCCGCAACACTCCGAATACCGCCGTCTGGTCCTTCAACCCTGAAACAGATGATGATGAAGGAAATGATGGGTACAGGAAATGGTGGCCAGGAAATTCGCGGTGGAAGAGGGACCACCCTACTAACCAGGGTAAACTACCAAAAACACTTGGTCAGATTGGGCGGTCGCCGGAAATCGAACCCGGCACCTCCCGAATGCGAGTTCCCACATCGCGGAGCGGAGTGATATAGAGTACTAAGTCAGCGTGACACCTTCTGTCCGCTGCATCAAGTGCCTGCCTGTCAACGCTTGGACTCATAGTTCTGCATTAAACATTTTAGGCTAGTGTCAACTGGTCCTTGGCAGGAATACATTCATTCAGCAGTTCAGTAAACAATTCCATCTATTCCTGACATCCGACACTGGACTCACTCCTAGATTATGGCAGTAGTACTAACTTTGGAGAGTGTATTCTCGCTAGATTAAAGCGAAGAAATCGCTAAATTATCGCAAAGCTTAAAAGTTATTCAATTAGATCACAATATTCAGCTTATAACCAAAGTGCATTTATCTTAAACAAGCGGTCTGGTCATCGTTTCGGCCACTTTAAAATTTTGATAAACATTTAAAATTAAGCAACTTGAACTAGGTAATTCGAATTTGGTAAGGCTTTTCCAAGTTGATTATTGAGTTTTTTTATTAGCGATTTTTGTTTTAACATTAGTTAGTCAGGAGGGAAAAATGTTAATTTAACTCCTGCAAATATTGTAAGTAATTGACACTTTTTAATCAGTTTGGATTTAAAGATGGTCCAGTAATTAAAGGACCACTCGGCTTTACATGCGCATTACGGAAAACAAACCCAACTGCTCGCATATGTTAAGTCGTTTTATTACTTATGCATCCAAACGGGAAAAAAGTATCATTACGTAGGAAGCTTTAAGACCTTGCTTAAGCGTTCAATCCGGATATTTAGAAAACGGCTAATGCCGCACAAAAAAGAAAAAAACATATTTTACATAAATTATATATTTAAATGAGCCCTACATTTTTGATCAAGTAAGTTTTTGTCTATCTCTTAAGGTTTAGCGGTTATTTAAAATTCAATCGAAATAAAGAAAAACTCACAGGACATTTACGTAAAATTCGGATGTACGGTGCATGCATTGTAATGAAAATCGTCAGAGTTACATGTATTTCCGAGAAAATTAAAAATAAGGAAAATTGTTGCTTGCAAGGGGGAATTTTCTTGAAACTCCTCATCTTACGAGCTTAAACAGCGCCTTGTACACTCGCTTTCATTTATGCCTTCACCGTAGCTTTGGGAGGCATTCTACTGGCCTCACAGGTGAAGTTGTAAAACAAGGAGGAGGTGTGTGTATCTGTTTAGCTTTTCGCGCAAGCAGTGGCGACCCTTTTACCTGCAAAATTCTAGCTTATTCAGATATGATTATATAACTTCGAGTAATACATTTACTTATCATACTTATAATGACCATGTTTAAATATATAACTAAATAAAACCCTGTTTTGCACAATAAGTTCATGAAAGAATATTTTTAATGGCAACACAATTTAAAACTGATATACATAATAGTTTTTACTCTCAAAGAGGACACATTTACTAGACATAACTATAATAATCTATCCAATCTCCATTCTTGTCCAATACCTTAATTACCCGCCTAGGTTCTGAATCATTAGGTGCTGGAAGAGCCCTGGCTGTAAACACAAACTTTACCACATTTTATGACAGTGTTCCCAGAGGGCAACGAGTGATTCAGTGCCTAGGCGGCTAATTCAGGTATTGGACAAGAATGGATATCGGACAGATGATTCCAATAATGTCTGGTAAATGTGTCCTCTTTGAGAGTAAAAAGTATTGTTTATTTCAGTTATACATGCCATAAATGATAACGAGTAAAGCTATTGCTGAAAGTTATACATTTATATGTGAATAATCTAGTATTCTACAAGTAAAGCTGGACGCCACTGCATGCACGAAAGGTAAGCCACCTCCTTGCTATAGATACATACTCCAACTATGAAGGTCAGTAGAATGCTCCCTAAAGCGGCGGTGTCGGCATAAATGGCAGCGAGTGTACTCAAACATGATGTTCGGCACTATTTGTTTTTGAGCTATGCTGTTCACACACACACATATATAAGCTGAATTTATTTTATTTACTGTGCTAAAGACCTGGTTTTATATCAAGTCATATCAACTACAAATTAATATATTTAAAAACTAAGAGCATATACATGCACAACATAATACACAAACGTATAATCGCTAATTACAATATGCCTTCAAATGTTTGGAGTCGACAACAAATTGCATACTGATTTTGCCACATGAGGTGACACTATTTCCAAGTAGACTGCCTTTCCTCCGTTTGTTTAATGATGCTCTTGCTAAGAAGAAAGATGAAAGAAAGAAGAAAAAAAAGCAGAAAGGGGATTCTCCGTGAAGCCGTTCTCAGTGAGACTATTTTGAAGCCGTACCCTTTGCTTCAAAATTTTCATTACTTTCTCTACTACGTATAGTAAGTAGGGGATGTATTTATTCCACTCAAAAATTCGATACCGAGATTTCACCGGAAATACATGTTTTGAGACCCCCTGAATCCAAAAAAAGCATTTTGGGAAACATGTCCGTGTGTGTGTCTGTGTGTCTGTCTCTGTGTGTGTGTGTGTGTGTGTGTGTGTGTGTGTCTGTGAACAGCATAACTCAGAAACGAAGTCGGATAAACACCAAACTTGGTATTTAGGTTCAGTATGTTCCAGAGATGCGACACGAAGGTTTTCAAGAAAATCCCCCCACCCCAGATTACCCTTTACATGGAACATTTTTCGAAAATATTAATTTTCTCAAAAATGGCTCTAACGATTTTGATTAAAATATCATATGTTTAAGATATTTTCATGGCAAATGAAATGTATATCTCGAATTTTCTGAAAATGTCTCCATAAGTATTCTTCATTGTGAACGACTTTTGCATAACTGGTAAACCATAAGAGATAGACCAAATGTTACCACACAAAAAATGTAAATCGCGTTAAAATGCACAATTTATGTCCTACACATTTTTTTGTTGAGTGAACCATTTTCGAGACATTGCTTGTTATTCCCTTAAATTTTCCAATACTTATACTTTTATTCAAATTCGTTATTCATTTTGTTTTTGTCCTGGTAATGCAAAGAGAATGGAATGCGCTACATAGCAACCACCTCTTAAAATATTTGACTATAGCTTAAAGCCCACTAATTCCCCTTGCACCTACAAGAAAATTAGCAATAAGATTAACATCCCGATTAACATAAGCATATGGAGAATAAGCGTTTGTAAAATAGTTTGTACAAGAGCAGAGAAAGTCATCTGAGTGTAACACATCAGACTTTAAATGCAATGTGAACTAATATGTAATATTCTAACAACGTTTTTTAACCAAATAAAGTCTTAAATAATATAAAACAAAATTACTTTCCGTGGTGCGACATGAAACTACGTTGTAATCCGCGGCCGATGCACACAGCTGGTCACGTGCTTTTGTTTACATCAGTTTCCCTTCTAAGGCGGGCGGGGCTATACTACCTCCATACCTATTACCTCTCGCAGCAAGACAACAGCAACTACAACAACCCAGAATTGGACTGGGAACAAAAACCTCAGCAAACGGTACCCACAGCTTCGCCGCTGCTTGGCCGCATTTGCGCGAACTCACGGCGATCTTCCAGGCCAAAAACCACTACAGCTCGTGGCCTATTTAGAGGCTACAACCAGCACTCAAGTGCACAGATCCATCCCAACTGCATATAAACTCGAACGCTTACCGTACTCTTCCCTCATTTCTTCTTCCTATTACCGCACCTCCCCCCCCCAAGAAAAAAGCAAACGGCGTGCTTCCTGATGCAAATAAAAGTCCCATTAGGCTGGCCACGCGACCAAACGAAGGCTCTGTATTTACAGCATATGTCATACTTTCTGTATACGTGTATATACAGAGGCATATCGTAACTGATTAAAATTTGCACACAGAGCGCCAAAGAAAACCTTCAGCGGATTTTGTATCGTTTTCTGGGGTCTTTTGAGGCGTGTCCTTCACCTTACCTATCGCAGAACGTAGTGGCTTGATAACACAGCAATAAGGGGGAAAAGAGGAGAAGTTGATGCCTTTGATTTTTCTGGTGTTATTGAAACCAAAACGTTTATTGTTCATAACCAGTCATGCCGTATACTAGTGAAATTAGTCGTGGACGTATGTTGGTATATGGGAGGCTGGTCGCACTGTTACAGCAATTACAACGGCAGTGCATGAAAGTGTTTTTATTTTTTATAATAAATTACTGATAAAATATTCCAGGAAAGTAGAGAAGACGGTCTACGTACTCGTCAGAAAGTGGACACTCCCCGTAAAACATCCACAGATGATATTCGTTTACTAAATGCAAATTACTCTTTTGTTATATTTGACCGCTCATGCTTAGAAACTAGAGATAAATGTGTATATGTATATAGTTTACGGAATATTACGTACATTATGGCAATAAAATTGGGTTATATTTTTGTCTATAAGCCTGTTGTATTCCTATGATCTGCAACACGTTACTAAAGGTATATTAACCAACTATAGTTTGAATTAGAGGGAAAACATGCAACTTTATTTATCTATTATTTAGTTATGTTTGCTTCTATGCAGCAACAAACATTCATATCACTTTGAGAATACAGTTATGCTTATTTTTGTTATAAAGTGCTGCCTTGCTATGTATTTAATAAATACCATTCAAGCTTTAATTTGCAGCCCCTGAAAATATTCTCACACTACACATTCTACATTTCGCCAACCTGGGCGCTCATCAAGTTTTCCCCTTAGCTTTTAACCCTTTCAAAGGCGTGCCCTGCACTAGCCTATAAGGTATGGGCTACCAATCACGATAAGAGATCTGGATGACAAACTGAATGCACTTACTCTACCTCTTTCTCTTTTAGGCAATACAATCGAGAGCATAAACATGTATTTCGTTTCTACGCCATTTTGTAATCTTTGTTGCGGTTATTGGTGCAACTGTTTAGCAGAAGGTCTGGCGCACCTTGCACCGTGGCCTAAAGCAAACAACAGAATGGCCATAGCTTCGCAAGGCCACGTACAACGATAAATAATGTGGCATAGATGCGAGGTGCAGTGAGATCTTCTTTGCGCTCTTTGTACCACTCCTGCAAACTGCGATCAACATTATCGGCGCGGAGTGAACAACTACAAGATATAACTTCAAGAAGAGGACGGGTATTTGGGAACACCGTGCATTGGTTTTCCAATAAGGTAACATTTAAAATAAACAGGATTTATTTGTAAAACAAGGCAGTCGTGTCTGTTCATTTCCTTACTTCCCAGTTGCTTCCGTTGTGGTCTGCGTTTCCACCGCATATCTCGGTAATAATCTCATCCACGCTAAACCTGTCCTCTCTCTGCTATCACAGCGGCCGACACGGTTCTGCTCGCTCTCATTCTTGTTAATCATGCAATATGGTTTTGAATTTTTGTATTGAAACTTGGTGCAGAAATCGTGTTGCAGTAGAGCGGATGATAAATTGTAGTACTGCATATAAAATGTTCACGTGTAAAGAAAACTTTACTCGACTAATCTTACAATCACACCCTCGCATAACAGTGGTAATACCACGAGTGCAGAAAGTTTATCGTAATTTAATTGAAGCTAACGAAACCTTGTCGTCATTAGATAATTATTGCGAGACCGAAAATCGAGACATAGTTTATTTAATGATAACAAGCATAAGCTTGAAAGTTCAATTAAATTACTCAAGAAAAAATCTGATGTGTTACACTCACATGACTTTCTCTACTCTTGTACAAACTATTTTTACAAACTCTTATTCTCTATATGCTTATGTTAATCGAGATGTTAATCTTATTGCTAATTTTCTTGTAGGTGTAAGGGGAATATCGTAGACTTTAAGCGATAGTCAAATCTTTTAAGAGCTGGTTGCTATGTGGCGAATTCCATTCTCTTTGTATGTCCAGGACATAAAAAAAATGAATAACGAATTCCCATTTAAGAAAAAGTATTGGAAAATTTAAGGGAATAACAAGTAATATCTCGAAAATGGTTCACCCAACAAAAGAAATGTATATGATATAAATTGTGTATTTTAACACCATCTTCAGTTTTTGTGTAGTAAAACGTTGTCTATCTCTTATGGTTTACCAGTCATGCAAAACTCGTTCACAATGAAGAATACTTTCGGAGACATTCCCAGAAAATTCGAGACATACATTTCCTTTGTCATGAAAATATCTTAAATATATGATATTTTAATCAAAATCGTTAGAGCCATTTTTGAGAAAATTAAAATTTTCGAAAAATGTTCCATGTAAAGGGTAATCTGAGTGGGGGGATTTTCTTGAAAACCTTCGTGTCGCATCTCTGGAACATACTGAAAATAAATACCAAGTTCGGTGTTTATCCGACTGTTTGTTTCTGAGTTATGCTTTTCACAGACACACACACGGACATGTTTCCAAAAATGCTTTTTTTGGATTCAGGGGGTCTTAAAATATATATTTCCGGTGAAATTTCGGTATCGAATTTTTGGGTGGAATACAATACTTCCCCTACTTACTATAGGTAGTAGAGAAAGTAAAATTATAAGCAAGAGGAGGATTCGGTAAGATAATTATAATGAGTGAACGATACCATTTTTACTTTCTCTACTACGTATAGTAAGTAGGGGAAGTATTGCATTCCACTAAAAAATTCGAATCCGAGATTTCACCGCAAATACATGTTTTGAGGCCTCCTGAATCCAATAAAAGCATTTTTGGAAACATGTCCGTGTGTGTGTCTGTGAACAGCATAACTCAGAAACGAACAGTCGGATAAACACCAGACTTGGTATTTAGGTTCAGTATCTTCCAGAGATGCGACAGGAAGGTTTTCAAGAAAACCCTCCACCCCAGATTACCCTTTACATGGAACATTTTTCGAAAATTTTAATTTTCTCAAAAATGGCTCTAACTATTTTGATTAAAATATCATATGTTTAAGATACTTTCATGACCAATAAAATGTATATCTTGAATTTTCTGGGAATGTCTCTAAAAGTATTCTTCATTGTGAACGACTTTTGCATAACTGGTAAACCATAAGAGATAGACAAAATTTTACTACACAAAAAACGTAGATCGCGTTAAAATACACAATTTATGTCATATACATTTTTTTTGAGTGAAACATTTTCGAGATATTGCTTGCTATTCCCTTAAATTTTCCAATACTTATTCTTTTTCTCAAATGGGAGTTGTTATTCAGTTTTGTTTTGTGCTGGTAATGCAAAGAGAATGGAATACTCCAAATAGCAACCAGCTCTTAAAATATTTGACTATCGCTTAAAGTCTACCAATTCCCCTTGCATCTACAAGAAAATTAGCAGTAAGATTAATATCTCGATATCTCGATTAACACGAAGCATATGGAGAATAAGCGTTTGTAAGAATAGTTTGTACAAGAGAGAGAAAGTTATGTGACTGTAACACATCAGATTTTTCTCAGTTTTCAGTGTCACTGTTTCGTTTTTATGTAGCTCATTTCACTGGGAGTTCGCTTCCTTCGTGGCGTAGCCTCCTCACGCCGGACGATTCACTTCACTAATGTCGAACACGAACCTCCACAGTCCGTCGCTCCGCAGTAGCACTTGTTGCACGTCACAACAGTCGTCATCGTCTCGCTCGGAGAATCGTTCTTGAGGTCGCACCAGAAACGCAGTCGCTAACTCTCGCGCAATGACTGGACTGCGCGAGAACGCTCGCTTATATAGGCAGTGGGATCTTCTACAAAAGTTCTCGAGCGTTCTAGAACTATTTTGACACTTTCTAGAGAAGTGGAAGATAAAGCTTCCAGAAAGTTTTGTTATCTGCAATACCGCGCACGATGTTTCGCTGGCAAGCTTTCTCGGATCGCCCAGCGACGAACACCGATAACGTTGGGCTACAGTCGCTGAGTCATACTATTGATTATCTAAGTTTCATTCTGATTGGTGAATAAGGTATCAACGAGACCGTATATTAGCTGAAAGGTGCTGCGTATAATTATCAAATGGTAATAATGAAGTATAGTGGGTAACGCTTAACAACATCGCATAGTTTACCTATATTTTAATGAATAAAATTACAAAGCTTGGTTCTTGTGGCAGGAGCTTTTATTAAACAGTTTTCCATTTCAAAAATGAAAGCAAGCAGGTAAGGAGGAAGGAGAGAGTAAAAATGAGGGCACGAAAGAAACGCAACAGCCCGTATATGTGGCGTGTTCCTTATTTCTTGAATTTCTTACATCTTCAAGGATCAAGATTGCAGTTTAATTATTTCCTTAACTCTTTGGCTGTATGTTGCACTGATTCTTTCTCGTTCTATAGGCTAATACGGTGATCCTCTTTTCTTAAGAAATCCCAAGCAACTGCAGTTTCGTCATCTACCTTTTTCCAGAATCTCATTACATACTCTAGCTAAATAATGTTTTCATTTTTCGCTACAAACTTCCAGAAGAAGCATATAACTTGGAGCAATATCCAAACTTAAGTAAAGCTTCCCTGCCTGGGAGACTCCTTCTGAACATTTGGTGGAAAAAATGTCACGCTGCCTGTTTAGCTTGTATTTAGCTCATATACCGAAACTATGTTATGTTCCCTATACATAATGTATCTTTATCGGTGTCATATATTTGGGGGACGTGTTCCTAACATCAAAACAGTAAAAAAAGTCCATATGTACATGGGTCTGAAAATCAACCGTTTCGTTGTTATAGGTCAAAGAAGATGTATTCTGTGAGCGAACAGACGGATAGGCACTACACGTATGGCCGTGCAGACGGCAATGCAGCACGAGCACGTGAACTTTATGCAGTAAGGTACCTGACAGGCAGTTACCGTGTGCAAGAACATTCGCACGAATTCAACAACGCTTGAGAGGAAATGGCGCATTTGAGAGGAGTACTAGGGATGTTGGGAGACCAAGAGCGGTACGAGACATTGAGCTTGAAGAACGAGTTCTTCGTGCTGTGGATGCAGACCCATCACAAAGCACAAGACGTAGGCTGTAAGGGAAAGAGTCATATGACTATCTGGAGAATTCTGCATGAACATCTTCTGTACCCGTACCACCTTCAACGTGTGCAAGGATTAAATGAGGCGGACTTTGAGCCAAGCAGAGGTTTATGTCAACGCATGTGTTCATGTGTGCGCTGTGTTCATCAATTTCCTAGCCTGTATCTTATTCACGGATGAGGCTGGTTTTACTCGCGACGGCATCTTCAATTTTCATAACACTCATAACTGGACATTTGAAAATCCTAATGAAATACGACAGGACAACCTTCCACAGAGGTTCTCTCTCAACGTTTGGGGTGGAATCATTCCTGATCACCTTATTGGTCCCTACTTCTTCTCTCCGCGTCTGAATGGACAAACCTATCTCAGTTTCTCAGAAATGAGTTGCATCACTTAACTGATAATGTGCCTCTGGACATCATCCAACGAATGTGGTTTTTACGTAACGTGAAGATAACGGTCAGAGTGCGCGGCCACCGGGAGTCTAACCCGGGACCTTCCGAACGCGAGCGTCACACGTTACCACAGAACTATCTCGCTCGGCTTTAAGCAAGCAGCTAAAATCATGGTTTCTGAGGCTGTCACAGATGACTCCCATTCTTCACATTGAAACTGAAGTTTTGCATTTTTAGGTCATTTTAATGCTGTTTAACAATGATTATTTTAATAATTATTTTGAAAGCAAAGTAATCCTAAACTCTGCACTATAACACACACCCACATGTGTTTCAAATAACGCATTTTATCCGTGACCCCAGTGCTACAACAGCAGTAGGTAATATAAGCGATGCAAGTCGCTTGGTTGTGGATTAAGAATGACTCGACCTGTAAGAAGTCTCCGCTCCCTACTTATTTTCCCTGCACCCATTCCGGAGCTCCACCGGTTCTAGCGCCACTGCTGTTCGTAATAATAGAAAAACGAACAAGCAATCCATGAAACCATTTGAGTTGTAGCTTGTTACTGTGTTCTAGGTGTACTAGATTTTAAAAATTGAATTTAGAATTTTTTAAATGATGCACAAATTCCTATACAATAGTGTTTCATAAAATAGAGTGAATTCTCTATTACGATTCGATTATTATTATTTGTTGTTGGTTTAGTAGCCATTAGCATCACCACTAATTGCCAAAATTGACTGAGCATACATTTTAAACTAATCTAGATTATAAAAATATAGCTTTAATTGTAACTTTACGAAATACTCATAAGCCATTTTATGTTTGTAAATCATGAAAACAATGTGAGTACTCACTTAGATTTTCTTGTATAGAAGCTCCAGTCGGCGATTTCTATTGCAAGCTTTTCTTTCAATGTTTTTAATGTTTTATATTCCCTCAGCATTCTATTCCTTTTCCCCACCAAAAAGCAAACATGCGAAGCAGTACACTTTGTTATGAATGTAATTGCTAGTTAGCCAATTAAATTTACTCTACCAGGATGTTTGAAATGTTCGTTTTTGGTTCTTTTCCTGAAAGACAATGCCAAGCTTAGGAATTTGTTCTTTTGCCTTTAAGTTCACACTTTTTCTCATAAGATAAAGTCGAAAACTGAGTTTGTAATAAGTAATCCACTAAATCGATGGAATTGTCCATATTTTTAAATCATAAATAAAATACGCACAATGAAAACAATACACAGGTTTACGTAAAATTAACGTTGTACTGCACGCACATAATGCTGGTTCACCAATTACTGAGGAATGAAATGTTTTGTTACACCGCCTTCTCCAACCCCTATTCTCCTGTTTCCGGACCTTGGAGAGAGCAGGTACGCAGACACTAAACACCCCATTAAGGGTCGGTTTCACCAACCGATGTTAAAAATACTGTAACTTCTTGTTCGTTAACAAGCTGTTCAAATTTTAACATAAGGTTAAAACTTTTGCGTTTCATCAAGCTTTTACAGCAAATTGTTAGCTAACATTCTGTTAACTCCAAGACAACTGCGAACGCTAGGTTTCGAGAAAGCGGTGGCCGAACTACACTGCTTCCGAACGTACTCCGATGCACTTTTGTCTAGTATCGCCGCGCTCTCTGTGTCAGTAGCCGACAACTATTTACATTCATGGCACTGGCCATGTTGTTTGAGGTTAAAATCACGATGTCAACTGAAATAAATGTTTCACCGTTTGAAACATAGAAGTTAAACATCTTATTAATAAGTATAGACCTGTTGTCAAGTGCTAAAAAGCTAACGTTCTTACATTAAAGGATAATGTTCTCTTTGTCCAGTAAGCAACTACGGCAATTTTAGAAAATATAAAGTGCAACACCAGAAATGTTAGGTGCGAAGAGCATTTAAAACTGGTGGTGGACACTGCATTGACACTAAAGTCGAGGGAAAAGTGTTATCTCTGCTTAATCAAGCAGACCCGAAAAAAATACTGTTTGCTTCTTGAAGCAATTGCTTTGGAAACCTTTCGGATAAACAACAAACGGTAGCTTTGGAAATTCAATCATCACAAGTAATAAAAATGTTAGTAGCATAAAATCTCAGTACCTAATTAACACTTACATACGAGAAAGAGTTATGCTTCTGTTGGTAGTATTCTAACCTCTCGTATTTCCCATAAAACCATGCTCATGACTCCTTGGACAGTCTATATTACTTTAAGGGCCGGTTTCACCACCAGATGCTAAATTTTAACATAATGTTAAACTGATTTAACAATAAAGTTAACATAAATACTGTTACATCAAACAATGTTAATTTTAACAATGTGTTAAAGTTCGTGTTAAGTTAACATCGCGATACCCCTGTATTAAGGCGTTTAACAAATGTTAGAAATTGGAAAATGGCTGCCGCAAACCAAGTTGTTGATGCGAGTTTGCTACAATTGGCATTTTGAATGTCATTCCTAAAAGTGTACGCCATAATAAATTTTAAACCCTGCAAAAAGAGGAATTTTTAAAGTAATATAGGCTGTCAAAGGAGTCATGAGCAAGGTTTTATGAGAAATACGAGAGGTTAGAATACTACCAACAGAAGCATAACTCTTTCTCTTATGTAAGTGTTAATTAGGTACATAGATTTTATGCTACTAACATTTTTATTTACTTGTGATGTTGGAATTTCTAAAGCTACCGTTTGTTGTTTATCCGAAATGTTTCCAAAGCAATTGCTTCAAGAAGCAAACAGTATTTTTTTCGGGTCTACTTGATTAATCAGAGATAACACTTTTCCCTCCACTTTAGTGTCAATGTAGTGTCCACCACAGTTTTAAACGCTCTTCGCACCTAACGTTTCTGGTGCTGCACTTTATATTAGCTAAAATTGCCGTAGTTGCTTACTGGACAAAGAGAACATTATCCTTTAATGTAAGAACGTCAGCTTTTTCGCACTTGACAACAGGTCTATACTTATTACTAAGATGTTTAACTTCTATGTTTCAAACGATGAAACATTTATTTCAGTTGACATCGTGATTTTAACCTCAAACAACCGGAAACATCACATGGCCATTGCCATGAATGTAAATAGTTGTCGGCTACTGACACAGAGAGCGCGGCGATACTAGACAAAAGTGCATCGGAGTACGTTCAGAAGCAGTGTAGTGTGGCCACCGCCTTCTCGAAAGCTAGCGTTCGCAGTTGTCTTTGAGTTAACAAAATGTTAGCTAACAATTTGCTGTATAAGCTTGATGAAACGCAAAAGTTTTAACCTTATGTTAAAATCTGAACATTTTGTTAACAAACAAGATGTTAAGAGTATTTTTAACATCGGTTGGTGAAAGCGGCCCTAAAAATTCCTCTTTTTGCAGGGTTTCAAATTTATTATGGCGTACGTTTTTAGGAATGACATTCAAAAATGCCAATTGTAGCAAACTCGCATCAACAACTTGTCCAATTTCTAACATTTGTTAAACGCCTTAATACAGGGGTATCGGGATGTTAACCTAACACGAACTTTAACACATTGTTAAAATTAACATTGTTTGATGTAACAGTATTTATGTTAACTTTAGTGTTAAATCAGTTTAACATTATGTTAAAATTTAGCATCTGTTGGTGAAACCGGCCCTAAACGCGTTAAGTCTCTGCTGCTGCCGCCTTTGTGCCCTTAATGCACAACAAAATATAGGCATGTCTTCCTACAACGAGAGGTCGAAGTTTAGTAGGAAAAGCTATATAAGTCCACTCTTGATGAGACTTGCACTCGCTCAGCCATCCCAGTCTTAACTCGACTTTGCTGCCGCATCATGAGATTTCGAAGCTGCTAAGCACGCAGCACTACAATCTGACACTATGCAGTAGGAGTTGGGGTAAGCAGCGGTGAAGGTGGTTGTATTAATTAGTTTTTCATCACTTGTCCGAAACTGTCTTTATTTATATGTTTAAAAATTCACCTAGTTTCTCGGCAATTTATTTAGGTAGACTCAGTCTCAAAGTCTACCCTTACGCTACGCCACAGGTGAAACCGTTCCAAGTTGAAGACTTGGAAATTTTGTATTTTGCTATCATACTGATCCTTTCATTCATACGGATTGAAACCCAACGAAAATGAAACTAACAAATAACAGCATTAAATGAAGTAGTCTAAGGAAGAAAAAATACCACCACTTGCAAAAGGGCTTCGGAAATCGCAATGCTTCAGTTCAGAAAACAAATTACTCGTGACAAAATCAGCGAGGAAAAAAAATCTGATGCGTTGCATTTACATCACCTTCTCTACACATTCCCCTACATACTACTATTACAAAAGCTTATTCTTCCATATACTTCTTGTCACTAAAGCAATGTTTGCGATGGGAGGATTTTCTTGAAAATCTTCGTGTTGCATCTAAATACCAAGTTCTTCTTCTTTCTCTGTTTAACCTCCTCCTATGTAGGACTTACACCCTCCAGGACGGGTGCCTGAGATCAGAGGCCCGTCGAGGAGCAGGCACTCATGGATCAGACAGAACATCCAGGATGGGTGATCAGCCCGATGCCTGGTATGGGAGGAAGGAAGTAGATGAAACGAAATGATGGTGAAATGGATGAAAGGAAAGGTGATGATGGAGCAGTTGGTGGAATGAATGACGGGGGAAACCGGAGAGCCCGGAGAAAACCCGCCAGAACGCACTTTGTCCACCACAAATCCCACATTGAACCCGGGCCGCCTCGGTGAGAGGCGAGCGGTCTAACCACTCGGCCACGGCGCCGCCCTGATCTAAATACCAAGTTTGGTATTTATCCTACGTTTTGTTTTTGAGTTATGCTGCCCACAAACACACCCACAAACACGCAGGGACGTTCTTTTCTAAAAATGCTTTTTTTTTATTCAGAGGATCTCAAAACATGTATTTCCATTGAAAACTCGGTATCGAATTTTTGGGTGGAATTCAATACCTTCGCTACCCACTATGTACGTTATAGAGAAGGTAAGAACGAAATGCGGGATAAATACCAAACCTGATATTTATGCTCAATAGGTTTTGATTCCTTTTTTATTTAAACTAAAAATCCGTCTCTCTCCCTCTCTTTCTCCCTCACTCTTACACACACACACACACACACACACACACACACACACACACACACAATTGCCATTTACGCGTATAAAAACTGCGTTTAAAAAGATTTTAATGATAAATATAGGTCTAGAAATATCAGGTAGTACATTGTTATAGAGAGGAAGTTGACAAAACACTCTCAAAAAATTCTATACTTGACAATCTTGTCAAGAAAATCCCCCGCCTCACACTATCTCTTACTTGGAAAAATTTTCGATGATTGCTTTTTTCTTAAAAATGCCTAATGATTTTGACTAAAATACCAATAATATTTAAGGTATTTAAATTAAAAATAAAATGTATGTATTGAATTTCCTGAAATATCTTGTGAAGTGCCCTTGATTCGGAATTAATTTTGTATAGCTTGTAAACCGCAATGAAACGGGTAATGAAACTGTTTATGCAAATGTCTACTCGATTAACGCGAAGTAAAAAGAAACACAAGCTACTGTAAGAATAGTGTGTGGAAGCTACATAAAAATAAACGTTAGTGTGTAGAGAAAGTCATGTGATGCATCACATCAGAGTTTTTGTCCCACTTCAATTGACAATGGAACGTCCTCCAGCCTACAACCAAATACCACAATAGCAGCTGCATATATGACGCTGAAATGTTCTGCGTGATAATTTATAGAACGTTTGTTACATACCCCATCACCGCGGATGTTATTGAAACTTAGGCAATTTATCGGATGAGTCACTTAAAATTTGAAATTTTTGGCAGATTATTTCTAAAAACACGCATAAAATTGCAAAATAGCAAGCTAAAACAGAGATGTGTTATTTGTATCTGTAGATTTATATGTGTCTGGTGGATTTATATGCCGTAGATCTGTAATAACAAAACATTAACCTTAATGAGGTTAAATTTAATTTAGTTTCAGTTACGCATCAAGAAATTCCATTGTGCTTGGCCCTTCTCTTTTAAAGAAATTAATTCCAGGATATTTTCCGTTGTACAACCCTGAGCTCCCACTTCAAAGGACTACCCTGAGGGCATTGCCATTGTTTCTTTATTCCAAGGGTTCTACAAGAAAGCGCTAGATGGCAGCAAGCGTTGTTTGCGAGGGAGCGCATCGACTACACTTCTCCAGTGCTTAGAATCTTTTCCACCACGCGGCGCCACGGTTTCCTTGCGTCTGGCGAGAGTGGGAGATAGTTTGTTGATACACAAATAATACACAAGTGAAGTAATTTGTATATTACCATATGTATTTTTGACGTTAGGCTTTATAATGGTGCGTGTCGCGTGTGTAAAACTTTCGAGTAATATGTGACGTCGAGAGAAGAATCTTGGACTGGGGAGAGTGAAGATAACGTGAAGTAAGCTGGTCCATCAGCCTCCAGTTTATCTTAGTGCTCCATACAATATTTAGTGTCTGAAGCCACACATGTTCCCATATGCATGCTTTGAGAAGCTGTTTTTTGTGCGTGTGACTGAGAGAGCCTGTGAGAAGTATGCGAAACTGCGTGTTTTCGTAGAGTACGATCGCATCTGTTTGTAACATGTCACTAGGGGGTGGTAAAGGTTATGTTAGCAGATGTGATATTGTACACTGAAGTTGGTTGCAAACTAAGCATGCCGGTGCTCCTAAAAAAATTAAATTAATACTTGTTATGTTAAAACAGCCCAATTACATTTGTTTCACGTAATTAATGAATATTAGATAATAGTAGTGTCAGGTGAAAGTGTCAGTGTTTTCTACAACTGTGAGCCAAGCTCACCTTTAGTGAAACGTTTCTTCAATGAAATGTAATATTTGATTTCGAAAGTTGTACCCAGTAACTGTTTCAAAATTTATTGCAGTTCTTCCTGCAATCTATACCTCATTATTTCTTTTGTACAGTGAACATTTTACTCCTTTTCTTTTCAATCCTGATGATTTTGTGACACTATTCACAGTTATCCAAAAAGAAAGAAAGAAATTATTGTAACAGTTTAGAGTTGTTTGTTTAGGAATTCGAGGCCAGTGAAATCTTACATACTTTAATGACAGATTCTTTTTTTTGTTATACATGGTCAAATATTAAAAGGATGGCAGTATTCAAATTTGTGTGCTAGCTAGCTTTCTTTTACATCTTCAAGTAGTGCATTTTCATCTTTCACATTTTAAATTTAGAAATAATTGACTTAGATGTTCACAGTGTAATATATATTCTGCTATGACTACATGCCTTTCTGTCCTTGAGAAGCATTTGACTTTCAACAATTAATGTCTACATATTGATTCAAATCAAATCTGTATTATTTCAAAGAACACACAAATTGCATTATGTGTCATGGGGTCAAAATTTGTTGCTGAAGAGCTGATTAATCAGTAAAAAGGACTTACTACAACTCTTGTTACTACTCCCATAAGCTGTTTCATGTTTTTTATTTAAATCTTTAAACCCAGCTCTTTTCTAAGCAAAGTTGATACACATTCCTTCAAAAATTACAATCAGCTGGCTGATTCATTGTATTGATTCATATTTTTAAAAGATTTAAGATAGTTTTCTCATTGCTTCAGCCACAGCATTTCAAGAACTGTGCAAGACATTGCATCAGTAAAGAAATCCAATTTGTCTGAAAAGTAATAAGGAAAGATATTACTAAAAATAAATTGTATTAACCATGTTTTTCTTTTAGAATTGTAGAATCCATAATTATTATCCATGATCCATTAGTAGTGAATAATTGTGTTTGCGCATTAAGGTAACTTAAAGAAGGTATTTGCTGTTACAAGACAGTCAATCAAAGTTGTGTTTGCTTTCTTGGTTAGGAATGTCATGCTGACTTTAATTTCAAGAAATATGTGAAATCTAAACTTTAAAAATTAGTGCAAACAGTCAGTTATTTGTGGCAGAAATGTATGTAAAATATATATCTCTCTCACATTTTTTTTTTGGGGGGGGTTTGTTTTGGGTGCTGTTGCATCTACTTTAAGCTATAGAATCCAATGTCATATGGATTTATAGGTTTGAAATAAAATTTACTGTTTTGTAATGAACATGATTCAGTAGGTTATATCACAAGACATGACAGTGTAATGCCTCTTGCGAAGATATAGCAGAATACGTTCATACACAAAGGGCATCATACTCTTAACTGCTGTCAGTAACAGAAAAGCTTCTAAGAATGGAGATTATAATGGAAGACACTGATGTTTTTATTGTTCTTTATTTTTCTTCTGTCGTAAGCTTTTCAATGTTAAATTCTAGAATCCTTACAGTGATATCTAAAACATGTTAACTGCTATAAACAATAAGGAATATGGATCATGATGTTGAAAATATTTTTTATTTGCGGTAGAATTTCTTAGATAACAGCAGTTTTAATGTTAGTATCAAATCCAAGACAAAGTACAGATAAGACTAATATTTCACCATAAAATAAGAATTTCAGCCACAAAGGCACATTTGGCTAACACTAGCTTTCTATGTTCAAAGTTGTAGCTTCCACTTGTCCCGGACAATGGCATTTATATGCACTTAAATGTGAAAGCTTTATTTTATTACATTTACTAGCATATAAAATAAATACAAGAATAAATTCTTGAATGCCAATGTTCCTTATGTGCTTATCTGATCATTGAATGGCCCATGTCATTAAAAACACTTAGTAATATCAAATAAGAATACGCTCAAGTATTATTTGTTCTGAGTGAACATTGATTACGGATACTATATACTACCATTTTTTGACAGCTGTAAACATGTGCATTTATTAATAGTAAATTCCTTTTCTTTTTTTCTCTTTGATAACTTTGATCTATACTTTGAAATTCAGGCTTATTTGTTATCTGTTTATATGTCCCGTGTATTTCTCATTTCAATTTTATTGTCCAGTATGCTTTGTCCATAGTGGCAGTCTGTAGATACAGGAAGCTGTGTTTCAATAAAGAATTAAAAGAAAAATAAATAAATAAGCCAGCTGGCTGTAAATTTTGGCTGGAGAACAAATTTAGATTTCAAAAAGTTGCTAGTTACATCACATATTGAAAATAATATTTCCTGTAAATGTGGTGACTGATTGTATGCAGATATTTAAACACACAAATTTTTAACAATATAATTAAGACTATCAAAACCACTCAATGGTTGAAACCGTTAGTGAGGTAATTATTGCAAAGCAGATATTTTAAGGATATTACCCACTACCAAACATTGTTTATTTGAATTCTTTTCTATTTTCTCAAAAATGGCTTTAACAGTTCTGATTAAAATATTAAATTTTTGAGATAATAGCATAACAGTAAAATCGACATACCTTGAAGTATTTTTACTAACCATTGTGAAATCCCCTCAACTTCTTATTGCATTTATGTAACTTGGATACAACAATAGGCAAAAGACAAAAACTTACTATAGATAATATGCTGAGCTTATTAGGATATACAATTGTGGGAATTCCATGAGAATCTTTGTCATGCTAAAACGTGCCCAACTTGTGTATATCAGTTCGTGTGTAGTATTTACTTTCCAGATGTTATTTTTATAGATACACACTCATTGTGTGAGCAGTTCAGATGGATTTTGCTTTAAATATTTTTAAACCTATTTATAGCAAAGTGATATGAAAAACATGCTTTCAAGAACAGTTTTTTGTTTTGAAAGTTGGACAGTATATGTACTGAGAAAACATCTTTATGGATCATTTTTCAGTACAATATTGAGTCTAAAGCAACATAAAGTAAACCTAAAGTGTATTGAGGTTGTATGGTTTTACTTCAGTACTGGACATAGTCTTTTAAATTTATTTATTACTGGAAAAGAAATGCATACACTATAAAACTATATAATGTACATCATGTGAAATTGCCCATAAAATAGTGAACCTATCTCCTAATATAAAAATACCAATATTACCATCATCTCATTGATCCTTCGATAATGAAATACCTGATATTCTTTCATGTGCCATCCTTTGATTTATTGGGAACTAACTTCTTTAACGTCTTTTTAAGTATATTGAATTTTTCTGCATTCCTTTTTTGCTTTTAATACAAGGTAGCAAACATTCAACAGTTTTATGGTAGAATATATTTATATACATTGACAATACCTAATGCTAATGCTCAAACAAGTAAGCTAAGAAATTTGTAGTAGTACACCATTAAATAAACTCCCTCACTGATATACATATCATTTCAGTGTAATTCTGCTAAGAAATTTATGTTTTTGTTATACTTTAAGTGTCTTTATGTAACATCAAAAACTGGAAGTGGTACACACTGAAGAGAAATCATAATAATAAATTGCAATGCAAGTCAAATTCACACTTGAATTGTTTGACTAAACAGTTAATTACCTGAACATATTTCATAGGCAATGTTGCATACGCCATCGAAATCTGCTAATGATGCAGGTAACGTTACTCATGAAACATGTTTAGCGAAGCAACTCAAGTAAAAGTCTGACTCACATTACAATTTACTATTGTACTTTATGCACTTTTTAAATTTAAAATTTGTTACTGAAAGTACTGTATGAAAATAACTGTTAGAGTGCCACAAAACTTTTGTGGAACCATTTCAATTTGATATTACTTTGCGATCTTATGCGGTACTTATAAAAATTAAAATGGGAACACTAGAAACATTATTTTGTTACCTCACTCTCTTTCACATGCATAATAAGCAATAAATTAATGATAATAATGGAAACATTTATGTTGTACCAGCTGTATAACTTCTTGAAAAACTAACTTTAATATCTATTGATGAACTAATTGCTGTTTGTTTTGTTTTTACAGCCGAGCTATACTGCGGGGTGGGGAAGCTGTGGTGAAGCTGACGGAGGGCTCGATTTGAAAGCTGAACTGTAAGTAACAGGCATTTTAAAATAATTTTATTGCTAACTTTCTAGAGCTTGATCTTTTTAGGATGATGTTGTATATGGCAGTTACCATAAAAATAGTTATACAACGGTTACTGGGACGTTTTTCATGACGGATGAAGTGATATTTATCTGTATAAGAATCTTGAACCACCATATAAGTTATAAAATGTACTTTATCAAATAAACTGAATGTAATTAGCAAGAAGGAACTACTTCCAAACTACTGTTTTATGGCAGTCATTTTTAGAGAAGCATAAGAATTAAATTCCTACATCAAAATCCCATTAAAAGTAATAACATACAGCATTTTCAGATATTCCGTAAGTGCTTTCACATGTACAAAATTATTTTTGCTACTTTGTATTACACATATTTAGGCTCATTTTGGAAAAGGATGTAGGCATTGTAGAGGCAGTAGTTGTATCCCCATTTCTTGCTAGTATGTTTTAACTCTCAATTCATATGCTGGTCATTAACTCAGTATTATTATTTATTCTTTTAATCATAAATAGCCTTTAGAATTACTCAAAGCATATCTCATATTCAGCAAGATCGTTAAGGCATGGGCTCTTGAATGGCAGTTCAAATCTTGCCAGGGCTGTCCTCTCTAATTGAGATTTTTCCAGTTTTTCCTCAGTCTGGCAAATACTGGGGAGGTACCCTAAACTTAAGCCTGGAATGTTTCTTTTACCAATTTTCATTTCATGTATCACCAGTGTCAATGCTTGTGGTATGTATGAAGTGAAAGTGGGCATTAAACACTACCTTCACCGTGCAAAATTCTGGACGGCTAGTGTGCTTTCATTTCATTATCTAAAGTATCTGTGTACTGTATTGTTGGTTTTAGAAAAAACGATAATTAAAGATGTTTTAAATGCACTTAACTAGCATTCAGTATAGCATTGACAATGGAGTATAATGGATTTCAGGTGAAAAGAAACAAAAGGCAGTAAATGAAAACAAAGTATGAAAATCCCTCAACGAAAGCCTTCTGATTTTAGCATTTGAGTTTTAAATTATATTCTACAGTCATTTTTAATTTTAGGAAGCTATTACTTTTATGGTATTCTTTAGGGCAAGTTGTCTCTGTTGATATTACAAACAATCCCAGCGATTTAATCATTTGTACACAATGTTTCTGTGAAGTGGTAAATATAACAAATAATATACTGATGAAACTAAGCAAGAAATACCCAAAAGCACAGTGGAATGTATGTAAAGCTGTTCTGTACAGGATTTCCTCCCTATTTCCTCTTTTTGGTGTTATAAAAATAAGTTCATCTTACACAAACTTTAAAAAGTGCTACCATAAAAAGTTTTCTATGGTAATAGCCTCAGCACACTGTCTAAAAATACTGTCAGTCTGGGATTATTGTTGTAATTTATAATTCACTGGAAACATACACAAAACTAAAGTAATTGGATATATTTTCTTCATTGTTGTCTTATATGTGGCTTTTAAAGGTCCTATCATACATGAAATCATATTATCTGCTCCATGATATGATCAGAATAAAGGAAGTGTACTGTTTTTAATCTCTCAAGGTATTTTGGTTTTGTGAATAAATTTTGTAAGAGAGACAGTAGCAAAAATCCAATGGAATTGAATCAAATTATTTCAGGAATAAAATGTAATAAAATAGATACTTGATAGCAATTATATTAAAGCAAACTACTGAAATAGCTTTTATATTTTTAAATAGATGACCTGCTGTTAAAGCAAGAAAAAAAAAACAAACCAACATGGCAATGAGGGAATACAACAGCAAAAATGTTATTAAACTAATACATAAGAGAAGATAACAGAAACATTGTGAATGAAAGAAGAGGCATTACCATTAAATTGTTATCTGGAAATGCTTACAAAACAAAAAGCTGGAGAAGTGATAAAACAAAGAAGATAAATCTGCAATGTTGAACAGCCAGGTTTAAAAATTCTACATTTCTTTCAGTTTTATTCGTCAAAAGTAGTATACACGAAATAGATAACTTAAAAAAGAAACAACCAGTCATTAGCGCAAAAAAAGCAGGAATTAATAAAATGTGCAGGCAGACTACATATGTAATCCAAAGATCTAATAAAGGATTAAGGATCGCATCCCAATATATTCTTGTCCTCCGTGGTCTTGTTAACCTTGAGTTTTCAAGGTCAAGGGTTAAAACCCTGGAAGGCAGTGGATTTTATTCGAGTGTAAAAATCCTTAGCATGGCTTCCTTTGGAAGGGAAGTAAAACTGGTGGTCCCGCGTTGCAGATTTACAGCATATAAAAGAACCTCAAGCATGGTAAAGAGACCTCTGAACAAAATTTCCAGTCTTGTATGCCCATTAGAGAATGGGATGCTAAGAAACATACTTGTTAAACTTAATAAAACTAAATTTAATTTTTATCCCACTAGATATATTGTTGATAATAAAAGAATGATATACCGAACGGACTAAGTATCTTTGGGCTTTAATTAAACTGACATTTGATTTTTCAGTCTGAAAAACATCCATAATGATTACATGGATTATCAGAAATACAGTAGTAATCTTGTTAAAGAATAATATGTCATCAAACCATGTAGATACCATGAAATACATAAATCTTAAAGCAAAGCATAGAAGAAAATTTTACATTTAACAATTTCGTTTTTTCAGTTTGAAAAGGTTTAGGGCATGTGATAACACAAATAGTACTTTTTAGAAGTCTTTATTTAGACAAGTCTCTCTCTTTTTATACACCCTTTAACTGGATAGGACAGATGGTGAGTTAAAATTAAATTTATGGACGCTCTTAACTGCTGTGGTCCTTAGCGTCCCATCTCTTATTTCATGAAAGACCGGTAATTTTGCTCAGAGGCCTCTTTATCAGGCTTGAGGTTCTTTTACGTCCGTAAATCTACGACACGGGACCATCGGCTTTACTTCCCTTCCGAAGGAAGCCATGCTAAGGATTTTTACGCCCGCAAAAATCCATCACCCTCTGCCGGGTTTGAACCCGTGACCTAGGGAACTAGAGGCTAGCATGGTAACCACTACACCACAGAGGACGACAGATGGTGAGTGAAGGAGACAGTTGAATGATGCTCAATTCATCCAGTGTCCAGAGTGGCAGGAAATGATGCATTTGATGGCTAGAATGTGAATTGGTATCATAAAATACTTGGTGTGAAATATAAGAAATTTAGGAGATATACTTAAAGCATAACATATATTTTGTTTCTTCATCTGATTTATGGCGAGATTGTTATTTACTAACATTACATGCTATGTTTCACTCTGTATCGATCAATGTCATTTGCAAGTGGTCCATTATCATGTTATTAATGATAAGGAAGGTGATTTGGATGCTTATCAATATTCTGTAATACTTTGGTTAGTGTATGTATGCAACTGGATGAAGCTGGGTGGGAATGTCCTGTTATCTGTAGTACAAAGTCTGTTCAGACAAAACAGTGTTTATTTTTTCTTGATTGCTCTCAAAGCAATGACATATACTTATGTTTCTTCCCCCTCCTTTTACTTTAACTTAGGTTGCCATGTTTTTTGGTTTTTTATTGGTCTGTGGTTGCCAAAGGGAGAATTTTTAATTTACCTAGGGCAAGTTTAAGAGATATATTCCATCCAGAAATCTGGTATTGAGATTTTACTATATGGTTTTTGACGCGCCTTGAAACAAAATTATTTTTTTAAATAGTGTAGTTCCTCTGTTTTATTTTCGCTCAAACGTTTGTGCAAATTAGACTAATCTTTACATGCTTATTAATTTTTATTTTCTCAAAAATAGATCTTATAGTTTTAATTAAAATGTAAGTTTAAGATACTGGCAGAGGAATATGTAGTAGGTCTTGAATTTTCTCTAAAAAGTCGCTTGTAAACTCCCGTCTCTGTTTGAATTTTGTATAACTTTAAACCATAAGCATTACACAAAACATATTGCAGGACTGGTAAAAATACACAGTTTGTGTCTTTTTGTGCATCAGCCATTCTTTCAAAATTTAATTTATGCAGCTCCAAGGGGAGGTACATCACCTGATGGAACATATTTGAATGTTTGTGATTCTCCTTATTTTGTTTTCTTTCACATGAGCTCAATACTGCAGTGTATAGTAAAAGCATTTTAATGTTGTCTTCATATGTTGAATGTATTTTTAAATAGGTAGTGTTTTGCATAATTTATTATTTCTAGAGGACATACATATATTTTATAACAGATTTACAATACCTTGTTAAATTAAAACTCTACTTTCAAAGTAGGTTCTTTCAGAGTAACATATATACCCTTCATTAGACTACTAAAAGGACATACAAGGTTCTGTCTGATGTTTGATTTCATGGATTTTCTAGGCTATTAATCTGAAATTATTGAGTGACAGAATGAGAGAGTGAAAGGGAATTAATCTTCTCTTAACTCTCTCACACACATACACACGCACCACGCGAGTGCACACACACACAAACAAATTGTGCGCACTACATGACAATACACATGTCTGGCTATTAATTTTGTGCTGCAGGATTTGTGTTTATCTGCACTTTGTGCACATGCTTTTAATGTATGTATTTGCATTTAAACAGAATAATATATTTTGTATTGTAAATCTTATATCACGAACTTGGAGATTGCTTGTGTGTTTCCCTCTTTTCCCGTCATTTTTAAATACAGTATAACCTCAGTTATATTGTATTCATAGGGATATAGCTAAAATAATGTATAAATTAGATATCGCAGAAGTGAATTTTCTTATGGAGCTGAAACTGCTATATTAGATTATTGTTAATTATGTATTTTTACTTTCTACTACGTATAGTAAGTAGGGGAAGTATTGTGTTCCACCCAAAAATTCGATACAGAGATTTCACCAGAAATATATGTTTTGAGACCCCCTGATTCCAAAAAAAAGCATTTTTGGAAACATGTCCGTGTGTGTGTCTGTGAACAGCATAACTCAGAAATGAACAGTCGGATAAACACCAAACTTGATATTTAGGTTCAGTATCTTCTAGAGATGTGACACAAAGGTTTTCAAGAAATCCCCCCACCCCAGATTACCATTTACATAGACATTTTTCGAAAATTTTAATTTTCTCAAAAATGGCTCTAATGATTTTTATTAAAATATCATATATTTAAGATACTTTCATAACAAATGAAATGTATATCTCGAATTTTCTGGGAATGTCTCCAAGATTATTGTTCATTGTGAACAACTTTTGCATAACTGGTAAACCGTAAGAGATAGACAAAATTTTACAATACAAAAAATGTAGATCGTGTTAAAATACACAATTTATTTCATATACATTTTTTTGTTGAGTGAACTATTTTCGAGATATTGCTTGTTATTTCCTTAAATTTTCCAGTACTTATACTTTTTCTCAAATGGGAATTCGTAAGATTTTTTTTTTTTTTTTTTTTTTTTTTTGTCCTGGTAATGCAAAGAGAATGGAATACTCCACATAGCAACCAGCTCTTAAGATATTTGACTATCGCTTAAGGCCTAGCAATTCCCCTTGCATCTACAAAGAAAATTAGCAATAAGATTAACATCTCGATTAACTTGAAGTAGATGGAGAATAAGCGTTTGTAAAAATAGTTTGTACAAGAATAGAGAAAGTCATGTGAGTGTAACACATCAGATTTTTTAATATAAGAAAGCAGTAAATGAAACAAAGACATAACTAAAAAGCATAATGCACTATTTAGAATACTTGCATGCATATCAGTACTGTATTCATGTTTCAAACTAATAAAAATTCAAGAGTACTGGTGCTTTGCACTGCTTTAAAACAGTCATCAGTTTTTCTTTGCTTCTTTCATTTTTCCACACATACATTAGTGGTTTATTCCTCGACCCACAACTTCCCTATACTTGGGACACTTTTCAAAAATGTTGATTTTCTAAAAATGGTTCCAACAATTGTGATTAAAATACCATATATTAAAAATATATACATGAAAAATAAAATATATGTCTTGAATTTTCTGGGAATAAGTAAAAAGTCCTCTTCATTCGGAAGGAACATTTTATAATCTTGTATAACTTTTAATCGTTAAGCGATAGATGAGAACATACTACACAAAAAATGTAGAGCTCTTAAAAGCTCACAGTTTATTTAAATAAGCTTTTTTGTGGTATAAGCCATTTCTAATATATCACAGAAGTACTCTCATCATTTATACTTTGCAATGATAGAAATCGTGTAACTTCTAGAGCTTGAATTGCTTCATGCATCTGGGAACACTTTGGTTATTTAAGACTAGTTCTTCGTCATCATTATCAGATACTGCTGAAGAATGATTTTGCCCAACCAATTATTAACACATGCCCAGCAGTAATGCACTCTGAAAATATTGATGCCTTGCCTAACATGCCTACTGCAAGGATACAGCAACAGCAAGGATACAGTATATAGAAATCTTGCTGAGAAAATGTAATGTAAATCTGTGAAAAACATATAAGTGGGTTCAACTCTATATGTTCTATAGTACACAGTGAATAATATTTAGATTACTATAAATTAATTTTTTAATTGTTTCATTTGCAGGTATAGCCTCTTTTAATTTCTGTGGTTGGCTTAAGAAACAATGATGCTGTTATAACTCATTTACTGTCAGTATTTTAACATTGAATGTATTACTTTTTATTGAGAAACCCTCTACAGATTCTTTGGTGGGTAGGAAATGATTCTAGTTAATGAAAAATCCCTCCACTCTAATAGAGAATCAAACTCAGAACTTTAGCGGTGGTGAATCAGAATGCTGGCTGGTCATTTTGATGAGCCAGTCCTCTGTGTCCCCTTTATTTTGAGTAAAAGTATAAGCTGAGCTTAGAAGCGTTGTCCCTATTATTGTGATTCTAGAAAGCACTCTGACCTTTCTACATGTATCCCTGAGCAAAAGTACAAACTGATTTAATGTTATTAACAATAATGCATGTAGGAACTTTTAGAGCATACAAGTAATACCTTTATAAAATAAAAATATTTAGTATTATTCGTCTTATTTACGATTATCATGGATAGTAAGGAGTTGTAATGTCACATTCAATTTTTTAGATTAAGTCTAAGAAGCATTCTTATAAGGTTTTCTCATTTGTACATCTCATCAAAGCAGGTATTGGTGTTTACTGTTAGAAACATAAACATTGTGCAATGGCATTACCTAAGGTTGTCCTGTTTCTCTACTACATATAGCAAGTAGGGGAAGTATTGTATTCCAGCTAAATATTTGATATCGAGATTTCACTGGAAATAAATGTTTGGGGTCCCCTGAAGCGAAAAAAAAAAAATCTGTGTTACACTCACATGACTTTCTCTACTCTTGTACAAACTATTTTTTACAAATGCTTATTCTCCATATGCTTCATGTTAATCTAGATATCGAGATGTTAATCTTATTGCTAATTTTCTTGTAGATGCAAGGGCATGTGTTAGGCTTTAAGCGATAGTCATATATTTTAAGAGCTGGTTGCTATTTGGAGTATTCCATTCTCTTTGCATTACCAGGACAAAAAAAAACTGAATAACGAATTCCCATTTGAGAAAAAGTATAAGTATTGGAAAATTTAAGGGAATATCAAGCAATATCTCGAAAATGGTCCACTCAACAATAAAAATGTATATGACATAAATTGTGTATTTTAATGCGATCTACATTTTTGTGTAGTAAAATTTTGTCTATCTCATATGGTTTACCAGTTATGCAAAAGTCGTTCACAATGGAGAATACTTTTGCAGACATTCCCAGAAAATTCAAGATGTACATTTTATTTGTCATGAAAGTATCATAAATATATGATATTTAATCAAAATCATTAGAACCATTTTTGAGAAAATTAAAAGTTTCGAAAAATGTTCCATGTAAAGGGTAATCTGGGGTGGGGGGATTTTCTTGAAAACCTTTGTGTCGCATCTCTGGAAGATACTGAACCTAAATACCAAGTTTGGTGTTTATCTGACTGTTTGTTTCTGAGTTATGCTGTGCACAGACAGACACATGGACATGTTTCCAAAAATACTTTTTTGGGATTCAGGAGGCCTCAAAACATGTATTTCCGGTGAAATCTGGGTATCGAATTTTTGGGTGGAATGCAATACTTCCCCTACTTACTATACGTAGTAGAGAAAAGGTTTGTGAGTGTCTGAATAACATAACTCAAAACAAAAAAATTGGATAAGTACCGAACTTTCTTATTTATGTTCAGTATGTTCCAAGGATGCGATACAAAGGTTTTTAAGAAACTCCCGTAACCCCCAACTTCCTTTTACTTAGGACACTTTCGAAAAATTTTGATTTCCTAAAAATGGCTCTAATAATTTTGATTAAAATAGCATGTATTAAAGATATATACATGGAAAAATAAAATGTATATCTTGAATTTTCTGGGAATAGCCTGTGAAGTCGTCTTCATTCGGAAGCAATATTTTATAATCCTGTACAACTGGAAAACGTTAACCGATAGACAAAACTACACAAAAATTGTAGAGCTCTTAAAAACTCGCAGCTTACTTAAATAAGTTGTTTTGTGGCATAAGCCATTTCTGAAATATCCATTATTATTGGCTCAAATTGTTAATTACTTGGTCATTGTCTTAAAAGTCCTGTCAGCATTCAGCGGTTTCTTGCAATGTCATGGAAAGAATATGGAATTTTAAGGTTAGCATGCTGTGTCAAGTTCTTTAACATTTGACTATCACTGTTCCTTTAGTATCTATAACGAAATGTGTAGTGTAGCTATTTCTGCAAAGGTTTATTTGGAGCAAAATGTAGTAGCTAAAAAATTAAGCTTTAGTAAGAATAGTTTGTATAACCCACTAATAAAGATACAGAGTAGAAAAAGTCATGTTTAGGTATCACATCAGATTTTTTCTTTCAAAGAAGAATGAAGCAAAGCCTCAACAAAGGGGACCGTTCTTTTCATATTGATGTTGAAGGTATTGTTTCCAAAATAAAGTCTTATTTCTATATATATTGTAAGGGTTAAAATTCTTAGGAATTTTGTGAATTTGTTTACCAGGAGACAAACATGGTTTAGGGAATAGCAAAACAAGGTGGCTTTGTTTACTTCCTGCAGTTGAACCTCTTCTGATTGTGTTTATTACTCTGATATCATATTTTAAAATATCAAAATAAATGTTAGTATCTTATCAAAGCAACAAATATCAATTGTTTCTGCAATTCAAAGAGTAGAGGATAAAACAGTGCCGTTTTTTGAGTTCATGATTTAAAAGCTAATTTAGTTTCCAAGGGCAAAGATTGATGTTAACTGTCGGGTCAGTTCTTGGTAAATTGGAAAAGGAAGGTTATCATCAGAGATTGCAAAATTTGAACAGTATGTCCACACAGTTTATCAAACTGCAGCAGGATATTTAAATAAATGGATTGTATCCAATGATAATTTGTAGAACTACAGTTAGGTAACACTTAAGACAGTTATGCATATTTGGAAGGATGTGAAAAATACTGAAGATTTTATTTGCACAGCAGCTCCATCTATAATAGATGATAAGAAGTAAATATACCGGAGGGGCTCCCACAACCAGGATAGAGCTCCGCAAGAAGAGCGCAACGGCCCCTTTAACTTCTACTGTGACTGGGAGGGAGGAATGAGGGAATAGACTCGAAGGGCGACCAGATCCGGATGACAGTGGCGCAATCATAGACGGGGTCCTTAACATCTTCAGATCAAATGCATCCGATACCACCCGGGCCCACCTACAAGCCACTCCGGGGCGGGGCCCATTCGGAGGCGAGACCTGAGTAGTTCCGCAAAACCTCTACAGAGCGCACTGCCACCGCCCAGCCGCAACCCGCCGAACACCGTCGCCTAGCTCTACAACCCTGAAACAGATGACAAGGAAGTTTAGGGTAAAGGAAATGATGGGCAGGAGAGTCGTGGTAGAAGATGAACCAGCCAGCGTTCGCCTACCGACCCCGGGTAACCACGAAAAACCCATGGGCCTCCCGAATGAGAGGTGCTCGCGTTACTGCGGCGCTACGTAGCTCGTTATAACGGATTGGTACCGGTCTGTATGATGAATTTGTGCACATTAAACAATACATAACGCCGAACATATTGAAAAAATGGAAAGAACAACTGCCTAGCGACTGTGGTGTAGAAATTATTTCACATTTTGGTGTGATAATTAAATATTTTTTTGCCGCAATAAACGGATATTTTGGCATCCCGTTCTGTACACGACAGGGAATCGAAACAGGGGCTGCCCCGACTAGTTAAAGGCATTTGAACACCTTAAGCAAAGTGCACATAAAAAGGTAAATGAAAGCAAAGTTAATTTCCCAGCATTATAGAAAAATTAATTGTGGACCAGGAAAATAAATAATACAGGAACTTGTGGTGAGGAAGTGGAATGCCACACAGGAAAAAGTAAAGTAAAGAAATCAGGCCATGCTCAGCGATAAGGTACCGCCAGGAAGCGTGTTTTTCTGTAATCATTTTCTATACTTCCTGGAAACAGCTCTGTGGTATTACTTTAACGATTTTTAAATAGCTATGCTTGCAGATGAGATCATCAAGTATGCACACTGCGGAATATCACTTTCAGCTTGAACAGTATCTCCTATGATTCTTTGTAACCGAGGCAGTTGTCGACGGACTTCCCTCGCGTGTCTGTACGCACCCCGAAAATGCGCTCCTTCCCTGAGCCACAGTAATATACTGAACAGCAGTTAAAACATCGGGAAATATGGCCAACAACTGGAAGAAACGGAGAGTAACAGTGCGAACACCAAATTTCACCGCCTCCTCTACCTCTGCCCCATATGTAGGTAATAACTCCAATAGCATTGTACGAAATTTTAGAGAAAGACGCCGAAGAGAATATTGGACGGTTCAGTGTTTGGGGAATAGGCATACAGATTTAAATTTACTTTAGAGACTATAGATCAGCGAATCAAGTGACTTAGAAACTATTTTTGAATGGACAATAAACAGTTTATGACGATTCTAGAAATACTAAAATAAAAATAATAAAAACGACCATTGTTATCCAATAAATGTCATCACTTATGTTTAATTTTTCTTCGCTGGGCATCTCAGAATCCGCTCAAAATACGTAAAGGCTGGTTCACAACCACCCGGTAACGGTAACCAGAACGTAAACGAGAACGGGAAGCAAGAAATTTTGATTCACAACAGCCCGGTAACGAGAACGGGAATGCATATCGATCACAAGTGAAAGTCGATTTTGCACATTGGGATTTCATTTGTTTTTAACTGACCAATGACATTTTTTCACCTACTTCCAATTTAGCAAGCCAACGTCAAAATTCGATACAGTAAACATTATCTAAATGCATATTCATTACATTTCCGATCCCTCTACTTATGCCAAACTTTCATTCCTTTATTTAATGGCATACATTAAAATTGTTTATTCTTTTTTCATTTCCACCGGTTTTAGCTGTTCTTTGTAGTTTTTGCCATTGTTTTTTAGGTAATAGCCAGTTTTGAGTTGCATATAAACAAACTACAAATGATCCCTTCACCAGAGGAACCAACGTTGATTAGATTTGCGGGTGTCGGGATGAGGTTAGGAAGCACATTTATACTAATTCCTTCCAGTTTCATGTTTCCAGCTTGCGACTTTAGAGAGCACTAGTGGCTGTTTCATGTCACGGCCGCTTAGAATAACCTCTAGAGTGAAGAGTCTAATATGCACAATAGGGATCTAATATCCGTGCCCGGGAACGAGAACGAGAAAGTTAAAAGTTGGGCAACTCTTCTTCCCGTTTCTGGGGCCCGGTAAGGCTTCCCGTCGGTTGTGGACACTCCCATTTGAATACATGTATTTCAACTTTCCCGTTCTCGTTGGTTGTGAACCAGCCTTAATACCACCTTTCCTGACTCTTCTAATGTTAAAAAAAACGATGTGCATTCCTATAATTGTTTTCTTTCCGTTACAAACGCACATATTTGTTGTATCCTTTATTTATTACAGTATTTATCAGTGGCGGCCCCTGAAGTACTCTACTAACGGTGTCTTTCCCAAAAAGTGAAAACAAATCCCTCAAATATAATATGCTTACCAACTTCGTGCAGTAGAATCGAATATATAATCATAATATACTGTATCAAACAAAATATATAAGGAAACATATACACATTTATTACAACAATAAGAGTTTGATGTAATAATTCCTGGACAACGTGATATGAGGCACTTGTGTACGATTTTAAGAAAGAGAGAAAAGTGTTCAGTTTAGTCATCTTGTAGCAGTGTATGCATGAGAAATAAAATATAACAACATATTCGAAAATCTCTCATTCACCCTTCTGCTGTGAAACATACAAATATTGAAATAATTCCTTTTAGCTTCAAAACCTAACGACATAATTATTTTCAAAACTAGGTATTTTGTTGTATTATTTCTGTATTCGATTTAATATATATTAATTCGTAAAAACATTAGCTTGCAGCTAGATGCTAACACTGCTTTAAAGGAAAGTTGAACGCGTAATATCTAGGTATTTACCATTATCGCTAGGTTCTGTGCTTTACTGCGCTCTAACGACTAAACTTTGAATCAGAGCAACCTTGGCTCCACCTTTCCCATAAGAACCGTATTGTAGAAACGTACTACCTAGCCTTAAACACAGTACTTATGAGCGAAGACGGTGCTAACCTGGAATTGGCTTCAACTTCAGAAAACTGCCGAATGAGCGTGCCGCTTAACGCGCCTTTTCAAATGAGGGAACACATGCTCCGAAACAATGTTTTATGCGCAATTCCTGTACACTTCTCTTTCTATCCTTTTGTAATAGTGGTGCTATTTTACATCGGCACTACACCAGAAGCCGCCCCTGATATGTCTATATTAGGTAATGATCAAGCGTAGGAATTTCTAAGCATTAAAGCCGGAACGAAAGGAAAGAGAGCTGAATTGTTACTCTACTCTGTATTCACTCTTAGGTTGATCCGCGGCAAAACAAACCCACGTGGTCAGTGCACCATGTTGCACACGGTAGCAATGCGCCCAGGAAAGTAATCCCATGCTAATCTCTGAATTTTAGAATGAATTTATCCTTAAATAGTGTAATATTCTATACAAATACCTAAGGTTTTATTTAACGCTGATTTATACCGTAAAACAGAGCTACAAGTCCCATGACGCAATTCGTATGAGTCACCTGACATCCGGGTAGCGCAGAATATTGTTTACAGCCAGAAACCAGCAGTTGTGTTTAGTATCACGGCGGACGGTGAATTTGCTTTTGTGTTTCCGTAGAATTACGTAAAACATTAGCCGCGCAAACCATTGACTAGTGGTGAAAAAACAATAGTGTTGAATCTTTATTATAAGTTATGTGAGAAATATCCAACACTTTCCGCGAAAGAAATGGTGAAATTAACTCTGAGTTCACTGCTGTTTCGAGTACAAGTATAAACTTTGCTTGTGAAGAAAAATCTGAAACGGGAAAAGTGGTTACATCCGGAAAAAAAAGAAGCATATGAAATACGCGATCCAAGAATGTAGTGATTTTAATAAGAATGCAATTCGCGTAACAGTGCACAATTTTTTTTTAAATGAGCCGCCAACAGTAAGTGAAGTGCCGCTTCCAGAGAGCCAATAAATTAGGTTATCGCAACCTGTTACTTTATTTTTAGCTCATTTATTTTAGAATTAACTATTATTATATGTGCAAACGTTTATTTTGTTGCAACTATCAATCTTATCATATTTAACCCTTAACTAAATATGCTAGTCACCGTTTCAGTTGTCGAAATAAGGACTCTGTTCCTTTTTGCACCACGTGCCGCTTGTACTCGCCACATGCTCTGAAAGTGTGACAGTATTTCTAGTGCGAATGGCGGAAGGATACATTATAGCGGTGCACTGGTCACCTGGGGTTTGTTTTGACGCGGATCGAGCTAAGAGTGAATATAGAGTAGGCAGGGACGTTGTGAGTAACTATCCCACCATCCCTCGTTGGTGTTGTAGACAGCACTCGGCAGGTCGTGTTTACCTGCAATCAGAAACTCTTGGTCACTGCTGTGTTCGCTCTTTGTATTCCCATGTGGTTCAGTGTATATAACTTGAAGGAACTGTTTAAGATTTCCAATGCCTGTTTGTGATACATAGTTACCGAGAAATGTCCAAATTAGGCAATACTTAGTTACTTAGGCCATGGGGAAAAACACTCAAATGTTTTCAGAAGCTTGGAGGAATAAATTCAGAGTAACGAACTCTTGCGAAGGAAAAGCAAATAGAGGAATCGTAAACTTTCAAGCATGTTACACTACGGGTCACGGAAGGGAGGGGGTGGAAATGGTGTGTTTCAATGAGATCTACCTTTTTCTGTAGTAAGGTATTGTCTTACTCTTATTTCTTGATTACACAGAGTTAATACAGAATTCAGTCAGAATGAAAACGTCTTCACATGCTATTTACAAAATGCCGTGTAGTTCATTCTTGTCAGTATTTCAGTATATTTTAATTAAAATCGCTTGAGTGGGTCTTTTTTTTTTAATAGTTTGTGGTGGAGATATTTTATGAAAATCTTCATGTTGCATCCTTGAAAATTGATGGGCTTATGTATGAATTCTGGTATTCACATGCTTTTTCATTTTTACTTTCTCTACTAGTATAGTAAGTAGGGGAAGTATTGTATTCCACCCAAAAATACGATACCGAGATTTCACCGGAAATACATGTTTTGAGACCCCCCGAATCTACCCTTTACATGGAACATTTTTTGAAAATTTTAATTTTCTCAAAAATGGCTCTAATGATTTTGATTAAAATACCATATGTTTAACATATTTTCATGACAAATGAAATGTATATCTCGAATTTCCTTGGAATGTCTCCAAAATATTCTTCATTGTGAACGACTTTTCATAACTGGTAAACCATAAGAGATAGACAAAATTTTACTACACAAAACATGTAGATCGCGTTAAAATACACAATTTATGTCATATACATGTTTTTTGTTGAGTGAACCATTTTCGAGATATTGCTTGTTATTCCCTTAAATTTTTCAATACTTATACTTTTTCTCAAATTCGTTATTCATTTTTTTTGTTGTTGTTGTCCTGGTAATGCAAAGAGAATGGAATACTCCACATAGCAACCAGCTCTTAAAATATTTGACTATCGCTTAAAGCCTACTAATTCCCCTTGCATCTACAAGAAAATTAGCAATAAGATTAACATCTCGATATCTCGATTAACATGAAGCATATGGAGAATAAACGTTTGTAAAAATAGTTTGTACAAGAGTAGAGAAAGTCATGTGAGTGTAATGCATCAGATTTTTTGATTATGCTGTTCAGACACACACAAAGGAACTTTTTTCTAAAATACTTCATCTGCATTCATGGAAATTTGGATACTTGCATTTACTGTAAAATCTGAATAATGAGATTTTTTTGGATACACGTAACGCGATGCTATATGTCATGGCATACAACTTCACAGCAATTAAATGCTTGTATCAGCTGAACGCGCTTAGCAATTCCTACAGTGCGTAGATGGTTAAAATACTAAACCGATGTGGACCTCATCATGCGTGAGGCCAATAGTTCGCCCTACATTTACTAGTCGTGTCTATTTTCTTTTGGTTCTGTAATGCCCCAAGAAATTTATAAATAATGAAATAGAAATTGCACTGAGCTGCTACTATCTCAAAGTTTGGTAGCAAAAATAATATGTCCACCTAATGCAAATTATATCAAGAGGCAAAATTAGCGTAAAACTTTATTTCTTTTTTTATCTTACTCCACTAGAAATATATTTAATTATATAAATTACGCGGCGAGGTCCATTTTTATATATGTATATAATGAACTGTTGCCAAACATATGTTACACTCGACAACTTTCCCTACCTCTTATTGTTTATTAATAGATATGCAAATTATTCCTACGAAACTTTACTTTTCTGTCTGATTCATTTTACTCCAGATAAACCTTTGCAAAACATGTTCAAGACCTGGAAGCTATACGCTGCCCTTAAAATTATATCCTGTTTCCTTGCAATCGCCAGAAACAACTGAAAATCATGGAACTTAAAAAGAATGTTAAAGGGTTGAACAAATCGAACCACCAATAGCGGATATCTCAGAAATGGCCGATGCCACAAAACAAAAACTTGTTTTAAATAAATTGTGTGTTCTTTGGATTCAGGGGGTCTCAAAACATATATTTCCGGTGAAATCTCGGTATCGAATTTTTGGGTGGAATACAATACTTCCCCTACTTACTATACGTAGTAGAGAAAGTAAAAAAATCACGAATTCCTATTTGAGAAAAAGTATAAGTATTGGAAAATTTAAGGAAATAACAAGCACTATCTCGAAAACGGTTCACTCAACAAAAAATGTATATGACATACATTGTGTATTTTAACGCGATCTACATTTTTTGTGCAGTAAAATTTTGTCTATCTCTTATGGTTTACCAGTTATGGTAAAGTCGTTCACAATGAAGAATACTTTTGCAGACATTCCCAGAAAATTCAAGATATACATTTTATTTGTCATGAAAATATCTTAAAGATATGATATTTTAATCAAAATCGTTAGAGCCATTTTTGAGAAAGTTAAAATTTTCGAAAATGTTCCATGTAAAGGGTAATGTGGGGTGGGGGATTTTCTTGAAAACCTTCGTGTCGCATCTCTGGAAGATACTGAACCTAAATACCAAGTTTGGTGTTTATCCGACTGTTCGTTCGTTTCTGAGTTATGCTGTTCACAGACACACACACGGACATGTTTCCAAAAATGCTTTATATGCATTCAGTGCACCTCAAAACATGTATTCCCGGTGAAATCTGGGTATCGAATTTTTGGGTGGAATACAATACTTCCCCTACTTATTATACGTAGTAGAGAAAGTAAAAATAGATTTTTCCCTCAATTGATTTGGCTGCTAAAATTCTTTTTAAAGTGCAGACGTACTTTATTAAGAGGATCTAGATACTTCGCTTGTCTCAACTCAAGGTTATACCCCGAGACCTTCGAACACGTCCTCCCAAGCGAACTTCAACTAACTTGACTCTCCCTTGTGATGTAAACTTTACACAACATTACAGTTTAATGTTTTGGGTAAAATCGGGTCTAGCCAAGCATTCGCTCCCTGTCTCGTTTCGCGTAATGCCCAACATCTCAAACAGGCTTAAATGGAATCGGAGCGAAAAGTAGAAAATAGGACAATGCTAGCAGGGCTGCACCTATTATTTGGAGAGCACTCTGTCGTAACGGAAAATTGGTCGTTTTCGTGTAAAATGTCCAGTTTTGACTCAGAGGATCTTGTGAAGGACATATTTCCAAACAATTAGTCTTTCAGAGCCTTCCTCAAAAGCAGTACCCACAACCATTTCCTATTAGAAACACTACCCGTCACAATGCAGTTGTGAGGTGCAGGGTTTTACCTTGTCCATCTTTTAATTGGAGGACGGAGGTGAAAAAATCTGATGTGTTGCACTCACATGACTTTCTCTACTCTTGTACAAACTATTTTTACAAACGCTTATTCTCCATATGCTTCATGTTAATCGAGATATCGAGATGTTAATCTTATTGCTAATTTTCTTGTACAAGCAAGGGGAATTGGTAGGCTTTAAGCGATAGTCAAATATTTTAAGAGCTGGTTGCTATGTGGAGTATTCCATTCTCTTTGCATTACCAGGACAAAAAAAATGAATAACGCTTTCCCATTTGAGAAAAAGTATAAGTATTGGAAAATTTAACGGAATAACAAGAATATCTCGAAAATGTATATGACATAAATTGTGTATTTTAACGCGATCTACATTTTTATGTAGTAAAATTTGGTCTATCCCTTATGGCTTACCAGTTATGCAAAAATCGTTCACAATGAAGAATACTTTTGAAGAAATTCCCAGAAAATTTAAGATATACATTTTATTTGTCATGAAAGTATCTTAAATGTATAATATTTTATTCAAAATCGTTAGAGCCATTTTTGAGAAAATTATTATTCCATGGAAGGAAGGCATGCTAAGGTATTTTACGCCCGAAAAACTTCATCGTTCTCCGCCGTGTTTGAATCCGCGATCTCGGGAACTAGAGGCTAGCAGGTACACCTAGACCACGGAGGATGACGCAATACTTCCCCTATTTACTACACGCAATAGATGTAGTAAAAAAGTGCCCGTTTTATTGTAACAGCACGTACAGCGTTGCCTAAATACGGTCCAGAAACGAACTGGGATCAAAGTGCGTATACAGTTTTTCCATTTTTACTTTCTCTACTACGTAGTAAGTAGGGGAAGTATTGTATTCCACCCAAAAATTCGATACCGAGATTTCACCGGAAATATATGTTTTGAGGGCCCCTGAATCCAAAAAAAAGCATTTTTGGAAACATGTCCATGTGTGTGTCTAACTGTGAACAGCATAAATCAGAAACGAACAGTCGGATAAACACCAAACTTGGTATTTAGGTTCAGTATCTTCCAGAGATGCGACACGAAGGTTTTCTAGAAAATCCCCTCACCCCAGATTACCCTTTACATGGAACATTTTTCGAAAATTTTAATTTTCTCAAAAATGGCTCTAACGATTTTGATTAAAATATCATATATTAAATATTTTCATGACAAATAAAATGTATAACTCGAAATTTCTGGGAATGTCTCCAAAAGTACTCTTCATTGTGAACGACTTTTGCATAACTGGTAAACCATAAGAGATAGACAAAATTTTACTGCACAAAAAATGTAGATCGCGTTAAAATGCACAATTTATGTCATATACATTGTTTGTATTGAGTGGACCATTTTCGAGCTATTGCTTGTTATTCCCTTAAATTTTTCAATACTTTTCTCAAATGGGAATTCGTTATTCATTTTTTTGTCTTGGATATACAAAGGGTATTAATCTGTGGCAAAGAGAATGGTGCTGCACATAGCAACCAGCTATTAAGAGATATGTCTATGCTTAAAGGCTACTGTATTTAATATTGCCCTTGCAAATACAAAACAAGGGAACATAGTAGGCCTTAAGCGATAGTCAAATATTTTTAGAACTGGTCGCTACGTGTAAAATGTCAAATGTCTTTGCATGTCAAAAGATCGTTTCTGCAAATGTTTATCTCGATTAATATGAAATAGATGGAGAATAAGAGTTTGTAAAAATAGTTTGTACAAGAGTAGAGAAAGTCATGTGAGTGTAACACATCAGAATATATTTTTTTTTTGTACATTTTCGATAAATTGCCTTTCTGGGGCCCTCGTTAGCGACGGAAGTGATGATTTATATGTCCGACAGGTGTCTCTGTATGTTATTCTCTTGCTCTAACGTAATACTGGCAACTGAATAACTAATGCCGCCAAAGCCGGTATGATACTCAGCCTCAAGGCGTAGCCAAGGGATTGAGGGCCCTCAGCCTCAAAGCGTAGCCGAGAGAGCCTCAAGCGTTTTTTAGAAGAAGAGGAATGTAGCCGAGGGATCTGCACGTCTAAAACTGGAATGATTCACGTTTGCAGAAATTCCTTACTTCGCGGATTTCACTCTTATTTAGGTTGGTACTTCCCATTCAGCGTCTGTTTTAGCGGGAAGATGGCTACGTTTGTTATGATCGTATCGCAATTTTCCTATAAAAGTAAAACACCTAAAACGGGAGGGTAGTTTGGCACTAGGTATTGGTGAGATCACATCTACTTCTACAAGTTAATTCATTCCATTATTTCTTATTTCAGCATATTTAGGTGGGCCCAAGAAAGGCAATTTAGCCGTAATTTGTTTTTGTGGGGGCAGTGCTTAGAAAAGTACAAATACTAGCCAGAATACATAGAAATACCATGAAGTAACTCTTTCATTTACACATTCAAAATAAAACGGTTTAAACTTCACCGTTTCATGCTTCTACGCGGTCTATAACCCGCACTTTAGTGTTACAATTGTATAATCCCGCGCAATACCAACACAGAGGGCTTATGGCCCTACATTGTGCTGCTATCGCACGGGAGTGGCAGAAGCGAGAACTACAGACGCGCTCTTAGTCGCTGGCGCTACCTGGTGGAGACTTCTTGAACCAGGAGAGCACGTTCGTTGGGCTGGGTGGGGGTGTTTGCACAGAGGGGAAACAAAATGGGAAATCAATAAAACCTTCGGGGCGAAAGGGGAACGGATAGTTGCAGTTATGCAGGAGAGTTTCCTACCGCCTCCCCACCCCGAGCTTCCCCTTCCTATCTCTGTTGTTCGACCTTTTGACCGCAATTTCGTGCTTCATTGGAAAACGTGTGGTTGGGACAACAATAAGGGCTCGAGGTTGGAGGTGGTTTTTGTTTCTTTATTGGTGCTAGTTTTTGTTTGCTGCCGTGTATGTAGGTGTTACATTAGGCGCAGGTGTAGCGTTCAAGGGAACGCTTGTTCTTTTGTCCCCCCATATAGGTCATGATGCTCCGTTAATGTGATTGATGACTTCTTTGGGAGGGTTACTCAAGATGCACGAAATGGTGTTTAATACTAACGAGCATCGGGGACATGCAATATTAATACTGGCATATCGTTTCATATTGCTATCGACGTGGCCTGACGGCCATTTTTACTTTCTTTACTACTTACCTGTAGGAAGTAGGGAAGGCAGTATCTATTGCATTTCAACCAAAACTTGTATCCAGAGGTTTCGCCAATAACACTAGTCTGCATTTTCAAACTTTTTACCAGATGATTTCTCAAAAGTAGGCGTTCTTGAATCAAGTTTTTATGCTGATTCCAGAAATAACTTCCGTTTTTTTTCTATCACGTCAGGTTTTTACACAAAATAAGTAATGTTTTGGCAATTTTACTTAGCGTAGAAAAATATTCAAATACATTTCACACAAGGTATGTTTTTATTCAAGAAACATTTTAAGAATACTCTCAAGAACTCCCCTAATTTATTTCACGACTACAAATGATAAAGCAAGAAGTCAAAGTGTTTCCTTTATTTTTTGACTTCCTTGCAGATCCAACAGTAGTCGGCCATCATAGTTTCATTCCATCTCCCCTGGTACCTCCTCTCCATTTCCTTAATATCTTGGTGAAAACGTTCACCCTGCTCTTCACTGTAATGTCCCAGATTTTCTGGAAAGTAGTCGATATGTGAATGCAGAAAATGCACCTTTACACTCATGTTACAACCCATCTTCTTGAAATTTTCCAACATTGTTTCGACAATGGCCTTGTAATTAGGATCTTTGTTATTGCCTAAGAAGTTTTCAGTAACTGATCGGAAGGCGGTCCATGCTTCTATTTCTCTCTCATTCATTGCCTTCTCAAAATCTTCATCCTTCATCAATTTCTTTATTTGAGGACCAACAAAAATTCCAGCCTTTAATTTGTCTTGTGTAATGAAGGAAAATTTCTTGGAAAGGTACTTGAAGCAGGGTCCATCCTGTGGTAGAGCCCTTACAAATTGCTTCATCAAACCCAATTTTATGTGTAATGGCGGAAGCAATATCTTTATATCTCTATATTTTTGAAGTGAAATTGTCATAAAACTGTAGTGATAGAAAAAACTAAAAGCAGTTCTGAAATCAGCACAACAAAGTGAGTCAGAATCACTTATTAGTATTCAGTCATCCGATAACATGCACACTCGTGTAATATACGTTCTGAGGCTTCCTGAATTCAAAAGGAAAGCATTTTCATAAAAAGGTGTGTGTGTATCTGTCTGTGTGTCTGTGAACAGCATAACTCAAAATCGAAAAGTCGTTTAATTACCAAACTTTGTATTTTAGATTATCATCTAAGGATGCAATACGAAAATGTCCAGGAAATTCCTCCACCCCAAACTGTCCTTTGGAACATTTTTCATCGTTTCTTATGTTCTTAAAATCAAATTTGGATTAAGATAGCATATATTTGAAGATATTTGCATGGCTAATGCACATCTTGAATTTTCTGGGAATAGCCTATGAAGCCTGCATTCTGATTGTTTTGCTTTGTTTTGAGGTTCCTTGAATACAAAAAATCATTTGGTCCATATAAATTCAATACCTTCCAAAGATGCAACACGATGATTTTCAAGAAAGTTCCCATTCGCCAAAATACCGTTAAATTGGGACCGTTTTCGAAATGTAAGAAAACGTTTCTAAGATTTTGATTAAAATACCATATATTAAAGATATTTACACGAAAAATAAAGCGTATGTCTTAAATTTTATGGGAATAGCTATTGAAGTCATCATTCGGAAGGAATTTTGTGTAATCTTGTAACTGTTAAACATTACGCGATAGACAAAACTAGTTTGTGTAACCACTAATGAATGATAGAGGGTAAAGAAAGAAATGTGAATGTATCACATCTGATAATTTGTTTTTATAATTGGTAAGCCGTAAGAGATAGACAAAATCTTACTACCCAAAAAGCGTAATTCTCTATAAAGCACCCAATTACTTTCTTTACTACGTATAGTAAGTAGGGGAAATATTGTATTCCACCCAAAAATTCGATACCGAGATTTCACCGGAAATATATGTTTTGAGGCCCCCTGAATCCAAAACAAGCATTTTTGGAAACGTATCTGTCTATGTGTCTGTGTCTGTGAAACAGCATAACTCAGAAACGAACAGTCGGATAAACACCAAACTTGGTATTTAGGTTCAGTATCTTCCAGACATGCGACACGAAGGTTTTCAAGAAAATCCCCCCACACCAGATTACCTTTTACATGAAACATTTTTCGAAAGTTTTAATTTTCTCAAAAATGGCTCTAACGATTTTGATTAAAATCTCATATGTTTAAGATACTTTCATGACAAATAAAATGTATATCTTGAATTTTTTGGGAATGTCTCCAAAAGTATTCTTCATTGTGAACGACTTTTGCATAACTGGTAAACCATAAGAGATAGACAAAATTTTACTACACAAAAAATGTAGATCACGTTAAAATACACAATTTATGTCATATACATTTTTTTTTGAGTGAACTATTTTCAAGATATTGCTTTAAATTTTCCAATACTTTTACTTTTTCTCAAATGGGAATTCCTTTTTGTGTGTGTGTGTGTGTGTGCGTGTGTGTGTGTGTGTGTCCGGGTAATGCAAGGAGAATGGAATATACCACATAGCAACCAGCTCTTAAAATATTTGACTATCGCTTATTGCCTAGCAATTCCCCTTGCATCTACAAGAAAATTAGCAATAAGATTAACATCTCGATTAACATGAAACATATGGAGAATAAGCGTGTGTAAAATAGTTTGTACAAGAGTAGAGAAAGTCATGCGAGTGTAACACATCAGATTTTTTTTCTACTATTATGTCGCCTATTCGTTTTTTTCTCGTCAATTTCAAATCTATCACATAGCCACACGTTTTAGTCTACTGTACCCTTATACCTATAGGAATGTGTGACAAAATCTTATCCTCATTTACAAGAAGTAGACAGATAATAAGGTTTTATAAGAATAGTTTCTTGATGAGCTATTAGAGAAGGCCATGTGAATGCAACAGGTCAGATTTTTGTGTTGCTTTTCAAGTTCTACATTGTGTAAGTATATCGGAGGAGCAACTAACAGAAACTTACTGTAATAGGTTACAATTCCACTAAAATTTAAATAAATATTCACTCATACTCTTTTCCATGAACAGTATTTTTATCGGAGGATTTTCTCACGAAAATAAACACTTGGTTAAAACTATGCCGCGGTTTCCACCAAGCGGTTGCAAGCAAAACAGCAAGAGTAAAGAATACCTGCATATTGTCAGCATGTGTTCCCGTTTAGTGGGAAACCGCCCTAATGGTACAGATCTGATTATAATATTTCCCACGTAAACGCAAGTGTCACATTGTTCACACACAATTTATGATGCCTTTCGTGCAAATCCACAATAATCTACTGTAGTTAACGTTTGAAAATTTATGCGAAGGTTTATAAAACGGAAGCTGTTCATTACTTGAAGGTTCCAATTTGTGTATAGGATTTTTTTGTTTATTTTTACTACCTACCTATAGAGTATTATTGCTCCAAAATAGCGGTATCGATATATCACTAGAAATATATGCTTTGATATCCACGGAACACACCAGGAAAAAAAATTCTAGAAAAGGGGTCGTGAGAGAGAGAGAGATGGGGGGAGAGGACAGCTTGAATCGAAAACGAAATACGATACTTCGTATTTAATACCAGCATCTTCCAAGTATGCAACACGAAGATTTTCAAGAATCTAGAAAACATTGTCAAAAAATTATTGTAGGAAAAATATAGGGCTCGTTTAATGTACTTACGCAATTTGTGTCAGTTTTTTCGTAGAATTAGCTATTTTCGAAATATTCCATGTTGCAAGGTAAACTTTTTCCAAGCATCATGTAACTAATATGCTTGAAAGCTGCGATTCTTTTTGCTTTCTCTACTACGTATAGTAAGTAGGGGAGTATTGCATTCCACCCAAAATTCGATACCGAGATTTCACTGGAAATACTTGTTTTGAGGCCCCCTGAATCCAAAAAAAAGCATTTTTGTAAACGTGTCTGTGTGTTTCTGTCTGTCTGTGTGTCTGTGAACAGCATAACTCAGAAACGAACAGTCGGATGAACACCAAACTTGGTATTTAGGTTCAGTATCTTCCAGAGATGTGACATGAAGGTTTTCAAGAAAATTCCCTCACCCCAGGGGTCATGAGCATGGTTTTATGGGAAATGCGAGAGGTTAGAATAGGACTACCAACAGAAACATGCTTCTTTCTCCTAAGCTACAAGTGCTAATTAGGTACTTCGGTTTTATGCTACTAACATTTTTCATTTACTTGGAGGGTGATCATGTTGGTATTTCCAAAGCTACCGTTTGTGGTTTATCCGGAAGGTTTCCAAAGGAATTGTTTCAAGAATCAAACACTATTTCTACTCTCTCTACTACTTATAGTAAGTAGGGGAAGTATTGTATTCCATTCAAAAATTCGATACCGAGATTTCACCGGAAATATATGTTTTGAGACCCCCTGAATCCAAAAAAGAAACCGTTTTTGAAAACATGGCCGTGTGTGTGTCTTTGAACAGCATAACTCAGAATCGAACAGTCGGATAAACACCAAACTTGGTATTTAGGTTCAGTATCTTCCAGAGATGCGACACGAAGGTTTTCAAGAAAATCCCCCCGACCCCTGATTACCCTTTACATGGAACTTTTTTCGAAAATTTTAATTTTCTCAAAAATGCCTCTAACGATTTTGATTAGAATATCATATATTTAAGATATTTTCATGACAAATAAAATGTATATCTCGGATTTTCTGGGAATGTCTCCAAAAGTATTCTTCATTGTGAACGACTTTTGCATAACTGGTATGCGATAGACAAAATTTTACCGCACAAAAAATGTAGATCGCGTTAAAATACACAATTTATGTCATATACATTTTTTGCTGTTGAGTGAACCATTTTCGAGATATTGCTTGTTATTCCCTTAAATTTTTCAATACTTATTTTCTCATATGTGAATTCGTTATTCATTTTCTTGTCTTGGATATGCAGAGTATTAATCTGTGGCAAAGAGAATGGTGCTGCACCTAGCAACCAGCTATTAAGAGATATGTGTATGCTTAAAAGCTACTGTATTTCTATATTGCCCTTGCAATAAGCGATAGTCAAATATTTTTAGAACTGTTCGCTATGTGTAAAATGTAATTCTCTTTGCATGTCAAAAGATCGTTTATGTAAATGTTTATCTCGATTAATATGAAATAGACGGAGAATAAGAGTTTGTAAAATTAGTTTGTGCAAGAGTAGTGGATGTCATGGGAGTGTAACACATCAGATTTTTTTCGGGTGTGCTTGATTACCAGTAATAACACACTTTCGTCCATTTTAGTTTCAATACAGTGTCCACCATCAGTTTCGTCTTACACGCTCTTTGCACCGACCATTTCTGGTGCTGCAGTTTGTTAGCATAAAATTGCCGCAGTTCCTTACTGGTCTTAAGAAAAACGCGTTCATTCCTATTAAATTACTCATGAATTTTGTCCAGGCATTTGATAATACGTCTATACTTATTAACCATTAACCAGGGTTAATAAACTATTTTCAAGCGGTGAAACATTTATTTCAGTTGACACCGCCCTTCTAACCTCAAACAATCGCGAACATCACATGGCAATTGCCATCAATGTAAATAGTTGTCTGTTACTGACACAGAGAGCGCAGCGTAACGTAGACAAAAGTGCATCGGAGAACGTTCAGACGGAGTGTAATTCAGTCACCGCCTTCTCGAAAGCTAGCGTTCGCAGTTGTCTTTGTCATTAACAATATGTTAGCTAACAATTTGTTGTAAAAGCTTGAGGAAACGCAAAAGTTTTAACTTTGTGTTAAACTTTGAACACCATGTTAAACAAGATGTTAGAGCATTTTTAACATCGGTTGGTGAAACCGGCCCTAAGTGACACATTTGTTAGTGTGCTTGAGACAGTTTCACCTGTCGGAGACAAGCTTTTGGTTTTAAAATTCCTAAAATTAGTGGAGTCATTCACATCTTTGAATCTATTTTTACTTAAGGAACACAATTTTCCCCCCTCATTTCTCCTCTGATCCTTTTTGCGTATCTACAGGAAGAAAACACGAGCGCTTTACCAAATTGTACTATTTTATCTTCGGAATTTAGCTAAAGGAAATTCGCCACCTAATTGCAGGCAAATGCGCCAAAGTATCCTTATATGACGCCGCTTATGATTGTACGTTTGAGATAAACAAAGGGTTATGCATACTCATATAATGTTGCAGAGGTTAACTAATAGTACAAGATGAATTAAATGTAGAGTAATAATGAACTGTCACTTTCCCCAAGCAACATCTTTAAATCAGAATGAACAAATGGGCAAACATATAAAACGTGTCCAAAACAAGAAAGCATAATGGATCTCTTCTTTTTATAACTCGCACTTCGTTGTTCAAAACATAAATATAGATAATTTTCTTAATTTGGTTAGAACCGTTGTACTGTGTTGTCTTAGCTTTAATCACAAATACCTATTTTTGGCGCTTGATTACTCAAACTTAAGTGAATATATTTGTTATCATTGCAATATTCGCCATCATTGACTATAGGATTGAGGCATTTATAACATTGGGATATACGAACAGGCTGCCAACATATGCATTATAATTTCGGTAGATGGCCTCGGAAACCATTAATATTTCAAGCAAAATCTCCGGATATTAGTATACAGATGTTATCACTGGCTTTGAATCTAACTCTTCCAGCTACTTACGGCAAGGACTGCAGTTGTGTTCGCCCAAAATATATGCACAGAGCAAATAGGTATATAATCGCCGTTTCCTTCGATTTGGACTAAAGCAGCTTCGATCCTCTACATAAAATTGAAACTTAACCTGGACAGATGTTTTTACTTCTACTACGTATAGTGAGTAGGGGAAGTATTGTATTCCACCCAAAAATTCTATACCGAGATTTCACAGGAAAAACATGTTTTGTGGTGCACTGAATCGATGTAGGTTGCTGAGGCCTGGCGTTCCAAAACATCCCAAATGTGTTCTATAGGATTCAAGTCAGGATCTGTGTAGGCCAGTCTATTACAGGGATGTTATTGTCGTGTAACCACTCCGCCACAGCCCGTGCAGTATGAACAGGTACTCGGTCGTGTTGAAAGATGCAATCGCCATCCCCGAATTTCTCTTCAACAGTGGGAAGCAAGAAGATGCTTAAAATATCAATGTAGGTCTGCGCTGTGATCGTGGCACGCAAAACAACAACGGGTACAACCCCCCTCCAGGAAAACACGACCACACCAAAACACCACCACCACCACCTCCGAATTTCACTGTTGGCACTACACACGCTGGCAGATGACGTTCACCGGGCATTCGCCATACCCACACTCTGCCATCGGATCGCCACATTGTGTACCGTGATTCGTCACTCCACACAACGTTTGGCCACTGTTCAATCGTGTAATGTTGACGCTCCTTACACCAAGCGAGGCGTTGTTTGGCATTTTCCTGCGTGATGTGTGGCTTATGAGCAGCCGCTCGACCATGGAATCCAAGGTTTCTCACCTCACGCCTAACTGTCATAGTACTTGGAGTGGATCCTGATGCAGTTTGGAATTCCTGTGTGATGGTCTGGGTAGATGTCTGCGGTCTCTGTCAGTCAACAGACGAGGTCGGCCTGTACGCTTTTGTGCTGTACATGTCCCTTCACGTTTCCACTTCACTATCATATCAGAAACAGTGGACCTAGGAATGTTTAGGAGTTGAAGCAGTATTTCATTGCTTATAATATAATTTAGATTCTGAGCGAGGCTCACAGCGGATTTCCGTGAATTCGGAAGGGGTAAATCAAGCTCTTGGACACCCTTGGCGACGTCATCACCCCCTACACAAAGGAGAGCCAAGCCCTGTATAGCGTATACTGGCTGGGTTCGAGTCTTAACTGTTAACCCCGTAGCGCGTGAGTAAAAATTTTTGTATAAATTGAGGAGAAACGTGAGGCTCGTTCTCTAGTATTTTGTTGACTTCGGCGAGTATACACATATCCATCGACGCTGCCACGAGCACGTGTTCAATATGTGAGCATAAGTTAAAGATACTAATATTCCGGGAGCATTTAAGTATTTTATATATCGCCGTGATAATTGGGAGCGAGTTTTGCTTTTATTTAGTGAACGGGAAAATAAGTTTGCGCCGCTATTCCCGTAAAGCTCTCAGTTAGCCTTTGCTCTGAGAACATTCTTGCCTGTAAAATGAATCATCAATAAACTGTGAATCAACGTAAATTGTAGTCTTCATTCCAACGTGGTAAACCTAGTTACCCTGCAGATAAGAGCTACTCATTGGGCATTTGAGCAAGACAGCCTCAGAGTGTGTAATTCTCGCGTACACACTTCTTACACAAGCGACACCCAATAACCTGACCACGTTCGAAGTCCGTGAGTTCCACGGAGCGTCCCATTCTGCTGTTTCACGATGTCTAATGACTACTGAGGTCGCGGATAATGAGTACCAGGCAGTAGGTGGCAGCACGATGCACCTAAGATGAAAAACGTATGTTTGTGGGGGTGTTCGGATACTTTTGATCACGTAGTGTATAACGACCCCCTTGAAACACGTTTTACTATCGTTTCGCTCTGTTGCATCCCCTTTGTACTGCAATGTAATGTGTATTGAGAGTATTTCTGGAAACGATTATTAATGATCATGACTTACATAAAAAGTAACGCTTTCTAAAAGTAGTGGTAGAAGCTATATAAAAATAAGCGACCGTCGATAGAGAAACTCATGTGACTATAGATTCTTATAAACCCTGCTATTTATTTGTTTTTTCAAAAACCTGATAAATTGGATGTTTTGTTTATATATACTGCTTCCCGTTATAATCCATCCATCATTCAGTAAAATAATTATGATGTCAGCATATTTTCCATGTGGATCTATGGTATGTTAACATATCAAATTTCAGAACAATCGGTTCGGCCATTCTTGTGTGAAAAAGTAACCCATCTACATACAAACAAACTTCAGCGTAACGCATTGTATGCCTAGGTGAATTTTTAATCCAAAATCGGAAATTAACAGAAAATTTTCGGTTATATGTATAGAGTATTTAATGACATGTTCAAAATGAGCTAGGGATGCTCTTGCTAGAAAATTGCCAAGTAGCTGGAACACACACACACACACACAACGTAGACTATGCCAAAACGTTATAAGAACGTATTCATCATCTACACGATTTAGTACATCACTGAACTTCACATCCTCACGACTAATGAAGTAAATCCTGGTCTCTCCACCTCTTCTTGGATTGTATTCTAAAATGTCTTGGTATTCTAGTGCGTTCCAACCATTGTAAATGCTTTTACTTTCTCTACTACGTGTAGTAAGTAGGGGAAGTATTGTATTCCACCCAAAAATTCGATACCGATATTTCACCGCAAATACATCTTTTGAGATCCCCTGAATCCAAGAAAAGTATTTTTGGGAACATTTCCGTGTGTGCGTGTGTGTGTCTGTGAACAGCATAACTCAGAAACGAACAGTCAGATAAACACCAAACTTGGTATTTAGGTTCAGTATCTTCCACAGATGCGACACGAAGGTTTTCAAGAAATTCCCCCACCCCAGATTACCCTTTACATGGAACATTTTTCGAAAATTTTTATTTTCTCATAAATGGCTCTATCGATTTTAATTAATATATCATATATTTAAGATACTTTCATGACAAATGAAATGTATATCTCAAATTTTCTTGGAATGTCTCCAAAAGTATTCTTCATTGTGAACGACTTTTGCATAATGGTAAAGCATAAGAGATAGACAAAATTTTACTACACAAAAAATGTAGATCGCGTTAAAATACACAATTTATGTCATATACATTTTTTTTTTTGAGTGAACAATTTTCGAGATATTGCTTGTTATTCCCTTAAATTTTCCTATACTTATACTTTTTCTCAAATGGGAATTCGTTATTCATTTTTTTTTGTCCTGGTAATGCAAAGAGAGTGGAATACCTCACATAGCAAACAGCTCTTAAAATATTTGACTATCGCTTAAAGCCTACCAATTCCCCTTGCATCTACAAGAAAATTAGCAATAATATTAACATCTCGATATCTCGATTAACACGAAGAATATGGAGAATAAGCGTTTATAAAAATAGTTTGTACAAGAGTAGAGAAAGTCATGTGAGTGTAACACATCAGATTTTTTCCAGTTGTTTTGATGTTCTGCACTTTTGTTCTTTAATGTAAAAATATTTAACTCCCTAAGTTTTGTGCTTCTCTTTTTATCCATACTATTGAATCCCTCTACAGCTCTTAGGAATCATATTGCAGCTGCTTCTGCCGCAAATTCCTTCTTCTTTTTTTGGTGTGTGAGAGAGAGAGAGAGAGAGAGAGAGAGAGAGAGAGAGAGAGATCCAAACCTCGGAACCGTATAGAAAAGTTGGTATCGCCATCACTTTATAAAAATTTATCTGTGTATCTTTCGTTGTCTTTTTACTTAAATTTCTTCTTATAGTAGAGCTCGTGTATTTATTAATAGAGAAAACTTCCAAAGTTGAGAGTCGAGCCGAGGATCAGGCTATTGCAAGAGTGTCCTGTTCTTCCGACTGCGCTTTGAAACTATGACTATAGATGCAGTAAATGGCGTCAGAATATTCTGTAATTAATAATATGGTTTCATCAGTAAATATGAATTTCGAATTAACCGTAGTGTAATAAATTGACAGGTCTACATATAATTATTAAATTCGTTTTCCAGTATATACAAGAACAATGCATTTGTGGAATCACAAATGATGCAACATGGGGGATATAGTGTAAGTTAGTTAATCGTTAGCAGTATGTGGGTCGATTTTCGAACTATAATTTTGAGCATTTAATAGAATTACAAGTTGCTGCAATGCTAATCGACGCTGTATATCGTTTTTAGGATTCATAGTGTTTAATAAATCAATAAATGCATTCTTGCCAGCAGCGTCAGAAAACACGAGAGACCATTGCGGAAAATGCCCACAGTCATATATTGACATTCTTGATAGAAAGCGCATGCTCTGAACGCCCGACATTCACAGCACAAATTACTTCAAAATAAATGACGGGGTACTAAAGCAAACGACTATATCCACCGCCAATTGCGGCGGAAATAAAACTAATCGAGTGAAGCGCAGAAATATGTACTTGTCCGGTGAAGGACTGAGCTATATTTCATGTTTATTTACTGAACTGTCTCTCAAAGTACTTATTGGCATATGTTCATAATAATTCATCCTAGGGAAACAGTAATTGGGACTCGCCGCTAGTTATTCATAAAGATAGCGTAACCTCGTGCATTTAATTTTCTCCCGGCATGTACACTGGGTAGCTGTTGCTAATGCTTTTGCTGTTGTGAGGTTCGGGCGTAAAAGTTATGTTTTCAAAGTGAACCGTCCATTGTGATTTAAATGTTTCTTGGATTCTAATTCAACTCAGAGGGTTTTTAGAGACGTCGAAATGATCTGTATGGTCCTAATTAAGTAAAACCTTCCGCATTTATTGTAGAATTTAATCACAAAAATCTTGAGCTCATGTAGTATGCAAAGTAGGTACTTAAAGGCGTTTCTTTGTGTTCTCTCATTATTTGGCTGTGGGCTTTCCTTCTCCCTTCTGTTCGGTTGTTTTTACGGATTTTTTCTTCGGTTTGTCCTCTTTGAAAATCATTTATGCACTTGATTCTAACGATATACGATTAGATATCATTGCATACATAGGAAGTACTGCATTCCAACCAAAAATTCGTTACCAAGATTTCTCCTGAAATACATGTTTTGAGGTGCCCTGAATCCAAATACAGCATTTTTGGAAACATGTTCCACGTGTGCGTGTGTGTGTGTGTGTGTGTGTGTGTGTGTGTGTGTCTGTGTGTGCGTCTGTGAACAGTATGATTAAAAACGAAAAGTCTCATAAATACCAAACTTGGTATTTGAATTTAGCATCTACTAAGGATACGACACGAAGATTTTCAAGAAAATCCCCACCATAGACTACTAACGATTGTAATTAAAATTTAATCTGTTTAAGACATTTTCATGGCAAACGAAATGTATATTCTGAGAATGCCCCCAAAAGTCGTCTTCATTCTGAATGACTTTCGCATAACTGGTAAACCGAAAGGGATAGACAACATTTTACTGCACAAAAAAATGTATCATATACTTTTTTGTGTTTTTGTCGAGTGAATCATTTCTGAGATATTGTCTTGCCTTGTTTGAATTTTCCAATACGTATACTTTTTCTCAAATGGGAACTCATTTTATTCATTCATTATTTGTTTACCCTCCTCTTATGTAGGACTTACACCCCCCAGGACTTACAAGCGGGTGTCTGGGGTCAGAGGCCCGTCGAGGAACAGACACTCATGGATCAGACAGAGCATCCAGGATGGGTGATCAGCCCGATGCTGGTATGGGATGAAGGAAGTAGATGAAACGAAATGTTGGTGAAATGGATGAAAGGAAAGGTGATGATGGAGCAGTTGGTGGAATGAATGGCGGGGGAAACCGGAGAACCCGGAGAAAACCCGCCCAGACGCCGCTTCGTCCACCACAAATCCCACATGCAGGTCCCTGGGATGGAACTCATTTTATATGTATATATATGTAAAGGTTCTTTCAACAAGAATGTTCTATCTTTAACATGTGATAGCTGCCGTTGTTATTGAGTTACAGCAGTCATTTTTTTCATGTGGTTACAGTTGTTATTGACAATTGCCATGGAACTTTACAGCTTTCAGCAACGCGTAGAAATTGTGAAAATTTATTATCAAAATGGATCATCTGTTCGTTAACCTTCCGTGTTTTGCGTGAAGTTTACGGTGTGCATAATCGTCCCTGCGAGAGGCGTTTGATCGATAAATTTGAAAGAAGCGGTTCTGTCAGCGATCAAAGAACGCCTGTGCGTAATCGACGTAAGCGCTCCAACGAAAACATAGGCGCCGTTCGTGAGAGTATGCGAGAACGGTGTTTTTTGACTTGTCGGATTTTCCGTATTTTAGTTCTTGAATTTTATATTTTACACCTTGTAAGGGCGCTGATGACCTTTAATGTTTAGCGCCCTTAACCCCATATCATCATCATCATCATCATCATCATCACAGAGCGGTCCTTCAGCCATCTGACCGGTAGTCGCGATGCGTGTTCCGCGCGCTATATTCAGTGTATCAGTTTATTATTCTCATTATTGATGCTGATACCATATTATTACTGATTTTATGATGATTATTACGATACATTGAATACCTATTGAACAAACAAATTACTATTTATTTTATCAGTACTAACCTTTTTCACAGTCGATGTTGAAAGTGGTGTCCTTCCGCAGATAAACATTCTTGGGAACTTCTGATGAAATTACCATTCACACGTATAAGTTCTTGTTGCGTAAATTCACTAATTTCTGTTCTTATATTGCTTTTAAGATATTCTATGGTGCGAGGATTATTCCCACAGATAAAACTCACACACAGTAAGATCCGGCGATCGAGCCGACCATAACCCTTTAGAGATTATTCTGCCATCAAAAACATTCTTGATGTCTTCCAAGTAAGCCTCCGCAGTATTAGCTGTGGCAGAATCTTGTTGAAAATAGCCATATTCCCTCTCATTATCTGTCAACATTGCAAAAAATGGCGTGAGAATATTTCTGCGGTACCTATCGGAATTTACGGTATCGTTGTAAAATATGGGGCCTATTATCCGTTCTGCTGTTACAGCACACCATACACCAAGTTTTTCATCATGTAAAGGAACCTCGTGAATTCAATTTGGATTTTCAGTACACCAATACCTATTGTTTTGTGAAGCAACATGGCCAGTCAAATGAAACCATGCCTCATCTGGAAAAAAATATTAGATGTGGTCAACGGTACCGCCAGCAATATTTTATAACAGCCAGTTACAGAACTTCACGCGGTCGTAATTGATGGTAGTCACTCTGTATGGTTTTAATTTCAATAGTTTCGTAGGCCTATGTACTGAGGTTTTTGAAACACTGACTTGTTGTGCTACACGCCGTAAAGATTTATTCGGAGACCGTTCAAATGCTTCGCCAATTTCATCAAGTTTTTCTTCGTTAGAACCCTTCGTTTCCTTTTAACAACTTACAACATTAAATGATCCCGTTCTCTTCACTTTATTCACTAGATATATGTTTCTCTACTCGGAACTGGAACACCAGGAAATGTATCGTGAAATTGCCTACACACCTGTCTACATGAGTCGGTTTTCACATACGTGTCATACATAAAAAGTCTTTGCTCAAGCGAAAATTTGAGTACCATTTCTGGGTTGTAATAATCCGACAATTCAATCGCACATATATACACACGCGTTCGTGTCTATACACAAGAAGCAATAGCAGGTGACTGAAGCCCGCTGCCACATGTCCGATAAGTGGAAGAGCCCGTGGCACAAGACTGCCGTGCAATTCCCGGCCAGAGCGCTGAGGGATCACTCTGTATATATAAACCATCAGATTATAGAACTGTAAGTGCCCTATTGTTAGGTGAGATTGTTAAAGAACAAAATTAGTGTTACGTACCCTGTTGTTTGATGATAACTTCCTTTGTCCCCTTCTCAGTAATAGTGTAGTTCCACGGCATATCAAACCAAATTGGCGTCTCATCAGCGTTGCCTATTTGCCCCATGGAAACTTGTTTTTCTTCGGAAGTGAAATGACATACCGTTGAAACGTTTATAGTTTGTCCTCAAAATCTGCAGGAATCTTCTGGCACATTGTTATACGCGTCTTAGAGATAAACCCGTCCGCTGCATGAAACGATCCACCCATTCACGGCTAGCCTTAAACTCTTGTTTCGGAATACCAGGAACTTCAGCTTTCTATCGTATAGTGTCACTAGTCACAGGTTGCTCATTCTTCCTCCTTTCACGCACAAATGCCAACACTTTTTCATCTTCAGGATGTCTTTGCGAGGACCCATAAATTTCTTCCTACTAGCTTTAGTAGCAAGTAATGCCAATTTCTGTTTTCGCCACAAGTGGACTTAGCTCTCTGGTACCTTGAACTTCTTTCCTGCCTTTGTACTATAATTTTTTTCACCATAAAGGATTACTTTACGCTTTAAAAAAAAGCATCATAGCACGGTCTTCCCTGTTTGCCCTTGCTCTCCTTACCGTAACTAAAAACGCCCAATAATAGGCCAATATGAGCGGCTAGTTTGTTGCTAGTTTCCGGATGCATGTTAACTCAAGCAATCCATTGTGACTAATAAACGAAAATTTGAAGTTACTGGCGTTCTACGGAACGGATTTGCACTCGAATCTAATGCGCACCACGATTTTGAGTACTACATTTGGTCTTAAAAGTTGCGCATTAGATTCGCGTAAATACGGTATTTAAGATATTTACATAACAAATACAATGTGTATCTTGAATTTTCTGGGAATAGCCTGTGAAGGCTTCTAATTTCGGAAAGAATTTCTCATAGTTTTTGTATAATTGGTAAGAGAAAATAACTGAGTCGTCAGTCATATTCCAGATATCCGTTATTGTTGGTTATAATCTTTTAGTGCTTGTAATTTTTTAAAGTGGTGGATATTCAGTTGTTCCTCGCGATGTCGTACGGAATTTCAAGTAGAGCGTATGGCGCACATGACTCGATTCTGTTTTCTGTATCCTAATTGTACCTACAACGAGAATTACAAATAAATTATTTCTGCAAAAGTTTATCTCGATAAACATAAAGTGGATAGAAAAATAAGCTTTCTTAAGAATAGTTTCTATAAGCTATATAAAATAAACGATGTGAATGGTCCTATTTTGTCAAATGACAAGCAAATTTCATGATATTGTGACTTTTCCCAGTTTTCATTGCAACTTTGCTAATGTGATTTAGTTCAAATTTTCATGGTCATGAATACGCACGACAGAGCCTCTTCTTCCGAACGGTGACCCCCTTGGAAGTCGAACACAAGACATCTCTGATCTCTCGTAATAGCAACACTCACTGTACGTTACAACTGTGGTGACTCACTCGTAGAAACGCACTTGATGTCGCACAAAAAAAGGCATTCATAAACTCACTGACTAACGAACTCGCGAGAGCGCTCGCTTATATAGCAGCTGGTTATAGTTCCAGAACGTTCTAGAAGGGGAAGCTTCCGGAATATTCTGGTTATCTGACGCTTGGGATGTTTACGCTGGTCGAGCGCGCTACTTATCTCTGCTTACCTCTTCACTCCCAATAACCTCGGTCCATATGTCTTCCCTTAAAGCTCTAAGAGAGGTTCAGCGAGGAACTGTTTAATTCACAGTTTTTCAAGAGATGAAAATTTGAAGTCTTCTTGCACTTGCCTTTAATAAACGGCGTTCTAGTTAATCGGGACTTGATAAACTCGCTCTGGCAGTGCGTTTTGTGTTAGTAAGAAGCTAATTTATAAACGCTATAGCTTATTTACCTATAAACCATTAAATGCCGTTAATTACAACAAGTAGAAACATAAACAATACCTCCATTAGTTCACATATTGTGTTGTTTGTAGAATGCTCCATTCTAAGAGCATTATTGATGTTTAATTCCTGCAGACAAACACATAATTCTGGTTATCTCAGCGAAAGCTCTATTATAATAATAATGCTCGTTTATCACCCAACACCCGGCATTTCATGACGCTAATTTCACACTTCAGTATCACTGTTTTTGAACCTGTATTTTCCTTCTTTTATACTTATTTGTGTGTGCTGCAATTTTTATTGCTTCATAAAGGAATTGAAATTATCAAGCATCTTCACAGCGTTCTTTTATTGCAAGCTTTACTTTTCCAAACCTCAAGTATAACTGAAAGCTTTGTTAATAGCTGTAGTTTTTTAGTGTGCTGTTTACTTTTTATGAATTTTACTTCATTAAAATATTTTTTTAGTATGAGTATATAAAATTGACTAATATATTTACAATATAAAATCCCAGGGAAATTTCTGTTGTTTTATACCTCGGCCTTATGCTTTGAAAGTGCATTGTAGGAATCCCATTGCAAGGAGAGTTTTGTAGGCATGAAAATATTATAAAGTAGAAATATGTCTGAGGGGGTGTTGCCGCCGCCGCCTTTCACCTTTCAGCTTCCCAGGGACTCGTATATGGGATTTGTAGTGGACAAATCGGAGTATGGGCGGGTTTTCTCCGTAACCGCGCCATTCATTCCACCAACTGCTCTATCAAGAAGAAAACAACCGACTTTAAGATATGCCCTCAAGATAGCGACGATCTCCGATTCTCAAATGAAAAGGTATATATATATCATAACAGATCTAAAGAAACCGTCAAAAATCATTAATAATATCCTTATATCTGAGAGGCGTTTGATCCCCGGTCCAACGCAAATCCCGGTCTATGAATAAGAAAATCGATGGTCCGCTGTAAATCCATCGGAAGTAGCAAGTTGGGCCGGACCAAATTCGACTATGAATACCGCCCTTTGTGTTCATAACGAAATGTGTAATGTTGCTATTTCTGCAATGGTTTATTTGGGTTAAAATGAAGTAGATAGAAAAATAAGTTTTAATAAGAATAGTTTGTATACCCACTAATACAGATAGAGGTTAGAGAAAGTCATGTGAATGTATCACATCAGAATTTTTTTTATTCTGAAGTCATGACCAGGTCATAAGATAAGGTATGGATATGAGGGAAAACGCATGTCCGTTTATATACCATAACTAGAATTTTAAATGTGGCCTGTGGGGGTTTAAAAATATTCAAAGAACAAAACTAAGAACAATCCAGAGGTATAAACTATTTCTACAAAAGCATATTTTCCTATCTGCTTCTGCTATTCGAGATAAACGTCAGCAGAAATACTTTTCATTGCACAATTTGCTCGTAGATGCATTGGGGGATACAAGAGACCAAAGTGCATAGTCAAATGTTTAAAGCGCGGGTCGCTATATGTTGGCCTTGAAACTCCAGAGTTATTCTTATAAGACTTCGTGAGAAACAACTGAATGTGGACAGCACTTCATAAAATGACATAGTGGTCCAAACTTCAAACCAATAAAAATGTAAATGCTTGATGCAAGAGAAAAAGCCAACTTGAAATTAATTCTGTGTATTAAAGAGATCTACATTTTTGTTTAAGACGTTTTTGTCTATATCTTATGGTTTACCGGTTATATAAAATCATACATTCATTCGAATCAAAAGGGCTTCACAGGCTGCTCCCAGAAAATTCAAGATAGACAATCTAATAGCCATATAAATGTCTTAAATATGTGGCATTTTAATAAAAATCATATTAGCCATATATTTTAAAGTAAAACACAAATAAAGAAACATTCTCAGTGCAGGCGTTAATATGGGGTACGGAGATCTTTTTGAAAATCTTTGTCACTCATCTTCGGAAGATATTTCACTTGAATACCAATTCCTTTTTGAGTCATGCTGCTCAAACGGGGGCGGAACTTTTTTTAAAAATGCTTTTTTTTTATTATGTAACCTCAAAATATATATTTTCTGAAATTTTGATATCGAATTTTTGATTGGAATGCAATATTTTCCTCCCCAAGATACGTGGTAGAGAAAGTAGGGGAGAAAGGTGTTGTTCAACAAAAAAGTGAAACATCTGATGTGTTACACTCACATGACTTTCTCTACTCTTGTACAAACTATTTTTACAAACGCTTATTCTCCATAAGCTTCATGTTAATCGAGATATCGAGATGTTAATATTATTGCTAATTTTCTTGTAGATGCAAGGGGAATTGGTAGGCTTTAAGCGATAGTCAAATGTTTTAAGAGCTGGTTGCTATGTGGAGTATTCCATTCTCTTTGCATTACCAGGACATAAAAAAAATGAATAACGAATTCCCATTTGAGAAAAAGTATAAGTATTGTAAAATTTAAGCGAATAACAAGCAATATCTCAAAAATGGTTCACTCAACAAAAAAATGTATATGACATAAATTCTGTATTTTAACGCGATATACATTTTTTGTGTAGTAAAATTTTGTCTATCTCTTATGGTTTACTAGTTATGCAAAAGTTGTTCACAATGAAGAATACTTTTGGAGTCATTCCCAGAAAATTTGAGATATACATTTTATTTGTCATAAAAGTATCTTAAATATATGATGTTTTAATCAAAATCGTTAGAGCCAATTTTGAGAAAATTAAGATTTTCGAAAAAATGTTCCATGTAAAGGGTAATCTGGGGTGGGTAGAGTTTCTTGAAAACCTTCGTGTCGCATCTCTAGAAAATACTGAACCTAAATACCAAGTTTGGTGTTTATCCGACTGTTCGTTTCTGAGTTATGCTGTTCACAAACAGACACACACACACACACGGACATGTTTCCAAAAATACTTCAGAAGATATATTTCCAGTAAAATCTCGATATCGAATTTTTGGGTGGAATTCTATGCTTCCCCTACTTACTATACGTAGTAGAGAAAGTAAAACGTGGAAATTTTGGTTACGTCTTCTTTCAGTTCAGAACTGTTTAGAATTTGCCATCGTGGTGGAGATCCTGCCTAAATTTTTACACCTTTTATAGTAAACCAAGGGTGCTCCCAGTTACATAATTATATTTATCTTTCTTGCGAATCTCGAATTGTTTTTCTTTTTCTTTTTTCTTTTTTCTTTTCTTTTTTTTTCTTTCTTCTTCTTTCTTTTCTTGAGCCCAAAGCACTGTGGAACTTCATAATATTCTTTTTATCGTGTAAGAAACCGTGACAGTTTGAAGAGCGCGAAAGCCCTGAGTGAGAAAACCGTACCATAGCATACATTTTTTATAACGTCACTGCTACACTCTCTGTGAGCGGGAATGCAAACCTCTTCACACTTAGGGACACCCTTTTTATATTTAACTCGTTTACAAAGGGAAGAAAAGCCTGTACACACAAAAAGCTCAAACAAAAAGATGTCCGGCCACGAAATGCATGTGGCCCCTTTTCACATTTGAGATAATGATACAGAATTCGCTTGGAGCATTTTTAATTTCGGGAGAATAAACGCAGTACTATGGAGTGTATTTTAAGTTTTAGTCGACACAAAAAATGTGCAGGGATAGGCATAATTAAAGGAGAAGATAACTACATGTTTGACTATTTATTTAAAGCTGTGAAACACACAAATTTTCAGATATGCATTTCATTGCTTTCTGATTGGAAACTGCAGATAGTTGACAATCTGCACAAACACTTTATTATACCATGCGTTCGATTTATAGCCGGGCTACATATCACGTATCTCAGCCCGCATCTATCTTATATTCTAACCTCCCCCAGCCCTCCCTTTGCCCCTGCCTCACAAGGACGGAAGTGGATACGCCACTTGCGCGTCAACCCAATAGAAAACCTATCAGGGAGAGTACCGAACAACCTCAGTGGGGGCGACAGCAATCCAGCTACTGTCTACCAGCTCTCGCTCATGGTTGGTGACGGAGAACAACCCCGCCTGGGCGGAAACCAGGCAGGCGTACCCAATCTCCCATGGGTATCGGGAACCACTGCCCCGTCGAGTCCAACCCAATCGAACAACTCCCTGACGGGAGCGGCTCGAATGTTCGGCCCGGCGTACTTATAGTAACGTCAAAAGTACCTCGATTGCTCAGGGTCCGCAGCCCCCTCACCACGGCAACTGAAGAGGGTGGAAACCCTCCCCCTCTTGCGGGGACTTCGCACTAGCGCACTCAAAGCTATGTTTATCAGCTGTATTATACTATGTCAGTTTCTATCTTCTGTTCGAGCTGTAAACACTATAGTCGCCCCAATCAAGAAAGGGATTGACTGTTACTAACCACGTGGCGGAGAGCTTTAAATGAACAGGAAGGTATACATACGTCATATGAACGATTAGAACGATCAGTTATAACTAAGACGTTTCCATAGCAACGATAGACGCAAAAACCTTGTTGCCGATATTGTAACACGCGATTAGCATGAGGTGCCTGGTGAGCGACCGTTGCAATAACATAAACTGCCTTCTGCTCTCGCTTCAGTTATAAACAACGCCTTCCTTTAGCTCCAGCTTTCTATGTATTTGCATCAGTTTAGAGATTGCCTGAGTACTGCACGTCATTTCGCATCGTCCTATTTGTATGTTCATGTGCCTTGTGTTTACGCGTGTTGTGAGCGTTTGCAATTGCGTTGACACTTTTAATGGATATTTAACAATATAGCACAGCCAAACGAAAACTGAGCATCCTCGGGAACCGAATAAAACTGTATTTGGTAAAGATATCCCAACGAAACGACAACTGCGATAAACAGTATGCTCTGTAAGAGAATCAGCATCATTTTCCCATTAGAATAAGCATAAATATTTCACAGGTATGTCTATTTTATTAACGCAGACATTTACACTGATATACAAAATGTGATCAAAAGTATCAACACAATCCCCACAAACATACGTTTTTCATCTTAGGTGCATTGTGCTGCCACCTACTGTCTGGTACTCATTATCCGCGACCTCAGTAGTCATTAGACATTGTGAAACAGTAGAATGGAACGCTCCGTGGAACTCACGGACTTCGAACGTGGTCAGGTGATTGTGTGTCAAGCCTGTATGCGAGATTTCCACACTCCTAAACATCCCTAGGTCCACTGTTTTTGATATGATAGTGAAGTGGAAACGTGAAGGAACATGTACAGCATAAAAGCGTACAGGTCGAGCTCGTCTGTTGACTGACAGAGACCGCCGACATTTGAAGAGGGTCGTACAGAGTAATAGGCAGACATCTATCCAGACCACCACACAGGAATTCCAAACTGCATCAGGATCCACTCCAAGTACTATGGCAGTTAGGCGTGAGGTGAGAAACCGTGGATTTCATGGTCGAGCGGCTGCTCATAAGCCACACATCACGCAGGAAAGTGTCAATCAACGCCTCGCTTGGTGTAAGGAGTGTCAGTCAACATTACACGATTGAACAGTGGCAAAACGTTGTGTGGAGTGACGAATTACGGTACACAATGTGGCGATCCGATGGCAGGGTGTGGGTATGGCGAATGCCCGGTGAACCTCATCTACCAGCGTGTGTAGTGCCAACAGTTAAATTCGGAGGTGGTGGTGTTATGATGTGGTCGTATTTTTCCTGGAGGGGGCTTGCCCCCTAGTTGTTTTGCGTGGCAGGATTACAGCGCAGGCCTACATTGATATTTTAAGCACCTTCTTGCTTTCCACTGTTGAAGAGCAATTCGGGGATGACGATTGCATCTTTCAACACGATCGAACACCTGTTCATACTGCACGGGCTGTGGCGGAGTGGTTACACGACATTAACATTCCTGTAATGGACTGACCTACACAGAGTCCTGACTTGAATTCTATAGAACACCTTTGGGATGTTTTGGAACGCTGACCTCATCGATACCTCTCCTCAGTTCCGCACTATGTGAAGAATGGGCTGTCATTCCCCAAGAAACCTTCCAGCACCTGATTGAAAGTATGCCTGCGCGAGTGAACGCTGTCATCAAGGCTAAGGGTGGGCCAACACCATATGACTTCCAGCATTACCGATGGAGGGCGCCACGAACTTGTACGTCATTTTCAGCCAGGTTTCCGGATACTTTTGATCCCGTAATGTATTACTTTTTCTACTACGTATAGTAAGTAGGGGAAGTATTGCATTCCACCCAAAAATTCGATACCGAGATTTCACCGGAAATATATGTTTTGAGACCTCCTGAATCCAAAATAATCTGATGTGTTACAATCACATGACTTTCTCTAGTCTTGTACAAACTATTTTTACAAACGTTATTCTCCATGTGCTTCATGTTAATGGAGATATTGAGATGTTAATCTTATTGCTAATTTTCTTTTACATGCAAGGGAAATTGGTAGGCTTTAAGCGATAGTCAAATATTTTAGGAGCTGGTTGCTATGTGGAGTATTCCATTCTCTTTGCATTACCAGGACAAGAAAAATGAATAACGATTTCCCATTTGAGAAAAAGTTTAACTATTGGAAAGTTTAACGGAATAACAAGCAATATCTTGAAAATGGTTCACTCAACAACAAAAAATGTATATGACATAAATTGGTGTTTTAACGCGATCTACATTTTTTGCGTAGTAAAATTTTGTCTATCTCTTATGGTTTACCAGTTATGCAAAACTCGTTCACAATGAAGAATACTTTTGGACACATTCCCAGAAAATTCGAGATATATCTACATTTCATTTGTCATTAAAGTATCTTAAACATATGATATATTAATCAAAATCGTTAGAGCCATTTTTGAAAAAATTGTTCCATGTAAAGGGTAATCTTGTGTGGGGTGATTTTCTTGAAAGTCTTCGTGTTGCATCTCTGTAAGTTACTGAATCTAAATACCAAGTTTGGTGTTTATACAACTGTTCGTATATCAGTTATGCTGTTCACAGACACACACGGACATGTTTCCAAAAATGCTTTTTTTGTATTCAGGGGGTCTCAAAACATGTATTTCCTGTGAAATCTCGGTATCGAATTTTTGGGTGGAATACTATACTTCCCCTACTTACTATACGTGTAGAGAAAGTAATTAATGACACTCGTAACGTCCTCCAAACAAAACAGACTAATATCATTTACTTTCCCCCATAATATCAACCAATTTATCAAAGACGTTTCTCTCTGCAACGCTAGCTTTTGGGGATATTGTACAGTCTCAATTTAACTTGTCCACCCTGTATATTTTTTTGTTAATTCCTGTAGTTTTCATATATCGTTTTTCTTAATACTAGATAAGGCACACATTCTAGTGGAGAAAATAATGGATTTGTTGTTGTAGCGTTATCTAGAATTCTGCGTTAGGATGAATACATTAATTTTTGCTGTACCGTATACCACCCGAGGGTGTGCACATTCTTCATCCTCATTAAGGATTTGTGTTATGTTCCCCATTATGACATATAAGGTAGCTGCGTAACATAGACGAGAGTCGTGTTTGTTCTCTTGTTTTTGAAAGCGTAAACTAGTCGGATGCTTTCAGCAAAAACTCCGGGAAATGTTACCACATAGCATGTGTGTTTTGTTTTTGTTTGTTTTTTTCTCCATCCTTCCCGCCTTCCATCTCTTTCTCCTCCCAATCATGCACAGTATTTCCTTTGTAACTTTGCCCCCTTGTCTGAAGATAGCAGAGACGCTTTGAATCGCGAAACTGTGCCCTCGAGTGAATCTGAGCTCAAGCCTTGTGTCGAGTTACTTCGTACTCCTAACCACGAGGTTCGGCTCATGTTGTGTGTCATGTAAGAAGATACCACCGCTTCAAACCCGGGGCTTAGTACCAACTTGTAGCCGCCAGCGCCTCTCCCGGAGTTCTTGTCAACTCAACGTCATCCTAAGACGAGTTCGAAATCAAAAACACGAGACTGTGCGCAGTGGCGGTTGCTGACAAGATAGGCTTCTCTGCAGTTTAATTTAATTATTTGAAGATAGGAATAATTCTCTTTTATTTACATTCTAATATAACAAACTGTTAGGCCTACTATTAAATGCTGTTACTTGTTTATTAATCATGCCTGATCCCTTTTATGACGCTTTCTACCGCTTTCCAAAGTTACATTTTACCGAGAAACATTAGATATTAAGGTTCCTTGAATCCAAAAACGCACCAAGTGTATGTGCAAGTCTCTGTAAAATTCACAATTCAAAAGGCACAAATTGGAAAGTAAATATCAGTTAATTCAGGCTCATTTTAGGTATGTTGAACAATTTTAAGGTATTTCTCCAATCTCGGAACAAGGATTGTTGCTGTTTATTTTCTCAAGAACGGTTCTAACTAATTTAAATTAAAACATCACAAGTTTTCAGATACTTGCATGACAGATAAGATGTACATATATTTGGAGAGTTTTCTGTAATTACTCCTGAAGTCCTACTCATTCTCATTTACTTTAACTAAACTTTGGGAAAATTTATAAGAGAATATTTTAGTTCGCTTTATAAGGCACAGTTTATGTCAATATATGTCATACTTTTAAAATAACTCCTGTTTTTCATTTAATTTTACCTATGCTTTAAGCAGTACACTATAAAATGTTAAGTGGTTCTTCATGTTTGCTTCTTAAGCACAAATATCATGAGTGGCAGATTTGATGCATCGACTTGTATTTTTACTTTCTCTACTACGTATAGTAAGTAGGGGAAGTATTGTATTCCACCCAAAAATTCGATACCGAGATTTCACCGAAATATATGTTTTGAGGCCTCCTGAATCCAAAAAAAGTATTTTTGGAAACATGTCCTATGTGTGTGTGTCTGTTTGTGAACAGCATAACTAAGAAACGAACAGTCGGATAAACACCAAACTTGGTATTTAGGTTCAGTATCTTCCAGAGATGTGACACGAAGGTTTTCAAGAAAATCCCCCACCCCAGATTACCCTTTACATGGAACATTTTTCGAAAATTTTAATTTCCTCAAAAATGGCTCTAACGATTTTGATTAAAGTATCATATATTTAAGATACTTTCATGACAAATAAAATGTATAACTTGAATTTTCTGGGAATGTCTCCAAAAGTGTTCTTCATTGCGAACGACGTTTGCGTAACTGGTAAACCATAAGAGATAGACAAAATTTTACTATACAAAAAACGTAGATAGCCTTAAAATGCACAATTTATGTTATATACATTTTTTTTGTTGAGTGAACCATTTTCAAGATTTGCTTGTTATTCCCTTAAATTTTCCAATACTTATACTTTTTCTCAAATGGGAATTCGTTATTCCCATTTTTTTTGTCCTGGTAATGCAAAGAGAATGGAATACTCTACATAGCAACCAGTTCTTAAAATATTTGACTATCGCTTAAAGCATAGCAATTCCCCTTGCACCTACAAGAAAATTAGCAATAAGATTAACATCTCTATTAATATGAAGCATATGAAGAATAAGCGTTTGTAAAAATAGTTTGTACAAGAGTAGAGAGCGTAACACATCAGATTTTTTGACAGTGTAGTCTTATACTACAAAATATAGTTTTGCAACAGTACTCAAATGGAAGCGCTTCTTGCTAATATTTATCGTTATAAAAATTTTAAATGAATAAGCGTAGAAGAGGTATGAAAGAAAATAAGAATGAGTAGAGAAAGTCTTCACTTAATAATAAGTGTAATTTAAAGCTTTGTGAAATTGATCTTAGAATCAGAGCAATAGATAAAGTTAGCGTTAAATCAATGAAAACAAATCAAGGAGTGAAGCTGGCGTACCCATAATCCCCTGCATTGTTTAGTGGTTGCATTGGCGAAGTCATTAGGCAAGAACAATTAACTGAGTATTTTAGAATAAACGAGGCAATCTTGAATACAATATTATTCGCAGACGACAAAGTGAATTTTATCAATACTGAAGACGAATTACAGATGGCAGTCTTAATATTAAATGAAATATCTAGTTGCTAGTTAATGTGTGAAGATTTCAACCAATAAAACTAAAGTAATGGCATTTGTAGGCATGCGCCGCAAAAGAGTTAAAATAAAATTGAAGAGGAAAATTTGATTAACAATGCACCTAAGATGAAAAACGTATGTTTGTGGGGTGTCCGGATAATTTTGATCACAAAGTGTATATGTAGAAAAGTAGACATTTAGCCTTCTAGGTCTCATCCCTGTAACCACCATCTTCGTCGTGTCCACAGAGACTCCGGCGCATAGCAACCGGATCTTCTGCTTCGTGCCGTGCAGATGGCATTAGGGTGCCGTCCAGTCTAACTGCCGCTTTCATATATGTAGAAAAGTGGACAGTTAGCCTTCTAGGTCTCATCCCTGTAACCACCATCTTCGTCGTGTCCACAGAGACTCCGGCGCATAGCAACCGGATCTTCTGCTTCGTGCCGTGCAGATGGCATTAGGGTGCTGTCCGGTCTGCCTCTTTTTTATTGTCTGTGGATTATGGCACAGCATTCGCTATTACCACTATTTTTCATTTTTACTATTATTTTAGACTTAAGGTGGAAGTTTGGGTCGTGGTATTAAATATTCAATCTGGTTTTACTTAGCGGTCGAGGAAAACCACGAAAAAAGCTCAATCAGATTGGTCGAGCCACGGGAATTGAACCCCGGACCTCCCAAATGCGGACCACAGACGTTACCGCCCGAGCCATCCCCCTCTCTTTGCTTAACAATGTAGTTTCATGTAAAACCGTTTCAGTTCTGTAAAATCTATCAAAATGTACACATTTATGTAAACAGTGTATGTAGTTGCGATATGACTGTAAAGTTCAAGCGACTTAAATAAAATGCTTTTGTTATAAAAGGTCTCTTGTGCATTCGAATGACAGTCTGTTCAAAAAAATCCGATGTGTTACACTCACATGGTTCTCTCTACTCTTATACAAACTATTTTTACAAACGCTTATTCTCCATATGCTTCATGTTAATCGAGATATCGAGAAGTTAATCTTATTGCTAATTTTCTTGTAGATGCAAGGGGAATTGGTAGGCTTTAAGCGATAGCCAAATATTTTAAGAGCTGGTTGCTATGTGGAGTATTCCATTCTCTTTGCATTACCCGGACAGAAAAGAAAAATGAATAACGAATTTCCATTTGAGAAGAAGTATAAGTATTGGAGAATTTAAAGGAATAACAAGCAATATCTCGGAAATAGTTCACTCAAAAAAAATTGTATAGGACATAAATTGTGTATTTTAACGCGATCTACATTTTTTGTGTAGTAAAATTTTGTGTATCTCTTATGGTTTACCAGTTATGCAAAAGTCGTTCACAATGAAGAATACTTTTGGACACATTCCCAGAAAATTCGAGATATACATTTCATTTGTCATGTGAATATTTTAATCAAAATCGTTAGAGCCATTTTTGAGAAAATAAAAATTTTCGAAAAATGTTCCATGTAAAAGGTAATCTGGGGTGGGGTAGTTTCTTGAAAACCTTCTTGTCGCATCTCTGGAAGATACTGAACCTAAATACCAAGTTTGGTGTTTATCCGACTGTTCGTTTCTGAGATATGCTGTTCACAGACACACACACGTAGTAGAGAAAATAAAAACATATATTTTATAATCTTTATACTTTTGAAGAACTGAATTAACTTGAGGTGGTTAGGAAGTGAATTAAGCTCTGATTGAGGTTCACTGAGTATTTGGTAGTGCTGTCACTATCGGTTGTGAAACCGGCACTCGGTGAAAATATGCTTGGTGGTGAGTTGTACGTTACACTGTTGGCAGATAGTAGGTTGGTCCTGTTTAGAAGATAGTTATGCGTAGTCTTGGTGTAACCTACTCTTAATCAGGCTATCAAAACTTGACCCCGTCTAGATACTTTTTTGCATAGACTGTTGGGTTACAGTACTGGACATGTTTTGCAGTTTGCATTGCAAGATGTCGAGTCATCTCTTCTTCCATTCTTGAAATGCCTTTCTTTTCACATATGTGATGTCACTGCATGGTATAGCAATTTTTTTTAAGGTGGAAGTTTGGGTCGCTTTAACTACACTGCCGTTTATGAAAATTGCAACACCAAAGAATTTCCTGAATAACTCCAAACTTGGTGGAAGTGTAGAAGAGTGTGCAAGCAATAAGTGATTAGGTTTGTATAGAGATGGGGTACACGTAGGCCGAGCGGAGCCCTCTCGTGTTGGTCCGACAAGGTCAGTGTTGCGCCCGGTGTAGGCAGTGTAGAGCTGTCAAACCAAGTGGAAACAATAAAGACAGTGCCAGTATGCCTCGTCGATGTCAAAGGGAGCCATATCGGCATGTGAGTTCGAACGGGGCAGAATGATCGGTGTCCGGGAAGCGGGTTTGTCATACCCTGACATTTCGGCTCGTACAGGGCTGCTGCTACGACAGTGATGCGTTTGTGAAAGCAGTGGATAGATGAAGGTTGTAAGCAGCGAAAAGCGGGTACTGGACCACGAAACATGACCACAGCACGGGATGACCGTCATCTTGTCCTCATGGCCATAACGGACCGTACAGCTTCATCCACAGTGTTGGCTCGACGCTGGAGCACTGCAACAGGTGTGATCTTGTCTGCATCAACGGTTCGTTGCCGTCTGCTGCAGGTTGGACTGGTTGCATGCATGCCATTACGTCGGCTTCCATTGCCCAGAAACCATAAGCTCTTCCGACAGCAATGGTCACGTGAACACCGTCACTGGGGTGCTGAGTGGCAAAATAAACTCTTTTCGGACGAGTGTCCGCTTCAACGTGTCCTACAGTGATGGCCGCATACGTGTCTGGCGGTACCCTGGTATGCGCAACCTGGAGAGCTGCATTGTTGAGCGGCATAGCGGACAAACACCAGGTGTGATGATTTGGGGCGCCATTGGTTACAACTAACCTCGCCTCCTACGAATTGAGGCACTTTGAACAGCACGCGGTACCTAACGGTGGTTGTAGAGCCTGAGGTACTCCCCCTGCTTCAGGCATATCAACAGAACATTGCCCGGCCACATATTGCGAGGAATGTACAAGCGTTCTTCGAAGAGCGACGGGTATTATTGCTTCCCTGGCCTGCACGTTCGCCTGACATGTCGCCCATAGAACATGTCTGGAATATGGTTGGTTGGCAGCTGGTGCGTCACGGCTCTCCAGTAACCAGTGTCACGGATTTGTGGGCTCGAATAAAATCCCTCAGGAACTTATTCAAAAGCTTTTTGATTCAATGCCACGGCATATAGCAGCTCTAATTGCAGCGCACGGAGGCCACACCAAATACTGAATATTAGGGCTCAAAGGTCATGCATAGATTTGAAAAGTTTATCATTGTTACTTGTCCTGTACCTAACTTGTGATATTGAATTCATGCGTTTCCTTCTTGGTATTGCAATTTTCACAAACGGCAGTGTATAAAGTCATATCGCCACTACTTTAAAATATAGAACATGATTACAATTGTTGGATAACTTAAGTGGCGTTTCGTAGCTTCTTTTGCTGCCTGGTCGGCCGATTCGTTACTCTCAATTCCGAAATGTGAAGATACCCACATTAAGGTTACATGTTTACCTTCTTGTGAATTGCAAGAAATGAACCTTCAGCTTGTTTGAATAGCAAACTGTGATATGGGTAAATTACAGCACAGCCAGTGTTAGGATTGTACATTGAGCCATCAGTAAAAATTAATGAGTGTTGTGGATATTTGTTACATGTTTCATTGAAGAATTGAAGAATTGTTTTAGGTGTAAGTTCCTTGGTGACAGTATTTAGTTCCATGTTGATTATTGTCCAAGGCGGAATGGCAAAGGATAGGTGATCTGTACTATAGGCGGAATGCTTAAGTTAATTTCATGATCCTGAGAAAAGGAAACATCAGTTGTGATTTGACAGCATTTTGCTTGCGTATATTAAGAAATACATACGTTTTCCTTTGTAAATCAGTCATTGCTGCTACTTTGAGAGCGTACGTTAGACTAAATTGTTGCTTCTAATTGCGAGTGATGGTTTACGAGGGGTACTATTTATATCTTGAGCCTAATAATTAAAACAAAGTAATTTCTGATTGAAAACTGTTTTATTGTTTTTCAAAATGTTCTCTTTTACGATCAATACACTTTTGCATCCGTTTGAACCATTTGTCAAAGCATTTATTCCAGTCTTCTTGAGACACCTACGAAACATGGTTTTTGAAGGCATCAACGGCTTCTTCTGCCAACGAAAATCGTTGTCCACTCAATTTATTCGTGATGTTCAGGAGCAAAAAGACGTCATTGGGTGCCAAATCAGGACTGTATGGCGGATGACCCATCAATTCTATTTTTTTTTTCAAATACTCTGTTGTTAGACAAGATGTGTGTGCGCTCGCATTGTCTTGATGAAGAACGATCCTACGGTTCCTGTTGGTTTTCCTTACTTCTCCGGAGACTTCCGACAAACAAATGGTTGTGTACCATTCGGCATTGACCGTTTTACTTTCCTCTAAAGGCACTGTTGCCAGTTTTGCTGAAAAAGCAGGCGACCATTTGCTTCGAAGTGCTTCGAGTGCGAACAACTTTTGTTGGATTTGCTTCATATTGAAACACCCATACAGTCAACTGCTGTTTACGTTCCGGTTCATACGTATAGATCCATGATTCGTCACCTGTTACATTCTTATATACGTATTTTGAGGCACCGCCATTGTATTTGTTGAGCATTTTTGTACACCAATCGACACGAGCATCAATTGCGTCAAATTATGTGGGATCCAACGAGAGCAAACCTTTTTCACGGCTAAATATCATGCAATATTTGATATATGCTGGTGGAATTAATGCTTAGGGTTGCCCCAATCTCACAATATGTCGCATGACCATCTCTCATTATTAGTTTTTGCACAGCATCAATGTTTTCTGGCACAACTGATTTTGGACGACCTTCAAGAACTTCATCATTGAGCGAACGATGGCCACGATTAAATTCGTTATACCAGCGTTTCACAGTGGCAAAGGATCGAGCTTCGTCGCCAAATGTGGAAGTTAGTTGATCGATGCACTCTTGTCTTGATAATCCACGTCGAAAGTCGTAATAAATCATTGCACGAACATTCTCACGAATTAATTCCATGTTTTTGTTGACACACAATTTTCAAGTTATTGTCAACTAAACAAAAGAAATGGCGCTTTATTGACAAAATGTTTGAAGTGAGAAATGAAATGTATATCTCGAAATTTCTGGGAATGTCTCCAAAAGTATTCTTCATTGTGAACGACTTTTGCATAACTGGTAAACCATAAGAGATAGACAAAATTTTACTACACAAAAAATGTAGATCGCGTTAAAATAAACAACTTATATCATATACATTTCTTTTGTTGAGTGAACCGTTTTCGAGATATTGCTTGTTATTTCCTTAAATTTTCCAATACTTATACTTTTTCTCAAATTCGTTATTCATTTTTTTATGCCCTGGACATGCAAAGAGAATGGAATGCGCCACATAGCAACCAGCGATAAAATATTTGACTATCGCTTAAAAGCTACCATATTCCCCTTGCATCTACAAGAAAATTACCAATAAGATTGACATCTCGATATCTATATTAACATGAAGCATATGGAGAATAAGCGTTTGTAAAAATAGATTGTACAAGAGTAGAGAAAGTCATGTGAGTGTAACACATCAGATTTTTTTTAACACTAAATGATTTCAGTCTAATTGTATAATATATATAATTCAATAACAGCCCCCTTAAAGCAATATGTGTATGTAACAATATATAAAACATGTATGTAACAGTCATTGTATATGTTTGTATTATTGTATCCATGTGTAATAATGTTATGTGAATATATTACGTAATTTAATAATGTAGGAGCTGTTAGAATAATAGGTTAAAAGTTGCTAACAATGAGGTAACCTTGTGGCAATAATGAATTTGAACGTTTAAATGCTACTAGTCATTATTGGAGCAACAATAATCTACATTTTGAGACAGTTTAAAAATAGTCAATCAACAACCAGAAAAAGCTTTAGTTAAATGAAGGTATTCTATTGTAGTAGGATTAGCCAAACAGAGACTTGAAATACAGAAATTTACAAGTTTAGGCGGTTGAAATCAATTCAGTTGCCTGCAAACAGTGTTCCTAACCAGTCATGAGACACGTTCTCGAGAAGTGTGAGACGAAAATAGTTTACGTATTAAAAAGTGCAAGTATTTAATAAACACATCTCACAGCTCTCTCTCTATATATATCAGTGAAGTGTTATTTAAAATCGTATCAAATATTAATAAAAGGAGTGAAGTAAAATTATAATCTCTGTAAGCCTACATTCTTAAGTCGCACCACAACCCTCCATGTCTCTAAAAATAAATACTGACGCAGCCGAGGCAAACATAAATATATGATATCTAAAGAAACAGTCAAATTACAAAGTTAATATTTTTTTAAACTTGGGTCAAAGGCCACCTGAAGGTAGATTTAGGGTGAAGGCTACCGGAAACTGTTTACTATACGTGCGGTTGCAACTACTACAAGTTCGGCTCTCCAACAGTTGAAATACAATACAACTCCTACTTCTGTCGTCCTCCGTGGACTAGTGGTACCGTGCTAGCCTCTAGTTCCCAAGGTCGCGGGTTCAAACCCGGCGGAGGACGATGGATTTTTTCGGGCGTAAAATCCTTAGCATGGCTTCCTTCGGAAGGGAAGTAAAGCCGGTGGTCCCGGCACGTGAAAGAACCTCAAGCCTGATAAAGAGGCCTCTGAGCAAAATACCGGTCTTTCACGCCCAGTATAGAATGGGACGCTAAGAACCACAGCAATTAAAAGAGCGTCCATAAAAAAACACAACTCCTTCAAATCGGCTTTTCCATACGTGAAACAATAACCTTCTCACTAGATACAGCTTTGTTTCGAAGTTTTTATTTTTGTTTTTGCGAAAGAAAAACAATTATATTTGGTTTTGGAAAGTTAAAACCTCTTTCGTCCACATTTTAACATGCCGAATTGGTTCTTGTAACAATTCCTGTGTTGTACTGGTGTTTTTTCCTGAACAAAATATTGTTAAATCGTCTGCAAAAAGACGTGCTTTAACTGGTGGAGTTATGTTAGAAACAATGCTATTTATGGCTATCAAAACAATTACATTGATAACTTGTGGTACCCCATTGTTTATAGTCACTTCATTCTCTCGAACGTGTATTCTTCGATAGTTGAAGGAAGCTTGTTACGACGTTTATCATATTTCCTGATAAGCAGTTTTTCCTCAGTTCTATAATGCAGTCTTTTGGAAGGTGTCATATGCTTTTTCTGTATCTAAGCTCACCATTATGAGGTGCTGCTTATTGAAAAAGTTGCTCTGAACTTCAGTTTCTGGACTGATTACGCTATCTGCAGTTGAATGGCTTTCTCTAGATCCATTTTGCACAGTGAAGTAATTGACATGTTTAAGATTCCAGCGTTATCTCCTATTGACTATTTTGTCCAATAGTTTACACGTGTTTGTTAGAGCTATTGGCCTATAGTTTTCTGGGATGGAATTATCTTTATCTGGTTTTAGTATTGGAAGTATAATGGCTTTAAGCCATGAAAATACATTTGAGGTGCATATATAATTATAAATTGCTTGAAGATACTTTAATGGGAGACAGGTCAGAATGCAGATATATAGGTAATTGTTTGTATCTCCTAAACTATTGCAGCTAGTGTTATGAAAAGTTGCACACTTAATAGTATAATCTGTTGGTATCTACAGTAATTTTTTAAAGTTTTTTCTTTTTTCGGTAACCCACTTAGAGATTTTTATGTTTTTCATGACATCGCTTATCTTATGTACCTTTTTTTTATGGAAACTGTTCAATGCATCACTATGAAATTTTATCTGTTAATTTTAAATAGATCAATATAACTATCCTTGCAGCCATTTATTTTTATTTCCCCCCATTATTTTTTTTTAAAAAAGCTAGGCATTGAAAAACAGCACATTTTATAATGTAAATAATAGAATAAAGCCAATATTGGAATGCTGTTGCAAGCAAACGTTTATCTTATTGTGCTGAATACGTGTGCAAAATTTCATGCATTTATCTGCAGTGGTTTCTGAGGAAAAGGTACATAAACTGAAACATGAAAGTTTCGGAAAACGAAGAGTAAAGTTAAAACATTGTGTTATAGTACCTAATTGTCCTTAGATGTGTTGAACCTGCCCATAACCATAATCAGCATCCTCCTCCTGATCTTCTTCCTTTTCTCTCTCCTATCCTGTTAAGAATAAGAAAAAAATTGTTACTTTGGTGCGCGAACCTCTATGCAACATAACCATAACATGCCACAGTGCCTTAAACCGCTCGTCCATCTGAACGCATGATAGTTGCAGCGTTGTTTGGTCTCATTAACTGCGTAGTGTGTTGTGAGTGAATTTTTTTTAAAGGGTAAAATGCATATACGTGCACTCAATCGAAACCCGTCAGCATCCAGTTAGGCGATGAAGTCCTCCCAATGGTTTGCCATCTTCTAATAGTTCACCCCTGAACCACAAACTTAATTTAGCGTTTACAAAACAAACTGTATGCACACGGCTGGCTGACAAGGCTTCTATATACTACGGTGATTCAGCAGAATTTTGTGTAAGGAACGTAGAAAATATTGGCGTTGAACACTCTACAGAAAAGGGGCGTTATCATTGGGAATTTAATTCTTAAAGGGCATTTGTAGTTGGAATTTTGGCCTAAAATTTTTTGTGGTCGTTCTAGTAGCATAGTACTATCAAATGAGACAATAACATTTTTTTTTGATCGATTCTGACCTACGTCTCCCCTTAATACAGTGAGTGGGAGCTGTTATATAAATTCGTGTGGAATAAAATCTGGGTCAGAATTAGAACCGCTACATTTGTCAAGTTCGTTACACAGTTGCTGTCGTTAAGGTGTCGGTTTATGTAAGGCGAGACTGAGTCTGTAGCTATTGTTTGGCTTGCTTATTGTTGTCTCATGTGGTTTAACCTACGCAAGACGGGAATTTCTGTGTGCTCAGAGCAAGTCTGGTTTAACTATGTCAACCAACGGAGTAGCGAAAAGTAAAAGAAAGTTTTCTCTAAAAGGAAATTTAAAAGTCTTGAAAGTTGAAGGTGATAAAAAGTGTAAGTTGCACTGTAAACTACTTGGAAGAATTAGTTGTGAGGTGTTTTCAGCCCAGAAAAAAAATTACAGACTTTTCTTAAAATGAAAACATTTGTAAGATATGTTACATAGTATATAAGCTTACGACGGTTAATTAATTATATAATATTGCCTACTTTAATGTTCTAAATATGAAATTACTTTAGTATTGAATTTCGAACTGTATTCCTTCCTTAAGTATTCATTCCTAATACATACATATTACATTAAAAACAGATACAGTATCATATTAGATTTAAAAGTTGCAATTTTGGCCCTTTTAACATAAAAGATAATCGATTTACGAAATTCCGTACAACGGAATGAATTTCAAAGTCCCCAAAAATTCGTTATAATTACATTTGACTGTGTTCAGTTTTTCCCTTTCTTGGTTTGACCTTTGGTTTGGCGTTTTACAATCGCAGTTGAATAGAAAAGGCAAATGAAGATGGAGGATCCCTTTACTTTTCCCTTTGAGGGAGGTGGGATGTTATGAAGACACAATGCACTGTAAAATAAGAGCAGTGAAGTACTGGCTGAGGCTGATGCAGAGGAATAACTCCACACTACGGTCCAAATGTTATACACACCAGCGAGAAAACCTGTCTCCTAAGATTTGTGCAACTGATTTGGAAAGGGGTTTGAGGAGAATAGGAATGGGGTCAGTATGGCAAAGAGCTGAAACAAATGACAAAAACATATGGAAAGGTGTCAAAACAAGACTAAGAAACATCAACCAACAGGAAATGGAATCGGATTGTAAAATTAAACCTTCTCTTAGTCTAGCAAATGAAATAACATTGAATTGGGGTAAACAGGACTGGGTACATATTTTGGCGGAATACGCTCAGTGGGAGAACCAGCGAACAAATTACTCTCAAAGAAAAATTCTTAAGTCCGTTAAGAAAGAGATTGGCATGTTGGGATTGCTGGCTGACCAGAGGAACTGGAAAACATGGGCAATTTCTTGGCTAAAGTGTGCGAAGCTAGGTCAAATTTGTTCTGTTAGTCAAAGGTAGTTAGTTATCTCTATTTTCCTTTTTCTTGTTCTTTTTTGTTTTCTTTTCTTTTTCTGTTGTTTATTTTGTCACCATACCTGTATCTTAAATATGCATGTACGGTCAATGACCCATGCACTAAGTACTTGTGTAATAACTTCAATAATTTGAAACCAATAAAGATAGTTTATTTATCTACTTTTCCCTGAAGTTTATTTCGCAACACTCAGCTGGCAGACGACAAAGTCGTAATAAAACATCTGCACAGATTCCAAATTTTCATAGCGAGGTCACGGTTTGGTTTCTGTTTCCGTTATTTAAAGATGCGTTTCTGAATGTTTCTTGATAATGTAATACATTATTGCTGCTCTAATACCCCTTTTATTGTGTGCTTTCCTCGCAGCATAGCCGTGGTAACAGATTTCCAATAAGTAAATCTTCCATGCCATTAGACAGTGTGAACCAAACAAGAGAGATGTCAGTTAAGTAAGTTGCTTAAGTTTGTGTTGAGTACTGCATTCAAAGCGTGGGTTTTGCTGAATAAAATCGTTTAGCGTTCGTCAGTCGGAAGTAGCAAATGGTGGATTCAGATGATAATGGAAATGTCACAGTGCTGGGTTAAGGCAAAGAGCTCCCACCCCTATCTCTCTCTCTCTTATTCAAGCTTTTGCTTAAGACATTTAAACAGTTTGTTCAAGTAAGATGTACTCTCTTATAGTTGCAAGTAATTTAAACTCATTGACATTTTGCTCACTTAATGATAACGTTTTTGTATTTCGCATATTTTCTTTTTCATGGCATGAATATCGTTTTAAACGTTTTTTCATTCACACTTAAATTGTTTATCAACAAAAGTCATTTGCCCTCTTTGTCTTCCTCCGTGGTGTAGTGGTTACCATGCTAATTTCCTGAGGTCGCGGGTTCAAACCCGGCGGAGGTCGATGGATTTTTTTTCAGGCTAAAAATCCTTAGCATGGCTTCCTTCGGAAGGGAAGAGATTTACGGCACATATAAGAACCTCAAGCCTGATAAGGAGGCCTCTCAGCAAAATTGGCGGTCTTTCACGCGCAACACAGAATGGGACGCTAAGGACCACAGCAGTTAAAGAGCGACCATAAATAAACCCTCCCCCAAAAGGAAACGTGCAGCTTCCAGAAAGAAAATAAGTAGATCATATCTTCGTCTTGCTGAGCTTAAACCGTTCCAAACGTTTTCGGCTTTCAAATAATACTGGTGTTTCTGTTCTTAAGGGGCACTCAGACTCAGTGAAAATAGCAAACTTTTGTATTTTTAATTATATTCTATAAATATTCTGTATACAACTGTGAATCATTTTGGCTAAATATTTTCACAGTCCGCCATTTTTAAAGCCCAGCGATATGTTTAAATCACGTGTGCGCTCCCTGTCTATCCCCACTCGACCCTTCCTGTATGCTTTTTCTAAATTTTGCATTTTTGCTCATTAAATTTATTCCTTAAATTTCAGTTTTGCTCTGTTTGTATGCAAATTTGCATACATAATCTACAATCTGCTATCAAAAGATTTTATGATTGCTTTTATTCATTTTTTCACGAAATATTAATTTATACTAAAAAAGGGGGAATATTTTAACACCAACTTTATAAAAACAGCAATTTATTTCTTCACAATAATGTCAACTTAAAATCCTTACTGTTATCTTCACTGTATTAAAGTATTAGAAAATATCATTATCCTGCGCCTCTGACAAATTTGAATGCACAAGGCAGCTTTAGAAAATTTGCACTTTTTTCGCTAATTACAAATATGTAGTTGAATTATACGAAAAACTGAGCCAGAGCTTTGAGCGTTTGTACAGTGATTTGTTTATTTACTCATGTTAAGTGTGCCAATGTTCAAGTGAATAGCTCTAAAATTAAAAAAAAATCTGATGTGTTACACTCACATGACTTTCTCTACTCTTGTACAAACTATTTTTCCAAACGCTTATTCTCCATATGCTTCATGTTAATCGAGATATCGGGATGTCAATCTTATTGCTAATTTTCTTGTAGATGCAAGGGAATATGGTAGTTTTAAGCGATAGTCAAATATTTTAGCGCTGGTTGCTATGTGGCGCATTTCATTCTCTTTGCATGTCCAGGACCTAAAAAAAATGAATAACGAATTTGAGAAAAAGTATAAATATTGGAAAATTTAAGGGAATAACAAGCAATATCTCGAAAACGGTTCACTCAACAAAAGAAATGTATATTACATAAATTGTGTATTTTAATGCGATCTACAGTTTTCGTGTAGTAAAAGTTTGTCTATCTCTTATGGTTTACCAGTTATGCAAAAGTCGTTCACAATGAAGAATACTTTTGGAGACATTCCCAGAAAATTCGAGATATACATTTCATTTCTCATTACAATATCTTAAACATATGATATTTTAATCAAAATCGTTAGAGCCATTTTTGAGAAAATTAAAGTTTTCGAAAAATGTTCCATGTAAAGGGTAGTCTGGGGTGGGGGGATTTTCTTGAAAACCTTCGTGTCGCATCTCTGGAAGATACTGAATCTAAATACCAAGTTTGGTGTTTATCCGACTGTTCGTTTCTGAGTTATGCTGTTCACAGACACACAGACAGACACACACACGGACATGTTTCCAAAAATGCTTTTTTTTTTGGATTCAGAGGGTGTCAAAACATGTATTTCCGCTGAAATCTCGGTATCGAATTTTTGGGTGGAATACAATACTTCCCCTACTTACTATACGTAGTAGAGAAAGTAAAAATATGTGATACATTCACATGACTTGCTCTACCCTCTATTTTTATTAGTAGAGATACAAACTATTCTTGCTAAGGCTTATTTTGCTGTCTATTACATTTTAGTCCAAATGAACCTTTGCAGAAACAGCGACGTCATACATTTCGTTATAGATACAAAGAAAACAGTGGTAGTCAAATATTAAATGGATGCTATACACTGCCCTTAAAATTCCATACTGTTACCATGATATCGCGAGAAACAACTGAACGTTGATAGTACTTTAAGAGAATGACAAAGTATGAGCAATTCTAACCATTAATAACGGATATCTCATAAATGGCTCATGCCACAAATAACGTGTTTAAAAGAAATTGTGTGTTTTAAAGTAGTTTTGTGTGGTATGCTTTCGCCTATCGTTTAACCTTTACCAGTTGTACAAGATTACTACAAAATTCCTTCCGAATGAAGAGGACTTCATAGCCTATTCCCAGAAAATCCAATATATACATTTTATTTGTCATGTAAATATTTTTAATATGTGGTATTTTAATCAAAACAGTTAGAGCTATTTTTTTGAAAATCAAAAATTTCGAAAAATGTTCCATGTAAAATGCAGTAAGGTGGGGGATTTTCTGGAAAATGTGAGATGGGAATGGGAGATACTGAAGTTAAGCATTACATTTGGTATTTATCCTACTTTTCGTTTTTGAGTTGTGCTGTTCATAGACACACACACACACACACACACACACACACACACACACACACACACACACACACACACGGATCTTTCTAAAAAAACTTATGATGTGATACATACACATGACTTTCTCTAACCCTCTATCGTTTATTACTGAGTATACAAACTATTGTTACTAAAGCTTATTTTTATGTCTATTACGTTTTAATCCAAATAACCTTTGCAGAAATAGCTACACTATACATCCGTTATAAATACAAAGAGAACAGCGATAGTCAAATGTTTAATAAGTGGACGCTATATGCTGGGCTTAAAATTCCATACTGTTTCCATGCAATTGCGACAAACAACTGAACTTTAAAGAACGGCCAAGAAATGAACAATTCGAACCATTAATAAGGGATATTGACCAGAAATGTAGTGCCACAAAAAACGTATTTGAAATAAATTGTGTGTTTTAAAGAGATCAACATATTTTTTGTAGTGCGTTTTCGTCTATCGCTTAACCTTTGCCTACCAGTTTTGCAAGATTCTAAAAATTCCTTCCGAATGAAGCGGATTTCACAGCCTATTCCGAGAAAATTCAAGATATGTATTATATTTTTCATGCAAATTTCTTCAATATAAGGTATTTTATTCAAAATCGTTAAGAGCCATTTTTGAGAAAAGATTCTCGAAAAATGTTCCATGTAAAGGGTAATCTGGGTGGGGGAGTTTTCCTTGAAAACCTTCGTGTCACATCTCTGGAAGATACTGGACCTAAATACCAAGTTTGGTGTTTATCCGACTGTTCGTTTCTGAGTTAGGGGAGAGTGGGGGAATGACGAACACCTAAGAAAAAGCAATGTTTTGAAGGACTTAACTGTAAAATTACAACTTCAAAAATTACATCTTAAATACTTTGTTAAACATGTTTACAGCAAGAACACCCCAAGTTATTAAAAATAGAGCGCAGTATTTTAAAATTGAAAAAAAGTTGCAATGTTCGCCATTACCCATCACTGTGGGGTAATGACGAAAAAGTGGTTATTGTTCTTGAAATAATGAGTTTCAGTAAAAAATTAGCTTCAAAGATAGCTTTTTGCGTATGTTACATGCACATGTACCTCTTTTCCCAGGTTACAGCACTTAAACATCATTAAAGCTATGAAAAAAATAGTAAATTAATGCAACAATTAAACTAAATTTGAAATTGGGACCTTTGCATAGCAGTTTATTAATTTGTTTTGATATATTTGGTCATTTTGCATCATGCGTTTTTAAAACAAGTGTCACAAATGAATGTTTCATGTCGCTCACATGCTGCACATTTTGAATGAACCCAATTCGAACAAGACGAACACTTCAACAATATCTGTGCTATTTTCGATGAGGTCAATTTCATCCAGCTCATCATCATCACAAAGTTTAGATTCATCTATATCTTCTTCAGATGATGATGCATAGTTGATGTTCCTGACACAGCTTCTCTTCTTACTGGGCTTCACATTTGTCTTAGCATCTATTTTCTTTTGCTGTTCTTTCTGTTCATATATAGCCTTCATGGGACTCCCAGTCAAAATCTCTGAGTGTTGTTTGTTTTTGTTTTGTTTGCGGCTTTTTTGATGGTCCTGGAATAGGAGAGATGTCTGATATTGAAATGTTGATGGCTTCGTTAGCAGGGCTTTTATTTGCTAATTGATCTTCATCATCATCAACTATCACTGACATTAACTGTGAAGCCGGGGCAAGGCCTTCTTCTGAAAATGCCTCGGGATTTAGAGGAACAATTCCTGTTTTCTTGAATCCCGATATTGCCTTCTCCATGTTACCTACGTTTGCCATTACCCCAAAGCACGCCATTTTGTTGCTTCGGCAGTAGTATGCCTACAATACTTTTAAGAATCACGGCTTTAATGCCTTTAATTTAAGGATAATCGTACATTATACAGTGATTTAGGGTAATGCGAAAGCGTTAAAAACTTGGCACTTACTTTGGTTTGAAGTATATTCTTGTACAATAAGAGATGAACGAAAAAATACAAAATGACCCACATGTTCGCAACAAATATTTCCTCTGCACTGGCTTCTTCCAGAGGACGTTCTAAAACATCGCTTCAGATGGCAGCACTAACTAGAGTTTTGTACAACTACTCTGTGAAGAGATACCTGCCTGTTCGCCATTACCCTCTGTTCTCCATTACCCCACTCTCCCCTATGCTGTTCACAGACAGACACACACACGGACATGTTTCCAAAAATGCTTTTTTTTTTTTTTTTGATTCAGGGAGCCTCAAAACATATATTCCCCGTGAAATCTCGGTATCGAATTTTTGGGTGGAATACAATACTTCCCCTACCTACTATACGTAGTAGAGAAAGTAATAAGTAAAAACTGAAGCTTTTTATGGTTAGATATTTATAGGGCCAATCCTGCTCCGCTTATAATCATCTCATAATCTAAAACTAGTTTCTCCCCTTATTTAATTTCAGAAAATTGTTGGCTTACATTGAGTTTTACGATCACATTTGCCGCAATATTTTCCAAAAACCAGAGTCTCAACGCATTGCGATACCCTCCTTCTAGCTGCCGAAAAATGGCGGAGTGGCTGCGTATAGGGTTGTCAGTAGACTGCGTAATTAATTAACAAGAGGTTGGGTTGTTCACTATCGACAACACCCCCACCCTAACAGCACCCTCGTTATCAAAGCACGGAGATGCGAGACCACGCCAGCTGATAAAACCAACTTGTTTCAAACTTTGAGCCGAGAGTGCTGTTTAGTCTAGATCCCGGGGCTTCTGAACTTGCTTTCCCTAGAGATGAGTTAAAAGCAGGGTATTCGCGTAACGGATGTGCTCATATCAGCTCGTGGGTTTAGGTGCTATCTATAGGCATAATACGATTATAAGCATAGTACATTTCTCAGTCTTCTATCGTTTATTAGCGGTATACAAACTATTCTTACTAAAGCTTACATTTCAATCCAAATAAACTTCTGCAGTAATGGCTGCATTACACATTTCATTATAGATGCAAAGGAACAGCGATAGTCAAGTGTTTAAGAACTGGACGCCATACTGTTTCCATGGAATCGCGAGAAACAACTGAATGTTGACACGAGTAAAATAATGACCAAGTAATGAACAATTCGAATCGGCTGGCCCCGTGGCTCAATCGGTAGAACATCTGCCTGTTGTGCTAACGGTCCCGGGTTCGATTCCAGTTTGGAAGGTTGAGAATTTTTCCCTGGCCAAGATTATCCCTTATTCTCCCCAGAGTCAGGAAGTATAAATGTGTGTATGATCTAATGATTAAAAACCAAAGGGTTAGAAACCTAACGACAAGAGTTACACGAGTTAATACCATTGGCAATATGCAATAAGTTCGAAATGAAAGGCGAAAAAATGTAACTAAAAAAAATTCGAATCATTAGTAACCGATATCTCAGAAATGAAAAACTTATTTTAAATAAATTGTGTGTTTTAAAGATATCTACTTTTTTGTAGTAAGTTTTCTTCTATAGCTTAAAGTTTATCAGTTATACAAGATTATACGAAACTCCTTTCGAATGAGGATGACTGCATAGGCTATTCTAAGAAAACTCAAGATGCGTTTTATTTGTCATGTAAATATCTTTAATATCTGGTTTTAGTCAAAATCCTTAACCATTTTTTAGGAAATAAATAAATTAGAAAAATGTAAAGTATAGTTGGGTATGGGGGATTTTCTTGAAATTCTTCTTGTCGCATCTTTGGAAGATGCTTAAACACCAATTTTGGTATTTATCCGACTTTTCGTATTTAAGATAATGCTGTTCACACACACGAACCTTTTTCCAAAAATGCTTTCTTTGGATTCACGGGTCTCAAAACACATATTTCCGGTGAAAACTGGGCATCGAATTTTTGGGTTGCTTACAGTATCTCCCTTACTCACTATACGTAGAAGAGAAAGTAAAAATTCGTCTATACAGACAGTATATCTTTTTATTAAAACGTTCCTCATGTAAAGGAATGTGTCAGAGTTCATCAAGCCTGAAGTAAGATCTCTAGACATTTTCCAGATACAACAGCATTGAGCACGTTAAGGAGAACCCTAAAGGCGAACATTAACAATTTGAGTAGAAATATCGCCGCAACAGATGAATGGCAGTCACATTATTGTAATGCTGTAGCTGGATATTCTGATTGAATCTCTGGTAAAAAACGATACTTAAAATCCCTTTGCCAAGTTGCATAAAAGCATAGTTATTTTCGTTTTGTTTGTTCCTGTTATTAATTTTGTAAATTGTAATGGAACGTATGGTCCGATTAACTAACTAGGGCGGTCTCAGAAGGACCCGACCTGACGTATATATATAACGGTTGTTGATTCAAACAAATGACAATGGTAGAAAGTACCACCCTTATAAAGCTTAAGTTTAAGGTTTGACGATGCTACGTCGTTTAGTAATTTGTTTGGCAGCCATTAAAGTGAACACTCTCAGCGAATTTGTAAACATGGATAAAACTGGTCATCGTTATGTGATACAATACTTTCATTTGAAAGGTCTTAGTCCAACTAATATTAAAGCTGAGCTAGATTCTACTCTGGGGGAGTCTGTTCCTTTGTTTACAACAGTAAAATACTGGGTGGCAGAGTTTAAGCGAGGCCGTACGAGCTGTCAAGATGAACATCGCAGTGGTCGACCAAATGAGGTGAACACGCCAGAAATTGTCAAGAAAATCCACAAAATGGTATTGGGTGACCGTCGACTGAAAGTGCGCGAGCTAGCGTACAACGTAGGCATTTCCAAAAGCGCTGTACATCGCACACTAAGTGAAAACTTAGACATGAGAAAGCTGTGTGCAAGATGGGTGCCACGTTTACTCACAATGGAACAAAAGCAGCGTCATGGGCATGTTTCAATCCAGTGTTTGGCGATGTTTCGCTGCAATAAAGCCGAGTTTTTGCGTCGATTCATAACCATGGATGAAACATGAGTCCATCACTTCACACCTGAGACGAAGGAACAGTCAAAACAGTGAATTGAAAGGGGATAATCAGCTCCAAAGAAGGCGAAGACACTTCCATCTGCAGGCAAGGTCATGGCATCAGTTTTTTTTGGGATGCGCGTGGGATAATTTTTATTGTTTATCTTCAAAAAGCAAAAACAATCAATGGCAAGAATTATGCAAACTTATTGCAGGGTTTGAATGATGAAATCAAGCAAAACCGGCCGCATTTAGCGAGAAAGACAGTTGTGTTTCATCAAGACAATGCACCACTTCACATTCCATTATCGCTATGGCCAAAATCAATGAGTTGAAGTTCGAATTGCTTCCTCATGCACCCTATTCGCCAGACTTAGTCCCTTCTAATTATTTTCGTTTCCAAAGTTGAAGAAATGTCTTGGTGGTAAAAGATTTGCCAGCAATGAAGAGCTGCAGTTTGCATTTGATGGCTATTTTGCAGAACTCGACCGTTCTCACTATCGAAACTATTGAACATCGTTGGGAAAAGTGTATCGAGCTGAAAGGGGACTATGTAGAGAAATAAAGATTTTTTTTCTCCAAAATTTTTGTGTTTTCTTTGTTAGGTCGGGTACTTCTGGGACAGACCTCGTATGTTACTGTAATAATAGTTATTTATGTAATAAGTGGATAATCTTAATAGTATGTCGCACTCCTGTCGTTCGTGTCACAATTTTCACGAGTCTCATTAAGATTATCCACGATTTGGATACAACATTTATGCAATCTTAGCATTAAGAATTCTAGAAAATAAATTTGTTATTACCTGGTGTGTTGAAGTGATAAGCAAGACAACCATTTGCATGCATACCCTTCCTAGGAGAGAAGTGTGCTACGGTCTGTGATATAGCCTATTACCAGCGCAGCTTGATAAGTAATTATAAATTCAGGTCTTAATTATTCTGTGTTCAATACTGTACACAGGTTTTTGTATCATCGTTGCTTACAGAAACGAATATCACAAAATGATACCATCTTTCTTTCATCGTAGATTTATGGCACGTAAAAGAACCACAAGCCTGATAAAGAGGCCTCTGAGCAAAATTACCGATCTTTCACGCCCAATATAGAATGGGACGCTAAGGACCACAGTAGTTAAAGAGCGTCCATAAATAAAACTCAATTTTTCTTCTTTCTGTAAGCCAAGGTAACTTGGAATCCTGTGTTACGTCATTCTATTATTGGACGTAGGAAATAGGTTGTTATTATTCGGTCGCTTGACATAATGAGCCAATTATGCACGAATTGAATGCAGTAACAACCAGTTTATAATGACAGGGTTGCATAAAACATAGAATGTGTCCAGTGTCAAAGTGGTTTTTGATAACCTCGAAACAATATTATTCGATTCAGAATACCGATGCAATGTCTAGTGAGATTTCCGTGTTTCGATGTTGATGCGAATCATTTGCTTATTGATTTTTAAAGGTAATTACGCGCGAATTATGCTGCATTTTAGTCCCTTCAATCCCATTATCACTTGCATTGTGTACGTAGAAGCGTTCATATCTAAATATTAGAAAGTTGTATTAGCCATTTATGCATTCGGTCACGCTCAAGAGACACATTCATCATTGAAATGCAATTTAAATATAAAACAACTGCAGAGTTTGCGCCAGCCTCAGCGTTCTCCAATTGGCACCGATTGAAATTGTTTCGGCTAGCTCTTACCTCACTTAAGCATTTTCAATAATTTAATAGCTTCACCGTGCCGATGCAGTGCCTTGACAGGTGTCACAGGGGTCTGCATTAGCACAACTCGCAGAGGAACAGCGTAATGGAGAACGAAGCAATGACAGATCAAATGGGAAGGGGCGAAAGAAGGGGGTGGGTTGTATAGACACCGCTCATAGGTTATACTTGTACGAATATTTGTGTTTTCATTTCTAAGCTACGGTTCAAGTATTGAAGCTTTACGATCTTTTCAATACTTTTAATCTCTATGCGCATATGCGTTTATTAAGATATTAATCTGCTTTCTTGGACAGTTCGAGTAAAACTCGAAACTAACTTTTATAGACATGCCCTTCACATGACAATCACGATTTATTTTATACCATAAATGTAGCGTTGGACTGTGCCCCGTATATTTGCTAGGCATGGCGAGAAATTTAGGGAGATGCTGTGGAGCAGTAAGCCCCGTATAACCTTTTGGCTACCAAGGGTGCAATGAAGCGTTCTTTCTAATTCAGGCACGTTACACTCGGCTTGTTAGATCGACCGGGAGAAGACCAGTTCTCAGAAATGTAACGTTCATGCAAGGCCGATTTACAAGTAGTCGATGTATAGAATGCATTGGAAATAAAACATTCCCCCACAGTAATAATTGCTTTGTACTACCAAGGTTAAAGGAATTGAACAAGGATTTAAAGCAGCTTTAAATAAAAGTAACAATTCGTAGAGTCCCAAAAATACTGAATATAATAACATTCAAATGTAGAAACAGAGATATATTACAATTGAAGTACATTGCATTTGAATTTGACCTTCCCACACATCATTTGCCATTTTGAAATGACATTTAACCCGCGATAATATGATATAAACCCACGCTCCGCACACTACAGAATTTAGAATTTTACCTACGCCAAAAGTATATGTTATAATTTAGACAAGGCCGAAAATTGTGGAAACGGCCGCTCCCAGACACGAAGCTCAATAAAAAGTCCCTCTTCGCTGGTCGTCGAGAACTAACTGACTGTCACAACACCTCGCAACGCTCGGGGTGCACCGGAAAGGTCAGGTGATGATGACGTGGAGACAGCATAAGCGCTACCTATACTGGTGGAGAGGACACAACCTGGCGAGCGCTGTAAAAACCTGGTGCAGCCGACTTCTGGTGTTAATCAGCTGCCGGAGTAATGACACGCAGGGGCCGAAAATTGTAGTTCATGATTGCAGATACATAAAACAACTACGGCCACCTCTGCAAAAACAGACACTCGATGAAAGAAGAGCCACAGTTGGCTCAGAGAGAGCACCTCTTTTGGTTATTCTTGATTTCGTTCTCTATGGGCATTGGGACAAGGTACGTGTCAAGTTTATTCGCACCTGTAAGAAATGATTACATTAAGTTCAATGCGAATCACATCGCATATGCGGAGAAGTACACTATGTAATCAAAAGTATCCGGACACCCCACAAACATACGTTTTTCATCTTAGGTTCATTGTACTGCCACTTACTGCCTGGTACTCATTATCCGCGACCTCAGTAGACATTAGACATCGTGAAACAGCAGAATGGGACGCTCCGTCGAACTCACGGACTTTGAACGTGGTCAGGTGATTTGGGTGTCACTTGTGTCAGAAGTCAGTACGCCAGATTTCCACATTCCTAAACATCCCTAGGCCCACTGTTTCTGATGTGATAGTGAAGTGGAGACGTGAAGGGACATGTACAGCACAAGCGTACAGGCCGAACTCGTCTGTTGACTGACGGACCGCCGACATTTGAAGAGGGTCGTAAAGAGTAATAGGCAGACATCTATCCAGACCACCACACAGGAATTCCAAACTGCATCAGGACCCACTCCAAGTACTATGACAGTTAGGCGTGAGGTGAGAAACCTCGGATTCCATGGTCGAGCGGCTGCTCATAAGCCATACATCAAGCAGGAAAATGCCAAACGACGCCTCGCTTGGTGTAAGGAGCGTCAGTCAACATTACACGATTGAACAGTGGCAAAACGTTTGGTGAGTGATAAATCACGGTACACAATGTGGCGATCCGATGGCAGGGTGTGGGTATGGCGAATGTCCGGTGAACGTCATCTGCCAGCGTGTGTAGTGCCAACAGTGAAATTCGGAGGTGGTCGTGTTTTTCCTGGAGGGGGCTTGCACCCCTTGTTGTTTTGCGTGGCACGATCACAGCGCAGATCTACATTGATATTTTAAGCACCTTCTTGCTTCCCACAGTTGAAGAGGAATTCGGGGATGGCGATTGCATCTTTCAACACGATCAACTGTTCATACTGCACGGGCTGTGGCGGAGTGGTTACGCGACAATAACATCCCTGTAATGCACTGGCCTGCACAGAGTCCAGACTTGAATCCTATAGAACACCTTTGGGATGTTTTGGAACGCCGACTTCGTGCCAGGCCTCACCGACCTACATCGATACCTCTCCTCAGTACCGCACTCCGTGAAGAATGGGCTGCCATTCCCCAAGAAACCTCCCAGCACCTGATTTGAAAGTATGCCTGCTAGAGTGAACGCTGTCATCAAGGCTAAGGGTGGGCAAACACCATATTGACTTCCAGCATTACCGATGGAGGGCGCCACGAACTTGTACGTCATTTTCAGCCAGGTGTCCGGATACTTTTGATCACGTAGTGTATGATGGGTTATCAGAGAGGCATAAACGTAACCTTGCAGTTCCAAGGACTGGATGGTAGAACTTTTATCTGTGTCCCTTTCATAACATCGAGGCAACGAAACCGGCCTCACAGTCCAAGTTAAAGCCGACAGGGAATTTCGAGGCAGTGTACAAACGCATTGCTGGGAAAAAAGACAGAATAAAGTAAACGAATCGGTCGCCTCAGAAATGTTCACATCCGATGCATGTAATGCGGAGAGGTGTAGCCTAACAACCACAAATATATGTGGGCTGCGGACGTAACGGAACAGGCGTAATCTTGCATTTCAACATTTTTAGCATCGCATTCTTCGCCATCCCGCACACACCTCTTTAGTTTTTTCTTCTGAATTACTCATCCCTAGCAACAAAGCCAGTCACGAAACTTATTTTCACAAGTCATTCTCTGGTATTTTTAGTTGCTGGTATAAGGAATCGATTACCACGTCGATTTACCGGGGAATAAGCAAATGGATGAAATCGGTATTAATATTATAATTGCTTGAATTGTAGGGAATAGGTTCAGGCGCAAACCGGATTTAATCTGCTGTTGTGTCTGCGACTATGCCCTAATCCTGTACAAGTGACCATTGGAACCCAGTCTACTCTAACCTTATTGCTTTATAAATCGTTCATCAACTTGCCCAAATGTTTCCATGAAAGAAATAGTCATAATTCTCGATAAAAACTCAGTGATATTCAAAGCCAAAACAATTTCTCCGTGAAGCAGAGAATATTAGTGAAAATTAAATGGTATTTTGTGTCTTCAGACTTTTCCATAATCAGCTGTGGTACTAATATAAGTTTTCAAGATGAAAATACTTATTAATGAAACATTACACCTATCTTATGCAATATTTTAGTGATATTTATATCTCGAATCAGAATTATTCCTAAGAATAGGACAATAATATTTAAAGGCATTATTTCTCTCCTTTTTCTTTCTTTTCTTTGTATTTTGTGTTAATGCGAATGACATGCCAGGTTTAGTGATCGCAAATGTTATACAGTTCTAGGTCGCATAATCAAGCCGATTACTCCATCAAAGAAAAAGTTTTAATAAACTGATTTTTATTGTCGTTCTTTTGGGTTATTTGATCTGTAATTAGGAACATTAGAATACATAAATCGCATCCTTCCCGGTTTCATGGATGTTGAATTTACCCCTTTTAATCAGTGTTTTGAAATATTTATAACAAACGTTCTATTGATTGAGCATAAACACATTTGTCTTTGCAGAATGAATTTCGTACTTCGTTTACTTGCTTGGCGCTAACGCATATTTAGACAAAATTTGTTTCGATAGGAAAAAGCTGAATCGGGAATTTCAGCTAGTGAAGTATGACCACATTTTAGACTGGAGATATTATTATTATTATTATTATTATTATTATTATTATTATTATTATTATTATTTATATTATTATCATCATCATTTTCTAGTTGCATAGCCTTTAACTTCTATGGTTATAGCTTTGATTTAAGAAACAACCTGATGGCATTGGTATTTTTACTCGTTGAACTATAGGTTTCTTAACTTTGTGCTTTATTACTCTTAAACGTTTTCACATTCATTCCAACATTCATACTCCTGTACTCTGCGGAGGATAGGAAATGATTCTGGTTAATCGAACCCGGGAGCCTCGGATGAGAAGCCAGAGCGCATACACTCGACCACAGATTCAAAGCTGAATCTTATTCTTGATCTGAATTTGTTATTGTGAAAAGCTTCTCCGGTGATAGTGCAAGCATTTCATTCAGCAACGTATATAGGATATTTCATAAGTAAGAAATAATGCAAATAAAACTCATTGTTTTAAAAAAATGCTTGGGCACGTCTAATGTAATATTTTGAGGGGAAATTTTACAAAAAGGAAACAAGATTTTTAGCCATTTAGCCGTGCAGTATGTGATGTAATCGGAAATTTTTTGAATAGAAAAATGCTATTGTAATTTTTTTTTTGAAAATAACAATTTCGTTTTTTTTTTCAAAAAAGTTTTATTTGGGGTCGTTTTAACCTTCCTATGTTTTATCATGACCTTTCATGTACAGTTGCTTACACTATTGGATTACAGTATCATACTTATACATTATGTATACATACAGGTTACAATTTGGTTAAATGTATTGATATATATTAATTAATTTAAGAAAAATAATTACTTTATGGATGAAAGTTGCATCATTGAATACTGCAGAAATATTTTTGGGCATACCAATCTGACTACGTTGATTTTCAAATGTTGAACATGTTAGTATAATGTATATTACTGTTAATGCTGTTTTACATGTTTCACAAATTGGTGGAGAGCTTCTATTTAACAAATAAGAGTGTGTCAGTTTGGTATGCCCAATTCGTAGTCGGTATATTACAATTTGGTTTCCCGCTGTAGCTGTCTTATTGGATATTCTTGAGTTGAAGTTCCACGTACATCATGAAGTTCATCCAGCTGGTCAGCCATTCTTTGTGTATTTTCTTCTTAAAATGTGTGACTGCATTTTGGAGAGGTATTTTGATATCTCTCCAAGATGCAGTCTTCATTTGTTGCGTGCAAAGGTTTACAATGGATCTCATCATTTGAGGTATTAATACAGTAAAATCTCTGATTGGCGGACAGAATGAAGAGTGCTGTACTGTACATAAAAAGATAGAGGTGATAAAATGTTGCTGCTACTTTTTGGAATTAGCGTATGTTGTATAACCAGGAACAAATCTCACCTTCGAGACAAAATGCATGTTGATCGTAAGAATAGAGAGAATAAACGCTTTAATCGCGACGTTAGAAACTGAAGTTGATTATTTATCTATTTCTTTTATTGTTTCATTTGTATAGCCCCTTCAACTTCTATGGTCATATCGAGTGCTTTTGGCTTGAGAAGCAATCAGTGTTTTTACTCGCTAAACTGTAGGTTTCCTTACATTGATTTTATATAAAGTTTCTGTTAAACACAATCGGAGAAAAGTTCCCCGCCCCAGCCGGGAATGAAGTTGATTTGTTAAAGAAAATGTTAAGATGTGAACTACGTAATTTGCAGGAAGTGGAGAACAGTCTAGTAAAGGCAAAACTGAGTGGCTCGAGTGAAGATATGAAATATTGAGAGCAAATTTACTTAGAAGAAAAAGAAGTACTTATATCATTAATGAGAAAGAGCCTGTTGAAAGCAATGTAACCTATGTAATATTCTCAAAGGCAGGTTGGACACGTGAAGCTAATCTTTTTGAGAAATGATGTTTTTGAATTACTAAAGGATGTAAACGTTTTTAGGAATTAAATTCTCCCGGTCCGCGCAGCGGATGTATGAATGGGGATGGATAAGTAAGGAAACAGAAGGGGGCAGTTTGTAAAGTGCACCTAATAGAAGCTTATGCTTAGGGGCTAAGCATTTTAAATAAAATTTAACATCCTGCGTCTACAAGTGTCTTTATATTTTAGTATAGCTGTTAGGAAGAGTTTCGGAGCATTTCTGCATTGTCTGCTACTGACATTGTGGTGAGAACGTGGCATGCCTGTTGAATTTGGAAGGTGTTTTCTTGTTATAGTACGTTGGCAATAAAGAGGGTTTTGACCACCTCAATGACTTATGCTTTATATAGTTGCAATTGGTATTTGTTTTCCCGCGAAACATGTTTACCCTCACGATGGCCATAAATTTTAACTGAAATTGAAAACCGCCTACTTAGTTTATGCACTTTTATCCCTACATCACTACCTCAAACATTGGCTACAAACTACTCCTCTTCGTTTGCTATGAAATTCGCTATTAAGGCTAATATAGTGATTCTACTCGCACTGCGGCCGCCGCTCGGCAACTCATGCGCCGGCCGCCTCGTCATGGTCTACCGCCGAAATGGGTGTAATATCCCCGTAACTGCTTAACGGTTTCTTAATTATAGTTATAATGATAATACGCACATACCTCACAAGATATGTTGGAAATGTTGCCCTGCTGTATTCAAACATTTTGTTGACATCTCAGAAAATTTGCATTCACACTCGTGAGCTCAATATCCGAAATTGGGTGAATTTCTCGCCTGTTGGTTTCCTTCGGTTTGTTGCATACACTTAAAGTTTCAAGTTCCCCCATAGATAAAAGTTGCATACAATTAAATCAGGGGATCGTTAGGGCCATTATCATTCACTAATTACCCTATCTTCAAAAAATTTTCCCGAATTAAATTTAACGGCTCATCGGCGGCAGCAGAGTCTTTTTGGAAAAAAACAGACTGACATTGAACGTCGGTCAGCTGTTCAAAATGGTGTGAGTATTGACAATGCTAAACATGCCTCTCAGGATGACGAAAGCACGTACATCTATCATTATTGTTTTTATGACCTTGCATTGCACAGGGTTTGTTTGTCATATACATCGCCATTCAAAGGTGTACATTAGCGATTTAGGAGAAAGGTGAATGAAAGGAAACAGAACACATGTTAGCGGAGAAGGTTATAAGTAGAGCTAGAACTAATATACTTTGGCTTGCAGCGTGTTTGTACCGACAGTGTGGAGAGAAGGATGTGCTACTGGTAACCTGGAACTGTAAACAGTAGTGTCAGTGGTAGAACAGAGCATAAACACACAGAGCAACTCTACCATACAGTATATAACATTCTTATTCGTACACTTCAATTTTCTGAGAAAATACTTTAATATTTGATATAAGACACGGTTTAATTAATACTTTTTCCATACATGTTGAACAATATAACAAATGCTGTATTAGGAATTAACTAAATACTAAATTATGAACTTATGAACTAAATTAAATAAACTTATAAAAGAAACATGACTATATTTATACAATTTTTCTATTCGTACATTAGAAGTAATAGTTTAATAACAAAGACACCACTGATAATCTAATACTCCGGGTACCCCTTGGCTTTAATAACTGCCTCACACCTTCTCTTCATAGAAGTAACCAGGTTTTTGCATTCTTCTGAGCTGATTTTATTCCTTTCTTCCACAACACGTTTAAGCTGTTGTTTATATCTTACTTTGCTTTTGCGGACTCGATTCTTCAGAACTGTCCATAGGGGTGCGGGACCGAAGCCTCCCGCGGTCAGAAAAATAGCCCCGAAGCCTCCCGGACCCTTAAAGGTCCCTAATTACATAGCCCCCAAGCCTCCCCAAAGCAGGTAGCAGTTCCAGTCCCTAATTATATAGACCCAAAGCCTCCCGGTCGAAACAGGTAACAGTTCCAGTTTGGTGTTTATAATATTTGATGAAGCATTACATACGGGTGGAAGATGTTGCATTTTTTGCGTTTATGATTAATAACAAAGAAACACGGCTCTAGTGCCAAAAGAAAATGAACCTCTAATGCTTAAATTTGAATTAGTGGTTGTTGTTCCAGTTCGTTTAGCGTTACCCAGGGTGCACCACGAGGAGGCGAACTGGCTCGCACCCCAAAGGATTCCACATTTATCAGCTTCGTCATTATTTCTTTATTTCCTGTAATTTACTCACAATGGATCCGCATTTAGATGCTTCGTTATTTTGACATTCTAAACCTATATCATACAGTAATATGTATTTTTGCCTTTAAAATAAGCGGTATTTTTCCTTTTAGATTTTATTTCCATGTATTTCTAGGTTTGGTTCTATAAGAAATCGACTTCACGTATTCCATTCTTGAAGTTTTTCCAGCTTTGAAATTTTCTACTTGCTGCATCATGAGTTTCAAGTGTGGATAAGACCTTTCCTATTTTTCATTTGTTGATGAATTAATTGCAATTTTAGTATCCAGCTGAATTTGCTTCAGTACTTCAAGAAATCTATACAGATCTGGGCTGCAGGAGTAAAACTGTTTGTTGTGGAAACTTTCGCAAGCGTTGGTAGTTCTCTGTATCTTGCAACTTAGTTCTGCCCACGTGCAAGGAGGAAAGAGTGCAGTTTCATCGATGTAAGTTTCCACTAAATAGTCGCAAAACATCTTTAATTTTTCCGAGATAGGCATCACTGCCATGAAGTCTTCAGCAAAACAGTCACCAATCATATCAGGATCCAGCATTGGCTAATGCTGTAATTGCATGTAATTCAGAAATTTTCCTGTTTCATTTCTGGAATAGTAGTCATGTGCAAGTCCCAAGTTTTGTATCTTTCGCCACCAGTTTTGTGTTAGATGAAATTTACATCCTTGGATTTTAACATCAGTCCACACTTCTCTTCCTACTCACCGTAATTTCAATCTCGTCGGAAAACATATTAACTGTGAACTAATTTGCCGTACACTGAAAGAAATCAAGGAAAAAATTAAGCATACCCATTCCACCCCACCTGCTGGCTAATTGCACCGGTTTCGCGGGAGGCTTGGGGGCTGTTACCTGCTAAGCTTACCTGGTTACGGGAGGCTTCGGTCCTGCGCCCGTCCATAGATGCTCAATTGGATTTAAGTCTGGACTCTGAGAAGGTGTTTGTAGTAGTTTGGGCACATTCCATATCAACTAATTCATGTTCAGTCTTGCATTGTGTTTACTATCAATATCCTGCTGAAACCTACAACCAGGCTCATGCCCATTTTCTGGGCACTCTGCTGATTTTCTCTTGTTCTTTAAATTGTCAAAATTGTCCATAGTCCATCAATAAATTACCAACGCCGTTGGATGACATGCAGGCCCAGAGCGTAATGGAGCCACCACCATGGGAAGAGTGTTTCTGGGGTCATTGTTTGAATTTGCTTTTCTCCAGACTCTGCTTATACCATCTGACCCGAAGAGGTTTATCTTAGTCTCGTCTGACCATATCACGCTGTCCCAAAAGTTCTGATCCTTATGAATGTGATATTTAGTAAGTGCAACTCGTTTCTTCTTGTTTGCTGCACTTACATAAGGCTACTTCCTTGGTGTTCGGCCATGGTATCCATACTTCCATAAGACACGACGAACAGTTTAGTCAGACATCTTCTTTCCAGACACATTTTCTGCTAATGGTTGTACTTGAGGAACACTTAATTTTGGGTTTTCTAGGATTCGGCTGCCAATGAAACGTTCCTCTCGTGCATTCAGCGTACTTTCTTTAGATTTTCTTGGTCAATTCCTTTGTAGAATCTTTGCTCCCCAAATGTTTTGACTACATACTGAATGGTAGAATGCGATTTATTTACTGTTTGTCCTATTTTTCTGAGAGAATGCCCTCTAAGTGCCAAGTTTATAACTACTTACTTCAGATCAGAACTAAGCTCAGTGTGCTTCCCATTTCTATAGCTGCTGACAGAAAGTATACAACTGCGACTGCAGTAGTCTAAGCGACCTTTGAAAAACGTGCATGTTGAAGCTGTTTACGACACAGTGCTCATTCTTAACTACTGTACGAATAGGAAAGTTGTATAAAAATGGGGGCTAATTATTTAATACTGCTGTTTCTTGCAATGGTGCAGGTTTTGAACTGCACTTTTCCATCAGAATTTGCTTGAATTAGATTAATCAAGAAGGTATAAATGACTCACAGGAAAACACAAGTTGTTAAGCAAGTAGAGAATGACTTTTTTTTTAAAACCTGATGTGTACGAATAAGAACGTTATATACTGTACCAGCAACGCTAGCGAAGACTGGCTGTCAGCTAAAAACGGTATTCCACATAAAGCAAAATTTGATACTATAAACCATGCCGAAGTAAGGGGTATTAAAACTGGGGACGCCTTGGGTGTATGTATTCAGTATAACGTCACCTGTACTAGGTAGAGTTCCTCGCTCAATGGATATTTGTCCTACCTCTAGTTATATGAAACAGGGCGGAGAAGCACGTCACTTATCCATCTAAGTCGTTGACACAGTTCCGAAGGCATTCGCCTAATTTCTCTTATGTTAATAAAAAAAAGCGTATTTAACTCTTTCGAATAATAGACGCATAGAAATTGCTGCTAATTGAAATCGTTCAGTGACTTATCTCATTAGTGTTTGTAGAAAGAGTAGTTCCCAGATGCTACGTTGTACACATAGAACTCTGTTTTTTCTCAGGCATATTTTGACCTATGCTGACCAAGTTACACATATGCACCGGTAGTACTAAGTTTTATTTTACAACTGCGATAAGAGCTGTAAGGCAAGGGGGATTGACTTTAATGTGGTTGATTCTAGATGAAAGATTATACGTGGAGCTGTTTTACCTCGCGTTTTTCATGAAAAAGTCGATATGCACTGTGGAAATGGGGGAGGCGGAGTCACAAGATAAGAGCTCCCTTAATTCTCTGGGGGCACTAGCCTTTCGTTTGTTTGTATGCGAGGTTCAGTTACGGTTCTATTTCACTGTTTGGTTTAATACAACAGTATACAGGTAAACTCCGTATTTGTAACGTCAATGACAAATATCAGATTCTCCACTGAGCTGATAATTCACAGAAATAACGTTGAGATGTAATAGTATATTATGCAACAAGCGCTAGCGGCTTCATAATTTTCATAGGAGCGTCTTAATTACCATTATAGTCAAGTTGCGTACGACTGTTTATGGTCGACCACACTATAATTTCAAAACTGTGAGTTTTTACAAGATCTTACCTGGTTAATTGTGTGATTAAATACTGATCGAATGGCAGCACTGATATCAGGACCTTGAGGGTTTTGGGAGTGGTGTAAAATAAGGCAGCACTGTTTAGTCAGCTGCATTTATTGCTTTTTTGCAGGTAACGTGAAAGCAACACATTCAAGCAAAGGAAATTAACTCAATTTATTAAAATATTAAAATTACAATGAGCAGAATCGATTTAACTTTAAATGCACATATTTCATTGTTTATCTGGGGAATAGATCTCAGTGGACTGCTTGCTTTGAAGGTGTTAAAAGGTATGGGCGACAGCTGTGCGCGCCGCCAGGTGAGATCACAATGATTCGCTGAAGTATTATGAATGCCATAACAGTTTGGTTACGTCACATGTAATCAGCGTATTATAGAATGGTCGACCATGTTTCCGTTTTGTCTTAAGAAATGCTATGTAACAGACAGAATAACAATGCCACAACAGACCAGTTGTGTCAATGGAAGAACCATTATCTATCGGGTGACTTCATTTGAGGCACTGAGATATTTGGTGTTTATTTTGGTTTCACACTGCCACTCATTGCGGCAGCTCTTGGAGCAGAGGTTTCATCCCAAACGGAAGCTTCAGGACGTATTTTGAAAAGTGAGATACATATACATTTCAGGTTGCTAAAGTCGGACGCAGACCGATACAGCAAACTACTTTGTCATGTACCATAACAATCTGCGATGATCTAGCTTTTTAAAAGCAAAAAAGGCATATATTCTTCTGGTGCAGTGGCTGGTGAAGTCAGGATATTGCGGTGTTGTTTTGTATTATTTGGAGCAGTCCTGTACGAACGCAAAAATAAACGTCTTTAGGCCCGATTTGAGAAGAGTGGGAAGGAAAATACTTACCAGCACTTTCTTCAGGATTTGCGACATAATGAAAAGCTTCCAATTATTAAAGATTTTTATGCGTATTATTTAATTTTAACCTATTAAATAAGAAATTAATAACTGCTTGCCGCAAATATGAAATTCCGTTTCATACACTACGTGATCAAAAGTATCCGGACACCTGGCTGAAAATTACGTACAAGTTCGTGGCGCCCTCCATCGGTAATGCTGGAAGTCAATATGGTGTTGGCCCACCCTTAGCCTTGATGACAGCGTTCACTCTCGCAGGCATACTTCAATCCGATGCTGGAAGGTTTCTTGGGGAATGGCAGCCAATTCTTCACGGAGTGCGGAACTGAGGAGAGGTATCGATGTAGGTCGGTGAGGCCTGGCACGAAGTCGGCGTTCCAAAACATCCCAAAGGTGTTCTATAGGATTCAAGTCAGGACTCCGTCCATTACAGGGATGTTATTGTCGTGTAACCACTCCGCCACAGCCCGTGCAGTAAAAACAGGTGCTCGATCGTGTTGAAAGATGCAATCATCCCCGAATTGCTCTTCAACAGTGGGAAGCAAAAATATGCTTAAAATATCAATGTAGATCTGCGCTGTGATCGTGCCATGCAAAACCACAAGGGGTGCAAGCCTCCTTCAGGAAAAACACGACCACACCATAACACCACCATCTCCGAATTTCACTGTTGGCACTACACTCTACACCTTCACCGGGCATTCGCCATACCCACACCCTGCCATCGGATCGCCACATTGTGTACCGTGATTCGTCACTCCACACAATGATTTGCCACTGTTCAATCGTGTAATGTTGATGATGCTCCTTACACCAAGCGAGGCGTCGTTTGGCATTTTCCTGCGTGATGTGTGGCTCATGAGCAGCCGCTCAACCATGGAATCCAAGGTTTCTCACCTCACGCCTAACTGGCATAGTACTTGGAGTGGATCCTGATGCAGTTTGGAATTCCTGTGTGATGGTCTGGATAGATGTCTGCCTATAACACTTTACGACCCTCTTCAAATGTCGGCGGTCTCTGCCAGTCAACAGACGAGGTCGGCCTGTACGCTTTTGTGCTGTACATGTCCCTTCACGTTTCTACTTCACTACCACATCAGAAACAGTGGACCTAGGAATGTTTAGGAGTGTGGAAATCTCGCATACAGACTTCTGACACAAGTGACACCCAATCACCTGACCACGTTTGAAGTCCGTGAGTTCCACGGAGCGTCCCATTCTGCTGTTTCACGATGTATAATGACTACTGATGTCGCGGATAATGAGTCCCAGGCACAATGCACCTAAGATGAAAAACGTATGTTTGTGGGGATGTCCGGATCCTATTGATCACATAGTGTATATAGTCGGTGTAGAAAAAGTGGACTGAGCTTCTTGAATGTAACTATAGACGGCAGTAAAATTTCAAGCAGTGCTTGAGCAGTATTGATATGCTTGGGGCTACTGTTTGAGTATTTTAGCGAAGCGTCGTACATAAACACAAGCAAAACGCGAGAAACTTTTAACCCCAAATGCTATCTGCCCTACAAACCACGTTTCTACCTATCTTATTAGGCAGTTCCGTCGTAAACTACTTTCCGTACGTGAATAAAGCGACAGTGGCGTTTCCAAAACAATTTTGTTCATAACAGCTTGCGGGAATATGCAAGCGCATACTGAGCGGCTCTAAACATGTTTTTATAGCTTTGTGTGGAGGGCGGAAGTTGTGATAATGCACAGGGGGTCAAATATTGGACATATTAGGTGCGTTTATACCGAATATTGTTGGAATTCAGCAGAAGCGCATCGGAATAAGCAAAGTAGGTATAACATTACACAACAGTGATGCGTTAAATTAAGTACGATTCGAATTAAATGAAATAAAGTAATAAATCATGCATATGAAACGTGGAACATGCTGGAATAACACGATCGCGAAGCAAGAATGCGTGAAGTTAGATATCGCTCACATGAAAAAAAAAATCTGATGCCTTACACTCACATGACGTTCTCTACACTTGCAGAAACTATTTTTACAAACGCTTATTCTCCATATCCTTCATGTTAATCGAGATATCGTGATGTTAATCTTATTGCTAATTTTCTTGTAGATGCAAGGGGAATTGCTAGGCTTTAAGCGATAGTCAAATATTTTAAGAGCTGGTTGCTATGTGGAGTATTCCATTCTCTTTGCATTACCAGGACAAAAAAAAATGGATACCGAATTCCCATTTGAGAAAAAGTGTAAGTTTTGGAGAATTTAAGGGAATAACAAGCAATATCTCGAAAATGGCCTACTCAACAAAAAAAACCTATATGACATAAATTATGTATTTTAACGCGATCTACATTTTTTGTGTAGTAAACTTTTGTGTATCTCTTATGGTTTACCAGTTATGCAAAAGTCGTTCACAATAAAGAATGCTTTTGGAGACATTCCTAGATAATTCAAGATATACGTTTTATTTGTCGTGAAATTATCTTAAATATATGATATTTTAATCAAAATCGTTAGAGCTATTTTTGAGAAAATTAAAATTTTCGAAAAATGTTTTATGTGAAGGATAATTTGGGTTGGCGGATTTTCTTGAAAACGTTCGTGTCGCATCTCTGAAAGATACTGAACCTAAATACCAAGTTTGGTGTTTATCCAACTGTTCGTTTCTGAGTTATGCTGTTCACAGGCAGACACACACACACACGGACATGTTTCCAAAAATACTGTTTTTTGGATTCAGGAGGCCTCAAAACATGTATTTCCAGGAAATCTCGGTATCGAATTTTTGAGTGGAATGCAATACTTCCCCTAGTTACCATACGTAGTAAGGAAAGTAAAAATATGCTTGAGGATTTTTGGAAAATGTGTGCTGCCGAAGCCAATACCTTTGTATGCCTATTAGGAATAATAGCATCGAATACGTTATTTGAGATCGTCATTGCTTCTTGGTAAAAATTTGCACTATGTACTAAATGAAGAAAAAAAATTATAATTTCCATTTGAGCATGTTTAGGCATAATGCATAATGGAATTAATTGCTCTTCCACACAAGCCGTGTGTTGGACAGGGTCGGAAAAGTAGAATCAGACGACTGAAAAATTCAATGCCATAGCTGGGATTTGAACCACGGGTCTTCGTCCGGTTGCTCTAACCACTGAGCTACCATGGCCGGTACGATATTAAATTCCACAACCCATTCGCATTTTTCCCGGTAAACCACAAGGAGATCTCAAATTGTATTGAGATGACATACCCCAATGACGACTAACAATGTTGTAAGTACTTTAAGTCCCGGGCTTCATGGTTTCAACCCTCATTAGGTCAACTAATGGAATAAATTGTTCTTCCACACAAGCTGTGTGTTGGACAGGGTTGGAAAGGTAGAATCAGACAACTGAGCAACCGGACGGAGACCGGGAGATCCGTGGTTCAAATCCCGGCTATGGCATTGACATTTTCAGTCGTCTGATTCTATCTTTCCAACCACGATACATAATGTTAAAATAATAATAATAATAATAATAATAATACCTAATAATAATTGACGCAGCCACACTACGTCCTCCATCAATGAAGACTACCTTTGCCTCACGGTTGCTGCTTTTCTCCTCCTAGTTGGTTTTTTTTATACTTTGCCACGGCTGCTCGAGCATGAGATCTTAATCACTGGGTATGCCTGAGTGTATGTACATAGAAACACGAACGCTTTCTCGGAACACTTTTATTCACCATTCAAATAAGACTTAGGATTTGCCGATCACTTTTAAATTCTTACGATGTTACTCTGTGTTTTCCAAGACCGAAGATTATCAATTACATCTGATCGTTCGACCCTCTTGCAAGTTCGCACCCAGTCTTCCGACCTCGACGAGACCGTTGTTCCGCACTCCCAGAGTGCTCCAGCCAGAATGTTCTCACCACGCGCGCGATACAAAGAAAAACCTAACTTCCCCTCTCTCCCCTTAAACATTTCGTACCAAAACTCAGCGTCATGAAGCTTCTAATGACCTTCACATCCTGGCCAGTGCAACTGCACCCATTAATTCCGAGAGAAACTGGCTTCAGCTATTTTACCCTTTATACCTGGGGCTGGTCCCTAATTAGCTAAATTGTGCCTGTCTGGCCTTTCTGTCGCTTTTAACAGTCAACAATTTTCCCAATGCTTCTCCTTTTAATACATGCACTGATTTCAAATATTTTATTATTTATTTTATTTCGCTATCCTTCCCAGATTATTATGATAATTAGTTACTTTATAATTTCGGCTTCATAATAATACTTGCAGAGTGGATAATACTATTCCTCGTATTTCTGAAGCACATGAAGTTAGAAAAGTTGTTTATGTAATATGATACAGGCGTCAACTTTTGGGGTGTGGTGGATAGAAGCTTGTGCCTTTGTGGCTCTTGTTTTTGATCTAAACTTTTTTTTCAGCTGCAGAAAGTACATGTTTCTTAATATAATTTTTTTTTGTATTATTTCATTTATACTCTGGCTTTACTGCAATGGTCATATCGTCAGCCTGCCTATTGGTATTGGTGTTAACTCTTATACACACAGTTTTCATTGTATTTCTGATTTTTTTTTGAGCTTTATACATTGAATCGCACACACACATTTTCACCTGAGAAGGATAGGAAATAGTCTTGGCTAGAGAAAAATACCCACCCCAGCCGGGAATCGAACCCAGGTCCCCTTGCACAACAGGCAGATTCTCTACCGACTGAGCTACGAGGCCAACCAAGAAATGTTCTTTCGGGTTTAATGGATCATTAAGGATATTGATGTTTCATGTGTTTTTCGAGTGACTTAAGCTAGCTGAAAAGAGAAGTATAATTTAATGTAAAGTAATATTCTTAACACTTGTTTCGGTTTATAGTTCTATTAGATTTCTTTCGCTATAATTACTATTCACAATATTATCTTTCTCCTTTGTCATGTATCATACATACTTCTCAAATATAATGGTTGTAGCTTTAACCTAAAAATACTGTTAAAACAAAATTTGTGTTTTCGAGTAGTGTAAATAAAGTATTGGTGATTCAAAAGGGGGCATTTAATTTTGCCACTGGTTCCAAAAATGGCTCGTTTACCGAAAGATAGCATACAATTGCTCTTACCTTCAGGGGAAAACAACAAGGCAACAAGCTATCCTATATAACCACCACATTAGGCAGTATAAAAATGCATTCAGCAAGGCTTGGTTTTTTATGTAAACATCTGCACCTGAAGAAACTAAAAATATATTTGTGTATTTCGTGTTTTTTCAGCTCTGAATTTTAAGAGGTTTGTGAACACCGATAAGAAACGTTTAGTGTGGGGATAGTGTGTCTCCATTCAACAGGTCCCGGGACTCCAGGCCCCTTTGAGCATCATTTCACCTATTTCATTCATTCATCGTCTGATATACATTACCGGGTGTAAGGACGTTAAACTATTATACTCAAATATGTTTACCGTTTGATTTCAATACAGAAATATTAGCTTTTTTCAACAATACAATTATTAGTACAAAAAGCACAGATCTAATTAGCTGTAATACACAAATACAGAAATCCTAATTTATTACATGAGTAGGTACCTAAACTAAATTTTGGAATTGTAACCATAGTATATTCCATAAGAAAGCTTATAAACTAATTCATTTCTAGATGTTCTTCCACTGAATAAAAACCCTGTATTAAGAATGTTTTCAAATCTCTTTTGAAGACTGTTAGGGTTTTAACTTTTTACTTTCTGTACTACGTATAGTAAGTAGGGGAAGTATTGTATTCCACCCAAAAATTCGATACCGAGATTTCACCGGAAATATACGTTTTGAGACCCCCTGAAGCCAAAAAAAGCATTTTTGGAAACATGTCCGTGTGTGTGTGTGTGTGTGTGTGTGTGTGTGTGTGTGAACAGCATAACTCAGAAACGAACAGTCGGATAAACACCAAACTTGGTATTTAGGTTCAGTATCTCCCAGAGATGCGACACGAAGGTTTTCAAGAAAATCCCCCCACCCCAGATTACCCTTTACATGGAACAGGTTTCGAAAATTTTAATTTTCTAAAAAATGGCTCTAACGATTTTGATTAAAATATCAGATTTTTAAGATATTTTCATGACAAATAAAATTTATATCTCGAATTTTCTGGGGATGTCTCCAAAAGTATTCTTCATTGTGAACGACTTTTGCATAACTGGTAAACCATAAGCGATAGACAAAATGTTACTACACAAAAAATGTAGAACGCGTTAAAATAAACAATTTATGTCATATACATCTTTTTTTTTGAGTGAACCATTTTCGAGATATTGCTTGTCATTCCCTTATATTTTCCAACACTTATACTTTTTCTCAAATGGGAATTCATTATTCATTTATTTTGTCCTGGTAATGCAAAGAGAATGGAATACTCCACATAGCAACCAGCTTTTAAAATATTTGACTATAGCTTAAAGCCTACCATATTCCCCTTGCATCTACAAGAAAATTAGCAATAAGATTAACATCTCGATATCTCGATTAACATGATGCATATGGAGAATAAGCGTTTGTAAAAATAGTTTGTACAAGAGTAGAGGAAGTCATTTGAGTGTAACACATCAGATTTTTATTAAACATGTGGGGAGTTTATTAAACAATTGAATGGCGTTAGTATAAACTTGCTTACATATAGGGATCTTTTATGACCTGTAATGTGGAGTTTAGATTTATTTTTTGTATTATAGTCATGAATATCAGCATTTGTGTTAAAACCATTTTGCTGCTTATACATTGTTACCAGAGTTTCAAAAATGTATAGCGAAGGAACAGTCAATTTATTTGACAGTATGAAGTAAGATTTGCAGCTTGTGTTGCTGCAAAGATTTAACATTATTCTGATTGCCCTTTCTTGTATTATAAAGATTCTATTTTTATAACTGGACTTTCCCCAGAATATTATACCATATGATAAATAACTATGGAAATATGCAAAGTAGGCCATTTTAAGTACATCAAGATTAACTGAAGTTTCAAGTGTATATAATGCAAAACATGTTTGGGATAATTTTTTAGATGGTACATCAATGTGGATTCCCCGCTCAAGGTTACTATCAACCCAGATTCCAAGAAATTCAATTTTATTAGACATTGTTATTAATTCATTTTATAAATAAAACTTCTGCTAAATTTAAGTTTTTGTTAACGTTATGATAGAATCCTAAGGCAACACTTTTATTTTTATTATTGACAAGCCTGTTGTTACTAAACCAATTTACTACGTAATCCGTTGCCATATCGATGTTTACTTTAAGTTCAATGGGGCACAATGGCCATCATGCTACTTTTAATGCTTTTTGTGTGTAAGATTAAAATAAGAGAATGGCCCAGAATTTCTAGAACAAAAACATTAATTGTTTGATATTAGACTGGGTATGTTGATTCTGGTAGCTATTAACTGAAACATTTAAAGGAGCAAATTTAAAGGAGTAATTTCTTTTATCAAAAATATGTTAATAGCATCCCGTAAGGCGAAAGAATCAGGAGATAATAGGCGCAATTACATCATTACAGTTATGAATTTTGGGTTAGCTTTTAAATTCTCCAAATGTTGCGAAGTGTTTTGTGTGTAAAACATTACTGCAAAGGATGGTATGCTCTCAATGGAGTACTAATGTAATAGGGAGTTTAGTCCAGTTCGTGTTTACATGTTCATTGTGTATGTGGGAGCCGATACAGGACGATTTGTCAAAGTAACTCGGCAAGCTTTGACTATCCGCGTAATGGACATGTGACCAATATGCTGAATGGAATAAACGCATGCACGATGGAGCATCTAGGACAGGAGGTTTTGGACTAACTCGCGATTCACGGGCGATAATGGCATTTAGTAAATAGGAACTGGGAGTTTCTGCTGTACACTAATGCTAACCAGTAACGATGAAACAGAAGAAGCATCTTCCAAGACCTGAGTGTGCTGCGTGATATCGGATGACTGAAAACTAATAAGTGATTCTGACTCACTTTTTTATGCAGATTTCAGTACTGCTTTTAGTTGTTTTTTTTCTATCACGTACAGTTTTATCACAATTTCACTTCAAAAATATAGAGATATAAACATATTCCTTCCGCCACTACACATAAAATTGGGCTTGATGAAGCAATTTGTAAGGGCTCTACCACAGGATGGACCCTGCTTCAAGTATCTTTCCAAGAAATTTCCCTTCATTACACAAGACAAACTAAAGGCTGGAATTTTTGTTGGTCCTCAAATAAAGAAATTGATGAAGGATGAAGATTTTGAGAAGGCTATGAATGAGAGAGGAATAGAAGCATTGACCGCCTTCTTGGCAATAACAAAGATCCTAATTACAAGGCCAATGTCGAAACAATGTTGGAAAATTTCAAGAAGATGGGTTGTAACATGAGTGTAAAGTGCATTTTCTGCATTCACATATCGACTACTTTCCAGAAAATCTGGGACATTATAGTGAAGAGCATTGTGAACGTTTTCACCAAGATATTAAGGAAATGGAGAGGAGGTATCAGGGGAGATGGAATGAAACTATGATGGCCGACTACTGTAGATGTTGAGGAGGGACAGTCAACTTCAAGGATCTGCAAGGAAGTCAAAGAAGAGAAAGTTTGAAAAAAATTAAATGAAACACTTTGGCTTCTTGTTTTGTTAAAATGTAGTCATGAAATAAATTAGGGGAGTTCTTGAGAGTATTCTTAAAATGTTTCTTGAATGAAAACTTACCTTGTGTGAAATGGTATTTGAATACTTTTCTACGCTCATTAGTAAAATTCTCAAAACATTACTTATTTTGTGTAAAAACCTGACGTGATAGAAAAAAAAAACGGAAGTTATTTCTGGAATCAGCATAAAAACCTGTTTCAAAAACACCTACTTTTAAGAAATCATCTGACAAAAAAGTTTGAAAATGCAGACTAGCGTTATTTTGTCCCTTGGTTTGCGTGCTTTTGCATTTTATGAAGGAAATGAGAAAACAGTGCAATACGTTTCCTGTTCAAGTGTGTTATGCATTTGGGTCTCCAACTGAAGCTCGGAACGAGCATGCGTTGCGGAAAAATTGCTCTTGCGTACCAACCAGTACCTCCGTCGCAACAACTCGCTCATAAGTGCCATTTAACATGTTACATACAGTTTTATAGTTGAATTGTAGCCGTTCCTGAGGATTGGGGGGCGGCCATAGATCATGCGTGCCACATTGTGACACTCGGTATCATTCTCATCCTACTTCCTCCAACTTCGTGTGTTGTGGGATAGAGGTGTACATTCGATTTCCTCGTGCCTACCCTGCTTGCTTAGGCAACAGCACGAGATCTCGTCCTGGCGTGAGGGGTGACCCTCCTCTCACACTGCACGGTGCTGTCAAGATCTACCAGTTACTATGGTTTGCCTACAGGACCTACCAAGCGATGAGGAAAGCTGTCTGCCCATGACTATACCTTTTTACTTTCTCTACTACGTATAGTAAGTAGGGGAAGTATTGTATTCCATCCAAAAATTCGATACCGAGATTTCACCGGAAATATATGTTTTGAGACCTCCTGAATCCAAAAAAAAAAGCATTTGAGGAAATATGCCCGTGTTTGTGTGCCTGTGAACAACATAACTCAGAAACGAACAGTCGGATAAACACCAAACTTGGTATTTAGGTTCAGTATCTTCCGGAGATGCGACACGAAGGTTTTCAAGAAAATCCCCCCACCCCAGATTACCCTTTAATTTTCTCATAAATGGCTCTAACGATTTTGATTAAAATATCATATGTTTAAGATATTTTCATGACAAATGAAATGTATATCTCGAATTTTCTGGGAATGTCTCCAAAAGTATTCTTCATTGTGAACGACTTTTACATAACTGGTAAACCATAAGAGATAGACAAAATTTTACTACACAAAAAATGTAGATCGCGTTAAAATACACAATTTATGCCGTGTACATTTGTTTTGTTGACTGAACCATTTTCGAGATACTGCTGGTTATTCCAGTAAATTTTCCAATACTTATACTTATTCTCAAATGGGAATTCGTTATTCTTTTTTTTTTTCCTGGTAATGCAAAGACAATGGAATACGGCACATAGCAACCAGCTCTTAAAATATTTGACTATCGCTTAAAGCCTACCAGTTCCCTTGCATCTACAAGAAAATTACCAATAAGATTAACATCTCGATATCTCGATTAACATGAAGCATATGGAGAATAAGCGTTTGTAAAAATAGTTTGTACAAGAGTAGAGAAAATCATGTGAGTATAACACATCAGATTTTTCACTATAAGCTGAAAGGAGAAGTAAACAAAACCACGTGACAAGACAGCACCTCACTGGCTGGTGGACAAACTACAACCTATGCCACTTAGCATGTCGTCTCTGCCTCTACAAAAATCCGTTCGGTTCACGTCGTGGTTATTCTGGTGCAGAGAAATTTAAAAAATTCATTATTATAACAGCTCAATTTATGTAACTAAATGTGTTTGTTCAGATTCACCTATAACTACATGAACCGTTATAGCAGAGGGTTTAAGAGACTATGCGCAGGCGCTGCAGTTCGTTTCCGGTTTTCGGCTGAGAATTCTCTGCCACTGCGGAAAACATAAACGCGGGAAATGGAAAGAAGACAAATGTGTTAAGTGCTTTTAACAAATTCTTGAAAAATACCAACCTTTAATGGACAATGAATATGGTTGGCCATTGTTTAGCAATAATTGAACTTCTTTGTTAGTGATGCAGAATTGTTGCTCGGATAGCTTGGTTTGCGTTTGTTTTCTGTTGTGTTTTAACATATAGTGCTAATCGTTATTTAACTTGTTGACTCATAAAAGGTTAAAGCAAAGGTGGTATAGTGATATTAGTCATTAAATGAATGACTTCTAAAGCCTGAAGTTAAGTACAGTTTAATCTAGTAGCTTTAAACACGGATGCCGAACTGTTCAGGTACATTTTATTTGTCTACTCTTAGTATTGTGTGTTAAAAGTTTAGGATGTAAGGCAAAATATAGGAATAAGACATACAATGTTTAAAAGCTAATGATCCCCAAGCTGCGCAATATACTGTATTCGCATTCTGTCTGAAGAAATTTCCTCTCACTGGTACTTAGTTCCCGTCATCCTTCACGTGCTGCCGCCATGTGCTCGGCGGAGTGATACATTTAGCTTACAGTGAAAAAGATATAGTTTGATTCGTGAGAAACCCATCTGACGGGGCAAGATTCGTGAGAAACCCATCTGACGGAGCAAGGAGATGCAAGCAGTAAAAATCGCAGAAATGTACACCTCTAGTCGGGTGTGGTCGGACTTTACGGTGACACTGTGCTAAGACAATAGAACCTCCTTGGACGGTAGACAAACCGAACAAAACTGGGACTGTGTTAAACCCCGTGTCTCCTACAATGATAACTCTGGTCTAGAGCTTCGAAAAGGTGATTTTATTGCGGAGAAGACGAACTTTAAATAGAAATACCACAGTGGGATTGAATTTTTCATTTGATTCTACCATTCCAATTTTGGCGTACACATGGTATGTGTGACAGGAAAATTTAAATAAAAATATTTTCAACACATCACTACATTGTACCGGGAGACCCAATGAACTAAGAACCGGCTGCGCCGTGTTTTTCCTGTTCGCGTTATCGGCGCCCGTTGCCGTCTGCGGTTATGGAATGGCGCGAATGCAACCATATAACATCTTTAAAACTACTTTTAAAAGCTTTGCTGACCAATTTTATGAAAGGAGGTGCTGAAACTGGCAACCGTCTTTGTCTCTTTAAGAAGCTTTCCATCACTCGCCGTAATTCACACTGAGAAATGCTGGCAATTTCCAAGCGGATATTTTGTTTTAGTTCTTCCAGGTGTGTGGGTTTATCTTGTATACTTTGCTTTAATTTATCCCAGAGATAGAAATTGGAGGGGTATAAATCGGGGGACCGAGGGTGGCACCAATCTCTACTAAAAATTATGTCTTCAAGCACACTTTTAATTGTTCTCATCGAAATATTGGCCGCATACTGTGACAGGCTCTTGTTAAAAAAAAAAAAAGGCAAAATCTCGTTCCCTGTCTGTTAATTCTCTAAAAGAGGGGAGCAGCAAATTGTATTCACGTAAGTAGGGGCGGGGCGTCAACTGTTGGCTCGAAAAAAAATTGGCTCTATAACTCTTTTTCCACTCATGGCTCACAATACACCAAGATTTTCGTCATGAAGGAGGACGAAAAGCTGACATTTTCGCCAATTTTTGCCGGAGTCGTGGGTTCAAACCCTTCGGAGGGCAATGGATTTTTTCGGGCGTAAAAATGCTTAGCATGGCTTCCTTCGGAAGGGAAGCAAAGCCGGTGGTTCCGTGTCGTAGATTTACGGCACGTAAAAGAACCCCAGGCCTGATAAAGATGCCTCTGAGCAAAATTTTCGGTCTTTCACGCCCAGTATAGAATAGGACGCTAAGAACCGCAGCAGTTAAAGAACGTCCATAAATGAATCTCAATTTCATTTTATATCATATCGCTGTTAACTCAGTACTGCAAATCCAGAGCAGAGCATAGCCGCGTCAGTAACGTGACTTTGATAGCAGCCGCGCGGAATCATGTATCCACACGCGCAGTGAATAAACGCCGCTCAACCGGTTCTTAGTTCGTTGGCTCTCTCAGTTTTATGACTCGCACTGTCGTGTGCGAGAAAATATTTTTGTAGTGTGGTAGAAAATAATAGAAGAAACAAGGAAAGCTTTTATATCTGTCACATTTATATGCACAATTTTTAAACTAGTGTGTAACGCTTGTTGTTGTCAAGCTAACTAAGGTCCACAAACTTAGCTCAACTATTTAAGCTAATATTGCCGCTTAGTACCACAGATTAATATCAGATTGAAAATATCAGCAGTAATCAAATTAAATATATTAAACGTAGCTTTGATTCTATGTATTGATGTTGTATTCATCCAGTGTGATTAATTGATAGCAATAGCAACATGCGCATTCTTTGCTCTTTATATCTGTGAAATGTGGATAGGTGACCGTTTGGAAATTAATAAAACACAAATGATGTATCTTGTATAATTTGTAAACATTCAGTAGGAACGTACGTTTTCTTCAGATTAGATTTCATTAAATACCCACAGTTAGGTGCACTATACAGTTCAAAGCGTGAGACTAATTCCTTCCAGGCCTGACCTAACATCTCTGATGTAACTTTTCCAAAGGTTTCGGAAACCTTTCTCTGAAATTATGAATATACAGGATAACTCTGCATATAAGTATTCTTTACAAAAATCCCAGAAGAAAAAATCTGATGTGTTACACTCACATGACTTTCTCTACTCTTGTACAAACTATTTTTACAAACTCTTATTCTCCATCTATTTCATATTAATCGAGATAAACATTTGCAGAAACGATCTTTCGACATGCAAAGAGAATTACATTTTACACATAGCGATCAGTTTTAAAAATATTTGGCTATCGCTTAAGGCCTACTATGTTCCCCTTGTTTTGTATTTGTAAGGGCAATATAGAAATACAGTAGCCTTTAAGCATAGACATATCTCTTAGTAGCTGGTTGCTATGTGCAGCACCATTCTCTTTGCTACAGATTAATACTCTTTGCATATCCAAGACATAAAATGAATAACGAATTCCCATTTGTATTGAACAATTTAAGGGAATAACAAGCAATATCTCGAAAATGGTTCACTCAACTACAAAAATGTATATGACATAAATTATGTATTTTAACGCGATTTACATGTTTTGTGTAGTAAAAGTTTGTCTATCTAATATGGTTTACCAGTTATGCAAAAGTCGCTCACAATGAAGAATACTTTTGGAGACATTCCCAGAAAATTCAAGATATTTTTGATTTGTCATGAAAATATCTTAAACATATGATATTTTAATCAAAATCGTTAGAGCCATTTTTGAGAAAATTAAAGTTTTCGAAAAATGTTCCATGTAAAGGGTAATCTGGGGTGGGGGAATTTTCTTGCAAACCTTCGTGTCGCATCTCTGGAAGTTACTGAACCTAAATACCAAGTTTGGTGTTTATCCGACTGTTCGTTTCTGAGTTATCCTGCTCACAGACACACACACACACACACACACACACACACATATGTACATTTTGGATTCAGGGGGTCTCAAAACATATATTTTCGGTGAAATCTCGGTATCGAATTTTTGGGTGGAATACAATACTTCCCTTACTTACTATACGTAGTAGAGAAAGTAAAAAATAGGCTGATATGCATATGGGGAATTTGGACCCACTTGGTCCACTCAACTCATCCATTTGTTGCCAAATGCATCATTTAGATAATCCAGGATATATTTTGCATATTGAGGTGTTGTACCTCGTGTTGGAACATGATACCCATGTCATATTTATTTTACAAATGTGATACAGTGTTACGCTTCTAAGTAGTTCCTAAGCAATCTGTGTATTTCTTCAAAGCTCTCATCCTTCTAGAATTTATTTACAAATTAACGAAACATAAAAAGCAATTAATGATAATGCTTTTATTTTCTGTTTTTCAGGCAGATCGCCGTGTGTAGTTCTGCTACTTCCTGTAAACAATTCAGCAGGTCTTGATTTTCGAAATACTTGGTTTTTATTTGTGTAATTATATCTTTATCATAAAAATAGACATTTGGAAATATTTAGTATCTGCCCATCACTTTTACCGTCTCTGTTGCCTACCAGTAGTAGTAGATGTAGGGGAAACACCCATTCCTCAAACAGAAGTATAAAATTATATATATTATTTAAAATGTAATCATAATAATAACATGCATTAAAAAGAAAATGTGTATGGTACATGATAAGGCAAAGAAGAAATATAATTGTATGAACAAATTTCTCAGATAATAAGGGCTATGAATATAATGTGTGGGAGAGCAATATTGTGCGTGAGAACATTTGTACCCATTAGTTGACTTTATGTGATAGGGAGAGAACTAGTTAGACAAATACAGGTTGAGGAAATTAATGTTAGGGGTTTCCGATAAAGTCGCAGGCCACATGGAGGATGCGGGAACAGTAAAAGTCTTTTATAAGTGGTCTATGGGTGAACCAATGATGTCTGACAGTTTAGAATACCATGCGTTTCATTTATGGCCGGGCCGCAGATTGCGTATATGCATAGCTCGCGTGCTCTGTATTGGCCTCGGTATGTTGCGCCATCGCACTAGCGGTGAATGACCCGTCCAAGGCTACATTAACGCCTGTTAGTTGCTACCTTCTGTTCGAGCTGTAAAACCTATAGTTTGTTCATTGTATACGTCAAAAGTGAAATTTATTCAAGACGTCTGTTTTGCGTGTGAATTACATTAGACTACTTATTAGTCCACTGAAATTCCTACCGAAAATTTCACCCTTGAACAAAGAATTTTTATGCGCGAATCGAATCATGTAAACAGGTGTGTAGACAATTTCAGGGGAAGTTTCCTGGTATTCCATTTCTAGATAGAGAAACTGTTAGATGTTTGCTTACTAAGTTTAGGGCTACGCTAAGCACTAAACTTAAGAAGCGAAAAAGAAATGCTCTAAATAAGGAAAACATTGACGAAATATGTGCACCATTCGAACGCTCTTCAAAGAAGTCTTCAAGATGTGTTGCACAATTGGGTGTTTCAAAACCCTCTGTTTATAGGCCTGCTAAACTTTTAAAATTGAAACCCTGTGAGTTACTATTGTTTATGAATTGCAAGCTCGTGACGACGAGGAATCTTAGCGCAGATGGACACCACTTTCAACACAGCCTATAATAGGGTTGGTAGTTATTATGGTGCATGTCAGTATCACTCGTAAGTAATGCGGAGTTTTAAAATTGAAAATATCTGAGTGTAATATACAGTGCGCCGAGCTCGCATACGCGCGATCCGCGGCCTTATTTTTCAAGTGGAGGAGAAAATGATTTAATCACTGACCTCAGTCACGATGGGAGTCGGGACTGAGAGTGTGGGACTCACCAATAGTCGCCATACCCACTAAAAGCTCCTCCACCGGAAGGAAAAATGGAAGAAGGAAAAGTGGAATAAAGTGTGGCTTTGTACGGTCCCGCATAGCACCCGCGTAAGCATGTGAAGGATGGCGGCTGCCACCCTATGGGCAGGAGCGGGTAAAGGCAGTTACTAGGTTGCAGTCATGAAACCTGACTGCAACACTAGTGAAAGTAGCGAGGATTTAGGAAAGAATGGAAATGGTGATTGTATGAAAGAGAGAGGTTGACGTAGAACTTACTTCTGATGAAAATGTAGTGCCCGGCTGTGGAATTCTTCTGCGTAAGTTGTGCTGCCCGGAGGCCTTCGGCGGTTGCTTGGGGCCTCCGGTTTGACTGGCTGTTGGAAGTGGGCTCGAAGTTGATGCTGCTGCGCTTCCAGAGATCTGAGCGTCATGTCTATGGTGTCTTGAGTAGATGAGTTCTGGATGGAGTTGTCGATGGTGCTGAATCTGGAAGTGATGGTCTCGAACTGCCCAGCTAGAAAAACTTGCATAGCAGCTGAGGTGTCTTGAAGGGCCCTGATGAGTTGCTCCAGGACTGTTAGCTTCGTCATCATGTTCAGGAACTCCGCGTGGAGATTCTGAACGGCGTCGCGTAGGCCCTGAACTTCCTCGATGATCGGCGCTGGTGATGCTGCTGGCGTCGGCGACTGTGGAGCTGCTGCTGGCTGCGATGTAGGTACTGGCGGCTTCGGCGTTGCCTTCCTGCGAGGATGCAGGGAGCAGAGCGCTTTGTCGGTGTAATGAGATGATCCTCCACAAGTTGCACAGTAGCGGCGACGGCGGCGTAGATCGTGCTGTTTCCACGTAGACGTGGTGCTGGAAGCGCCACAGTAGTGGCACCTTGGTTTCGCCGTGCAGGAGTTCTCGTTGTGCCCGTAGGCACAGCAGCGTCGGCAGGGTACCTGGCGTTCCACTCGGCTGGCCTCGATGCGTAAGCACCGCCCTCAAGGCAGCTTCGTGTTTGATGAGCCAATAATAGCACAAATATATGGTCATATGTCGCTTGGGTTGTGTTTGGATTTTAGCGAGAAAAGGAAGACACTTCCATATTCACCCTGGTTGTAAAGTACAGCAACCGCAGCGTATTACTTTAAGCTAACAAGCAATAAAGTGTCCTTAACAGTGTAAGTATTTATACGAAGTTCACATTGCGTATAACGGAAAGGACTTCAATAAATTACTTCCAAGTCTTTGATGAAGGAATAAGAGTTCTGATGTAGGAAGGGCAGAATATTGTTATATGTTGGGGTGAAGACCGAAAATTTTACCAGAAAATGATTAATTTAGGTGACCCCAACACGGACATGGGGTGGGGCCGCAGCTCGCTGGCAGCTAAAGTTCGGGACCTTGGTGTGTAGAATAAATCCCTTACCTGGGATTTAGTCACAAAAACGTTTGGCTTCTCTATATAGTTAACAAAAGGAAACAGGATGAAGGGAAATGCCACAGACCGAAGACCGACCACACACGTCTGGTTCCGACGACCACTAACTCTCGAGTCACGCTATCTAGGCCTCACCAACCGCGTCTAGCTAAAGCCAGACAGGGCTGACGTCATACCAGATAATTTCAAACAGATATTTCCCTTTGGCGTGGTCCGCGCCAAAAAGAAAGACCGTCAAACCAAAATATAACTAAGGAGTCCCAATAATGCTACGTCTAGTACCAACAATACAGTACAACAGTGCGCCTGGTAATGACAATGAAATTAACATGCCACAGTATATTGGTCCTTCAATTAAGTAACCTAAGGCTAATTAAGATTGCGAGTTAAGATGCATATAGATAAAGTACGGAGTAACTTGGAATGCATTCTAGTTGAGAGAATAGTGGTTGGGGAAAGTCAGCCAAGGATCTAAGGGGAATTTCTTTAAGTGAAGATGAGTAATGTTAATGTTCATTAGGAAATTAAATATAGGAGTTATTGGATCCTTGATACCACACCCTGAGATGCAACAGCCAGAGGAGGAAAGAAGAAGCTACAAGCACACCCACTACCAGAACCCAACCTCCTGCGATCTTCAGCATCAAGCCTACAGCTCAATGTCCCCGTAACATATACGACGTATTGCATTCCAACAAAACATTCATATCGAGATGCCGCCTTAAATACATGTTTTCAGGACTACTGAACGCAAAAACGCATTTTTAAGAAAAAGATTCAGTGTGTGTGTGTGTGTGTGTGTGTGTGTGTGTGTGTGTGTGTGTGTGTGTGTGTGTGATTGTGAACACCATAACTCTAAAACGAAACGTTGGACAAACACTAAAGCTGATATTACGGTTCGCTTTCTCCCAGGAATGCGGTTTAAAGCTTTTCAAGGAAGTCTACCAACCGCTATCTTTTTTTTTTTTTACTTTCTCTACTACATATAGTAAGTAGGGGAAGTATTGTATTCCACCCAAAAGTTCGATACCGAGATTTCACCGGAAATACATGTTTTGAGACCCCCTGAATCCAAAAAAAGCATTTTTGGAAACATGTCCGTGTCTGTCTGTGAACAGCATAACTCAGAAACGAACAGTCGGATAAACACCAAACTTGGTATTTAGGTTCAGTATCTTCCAGAGATGCGACACGAAGGTTTTCAAGAAAATCCCCTCACCCCAGATTACCCTTTACATGGAAGATTTTTAGAAAATTTTAATTTTTTCAAAAATGGCTCTAACGATTTTGATTAAAATATCATATGTTTAAGATATTTTAATGACAAATAAAATGTATATCTTGAATTTTCTGGGAATGTCTCCAAAAGTAATCTTCATAGTGAACGACTTTTGGTAAACTGGTAAACCATAAGAGATAGACAAAATTTTACTACACAAAAAATGTAGATCGCGTCAAAATATACAATTTGTCATATACATTTTTTGTTGTTGAGTGAACCATTTTCGGGATATTGCTTGTTATTCCCTTAAATTTTTCAATACTTATTTTCTCAAATGGGAATTCGTTATTCATTTTTTGTCTTGTATATGCAAAGAGTATTAATCTGTGGCAAAGGGAATGGTGCTGCACCTAGCAACCAGCTATTCACAGATATGTATGTGCTTAAAGGTTTGCCCTTGTAAATATATATTCTCCTTACATCTACAAGAAAATTAGTAATAAGATAGAGTCTGCAAATGTTTATCTCGATTAACATGAAGTAGATGGAGAATAAGCGTTTGTAAAAATAGTATGTATAAGAGTAGAGAAAGTCATGTGAGTGTAACACATCAGACCTTTTTTTTGAAAACGTTTCTGTTACTTTTTATTTTATGAATATGTTATATTTGGTTAAAATACCATATATTTTAAGATATTTACATGACGAATAAAATGTATATTTTGAATTTTCTGCAAATAATCCGTGAACCATAAGATTTACTTCACGAAAAATGCAGAATTCGTTAAAACACACTTTATTTCAAATTTCCTTGGCATTAACCATTTCCGAGATATTGGTTGGTATCGGTTTTAATTTTCCAATACTTTAACATTTAAATGCTTGATCACCGTTGTTTTGTTTCACGTGATTTCATACAGAGTACAAGTTTAAGGTCAGCATATGGCGATCCGCTTTTTTAAAATTTGATTATCGCTTCGGTCCCCAAGGAAATCTGTAGTGAAAGCATTTCTGCAAACCTTTATCTCGATTAATATGAAATGTATAGAGGAATAAGCTATTGTAACAATAATTTGCAGACAAAAATCATAATTGATAGAGAAAGTTATATGAATGTTCACATCAGTTTTTTATGTTCTCTACCACGTACATAATAATAGGTAAAGAAGGTATTGCATTTCACCAAAAAAATTCGACACTCAGATTTCATTGGAAATACATGTTTTAAGGTTCCCTGAATAATTTAAAAAAGAAGCTTAGAAAAAGGTCCGCGTGTGTGTGAATAGCATAACTCAAAAATGAAAAGTGTGGTAAATATCAAACCTGGTATTTAGGTTCAATACTTTCCAAAGATGACACACGAAGATTTTCAAGAAAATTCCCACATCCCAAACTATCCTTCACATAGAACATTTTTTGAAATTTTTTATAATAAAAATTGGCTCTAGCGATTTTGATTCCATATAATAAAGATATGTACATGACAAATAAAATGTATATCTTGAATTTTTTGGGAATAACCTTTGAAGTCCTCTTCATTCGGAAGGAATTTCGTATAATCTTGTATAACTGGTACCGGTTAAGCGATAAGCGAAAACGTACTGCACAAAAAATGTAGATCTCATTAAAACATAGAATTTATGGGGGGGGGCGCCGTGGCCGAGTGGTTAAACCGCTCGCCTCTCACCGAGGCGGCCCGGGTTCCATCCCAGGGACCCGCATGTGGGATTTGTGGTGGACAAAGCGGCGTTTGGGCGGGTTTTCTCCGGGTTCTCCGGTTTCCTCCGCCATTCATTCCACCAACTGCTCCATCATCACCTTTCCTTTCATCCATTTCACCATCATTTCGTTTCATCTACTTCCTTCCATACCAGGCATCGGGCTGATCACCCATCCTGGATATTCTGTCTGCTCCTTGACGGGTCTCTGTAAGACCTGGGGTGTGTAAGTCCTACATAAGAGGAAATTAAACAGAGAATGAATAAATGAACATAGAATTTATTTTAAATAACGTCTTATGTGGTCTCAGCTATTTCCGAGATATCCGTTCAATTGGTTCATTACGTACTCATTTTTTCAGCTCCTGTCCGTTTTTAGCTGTTTCTCCTGATTGCCTGGAAACAGTATGGAATTTTAAAGCCGGCATATAGTGTCCAGTTCATTTGACTATCACTATTCTCTTTGTATCCTAAGGCAATGTGTAATTTAAAATGAAGTAGATAGAAAAACAAACTTTTGTAAGAATAATTTGTATACTCGCTAATAAACGATAGAGGGCAGGGAAAGTCATGTGATGTAACACGCAAGATTTTTTATCTAATAAGAGTTCGAATGACATTGCTAAAAGTAAATAATGCTCTTCAATTTCAGGTTAGCAAGGAAATGAAATTTTTTTTTAAATTTTGTGAGCGAGGGTTGTATAGGGAAATAAGCGCTGGCGTGGCAGTATGTTTAAACAATTAAGTGATTGGATACGGCGCACAAACGCTACGGTTACAGGCTAACCATTCGCTCAGTCAGAAATTGCTACCCAAGCCGAGTTGTAGATTTCATTTATTGCTCATTTATACCTTGTTGATTGAAGTATGCCCGCGAGCGCACTTGAAGCAGAAACTCTAGTTTAATTAAACAGATGACTGGGAAGGTGCACACTTTCTATACACGCTCACTTCAAACCGTTGGTCCTCGTGTAAAAGCGTATATGTGAAGTTGTATAGTTGCCTGGCATCTGTTTCAAGTTTTTAAGCCATTGGGATCTTCTAATACAGATGCTACAAATATAAGTCGTAACACGAGTTCGGTGATATACTGATGTTCATGGAAATTCGATGGTCATTCAACCTACTCCTTGAGTCCAAAACAATCTGTGTTACACTCACATGACTTTCTCTACTCTTGTACAAACTATTTTTACAAACGCTTATTCTCCATATGCTTCATGTTAATCGAGATATCGAGCTGTTAATCTTATTGCTAATTTTCTTGTAGGTGCAAGGGAAATATGATAGTATTTCAGCGATAATCAAATCTTTTAAGAGCTGGTTGCTATGTGGCCCTTTCCATTCTCTTTGTATGTCCAGGACATAAAAAAATGAATAACGAATTCCCATTTGAGAAAAAGTATTGGAAAATTTAAGGGAATAACAAGCAATATCTCGAAAATGGTTCACTCAACAAAAATATGTATGACATAAATTGTGTGTGTTAACGCGATCTACATTTTTTGTGTAGTAAAATTTTGACTATTTCTTATGGTTTACCAGTTATGCAAAAGTCGATCACAATGAAGAATACTTTTGGAGACTTTCCCAGAAGATTTGAGATAAACATTTTATTTGTCATGAAAATATCTTAAACATATGATATTTTAATCAAAATCGTTAGAGCCATTTTTGAGAAAATTAAAATTTTCGAAAAATGTTCCATGTGAAAGGTAATCTGGGGTGGGGGGATTTTCTTAGAAACCTTCGTGTCGCATCTCTGGAAGATACTGAACCTAAATACCAAGTTTGGTGTTTATCCGCTGTTCGTTTCTGAGTTATGCTGTTCACAGACACACACACACACGACATGTTTCCAAAAAAGCTTTTTTTTATTCAGGGGGTCTCAAAACGTACATTTCCGGTGAAATCTCGGTATCGAATTTTTGGGTGGAATACAATACTTCCCCTACTTACTATACGTAGTAGAGAAAGTAAAAAAGGAATTTTTACTTTCGCTACCACGTACCCGTCTAGTAGATTCCACCCAAAAATTCAATACCGAGATATCACCGGAAATGTACGTTTTGAAGCGCTCTGAATTGAATAACACGCATTTTTAGTAAAAGCGCATGCACGTGTGTGATCAACTTAATTCAAAAACGAGAAATCGCTTAAATGCCAAAATTGGTATTAAAGTACAACATCTTCCAAGGATGAGGCAAAAAGATTTTCAAGGAAAGTCCTCTACCCCAAACTACCCTTTACATGAAAAATTTTTGGTTTTTATTATTTCCTCAAAATTTGCTCTAACGATTATGATTAAAGTGTCATATATTTAAGATATTTATGACAAAATGTATGTCTTGCATTTTCTACGTGAAGTTCACTTCGTTATGAATGACCTTTGTGTAATTGTTAAATTTTAATAGCCAAATTGTGCTACACAAAAAATGTAGATCTATTAAAGCACAATTTAATAAAATCCTCTTCTCCCTCTCTCCCTCTCTCTCTCTCTCTCTCTCTCTCTCTTCTTTTTCTTCTCGTTAACCATTTCAGGGTGCTTTATGATTGGATTTTGAAATATTTGTGCTTGTTTTCAATTGGTAAGTAGCTATTCGTTTTTACTTTCTCTACTACGTATAATAAGTAGGGGAAGTATTGCATTCCACTCAAAAATTCAATACCGAGATTTCACCGAAAATACATGTTTTGAGGCCCCTGAATCCAAAAAAAGCATTTTTGGAAACATATCCGTGTGTGTGTTTCTGTGAACAGCATAACTCGGAAACGAACAGTCGGATAAACACCAAACTTGGTATTTAGGTTCAGCATCTTCCAGAGACGCGACACGAAGGTTTTCAAGAAAATCCCCCCTCCCTGGATTACTCTTTACATGGAACATTTTTAGAAAATTTTAATTTTCTCAAAAATGGCTCTAACGATTTTGATTAAAATATCATGTATATAAGATACTTTCATGACAAATAAAATGTATATCTTGAATTTTCTGGGAATGTCTCCAAACGTATTCTTCAGTGTGAACGACTTTTGCATAACTGGTAAACCATAAAGACGGACAAAATTTTACTACACAAAAAATGTAGATCGCTTTAAAATAAACAATTTCTGTCATATACAATTTTGTTGTTGAGTAAACCATTTTCGAGATATTGCTTGTTATTCCCTTAAATTTTCCAATACTTCTACATTTCTCAAATGGGAATTCGTTATTCATCTTTTTTTTTGGGGGGGGGGGGTCCTGGTAATGCAAAGAAAATGCAATACTCCACGTACCAACCAGCTCTTAAAATATTTGACTATCGCTTAAAGCCTAGCAATTCCCCTTGCACCTACAAGAAAATTAGCAATAAGATTAACATCTCGATATCTCGATTGACATGAAGCATAAGGGGAATAAGCGTTCCACTTCACTATAACATCAGAAACAGTGGACCTAGAGATGTTTAGGAGTGTGGAAATCTCGCGTACAGACTTCTGACACAAGTGACACCCAATCACCTGACCACGTTCGAAGTCCGTGAGTTCCACGTAGCGTCCCATTCTGCTGTTTCACGATGTCTAAAGACTACTGAGGTCGCGGATAATGAGTTCCAGGCATTAGGTGGCAGCGTAATGCACTTAAGATGAAAAACATATGTTTGTTGGGGTGTCCGGATATTTTTATCACATGTGTATGTAACAGGATAGGACAACACTATCTTAAAGATAAAGGGCTAGGATTCATCCACACATATTTATTTATTCTCTTCGAAGGATTATCAAATTCTGAATAATAACTGTAGAGGTACTATAGCAACCATAAACATAAAGGAATCATCCCCTTGTGTTTTGTTTATACTTACTTTGTCCTGAGCTCATTTACATATCATGGTATAACTATTTTCACAAGTACACTTTGACGTAATGTCTAATTACGTATCTTGAAGCTTCGCTGCTGTAAATTTTCTTTAATTCCATTTCCGGATAACATACCCGTATTTAGTTTGCTTAAATAACTGTATGCCAAACTGCATAAATGTTTGCATACTGATCAGATCTCGGTAATGAATCCTTGTTCTTGTTTAACTTTGCATCTATTATTAAAGAAACATCTTTTTCGGGTGAATATGGACGAGGTTTGTTTGAGTCTTGATATGACATAAAAGCCTTTCTATATTTGAAAGCTCTTTATGGTGAAGTCTCAGTAATGTGAAGTATAGAAGCACCGAATCGTTTTCCAGTGTTTTCAGCCCAACTTGTGCTTCCTTCCTTCCTTCATGGCATCGTTACCTTCATGTGCTTTCTTCTAGCTCTACATTCTGTAATTTGTTTATGAGGTCAACCACGTTCTCTTGAAGTACTAGGGTAGACTTCAGGTTCATTTACAGTAAAAGTGAATTTGGTTTGAAACATATATTATTTTGCTTTTGAAAGGCAACTCCATTCCGTTACGCTTTTTCCAGTAAAATTCTAAGTTTTTAATAAACTTTACCACTTCCTCTTTTGCCAGGATATCACGTATGACTATTTTTGATGACAAGTAATCAGTTATATGCTGAAATACTTCTGTCCTACTCAGCGTTTTCACGTTTAACCATTCACGGTATGTATATACCATACTGACTGCATTGTACCTGCGAAAAAAATCTATAAAATCCTATAAATTAAGCACTAAATAGTAAAGTTAAAAGCGGGGTAAAATTTGCTGTAGGTTTCGTATTCTAATTGCACAGAAAAAAAAGGAAAACTTCAAAATCGCTCATCACAAACATTGTAGAATCACATCTATAATAAATGTTCCACAGTTATTGCCACCAACCTCTAATATCAACAATCTGAAGAGAGTGATAAGACGAATAAAAAATTATATATTGCTGACTCGACGTCTGCCAGATGATTTCTTAAAAGTAGGTGTTCTTGAATCAAGTTTTTATGCTGATTCCAGAAATAACTTCCGTTTTTTTTTTTCTATCAGTCAGGTTTTTACACAAAATAATAAGTAATGTTTTGACAATTTTACTAATGAGCGTAAAAAAGTATTCAAATACCATTTCACACAAGGGAAGTTTTTATTCAAGAAACATTTTAAGAATACTCTCAAGAACTCTCCTAATTTATTTCATGACTACATTTTAACAAATCAAGAAGCCAAAGTGTCTTATTTAATTTTTTTCAAACTTTCTCTTCTTTGACTTCCTTGCAGATCCTTGAAGCTGACTGTCCCTCCTCAACATCCAACAGTAGTCGGCCATCATAGTTTCATTCCATCTCCCCTGGTACCCCTCACCATTTCCTTAATATCTTGGTGAAAACGTTCACCCTGCTCTTCACTATAATGTCCCAGATTTTCTGGAAAGTAGTCGATATGTGAATGCAGAAAATGCACCTTTACACTCATGTTACAACCCATCTTCTTGAAATTTTCCAACATTCTTTGGACAATAGCCCTGTAATTAGGATCTTTGTTATTGCCTAAGAAGTTTTCAGTAACTGATCGGAAGGCCGTCCATGCTTCTATTTCTCTCTCATTCATTGTCTTCTCAAAATCTTCATCTTCATCAATTTCTTTATTTGAGGACCAACAAAAATTCCAGCCTTTAATTTGTCTTGTATAATGAAGGGAAATTGCTGGGAAAGGTACTTGAAGCAGGGTCCATCCTGTGGTAGAGCCCTTACAAATTGCTTCATCAAGCCCAATTTTATGTGTAGTGTCGGAAGCAATATCTTTATATCTCTATATTTTTTAAGTGCAATTGTGAAAAAACTAAACGCAGTTCTGAAATCAGCATAACAAAGTGAGTCAGAATCACGTATTAGTTTTCAGTCATCCGATATCATGCAGACTAGTGTAATAGTGTTTTCCTTATAGTGTGAAGTATTCTTTATTTGTTAGGCTGTATAACTTTGGTATATGAACACATAATTTTAAATTTTTTTTCGCTCTAAATTTTAATTCTGGACCACAGTGTGTGCCTGTTTTATTTCTCTGTTTCAAACATAATGTAAGTGATAAAACTTCATGAATTTATTCCTAGCCAATCATCCACAAAGAGAATTAGAGGATTGAGTCTACCGGATTGTGTTTTGGTATGGAAGTTTATACTCGTCATATAATAGCAGCATTAACAGAAAGGTTTCTTAACGACACTCCGTGCAGGTTTGAAACTGCGAGTTCAGTGGAAAACAATAAAAACAAGCGAAGACAAACTGTTTTAACGGAAGAGAAACGTAATGAAAATCGCGAACTTGTGGAACTTTCCCCTAATCTCGGTTTCCTCTGCATACAATGCAAATGTTAAAACCTGCAACCCATAGCGTAGGAGATTACAAGACAATCCGACGTAGCCTACGTCATTGATGTGATTTCTTTCATGGGGAATGAAGCTATACTGGTAAACTAAGTGTTCTTTTCGGATAGAGTCGCGGTTTCGGTTTAATGGTCGTCTAAACATTCAAAACTATCGCTTTTGATGTTTAAGAGATTAGCTGGTGTATAGCCTTGGTAGATAGTATATCTAAACCCTGTTTTTTATAACCTTGCCCCGCTGACATGTATTCTTCCGCGCTCCCTTTCCTTCCACTTTCCCCTGATTGGCTAAGTACGCTTTTGAATGGTAATGTATGCAAAAAAGCCCTGTGAAATGCAAAATCAGGCCAGTCTGAGAGGTAGGTTTAAACCAAAGAATCCTCCCACCTATTTGTATACTTTACATGCATTCCAGATGCATTAACTCTATTACATAATATATTTGATTCATGCTGTTATGAAAATGTAAATTTGACAATTCTCTGCGAATGTGTTAAGTAAGGAAATATTTTATATCGCGCACAACTTATTCTTCGACAGCAAGCCAATCAGAGGTGAATAGTGCACGTGACAGTTAAGAGATACGGGACAAAGTATATGGAACAGGTTTAATGGCGTGAGAATTTCACTTATAAGACAGACTAAAGTACATATGTTTAATCCGATTCCTTACACATTGGAATAACTGAGGGTAAAAATGAAAACACACACACACATTACAGCTGTCTAACTTTATGTTATAATCCAGAATGCTTTTTCCCAACAAAATGTTTAGTTAGAGAATACCAGCGTATTCTTTCAGTCTCCGCTCTGTTTTTCCCCGCATTGGAACAATTGCGCACACCGACTATCAAAGATGGTAGTGCCGCTGAAAGTTGGTGGGGACAAGCCATTCGGAAATTGAGGTGATGACTGTGTTTATTGCATTTCATTTCTAATTTGCCCTGGTTGAAAGATTTAGCACAGATAGCATTTTCAGTTCTGCTGCTTAAGAAATGAATCGGCTGATTTCTCAGGAGTTAATGTACTGACAGGCCTGCAATTTGTCGCGGTATCGTTCGTGTTATCTTATTTGCTGAGCGCCTGTTATTTTTTTATTATTTTGAATTTTGAGTTCTTTGTCCTCCCGCTAGCTATTATTACGCAGTCGAGCAAATCTCTTAAACAGGGTGTGTAAACGGAAAGGAGTTGTTACTAAAAGATAACACTGATAAAATAATTTATTTTTACACTTTTATTGCCGTCACACTTTATTCATTTCGCATAATTACTCTTGATACACGCCCGACTGAAACTGTTGTATTTTCGAATGTAACTATTATCACTTATTTGCCGCACATTATTAATTCGCGTATTTCACATCTTTTAACTAACTTTACGACGCGAGAGATTCTGTAGAACTGCGCGACGTGTAACCCGTGAATGATTCTGTTGAACTGAGCGACGTGTAACCTGTGAATGATTCTCTTAAACTGGGCGACGTGTAACGCGTGAATGATTCTGTTGAACTGCGCAATACTTGTCTCTGGCTTTAGCTTTTTATACCCCCTCACCCCGATATGTCTAAACATTATAACAGAGCTGCTATTGGTTAATAAAGCGCGCCAACATTAGCGTCTATTTTTATATCCAATCAAAATTACGAACACATATGCTCTAGGGAAAATATTCCCTCCATTTCTAAAGAAAAGCGCGCTACTCTGACGTCATTTGTTTGTCTCTTCTAATTGATAAACAACTCACACCTCGCTACATTGTTACCCGCTCCTATTGTCATTTTCAGTGAGGCCGTGTAAACTTATTTCCTAACAATGCTTAGTGTTGTGATATAAAATACTGCCTCAAGTTCTTAAATGATGTTAAATTTAAAGCAACAGGATAAGTATTGTACAAGAAAATAAGTGAGAGCCATAATGTTTTAACAAGAAAAATCTAATATTATGGCTACTCATTAAATAAACACGCAACAAGCGTGAATCAGCCGTGCATAAACACATTCATCAGGAAAAACAAACTTGCCAAAATCATCGAACATCGAACTTAAATTATGAATCAGCAGTGTTCTTTTTTGTTGTTTTTCTTGCAATTAACTAGCATGAACGAATGCATGTTGTGTTTTAATAAAATGCAATACAATAATTCAGGCTTCGTAACATGCATTTGCTGACGTGCTTGATGAATGGGTAATTAGTGCAATATTTTCTCCTCATACTCAAACTAAATATTCTGATTTATTTTTAAGGAGCTGCTATAACTGAATGAAAATATTCCCCTCTCGCAGTAAACGGAGAACATACATTGCCGTTTGTGAAGATTGCAACACCAAGAATTAAACGCATGAATTCAATGAATTTAATGCCGCTCAACAATGCAGCCCTCCAGTTTGCGTTCACCACGGTACCGCCGGACACGTATGCGGCCATCACTGTAGGACACTTGAAGCGGGATTCGTCCGAAAAGACTACATTTTGCCACTCAGCACTCCTTTGACGGTGTTCACGTGCCCTTTGCTGTCGGAGGATCTTGTGGTTTCTGGACAATGGAAGCCGACGTAATGGCGTGCTTGCAACCAGTCCAACCTGCAGCAGACGGCGACGAACCGTTGATACAGACAATTCACACCTCCTGCAGTGCTCCAGCGTCGAGCCAATACTGTGGATGAAGCTGTACGGTCCCTTATGACCATGCGGACAAGATGACAGTCATCCCGTGCTGTGGTCATGTTCCGTGGTCCAGTACCTGCTCTTCGCTGCGTACGACCTTCATCTATCCACTGCTTCCACACACACATTGTCGTAGCAGATGCCCTGTACGAGCCGAAATGTCACGGTATGACAAAACCCGACCGATCATTCTGTCCCGTTCGAACTCACTCACATGCCAATATGGCTCCCTTTGACGCCGACGAGGCATATTGTATTGTTTCCATCTTGTTTGACAGCTCTGCACTGACCTTGTCGGACCGACACGAAAGGGCTATGCTCGGCCTACGTGTACCCCATCTCTCTGCCAACGTAATCACTTATTGCTTGCACTTGTTCTACACTTCCACCAAGTTTGGAGTTATTCAGGATATTCTTTCTTGGCGTTCCAATTTTCACAAACGGCAATGTATTTACATCCTCTTTGGAAAAGGTAAACATGTTTTCGGTACTTTGCTGATCGCATTACTTAGAAAACGTTGATGTGAATACTCGGAGATCTTTCTCTAGCTTTAACAATTCGCATATATCAGTTATGTATCATAGTTTTCAAAAAGAGTAAACTGTCTTTGAATCCGCGTTACATTCATGATATATTTTTGCCTAAGAAGGTTTTCAAATTAAGCAATAATTAATGCTTAGTAATTCATGCTAATACGCGGAAACAGCATCCAAATGTTTAGCTGCAAAAACCAACTGTTTCGACAAAAGGAAGAAAAAAAGGACAGCAAACTTTCAAGCATGTCCGTCAGATGACGTATTTGGGAAAGTACAAATATGCGACAGAGAATGTTTCGAAAATAGATAACGCTATGAAACAATTTGAGACCGGTTGTTTCATATCAGGAGCTGTATATTTTTCCGGCAAATTTCTGCCTATTAATAGAAAATTGTTAAACATTCTGAATGGAGGACTTCCACAGGCCACTTACAGAAACTTAAAGAAATGCTGTTTTTAGCCATGCGAATGTCGTTACTTGCAGAATTTTGTGACGAAATAGACTTGTGATGCAAACACTAAGAGTTCTAATGGATCCCAAAAAATAAAATTTCGTCAATTTTTTTTACAAAACCAGTTCTGGATCAGCCTATTACACTTCAAGGAGAACAGATTTTAGGATCTGAGTCAGATATCCTGGCCTTATTGCTGATCAACATTTCTACTACTTAAGAAAATTCGCTGTCGTCTCTAGGAGGTAAAACACTTCATTTTCCCTTCCGTACAAGAAATTAATGTATACGTCACTCATCTGGCCTATCTGGATTTGGAGTTGTCCAATTCTGGGTCAACTTCACAAATATAGAGTGCAAACCATTCAAAATAGGTGCCTTCGGTTAATTACCAATGTTCCATTGTACGCCACTCTGATCTAAACATTCCAGAAGTGACAGCAGTCCTCAACAGAGCTTACTTGAGACTCGTCAGATCAATCAATCCACTGATCCAGGACATTCCTACGAAATATCCGTCAGACCCACAGCTCAGAGGACTCAAGAAAAAATCTGATGTGTTACACTCACGTGACTTTCTCTACTCTTGTACAAACTATTTATACAAACGCTTATTCTCCATCTACTTCATGTTAATCGAGATAAACATTTGCAGAGTCTATCTTATTCCTAATTTTCTTGTAGATGTAAGGGGAATATATATTTACAGGGGCAATTTGGAAATACAGTAGCCTTTAAGCGCATACATATCTCTTAATAGCTGGATGCTAGGTGCAGCACCATTCCCTTTACCACAGATTAATACTCTTTGCATATCCAAAACAAAAAAATGAATAACAAATTCCCATTTGAGAAAATAAGTATTGAAAAATTTAAGGGAATAACAAGTAATATCTCGAAAATGGTTCACTCAACAAAAAAAATGTATACGACATAAATTGTGTATTTTAACGTGATCTACATTTTTTGTGTAGTAAAAGTTTGTCTATCTCTTATGGTTTACCAGTTATGCAAAAGTCGTTCACAATGAAGAATACTTTTGGAGACATTCCCAGAAAATTCAAGATATACATTTTATTTGTCATAAAAATATCTTAAACATATGATATTTTAATCAAAATCGTTAGAGCCATTTTTGAGAAAATTAAAATTTTCGAAAAATCTTCTATGTAAAGGGTAATCTGGGGTGGGGGGATTTTCTTGAAAACCTTCGTGTCGCATCCTTGGAAGATACTGAACCTAAATACCAAGTTTGGTGTTTATCCGACTGTTCCTTTCTAAGTTATGCTGTTCACAGACAGACACACACACACACACACACACACACACACACACACACACACACACACACAGACACACAGACGGACATGTTTCCAAAAATGCTTTTTTTAAGGGGGTCTCAAAACATGTATTTCCGGTGAAATCTCGGTATCGAATTTTTAGGTTGAATACAATACTTTCCCTACTTACTATACGTAGTAGAGAAAGTAAAAAAGACATTTGGATCTTAGACTACGAAAATAAATTGACATTTGTTAAATCTTAAGTAGAACCGACACTGCCGCTGGACAGTACTCCGGAATGAAATACGATTTTATTTAAGTTTCCTTTCTTTCGTATGTTGTTTTTTATTTTCGCATATGTGATCACGTCTCTTGGAACTGCTGGAAGCATTACTTTAAGAGACGTTGACAGTATGGTATTCGTTCATTTTTCCTGTTTACTAACATCAAGTTTTAATTATCTCTATTTCGATTCGCTATCCATTTATCATAGTCATGTTTCTCCTGTATAACTTCCTGAACAAATATTGCAATGGCTTTCCATTTATGTTCGTTCTCCAGCATATGTGCGACTATATTTTCTACTGTTAATTTTCCTATTTTATTTTCCAAGCACTTCCTCTTTTCTTTCCAGTTTATACATTTAAATATATTGTGTTCTGGCGTATCTTTCTCTCCACAGTGTAAGCATGTTTCACTTGAGGCTAAACCAAATGAAACAAGAAGCTTCTAAAACATCCATGTCCTGATAAAAATTGGGTTAAATAATACTCGGTCTCTCCATGCTTTCTGTCTATCCATTTTTTAATGTCAGGTATGAGTCTTTTGGTCCATTGGCCTGTTTTATCTTCTGCATCCCATTCTAGCTGTCATACCTTTAATATATTTTTTTTACTATGCTTTTTTTAATACTCCATTTTAATCCACTCGTGTGCTTTCTTTCCTTAACTAGCAAGTGTATCGGGATCATTCCCGCAATGATCTGTATTGCTTTTGTTGAAATTGTTCTATATCTACTGGCTATTCTTATTGAAATCTTTCTTTGCGGTTTTTCTCTAAGCTTTCTATACATTTTTTTTTTACCCAGAATGCCGCTCCATACGGAATGATGGAGTTCGCTACGTTACCTAGTATACATCTTTTATCAGCTCTAGGTCCTCCTATATTTTGCATTAATCGACTTAAAGCTGCCACGATCTTTTCTGCTCTCTTTGTTACACTTTGAATATGCATTGATATACTTAGGTTATGACCCATCTGCATACCAAGGTAACTTAAGTTTCTCTTGGATGTTACACATTATATCATCAATATTGATTATTACCTCTCTAATAGCTCTTCTACCTACTAGAATCACTACCTCAGTGTTTTGTGGCACTTTCGTATGTCGTTTGTGGTCTGCCTCTAGTACCCGAGGTCGCGGGTTCAAGCCCGCCCGAGGGGATGGATTTTTACTTTCTCTACTACGTATAGTAAGTAGGGGAAGTATTGCATTCCACCCAAAAATTCGGTACCGAGATTTCACCGGAAATACATGTTTTGAGAATCACTGAATCCAAAAAAAGCATTTTTGGAAACATGTCCGTGTGTGTGTCTGTCTGTGTGTCTGTGTGTCTGTGAACAGCATAACTCAAAAACGAACAGTCGGATAAACACCAAACTTGGTATTTAGGTTCAGTATCTTCCAGAGATGCGACACGAAGGTTTTCAAGAAAATCCCCCCACCCCAGACTACCCTTTACATGGAACATTTTTCGAAAATTTTAATTTTCTCAAAAACGGCTCTAACGATTTTGATTAAAATATCATATGTTTAAGATATTGTCATGACAAATAAAATGTATATCTCGAATTTTCTGGGAATGTCTCCAAAAATATTCTTCATTGTGAACGACTTTTGCATAACTGGTAAACCATAAGAGATAGACAAAATTTTACTACACAAAAAATGTAGATCGCGTTAAAATACACAACTTATGTCATATACGTTTCTTTTGTTGAGTGAACCGTTTTCGAGATATTGCTTGTTATTTCCTTAAATTTTCCAATACTTATACTTTTTCTCAACTTCGTTATTCATTTTTTTTATGTCCTGAACATGCAAAGAGAATGGAATTCGCCACATAGCAACCAGCGTTAAAATATTTGACTATCGCTTAAAAGCTACCATATTCCCCTTGCATCTACAAGAAAATTACCAATAAGATTGACATCTCGATATCTCGATTAACATGAAGCATATGGAGAATAGGCGTTTGTAAAATTAGATTGTACAAGAGTAGAGAAAGTCATGTGAGTGTAACACATCAGATTTTTTTCTTTCGTAACCGGCTTTTGTTTTTATGTTCTGCGGAGTACAGCAACCATTTATAACTGTGAAGGAACAACTATTTTCACTCCATGGCATTCTCAACTAAAAGGCAAGGCCTTCTTCACAAACATGCTCCTTTTAAACTCCAATGTGTTCATATTCGAGGCCAAGGGCTTTGTAAGTACTGTTTAATCTTTTAGTAATTCATGAAAGTATTAGAAGTTGTTTTATAGCCCCATGTCCATCAAAACAACTTGGGCTTTTCCATGGCGAAAGAATTATTATAATCGGTTGGGAGGTTTTAGAGATAATCCTACATACACAAACAAACACAAACACACACACACACACACACACACACACACACACACACAAATCTTCTCTCGTTATAATATTGGTTACACACACCGCCTTCAGTGTCAGCGTAATATTCTTCTCAGAACCAAGGTTTAAACCTCATTTAGAGGATATTTTTCTTTCCATTTCGCTGAAAAATTGATTTATAACACATTAAAAATAGGAAGGCTTTAACATCACGTGCTAATTATCTCGTCATTCCAAGTATTTAAGTTTGATCTGCTTTTCTTTTTTGTACCTATTTACCTTTCTTAGAATGTAGTTAATCAGGCTTTCAGCTAGAGTGGGTTTGTTGTGGATGTCTCTTCTTTTCTGTATACTATCAAAAACAAAGCATCATATCAATTCCTCTCACAGTGAGGAAAGGTTGTTCTGCAAAGCGGCTTCAATGTCTGTCTGTAGTTTACGGAATTTCTAAAGCAGACCTCGGCTGGTAACGTAAATGACAATGAAGTCTTATCGAAATTACTAAGCTACGACGTAAACTAAAAGGTTTAAACAAAGATATTTTTTACTCTTTCTAATTGAGAATTATAGAGCTAGTGACAATAATTTATTACAAAAGAGTAATAGGGATAAAATTTGCGTACTTCATAGTTCAGCTTTGATTGCTCTGCGTAGGACCTGCGGTATACAGTGCAGGAAATTGAAGGTGAGTTCAAACCCGGTGGAGGGCGATGGATCTTTTACTTTCTCTACTACGTATAGTAAGTAGGGGAAGTATTGTATTCCACCCAAAACTTCGATACCGAGATTTCACCGGAAATATATGTTTTAAGACTCCCTGAATCCAAAAAAAAAGCATTTTTGGAAACATGTCCGTGTGTGTGTGTGTGTGTGTGTGTGTGTGTGTCTGTGTCTGTGTCTGTGTCTGTGAACAGCATAACTCAGAAACGAACAGTCGGATAAACACCAAACTTGGTATTTAGGTTCAGTATCTTCCAGAGATGCGACACAAAGGTTTTCAAGAAAATCCCTCACCCCAGATTACCCTTTACATGGAACATTTTTCGAAAATTTAAATTTTCTCAAAAATGGCTCTAATGATTTTGATTAAAATGTCATATGTTTAAGATATTTTCATGACAAATAAAATGTATATCTTGAATTTTCTGGGAATGTCTCCAAAATTCTTCTTCTTTGTGAACGACTTTTGCATAACTGGTAAACCATAAGATATAGACAAAGTTTTACTACACAAAAAATGTAGATTGCGTTAAAATACACAATTTATGTCATATACATTTATTTTGTTGAGTGAACCGTTTTCGAGATATTGCTTGTTATTCCCTTAAATATTCCAATAGTTACACTTTTTCTCAAATTCGTTATTCATTTTTTTTTTTATGTCCTGGACATGCAAAGAGAATGGAATGCGCCACATAGCAACCAGCGTTAAAATATTTCACTATCGCTTAAAACTTACCATATTCCCCTTGCATCTGCATGAAAATTACCAATAAGATTGACATCTCGATATCTCGATTAACATGCATATGGAGAATAAGCTTTTGTAAAAATAGTTTGTACAAGAGTAGAGAAGGTCATGTGAGTGTAACACATCAGATTTTTCGGGGTAAAAATCCTTAGCATGGCTTCCTTCGGAAGGGAAGTAAAACCCGTGGTCCCGTGTCGTAGATTTATGGCACGTAAAGAACCTCAAACCTAATAAAGAGGCCTCTGAGGAAAATTTCCGGTTTTTCACGCCCAATATAGAACGGGACACTAAGGGCCATAGTAGTTAAAGAGTAGTTAAAACTGAATTTAGTTACATTATTTCATTTAATGTAGCAAACCGGTTGTATTGTATAGGTACCATAAAGTTATTAGTATAGCCGCACCTCCCTCTTTAAATTTACTAGGGGAAATTGGTCTATTTAATACTAGTGCTTAAAAACATCGTTAGAGCCGTTTTTGAGAAAATGAAAACTAGCAAGCACTTTTCCATATATAATGGCAGTTTTGGGATGCAGGAAATTTCTTGAAAATCTTCGCCTGGATAGAAGAACATAGTTCTGACTCAAGTATGAAGTTTGGTGCTTATCCAAGTAGTTTTTACTTTCTCTACTACTTATATATAGTAGGATTAAGATTCATTAAGCAGGGGACTTAGCACATCGAGCTACATAGATCTTTTGTACTTCTACCCGGCCTGGGCGCCCCCGGGAGGGAAAAATGAGGGTGGCCGAACCAAGGGGCAGGACGACAGGCAGAGGGCAGGGTCCGTGGACTTAAAATCTGTACCTGGTAGGGACCCTGCCCAGATACAGATTTTAAGTTCACGGATGGGCATTAGTGCAACCGGCTACCTTCCCTCCCTGTGAGCTTACACATCCCATGTGGAGCCCGGGATCCAGAGACCGCCCCATTCAGGAGATGAAGGTTTCCACGAATATCCTTCTCCCCTCCATGCACACGCGAGAACTCCCGCTGACACGCACAACCCTGAAAGAAGGGACAGGAAAATCGGGGGACTTAATTATTCTTCCCAGCATTCACCTAGCGACCCGGGGAAACCCCGAAAAAATCCTTGGGTAAAAAAGATCGGCCACGGGAATCGAACCCACGGCCTCCCGAATGCGGATCACAAACGTTGCCGCTTACCCGTACCGCTGGGTTATTACAGTAAGTAGAGGAAGTATTGTATTTCACCCAAAAAGTCGATGTAGAGATTTCGCCGGAAATATGCGCTTTGGGACTCCCTGAATTAAACAAAAAAAAAACAGTGAAGTCGTATTGGTGTGTGTTTCTGTCTTTCTCTAAACCGTGTAACTCAAAAACGGAAAGTCGGTTAAACACCAAACTTGCTATTTGAATTCAGCATCTTCCAAGAATACGATACGAAGAATTCTCAAGTGCTCGTAAATCCCCTTACTGCAAACCACCCTACACATGAACAACATTTTCGTTATTATTTATTTTCGCAGAAACAGCTCTGAAACAGATTTGATTGAAGTGCCATACGTTTAAGGTCCTTGTATGTCAGATAAAAGGTATGTCTTGAATATTGTTCTCTGCATTCTGAATGACCTTCGTACACTATGTGTTCAAAAGTATCCGGACACCCAACAAACATACGTTTTTCATCTTAGGTGCATTGTGCTGCCACCTACTGCCTGGTACTCATTATTCGCGACCTCAGTAGTTATTAGACATCGTGAAATAGCAGAATGGGACGCTCCGTGGAACTCACGGACTTTGAACGTGGTCAGGTGATTGGGTGTCACTTGTGTCAGAAGTCTGTACGCGAGATTTCCACACTCCTAAACATCACTAGGTCCACTGTTTCTGCTGTGATAGTGAAGTGGAAACGTGAAGGGATATGTACAGCACACAATTGTACAGGCCGACCTCGTGTGTTGACTGACAGAGACCGCCGACATTTGAAGAGGGTCGTAAAGAGTAATAGGCAGACGTCTATCCAGACCATCACATAGGAGTTCCAAACTGCATCAGGATCCACTCCAAGTACTATGACAGGCGTGAGGTAAGAAACCTTGGATTCCATGGTCGAGCGGCTGCTCGTAAGCCACACATCATGCAGGAAAATGCCAAACGACGCCTCGTTTGGTATAAGGGGCGTCAACATTACACGATTGAACAGTGGCAAAACCTTGTGTGGAGTGACAAATCACGGTACACAATGTGGCGATCCGATGACAGGGTGTGGGTATGGCGAATGCCCGGTGAACGTGATCTGCAAGCGTGTGTAGTGCCAACAGTGAAATTCGGAGCTGGTGGTGTTATGATGTGGTCGTGTTTTTCCTGAGGGGGCTTGCACCCCTTGTTGTTTTGCGTGGCCCGATCACAGCGCAGACTTTCATTGATATTTTAAGCATCTTCTTGCTTCCCACTGTTGAAGAGCAATTCGGGGATGGCGATCGTATCTTTCAACACGATCGAGCACCTGTTGATACTGCACGGGCTGTGGCGGAGTGGTTACACGACAATAACATCCCTGTAATGGACTGGCCTGCACAGAGTCCTGACTTGAATCTTATAGAACACCTTTGGGATGTTTTGGAACGCCGACTTCGTGCCAGGGCTCACCGACCAACATCGATACCTCTCCTCAGTTCCGCACTCCGTGAAGAATGGGCTGCTATTCCCCAAGAAACCTTCCAGCACCTGATTGAAAGTATGCCTGCGAGAGTGAACGCTGTTATCAAGGCTAAGGGTGGGTCAACACCATATTGACTTCCAGCAATTACCGATGGAGGGCGTCACGAACTTGTACATCATTTTCAGCCAGGTGTCCGGATACTGTTGATCACATAGTGTGTATAACTGCCAAACCGTAGGTGTAGACAAATCTTACTACGTATGAATGTAGATCTCGTTAAAATAAACTGTTTATGGCGTTAACCATTTCCGAGATATTCTTATTATTGGTTTGAATTTTGAAATGTTTGTACTGCCCCCTTCCGCGTGGTCATGCAAGTGGCATGGAATTTCAAAGCAATGACGTAGCGATATGCTTTTTAAAAATCCGACTATCGTTAGAGCCTACCTTAACCTCTTTATACCTTGAAAGTCTTCTCGATTAACAAGGAATAAGTAGTTAGAAATATAATTTTGGAAGAATAGTTTTGTAGACAGTGAGTAGAGAAAAACATGTGGATGCAACGCATCGGATGTTTGTATGCTGTTCACAGAACCGAGTACCGCGTTTTCTCGCACTGCGATTTTTGTGTTCAGTGGACTTCAAAATGTGCTATTTTCAGTGACAAATCGATGTCGAAGTTTTGCATGAAATGTCTTCTATACTTACAATTATGCATGGTAGAGAAAACATGAGACTCGTGAAAGTGATTTGGCTGCAACCCAGTTGGATTTAAAACACGAAGGATGTCCTGAATTATGCAAGTCAGAGAACATCTGTATCTGGAATAATACAGAGACCGAAATCCTCATTAAGCATGTCATATAAGTTGATTACCTTGGGCACTATATACAAAACATGTACTTCTATACAATCATTTGCTATCTGCGCCTCTGCTGTTCAAAATACACCTTTACACCTGATCAGATTATCTTGTTACACATAAGGGAATATATTTGGAAATAACTTAGGAGTTGGTAAATACATGAGGGTAGTAATAGTAGGTATGGTCGTTGTGCGTGCCCGCGCGTTGCTATTTATCAACAAATAATTTGTTCTGACGAATTTTTCCGCCTTATTAAGTCAAGTCAGCAGATACTTCATGTATATGTCATTAGGGACGTTAGAAAGTTAGAAACAGAGCAGTTTTTGTTTATTTGCATATGAAATGTTTCGTAATTACCAGTTAAAGAACTCTCTTCTTGGTCCTTTTCGTTACTACGCTTCTACGTGGTTATTAAAATGTTTGCGTTTCTCTAATGGATTCCCTCCTATCGAAAAGATCAACAGAAAAGTAAATACAATTTGCTGTATTTGTTATTAAACACTCTTAAGATTGCAAGTATCCTTGAAAGAATGAGAAAGAAAACAGTTGAAATAATAAGAAAATAAGTTGTTAAGGGAATAAAGAAATTAATTGGAAGGCGACTTAAATGCATATTAGTGATTGTATACGCTGTTTAAAAGGAAACAAACAAAAAAAACAAAATATGATGTGATACACTCACATGACTTTCTCTACTCTTGTACAAACTATTTTTAAAAACGTTCATTCTCCATATGCTTCATGTTAATTGAGATCGAGATGTTAATCTTATTGCTAATTTTCTTGTAGATGCAAGGGGAATTGGTAGGCTTTAAGCGATAGTCAAATATTTTAAGAGCTGGTTGCTATGTGGAGTATTCCATTCTCTTTGCATTACAGGACAAAAAAAGGAGTAACGAATTCTCATTTGAGAAGAAGTATAAGTATTAGAAAATTTAAGGGAATAATAAGCAATATCGTATATGACATAAATTGTGTATTTTAACGCGATCTACATTTTTTGTGTAGCAAACCTTTGTCTGTCTCTTATAGTTTACCAGTTATGCAAAAGTTGTTCACACTGAAGAATATTTTTGGAAACATTCCCAGAAAATTCAAGATATACATTTCATTTGTCATGAAAGTATCTAAAATATATGATATTTTAATCAAAATCGTTGGAGCCATTTCTGAGAAAACTAAAATTTTCAAAACAATGTACCATGTAAAGGGTAATCTGTGGTGGGGTATTTTCTTGAAAACCTTCGTTTTGCATCTCTGGAAGATACTGAACCTAAATACCAAGTTTGGTGTTTATCCGACTGTTCGTTCCTGAGTTATGTTTTTCACAGACACACACACACACGGACATGTTTCCAAAAATGCTTTTTTTTGGGTTCAGGGGCCCTCAAAACATATATTTCCGGTGAAATCTCGGGATCGAATTTTTGGGTGGAATACAATAATAATGGAAAGTCAGAATCAGACAACTGAAAAATTCAATGCCGTAGCAGGTCTTGTGTGGAAGAACAATTAATTTAAACAAAAAACAAAACAAAAACATAATGCCTTGTATCGGAGTGTAATCCCGTAATAATTCCACTATTTTTACTTTCTCTACTACGTATAATAAGTAGGGGAAGTATTGTATTCCCCCCCAAGATTCGATACCGATTTTTCACCGGAACTATATGTTTTGAGGCCTCCTGAATCCAAAAAAATCATTTTTGGAAACATGTCCGTGCGTGTGTCTGTGAACAGTTAAACTCAGAAACGAACAGTCAGATAAACACCTAACTTGGTATTTAGGTTCACTATCTTCCAGAGATGCGACACGAAGGCTTTCAAGAAAATCCCCGCACCCCAGATTACTCTTTGCATGGAACATTTTTCGAAAATTTTAATTTTCTCAAAAATGGCTCTAACGATTTTGATTAAAATATCATATATTTAAGATACTTTCATGACAAATAAAATGTACATTTTCAATTTTCTAGGAATGTCTCCAAAAGTATTCTTCATTGTGAAGGACTTTTGCATAACTGGTAAACCATAAGAGATAGACAAAATTTTACTACACAACAAAATGTAGCTCGCGTTAAAATACACAATTTGTCATATACATTTTTTTGTTGAGTGAACCATTTTCGAGATATTGCTTGTTATTCCCGTAAATATTTCAATACTTATTTTCTCAAATGGGGATTCGTTTTTTTTTTGTTTTTTTTTGCCTTGGATATGCAAAGAGTATTAATCTGTGGCAAAGGGAATGGTGCTGCACCTGGCAACCAGCTATTAAGAGATATGTATGTGCTTAAAGACTACTGTATTTCTATATTGCCCTTGTAAATATATATTCCCCTTACATCTACAAGAAAAATAGCAATTAGATAGAGTTTGCAAATGTTTATCTCGATTAACATGAAGTAGATGGAGAATAAGCGTTTGTAAAAATAGTTTGTACAAGAGTAGAGAAAGTCATGTGAGTGTAACACATCAGATTTGTTTTGACTATCGCTTAAAGTCTACCATATTCCCCTTGCACCTACAAGAAAATTAGCAATAAGATTAACATCTCGATATCTCGATTAACAGGAAGCATATGGAGAATAAGCGTTTGTAAAATAGTTTGTACAAGAGTAGAGAAAGTCATATGAGTGTAACACATCAGATTTTTTTTTCCTGGTAATCCAAAGAGAATGGAATACTCCACATAGCAACCAGCTCTTAAAATATTTGACTATCACTTAAATCCTACCAATTTCCTTTGCATCTACAAGAAAATTAGCAATAAGATTAACATCTCGATTAACATGAAGCATATGGAGAATAAGCGTTTGTAAAAATAGTTTGTACAAGAATAGACAAAGTCATGTGAGTGTTACACATCAGATTTCTTTGTAACGTCTTCATATAGAGAATCTTTGCGTCGTTAAGATGCTTAGCCAAATATCTGCTCTGGGATTCCATTCTGTGTAGTTGTTAGTTCTGTGATCTTACAGCATTTTTCTCCGTATGTGTATATGCACATGCATTTACAAGATGAGAGGGGGGAGGTATAAAGTTTGGCTCAAAATTGGGAAGAAGACATTCATGACTATGCTGCAATTAAAAATACAGAGTTCAAAACTCAATCTTAAAAGTTGTTGGTTGTCGTAATCGATAATCATTTAAAAATGCTTTGATATAATTAGATTAAGAATTACTACAAGGATTTGTTTCATTCATTTAAGGCATTTATTCTTTTGTGATGCCATGTGGTATTCTTAAGAACCTTGAAATTGGGTCAAAGTCCTGAAACATCACGTATTCCTTTGTTTTCTTCCGATTTCGATAAAGTTTTATAGATCCTTCCAAGAAGATAACAATTACGAATTCTAAATGAGGCAATGGATCAATTAGTACTGCCTGAGCGGTTATGAAGTAGCAAAACATAGAATAGTAAACAGGAATGAAATGGGTAGTTTTAGTAGAAAAATAGAAATCTGGGGGTCCTTGAATAAATAAAATTGACAGAGATGTTTTGGAGAGACGGGATGAGAGAAGAACGATGCTGTAACTGAAATTGTGTGTATAAAGAACCTGCTGTTTGCTAAGGGATGTATGAAAGGTATGGTGAATGGGAGAAAGATTGGGGCAGATGATTTTAGGGTGTGGGGCGGTATTGATATAAGTGTTTCATACATGGAGACGAGAAAAAGGTAAGAGAAGAAACTGTGTAGGAAGCATAAGGGACCTGCTCTTGGACAATGATTGGTGATTGATCACAAATATAACGCTTTTCAACGAAATTTCATCTTAAACTGTATGAATCATTTAACAATATGTTAATAAAAGTAATAAAATATATTACTTCATCTTTAGAACTCTAGGCATGCAGCGCTGGGTGAGGCAGTAAGTGTGTTTCTAAGCGGTACATACTGAAGATTGTTTTAAAAGTCTGTGAGAGTTGTTTTTGGCGAATTTAAAATTTATAAAGCATCGCTGAAGCAAAAATGTGTTCCATTATGCCATCATAGCAGAATCATAAACCTAAAACTAATGCATATTAGTTTCATCAATAGCTACAACTGAGACTGAACTTTCCCACTTGACAGCATACGGGATGTTGGTCTCTTGTATAGACGTTACGGGGCTTGGTTGAGTTCCTGATCTTCACTTGTCAAGCGCTGAGTAAGGTACGCTCAGCAAACACTCCGCGATATTGGAGTGCAAACTGTTTCAAGTAAACATCCAAGCCGTGCTATGATAACAAGAAGGTTTCCCTGCTGTATGGTTTAGAGATTATGGATAATTTCAGGCACTAGCCATGGTGTAATTGGATGGTGTATCTTGCAAATACTACAGCAGTCTAATGGTTTCCACTTGCTTAAATTCTCTCCCATGTAAACGTATTCATCATCACTAGTCCGTTTTAGTCACACTTCTGATATTGAATGCTTTAATGCGATTATATATCAATGCAGTTATCATTTTCCATTAATTTTTAGGCAAACAATAAAGTTTTTCCGACCTGCACGACTCAGTCAATCCGCTGTAACAGAGGGCTGGAAGCAAGGGCATTGTCTTGGTGTTAGTTCCAAGGAATGAATATCCTCAAGCAAAACCAAGACTTTGCATTCATGTTATTTAATGGAAGCATTCACATAGAGTCATGCAACGCGCTACGCAACGCAAGAATTTGCAAACTCCAAACTTTATGCTTGCGTTGCGTGCATGAGTTTTTGGAGCTTAAAAATCCTTAGCATGACTTCCTTCGGAAGGGAAGTAAAGCTGGTAGTTCCGTGTCGTAGATTTACGGCACGTAAAAGAACCTCAAGCCTGATAAAGAGGCCTCTGAGCAAAATTACCAGTCTTTCACGCCCAATATAGAATGAGACGCTAAGGACCACAGTAGTTAAAGAGCGTCCTTAAATAAAACTAAAAAAAAATAGAGGAAGAATTCTGCATTTCTTTCTCTTTGCATTGCCTGCTGTTCAACAGCAGACGATCGCGATGCGAGACTTAGCCGTCTAATGTACATGCGTGCACTCTTCCATTAGGCCGTGCCATACATATTGTGGGTCAACATCTTTCATTTAGTGGATGAACCCGGCATCTGTGCCTAGATTTCTTGGCTCAGACGTAAAGAGATAATGAACATTGTATTAATATAACTTGTGCAGCTGTATCATCACATGCATAACTTGCTGTACGCGGGAAGGAGGCATGAAATGTTAATAAACTTACGGAATTGGGGTTTTTTAATACGCAGAGTTGATTGTGTAGTATCCTGGGTTCTTAAATTGTGTAGGAGTTGTTGCTTTATCGAAAATATTGGGCCCTTGTTGGCGACCGCTTAGCTTTTGCGGAAATCTTGACAGAAGATATTGCGAACGTGATTAAAAAAAAATATGGCTAATGGAATGTCGCGAAGCAAGGAAAACGTAACTAAAGCGGATGCTTCGAGTTTAGACGCGGAGATCCTACGGCTACGCCCTGTCGTCGCTCCGTAGCTGCGGCCCTTGCGACTAAGGGCCCATGATGTTACAATTTTGGCAGCAGAATGCCAACGGCAGCAACGCTAACATGATGCAAGTGCATGTATGTGTTATATATTGATAGCGAAAGTGCTCACTACCCACATACGGAATAATGGCTGTTCATAGTACTTGCACAACTACTTTCAATGTTTTGAGCAAACAGTCGTGATGTCACTAACGCTACGGGTGGCTGTTGGACATATGTATGTAATTTTTTTTTTTTTTTTGTGATCTACTTATTTTTAAAATATTGAGTGAACTTTCTCATTTGGTATTGTTGGTTATATTATTCAATTTAAAACTTAAGGTGCACTGGGAACATTTCCGCAGTTAGTTTAAGGATCTAGAAGCCCGTGCAAACTTCTTGCGTTACACCTACGGCTGTATTGTGAATGGTGTTCCCTCACGCCTGCGCTTATGCTGCATTACGTTAGCGCTTACATTTCATTTCGAATGAAGGCTTATGCTTCTAAACTTCTAAATGTTCAGACGAATTTACCCGATATTCGACTACAGTTTTACTCAGAATTGTAATCCTGGTTACGGATAACAAAACTTAACTGCAGTATGATGGATAAACTGGTTCTCCTACCCTTCTGTCACGGGAATGGTAACCTGAAATTACTACATTTCACTGTTACGGTCCCGAAATTACACGCCTACTCATCATTCATAAAGATTAACATTTTCATTGGATTCCAGTAAAAGAAAGGCATTGAAAGTTTTCCTGTAAATAAGCTCAGTAAGATTGAAGTATTATATCGCTATTAATTGTTAACTTCAGTGTCTGATTTTATAATGTGAAAGGATTTCTGCGTTGACAGAGTATTAGCTTTTGGGGATTGGCAGTGAACGAATTTGTGGTTTAATCATTTGAAAGCTGCATAAGTGATCAAACAAAGATCGTTTTTAGATTCTTCGAGCCGCGAAATTCACTAAATACTTAACATTTGTAAACATTTCGTCATCTATAACACAAAGCTCAAGAGTCCAGGACGAGAAATTCCACCTAAAGCGATTGTATTTTAAAGCGATCTCCTTGCTTCTGGAGATCTGGAAAGAACGTTTTAATTTATTCCAGGATACTGCATCATTAAACGTTCAGTGTACGCGTGACATTTGACGATTTGTTGGTTAATAGTTTCTTTCTTACTTTCTTCAAACACCGGTGAAAAAGAAATTTGGGAGCAGCAAAACATAAGCATACGGTTTATCTTTCCCAACACTATACAAATCCCAATGTCAGCGTTTTGATCACAAGTTCATGTGCTGTTGCACTCCATAAATGCACTCGTTTTGAGCAACGTGAATTGGGTTGTTCCAGTACCCTGTGTTTGCCTGCTCCCATTATTCATTACAATAAAACCTGCCTTCAACAGACCCCTTATTAAACGGAAATGTGTCTTAAACGGAAATATTTCATGGTCCCATGAATTTTGTGATGAAAACATGCTATATTCCCTTTATTAAACGGAAACTGTCATACGCGGACAACAGAAATCAAAGTACGCCTTTTAATGGAAACTTTCCAGTCCCGGAATCTAAGGTTTAGAAAATTTTCAGGTACCCTGTGAAAGTCTGGTCTGTGTTATCTACTCCAAGTACGTGATTAAGTTGAAAATAACCATTTTGCTGTTACCTGACCAATCTAGGCAGGGGGAGTACGCTAATGACGGTCCGAATATTGAGAAACCTGTCACACTCATCCTTCACTGCATGGTTAAGTAACAATAAGCACGTCTGATTGTCTTTTATTGTTGTCTCTTCCCATTCCATTTCCTGCTCTAATGACTTGTCAGACAGCATAGAATACAGCTCTTAACACTACATCTCTAAACTTACATAGGTGATGATTTAGTTCAGCAGTAGTCACCATGGCTTCGAAAACAAGAGTTGTGCTAGATCTTAACCGAGAGTGAAAGTGATTTATGCTAGTGAACGTGATAAATTGGGCGTAAAGCAGATCATGAAGGTGTTCAACGTAGGCAAAACTCAAGTTTACAAGATTCGAAAGAAGAAAACAGAAATTCTGAACTGGTGGGAAACTTGTGTTAATGGAAAAACAAAGAGAGAACTTAAGAAAATTAAAAACCAGGGCATTAATGAAATAGTGTGGGAGTGTTTCATTAGTGTTGGGGCAAAAAATCACCACATATCGGGGCCTATGTTATAGGAATATGCTTAAAAGGTAGCTAAAAACTGGGTAAGACTGAATTCAAAGCATCTAATGGATGGTTGGAGAATTTCCCTAAAATACATACACTATGCGATCAAAAGTATCCGGACACCCCGCCAAGCATACGTTTTTCAGGCGCATTGTGCTGCCACCTACTGCCTGGTACTCATTATCCGCGACGTCAGTAGTCATTAGACATCGTGAAACAGCAGAATGGGACGCTCCGTGGTGTAAGGAGCGTCAGTCAACATTACACAATTGAACAGTGGCAAACGTTGTGTGGAGTGACGAATGATGGTACTCAATGTGGCGATCCGATGGCAGGGTGTGGGTAAGGCGAATGCCCGGTGAACGTCATCTGCCAGCATGTGTAGTGCCAAAAGTGAAATTCGGAGGTGGTGGTGTTATGGTGTGGTCGTGTTTTTCCTGGAGGGGGCTTGCACCCCTTGTTGTTTAGCGTGGCACGATCACAGCTCAGGCTTACATTTATATTTTAAGCACTTTCTTGCTTCCCACTGTTGAAGAGCAATTCGGGGATGGTGATTGCATCTTTCAACACGATCGAGCACCTGTTCATACTGCATGGGCTGTGGCGGAGTGGTTACACGACAATAACATCCCTGTAATGGACTGGCCTGCACAGAGTCCTAACTTGAATCCTATAGAACATCTTTGGGATGTTTTGGAACGCCGACTTTGTGCCAGGCCTCACCGACCTGAATCGATACCTCTGCTCAGTTCCGCACTCCGTGAAGAATGGGTTGCCATTTCCCAAAAAACCTTCCACCACCTGATTGAAAGTATGCCTGCGAGAGTGAACGCTGTCATCAAGGCTAAGGGTGGGCCAACACATATTGACTTCCAGCATTACCGATGGAGGGCGCCACGTCATTGATGGTCTGGTTAGAGGTCTGCCTATTGGTCTTTACGACCCTCTTTAAATGTCGGCGGTCTCTGTCAGTCAACAGACGAGGTCGGCCTGTACGCTTTTGTGCTGTACATGTCCCTTCACGTTTTCACTTCACTATCACATCAGAAACAGTGGACCTAGGGATGTTTAGGAGTGTGGAAATCTCGCGTACAGACTTCTGACACAAGTGACACCCAATCACCTGACCACGTTCGAAGTCCGTGAGTTCCACGGAGCGTTCCGTTCTGCTGTTTCACGATGTCTAATGACTACTGAGGTCGCGGATAATGAGTATCAGGCAATAGGTAGCAGCACAATGTACCTAAGATGAAAAACGTATGTTCGTGGGGTGCCCCGGATACTTTTGATCACATAGTGTACATGCGACTGTTCGGAAATGTTTTGCGGAAATGTCTTCATAAAACCCATTTTCCTGTGAAACAAAAATTATGCTCTGAGAACGCTTTTAATTCAGTCATTTACTGTATTTGGGACTTTGCATTCAGGTTCCAATTGTGTTTTCTAATATATTAAGCAGCAGAATTAAAAAAAAATCATTTTGTGTGTACGACTCCAATAGGAACCTCTACAGGTATAACCAGATTGAAAAATGCAATGCCATAGCCGGAGTTTTTCAGTGTGGTTGTACCTCTTTAACTTCAGCCTGCACACAACGTGTGTGGAAGAAGAATTAATTAACAGCTTTTAGGATTGGTTTACAATCGCCACCCCCACACAAAAAAAGACTTAATTAAATAAATCAACCAAGTTGAACTTTTCTACGAAGAATAATAAAAGCCTAAGGAAATGGGTATAAAATTTGATGGATCTGTGTTTAAATATTAAAAGCCTCGAACTTTTACTTCTGATGTTCAATACTTGGGTGCCCAGATGTATACATGTTTTAAAGCAGGAGGATAATTTCAATACTGAGGCCAGAAATTGCCTATTGCGCTTCTGCTAACTCGCGGAGAGATGGATGGTGTGAGGGTGCACAGGGCGGCCGGCACAACGCAGGCGGAACCCCTAAGGTTTCCAGATATACCATCGCAACGCTGGTCCACTTTGGACCAGCACGAACACTCCAGGCAGAGGGCTCTTCCAGGGTAGACGCTTCCCCTTATATATACTTCAACTGCCCCAACCTTGCCAGTCTGGTGTATGCTAATCAGTCCCGGCATTTGCCTGGCGACCAGGGAAAACCACCGTAATACTATTGGTCAGGATGACCTGTCACCTCGATTTTTGAACTTGGAGCTTCCCAAATGCGAGCCTCAGATGCTGAGCCATTTTGTTCAGTTCAGCGCAACGTAAATGACGAATTCTAAACACCGATGCATTTAAGCATAACGTTATAAAAAGTAACTACTTCCCAACTATGTATGAAAAAAAAAACAAAAAACCACGTGCTAGCTTACATAAATTACATTTAATAGTTACAAAAGCGGTCTTACAACCTTCTGCGATTGAAATAAAGGTTTAGAAAACAATGAAGAGAGAACTGTCGCAGCAGCCACGTGCCACTCTGTGGCCGACGATAAATTGAATCAGTTTTGTACATTCCCCGAAATAACCTTATATGCTTAGATGTTTAGAATAGCTGCTCTGGTTGCAAGCTCTTGCCTTTAATTACCTCCCGCAGTCTATGTGTGAGATACACTGTATTAAGCTGCAAACAGTCTATTTGCCCTAAAGCTTGTAATTTCGAGTTTTGGCCTTGTTGCTTGCAGCCAACAGGGCGATGAATAGCAGAAAAGTGGTTTCGAGCGCTCTACCAAAGTTGGCTGACAAGCTAATGGATTATTGCATGATAGAGCTGATCGATATTGGGGTGAGGTGCAAGACCAGTTTCTAGTTTTGATGATGTTAACTGATATAAGAGGTAATGTTTGAACAGCCAGTATCGCACTTACTTCACTAAGATTCTTGCCCTAAGAAAATGTCTTCTTAATCACTGTTACGAAGCTTAACCCAAAAGCAAGTTAACTTTCCCCAAGTGGATAAGCCTTAACTGCAATTGTTAAATAAGCTGAATGTTGTTGTAACACACGAACATTTGTCGTATTTATTCCATTTTATGTGTTGAGTTTGAGGAAGTTCTGAGAAAGCAATGCCAGGTGACGCTAGAAATTACTCATCATTGTTTGTCTTTCTGTAAATTTGCTAGCAATAAACAAATGTAAAAATCGAAATGGATATAGTTTGGTTCTAGTATACTGCCGTTTGTGAACATTACAACACAAAGAAAGAATTTCCAGAATAACTCCAAACTTGGTGGAAGTGTAGAAGAGAGTGCAAGCAACAAGTGATTAAGTTTGCAGAGAGATGGGGTACACGTAGGCCGAGTAGAGCCCTTTCGTGTGGTCCGACAAGGTCACTGTTGCGCCCAGTGTAGTCAGTGCAGTACTGTCAAACAAGGTGGAAACAAAGTTAGTGCCAGTACGCCTCGTCGACGTCAAAGGGAGCCATATCGGCATGTGAGTGAGTTCAAACGGGGCAGAATGATCGGTCTCCGGGAAGCGGCTCGTACAGGGCATGCTGCTGCGCAGTGATGCGTGTGTGGAAGCGATGTATAGGTGAAGGTCGTATACTCAGCGAAGAGCGGGTACTGGACCACGGAACATGACCACAGCACGGGATGGCCGTAATCTTGTCCGCATAGCCATAACGGAACGTACAGCTTCTTCCACAGTGTTGGCTCGACTGGATCACTGCAGTAGGTGTGAACTTGTCTGCATCAATGGTTCGTCGCTGTCTGCTGCAGGTTGGACTGGTTGCATGCATGCCATTACGGCGGCTTCCATTATCCAGAAACCTCAAGCTTCTCCGACTGCAATGTGCATTTGAACACGTCACTTGTGTGCTGAGTGGCAAAATATAATCTTTTCGGACGAGTCCCGCTTCAGCGTGCCTTACAGCGATGGTTGCATACGTGTTCGGCGGTACCGTGGTGAGCGCAACCTGGAGGGCTGCATTGTTGAGCGGCATAGCGGACAAACACCAGCTGTGATGGTTTGGGGCACCATTGGTTACAACTACCGACCTCGCCTCCTACGAAATGAGGGCACTTTGAACAGCAACCGGTACCTAACGGTGGTTGTTAAGCCTGAGGTACTCCCCCTGCTTCAGGCATTTCAACAGGACAATACCCGGCCACATATTGCGAGGAATGTACAAACCTTCTTCGAAGAGCGACGGGTACCATTGCTTCCTTGCCCTGCACGTTCGCCTGACATGTCGCCCATCGAACATGTCTGGGATATGGTTGGTCGGCACCTGGTGCGTCACGCTCCTCCAGTAACCAGTGTCACGCATTTGTGGGCTCGAATACAAACTGCATGGTGGAAAACCCCTCAGGAGCTTATTCAGAACCTTTATGATTCAATGCCACGGCGTATTGCAGCTCTAATTGCAGCGCATGGAGGCCACACCAAATACTGAATATTAGGGCTCAACGATCATGTATAGATTTGAAAAGTTTATCACGTGTTACTTGTCATGTACCTAACCTGTGGTATTAAATTCATTGAATCCATGCGTTTCCTTCTTGGTGTTGAAATTTCCACAAACGGCAGTGTAATTAGATGACAGCATTTGCCTAAAATATTAGTAAGTATTATTTAATAAAGAACTTTAGACCGGTGTGTTTTGTAAGAATTTTTGTTATTAGCAGCAGTGTTAGTATTATTATTACAATAATAATGACATCCAAGTGGGAATAAAGTTGCATCACCCAATATAGGAAGTAATAGAAGATATTATAACGGTTCTTATTAATGGATACTTCATAAATTTCATTTCAAATGGGTATAAAGCTCTGACAAATAGGTCTTGAAGATTTTTATTTGGAAAATCAACAAAGAATAGGGATTTGTGGAGAGATAAAATTATGACTGGGTTGTAGAAAAATTACTTATGGTAGATAATTCCTAAATAAAGAAAAACAAAATTTGTTATTGGAAAGGTAGAATCAGACGACTTAAAAATTCAATGCCATAGCCGGGATTTGAACCAGGATCTCCTGATCTCAATCCGGTTGCTCTAACCACTGAACTACTATGGCAACATGTCGGTATGACATTAAATTGTATTGAGTTAACATACCCTAATGGCTACAGTATTGTAAGTACTTTAAGTTCCGAGCTTCATAGTTTCAACCACTATTAGGTCAATTAATGGAATTGATTGAATTTTTCAGTCGTGTAATTGTGTTTCAAATCCCGGCTATGGCATTGAACTTTTCAGTCGTCTGATTCTACCTTTCCAACCTTGTCCAACACACGGCTTGTGTGGAAAAACAATTAGAATTCCAAAAATTATTATGTTAAGGTTAAGAACTTATAAATCTTTTAGTGGTAAAGGTGAAGTTAGGGACGAACCGAGAGACCTCCGAAAGCGGGACAGCGCACAACAACGGTCCTTTTTGCTGCTACCCTGACCCCTGGGAGGGATGAGGGCAGAGACTCAAAGGGGGCAGGATAACGACGGGCGTATATTGTGGGATTAATAGCATTAAATATTTGGGGGTTTTATAATACGTCTGTTTTAATAATTGCTAAGCATGGACGGTTCCATAACATTTCCAGATTGAAAGAATTCTACGCCACCCGGACCCACCCACAAGTCCCTAACTCCCGGTGGTCTCCGGAAGGGGCGTCCGTCGAAGAGCACCCACAAGCGGGTCAAACAGCAATTCGTAACGACCCAGGGAAGAAATCTCTACAGAACACACACATCCACCGCCCAGCCGCAACCCACCGAACAGCGTCGTCTGGTTCTACAACCCTGAAACAGATGACAAGGAAGATGCTGCAGGAAATGAGGGGCAGGGAAGTCGTGGTAGAAGATGAACCACTTCAACATTCGCCTGCCGACGTGGTAAAAACCACGAAAACCCATAGGTCAGAGTGTGCGGTTTTCTTCCTAACGCATTGTTCCTAATCATTTTTCCCTAAACTTCAACTCTCGTAAAAATAAATTTTCCTACTGCATCTTTCCTAATGCAATTTTAGTAAATACACTACGTGATCAAAAGTATCTGGGCACCTGGCTGAAAATGACGTACAAGTTCGTGACGCCCTCCATCGGTAGTGCTGGAAGTCAATATGGTGTTGGACCACCCTTAGCCTTGATGACAGTGTTCACTCTTGCAGGCATACTTTCAATCAGGTGCTGGAAGGGTTCTTGGGGAATGGCAGCCCATTCTTCACGGAGTGCGGAACTGAGGAGAGGTATCGATGTAGGTCGGTGAGGTCTGGCACGAAGTCGGCGTTCCAAAACATCCCAAAGGTGTTCTATAGGATTCAAGTCAGGACTCTGTTGAGGCCAGTCCATTACAGGGATGTTTTGTCGTGTAACCACTCCGCCACAGCCCGTGCAGTATGAACAGGTGCTCGATCGTGTTGAAAGATGCAATCGCCTTCCCCGAATTGATCTTCAACAGTGGGAAGCAAGAAGGTGCTTAAAATATCAATGTAGGTCTGCGCTGTGATCGTGCCACGCAAAACAACAAGGGATGCAAGCCCCCTCCGAGAAAAACATGACCACACCATAACACCACCACCTCCGAATTTCACTGTAGGCACTACACACGCTGGCAGATGACGTTCACCGGGCATTCGCCATACCCACACCCTGACATCGGATCGCCACATTCTGTACCGTGATTCATCACTCCACACAACGTTTTGCCACTGTTCAATCGTATAATGTTGACGTTCCTTGCACTAAGCGAGGCGTCGTTTGGCATTTTCCTGCGTGATGTGTGGCTTATGAGCAGCCGCTCGACCACGGAATCCAAGGTTTCTCACCTCACGCCTAACTGTCATAGTATTCGGAGTGGATCCTGATGCAGTTTGGAATTCCTGTGTGTTGGTCTGGATAGATGTCTGCATATTACTCTTTACGACCGTCCTCAAATGTCGGCGGTCTCTGTCAGTCAACAGACGAGGTCGGCCTGTACGCTTTTCTGCTGTACATGTCCCTTCACGTTTCCACTTCACTATCACATCAGAAACAGTGGACCTCGGGATGTTTAGGAGTGTGGAAATCTCGCGTACAAACTTCTGATCAAGTGACACCCAATCATCTGACCACGTTCGAAGTCCGTGAGTTCCAGGGTCGTCCCATTCCGCTGTTTCACGATGTCTAATGACTACTGAGGTCGCGGATAATGAGTACCAGGCAGTAGATGACAGCACAAAGCACCGAAGATGAAAAACGTATGTTTGTGGGGGTGTCCGAATAATTTTGATCACATAGTGTATTTATTCGTAATGTATAATTGACCTAATACGTCACTGCTGAAATCGGTTACTAGGATACTACCAATGTTTAGTCACTAAATGTTCAGTATGCAGAATGCACCAGAAATTATAAATTCTTCTAGAGGATGGGCAAAACTCCTACTAAGTGGATGTGTATATTACAGAAGTCGAATTTATCAAGGTAAAGCCACTGCCAGCAGACTGCGTAGTCGACTGGCAAACGCTAAGGAATGTACAGCAACAGTAGTGACAACCCAGGTTCATGGGCAGATAACTCTACGGAAAGGAGATGAAATAGTGCGGAATGAATTACAGGGAATTTATTCGGAGCTGTGATTAAGCTGCCAGAGAGAACCTGAAAAGGTCCTGGCGAAGAGAACGCCGCCATGACCATCCACCAAATCCCACGTCTTTAGCAGATCTTGGCGAAATTCCTTTGCGACACCAAAGAACTCTACAAGGTTCATTCTTACTTAATAATTCATATTTGGGTGAAACTCAAGATCGTGTGCTCATTTTTGGAACCAGAAGGAATTTATAAATTTTATTTAAAAATCCTATATGATTCGTCGATGAAAATTTTAAGTTTGCACCAAATATATTCTATCAAGTTGTAACGATTATGGTATAATTTCAAGACCAGGTCCTAACCCAGAAGACGATGAGGTACAGTTACCATTACCATTGATATATGCGTTATTGCCTTATAAACATCAAACACTTTATTCACATGTGTTTGCAGAAGTGTTGAGTGCAGCACGATAACTACAGAGAGAGCCAAAAAACTATGAACCGACTGCGCGGAGTTTTTCCTGTCCGCGTCCTCGGCGCCGTCTGCCGCTGTCATAGAAATGTGCGGATGTAACCATACAACATTTGTAAAACTACTTTTAAAGGCCTTACTTATAAACTTTATGAAAGGAGATGCTTAAACCTGCCACCGTCGTCGTGCATGCATTTTTGGCCCTCTTTAGGAAACTATCCATCATTCGCCGTAGTTCACGCTGAAAAATGCTGGCAATTTCCTGGCGGATATTTTGTTGTAATTCTTCCAGGGTGTGTGGGTTTGTCTTGAACACGTTTTGTTTTAAGTTACCCCATAGATATAAACCGCAGAGGGTTAGGCCGGGGGACCGAAGGGCCACATCTCTACTAATAATTCTGTCTTCAAACACACTTTCAGTTGTTCTCATCGAAACATTGGCCTATTAGCTGTGCAGAGACTTGTTGAAAAAAGGCCAAATCACGCTCCCAGTCTGTTAATTCTTTAAAAAAGGGGGGGCAAAATTGTATTCACGGGCGTCAACTATTGACTCGAAAAAAAATTGGCCCTATAACTCTTTCTCTGCTCATGGTGCACCATGATGGGGTACTTCATGAACAATATTAGGTTTGTAAGAACTTTAATAGCGATTATTTTGTGTTCACACACATCCATGAAAGTGGAACCATGCCTCGTGCTTGAAAAATATTAAATATGCATATATTTCGCCATTGTGTACACTATTGAGACTCCACGCACAAAATGTGGTTTACCTGATTGAAGAGCATATGCTACAGTTATTTTATATGGTTTTAACTTCAGCAATTTGGTAGCTCATAGCGCAGAGCTATAAGAAATGCCTGCCTGTTGTGAAAGACGCCTAAGTTATTTTTGGGGGCAATTCTCCAAACGATGACCGATGTCATCTAATGTTTCTTCGGTAAGAAGCAGTCTTTTCTTTTCTTTTAGATCTTTTAGATTTCTTAGCCTAAACACTTTTTGTGGCCTGAGAAATTTATTGTAAAGTTCATGAATTGTCGTATGACCTGGAACTTTTACACCTGGAAATCTTTCTGCAAATCGTACTTTCACTTGGCGAGCTGACGGAGTTAACACATACGAATCATAAATAAATACACGCTGTGGAGTAGAAAACATATACTAAGCCATAATTTACTTCACGACTAAATAATAAATAACTCCTAATAACTGAACTACATCACATCACCGTCAACTCAGTACTGCACTTCACACTGCGGAGCAAAACCACGTCAACAGTGTGTCCTTGTTTATAGCAGCAGTGCGTTATCATGATTCCACACGCCCAGTGGAAAACTACCGCGCAGCCGGTTCGTATTTTCTTGGCGCCCCCGTTATAACATAAATATTACGTTTCCACAACGCATAATCCTAGATTTTGAAAAGGGACTCATAAACAATGTCAGTGAAGTTCTGCCCTACACAATCATTAGCTGCTACTTCTTTCATTTGGGACAATCGCTTTATCGAAAGATCCGGGCAGAAGGTCTTAAGGAGGCATACAACAACCCAGAGGGTAGAGAAATTAAACTTTCAGCTCACAGCTAGCATTAGCCTTCGTCCCGATTGAGCATGTGCCTTATGCATTCCAAGAACTAATAGACCATGTACAAGAAGAGTTGCTTGTTTTAGATTATTTCGAATGAACATATGTTACTGGCATTAGTGCAAGAGGTGGCAAGACAGCGATACCACTGCGCTACCCAATCGAACCGTGGAAATTTTATGAAGCAACGAGGCATAACTTGCACAGAACTAACAATATATCTGAAGGATTTCATAATCGGTTCCAAATAGTAACAGGCAAAAACCATCCCAACCATCGCCTATTCTCCATATATCTGCTTCATGTTAATCCAGATATCGGATGTTAATCTTGTTGCTATTTTTCTTGTAAGTGCAAGGGGAATATGGTAGGCTTTAAGCTATAGACAAATCTTTTAAGAGCTGGTTGCTTTGTGAAGCATTCCATTCTATCTCGGAAATGGTTCGCTCGACAAAAAAATGTATATGACATAAATGTGTGTTTTAACGAGATCTACATTTTTTGTGTAGTAAAATTTTGTCTCTCTCTTATGGTTTTCCAGTTATGCAAAGATCATTCAGAATGAAGACGAGTTTTGGGACATTCCCAGAAAATTCATTATATACTTCCATTTGCCATAAACATATAATATTTTAATCAAAATCGTGAGAGCCATTTTTGCGAAAATTAAAATTTTCGAAAAATGTTCCATATAAAGGATAGTCTGGGGTGGGGGAATTTTCTTGAAAATCTTCATGTCGCATCTTTTAAAGATACTGAACCTAAATACCAACTTTGGCATTCATCCGACTTTTGTATTTTTCTAAAAAAAAGTTTATTCAGGGGGCCTTAAAACATGTAATACCGGTGAAATATCGGTATCTAATTTTTGGGTGGAATGCAATACTTCCCCTACTTATACATAGTAGAGAAAGGAAAGTAAAGACCAGGCCTTTTTGTTTTAGCGTTTATATTTACTTTAGGAAATTTGTGTTTAGGGATTTCTGTTTTAGGGACAATTTTGGTAGTTTTAGGAAACTATTATTACGAAAAACTGTTTTCAGGAGAAATTAGTACTTTTACATTGGGAAAAATGTTTGGGAACGTCACGAAACTATTGGAAGGTGATGGATTTTCCCTGCTTTTTGTAAAGTGGAAGAGGGATAGTTCATTTCCAAAAGGTTTTACAAGCGCATATGCTGCGAAGTATGTAAAATATATTACATTAACCTCGAGGTATGTGCGCAAATTTAACAGTAGATGTGCGCTTCAAAGCGCATTGTTCATCCGAAGAAATACTCCTGTATCCGTTGGAGCTAGTTCATGATACGCTTATTGATTCGTATAAGTTCGCTGGTTCTGCCGAACTTTGGTGGAATAAACAGATCGTGCACTCGCGCAGAGATAGAGGCTAGTCGGCAAATGTAAACGAGATAAGCAATACGATGTTGCAATCTCAGTACAAGACTGATGCGAATGATCCATTACCAGATCAGGAGGTGACCGGTCGTCTGCATGCTGCAGGAGTGCGTGGGACGGTCATTGTCAAATATCCGCACACCAGTTATGCACTGCACCACATTGCGCTGCACTGATAAACTTATATTACTATATAGTATATTTAAATCTACCGCTGTAAAAAGCGCTTAATATAAAAACACTGTCAATCATCTGCCTCCAATTCTTCCACACCTGACAGCCCTTCCTCTTCTGTGGAATCACTCGCATCATTGCCGCCATCGCAGCTGTCGCTACGTTCTGCATCATTATCCTGGATGAGAATTCTTTCTATTTGATTTTCTGCAATTCCATCTTTTTCGAAATAATGATTCTCACTTTATTCAACATGTTAACATACATTTTCCCATTCTGGCTTCCAATTCCTGCAAATCGCTGGCGACATAACTGCTCTACGTCTTTTAATTTAAAAGTGATATTTCTGCAGGCCACCCATTTTTTGACATCAGCCCAGATTAATTCGATTGGGTTTAGATCTGGGTGATACGGTGGCAGTCTAAGTACATTATGGCCATGTTGTATTAATATCTGGCCAAGTGTGTATGACTTCTGAAGCGCTTTGTTGGCTTGAATTAAGTTCTAACTTTGTTTTGCTCATGCTTTCATCTAAAGCTATATTATGCTTAAGTAACCAAGCTCTCATTTCTTCTTTCAAGGAATTTGAGGTAGGTGGTTTGTCAATTTGAGTGTTGAGGCATTGTGAGGCATTGTCGATAACCAGAACAGACCCAGCAGGCATTTTAGGTATCTTCATGGTGCTGATTCACTTCATGTAATTTTCTGTATTCATTTCTTGATGAAAATCTACTCCTTTTTTTTTCTTTTTTTTTGACTTATAAAACAAGGGCATTCTTTTCAACAGCATGATTAATAAGCGTTTGCCCTTGGCAACAGGTGCCCACATACCTAATTCGCTACGTCACTCCAACTTTTAGATGTTGTAAGCCTGTTGTGTATGATTGGCTCATCTTCATGCACTATAGTTTGACCCTCTAATTTGTACCTCTGAGTAAGGTACTCTTCCAGGTTTTCTATTAGAACTCTTCTATTTGATTTCGTTTTCTTCCACTTGAACCCTAAATCTTTTATAATTTTTCTGAGATTCGTAGCACCGCCTTGAAAATTTCTGGTATAAGTACACAATGATATAAGTACATATAAAATTTAATCATTTGGAAAGGTAGAATCAGACTGTAAAATTCAATGCCATAGCCGGGCATTAGGCTTTCCGTGCCGTTGCTCTAACTGACTAAGCTATCATGGCAACATTGTTTTGCTTTTCTATTGGAACTCTTCTATTTGATTTCGTTTTCTTCCACTTGAACCTTATATCTTTTATAATTTTTCTGAGATTTGTAGCACCACCTTGAAAATTTATGCTGTCTTTCAGCTTGATGGGCAATCTGCTTATTGTTGGCACAGTTTTCTCTTCCACATAGAAATTGTGTATCGTGCGTCGAATGACGCATTTGTCGAAATCGTCTATTTCTGTAATACGTTTAGGGACCTTATGTTTCTTCCCAGGTATGTCATATGGTTCTCTTTCATCCATGCTTTTTTGTTGTTTTTTGTTTTGTTTCTTATCTTTGAGAACTAGTGAAACACCAGTTGCTTTAGCTACTCTTTCTTTCACTCTCTTAAGGCTTTTGTGGAACTCGGGTGAATATATATATATATATATATATATATATATATATATATATTTCTTCCTTCATTTCTGCTTCTTGCTTCGTGAAGTCGAGGACATTTGCAATTATTTCCCAGCTTTCACTATGCAATACCTTACAACTTAACTTTGGAAACGTAGAAAACATGGTTATAAATATAACAAATATATAATAAGCACTATTTAGGTACTGCTCTCTTTGAAATTATAACCAGATGCGGACACTTTCTATGCAGACTGTATGTGTTACGCACTGTGAGTAAGCAAAGGTATTACATCGCTTTCGTTGATTAAGCTAAACATAAACCATTCCTAGGCTCGGCAGCTGCGGTGGCAATCAGGGTCACGATTCCAGAAGTTTTGCGCCAGCTATACCTGGTTACGCGATGAAGCAGCAAAAAACGCAATATCCTAAAACATGTGTGCTTTGGGAGTTTGAATGTTACTACTTCTTTAATATCTTAATCAGTTGATTAAGTCTGAAACTTCAGGAAATGAGACACTGAAAACCCAAATGAATAAAGTTGCCCCCATTATCCATGTAATACCTACCGTGGGGAAGAACAAACACCGGTTTGACCCAGTTGGATATGAACCTGCGCCCACCGCTTTAACAGGTAGACTCGGATCGAAGCGCTAATCAATGAACCGCTAGACGTTTATTTTTCCATTGAGGCGCTAATCCGCTAAAATTATCCGCGTTTTCATTTATTCGGCTATATTCAAAACTTGTTTAACGTAACGTATACCCACGCAACAAAAAGCTGTCATCACCTCATCACAAGTATCCGGTTTGGACATACTAAACATACACGCTCCTACATCCTCTCTAAGGATCAAACATTCTGAATATACAACCTGCAACGCAAGAGAAACTGTCCAACAATTGTATTATTCAAAACTGTCGACAGTATACTCATTGGCGAAACACCCTCAAAACTTCTGGTAACCTAACCCTTTCAGTAAAGTACTTATGTAGGACTTACACCCCCCAGGACTTACAAGCGGGTGCCTGGGGTCAGAGGCCCGTCGAGGAGCAGACACTCGTGGATCAGACAGAGTATCCAGGATGGGTGATCAGCCCGATTCCTGGTATGGGATGAAGGAAGTAGATGAAACGAAATGTTGGTGAAATGGATGAAAGGAAGGGTGATGTTGGAGCAGTTGGTGGAATGCATGGCGGGGGAACCCGGAGAAAACCCGCCCAGACGCCGCTTCGTCCACCACAAATCCCACATGCAGATCCCTGGGATTGAACCCAGGCCGCCTCGGTGGGAGGCGAGCGGTCTAACCACTCGGCCACGGCGCCGCCCTAAAAACGTAATACCCTTTTATAAATGTGCACAGCTATATAACAAAATATTGTAACAGTATATCAACACATTACCTACGTTATGCATTTTGTCGACAATTGCGAATATTCCAATATGGTAATGTATTCTGATTCTGCTAATATGCTAAAGATATGTAAAATAACACTGGTCTGAATTTTTAAACTTTTTGTCACATGATTTCTTAAAAGTAGGTTTTCTTGAATCAAGTTTTTATGCTGATTCCAGAAATAACTTCCGCTTTTTTCTATCACGTCAGGTTTTTACACAAAATAAGTAATGTTTTTGACAATTTTACTAATGAGCGTAGAAAAGTATTCAAATACCATTTCACACAAGATAAGTTTTTATTCAAGAAACATTTTAAGAATACTCTCAAGAACTCCCCTAATTTATTTCATGACTATATTTTAACAAAACAACAAGCCAAAGTGTTTCATTTAATTTTTTTCAAACTTCTCTTCTTTGACTTCCTTGCAGATCCTTGAAGATGACTGTCCCTCCTCAACATACAACAGTATTCGGCCATCATAGTTTCATTCCATCTCCCCTGGTACCTCCTCTCCCTTTCCTTAATATCTTGGTGAAAACGTTCACCCTGCTCTTCACTATAATGTCCCAGATTTTCTGGAAAGTAGTCGATATATGAATGCAGAAAATGCACCTTTACACTCATGTTACAACCCATGTTCTTGAAATTTTCCAACATTGTTTCGTCAATGGCCTTGTAATTAGGATCTTTGTTATTGCCTAAGAAGTTTTCAGTAACTGATCGGGAGGCGGTCCATACTTCTTTTTCTCACTCATTGTCTGCTCAAAATCCTCATCCTTCATCAATTTCTATATTTGAGGACCAACAACAATTCCAGCCTTTAATTTGTCTTGTGTAATGAAGGGAAATTGCTGGGAAAGGTATTTGAAGCAGGGTCCATCCTGTGGTAGGGCCCTTACAAATTGCTTCATCAAGCCCAGTTTTATGTGTAGTGGCGGAAGCAATATCTTTATATCTCTATATTTTTGAAGTGAAATTGTGAAAAAACTGTACGTGATAAAACAAAACTAAACAGTTCTGAAATCAGCATAAACAAGTGAGTCAGAATCACGTATTAGTTTTTAGTCATCCGATATCATGCAGACTAGTGTAATTATTTCTGAGTTCGCTATAAGACGAAGCAGTTAAAGAGACTTTGAATAAAAACTCCATTAAAAAAAAGCTATATATGGTGGACCATTTAAGTTGAGGCTGTACCATATCTCCAAAACTAAGCGTTGTAGAAAGAAATGTCTTGAATAAAAGTTGCTTGATATTATAGGGGAAAGTAAATTGGGAACCTACCTTTTTACTTTCTCTACTACGTATAGTAAGTAGGGGAAGTATTGTATTCCACCCAAAAATTCGATACCGAGATTTCACCGGAATATGGGAATTCGTTATTCATGTTTTTGTCTTGGTTATGCAAAGAGTATTAATCTGTGGGAAAGGGAATAGTGCTGCACCTAGCAACCAGCTATTAAGAGATATGTATGTGCTTAAAGGCTACTGTATTTCTATATTGCCTTTGTAAATATATATTCCCCTTACATCTACAAGAAAATTAGCAATAAGATAGAGTCTGCAAATGTTTATCTCGTGTAACATGAAGTAGATGGAGAATAAGCGTCTATAAAAATAGTTTGTACAAGAGTAGAGAAAGTCATGTGAGTGTAACACAACAGATTTTGTTATGTTTTCTCACTCCTAAGAAACTACACAACATTTGTATAAAGCGCTTTGTAATTGTTCACACCAAGTAAATAACAACGAAAATTCTGAATGACTGTGGACGAAGAGCATGAATGGTTGGATCATCCATGGATGGCATTTGAGGGTCGAGTTACGTTTCCTAATTGGAAACCAGCATTTTATGTATTTTGTTTCCTTAGTCCTCATTACAAAATAAACAGATTTTATAAACCGTTTTCTAATGAGAAAACAACATACAATATGTGGGTTCCCATTTTATACAACCTTATGTGTTACACTCACATGACTACACTTGTACAAACTATTTTTACAAACGCTTATTCTCCATATGCTTCATGTTAATCGAGATATTACTCTTATTGCTAATTTTCTTGTAGGTGCAAGGGGAATTGGTAGACTTTAAGCGATAGTCAAATCTTTTAAGAGCTGGTTGCTATGTGGAGCATTTCATTCTATTTGTGTGTCGAGGACATAAAAAATGAATAACGAATTCCCATTTGAGAAAAAGTATTGGAAAGTTTAAGGGAATAACAAGCAATATCTCGAAAATGGTTCACTCAACAACAAAAATGTATATGACATAAATTGTGTATTTTAACGCGATCTACATTTTTTGTGTAATAAAATGTTGTCTATCTCTTATGGTTTACCAGTTATGCAAAAGTCGTTCAGAAAACTTTTTGAGACATTCCCAGAAAATTCGAGATATACATTTCATTTGTAATGAAAATATCTTAAAGATGTGATATTTTAATCAAAATCGTTAGAGCCATTTTTGAGAAAATTAAAATTTTCGAAAAATGTTCTATGTAAAGGGTAATCTGGGGTGGGGGATTTTCTTGAAAACCTTCGTGTCCACCTCTGGAAGATACTGAGCCTAAATACCAAGTTTGGTGTTTATCCGACTTTTCGTTTCTGAGTTATGGTGTTCACAGACACACATATAGACATGTTTCCAAAAATGCTTTTTATGGATTCAGGGGGTTTCAAAACATGTATTTCCTGTGAAATCTCGGTATCGAATTTTTGGGTGGAATACAATACTTCCCCTACTTACTATACGTAGTAGAGAAAGTAAAAATTAATGGGTGCTAAAATGACCATCATAACGTCCTCCAAACAAAACACGACTAATTTACTTTCCCCCATAATATCAGGCAATTTTTATTAAAGACACTTCTTTCTACAACGCTTAGTGTTGGAGGTATTGTAAAATCTCAACTTAAATGGTCCATTCTGTGTACCTACTGCTAAAAGCTTGTCTTTGGCAGTTTTTACTTCGCTGTTTGTTAGCATACAGTTGTGAATACAAACTTTACAATCAATAGTTTTAATTACAAAGACTGTGATTCCTTTCATGATGTAATAAATAAATATGTATACATACATACCTCTACATGTCTCATTATAGTTTTTTCAGCAGTATAATTGTATATTTTGCCTTTCACGTGGTTTTTCAGTCAAAGCAGGGGATCAGGAGATTGCAATATATGTTATGACTTTAAAAACAAGGGGGTGGAAATTCGGTTATTTTATAAAATATTTAATATCTTTGAAATTAAATATTATATCAAATTGAAAGTTCACATCTGAGTAATCTTTATTCCATCACAACGAATATGTACACCATTTAATTTCAAAAATACAAAATTTGTTGAATTGGGTCGTAGCGGCCTTTAATTATTTTTACCATACAGTCTGTAGTAATTAACCGGCCTACTTTAAACGGCATGGAAGATCTCAATAGAAATTCTGAATTTACCACCGAATAAATAAGATGCAAGCACTTTTTAAAGTCATAAATACGTTTTACTTTCTCTACTACGTAGAGTAAGTAGGGGAAGTATTGCATTCCACCCAAAAATTCGTCGGAAATACATGTTTTGAGGTGCACTTTATGCATATAAAGCATTTTTGGAAACATGTCCATGTGTGCGTGTGTGTTTGTGAACAGAATAACTCAGAAACGAACAGTCGGATAAACACCAAACGTGGTATTTAGATTCAGTATCTTCCAGAGATGCGAAACGAAGGTTTTCAAGAAAATCCCCCACCCCAGACTACCTTTACATGGAACATTTTTCGAAAATTTTAATTTTCTCAAAAATGGCTCTAACGGTTTTGAATAAAATACCATAAGTTTAAGACATTTTTATGGCAAATGAATTATATATCTCGAATTTTCTGGGAATGTCTCCAAAAGCATTCTTCATTGTGAACGACTTTTGTATAACTGATAAACTATAAGATATAGATAAAATTTTACTACACAAAAAATGTTGATCGCGTTAAAATACATAATTTATGCCATATACATTTTTGTTGTTGTGTGAACCATTTTCGAGATATTGCTTGTTATTCCCTTAAATTTTCCAATACTTACACTTTTTCTCAAATTCATTATTCATTTTTTTTGTCCTGGTAATCCAAAGAGAATGGAATACTCTACATAATAACCATCTCTTAAAATATTTGACTATCGCTTAAAGCCTACGAATTCCCCTTGCATCTACAAGAAAATTAGCAATAAGATTAACATCTCGATAGATAGATTGAATACGACATCGAGAATTAAAAAGGAGCCATCTCTCGCAGCGGCCTGTAGGTTAAAAATATGAATAAGAAAGTGTTAATATTTAGTAGGTCTCGTGTGGCAGATTTAACGGAGAATACCATCGTTTTGTTCATGCATGCATGTATGTCATTGTGAACGAACGGGCTTTATACAACAGGTAGATGGGTAGGTAGGTAGTCGCTACATATGTGCATTCATTACACTGAATTGCGGGTCCCATGCTCTCGCGCGGACAATAATTCAATGGCGGCTGTAACAGTACTAATGCACATCCGTACAATAATAGCCTTTCAGCTGAACAGCTGGCGGTGGTGCTGCTGGCCCGTCGGAAGGATGTTCATACTACATTTGCCACGCCATTTCGCACAATACGTCTGGAACCATTCACGTGCACACAATGGGGGCGTGCGTTGCCATGCGGCGACGGAAGACAGCCTCGGGAACTGCCACAACTTTTGTCTCCATTTTTAATCCAAATAGTCAACGGCTATTTGAACCAGAAAAAGAAAATTAATTGCGCGTTTCTCGGAAGTAATTGCGGAGGTAAGTAGGATAGCCAGATACATAGGTTGACAGTGATGAATACCTTCGTCCTGAATGATCTGCAGTGACCTTCCGCTAGCCATGTCATATCAGCCCATCACCGATTTCCTCTCTAAAGTTGTATACTGAGAGTTGCACAATGGTATTTTCGTGTGTATAAGCTTCTCAAATGGGATAGCTTTAGAGCTTTACTATGATGTCCTGTAATGTGAGCGATAAGACAAACATGTTCACAGCGTGTTTAGTGGTCTTAATCAAGTAATATCAAATTATAGGCTTTCCACCCCCAATAACATGATAGGAATCTAATTATACATTCTTGAGGCTTACTGCCCCTGTATAGTCCTTATGGAGAGCAGCATCTCGGTTGATAACAACAGGGATTAAAAGTGTTTAAGAAGTTTTAAAAAATGCCATATTAATTCAAAATGTCAAAATGGAAAGTACTATAAAAACATTCCCTTAAACATATTTCTTGTTCTTTGGCGCAGTTATTCCAGGCAGCCGCCCTTTTACTTCTGATAGATAGCAATCTGTTAAACTTTAAACTACGGACCAGGCAGTATTCATCTGCCTGCCTCCTACATGTAAGTTTGATTCTACTTTCCAGTCTACATTTCGTTAAATTATTTTTGTTAATTAACAAAGGTTAATATGGTCTATACGTAAACTGAGCTTTTTGGGCGATTGAAAGAATGTTGTTAGTTAAAACTAATTGTCATGTTACAACTACGCGGCATATGATGAGTTATAAGACAATACAATGCATAATGAAGGCTAAACAAACCATGGTGTGGGGAATTAAAATGCATTCTGGTAGTATATTTAGGGACGACTGCTTAAATCCTATTTGTCTAACGTTTTCAAAAAGTTTGTTACCCCTGTTGAATGCCCTGTTCCGCAAGGCTCTATTTTAGGTGCTCTATTGTTTTTAAGCTATCGATGATTTATCAGGCAATATAAATGCTGAAGTGCCCTGTTCGCCGATGACAATAAAATTCAACAGATAGTTGCTTCAGTAAAAGATGCAACAAATACTCAACCGCAAACCAGGTGGAACTTACTTGGTGTAATATTGGCGCCTGTGCGTCTTGGGATATTCATATTGAATATTTGTGTTGAAGCCTATCTACAGTTATTTTCTTGTTGACAATTGGAATATTGACTTAAAAACTTAGGAATTCGAATTTGAGGAAATAACTCTGGTATTTCAAAACCCAGCTTTAAAAGCAAAACTGCTCTGCGCATTATTACAGGTGCCCGTTTCGGCGAATTAACCAACCATTGTTCAAGGAAGAGAAAACGTTGACTATTGTTATATGTAATGGTGTAGGATTAACGGTGAAACTTGGATTAGTTGAGCAGAGCAGGTGATAAGATACACACAGTTATAAACACAATATTCAATTATCTTTTAATTCAGCCGCCAGCAAAATTATGGGGATTGAAAAATGCATTTAATGACATCTTTGAAATCATTCAACAAAATACCTCCGGTTGCGCATGGCAAGTACAGAGAGAGTCAAAATACTAGGAACTGGCTGCGCGGTGTTTTTCCTGTCCGCCTCCTCGGCGCTCTTGCCTTCTGCCGCTATCATAGAAAGGCGCGGATGAAACCATACAACATTTTAAAACTACTTTTAAAGACTTTACTTAGTAACTTTATGAAAGGAGATGCTGAAACTGGCCACCGTCGTTATCCACACATTTTTGGCACCTCTTTAGGAAACTATCCATCATTCACCGTAGTTCACGTTGTGAAATGCTGGCAATTTCCTGGCGGATATTTTGTTTTAATTCTTCCGGGTGTGTGGGTTTGTCTTGTACACTTTGTTTTAAGTTACTCCAGAGATAGAAATCGCAGGGGGTTAGGTCGCGGGACCAAGGGGGCCACAAACCTCTACTAATAATTCTGTCCTCAAACACACTTTCGATTGTTCTCATCGAAATATTGGGCGTATAAGCTGTTGCAGAGTCTTGTTGAAAAAGCAAAAACACTCTCCCTGGCTGTTAATTCTGTAAACAAAAAGTGGGGGATACAAAATTGTATTCACATATGTACAGGCGTCAACTGTTGACTCGAAACAAATTGGCCTATAACTCTTAGTGAGTAAACTCTGGTAACTAAAGCCTTTAAAGGTAGTTTTAAAAATGTTGTATGGTTTTATCCGCGCCTTTCAATGATAGCGGCAGACGGCAACGAGCGCCGAGGACGCGGACAGGAGAAGCACCCCGCAGCCGCTTCGTAGTTTTTTGGCTCTCTCTGTATATCTAGATTTAGAGTTAATCTTACGCAGATGGTTGACTGACAATCCATTTTATAAGGTGAACGAATTCTTTGAGCAAGTTGGAACCCTACAATTTTAAAGTTAAACTGACGTATATTGATTGTATTTTTTTAATGTTGTGTCCATTTATGACTACACTTGTTGCATGGTTGCAATATATCAATATATCAACGACCTCAATAACCTTTGTGCATTAAGGAATAATTATTATGACGTTTGATGTTTCAAAAGGAATATTTCAGCTGTAAAGTTGTAGTATGTTTTATTCTACCGGCTTTGTATAAGAGAAAACGATAGCTGTAATATTTTATCACGGGAAATGAGCAAACTAATAAGTAATGAAGCGCTAATGTATAAATAAGTATTAACCCGTAACGATGCGTTTATAAGAAACCAGCTTTTCTGTTTACTATGATGGTAAAATTATGTTTATTCACTTGCAGTGTCTGCAGCTAATTATATATAGCTGGTAGCGTAACTCGCAGTAGGTTCGCAGGTTGATATATTAATATTTGAATTACTATACTATCTGATGATTATCTTAGTGTTTAGGTTGTTACTAATAAATTGTCAATGATGTTCTGTTTCCTTCTTGCCACGCCTGCTGTTGTATGGGTTTATGATAGAGCATGTTTAAGTTATCAGGTTCTGGTACGGGAGGGGAAGTATGTAGTAACAACACTAACACATGATTAAGTCAGTGGAGGAGCACTATACTTTAATTGCGCACGTATTATATGCGGTGGTAATACGTTACAATGTTACTTTGGTAATACCTGAGTTTGTTGGAGCTATAGAAAATTCCTTAGCTAGGTCTCGTAGTACTCAACTGAATATTCTTATAAGTGTTCGATTAATAATGGAACTATTTATCACACTTGCCTAAATGATACCTCATTTCACTTCTAATAACTTGCACTTTCAAATTTAGATGTATTTAATGCTCCCACTACATTATGTGAGGTAATTAGCAACTCTGACTTCGGAGACCTTACACGTGGTCTGTACATCATCGCACTTTACACCCAACTGAGTTAGGCTTGCGGACGTTATCACCAACTTTCCTGAACTTAAACATTTCTAACATATTCCTCATAAAATCTTATTCGCTGCGTTCCTTCAGCTTGGAACGTTCTCAAAATACTTAACAGGCTATCATTCGCTGTTTCTAGACATGTGACTTCAAAAATATACGTGACTTTCTACTACACAATGATTCAAGGTTCTGCTATTATGTCATCCCCCAACATGTCGATTCGCCTGCACCTTAATTCTGACAAAATGTTGGTTGTCTGCTTTATACAAGTGTTCCACACCTCCAGCTAAACTCCTACACATATATAAAACTTATACTTAATATCTAATTACATAACAAGTATCTTGCTTATTACTATGATTTTACAGAAGTTACTTCTCATGTTAATGGTTGATTTGATGAGAGCTATTAATTATTACAGTTAGCAATCATTACTATTAATTATAATTACCCAATTTGTGGCAGTATTTTATATCACAACATTGTAAATGCTAGAGTGAATGTAGTGTAAATAAGCATTATTGTATGACATTGATTTGAGATGTTTGTTAATTATAAGCATTGTTAGGAAATAAGTTTACACGGCCTCACTGAAACTGACAATAAGAGCGGGTAACAATGAGCGAGGGGGTGAGTTGTTTATCAATTATTAGAGACAAGCAAATGACGTCAGAGTAGCGCGCGTTTCTTTAGAAATGGAGGGAATTACTTCCCTAGAGCATATGTGTTCGTAATTTTGATTGGATATAAAAATAGACGCTAATGTTGGCGCGTTTTATTAACCAATAGTAGCTCGATTATAATCTTTAGGCATATCGGGTGAGGGAGTATAAATTATGAAGCCCAGAGACGGGTAACGCGCAGTTTGACAGAATAATTCACAAGGCAAACGTCGTTCAGTCCAACAGAATCATTCACGCATTACACGTTCAGTCCAACAGAAGCATTCGCAGGTAATACGTCCTGCAGTCCAACAGAATCATACAAAGGTTATACGTCGCTCAGTTCATCAGAATCATTCGCGGGTTACACGTCGCACAGTTTAACAGAATCTCTCGCGTCGTAAAGTTAGTTATAAATGTGAAGTACGCGAATTAATAATGTGCAGCAAATAAGTGATTATAGTGATATTAGAAAATATAACAGTTTCAGTCTGGCGTGTATCAAGAGTCAATATGTGAAATTAATAAAGTGTGACGGCAATAAAAGTGTAAAAACAAATTCTTTTATCAGTGTTATCTTTCAGTAACAAATCCTTTCCGTTTACACACCCTGTTCAAGAGATATGCTCGACTGAGTAGTAACAATAGCTAGCCGGAGGACAAAGAACCCAACATTCAAAGTAGTAAAACAATAACATGCGCTCAGCAATAAGATAACACGAAGTGACCGCGACAAATTGGCTCCCATACGTGGTGCAGATAAACATGAAGCATCTTCCACCTACTAAAAAATATTCTACTTCAAATTATACAGAGAGAGAGAGAGAGAGAGAGAGAGAGAGAGTCAAAAGACTCCGAACCGCCTACGCAGTATTTTTCCTCTCCGCGTCCTCTGCGCTGGTTGCCGTCTGCCGCTATCATAGAAAGGCGCGGATAAAACCATACAAAATTTTTAAAACTACTTTTAAATGCTTTACTTACCAACTTTATGAAAGGAGATGCTGAAACTGGTCACCGTCGTTGTCCATACATTTTTGGCACCTATTTAGGAAACTATCCATCACTCGCCGTAGTTCACGCTGAGAAATTTCCTGGCGGAATTTTCTTTTAATTCTTCCAGAGTGTGTGGGTTTGTCTTGTACACTATATGTTTTAAGTTACCCCGGAGGGATATTTTATGAACAATATTACTGGCTGCGTGGTGTTTTTCCACTGGGCGTGTGGAACTATGATAAAAACATGATAACGCACTGCTGCCATAAACAAAGTCACGCTGTCTTGCAGTGTGAAGTGCAGTTTTAAGTTGACGGTGATGTGATGTGGTTCAGTTATTAGGAGTTATTTATTATTTTGTCCTGTACTCCGTCACAAGTACATTATGGCTCAGAATATGTTTTGTACTGCACAGCGTGTATATTATTTATGATTCGTATGTGTTAACTCGGTCAGCTCGCCAAGTGAAAGCACGATTTGCAGAAAGCTTTCCAGGCGTAAAAGTTCCAGGCCGTGCAACAAACCATGAACTTTACAGTAAATTTCAGGCCACAGGAAGTGTTCAGGCTAAGAAATCTAAAAGACAGATTCAGTTCTTACCAAAGAAATATTAGACGACATCGGTCATCGTTTGGAAAATTCCCCCCAAAAATTCCATTATGGATAGTTTCCTAAAGAAGTTGAAAAATGTATGGACAAGGACGGTGGCCAGTTTCAGCATTTCCGTTCATAAAGTTGGTAAGTAAAGCCTTTAAAAGTAGTTTTATAAATGTTGTATGGTTTCATCCGCGCCTTTCAATGAAAGCGGCAGACGGCAACGAGCGCCGAGAACGCGGACAGGAAAAACACCGCGCAGGCGGTTCGGAGTCTTTTAACTCACCCTGTACAACTTCAACTAAAACAGCATTTTACGTCCCAATTTGTCCCATTTAATCGTTAAACAAAGGCGAACATGCCTGTAAATCTGAACTGGAAAGACAAAACGCTCTGTTAAGCTGTAGGATAACGGAATTGTAGACTGCATTAAGTAACGGATAACTTACTAACAGCAAGTGTATGCTCCGCTATACAGATATTCTAGGTCCTCTTATCAGTGACAAATCCGGCCGACAACTTTATCGGCAGAAAATACAGCTGGTCAGAAGTGTTGTATACTAGCTGTATTTAAAGTTGGATTACTAGCTTAGACGTAGTATTGTGACTTTTTCCGCTTTTCTTCCAGTCACTCTCCAGTCCCCCTTCCTCTTGTGCGTAACGCTGCAATTAACGACGCGCAAATCAGCCTGTATTCTCTTCCGTCGCTCACTAAAATGTCGAAATGTCCTCTCTTCCTGTCGAATACAGCACTCTTCATGTAAGCGGCACTGAACTAAATTTCGACGACGAGCGAGCTTTTTTTACCCTGCTCGAGATTGCCTAAAAATTCGGCAACAGTGCGAGGGCAGGGGACGTCTTAGAAGCTTCTCGCATCCCGATCAGTGTTCGGGACTGTTCGGGCCAAGGGCGTCTCCCCCTCTCCAACCAATCATATGCCAGCTGGCATTGGAGAAGCGCCCGCTACCCATGGTGCGGAGACCGGCGGCAACAACTCCGTCCAGATTCTTCCCATTGTTTTAATATAAGATTTTTATTGTTTAGGCATACAGAAATGTCAGCGGTTTTTATTTTTGCCTCACTTCCTTCTCTCTTACTATTTCACAGCCATTTAAATAAAAGCTTGTGTCAGTCTTTTGTTATGTGACATCCGAAGCGGGGAAACTAAAGCGTTCTACAATTCTAAACAAAAGCTCAATGTAGTGAACTGCCTTACAGAGTTAAAAATGCTACGTTTATTACATTGTATCTTTTTAGTTTGAATCAGGCCGATGAAACAGTATTACTCAACCTAAAACAGTATCCGTCTTCAAATAGTTTTGCGAATCTCGACAATTGTGGTGCTTGTATACTATTAGTACAAAAAATAAGGTTCGCTTAAAGTTTCAGAAGGTATCAAATAAAATGTTCGTGCTCTTGCAGGTGCGAGGGCAGTCCCAGAAGTACCGACCTGATGTATAGATAGTGGTTGTTGTTTCAAACCAATGACTGTGGTAGAAAGAACCAACCTTATAAAGCTTAAGTCTGAAGTTTGATGATGCTACGTTGTTTATTAATTGTTTGGCAGCCTAAATAGTGAACGTTCTCAGCAAATTTGTAAACATGGATAAAACTGGTCATTGTTATGTGATACAATACTTTCATCTCAAAGGTCTTAGTCCAACTAACATTAAAGCCGAGCTAGATTCTATTCTGGGGGAGTCTGCACCTTCGTTTACAACAGTAAAATATTGGGTGGCAGAGTTTAAGCGAGGCCGTACGAGCTGCCAAGACGAACATCGCAGTGGTCGACCAAATGAAGTGACCACTCCAGGAATTGTGAGGAAAATCCACAAAATAGTACTGGATGACCGTCGAGCCAGCGCGAGCTAGCAGACATCGTAGGCATTTCAAAAAGTGCTGTACATCGCATACTGACTGTAAGTTTAGACATGAGAAAGCTATGCGCAAGATGGGTGCCACGTTTACTCACAATGGAACAAAAGCAGCGTCGTGAAGATGTTTCAGTCGAGTGTTTGGCGATGTTTTGCTGCAATAAGGCCGAGTTTTTGTGTTCTATTCATAACCATGGATTAAACATGGATCCATCGCTTCACACCTGAGACGAAGGAACAATCAAAACAGTGGATTGAAAGGGGAGAATCGGCTCCAAAGAAGGTGAAGGCAAGGTCATGTCAGTTGTTTTGGAATGTGTGTGGAATCATTTTCATTGATTATCTTCAAAATGAAAAGCAATCAATGGCGAGTATTATGCAAACTTATTGCAGCATTTGAATGATGAAATCAAGCAAAAACTGCCGCATTCAATGGAAAAGAAACCTTTGTTTCATCAAGACAATGCACCAGGTCACATCCGATATCGCCACGGCCAAAAACGTGAGTTAAATTTAGAATTGCTTCCTCATGCACCCTATTCCCCAGATTTAGCTCCCTCTGATTATTTTCTATTTTTAATGTTGAAGAAATAGCTTGGTGCTAAAAGATTTGCCAACAATGAAGAGCTGGGTTTGCAGTTGATGGCTATTTTGCACAACTCGATGGTTCTCAGTATAAACAGGGTATCGAATATATTGAACACCTCTGGGAAAAGTATTCGAGCTGAAAGGTGACTATGTAGAGAAATAAATATGTTTTATCCCAAAGTTTTTGTGCTTTCTTTGTTAGGACAGCCTTCGTAACTGGCAAAGATGTACAGCAGTGAGATAGATTTAACTAGGGCGCAGAGGGAATGCCACCAAGACTTGGCCATTCTTTATGCTGCTGATAGTACGCCATTAATTTGGAATATTATCCAAATTATGTACAGCTCAGAGGCCTAAGTTAGTTGACCGTTTAGTTCAACATGGTGGAAATGCAGAAGGAGCATGTATCGAACGAGATTAGCGCTATTACACCTTGGTTCAAAATAGGTATCTTATTTCAAGGTATTGAAAAATCTTCACCTTTGACAACTAGATAATGTCGCGGTATCGTTCGTGTTATCTTATTTGCTGAGCGCCTGTTATTGTTTTACTATTTTTGAATTTTGCGTTCTTTGTCCTCCGGCTAGCTATTATTACTCAGTCGAACAAATCTGTTGAACAGGGTGTGTAAACGGAAAGGAGTTGTTACTAAAAGATAACACTGATAAAAGAATTTGTTTTTACACTTTTATTGCCGTCACACGTTATTAATTTCACATATTTACTCTTGATACACGCCCGACTGAAACTGTTATATTTTCGAATGTAACTATAATCACTTATTTGCGCGCATTATTAATTCGCGTATTTCACATTTTTGTAACTAACTTTATGACGCGAGAGATTCTGTAGAATTGAGCGACGTGTAACCCGCGAATGATTCTGTTGAACTGTGCGACGTGTAACCCGTGAATGATTCTATTAAACTGTGCGACATGTAACCCGAGAATGATTCTGTTGAACTGTGTGTTACCTGTCTTTGGCTTCATAATTTATATGTACTCCCTCACCCCGATATGCCTAAACATTATAACAGAGCTGCTATTGATTAATAAAGCGCGCCAACATTAGCGTCTATTTTTATATTCAGTCAAAATTACGAACACATATGCTCTAGGGAAGATATTCCCTCCATTTCTAAAGAAAAGCGCGCTACTCTGACGTCATTTGCTTGTCTCTTCTAATTGATTAACAACTCGCCCCCTCGCTACATTGTTACCCGCTCCTATTGTCAGTTTCAGTGAGGCCGTGTAAACTTATTTCCTAACAATGCTTATAATTAACAAACATCTCAAATCATTGTCATACAATAATGCTAATTTACATACAATCACTCTGGCATTTACAGTGTTGTGATATAAAATACTGCCTCAATAAAGAAGCGTAGGAACCACAGAATTGAACGAATAAGGTGCAACTTTTTGATCAGCTATGTCGTACTTTGCAACAACTGTACTTTTAACTTCATTGTAAAAACATACACTTGTTCAAAATTGAGAATATAGGTCTCCATTTCTAAAAGAGAGTAAAATAAAAGTGTGTAGGCATGTACAAAGTTTGAGTTGGGCAGGGGTATCCAAAATGTTGGCAGGGATCGATGTCGGTAGGTAGCTGGGTAGATAGCTAGATGGAAGGCGGGATCTGGAAAGAGATGCCAGAGTTACCATGTGTATGTGTACTCCTTATTGGTATTCGCTCGTCGCTCGTCACGTATTTACATTCAATCATCCCCAAGAGCGAACGCGAGCGGGGTAGCAAAGTGCAGCCAGTAGCTAGTGAACCGCAAGTGCTTGGCGCTAGAGGGGCTTACAGGAGCCACGTCTCTGTGGTCAATAGCTTATTGATACCCACGGCATTTACGTAACATTTCCATTTCACAGGGATTCTCTTAATTAATTTCAGAACTACTTCTTACCAATCACGGTAAATATTTGCGTAGAGATGCTTTCAGTGAGGTAATACAGGGTAATATACTTTTATGACACGCCTTAGGAGGCTGAAATAACAATAAACTGAAGTAGATACCTGCCAGCCACGAGCTCAAAATAAATATTATTACTTTCTCTACTACGTATAGTAAGTAGGGGAAGTATTGTATTCCAGTCAAAAATTGGATACCGAGATTTCACCGGAAATATATGTTTTGAGACCCCCTGAATCCAAAAAAAGCATTTTTGGAAACATGTCCTGTGTGTGTCTGTGAACAGCATAACTCAGAAACGAACAGTCGGATAAACACCAAATTTGCTATTTAGGTTCAGTATCTTCCAGAGATGCGACGCGAAGGTTTTCAAGAAAATCCCCCTACCCCAGATTACCCTTTACATGGAACATTTTTCGAAAATTTTAATTTTCTCAAAAATGGCTCTAACGATTTTGATTAAAATCTCATATTTAAGATACTTTCATGACAAATAAAATGTATAATCTGATTTTTCTGGGAATGTCTCCAAAGTATTCTTCATTGTGAACGACTTTTGCATAACTGGTAAACCATAAGAGATAGAGAAAATTTACTACACAAAAAACGTAGATAGCCTTAAAATACACAATTTATGTTATATACATTTTTTTTTTGAGTGAACCATTTTCGAGATATTGCTTGTTATTCCCTTAAATTTTTCAATACTTATTTTCTCAAATGGGAATTCGTTATTCATTTTTTTGTCTTGGATATGCAAAGAGCATTAATCTGTGGCAAAGAGAATGGTGTTGCACATAGCAACCAGCTATTAAGAGATAATGCTATGCTTTAAGGCTACTGTATTTCTATATTGCCCTTGCAAATACACAACAAGGGGAACATAGTAAGCCTTAAGCGATAGTCAAATATTTTTAGAACTGGTCGCTATGTGTAAAATGTAATTCTCTTTACATGTCAAAAGATCGTTTCTGTAAATGTTTATCTCGATTAATATGAAATAGATGGAGAATAAGATTTTGTAAAAATAGTTTGTGCAAGAGTAGAGAAGTCATGTGAGTGTAGCACATCAGATTTTTTCTGTAGTGCTGAACTCCTATGGACTGTTTTAGCGGACCTGCATAATTCTGGGATATCGAAGTTCACATTATTTGTCCTCCACATATTCGCTGTGTTTATTTTCTGTTTCAAAAATGTTTGTTATGTAGTTTTATTTGCTATGTTGTATGTATACATAACAGAGCAAGAATATGGGATATCTATTTTTACTTTCTCTACTGCGTATAGCAAGTAGGGGAAGTATTGCATTCCACCCAAAAATTCGATACCGATATTTCACCGGAAATACATGTTTTGAGGCCTCCTGAATCCAAAAAAGGGTTTTTGGAAACATGTTCGTGTGGCTGTCTGTCTGTGAACAGCATAACTGAGAAACGAACAGTCGCATAAACACCAAACTTGGTATTTAGGTTCAGTATCTTCCAGAGATGCGACACAAGGATTTCAAGAAAATCCCCCCACCCCAGATTACTCTTTACATGGAACATTTTTCGAAAATTTTAATGTTCTCAAAAATGGCTCTAACCATTTTGATTAAAATATCATATACTTAAGATACTTTCATAACAAATAGAATATATATCTTGAATTTTCTGGGAATGTCTCCAAAAGTAATCTTCATTGTGAACGACTTTTGCATAACTGGTAAACCATAAGAGACAGACAAAATTTTACTACTCAACAAATGTAGATCGCGTTAAAATACACAATTTGTGTCATATACATTTTTGTTGTTGAGTGAACGATTTTCGAGATATTGCTTGTTATCCCTTAAATTTTCCGATACTTATACTTTTTCTGAAAGGGGAATTCGTTATTGAATTTTTTTTTGTCCTGGTAATGCAAAGAGAATGGAATACTCCACATAGCAACCAGCTCTTAAAATATTTGATTATCGCTTAAAGCCTACGAATTCCCCTTGCATCTACAGGAAAATTAGCAATAAGATTAACATATCGATATCTCGATTAACATGAAGGATGTGGAGAATAACCGTTTATAGTTTGTACAAAAGTAGAGAAAGTAATGTGAGTGTAACACGTCAGATTTTTTCGTATTAAATCCTTAATCTGAGGACTTGATTAGTATAAATAAATCTTGTCGCGCTACAGCCCGACCTGCGGCTGAACGCACATTTACGCAGAGGTGGGCGATCATTCAACCTATACGGGAGATGATATGGCCAGCAACATCCCTTAGCCTGAAAGTTGGCTCACGAGGCAGGACCGTTGTCTATCGCAGCTTCTCAGTTTCATCACGATGCTGAGTGGGCGTATTCCGTTGCCGGGAACCAGAGTGCCTCGGCGCAGATCACTTCATCAGAATTTAAGGGTATAATAACATGCGCAATTGGATAAAGTTAGGTTAAACTGTGCACCATAGGCGCCTAACATATTCAAAGTGCTCAACCATTTCTGTCAGTGTGTGCATAGAAATTGTTGATAGAGCTGTTTTCAATCTGAGTGTCGCTTGTCTATGGCAGATAGTAGAAGTATCGTATTCCAGCCATTAATTCGAGATTTCACCGGAAATAACAGGGTTTGCAGTTCCCTGGTTAGAAGAAAATAAGGTAAAAAACAGGGAAAAAAAGCATTTTTAGAGAAAGGTACGTGTGTGTTTGAGTTGCGAGAGAAAAAGTGAGAGAGAGAGAAAACACCAAAGTTCAAAAACCAAATTTCTGGTAAATGCTACACTTTGTATTTACGTTCAGCGTCTTTCAAGCAGGCAATCGAAATATTTCACAAAATTTAAGCGTTTTAATTTTTCTTAGGAATAGTCAACATTCTTTTATTAAATTATCACCTATATGAAGTGATATCTTAAAACTTTTATGAATAGTCATTGATGTCATTTTCATTATGATGTTATATAACTCGAAAATTGTAAAAAGAAGAGAAAATCATTAAAAACGCAAAACTCATTAAAATACACAGTTTGTTTTAAATAATTTCTTTCGCAGCGTTTTTTTTTCTTTCTTTTTCGCGAAATATTCCATGTTATATGTTTACATTTCCCTACTCACAAGTACCATGTCTGCCGGAACATCCATAAAAATTTCTGATTCATGTCTTTTGTTTTACTTCACATGTGATCGTTACTTCCACTTATGATATAAACACAAGTTAGAATGTTTTCTACGCAAATTGCATAAAAGAATATCACTACGTGATCAAAAGTATCCGGACACCTGACTAAAAATGACGTACAAGTTCGTGGCGCCCTCTATTGGTAATGCTGGAAGTCAATATGGTGTTGGCCCACCCTTAGCCTTGATGACAGCGTTCACAGGCATACTTTCAATCAGGTGCGCGAAGGTTTCTTGGGGAATGGCAGCCCATTCTTCCCGGAATGCGGAACTGAAGAGAGGTATCGTTGGAGGTCGATGAGGCTTGGCACGAAGTCGGCGTTCCAAAACATCCCAAAGGTGTTCTATAGGATTCAAATCAGGACTCTGTCCATTACAGGGATGTTATTGTCGTGCAACCACTCCGCCACAGCCCGTGCAGTATGAACAGGTGGTCGATCGTGTTGAAAGATGCAATCGCCATCCCCGAATTATTCTTCAACAGCTTAAAATATCAATGTAGGTCCGCGCTGTGATCGTGCCACACAAAACAACAAAGGGTGCAAGCCCCCTCAAGGAAAAACACGACCACATCATAACACCACGATCTCCGAATTTCGCTGTTGGCACTACACACGCTTGCAGATGACGTTCACCGAGCATTCGCCATACCCACACCCTGCCATCGGATCGCCACATTGTGTACCGTGATTCGTCACTCCACACAACGTTTTGCCACTGTTCAATCGTGTAATGTTGACGCTCCTTACACCAAGCGAGGCGTCGTTTGCCATTTTCCTGGGTGATGTGTGGGTTATGAGCAGCCGCTCGACCATGGAATCCAAGGTTTCTCACCTCACGCCTGTCATAGTCCTTGGAGTGGATCCTGATGCAGTTTCGAATCCCTGTGTGATGATCTGGATAGATGTCTGCCTATTACTCTTTACGACCCTCTTCAAATTCGGCGGGCTCTTGTCAGTCAACAGACGAGGTTGACTGACGCTCCTATACGCTTTTGTGATGTACATGTCCCTTCACGTTTCCAGTTCACTATCACATCAGAAACAGGGACCTAGGGATGTTTAATTGTGTGGAAATCTCGCGTACAGACTTCTGACACGAGTGACACCCAATCACCTGACCACGTTTGAAGCCCGTGAGTTCCGCGGAGCGTGCCTTTCTGCTGTTTCACGATGACTAATGACTACTGAGGTCGCGGATAATGAGTACCAGGCAGTAGGTGGCAGCACAATGTACCTAAGATGAAAAACGTATGTTTGTGGGCGTGTCCGGATACTTTTTATCACATACTGTATGTGAGTTTGTCATAGACAGAGGTGATCGTATGAATGCTGCACATGAAATATTTTTCCTTTTCCGAACATGTAAATGTAATCGTCCCAGAGATTTTCTTGATGAAAGCAAATCAATTTCATTACGCAGTTCAGGGTTTAAACACAGTCCTACTACTTTGGAACTACCCTCCAACTGGATAACGTGATTCATTCAAGCTGCCACCTCAGAAAATTTGGAACAAAATTTATTATCCCTTAGTTTTAAAGGAAACTGAGTTAAATATATCATGTTCTTGCATAAACCTATTCACATTGGAAATTAATTCCCTTTTCAACTCTTGGATTTGCCCCATCACTTTGAGCACGCATTTTTATAAGAACATTTCATCATTAGAAAAAATGTAACTACCTGTTCTGACCGCGAAAAGCTGAACCCTGTTCACTGAAATGCGTCTCACTTTCCGAATGAACTGAGATATTCATATTGCAGACAGGCAAGTTTTCCACGTTACTGCAATCTAATCATCTTATTTATGTCACAGTTTCAGGGAAAAGAGCATTGGATAAACCTTATTACTTTTACTCGTAAAGGCGTCTAAGGTGGAGAAAGTATTACATTTTACCCAAAATTTGGATATCGAGATATTCTTCGAGTTTCTGAAATCCGAAGAAAGCTGCGTCAGTCCTCGCCTCTGTATGCTTCGAAGACTGGCCGTTGGTTGCAGTCCCGGGTTCGATGCCCGCGCGGGTTGGAGGCGAACGCGGTGTAGTGGTACATACAGGAGAAGTAATGGTAAAATTCACTGTACCTGCTTTATGTCCTCCGTCCGACGTGGTTTCATCTTGTTGCCCTGGCTGCTTGGTCCTCAGTGGAGATGTCCGCATGCACTTTGCCTATCAGGATTGCTAATAAGCTCGTCGTTCTGGGTAGTGGTACAAAGGAGATCAGAAGTGAATTCACTACACATCATAATGTTTGATTTATCGCTATTTATTGTCACTACTTCACTCTAAAGACACTAAATAATGCTCGTGTTCACTTATCACTTTATATAGAACTCCGGAATCACCGATACATTGTTAATTAATATGTGATTGGTCACATTTACACTTCCGCACAAAAGAACACCATTTGCGCACCAACTGTCTTACGGAGTAGCGTGGATTCCTCGTCTGTATCTACAAGTCAAACTCCTGGATTTTGGGGTAAATATCAACTATTTATAGACACGATCCCCCACTTGAAATTTTAGGATCTGATTTCTCATTGGAGGAATTTTCGCGGTTCTCTCAGCGTGGCTAAGTATTATTTAATTTATATATATTCTTATTGGCTAGTTTGTAAGCATCATGTGTTATTTTCCCTCACTCCATAATTCCGGAGCGGAGACAAATAAAGTCATAAAACCTTACCCTAGACTAACACAAAAGATCCCATTTTCTGCACTTGGGAACAGCATGTTTGCTACAAACAGAGTTTAAGACATTCTAAAACTAGTTAAACAGGAACATTATATACAAGACAAATATTACATTACACAAAAATGGCAATTTACATGGTATCAACATTATATACATATATCATTCATATACCAAATTAATCACCAAATAAATTAACACATTATAAAATTAATTCGGGCATACTCTGTCACAAAGCGTTTTCGGAATAAGATCCCCGTTCAGCCGTGTTATCAAATGGATGGATGGATGGATGGATGGATGGATGGATGGATGGATGGATGGGTGGGTGGACGGACGGACCATCATAGCTTAGAAAAGAAAAACATTCTCAGTAAGTCCGAAATCACTTAAGGATGCCGGTTTTCCTCTCCAATTTTACATGTTTAATTTCTCTACCACGTACACAGTAGTTAGAGAAGGTGCCTATTGGTTCCGCCCAAAAATTCGATTCCGAGATTTCACGGAAAATACATGTTTGAGGCACCTTGAATAAATAAAAACAAAAACTGATTTAGAAAAAGGTGCGCACTCGCGTGCGTGTGTGTGAACAGCATAATTCGGACGAAACGTTTAATCAACAACAAACTTGGTATTTAGGTTCAGTACCTTTCAAAGATGTGACACAAGGATTTTCAAGAATATTCCCCTGCTCCATACTGCCCTTTACATGAAACAGTTTTAAATTTTTTTATTTTCTAATAAGTAGTTCAAGCGACTTTGATTAAAATATGATACATTCAAGATATTCACATGAGAAACAAATTGTACTTTCTGGAAGTAGCCTATGAAGTCCTCTTCCTTCCGAAGGAATGATCTTGTATAATTGGATCGCATTAAGCAGTAGACAAAAGCTTATTATAAAGAAAGGTGTAGATCTCTTTAAAACACACAATTTATATCAAATAAAGTTTTTGTGTCATAAGCCGTTTCCGAAATATCGTTATTAATGTTTCGAATTGCTCAATACTTTGTCATTTTTTTAAAGTCCTGTCGATTTTCAATTGTTCTCGTGATTGCATGGAAACAGTATCGAATTTTAAGGCCAGCATATAGCTTTCGGTTCTGAAACATTTCACTATCGCTGTTCCCTTTGTATCTATAGCGAAATGTGTAACGTAAGTATTTCTGCAAAGATTTGTTTGAATTAAAATGTAGGAGATAGAAAAAAATTTTTGATGTGTTACACTGAATGACTTTCTCTACTCTTGTACAAAGTATTTTTACAAACACTTATTCTCCATATGCTTCATGTTAATCGAGATGTTAATCTTATTGCTACTTTTCTTGTAGGTGCAAGGGGAATTGGTAGGCTTTAAGCGATAGTCGAATATTTTAAGAGCTGGTTGCTATGTGAAGCATTCCATTTTCTTTGCATGAAATGTTTCAATCGACAAAAAAAAATGTATATGACACCTTGTGTGTTTTAACGAGATCTACATTTTGTGTGTCGAAACATTTTGTCTATTACGGTTTACCAGTTGTGCAAAATTTATTCAGAATGAAGAGGACTTTGGGGACATTCCCAGAAAATTCAAGAAACACATTTGATTTTCCATGAAAGTATCTTAAACATGTGATATTTTAATCAAAATCCTTAGAGCCATTTTTTAAAATATCAAAAATTTTCGAAAAATGTTCCATGTAAAGGGTAATCTGGGGTGGGGGATTTTCTTGAAAATGTTCGTGTCACATCTTTGAAAGATACTGAACCTAAATACCAAGTTTGGTGCTTATCCGACTTTTCGTTTTTGAGTTACGCTGTTCACACTTACGGACCTTTTTCTAAAAATGCTTTATTTTTTATTGAGGGGCCTCAAAACATGTATTTCCTGTGAAATCTCGGTATGGAATTTTCAGGTGGAATGCAATACTTCCCTTAATTACTATACGTAGTAGAGAAAGTATTAAGATTTAGCAAGAATAGTTGCTGTTTACAGAAAGTTGATATATATCTTTTATTTGTCATAGAAATATCTTATATATGTGGCATTTTAATCAAAATTGTTAAGTTATATTTGAGAAAATAAAAGAATTTGAAAATTGTTCCATTTAAAGGATAGTTTGGGGTGGGGTTTTTACTTCAAAATCTTTGTATCCCATCCTTGGAATGGTCTGAACTTAAATATTAAATTTGGTATTTAAAGGACTTCTGTTTTTGAGTTATGCTGTTATAGCACACAGACCGACTCACACAGGGCGTATTCTAAAAAATACTTTTAGCGGGTTTCAAGGGGCCTTAAAACATGTATTTCCATTGAAATCTCGACATAGAAATTTTTGGTTGGAATGTAATTCCTACTTCCTCTACTTGCTGTAAGTACGTAGTAGAGAAAGTAAAAATTAAATGCATTCGCCCACATTATATCTGTCACCGAGATATGAAACTGTCTCATCGTGATACGCCACCTCGTATTGGCTCTCCCTTGTGGTATTGTGGACGATGCCTTTTGTTATCGTTAACGAATATGCTTGGTGGTATTTAAATTCTGTCTTCTGGTGTTGTAGATCCTATGTTACTGGTCCTCATCTAGCTATATTTTATCGGACTCCTGGGTTTTGTGTGCAGGAAGCAAGTCGAGTTCGGCTTAGGTATGGTAGAGCATAGCCATTTGTGGAAAATATCCGGTAAGGATATAATGGAGATCTCATTGGAGGTACTGAAGGTGTAAAATAAGTTTGCTTTGAAATTGATTAATTATAGTTACTTATTTAGTCAGCTTACCCCCTCGTAAGTGGGGCTTACGCTTCCTAGGACTTACAGCCAGCACGGCAGTGTCAGAATACTGTAGAGAAGCAGATGAACATTGAATCAAAGAATGAAGAACCCTGAATGGGCCATTGGCCCGTAGCCAGGTATGAGAACGAGGGAAGAAGAGGATATGAAATGGAAGGCGATGATGGAGGAATTGGTAGAATGAACGACGAAGGAAACCGGAGGACCCGGAGAAAACCCGCCCCGACGCCGCTTCGCCCACCACAAATCCCCCATGCGATTCCTGGGAGCGAACCCGGATCGGCTTGGTGGAAAGTCTAACCACTCGGCCACGGCGATTAAGTATAGTTACGGTAACTAATTAATGTAACTTGTCGGACTGTGAGATACAAAAACATACTGTCAACTGTTTGTAACTTCCGTCTTAATGTACTTGTATTAATTTCGCAGTATAGATAATGTTTCGTTAAAATTTGCTTTTTCGCAGGAGTTCCGATATTTTACTCGTAACATTTCGTGGAGTAGTAAATTACATGCATTAGCGAATAAATATTTTCACTGTCGTAAGTTATTATCACGCGCGAAAATTTTAGGATTGATCAAATCTCCCTGACATATCTCATACATCCTTATTTATAAAAATTTAAGTATCTCTGACGTCAATGCTTTCTTCTTCTCTAATTGGTTATACTTTCGTGGGTATCACCACCTGACTTGGCGTCCTGTGCTTGCTTCAAACTTTTCATTGGTTTATAAGGTGCATCAGAGCTAAATTGTGAGTTTTTGGAGGGAATTCCCTGGATATAAATAGTATCTCGAAGCGTGTATCATTTAACGTTGACCCTACTTGCATTACTGGTACCAAACTACGTTCCCTTTCTTAAATTTCGAATGGGTTGTGAATTGCAAACTTCGCTATGTAAAAATATTCCAAATTGGCCCAATCGCATTGCGTCCAGCACCAAACATTGGTTCTATTACATAGGGCTAGAATTTGTTACGGCCACTAGTCTGCATGATATCGGATGACTGAAAACTAATAAGTGATTCCGACTCACTTTTTTGTGCTGATTTCAGAACTGCTTTTAGTTTTTTTCTATCACGTACAGTTTTTTTTCTCACAATTTCACTTAAAAAATATAGCGATATAAAGATATTTCTTCCGCTACTACACATTGGGCTCGATGAAGCAATTTGTAAGGGCTCTATCACAGGATGGACCCTGCTTCAAGTACCTTTCCAAGAAATTTCCCTTCATTACACAAGACAAATTAAAGGCTGGAATTTTTGTTGGTCCTCAAATAAAGAAATTGATGAAGGGTGAAGATTTTTAAAAGAAAATGAATGAGACAGAAATAGAAGCATGGACCGCCTTCCGATCAGTTACTGAAAACTTCTTAGGCAATAACAAAGATCATTATTACAAGGCCATTGTCGAAACAATGTTGGAAAATTTCAAGAAGATGGGTTGTAACATGAGTGTAAAGGTGCATTTTCTGGATTCTCATATCGGCTACTTTACAGAAAATATGCGACATTAAGGTGAAGAGCAGGGTGAACGTTTTCACTAAAATATTAAGGAAATGGAGAGGAGGTACCAGGGGAGATGGAATGAAACTATGATGGCCGACTACTGTTGGATGTTGAGGAGAAACAAGTCATCTTCAAGGATCTATAAGGAAGACAAAGAAGAGAAAGTTTGAAAAAAATTAAATGGAACACTTTGGCTTCCTGTTTTGTTAAAATGTAGTCATGAAATAAATTAGAGGAGTTCTTGGGAGTATTCTTAAAATGTTTCTTGAATAAAACCTTACCTTTTGTGAAAGTATTTGAATACTTTTCTACGCTTATTAGTAAAATTGTCAAAACATTGCTTATTTTGTGTAAAAACCTGACGTGATAAGGATAAACGTGGAGTAAAATCCGTCGGGGAGGTTTTTATAGCGCAATAGATATCGTCCGAGTTTTAATGAAGATGATTGGCATCGTCTCAACGTCTGTACCTGCATTAGTCTTTCTTTAGCTCATTTAAAAGACCGAATTAAATAAACCAACACTTTGAACTCGGCAACTGCATAACGCGTAAACAACTTTTGGTACAATTCTGTACAAGCCTGGTTTGTCCTTAGGGGCTTTTCGAGCTGAGAGTGTTGGTCACGCACTTTTTTTTTCATGCGTGCTATTGTTTGACGTGGATTTTAATTCAAATTCACGATGCATAGATTGCAACCCCTGGCTTTAAATTCATTACTTTCCACGCTATTTATTTGGCGTAATGAAATGCAATTAGCGCTCAATTTTTCCACTCGTTGGGACCCTGCTTATTCTGTTTATTGACCGGGTGCAATGAGGTTTTTATTTGTCTCCTACGGACGTATGGATGGATACAGCGTGCCATTGGAACTAACTGAAAACCGAGAAGTTGATTATCCCATTCTATGAGCTTAGTTTTGTGTTTCATCAATTAACATTTGATTGAGCGATCCAAAAAAGCTTTTACATGCCGTCGGCTGCATCAGGATTCCGTCACTGTACTATTTCAGGAAACAACTGACATATTGTCCATGAAGTGACAGCTCATTAGGGTTGTAAATTCCAACACGCGACTCACATTTTAAACGTTCTGGATCAGTTCCCTCCGACGGACAGTTTCACGGTCATGTTCCCTCCGGCTGAATAAGGGCCAGCTTAAGGAAATAACATGTCTATATTTTATTTGGTAACACAAGTAGGCCTCAGAAACAGCTGAGTTTTAAATGGCTCGGTGCTAACTACTGATCATTGGAATCGGCTGCCTCTTACATAAATTCAACCTGCAGATTACAGCCTTAATCGAAAACATTCTATTTCGAAAAAAAAATCTGATGTGTTACACTCACATGACTTTCTCTACTCTTGAACGAAGTATTTTTACAAACGTTTATTCTCCATCTACTTCATATTAATCGAGATAAACATTTGCAAACTCTATCTTGTTGCTAATTTTCTTGTAGGTGTAAGGGGAATATGGTAAATTTTAAGCGATAGTCAAATCTTTTAAGAGGTGGAACATTGCATTATCTTTGCATGTCCAGGACATAAAAAAAATAAAGCATTTTTGGAAACAAGTCCATGTGTATGTCTTGTGTGTCTGTGTGTGTGTGTCTGTCTGGGAACAGCATAACTCAAAAACGAAAAGTCGGATAAACACCAAACTTGATATTTAGGTTCAATATGTTCCAGGGTTGCGACATGAAAGTTTTCAAGAAAATCCCCCTATCCAAAAACACCCCTTAGATGGAACATTTTTTGAAATTTTTTATTTTCTCAAGGATGGCTCTAACGATTTTTTATTAAGTATCATATGTTTAAGACATTTTTGTGGGAAATAAGATGTATCTTGAATTTTCTGGGGAAGTTCCTCTTCATTCTGAACGACTTTTGCATAACTGGTAAACCGTAAGAAATAGACAACATTTTACTACATAAAAAATGTATATCTCCTTAAAACACACAATATATGTCATAAACTTTTTTTTTGTAAAGTGAACCATTTTCGAGACATTCCTTGTTATTTGTTTGAATTTTCCAATACCTACACTTTTTCTCAACTGAGAATTCCTTATTCTTTTTTTATGTTCTTGACATGCAAAGAGAATTACATTTTACATATAGCGACCAGTTCTAAAAATATTTGACTATCGCTTAAGACTTACTATGTTCCCCTTGTTTTGTATTTGCAAGGGCAATATAGAAATACAGTAGCCTTTAAGCATAGACATATTTCTTAGTAGCTGGTTGCTATGTGCAGCAGCATTCTTTTTGCCACAGATTCATACTCTTTGCATATCCAAGACAAAAAAGTGAAAAACGAATTCCCATTTGAGAAAAACTAGTATAAGTATTGGCAAATTTAAGGGAATAACAAGCAATATCTCCAAAATGGTTCGCTCAAAAAAATGTATATGGCATAAATTGTTTATTGTTTATTTGTGGGGGTGTCCGGATACTTTTGATCACATAGTGTATATATAAAACAACGATAGGCTTTTAAACACCTAATAACATAGCCTTAACTCTTCCGTACCACCACCTTTGAGACTCTTTTTAAATCGTTTGCAGTAAGATTGCGGAGAACTTGCATAGCATTTCAGGAAGGAATCCTTGTAACCGATTACACTGGCAGGTTGTTTGAAGAAAAGCTAGCTATACGGTAGTTCTTTATATGTAAACTTTGTTCAATTAGTTGCTGAACGCCTTCTTTCTTGAACTGCTTCTTAAATATGCGAATTACTCTCGGGTCCTATTCCCGACGGTCACCGCAATTATTTGTGTGCTACTACTAGCAGTTCAGAAAGCTCGAGTTCGGTATCTATGGTAGCATGTACACTCGCTTCCATTTATGCCGTCACCGCAGCTTTGAAAGGTATTCTACTACCTTCATAGGTGGAGTAAGTTAAGCAACGAGGAGGTTGTATATTTGTTTAGCTTTTCGCGCATACAATGGCGTCCTGTTTTACGTACACACTTCTAGATTATTCACATATGAATGTATAACTTAAAGCAATAGCTTTACGGATCACTTATAATAAACGTATTTAAATATATAACTAACTAAATCCCTGTTTCTCTACATAGTATCCTTTCAGCTCGATAAACTTTTCCCGGCGGTGTCCAATAGCTTCGATACTCTGTTTATAGTGAGAACCGTCGAGTTCTGCAAAATAGCCATCAACTGCAAACTCCACCTCTTCATTGTTGGCAAATCTTTTACCAGCAAGCCATTTCTTCAACTTTGGAAACAGAAAATAATCAGAGGGGGCTAAGTCTGACGAATAGGGTGCACGAGGAAGCAATTCGAACTTTAACTCATTGATGTTGGCCATGGCGATAATGGATGTGTGACTGGTGCATTGATGAAACAGGACTTTCTTCTTCGCTAAATGCGGCCGTTTTTGCTTGATTTCATCATTCAATCGCTGCAATAAGTTTGCATAATACTCGCCATTGATTGCTTTTCCTTTTTGAAGATAATCAATGAAAATTATCCCACGCGCATCTCAAAAAACTGACGCCATGAACTTGCCTGCAGATGGAACTGTATTCGCCTTCTTTGGAGCCTTCTCCCCTTTCAATCCACTGTTTTGACTGTTCCTTCGTCTCAGGTGTGAAGTGATGGACCCATGTTTCATCCATGGTTATGCATCCACGCAAAAACTCGGTTTTATTGCAGGTAAACATCACCGAACACTCGACTGAAACATCCTCAAGACGCTGCTTTTGCTCCATTGTGAGTAAACGCGGCACCCATGTTGCGCACAGCTTTCTCATTTCTAAATTTTCAGTTAGTATTCGATGTACAGCACTTTTTGAAATGCCTAGGATGTCTGCTAGCTCGCGCACTTTCAGTCGACGGTCATCCAATGCCATTTTGCAGATTTTCTTAACAATTTCTGGCGTGGTCACCTCGTTTGGTTGACCATTGCGATGTTCGTCTTGGCAGCTCGTATGGCCTCGCTTAAACTCTGCAACCAATATTTTACTGTTGTAAACGAAGGAGCAGACTCCCCCAGAGTAGAATCTAGTTCAGCTTTAATATTAGTTGGACTAAGATCTTTTGAATGAAGGTATTGTATGACATAACGATGGCCAGTTTTATCCATGTTTACACATTCGCTGAGAGTGTTCACTATTAATGGCTGCCAAACAATCACTAAACAACGTAGCATCGCCCAACTTCAAACTTAAGCTTTATAAGGGTGGTGCTTTCTAACATTGTTTCAAACAACAACCGCTATCTATCTATCTATCTATCTATCTATCTATCTATCTATCTATATATACGTCAGGTCGGGTACCTCTGGGACTTCCCTCGTAATGTAAAACTGAAATACATTATACTTTTTACTCTCAAAGTGAACACATTTGCTATAAATTGTTTTAATAATCTGTTCAATATCCATTCTTGTTCTATACCTGATTTTGCAGCCTAAACACTGAATCACTTGTTGCTGAAAGATATCTGGCTCTAAACGCAAATGTTCCCATATTTCATGACAGTGTTCGCAGAGGGCGAGGAGTGATTCATTGCCTAGGCGGCTGAATCAGATTTTGGACAAGAATGGAGATTTGACGCATTCTTAAAATAATGTCTAGTAAATGTGTCCTTTTTTAGAGTAAAACGTATAATTTACGTCAGTTTTACATTATATTGGCATTAACATACTTTTTTCTTGACGAAATTGTGCAAAAGTATGTTATTTAATTATATATTTAGATTGGATAGACGATTCCAATGATGTCTAGTGAATGTGTCCTCTTTGAGTGTAAAAAGTATAATGTATTTCAGTTTTACGTAATGTTGCCATTAAAATATTTTGGGGATATTGTGCAAAACAGGGTTTTATTTAGTGGTAAAGCTATTGCTGAAAGTTATATATTCATATGTGAATAATCTAGAATTATGCACGCAGAACAGGCCGCCACAGCATGCGCGAAAAGGTAAATAGATACACACACCTCCTCCCTGCTATACATACTCTACCTGTGAAGGCCAATAGAATGCTTCCCAAAGCTACGGTGACGGCATAAAAGGAAGCGAGTGTACAACCGGGAAGGCCATCCAGTCAGATGAATTTCTGTTGTCGTTTGACGACCAACAGACCTTGGTGCATAAAGCTACACATACGGGGTTGTAAATGAGATCTAAACTTCTGAACCGCTTAAAGGCACCATAGCCGCTTTAGATTCATAATACGGGATGAGCCAAAAGACTCCGTACCGCCTGCGCGGTGGATATCCCGTCCGCGTCCTCGGCGCTCGTTGCCCTCTGCCGCTATAGAAAGGCGCGGATGAAATCATACATTTTTAAAACTACTTTTAAAGGCTTTACTTACCAACTTTATGAAAGGAAATGCTGAAACTGGTCACCATCATTGTCCATACATTTTTGGCACCTATTTAGGAAACTATCCATCATGGAATTTTTGGGGGGAATTTTCCTAACGATGACCGATATCGTCTAATGTTTCATCGGTAAGAGCCGAACACCGTCTTTAGATTTCTTAGCCTGAAGACTTCTTTAGGCCTGAAAGTTACTGTAAAGTTCATGGATTGTTGGCTAGCAGACCGAGTTAACACATACGAATCATAAATAAATACACGCTGTGCAGTAGAAAACACATAATGAGCCATAATATACTTTGTGACTAAGTACGAGACAAAACAATAAATAACTCGTAATAACTGAAGTACATCGCGTCGTCCTCCATAGACTAGTGGTACTGTGCTAGCCTCTAGTTCCCAACGTCGCGGGTTCAAACCTGGCGGAGGGTGATGGATTTTTTCGGGCGTAAAAATCCTTAGCATGGCTTCCTTCGGAAGGGAAGTAAAGTTGGTGGTCCCGTGTCGTAGATTTACGGCACTTAAAAGAACCTCAAGCCTGATAAAGAGGCCTCTGAGCAAAATTACCGGTCTTTCACGCCCAGTATAGAATGGGACGCTAAGAACCACAAGAGTTAAAGAGCGTCCATAAATAAAACTCAATTTTCTTTTATCACTGTCAACTCAGAACCACAACAGCGTGACTTTGTTTATAGCAGCATTGCGTTATCATGTTTTTATCATATTTCCACACACCCGGTGAAAAACACCGCGCAGCCGGTGATATTCATAAAATACCCCCATGGTAACTTAAAACATAGTGTTCAAGTCAAACCCATACACCGTGGAAGAAATAAAACTAAATATCCGCCAGGAAATTTCTTAACGGGAACTACTGCAAGTGATGGCTAATTTCTTAAAGAGGTGTCAAAAATGTATGGACAACGTCGGTGGCCAGTTTCAGCATCTCCTTTCGTAAAGTTGGTAAACAAAGGCTTTAAAAGTAGTTTTAAAAATGTTGTATGGTTTCATCTGCGCCTTTGTATGATAGCGGCAAACGACAACGAGCGCCGAGAACGCGGACAGGAAAAACACCGCGCAGGCGGTTCGGAGTCTTCTGGCTCACTCTGCACTTTCGTGGTTCGTCCGCATGCGCGATTCAAACACGACTCCTTTCCACCATCAGAACAAAAAGAACCACAAGCTCCGTATTAAGACAGATAACCACGATGTAGAAGTGGCAAAACCCGTTATTAAACTTTGAAAATCCCTGCTCTCCACTCACTAACAGAAGCTAGGCATTCATTTTACACACTCGGGAAATGACGGGGAAAGATTTTAAACACTTCACGATGCTTGAATGCCAGGAAGTTTGTTTTAATGTAGACGCAGCAAGTCTTATGTTCCCGGGGTTTAACATCCATGCAGATCGGCCTAAAATATCCCTGTAATACCGCCTTCTACGCACTTTCAGTGTCCATAAAGGTCGGGGGCGTAGCCCTCGTGTATAGAAAAGCGCGTACCAACTGTCTGCATTCCCAGATAAGAACATCACCATGGATTTGCGGTGGTCACACAAGCCAGTCGGGCAAAAAGGTGGTCAGTATCGGATTTACAGCGTGGCTGGTTTGTTTGGACTCCAACCCCTTCCAGACCAAAACATTATCGCGGTGGCAATAATTTTTGTTGTGGCATGTGTGAATGTCTGCTTAGAGTGACGGGGCCCTTAGGAATTCCGCGGCCCGCCCATTAAATCGAACGGTGGTGGGATAACCAATTAATTGTCCGGATGAATCATTTGCAGTTACCATGAATACAGAGTGACTATGAGTATACATAGATTCACACTGGGAACTCATTCTTCATTGTTTGCACCATAGTCATGTAAACGGGACATTTTCAGCTTGTTCTAAATCTGTTTTAAAATGTTCGAAACACACATAGGGTTTTTATTACTTTCTCTACTACGTATAGTAAGTAGGGGAAGTATTGCATTCCACCCAAAAATTCGATACCGAGATTTCACCGGAAATACATGTTTTGAGATACCCTGAATCCAAAAAAAAGCATTTTTGGAAACATGGTCGTGTGTGTGTGTGTGTGTGTGTCTGTGTGTCTGTCTGTGAACAGCATAACTCAGAAACGAACAGTCGGATAAACACCAAACTTGGATTTAGGTTCAGTATCTTCCAGAGATGCGACACGAAGGTTTTCAAGAAAATCCCCCCACCCCAGAGTACCCTTTACATGGAACATTTTTCGAAAATTTTAATTTTCTCAAAAATGGCTCTAACGATTTTGATTAAAATACCATATATTTAAGATATTTTCATGATAAATAAAATGTATATGTTGAATTTTCTAGGAATGTATCCAAAAGTATTCTTCATTGTGAACGACTTTCGGTAAACTGGTAAACCATAAGAGATAGACAAAATTTACTACACGAAAACTGTAGATCGCGTTAAAATACACAATTTATGTCATATACATTTCTTTTGTTGAGTGAACCGTTTTCGAGATATAGCTTGTTATTCCCTTAAATTTTCCAGTATTTATACTTTTTCTCAAATTCGTTATTCATTTATTTTTTTTTAGGTCCTGGACATGCAAAGAGAATGAAATGCGCCACATAGCAACCAGCGTTAAAATATTTGACTATCGCTTAAAACTACCATATACCCCTTGCATCTACAAGAAAATTACCAATAAGAATGACATATCGTTATCTCGATTAACATGAAGCATATGGAGAATAAGCGTTTGTAAAAATAGTTTGTACAAGAGTAGAGAAAGTCATGTGAGTGTAACACATCAGATTTTTTTCTTGGTTTCTCTGCCAACGGCAGGAGATGTACTGCAATCTTCCCAAAAATATGATATCGCGGTTTCAACGGAAGTAAATGTTCCAGGCTCTGATACGAAAAACAAACGCACCTATTCTTCACTACTGAAGAGAGAGAGAGAGAGAGAGAGAGAGAGAGAGAGAGAGCGAGAGAGAGACAGAAATTAGGATAGCCCAAAGAGGAACATTCGTGTGAAAGCAAGGTGAAAGTGCTTCCTCCCTTACAACAGAGAAAAACCTTTTAGAAATTTCGATTTTATCCACGTATAATAATGGTGGTGATAGTAAAAATAAATATAATAATAAGAAGAAGAATAACAATAAAAAGCAGAAGGACAAACCCCTAACGATGTTGAGCAATACATATTTTGAGAAAACGAGGTGTTAAACAAGATACAGGTTTGCATTTTCTCTGCCCTGTGCCTAGTAGGTAGAACAGGCATTACATTACTCCCAAAACTTCCATATCCAGATTATTGAGGCCCCGAAATAAAAAGAATGTTTTTAGAAATAAGTCCATATGTGTGTGTTTCTGTGGGTCAACAGCATAATTCAAAAAGAAATGTCCGATGAATACCAAACTTTGTATTTAGGTTCAGCATCTTACAAAGATGAGACACGAAAATTTTAAAGAAAGCCCCCACCGAAAACTACGCTTTATGTGCAAGACGTTCTAGACGTTTTCGACTCAAAAAATGGCTGCAACGGGTTTGATTGAAATAGGTGTTCAGGATATTTACATGACAAATAAAATGTATATCTTGAATTTTCTGGGGATAGCCTGTGAGGGCCTCTTCATTTGGAGGCAATTTTGTATAATTTTGTTTTACTGGTAAACCATAAGAGATAGCACCGAACACGATGAACAAGTTATTTAGATTTTTTTAAAACACAGAATAGATTTCAAATACTTTTTTTGTGCCATTAGCCAATTCTGAAATATCCGTTATTTGTTTGAATTTTCAATCACTTTGTCATTTTTAGTTTCTCTACTACGTAGTATTGCATTCCACCCAAAAATTCGATACCGAGATTTCACAGGAAATACATGTTTTGAGGTGCACTGGATGTATATAAAGCATTTTTGGAAACCTAAACGTGTGTATGTCTGTATGTGTGTGTGTGTGTTTTTTTTTTGGGTCTGTCTGTGAACAGCAAACTCAGAAACGAACAGTCGGATAAACACCTAACTTGGTATTTAGGTTCAGTATCTTCCAGAGATGCGACACGAAGCTTTTCAAGAAAATCCCCCCACCCCAGATTACCCTTTACATGGAAAATTTTTCGAAAATTTTAATTTTCTCAAAATGGCTGTAACGGTTTTGAATAAAATACCATAAGATTAAGACATTTTTATGGCAAATGATTTGTATATCTTGAATTTTCTGGGAATGTCTCCAAAACTCTTCTTCAATGTGAACGACTTTTGCATAACTGGTAAACAATAAGAGATAGACAAACTCTTATTACACAAAAAAGAGGATCGCGTTAAAATACACAATTTATGTCATATACCTTTTTTTTGAGTGAACCATTTTCAAGATATTGCTTGTTATTCCCTTAAATTTTGCAATACTTATACTTTTTCTCAAATGGGAATTCGTTATTCATTTTTTTTGTCCTGGTAATGCAAAGACAATAGAATACCACACATAGCAACCTGCTGTTAAAATATTTGACTGTCGCTTAAAGCCTACCAATTCCCCTTGCATCTACAAGAAAATTAGCAATAAGATTAACATCTCGATATTGTCGCGTGCCTCACATTTTGTAATTAATTATTTAACTTCAGTGGTGGGCAACTCGCTGCGAGAGGGATCGTTATTCAAACAAGGGAAACTTTAATTTAAGAGGCACCGACAAAGGGACGCAGCTAAAGTTAAATTCACAACATAATTCACACTAATATAATTCCTGGCTGAAGGGAGAGGCAAGGATTCTATTCTACCATAATAAAAGCTGGAAGGAAGAGTGACAAATAGATTTATTTAACAAAGACTTACCCCATGTGTCTGCCGGGGCGAGGACGCCATGTCGTAGAGCAGCTATCCGTTCACCTGACTCAAAGACTAGTAACAGACTGACTTGAGAAAACTCGTTAAACTTGGCGTCACTAACGCCATCCCCTCCAATGAGACTGTTTCCCCTTAAACACCCCTCCTCAGATAAACTGCCAACCTTCAACTTGGGTAACCAGAGGGCGCATTACCAATATATAATCTGTGCACATGCCACATCTCCCCCTGGCCACCGAAGTCGACGTCCTCGTCGACAGAAAGAACATAAATACAAAATACAGGAAAAAACAAAAGAAAGACATACCAAAAAAAATGACATACAAATGTGTGATGTAAAATAAAACAGTAATAAATATGTGTGGTTGCACCCAGCCGACGACACCATGGTGCTGGGTGATATGGAGAGAGAGGAGCGATGTAAGTGCTGTCGACTTAGTATTGTTAATGCACTTAGCTTTGGCATCCCGCACACGCACACACCACGCTGCCTTAGTTCACAGGCACACTACACTGCGCAAAAGGGTGATGAACTGCCGTAACTGTTTGTGGGTGGGTTTAGACAGTGCCCACAACGACGATTTGTCCTGGTGTAGAATTAGCACCGCAGGTCTCTGGTGATGACAACAGGGTGGGCAGTCGCTGGCTTGGACTGCCCTCCGACATGGTGCCTCCTTATGCCACGGCAGTGTAGTGGCTGCCCGACAGCTTCCCTGTGGTGTTTCTTGACTTCTGGTGTGCTCTGGGGATGCTGGTGCATCTTCTCGCTCTCTGCCCAGCACAATACTAAAACAAAACCACCACACAATAAACAGGATGCTCCCACAAAGAGTCACACATAAAAGAAGGGTATGTCATTTACAATTAAAGATTTTAAAGTATGAAAAGTGTACACTAAAAGAATTTTTATGACATGGGGTAAAGAGAAAAGAAAATTAGAACAAATTGGCATAAGACAGAAATTTTACAGAGTTGCCATCCAAAGTGTAACTTACAATGCTTCATAATGCAAATAACAGTAAAACAGACTCAAAGTACATAAACATGACAGAAATGAAACATAACCTTATCTTGGGATCCCAATATTACATCTTAAGAACCAGCTGGTATCACTAACAAAAGAAAGTAAGTGCACTTACAAGACAATCACACATGACAATGAAATGAACTCATTCACACTGACCATGGCCCCAAATTACACACAACACTGACTTAACTAACTACGCAAACTAGTGTATGCATCACTACAAACTACATCCACAATACATTTCTAAACTACGCCACGTGACATGCTTTCAACTACTAGTGTCCTACTCTTGTCACCAATATAACTTCTTATCCACATCACTATCCTTCTCGTCGCAGTGTGAGCATTAACTCAATTATAATCATCATCAACATTAGCAGTAATAGTAATAGTGCAATCTCGATCATTACTTCAATCATCATCATCTATCAATTTTCTCTCCAAAACAAAACATCTGCACTTACGTGTCTCATTTAACATGCTGTAAATTCAAAACATCTGACATAGGCATAACCTTCAAGAAATCACATTAATTCAGGAATTACACAAATAACATGACATTATAATGTTGCATCTACATCCTCAAAATGAAAATTTAAGCTGGAAAACAGGTGGTATTAACATTTGCTATCTAAGATGGTAATAAACTTGTTGCATAAACAGAGAAAAAAAAATTATTTTCATTACATTCACTTCCATCCATTTAATCTCTCGTGTGAATTCATCACACACGCTATACTGGGCACGTTACAGCAACACCAATAAGCAAAATCTCTGAAATCAGACAACAACTGTCGGGGTTACACTGTGGCACTTCCACCGAAGCTGACATCATCTCATCTCTTCTCATCTCTCCTCATCAACACCGTCGGGGTTATTCTTTGGCACTTCCACCGAGGCAAATCTCAACTCACATTTCTCACATAACCTCACACTACGCCATCGGGGTTACACTTTGGCACTCCCACCGAGGCAAATCTCACCTATATCACATAACCTCAAATACACACATACATACAAACACTATTCATGCAACAATTTTCTGCAAATAAAGATCACAGCATCATTATGAAAATCAAATAGAGTCAAAATCAAATCATATCAAATCAAATCGAATGCAACAAAACAACATCACATCATTACTCAAAACAATATTGTCACATAACATTCCTGAAAATGAAAGCTCAATTAAGCATATAGTACACCTGAAACACATTCCTGCAGCATAATACAACAAAACAAATGATTTGCAGTTATCAAAACACAATTCAAAATTTAAGTTACACCCAAAATAACAATATACTTGTAATTTAGCAGAGACATTCATATCACATATTCCTGAAAAACAAAGCTTAATTAAGCATCAAAAACTCAGACTTTACAGCCTATAAGGACCCACAGGATCATAGTAAGGGTAAAGGCGTGACACATGAACACTCTGATGTTTGGTACGGGGAGCATGAGGTCGACCAATAAGGTAGGTAACAGGAGTGATCTGTCGGATAATTTCAAAAGGACCAAAATATCTATGTAACAACTTTGTACATTTACCTTTCTTCCTAATGGGAGTGAAAACTTTAACTAATTGACCCACATTATAAACCACATCTCTATGTTTAGCATCAAATGCTTCTTTTTGCTTCACCTGCTGCTTTGTAATGTTAGCAACAGCAACCTCTCGTGCCTTTTGAATCTCTTGCAATGTCTGTCTCACAAAAAGGTCATTAGACGTAGCTTGTAGCTGAACCTGGTTAGGTAAAGAAGGTTCTCGACCATATATCAAGAAAAAGGGTGAAAATTTAGTAGACTCTTGAACACTCGAGTTATATGAAAAGATGACATAGGGCAAAATTGAGTCCCAATTCTTCTGATAATTATCCACAAAATGGCTGAGCATATTTAAGAGGGTTTGGTTAAATCTTTCAGTAAGTCCGTTGCAAGCTGGATGATAAGCACTGGTGAAATTGGAAGACACTGATAAAGATCTCAACAATTCTTGTGTCACCTCACTCAAGAAAACTGAGCCACGATCAGATAACAAGGCAGCAGGGGCTCCATGCTTACAGATGATGTTATGCAAAATAAATTTAGCAACTTGAGGAATTGTTGCTGAAGAAAGCGACGCAGACTCGACCCAGCGAGAAGCATACTCGGTCGCAACGACAACATACTTGTGTCCAGAATTGGAGCGTGGGAGAGGCCCAAGCAAATCAATACCCCACCGCTCGCCTACAGATGTAACCGGAATTGGTTGTAATAAGCCTGCTGGTTTCTGATTCTTCGGTCCCTTTCTTGTTTGACAGCTGGGACAGGTTCGGACAAAATGTTCAATATCTTTCTTCATACCAACCCAGTAATACCTGGAGTGAATTTTGGCAAATGTTTTCGAGAATCCTAAGTGGCCTGAAAGAGGATCATCATGACATGAAGAAAGAATTTCATGTTTTAGAGCTTCTGGAATAACCAGCAGATGGAGGGGGCCAGTGGAGCCAGCATTTTTACGATAAAGAACACCTGATTTGAGTGTGTAGTTGGAAACTTGTCTCTGAAGCTTAGCAGGGGCCGACGGAGGATCATGGAGAGCATTAATAAGCTCCAGTAACCCAGTATCTTTCTTCTGATGGTCAGCAACTTCAACTGATGACAGCAAACATGTGGGGAGCTCATCAAGCTGTTCAAGATCACTTTCTGTAGGTTGTAACACAGGAAATCTCGATAGAGTATCAGCATCATGATGTTTCTTGCCAGAAATGGTATAATCAAACTCTTGCAATTTCAAACTCCATCGTGCCAAACGCCCAGTCAAATCTTTCAAATTATTTAAATAACAAAGGGAGTGATGATCAGATACAATATGAACCTTGTAGCCATAAACAAAACTGCGGAAGTGGGTAAGTCCAAACAAGATGGCCAACAATTCCAACTCAGGAACACTGTAATTACGTTCACATTTAGATAGTGTCCTCGAAGCATAGCCCACTGGTTTCAACACACTATCAATCTTCTGATACAACACTGAGGCAACCCCTAATCCACTGGCATCAGAGTGTAGTTCTGTATAAGCACCAGGAGTATAGTGAGCTAAGACAGGGGCCGAAACTAATAAGTCTTTCAAATTTTGAAATGCAGTTTGCTGATCAGATCCCCAAATAAAACTTTGATTCTTCCTAGTCAACTGAATTAGAGGTTGAGCAATATTAGCATAGTCCTTGATGAATTTCCTGTAAAAATTAAACAATCCCAAAACTTTTCTCACATCTCGAACATTCTTAGGACGAGGCAAATTTTGAATGGAAACAACTTTGTCAGAATCAGGTGAAATGCCATCTTTAGAAACTTCAAAACCTAAGAGTTTGATCTTTTGCATGGCGAAGAAACATTTTTCTGGTTTAAGTTTAAACTTGTGGTGATCCAGACGTTGAAAAACAGCCTCAAGATTTTGCAACAACTCCTCAAAGGTTTTAGCAAAAACAACAATGTCATCTAGATATGCAATAGCCTTTTTAAAATTCAAATCGCCTAACAACTTGTCTGCGATATAACTGAAAAACCTAGGGGCATTTGCCAACCCAAAACTCAAGCGTGTAAATTGATATTGACCCTGAAAAGTGACAAAAGAGGTGTACTTCTGGCTATCCTCTGCAATAGGTACCTGAAAGTATGCTGACAGTAAATCTAATGAGACAAACCATTTAGCCTCCCCCAAATAACTCAACAAATCATCTATCAATGGTAACGGGAAAGAGGTGGTCTCTGTAACAGCATTCAATTTTCTATAGTCGACACAAAATCTCATTGAGCCATCTTTCTTTTTGACAAGTACTACAGGAGAAGCCCAGGAGGACTGTGATTCCTTGATAATGCCAGCGTCTTGCATCTCTTTAACTTGCTCAGCAATAATTTCTTTTTGTTTATGGGGAACTCGATATGGTCTTTGCTTAATTGGTTTAGGATCATTTACTTTGATATCAAATTCTGCAACATCTGTAGTACCAAGTTCTTGTAATGTTGTGGCAAAAAGATCACTATATTTCAATAACAAAGCATGTAAGTCAGCCTTTTGGGTTTCCAAGAGTTTACCATTAACATTAAAATTAAAATTTGGAGCTGGCAGAGGAGTAACATCGGATGACAAAACAGAATTACTCTGAACAAGTGCAACATCATACGCTTTAGCTAAGACTGTATTTGCAAACAATGTTTGTGGAACTGAAGTATTATTATGGACTGGAATACTAAGTTCAGAGGTAGAATGACACAATAACGGTGGAATAGAAAGATTCTTCTTTTGCATTATGTTGAGAGCAGGTTCAAACATAACCTCATTACTAATGGTTGACAAAGGCTTAACTGAGATATAGCATGTAGACAGAGGTGGAATTTTAACATCATGCATAACTGCCATTTTAACACCAGAATCTGTACAATCATTATCTTGGAGAGGGTTTACTGCCATATCAACAAAAGGTCCTTGTGTGAGAGTTATTGGTATACTGAATGCATCATTCTTAGAAGATTTCAAGGTTATCAGATTTTGTGCATAATCAATTATAACATCATGGGTCTGCAAAAAGTCATTACCTAAAATCAAATCATGGGACAACTCTTTCACAACTAGTACATCCTCCTGAAAAAGAACATCATTAATATGGAAATCTAACACAGTGTGGTAAGGTGCATCAAGTAACTTGTTTCCTGCAGTGCGGAGCATCATCTCTATAGGTTTTAGTGTAGAATGATCAAGAACATGTGCAGCATTCACAATACTCACTGCGCTTCCTGTATCGAGCAAGATGGAGAGCTCAGTCTGGGCAATACGACCAGGAACTTGCAATATCTGACCTGATACTGCAGACACATCCCGTTGAGGTGTAGCTATGTCCCGTTGAGGTGCAGCCATGCTGGTGGGTGGTGGTGGTGCTGCTACGTCTCGTCGCCAGTCGTTTTGTGACTGCGGGAGGCGGCTCCGGCAAAAGCGAGCCAGGTGGCCCTGCCTGTTGCATCTATAGCAGGTGACGGGTGGGTCCCTCCGGTTGAAGTCAGCTGACCGTGGAAGCTGTGAATGCTGGGAAGTTCTCTCCGAAGATGGTAACTGAAACTGGTTAACTCTGTTACATAACTGTTCCACACAATCAATCAGCTGATGCATAGGATCGATAGGTGCGCCCACAAGAGAAGAAGCCTGAGAAGGCTGAGGAGAAGCTGGTAAAGTAACAGCAGGAACAGATGCAGTATTAAATAGAACAGAGGGTGGCGTAACCACTGCAGCCTGAGATTGAGCAAACACTAGATGTTCACGGTTCTGCATGTAAAACTGAGCTTTGTCCACTCGTCGAATGATTTGAATCACCTCATCAACAGTTTGAGGATTTAATGGCAATAAAGCTTGCACATACAGAGGTCTAAGACCTTTAAGCAAATGTTTAATTTGTTCCAACTGCAACATAGCTGGATTGACTTGGTCACATAAAGATAGTACGTCATAGATGTAACTAATAACAGGTTCATCATCCAACTGTACCCGCTGTCTGAGTTTCATTTCCAGAATATCACTCTGGTTTGTTAACTGGAATGCATTTAAAAATTGTGTAGATAAGAAAATCCAATCATGGTGAGGGTGCCGATGGCGAAAAGTTTGAAACCATGATGCAGCAGTATCTCGTAAATAGCATGGAAAGCATTTCAATTTCATTTCCTCTGACCAGCCATTAGCAGCAGCGACCATTTCAAAGTTCTGCAGAAATTCATGTGCCGACATCCTACTAGAATTCTCAAAGTACGAGGGGTCAATGACCGGACGGCAGGCAGCTGGTGGCGGGACATGGGCCACGACAGGCGGATTAGCCATCACTGACAACTGCGTAACAACAGGCGTACCAACACTAGACATAGAATCTACCTCGCTATGCTCGCTAACTGGAACAATTGCTATATCAGATTTCTGTGCAGTACGTCGTTTAGGCATGATTGTAGCACAAAAGATAACGCAACCAATAAACAAACAGTAGGACCAAGCAATTCAGATTACACCAAACTAAACACTTATAGCATCACATGAATGTAAGTAGCAAGATCAGAACATAGCCAAATAAAACAGTTGCAGAAAGAACACAATTAAGCGCCTGCGGCGAAATATCAGAAAATTATACTAACACACGGCTACACAAGCCACTTGGACACAATACCAAGATTTTTAAGCAGAATGAACATATGGAAGAAAACAAAATGATAGCTGCAGTGAGAAACCTCGAACTGGAACTTAAAAAAACTACGTCACACTTACTGTGACCACCGCGAAGATTCTCAAAAGGAGCAGAATACAAACTTGTAATTTAAACTAGCACACAAAACTTCTCTTTTTTTTCTCTTAAATCAAATGTATATAATCTGATATGCACACGCAAAGAAACGCGCCAAAACACGTGCTGAGGAAGACTGGTTTCACAAGCTAAAATTATTGCTGAAATGCACGACCACGCGGGGATTACACAACACACGTGCGTACATAAAAGTTACACGAAGAATGACCCAGAAAAGTGCAGTAAATAGCTAGAAATCACAATCACTGGAATATAAAGTTATACATTTCCAAACCACTGCTAATAAGCACAGAAAACAAGATTTGCAAACGGATAGCCAACACGTGACGAGCACATTTTGAACCAACAACTATATCGCTCGTTTCTTCTCAAATTTCACAAAAACATTTTTTTTTAAATTAACCAGCCCGAAGAACGGAACACAGTGATATAATTTAAAGGAAATGAAGCCAACACAAGGGGAAAATGGAGTCAGAAGTTTTAGCGTCACCCGGCAGACAATGGGAAAAAATGCACAAATGAACTCAAAATTGAAATTTCGACACCAAACTTTCAGAAATGATGGAAACAAAATTTAGAAGAAGAGAATCACAAATTAAAGTATAAAAATCCTTACCCTTCAGCCAGAAAGAACTTTACATTTTTCACGACCACGTGGAGCAGAAACTGTTAAATCTGGAGGGAAGAAAAAAAATTTGCACTTAAAATCTCAAAACAAATCAAACCAACTGCTCGGCACCTCCGCCAATTACCCGGCGCCTCCACCAATTTGTCGCGTGCCTCACATTTTGTAATTAATTATTTAACTTCAGTGGTGGGCAACTCGCTGCGAGAGGGATCGTTATTCAAACAAGGGAAACTTTAATTTAAGAGGCACCGACAAAGAGACGCAGCTAAAGTTAAATTCACAACATAATTCACACTAATATAATTCCTGGCTGAAGGGAGAGGCAAGGATTCTATTCTACCATAATAAAAGCTGGAAGGAAGAGTGACAAATAGATTTATTTAACAAAGACTTACCCCATGTGTCTGCCGGGGCGAGGACGCCATGTCGTAGAGCAGCTATCCGTTCACCTGACTCAAAGACTAGTAACAGACTGACTTGAGAAAACTCGTTAAACTTGGCGTCACTAACGCCATCCCCTCCAATGAGACTGTTTCCCCTTAAACACCCCTCCTCAGATAAACTGCCAACCTTCAACTTGGGTAACCAGAGGGCGCATTACCAATATATAATCTGTGCACATGCCACAATATCTCGATTAACATGAAGCATATGGAGAATAAGCGTTTTGTAAAAATAGTCTTACAAGAGTAGAATAGTAGAGAAAGTAAAATTCCCATTTGAGAAAAAGTGTAATTATTGGGAAATTGGGAATAACAAGCAATATCTCCAAAATGGTTCACGCAACAACAAAAAAATGTATATGAGATAAATTGTTTGTTTTAACGCGATCTACATTTTTTGTGAAGTAAAATTTTGTCTATCTCTTATGGTTTACCAATTATGCAAAAGTCGTTCACAGTGAAGAATACTTTTAGAGATATTTCTAGGTAATTCAAGACATACATTTTATTTGTGATGAAAGTATCTTAAATATATGATATTTAATCAAAATCGTTAGAGCCATTTTTGAGAAAATTAAAATTTTCGAAAAATGTTCCATGTAAAGGGTAATCTGAGGTCGGGGGATTTCCTTGAAAACCTTCGTGTCGCATCTCTGGAAGATACTGGACCTAAATACCAAGTTAGGTGTTTATCCGACTGTTCGTTTCTGAGTTATGCTGTTCACAAACACACACATACACACGAACATGTTTCCAAAATTGCTTTTTTTGGATTGAGGAGGCCTCAAAACATGTATTTCCGGTGAAATCTTGGTGTCGAATTTTGGGTGGAATGCAATACTTCCCCTACTTACTATATGTGGTAGTGAAATTAAAAAAAAGTAACTTTATGCATCCTTTACTCGCATTCTTGGAAAAACAAATTATATTCCTACTTAGTGGTTAGTCTGGAAAGAGTTGCTTCCGGGTGGAGGGTAGTTGAAACCAAATCAGAGGTATATTCTAATTAGTTATTAAAGTAAGTAGCAAATCAATTGTAATCTGGCTGTTCTTACCGAGCAGGTATAATTTTGTTATGAACTCATGTCCTAAACTGGATGAGACAGGTCAGTCTTCCATTTTTTGCGTTAATGGATGCGTGCAGTCAGGTTGCTATTCTCGTTATCCTTATGTCGTGTGATAGACTGTGAAGTCCACTGTAATCATACTACACTTTTTAAGACCTGCTTCAAAAACAGTTTTCTTAAGTTGATTTTCAGATTCTTCAAACAACAATATGGAACAATCCATTTTTTATTAATTTCTAAATTACATATCTCATCACTATTCCTATACCTACTTTTTCTGTTCTGTACTAGTTATAGCCGTATATAAATTAATTTATAACTTCCTGTGTACTTATTTTAATAAATTAAATAAATGTTAGTTTTAGGTCATTTTTACTTTTTCTAGTACGTATAGTAGTATTGCATTCCACCCAAAAATTCGATATTGAGATTTCATCGGAAATACATGTTATAGGCCCCCTGAATCCAAAAAAAAAACATTTTTATAAAAAGGCCCGTTTGTGTCTGTGTGGAGCATAACTCAATATCGAAAAGTCGGATAAATACCAAGCTTGATATTTAGATTCAGTATCTTTCAAAGATGTAACACGAAGATTTTCAAGAAAATCCCCCCCACCCCAGACTACCCTTTGCATGGAATATTTTTCGAACATTTTGATTTTCTCAAAATTGGCTCTAACTATTTTTATTAAAATATCATATATTTAATGGCAAATGAAATGTATATCATGAATTTTCTGGGAATATCCCCAAAGGTCCTCTTCATTCTGAATGACTTCTGTATAACTGGTAAAGCGTAATAAATAGACAAGCTTTTAATTCACAAAAAATGTAGATCTCATTAAAACATACAATTTTATTTTGTGGGAGGGGGTCGAGTGAACCATTTTCGAGATATTCTTTGTTATTTGTTGAATTTTCCAATACTTATGCTTTTTCTCAAATGGAAATTCGTTTTTTTTTCTTTATTTTTTTTAATGTCCTAGACATGCAAAGAGAGTGGAATGCTCCACATGGCAACCAGCTCCATATTCCCCTTGGACCTACAAGAAAATTAACAAATGTTTATGTCGCCCATAATGAAGTTAATGGAGAATAAGCGTTTGTAAAAATAGTTTGTACAAGAGTAGAGAAAGTCATGTGAGTGTAACATAGATTTTTTGCAACATCAAAATTCGGGTCCTGGTTATGATTAAAATGAGTCAATAGTAAATCAAACTAATTGGTTATTCTTTAACTTATGAAATAGCAGAAACATAACGAGATGCGTCTTCGATCGTGTTTATTTTCCTGGAAGGAAGTCATTGATACGCGGAAGATTTTCATTGGTTGTTTTGTGGTTGAACTTTGCTCCGAAAGAAAATCCGAAATATTTGTTTTCTGTGTTGAGGGGTGAGAATTTGAACCGAAGTGATTCAAAATATTTTTTTTTAAATATTTGTATCCGCCTGAAGTTAGATTACAACAAAAGCATTACGAATTGTGTGTCAGTGCTGTCTATGCCTGCAGCGAAATGCTGCGGTGTGTTGGTAGCGATATGGTTTACCTTGTGAAAAACCATAGCAGCCCCGGGCCACCTCTCCCTCTTTATTCAGCTGCGCGACCCCTTACTTCCTCGGTGGATCAGATAAGTCCTGCCATACAAGCGACAGTTTTATTGCCCCATGCTGGTCACTGCTCCCCCTGCAATTAATAAATATGTATAAGAGATTTTTGGCGTGAGAAAACCTAATATTAAATTCATCTCGTATACATATAACTAAACGTACATTTTCGAAAGTTTGGGCTTGCCTGTTATTTATGTTCATGAATGTTAGGAAGCCATTGCACGGTGCACGGATGAAGTAAAAACTGCGTTAACATTAGACGCGCCGTCTAAATTCTATCACTAAAAGTATGGTTCCGAGCATTTTGACCCAAAGTGAGAGTTGTAACCAATTTCGTTAAATTTAGTTGTGGCGAAACATAATACACTACGTGATCAAAAGTATCCGGACACCAGGCTGAAAATGACGTACAAGTTCGTGGCGCTCTCCATCTGTAATGCTGGAAATCAATATGGTGTTGGCTCACCCTTAACCTTGATGACAGCGTTCACTCTCGCAGGCATACTTTCAATTAGTGCTGGAAGGTTTCTTGAGGAATGGCAGCACACTCATCACGGAGTGCGGAACTGAGGAGAAGTATCGATGTAGGTCGGTGAGGCCTGGCGTTCCAAAACATCCCAAAGGTGTTCTATAGGATTTAAGTCATGACTCTGTGCAGGCCAGTCCATTACAGGGATGTTAGTGACGTGCAACCACTCCGCCACAGCCCGTGCAGTATGGACAGGTGCTCGATCGTGTTGAAAGATGCAATCGCCATCCCCCAATTGCTCTTCAACAGTGGGAAGCAAGAAGGTGCTTAAAATATCAATGCAGGTCTGCGATGTGATCATGCCACGCAGAACAACAAGGGGTGCAAGCCCCCTTCACGACCACACATAACACCACCACCTCCAAATTTCACTGTTTGCACTAAACACGCTGGCAGCTGACGTTCACCGAGCATTCGCCATACGCAAACCCTGTCATCGGATCGCCACATTGTGTACCGTGATTCGTCACTCCACACAACGTTTTGCCGCTGTTCAATTGTGTTATGTTGACGCTCCTTACACCAAGTGAGGCGTCGTTTGGCATTTTCCTGCGTGATGTGTGGCTTATGAGCAGCCGCTCGACCATGGTATCCAAGGTTTCTCAGCTCACGCCTGTCATAGTAATTGGAGTGGATCCTGATGCAGTTTGAAATTCCTGTGTGATGGTCTAGATAGATGTCTGTCTATTACTCTTTACGACCCTCTTCAAATGTCGGCGATCTGTGTCAGTCAACAGACGAGGTCAGCCTGTACGCTATTGTGCTGTACATGTCCCTTCATGTTTCCACTTCACTATCACATCAGAAACAGTGGACCTAGGGAGTTTAGGAGTGTGGAAATCTCGCGTACAGACTTCTGACTCAAGTGACACGCAATCACCTGACCACGTTCGAAGTTCGTGAGTTCCACGGAGCGACCCATTCTGCTGTTTCACATATCTAATGATTACTGAGGTCGCGGATAATGAGTACCAGGCAGTAAGTGGCAGTACAATGCACCTAAGATGAAAAACGTATGTTTGTGGGGGTGTCCGGATACTTTTGATCACATAGTGTATGTAACATTATAGCTGCTGCTGTTCCTCTCATATTTAGTAATTGAAAATAATATCAATAATGCTAAGAAATACGAAGTTTGTTAATGTATGTTTGAATACAGAAGATGGTGATACATGTGTATCTATTAGAGAATATTCTTACAGGTTTCACTATTGGTTTGGTGTCATAATGTGACATTTTAGCGTAAAAGCTAACACATTTTTATCTTCTCGTATACCAAGTACGGAAGGATTCTTCCACCCAAAACTTCGATGTCCAGATTTCACTGGAAATATTGTTTTGAGGTCTCCTGAACTCCTCAAATTTTTTTTAGAAAAAGGTGCGTGTATGTGTGATTAGTGTGTGTGTGTGTGTGTGTGTGTGTGAACAGCATAACTAAAAAAAATGCCGAATAAATACCAAACCTAGTATTTAAGGCCAGTATCTTCCAACGATGCGACACGACGTTTTTCAAGAAAGTTCCCCACCTACTAAATGACAGATGAAAAATGCCTCTAACAATTTTGATAAAAATACCATACATTAAATATATTTACATGACAAACAAAATGTATATCTTGAATTTTGTGGGAATAGTCTGTGAACTCGTGTTCATTTGGAATGAATTTTACATAATCTTGTATAGCTGGTAAACGTTAAGCGATAGACGAAAACGCACTACACAACAAACGTATATCCGTTTAAAACACACAATTTATTCCAAATAAGCTTTTTTTTAAGATATCCGTTATTAAAGGCTCGAATTGTGCATTTCTTGGTCATTCTCTTAAAGTCCTTTTCAACATTCAGTTGTTTCTCGCGAATGCATGGAAACAGTATACTCATTAATAAACGATAGACGGTAGAGAAACTCATATGAATGTATCACATCAGACTTTTTTCCCCTTTAAGTTTACCCTCTATCGTCTATTAATAAATAGTGTGTTAGATATTTCACTACCTTCAGACAAGAGTTCCCAGACTTTCTCAGCTCGGGCCCTCCTTTGTAAGACTGGTGCTTTCCATATCCTATCTATTGTTCTTGCAAGCTTTTACTGCTTCTTTCCTTTACTACGTAAGTGTAGAGGAAGCATTGTGTTCCACCCAAATTGAGATTTCAACAAAACTAGTGTTTTCAGGATCTCTAAAGCCCAAAAAGATTTTTTTTATAATTGTGTATGTGTCAGAGAAAGAGAGACAGAGTGGGGAAATAGCATAACTCAAAATCGAAAATCCGATGAATAGCAAATTTAAGTTGAACAACTTCTAAGCGTGCGACACAAGCTTTTCAAGAAAATCCCACTAATCCCAAACTCCCCTTTATACAGAAACATTTTTGTTATGTTTATATTGTCAAAATTGCTCTAATGATTTTTATTAAAATTACATATGCATTTTTGAGGCATTAACCATTTCGGATATACACTATGTCAAGGGTGGCGAAAACGACTTCCTTCCGCGAGTCACCAAATATGCAACACGCACGGCGTCACTCAGTAGTATGTGGAAATCAAACGGACGGTTGCAGAGAGGGAACGTGCGCCTGCGAGTCAAAATAACTCGCGAGTCACGTTTTCGCCACCTCTGCACTATGTGATCAAAAGTATCCGGACACCCCTACAAACATACGCTTTTCATCTTAGTGCATTGTGCTGCCACCTACTGCCTGGTACTCATTATCCGCCACCTCAGTAGTCATTAGACATCGTGAAACAGCAGAATGTGACGCTCCGTGGAACTCACGGACTTCGAACGTGGTCAGGTGATTGGGTGTCACTTGTGTCAGAAGTCTGTACGCGAGATTTCCACACTCCTAAACATCCCTAGGTCCACTGTTTCTCATGTGATAGTGAAGTGGAAACGTGAAGGGACATGTACATCACAAAAGCGTACAGGCCGACCTCGTCTGTTGACTGACAGAGACTGCCGACATTTGAAGAGGGTCGTAAAGAGTAATAGGCAGACATCTATCCAGACCATCACACAGAAATTCCAAACTGCATCAGAATCCACTCCAACTACTATGACAGTTAGGCGTGAGGTGATAAACCTTTTAAACGTTTCGGAAGCAGTTGCAGCATCCATATTCAGCGCCCGCACACAATGAGTCGGTCGGAACTTTAAAACTAAAAACCACAGCTTTAAGATATCAATTTACAATAGCGGAGCAACGGCTGAGGACCTTTTCCTGAAACGCCAACCCTTGAGGTGCCCAAGGAAATAGCGCTAGCTCCTTACCACACTAAAGTCACTCTACACCCATCCCCACCAACTCGGTGTTAAAGCCTCTAACAAGGGTGGGTACACCACAACCACACCTAGGCTCACCACGAGCGGTCGGTCGGCATAACAGTAGTCGCCTCTGAGCTTCCTGAATGACCGCAGCTGCAACCGATACATCTGGAAAAGTTTATTTAACACGGCCCACAAGTCCAGAAACTGTACTTTACCGCTATACACAGCCTTCTCAAAATTCATTACTTTCCGAAAAAAGGGTGCAATATAAAATCAGCTACTCTTATAGTCAGCAAAACTGTGGAAGCCATTTACACCTACGATGAAAAACGTATGTTTGTGGGGGTAAATTGAAATTGAGTTTTATTTATGGACGATCTTTAACTACTATGGTCCTTAGCGTCCCATTCTATTTTGGACGTGAAAGACCGGTTATTTTGCTCAGAGGCCTCTCTTATCCGGCTTGAGGTTCTTTTAGTGCCGAAAATCTACGACACAGGACCACCGGCTTTACTTCCCTTCCGAAGGAAGCCATGCTAAGTATTTTTACGCCCGAAAAAATCCATCGCCCTCCGCCGGGTTTGAACCCGCGACCTTTGTGGGGGTGTCCGGATACTTTTGATCACATAGTGTACCGTCAAATTTGGGCTGCGGAATTTGAGTGGAAGAACGCATTTCAAGGTAAGCATCGTGTTGGAATACATGTTTCTGCCTGCACTCCCGAAAATGTTAAGTGTTCCGCATGAAAGTTATTTTGGAGGTTGAAAGAATCGGGCAGACTGCACAGCATCCTCTCTAGGCGACTTTAACATCGTGCATTACTATTTAGGCATGAGAAAACTCACTACTGAAGTAATCCAAACATGCCTGAACGTTGGTAAAAAACAACCCGAGCAATAAATTAAAAATGTGATGCAATGCATCTACACGATTTCCTCTACCTCTATCGTTTATTATTCTTACTAAATATTTTTCTATCCACTACATTTTAATAGAGATAAACCTTTACAAAAATACCTACAGTACACATTTCGTTGTAGTTATAAAGAGTACAGCGATAGTCAAATGTCTAAGAACTGACGCTATATGCTGGCCTTAAAATTCCTTACTGTTTCCACGTAATCGCCAGAAACAATGGGATGTTGACAGTTGTAGTACGTTTTTGTCTGTCGCTTTAACGTTTATCAATTACATCAGATTATACAAAATTCCCTTCGATTAAGAGGACTTCACAGGCTATTCCGAGAAAATTCAATATATACGTCTTATTTGTCATGTAAATATCTTTTATGTATGATATTTTAATCAAAATCGTTACAGCCATTTTTTAGAAAATCAAAATTTTCGAAAAATGTTCTAGGTAGAGGGTAGTTGGGATGGGGGATTTTCTTGAAAATCTTCGTGTTACATCCTTAAAAGATACTGAAGTTAAATACCACGACTTTTCATTTTTGAGTTATGCTGTTAACCGACACATACACGGACCTTTTTTTTAAAAAATGGTTTTTATTTATTTAGGGAGCCTCAAAACGTGCATTTCCGGTGAAATTTAGGTATCTAATTTTTGGGTGGAATGCAATACCTTCTCTACCTACTATGCACGCGGTAGAGAAGGTAGAAAATTGACTTCGTTTTGAAGACAATTATTCCAACGTATTTTTATCGTATTGTAGCTATGAGTGAAACACGGATCCATTATTACGATTCGGAAATAACAACAATTAAAATAGTAGTTAGCAGGATATTCGTCTCGCTCGGAGAATACCGTATGCAAAAATCATCAGGAAATGTTCTGACGTCTGGTTTTATTCTTTTTGTTTTTACTTTCTCTACTACGTATAGTAAGTAGGGGAAGTATTGTATTCCACCCAAAAATTCGATACCGAGATTTCACCGGAAATATATGGTTTGAGACCCCCTGAATCCAAAAAAAGCATTTTTTGAAACATGTCCGTGTCTGTGTGTGTGTGTGTGTGTGTGTGTGTGTGTGTGTGTGTGTGTCTGTGTGTCTGTCTGTGAACAGCATAACTCAGAAACGAACAGTCGGATAAACACCAAACTTGATATTTAGGTTCAGTATCTTCCAGAGATGCGACACGAAGGTTTTCAAGAAACTCCCCCACCCCAAATTACCCTTTACATGGAACATTTTTCGAAAATTTTACTTTACTCAAAAATGGCTCTAACGATTTTGATTAAAATATCGTATGTTTAAGATATTTTCATGACAAATGAAATGTATATCTCGAATTTTCTGGGAATGTCTCCAAAAGTATTCTTCAGTGTGAACGACTTTTGCATAAGTGGTAAACCATAAGAGATAGACAAAACTTTACTGCACAAAAAACGTAGATCGCGTTAAAATACACAATTTATGTCATATATATATGACATAAATTGTGTATATATATATATATATATTTGAGTGAATCATTTTGAAGATATTGCTTGTTATTCTGTTAAATTTTCCAATACTTTTTCTCAAATGGGAATTCGTTATTAATTTTTGTTATGTCCTGGACATACAAAGAGAATGGAATTGTCCATAGCAACCAGCTCTTAAAATATTTGACTATCGCTTAAAGCCTACTAATTCCCCTTGCATCTACAAGAAAATTAGCAATAAGATTAACATCTCGATATCTCAATTAACATGGAGCATATGGAGAATAAGCGTTTGTAAAAATAGTTTGTACAAGAGTAGATGTGAATGTAACACATCAGATTTTTATCGTATTGTAGCTATGAGTGAAACACGGATCCATTATTACGATTCGGAAAAAACAACAATTAAAATAGTAGTTGGCAGGATATTCGTCTCGCTCGGAGAATACCGTATCCAAAAATCAGCAGGAAATGTTCTGGCGTCTCGTTTATTTCTTTTTGTTTTTTAATCCAGTAAAGAAATACATGGCATTTAAAACAGAGTAATGCAGTAAAGGGAGCTAATGCTTGTGTATTATCATGATGAATATACCACTACTGCAGCCACTATCACCAATAATGTAGATTTGCAACAATTGGTGGATTGAGATTTTAATTGCTCCTATCATTCAAGACGTATTTTTGTTTTGGGGAGAAGTCTAAATTAACCTATCAAGAAGATGCGTTATCCTGCCTTGAGAGGGTGGGAGAGAGCAGGTGTGCGTTCACCGTTCGGTTTACACTGCTTTACACATGTCTAGCGTATCTCTGCTCTGTTGGTTCTTGTGTTCCTGAGAAGCTGTGATCTGCTCCATGTTGCATCACCTGTGTAACGGTCAAGATGAGTTTCTGTAACCACCTTCTCCCAAAATTTACAGAAAGTGTATGCTGTAAAATTCAGTTATTGCTTCACGGAACATTGTTTGTTAAGCATAGCAATTATACATTTGAGCAAAGCCAAATAAAAATACTGTTTTACCGTTTTTGCATGTACGCTGGAAAATAACACAACTTGTATACACAGTTCGAAAAATAAACCTTTGAAATTTAAAACCAACGCTATACGACGTGTTTGTGTAGCACGATAGTTTAGTTTTCATTATTTTCATTTTAGAATGTTGCCCTTAAAGAAAGCCATAAGGTAGTTATTATACAAGTGTTCTGCATGTAGTGACTTGTGTAGTGTGGAAACTGTTCTACGAAGTGAGAAAAAAGATTGGAAAAATCTGAAATATGAATGGAGCACGGTAATGAAGGTATTTCAGAAAGAGTTGTGCGAAACTGATCAGGAAATGAAATCTGCTGGGGCATTGGATAAAAATAAAATGCTTCTTAAAACATGCACTGAAAGGAACGATGACTACGGAAAAGTTTAGGTGCAGAAACAAGTGCTAGATGGTAGTGTTAAGATAAATGTTACATATGTGAAGATATACAGGAAAGGAATCAGTGGAGGAATATGGGTGGCCAGTGAAAGTGATGCCTCTGGGCCACAAAGATGATTGGTTGAACTTCCCTTCCAGAGCCTCTGAAATGTCTGCCATAATTAGGGAAAATTCCAGAGAAACTAATCATATGAGATTTGTAAGTTCAGGTATACGCGATTTCTATCGCTAAGCATCGATTTATATTTTGAAATAATTTGGCCAATCACATATCTTTCTCGGGGGCGCCGGGGTAGCGTATTGGTTTTGTTTCCGGCTCTGGGGTGGCGATTTTAAGTCGGCCCTATCCACGTCTTCGCCTCTGAGTTGCTCATGTGAAGTATCCCCAAGGCCTAAGTGGTTCGGAGGCCACGGTAAAAGCTGTAGGTCCGCTAAAACCACCGCCATCCTCTTCACCCTACCATTGGAGGTAACGGATTCCGCTCGCTGGGTGTCTCCACCTCAGAAATGGGTCCAGACATCGCTTGGTGGAATGAGGTATATCTCTCGAAGGTTATAGGCCACATGACGACATATCCTTCTCGCTCACCTTAGGTTGTTTTTCAATGTATTCCATTCTAAACACGAAACGCGTTCGAAACTAGTAAGCTCTGGGAGAATTTCCCAGCTTCTGATTGCGCCGTCGTTGAAGAAAAACACACAACAGAGCCCACTTTTACACACTGCAGGACTTCCGTATTGAAATGCACCCATAAGTTCCAGATCTTGAAATGTCATTACTGCAAGGTGGATAGAAAATCATGATTTCTTTTGAATACTATGGTCCAGGTGCATTAACGTCTCTTAATGTCTTTCAGCAAACGTCTGTAAAATGTTTATGCTTGTTAATTCATAATACTGGTTCACTAAAGTTTAAGACCGTTTACTGATTTTGTTTATTTAACATGCACTCACTGTGGTGCGAACCCGCTGAGGAATTGAAAGAAACGCAGTCATCTAGCTTCGAAAGTCCATTTGTTTTGTTATTCTGTGGACTGTTGACTGGCTAACCTGAAAGTATGTACACTATGTGATCAAAAGTATCCGGACACCCTCACAAACATACGTTTTTCATCTTAGGTGCATTGTGCCGCCACCTACTGCCTGGTGCTCAATTAGCCGCGGCCTCAGTAGTCATTAGACATCGTGAAACAGCAGAATGGGACGCTCCATGGAACTCACGGACTTCGAACATAGTCACGTGATTGGGTGTCACTTGTATCAGAAGTCTGTACGCGAGATTTCCAGACTCCTAAACATCCCTAGGTCCACTGTTTCTGATGTGATAGTGAAGTGGAAACGTGAAGGGACATGTACAGCACGAAAGCGTACAGGCCGACCTCGTCTGTTGACTGACAGAGACCGCCGACATTTGAAGAGGGTCGTAACGGGTATTAGGCAGACATCTATCCAGACCATCACACAGGAATTCCAAACTGCATCAGGATCCACTCCAAGTACTATGACAGATATTGCGTGAGGTGAGAAACCTTGCATTCTATGGTCGAGCGGCTGCTCATAAGCCACACATCATGCAGGAAAATGCAAACGAGTCTCGCTTGGTGTAAGTAGTGTCAACATTACACGATTGAACAGTGGCAAAACGTTGTGTGGAGTGACGAATCACGGTACACAATGTGGCGATCCGATGGCAGGGTGTGGATATGGCGAATGCCCGATGTGTAGTGACAACAGTGAAATTCGGAGGTGGTGGTGTTATGGTGTGGTCGTGCTTTTCCTGGAGGCGGTTTGCACCCCTTGTTGTTTTGCGTGGCACGATCACAGCGGAGACCTGCATTGATATTTTAAGCACCTTCTTGCTTCCCACTGTTGAAGAGCAATTCGGGGATGACGATTGCTTCTTTCAAGACGATCGACATGTTCATACTGCACGGGCTGTGACGGAGTGGTTACACAACAATAACATCCCTGTAATGGACTGGCCTGCACACAGTCCTGACTTGAATCCTATAGAACAGCTTTGGGATGTTTTGGAACGCCGACTTCGTGCCAGGCCTCACCGACCTACGTCGATACCTCTCCTCAGTTCCGCACTCCGTGAAGACTGGGCTGCCATTCCCCAAGAAACCTTTCAGCACTTGATTGAAAGTATGCTTGCGAGAGTGAACGCTGTCATCAATGCTAAGGGTGGGCCAACACCATATTGACTTCCAGCATTACCGATGGAGGGCGCCACGAACTTGTACGTCTTTTTCAGCCAGGTGTCCAGATACTTTTGAATGCGTAGTGTACGTAATTGTGATTTGGAATTAGAAATGGAGCCTGTGAAAAAGAGGCCAATACACCAAATTTTCCGGCACTTTGTACAAGAATTGCTTAGAAACTTGTTTCAAAATACAACAACATTTATAGAAAGAAAAAAAAAGGATGACATTTCCATACAGAAAAACGATGCAGCGTGGTCACATCTCACTAGAATTTTCGACTCATTAACTAGACTGAAACCTTCCATCATTCCATCTGTCAGATTGGATCATTGGAAATTTTATTTATGTATACTTTATGTATGACGATGGGTGCACCTGGCCCAAAGACATATAAGGGAAAGCTGTTTTTTAGTAATAAGGTTAGAGCGGAGGAAGAAAAATGGCGTAATATGAATTTATAACAGTTTGGAAGAGGAAAACAGTCTGGATTAAATTTGTTGGTTTTTGAAATTTGCAAATCTAAATATAACTCAAGAAAGAAGAAATAATCATAGATCGTTAAATCACGATTAACGATGGAATGATAAAACTAGGAAAAAGAAGTTTTCTTACATTAAAAAATACAAGATAGTGTAATTCAAGGAAAATGTTAAAGCTAATCGGTTTCAAAAATAAATATTGAAGCTCTTATCAGTACGAGCTTAAATAGAAGTGTAAATAAGGCGTTATTTAATAAAAGTATTATTATTATTATTATTATTATTATTATTATTATTGAAGGTGAAAGTGAGGTTTTTAAAGTGGAAATGTGATATAAGAAATATGAATTCATTTGAAGCAAAACAAAAGACGTCTTTAATAAAGTAAATAAGGTATGCGTCCATAAGCATAACACCAAGATTTACTAGCAAGTGAAATGCCTTAAATGAGAAAAAAAAAGGAAAAGAAGAAAAAATATAGTATTATTGAAATAATTAATGTGAATATTAAATGGTTTGATACTAAAAACTAAACAAAATATAATAAGAAATTATGTAATGAATAATTTAATATTGTTAGTATAAGACGTTAAAGAGATCGCGGGTTCAAATCCGGCGGAGGGCGATGGATTTTTTCGGGCGTAAAGCCGGTGGTCCCGTGTCGTAGATTTACGGCACGTAAAAGAACCACAGGCCTGATAAAGAGGCCTCTAAGCAAAATTACCGATCTTTCACGCCCAATATAGAATGGGACGCTAAGGACCATAGTATTTAAAGAGCGTCCATAAATAAAATCAATTTAATTTTTAGTTAAACACATCTCGCTAAACAAGGATGAGAAGAAGATGAATAGTAATAAATGGTGAAAGTTGGCTAGCGCATCAAGTTGGCAATTTTAATTTCACTAAGTCCACGAGATATCCGTAAATGGTACGTGAAACAGTAGCATCACGTCCTGTTCGAAGATGAAATGGAAAACACGAGGCACGCATTCTCCCTAAATTTGGCTTTACGATGTCGCAATAAAGATCTATAAACCATATACCTCTTCACAATTACGTTTTAAGCCTCTACTGCTGAAGAAATTAAGGTTCTGGGCTTGCAGTCTAACCACATTACATTGCTGGCACCCACACACACCCACCTTAAATATTATATACTCTTTCCACTGGTAGGTGTGGAAAGCGCCTTGTTGATGGGAAAGGCTTTTAACGGGCTGTTCCCTTAAAGCCCCGGCATTTCTTCTCTTACGAACGGAAGTGGAAGATAATTCTCCCTCTTGTTTTTTTTTTTCTTCTGCTCCTAAGGTAAGATTCGAGGGGGATGACATTCCCTTTTATAGGGGCAGAGAAAATAATTCAATGAAATTACCTCTAGAGAACACGTATATAGTAGCTATTATCATTCTTCAGCTGATGCCTGGTTTGCCACTCGTGCTTTTGAAAGTCGTGATCGGAGACATGGAAGTAAATTCTTATGTAAACAGCATCTACGGGCAATGTGTTGTACTGTAAGAGGTTTAACTTCTTACAGTGTGTTTCCGTAAAAAAAGTGGATTGATTTAGTAGCCGCAGCATGCAAGATGAAAAACATACCTCTACCCTCTACCCTTAGAGGTGGGTATACAAACTATTCCTACTAAAGCTTATTACTTTCTCTACTACGTATAGTAAGTAGGGGAAGTATTGCATTGCACTAAAAAATTCGATACCGAGATTTCACCGGAAATACATGTTTTGAGGCCTCCTGAATCCAAAAAAACATTTTTGGAAACATGTCCGTGTGTGCATGTCTGTCTGTGAACACATAACTCAGAAACGAACGGTCGAATAAACAGCAAACTTGGTATTTAGGTTCTCTATCTTCCAGAGAGGCGACACGAAGGTTTTCAATAAAATCCCTCCCACTCCAGATTACCTTCTACTTGGAACATTTTTCGAAAATTTAATTTTCTCAAAAATGCTCTAACGATTTTGATTAAAATATCATATATTTAAGATGCTTTCATGACAAATAAAATGCATATCTTGAATTTTACGGGAATGTCTCCAAAAGTGTTCATTGTGAACGACTTTTGCATAACTGGTAAATCATAAGAGATAGAAAAAATTTTGCTACACAAAAAGCGTAGATCGCGTTAAAATACACAATTTGTCATATAATTTTTTTTTTGAGTAAACCATTTTCGAGATTTTGCTTGTTATTCCCTTGAATTTTCCAATACTAAAACATGTATTTAAGGTGAAATCTCGATATCGTATTTTTGAATGGAATGAAATGCCTTCTCTACCTGCATGGATTTATCAAGACTACAGAGATCCGGAGGTATCACTTTGAAAGTTCAGAAGGATAAATGAATATTGATGCAGAAACTTAGAGACAAACACAACAGAAATAGAGGCAGGGTCATGCGAAGCAGACAAGGGTCTTAAGCAATTCGTTTGTCTAATTTTACAGTCTTACAAGGTAAGCGCATCGCGTGGAAGAATTATTCTGAAGGCAGGATATAAGATTCTGTTTTTATTCGAGAAACTCAAGGCAAAACTTTTAGCAGCGACAAAACATTACGGTAAAGACTACGCGTCATGCTTGTTAGCGTAATATAATCCTGGTATGTTATTTGAGGACGCGCAGTAAACTCTTTGTCACCCATTTGTGAAAAAAAGGCCAAAAATTGGAAAAATTCTTAAATATGGATTTTAATGTTATTAAAGACTACAAGCCTTCTACCTTAGTTGTATATAGCTGTAAGGTGTTTTAAAGCATGCCGTATGACGATTTAAATGCCACTCTATAAGCTTAACTTTCTGTAAAATTGTAGTAAAGACAATAATTTTTGCCCTCATTCATTTACAAGAGGTCTCGGGAATCGTAAAATACTAAATTATTTGCAAAGGAACAGAATAAGACGAAGGAAGACCTGTATATGCACTAAATGTTTTTTACTTTCTCTACTACGTATAGTAAGTAGGGGAAGTATTGCATTCCACCCAAAAATTCGATATCGTGATTTCACCGGAAATACATGTTTTGAGGCCTCCTGAATCCAAAACAAAGTATTTTTGGAAACATGTCCGTGTGTGTGTGTCTGTGTCTGTGAACAGCATAACTCATAAACGAACAGTCGGATAAACACCAAACTTGGTATTTAGATTCAGTATGTTCCAGTATGGTTTTCAAGAAAATCCCCACCCCAGATTACTGTTTACATGGAACATTTTTCGAAAATTTTAATTTTCTCAAAAATGGCTCTAATGATTTTGATTAAAATATCATATGTTTAAGATATTTTCATGATAAATGAAATGTATATCTTGAATTTTCTGGGAATGTCTCCGAAAGTATTCTTCATTGTGAACGACTTTTGCATAACTGGTTAACCATAAGAGATAGACAAAATTTTACTACACAAAAAATGTAGATCGCGTTAAAATACACAATTTATGTCATATACATTTCTTTTTGTTGAGTGAACCATTTTCGAGATATTGCTTGTTATTCCCTTAAATTTTCCAATACTTATACTTTTTCTCAAATGAGAATTCGTTGCTCATTTTTTTGTCTTGGATATGCAAAGAGTATTAATCTGAGGCAAAGAGAATGGTGCGGCACATAGCAACCAGCTATTAAGAGATATGTATATGTTTAAAGGCTACTGTATTTATATATTGCGCTTGCAAATACAAAAAAATTTATGTGTTACACTCACATGACTTTCTCTACTCTTGTGCAAACTATTTTTACAAACGCTTATTCTCCATATGCTTCATGTTAATTGAGATATCGAGATGTCAATCTTATTGGTAATTTTCTTGTAGATGCAAGGGGAATATGGTAGCTTTTAAGCGATAGTCAAATATTTTAACGCTGGTTGCTATGTGGCGCATTCCATTCTCTTTGAATGTCCAGGACATAAAAAAAAATCTGATTTGTTACACTCACATGACTTTCTCTACTCTTGTACAAACTATTTTACAAACGCTTATTCTGCATATGCTTCATGTTAATCGAGATAAACATTTGCAGAGTCTATCTTATTGCTAATTTTCTTGTAGATGTAAGGGCAATATATATTTACAAGGGCAGTATGGAAAAACAGTAGCCTTTAAGCACATACATATCTCTTAATAACTGGTTGCTAGGTGCAGCACCATTCCCTTTCCCACAGATTAATACTCTTTGCATATCCAAGACAAAAATATGAATAACGAATTCCCATTTGAGAAAATATTGAAAATTTTAAGGGAATAACAAGTAATATCTCGAAAATGGTTCACTCAACAAAAAAGAATGTATATGACATAAATTGTGTATTTTAACGCGATCTACATTTTTTGTGTAGTAAAATTTTGTCTATCTCTTCTGGTTTACGAGTTATGCAAAAGTCGTTCACAATAAAGAATACTTTTGGAGACATTCCCAGGAGATTCAAGATATACATTTTATTTGTCATAAAAATATCTTAAACATATGATATTTTAATCAAAATCGTTAGAGCTATTTTTGAGAAAATTAAAATTTTCGAAAAATCTTCCATGCAAAGAGTACTCTGGGGTGGGGGGATTTTCTTGAAAACCTTCGTGTCGCATCCTTGGAAGATACTGAACCTAAATTCCAAGTTTGGTGTTTATCCGACTGTTCGTTTCTGAGTTATGCTGTTCACAGACACACACACAGACACACACACGGACATGTTTCCAAAAATGCTTTTTTTGGATTAAGGGGGTCTCAAAACATGTATTTCCGGTGAAATCTCGGTGTCGAATTTTTGGGTGGAATACAATACTTCCCCTACTTATTATACGTAGTAGAGAAAGTAAAAAGGGGAACAAAGTAGGCCTTAAGCGATAGTCAAATATTTTTTATGCTGAGAAATAAACGAACTGCTATGATTTTGTGAATCTTCTATCGTATTTTGTTTCAAAGGAATGCTGATTCGAACCAATTTCGTAAGATTGTTTCATTTTATTAATTCATATCTTATTGTTCGTTATAGTAGCATTTTAAATCTTCCCATTTTAGTTTATTTTTTTGTTGAAAGTATGTTTTATTTGATTTATTCATAGATTATTTGTTATAGTACCATTTTCAGGTGTTTCTGTGTTGGTTTCTGTTCTTTGTTTACTGGTTTACGTTTTAAGACTTTTCATAATGCCTAATAAGAAACGAACCAGTTTTAATTTTAATGTTAAGAAGTTGTTTTCCGTGAAAGCAGCCAAAGTGATTGTTGGCACCTTGAGCCAAAATAGCGACATATTTGGTGAAGTTAAAAACATACAGCGCACAAGCAACTCGGTGATGGCGTTATGTTTTTCAACTGTAATAAATATTGATGCTTGGAGTTCTGAAGTAATTGATAAACTTCTTCATTTAGGCAATGATTTGCACTTTAAATCAATTTCAAATTATGATGGTGTTATGCCATATCCGCCTTACTTGTGCGCTGATGAGGTTTGGCTGCAGGATATTGTAATTGATGATGTAAAAGTAATCTGCAATGCAGTGACAAATAATTTTGCATTGCAAGGAATCATACCGAGGGATTTAGGCAGTGTGTTAAATGCATTTTTCCAGTGCTATCACTACAGTGTGTTTAGTGCACTGTTAAAATCTATAGCTCTTATTTTATTTATTTATTTATTTTTTGTCCTGGTAATGTAAAGAGAATGGAATACTCCACATAGCAACCAGCTCTTAAAATATTTGACTATCGCTTAAAGCCTACCAATTCCCCTTGCATCTGCACGAAAATTAGCAATAAGATTAACATCTCGATATCTCGATTAACATGAAGCATATGGAGAATAAGCGTTTGTAAGAACAGTTTGTACAAGACTAGAGAAAGTCATGTGAGTGTAACACATTAGATTTTTCAAAAAGTAAATTTGAATTGTGTGGAACAATTCTTCAAAACAGTAAAATAATAAAAATAAAAAATCTGATGTGATACATTCACATGACTTCGTTTATTAGTGGGTATACAAACTACTCTTACTAAAGTTATTTTTCTAACTACCACGTTTTAATCCAAATAAGCATTTGCAGAAATAGCTACATTACACATTTCGTTACAGATACAAAGACAATGGCGATAGTCAAATGTTTAAGAACTGGACACTGGCCTTAAAATTCCATACTGTTTCCATGTAATCTCAAGAAACAACTGAATGTTAACAGGGCTTTAAAAGAATGACCAAGCAATGAATAATTCGAATCAAAAAAATGCTAATGCCAAAAAAAATACTTATTTAAAAAACATTGTGTGTTTTAAAGAGATCTACATTTTTTGCATACTAGATTTTCGTTAATCACTTAACGTATACCAGTTATAGAAGTTTATACAAAATTCCTTCCGAATGATAAGGCTTCATAGCTATTCCCAGAAAATTCAAGATATACATCTTGGCGTGTAAATATCTTTCATGTAACGTATTTTAATGAAAATCGTTAAAGCCATTTATTTGAAAATAAAATTTTTCGAAAAATGTTTCATGTAAATGGTGGTTTGGGGTGGTAGATTTTCTTGAAATTCTTCATGTCGCATCCTTGGAAGATACTGAACTTAAATACCACGTTTGATATGTATCCGACTTTTCAGTTTTAAGTTATGCTGTTCACAAACACACACACGAACCTTTTTCTAATTTTTTTTTGTTTCAGGGAGCCTCAAAATATGTATTTCGGGTGAAATCTCGGTATCGAATTTTTGGGTGGAATGCAATACATTCTCTGTAGGTGGCAGAGAAAGTAAAAATGATCAGCTTGTAGCGACTATGCAATCTAACTAATTTGATATTATATCGGCGCTTAAGAACTAAGGAATCTGGTTTTAAAATACAAGGTTTGGCAGAAAACCGTAACAGATCATTAGTAAATCGTAAATGAACTGTAAATATTGAAGGTTTCTGCCAAAGCCAAATTAAACCCCTAGTTTTCAAACGCAGTTAGCCATGCAAAGATTTTAATCAGCTTTAAGCAACTTCGAAAAATAATTGCAGTAACATAAATGTAAAGTGCCTACCAATAAGAATGCTCTGAGTTGAACAGTTCATAGCTTTAGTTCTTTTCTTTCTGCTTGTCTTTATCTCTTTGTTCTTTTCCGAAAGGCAGTAAGTGATCACCAGTAATGTAGCAGTGTCCAAATATTTTCTGGAGTGAGTGACACTTGAAATAGCATTGTTACTATTATTTCAAATAACACAAATGGTTTGTAATAACTTCTTTTGTTTGTTTCAGGTAAGCATCCTGAAATTACTAAGCTCAGTTTGGTGTTCACCTTTGAGTAAGTAACAAACTTGTTTTATCAAGTGGAAGTTGATGACTAATTAATGGTCTAATCCAGTAAACTTGGAGCTAAATGGAATCTCCCCTATGCACTCTCGTTTTCCTTACAACCCCTTCATTGAGCTTGTCTTTGCCAGATGATGGACGTAAGTCAGCAGAGTGCAGATAAGCCGGCCCTGATGAGACTTGCGGCCACCCATGTCCTATAATACGAGAGCTGATAATAATGACTGCGACTAATTTTTTTTTCACAGATATTTATTACTCCATTTCAATGTTGACATGGTCTTTTTCAAAGTAGTCCTCTCCTACTTGAATTCACTTTTTATACCGTCTCTGCCAGTCCTCGAACACATGGTACAGGCCATTCTTTGTCAGGTCTTTGAGAATCGCCTCACTTTTCTTCAGCACTGCTTCAGTGCTCTCAAATCGAATGCCCCGGAGCTTTGCGTTTAGTGATGGGAATAAAAAGAAATTACAGGGGACAAGATTGGGGCTATAAGGCAGATGAGACACACAGGTAATGTTGAATTTAGCCAAAAATTCCTAGACTTGATTTGCAACGTGAGGACGCACGTTGTTGTGATAAGTTCTGGATGTTTCCTTGCAATGTGCTTCCTCGGTGTAGCCAATACTGACGTGTAGTACGTTGCTGTAACAGTGGTGTGAGTGGGAACAACAATCACAGCAGCTGTGTTGATGTTGACTTCAGTCATAGCAGAAGCCGAAGCACCAGGCCCACCTTGCTTAGCACAGAGGACTCGCTCTACTTTGAAGTCTTTGAACCACATAAACACTGTTGCACGAGGTAGTGCATCTTCACAGTATGCTTCATTCAGCTTTTCCAAAGTTTCAGAGCCTGTATGATTTAAACGAAAACAAAAGTTTATTGCTCCTCTTCACCTTCATTTTGTGATATGCGAAATTCAACTAGGGTCAACAGTATACAGCATTACTACCAACCTACCGATACGAGAGTGCTGCCGCCTATGGACATTATACATGAAACCCCGCTCTTTTCAAATATTCATGGTAGAGACAGGAAACTCTCAAGAAAGCTACAGGAAAAATCAATCTCAGTCTTTATTGATCAGCCCTCGTATATTCGAAGAAAACTGTCAAATTTACATGTTCATAACCTATGAACCTAATATATTATGTAATAAGAGTTAATTCACCTGGAATTCATGTAAATTCTTATCAACAAATAGGAAGACCATTCGATTTAAACTCTCACGCGCAGCTAGCATGAGTGTGGTTTATTTCGCTACTATTGCCTGTTTTAATGGCTTAGGGCTTGTGCGTCGCCATTTCTAAGATGTACATTAGCCAATCAGGGGAGAGGGAAAGAAACTGAGCGTTTAAGAATACCTTTCAGCGAAGCAAGGTTATAAGAAACTGGGCGATAGACGAAAACGATCAAAGAAGTAAAATGAGAGCTGTAGCTTTCCTGGCGGCGAAAATTTGTCATGGCCACATGGACTAGACACACTGCCAAGCTTCCTCACGCACCTCAACAGCCTCCGGCCCCAGATACAGTTCACCATGGAAGTGGAGAAGGACGGGGCACTACCGTTCCTGGACATTCTGATCTCTAAAAACACCAATGGCACACTCGGACATGCAGTCTACCGGAAACCTGCACTTACCGACCTCTACTTGAATGCACACAGCTTCCACCACAAATCTCAGCGAATCGGCGTCCTCAACACTCTGGCTCACAGAGCAGTCTCTATCTCCGATCCACGCCACCTGACACGAGAACTACAACACCTTAAATACACCTTCCGCCAAAATGGCTACTCTGATTACGACGTCACAGCGGCACTTACTAGAGCCAAAAAAGAGAAGTCTCTCAAACAGCAAACTTCTGAAAAGCCTACCGCCACAGCCTACATCCCATATACCGGCAACCTTTCCGGCAGAATCAGGAGAATTTTGACAAAACACAACATCAGGACAATTCACAAACCGCCTCCGAAAATTAAAAATTTATTGAGAACAGTGAAAGACCAGCTTGGGCTCAATGTACCGGGAGTGTACCGCATTCCTGTGAGTGCGGGACCCCATATATTGGACAAACCGGCAGGACCATAACCACCAGGGTCAAGGAGTATGGCAGAACCATCTGTTTGATGCAGCCTGAGAAATCAGGTTTGGCAGAACACTGTTTTGAAATGAACCACAGAGCTAACTTCCGCGACACAACCATCTTGGCCAAATGTGACGGCTACTGGGAGCGCAGAATCAAGGAGGCGCTGCCTATTTCCTCCAACGCTGGGATACAGTTCAGTCCCGCATGGAAACCGGTCATCAAAATTGAAATAGAGAGGCTCAGAAACACAAAACCAGACCCCAAAAACAACACCCAGAACATCGTCACCGGGGGCGGCGGGTGTGGGGCCGCCCCTTAAAAAAATTAGGTCAACATCACCTCACCTGGCCTGAAGCCCGAGAACGTCTAGAACACGATCAGAGAAGTAGCTATTCAAAGGTTTGTTCTTCAGCATGGCAACGCAAGGCCATACACAAGCGTGTGCATACGTGTAGCACTCACAAACTTGGGTGGACTCTTTTTCCTCATCCATCCTACAGCCCGAATCTTGCATCATCTGACTTATTTTTTTGGTCCCCTCTAAAATTTCAATCCACAAATTCGAGTTGATACAGGCGAAGTTCAGAAACCAGCTAAATGGTACCGCAGTGGTGTACAGGTTCTTAGATCTCCGTGCAGGATGTTCATAGATTCGAACGGAGACAGGTGTATATATAGATGATGAATTGGGGAATAATGTGGTGTATTTCCTGATGCAAATAAACCTCCAACGAGAACAAAAATCATGTGCACTGCTTATTGAACCATGAGTATTCAAGAAAAGTATCGAAATAGACAATAGGGAATTAAAACGTTAAAGGGGATCTACTACAGTCATTTTAACGTAATGTTATATAGATAAGCATAAAGGCTATTACACTTATATTAATGCTTCAGACGAAAATAATATCATCATGGGCAAGTATAATCTCAAGTTCCGTAACAGAATATTAAAGAGAAAGTGACAAAAAATATCTGTGTTACACTCACATGACTTTCTCTACTCTTGTACAAACTATTTTTACAAACTCTTATTCTCCATCTATTTCATATTAATCGAGATAAACATTTGCAGAAACGATCTTTTGACATGCAAAGAGAATTACATTTTACACATAGCGACCAGTTCTAAAAATATTTGACTATCGCTTAAGGCCTACTATGTTCCCCTTGTTTTGTATTTGCAAGGGCAATATAGAAATGCAGTAGCCTTTAAGCATAGTCATATCTCTTAATAGCTGGTTGCTAGGTGCAGTACTATTCCCTTTGCCACAGATTAATACTCTTTGCATATCCAAGAAAAAAAATGAACAACGAATTCCCATTTGAGAAAATAGGTATTGAAAAATTTAAGGGAATAACAAGCAATATCTCGAAAATGGTTCACTCAACAAAAAAAAATGTATTTGACATAATTGTGTATTTTAACGCGATCTAATTTTTTATGTAGTAAAATTTTGTCTATCTCTTATGGTTTACTTATGCAAACGTCGTTCACAACGTAGAATACTTTTGGAGTCATTCCCAGAAAATTCAAGATATACATTTTTATTTGTCATGTAATTATTTTAAATATATGATATTTTAATCAAAATCGTTAGTCATTTTTGAGAAAATTAAAATTTTCGAAAAATGTTGCATGTAAAGGGTAATCTGGGGTGGGGGGATTTTCTTGAAAACCTTCGTGTCGCATCTCTGGAAGATACTGAACCTAAATACCAAGTTTGGTGTTTATCCGACTGTTCGTTTCTGAGTTATGCTGTTCACAGACAGACACACACACACACGGACATGTTTCCAAAAATGCTTTTTTTTTATTATTCAGGGGGCCTCAAAACATATATTTCCAGTGAAATCTCGGTATCGAATTCTTGGGTGGAATACAATACTTCCCCTACTTACAATACGTAGTAGAAAAAGTAATAAGCATGTTTATATATATTTCACAAGACCCCGATTGTAATGTTCATTCCTATTTGTATTTTGTGATTAGTATGAAAATTTAAGCTAGTTCAAACATAAACATTTTCTTTATCAAAAAACTGAAAGCAAAATATTTTTATGGTAGCTCTCTTTGATATTCCGTCATAAGAATTAAAAAAAAAAGAAGTAAAAACCTATATCACACTCAAAGGCGTTCCGCGATTACATTTGCATTCCCTCCGTCGTTTCCTCGCTAACTGGCAATTCTTGATATTAGGAGTGCATTTATATTTACCCGCTGCTAGGTGCTCTTGAATACGATATATATTCCCGCTACTCAGAAATGGAGGTATTTCTGCCTGGCCTGTTTAAATAATTTCGTCTTAAAATTAATACTCCGTGTTTGCTTCTTTCCATTCCTTAGAACGGTAAATTCCAGAGACCAGCTGACTTATAACATTGTAAAAATGTCATTACATTTGAATATACATCGTTACACGTGTAAAATAATAGTAAAAACGCTGTGCAGAAGGGAAAGTTATAAAGCATTATCATTTTTTCCAGCATGTGAAAAATTTGAACATCCTTTTACTAATAACGCACTCGCGTATCTCGATGGAAAATTCTTCGTTGAATCGGTCATACCATTTGACGTTCAGCGGTCCGTACATGAGTTTTATCTTGCTAAATCTTCGGGCGTTAATCATTTCGTATTGGAGAAAGGGTGGACCATTTAAGTTGAGACTGTGCAATATCTCCAAAACTAAGAGTTGTAGAAACAAATGTATTTAGTAGAAGTTGCTTGATACTATGCAGGAAAGTAAATGTCGTTAGTTGTGTTTTGTTTGGAGGACGTTGTGATGGTCATTTTAAGGTCAGTTCAATTTTTTAAATGGGAACCTACAATTAGGATCAATTTGAATTGACCCAAAAATGACATCACAACGTCCTTTAAATAAAACACAATTAATAGCATTTACTTTCCCCTAAAATATCAAGCAACTTTTATTCAACATTTCTTTCTACAACGCTTAGTTTAGAGATACTGTACAGTCTCAACTTAAATGGCCCACCCTATATCTCCATATTTTGGGGACAAATTTAAAAACCTATTATTCAATGCGACTATTCCACACATAGATGCCTTATCTAATATGGATGAATCATGTGTAAGGTGTCGAGGAATAACAGCCATAATTCGCTGAACAATTTATTGAATTTACTCGAAACCAAAAGCGATTAATTAATTACTTATCTTCAGCTCTAATACGGTCGGAGAATCTCTTTGCAGTGGCGTTAAACTGGTGGTTAAAAAGCCTGGGACAAACGTGCGTAATTCTGCTGTACTGCTTTCTTACTTTTAAGGTAGGAATATGCACATTTCCCCTATTTGCAACATTTTATTGCAACCGTGGTGATTTGTGTTTAAACTTGAATTTGAAAAGCCGGTGCAAATATTATCTAAATGTGTTTGAGATTTTCTTTTGGCTTTCTTCACTCATAGCAAAGTTTAAATGACCTGTTTTGCGAACCTTAAATTGATTGAAGTCATGAATAGGGACAGGCAAAGTATGAAGAAAAACTTTGCCGAAATAGGAATCGTTTGCAAAAATAAGAAAAATATCCCAAAATATTATAAAATATACTTTTTAAAGCCGAAACTTTAATAGTTTGGAGCAGGTTCGCTTGATTAGTTAAGAAAAAAAAAGAGCATTTGTACTTATTTAATAATGACATATCAAAACAAAATTTACTATCTGCTTTGTCCTTAATACTATGAGAATAAGTCAATAAATATCTGTACATAATTTTTTTAATTTATTATAACAACATAAACTTACAAGTATCTCATTTTTCATCGTAGTTCCCTTGTTTTTCGTTACACAAGCTTTCTGATACCCTTAGAAAAAAAAGTTTCTCGACTGAGCAGCAAGCCATGTGTGCACCGCTTCCTTCACTTCCTGTTCTGTGGTGAATCGACGGCTCCTTAAGGCCGTTTTTAAATGGACCAAAAAGATATGGTTTGCCACTTCCTTCGGCTCTCTGAATCATAATACGGATTTGCTCATTGTTGACGTCACTGATGGATATGGATGGGCGTCCTGCTCTTTCTTCGTCCTTCACAGTTGTCCGATCATTTTTAACTTTTCGCCTGGGTAAATAAAACATAGCCCCCATATTATGCGAAAGTCTTCCATGGATTTCGGCTCCTGGTACGCCTTAAGACGACAAAAAAAGGATAACCGCACTGTGTTTTTGTTTGCTGCAAACGTTGAGGCGTGCAGTCATGTTTATTATGCAACAATGCAACACTCGGTGGAGTGATAATGGTCAAACATTCCACAAGCGGACACAAAGGAACATGACGTGTGTCGCACAAGCCCATACAGCCAATCTGCCTACAAAAAATTAAAAATAATGTGCGGATACTTATTGACTTACCCTCGTATTTACAATATGCTATTAAAAGCATTAGTTCACGAAAATAAAAGCTCTTCAAGAATCGAGGGCGTTTAATTTCGCAGAGGAAATGCTACATTTTCTCAACTGTACCTGAGAACTTTTCCACACGCGTTTCTTGGAGAGTGGGTGGTTTTCTAACTGTGCTTCACAAAAAACTGCCCAGTCACTGGAAAGCCCGGTTTATTGCTAATAGAAACGAATTACTTTAAAGGCAAAAAATCGTAAATCTTACAAAATATGAAGTTTTTACCAAAATATTATGAAATGAATTTTTTTGTCATTTGCTATGAATTCTCCACGCTGAAAAATGTAAAAACACTTTTGCTAAAAATAGCCAGCATGGTTTAAATATGAAATTTCATATTTGTCTGTCTCTAGTCATGACCCATTTTCTCACATCAGTGAAACGTGTTATGGATATACACTGAGCCTGCAAATCTGCTGATCTCGTATCTTTAGCGTATTTCTATTAGTAATTGAGATATAGTTTAAAAAATTAAATAATTGTTCGTTTTTCACTTGTACTTATATTGACATAATCTCCACGTTGTAGATTCTTATTATTTTCAAATTATCAAGAGTAGGTATGAAACATTTTAAAACTGATGTTGCCATTTTCTGACTTAAGAGGTTTTTCTTTAAAAAATCTAATTTTAGAAATCACTGTGAAAAGTACCATAACGGAATAGAAGTAAATTTGATTAAAGAAACAAATTATGATGTGTTACACTCACATGACTTTCTCTACTCTAGTACAAACTATTTTTACAAACGCTTATTCTCCATATGCTTCATGTTAATCGAGATATCGAGATGTTAATCTTAATGCCAAGTTTCTTGTAGATGCAAGGGGAATATGGTAGGCTTTAAGCTATAGTCAAATATTTTAAGAGCTGGTTGCTATGTGGAGTATTCCATTCTCTTTGCATTACCAGGATAAAAAAAATGAGTAACGAATTCCCATTTGAGAAAAAGTAAGGGTATTGGCAAATTTAAGGGAATAACAAGCAATATCTCGAAAATGGTTCACTCAACAAAAAGAATGTATATGACATAAATTGTGTATTTTAAAGCGATCTACATTTTTTTGTGTAGTGAAATTTTGTCTATCTCTTATGGTTTACCAATTATGCAAAAGTCGTTCACAATGAAGAATACTTTTGGAGACATCCCCAGAAAATTCGACATATACAATTCATATGACATAAAAATGTCTTAAACTTAAGGTATTTTATTCAAAATCGTTAGAGCCATTTTTGAGAAAATTAAAAATTTCAAAAAATGTTCCATGCAAAGGGTAATTTGGGGTGGGGGATTTTCTTGAAAACCTTCGTGTCACATCTCTGAAAGATACTGAACCTAAATACCAAGTTTGGTGTTTTTCCGACTGTTCGTTTCTGAGTTATGCTGTTCAAGACACACACACGGACATGTTTCCAAAAATGCTTTATATGCATTCAGTGTACCTCAAAACATGTATTTCCTGTGAAATCTCGATATCGAATTTTTGGGTGGAATGCAATATTTCCCCTACTTACATGTGCAGAGAAACTTGTTCTAAATTTTATATATAAATAATTCAGAAGATTTAGCATTTTAACTGAGCAAATGTAATGGAATACGTACTTCAAAGGGTGTTCAACTAATTATTAAAATGTTTCTAAAACATAACGATATATGTAAAATAAATTGGGCACATTCTATATTTTTTTATATACCCAGTAGGATTGAGGAAATGAATTGCAACAGACGGGTAAAGAAGCAAGGACACTTTTGTGTGTCATCCTGTAGCGAAGTGCTGCAGTACCTCGATGTAATAGCAAACGCTTAAGAAGCAAGCAGAGACCTAGAGGTGACGGAGGGCAGAAAGAGGGGAAGCCTTTTTCAATATTGAAACTCTGCTCTCGTTACTTTTTTATTTCCTTATTGGAGAACGCATTACGTTACGTGGAAGAAGGGTGGAGCGGGGACCGGAAGTCTGAAAACGTCCATCAAGAGAGATTATAAGGTTTATACAAAAAAGACATTACATCACATAGCTCGAAGCAACAGCCTTCCTGCGCGATCTCAGGATGTGAAGGCACGCGTAATTCCGTTGTAAACATAGTATTTTTATCCGCGTTTTTGCTAATAAATGTTACATGATGCCGTTTCTTTTAAATATTATGGCAGAACTCGCTGCCGGTTATGTCTCATATTCTTCGCTAGTTTTATAGGGTCATGAAAGTAAATCATGCATATACCATGGGCAGCTATCATCAATTAAATCTGTGTCGCTGTCCCATTTTAATGCCAGCTGTGTGCATATACGGGATTGCCCTATTTATTGCAACCTCCCTCCCGCTTTTGATGTCGTACTGGTTACATGTTCAAGTAATGGAAACCTCTAGCGGTTTTAGTTTTGAATAGGAATGGATTATCCATACATTGACCAGGAATCGAAACCCATGTCATTAAATACTAATATGGACATTAAAGCTCATTTACTGCAAGTGGTTATTAAAACGAGTGAGTCAGGACCTATTTTTACTTTCTCTACTACGTATAGTAAGTAGGGGAAGTATTGTATTCCACCCAAAAAATCGATACGGAGCTTTCCCCGGAAATACATGTTTTGAGATCCCCTGAATCCAAAAAAAGCCTTTTTGGACACATGTCTGTGTGTGTGTGTGTGTGTATGTGTCTGTGAACAGCATAACCCAGAAACGAACAGTCGGATGAACATCAAACTTGGTATTTAGGTTCAGTATCTTCCAGAGATGCGACACGAAGGTTTTCAAGAAAATCCCCCCACCCCAGATTACCCTTTACATGGAAGATTTTTCGAAAATTTTAATTTTCTCAAAAATGGCTTTAACGATTTTGATTTACATATCATATGTTTAAGATATTTTTATGACAAATAAAATGTATATCTTAAATTTTCTGGGAATGTCTCCAAAAGTATTCTTCATTGTGAACGACTTTTGCATAACTGGTAAACCATAAGAGATAGACAAAATTTTACTACACAAAAAATGTCGATCGCGTTAAAATACACAATTTATGTCATATATATTTTTTTGTTGGGTGAACCATTTTCGAGATATTGCTTGTTATTTCCTTAAATTTTCCAATACTACTTTTTCTCAAATTCGTTATTCATTTTTTTGTCCTGGTAATGCAAAGAGAATGGAATACTCCACATAGCAACCAGCTCTTAAAATATTTGACTATTGCTTAAAGCCTACCAAGTCCCCTTGCAACTACAAGAAAATTAGCAATAAGATTAACATCTCGATATCTGGATTAACATGAAGCATATGGGGAATAAGCGTTTGTAAAAATAGTTTGTACAAGAGTAGAGAAAGTAATGTGAGTGTAACACATCAGATTTTTTTGTTTAATATTTTGTTGCTTTTAATAAAAAAACGAAGTGGATTGGCAGAACTTTTTTCTTGTTTTAACCTGTCGTGAAAATTACAACTGTTTCATTTAGCCAAAATAATTCAGTAAGTATTTACATGCTATACGACAGGGTTGGCCAACCTTAGGCCCGCGGGTCACTTGACATTTTTAATCGCTCGCCTATTCATGAAGATCCGACGTGAAACGTGGATATAATAGAAATCCATAACCACTCAGGACTTTGTGCTAAGTTTAAAAAGCATTGTGGGTCACCCAGTTCTACTAATTTGACTGCATTTTTTTTAAACATGTCCCTTCAGACCGGTTACCTGAAATTTACGATCTTGTTCTAAGGTTCATGTGAAGATTTGACTCCATATGCATATGTGAACAAACTTTTTCTGCCATTAGTATTACTAACAATAAGTTATATTTAATTATTACAGATGTCCATCTTGCTAATATACTTGTGCTGTGCACATAAAAAAATCTTATGTGTGACACTCACATGACTTTCTGTACTCTTGTACAAACTATTTTTACAAACGCTTATTTTCCATATGCTTCATGTTCGAGATGTTAATCTTATTGCTAATTTTCTTGTAGGTGCAAGGGGAATTGGTAGTATTTAAGCGATAGTCGAATCTTTTAAGAGCTGGTTGCTATGTGGCGCATTCCATTCTCTTTGTATATCCAGGACATAAAAAATGAATAACGAATTCCCTTTTGAGAAAACGTATTGGAAAATTTAAGGGAATAACTAGCAATATCTCGAAAATGGTTCACTCAACAAAAAAACTATATATGACATAAATTGTGTATTTTAACGTGATCTACATTTTATGTATGCTAAAATTTTGTCTATCTCTTATGGTTTACCAGTTATGCAAAAGTCGTTCCCAATGAAGAATACTTTTGGAGACATTCTGAGAAAATTCGAGATATACATTTTATTTGTCATAAAAATATCTTAAACATATGATATTTAATCAAAATCGTTATAGCCATTTTTGAGAAAATTAAAATTTTCGAAAAATCTTCCATGTAAAGAGTAGTTGGGGGTGGGGGGATTTTCTTGAAAACATTCGTGTCGCATCTCTGGAAGATACTAAACCTAAATACCAAGTTTGGTGTTTATCCGACTGTTCGTTTCTGAGTTATGTTGTTCACAGACACACACACGGACATGTTTCCAAAAATGCTTTTTTTTTGGATTTAGGGGGTCTCAAAACATGTATTTCCGGTGAAATCTCGGTATCGAATTTTTGGGTGGAATGCAATACTTCCCCTACTTACTATACGTAGTAGAGAAAGTAAAAATCTATGTGTGACACTCACATGACTTTCTCTACACTTGTACAAACTATTTTTACAAACGCTTATTCTCCATATGCTTCATGTTAATCGAGATATCGAGATGTTAATCTTATTGCTAATTTTCTTGTAGATACAAGGAGAATATGGTAGGTTTTAAGCGATAGTCAAATCTTTTAAGAGCTGGTTGCTAGGTTGCGCAATCCAATTCTCTTTGTATGTCCAGGACATAAAAGAATGAATAAGGAATTCCCATTTGAGAAAAAGTATTGGAAAATTTAAGGGAATAACAAGCAATATCTCGAAAATGATTCTCTCCACAAAAGAATGTACATGACATAAATTGTGTATTTGAACCCGATCTACATTTTTTGTGCAGTAAAATTTTGTCTATCTCTTATGGTTTACCACTTTTGAAAAAGTCGTTCACAATGAAGAATACTTTTTTAGACATTCCCAGAAAATTCGAGATATACATTTCATTTGTTATGAAAATATCTAAAACATATATTTGAATGAAAACCGTTAGAGCCATTTTTGAGAAAATTAAAATTTTCGAAAAATGTTGCATGTAAAGGGTAATCTGGGTTGGGGGGATTTTCTTGTAAACCATCGTGTCGCATCTCTGGAAGATACTGAACCTAAATATCAAGTTTGGTGTTTATCCGACTGTTCCTTTCTGAGTTATGCTGTTCACAGACACACAGACAGACGAACAGACACACACACGTACATATTTCCAAAAATGCTTTTTTTTTTTATTCAGGGGGCCTCAAAATATGTATTACCGGTGAAATCTCGGTATCGAATTTTTGTGTGGAATACAATACTTCCCCTACTTAGTATACGTAGTAGAGAAAGTAAAAATTACTATTGAGAAAGTTTCTGGTAAATCATGAAATATTTATCATCAATAGGATGAATAATGTCTTTTATTACCGCTGTTATATTTATTTTTATTTTAAAAACAAGTTCAAAACCCAATCCGTTTATCTATAATGTTGCTCACAAGCAACATAAGTTTATCATGTGCTTTAAGCATGAACTAGGTTTTCTTCCTAAGAGGAATTATTTTAGGTACTTTTACATATAGTAATAAGTAATAAAGCTAGTATTTATAAGAGCAACATAATGCATTTTTGTGCACAATAATTCAAAAATTGTCTACAAAAATAAGCTGTCATAAACAATAGGATTCAGTTCCCTCGCAGTTTGCGATTCTTTATAACTCATATTCTAATATAGACAAATGTTCATTCGGTCGAAAAAGGCCTAAACGTTTTAGAGTCATTCTTAACACTGCGTTATAATGAAAAGCATGTTTCAGTACCCGATATTATGTTTCAGACGGAGAAATTGTCTCTCGGTTTCCTTAAAGCTCGACCCAGCTAGTCATTCATAGCCGTCTTTAAGGTCCAGAAATCTAATTTAAACCCTCTGTTCATTACAGCTGCATCTCTTTACTAGATGAAAGTGGAGAACGTATTATTTCGAAGATTTTGTTTAAAAAATTCCGATCCACGTGCATGTACGCGGGAAGGGATTCAACAAAGAAGATGAAATTTATTCTATAATAAAAGGGACTGAAATCAGAGGAGTGTGTGTAATAATAAACTGGTTATTCTGCGTTGCTCTCTCTCTCTCTCTTTTTCTCTGTTTTCCTTTCTGTGGTAATATAATAAAAAGGTATATAACGGCGATGCGATGCGCTCCTCCGGGAAGAGAAAAGGGAAAAGCCCAGCGGGAAGTAGGTGGATCTCTTTTGATCTTATTTCTGAACATCGTAGCGCACTTTGGTTTATGAGATGAGGCAACGAACGTACGGCCTAAAAGCTAAGCGAATCCCAGGCTGAACACCAGTCCCCTTCTCGTGTTCCTTGAAAGTCGTATCGGTTTGGTCGGATGCATTTGTTGTTTCCAAACGGTGTTGGCAAGGGGCGGGTATGGGAGCTTGTTGCGAATAAAACCGCAGGTATTAGCACGAAAGTGCGTTTCCCTTCAGGAAGTCTAGAATTAAAAGAGAAAAATAGCTCTCGACTTTTAAGAGGCCTCAATTTTGTCCAAATTCCAGTTTAAGTGGCACGAATATTAAAAAACAGAAGCAGGATGATGGTACTTTCAGGTTAATGATTTGCATTATACAAAAATAATTGCATCGGTCTGTAAGTTCTTGGTTATTAACCTGTCGTCCTCCGTGGTGTAGTGGTTACCATGCTAGCCTCCAGTTCCCGAGGTCGCGGGTTCATATCCGGCGGAGGGCGATGGATTTTTTCGGGCGTGAAAATCCTTAGCATGGCTTCCTTTGGAAGGGAAGTAAAGCCGGTGGTCCCATGTTGTAGATTTACGGCACGTAAAAGAACCTCAAGCCTGATAAAGAGGCCTCTGAGCAAAATTACCAGTCTTTCACGTCCAATAGAATGGGAGGCTTAAGGACCTCAGCAGTTAAAGAGTGTCCATAAATAAAACTCAGTTTAATTTAATTTTGGTTTTAATCAATGCAGTCGATCAAGTGTTTTTTCCTTTTTGTGTGGTTTTTGATGCTTTTAATCTCCTGATGAAGGGGTAAATCGAAAGTTTGAACATTTTCACTGTGTAATTGCGTGTTTTTTATCTTTCGCTCCGATTAATCTTGTTGTTTTACCACTCACACACACACACCTTAATGAGTATAGCAGTACAATCCCAAGTCTGGGAAACAACTCACATAAATCTAGAACGATCAAAATAGCTAGTTGAAAAACAAAAACAAAATACAGACACGACACAAAAACTTCATATCGGACTCCACAGTACTTCAGGCTAGGAGAAAGGTAAATATCACGAGAGCATATAAACACGTAAACACACACACACACACACACACACACACACACACACATAGCATTCCGATGAATTTTGTGGGTAGGGAATGTTTTCTTTGTTATTGCGGATATGAAATCAAGAATTGTCGGATCTGGGAAGTTCAAATTAACTTGTTTCTCATTCCCAGCTAACAATAAGAAATCGTTCTAGATTGTGTCTTTCCCGCTGTAGATTCTTAGGATTAGGACTAGGAGGGGATTCGGCACCGATCCAGGAATTAGGATATTGTACCAACGCCACACAAGGGGGCGCCTCCAGGAGGAAGGGAGACACCCAGCGAACGGAACCAGGAGTGACGGCACAGCAACGTGGTACCTACAGCTTCCAGATATACACGCCCCGACAGTCGGATCCGGCAGACAGGCACCGTGGCTCCTGCGGGGCGGTCCTTATATCCCGGCAACCAGCTGAAGGCCGACGGATTGAAAGTTCACAGAGAGCATCCTTTTCCGTCACGCTGCACCGAAACACCATCGCCGACACTTCCAACCCTGAAAGAGACCAAACGGGTTGAAGAATGAAATGAAATGATTAATAGAACGAAATGGATGGACGACAAATTCGGGGGTGAAAGAAACCACTCCAGCATTCGCCTGACGACCCATGGGTCAGTGCGAGCCACAAGCTTACCGCCTGAGCCATCCGTAGCACGTTTGTTTTGCATTCTTTGTTCTTTTGACACCTTCCCCTTTGTAAGAACTCATGGCAGGGCAAATCATTATTGTGATGAATTACTATGCATATAAACCATTTTCGGCACTAGAGTTCCTCACGAAATAGTTTCATCCTTAACCAAGGAGAAGTGTTTGCATGGTAGTCGGTAAGGTGGAAATAATATCCACTCGCAAAAATCTCCAGCCAGCATCATACAGAGAGAGCCAAAAAACTACGAACCCGCTGTGTGTTTCCTGTCCGCGTCCTCGGCGCTCGTTGCCGTCTGCCGCTGTCATTAAAAGGCGCGGATGAAATCATACATTTTTAAAACTACTTTTAAAAGTTTAGGAAACTCTCCAACACCCGCCGTAGTTCACGTTGAGAAATGCTTGCAATTTCCTGGCGGATATTTTGTTTTAATTATTCCAGGGTGTGTGGGTTTGTCTTGTATACTTTATGTTTTTAAGTTAGCCCATAGATAGAAATCATAGGGGGTTAGGTCGGGGGACCGAGGGGGCCACAAATCTCTACTAATAATTCTGTCCTCAAACGCACTTTCAACTGTTCTAGTCGAAATATTGGCCGTATGAGCTGTTGCAGAGTCTTGAAAAAAGGCAAAATCACGCTCCCTGTCTGTTAATTCTCTAAAACCAGGGGGCAAAATAATACCCACGTTTGAACAGGCTTCAACTATTGACTCGAAAAAAATTGGTGCCAAAAATGTATGGACAATGACGGTGGCCAGTTTCAGCATCTCCTTTCATAAAGGTGGTAAGTAAAGCCTTCAAAAGTAGTTTTAAAAATGTTGTATGGTTTCATCTGCTCCTTTTTATGATAGCGGCAGACGGCAACGAGCGCCGAGGACGCAGACAGAAGAAACACCGCGCAGCCGGTTCGTAGTTTTTTTGCTCTTCCTGTATATGTTACTGTGCTTATTTAGCATTATTATTATTACTGTTGTTAATAACAATGGAGGTGATGTTGGTGAAGGTGTTTATTATCACGTTTCCTAATTTCCAGTTTAAAATATGAATTTGTTTTCTGAACATCTTCATTTCGACTGCCCTTTTTCTATGGTCAAGTTCTTGGACTCTATGAGCTGTAATTGAGAAAATTGTTGGTAGTAATGCTGTAGTGGACATGGAAAACAGATGTTGAAATAATGAGTAAAATGGCATTTGTGCAGGTTGACTTGTTTTTATGTTTGCATTACTGTCAGAATATGACAGTATCTTAAATAATGGAATACGAAGGATCTGAATTCTTCTTCCAAAGTGATCTGATTAATGCACTTGTCTGGATAAGTTTTGTTGAGACTCGGGTCGATTTTTAGTTGCTGAAGAAAAATCGCTATACAACTTTATATATATATTATATATATAAGACCACGAGGGGCGTCCAATAAGTAAGTTTCCCTATTTTATAAAAAAAAATATTACACACAATTGATCATGTTGAATTAATTTTATTTATATTGTACAATCCTTTTCTTACTTTTCTACGTAGTCAACATGTTTTTCCAAGCATTTTTGGGGACGTGACACAAGCTTTTCCAAGCCAGTGTTGTACCAGGTCGGGTCCTGTGCTCGCAACCAGCTGTTCCCAGGTGGAGCTCAGAAGATTCAACTTGGAAGTTTTCTCGTATCCTCTGTATTGACGGGAGCTTGCCCCAAGTGATTTTCACATGTTCCTCCAACTCAAAGGTAAGCACTTTTAACACCGATGATGAAGTCAAATCAGTGAACAGCTGGTTGCGAGCATAGGACCCGACCTAGTACAACACTTGCTTGGAAAAACTTGTGTCACGTCCCCAAAAATGCTTGGAAAATCATGTTAACTATGTAGAAAAGTAACAGAAGGATTCTACAATATAAATAAAATTAATTCAACATCAGTTGTGTTAATATTTTTTATAAAATAGAGAAACTTATTTATTGGACGCCCATCGTAGTTGCTTTCTACTCTGTCGTGTCCTTGCTTTATATTTTACATCAGCATAAATTGTAATAAACCCTGAGCTCTTAGAGGCCTAAACGTTGGAAACACGTATAAAACAGAGCAGTCTTCATGCTTAAGACGGTGTTTGCGTGTTTTCTGTTTCGGTAATCAATTAACCTTAATGCACGCATTCGTTTTATATTTTGAGCGTGACGTGATTGGCTTCGCCCTTGCGTGGTCTGCTGTCAGCCAGCAAAGGTTCCCAATGGGCATCGCCTATTCTTTTTCTAAGTATTTCCTGGCGTTTAGTATTTAATGAAGTAGATGTACTATTCCAAATAAGACGCTTCAAAGAGCAAAGGTTTTCAATATGGGTGTTACAATTTTTGTTTAGGTAATTAATGTACAAAACAGTTTAACATTAATCGGCTTGAGATGAATCATTTGACCAATACATAGTTTATGCATACCTCTCGATATGTTAATAATGCAAGGGAGTTCATAATGTCCTGCCACAACATCTCAGGTGATCAGTCACGTCACAGAAATGAAACTTGAGCTTTTGTTTGTATAGACTAAGTGGGGGGTAGGGTTCGTCCCCTGTACCAATTCGTATGCAAGATCGCAAGAATGTATAGAACGAATCAAAATGCATTGACAGTGCTTAGTATATTTGGTGAACGAATAGTTTTTCAAGAGGTTTGTTTGGTGTTTTTCCTGTTAGGCAGGGAAATGCTGGAATGGTTTCTATTCTTGCATGACTTCCTTTCTCTCCTTTTCCTTTCATTCTGTTTCCTTCTCATGTTTCAAGTGTACTTCCAGGTTTCGTGATGTCAGGCGCTACCAGACAGATGGCGTAGATTAGAGTTGTCTATCGAACGAGTTCTGGGTACTATTTTGTACCATTCGTGCCTTCAAACACAAATGAGCTCCTGCATATGGCCGGGTGGAGTGAACTGGATTGCAAGCGGTGTCCCTCTCTCAGACCATTCCGTTTGGTAGGTATGCGTCGCATTTCCTGTTCGAACGCCCAAAGTGACCAGACCCAAGGGGAAGGCTCAGTCCGTTTACTTCACTAGCGTCGTTGCCTTCCTTATACGTAGCTTAAGTTCGCGTGATAATGGAGTTATGATACAAGTGAAATGGAAACACGGTCAAAGGCGACAGCTGATATGTGAATGTATGCATTAGCAATGAATTACTAACAATAATATGCTTAGTCGGTTGTTTTACAATTAGTTTATTGTTCGATTATTATTACTCTATGTTACGTCGCTTTAACTGTAGGGTCATATCGCAACAGATCTATTAGTAGATAACTCTTAGATCGAGGTGTGGCAGTTAGCCTTCTCTGTCTTACCCCTGTAACCACCCTCTTCGTCGTGTCCACAGAGACCCGAGGCGCATAGCAACCGGATCTTCTGCTTCGTGCCGTGCAGATGGCATTAGTGTGCCGTCCAGTCTAACTGCTGCTTTCATATAGAAAGGCGGACAGCTAGCCTTCTAGGTCTCATCCCTGTAACCATGCCATCTTGCTTCGTGCCGTGCAGATGGCATTAGTGTGCCGTCCAGTCTAACTGCTGCTTTCATATAGAAAGGCGGACAGCTAGCCTTCTAGGTCTCATCCCTGTAACCATGCCATCTTGCTTCGTGCCGTGCAGATAGCATTAGTGTGCCGTCCAGTCTAACTGCTGCTTTCATATAAAAAGGCGGACATTTAGCCTCCTAGGTCTCATCCCTGTAACCATGCCATCTTGCTTCGTGCCGTGCAGATGGCATTAGGTTGCCGTCCAGTCTACCTGCTTGCATTGCCTGTGGATAGATGGCTTATCATTCACTATTACCACCTATTTTTCATTTTTACTATTGTTTTAGACTTAAGATGGAACTTCGGAGACGTGGTATCAAATATCCAATCCGGTATTTACTCTAGGGGCTGAGGGATTGATGGTCAGATTGATCGGCCCACGTGATTTGAACCCGAGACCTTATTGTATATTCTTGCTTTGAAGCCATGACAAAATTTCAGCTTTCTCAGAATTTGTATTGGGGATTTTTTCTTAGTAGTGTCCATTACTGTCACACACCCTTCTTCAAGTCTCCAAAGGAGATTTGTATACCATTCCCTAAACATTAAACGACTCATCTCTTTATGATAATCACCATCACTTTTTGGCTGAAACACTAAATCCGCCTTTCTATGGAACCATATTTGGCCTATCTGGCATGGCAGGTTATACGATATTATGACACTTTATCTAATGGAATCCATTCACGGCAACATTCATGTGTTGGAAGCGTAAAATGCTAAAACAAAAATAAGTTACTGTTATTATAAGTTCTTATTATGCTATATTCTCCTTCTGCTTAAAACGTTGATCACTGTGTTCATTTACAGCAACATTCATTTGCTGAAATTGTAAATTGCTAAAACAAAACTAAGTTATTGCTATGTTATGTATTAATTCGCCCGAAAATGTTGATGGCTTTGTGTTCGTTCACAGCAACATTCGTTTACCGGAAGCGTGAATTGCTAAAAAAAAAAAAAAGTTATTATTTTAAGTTATTGATTGCTTAACTCGAAGCATACGAGATAGAGGAAGGTAACGTATGGTATTTTCACCTGAGTTTCTCATTTAGATTTTGAAAATGAACTCCATAATGTACACATGAAATTAGTCTAGAACCAGGTCATACACATCCCGCCTGAATATACATTCTGTGAAGTGTGAGGAGGTGTTAGCTTCGTATGGAAAGTCAGTTTGAAGACGATGTATTATAGTTCAACTGTTGGGGAGCCGAACTTGTAGTAATTGCAACCGCACGTTGGTAAACAGTTTCCGGTAGCCTTCGCCCCAAATGTACTTTCAGGTGGCCTTTGCCCCAAGTTTAAAAATATTAACTATGTAGTTTGATTGTTTCTTTAAATATTATATATTTATATTTACCTCAGCTGCGTCAGTATTATTGTTAGAGACACGCCTCTCTTAGCAGGGTTGTGGTGTGACTAAGAATGTAGGCTTACACAGATTATAATTTTACTTCACTACGTTTATTAATGCTTGGACACGATTTAAATAACACTTCACTGATATAGAGAGCTGTGAGATTCTTTTTATTAATTACTTTTACTTTTTAACATGTAAACTTATTTTTCGTCTCACACGAATACGTATTAAATTTTTTTCGAGGACACATCTTGCATGCGGTTACTATCATGTCTGCAGGCAACTGAACTGATTTCAAGCGCCTAAACTTTGTAAATTTCTGTATTTCAAGTCTCTGATTGGCTAATCCTACTCCAATAGAATATCTTCATTTAACTAAAGCTTTTTCTGGTCGTTGATTGGCTATTTTATAAACTGTCACTTAAAATTATATTATTGTTGCTCCAATAATGACTAGTAGCATTATTAAACATTCTTACTCATTATTGCCTCAAGGTTACCTCATTGTTACCTCTTTGTTAGCAACGTTTGACCTATTTCTCACAGCTTCTACATTATTAAATTACGTAATGCATTCACATAACATTATTGAACATGTTTACAATAATATAAGCATATGCAATGACTGTTGCATACATTTTACAAATTATTACATACACATATTGCTTCAAGGCGGGCTGTTATTGAATTTACATATTATATCATTTGACTGAAATTATTTAAGTGTTAATAATACTGCCTCAAGTGTTACTTTAAATTTTCATTTAAGAAAAAGTCTTAGGTTTTATTTTTAACAGATTTCATATTATACAATATTAAGTTGCTCTCAAATATCGTCATTTGTCATTACCGAGTTTTTGTCAGCTCTGATAATTTATATCTCACTAAAAGAAAACGAAATTTTAAATACAATAAACTACTTTTCAGTAGTGGACCTAGCTGTATATATCATTAATGTAAAGCAACAAATTTTGAATAGTTTAGCTGAACTTGCGTTAAAGGTTGGTAGCAACATGCTTTAGTTTAATGGTAGTTGTGCAGTTTCTGGACTTTAAACAATAATCATTATTTCATTTGTTGCATTGTACGAGGGGCACTATTTATATTATTTTGATCCTAATAATTAAAACAAAGTAATTTCTGATTGAAAACTGCTTGATTGTTTTTCAAAATATTCTCCTTTATGATGAATACACTTTTGTATGCGTTTGAACCATTTGTCAAAGCATTTATTTCAGTCTTCTTGAGACACCTCCAAAACATGGTTTTTGAAGGCATCAACAGCTTCTTCTGCCAACGAAAATCGTTGTCCACGCAATTTATTCTTGATGTTCGGGAACAAAAAGAAGTCATTAGGTGCCAAATCAGGACTTTATGTCCGATGACCCATCAATTCGATGTTTTGAGCCTTCAAATCCTCTGTTGTTAGACCAGATGTGTGTGCGCTGGCATTGTCTTGATGAAGAGCGATCCTACGGTTTTTGTTTGGTTTTCCTTACTTCACCGAAGACTTCCGGTAAACAAATGGTTGTGTACCATTCGGCATTGTCCGTTTTACGTTCCTCTAAAGGCACTGTTGCCACATGGCCAGTTTTGCTGAAAAAGCAGGCCACCATTTGCTTCGAAGTGCTTCGAGTGCGAACAACTTTTGTTGGATTTGCTTCATCTTGAAACATCCATACAGTCGACTGCTGTTTACGTTCCGGCTCATACGCATAGATCCATGATTCGTCACCTGTTGCAATCTTATATACGTCTTATGAGGCACCGCCATTATATTTCTTGAGCATTTTTGTACACCAATCGACAAGAGCATCTTTTTGAGATTGCGTCAAATTATGTGGGATCCAACGAGAGCAAACTTGTTTCACGGCTAAATAATCACGCAATATTTTATATATGCTGGTGGAACTAATGCCTAGGTTTGCCTCAATCTCACAATATGTCGCATGACGATCTTACATCATTAGTTTTTGCACAGCATCAATGTTTTCTGTCACCACAACTGATTTTGGACGACCTTCACGAACTTCATCATTGAGCGAACGGTGGCCACGATTAAATTCGTTATACCAGCGTTTCACAGTGGCAAAGGATAGAGCTTGGTAGCCAAATGTGGAAGTGAGTTGATCGATGCACTCTTGTCTTGATAATCCACGTCGAAAGTCTTAATAAATCATTGCACGAACATTTTCACGAGTTAACTCCATGTTTTTGTTGACACACAATTTTCAAGTTAGTGTAAAGAAAACAAATGGCGCTCTATTGACAAAATGTTTGAAGTAGATAATGGTCAAAAATGTCAAGCTTTCCATTGGAAACGTCAATGGCACGTACAACATTCAGGGTTGCCAAGGCTCAAAATATAAATAGTGCCTCTCGTAATGTTTATTTATACAGATGACTGAGTTTGTTTTTTCCTCTCACAGAAATTCAGAATGAAACTCTATATGAAGCTTTTATTATACTTGTCATTCCTTTGCTATAACGTACTGAAGCAATACGCCTGTGAACTCTGAACGAGCGAATATTCGAACGAGTAAATACCCAATGGGACCCATTTCCCACGAGCGGGCATGTGAACCAGAAGCTCGATCATATACCGCATATTCGTTGCTGCTTTTTGAACGAGTTGGGCTGGGAGAAACAGACGAGTTCCATCATGTACCATATGAAACGAACGAGTAAAACGCTTGTCCTTGACAGCTCTAGCGTAGAAGCTTGCCCCAAGGAAAGAGTAATCCCCCGTATTCTCCAGAGGGCTGCCTGGTGCTAGTGTCCTTCATCTCCCTCTCTGGACAGCTGCAGTAGTGGATCGGGTCTTTGAACTAGGAAATGCTAGAGACTTCTGAGGGTCTCTGTGGCTGTAACCTCTTACGGTTCCTTCTCTTAAGCGCTTCCTCCTGGAGGGGGGGTAGTCGCGATGTATCTGTGAAGATCACAATGCGCGAGGTATATTCTATACCCATGAATGGAAATGTACATTTCGGGCACAGGGACTCAAAGTTTGACAAAACTTCGGTTACGACAATGAGCGTCTGTTACACTTTTGTCAGAAAACCTTCATCATTCCAACAAGAGCAGAATTACAAGAGTGTTAAATTACGAGATGATTTCGAGTTATGGACATCCTTGATTACAAAGCCTCGGGGATTGGTGTGCCTGCCCAAAGAAGTGTGGTTGTGTTCTCAATACATACGACGGCTGCCCCAGAAGTACCGGACCTTGCAAACAAAACAAAAGTTTTGGGAAAAAACAGCTTTATTTGTCTACATAGTCTCTTTTCATATAGATACACTTTTCCCAGGGATGTTCAATAGCTTCAATACCCTGTTTATAGTGAGTACCATCGAGTTCTGCAAAATAGCCATCAACTGCAAACTCCAGCTCTTCATTGTTGGTAAATCGTTTAGCAGCAAGCTATTTATTTAACTTCGGAAATAGAAAATAGTCAGAGGGGGCTAAATCTGGCGAATAGTGTACATGAGGAAGCAATTCAAACTTTAACTCATTGATTTTGACCATAGCGATAATGGATGTGTGAACTGGTGTATTGTCTTGATGAAACAGAACTTTCTTTTTCGCTAAATGCGGCCGCTTTTGCTTGATTTCATCATTCAAACGCTTCAATAAGTTAGCACAATACTCCATTGATTGATTCTCCTTTTTGAGGAGAATCCATGAAACTTATTACACACATTCCAAAAAACTGACGCCATGACCTTGCCTGCAGCTGGAAATGTCTTCGCCTTATTTGGAGTCGATTCTCCCCTTTCAATCTACTGTTAGACTGTTCCTTCGTCTCAGGTGTGAAGTGATGGACCCGTGTTTCATCAATCGTTATGAATCGATGCATAAACTCGGCTTTATTGCAGCGAAACATCGCCAAACACTCCTGAAGCCCCTCATGACCCTGCTTTTCTTCCATTGTGAGTAAACGGAGCACCCATCTTGCGCATAGCTTTCTGTTGTCTAATTTTTCAGCTAGTATGCGATGTGCAGCACTTTTTGAAATACCTACAATGTCTGCTAGCTCGGACACTTTCAGTTGACGGTCAGCCAATACCATTTTGTGGATTTTCTTAACAATTTCTGACGTGGTCACCTCATTTGGTCGACCACTGCGATGTTGGCAGCTCGTACGGCCCCGCTTAAACTTTGCCACCCAATATTTTACTGTTGTAAATGAAGGAGCAGCCTCCCCCAGAGTAGAATGTAGCTCAGCTTTAATATTAGGTGGACTAAGACGTTTCAAATGAAAGTATTGTATCACATAACGATGGGCAGTTTTATGCATGTTTACAAATTCGCTGAGAGAGTTCATTATTAATGGCTGCTAAACAATTGCCAAACAACATAGCATCGTCAAACTTCAAACTTCAGCTTTATAAGGGTGGTACGTTCTACCATAGTCATTTGTTTGAAACAACAACTGCTATATATACGTCAGATCGGGTTCTTCTGGGACTGTCCTCGCACTTCAGCAGGATTCTTGGAATAAGATCCACATGTGAGTAGTTTCATACGCTTGATGGTACCGCAAACAAAAGTATTAAGAAGTGATGACGGCGATGACTATGGAACAGGTAACCTGCGTAGCATGTGAATCACATCCACCATTAGGCGCGTTTTGTTCGTATATGTCGCAGATGGCTAATGGGTTGCATAAGCATTAGGACCCCAAAAAGCATTTCCATACATGGCTTCTTACTTGAAAAATGACCAGTTTGCCTTTGTCGGTGTTATTTTGAATCTCCCTGCACACCAGCATACGAGCTTTCTCAAAACTACTGGTTTGAGACTTGTTTGGTTTTCTCGCCGTACGCTCTCTTTCTTAGCCATGTTTGTATACCACTAATTGTGAGTTGACATCGTGAACGATACCCTTGCGGACCCAAACAGACCAGACGTTCTGTTTTGTCTTAATGAAGTTACAACTGCGGCGTTACATCCAAATTAACGAAGTAATTAAAAATTACTTGCATAACCAGGTGCATCTTAGGACAAAGCACAATGTTGGTAACGACTCAGGAAGAAACTCGTGAAACTAGGACATGGTAACTAATTAGTGGGTACCTAACTTCATCTTAGCTCATTAAAACTAGCAACTTGTGGAAGAGCCAGTTTGGGTTTAAACTCCCCTTTGAGCTCTTGAGCAGCAAGTTTTTAAACATAACACGGAAGTACTTTTGGAATGAGTGGTTCCGTTGGCTCATTGGGGAATATCTGTGCGGCTGTGTGTGTTCGAGAAGGCAACACCTTTAGTTTGCGTCCATCGTGTCATCGTCAGCTTCCTTCCAGTCACTCGCCCCTACCACTAAACAATTAGCTAAATCACACAATAATACCAATCTCTGCCCATTGTTTCAAACGAGGAACCCAACTGAAGCTAAAAGGAATGGGTAAAGCTGCAAATTTAGCTAGAATCAATACTCTGTAAGTACTGGCTTTGGCATAAACTTGTCTCTGAAATCCCTGCCAAATGCAGACCACTTCGCTAGACCTAAGTCTATGGGAGCCAGGAGTGTACGAGGGCGATACTGAACATTTTTAGAATGCCATGCTTCTACTGTAATGTTTTAGGAGTTGATTGCCGTTGAGATTTTATTGGTTTTTTTAAATAGAGAAATTACTTTAGCTGTATTCCATTCCAGGGATACTGAGCAATTCTTCCAGTAAATGTTTAAAAAATGAAGACAACTCAATTTTAATATCATTCCACCATATTTGATTTGAAGATTGAGATGAACGTTAATAGGTTTCAAACGATTTGTGGAACGATGAGAAGAACTCTAGGAAGAAAAACTAGAAAAGAAACACAAATTAAGTTCTATACGTTTATGGTTCCGAGTTGTGGACAATAACAAAAACAGAGAGATCACGTATTCCGTCCGCCGAAAATGAAATTTCTGAGGTATGTAAGGGGATGCACTAGAGCTGATAAAATAAGAAATAAATGAATAAGATTACATTTGAATATCGTGTCAGTAACGATAAGATTGATGAAAATAAAAAAAATTGGAAAGAACATGTTGATAGAATGGCATATGATAGAATACCAAGAAAGATAATGAATTACCAACCGACAGGGAGGAGAAGCATAGGAAGACCACGCAAGAGATGGCTAGAGACCAGAACAGGTGATATCATCTAATCCTTGAAAGGAGAAGAAGAAGATTGCCGCGGAGCTTGCTGTAATAGTTAATTATCCTCGTTTAAAGAGATTGTGTTCACCCAAAAATCAATTTAACTAGAGAACATTTTTGGGCTACGATTTTAAATCGTCATTAGCGGTTAAACAATGTGAAGATCCGATTAGTAAAGCATTTGGCGAAGCCCCAACTAAGGCGCCAATTTATAATTCGTACAGCGAATTCAAAAGAGATTGTTTTTTCTTTGACGAGTTTCATGAAAGACGCCCAAGAACTGCTGTTACTGAGAAAATATTGCCGCAGTTCGAGCAATGCTTAAAGAAGATCAAAGAACATCTTATGAATGTATTCCGGTGACAATAGGCATTGGTATGAGTCAAATCCAAAACATTTTATATCAATAGTTAGACTTGAGAAAACTTTGTTCTCGATGGATTTCACATAAACTGACTCCTGACCATAAACAAATAACGCATTGATTGGTGCAGAAAAACTCTGGAAAAAGTTCAAGGCAGCACTTGAAATTTGGTTTGGTATATCGTTACTGGTGACGAATCTTGGATTTATTGCTATGATATTGAAAAGTCAATAGAACATAGACTGCCTTTACTGCCGATCGATGCAGAAATGTCTGTTTATTGCAGATTTTTAAGAAGTTCGTGAAAAACAACCAAAAGGAAAAATGATACATCATGACAACGTATCGTCGCATACAGCAAATTTAACAACCGAATATCTGGGGATGCTCTAAAGGTCAGCACCATGAACCCTTCACCATACGGCCCTGCTCTAGCACCTTGTGATTTCTTTTTGTATCCAAAAATTAAAGATAAATTGCTGGGAATAATTTTTCGTCTTCAAATGAAGCAGTGGAATATTATAAAAACCTGGTTTCTGAAGTGCCTCAGGAAGAGTGGCATCATTGCTTTAATCGAAAACAAAAATGTATTTATGTTAAAGGAGAATATTTTTAAAAACAGTAAAATCATTTATTTTTACTTTCTCTACTACGTATAGTAAGTAGGGGAAGTATTGTATTCCACCCAAAAATTCCATACCAAGATTTCACCAGAAATACATGTTTTGAGACCCCCTGAATCCAAAAAAAGCCTTTTTGGAAACATGTGTGTGTGTCTGTGTGTGCGTCTGTCTGTGAACAGCATAACTCAGAAACGAACAGTCGGATAAACACCAAACTTGGTATTTAGATTCAGTATCTTCCAAGGATGCGACACGAAGGTTTTCAAGAAAATCCCCCCACCCCAGAGTACCCTTTACATGGAACTTTTTTAGAAAATTTTAATTTTCTCAAAAATGGCTCCAACGATTTTGATTAAAATATCATATGTTTAAGATATTTTTATGAAAAATAAAATGTATATCTTGAATTTCTTGTGAATGTCTTCAAAAGTATTCTTTATTGTGAACGACTTTTGCATAACTCGTAAACCATAAGAGATAGACAAAATGTTACTACACAAAAAATGTAGATCGCGTTAAAATACACACTTTATGTCATATACATTTTTTTGTTGAGTGAAACATTTTCGAGATATTACTTGTTATTCCCTTAATTTTTTCAATACTTATTTTCTCAAATGGGAATTCGTTATTCATTTTTTTGTCTTGGATATGCAAAGAGTATTAATCTGTGGGAAAGGGAATGGTGCTGCACCTAGCAACCAGCTATTAAGAGATATGTATGTGCTTAAAGGCTACTGTATTTCTATATTGCCCTTGTAAATACATATTCCCCTTACATCTACAAGAAACTTAGCAATAAGATAGAGTCTGCAAATGTTAATCTCGATTAACATGAAGTGGATGGAAAATAAGCGTTTGTAAAAATAGTTTGTGCAAGAGTAGAGAAAGTCATGTGAGTGTAACACATCAGATTTTTTTCAAACTAATCCTTGTTTGATTTTCTAAAAATGTTCAGTGTCGTCTTATTTTATAGTCGGTCTAGGGGTACCATGTTCCTCTAGTTCCCGAGGTCGCGCGTTCCTTCGGAAGGGAAGTAAAGCCGGTTGTCCCGCGTCGTAGATTTACGACAGGTAGAAGAACCTCAAGCCTGATAAAGAGGACTTTGAGCAAAATATCCGGTCCTTCACGCACAATATAGAATGGGACGCTAAGGACCATAGTATTGAATAGCGTCCATAAATAAACTCAATTTAATTTCGTATTTTATAGCGTACGGATACCGGCCACAGGCGAAGGATGCTGCATAAGTGCAATATAGTATATTATGAAACAAGGCTATAATCATTGCAATAATTAAGATGCGAGCACCACTGGTTTTATAATTTTCATATGGGCGTCTGAAATACCATTATAGTCAACTTGCATACGACTGTTTTTGGTCGACGACACTATAATTTCAAAACTTTGAATTTACAAAAATACCTTACCTTGTTGCGTGTTTGCAAATAGTGCAACAGATGGAACATTGTGGAGTCCACGCTGCATTTATCAGTATTTTGCAGTAACGTGGAGGCAACACACATTGAAGCAAAAGAAATGAACTCAAAATATTAAAATTACAATATAATTTATTTTATTTTAAATACACACATCTCGTATTTCTGGGGAATGCATATCAGTGGAGTGTTTGAAGTTGAGACTGCTGCTTTTAAGATGTTAAAAGGTATGGGCGATAGGGGAGCTGCACGCGCCTCCGAGTAAGATCGTAATGAGTCGTTGAATTGTTAGAGATGCCATAAAGTTCAGTTACGTCACATTATAGTGTGGACGCCAAAAAAGAATTAATGCTGATTACTAACATGTGCTAGGAATGGTTGATCATCTACCAAAACAGATAACGAATTATAAAACAAAGGGATGTTCGTCGACCCTGAGCTCTGAAGTACAAAAATAGGAAGTCTAATGACTAGTGATGTTCTTTAAGTGGTTTCATCTTATATGTTTGTATTACACAACAATTGTTGTTAATATGCACTCTTTGCTAGCTCAGAAAGAAACGGTGTGCAATATGGCAACGCAGTGAAAGTTCTGAATAGGTCTGACAGCACCGTTTAGCTGAGTATAAAGCCGCTCTAGTGACCCCCGTGGTTGTTGTTTTGTGTGTGTGTGTGTGTGTGTGTGTGTGTGTGTAACAAGGTTTAGTCCAGAACATTAATTTGAAGGAAAACGCCATTAAATGGCAAACATCGGTAAAAACGTGCTAAAACTATGATCTGTGCAAAGCACTGCTTTGCTTCTGTGTGTTGTTTTATCGTGGAACCCACAAATTAAAGTACAAAAATCGATTTAGAATTAATTATCTCTTAAGTTCTAATATAAGTAGATAGTTCAGCGGTAACGCTAGGGCTTGATGTAAATACCTTAGAAGCAAACAACCTAACTTAGACATTTGTAGTTCTTCCAGAATCCCTAGCGTTGAACGCCGGGTTGCTTATAGGTTAAGTTTCATAACCCCCGAAGTCGACGAGGCAGTATAAATGCAGTAACACAATATGAACAGTACAAAAGGCAACTCTTAGGACCATCTACTTTGCATTATCTAAAAACTTCCTATAAGTGCGTTCGAACAAACCACTTAAAGCGACAATAAATAAGGCAAATAAAATTGCAATGCATAAAAACTAGTTTTAGTTAAGTGCCATAAAGTTTTTGTTATAAAATTAAGAAAATTTGCTTTATATGTGTAAGTGTGTATATAATATTATATACATTATAATAATTACATATATTATATACACACATACGCATATGAAGCAACATTTCTTAATTTTATAACAGAACAACTAAACTTGTTATTTTAAATCTTCTCCACCCATGCTACGCTATCCGACATTGCCAAAGAGAAAGGCTGGGCGTGGAATAATGCAAGACCTCTGCAGAATAACTTCACATCTCTGACCTGACCTTTCAATCAGGCAGAACTTGCCCTCCCAGTCCACAGAGAAGAAAGAAGTTAATGATAGATATCCCAGACGGAGACTGTATAGAAGAAGAGTTGGTCAAGGCAAACTGATAGGAGAATTGGAATGAGTCCAGCTCAGGACCCCGTGGTCCCATCCATATTCTTGTAAAATACAAGGTCTTGGAGGTGTGTTACACATATATACTGTCTGTTCAGTGACGTAAACAGTATGCTGAACTTGTGCCGCGTACAGAAAACAGCCAACAGTCTTTCACTATACTGCGTCTTTTTACCCCTCACTTGATTCAGACCAAGTGTAAACTACCTCCTTCCACTAGCTAAACCCCTACCAGCTTAAAAGGGCCCCCCACTAGCTAACACGTCACTCAATAGACAGTACCTGTAGAGTTACGTACACCCAAAATTTCTGAATTCAAATCCGCAGTCGTCCAAGCTACAAAGTGCTTGAGGAAAACGCCCTAGCGAACGTAACCACGGTGACTGGTAAACTCCATTCTAGAAGTAACTTAAGGTATTTTATCCTCCTATACCGAAGATAATTTTCACCCTTGAATCAGACAACTATTGTAATTCATACCACTTACTGCAATGTGTGTAATTGTTAATTGTAAACATAAGGTTGTTTTATAATAATAAAAATGGTTTTCATAGCATTGTAGGTTCCGTTTACTGCCGCTCCTGTTTTGCAATAATAATATTATTATGTATGAGCTTCCATGCAAAGCGATGGAAACCACTGTGCAGATAATGATCGCATTGCCTCTTCAGTGTGAACTGTAGTCTCATAAAATGTTGCAATTTTCCCTCTCTAGTTCTTCTCAATAGAGGACCCTCCTGTATTCACACAAATAACTCTCAGTTGAGCTTCCACCACCTATATTGTTATACACTGGGGTGAAGCCAAAAGGTTTTGCAGATAAAATATTAAATTTAGTTACCCCGGCATAAACATTGGGGGACGTAACTCTGAGGCGGTGAGAGATACCTAGAACTTGCTGCACAGAGCTAAAGCAGGCGTGGAATCTTTAGAACATACAAATACATAAATTCACATTTACCTCTGATTTGCTAGAATTAACAAGGTTCCCTACATTATACACAAAAGGTTACAGACGAACACTGGGGGAGATGCCACACGCCCACACACCCATCTCACACACGAAACCAAACACTCAGAAGATCTACATTAGACTGACGCTACCACAGGACGCTACTGCTAGACCCACGCTATCAGACAAAGGGCTCTTCCCTCAATTGCCTTCACCCCCCCCCCCCGACTGGGAATTGGAAGGAATTCACAAGCCTGTGTTGGACAAGGTTGGAAAGGTAGAATCAGACGACTGCAAAATTCAATGCCATAGTCGGGATTTGAACCCATGGTTGAACCTACCTTTCCAAAAAAAGGTTTATTTGTCTTTAACACTAATCCATGGTGCGTATTCAGTATAATTATAAAACGCATACTGATTTGGTTAATGTACGCCACTAAACTCCATATGTTTTCAAAGTATTTATCCATGTGTGGAATTTGTGTATTTTTAATTTACGATGCAGGGTATATTACAATGTGTCCCCCACGCATTCAACTCGGAACTCACTTGATTTGAAATACAATGGAGTAAGAACGCACAAACGCGCCTAAAGCATTCTAGGAATTCGTTCCTTCCTATCCTCAGATTTCAAACGGATTTACTGTTGAAGCAGCGTCAAATGACTCCGCACACACGAACACACATAATTTTCCTGTTACTCTTTTGTCCTCTCGGAGCAGTAGACGGGGCTTTGGTTCATTGAAATTTTAATTAATCACCATTCCATCATCTGGAGCGTCTTCAATTACAGACGACAACGCTTCATCCCTGTAAGCAAATATTAACATTCTCTTGTCTACAGGGAAACCTGAAACTGAAGGCTTGCAGCTTCATACCATTGTCTCTCTCCCTCTTGCGCAAATTTAATTTTGAAATAAAGTGTACTGGTATTTAATTAAAATATTCTCATTGGCTTTTTATGTTACATGTGCGTGTATGACTCATAAACGACAAGCATTTTTAATTGCGCGTTTTATGGAATGAGCTTTGAGTGCATCTCGAACTCTTCATCCTTTTATGTGCAGCTTATTAATATTACCAATAGTGTGCAGCTCTATAAAAAAAATGGACAAAACAGGTTAAACTCGATAAACTGATCATTGCCGCGTGTTGTTGTATAAACAAAAGGCACTGCTTTGAATTCCGTTTTATCAAACCTTTAACATCGCTTATTGTAGAACGAAAACTATAGGGGTTATGCAACGAGTTCTCTCTTTCTGAATGTGCCTAATGTTTTTCCTCATATCATTTTTATTTTCTTGTGTTAAACTATAAAGATTGAACCGAAAGAGCTCTAACGCCTGCAGAAATGTGGAATACCGCACGCACCACAGTGCAGTCGGAGAAGTTATCTGTATAACCGGGCGTTTCCAAGCATTAGTACTTTCCTTATGGGAAGGCGGCTTAACAATTTGCTTTTGCTTCAACTTAGGAGGGCTTATAGGAAGACAAAGAACGGGGTTGGAAAGCGATTAAACCGTAGAACTAAAAGCGCTTGAACTTAATGGGTTATAATAATTATAAATTTGGTGAGTAGGAAATAAAGCTGTATATATGCAAGTGTCTTCTAAATAGAGATTTTAAAAATGATTTCAAATTGTAAGTAGAGACAGGCAAAATATGAAACTAATATAAAAAATCGAAAATAATGAAATGTGTATTTTAAACCCATAGCATCTTTTACTTTAGGTTCATTAAATCAATGGCAGAAGTGGGAGCATGTGGTACTACATTCTTATTCTCATTTCTCAGTCAGTGTCCATTTAGTTGGAATATAAGGCGTGCTAGACAAATGACGTCTTTAGTTTTAAACAAGTATTAAATATGCAATTAAAATAGCTGTTTTACATAATACTGTGGTTCACAAATATACATTCCCTATAAAATCTCAAACAGACCAACTTAAACGCCCATTTAATTCACTTCCACTTCATGGTCGTTTTGAATATTACATAAAGAAAATACAAATAAATTTACCTAAGATGAAATTGTAAATCATGAAACTCCTCCTTGGAACGTAAAAAAACCTGCTTTGAATCCAGAGATTGAACAATATAAAAAAAATCTGATGTGTTGCACTCACATGACTTTCTCTACAAACTATTTTTACAAACTCTTTATTCTCCATCTATTTCATATTATTCGAGATAAACATTCGCAGAAACGATCTTTTGACATGCAAAGAGAATTACATTTTACACATAGCGACCAGTTCTAAAAATATTTGAATATCGCTTAAGGCGTACTATGTTCCCCTTGTTTTGTATTTGCAAGGGCAATATAGAAATACAGTAGGCTTTAAGCATAGACATATATCTTAATAGCTGGTTGCTAGGTGCAGCACCATTCTCTTTGCCACAGATTAATTCTCTTTGCATATCCAAGACAAAAAAATGAATAACGAAATCCCATTTGAGAAAATAAGTATTGAAAAATTTAAGGGAATAACAACCAATATCTCGAAAATGGTTTACTCTACAAAAAAATGTATATGACATAAATTGTGTATTTTAACGCGATCTAAATTTTTGTGCAGTAAAATTTTGTCTATCTCTTATGGTTTACCAGTTATGCAAAAGACGTTCACAAAGAAGAATACTTTTGGAGACATTCCCAGAAAATTCTAGATATACATTTTATTTGTCATGAAAATATCTTAAACATATATTTTATCAAAGTCGTTAGAGTCATTTTTGAGAAAATTAAAATTTTCGAAAAATGTTGCATGTAAAGGGTAATCTGGGATGGGGGGATTTTCTTGAAAACCTTCGTGTCGCATCTCTGGAAAATACTGAACCTAAATACCAAGTTTGGTGTTTATCCGACTGTTCGTTTCTGAGTTATGCTGTTCACAGACACACACACGGAAATGTTTCCAAAATGCTTTTTTTTATTCAGGGAGTCTCAAAACATATATTTCCGATGAAATCTCGGTATGGAATTTTTGGGTGGAATACAATACTTCCCCTACTTACTATACGTAGTAGAGAAAGTAAAAAGAACAGACTGCCACCGCTGTTTATCAACAACCCTTTAACGAAATTTCTGGAATCTACTATGACTATGAAGAAATATTTACAGATGGTTATAAAACTCAACATGGAGTAGGAAGTGCAACCGTTCTACCAAATGGAATTCATATAGAAAGGCTCCCTGATTACTTCTCAATTTATTCCAGTGAGTTATACGCTCTGAAACAAGCATTTTCATACATTACAGAATTCCATAAACAACTATACATAATTTTTTCTCATTCAAATCTTCGCCACTTAAAATATACATTCAGAAAACAAACTTATCCAAGAAATACAAATGTCATATAGCCATGCAATGAAACAAGAAAAACAAGTCATATTGTTTTGGGTTCCATCACACCAACAAATACTAGGCAATGAGGGAGCGGACGAAGCAGCTAAAGCGGTCATCCAAAAACCAACATTTAATGCAAAGATAACAACAAACCATTCAGACTTAGCCGTGTATATCCGAACCAAAATCATTACTTCATGGAAAAAATATGGTTTCAAAATCAGGGAAATAAGCCTCTTACTGCATAGGATCTTCAAACAACAAATTTATTTTTACAAACTTAAACAGGAAACATCACGTTATCATTACCCGCTTAAGAATTAGACATACAAAGATGACACACTTCTATCTGATCACCAAAGATCAGATCAGTGTTCAACAGTGAAGAGTCAATTGATAAAATAAAAGAGTCGAATGATATTAAAAGCCTTCACTTTCATCATGATGGTAAAAGATGGACGATCGTTTCGAGACTTCAAGGTCTCATCATCGGCACAGAAGACGACTGTAAATTATTTTTAATAATGAATATTTTCTCCCAAGCATCCAGCATAGATGAATTATGTATGTATTGTCAACTTACCATTTATCTAAATCAGAATATTGGAAAGAATTTCAACATATTCAACAGACAGCTCTAAAGAATGGCTTTGATCCAAAAATAATTAATAATATCGTTAAACGTTATAAATATAAAAAACAGTTACAAGAGATCAGTACTCTCAAGAACTTTAAAGAACCGCCATCAGTATTTAAGAAATGGACTTATCATCCTAAATTATTCAAGAAATTTGAAAATATTTTTAAGACCTATGGAATAAAGCTAGCTCCACAGAATAGATTCAGTATCAATAATTTGTTAAATAAGCCAAATGACAACGATAAAGATAAGAAAACTCTTTCTGGTATATACAAAATTAAATGCAATCACTGTGACAAGTTCTGCATTGGAAGAACAAAACGGAACCTTTCAGTCCGTCTTAAAGAACATCAAAGAAATATTAAATTAAAACAAACTGATAAATCAGCTGTGTCCCACCATTTTTGGAATACTTAACATGAAATTGGTCAAGACATTGAACTACTAAAACCCATACATAATTCATCTATGTTGGATGCTTGGGAAAAAATATTCACTATTAAAAATAATTTACAAGTTATAAATTTTGAAATTCCGCCGTCGGATGACGTCACCCGCCTCCTGGTTCACCTTCAGAACAAAACAGTTCCAAGACGTAGCCCATTCTACTTCTAGTTCCACTAACTACAATAGATGTCGGGACATCAGCCTTCTGGTTATGAAAACTACCACCCTGAGGTCCTTCCAATCGTCCACATGGGTCAGATACATTTTGCGTTGTGAAGCAAGATTCAGTCGTCTCCTGTGCCGATGATGAGACCTTGAAGTCTCGAAACGATCGTCCATCTTTTACCACCAAGATGTAAGTGAAGGCTTTTAATATCATTCGACTCATTTGTTTTATCGATTATAAAGTTCTTGCAAAACATACAGCTGTATAATGAAATTTAAAACAATTCTTTATTTGTATTGTTCACATAAGAAAAGGCATTAACTGTCTATTACAAAATTATATTACGTATGCATATTCTTAGAACTCTATTAATTTTCAACCACCACTGTATCAATGTAAAAGTTGCGAATAGACCTTTGTGAGTTAAAGCGACTTAAAATAAATTAAAAGGTTCGGAAGACGATTAAACATTGGTCTCAATCAAAACTCTCGGTGTATCTCTGTAACGCGGAGCACATCCGCTGTTCACTAACACGCTAGTTTGCTGTATTAAAGTTAAATACAAGAATCGCGTGCACAGGAAAGTTCAATACCACCAATAAAGCAGTAGCCACGAACATAATAAAGAAAGCTTAAAAGGATACGAAAGAGAAGATACTTAAAGGATTCGTTGAAGCGAGCGAGTGAGGTAGAGTGGCGATTCATTAGCGATCGATAAGATCATGCGAACTAAAGGACAGCCCAGGCCCGCTTGTTAAATTAAACGCTACCGTTTGCTAAATACATGAATCAGCACAAATGGAGCGAATCTAACACACTACAACCCAGTGACTTTGCTCTAATAACCAAGCCCTTTCACCTGTAGTCTGTCACTGCATTCTTGTTTCTATTCACCTAAGTTAATGGATTGCACATCGAAGCAAATTACGGGCGGCCTAGAGGTTTCCAGATTTGATGCGCTTTACATTCTCGATGGCGTTTTGCTGCTAGCTTGCTTTGGCAACGCGGTATCATGCAATGGCTGTTTCAGTCGGCGACCACAATCCGCTTGAAAGGAAAGCAATACGAGATTAGACTAGCAATTAAATTTATGCATAAAATTTATGGAGATGCCGATTGTCGGAGTATCAATCTCTTAATTTGATTATGTCTGTTGATGATATGAATTAACTAATTGGAGCCAGGGGTACTATCCCATGCTTTTTGTAATATTTTACAGAAAATATAAATTAAAGAATTCATTTATTAAAGCAATGGCCCTTATTGTTCTTAAAGGGTCACTAACTATTTATTTGTATTGAATGTAGAAAGAAATGTCTCGAATAAAAGTTTCTTGATATTATGGGGAAAAGGTAAATGCCATTAGTCGTGTTTTGTTTGTTGGACGTTATTGTAGTCATTTTAGGATTAATTTTATTTCATAAATGGGAGCCTACATTATGTAAGTTGTTTTCTCATTAGAAAATGGTTTATAAAATTCTGTTGTTCCCAATTACGAAACGTAACTTGACCCTCAAATGACCATCCATTCATTGCGCTCTTCGTACACAGCCATTCAGAATTTTTGTTGTTATTTACGTTGATATAAGAACAATTGCAAAGTGCTTTATACAAATGTTTAGCCTTTTGTGAGGAGTGAGTAAACGACGTAAAAAGGTAGGTTCCCATTAAAAAAAAATGACTAAAATTACCATCACAACGTCCTCCAAATAAAACACGACTAATGGCACTTACTTTCCCCCATAATATCAAGCAACTTTTATTCGAGATTATAAAGATTATTTGTTGTTTAGTATGCTTTGCTTATGGCGGCCTCCAATTGGGGGAAGCTGAATTTGTTAATAAGTTCTGTATATATGCGAATTAATATGTACTTTTTAACACAAGGTATACCATAGAGAAAGAATTTATTGAAAAATTCTGCTTCCTTTAACTGAAAGCAACTGTACACAAAGTTTACCACGGTGCAAAGTATTAAAGTAACAAATATAGACATAAATAAGTAATTTCTAATAAAACGGATTCAGATATGTATAAATAGGATATATGCGATATAAAATAGTAGGATAATTTCTGACATAATTGAATTCATAAATAGCAGATCTAAAATTGGCACAGTAATTCTGGAAATAGACTTAAACTGAGTGCTTATATTAAATATCGTACAAATGGTTTTTACAAAAGATGTATATTGAAATCTAGTTCCAACTGCGTAGGTATCTAAAATCAGACTTTGGCTTTAGATTGGTTACGAGTGTTTGTCGTGTTCGTCGTGGTCGCCACCACCACTACCATCATCATCATCATAATCCGAGGATTAGGTTCAATCCCACGTTTTCCACCCTCTTCTTCCAGGTGCTGTGGTTCCCTAGTCTACCTTTTATTTGCTTTGGTATTAATTATTTTCCAGTAGGCTGCAGATGCTAGGAATTAACGCTGAACCTCGTTGTGTCTTTTACGAACCGCGGTCATTTTTAGGTGAAATAGTAAGAGAATGGTGCTGTGAACGAGAAGGCCCGGAGATTGTAGTTCAAGGTGTTTAAGTAATTACAATACTTGTGCATTATATATGACGAACCACCAAACTAAACCATTGGAAGGGAAGCTAAGTACACGTGTCAGTTAATTTCCTCAAGGCGCCCACCAACCCGTCCTAGTTCCGGCCAATCTGTTCTAGTTCTAGTTCTAGTTTGAGAAGGGGTGGGTTTTATGCCCAAGCACTGCGACCTTAAGATCTATTGCGCATCCCCCCTTCATCAGTTAAGTAGTCTGTTGCTCGATATGAACTTAACCAGACTGCTAACTGAGGCTTTAGATAGTTCATCTATCTTTGGAAAGTGACTGCCAAAAGTACTTGCTCTTTGACTCGCAAGAGCAGGGCAATCACATAGTAGATGAGTAACAGTCTCATCTCCTTCTAGACATCTACTGCAGATAGGGTTGTTAAACAATCCCATTCTGTATAGATTAAACTTTAGGGCACAGTGTCCTGTAATGAATCCTGTTGCCCATGCAAGTCTTCTTCTACTAAGACCGCGCAAGTATTTTGCCCGGCCGTTATCCAGGTCTGTAATGAACAACTTGGAATGTCTGCAACCCTCAATGGAGTTCCAGTAGTTCTTGTGTTCTGCTTGAGCCCAGCACTTAATAGCCTGTTTCACTGGTCTGTAGGACACTCCCAGTACAGGCTCCGGACCAAAAAATGGGATTTCACTGCCAATCTTGGCTGCTTCATCTGCTTTCTCATTGCCTGGTATACCTATATGTCCTGGCACCCACATATGTTGAACCTTATTGTGTTCAGCCAGTGCCATTAAGGATTCCCGGCATTCTGAGACGAGCTTTGATTTTATTGATGGTGATTCAAGTGTTTTAAGATCAGCTTGACTGTCTGAGAGGATAAGAACACTTCTATTCTTATATCTCCTTTTAATGCTTTCCATAACACTGGCTAGGATTGCATAAACCTCAGCCTGGAAAACTGTAGCTAAGGTACCAAGACTATAAGAAATCTTAGTACCATTACCGTAAAGCCCAGCCCCCGTTCCCGATTTGGTTCTAGAACCATCAGTATACCAGATTGGGTTTTGTTACTATGAGGTTTTACCAGTCTTTCCCATTCACTCCGCTGTGGATAGGATACCGTAAATTTCAAATCAGGCCAATCTGTTACTGGATACTTAAACATACGGAAGGGCCACACAAGTCCTCAGCAGTCATAGATGAATGGAGTCCTACCAACATATATATTATAAGCAAAAATCTGTTACAGAAAGAAAAAGAATTTTCCAAAACACAAAAGTACTGTGCTGAACGTTTTGAACATTTCACCACATCTTACGCCAATATAAAGAGATACGTTTGTAAAGATTGGTAAAAATGATGGATCATTTAAGTTGAGACTGTACAATATCTCCAAAATTAAGCGATGTGGAAAGAAATGTCTTGAATAAAAGTTGCTTGATATTATAGGAGAAAGTAAATGCCATTAGTCGTGTTTTGTTTGGAGGACGTTATGATGGTCATTTTAGGTTCAATTTAAGTTTCTAAAATGGGAACCTACATTTTTACTTTCTCTACTACGTATACTAAGTAGGGGAAGTATTGTATTCCACCCAAAAATTCCATACCGAGATTTCACCGGAAATATATGTTTTGAGGCCCCCTGAATCCAAAAAAAAGCATTTTTGTAAACATGTCCGTGTGTGTCTGTGTGTCTGTCTGTGAACAGCATAACTCAGAAACGAACAGTCGGATAAACACCAAACTTGGTATTTAGGTTCAGTATCTTCCAAGGATGCGACACGAAGGTTTTCAAGAAAATCCCTCCACCTCAGACTACCCTTTACATGGAACATTTTTCGAAAATTTTAATTTTCTCAAAAATGGCTGTAACGATTTTGATTAAAATATCAGATGTTTAAGATATTTTCATGACAAAGAAAACGGATATCTTGAATTTTCTGGGAATGTCCCCAAAAGTATTCTTCATTGTGAACGACTTTTGGTAAACTGGTAAACCATAAGAGATAGACAAAATTTTACTACACAAAAAATGTAGATCTCGTTAAAATATACAATTTATGTCATATACATTTTTGTTGTTGAGTGAACCATTTTCGAGATATTGCTTGTTATTCCCTTAAATTTTTCAATACTTGTTTTCTCAAATGGTAATTCGTTATTCATTTTTTTGTCTTGGATATGCAAAGAGTATTAATCTGTGGCAAAGGGAATGGTGCTGCACCTAGCAACCAGTTATTAAGAGATATGTATGTGCTTAAAGGCTACTGTATTTCTATATTGCCCTTGTAAATATAGGTATATTCCCCTTACATCTACAAGGAAATTAGCAATAAGATAGAGTCTGCAAATGTTTATCTCATTTAACATGAAGTAGATGGAGAATAAGCGTTTGTAAAAATAGTTTGTACAAGAGTAGAGAAAGTCATGTAGTGTAACACATCAGATTTTTTATGTTGTTTTCTCATTAAAAATGGTTTATAAAAGGCTGTTTAATTTGTGATGAGGAATAAGGAGGCAAAATAAAAATTTTTGGTTCCCAATTACGAAAGGTAACTTGCCCTCAAATGACCATTCATGGATGGTCCAACCATTCATTGCGCTTTTCGTACACAGCCATTCAGAATTTTCGTTGTTGTTTTTTATCTTGGTGTAAGAACAATTGCAAAGTGCTTTATACAAATGTTGTTTAGCTTTTTATGAGGAGTGAGAAAACAACATTAAAAAGGTCGGTTCCCATTTAAAAGAATTAAATTTACCCCAAAATGACTATCATTAACTAAAACACGATTAATGGCATTTACTTTACCCATATCAAGCAGCTTTTATTGGAGACATTTCTTTAACAAACGTTTTCCTCAATTGAGAGTTGCGGCCTTTGCAATATATATAAACCAAAATTGGGTGATCTTAGTGGCGTAACACTTTGCCTCATACTAATAAATACATAAACAGTTTTAATTAGCATATATTAGGGAAACTATTTCCGAAGTTTCGATCTAATCACTTACAAGTTGCATGGTGAGGAGCATTTCAAATGCTGAAAAACTTATTAAAAATAAACTTATAAAGAAATTTTGCAAAGCATGTAAGAAATGCGACTCAAACACGCAGCCATACCCTCCGCTCATGGTCGTCACGTAAGTCCCTCATTTTCTCTCCGGTATCGAAAATTCCTAGGGAATCGGACTTAATAATGAGCTAAATAGCTTAGTGAGTGATGTAGCAGATCACCCACTTTATTTAAGGAATTAATTGTTCTTTCACACAAGCCGTGTGTTGGAAAGGTAGAATCAGACGACTGAACAATTCAGTGCCATAGCCGGGATTTATTTAATTTATATTTAGACAACGCAATCCGTGAATGGAAACAGCGGCTAAATATTTTAAATGTAAATTCTGGTTATGATAGGAAAGCTTTTGTGATGACACTCCTATATGCTGATGATCAAGTAATCATTTCTGATAATGGCGATACGCTACAAATAGCACTATTTGAACTATATAAAATATTTTTTTAAATTATAATTTACATATATCAAAAAATAAAACTAAATCCATGGCTTTTCACGGAATCTATCTGTTGAGATATAAGCTTGCATTAGACAATAATATAATTGAACAAGTGAACACATTTAACTTTTAGAATCTTTAATGTCATATATTAAAGAAGCAGATATTGGAACTAAAATATAAAGTTTTTTAAAAATATGTGGAACAATTAAAACAACTTTAAAAAATCTGATGTGTTACACTCACATGACTTTCTCTACTCTTGTACAAACGCTTATTCTCCATCTACTTCATGTTAAATGAGATAAACATTTGCAGAGTCTATCTTATTGCTAATTTCCTTGTAGATGTAAGAGGAATATATATTTACAAGGGCAATATAGAAATACAGTAGCCTTTAAGCACATACATATCTCTTAATAGCTGGCTGCTAGGTGCAGCACTATTCCCTTTGCCACAGATTAATACTCTTTGCATATCCAAGACAAAAAAATGAATAACGAATTCCCATTTGAGAAAATAAGTATTGAAAAATTTAAGGGAATAACAGGCAATATCTCGAAAATGGTTCACTCAACAACAAAAATGTATATGACATAAATTGTGTATTTTAACGAGATCTACATTTTTTGTGTAGTAAAATTTTGTCTATCTCTTATGGTTTACCAGTTTACCAAAAGTCGTTCACAATGAAGAATACTTTTGGGGACATTCCCAGAATATTCAAGATATACGTTTTATTTGTCATGAAAATATCTTAAACATCTGATATTTTAATCAAAATCGTTAGAGCCATTTTTGAGAAAATTAAAATTTTCGAAAAATGTCCCATGTAAAGCGTAGTCTGGGGTGGGGGGATTTTCTTGAAAACCTTCGTGTTGCATCTCTGGATGATACTGAACCTAAATACCAAGTTTGGTGTTTATCCGACTGTTCGTTTTGAGTTATGCTGTTCACAGACAGACACACAGACACACACACGGACATGTTTCCAAAAAAAATTTTGGGGGGGATTCAGGGGTCTCAAAACATATATTTCCGGTGAAATCTCGGTATCGAAGTTTTGGGTGGAATACAATACTTCCCCTACTTACTATACGTAGTAGAGAAAGTAAAAATAAAGGGAGAATGGATACGATGATGACGTTCTATAAAACCACGGGGGTTCCAGTTGCTCTATATAGTAGCGATACTTGGACAATGACAAATAGAGATAAAAGCAGATTACAGGCAGCGGAAATGAGATTTTTAAGAGCGGTATTAGGAGTCACTAGAGGAGATAGAGTAAAGAATGACATAAGAAAACAATTAAGGATTTTTAACCTAAATGAAGAAATAGAGCAGAACAGACAAAAGTGGCTAGAACACGTAGAGAGAATGAATGAGGAACAATACTATATTTTACTATATGCCTAAACGAAAACGGAATGTCGGAAGACACAGGAAACGATGGATAAATTAAACCTTTGGAGCACGCAACAAACCTTAGGTAATGCTTGGTGAAGAGGATAGCCTAAACTATAATTTTGTACATTTTTGCCCAGGTTTCACCCATCAGTGCCCTTAAATTCATTTGGAATCCGAATGCTCCAAATTCACTGAGAGTTACAGTCACTTTAAAAACTTGCAAAACAGCTAATCTCGCACCGTGGTTCATTTAATCGTCGCTTTGTTCAAAAAATAAGTTTCAACATATTCCCAAACCATCACATAATTACTGATATCGTAAATATTTAATTACTTACGTTAATGTAGGTTCTTGTAGATATTGTTTCTCTTACCTCAGCTTAGCTCTGGTATGTATCACGGTCGAACAAGTACACTACGTGATCAAAAGTATCTGGACACCTGGCTGAAAATGACGTACAAGTTGGTAGCGCCCTCCATCGGTATGCTGGAAGTCAATATGGTGTTGGCCCACCTTTAGCCTTGATGGCAGCGTTCACTCTCGCAGGCATACTTTCCATCAGGTGCTGGAAGGTTTCTTAGGGAATGGCAGTCAATTCTTCACGGAGTGCGGAACTGAGGAGAGGTATCGATGTAGGTCGGTGAGGCCTGGCACGAAGTCGGCGTTCCAAAACATCCCAAAGGTGTTCTATAGGATTCAACTCAGGACTCTGTGCAGGCCAGTCCATTACAGGGATGTTATTGTCGTGTAACCACTCCGCCACAGCCCGTGCAGCATGAACAAGTGCTCTTCAAATGTCGGTGGTCCCTGTCAGTCAACAGACAGGTCGGCCTGTACGCTTTTGAGCTGTACATCTCCCTTCACGTTTCCACTTCACTATCATATGAGAAACAGTGGACCTAAGGATGATTAGGGGTGTGGAAATCTCGCGTACAGACTTCTGACACAAGTGACACAAGTGACACCCAATCACCTGACCACGTTCGAAGTCCGTGAGTTCCACGGAGCGTCCCATTCTGCTGTTTAACGATGTCTAATGACTACTGAGGTCGCGGATAATGAGTACTAGGCAGTAAGTGTCAGCACAAAGCTCCTAAGATGAAAAACATATGTTTGTGGGGTGTTCAGATATTTTTGATCACATAGTGTATCTGTTCATCAGGGCGTAAGGAACTTGTATGAATATATGGTACACAGTTCAGAATAATAACACTAGTGGGTGGAATTAAACTTCTCATGGATTTATTTCTAATGGATGTTTAAAGTTAACACACTCGCTGATAATGCGTGAACTATCTATTGGTGAAACTTATACTCTGCTGGACTTGTAGTACTGTTAACAGTTAAAATTTCTAAGTCCCCGTGTAGCTTTTGTAATAAAAATCTTCCACTTACACAATTTACTTCGACGAACGCAGATATTGTTACTTAATCTCAGTATACTGTATTTGTTGTGAAAATCACATTATTAACGCAGAAGTATAACATTACATACTCAACACACCACAAAACACGTCTTTACATCTTGACGGTAACCTAGCAACTCGTACGCGTGGGTAAGCTATTCCCAACTACCACCTTACGAAAATATTTTAAATCTGTTAATTTAGTTTTCATTGCGTGCTTCTTGTTTTCTGTTTCATTGTTGTTAACGTTAAAAATTTAAAACTCTACCATTCGCTGCCAGAAATCATATGACATACGTTCTAATTTCGTCTGATGGGTGTTCTATCAACCGTCTAAAGTAAATTTCCAACAATCACCCTCGGCATTGTTACTCAATAGAACAAGGCCAAGCTAGTGTGCATTTCTCTACCTAACAGTTTTCTCTGCACTGAAATAGCTACACTCTTCACATTTTACGGCACCATCAGTTTCCACCAAAATACATTTACTAATACACCATCACCTAAAATAATATTAACAGGCATATAAATACATCATGCATGCACACATACATGCATACATACATACATACATATATACATAAAGAAATATACTTAGACCTTAATTGATATTGTTGATCTTTATATACACTGGTGTGCAAAACCTAAGGTCGAAAGTAATCTTCGCATGCTGTGACACTGCCAAGTAACACAGCTCGATGAAACTTGAATCATACATAGAGGGAATTGCTACGGTATGCTACAGTAGGCAACTAAACGAAATATGCAATCAGACGAAATGCCACTTTTATTCATAGACCATAAGCTACACTAAAGTCAATACGACATAGATGGCTCTCTAGATTTACAGAAACAGATACATGGTGCTTAAAAGGGTGTATGATCACCACGTACAGCCATGCATGCTCTACATTGTGCTCCCATGTTGGCCGCAAGGTTGGTAAGCAGTTTTTGTGGTAGGGGGTTCCATTCCTCCACCAGCGCTGTTGACAGCTGTTGGGTGGTCGTTGGAGCATGGGGATGTGCTGAAATGCGTCTCCCCAAAGCATCCCATACGTGTTCGATGGGATTTAAATCGGGGAACGTAAGGCCAGTCCGCCGAATATCCTCTCGTTCCAAGAGATCCTCCAGCTGCGCTGTTCGATGCGGTCGCGGATTGTCATCCATAAAAATGAAGTCAGGGCCGACTGCACCCCTGAAAAGACGTACCTAGGGAAGGAGTACAGTAGCACAATAAGGTTGACCAGTGAGCGTACCGTATTCAAAGTTTCGGAGGTCAGTGCGCCCATGAAACATTATGCTTCCCTAAACCATAACACCCGGACCACCAAAAATATGATGCTCAAGGATGTTCGTGGGTTCATTACGTGTTCCCACCTCTCGCCAGATGAGGGTACGATAGGGAATCACTACTTAGACTGAATCTGCTCTCATCCGAGAAGAGCACGCGACCCCATTCCTCGTTAGTCCAATTTTGATGCTCTTGGGACCATTGCAAACGGTGCCGCGATGTGCCAATGTCAACGGAATACAACCTCTTTGTAGTCGCCGTGCCATTGTGAATCGTGAGATTGCGTGCCTAGCTGTCCTGTTAAATGTGGTTGCAATTGCACCCGCTATTTGGCGTGGATCCCTTCTTGCCTGTTGCACAATCTAGCGGTCATCTGTTGCTGTAGTTGAGCGTGGTCGACCACCACCTCTCCTTGGGACAGCAGTGCCTGTGGTTTGGTAGGTTTCCCATGCACATGGAACAGTGCTGTGAGCAGTTCCAAACTCCTGAGCAACATTCGTCACACTTCGCCCTTCTTCCAGTTTCCCGACGATTCTTCCCGTATGAAGTCATCCAAATGGTGTCTACGGGCCATGTTGCAATGAAGAACACTACAGTGCACCGTAACAGCTCGCTAATTACCACGCACCGTCTTGTCCTGTTTCGTCAACTGTCCCGTGTTGCGGTACCAGACCCATTTGGCAGTATAGGCTCGCTACACTCACGCCATGTGACGTCCAGCTTTCTGTGTACGTGTGAGAGACCTCTGGCAACATGCTCCCCCATCTTTATCTACTTCCACCAAGTAGTTCATTTACCCATCTCGTCCTTGGGTTTTGCACATCAGTGTATTACTAGATTGGGTTAATTAATAAACTGATTGACATTAAAAAGCTACTATCTCAAGTTGGATAGGAAAGAGTACAATAAATTATTACTCAGTTTGACAATACAATCATAATATTCGGAAACACCAAATCATTACATATATGCAAATTTGCCTGGCAATATCTCCAGTAGTTTTCAACGTATTGATGGTTTAATGAGGTAATTATTTTACTGGTAATCACAAATGGTCCATACAATGAAACAAATTGAAATTTTATTTAAATAAATGTACATTTTGTCTCTAACGAATATTTAAGAAAAAAGTTTGGAAACTCGTTTTTATTAGTATTTTAGTTTTTGAGAAAATAATTATAAACTCATGAGAAGCAATAGTTTTCACTGATTTTTGAGTGTTAATTAGATGTTCCATATATTAGATAACCCATAAACGAAAACTCATTGACAACATTTTTATAGTTAAGAGTTTTGATGTTTCTCTATACAAGTTAAAGGAAATGAAATAAAAATTACATCGTGTGGAGCATTTTGAAGGCTAAAAGTAGTATAGATAGCGCGAAAAACGACTTTAAAATTCTGCTTGTCAGCAGGCATATTAAAAACTCATTTAAAATCATTTCTAAACATCAGTAACAGACACCAAATTCAGTTTATGAAGCTAGATAATTCATCTTAATAATAGACCTATAGACAAAAAGTTGAGTTTTTGAAGGTTATCGCTCAGTTTTCCGTTTTGTACCCTTAAAAAGAAACGGCAATAAACAAATTGCTTTGTTTCTTCAGAGAGGCACATAAAAGTATGGAGCTGGTGAATAAAGGCAAGGTTTTTTGGGGGAAAAATAGTTTTATTTATGGATGCTCTTTAACTGCTGTGGTCCTTAGTGTCCCGTTCTATATTGGGCGTGAAAGACCAGTAAGTTTGCTCAGAGGCAGGTTCTTTTACGTGTCGTAAATCTACGACACGAGACCGCCGGCTTTACGTACCTTCCAAAGGAAGGCATGCTAAGTATTTTTATACCCGAAAAGAAATCCATCTCCCTCCGCTGTGTTTGAACCCGCGATCTCGGGAACTAGGGTTACCACTACACCATGGAGGACGACTTTTGGGGGGGGGGGCAGAATTCCTGAATCCACAGTTGAGCTACGGTGAGAAACAGTTTTTGATGCGAAGAGTTTTCGCCTGATTGATGGGAGAAAAATTGCAAGGGCGTACGCGAGGACGTGTAACAAAGATTCCAGCAAAGAGTGAGAGTTCTTCAGAATCTGCATAAAATGGAGTTGCTTGTTAACGAGCAGTACAGAGTTTTGAAATTTTGCTTTCGTCTGTGTGGTATGGAAGGGTACAAAATGTTACAGATGCGGCGTTGTTGTTCTGCCAAATCAAATACATTTCGTTGGTTCCAAGGGTTTCAGGAGGGTCGTTTTCTAACCACTACAGTGAACGATACCACGATTAGTACAACTGCTGCGGTAGCTCGGAAACAATGGTGAAAAACAGGGCATAGACTGACAGATGTGTTATAAATGTCAGTACTGTTTTCAGGATTCCTCATGATCGCTTGCGGATGAGCTGTGTCTGCCAGATGAGTTCCGATATTTCTGACGCCTGAACAGATGACGCAAGTGAACCTGTGTGGAGAGTTTCAGTAGCCGATAGCGGAGCATACTTGAATTCCATTACAAGGGATGAGACTTGGCTTCATTAGTACAAACCCGAAAGAAAAACAGACGAGCTTAGTCTAGAAATCAGCAATTCTCCGACACCACACCAGAGAAGACCTACGTTATTCAGTCAGCGCGTAAGATTGTCATTATTTCGTTCTTCGACTGTTGTGGAGTGTTTATGAAGATGAGATCCGCCCGTAAACAACGGTTAATATGGAATAAATCAACATTAAACGAGCGCTTCCTATGCTGCATTCAAATTTTAATGCAGGGCTTCAAGGTTGCAATGTTGTTGTTCAAAATTTGTCGCGGAAAATAAATCGAAAGTCTGTTCCATATTCCATACAGGCCGGACGAAGATATACCTAAATGACTTTTTCGTTCTGTTCTCTCTCCTTGAGGAGCTCCAGGGGCAGCGTTTTGGTTCACAAATGGCTGTCGTGGAGAAGATAGAGGTGGTCCTGAACACAATGCCAAAAATAGTTTCCAGTTTGGGAGACGGACCAAGTGCGTGGAAATTAGGGGCCAATGTGGACCCTGTCTAGAGTAGTTTTTATGTTATAAAAGTTATCAACCATAATTGACACGCGTAGTGATATTGCAGCTGTTGCTAAAAATTGCGAAAATGCAGTCAAGTCTTGAGTACAGATTGTCAATTTGCTGCTGAATTTTTAAGTTATTTGGGTTACAAGCTCTCAGCGTAATCCAAATGAGGCATTTCAAGTGTATAATTGTAATCTAATAAACGCTTGCATCGTTTCACGTGCAGCAGCGAGAATATTTTTACACGCTTTGGGTAAACTCTCAGAAAGCTTGTGGTAGGTTAGTTAATTAGTTTCTGATAAAGCCTGTCCAGAAGTTTTAGCCTTCTCTTTTTAATTCCCCTCATGCACTTAATCTTCCCCTCCCAATTCTTAACCTCTGGCAACTTAATGCATTCCGATAAGCTCATAATAAATAAGGGATCTACTCAGATGGTTGGTAGTAATCGAAGGTTTAGGGAGCGGCCGGATTGGATTGGACGTAAGTGCATCATTCCGCCTCTACAAGAACTCAGCACCGCCCCTTTTTTAAATTTATCACTTCCAAGAGTCTGATTTGATGACTCAAGTGAACCTTTCTAATTTTATAGGACAGAAGAACTAAGCAGTTGCAGTGTATGAGCAAATACGAGCTCAGATGCAAACAGAAGCCTGTTCTCATCACTAAATTAGCAATGGGCAGAGAATAAATAACTTGGAATTGCCACAACAAACAATCCTTTGAGATTATATAAATACATTAGGTAATAATAATAATAATAATAATAATAATAATAATAATAATAATAATAATAATAATAATAATAATAATAATAATAATGGGTTAGGCTTTTCGACCTGTTGCCTCCTCTCAGAAAAACTGGTCCATCTATCTCTTCACGAGTCTTCACCCTCCTTTCTTATTCTCTCTGCTTCCTTTGGGTTTGTATTCTAGAATTTTCTTTGGAATGCAGATTCTGGTATCCGTCACACGTGAGTATAATAGTTTTCTTGAAACTCTTTTATTTTATTATTTAGATTAAATATGTTCGATTCTTTCCTTATTGCATTGCTGTGCTTTTGTCTATCCTATATCCAGCAAACACTCTCAGTAAGCTTATTTTTGGAGCACCTGTTTTTTACTTTCTCTACTATAGTAAGTAAGGGAAGTATTGCATTCCACCGAAAAAGTCTATATGGAGATTTCACCTTAAATGCATGTTTTGAGGCCCTTTGAATAAAAAAAGCACTTTTAGAAAAAGGTCCGTGTGTGTCCGTGAACAGCATAACACAAAAACAAAAATTCGGATGAATACCAAACTTGATATTTAGATTCAGTATCTTTCAAAGATTCGACGAAGATTTTCAAGAAAATCCCCCCTCATCCCAGACTACCCTTTAAATGGAATATTTTTCGAAAATTTAGATTTTCTCAAAAATGGCTCTAACGATTTTGATTAAAATAGCATATGTTTAAGATATTTTCATGCCAAATGAAATGTATATCTTGGATTTTCTGAAATGTCCCAAAAGTTCTGTTCATTCTGAAGACTTTCGCATAACTGGTAAAGAGCTAGACAAAATTTTACTACACAAAAAATGGTGATCTCGTTAAAGCACACAATTGTTGTTGTTTTTTTTTGTGGAGTGAACCATTTTTGAGATATTCCTTGTTATTTGTTTGAATTTTCCAATACTTTTTTCTCAAATGGGAATTCGTTATTCGCCTTTTTATGTTCTGGACATGTAAAGAGAATGGAATGTCCACATAGCAACCAGCTCTTAAAATATTTGACTATCGCTTAAAGCCTAGCAATTCCCCTTGCATCTACAAGAAAATTAGCAATAAGATTAACATCTCGATTAACATGAAGCATATGGAGAATAAGCGTTTGTAAAAAATAGTTTGTACAAGAGTAGAGAAAGTCGTGTGAGGCCAATACATCGGAGTTTTTGTTTTTTATTTTTTGTGATGTGCAGCATTCTGAACCATAAAGAAGAGATGGTACCACTAAAACTTCATAAACTTTCAAAAAGTATCTTTCTGCGTTTTGTTTATGAGGGTTCTTCTAATTCTCCAACATATATGATTAATTCTTTTTAATTTCCTATGTTGGCCTAATTCTCTTAAATTCCGATTTCGCAGCCTAAATATTTGGAGTCCTTTACTGGTTTTGTTATTGTTAGTTGCTATTTTACATCACATTTCTGTTTCCTCCTGGAAAGTTAGAGCTTTTGTTTTTGTTGGGGATATAGTCCACTTGTCCCTTTCGTGCGATTCTGCAGGGCTGGGCAGTCTCATCCTTGAGCCTGGCCATTTGGTCCAGGAATTTCTCGGAATTAAAGCCGGGAGAAAGGAAATTAAGTTGAACCTTTACTGAACTTTACGCAGTGACGTCGCAGGTTACAAACCGCTCTATTCTCCGTAGTCTGTTGCCGTTTGCAGACAGCACTCACCATCCGTGTGCACCTGCCCATCAGTGACCCTTGGCCGCCGTTGTTTACTTCGATGATGGTTTGAGTGTAGATAACTTGAAGCCAACTGCTTAAGAATTCTGCACTTGTGTCTCGACTGGCCTAATGCGTCGCAGCATCATGTCGACAGAATGTAACTGAACTCATTAATCGATGTTTCCTTTTTACGATCGGGTTTGGCAAAGCATCTGAGTTCAGCAAATTCTGAGGTGTATAATGATAGGGGCCAAATTCCGGTTTATATTTTCAGAATTATCAGCTGTTAACATTCGTGCCAAGCCATGGGCCCTACAATGGGGCTTAATAATAATCAAAAAGAAAGAAAAATGAAAAATAATACGATGGCTTAATGTGGTGAGAAGGCTGTCTGTCCAGGAAAGGGGTTGATGATTATTAAATAATACCATTGCAGATATACGCGTATATGTTTTATGGCAGGCAATTTAAAGGTATAGTTTGTGATAACTAGCTGTAGTCAAGATGCCTGTCTGTGTGCGCTTGGAACAGGAACCTTAAGAGCCGAAGGTCTATCAGCGATTGTCGGTACACATCCCGGGCAACTTGCTGCCAGGGGATTAATTAATGGCAGTGTTTCTGGTAGGGATTGGTGCCGGGGGGAAAGAGATCGTGGAGTAAGACTTTGTTGGGGTTTAGTTAATCTGGCACAACACACTTAGCGAGGCTCCACAGACCAAGTCACGCTTGTTCCTGATCTCTGTTTTAATCCAGGCTTAGTAGCATCCTCCTTACAGCACGCCAGATGAACGTTCCGCCATAACGAGCATGCCGGAGGTGTTGAACCAAGCCGAGAGGTGTACTTAACCCTCCAGAGAGGAGGCATAGCTTATGTGCGGCCTTCACTACATCCAACTTAGAGATTCATCGAAAAATACGGCAGTTGCTTTCTTAAACTTCAGACGATACTGTTGAGCTCTTCTTTCGACAAAAGAAATTCAGAAGGAGAATCAACGTATCTTACAGCTCTGCAGTAACCACCTTTCATAACATTGCATTCAGTAAAGGTGTATATTCAAAGGTTTATTATTATTATTATTATTATTATTATTATTATTATTATTATTATTATTATTGTGGCGACGTCGGCGGTGCAGTACGGACCAAGCAATTTAGTCCGCTTGTAAACAACCAGCATATTGTGGCGTATTAATAATTTGGGGGGATTTCATTGTCATTACCAGACATGTTATTGTTCTACATTATCATTACCAGACACATTGTTATTTACGACGCTCTTGCTGGTAGCTTTGCTAGCCTCGAATGTTGGGGGATATAGCGTCTGTCTTAGGATTCCGTGATGAGAAGCGGATCGCGTGTGCAAGCCGGCTTTTGGGTCGGTGGACATCTCCTCTCACCTTCCATATTTAATAATGTAGAAACCCCAAACGGTTGGGAAATAAATTTGTGTTATGGATTTCGTACAGTGAAAAACCCATGCCTTCCTCTTAACTTCCACACCACGTTTCGGTCCTCTGCAGCCAAGTGAGTATACGTCTCCTTAGGCCGTGCTGGGTATTAAAAAATTATTTTAATTTTCATGTGAACTTTTAAGCCATCTACCCAGCATGTAACAATATGTCTTCAAAGGCATTTCTGATCACCATTTCCAAAGGTTGCGAAAGCAGTTGAATGACCTCAGTTCTGCGTTTTCTGTACAGTGCTGGATTTTCTGATTCTCAGAACTTGTACATACCGAATCCGGAAAATGTCTTCACCTAGAGGTGAGGAGTTAAAAATTACAGGTACTTTTTCGTATTTTTAAATTATCTATGAAAAGTAGGAAGCGATTGAAATTAATTACATAACTTTATCGTGAACCCAATAGAGTTAAGGGCACATGTTGACAAAATGAGATTCAAGTGCCTGCAATTAAAGCTCCAAGCATTAGTGCGGTTCATCCTGAGTTTCGAGGAAAACGTCTTCTCTGCCACCGACTTAGAAATGACATAGGGTATGGCCAGCAATTAATCTGAAAATAATTATGGTTATTGTATAAACTTGTTCATCTGTACTGTACATTCTGTCACCAGCACAATTTTTGCAATTTAGTATTTTTATTGAATCACTATTTATTATAAACATCAGAGAGCACCTAGTGTTCCGCAGCTGCAGTTTCATTGTGCATACAGATCTGTCATTACACTCGGAAAATATTGGAGGTTTTTAAATGAATACGCGAAAAGAATAACAAAACAGAAAAACAAAATATAGGCTAACAGAAAAGTGTTTGTCATTTTGTAAATTCTTGTTAATAAACAGCATTCCTAAGATTTGTTGTTGTTGTTGTTGTTCACCAATGGCACTGGGGATTAATTGATCTGCATCATTTTCCCTCTGGCTTCCCAATATAAAGTCTGTAAGTTATCAGTTTTAAGGCCTTTGTATTTGGCGAGATGTTGTTTGTTCAAGATGACATCATCTTCACAGAGAGTGCACTTTGGTGTAGGTAGGCATCCTATCTTGTAGAGGTGTTCTGCGAGGCAATCGTGGCCAGTTGCCATCCTAAATAAGGCCACTGCAGTCTTCCTTGGCATTTTTTGTATATCAACTGTATCTTTAATATTCTTATAATCTTTATCCTTTAATTTATCTTCATCAAGTCTCTGCTGTCTTTTGAAGTGTTGTTTAACGTTATTTAATTGTTTATTTATTTATATTTGTCCTACAGGTTTTATTTGTTGTATTGTACCTTTCTTTGCAAATTGATCCGCATGTTCATTGCCCAAAATTCCAACATGAGCTGGGATCCATTGTAGAGTGACATGATTTCTGGTTTCAACTGCTTTAATTGTGCTTCTTATTTCTTTAATATTTCTTATTGTTTTATTATTGTAATTTACTATTCCATCTATGGCTGATTTTGAGTCTGATAAGATGATATTTTTTTATGTACGGTCTATATAAAATGTTGTGTTATGCTGCTTTTATAGCTGTTAATTCTCCTTCATAGTGGTTTGACGTTTCACCAAATGTTAGATACTGTGCAAAAGGTTTACAGTATGCTCCTGCACCAGCATTTTCTTTTATTGATGAGGGATCCATCTGTATATATTCGGAGCCATTATTTTTCTGGGTATCTTTCATTTCCTGTAGCTATAGCTACGGCTCTCATTTCATCTGGTATATTGTTTTGTTTGTGTATTGTATATAACAGGTCATTCGGATATTGTATATCAATATATTCTATTGGACTCGTTACCTCTGTTGCAATTATATTATTGTATTTTAAGTTATAAATGTATGTTCTGAAGCTTATTTAAGTTTTTAAATTACTTACAGTATCTGCTGTGTGGTACCATTTCAATCTGTTCCTATCGGCTTGCAGTAATTGCTTTCAACTTATGTTCCAAACCTATCGCCATGGTTTTGTGAAGCTTTGTAGTACTGTAATTGGTGTTGTTTTTACAGCTCGTGTTATTATTCTTAGTGAATTATTATGTGAAATTTCTAGTTTACTTTTAAGTCTCTTTTTTACTGTTGCTAGTAGTTCTCCATACAACAGGTTAGGTTTTATGTATGTATTATATGTATTATTAAGGAGATGTTTCCACTCCATTTTATTCCTGCTAATCGTTTTAAAATGTTGTTCCTTTTGTTGATTTCATTCGTTACATTGTTTACAGTTCTTTCATTGATAGTTTTTTATCTAATTCTATCACTAGACACATTGTTGTAGTTGCTTCTCGTAGTTTTTACTTTCTCTACTACGTATAGTAAGTAGGGGAAGTATTGTATACTACCCACAAATTCGAAACCGATATTTCACCGGAAATATGTTTTAAGGACCCCTGAATCCAAAAACAGCATTTTTGGAAACATGTCCGTGTCCGTGTGTATGTCTGTCTGTGTGTCTGTGAACAGCATAACTCAAACAAACAGTCAGATAAACACCAAACTTGGTATTTAGGTTCAGTATCTTCCAGAGATGCGACACGAAGGTTTTCAAGAAAATTCCCCCATCCCAGATTACCCTTTACATGGAACATTTTTCGAAAATTTTAATTTTCTCAAAAATGCCTCTTAACGATTTTGATTACAATATCATATGTTTAAGGTATTTTCATGACAAATGAAATGTATATCTCGGATTTTCTGGGAATGTCTCCAAAAGTATTCTTCATTGTGAACGACTTTTGCATAACTGGTAAACCATAAGAGAGAGACAAAATTTTACTACACAAAAAATGTAGATCGCGTTAAAATACACAATTTATGTCATATACATTTTTTTTTTGAGTGAACCATTTTCGAGATATTGCTTGTTATTCCCTTAAATTTTCCATTATACTTTTTCTTAAATAAATGGGAATTCGTTATTCATTTTTTTTTGTCCTGGTAATGTCCAAGAAATTACACAAGACAAATTAAAGGCTGGAATTTTTGTTGGTCCTCAAATAAACACGATTTTGAGAAGATAATGAATGAGAGAAATAGAAGCATGCAGCACCTTTCGATCAGTTATTGAAAACTTCTTAGGCAATAACAAAGATCCTAATTACAAGGCCATTGTCGAAACAATGTTGGAAAATTTCAAGAAGACGGGTTGTAACATGAGTGTAAAGTTGCATTTTCTGCATTCACATATCGACTACTTTCCAGAAAATATGGGACATTATAGTGAAGAGCAGGGTGAACGTTTTCACCAAGATATTAAGGAAATGGAGAGGAGGTACAAGGGGGGATGGAATGAAACATCTTCAGGAATCTGCAAGGAAGTCAAAGAAGAGAAAGTTTTGGAAAAAATTAAATGAAACACTTTGGCTTCTTGTTTTTTAAAATGTAGTCATGAAATAAATTAGGGGAGTTCTTAAAATGTTTCTTGAATAAAAACTTACCTTGTGTGAAATGGCGTTTGAATACTTTTCTACGCTCATTAGTAAAATTGTCAAAACATTACTTCTTATTTTGTGTAAAAACCTGACGTGATAGAGAAAAAACGGAAGTTATTTCTGGAATCAGCATAAATCTTGATTCAAGAACACCTACTTTTAAGAAATCATCTGACAAAAAGTGAAAATGCAGACTAGTGCCATCGCATTGGGGAGGGCTCAGTCGAATACCGTTGGACTGTCCATGGGCTTTCCCAGGTCGGTACGTAAATGTTGGATTGGATGATTATATTACCACCAATTTTCTTATACTTCTTCTCATTTGATTTACTTTCAAATGTCAGGGTTGCAGGGTCAGGCGCGATGGGCGATGATGTGCGCCGTATGCGGTGCACTGCTTTGAGGAGAGATAACCGGGGCGTGAAGGGCGGCCGGGAAACTGGAAACTCTAGGGGTTTAGTAAGCGCAATTCTGGCCGCATTCTAATCCGTTTTAAATCCCTATTCCTTAGTGTAATACTTTAATTATTTCGGACAATAAATAGTATGTTGCTGAAGGTGCTATATCTTAATACATCCTTAAATATTCACTTGTAGTATTAATGCTGGATCGTTCAACACATACGTAATCGTTTACAGAGGAATTTTCTCATAATGACATCAGTAACAAGTATTAAAGAAAGCGTATGGTTAATGTAAAGACTAAACAAAATATTAAATAACACCAGCCACTTGAAAATGTTTAAACTGTTACCCAATCTCTAGCGGGAAATGGTTGTTGGGCTCTATTTGTTGCGGGAAATCGTCGGTCCTTGGGTTTATGCTACCTGCTGCAGTGTTGTTCCTCGGCTGTGGATGCTCGTCGGCTGTTGCGTTTTCCTGCATGTATCTAACTCTTGGTGCTCAGGGTTATCGTGGGTGAGGCAAATTAAAAATATACTTAATTTCTCTTACTAAGTGTAGTTTATTTACATTTTAAATACTTATGGGCGGCTAGCTTTTCCCATTTTTCCAATCCCACCACTTTAAATAAGTCAGGAGCCTAGCTATCTGCACACGCACTCCCATCCGTTTGCACACACACGTGCATCTTTCCCTAAGAGCATAGCACTTCGTGTCGACGAAAATTCTAGAACATAGAGAGAGAGTGGGCTCTGGGGCCTTGTCTGCCCTTATATACTTGAGCCTAGTGACGCTCACCTCTGCGTTTAGAAATAAAACGACGTTTCTAATTGGTCCTCAGACCGCGTTACCTTAACATGTATGAGAATATGTTACTCCAAATTCGTGCGCTTACGCGTCACCCTAGCGCGTGGTGAAGCGGGTTCAATATCTCCGTCTCTTTCTTTTTTCTATCTGTCTCTTTCCATTTCTCCTGACTGTTACCGGTTCCCTGCTCGTTGGCTTGGTGAAAGGTGTGCTCTACTTAGAATTATGTTTTTCCTGGAATTTGCTAGCTCGCCCGTTTCTTACAATATGTTCTGTACAAATGTTGGATGTTGAATATTTTAACATGTTTCTTATATATGTATGGTATATTCCCTTTCATATGTACAATTATTATATATGTATAGTATATCCCCTTTCAAATGTACAATTCTTATGTGTGTATGGTATATCGCCTTTCATATGTACAATTCTTATATATGCATGGTATATCCCCTTTCAACTCCCAGGTAGGTTTAATTCCAAATATACTTACGCAATAAGCACAGAGAATGTGCTTCTATGGTAATTATACTACATAGTACGACAGGAAACCATAGACCATATACAGATGAAGACAGAAGCGAACCTTTGCCACAAGCAGAAGGTCTATAGAAACTGAATAGAAGAGAGAACGTGTTTATGAGAAAGGTGATGATAAATCCTAAAATAAGTGCCCAAAACTGACAACCCAACTACATCTGGCGTATGGTAATGACATGCATCCAGAAACCGTGAGAATGGTTATGAGAAACGAGAGTTATAATGGAACGGCGGCTAGAAAAAGGCCTGTGTGTATAAATCCAACAGAGCAAAAAGATTGCGTGCTAAAGAATACCTTAAAAACCTCAAGAAAGGTGGAACAATGAAATTTTGGTGTATGGAAGCTCGTTTCATGTGTTAGATTGAGAAGGCACTGTTCTTGTTTGGCGCAAGTTCAGTATAAGACTGAAGACAAAACGAAATGTGTACCTTACAGTGAAACATAAATATGGTAATGTGATAATAGGGGTCTACATAAACAGTGAGGTTTTCTTTGAGAGCACCATGGACCATTTCTCCACATCCCGTGAGATAATGTTCACCAGTTGTAGAGAGCTTGCGGCTAAAAAAAAAAAGTTTAAATTCTATCAACATAATTACCCAAAGAACAAGGTTTACATTGTTACGGATTGGTTCTTGGATAATTGCCCAAAGATAATAAAAAACCCTCAATATCCTCCTGATCTTGACCTGAATTTCTCTTATCACTTCTCTTCTCTTATCATTTCTATAGATCATTTTAAAACAAGAGTGCTGGAAAAGGGTTTAAAATTAAACCACTCATACTAGGAAAATAGTTTCAAGTGTGAAATCGCGCCTCCTAGAAGTGACCTCGCATAAATTATCTATAAAGTAGTAAATTCAACCAAAGCGAGAGAAATACGCACACATTTTTTGTTGTCCAAACGTTTCATGACTGAGAATTCCACTATGGAAACTATAATGCTCTTCAGTGACACCTATTGTAAGTTTTAGAACAATTGTTCTTTTATTTGTTATTGAAGCTAAAGGCGTGTATATATTTGCGTATATCGCTGTTTAATGTGTTGTCATTTTTATGAAATTAGAAGTACAATTTATACTAAACAGATGTGACCGAAAAATTACTGAGTACCTGTAACTACCAAACTTATATATCTTTCGCGAAATATGACTATATATATATATATATGTGTGTGTGTGTGTGTGTGTGTGCGTGCGTGCGTGTGTGTTCCTTTTAATACGACCTGAAATTGAAGATGTGTTCTCACGCTCGTTCAAAATTTCTATGGTTTGATTTCATTTCTTCATATTTTTACTTTCCCTACTACGTATAGTAAGTAGGGGAAGTATTGTATTCCACCCAAAAATTCGATAGCGAGATTTCACCGGAAATATATGTTTTGAGACCCCTGAATCAAAAAAAAAAACATTTTTGGAAACATGTCCGTGTGTCTGTCTGTGAACAGCACAACTCAGAAACGAACAGTCGGATAAACACCAAACTTGGTATTTAGGTTCAGTATCTTCCAGAGATGGGACACGAAGGTTTTCAAGAAAATCCCCCACCCCAGATTACCCTCTACAAGGAACATTTTCGAAAAAATTTTTATTTTCTCAAAAATGGCTCTAAAGATTTTGATTAAAATATCATATGTTTAAGATATTTTCGTGACAAATAAAATGTATATCTTGAATTTTCTGGAAATGTCTCCAAAAGTATTCTTCGTTGTGAACGACTTTTGCATAACTGATAAACCATAAGAGATAGACAGAATTTTACTGCACAAAAAATGTAGATCGCGTTAAAATACACAATTTATGGCATATACATTTTTTTTTGTTGAGTGAACCATTTTCGTGATATTGTTTGTTATTCCCTTAAATTTTTCAATACTTATTTTCTCAAATGGGAATTTGTTATTCATTTTTTTTTGTCTTGGATATGCAAAGAGTATTAATCTGTGGCAAAGAGAATGGGGCTGCACCTAGCAACCAGCTATTAAGAGATATGTATATGCTTAAAGGTTATTGTATTGCTATATTGCCCTTGTAAATATATATTCCCCTTACATCTATAACAAACTTAGCAATAAGATAGAGTCTGCAAATGTTTATCTCGATTAACATGAAGTAGATGGAGAATAAGCGTTTGTAAAAATAGTTTGCACAAAAGTAGAGAAAGTCATGTGAATGTAACACATCAGATTTTTATATAAAGGTATATTGTCTTCTCCAGGTTGAAATTTGACCCGATTTAGCAAATTGTTCTGTTGTTCATTGCCAGAGTTTATATGACGACACCCATTTTGTACCAATAATATGACACTGTGCTGTCCAATAAAATTCCTAACATCAAAACCATGCAATTGGGACTGGCTGATTTGAGCCTGGCTTTGAGGATACTAGTCGGCTACAATATGAATGCGTTTGGAGGAGGGCGCCACTTTTTGTAGTCAATGCGAACGTCATCAATACTTTGTATCAGAGGGGAGTAAGCGCAAGGCGATAGGGGAATGTACATTTGCACAATACACAGTACATTTGTGGGCCTCAGCCTCGCTAGCAAATGCAGCTCAGAACTGCGGGTGTTTTCTTTATCTGACTACCTTTCCGATGCCTCGCCCACTTGTTCGTAACGGTTTAGTTCCTCTTCCCACCGCACAAATTCTATTGTGGCCGACTAGTCCTTACTACCTTTTTTTCCTATACTGCCTAAATATCGTCACAGCAGTCCAATAACTGGCTGCCAAGAGATAAAGATAATTTCTACCCACAGATAAGAAAATAAAGCGTTAACATAACGACGTGAAACTTAGATATAAACTTAACGCGATGTGCTGTCATTCACACACCAAACGGAACAGCGGCCAGTCGCAAGACAGCTTGAAGCAGCTGAGCTTAATATAAGGGCCTACCGACAGTATACACGACAAAAGAGGTGATGTCGTTAGTTCATGTCATGTCATGCACTTAGCGACGTAAAATCTGATATGAGATGTGAAATCGTACCCTGTGCTTCAGTATCTACTATTGATTCTGCTGCAGCTGCTACAGTGTTCTGCTGTGAGATCTTTCTCTCAGGGTATGCCTCGGTGGATATGAAGGATGGCACCAGTTTAAATTGTTGAGAAATTTAATGTGATCTAATACTTGAGCTATTGAAGCGAGTTTCCGACCGTTTCAAGATAAAGAATAAAACTGATTATGAATCGTACCACTCGAAACTATAACAGTTGAATTATTAGACCTGCTAACTTCTGCAGTATCAATTTTACAGTTTGAAATAACTGTTTCCGCAATGAAGGAAATTAGAAGCGTAACTTGCCGTGAGTCGCTAAAATGCTTACCGGCAACACTCCTTGCGATGGCCGCTAAATCTTACACAAGCGAGTCACTGAGCGCATAAAATAACACACGAGTCGTCACAAGTATCCAGAGTGACGAATGTGTGTCTCTGATTTAGGTAACGTGTACTTATTAACTCAAGCTCCGCATTCATATTACTTCCCTACCAACATCCCTTCATATGCGTTTCAATCTCAGAACTCTTATGGATGCGTATGTGACACTGTTACTAGGCGTACCTCCCCGAACCTCAGAATTATATTCCCTTTCTCTTCTACAGAATTTATGTCTACTTGACTGTTCAGTACTGCCTTCACCCCTTAACTGCATTCCAAGAACTTTTGTACTAAGATGTTCGCTACTTCGGCTGTTACTAATGACTTTAGTCGCTAATTACCTCTATCTTGGACGAATACTTTCAACTTAGGCGTATTACACTATACATTTATTTAATATACCGAAATTATTTATTGCAATTATTTCTCTAACCCGCTATAATTTCTTTTTTTAATTATTTTTATTTTCCCGTCAATAATTTAGGAATCAGATGGCAGAAGATCACGTGATGAGGTGTGTGGAGAACGCTCTCTGATTGGCTAGTTTATGTTTGACATAGCGGTTGTAATTAGTGATTAGTTATTAACGACGTAGTGACGATCATTTTTGCAGTTACACTACATTAACAGTTACAACTAAGGATTCGATATAACTGCACGATATAAACGACATTAATATTGCTTAGTTTGTAGCAGCTTGCTATTAGTAGTAATAACTGCGACTGCGTCTACATTAAAATAATTCTGATGTGTTACACTTGCACAAACTATTTTTACAAACACTTATTCTCCATCTACTTCGTGTTAATCGAGATAAACATTTGCAGAAACTATCGTATTATTAATTTTCTTGTTGGTGCAAGGGAATGTGGTAGGCTTTAAACGATAGTCAAATCTTTTAAGAGCTGGTTGCTATGTGGAGCATTCCATTCTCTTTGTATGTCCAGGACATAAAAAAAATCTGATGTGTTACACTCACATGACTTTCTCTACTCTTGTACAAACTATTTTTACAAACGCTTATTCTCCATATGCGTCATGTTAATCGAGATGTTAATCTTATTGCTAATTTTCTTGTAGATGCAAGGGGAATTGGTAGGCTTTAAACGATAGTCAAATCTTTTAAGAGCTGGTTGCTATGTGGAGCATTCCATTCTCTTTGTATGTCCAAGAGATAAAAAAAATCTGATGTGTTACACTCACATGACTTTCTCTACTCTTGTACAAACTATTTTTACAAACGCTTATTCTCCATATGCTTCATGTTAATCGAGATGTTAATCTTATTGCTAATTTTCTTGTAGATGCAAGGGGAATTGGTAGGCTTTAAGAGCTGGTTGCTATGTGGAGTATTCCATTCTCTTTGCATTACCAGGACAAAAAAATGAATAACGAATTTCCATTTGAGAAAAAGTATAAGTATTGGAAAATTTAAGGGAATAAGTCCGGTGAAATCTCGGTATCGAATTTTTGGGTGGAATGCAATACTTCCCCTACTTACTATACGTAGTAGAGAAAGTAAAAAAATCAGTAGCTATATGCCGAGTACCCCTTTCGCCCATGTAGTAAATTTTTACTCTCTACCACGTACATAGTAGGTAGAAAAGATAATGCATTCCACCCAAAAGTTCTATACCGAAATTCACTGTAAATGCATGCTTGAAGCCCCTTGAACAAACAAACAAAAACAAAACATTAAAAAAAAAGGTCTGTGTGGGCGTGTGTGTCTGAACAACATAACTCAAAAACGATAAGCCACATAAATACCAAACTTGGTATTTAAGTTCAGTACTTTCCAAAGATGAGATACGAAGATTTTCAAGTAAATCCGTCACCCCAAACTGACCTTTGCATCGAACATTTATCTAACTTTTTTATTTTTTTAATAGTTAATCAGGCGAATTTGATTAAAGTACCACACCTTAAAGATATCTATACGACAAATAAAATATGTATCTTAGATTTTCTGTGAAAAGCTTGTGAAGTCCTCTTCTTTGGGAAGTAATTTTGTATAACTGATAACCGTTAAGCGATAGACGAAAACATACTACACAAAAAATTTAGATTTCTTTAAAACACACAGTTTATTTCAAATAACTTTTGTGGCATTAACCATTTCCGAGATATGCGGTATTAATGGCTCGATTTGTTCAATTGTCATTCTTATAAAGTCCTGTCAACATTCAGTTGTTTTTCGCGATTGCATGTAAGCAGCTGGAATTTTAAGGCCAACATATAGCATCCAGTTCTTAAACATTTGACTATCGCTGTTCCCTTTGTATCTATAACAAAATTTATGCTATTTCTGTAACGGTGTATCTCGATTAAAATGGTGTAGACAGAAAAATGAGCTTTCGTAAGAATAATTTGTATACCCACTAATGCGCGATAGAGTGTAGAGAAGGTTACGTGAATGTAAAACATCAGATTTTTAAATTAATTACGTAGGTGAAATTGTACTTCTCGACAAGCTTTCCTATTGCACATGATTATAAAAATAACAAGCTCTTTAATTCGTCAAAGTGAAATGTGAATATATGAATGAATGGTTCATGTGATTTAATCAATCTACAATACGATACTCAAAGCGCGCACTTGTACTTTTACAATCTCTAGGGTCGTATCTTATTTACATGTGTATTACCTACTAGGGTGAGCTTTCACACAATGTTTTTGAATGCCTTATTAGAGAAATACAATTTTTAGGGCAGATATATACTTTAAAAGCGTTTCTCTAGATTAAAAAGGCGCCTAAGGATTGTCCAACGAAACTGTGTTGAAATTTTCAAGTGTAGGGTTTTGTCAAGTAAGTAACAATATGTTGATATGTTATTATTATTGTTATTATTATTATTACAAATTTAATTTAACCAGATTGGATTTTGTAGGTTTTCATGTACTTTACGGAAATGGACTTAGATTCGACATAATACAGATGACAAGTCTACAGCACGCGATTTCTTGTTCTGCAAAGAAATCTCACCAGATGAGAAAAGAAAGGGAAAACAGGTTCTAGAACAAGCTACCTGATAACTACTGCTATTTAAATTGACACACCATTTATGTAATCAAATGAGTATTGTAGAAAATTAAGGTTTGCAATGACCCTAGCCATGGGAATGCAATTTCTTTGGAAACATTTCTGCAGACATTATAATGAAATGAAAAACCTGAAAAATGACACTAGATTTTATAAATTTATATTTTAGAATTTTGTTAGCGTTAAAATACCAATATATTTGGGCAAAACAGCTATGATAAAAGCTTCAGGAAACTTATGTGAAAAAGAAAACATCTGAAACAATAAATAAAATTATTCCTCATCGTAATTCTGTATACAAAACATATAGACACCTTTATTGAACTGGAAAGTATTAAATGTGTGAACTGGCAAAGATTATATCTAATGCGATTCCACATAGCACCAATCAAGCATCGGTGCTGGCGATTTCCAAATGACTTGACGGTGGTCAAAGAAGCATCTGAGTAACTCTGCACGAAATTGCTCTCCGGGCTTTCATTGCTCCCAGTGGAGCTGTAGACGGTGCAGGTCCAACTTCCCAACATTAATCCCCAACATTTGATGACAGTGCTGCCAACGACGGACAACAATTAGCGGCGCCCCTAATGCTCTGTCAACGACTTAGTGTTACATCGGGAATTAACACTCTTTGGGTGAAACAAAACAGTGACGTTTGTATGTATAAATCTCCGCAGCAGCAAATCGCGCTATAAAGGGTGTTTCAGATTCCGGATGCCGTAGGTACAGCAAAAGCGACTTGGCAGAGCAAAGGATTTTTGTGGGTTTAAATCAAGATACAGAGCACGTTGTTTTTCGAAATTTAGACATATACTTATTCCACAGTGCCGGTTATATATTCATAAAGCTGTAGAGTCGATGTTGCTTAGATAAAAAGAATTCTTGTAATGTAGATGCATCCAATTTTCTATTCCTAAGTACTGTATATACACGGTGTTCCTGAATCGTGGGAATCGTTGGAATAGGCAACCCAAATGACATCAAAGATGTTAAAATATCTTTACTATTTTAGCATTACATTATGATGTGGCGTATTAGGTAATTAGTAGCTATTGTCTTGCCAGACACATTATTGCGTCGTATTGGCGACAGCATTGTTGGGGTAATGCTTTCGGTTTTGAAGTTCGTTTTGGCATGGCGCTCTCCAGTGCGAGCTAGCGGGTCTAGCGAGGGTTGGAGAGGGGGAAAGGTTAGCGTTTCTTTTCTTTGTATTGTGTGAGGCAGTATTTTTAACACTTAAATGATTTCAGTCTAATTATATAATATAAAAAAATAACAGCCCGCCTTAAAGCAATATGTGTGTAATATAATATATAAAATCTATGTAACAGTCATTGTATTACGTTTATATTATTGTGTACATGTTTAATAAAGTTATGTGAATGTATTACGTAATTTAATAATGTAGAAGCTGTGAGAATAGAAGCCGAAAGTTGCTAACAATGAGGAACCTTGAGGCAATAATAAATTACAAAGTTTAATAATGCTACTAGTAATTCTTGGAACAATAGTGTAATATTTTAAAACAGTTTATAAATAGCCAATCAAAAACTAGAAAAGCTGAAAGTTAAATTAAAGTATTCTATTGGAGTAAAATTTGCCAACCAGAGACTTGGAATAGGGAAATTTACAAATTTAAGCGGTAAACGCCAGTTGCTAATAGCGATCCCAACCGGCACTAGATGCGTTCCCGAGCAGGTAAATACGTATTCAGTGAGAGACATATAAAATTCATTACGGCGGAATTATTATAAAATTTACGTGTTTAAAAGCGCAATTAGTAAATAATCTCACAGCTCTCTATATCAGTGAAGTGTTATTTAATCGCTTGAAGGATTAATAAAAGGAGTGAAGTAAAAATTATAATTTGTGTAAGCCTACATTCTTTAGCCGCATCATCCCCTGCTAAGAGATATACATATTTCTACAAATTAATACTGACGCAGCCGAGGCAAACATAAATATATATAATATTTAAAGAAACGTTAAAATACAAATTTGATTCCTGAACGTTGGGGCGAAGGCCACCGGAAAGTGAACATTGGGGCGAAGGCCACCGGAAAGTGAACGTTTGGGCGAAGGCCATCGGAAACTTTGTACCATACGTGGGGCAGTTAATTCATCAAGTTTGGCTCCCCAACAGTAGAACTACAATACAACTCCTCTTTCAAAGTAAACCTTCAAATTGGCACCTAAACGTGGAGCTACAACCTATCTCAAATTGGCACCTAAACGTGGTGTAATAACGTACATCCGACTCCTTCAAGTTTGGCGCCCAACGTGGGGGAAATAACGTAAAGATAAACTCCTTCATGTGTTAGCGTCACTTTAGTTTGAGAGTCGAGTGAGTGTGGTTGTATGTAAATGTAGCTCGTGTGTGTAGTATCTCCCCCCATTTCTCTCTTTATCTCTTTTGGGTGCGAAGTAGGGACACCGTGTTTTTGTTGAATAAACCACAGTTAATGTTATCAATCTGAATTCTGTGTATTTTGTTATAAATATCTCACGCCTGCACTGGAATGTGATGTTCGATGTCCTGGCCTTCTCGCTGTCTTTGCAGCTACGTTTCCCAATGTGCATGCTGGGGTAATTAAAATGTAATATTTTAGCTGGAAACCTTTTGGCCCTCACCCCAGTATGTAATAATATAGGACTAATTGTTTCTGTTAGTTTGTTTAAAAGGATTCTGGTGTTGCTAACATTGACATCAGTCGAGGCAAGTGTATTTGATCTACTAACATTTAACATTGATTGTTACACCGATCTAACCAATACACTGTTTGTATATTATTAATTGTATAACTTAATATACTATTCTAATGTTTGTAATATGAACACTAGTGTAACAGTTTGCACTATTCAGGCTAAGAATCCAAGACAACTTAAAAGTGAAGTGAAGTATATTGTGCATTGAGTAGGGTGGAGTGAGGTGTTTTTACCTGTGTACCCATTGGGTTGTTGTTTACCTGTGAGGCCGTGTCCAACCGTGACTAGAGATGAATTACACTTATACCGATCTATCATTCTGGTGTATGTGTCCTACTTCGTTTTCCACCATCATTTGACTTTACTGTTTACAGTAGCAAATAAGGCAGCGCAGTTTACATCAGCAGTACTGTGTTAACGGAACTCTATAGTAAGGTTGCATCTACATTGAATGCTAAATTATCTTGGATCCTTAGCCTGATAATAATAATAATAATAATAATAATAATACGTCCGTCATGATCATTTGATGATTACCTGTTGGATAACTTGCTTTGACCTATGCATCCGCAGATATGCTTTGTGTACGAGTGGTTACGGCAGCGGGTTTTTAAGATCATGTTCCGAGTTCGAATCCCGCACTCGACTGCAGAGTTTTATTTCTGTAATACCAATTTGATGTCGAGATTTCACCGGAAATATATATTTTAAAGAGCCGCTGAACCCTACCCCCCAAAAAAAATTGGAAAAAGGTCCGTGTGTGGATTATATTTTTCTGTCTGTGAACAGCATAACTCAAGAACGTATAGTCGGAAATATACCAAACTTAGCATTTAAGTTCAGTATCTTCCGAATTATTATTATTATAATAATTATTATTAATTAATTAAGAGATTGTAGCAATAGCCCAACATAAAAATAATTGAGTTTTATTTATGAACGCTCTTTTAACTACTGTGGTCCTTAGCGTCCCATTCTATACTGACCGTGAAAGACCGTAATTTTGCTCAGAGGTCTCTTTATCAGGCTTGAGGTTATTTTACGTGCCGAAATCTACGACACAGGACCACCGGCTTTACTTCTCTTCCAAAGGAAGCCATGCTAAGGATTTTTACGCCCGAAAAAATTCATCTCCCTCCGCCGGGTTTGAACCCGCGACCTCGGGAACTACACTACATCACGGAGGACGACATAGTTCAACACAGGGATCCATTCTAGCTGTCGAACCGAATGTGGAAACAGGCTGGAAAATTATGCCGCGTCGCATCATTCCTTGTCATGTGACACGAAATCGCATACATAAATGAGGCCTAACTGAGGGATCCGGGAACAGCGTGGATAGCCTACAGGCAATGAACCTGTGTTCTACTGGTGTTTCAAGATGCAGCACTGTTTGTTATACCGTGAGTAGCCGCAATCTGAGAGGAATGCGAAATTGGGTACACTAACATGATCATGTTTAAACAGCCAACAATAATCGGCCGGGTCATTGTTCCTGGTACCATCTTTGCATTTCCTTAATTTTTTGACGACACCTCTTACCTAAACGTGTACCTTTAGACTCGCGGGTCTTTATATAGTCAATCAACTAAACTTTTCATATGGACCATTAGTTTGGAGCTTCCCTTTTAGGAGTAGTGATATACGAGGGCTGTCCCAGAACTACCCGACCTAATAAAGAAAACACAAACATGTTGGGAAAAAGCATCTTTATTTCTCTACATAGTCTCCTTTCAGCTCGGTACACTTTTGCCAGCGATGTTCACTCGCTTCAATACTCGGCTTATAGTGAGAACCGTCGAGTTCCGCAAAATAGCCATGACTCCACCTCTTCATTGTTGGCAAATATTTTACCACCAAGGCATTTCTTCAACTTTGGAAACAGAAAATAATCAGAGGGGGCTAAGTCTGGCAAATAGGGTGCATGAGGAAGCAATTCGAACTTTAACTCATTGAATTTGGCCATGGCGATAATGGATGTGTGAACTGGTGCTTTTCTAGATGAAACGGAACTTTCTTATTCGTTAAATACGACCGTTTTTGCTTGATTTCATCAATAAGTTTGCATAATACTCGCCATTGATTGTTTTTCCTTTTTGATGATAATAAATGAAAATCATTCCTGGCGCATCCCAAAAAACTGACGCCATGACCTTGCTTGCAGCTGGAACTGTCTTCGCCTTCTTTGGAGCTGATTCTCTCCTTTCAACCCACTGTTTTGACTGCCTCAGTGTCCACACTGTCTCGAATGTGGAGTGATGGACTTATGTTTCATCCATGGTTATGAATCGACGCAAAAACTGGGCTTTATTGTAAAGAAACATCGCCAAACACTCGACTGAAACATTGTCACGACGCTGCTTTTGTTCCATTGTCAGTAATTATTATCTCTTTAAGAAGAGGCTTGAAGTGCATGTATCCCTATAAAGACTCATTGTAGACTAGGTAATCATTAAGCGTATGCATAAAATGTAGCAAATTCTTTTCCTTCGGCTTTGGAAGGGAATACTTCGACCAAAACGCACAAAAAGCTTAGTATATGGTTTTCCTCTTAGTACATTTATCGGTCTAGTAGGTTATATTTCTACTCTTGGAATATACTATGATTACCGTGCATAAAACGTAAGATAAGAGTTTCCTTCGTAGGCAATACTAAAAAAAAAAAGCTGATGTGTTACACTCACATGACTTTCTATACTCTTCTACAAACTATTTTTACAAACGTTTATTCTCCATGTGCTTCATGTTAACCGAGATATCGAGATGTTAATGTTATTGCTACTTTTTTTGTAGATGCAAGGGGAATATGGTAGGTTATAAACGATAGTCAAATCTTTTAAGCGTTGGTTGCTATCTGGAGTATTCCATTCTCTTTGCATGTCCAGGACATAAAAAAAATGAATAGCGAATTTGAGAAAAAGTATAAGTATTGGAAAATTTAAGGAAATAACCAATATCTCGAAAATGGTTCACTCTACAAAAAAAATGTATACGACATAAATTGTGTATTTTAACGCGATCTACATTATTTGTCTATCTCTTATGGTTTACCAGTTATGCAAAAGTCGTTCACAATGAAGAACACTTTTGGAGACGTTACCAGAAAATTCGAGATATACGTTTCATTTGTCATGAAAATATCTTAAACATATGATATTTTAAACAAAATCGTCAGAGCCATTTTTGAGAAAATTAAAATTTTCGAAAAATGTTCCATGTAAAGGGTAATCTGGGGTGGGGAGATTTTCTTGAAAACCTTCGTGTCGCATCTCTGGAAGATACTGAACCTAAATACCAAGTTTGGTGTTTATCTGACTGTTCGTTTCTGAGTTATGCTGTTCACAGACAGACAGACAGACAGACACACACACACACACACACACACGGACATGTTTCCAAAAATGCTTTTTTTTAATTAAGGGGGTCTCAAAACATGTATTTCCGGTGAAATCTCGGTATGGAATTTTAGCATGCCTTTCCCCAGACTTACTTGTTTAGCAAATGTCTATAATTAAGTAAAATTGATGTATTTCTTCAAGTTCGGGCTAGAAAGATGTTTAAAGAAAGAAAACAGCCTAGATATTCTGACTTCATGCAGTTACATCGATTCGATAAATAGATTTGGAGTGGTTAAGTTATTTTATTAGCAACATCGTCGTCTTTAATTTCTGCAATGCTGAGGCTTTCTTATTTCTCACTGCAGGAGATTGTGCACTGGATTTTGCTTCTAGAAATTTATGTACTATATTTGTTCTCCTGTTTCTAATGTTCCTCATACATTTTGGCTGTTATACACGGGTTATGTTGATACTAGATTTTCCAGTTGTTGGAGTTTGCCCCTTCTATAATAATCTATCGCTTTATGTTTTAAATGAGAATGGAGACGAAAATGACCAGATAGAAACGGAAGCACTCGATTAATAGGAAATTCGATTATTATCGAAAGGTAAAGCTATGGCATACAAGTATAAACTTCTTAGCATTAGGTTTCTGTTTGTGCATACGAAATGAAGTACAGGGTGGCGCAGGTAAAAGTGGGCCGTCTCTCGTTGAATGCAAATACGATATTTCTGTTGTGCATTAATATAAATCTCTGTTAAAATTGAACTACGATACAACAATGGACAGATTTATGGCATATCAAGTCGATACTTGCATTTCAGTTTATTTCATCAGTTTAAATACACGTTGCTATGAAAATGACTTTCTCGATACAAGAAAGTTACCTCTTAGTTCCCGAGGTCGTGGTTTCAAACCCGGCGGAGGGCAATGGATTTTTTCAGGCGTAAAAATCCTTAGCATGGCTTCCTACGGAAGGAAAGTAAAGCCGGTGGTCCCGTGTCGTAGATTTACGGTACGTAAAAGTACCTCAAGCCTGATAAAGAGGCCTCCGAGCAAAATTACGGTCTTTCACGCCCAATAGAGAATGGTACGCTAAGGACTACAGTAGTTAAAGAGCGTCCATAAATAAAATCCAATTTCAATTTTTGATACCAGAAAGAATTCAAATTGTGGAAGCATATGTGAAAACAGGTTCAATTAAGATCGCGAAATTTTCGGGGAAAGTTTCCGGATAGAGTACTAGCGGCAAAGAGTGCAACATAGAAATTAATTGGCGCTCTACGGGATCTGTGCAGAATGTAAAACGAGAAAGAATTCTTCAGTTCACACACCAGAACTTATTGAGTACATTCGGCAAAAGAATACTCAAAACCCAAGAAGTCTATTCGTATATTGGCGCAACAAACACATACATTATGTGATCAAAAGTATCCGGACACCCCCACAAACATACGTTTTTCATCTTAGGTGCATTGTGCTGCCACCTACTGCCTGGTACTCATCTGCGACCTCAGTAGTCATTAGACGTGAAACAGCAGAATGGGACGCTCCGTGGAACTCACGAACTTCGAACGTGGTCAGGTGATTGGGTGTCACTTGTGTCAGAAGTCTGTACGCGAGATTTCCACACTCCTAAACATCCCTAGATCCACTGTTTCTGATGTGGTAGTGAAGTGGAAACGTAAAGGGACATGTACAGCTCAAACGCGTACAGACCGACCTCGTCTGTTGACTGACAGGGGCCACCGACATTTGAAGAGGATCGTAAAGTGTAATAGGCAGACATCTATCCACACCATCACACAGGGATTGCAAACTGCATTAGGATCCACTCCAAGTATTATGACAGGCGTGAGGTGAGAAACCTTGGATTCCACGGTCGAGCGGCTGCTCATAAGCCACACATCACGGAGGAAAATGCCAAACGACGCCTCGCTTGGTGTAAGGAGCGTCAACATTAGACGATTGAACAGTGGTAAAACGTTGTGTGGAGTGACGAATCACGGAACACAATGTGGCGATCCGATGTCAGGGTGTGGGTATTGTGAATACCCGGTGAACGTCATCTTCCAGCATGTGTAGTGCCAACAGTGAAATTCGGACGTGGTGATGTAATGGTGTGGTCGTGTTTTTCCTGGTTGTTTTGCGTGGCACGATCACAGCGCAGACCTACATTGATATTTTAAGCACCTTCTTGCTTCCCACTGTTGAGCAATTCGGGGATGATGATTCCATATTTCAACACAATCGAGCACCTCTTGATACTGCACGGGCTGTAGCGGAGTGGTTACACGACAATAATATCCCTGTAATTGACTGGCCTGCATAGAGTCCTGACTTGAATCCTATAGAACATCTTTGGGATGTTTTGGAACGCCAGGCCTCACCAACCTACATTGATACCTCTCCTCAGTTCCACACTCCGTGAAGAATGGGCTGCCATTTCCCAAGAAACCTTCCAGCACCTGATTGAAAGTATGCCTGCGAGAGTGAACGCTGTCATTAAGGCTAAGGGTGGACCAACACCATATTGACTTCCAGCATTATCGATGGAGGGCGCGACGAACTTGTACGTCATTTTCAGCCAGGTGTCCGGATACTTTTGATCACGTAGTGTATGTGAGAACAGGTTGGATTAAGATCGCGAAATTTTCGGGGCAAGTTTCTGGATTGAGGACTAGCGGCAAAGAGTGCAACGGGATCTGTGCAGAATGTAAAACGAGAAAGAATTCTTCTGTTACACACCAGATGTTATTGAGTAGATTCGCCAAAGAAATACTCAAACCCCAAGAAGTCTATACGTATATTGGCGCAACAGACACATATAAGTAGGTGTTGCCAGCTGGTATTAAAAAGCGGGCCTAACAGTGAGTTTTGAGATTTTAGGTTGTAGCTTCACGTATGGAAAGCCAATTTGAAGAAGTTGTATTATAGTTTCACTGTTGGGGAGCCAAACTTAATGAAGTAACTACCCCACGTATGTACACAGTTTCCTGTGGCCTTCGCCCCCACGTTTAGGAATCAACTTTGTATTTTAATGTTTCTTTAAATATTATACATATTTATGTCAGTATTAATTTGTAGAAACATGTATCTCTTATCAGGGGATGATGCGGTTAAAAAATGTAGGCTTATACAAATTATAATTTTTACTTCACTCCTGTTTATTAATCCTTCACACGATTAAATAACACTTCACTGATATACAGAGCTGTGAGATTATTTATTAATTACTTGCACTTTTAAACACGTAAACTTTATAATATTCTCGCTGTAATGAATTTTATGTCTCACACTGAATACGTACCGAGCGAACGAACTGCTCAGGTACGTTGCCTTCTAGTGACTGGCGTTTACCGCTTAAATTTGTCAATTTCTCTATTTCAAGTCTTTGATTGGCTAATCCTACTCCAATACATTACTTTTATTTAACTGTCAGCTTTTCTGGTTGTTGATTGTCTATTTATAAACTGATTTAAAAATTACATTATTGTTCCAAGAATTACTAGTAGCATTATTAAACTTTCCAATTCATTATTGCCTGAAGGTTATCTCATTTTTACTTCATTATTAGCAACTTTCGGCCTCTATTCTCACAGCTCCAACATTATTAAATTACTTAATACATTCACATAACATTATTATACATGTACACAATAATATAAACATAATACAATGACAGTTACGTATTTGTTATATATTATTTAAACACATATTGCTTTAAGGCGGGTTGTTATTATATTTTATATTATATAATTAGACTGAAATCATTTAAGTGTTAAAAATACTGCCTCAGTTTCTCCTGTGGAGAGGTTTGAAGAGCAATGTCTGTGAAACAAATACACTTACAATACAGAAAGGAAAGACAACGTAAGACGTGAAGTTGCCGCCATCGATATCGCAACTTTACCTCGGGTGTATCTGGATACGGTTAGACGTACATAGCTGTGTATTGATGCTGCACAGGGCCAATTCCAACATCATTAATAAATGGTGTGTCCATTTCAACAATTCGTTTGTTTGTATTTAGTCTATACTTAAACGGGCTGCTTTTATATGCGCCACGCTATATATACAATTCCTTCGAGCTTTTCCTATAACTAAAACAAAAGGTAATATTACATTTTACGCATACTACTCATTTTGTTTTTCCTGATGTGTTCCTGGAGCTCCCCTGGGACTAGTTTCTCTGCTCCTTTCTCAGCCAAATCGTGCTGTTTCATTGCCATGACTCCTCTGTGTCCCGGCACCCATACCAACTCTACTAAATTGTGCAGCCAGTGCCGTAGGTACAACCTTACTATACAGTTCCGTAAACACAGTAGTATTGTGTCTCTAGTCACGACCCCAAGGTAAACAAAGCCCCAATGCGCCACCTCACTCCACCCTACTGGATCCACAATAAACTTTACTTCATTCTTAAGTTGTCCCGGATCGTTAGCCTGGTTATCAGTGACACCGCCTATAGCGCAGTATGTATAGGAAGAACGGGCGTTAAACACTACAAAAATAAAATAAGGGGTTAATTTGTTGCTAATTTAATGGTATATTCCACAGACTATAAACTGTGAGAAATGGGAATGTATGTATAATCGGCGCAACAGTTCTAGACACGTAAAAATCTTAATGAGAGCTATGATGCGAGTTGCTTACCACATCAGGTGGTGACCGATCGACTGCATGCTGCAGGAGTGCGTGGGACAGTCATCGTCAAATATCCACACCGTTATGCACTGCTTTGCGCTGATAAACTTAGTTATATACAGTATATTAAAATCCACGCTGTAAAAAGCGCTTAATATAAAAAACGCTGTCAATCATTGCCTCCAATTCTTCCACACCTAACAACCCTTCCTCTTATGCGGAATCACTCACATTATTGCCGTCATCGCTGCTGTCACTACTTTCTGCACCATTATCTTGAATGAGAATTCTTTCTATTTGATTTTCTGCAATTCCGTATTTTTCGAAATAATGATTCTTAATTTATTCAACATGTCGACATACATTTTCCCATTCTGGCCTTCCAATTTCAGCAAATTGCTGGCGTTATAACTGCTCCACATATTTTAATTTAAAAGTCATATTTCTGCATGTCACCCATTTTTTGATATCAGCCCAGATTAATTCGATTGGGTTTAGATCTGGGTGATGCGATGGGAGTCTAAGTACATTATGGCGATGTTGTATTACTATCTGGTCAAGTATGTATGGCGTCTGAAGCTGTTTGTTGGTTTTAATTAAGTTATATAGCTTTGTTTTACTCATACTTTCATCTAAAGCTATATTATGTCTAAGTAACCAAGCTCTCATTTCTTCTTTCAAGGAAGTTGAGGTAGGTGGTTTGTCAATTGAGTGTTGACGCATTGTGAAGCATTGTCGATGACCAGAACAGACCCAGCAGGCATATTAGGTCTCAACATGGCGTTGATTCACTTCATGTACTTTTCTGTATTCATTTCTTGATGAAAATCTCCTGTTGTTTTTGCAACTTGTAAAAGAAGGGCATTTGGAACGAAACCGATCTCTCGAACAGCATGAACGATAATAAGTATTTGCCCTTTAGCAACAGGAACCTGCAACCTAATTCGCTATCGTCACTCCAACTTTTAGATGCTGTACGACTGCTGTGTATGTATGACTCATCTTCATACACTATAGTATTTTTCTGAAATTTGTAGCACCACCTTAAAAATTAATGCTGATATAAGTACACACTGATATAAGTACATATAAAATTATACTCATTTGGAAAGGTAGAATCAGACTGAAAAATTCAATGCCATAGCCGGGATTTGAACGACGGATCTTAGGCTTTCCGTGCCGTTGGTCTAACCGACTAAGCTATCATGGCAACATTTACTTTTTATTTTTTTTATTTTATTATTTTATTATTTATTTATTTATTTTGCTTCTCTGTTAGAGTTCTATTTGATTTCGGTTTCTTCCACTTGAACCCTAAATCTTTAATAATTTTTCTGAGATTTGTAGCACAACCTTGTAAGTTTCTGCTGTGTTTCAGCTGGATGAGCAATCTGCTTATTGTTAGCACAGTTTTTTCTTCCACATAGGAATTGTGAATCGTGCGCCGAATGACGCATTCGAAATCGTCTATTTCTGTAACACGTTTCTGTAATACCTTATACCTTATGTTTCTTCCCAGGTGTGTCAAATGGTACTCTTTTATCCATATGTTTTTTTACTTTCTCTACTACGTATAGTAAGTAGGGGAAGTATTGCATTCCACCCAAAAATTCGATACCGAGATTTCACAGGAAATATATGTTTTGAGACCTTCTGAATCCAAAAAAAGCATTTTTGGAAACATGTCCGTGTGTGTGTCTGTGTGTGTGTGTGTCTGTGTGTCTGTGTGTCTGTGAACAGCATAACTCAAAAACGAACATTCGGATAAACACCAAACTTGGTATTTACGTTCAGTATCTTCCAGAAATGCGACACGAAGATTTTCAAGAAAATCCCCCCACCCCAGACTACCCTTTACATGGAACATTTTTCGGAAATTTTAATTTTCTCAAAAATGGCTCTAACGATTTTGATGAAAATATCATATGTTTAAGATAATGTCATGAGAAATGAAATGTATATCTCGAATTTTCTGGGAATGTCTCCAAAAGTATTCTTCATTGTGAACGACTTTTGCATAACTGGTAAACCATAAGAGATAGACAAAATTTTACTATACAAAAAATGTAGATCGCGTTAAAATACACAACTTATATCATATACATTTTTTTTGTTGAGTGAACCGTTTTCGAGATATTGCTTGTTATTTCCTTGAATTTTCCAATACTTATACTTTTTCTCAAATGCGTTATTCATTTTTACTTTCTCTACTACGTATAGTAGGGCGGCGCCGTGGCGGACCGGGTTCAATCCCAGGGACCTGCATGTGGGATTTGTGGTGGACGAAGCGGCGTCTGGGCGGGTTTTCTCCGGGTTCTCCGGTTTCCCCCGCCATTCATTCCACCAACTGCTCCATCATCACCTTTCCTTTCATCCATTTCACGAACATTTCGCTTCATCCACTTCCTTCATCCCATACCAGGCATCGGGCTGATCACCCATCCTGGATATTCTGTCTGATCCATGAGTGTCTGCTCCTCGACGGGCCTCTGACCCCAGGCACCCGCCTGTAAGTCCTGGGGGGTGTCAGTCCTATATAAGAGGAGGGTAAACAGATAATGAATGAATACTACGTATAGTAAGTAGGGGAAGTATTGCATTCCACCCAAAAATTCGATACCGAGATTTCACCGGAAATACATGTTTTGAGACCTCCTGAATCCAAAAAAAGCATTTTTGGAAACATGTCCGTGTGTGTGTCTGTGAACAGCATAACTCAAAAACGAACATTCGGATAAACACCAAACTTGGTATTTACGTTCAGTATCTTCCAGAAATGCGACACGAAGATTTTCAAGAAAATCCCCCCACCCCAGACTACCCTTTACATGGAAGATTTTTCGAAAATTTTAATTTTCTCAAAAATGGCTCTAACGATTTTGATGAAAATATCATATGTTTAAGATAATGTCATGAGAAATGAAATGTATATCTCGAATTTTCTGGGAATGTCTCCAAAAGTATTCTTCATTGTGAACGACTTTTGCGTAACTGGTAAACCATAAGAGATAGACAAAATTTTACTATACAAAAAATGTAGATCGCGTTAAAATACACAACTTATATCATATACATTTTTTTTGTTGAGTGAACCGTTTTCGAGATATTGTTTGTCATTTCCTTAAATTTTCCAATACTTATACTTTTTCTCAAATTCGTATTCATTTTTTTATGTCCTGGACATGCAAAGAGAATGGAATGCGCCACATAGCAACCAGCGATAAAATATTTGACTATCGCTTAAAAGCTACCATATTCCCCTTGCATCTACAAGAAAATTACAAATAAGATTGACATCTCGATATCTCGATTAATATGAAGCATATGGAGAATAGGCGTTTGTAAAAATAGATTGTACAAGAGTAGAGAAAGTCATGTGAGTGTAACACATCAGATTTTTTTATGTCCTGGACATGCAAAGAGAATGGAATGCGCCACATAGCAACCAGCGTTAAAATATTTGACTATCGCTTAAAAGCTACCATATTTCCCTTGCATCCACAAGAAAATTACCAATAAGATTGACATCTCGATATCTCGATTAACATGAAGCATATGGAGAATAGGCGTTTGTAAAATTACATTGTACAAGAGTAGAGAAAGTCATGTGAGTGTAACACATCAGATTTTTTTCTTATCTTTGAGAACTCTGGAATCGGAACTCGGTGAAACACCAGTTGCTTTGACTACTCTTTCTTTCATTCTCTTAAGGCTTTTGTGGAAATCGGATGAACATATATTTTCTTCCTTCATCTCTGCTTCTTGCTTCATGAAGTCGAGGATATTTTCCAATTATTTCCCTACTTTGACTATGTAACACCTTACCACTTAACTTTGAAAACATAGGAGCCATGGTTATAAATATAACAAATATGAAATAAGTACTATTTAGATACTGCAGCTCTCTTTAAAATTACAACCAGATGCAGACACTTTCTATGCAGACTGTATGTGTTACGCACTGTGAGTAAGCAAAGGTATTATATCGCTTTCGTTGATAAAGCTAAACATAAACCATTCCTAGGCTCGGCAGCTGGGTTGGCAATCAAGGTCACGAGTCCAGAAGTTTTGCGCGAGTAATAACAATGTTCCCCTGATTAATACACGGAACACAGTAGTACATTCGCTTCCATTTATGCCGTCATCGCAGCTTTAGGAGGCATTCTACTGGCCTTCACAGGTGGTATATATTTCTATAGCAAAGAGGTGGTGTGAGTGTGAGTGAGTGAGTGTGTGTGTGTGTGTGTGTGTGTGTGTGTGTATGTGTATGTGTGTCAACCTTTTCACGGATGCAATGGCGTCCTGTTTTATGTGCACAATTCTAGATTATTCACATAACTTTAAGCAATAACTTTACTCTTCATACTTTAATAACCATGTATAAATATAGATATAACTAAATAAAACACTGTTTTGCACCATATCTCCACGAAAAAGAATGTTTTAATGGCAACACAATGTAAAACTGAAGTAAATTTGAGGCAGTATTTTTAACACTTAAATGATTTCAGTCTAATTATAGAATGTATAAATTCAATAACAGCCCACCTTAAAGCAATATGTGTATGTAACAAGATACATAGTGTATAATACAGTCATTGTATATGTTTATATTATTGTATACATGTAGTAATGTTATGTGAATGTATTACCTAATTTAATAATGTAGGAGCTGTGAGAATAATAGGTTAAAAGTTGCTAACAATGAGGTAGCATTGAGCCAATATTGAATTAGAAGGTTTAGTAATGCTACTAGTCATTCTTGGAGCAACAATAATGTAATTTTTTTTGTGACAGTTTATAAAATAGCCAATCAACAATCAGAAAAAACCTTAAATTAAGTAAAAGTATTCTATTGGATTAGGAATAACCAATCAGAGACTTGAAATACAGAAATTTACTAATTTAGGCGGTTGAAATCAAGTCAGTTGCTTGTAGATAGCGCTCATAACTGGACGCGTTGCTAGCAGACTGTTACTAATCAGACGCGAGGTGTGTCCTCGAGAAATTTAGTACGTATTTTGTGTGAGACAAAAATAGTTTACGTGTTAAAAAGTGCACGTAATTAACAAAAGAATCTCACAGCTCTATATATTATTTAAATCGTGTCAAAGATTAATAAATGTAGTGAATTAAAAATTATAATCTGTGTAAGCCTTCATTCTTCAGTCGCATCACGCCCTGTTAAATTCATGCCTCTAAAAATAATACTGACGCAGCCGAGGCAAACATAAATATAATATTTAAAGAAACAGTCAAAAATTACAAAGTTCATATTTTTAAACATTTTTTGGGGAAGGGGGCAAAGGCCACCGGAAGGTACATTTGGGGCGAAGGCTACCGGAAACTTTTTACTATACATGCGGTTGCTACTATTTCAAGTTCGGCTCCCCAACAGTTGAACTATAATACATCATCTTCAAACTGACTTTCCATACGTAGCAACAACAAACATTCTTCAAATTGACGCCATATGTGAAGCAAAAACCTTCTTCAAAGTATACTTTTTATTCTCAAAGAGGACACGTTTAATAATCTGTTGCAATCTTCATTCTTGTCCATTGATTTATTTAGCCGTCCAGTCGCCCTCTGGGAGCACTGTCATGAAATATGGGAACATTTGCGTTTAGAGTCAAGAGTTCTTCCAGCACCTAGAAGGAAATAAGGTATTGGAGAGGTTATTAAAATAATGTCTAGTAAATGTGTCCTCTTTGAGGGTAAAAAGTATAATGTATTTTCCTTAGAGATAGTGTACAAAGCAGGGTTTTATTTAGTTATATGGGTATTATAAGTGATGACTAGTTAAGCTGTTGCACACAACTATATATTCGTATGTGAATAATGTAAAATTGTGCACGTAGGAGGCCACTGCATGCGCGAAAAGGTAAACAGATACATACACCTCCTGCTTGATATAAATGCGCCACCTTTGAAGGCCAGTAGAATGCCTGCCGAAGCTGCAGTGGCGGCAAAAATGGAAGCGAGTGTACCTGAAGGGTTCCCTGAGAACCTAGCATGAATCTAAAGACGTGCCAGATAGGCTGATTACAAAAAACGCAAAAAAAAAAAAAAAACTGCGTGATATAATGTCATTACTCTTGTTAATGTCTCCAAAGTTTTATTATTAAAGAAAAACAGACCGTATTCCACAATTTTATTCACGCTATAATCGAAGGTGCATTACAGTTTACTTTAGGGGGCGTGTAATACACTGTGGCAGGAAAAAGATTAAAATGCCATGATTCTTTAAGCTAGTTACGTGATGTTGATTGCCATAGCTTGAAGCTGCAACATTAAGTTTCCATTATCTACCTATCTTTAGGGCGGCTTATGCTTTCCGCCATACATCAACTCCCTGCCATCTAATTAACAGCTGACACACACTACATGTTTTGGCCGGTGGTCATGCAACTGTACACATTTCTCAGGTACTCGCTTTTACTGTTCGATTAGACATGCGTCAATTAGTAGGTAATATATAAAACCCATACAAACAGAAGCTCTGCAAAACGCACACTAACAGTAAACTATTCTTTGATAAATAACTATTATTATATTTACATGCTAAACTACTATGAAACTATAAAAAAGGGACTTATAAACGTTATTTACTCGGTCCTTTAATGCGTTCTACTGGTGCATTGTTTTCTAATCTATACGATGTAAACCTGGAAAGCTGTTAATGTTAGTACACAAACACTTCGTTTATCTGGACTAGGTGAGACCATAGGCAATCCGGATCAACGAAAATCTGGATAATCCGAAAACAAACTTTTAAGTAATGCCAACTTTGATGTAAGATAGTGAAATTTAGATCACTGCAAAATGGTAAGAAAAAATCTGGTGCTACATTCGCATGACTTTCTCTACCCTCTATCGTTTATTAATGGGTATAAAAACTATTGTTACGAAATTTTATTACTTTCTCTACTACGTATAGTAAGTAGGGGAAGTATTGTATTCCACCCAAAAATTCGATACCGAGATTTCACCGGAAATACATGTTTTGAGGCCCCCTGAATCCAAAAAAAGCATTTTTGGAAACATGTCCGAGTGTGTGTCTGTGAACAGCATAACTCGGAAACGAACAGTCGGATAAACACCAAACTTGGTATTTGGGTTCAGTATCTTGCAGAGATGCGACACGAAGGTTTACAAGAAAATCCCCCCACCACAGACTACCCTTTATATGGAACATTTTACGAAAAATTTAATTTTCTCAAAAACGGCTCTAACGATTTTGATTAAAATATCATATATTTAAGAAATTTTCATGACAACTCAAATTTATATCTCGAATTTTCTGGGAATATCTCCAAAAGTATTCTTCATTGTGAACGACTTTTGCATAACTGGTATACCATAAGAGAGACAAAATTTTACTACACAAAAAATGTAGATCGCGTTAAAATACACAAATTATGTCATATACATTTTTTTTTGTTGAGTGAACTATTTTCGAGATATTGCTTCTTATTCCCTTAAATTTTACAATACGTATACTTTCTCAAATTCGTTATTCATTTTTTTTTGTCTGGTAATGCAAAGAGAATGGAATACTCCACATAGCAACCAGCTCTTAAAATATTTGACTATCGGTTAGCCTACCAATTCTCCTTGCATCTACAAGAAAATTAGCAATAAGATTAACTTCTCAATATCTCGATTAACATGCAGCTTATGGGAAATAAGCGTTTGTAAAAATAGTTTTACAAGAGTAGAAAAGTCATGTGAGTGTAACACGTCAGATTTTTATCTATCAAGAGATTTACGTGTGTTGTATAGTGCACGTTTTCGTCTATCCCTCAATAACCAGGAATGCAAGATTATAAAATATTCCTTCCGAAAGAAGAGGACATCACACGCTATTCCCAAAAATTAAATATATTAATTTTATTTGCCATGTAAACACCTTTAAACATCACAGTTCCTTATGGTATTTTAATTAAAATCACTATAGCCATTTTTGAAAAATCGAAAATTTCGTAAAATATTCCATATAAAGGGTAGTTTGGGTTGGGCGGATTTTCTTGAACATTTTCGTGTTACGTCTTTGGAAGGTACTGAACTTAAATACCAAGTGTGATATTTATCCAACCTTTCGTTTTTGAGTTATGCTCTTCACAGAGACACACGGACCTTTTTCTAAAAATGCACTCTTTGGGTTCATGGGGTCTCAAAATATATATTTCTGGTGAAATCTCAGCATTCAATGTTTGGGTGGAATATAATGGAGATCCTGGGTTCAAATCCCATTGGCCTACCAATATGACTGAGGTTTTTTCGTGGTTTTCCTCAGTCGCCAAGGTAATACCAGATGGGTATACAAAATCCTATGTGTTACACTGACATGACTTTCTCTACTCTTGTACAAACTATTTTTTACAAACGCTTATTCTCCATATGCTTCATGTTAATCGAGATATCCAGATGTTAATCTTAATGCTAGTTTTCCTGTAGATGCAAGGGAAATTGGTGGGCTTTCAGCGATAGTCAAATATTTTAAGAGCTGGTTGCTATTTAGAGTATTCCATTGTCTTTGTATTACCAGGACGAAAAAAAATGAATAACGAATTTTTGAGAAAAAGTATAAGTATGGGAAAATTTAATGGAATAACAAGCAATATCTCGAGAATGGTCCACTTAACAACAAAAATGCGTATGACATAAATTGTGTATTTTAATGCGATCTACATTTTTTGTGTAGTAAAATTTTGTCTATCTCTTATGGTTTACCAGTTATATAAAAGTCGTTCACTATGAATACTTTTGGAGACATTCCCAGAAATTTAAGATATACATTTTAGTTATCATGAAAGTAGCTTAAATGGATAATATTTTAATCAAAATCATTAGAGTCATTTTTGAGAAAATTAAAATTTTCGAAAAATGTCCATGTAAAGGGTAATCGGGGTGGGGGAATTTTCTTGAAAACCTTCGCGTCGCATCTCTGGAAGATACTGAACCTAAATACCAAGTTTGGTGTTTATCCGAGTGTTCGTTTCTGAGTTATGCTGTTCACAGACATACACACACACACACACGCGGACATGTTGCCAAAAATGGCTTGTTTTTTTTTATTCAGGGGGCCTCAAAACATGTATTTCCGGTGAAATCTCGGTATGGAATTTGAGGGTGGAATGTAATACTTCCCCTACTTACTATACGTATAGAAAGAAAAACAAAGTTGTTTAGCTGAAGGTGGATGTCCCATAAGTAGTAAACTGATGTTGCCAAGCAATCAATGAGACATAACAATAGCAAAAGGAAGCTTTAAAAAAGGAATTTTCTACTGACCATCGGAGAAAGAACTGTGGAAGTGACTACGGTAGTGTTTTGTGCGGAAGGTGACATTGATTAGTGGGGAAATGTGGACCTGACAACGAAGAGAGGCGAAAGTGATTGGAAACATTTTAAATGTGGAGCTGGAGAAGAATGGATCTTGTAAGAGGTAAAATAAATAATGAGATTGCTTTGCATATAATGAGCAAAGGAAGGACAATGATGAGCACGAGAAGAAGAAATTTACTGGAACATTTACTTAGAACAAACTGCATGCTAACAGATACATTGTCAAGTACAGCGAATGAGAGGAAATTTCTGTTCGGAAGAAGATACTCTAAAGGGACCAACCTGGAAAATGTTTAAGTAACCAACTTCATTTTTTTTTTTTTTTTGCTATAATTTCCAAGTTTTTAGACAAATACATGAAATAGTTTGTGGGAGAAAAGATATGTTTTGGTCTGTTAACTGCGCTACAAAAAAGCTTCATGCGATATAATTTTCAAAATATTGCATCATAATTTCAGATATACATCCCAGGAATACCACTTTAAAAACATTATCGGATAAAGTTTAAATTGAATAAGTATTAGTGTAGAAAAAATGATAAAGCTACTTAATTATACTTATTTATTGTAGAGGTAAACAATTTGGTTTGTGTATATTAACACAATTCTGATACATGTGTGTGTAATATGTAATCAGGTTTACTTGCTTAAAAATTCCACTGATAACTTTTATTTATTGCGTCAAGTATCTGTGGTAAAAAGAAGAAGAAAATAAAACTAATGGGTTCAGAATTGCATCGCAAGGAGAATTTTGAACGTACCTTGATTAGTGAGAGTTGTTGCAATGTAAACAAATGCAATTTTCTTGTACGTAGCACGGGTGTCGTATACTTCCTCTCCTACAAATAGTTCCCAAGATATTGGCTTAGTTTAAGCTTTTTTTGGGGGGGGGGGTATTTAATGTAATTTATATACCTATAAAATGATTGCATATAGCTGATTAGTTAGAGGTATTCCATAAAGGCTTTATTTAGTGGTGCAAAAGTCTGCTTCTGAGAAATACCACAGCGATGCCAAAGAGGGAAGATGTTCCTTCCATTGTATTATGTATGTGCTAGTCTTACTCTCCCGCCTCTCTCTCCAGGCGGGACAGGCATTTACTTGGGACATTTTCAGGTAAGAACGGGCCCGTTATGGACAGTGACGTAGTGGTTCAAGTTGTGGCAAAAGGACTTCATTTTATTTAATACTCAAGCAGATCGGCTTTGAGTTTTTGAACAGGAAAAAAGAAAGTGATTATTGCCAGAGAATATTGTTGTGTGGCGTGTAAATATTTACGAAACAAAGCTGTCGGAACTGGTCGGATTAACAGACAGTGTAGTGGACCGTTTGATCATTAAAACCGCCGAGAATGTTTCAGGAGATGGTTCCGAATCTGATCTGGAAGGAAGGAATAAAGCCGAAGAATCAGAGTAAAAGTAAAAGTATCATCATTTGCTTCCAGTAATATATTAGTAATGATCTAGCGTATTACAAAGAGAACAAATGTTCATTAAACATATAATATCCGAGTTTTGTACATAAGCAACGTCTGTGATGCAATCCCAAATCTGCACCACTACTGTCCATTCCAAACCAGAGTGCCTTTCACTGAAAACAAACTCTTTGTATTATCCGCGCGAAAGTAGTTCGCAATCCCCACCCATAATGGCTGCTTGTTACCCTCCCACGTGCTTGTTGAACACTATTTAATCTATAAAAAGGCGCCCTGCGTGAGAACCATAGTCAAAATGCAACCTGAGGTAACAATCGATTTTATAAGTATGCGGCAATGAACATTTTACTTACGTTAATCACAATCCTCGGGCAAAAGTGCAACACCCAAATCCGAATCCTCCGAAGATGACTCAGCTGCTATATCAGAATCAGAACTACTCTCCAAAATAATGACAAGCTTATCCAAAATTCCATAGCACTGTTGCACTTAAAACAAGTTCCCACATTTTATCCTCTTCTATGTTGTATTATGTCTGTTTATATTCCCTGCTCGCTTTCGTTACACTTCTCACTGAAACGCCTGTAAAATCCGATATTAGTTCCGTAATATGCAATAATGCAAGTGTCGGGTATTTTTGTAATAGTGAGTTGAATAGATGAATTATTGTTTGTTTTTAGCCACTTTTTAAATGTTTCCCGCTTCTGTGTTCGAACAGTTTATTCGCACTGTGTTCGACTGTTCGCATTACACGCACCTTCCTCTGCCATATGAGCTCAAATACCAACTGACTAAATCGCAAGATTTGACCTGAGCTGAGCATATGTGTGTTAGTGCATTATGAATGACTGTTCGCTTATCATATATCCTGTGTTACGCAAAGTGTTTATTCGGTACTCAGATAGCACCTCTGGGAATTCATTGCTGCATTTCTTGTGTATGTAAGAGATTGGCAGTCGTGCATGTCGGTTGGTATTAACAAGCAAGATGCTCTCTGCGTTAGCGCAACAGCAGGCGAAAATCATATTTTGTAATCTCTTAACAGCTAGTATATATCCATTACCTTTAACGATGAGTTCTTATGATAACAGCAATAAAATGTGCAGTTATATTCCTTTCCTGCTCTAGTATTTCATAATACAATACATGTATTAAGGAACTACTTACGTTGGCGTAAGAGTATATTCTTGGGTTCGTGACAAGCCGAAGCACGTGCTTCTGTTTACATCAGAGGGAACTCTGGTTTGGAATGGGGTATAGAGTAAACCGAACAAAATGCAATCTTTCCTTCCCCCACTCCTCCGTCTTCTCCTTTCCGCTTACACGCGGAAGGATACGCACATATCAACTCTCGCTGAACCAGATATAACTGAGAGTAACTTCGGCGTATTATACTCGGCGCCAATCAAGGTGATTGACAGTTACTAACCACGTGGCGGAAAGCTTTAAATGAATGGGAGGGGATGAATACGTCACAGCGGTCGTCATAGCAACCATTAGAAGGACCAATTAGAATTAAGACGTTTCCATAGCAACGATAGACGCAAATGCCTTGTTGCGATATCGTAACACGTGATTGATATGACGTACCGGGCGAATGACCGTTGCAGTAACATGAACTAAAGTCTTATCTTCTGCTGTCGCTGCAGTTATAAACAATGTCCTCCTTTAGGCCTCAGCTTGCTTAGTTTTTGTATCAGTTTAGAGATTAACTGCGAACTGAAAAGTTCTTTTGCATCCTCCTATTTGCAACGTATTTGCCTTGTGTTACGTGTGTTTGAGTCCGTGTATTTGTGCGTGCGTGTGTTGTGTGAGCATTTATAATTGTGTTAACACGTTTAATGGATATTTAATAATGTCCAAAAATAGTGCCAAAGATAGCGCAGCTTAACGAAAAACTGAGCACACTCGGAAACCGAATAAAACTGTATTTGTAAAGGTATCCCAATTAAAGGACAGACGCGGGAAATAATATGCTCTGTGAGAGGATATTTCAGAGGAGAAAATAATTCAGTGGCTTGTTCGCCGCAATACACCGATGAAGGAGGGACTGAAGAAAAGTGAGCTACTGGAACTTGTGAAAGCAAACAAACCGCGGTTTCCAAGTTATGTAGTCGATGCCGTTGCTGCAGAACATGGTCACAAAATGCTTAGGCCTCCCCCTTATCATTGTCATTTTAACGCGATTGAATTAATTTTGGCCGAAATAAAGGGCTTTGTTGGGCGAAACAATAAACGTTTCACTGTGTCGTCAGTAATAAAGCTTAAAGAAGAGGCACTAACAGCAGTAAAAGCTGAAAACTGGAAGAAGAAGAAAAAAGCGGCGACTCATACAAAGGGTGTAATAAGTGCAGCTTGGGAAAATGAAGGAGTTTTAGAAGAAACTATAGAACAGCTCGTAATTCCCGTGGGGAATTTTAGCAGCTCTTCAGACGATGATGACGACGGTGGCGGTGGCAGCATTGTCTATCAAACGAGCAGCAACAACAGCAGTGATGCAAGCGATTCTGAAATCTGGCATTTTTTTTTCCATTAGAATAAGCATCAATATTTCACAGCTATGTCTCTTCTGTTAACACAGATTTATACACTGATATATTCTTGCAGTTTCTATCCTCTGCCCGTAAATTCATTATTTTACAATTGTCTTCGTATACGAATATAAGTAATACCCGCTCTACAATGCAAGCGCAACCCAGTTGCCTTCGACACAGTTCTAACACGCTTCCACGTGGTCGCGATGACTGGCAACGCCGCCTCTCTCTCTCTCTCTCTCTCTCTCTCCCTCCCTCCGAAATGTCAATCACCTTTTTGATTGGCGCCGAGTATAGTCTACAAGATTATTAATGTACAAAAATCCTAAAACATATCGGAGGTTTAGTCACCATAATCAGTTGGGTAGTTGGTGAGCGAAACGCACATATATGCATGCTAGTGGTCTAATATTGGTACAGAAGATTTGTTTGCATATGTATTTACTTGAGCACGTATTGCAGCATGCAAGCTCGTGATGTGTAGGAGTACCTCTCTCTGTATAATTGAGAAATCCTGTTCACGTCAGGTCAGCAGACAGACAGACAGGCTGGCTTTTAGAGCCTCGGCGGAAGGCACTGATCCATGGGATGTAGCGTCTCAGCTTATTTACTTTTACAGGGCTCCGTATATTTTATCTTGTAGCAGGGAGGGGCGCCCGTAGGGGGCGTGGCGGGAGGGAAGAATAATGGTCCGCACGGGAGGGGCAGTGTCAGATCGGGGGAGGTTACATGAAAACACGCACATCATCATTACAGACGAAAAAGTTTTACCTTCACCCTGCACTCACTGCTGGAGTGTGTTAGTATACCCAAGTTTTTGTTAGTAACCAGTTGCTTTTTATTATACATCGCGCAATGTGACAACATTTCACTATTTTGCAAAATTATGTGTAGGCTTATACAGAAGCAGAAAAATGTAGCCCATGAAATTTCGTGCTTGGATCCTGCAGGTTTTAAATGCATTAAACAACTCATTTTGACTTTCTCCACCATGTATAGTAAGTAGGGGAAGTACTGCATTGCACCCAAAAATTCGATATCGATATTTCACCGGAATAACATGTTTTTAGGCCCCCTGAATCCAAAAATATATGTATTTTAGAAAAAGGTCCATGTATGTGTGTCTGTGAACAACATAACTCAAAAACGAAAAATCAGTTAAATACCATACTTGGTATTTAGGTTCAGCATCTTTCAAAGCTGGGACACGAACATTTTCAAAAAATTCCCCCACCTCAGACTACCCTTACATCGAATATTTTTCAAAATTAAGATTTTCTCGAAATGGTTCTAACATTTTTGATTAAAATATCATATGCTTAAGTTATTTTCATGGCAAATGAAATGTATATCTCGAATTTTCTGGGAATGTCGCCAAAAGTTCTCCCCATTCTGAATGAATTTTGCATAACTGGTAAGCCGTAAGAGATAGACAAAATTTTACTACACAAAAACATGTAGATCTCGTTTAAACACAATTTATGTGTTGAGTGAACCATTTTTGAGATACTCCTTGTTCTTTGTTCGAATTTTCCAATACTTATACTTTTTCTCAAATGGGAATTCGTTATTCGTTTTTTTTTTATGTCCTAGACATGCAAAGATAATGGAATGCTCCACATAGCAACCAGCTCTTAAAAGATTTGACTATCCCTTAAAGCCTACCATATTACCCTTGCACCTATAAGAAAATTAGCAAATTTTTGTATCGATTAACATGAAGTACACTACGTGATCAAAAGAATCCACACCTGGCTGAAAATGATGTACAAGTACGTGGCGCCCCCCATCGATAATGCTTGAAATCAATATGGTGTTGGCCCACCCTTAGCCTTGATGACAGCGTACAATCAGGTGCTAGAAGGTTTCTTGGGGAATGGCAGCCCATTCTTCATGGAGTGCGGAACTGAGGAGAGGTATCGATGTAGGTCGGTGAGACCTGGCACGAAGTCGGCGTTCCAAAACATCCCAAAGGTGTTCTATAGGATTCAAGTCAGGACTCTGTGCAGACCAGTCCATTACAGGGATGTTATGGTCGTGTAACCACTTCGCCACAGCCCGTGCAGTATGAACAGGTGCTCGATCGTGTAGAAAGATGCAATCGCCATCCCCGAATTGCTCTTCAACAGTGGGAAGCAAGAAGGTGCTTAAAATATCAATGTAGATCTGCGCTGTGATCGTGCCACGCAAAACAACAAGGGGTGCAAGCCCACTCCAGGAAAAACACAACCACACCATAACACCACTATCTCCGAATGTCACTGTTGGCACTACACTCTACACGTTCACCGGGCATTCGCCATACCCACACCCTGCCATCGGATCGCCACATGTGTACCGTGATTCGTCACTCCACACAACGTTTTGCCACTGTTCAATCGTGTAATGTCGCTCCTTACACAAAGCGAGGCGTCGTTTGGCATTTTTCTGCGTGATGTGTAGCTTATGAGCAGCCGTTCGATCATGGAATCCAAGGTTTCTCACCTCACGCCTGTCATAGTACTTGGAGTGGATCCTGATGCAGTTTGGAATTCCTGTGTGATGGTCTGGATAGATGTCTGCCTATTACCCTTTACGACCCTCTTCAAATGTCGGCGGTCTCTTGTCAGTCAACAGACGAGGTCGGCCTGTACGCTTTTATGCTCTACATGTCCCTTCACGTTTTCACTTCACTATCACATCAGAAACAATGGACCTAGGGATGTTTAGGAGTGTGGAAATCTCGCGTACAGACTTCTAACACAAGTGACACCCAATCACCTGACCACGTTCGAAGTCCGTGAGTTCCACGGAACGTCCCATTCTGCTGTTTTTGATGTCTAATGAGGTCGCGGATAATGAGTACCATGCAGTAGGTGGCAGCACAAGTACCCAAGATGAAAAACGTATGTTTGTGGGGGTGTCCGGATACTTTTGATCACATAGGGTAGATGGAGAATAAGCGTTTGTAAAAATAGTTTGGTCAAGATTAGAGAAAGTCATGTGAGTGTAATACATCAGAATTTTTTTTCGTCAGATTTTTACTCTGATACGAATATTAATGTCTGTAATTGCCCAGAAAATTACATTTCCTGACTTTTGTTGTGCTGCTATAAATATTTCCTTACTTATATTATTTTCTGCTGTGTGTTGCTTACTTGTGTTAAAAGGTTCGATTAAATTAGTTATGGACACATTGCTAAAATAAACATGAGCTGTGAAAGATAGCTGTAGATCTCTAACCATACACAAAACTCTCGTATCCAACAAAGCAAACGGATGAATCTATGCATTTATCCATTAACAGAAAGAAAGTGGATTCATTGTCAACTCTATGGACTTCACTTTTGCTGAAAGTTACTCCGTAATAAAAAGAAACATGACGTTTAACAAACTAACATACAACCTCATAAAAGTAAAGTGAGAATCACAATTAAAACATACTGAAAAATCGAAAAAGGTCGTTTAAAGTATCGTAGCAGTCGAAGACCGTGATTATAAAGGACATCTTTGGCAATACTACAGGCCAAGATTCCAAAGCATTGCAAGAGAGGCCCTGTTTCTTATAACCTTGCCCCGCTGGCATATATTCGCAAGCGCTACCTTTCCTTCCCATTTTCCCTGATTGACTAATGTAAACCTTTGAATGGTGGTAAGTGACAATCATTGTGCAATGGAAGATCTGCCGATAAAAGCTACAAAAAACAGTCGAGATAAATGCACGTGCTTTCGTCATCCTGAGAGGCAGATTTAAACCGAAGGATCTTCCAATCTATTTGTTGATAAATATTTTGAAAGGGGATATACCAAAAACACACACATACACATATAGACCTATAAGTCAATATCAAACAAGAATTGTACATAATAATATAATTCAGCAAGAAAGATGTTAGAATATTTAGCAGCCAAGAGATGTACAAACCAGATTGTAACTTAGATAAGTAAGGGACAGGCGAGCTAGCTAATTCCAGGTAAAAGTAATTCTAGGTGGAGTCCACCACCTTTCACCAAGCTACTGAGCAAGGAACTTAAAGAAATAGGGAAAAATATAGAAAGGAAAGAGACAGGCATACTGAGCTTGCTTCCGGGCGCGCCATTGGGATGCGTGTGCGAAAAGTTTTGGAGCAGAATATTGTCATACAACATAAGGTAACGCGGTCTGAGGACCAATTAGAAATGTCGTTACATTTTAAAGCGCCAAGGTGAGCGTCACTAGGTTAATGTATAAAAGGGGGAAGCAGGCCGCAGGTTTACACTCTCTTATACAATTTCGTCGACCCACAGTTATACTGTCTGGACGACGGATGCAGGTGTGTGCATATAGGTTGGGAAGCATGGGCAGTTAGATTAGGCTCCTAATTTAATATTATGGTGGGAATTGTTATATATGGGAAAAACTAGCCGCCCATAAGTATATTATTGATAATAAATCACATTTTAAGGGAAATGCAGTGTATTTTAATTTGCCTTACCTACGAAAACCTTGAGATTAGTGAAATTAGTTAGATAAGTAATTTATTAGGAATGAACTGAGCAGTGGTAGCCGGAGACCAGAACATTGCAACAGAGGGCATCAACCCAGATGAGCAACGTTTTCCCGCTACAATTTCCATAGGTCCAGTTGCGTAAACTCTATTACATAATATATTTGATTCATGTGGTTATGCAAATGTAAATTTGACAATTCTCTTCCAATATCTTAAGATAATCGTGTTAAATACGGAACTAGTTTGTATCGCACAACAACCTATTCCTTCAAAATAGCTAATGAAAGGTGAGTAGTGCATGTGACAGTTAAGAGGTACGGGGAAAAGTTATTTGGGGCAGGGTTTACACTTCAAACCAGTCAAAATAAACAGTTTTTTGGTGGGAGAGGAGGAGGTACAGGTTGTCAACTCTTGCAAAGCTTAAGCAGTAAGTGAATAGGGTCCTCGCTGCTTGAATGTTAACCACCCAGGCAGATAAAGCTAATTCCCACTGAGGACCGGTGGCAAGCTTTTGTGAGCGAGAGAGGGGAGAGAGAGGTTGTGCACCGCTTCATTTTAATTTCTAGGAGAGTCAATAAATGTGGTTATGATGACAATAAAGTAAAACATCTGCTGAAAGTTTTAAAGATTTGTTTTGAAAGAAACATTGTTTATCTGTGTTTACCTACTGTGAAACCCATTGGGGGGGGGGGAATGTCCACATTGAAACTTCCATTTGTAGCTGTATAACATAGAAACCATGGATCATTTGCAACTTAGTTTCAGCCGCATTTATCAGTATTCCCTATGGGTTTTATTAATCACTCAACTTTAATGAACATATGCGATATTCTGAAGATCAGCTTACAGGGTTCAGTGAGTAAAATGTTGTGATATTTGTTTAGCGATTATCTGTTGCGTATTTTTCGCTGAAAACATTGCCTTCGTGTATTAACATTTACTGAAATTCAGCTTCACATTTTACTAAGTGTTCTCTCTCACTGGCGTGTGTAAGCATAGGTTGAAAAATTTAATTATATTTGAAAACTTCACCACGACCGGGATTCGAACCATGAATCCTTTGGCTTTTCACGGCAACTCTCTAACTCTGAGCTGCCATGAAGAGGAACCTCTGAACGTGTACTGTATTCTTATTATTTGATTCATCTCGAATCTAATTCAGTTTTGCAGTCTCAACTTACGGCTTAGCTCCTACATTCGGGAGGTCCTGTCTGACCCATAGGTTTTTTGGGGGGGTTCCCGGATTTTCAGGCAAAAGCTGAAGTGGTTTTTTCTACCCTGACCCCCCATTTCGTTCCATTAATCATTTCATTCAGCCTAAGTGTTGGAGTTTCGTTGCAGGGGAAAACGAATGCCCTCTGTGAACTTTCTCCGTCCCTCGGCCTTGGGCTGCTTGCCTGGGTATAAGGTCCACCCCCGGGTGGGGCGCTGCACCTTATGGAAACTGTAGGAACTATGTTATTGTTAAGCCGTCGCTTCTGGTTCCGGCCGCCCGGTGTCTTCCTTCACCTTACATCAACCTCCCGGGGGCGCCCCCTCGTGGGGCGTCGGTACAATGTCCTAACTACTCGATGGGTGACGAATTCTTTCCGCAACGCAATCCTAATCCAATCCTACGGCTTAGCTAAAATAACAATTAGTTGTAGTATGGCTATAAAGTCAGGATTAAAAGTACTTACTTCAATATCGCAAGAAGTCTTTAATGTGTGACACCTTGGTGATTCATGTGAGAGTAACTAATGCGTGTTCGTGCGTCTTTGTCGTTAGACATGGATATACATGCTCTAAAAGTATCTAAAATATGCATGCATTTATGCCCTGAAGATATTTAAAATATGCTCTATAATTTCAAAAATGTGCACTAAAAGTGTTAGACTTAAGGTTACTTCTTGGCACTTACATGCAATGTACATCTTCCTGAGTCATCATTCTGGTCGTAATTTGATTTACGGTATACGTTGATGCTCAGGTGTAAGTTGCGACGGTACCATGGGAGGTGCTATGCGCCGGTTTGGCGGCACGGGATTTGCAGGAATGGTCCCGAGTTCGATGCCAGCTCATGGACTCGCATGGATCTTGGATCTACGCTTGGTTATTAATACGACTGGTGCATTTTCCTACCCATTTATTTCCCGTCACCGTTTTAAAATCGACTCCTGATACTACCTCGCCACACACACACACGCGCGCGCGCGCGCGCATTTCTTCTGCTGTGCTTCATACAATCGCCCTTATCCACCGGCACTCACACTTGTTTTCAGAACAACCTCCAAGGAAATCCCACGAAGAAATATTTTCTAAACTCTCCTGTTTCTTTATTTCAAATTTCTTATCTTCCCATTTCGCTATCACATGATTTCTACCTTCTTTCTTATCGGATGCTTGGGACTATGAGAGCATTGACCCTTTTTCTACACATCTGCTTTTCAGGCGACCTAACGGTACACCAACAAAGCGTATTCTGCTCTAACTTGGATACAATTGAGGGAAAAACCAACCCCGTTTCCTGCCTGCTGCTGGCATTGTTATTTCGATCCATATGCACCTTTGCAGTAATACTCGCTTCCGTCTTAAATAATATCATTCCTACTGTTATTAATATTTTTTATCCCTATGGTTATAATTTTATATTTAGCTACGCAGAATGTACTGTCTCAATTGTTTGGTGAACACAAGTTTGTATGCTGAGAATGATCTTTCCCGTCTACAGACAGTATTTGAAAACGCTAATTCTATGGAAAGTTCTTCAGGAACACTACGTTTTGTTCTTGATATTTATCCACTAAACTAAAACTTTAATATCAGGGTTTCTCTCTAAAATACTGCACGATTCACCGCTTAATTTTGCTGCATGTAAATACACAATTTTATGCACTATAACACATGTTTGAGTGTTCTATATAGCTTTTGCTTTTAATAATTGCTCACGGTTTATGTTCTGGTTTATTTTGTTTAGGTAATATTAGCTATGGACGTTCAGGAAAACGAATGTTATTAATTAATAAAGGTTTGTTAAATGTAATAACAAGCACAGAAGAACTTGAAACATATTGCAAACCACAATTCCATATGAAATAAAAGCAAACTAAACAATTATTTCCCCCTTTGCCATATAAATTAGCAGTCATAACATTTTCAAATTCATAACATCATTGGCATCGTCATCATCACCACCATCATCTACTTTTTCATCTCTTTCGAGAATTACAGCCTCAGCCTTGCGGTATATTTAGCATCCATCAAATGGACCTTCCCATCTTTTGTTATCCTAGCCATCTTCCGTTTTCTTTATAGTCGTTAGCTGATGTGGCAACGTATAGCCTGCATTCTGTTTACACTGAAAGGGGATATACCATACATATATAAGAATTGTACAGTAATAATAATTCACCAAGAAACATGTTAAAATATTCAACATCCAAGATTTGTACAGACCAAATTGTAAGAAACGGGCGAGCTAGCAAAATTCCAGGTAAAACATAATTCTAAGTAGAGCTCACCTTTCACCAAGCCAACGAGTAGGGAACTGGTAATGGTCAGGTGAAATAGAAAGAGAGAGATAGAGAAAAGAAAGAGACGGAGATATTGAACCCGCTTCACAACGCGCCAGGGTGACGCGTAAGCGCACGAATTTGGAGTAACACATTCTCATACATGTTAAGGTAACGCGGTCTGAGGACCAACTAGAAACGTCGTTACATTTTGAAACGCAGAGGTGACAATCACTAGGCTCAGGTATATAAGGGCAAACAAGGCCCCAGATCACCCACTCTCTCTCTCTTCTAGAATTTCGTCGACACGAAGTGCTACGCTCTTAGTGAAAGATGCACGTGTGTGTGCAAACGGGTGGGAGTGCGTGTGCAGATAGTTACGCTCCTGACTTATTTAAAGTGGTGGGATTGGAATAATGGGAAAAGCTAGCCGCCCATAAATATTTAAATTGTGAATAAACTAAATTTATTAAGGGAAATGCAGTATTTTTAATTTGCCTCACCCGTGATAACCCTGAGAACCAAGAGTTAGATACATATAAGGAAAAGTATGGAATGGAAAACGCAACAGCCGACGAGCATCCATAGCCGAGGTACAATACTGCAGCAGATAGCATCAACCCAAGGACCGACGCGTTCCAGATGCAACTGACCGACGATTTCCCGCTACAACACATTTAATTCTATGCTCCTTAGCTTCGTCTTTTATCCAATATAGCATTCACAGCCAAGAAGACGATTCATAGACGATTCATCTATTTTAGTTTTCCTATCTAGTTATCAGCACTGAGGATTCACAACCCTGTAAGGAAAGCTTAATTGTGTAGACCTTAGTAAGTTTTCCTTTTTCTCTCTCGTTTTATTTTTCCTCAAACATAGAATTGTTCCACCTGCATGTTTCAAATCCAACCAGAACTTTCTTACAGAATGCCAAGGTGCGACTGCACAGCAACCTGAGGGGTACTACGTTTGGGTTGCAGGTTGTCGGAATATGAAGTAGGTTCTAAGGGAATGATAAGTTTGTGCCAGAGGGTACAAGAGGTGCTTGTTCTTGCCAGGAGTACGTAGCATGTGTATCTGATGACCAAAGGTGGAAGCCGAGTGTGTGTGTTTGCTCTGATACGAGTGGCTGTGCAAATATCATCCCAGCAGTGTGTATGGCGCCGAGCCCATCGCTACCTCTCTGCGTTAAAGTACCAAAGTCAACACGACAGCACACGTTAAAAGAATAACACCCTACAACACTTTGAAGCATTGCCTCCCCCCACGCACTTCATCCTCCTTGACCTGCATCTCGGGCATTGCAATAACAACTTACATCACATGCATCTTCTTTCCAGTATTCCAAAGCGGATCGCATATTAAGATAGTATAAATTAGAAAGTAATAATACTGGATGTGTCTAAGCCATAGCTTTTACAAAAACTTTCTCTCCCTAAGATGAGCAGCGTCATTTCATGTCGATATTGCCATGTTTGATAAACACTTCAGGTAACTAAATGTATGTCTTTTTTGTATGTCCGAATTTTTTAGCGTACACTATGTGATCAAAAGTATCCGGACACCCCACAAACATAAGTTTTTCATCTTAGGTGCATTGCGCTGCCACCTACTGCCTGGTACTCATTATCCGCGACCTCAGTAGTCATTAGACATCGTGAAACAGCAGAATGGGACGCTCCGTGGAACTCACGGACTTCGAAAGTGGTCAGGTGATTGAATGTCGCTTGTGTCAGAAGTCTGTACGCGAGATTTCCACACTCCTAAACATCCCTAGGTCCACTGTTTCTGATGTGATAGTGAAGTGGAAACGTGAAGGAACATGTACAGCACAAAACGTACAGGCCGACCTCGTCTGTTGACTGACAAAGACCGCCGACATTTGAAGAGGGTCGTTAAGAATAATAGGCAGACTTCTATCCAGGCCATCACACAGGAATTCCAAACTGCATCAGGATCCACTCCAAGTACTATGGCAGTCAGGCGTGAGGTGAGAAACTTTGGATTCCATGGTCGAGCGGCTGCTCATAAGCCACACATCACGCAGGAAAATGCTAAACGACGCCTCTCTTGGTGTAAGGAGCGTCAACATTACACGATTGAAGAGTGGCAAAATGTTGTGTGGAGTGACAAATCACGGTACACAATGTGGCGATCCGATGACATGGTGCGGGTATGGCGAATGCCCGGTGAACGTCATCTGCCAGCGTGTGTAGTGCCAACAGTGAAATTCGGAGGTGGTGGTGTTATTGTGTGAGGGGGCCTGCACCCCTTGTTATTTTGCGTGGCACGATCACAGCGCAGACCTACATTGATATTTTAAGCACCTTCTTACTTCCCACTGTTGAAGAGCAATTCGGGGATGGCGATTGCATCTTTCAACACAATCGAGCACCTGTTCATACTGCACAGGCTGTGGCGGAGTGGTTACACGACAATAACATCCCTGTAATGGACTGGCCTGCACAGAGTCCTGACTTGAATCCTATAGAACACCTTTGGGATGTTTTGGAACGCCGACTTCGTGCCAGGCCTCACCGACCTACATTAATACCTCTCCTCAGTTCCGCACTCCGTGAAGAATGGGCTGCCATTCCCCAAGAAACCTTCCATCACCTGATTGAAAGTATGCCTGCGGGAGTGAACGCTGTCATCAAGGCTAAGGGTGGTCCAACACCATATCGACTTCCAGCATTACCGATGGAGGGCGCCACGAACTTGTACGTCATTCTCAGCCAGGTGTCAGGATACTTTTGATCACGTAGTGTATCTTACATGAATTCTAATTTGGGAATGCCATTTACGATAATCATGCATTTTATAAAGTTCAATATTTTTAACATGACTGGTTAGACCCTCCTCAAAAAGTGTATTTTTCGGAGCTTCTAAAGAATTGTGTTTCCACAATTGAATATAGTTGTACCCTTTACTAGTTTTAAATGAGCTGTGCATTATTTATTTCACGTTATATTAGGGTGTATGGTATGCAATCGAGGACACCTTGTGCACTGCACCCACGGGAGATCAATTTTGTCTAGCAACCCCCACGAGGAAGTGAAGCAACCTATGAGGCTACAGTATGCAGATAGACCGGCAACAGAGACGCGAGGAGGTCCCTAAAAGTTCCTGGCTCGTAGATCCGTCCCACTAGTGGACCTGTCCAAAGATAGCAATAAACGACAAGGTCAACCAAGCGCTCTCCAGTGGCCACTCATTCTTTCAGCAAGCATACACCGCCCTGCGCGAAACCTAGAAGCATACCTGAAACATGAGAAGGAAACAGGGTAAAAAGTAAATGATGGAAAGGAAATCTGCTAGATGAGAAACCACCAGCATTTATGTACTGACCAGGTAAATCTACGAAAAACCCAAAGGTAATAGTGGGCGGTCGAAAGGAAACGAACCGGGGACATCTCGAATGCGGGCCTCACACGTTACCGCAGTACCATCTCTCTCGATTTCACATTACATTACATGAATTTCAAGAGAACAAGTGCCTGTGATGAAATAGTTAATTTGCTAAGAAAGCTGAGGGATATTGTATGTCAGAAATATATCTTCTGGAATACTGTGGCTTCTTTTAACAGTTGAGCGTTTCTCAGTATTAATTAATATTCACAAATTGTTAGTCAAACCACAATATCAATTCAGCGTAAACCGCTGTAATTTTATGCGTACAAATAAAAACGAAAGCGACGCAAATTTGTGATCACAATCTTTTGGGGACTGATACAAGCTCGCCGCTTTAAGGAGAGTTTGGATTATGTTATTATATTAGTAATGCAACATTTCTAAATATTATGTGTCTTTTCTGAAAGTCGTATACAGCAGCAGTTGTACTAAAATGTGCATGGCATTTTTATTTTATTTTCGGCGTGGATAACCATAAAAGTTATTGTATCCTGATCTTGCGTATGAATTTTAGTTTCATATTAACTTCCGAAAAAAGAAAGAAAGAAAAACGTGCACCAATACCACCAGTAGTTTAAGTAATCGAAATTTGTTTCATTTACTTACCTGTAAGCACTTCATTTGTCTGACACGATTATTCAAGAAAGAAAAGTTAAAAAAAAAAAAAAAATCTGATGTATTACACTCACATACTTTTTCTACTCTTGTACAAACTATTTTTACAAACGCTTATTCTCCATATGCTTCATGTTAATCGAGATGTTAATCTTATTGCTAATTTTCTTGTAGATGCAAGGGAATTGGTAGGCTTTAAGCGATAGTCAAACATTTTAAGAGGTGGTTGCTATGTGGAGTATTCCATTCTCTTTGCATTACCAGGACAAAAAAACAAGATGAATAATGAATTTCCATTTGAGAAAAAGTATAAGTATTGAAAAATTTAAAGGAATAACAAGCAATATCACGAAAAAGATTCACTCGACAAAAAAAAATGTATATGACATAAATTGTGTATTTTAACGCGATCTACATTTTTGTGTAGTAACATTTTGTCTATATCTTATGGGTTACCAGTTATGCAAAAGTCATTCACAATGAAAAATACTTTTGGAGACATTCCCAGAAAATTCAAGATATACAATTCATTTGCCATAAAAATGTCTTAGACTTATGGTGTTTTATTCAAAATCGTTAGAGCCATTTTTGAGAAAATTAAAATTTCCGAAAAATGTTCCATGTAAAGGGTAATCTGGGGTGGGAGGATTTTCTTGAAAGCCTTCGTGTGGCATCTCTGGAAGATACTGAACCTAAATACCAAGTTTGGTGATTGTCCGACTGTTCGTTTCTGAGTTATGCTGTTCACAGACACACACACGGACATGTTTCCAAAAATTTTGGATGGAATGCAATACTTCCCATACTTAGTATACGTAATAGAGAAACTGAAAAAAATCTATCGTTATCTTATTATTCTCATACTTTTAATACTTAAAGGAAAATAAATTTATTTTTCATGTTCCTTTCCGAATTCAGTAGCCGAATTTTATATCAGATAGAATAAGATGGAAAGGATAATATTCAATGTGCTTGAAATTAACAGAGATCAATCTGTAATGAGTATCACATCTACAAGTAAGTGGTAAATATTATGACGACAAAAGAAGTCAAAGTTCCTGTAAAAACAATAATAAATTTTTATGGCAGTTAAATATTCGTTTTAAATGAATAATAATTATAATAAATAATAATTTCAGTAAAGTCCGTCCAAAAATGAAAACCTCTGTAGGCAAAAATAATATTCACATTACGGTCTAATGTCGGATAAAATTGGAATTATGAAATTGTTTATAATCTCAAAAAGGCAATATTTCTTCATTAATGAGTTGTTTTTATAGCATTGAAGAAGAAATATGGGATTCGTTTTTAAAATAGTTGTTTTTGATGCAAGTGTTAAAAGTGGAGTTTTATTTTGCGAGTAGAAAACTAGTGTAGAGTGTAGGAATCCTACTACGAGCAAAATAAAATCACGTTTAACATGTTTTGTCATGTATTATGTTTTAGATAGCCCTGAATATTAAATTATAAAACATCCAGCTGTAATTCGTGTGGAAATATCAGTATACATTCGGATATGCGCAATGATGAGTTGTCTGTTGTTGTTAGGCCTTCGTTGTTGTTGGACCTTCATTGCAACCAGTTCTGCAAACATGTGATCACTTACAAAATCGTAACATTGTATATTGTATAGAAGGCTGTGGCAAAAATCAATCAACAGAACGAGTGTAACAATAATTTTATTAAACATATTTTATTTAACAATGTTGTTAGTATTCCTTTGATGTAATTTGATGTTGATTGTGCAGAGAAAATTGTATTGGCATTCATAACATCATTGATTACATTTTTTTTATTCCATTTATACCACGCCTTTAACCGCAGTGGTCATATCGACGGCCTTTCACCTTTGGAACATATTATTACCTATTGACAATGGTGTTAACCGTATACCGTTGTCATTGGATTTTTCTTTTTCTTTGGGTTTTATACATTAGAAAACACACACACACACACACACGTTCATACTTCCATATTCTGGAGAGGATACGAAATAATCTTGCTAGAGAAAAATCCCCCTAAGCCGAGAGTCGAACTCGTGACGTCTCGCACAGCAGGCAGGTCTCTACCGAATGAGCTACGGGGCAGCCCCTTCATTACATTGGTTAGCGTTGAATTAATTGGACTATTATTATTATTGTTATTATTATTATTATTATTATTATTATTATTATTATTATTATTATTATTATTATTATTTATTCGCTATCTCCTCCCCTGCTTGAAAAATATCTTATGGATCTACCGAATCCATTTCCGAATCATTCAAATAATTCGCCCTTATTATATTAATCGATAAAAGGCCTCTGTGGTCTTCTATTGTCTAGCGGTACCATGCTAGCCTCTAGTTCCCGAGGTCGCGGGTTCAAACCCGGCGGAGGGCGATGGATTTTTTCGGGCGTAAAAATCCTTAGCATGGCTTCCTTCGGAAGGGAGGCAAAGACGGTGGTCGCGTGTCGTAGATTTACGGCACGTAAAAGAACCTCAAGTCTGATAAAGAGGCCTCTGAGCAAAATTTCCGGTGTTTCAAGCCCAATGCAGAGCATCCATAAATAAAACTGTTTAATTTTAATTTGATACAAGGCCTCCGGTTAGTATACAATATAATTTCCATCGTAAGAAACAAATTCTCCAATTTCTAGTATGAATGGCTCGTGTTAAAATCTGCCCTTTTAGAAGCAGCTTCTTTTCTCTACCACGTAATCGTACATAGGTAGAAGAATTCAATAGCGAGATTTCACCGGAAATACATGTTTTGAAGCCCCTGAGACCAAAAGAGCATTTTTAGAAACAAGGTCCGTGTGTGTGTGTGTGTGTGTGTGTGTGTCTGTGAACAGCATAACTCAAAAACGAAAAGTCGGATAGCACCAAACTTGGTATTTTGGTTCAGTACCTTCTGAAGTTGGACACGAAGGTTTTCAAGAAAATCCCCACCCCAAACCACCCTTTACAAAGAACATTTTTCGAAACTTTTGATTTTCTAAAAAATGGCTCTAGCGATTTTGATTAAAATACCATATATTAATGAATTTAATGACAAATAATTAATTCGGAAGGAATTTTGTATCATCCTGTATGACTATAAGTGATAGAAGAAAACGTACTACACAGGAAATGCAGATCTCATTAAAACACACAATTTATTTCAAATAACTTTTTTGTAGCATCAGCCATTTCCGAGATATCCGTTATTAATTGTTCGAGCTGTTCATTACGTGGTCATTCTTTCAACATTCGGTTGTTTATCGCGATTTCATGGAAACCATATGGAATTTTAAGGCTGGTACATAGCCGGCAGTTCTTAAACATCTGACTATCGCTGTTCCCTTTGTATCTACAGCGAAATGTGTAATGTAGCTATTTCTGTAAAGTTTATTTGGATTAAAATGAAGTAGATAGAAAAATAAGCTTTCGTATGAATAGTTTGTATACCAGCAATAAGCGATAGAGAGTAGAGAAAGTAATACATCAGGTTTTTACGAATGCAATGTGCTGCTAGTTAATACGCCACTGTACTTCGGAAACGGTGCACAGGTACCATATAGGGTGACAGTCCATCTGAATCCACCTCGAAAGTAATCTGTATCTAAGACTTGCTCTTGCGTGTAATTTATCAGCAGTCTTGGAATGAATAATGCGGAGGGTAGTTTCATCTTCGGTTGTGATTCACTTTGGGGGCTGTAGGTCGCTTTGTTTTCGGAAAATGGAGGTGTTCTGTAGCGCTGCGTGTGGCGGCAAGACAAATGCCCCTGGATTAGCTGCAACAGCCGTGCCCTGACAGGTAATTGATCGGCACTCAAGCATTATAATCGCATACATCAGTGAAACTCATCAAGTAAGCCTACAGCACTGATGGCTTCTTTTAGCGCTGCCTAGACCTTCAATTATATCGCCTCTCTCAAGCCCAGCGCACATTTTTCACGATAATTCCCGCAGTTACTTTTAAGGGTTCTTAGAATTGAATTCTGTAAGAGCATATTACCAGAGGGTATAAAGAAGAAAATTCAACTACTGTTCCTTTAATGTTGCAAAGTCTAGGGCTTTGTTTCTTTCTTTGTAAGCGTTCAACATCCCGCCAACTGCTGCAGGCCTTTAGAGACGATGAATGGGCGGATGAAATTTTGCACACTGGTTCCTGTAGCCTCAAACTCAGGCCAAAATTTAATTTTTAAAGTATGTATATTTCTCTGCTACTCGCTGCTTCTGAAATGTCTCGAGATAATAAATCCAAAAGCCATGAAACCCCCTCTCCTGAATATCGGTGAGAGTTAAAACTGCAAGTCGTATACGCTTTTCTTTTCAGCAGCACTTTATTCTTGAACTATGTGGGATATAGAGAGCGTTTGTAACGCCGTTCTGCACGTCACGATAACCCCTTAATTCTTGCCTATGCCTCTTTGTTGCTGTATGTATTGTCTTACTCTTGCTTTCTCAAATTTACCTTGCAACTTTCAGTCACAGTGAGAATTTTGTCCTCGGCATGTCGTTGTCATTCTCTCTTGTGCTTGTTTCCCTATAGTACCATTTTCATGTGTATTTAACTCTGTTATTTCCCGCAGTGATATTAGGTCATCATTTAGACTAAAGCGCAGAGTTGCCCTTGTCATGTTTGAAAATGGCTCAGGCGGTAGCGTCTGTGTCTCGCATACGGGAGGTTCAAATCCCCTGGGCCGACCAATCTGTCTCAGTCGCCAAGTTAGATACGTGGATGTTTAATACCACGACTCAAAAGTTCCACCTTAAGTCTAAAACAATAGTAAAATGAAAAATACGTGAAAATAGCGGATGCTATGTCATCTGTCCACAGACAGTGCAAGCAGTTAGACTGGACGGCACCCCAATGCACGACACGAAGCAGGTGGTTGCAGCAATGAGATCTAGACATCTTCTCAGGTTATTTATTAAGAAAATGTGGCCTGGGGCCGGTACAATAGGCCCGGCTAACAGGGTAAAATTTACATTTATTAATAATTTAGTTTGATAATAAGAAGAGAATCTCAGTTTTGTTTTAAAACCCATACGGTGACCATCTTTAGGCCACCGAGAACAGTTTTAGATGTATTATTTTAGTTTGTTTGTTTCTGTTTTGTTTAGGAAAGTTTTTCTGTTTGAATATACATATATACACATTAAAATACACAAACACACGTAAATACATCTGGCCATGCGAAGCACGTCCCAGGCATTCACAAGAAAACACTAGCACACGAACTATATACACTATTTACACTAACACTTCACTATTTACACTATGTACAGTCCAGTTTGCAGTTTGGCTGTGCGGCAGCAGGTAGCAGGGTGACCTGGGGCCTGGTGTGATGGGCGCGTAAGAATGGTGAGCCATTGTGCCAGTTAAAACATTTTTATTCTTGCATGCTTTCGGTTTTGGCTCGCAAATGCCGATGCTGGTGATGAGGGGGTTCTTGTGTCCTCGAATGCGCCCCATACCGACGAGGCACGTTTCGTAATGGCATCAGGGATGGAGGGCATGTTGGTTTCGCGTAGGATGGTTTGATTGTATGTCAGGATAGGAACACGGAGGATTTATGGGAGGGAGAGGTTTTGAAGGATTTGAATGTGACTTTGTGCAGATGCATTTGCCCAGGCCACACATGCGTAGAGAATCACCGACAGAATAAATGATTTATACAGAATTAGCTTTGATTTTATGTTGAGCTGTTTGCTGCGAATAACGGGGGCGCATAACTTTAATCGCTGCCGCCATCTTTTAGGTGGGCAGTCCACCGCAATGTGCGGTCCAAAGTGACGCCAAGGTACTTAACTTGTTGACGGCAGTGCAACCTTTGACCACCGATCGTTAGGTCCATAGCCGGGCCTAGACGGCTAACTGTCCGCCTTTCTATATGATAGTGCTGGTTGGACTGGACGGCACACTAATGCCATCTGCACGGCAAGAAGCAGAAGATCCGGCTGCTATACGTTAAGGTCTCTGTGACACGTGACGGAGCGGATGGTTACAGGGATGAGACCTAGAAGGCTAATTGTACATCACTCATCGTTCTAAGAGTTATCCATTAACAGGCCGTCGCGTTATGACCAAGGAGTTAAAGCGATATAAAATAAATAGAGTAAAAAAAATCCTTATGCAAAACAACAATTCATGATTAACGAAAAGCGCTAAACGACATTTCAGTGAAATGAGTAAACGACTTACAGAACTGCGATATACAGGAAGCAAATCCGAGGTACTGTAGTCTTCCCGCGGTATGCAGCAGGGTTTTACAACCTCCTACGACATTAAATATTCCGGAGAACTTTAGAAGTGTTGCAGGGCAGCAGAAAAAGTAATAGTACTATTATTGCAGGCATCGAATTCAGAGTGGTAGTCCTGTTTAGTGCTACTGCAGACAAAGAAGAAGAAGAAAATATATATTTCTGCTTACTCATATCCTACCTCAATCTGAATGTTCTGACAAAGTGGTAAGCAACATAAATTCTACAGAGTGTTTGCGTTTGTTATCTTTATCTATTATTATTACTAGGTATCATCATCTAAGTGAATCCTATAGCTTCAATTATATGTTTAATTTTTTACTTTTTCTATCACACATACACTTATTTGCATTGCGCTCAAAAATTCGATATCAAGATTTTAGTTGAAGTACATGTTTTGAGGCCCTCTGAGTCCAAAAACGTTTTTTTAGAAAAAGGTCCTGTGTGCGTGTGTGTGTGTGTGTGTGTGTGTTTGAGAGAGAGAGAGAGAAGAGCATAACTCAACGAAAAGTAGGATAAATACCAAGCTTATCTTCCAAAGATGCGACACGAAAATTTTCAAGAAAATTCCTAAACCCAGACTACTCTTTACGTGGAAATGTTTTCGACATTGTTGATTTTCTCAAAAATGGCTGTAACAATTTTCATTTACATATCATATATTGAAGATATTTACATGACAAATAAAATGCATATCTTGAATTTTCAGGGAATAGTATGCAGGGTCCTCTTGTATAAACGTTAAGCGACAGACGTAAATGTAGTGCACAGGAAATGTAGATCTCTTTAAAACCACTATTTATTTCAAATGACTTTTTTTGTGGCATAAACCATTTCGGAGATATACGTTACTAATGGTTCATGGTGTTCAATACTTGGACATTCTTTTAAAGTCCCGTCAATATTCAGTTGTTTCTCGCGATGTAATGGAAACAGTATGGAATTTTAAGGCTACCATATAACGTCCAGTTCTTTGCCTATCGCTATTTCCTCTTTTCTTCTTCTTCTTATCATTATTATTGTTATTTATTCGTTTTATTAACGTCGCTTTTACCCGGAGGTCATATCGCGATACATAGTCTAGTTTACATTACAACAAGCATTAGCATTTTATTATTGATAAATATTACAAACCATTGTACAACAGACTTTCTTTTATAACTTGGAGTACAATATAAATACATGGGTCATTGAGGGCTTCGGAGAGGTTGTTCGGAATTGAGTTATGAAATCTTTGTTTACAGTGTCTAGGGCAATCTTTAATTAAATGTTGAACAGTGAGGTGGAGGATCATGTATAGGGTCTTCAACAAGAGTGTCCTATCTTTAACATGTGATAGCTGCCGTTGTTATTGAGTTACAGCAGTCATTTTTTTCATGTGGTTACAGTTGTTATTGACAAATAGTCGTGGAACGTTACAGCATTCAGCAACGCGTAGAAATTGTGAAAATTTATTATCAAAATGGATCATCTGTTCGCCACACCTTCCGTGTATTGCGTGAAGTTTACGGTGTGCATAATCGTCCCTGCGAGAGAACGATTCGACGTTTGATCGATAAATTTGAAAGAAGTTCTGTCAGCGATCAAAGAACGCCTGTACGTAATCGACGTAAGCGCTCCAACGAAAGCATAGGCGCCGATCGTAAAAGAGTACGCGAGAACGGAAACAAATCAATTGCTCGTCGAGCGCAAGAATTGGGGCTTTCGCCGACCACAACTTGGCGAATTCTGCATCTGGACTTGAAGTTTCACGCTTACAAAATGGTGTTAACTCAAGAACTAAAGCCCAACGACCATAGGTTACGCCGCGTATTAGCTGACTGAGCTATGGAGCAATTGGATTTTTGTCGAAAAATCACCTTCAGCGACGAAGCCCACTTTTGGATGGATGGTTGTGTTAACAAACAAAATTGCCGCTATTGGAGCAATCACAATCCAATGCAAATTCAAGAACGACCACTTCATCCCCTAAACATTACTGTGTGGTGTGGATTTTGGTCCATATTTTTTCCAAGATGAAGATGGAGAAGCTCTAACTGTCAATGGAGAAAGATACCGGGCTCTTATAGGAAACTATTTTTGGCCTCAATTGGATGGTATGGATCTCAGAAACATCTGATTTCAGCATGATGGTGCCACATGTCATACTGCTCTCGAAACAATCGATCTTTTGAAGGAGAAGTTCAGAGGTTTCATCATTTCCCGTGGTGGTGATGTTAACTGACCCCCGAGGTCATGTGATTTAACGCCGTTGGATTACTTCTTGTGGGGTTTTGTTAAATCTCGAGTTTATGTCAACAAGCCAGAAACAGTAAATGATCTTATGAATAACATCACGAGCGTTATTCGTGAAGTTGGACCTAATTTACGTGCTTCTGTCATTGAAAATTGGGTCAACCGTATACGCGAACCCAACGAAGTCGCGGTGGTCACTTAACTGATGTTCTCTTCTACACGTAATAAAAAAAGAAATAAGTTTTACTTAAATTCAAAGATAGAGCACTCTTCTTGAAAGACCCTATATTAACATATGAGAATGCGTTAAAGCTGTATGGCCGATGCGAAGCCTGGCAATACAAACTTGATCAGATGTTGGAGGCGTATGATCATAATCCTGGAGCTGAGTGCAGGAGACGCAGCGTGGAGCTTGCTGTTGTAAGAACATTTCCACCTCTGCAGAATGGTCATTTTAATATACTGCTGAAAATCTGCTGTGGGATCTGGATCGTGTTACTTAGAGGTCGTCTTGTGGCTTCTTTTGCTGCTGCATCTTCTATTTGTTATTTGCTATTTCCTTTGTATGTATAACGAAATGTGTAATGTAGCTATTTCTGCAACAGTTTATCTCGATTAAAGCGAAATAGGTAGTAAAATACGCTATAAGAATAGTTTGTATACCCCTCCAATAAACCATAGAGGGAGGGAAAGTCACGGTTTTGTTCACGACTCTCATGCTAGGGGATCTGTGGTTCGATTCTCGGCTCTGGGTATTGATATCCAAGCTTGATCTCTAACTATCCCCAAAACCGACATGGTTCGTACTCCTCTATATTATGTCATGTCATTCCATAGCCATCATCTTCTTCTTACCATCGGAGGTAACGGACACCTCCTGCAGGGTGCCTCCAGCTAATAAGTAGGTCCAGGCATTGCTTGGTGGAGAAGGTTACCCCGAAGGTCATAAGTAGACTTCGGATATTTAGGTTTTTATCAGCCTATTGAGCCTAACATAGATAATTGCACATATAATTGACCTAAAAAGGTATTAACCAACTTTTATAGTGCCTATAGGCACCATTTCTGCCTTTTGGTGCCTATTTCTGCCTTTTTTTAAAACTCCAATGAATTTATTCACTACACTGTTGTATTCAATAAATAATTATTTAATCAACAACAAACTTTTCATTGACTGGATACTTATTTGATTTATGTTGGATAAAGCGCGGCGTGGTGTCGTTTTTAAAAAGGCTTAGCGCAACAATAAATAAAGCAACAATTAGTGAAATCTTAAGGTGCCGCATGCGAAATCGGAACTTAGGAAATGGAATATAGTAACAACAATTGGTCCACGTCTGGTTCTCAGAAACAGTCATTTGAAAATAAGGCAAAGTGTCGGTTCGTGTTCATAATATAACTATATTAAAGTCTTTGGTTGCTGTGATAATATTTCTGCTAGTGCTGCAAAATGCTTAAGAACAAATTTATCAAAAATGCATTAATAAGAAAATGGATTTCGGATTTCCAGTCTCATACAACAGATGGGAGAATAATCTTCTGTCAGGTCTGCAATAAAGAGGTAAGCTTTTTACTGTATCTTTTGTCATTTTATTATTCACGTCAGACCATGTATGTTAACTACCGCGATTAATTGTACCGTATGACATTTTCTTCTATCTGAAAATAATCTCAAATTTGTTTCATGCATTTTATTAAGTCCAATACTGGGGTCTAACAGTACAACAGATCAGGACAATACTAATTTTGTAAAACACCATTTTTTTAAGCTATACTAATTTTTATGTAAATTATACTGGATATTCATTTAAAATTTTAATTATTTTAACACGATTTAATGCGGATCTGAAAGGAGTATCAGGTATTTTAGGCGGACATGAGGCAATCTCCCTACAGGATTCAATCCGCATATAGTTTCTCTTTTAAAATATGTTCCAGTCACCACGCAGACGTTGAGAGATCTTTTTCAGCATTTAAGCTAATTCTGACCGACAAAAGTCATAAACTTACCACACATCATCTGGAAATGCTTCTTGTTATTTATTGTGGACAAAATTACAACTGAAGAATCTGTTATCTAAAAAATAACAATGTTGCATTAATTTTTAAAATTCATGTAAGACATAATTCTATCCTTTATATTTTAATTAACTGACACAGATTATTTATAGAATGATTGTTCAATTACTATATTATCTATCCTACTGTATTTAAGTGTGTTTTGAAATAAAACAATCACTGTGTTTTGCATGGCGTGATACATAAATTTTGTTTATTTATTGTGCCTATTAAAGACCTATTTCCCTACTTCTTAGTACCTTTTTAGGCAGCTAAAATCACATTTTTTTTAGGTCCTAAAGATCCGAAGTCTAGTCATAAGACACTATATGGGGAGTGTTGAAGGTAACAAACAATATTTTCCCTTGTTTTGTATTTATCTAAGATGTTACACTTGGCTGTTTTCCTTTCTCCTTTATATTCTATTGTTATTTAACAGTTTTGAGTCTTGGATCCTTTGGACCTCTGCTATTATGAAAGTTCTATTGCGTATATTTGAGGAGAAATAAATACGTTCATTAATTATTATAGTTCTGTCTAAGATAAATGCGCTGGAGATTTGGAATAAAAATCCCTCACTTTAAGTTCAGTTAAGTTTTAATCTACAAGGATTATTTAACTTTTTGTACAAATTAAGTTTACATAAAGAGTAGATGTTATCTGTAATGGCCAATATAATCAGTGATTCTGTATCAATTATTCATCACATCTACAAAGCAAGACACTAGCAAGTGTAATTAATCACCTATGTGGGTATGTTTTTCTTTTTAATATGAATTGGTATAAAAATTCATGAAATGTATTTTATAAAATGAAATTATGTAAATTATACACATGTATATGTACTGATATGATAAGCAGGTTTACTTTTTTTATTATTTATTTATTTATTTATTTATTTTTTTGTTCTTTCAGTCAGTAAATGGTTTTCTTCTTTTAATGAATACAGATATAACTGACTACTTTTTAAAGCATTTTTATTTTCTCTACCACTAGAGAAGGTATTGTATTCCGCCCAAAAATTCGATACCTAGATTTCACCAGTAATATATATTTAGAGGCCCCTTGAATCCTCCCCAAACACATCTTTATAAAAACGTTTGTGTGTGTGAATAGCATAACTCAAAAACGAAAAGTAGGATAAATACCAAATTTGGTATTTAGGTTCAATACCTTCCAAGGATAGACAGGAAGATTTTCAGGAAAATCCCACTACCCCAAATATTTTATTAAAATACCATGCATTAAAGATAATTACTTGACAAATAAAATGTACATTTTGGAATTCTTACGAATAGCCTGTGAAGTCCCCTTCATTCGCAGGAAGTTTTGTTTAATGTTGTATAGCTGGTGATAAACGAAAACGTAGATCTCTTTAAAACACAAACATTATTCCAAATAACTTTATTGCGGCATAAGCCATTTCCAGAAATCCGTTATTAATGGTTTGATTTTTTCAATACTTTATCATTCTTTAAACTCCTGTCAGTTTTCAGGTGTTTCTCGCGACTTCATGGAAAAAGTATGAAATTTTAAGGCCAGCATATAGCGTCCTGTTCTTAAACAATTGACTATCGCTCTTCCCTTTTTACTTTCTCTGCTACATAAGTAGAGGAAGTATTGCATTCCACCCAAAAATTGATACCTATATTTCACCAGAAATACACGTTTTGAATCCCCTGAATCGAAAAAAAACTTTTAGAAAAAGGTCGGTGTGTGCCTGCGTGTCTGCGACCAGCATAACTCTAAACTAAAAAGTGGGATAAATACCAAATTTGGTATTTAGCTTCAATATCTTTCAAAGATGCGACACGAAGATTTTCAAGAAAATCTCCCCACCCCAGACTACCCTTTACATGGGGCATTTTTCGAAAATTTTGATTTTGTCAAAAATGGATCTAATGATTTTGATTAAAATATTATATACTTAAGGTATTTTCATGAAAAATAAAATGTATATGTTGAATTTTCTGGATATGCCCCCAAAGTTCTCTTTCTGAATGGCTTTTGCATAACTAGTAAACCGTAAGAGATGGACAAAATTTGTCTGCACAAAAAATGAAGAGCTCCTTAAAACGCACACTTTGTGATATACTTTTTTCCAGCTCCTAAAGTATTTGACTATCGCTATATTCCCCTTGTACCTACCTACAAGAAAATTAGCAGTACGATTAACATCTGGATATCTCGATTAACATTAAGTAGATGGAGAATAAGCGTTGTAAAAATAGTTTGTACAAGAGTAGAGAAAGTCGTGTGAGTGTAGCACATCAGATTTTTATCCTAGCGATATGTGTAATGTAGCTATATCTGCAAGTGTTTTTCTCGATTAAAATGAAGTAGAGAAATATACTTTCGTAGGATTAATTTGTGCACCCGCTAATAAACGATAGAAGGTAGAGAATGTCATGTGAATGTAATGCATTAGATTTTTTATGTTTGTAATGCTGTAATGGAATTGACTGTAGCGTGTGTTGAGATTTAAACGGCGTAAATTACGTGGAAATACAGCCGTTTCTTGAGCATCACATTGTGTGAACCTTATAAAGATGTGTTATAAATGTATTTGCCCAATGCTGATAAAGCTACACATACTTTCAGCGAGGTTCTTCGATTATTCTTTTATTTTTTTCCGCAGGAGGTCAGAGAAACAAAGCTAAGCGAGACTTGGGCCTAAAACATCGTGCATATATGTCAACGTTAATTACAGCTGTTCAAGTTGAGTGTGGAGGTATATATTTTACAATTTAGTTGATGCAGCAAAATTAGCTTAACGTGTACACAGTAACGAGAGTTGGCATGTTGTAAATAGAATAATACCCCTGTCGTCAGGAAGCAACGTTAATTTTTAATTATCCGTTGCACAGACACTGCAGGCTTTTTATCGGATTGCTAATCGGGATGATATGGTCAATTCAAAAATAGAAATTCAGATCACCGAACCAAAGGGATCTGTGATCAGTTTAACCCTAAGAGAGAAAAATTTCATGAAATAAACCTGTGAATTGTATTCAATAAGTATCAGCCAATAAATGTTTATTCTGAGTACAATTCTATATACAGATGAAATACAAAAGTCTGTCTAATATCTTACTAAATTGGGTTACAAAGACGTATAATGTACATATATCTCTAAAGAAAAATGATGGCAGTCATTGGCAATGAACAGAAAAAAATCAAAAGTAGCAATTAACGATAAACTACTTTTGGTCCTTCAACAAGAGTGTCCTATCTTTAACATGTGATAGCTGCCGTTGTTATTGAGTTACGGCAGTCATTTTTTTCATGTGGTTACAGTTGTTATTGACAAATAGTCGTGGAACGTTACAGCATTCAGCAACGCGTAGAAATTGTGAAAATTTATTATCAAAATGGATCATCTGTTCGCCACACCTTCCGTGTATTGCGTGAAGTTTACGGTGTGCATAATCGTCCCTGCGAGAGAACGATTCGACGTTTGATCGATAAATTTGAAAGTTCTGTCAGCGATCAAAGAACGCCTGTACGTAATCGACGTAAGCGCTCCAACGAAAGCATAGGCGCCGTTCGTAAACGAGTACGCGAGAACGGAAACAAATCAATTGCTCGTCGAGCGCAAGAATTGGGGCTTTCGCCGACCACAACTTGGCGAATTCTGCATCTGGATTTGAAGTTTCACGCTTACAAAATGGGTTTAACTCAAGAACTAAAGCCCAACGACCATAGGTTACGCCGCGTATTAGCTGACTGAGCTATGGAGCAATTGGATTTTTGTCGAAAAATCACCTTCAGCGACGAAGCCCACTTTTGGATGGATGGTTGTGTTAACAAACAAAATTGCCGCTATTGGAGCAATGACAATCTAATGCAAATTCAAGAACGACCACTTCATCCCCTAAACATTACTGTGTGGTGTGGATTTTGGTCCATATTTTTTCCAAGATGAAGATGGAGAAGCTCTAACTGTCAATGGAGAAAGATACCGGGCTCTTATAGGAAACTATTTTTGGCCTCAATTGGATGGTATGGATCTCAGAAACATCTGATTTCAGCAAGATGGTGCCACATGTCATACTGCTCTCGAAACAATCGATCTTTTGAAGGAGAAGTTCAGAGGTTTCATCATTTCCCGTGGTGGTGATGTTAACTAACCCCCGAGGTCATGTGATTTAACGCCGTTGGATTACTTCTTGTGGGGTTTTGTTAAATCTCGAGTTTATGTCAACAAGCCAGAAACAGTAAATGATCTTATGAATAACATCACGCGTGTTATTCGTGAAGTTGAACCTAATTTACGTTCTTCTGTCATTGAAAATTGGCTCAACTGTATACGCGCAACCCAACGAAGTCGCGGCGGTCACTTAACTGATGTTCTCTTCCACAAGTAATGACATTAATTATGTTCCAAAATAAATAAAGAAATAAACTCTGTCATTTATAGAACCTATTTTATTTAAGTTAAAATATAGGACACTCTTGTTGAAAGACCCTATACAAGTAAAAATATTCAACTATGTAGGATATAATATCTATTACACACAGGGAAAAGAGGATTTAGAAATTAAATTAGATTTTTGCAAATGTGTTCTACAATAAGAAGAAAGTTAAGTAAAAAGACAAGGAGGTAGACACAAGTGAAGACTTAAAAAGTGATGCACGGTACCTATGTTTCTATATAGCGCTGAGATATGGGCAAAACGAAGAAGAAAAGAAGAACCAAAGGAAAAAAAACACACAAAAATAAGAATATGGTGTTTCTAAAAGCTAGAATGGATAAAAAGAGAAACACAAAAATTAGAGAAGAGCTAAATGTTTGTAGTATAAAAGAAAAAGCTGTAAAAAAATAGAAATAATTGGAAAGAATATTTACTGAGAATGGAAGGCTATAACCCAAGACAGAAAAGAAGAGTTGGACAACCATATCAGAGATGGAGAGACTAGGCTTTTCTTAAGAGGACGAAACAGTTCAGTGATGGACTACAGTAGAATTTAAATAACACGAGACTTCTGACACGGCGGCGCCGTGGCCGAGTGGTTAGACCGCTCGCCTCCCAACGAGGCGGCCCGGGTTCAATCCCAGGGACCTGCATGTGGGATTTGTGGTGGACGAAGCGGCGTCTCCGGGTTCTCCGGTTTCCCCCGCCATTCATTCCACCAACTGCTCCATCATCACCTTTCCTTTCATCCATTCAACAACATTTCGTTTCATCTACTTCCTTCATCCCATACCAGGCATCGGGCTGATCAGCCATCCTGGATGCTCTGTCTGATCCATGAGTGTCTGCACCTCGACGGGCCTCTGACCCCAGGCACCAGCTTGTAAGTCCTGGGGGTGTAAGTCCTACATAAGAGGAGGGTAAACAGATAATGAATGAATGAGATTCTGACACTTCTAGCAGGGGAGTTTCCATGGCAACGTCCACCTCCGATGTTGCTCTAGCCTATAAGGTGCCGCAAGCCTCCTTTCCCTTCGCCTGCAAGAAAAAATTGAGGGGTAACACGTTGCCATTTTGTGTGGTTTATTACTGCTCACTAGCGTTACGTCCCAGCGAGCTGTTTGCTATTCGTCGCGCTGCTAAACAGCTGACATATGCTCTTACATAACGTGGCAACGCAGCTCTCCCATTCTCCGCTTAAAGTGAAATGTCAGGAGTCTCACGTTGTTTAAATGGCACTAAACCACGGCGACGATGATGGAGTATCAGATATATAACGGATGTCTTTCCATATAAGACAACTATTATTGTGCGATATAGGTGTAGACTTTCTGTCATCATGACTGAGATAATGCATTCGATCAAAATTGGCGCTGAAATGTCGATGGAAATACAAGCTCTATGACCGGTAGAACTACAGAGCGTTCGCTAAATTGCGGGGCCGCGGATCGCGCGTAAGCGTTCTCCGCGCACTGGTCTTATTACACTGTGGTTTTCCGCTCTAAACCTCCCACGTTACATACTCACAGGTATTAGTAATATGTACTGACCTTGTTATAAGTGATGTCCTCATTAAGGCATTCCTGGCAACTTCGGATAAAAATTCCATTCACTCGCATAAGTTGTTCTTGCGTAATTATCATAATTTCTGCTCTTGTATTGTCCTTAATTTCATCTATGGTGTGGGATTGTTCCTTTAAACCTTATTTTTTAGGGATCCCACAAATAGAAGTCACAAGCAGTAAGCATGAATTTGGCGGTAGGCATTTCTGTAGACAACAACAAGCAACAAGGTGCTTAAAATATCAATGTAGGTCTGCGCTGTGATCCTGCCACGCAAACCAACAAGGGTTGCAAGCTCCCTCCAGGAAAAACACGACCTCACCATAACACCACCACCTCCGAATTCCACTGTTGGCACTACACACGCTGGCAGATGACGTTCACCGGACATTCGCTATACCCACACCCTGCTATCGGATCCCCACATTGTGTAGCGTGATTCGTCACTCAACACAACGTTTTGCCACTGTTCTATAATGTAATGTTGACGCTCCTTACACCAAGCGAGGCGTCGTTTGGCATTTTCCTTATAAGCGCCCGCTCAACCATGGAATCCAAGGTTTCTCACCTCACGCCTAACTGTCATAGTACTTGGAGTGGATTCTGATGCAGTTTGGAACTCCTGTGTGATGGTCTGTATAGATGTCTGCCTATTACTCTTTACGACCCTCTTCAAATGTCGGCGGTCTCTGTCAACAACAGACGAGGTCGGCCTGTACGCTTTTGTGTTGTACATGTCCCTTCACGTTTCCACTTCACTATCACATCGCAAACAGTGGACCTAGGGATGTTTAGGAGTGTGGAAATCTCGCGTACAGACTTCTAACACAAGTGACACCCAATCACCTGACCACGTTCGAATTCCGTGAGTTTCACGGAGCATCCCATTCTGCTGTTTCACGATGTCTAATGACTACTGAGGTCGCGGATAATGAGTACCAGGCAGTAGGTGGCAGCACAATGCACCTAAGATAAAAATGTATGTTTGTGGGGTGGCCGGCCCCAGCATTCAAGGACCGCTCTGTAGCATGTAAGAAGCATAAAAATAAAAGAGCGTGTGAATTCCAAACTTCGACTTAAGTGTGTGCATTCTAAAGATGCAAAGAGAAGACTTTCGGGAATCTTCCCTATCCAAAACATTCCTTTATTTGTAAGGGCGTTTTCTACCTATTATGTATTTTACAAAGTAATACGATTTTATATGAATAATTTATAGAGTAGGTATAAAATGTTCAGAGGAAGTCGTTCGGGTTATAGTGACGCTACTCGTGGTGAAATGACATTTTGTTTTGAGGTATGTTCGTCAACAAAATGATTGTTACAAAAGAACTTCCTCAAATGAGGAAGTATGAAAGTAGCTTTTCACAGTTCTTGCCTCAGGGTGAAGGATCAGATCATCGCCATTCCCGTTCGGATCTAGGTAATCGAACAATGGTTTAGTTATTCTGGGGGATGTATGCAGACACCCCGCACTGGTAGAAAATCATATAGTACCAAAATCATCGCGTATTTCTGTGTAGTGTTTTCGCACTTATCTAATATGCACTGTTGCTAGTAAATGTGATAAATCCACTATATAATTGTAAAACTCAGTTTGTTCCACTCACATGACTTTCTCTACTCTTGTACAAACTATCTTTACAAACGCTTATTCTCCATATGCTTCATGTTAATCGAGATGTTAATCTTATTGCTAATTTTCTTGTAGATGCAAGGGGAATATGGTAGGCTTTAAGCGATAGTCAAATATTTTAAGAGTTGCTTGCTATGTGAAGTATTCCATTCTCTTTGCATTACTAGGACAAAAAAAATGAATAACGAATTCCCATTTGAGAAAAGTATAAGTTTTCGAAAGTATAAGGGAATAACAAGCAATATCTCGAAAATGGTTCACTCAACAAAAACAATGTATATGACATAAATTGTGTATTTTAACGCGATCACATTTTTGTGTAGTAAAATTTTGTCTATCCCTTGTGGTTTACTACTTATGCAAAAGTCGTTCACAATGAAGAATACTTTTGGAGACATTCCCAGAAAATTCGAGATATACATTTCATTTGTCTTGAAAATATCTTAAAGATATGATACTTTAATCAAAATCGTTAGAGCCATTTTTGAGAAAATTAAAATTTTCGAAAAATGTTCCATGTAAAGGGTAAACTGGGTTGGGAGAATTTTCTTGAAAACCTTCGTGTCGCATCTCTGGAAGATACTGAACCTAAATACCAAGTTTGGTGTTTATCCGAGTGTTCGTTTCTGAGCTAGGCTGTTCACAGACGGACATGTTTCAAAAAACGCTTCTTTTGTTTTTGGATTCAGAAGGTCTCAAAACATATATTTCCGGTGAAATCTCGGTATCGAATTTTTGGGTGGATTACAATACTTCCGCTGCTTACTATACGTAGTAGAGGAAGTAATACTGGTAAAGTTTAATAAGATGGTAGTACCTGACGACAAAGCATTACTTTCTTGCACGTGCAAGAATCCGGAGAGCAGCTGCTAAGTGAATAGTGCTTGTTTTGAACGCCCTCTCCAATTTGTTCGTAAGGCATCTGTAGCTCTTGTTATGTTCTCTATTGAAACAGCGGTAATGCAGTTGGCGATGTGCAGAAGAAACATCCCCAGTAATTTCTTGAGCTTACCTACATAATTATGCTTACGGAAACATTAAATGTTAGGGTTTAGCGAATGCACGTTCCTACGAGCTGTGTGAATAGTTGTTGGCTAGTATTAAATCAGTATGTTTTCACCACCTATATTTAAGTGAATATCCTGGATTTAATGGTGTAGAACTAGAAAATTTCAAATACTGACTAACAATAATTTTGTTATGCTTGTTTGTTTTTCCGAGAGTTTTGTATAAAAAGAAGACAGATTTGATATGAGTGATACGGGCGATGTGAGATTGACTTCATTATTTCATAAACTAGTGCAGGAATATATTAATGTGAGTAAACACTGTTTTATTAATCTAGCAGTTACTGTTATAGTAATAATATTAATCTAGATAGTCTAATCACTATTTAAACCCTCTTTCTTATAACCTTGCTCTGCTGACATGTATTCTTGCGCGCTCCCTTTCCTTCTTCTTTCCCCTGTTTGGCTAATGTACTGAAAGATGAAGCTCAAATCGGGTACATCCTCTCTTTAGTAGTTTAAAATTAAAGCACTGACTTTTCTGTAAGTCTGGTCTATCATGGTTGTGAATTAAAGCTTTCTACAATATAATTATTTTCACTTAATTTTATCTAACACTTACACGAGTTCAAGAAGCAGGCCCGCCGCTGAATTCCATCCTTCAGTGTTTTATGGCAGTGAAACTTGTAACCATCAACAATAAAAGGCGTTTTATTTTCCTCACTGTTCATCACTTCCATGTTGGCCCATTTACTATATGTTCGCTGCACTAAACGGTATGACTACTGCCTGTACACTGCTCTATGCTGCACCATATATGCCCTGACGTCACAGCGTGCTGGGCGCGACCGGTGTATTCAACCGTAGCGGACTCAATTTACTACATGAATTAAAAAAAAATCTGATGTGTTACACTCACATGAGTTTCTCTACTCTTGTACAAACTATTTTTACAAACGCTTATTCTCCATATGCTTCATGTTAATCGAGATATCGAGATGTTAATCTTATTGCTAATTTTCTTGTAGATGCAAGGGGAATTGGTAGGCTTTAAGCGATAGTCAAATATTTTAAGACCTGGTTGCTATGTGGAGTATTGCATTCTCTTTGCATTACCAGGACAAAAAAATTGAATAGCGAATTCCCATTTGAGAAAAAATATAAGTATTGGAAAATTTAAGGGAATAACAAGCAATATCTCCAAAATGGTTCACTCAACAACAAAAATGTATATGACATAAATTGTGTATTTTAACGTGATCTACATTTTTTGTGTGGTAAAATTATGTCTATCTCTTATGGTTTACTAGTTATGCAAAAGTCCTTCACAATAAAGAATACTTTTGGAGACATTCCCAAAACATTCGAGATATACATTTCATTTGTCATGAAAGTATCTTAAATATATATTTTAATCAATATCGTTATAGCCGTTTTTGAGAAAATTACAATTTTCGAAAAATGTTCCATGTTAAGGGTAATCTGGAGTGGGGGGATTTTCTTGTAAACCTTCGTGTCACATCTCTAGAAGATACTGAACCTAAATACCAAGTTCGGTGTTTATCCGAGTGCTCGTTTCTGAGTTATGCTGTTCACAGACGGACATGTTTCCAAAAATGTTTTTTTTTATTCAGGGGGCCTCAAAACATATATTTCCGGTGAAATCTCGGTATCGAATTTTTGGGTGGAATACAATACTTCGTCTACTGACTATACGTAGTAGAGAAAGTAAAAAGGGACTCAGAGAATGGTAACCAACTAATTTAGGACTCAATTTACCTGTACATGTCCCAAACTAGAGATGAGACTGTTGTGGCAATGAGCGTTGTTGTTGTCCTTATCCTTGTGAAGAGCTCTTTATTCGCTATGAATGTTGTGTAATATGAGAACCCAAGAGATGTAATGCTACGGTTTTATTAGTCCTGCTTGAAAAACAAATTTCTTAATTTTCTTTTCAGATTCTTCAAGCAAGGACATGGAACAAATATGTATTTTTAATTAATTTCAAAATTAGCTCATCATTACTCTTATACCTGTTATACCTTTTCTGCTTGTATAGCAGGTATACTTCTTTAACTGATTACCCTCCTCTTTGTAGGATTTGCATCCCCAAGGGCCTACAAATCAACGCCTTGGGTCAGTAGCCTATGGAGGAACAAGCAAACTTTGGTTCATAGCAGAACTGGATCGGTGATGAAGCCATTGCCTGCTATGGCGGTAAAGAAGAAAATGGAATGTAGTGATGAAAAGGGATGATAGAAAAATTCTCGGATCAAATTATCCAACCCAACGTTCGACTATCGACCGAGTAAAACCGCGAAAATAGTTCGGTCTGGTTGGCCGATCACGCTCAATCGCGGTGCCATCTCGCTCGCTGTATACTTAGGTATAAATTAACGTATAACTTCCTGAGCACTAATTTTAACAAAGCCAATTTGAGAAGGTTGAATGCCTCACGTATGGTACAAAGTTTCCGGTGACCTTCGCCCCAACTTTACTTTCCGGGGGCCTTCGCCCCAAGTTTAGGAATTAACTTTGTATTTTAATGTTTTCTTTAAATATTATATATTTTTAGGTTTGCCTAGGCTACGTCAGTATTAATTTGTAGAAACATGTATCTCTTATCAGGAGGTGATGCGGCTAAAGAATGTAGGCTTACACAAATTATAATTTTTACTTCATTCCTTTTAGTAATCCTTCACACGATTAAATAACAGTTCACTGATATAGAGAGCTGTGAGATTATTTATTAATAACTTGCATCTTTTTTTAACACCTAAACTTTATAATATTCTCGCCGTAATGAATTTTCGTCTCACACTGAATACGTACCGAGCGAACGAACTGCTCAGGTACGTTGACTTCTAGCAACTGGCGCCTGAATTTGTACAATTTGCTCTATTTCAGTTTCTGATTGGCTAATCCTGCTCCAATAGAATACTTTTAATTAACTTAAGCTTTTTCTGGTTGTTGATTGGCTATTTATAAACTGTTTTAAAATATTACATTATTGTTCCAAGAATTACTAGTAGCATTATTAAGCTTTCCAATCCATTATTGCCTCAAGGTTACCCCATCGTTAGCAACTTTTGGCCATTATTATCACAGCACCTATATTGTTAAATCACATAATACATTCACATAACATTATTAAACATGTACATAATAATATAAACATAATACAATGACTGTTATATGCATTTTATACATTATTTATACGCATATTGCTTTAACGCTGTTATTATATTTTATATTATATAATTAGTCTGAAATCATTTAAGTGTTAAAAAATTGCCTCAAGTTGCGTCTGGGGTTTTTAAAATATATACGTCAGTTGCTTCCAGAGCTACCTGCTTAAGTAGCTGGAGTATGTTTAGGTTATTCGATGATACAGCCAAACACTATAGAACGCGTTCTGCCACGTCATATACAGCTAAAGCTCAAACTGGACATACGTAATAATTCTTATTCTCAGTTGTGTACGAGCCATGGATTCGAGGACAAGTGAGAAGGGGAAGCCTTTATTTGTGATTAATCTACAAATTTAGACATCACAAGGATCTGCAGAACAATATTTCGCGTTGGGTGTGCTGCATGAAATCTTGTGTTTCATAAAGTTAAATGTTAAAAATGAAAAATCTGATGTGTTACATTCACATGACTTTCTCTACTCTTGTACAAACTACTTTTACACACGCTTATTCTCCATACGCTTCATGTTAATCGAGATATCGAGATGTTAATCTTATTGCTAATTTTCTTGTAGATACAAGGGGAATTGGTAGGCTTTAAGCGATAGTCAAATATTTTAAGAGCTGGTTGCTATGTGCAGTATTCCATTCTCTTTGTATTACCAGGACAAAATAAAAAAAAATGAAAAAGTATAAGTATTGGAAAATTTAAGGGAATAACTAGCAATATCTCGAAAATGGTTCACTCAACAAAAAACATGTATATGACATAAATTGTGTATTTTAACGCGATCTACATTGTTTGTGTAGTAAAATTTTGTCTATCTCTTATGGTTTACCAGTTATACAAAAGTCGTTCACAATGAAGAATACTTTTGGAGACATTCCCAGAAAATTCAAGATATAAATTTTATTTGTCATGAAAGTATCTTAAATATATGATATTTTAATCAAAATCGTTAGAGCTATTTTTGAAAAATTAAAATTTTCGACAAATGTTTCATGTAAACGGTAATCTGTGGGTGGGGGGATTTTCTTGAAAACCTTCGTGTCGTATCTCTGGAAGATACTGAACCTAACTACTAAGTTTGGTGTTTATCCGACTGTTCGTTTCTGAGTTATGCTGTTCACAGACAGACACACACACACGGACATGTTTCCAAAAATACTTTTTTGGATTCAGGAAGCCTCAAAACATGTACTTCCTGTGAAAACTCGGTATGGAATTTTTGGGTTTAATGCAATACTTCCCCTACTTACTATACGTAGTAGAGAAAGTAAAAATGAGAACGGAAATGTTTGTGCCAGGAATTGAAAATTCTGGGACTAACAATTCAAATCTTTCAGAAATGCAGCTGGCATATTAGACAAGAAATCCAGGGACGCAATCGCCGGTCACCGTCTAAATCCGGGCCCTGGTTATAACAAACCAGACAATGCCTGTGATATTGGAGCAGATAACAGAATAAGTTACTAATTGCAATGGAAATATCTTCTATGTAAGGAGTAGTTTGGGGTGGGGGGTTTTCTTAAAAACCGTTGGTTCGCATGTTTGGAAGATATTGGACTTAAATACTAAGTGCAAATTTGCTCGAATTTTCGGTTTTGAGTTATGCTGTTCACAAACACATACACGGACCTTTTTATAAATATCTTATTTTTTTATTCATGGGAACTCAAAACATGTACTTTCGATGAAATCTCGTTATCGTTTTTGAGGTAAAATTCAGTACTTTCGCTACCTACTAGGTACGTGCTAGAAAAAATAAAAATGAGTAATTATTTGTCGAATCGCTTCTAATTTTATATAGAACAAGATTTTGAATAAAAATGTGGGGGGGGGGAATTCGCTTAAATACGGCACAGGAGGGTAGTTTATGCAGGCAGCTTCCTAAACTTAACAATTTTTGGGATTGTATCCCAGATTGACTATAGTAACACATTTTACCTGGAAATAGGAAACTATTTAGGTAAAGGGAGAAATGAACTTTGAGGAAAATAAGGAATATGAAAGAGATAAAAAGATAATTAGCTGTTGGATTTAAGGCTCGGTAACTTCTGACTGGCTTCAAGCAACTCAGTGATCTACTGTAATGATTTGTAGATTATTTGCAACTATAGGTGATTGTGTAGTTAATTTAATAACTTCTGTGCGTTTGTTTAAAATATAATAATCGAGCAAAACAGCAGGTGGACATTGATGATACATACAAATGATATTTGGGAGAGGAATATTGTGAAGGAAATTTTCCAGGCCTAAGTGAACACGGAGGAGAACCTGAAGAAAGTAAGAAAGAAAAAAGAAACAAAACTGTCAGGGTGGACGATTTTGGCGGAATTTGAACCGCGGATCTCCCTTTTACGAGTGCTTGTCTGAACGACTTCGGCCACCCGAGTCGATTTAGCTGATATGTGTTCATTCATAAACGAATTTTGCCAATTCTACCGCATCGTTTCTTCGGTTATAAAACCGAAGGATCTAAGATTAAGTTTATACCTATATTGTTCACTGTTTAATGTTGTTGTTTTCCCTTATTATGAATTTCAGTCCACCAAGTTTCAACCCATACTGCTGCAATTTGGCGTTTTGAAATATTTTACTGAGCAAATAGTGGTAGTGCCTGTTCTTAAATTAATTAAAACGTTTTAATACAATAATTTAGAAAGATAAAATCACACCGTTTCCTGTAACACAATGAAACTTCGGAATTACTTCTCTCTTTGTGCAGAGATGAAAACGTGAACTTCTTTGCACGCGTGTTTATTATTCTACGTCGGAAAAGAATAGGAAGGACAGGTCTTCCCGGCAGATATTTAATGAAACGCTAATTAGTAATGCTAGGGGACATGAAGACGAAGCGAGAGCAGGTGAGGGGGCAAATTAAAAACGTAACAATTTAGTTGAGGTAGGGAGATATAATTAATGCGGTTCTTACCTGATGAGAATGGGAAAAAGGATTAAAGAAGAAGAAGGCCTCGAAGAAATCCATGGCAGAAGCGTATAAATTGAAAGGCTTAGGCAAAAGAAGGGTATTAAATAAGAGAGAGCTTATGCCAGATGAGAATAAAGAGAAATGCAAGAATCCTGAAGCATTTGTGGAAGACCTAAATATAAATTCATAAGGAAATCTCGTTGCCTCCCTAGTAACGTTTAAATAAGGTGAATCTTCATAAATCCAAATTAATAGAAGCACTGCAGTGTCTTTTAGATGATTCACTAAAATGTTATATTCTGCAAACCATCCTCTTAAGCCCCTTGTACACGATCAAACATTTTTTTCAATTCAAGAGTTTACAAGAAAAATTGTCAAACATTTTTCAATATGTGACAAGATTGGACAAGACTTAACAATGTCATAAACGTGTATTTACAAGTTGTGTTTTTTCAAACTGAAACCCGCCAGAATAATTTATCACGCACAAAGCAATTTAGTATTTGCGTCACGGTATAACAGTTTGCAATGAAATACTCTTCTATACCAATATTATGTAGCACTTTCACGTATTATATCCATTGAAATCGCATTACGAGTGTGGAATACAATGAAAATAACACCACCGACAGGTTAACCACACTATATATCATTACATTAATGTATACTTAGTTCGGAAAACTGCCTGGCAATTATTTCTTCATAACCGCCTTCATCTTGTGGTAATCCACGAAGCTCTCAATGTACAGACATGACCAGCTTATATATAACCTAATCAGTTCGCATACGACACACCTTGGCCGGGTAGCCATTTTTGTTTACTTTTCACTTTCAGACATGTTGCAGATTTCGTGACGCACTGTAAATACTCGCATTTCATTGGCCAAAGCCATCAAATCATTGTGAAATCTTTGACCGTTTAGAGCATGTCCTTATTTGCTTTCAAGACTTTCAAAGACTTTAAAAGTATTGGAAGCAATTTGACAAGAAAGGTTGTGACAACTCTTGAAAGGTCTTGTAAGGTATTGAATTTGACAAAAATTTGATCGTGTACAAGGGGCTTTAAAGATAACAGCACTCAACAGTTTGTGTAATAGGTTTACCAATTTTTATTTTCTTTGGAGTTGTAAAGTTACAAATTCATTAATCAACAGCTTGTCCTCATTCATTATTTAACAATAGTTTTAACTACTAATTACCAAACTAATAAAAATATACTTTGTGCTTAAACCAACCAGCAAGTATCTAAAAGTGTTTGTCTTGCTGTTCCTTAAAAAATAAGCAAATTAGTTATTTTTTAGTTTCTCTACTAGTTACATAAGTATTGGTAAGTAAAGGAACTGTTATATACTATTAGAAACTTATAAATCAATATTTCACCTAAAATACACGTTTTGAGGTCGAATAAATGCAAGCTTTAAAAAAATATCCCTAGCGCAAACTTCACTTTAAATGAAAAAAAAGAAGCGTTAGTTTTATTTTTTTAGGAAAATCCTGTGAAATTCTCATTTCAGGAAAAATATAAAACTCGTTAAAATATAGGATTTGTGGCCCCTGCTGGTAAGTTGCCATCAGTTGGTTAGAGCAGCCGGACGGAAACCGGAATATCCATTCAAATCCGGGCTATAGTATTGAATTTTTCAGTACGATTCTACTTTTCCAAGGGAGTAGTTGCAAACTTGAAGATACGTATCTGAAGACATCCTCCTCCAGCTTCTCCCAAGTCACTACACATCAGTCAATTGACTCCTCCTTGGCCATCAATGCCCGGTATCTGCCTGTGCTACGAATGATTCCACGAGGCATAGTTATTCCCGCTTTGCTAGGCGACCAAGGAGGTTAAAAACGGCAGACAGACAGCCTCCATCAAGATCCGATGCCAATTTCAAAAAATAAGTGTGAATCCGTTTGGTGAACTAGTGGACCTCGATATGAATGCGCTCGGAGGAGGACGCCACTGTTTTTGTTGACAACGCGTATTGTAATCAAGCCTTGGGAGTAGAGGGGAGTGAGGAGCAAGATGATAGAGGATTGTACAGCTGCACAATGAAAACGGTGCTACATATGGAGGTCTCAGCCTCGCTAGTAAATGCATCTCGGAACTCCGGAATGTTTTCCTTATCTGACTGTCCTTCCGATTTCCCGCTCACCTGTTCCGTAACTATTTACTTCCTTTTCACACCGAACGCACTCATATCGTGGCCGGCTAGTACAGATGTTACTTCCACTGAACAAAATGTGCTATTTGACATAAAAAAACCTTAACAGGACAGTATTAACTACCCCCGTGGTTACACGAAGTCCCGGTATCTATGAAGCAAGAACACAAATTCGATCCTTCAAGCCAACGTGCGAATTTTCTCTCATGGAAAGGTCTTGATTGGTATAGCTGTAGCTCTTACTTCCTCATCTTTAGTTAAACTTGATCTTTCTTCAGTACATTAGCAACGCAAGGTAAAACGGTGTTTCACGGTTTTGTTCTTCCTACGTTTCTCACCCTCTCTTCTTTTTGTGATGCGACAGTTATCTTATACTCCTTTTCCGATTAGGTTTGCAATGCTCACGCAAGTAGCTACAATTATGCAAAATAATAAGACTATACCACATACATTTCCCAGATGAAATCTCAGACTTATTGCTTAATAGAAATTCTCAAAGCAATTTTCATTTGGAATCCCCAGACTTTCCTTTTTAATCACTAATTTCTTCTACTTTACAATTTTGAAAGCACTGTACCGTGCGCACATAAACTGAGTTGTATGCGAAAGTTGGGATATCCAGGGGACATTTGATCGACACTGACAAAACGAAACCTCGAGATTGGGAATAACATATGTTCTCATTTGCTCGGTACATAACTTAAAGATATTGCTTCATCTCACTCAGAGCTTTACATTCATAGCGCCTCAGGTCCAGTAATTTAAGCAATTTTGATTATTATTGGTAATGTTGGAAAAATACAGGGAGAGCCAAAAAACTACGAACCGCCTGTGCTGTGCTTTTCCTGTCTGCCTCTTCGCGCTCGTTGCCTTCTGCCGCTATCATAGAAAGGCGCGGATGAAATCATACAACATTTTTAAAAGTACTTTAAAAGGCTTTACCCAACCTTATGAAAGGAGACAGTGAAACTGACCACCGCCGTTGTCCATTCATTTTTGGCACCTCTTTAGGACACTATCCATCACTCGCCAATTTTTTTGGAGTCAGTAGTTGAAGCCCGTACATATGTGAATACAATTTTGCGCCCCCTTTTTTTTTAGAGAATTAACAGGCAGGGAGCGTGATTTTGCCTTTTTTCAACAAGACTCTGCAACAGCTTATACGGCCAATATTTCGATGAGAAAAATTTAAAGTGTGTTTGTGAACAGAATTTTTAATACAAATTTGTGGCACCATCGGTCCCCCGACCTAACCCCCTGCGATTTCTATCTCTGGGGTAACTTAAAACAAAGTGTACAAGACAAACCCACACACTCTGGAAGAATTAAAACAAAATATCCGCCAGGAAATTGCCAGCATTTCTCAACGTGAACTACGGCGAGTGATGCATGGTTTCCTAAAGAGGTGCCAAAAGTGAATGGACAACACGGTGGCCAGTTTCAGCATCTCCTTTCATAAAGTTGGTAAGTAAAGCCTTTAAAAGTAGTTTTAAAAATTTTTCTATGGTTTCATCCATGCCTTTCTATGATAGCGGCGGACGGCAGCGAGTGCCGAGGACGCGGACAGGAAAAACACCGCGCAGCAGGTTCGTAGTTTTTTGACTCACCTTGTACATACCAAGGTTTCTGAAATAAACTAAGTACCTGTCCCATCATCCACTATGCTATGCAAATCTACAAAAGTATGCCTAAAATGTAAATGATTAATTTATAGCGCTATGTAGGACCCGTTTTCTGCTAGCCTTCCCAACGCTGAGGATGTTCCTGCTACAAGTTCCCCAGTGGGGCCTCGTAGTGTCCTTATCTAAAACTCTCTTGAAATTCCCAAAGATCTCCGAATTGGAAACACTAGAGTATCTATCTTGGTCCCACGAATAGCTAGGGAAATTTTTGATCTGCCTAGGTAGAACCTCGCATACTTCGGTAAGACCAAAATGAATGGGTGTTCTCAAAACGGTCCAATTGTTATTTTAAGAACGGAGGAAAGTCAACCCTAACAAATACAAATAAAACAAATAGCCCACAGATAGTAGCGTACATAGGAATAAAATAGTAATACAGCCATCTTAAACTTTTCGCTATCCTCATGTCTAAAGTCCTAAGTGAGGTAATGTTGCTATAACAAAACAAAATGGTATGTTTGCAATAAGCTGTAATAAAATTACAATCTTTGAATCTCATCATACAGATGTCCTTAAGGTTCACCGAACTCGGATAGGATGTATTGCAGTTTCTGCAGTAGATCGGAGCATGTAACTTTTTTTTAAATTGGTGGTCACAGCGTTTTTGGAAGCGTGCACACAAATATTTCGGAAGGTTACTTCCTGTCTTAGAGACACCTTTAGTGACAGTTCCCATGTACTGTAGGCCTCTGACGAAAAAACGTTTGCGGGGTGTTCTGCTCTTCGGAGGAGTGGGGATAGTACTACGTGGCAGCTCACGATGATGTCATAAATAGATCTACTAAATTAAAACATAGCGCAATGGTAATATTCCAGCATGGAGCTGGAGCAGTGTGTGTTTTCTAGTGATTTATAAAGTTAATTACAATGCCCAGTAAGAAAGGAATTCAGCATTGCTAGCAGAGGAGCGTGTGTTTTCTAAGAGGCCTTTAAGTTTTGTTGATATACTGAAAGTTCATTCGTAATCTTTCTCAGATAGCGATAGAATTGTTGATGTCAACACATACTTTACAAACACATTCTCGTGAGAGGAATACAGTAGCTTGTATTCCTTGGCCATGGATTAAGAGTTATGTCATACATAGCACCTAGGAATTCGGCAGTTGGTTCACGGTATCCTATTCAGTGTGTTCTGAGGCAGATTAAGTTCTTCGGTTATTCACTACCTGCCGACCGTCCGATACCCACTCAAGAATCGGCTAGTTGAGCTATGCGTTGTTATCAAGAAGGACGTAGGGGATACAGTGGGGAGAGTTAAGCTTGTGAAGATTTATCCTGAATTATATATAAGCAATTTCCTATACCATCTGGTGGTAGAGGAGAGGAATACCCCTTAGAACAAAACAGCATAGTCTCCGAAAGTAAACACATGGTATAATAATAATATTAACAATAATAATAATAATAATAACCAATATGTTTATGAAATTAGTTACTATACACATCCAAGAGGCAATATGTTGATGAGATATTGACATAAATTCGCCCGTCGCTTGCAAAGGCTAGCTTGGCAGAGATTTCAAGAGACTAGCTAGAGAGTATTGAGCCGATTTATAAGGAAGCCGGTTTTCATCTCTTGAGACGAATGGGGAAAAGGGACCGGATGCGGAGCTCTTTTTGTGTTGCGATTGATCTTCTGGGAGACGAGTTGTTGAGATAAGCTCCGTTTATTGAAATACATCCCCGGTTTTTCTTATCGTATCCAGAGGAATGAACTACGCTGCATTGTGTGTCCTTCCGCGGGAGTAAAAAGGGCCGGAAGGGTGCTCCAGTGCACATATCCCCTCCCTCTTGCTCGATACGAAATCCGAAAATGATCATAGGTATTTTTAAAGCTGTTATTTCTAACAGATTATGAGATACACTGGCAAGTAGGGGAAGTATTGTATTTCACTCAAAAATTTGAAACTGAGATTTCACCAGAAAGCATGTTTTGAGGCCCTCTGAATCCCCCAAAGCATTTTTACTTATTCTACTACGTATAGTAAGTAGGGAAAATGTTGTATTCCATCCAGCGATTCGATGTCGAGATTTCACCGGAAATATTTCGAGATGCCCCCTCCCCCAAAAGCATTTTTTTTAGAATGTAGTCCGTGTGTGTGAACGCCATAACTCATAAACGAAAAGTCGGATGAATGCGAAACTTGGTATTTAGGTTCAGTACCTTCCAAAGATGCGACATGACTATTTTCAAGAAAATCATCCCACCCCAAACTACGCTTTACATGGAACATTTTTCAAAATGTTTTATTTTCTAAAAAATTGATCTTAAGATCAATATATTAAAAATATTTACATGACAAGGTGTAGGTATATCTCAAATATTCTGGGAATAGCCTCTGAAGTCCTCTTTTTACGAAAGGAATTTTGTATAATCTTGTACAACTGGCAAAAGTTAAACTATAGGCGAAAACGTACTACATAAAAACACAAATAAGTTTTTTGTGGCATCAGCCATTTCCAATATATCCGTTATTAATGCTTCGAATAATTCAATTTGACATTCTTTTAAAGTCCTGTTGATTTTCAGCTGTTTCTCACGATGTCATGGGAATCTCGTATAGAATTTTTGGGTGGAATACTACTTGTTATAGTCAAGTAGTAAGATAAAGTAAAATAGTGAATGAAGGATAATTATTTGACTATACTATCTACAAAAAGAAGCTTGAACTTAAGTGGTCAGAGTAATTAAGCATTTCGAATAATTGCTAAGTCGCTCGAGCCGAGCAACTACCCGCACTGTAAACGTTGAAAACAAAGCAAATAATGTTGAAAAAGCAGCCTCCAAAGTTGGATACATAAATATGAAACTTTAAGATAAAATGTAAACCAGATAAATTCGCAAACCAAGCAAATTTATGTTCCATAAGTTGATTTATACCAAGAAAATCAATGTTACAGGATGTGAACGTCTTGGTTAAAGTCTCTTGTCGTAGACTTGCGGCACGTAAAAGAACCTCAAGCCTTATAAGGAGGTCTCTGAGCAAACTTACCAGTCTTCCACGCCCAATATAGATTGGGACGCTAAGAACCACAGTAGTTAAAGAGCGTCCATGAATAAAACTCGGTTTCATTTCACTGTTTTGGGGACCATCGGCAGTAATCAATTCATGATATGCTACGGCTACCATTTACAGTTGCAGGAGCAGATGGATATTCTAATAATGCAGAAATTTATCTAGTACATTAACTTTTGAATGTATGTCTCCACTCTTTCGTTGCAAGAAGTTTTAATGAAAAGGTTTTGAATGATGCTAACTAATGTTTTAAGAACAAGAGTACCCGACACAGAATAAGCATATGAAAGGACCCCTCACGTTTGCAAATTCTAATTAGAAGAAGTTAGAAATTTATGTATTGGGTTCAAAGTATGTTACTTAGTGCTGAAACAAAACCAACATCACTATTCAATGAACGATGTAAAATTGCCTCTGCGAAGTGGTGCTTGAAGCTGGCACTCTGAATTAAGAGACCGAGCGCTAAGGTCATACTGCCATTAGCGAATAGACTTAAAACATCTCCATTTTCTCGTATCACTCAGACAGATGAAGGATTTCCTTAATCTGGAAATGTTTTCAGCACATCCACGCCATCTATAATGACTGTCATGAATAGTTCCTGCAGATGTTGCTCCCTCTGAAAATAACGAGTGGCTAAGCATCTTCATTTTAATGAAGAATGTTGTGATCTGAATATTTATTCGCAGCATCTTGGACCTTTCAAGCTGCTTTCACCGTTCACTAATCTCGGTTTTCTTTTTCAGCGCTAAAGAATATGGAGTAACTTAGGAACTCCTAATTGCAATGTTCGATGAGTAGTAATTCTGTTTATTGTCACAGAATTTTCTTTTGGTTTGGTTCCTCTGAAGATTCTTAAAAAGTGAGTTAATGGGGTCTCCCTTGTTGATCCCGGTAAAAGAAAGTGCCTACATGTAAAACATTCGTTTCGCTGTCCTGCGGCCTTGAACTAGGCTTATCGTTTGAACTGCGTATAAATGACAGGCGCCTCACGACACCCGTAACAGTAAATCTCACAAACAGTGCTGTAAACATTCATGCTTTGTTGCCTGCTTTACAACAGGTATTGAAAACGCTGACCGTGATCAGAAGCATGTTCATTGTACCGGGTTTTTTCTTGAATGACGCGACCGGCAGCCAACCGCTCTCACCATACTGTTATACGGATCGACTTGTGGAGTAGCGGCGGACGGACCCGTCCCTTCCCCCATAGTTAATTCTAATGATGGAAACAACATGCATCTACTACGCTTACCTTTCATTAAAAAAGTTGTTCAAAAAGATGCCCCTTTGTGTTATATAAGCCTGACATCTATTGAACATATGACGAAGCTCTGCAATCATAATATTGGAAAACGCGCGTCTGATTCGTCGAGCGTATGGGGCTCGTTGCAGAAATTTTAGCTTCCAGTATCCCCTACAGGTAAGATCAAGAGTATCCGGACACCTGGCTGAAAATAACGTACAAGTTCATGGCGCCCTCCATCGGTAATGCTGGACCACCCTTAGCCTTGATGACAGCGTTAACTCTCGCAGGCATACTTTCAATCAGGTGCTGGAAGGTTTCTTGGAGAATGGCAGCCCATTCTTGACGGAGTGCGGAACTGAGGAGAGGTATCGATGTAGGTCGGTGAGGCCTGGCACGAAGTTGGCGTTCCAAAAGATCCCAAAGGTGTTCTGTGGGATTCAAATCAGGACTCTGTGCAGGCCAGTTCGTTACAGTGATGTTATTGCCGTGTAACCACTCCGCCAAAGCCCGTGAAGTATGAACAGGTGCTCGATCGTGTTGAAAGATGCAATCGCCATCCCGGAATTGCTCTTCAACAGTGGGAAGCAAGAAGGTGCTTAAAATATCAATGTAGGTCTGCGCTGTGATCGTGCCACGCAAAACAACAAGGTGCGCAAGCCCCCTTCAGGAAAACACGACCACACCATAACACCACCACCTCCGAATTTCACTGTTGGCACTACACACGCTGGCAGATGACGTTCACCGGGCATTTGCCATACCCACACCCTGCCATCGGATCGGCACATTGTGTACCGTGAATCGGCACTCCACACAACGTTTTGCCACTGTTTAATCGTGTAATGTTGACGCTCCTTACACCAAGGGAGGCGTCGTTTGGCATTTTCCTGCGTGATGTATGGCTTATGAGCAGCCGCTCGACCATGGAATCCAAGGTTTCTCGTCTCACGCCTAACTGTCATAGTACTTAGAGTGGATCCTGATGCAGTTTGGAATTCCTGTGTGATGGGCTGGATAGATGTCTGCCTATTACTCTTTACGGCCCTCTTCAAATGTCGGCGGTCTCTGTCAGTCAACAGACGAGGTCGGCCTGTACGCTTTTGTGCTGTACATGTCCCTACACGTTTCCACTTCACTGTCACATCAGAAACAGTGGACCTAGGGATGTTTAGGAGTGTGGAAATCTCGCGTAGACTTCTGACACAAGTGACATCCAATCATCCGACCACGTTCGAAGTCCGTGAGTTCCACGGAGCGTCCCATTCTGCTGTTTCAGAATGTTTAATAACTACTGAGGTTGCGGATAATGAGTACCAGGCAGTTGGTGGCCGCACAATCACCTAAGATGAAAAACGTATGTTTGTGGGGGTGTTCGGATACTTTTGATCACATAGTGTAGATTTAGACGCAGAAAGTGATCAGGACAATTAGTTGTTCTGTCGTCAAAATCATATTGTAATTCGAGGTAGCGATAATCTTGTACTTCTTTCCACCAAAGTCCGTATCTGTAACTTTTCCTTGGTTAGAACTGTTGGTTCTGCCTATGTATCTGTATGTTTTGTTTTCCAGATTTAAACAAATTGTGGATGCGCTAGGAACGATAATATGAGAAAATTTCTTTAAAGATTCAAACTTACAGTCCACATGTGATTCTATACGAGTAAAATGTAATACAATAAACACACTCTGTAGTATTCACTGTGGTAAGTACACACAGTAAACAGCTTCGCATAACGTTGTTACGGCTAATCATTCCAAACAACATTAGTCTGGACTGCAAATACCATTACCTTCCGTAGCTGCGTGAGTTAGACAGCCGCAGAGCAAATTGATTCACCCGATATTTGCTACGACTCAGCTGATCGGTGATCGCTAGTCGCGTCATTGAAAATAACCCCGATATATCTGGGGGGGGGGTGTTGGTGTGGTCCACGAGATTCTTGTTGAACGGCATGATCGAAGTTCACAAAAAAAATCGGGTTGCTTGACTTTATTCATAACATTAGAATAGCTAATCTACTAGAAATTACAACTTTGGAAACTTACAATGAAGTTTTGTCTAACAGAGAATAAAGCATAACAAGAAAAGTGCGCTATTGTTGGATATAATGAGCAATTTAAACATTTCGTCTTTTACTATTATCGAGCAGCTAAATTCTATCCATTGTAGCTGCAAGAACTTAACTGATAGATGCGCGCCGTGTGCCATGTGCTTGAGATCTAACCTAGTAGTAGTTTAGTACGTTTATATAATAGCTTGTTCTGACCCACATGTGTATGTACTAACAATGTTAATGTGCTATCCTTTGGTTCTGTATACATTTAAGTGCAAATCTAGGGAAAATTTGGCAAAAATTTGGATTTGTAAAGGTTGTTCTACAGCGTGGAACATTTAAGATAAAACTCTGCAATATCTCCAAAACTAAGCGTTGTAGAAAGAAATGTCTTGAATAAAAGTTGCTCGATATTACGGAGGAAAGTAAATGCTATGAGTTGTGTTTTATTTGGAGTACGTTGTATGGTCATTTTAGGGTTAGTGTAAGTTTTAAAATGGGAACCTACTCTTTGTATGTTGTTTTCTTACTCATAAAAAACTAAACAGCATTTGTATAAAGTACTTTGCAATTGTTCTTAAATAACAACGAAAATTCTGACTGGTTGTGTGCAAAGAGCGCAATGAATGGTTGGACCATCCATGGATGGTCATTTGAGGGTCAACTTACGTTTCGTAATTGGGAACCAGCATTTTTACTTTCTCTACTACGTATAGTAAGTAGGGGAAGTATTGTATTCCACCCAAAAATTCGATACCGATATTACACCGGAAATATATGTTTTGAGGCCTCCTGAATCCAAAAAAAAGTATTTTTGGAAACATGTCCGTGTGTGTGTGTGTGTGTGTGTGTGTGTGTGTGTGTGTGTGTGTGTCTGTCTGTGAACAGCATAACTCAGAAACGAACAATTGGATAAACACCAAACTTGGTATTTAGGTTCAGTATCTTCCAGAGATGCGACACGAAGGTTTTAAAGAAAATCCTCCCACCCCAGATTACCCTTTACATGGAACATTTTTCGAAAATTTTCATTTTCTCAAAAATGGCTCTAAAGATTTCGATTAAAATATCATATATTTTAGATACTTTCATGACAATCATTGTGAACGACTTTTGCGTAACTGGTAAACCATAAGAGATAGACAAAATTTTACTACACAAAAATGTAGATCGAGTTAAAATACACAATTTATGTCATATACATTTTTTTGTTGTTGAGTGAACCATTTTCGAGATATTGCTTGTTATTCCCTTAAACTTTCCAATACTTATACTTTTTCTCAAATGGGAATTGGTTATTTTTTTTTTTTTAGAATGGAATACTCCACATAGCAACCAGCTCTTAAAATATTTGACTATCGCTTAAAGTCTACCAATTCCCCTTGCATCTACAAGAAAATTAGTAATAAGATTAACATCTCGATATCCCGATTACCATGAAGCACATGGAGAATAAGCGTTTGTAAAAATAGTTTGTGCAAGAGTAGGGAAAGTCATGTGAGTGTAACAGATCAGATTTTTTATTTTGTTTCCTTATTTCTCATCACAAAATAAACAGTTTTTTATAAACCATTTTCTAATGAGAAAATAACACACAAATGTAGGTTCCCATTTAAAACATTAAATTGACTCTAAAATGACCATCATAATATCCTTTAAACAAAACACGACTAATGGCATTTACTTTCCGCCATTATATCAAGCAACTTTTATTAGACATTTTTTCTACAACGTTTTGGATATATTCTAGAGTCTAAACTTAAATGATATACTGCTGCTAATGTTGAGGCCAAATTTGGATTGGAGCATGAAATTCCTTATCTGTTGCATAATTATTATGGCGTTTCGGCACTATACGCCAGTTCTTTGGTGATCGCTATTGAATGTGGATGGTTCATAGTAGCGTTTCGCACTCGGGAAGATTCCTACTATGTTGCTTGATTTATTATAGTATTGGTTAGCACAACTGTTGCCTTGTTTTTTCTCCGTGCCTACTTTCACGTTTCTCCTTGTCTTCTAATGGGTTTCTGCCTATTATTTTAGGTAAAAATTATTTAGATGTGATAAAATATTTTTGTTTACAAAAAACAACTGTGTTATATTCGCATAACTTTCTCTACCCACTATTTTTATATAGCTTATACAAATTATTCTTTCAAGAGCTTATTCTACTATCCACTTAAAATTAATTGGAATAAACGTTTGTAAAATAAGTTTTATTACACATTTCGTTATAATAAGAAAGTAGCGGTAGGGAAATATTAAAAAGCGACAGCACTTTAAAAAACGTTATAAGGTATGAAAATGTCAAAATAATGGTAACGCATATCTCGAGAATGACTTATGCCACAAAAAAATTATCTGATGTGTTACACTCACATGACTTTCTCTACTCTTGTAAAAACTATTTATACAATCTACTTCATGTTAATCGAGATAAACATTTGCAGAGTCTATCTTATTGCTAATTTTCTTGTAGAAAATTCTTCTGTTCACAGACAGACACACACACGGACATGTTTCCAAGAATGCTTTTTTTGGATTCAGGGGGTCTCAAAACATGTATTTCCGGTGAAATCTCGGTATCGAATTTTTGGGTGGAATACAATACTTCCCCTACTTACTATACGCAGTAGAGAAAGTAAACAAGAAACTAATTTGAAATAAACTGTGTGTTTTAAAATTTCTGAGACCTCAAAGCGTGTACTTGCAGTAAAATCTCAATATGGAACTTTTGGGAGAAATATAATACTTCCTTTACTTACTATAGGTAAGCACAGAAAGTAAAAAGCAGCTGTTGCAGCAGAGCTAAAGTACTCGCTTGAAACACAGCGCGAAATCACTTGTTCATTAGATCACAGAAGTGGAAAGATAGAATCAAATTAAATCTTAAAAAAAATTAGTTTTATTTATGGACGCTCTTTAACTGCTGTGGTCCTTAGCGTCCCATTCTATATTGGGGTGAAAGACCGGTAATTTTGCTCTTTTGAAGTTCTTTTACGTACCGTAAATCTACGACACGGGACTACCGGCTTTACTTCCTTTCCGAAGGAAGCCATGCTAAGGATATTTACGCCCGAGAAAAATCCATCGCCCTCCACCTCGTTTGAACCCGAGACTCCGGGAACTAGGGGCTAGCGACTGCCCAATATACTCGTAGAATGTTCATTAAATTCATTTTTAGAATGCGTCTTATAGAAACCAACATGAAAATTGCGCATTGGGGAGCATCTGTAAGAAGTATATCAGCATATTGCCTTGAAAACTCCACATTATTACAAAGTTCGTTATAGTATTCTGTTGTTCGTTTTTAGTAACGAGTGTTAAGCACGATCAAAACTTTTTTCCAATTCAAGAGTTTACAAGAAAAATGTTCAAACATTTGTCAAAATGTGGCAAGATTGGTCAAGACTTGACATTGTCATAAATGTGAATTTACCAGTTGTCTTTTTTCAAACTGAAACCCTTCAGAACACATTAATAAATAATTTATCACGCACAAAGCAATTTACTATTTGCGTCACGGTATAACAGTTTGCAATGAAATACTGTTCTTTACTAATATTATGTAGAACTTTCACGTATTATATCCAATGAAATCACATTACGATTATGGAATACAATGAAATAACACAAACTGATAGGTTAACCACACTATATAACATTGCATTAACGTATACTTAGTTTGGAAATCTGACTGGCAATTATTTCTTCATTTGCTTCATCTTGTGGTAATCCACAGAGTCCTAGACATACGAACATGCTTATGTATAACCTAAATCAGTTCGCAGACAACATAGGGGTAGCCATTTTTGCTTACTTTTCGCTTTCCGCCATGTTGCAGATTTCGTAACGCACTGTAAATACTCGCATTTCATTGGTTAAAGTCATCAAATCATTGCCAGATCTTTGATCGTTTAGAGCATGTCCTTATTTGCTTTCAGGACTTTCAAAGAGTTTAAAAGTATTGGAAGCAATTTGACAAGGTAAGTTGTAAAGTTATGACAACTCTTAAAAGGTCTTGTAAAGTATTCAATTTGACAAAAATTGATCGTGTACAAGGGGCTTAAGACTTTAAAACAGGAACTATTGCTAGGCTACGTCTCTACAGAAGCATTTCATGCTTCCAGTTTACTTGATTCGGGGTTTGTTTTCTTCGTAACATTTCAAAGCGGACGTGTACTAAGAGCGGGACACAAGTAACAGGAAGTCATCAATAGAAAAGTCTCCTGTGGGAAATGTGTTTCGGTGTTGTATACTTTCCCTTTGGGATGTGGACTTCACGCCGGTCAGGAACGCTAGGTGCGTTACTAGATCGCTTCGTTAAATTAATAACGATTCTTCTTTACGCCACGCTCCAAATACTCCTTCGTTACTCCTTCCACGCTCAAATACTCCCAACGTACTGTTTGAGTGTGAGTGTGGGCTGTAATCGCGTCCGTACGTGTATCACAGATCATAAAGTACCTTGAGGCGGTATTTTTAACACTTAAATGATATCAGTCTAATTATGTAATATAAAATATAATAACAGCCCGCCTTAAAGCAATATGTGTACAATATAATATAAAAAGTGTATATTACAGTCGTATATTATGTTTACATTAGTATGTACATGTATAATAATATTATGTGAATGTATTAGGTAATTTAACAATGTAGGAGCTGTGAGAATAGAGGCTGCTAGATAGTTGCTAACAATGAGGTAACCTTGAGGCAACAATAAATTAGAAAGCTTAATAATGCTACTAGTAATTCTTGGACGAATAATGTAATATTTAAAACTGTTTATAAATAGCCAATCAAAAACTAGAAAAAGCTTAAGTTAAGTAAAAGTATTCTATTGGAGTAAAACTAGCCAATCAGAGACTTGGAATATAGTAAAAGTATAAATTTAGGCGGTAGAAGCCAGACGCTACTAGACAGCGTTTCCGAACACTTCGATACGTATTCAGTGTGAGACATAAACAATTCATTACAGCGTGAATAATATAAAGTTTACGTGTTAAAAAGTATAAATAACAATAATCTCACAGCTCTACAGTAAGATACATCAGTGAAGTTTTATTTTATCGTGTGAAGGAATAATAAAAGGAGTGAAGTAAAAAATTATAATCTACGTAAACTTTATTCTTTAGCCACACCAAGCCCTGCTAAGAGATACGTGTTTCTGCAAAATACTACTGACGCAGTCGAGGCAAACATACATATATAATATTTAAATAACATTAAATTACAAAGTTTATCTTTTTTAAAAGTGGGGCGAAGGCCACCGGAAACTTTGAAACGTGCGTGGTCTAAACTACTTAAAGTTTGGCTTCCAAAACGTGGTGCTAATAACGTAAACATAAAAACTACTTCAGGCTGAAACTTGTTACTTTTGGAACACACATGTATACTATTAAACCCAGAGATCTAAAACTTTAAGGCTAGGCTGTAGTGGTTTAGCATTTTTCATTGGTTTAAAATTATACTAATTTTAACAATTTTGTAAAACTTAATTTTGCGAGTGCTAAATCTGTATAATAACCGGTAAAATAGTAGATATTCATAAAAATAAACAATTCTAGATTTTCATATAGGTTAGCTTATTTGATTAGTGGTAAACATTTGTAAACTCTTAATAGTGTACTATTATTGTAGGTTGCAGCAGGTATTCGAAAAGTTATATAATTTCTAACAATCTCTCACACAAAAATAGTAATCTAATTGTAATGAAATACCACTCATTTAAACCATAAATACGTTGTCTCTACATAGTAAAATTGTAAGCTTTTATCTTCAATATTATGGCAGTTAATGTGCGAAATGTAAGTGCTCATTTCCCCATCATTTCACGGACGGCTCATGATCATAATCTCGTGTAAAACAACACAAACTGGCTCAAGTAAGTTGCTCGTTTGAATATGTGTTCTACCGAACTGTACGAAACTTTAAATTAACTTTAATAAATTTCCTCTAAATTAAATACATTCACGTTACAAATTGCCTGATAACTGGACATGTATTTCATTTCAAATGGAGACCTGGACAACACATTTAAATACTAATAACAGTTTGTAACTCTTAACATAAAATCATTCACTTGCACCTAAATTTATCATATAGGTACTACAAAAGGAACCAACAAGTATCACAGCTGAAGCGTAAGTACAGAGTGCCCCATAAATCTGGATCCATAGGCGAATTACTGAAAATCACAAAACATGTTCATTGTGTTCCCCTTGTCTTATTATGCACACTCGAGACGATTTCTCCAATCAGCCATCACAATGCTAAGGATTTTGGGAGTAATGGAAGCACAGCACTCCAAGATACGTCGTTTCAGATGATCCAGGGATCGTAATTTCACAGTATAGACCATACCTTGCAAACAACAACCCCCCCCCCCAAAATGAGGTGTCAAATCCGGGCTTCTTGGAGGCCACCCCATTGGCCCTCCGCGACCTATCCAATGTGCTGGAAATTGCGTGTCCAGCCAATTGCGAACCTGTAAACTGTAATGGGCTGTAGCACCGTCCTGTTGAAAATAAGCGGGATAATGGCCATCAGGGTTCAATAATGTGGGAAAAGCTTCCTCAGGTAAGTATCTCCGTTGACGGTGCCGTCAAAGAAGAATGGACCAATTATTTATTCCATATGCCACACCACACCATAAGGCGTTCGACACCTGGTTCCCTTGATGCATCGAACAAGTTGGGGTTTGTTGGGGACCGGTAATGCGTGTTTTGCTTATTCACTTCTTCGTTAATGTAAACATGTAAGCATAACTCAGAAACGAACAGTTGGATAAACACCAAACTTGGTATTTAGGTTCAGTATCTTCCAGAGATGCGAGACGAAGGTTTTCAAGAAAATCCCCCACCCTAGATTACCCTTTACATGAAACATTTTTCGAAAATTTTAATTTTCTCAAAAATGGCTCCAACGATTTTCATTAAAATATTATGTTTAAATATTTTGACGACAAATAAAATGTATATCTTGAATTTTATGGGAATGTCTCCAAAAGTATTCTTCATTGTGAATGACTTTTGCATAGCTGGTAAACCATAAGAGATAGACAAAATGTTACTGCACAAATCATGTAGATCGCGTTAAAATGCACAATTTATGTCCTATACATTTTTTTTTGTTGAGTGAACCATTTTCGAGATATTGCTTGTTATTCCCTTAAATTTTTCAATACTTATTTTCTCAAATGGAAATTCGTTATTCATTTTTTTGTCTTGGATATGTGGCAAGGAGAATGGTGCTGCACATAGCAACCAGCTCTTAAAATATTTGACTATCGCTTAAAGCCCACCAATTCCCCTTGCATCTACAAGAAAATTAGCAATAAGATTAACATCTCGATTAACATGAAGCATATGGAGAATAAGCGTTTGTAAAAATAGTTTGTACAAGAGTAGAGAAAGTCATGTGAGTGTAACACATCGGATTTTTTAATTAATTTACCCACACAACTGTGTGTAATTGGAGCTCGTTCTGGATGGAAATATTAAATTCACGGCAACGTCCCTGTTACTATGGCTGCCAACAAGCAGGAGCACTTGCATACGCTTCTCTGTACTCGAATACATCACTCAAGCGATCTGTACATTGTCAATAATTCGGCTATGGTTCCAGACTTATGGGACACCCTGTAGAACCAAATCAAAGGGCAGAAAACAAATGTCGCATACGTAATACGCACGCAGTAGAAGCCTTTTGTGTGCTTTGTAAGCCACAACATGTCGAAGTCCAAACCGCAAAAGCATTTGAGGAGCATCCCAATTCAATTTGATGACCATTACATTTAGCTCATTTTCCTAATAGCTGCCCCTCTTCCTAGCTTCACCTGTTCCTCTTCCACGCACACTATCAGACTAGAACCTGTAGCGACCCGCCGGCAAGCGGGAGATCAAATAAACCAGCGCTAGTGACTAGAAACGGAATGCCAACCTTAGAATTAAAGTGATAAGTGGACACCAGCACTACAAATTCATGGGTAACAATTACGTTCCCCGACACACATTTCTGGAAATCACTGAAATCAAACAACGTCAATATTCGTGAAATAAAAAATGCTGATGCAATTATAGGGTCTTTCAACAAGAGCATTCACCAACGCGTAGAAATTGTGAAAATTTATTATCAAAATGGATCATCGGTTCGCCAAACCTTCCGTGTATTGCGTGAAGTTTACGGTGTGCATAATCGTCCCTGCGAGAGAACGATTCGGTGTTTGATCGATAAATTTAAAAGAAGTGGTTCTGTCAGCGATCAAAGAACGCCTGTACGTAATCGACGTAAGCGCTCCAATGAAAACATAGGCGCCGTTCGTGAGAGTGGACGCAGAACGGAAACAAATCAATTGCTCGTCGAGCGCAAGAATTGGGGCTTTCGCCGACTACAACTTGGCGAATTCTGCATCTGAACTTGTAGTTTCACGCTTACAAAGTGGTGTTAACTCGAGCTAAAACCTAACGACCATAGGTTGCGCCGTGTATTCGCAGACTGGTCTATGGAGCAATTGGAAGCTGACCCGGATTTTTGTCGAAAAATCATCTTCAGCGACGAAGCACACTTTTGGATGGATGGTTGTGTTAACAAACAAAATTGCCGCTATTAGAGCAAGCAAAATCCAATGCAGATTCAAGAACGACCACTTCATCCCCAAAAGGTTACTGTGTGGTGTGGATTTTGGTCTGGTGGAATCACTTTTTTCCAAGATGAAGATGGAGAAGCTCTAACTGTCAATGGAGAAAGATACCGGACTCTTATAAGGGCCTATTTTGCCCTCAATTGGATGGCATGGATTTCAGAAACATCTGGTTCCAGCAAGATGGTGCCACATGCCATACTGCTCTCGAAACAATCGATCTTTTGAAGAAGTTCAGAGGCTTCATCATTTCTAGGTGGTGGTGGTGGTGGTGGTGGTGTTGGAGGTGTTAACTGGCCCCCGAGGTCATGTGATTTAACGCCGTTGGATTACTTTTTGTATGGCTATGTTAAATCTCGAGTTTATGTCAACAAGCCAGAAACAGTAAATGATCTTATGAATAACATCACGCGTGTTATTCGTGAAGTTGGACCTAATTTACGTTCTTCTGTCATTGAAAATTGGGTCAACCGTATACGCGCAACCCAACGAAGTCGCGGCGGTCACATAACTGATGTTCTCTTCCACACGTAATGGCATTAATTATGCTCCAATATAAAAAATAAATAAACCTCTATCATTTAAAGCACGTGTTTTATTTAAGTTCAAAGATAGGACACTCTTGTTGAAACAGCTTTTACATTGTAAAGGAATCAGCAGAAAATATAAATTTAACTTGTGTAGCAAGCATTTTTTTTAATTTATATAACTATTCATTTCTATGAAAGCTTATCTTAGACAAAATTTCATATCTGTTGAATTAAACTACTATTCTTAAGGTGCCAGAGAGTCCCTATCTTATTTACATACTTCTAGGCATTCCCTGGCAGTAACATTTTGAGGAACAATTCCGTAAGTATTTTCGTTGATCTTCTTATATCTCCACTCTCCTTTTCCTCTGCCTATTTTCACAACTACATCTCGATTTCTTTAAATAGTGACCTCCTTTACATTTAACATTTTTAATTTGCTCTCTCTTTACACCCTTGCTCATGGTTTCTTCCTCCTTTAATATGGTTTTGTGCACAGATTTTCGTTTTGGATAGCTATCACATTCTTCGCTAGCTTTCAGTGACCATTCGCACTCTCACATTATTCCGCTGGTTTTTAAGACCTTTTACATCCTCTACCACGTGACATAGTAGGAAGAGAAGGTTTACCAAGTTCAGTACCATCTAAAGTTGCGACAGGTAGGTTTTCAAGAAAATCCCCCAACCACAAAGTACTCTTTGCATGGACGAGTTTTAGAAATTGTTGATTTCCTGAAAAATGGCTCTAAGATTATGATTAAATATCATATACGAGGGTAATCCAGAAAGTCCCAGACGTTTTGAAATAAGCAATTAATAAAATACAAATATCAACGTTTATTATCTACATTTGAAAGGTACACTCTTAAACTATTTTTCTACATAATCGCCATTTCAATACCCTCTCTGTAGAAATCTGCCGCCTGCGATGTCAACCACTGGTTTACACCGGCATGCAGTTCAGCGTCAGTATCAAATCATCAATTTGATGCACCAAACTCCGTGAAGTTTGGGGAAAATGTTCCGAAAGTTCTGTAATCGTGAAACGACGATTTTCAGAAATTTGTCATTGATTTGCATTGACAGTTCATCAGTCATAAGGCTAGGCGTACCACTGCGATCCTCGTCGTGAACATTGGTACGGTCATTTTTAAAATCGATGCACCGTTGCCTGACTCGGCTTTCACTCATTATTCCCTGCCCGTAAACATCACAAAGTTGACGATAAATTTCAATTGGTTTGTTCGTTTTAGCCAACCGCACTTCACAAGTGGCGGGATTTTCTATTGCAGCGCACATTTTAACAACTCACAGAGAGCACAGTAAGGAAGGCACAGTCCTCACGCTACCACAGCTGGATGCGTACTGAATGTAGGAACGTTCTGACACCAAGATGGCGGCTCTAGCCCTACTCATCGTCACGATAGACCAATTCGTCTGGGACTTTCTGGACTGCCCTTGTATTAAATATATGCATTTACATGACAGATAAAATTTGACAGTTTGAAATAATTCTTATGTCAAATTGTGAAATAAAATTTGATATGGCAGAAAGAATTTTCTTGGAACAGCCTGTGAGGTCCTGTTGGTAAGCGTTGAGCGATAGACGAAAATGTACTGAATAAAAAATACAAATGTCTTTAAAACACTCGGTTAATTTCAAATAGCTTTCTTGTAGCATAAGCCATTTTCAAGATATCCTTTATTAACGGTTCAGTACTAAAATCTGGTCGATATTCATTTTTTTCCACGATTGCATGGAAACGGTAAGGCCCGCATATAGCGTCCTGTTCTTAACATTTGACTATCGATGTTCCTTTTGTAAGTACAACGAAATGTGTAATTTAGCTATTTCTGTAAAGGTTTATCTGGATTGTTGTTTTTTTTAACAGAAGTATATAGAAAAATAAGCTGTAGTTAGAATGATTTGTGTACCCATTAATAGAGAAAGACATGTGAGTGTATCACTTCAGATTTTTACTGCTCTTATACTGCCTTAAAAATTATGTAAAAGCTCTAACTGATGCTATAAAATGTACATTTTGTTCGCGCATAATAGTAGATGAACTTATTTCCAACTTTTAGAAACCTCAGTGGGGTTCTGCCTTTTGGTTGTTCGCTACCTATATCTATAAGGGCGGTTAAAAGCGGAACACGTTGATAAATTTCAGTAACATTGAAATAATTGCACATTGTGGCAACACTCGCCCAGGTTTGTAACGAGATGGCAATTATCTCTGTGTTGGAGGATCCTGGTTTGCTATTTGAATCATATTGTTTCGGACTATCAACAGATTCGGATTGTTTGCTTTTGAAAATAAGCTCCGAGCTTAATACTTTATGACTCTGAGGAAATAGTTGCATGACTGCCTCCTAGAACATCCGCGATGTCAAAAGGCAATGTTTAGACACCATTGGAAAATTCTCTCCGGACAGAAATTAAGGTCTCTTGACATTATGGCCAAACACAACTTTAAGAACAGCTCATGGGTTGAACTCTATGATAACGGTACCAAGCTTTCATTTAGCTTCGGCAAATATTGTCACAACTAGGTTGATGACTGGGGAACATAGCTGGGGAACCAGATGATAAAGCAGAACACAGACCTAGCTTAATTGATCATGGTATATTTAAGACAGAAAAGGGAGGTGTATGTCTTAAAATTGCTAGAGGAAAGTAACATATTAATGAGCTAATCAAAGTATCTATTTATGCTTCCCTATAAGGGGCTTACGTTTTAGGCTGTGCCGCAGAAGATACATTGCCGAGATCTACTGCTCGGCCGAGTCGACCGTCATGGCGTCCCGTGCAACCAGAGAAAGAAGAGCCCCCCGGCAAGCTCCAAACGTTCGCTTATATAGCATCAGGTTTCCTATGGAGTCTCTCTATTGTCGTGGCGGCGTTTACCATATATGGTATGCCGCCGCCCTGGTTTTGCGTGGACTACCTCCTAGAGACGCGCGACATCTCTTGCGTTGTATGATGCACGTGGTGCAATATTGTTCTACAAGTTTCTATTCTATCCTGGAAGTGATGCCACGGTAAGGTTCTCTGGGACTGTCATAGGATGTGGTATGCCAACTATATTCCGTCACGTACACACCTTGGAAAGACTTAAGCAGTTAATAAAATATAAAATATGAGTTCTTTAGAATATAGAAGAATGTGACAAGCCTATAAAAGTTACTATTAAAATAAAATAATTAATGCAGTTATGATCTCTACAATGTCATACGTGACAATATGCCAGGCTTTCAGGCAGAAATATTTCTTATTTCAGTTAGTACTCACTTGGGAGTGTGTAAGATACTATAAGGATAGAGAGATTTTTATACTCTACGATAGTCTGGTATGTCTGAAGGCCCTCGCTAACCACTTCTTGTCCGATTTGGTTTTAGAATGCTACGAGTAACCCGGTCATTCTTTTACTGGATCTAAACCAGCACTGGGGCTGGCAATAGAACCTGTTAAGGCGGCTATCAGGGACACGAGAAGTATTCATCTAGGTTTCAGGCACTCTAAACCTCTCGTAAAGTGATTGAACAAATGCTAAAATGATGCAGTGAAAAGCTCTCATGCGCAACGGGCTTTTCTACAGGACACTGCGCCTGAAGGTTCGAGTACAAGATGAGATAGCAAGTAAATTCTGCCTGTAGACGTTGTCAACAGGTCAGTGAGACAACCGCGTGTCTATTGTGCGAATGTTCAGTACTTCGATTTTTGGGAGTCAATTTCAAAAATTGGAGGTGCTTTCAGCTATCACGGTTCAGCACCTGAAAAAGTTCATTATGAACATCATATTTCTGCGTCGATGGTAATAGGATGGGAATGCGCAATAGACCCGCAAAGGTCGCAATGCAGGGTATTTTGCCCACCCCCATCAAACTAAACTAAACACTAAGAACAGCTGCTTCTCACCTACTTTTCTCTCCGCACTATCAGCAGTGCACCGCTTGTCTTTTCTATTTTGTGAGCGGGCACAATGTCTACAGTGCTGCTTTTCGGTTCAGGTAATGTATATCACGCGTTGTACACATTTGTTATCGGAATTGGTACCCGATATACAGGTTTATTTCCTATTGAACAAAACTCCATAGGGCAAATGGCAAATTTCTAACGTTATATTAGTTTGGCTTTTAAGTGACTGAACCACATGCAGTGATTACGTTTTATATGGACATACACTACGTGATCGAAAGTATCCGGACACCTGGCTGAAAAAGACCCTTAGCCCTGATGACAGCGTTCACTCGCGCAGGCACACTTTCAATCAGGTGCTGGAAGGTTTCTTAGGGAATGGCAGCCCATTCTTCATGGAGTGCAGAACTGAGGAGAGGTATCGATGTAGGTCGGTGAAGCCTGGCACGAAGTCGGCGTTCCAAAACATCCCAAAGGCGTTCTATAGGATTCAAGTCAGGACTCTGTGCAGGCCAGTCCATTACAGGGACGTTATTGTCGTGTAACCACTCCACCACAGCCCGTGCAGTATGAATAGGTGCTCGATCGTGTTGAAAGATGCAATCTCCATCCCCAAATTGCTCTTCAACAGTGGGAAGCAAGAAGGTGCTTAAAATATCAATGTAGGTCTGCGCTGTGATCGTGCCACGCAAAACAACAAGGGGTGCAAGCCCTCCCAGGAAAAACACGACCACACCATAACACCACCATCTCCGAATTTCGCTGTTGGCACTACACACGCTGGCAGATGACGTTCACCGAGCATTCGCTATACCCACACCGTGCCATCGGATCGCCACATTGTGTACCGTGATTCGTCACTCCACACAACGGTTTGCCACTGTTCAATCGTGTAATGTTGACGCTCCTTACACCAAGCGAGGCTTCGTTTGGCATTTTCCTGCGTGATGTGTGGCTTATGAGCAGCCGCTCGACCATGGAATCCAGGTTTCTCACGACTAACTGCCATAGTACTTGGAGTGGATCCTGATGCCGTTTGGAATTCCTGTGTGATGGTGTGGATAGATGTCTTCCTATTACTCTTTACGACCCTCTTCAAATGTCGGCGGTCTCTGTCAGTCAACAGACGTGGTCGGTCTGTACGCTTTTGTGCTGTACATGTCCCTTCACGTTTCCACTTCACTATCACATCAGAAACAGTGGACCTAGGGATGTTTAGGAGTGTGGAAATCTCGCGTACAGACTTCTGATACAAGTGACCTGACCACGTTCGAAGTCCGTGAGTTCCATGGAGCGTCCCATTCTGCTGTTTCACGATGTCTAATGACTACTGATGTCGCGGATAATGAGTACCAGGCAGTAGGTGGCAGCACAATCCTGCAGGATTAGCAGCTTGCGTATGCCATTCCTTCATCGTAACTTAATCCAATGATGGAAAGGTTTTCGGCAGAATGGACGTTATTCATGAAGGCTTGGATGGTCGCCTGTCCGCTGGTTTAACTTTCATAAATAAACAGCATTCTCAGACAGAAACAGAGAACGTTGTCGCGCGTCATTTGAATTACAGATCATTAAATTCTTCATGCTGCTGGGGATGGCACCATGTATCTCTACCGCTGTGACTTTAGAAGTCCACTGCTGACGATACTGCATGCATCGCGTTTTCCCTACAGCGTCGTTTTGCTTAGATCTAATAGTGAGAAGATAGAAGGTGGGTGAAGTGAGTGCTTTGTTGCATATGCTGCTATCTATGACCACCGCCCCTGTGTTATCCATCATCACCCAAAGCTCGCGACATCACTTCTCTATTCTGTTTTTATTTCGACCACACTGTACCCCTGTTTGTGTAGGTTTAATGGCTAAATGTATGTCATCCTCTAGGGAGAGCTAGGGTTTCGTTTGCATACAGCCAATTTTCAACTCTCTGTTTCTGAAAATCGACTTTCCCTCTTGTATCCCATCCTTACTCTTTCTCTCTTCCGTAGCAACACACGTGTGTGTGGGAGTGTGGGGAAAGGGGATGGATATTTAAAGGCTTCTTTCCGTTTGTTTGCTCGTCTCCAATAGGCACAGGTTGTTACGAACACTCGACGACACTGGCATGTGCCCCATTGTTACAAGAAGGAGCCTTGCAACATGTATATGCACTTCTGCACGAGATACACACTTGCACTTTTGTAAACATTTTTATTCTATCCTGTGTACCTGGCTTGCTCCCCCGCATCCTTTGGTGCAGCAAACTTCCGGGAGGAGCAGTACTGTACCGCCGTTTTGCATTTTAGCTTTGTATTCCCGTGGTAAATCACTTTTCAATAGTTTATTGTACGGCACGCAGATTGCCTGAACACAAAGAGTTAGCTATAGTGAGATATCATTTGGAGAAAGTATTTTATTTCTCTGTTATCTGTTTGTTAGCATAAAGGAATTCATAATTGTAATTATAGAAGTCCCAGAAGTACCCGACCTAACAAAGAAAACAAAATTTTTGAAAAAAAACATATCTATTTCTCTACATTGTCTCCTTCCAGTTCGATACACTTTTCCCCCAGCGATGTTCAATAGCTTCGATACCCTGTTTATAGTGAGAACCGTCGAGTTCCGCAAAATAGCCATCAACTGCAGACTGCAGCTCTTCACCGTTGGCAAACCTTTTAGCACCAAGCCATTTCTTCAACTTTGGAAACAGAAAATAATCACAGGGGGCTATGTCTGGCGAATAGGGTGCATGAGGAAGCTATTCCAACTTTAACTCATTGATTTTGGCCATAATACGATGTGTGAACTGGTGCATTGTCTTGATGAAGCAGAACTGTCTTTTTCGCTAAATGCGGCCGTTTTTGCTTGAGTTCATAATTTAAGCGCTGCAATAAGTTTGCATAATACTCGCCATTGATTGCTTTTCCTTTTTGAAGACAATCAATGAAAATTATCCCACGCGCATCCCAAAAAACTGACGCCATGAGGTTGCCTGCATATGGAACTGTCTTCGCCTTTTTTGGAGCCGATTCTCACCTTTCAATCCACTATTTTGACTCTTCCTTCGTCACAGATGTGAAGCGATGGACCCATTTTACATCCGTGGTTATGAATCGACACAAAAGCTCGGCTTTATTGCAGCGAAACATCGCCAAACACTCGACTAAAATATCCTCACGACATTGATTTTGTTCCTTAGTGAGTAAACGGAACACCCATCTAGCGCTCAGCTTTCTCTGTGCGATGTACAGCACTTTTTGAAATGCCTACGATGTCTGCTAGCTAGCGCACTTTCAGTTGACGGCCATCCAATACCATTTTGTGGATTTTCTTCACAATTTCTGGCAACCACCACGATGTTCGTCTAGACAGCTCGTACGGCCTCGCTTAAACTCTGCCACTCAATATTTTACTGTTGTAAACGAAGGAACAGACTCCCCCAGAGTAGAATCTAGCTCAGTTTTAATATTAGTCGGACTAAGACCTTTCAAATGAAAGTATTGTATCACATAACGATGGCCCGTTTTATCCACGTTTACAAATTCGCTGAGAGAGTTCACTATTAATGGCTGCCAAACAATTACTAAAAAACGTAGGATCGTCAAACTTCAAACTTAAGCTTTATAAGGGTGGTACTTTCTACCATAGTCATTTTGAAAATAATAACCGCTATATATTTGTTTTGAAATTAACTTGAGCATATTATAAGTGTCTTTAGAGCGTGTTGTATTTATAAATAGGTATTGAGCAGAGTTTACACATTCTTATCACAGTCCTCTTCTGCACTGTTGTATAATAATATTACGTAAACAAGCCAGTGACAAATTGAATTAAGTTAAATTGAGTTTTATTTATGGACGGTCTTTAACTGCTGTGGTCCTTAGCGTCCCATTCTATATTGGGCGTGAAAGACCAGTAATTTTGCTCACAGGCCTCTTTATCAGGCTTGAGGTTCTTTTACGTTTCGTAGGACCACCGGCTTTACTTCCCTTCCGAAGGATTTTTAGTCCCGAAAAAATCCATCGCCCTTCGCCGGGTTTGAACCCACGCAAGGCAGTGACTCAGCTATAAGACAAGTGTTCAAGCAAAGAGTTCTGAAAAAGAAAAAATTGAACGACGACGTATACAAATAAATACTCAAACATTTTGCTGGAATCACAAGCAGTCTTAAGTTTATTTCCATCTCACTAGCAAGTTGCTGTATACACCTGAGTGTAGAAATAATTGCAAAAAGCATGAGCGTGATAGGAAGGGGAATACCAATATCTTCTAGAAACCACATTTTCAAAAAAAATCCTTACAAGGAAACATTTTAAACATCAAATTGTTAATCACTCTGTTATCTATATCGACATATTTAAAATGTTTTATCTGGACTGCTTTGCCATGGTATAAATCATGCAGTACATTCAACATATTAGCATTTTTATGCAGAAAAACATTAACAACCTTCAAAGCCTTAAATTATGGAATTAACCGAGTAAAAAGGAACGGTTTCGATTAAGGAAAGTAGTTTACAATAGTTTAAACAGTAGCTGTTCCGATATTAATGCAAATGATTGTGCTGAGGCGATGAAATACTTTAAAATATACTCCAAATGTTACGCTAAATTAAACACAAAAGCATGTGTGGCAAATTCAAAATTCTTAATCTCTTAAGCTACTGCAAAAAATTGAAAACAGGGGTCTAAAATCGAACAGCATTGCAAAGAAAACGGATTTAAGAAACCCAGCACTGACCATAACATAGTATAAAACTAACGTGAGACTCGTAATAAAGGTTCGGAATCAAGACCAAATTCTTGCGCGACATATTGGTAGAACCAAAGCAACTCCACCAAATGTCACGTTCTGGATTGTGAATAGGAGGGCGTAGCCAAAGGATTAGATGGTGGAGCTAAAAGGCCAAATGACATGCCATGTCGTTTATTAGATAGGATGGAATTAAAAGTATAGCGCCACTAAATATAAGGGAAGGATACAACTCTGAGAGGGAGTATTACGTTTATATCCTGGATCCGCCCTAAGAAACACACTTTTGTATTACTCTGCGTGTACAGCGCAACAGCTCACTTCAGATTGGTTGCAATTGCCCAATAACAGTGAAAACGTAGTATATTGCATTGAAATAATAAAATGTATCTATTAGGGCGTGTTAAAAGTAATAACATAAAGAAATGAGGGGCTCTGTTTTCTACTCTTAGGCTGAGTGTGCGGTTAGGGGCCAATGAGAGCATTCGGTTGTGTTTACCTCAAGTGTGTTTCTTGTTTCGGTAAGAGTGTAGTTTAGTAGCAGCTAAGGTTTATTGACAATTGAGATGCAGATATCTTACCCTTAGGAGTATGTCAGACTACTAGAGGCGTATTTACGGGGATCCAACAACGGTCCCAGTGTCATCACGGGAGCAGAGAAATTCCTGGCAAGTCAAGAGTTCCGGAGAGCGCGGTTAAGTACACCTTATACATATAGTCTCGCGGTTGCCTACGGTACACCACAGCGTTATGAGGTACACTACGTGATCAAAAGAACACCAGGCTGAAAATGACGTACAAGTTCGTTGCGCCCTCTATCGCTAATGCCTGGAAGTCAATATGGTGTTGGCCCACCCTTAGCCTTGATGACAGCGTTCAGTCTCGCAGGCATACTTTCAATCAGGTGCTGGAAGGGTTCTTGGGGAATGGCAGCCCATTCTTCACGGAGTGCGGTACTGAGGGGAGGTATCGATGTAGGTCAGTGAAGCCTGGCACGAAGTCGGCGTTCCAAAACATCCCAAAGGCGTTCTATAGGATTCAAGTCAGGACTCTGTGCAGGCCAGTCCATTACAGGGATGTCATTGTCGTGTAACCACTCCGCTACGGCCCGTGCAGTATGAACAGGTGCTCGATCGTGTTGAAAGATGCAATCTCCATCCCCGAATTGCTCTTCAACAGTGGGAAGCAAGAAGATGCTTAAAATATCAATGTAGGTCTGCGCTGTGATCGTGCCGCCACGCAAAAAAACAAGGGGTGCAAGCCCCCTCCAGGAAAAACACGACCACACCATAACACCACAGCTCCGAATTTCACTGTTGGCACTACACACGCTGACAGATGACGTTCACCGGGCATTCGCCATACCCACACCCTGCCATCGGAACGCCACATTGTGTACCGTGATTCGTCACTCCATACAACGTTTTGCCACTGTTCAATTGTGTAATTATGACGCTCCTTACACCAAGCTAGGCGTCGTTTGGCATTTTCCTGCGTGATGTGTGGCTTATGAGCAGCCGTTCGACCATGGAATCCAAGCTTTCTCACCTCATGCCTAACTGTCATAGTACTTGGAGTGGATCCTGATGCAGTTTGGAATTCCTGTGTGATGGTCTGGATAGGTGTCTGCCTATTACTCTTTACGACCTTCTTCAAATTTCGGCGGTCTCTGTCGGTCAACAGCCGAGGTGGGCCTGTACGCTTTTGTGCTGTACATGTCCCTTCACGTTTCCACTTCACTCATCGGATGAGGTAAGCCTTAAAATTCGCTTAGAAATGTTCCAACCAAAGAAAGTTAAGTAAAAGTGTAAAATATCTAGGCTCGAAATAATGTAGACTCTTAATGCATTCTAAAAACATTTAAGTTCGCGTAATTTAGTACTTTCCCAGTAGCATATATAGCTTTGGTTTTCGGATATAGGATAGATTACTTCTGGCGCTGGATACAATTGAGTTACAGTTATAAATTCCTGCTGCACAATTTCCAGCATTAAGAAAAGACTGCACTTCTTATGGACTACTCAATTCACCGAATGTAGTCCTAACTTAGTCCATAACACTGCCTTGTTTTCAAAGACAAAATGGTTTCTTATTCTCATGAGGTAACCAAGAACTCCTCTAGCCCACCTCTATGGTGTAGGGGTAGCGTTCTACTCGCATTCAAGTTGTCTGGGTCCCAATCTCGGTTACGGTGAGTTACCCAGAAAGGTTATATGCGGAGTTTTACGGGGAAAAAACGTGACCTTTCATATTTTACACTATGGCTTCTAGCGCTGTGGGAACAATGGTTTTTATTATTTTCTGTATGTGCAATTCACTTCGTATGTTGAAATATTGATATTTCATAATATTTAAGTGAAATGCTATTTCTGAAAATTCATTATTTCATATTTTGTAATATTTATAATTTCTGATTTTTAAAATATATACTGTACATCATGCATGATTTGTTTTATGCCTCCACTAATATTTCAATTAACAATGATATTTCGGGCATTTGTGACTGTTTTCAGCAAAACTGTGTACAGTACTTTAGTATGTAGGAGGTCTCGGTGAGGAATTCTTGAAGCTCTGGGGATAATTTTAATTAATTCAGGAAAAAATACATCGTACTCCACTCTCTATCAAATAATAAGGTGCTTGAAAGTAAGGACATTGAAATACCAGCAAATAAATGCAACATGTGGATATACTGTCATTTAGAATTGTGTATTTCACCGTATACAACAACACGAGGGAACCTACAATCTTTCTCTAGAAAATATTGATCGGCCACCTCAAGACAAATTAACCAGTGGTTTACTTTGCTTTCTGAATAAGGTTTTCATGATGATAAAAGAATACAAAATCGTAGTGTATTGTGATCTTATAGTACAATATAATTAAATATAGAAAAAAATGTTAATATATTAATGCCTTTTTTCCTTCTTTCTTTCATTCTTTCTTTCTTCAAAAGAATGACATGATTTGAAGTTAAACTATGTATTTTATACTTTTTATTTTTCTATGAAATCTAGTATTAACTTTAACAAGATTCATTTCTCTGTACATTAAGGCTTGAAAACATCCATAGGTCTAGCAATAACTAAAGTCTAATCCATCATCAACTACGAGGGCAAATCAAAAACTCTTTGTCCCTATTTTTTTCTGGTAACATAGGATACATACAGCCAACTATACCTGTAGATATTATTCCTTGTACCTTTCACTATTTTTCCACACAGTCCCCGTGCCGGTTCAGACATTTGTCCCATCGCAGCACTAATTTTGCGATGCCGCTGCGGTAGAAGTCGGCCGCCTGACTACCGCAAGCACTGTCGCACTGTTGTCTTGACTTCGCCATCGCAAGTGAATCGCTGCCCTGCCAGGAACTTCTTCAGCGGACTGAAAAGATGGAAATCAATAGGGGCTGTATGGTGGATGCTCTAGAAACTCCCAGTGAAAGTTCCTTAGCTTGCCGACGGTCTGATTTGCCGCATGTGGTCTCACATTGTCGTGGAGGATGATCACGTTATCAACATCGGGAATCCCGCGGCGCTTCTTTCTGATCGCAGCCCGCAGAAGTGACAGTGTGGAACAATATCTGTCGGCATTGATGGTGGCACCTCGCGGCATGAAATCCAGCACGAGCGGTCCATGGCAATCCCGGAATACCGTTAGCATCACTTTGTGAACAGATGGCGCAGTACGGAATTTCTTTTTCACAGGAGACTGCTGATGTTTCCACACCATACTCTGCTGTTTTGATTCCGGCGTGTAATGCAGTACCCACGTTTCATCCCCAGTCACCCTCCTCGGTTGCAGATGATTCAAAGAAGCAATCATTCGCTTGGCTTTCATTACGTCATCCAACTGCTTAGGAACCCATCGACATAAAATCTTGCTGTACCCTAAGCACTCTGAATGATACGAAAGTACTCCCAAAAGAAATGTCGAGCTCTAGAGCAATGTTTTTGATGCGCACGTGCCGCTCTGCTTTCACCATCGCATCCACGCGGGCAATATTGTCATCAGTCACCGATACACGCGGTCTCCCCACACGCTCACTGTCATACAGATTTGCACGGCCATTTTCGAACTCAGATCACCACCATCTCACACTTCTTAAAGCAAGACATCGTTCACCATATTATGGCTGCATTTCCCTGTGGATTTCGATAGGCGTTCGTCCCTTACACCATAGAAAACGGATCACACTTCGTTGCTCGTAAGCCGTGGACGTGTTAAGCACTCCTGCCATTTTGAATGCACTGACAGAAGCGCTGTCGCCGGCAGTAGCTGGAAACTATGAGGACCGGTCCATGAAAACGCCACTACTTCGAATGTATATGTTGGTTTTTGTTTTACATTCGTATTTGGCCGAAAAAAATAGGGGCAAAGACTTTTTGATTTGCCCTCGTATGACCATTATATAATACAGCAGTGGAAATCAGTACAAGGGCACTGCGTTTCCTACTGAAGGGTAGTAGGTACAATTTCTTAGCCAAGTGTATCTAATTCATTTTGTAAGTAGTACATGTGAGCAGTATAGAAGCCATGAGAGAATTAGTTTCTATCATAAAGCGAGTAACAAAATAAGACATATGCATTTCTTGGATGGAAATTGGTATAAAGACATCATCTGTCCTATTGGTTATTGTATTGTTAGTACTTTGTCGAACCACCGTTATTCTTATACACATTAGGAAGTATCTTAGGCTTTTTTAGCTGGGATCTTTATTTCTGGAATTGATATTTTGAACAAACTCTTCTGGTATTGCCCTTTTCAGCTCAGATGTGGCGTGAAGCCCTCCATTGCGAAAAAGATGCCCTCAAGTATTCGCCAAAGGTTTTCCATGGGATTCGAAACTGGGCTTCATGCTGGCCAGAGCAAGAGAATATCTGTTTCTTCAAACCACATTTTGACTCTAAAGGAAGAATGCACAGATGCATTATCTTGTTGAAAATTTTAGTTTCTTCCTCTACTGTGCCATACATTTGTCTGCCTCTAGTACCTTAGAGTACATGTTAGTTCATGCTAGTGTTCAGCCAAGCAATGCATGATTTACGTTTAGTGCAGAAGGATTCCCAAACCATAACACCTCTGCCACCAAATTTCTCCTCATTCTTATTGGCTGCCCTGTTCTAAGATCATGCTGATAATATTGAACTGTATTAGATCCAACTAAATTACATTTCTTCTCATCACTGCAGATCACTTTCTCCCATTGTGAAGTCCATGACATACTTTTTCATAAAATTCAATCAAGCCTTCTTATGATGAGTGCTAGAGCTGGATTATGCAATTGTTTCTTGAGTTGAAGATGTTTCTCATTTGACAAAATATGTCTTACACATCTGGCAATTACTGGCAGCTGTGAATCAGCAAGAAATTGGGAAGAATTAACAATTTTGGACCCTTGTTTTGTTGACAAGTAGCTGTTTAGATACCTCAAATAGTTTTCTGCTTTGCACATAGGTTATGTTCGTTCCATATTGTGCATCCAATGTAACAAAACTGTCATCGTTGAACTACAAGGTTTCGAATTTTTGGCATCGGATGACTAAACAACCCCATTTTCTTGTACACACTGATTTTTCCTTTTTCATAAAATTAAAACTATTTCTGACATGGCATTGTCACAATAATGGTTTATGCAATACAGTCAAGCAATCACTAATGGCATATGTTTACTGACTGCAGTAGAGGCACATATGCAAACCCTAAGAGTACACAGCTCTGACTGTCTTTATACAGATTTCCACCTCTACCACCTTAATCGTTGATTCCTTGTCATACTATACTACTGACATCAACTGAGATACCATTTGAATGCATTTATCAGTATACTGAATTTCATACTATCGTAGATGTACTGTATGCAACAATATTCAACAGAACATGTTCATTTTACTACAAATATTTATGCCTTAGGCCAATTTCCACTACTGTAGTATATTATGCAATAAGACTATAATTTTCATACGAGCGTCTAATTACCATTATAATCAAGTTGCATACGACTGTGTTTGGTGAACCGCGCTATAATTTCACAATTAATTGCTGATCGAATAGCAGGACCTTGAGCGCGTTTACGAGTACTGTAACTGATGACAGTACTGTTGAGTTCAGGCCCTGCTTATCGATGTTTTCAAGTAACGTGAAAGCAACACATGTTAAAGGAAAATAAATGAACTCCGTTTATTAGAATATTAAAATTACAGTGAACAAAAGTTGTTTTATTTTAAATACACATGTTTCATTGTTTATCTGGGGAATGGATCCCAGTGATCTGCTGCTTTGAAGATGTTAAAAAGGTATGGGCAGCTGCCCGCGCCGCTAAGTAAGATCATGACGAGTCTCTGAAGTATTATGGATGCCATAACAGTTCAGATACGTCACATGTAATTAGCGTATTATGGTGTGGTCAACCAAAAAAATGTTACACGATTAATGTATTTAACATTTTTACTCACGCTTTTTTGTGTTAGTTGCTTTGCGTACAGCCCCGCAGTGGTATCCAAATAGTTTCTTTAAATGTTTCATAGAGTATTCGAATAATAATAATAATAATAATAATAATAATAATAATAATAATAATAATAAATGCAACAAGTGGATAATCTTGATGAGTATTCACTCTCGTTTGTGAGACAATTTTCACTAATGTTATATTAAGATTTTCCACAAGTTGGACACAACTTTTTATGCAGTATTAACGCTATACGCTGTAAGGAATAAATCATTAAACTAAATGATTCGGTATCCATAGCTGCCCTAAATGTGAGCGTCTTTAATGGTCGTTAATGAGATGTTAGCTTCTCTCCCTGCATTTAATCCATTCCTGGATTGTTGGGCCGATAAACAAGACACCTACTTGGCATGGGTTCACTTCCTGGGTGAGAAGTGAGTAGGTGTTACGGACTGTAAAGCAGCCTATTATCAGTTCAGCTTGGAAGTAATTATAAATTCAGAGCTTAATTATCCTACATTTAATAATACACAGACTTTTGCATCTTCGAGAAAAGAATGTGATTTCTCTATAAGCCACGCAACTTGGAATTCCAGTATTACATCATTGCTATAGGAAATCGTCATTGCTATTATTGAACACTGGGCCATAATGAGCCAATTATGCACCATATTGAATACAGTAACAACCTGCATAAATGAATTGCATAATTCCAAATTTTATCGACCACTTTCACTTTATTGGGCAGGAAGATGACAGTTGGGCATAACTAAATGCTGCGTACAAAAACAAATCTGATGTGTTACACTCACATGACTTTCTCTGCTCTTGTACAAACTATTTTTACAAACTCTTATTCTCCATCTATTTCATATTAATCGAGATAAACATTTGCAGAAACGATTTTTTGACATGCAAAGAGAATTACATTTTACACATAGCGACCAGGTCTAAAAATATTTGACTATCGCTTAAGGCGTACCATGCTCCCCTTATTTTGTATTTGCAAGGGCAATATAGAAATACAATAGTCTTTAAGCATAGACATATCTCGTAATAGCTGGTTGCTAGGTGCAGCACCATGCTCTTTGCCACAGATTAATACTCTTTGCATATCCAAGACAAAAAAAATGAATAACGAATACCCATTTGAGAAAATAAGTATTGAAAAATTTAAGGGAATAACAAGCAATATCTCGAAAATGGTTCACTCAACAAAAAAAAATGTATATGACATAAATTGTGTATCTTAACGCGATCTACAATTTTTGTGTAGTAAAATTTTGTTTCTCTTGTGGTTTACCAGTTATGCAAAAGTCGTTCACAATGAAGAACACTTTTGGAGACATTCCCAGAAAATTCAAGATATACATTTTATTTTTTATGGAAGTATCTTAGATGTATGATATTTTAATCAAAATCGTTAGAGCCATTTTTGAGAAAATTAAAATTTTCGAAAAATCTTCCATGTAAAGGGTAATCTGGGATGGGGGGATTTTCTTGAAAACCTTCGTGTCGTATCTCTGGAAGATACTGAACCTAAATACCAAGTTTGGTGTTTATCCGACTGTTCGTTTCTGAGTTATGCTGTTCACAGACACACACACACTGAAATGTTTCCAAAAATGCTTTTTTTGGATTCAGGGGGTCTCAAAACATATATTTCCGATGAAATCTCGGTATTGAATTTTTGGGTGGAATACAATACTTCCCCTACTTACTATACGTAGTAGTAGAGAAAGTAAAAAAAGTTGATAAACTAGTCCAATTCTTGCGCTTTAACCGACTAGAAAAATGTTTCTAGGTTTTTAGTTTAACTTACTTTATGATTGATAAGGACTGCAAAATTATTTTTCCACTCGTTGCAATGTGAATTTCAGCTGCACGGTAAAAACTAATGCGATGTTGTTCTTCCATCCCCTCTTCATTCCCTGCTTTCCGCTCTGCACTGAACTTTGGTTAATGAAGCGCGCTGTACCACATTTTTTCTCTTTCTCTCTTACAGTACGTTGTACACGTGGCATTTTTAATCAATAAAGAATAATTAAAACGTCGCTAAAAGCAGGCATTAACTTTTAATACGCTTAAAAAGCTAATGGAACAAGAGTACTGGAACGCGTTAATCAACAGTTTCCTTAATCTGTTTACAGCATCCGTTGATTTTATGTAATTGTTTTCCCTAATTTTTACCACCGTATTTACGGTAACCATGAACAAACGGACGGCAGTCCTATTTGTATATCGTCTTTAATTAATGACTTTTTTCCTCACTCGCTGGTCATTTGTTTTGTGTTGACGGGCGGTTTAGGTCCCGGTGGTTTTCCAGTCTACCTCGGTGACATGCTGCTATATTTGAGGTAGTGAAATAAGAGTGAAAACGAAATGCGTGAGACTTTATTAAAGTGCGACGGATAAACCACCTATATGCTCAACACTTGAATATCATCTTCCTTTTATTTAGTATTATTTCTGGTGATATATCATTTTTTAATAAAGACGATACTGCTCACAATAATTCACAAACTTGGATTAATCTAGTTGTTCAGGTTTGGAGTTATATTCTTTACGTTGCCATGTCAGGATAAGTATAATCTCATTGCAAGTGACGATACCTTCTTGTACGGCAATTAGGGTGAAGTACGAGGGCAGTCCCAGAAGTACCCGACATGACGTGTATATAGGGTTGTTGTTTCAAACAAATGACTATGATAGAAAGTACCGACCTTATGAAGCTTAAGTTTGAAGTTTCACAATGCTATGTTGTTTGGTAATTGTTTGGCAGGCATTAATAGTGAACTCTCTCAGCGAATTTGTAAACATGGATAAAACTGGTCATTGTTATGTGATACAATACTTTCATTTGAAAGGTCTTAGTCCAACTAATATTAAAGCTGAGCTAGATTCTACTCTGGGGGAGTCTGCTCCTTCGTTTACAACAGTAAAATATTGGGTAGCAGAGCTTAAGCGAGGCCTACGAGCTGCCAAGAAGAACATCGCAGTGGTCGACCAAATAAGGTGACCACGCCAGAAATTGTGAAGAAAATCCACAAAATAGTATTGCATGACCGTCGACTGAAAATGCGCAAGCCAGCAGACATCGTAGGCATTTCAAAAAGTGCTGTACATCGCACACTAACTGAGAATTTAGACATGAGAAAGCTGTGCGCAAGATGGGTGACGCGCTTACTCTCAGTGGAACAAAAGCACCGTCGTGAGAATGTTTCGCTGCAATAAAGCCGAGTTTTTGCGTCGATTCATAACCATGGATGAAATATGATTCCATCACTTCACATCTGAGACGAAGGAACAGTCAAAATAGTGGATTGAAACGGCAGAATCGACCCTAAATAAGGCGAAGACAGTTCCATGGCGTCTGCTTTTGGGAGGCGCGTGGGATAATTTTCATTGATTATCTTTAAAAAGAAAAGAAATCAATGGCGAGTATTATGCAAACTTATTGCAGGGTTTGAATGATGAAATCAAGCCTAAACGTCCGCATTTAGCGAAAAAGTAAGTTCTGCTTCATCAAGATAATGCACTAGTTCACACATCGATTATCGCCATGGCCAAAATCAATGAGTTAAAGTTTGAATTGCTTCCTTATGCAACATATTCGCCAGACTTATCCCCGTCTGATTATTTTCTGTTTCCAAAGTTGAAGAAATGGCTTGGTCGTAAAATATTTGCCAACAATGAAGAGGTGGAGTTTGCAATTGATGGCTATTTTGCAGTACTCGACGCTTCTCACTATAAAACACGATATCGAAGCTATTGAACATCGCTGGGAAAAGTATAGCGAGCTGAAAGGAGACTATGTAGAGAAATAAAGATTTTTTTCCCAAAATTTTTGTGTTTTCTTTGTTAGGTCGGGTACTTCTGGGACAGCCTCGTATGCTGTAAATATCTAGCTGACTGTGATTAAGAAGTCTTTCAGTTCGCTTTTGGGAAGAAATTTGTAAGCATAATTTAACATGGACACATGCGTATAACAGTGTTGTAATTCGACTGCAGGAATGATTCGTGGTTCCAAAGAAAGGAATCGTAGGCTGCTTTAACCCTTTCAGCACAAGTTTCAAATAATGTCAGGCATATAGATACCCAGTATAGCTGTGTTTGTACCTCAGAACCCAGATACATCATTCTGTTCAATTTACCGAACGCTACGACGAGATTCGCGTAATTCGCAGGGATAGTGTTTGCAATTCGTCACTGCATAATTACATACGGTAAAGACGCCATAGTCCATCTAGGTTCTAGGATTGTGAAAGGAGAACCTGTGCTTTCTTTCTCTTACATTTTCTTTTTCCTGCAACGGTTTATATAGGCGATATCTTCGAAGGACGGTATTATGAAGAAACGTTAGTGCATTGTGTTTGCATGCTGACGTTAATGAAATGGGAAAAATATTGTTACATGTTGAGGTGAAGGCCAAAAGGTTACAGAAAAGAATTAATGTGGATCACCCCAACTCGCTGGCAGCGAAAGTCCGGGACCTTGATGTGGAACTAAGGGGAAGGCGTGGATTTTATGCCATACTGAATAATTACATAACAAACATTACCTTTACATACCTTAGATTTATTCACAACACGTCTGGCGACTCTACATACTGGGCAAAGGAAAAAGGGTGGAGGGATGTGCCACTAATCCGTATACTGGCCACACACTGAACACTTCCACTAGAGTGACGCTGTCTTACCCCCACCAAGCATGTCTAGCCGCAGCCAGCCAGGGTTGGCGTCATACCGGCAACTTCAAAAAGATATTTTCCTTTGGCGTGGTCCTCACCGAAAGGAAACATCTTTAAGCCGAAATATTACTAAAGGAACACAACAATGCTACGTCTGGTAGCAACAATACAGCACAACAGTGCGTCTGGTAATGGCAATAAAATTAACAATACGCCACAATATATCCCTGACAATGAGTTTTTATTCTACAATCCGGGGAAATTATTCGACGAGAGAGATGAATCCCCCCCGTTATTTCTAATATATATTGGCAACAATGCCTCCTTGAATTTTCTTTTGTCTTCTTTCTTGTTTTTTTTTCCTACTTTTTCAGCACTGATCAGCGAAAGCTTACATTCGATTTCTGGTTTGTACTTGTATTTTGTATGATATCACCTAATACCTCAGAAAGCGGATATCGCACTTTACCTGTGTGCATCCCTTTAACCCCTTGACACTACTGTTGTCAGTTCCAGATAATTTCAGTCTGTTTCTGTACCCTGCAGCCGATGTGTCCATTTTCTAGCTGACGGATAACGTTTGATTTGACCGAGGTTAGCCTCGAAATCCCATTTCATCACTCACAAATGTACTCGCACCTTAATAAAAGGAATGTTTGGTATTTTTTATACGTGGCTACAGGCACCGGGATCCACATAAGGGAAACCAGACAAAGTGTTATTTGAACGCGACTAAACTCCATATATTAGATATGAGAGTTGGCGATATTTTTCTGCGCTAGCTGTGATTAATGATCGCGTGAGTGAAGTTCAATGTTTTTCTCAGGAGAACATACGTGGCTCACAGCAGCCCCAGAATATGAGATTACAGCGCCAAAACAAGTAAAACCAAACATTTAACTTTGCTATAATTTGTGGAATTATGAAAGATCGTGACTGTTGTGGAATTTCTGCAACAAAAAGTAAAGTGCCCTGGAGGATCGAGTACAACCGTGCTTTCTCTGGATTACCTTACTTAGAGGAGGCAGCTTGCAATAGATTGGCGCTGCTGTTCAAACATTTGGAAAATACCGATTGTCATTTCATTAACTTTTTTTTTATTCTATTTTATTTTACGCCGCTTTAACTCCTTGGTCATATCGCGACGGATCTGTTGGTGGATATCTCTTAGAACGATATGTGATGGACAGTTAGCCTTCTAGGTCTCATCCCTGTGGCCCCTACTTCATGCTGTGCAGATGGCATTAGAGTGCCGTCCAGTCTAACCGCCGCCCTCACACAGAAACGTGGACAGTTAGCCTTCTAGGTCTCATCCCTGTAACCCCTGCTTCATGCTGCGTAGATGGCATTAGAGTGCCGTCCAGTCTAACCGCCGCCCTCACACAGAAAGATGGACAGTTAGCCTTCTAGGTCTCATTCCTGTAACCCCTGCTTCATGCTGTGCAGATGGCATTAGGGTGGCGTCCAGTCTAACCGCCGCCCTCACACAGAAAGGTGGACAGTTAGCCTTCTAGGTCTCATTCCTGTAACCCCTGCTTCATGCTGTGCAGATGGCATTAGAGTGCCGTCCGGTCTAACCGCCGCCCTCACACAGAAAGGTGGACAGTTAGCCTTCTAGGTCTCATTCCTGTAACCCCTGCTTCATGCTGTGCAGATGGCATTAGGGTGGCGTCCAGTCTAACCGCCGCCCTCACACAGAAAGGTGGACAGTTAGCCTTCTAGGTCTCATTCCTGTAACCCCTGCTTCATGCTGTGCAGATGGCATTAGAGTGCCGTCCGGTCTAACCGCCGCCCTCACACAGAAAGGTGGGCAGTTAGCCTTCTAGGTCTCATTCCTGTAACCCCTGCTTCATGCTGTGCAGATGGCATTAGGGTGCCGTCCAGTCTAACCACCGTCCTCACACAGAAAGGTGGACAGTTAGCCTTCTAGGTCTCATTCCTGTAACCCCTGCTTCATGTTGTGTAGATGGTATTAGGTTTGCCGTCCAGTCTAACTGCTTACATTGTCTGTAGATAGATGGCATAGCATTCGCTATTACCACTTATTTTTTATTTTACTTTTGTTTTAGACTTAAGATGGAACTTTGGGTCATGGTATTAAATATCGAATCCGGTATTTACCTTGGCGACTGAGGAAAACCACGAAAAAACCTGAGACAGATTTAAACCCGGGACCTCCCGAATGCGGGCCACAGACTTTGCCGCCTGAGCCATCATTAACTTTTATCCATCCGCTTCTTTTCCAAATTCCAGTCGCTCTTTCTTCCATGTAAACAGTAGGTAGAAAAGGTATTACATTCCTTCCAAAAATTCGATACCGAGATTCCGCGGGAAATGCAAAAAGGCATATTTAGAAAAAGGTGCGTACATACATGTGCGTGTGCTTTCTGTGTCTGTCAATCTTTGAACAGCATAACTCATAAACGAAAAGTCGGACAAGTACCAAACTTGGCATTTAGGTTCAGTATCTTTCAAAGACGCGACATGAAGATTTTCAAGAAAATTCCCCCACTCCAAAACTACCCTTTACTTGGAAAATTTTTCAACAATTTTTATTTTCTCAAAATGGTTTAAGCGTTTTGATTATCCGACTGTTCGTTTCTGAGTTATGCTGTTCACAGACAGACACACATGCACACGCACACAGGCAGAACACACACGGACATGTTTCCAAAAATGCTTTATATGCATTCAGTGCATTTCAAAATGTATTTCTGTGAAATCTCTATCGAATTTTTGGGTGGAATGCAATACTTTCCCTACTTACTATACGTAGTAGAGAAAGTAAAAGAAAAATAATAAATAAAGCTTTCTTTTTTTCCCGTATAAACTCTCTAAATCACTTTAGTAGTTAATGTTTATAATTTTTGGCAAGCTCTACTCAAAATGATTGAACCTCAAACTTATCATTCCTAAGACCATTTGTGACCTAAAATTGAGAACCATTTTACGTGTAACCATCATTGTGGAGGAATGAATAATGAGAAAAATTGAATTCAAAAACGCTAACTCGAATGATCCAGCCTCTTAACATATACAAACTCGCAGCCGTTTCCCAACAGAAAATTTCCATTCATTACTACCATTTCTGCCTTTGTTTTCGCTATGTTTGACATCCCCCGAGACGGTTCCCTGACCTGTAATCCCCACTTCTCTGGGATTACAGCTGTAATCAACCTGTTGAAAGTCTGCATCAACCGCAACGTTCCTAGCCCTGTCATTGAAATTTGAAATAAAGCAATTTAAAAGTTTCATGTACTCTTTGGTTGCGCTAATGATTTTGGTTCTGCAAAAGTTCTGGTGAGAGAATGAACGGCACAAATACAAAGCTGGAGCGTCTAGAATATTTCGCCTTGGGCCTTAAAGGAGTAGAACAATCTCTTTTGTTAAGTCATGTCATAGCACGCCACATACAGAGTAACATGTACGAATTTTATTACTTTCTCTACTACGTAAAGTAAGTAGGGGAAATATTGCATTCCACTCAAAAATTCGATACCGAGATTTCAACGGAAATACATGTTTTTGAGGCCTCCTAAATCCAAAAAAGTATTTTTGGAAACATGTCCGTGTGTGTGTGTGTGTCTGTGAACAGCATAACTCAGAAACGAACAGTCGGATAAACACCAAACTTGGTATTTAGGTTCAGTATCTTCCGGAGACTGACTTTTGCATAACTGGTAAATCATAAGAGATGGAGAAAATTTTACTACACAGAAAATGTATATGGCGTTAAAATACACAATTTATGTCATATACATTTTTTTTTTTTTGTTGAGTGAACCATTTTCGAGATATTGCTTGTGTATTCCCTTAAATTTTCCAATACTTTTTCTCAAATGGCAATTCGTTCTTAAATTTTTTTTTGCCCTGGTAATGCAAAGAGAATGGAATACTCCACATAGCAACCAGTTCTTAAAATATTTGACTATCGCTTAAAGCCTACCAATTCTCCTTGCATCTACAAGAAAATTAGGAATAAGATTAACATCTCGGTTAACATGAAGCATATGGAAAATAAGCGTTTGTAAAATAGTTTGTACAAGAGTAGAGAAAGTCATGTGAGTGTAACACATCATATTTTTTTTTTAAACAAACTCCTTTGCAGGCAACCGAAATGTAGTTATTTAATCCCTAGCTTTAAAGCCATCTACCTCACATTTCTCTTCATCAGCGTGTTTAGCAAGCTTTACTTCTTCCCTCTAGTTTTACTTTCTCTACCACATAACTAGTAGGTAGAGGAGGTATTGCATTTCACCCAAGAATTCGATATCAAGAATCACCGGAAATACATGTTTTGAGGCCCCTGAATCCAAATTAAGCATTTTTTAGGAAAAGGTCCATTTGTGCGTGTGGTGACGAGCATAACTCAAAAACTAAAAGTAGGATAAATATCGAACTTGGTATTTGTGTCCAGTACCCAAAGATGTGACACGAATATTTTCAGGAAAATCCCCCACCCCAAACTACCATTTACATGGAACATTTTTTCCAAATGTTTTGTTTTCTAAAAACTGGCTCTAACGATTTTGATTAAAATACCATATTTTAAAGATATTTGCATGACAAATAAAATATATAGGGTTATTCAAAAAGGAGCAAAATACGTTAAATATTTATTTCTACGGACGGCAATAGACGGTGACACATGCGATATATCACCGAATAGAGAAAAATTCAAAATTTTATTTTACTCGTTCAAAATGAGCACCATTTGTTATGCGAGGACCACCAGTGCTTTTCCGTCTGCATACGCAACCATCTTCTACGAATTTATTGTATCAATTTTTAATTTTTTTATGACGAGACGGCTCGTTGTTGAGCTTACAACGAAATGCACGCTGCAATAAAACAATGGATTCACTCTTTGCATAACGCAGCACACAAAACTACTTTTCCTGTGGCGACGTCATTTTCTCGTAAACAAACACAGCGCCGCTGTAGGCACTAAATGCAACTAATAGGTGGGGCTTAAAGCTTTGAACATTCCTCTATTTAATGGTGTATTGTATGTGTCGCTATGTATTGTCGTTCATTAGAAATAAATATTTAAGGTCTGCTCCTTCTTTTTGAATAACCCTATATATGCAGGCTTTCATGGCCAGTGTCTATAGCTTTGTGTTCTAAAATTGGTGGGCTGTTTTGCCGTGGTTATATGTTAATATACTTCCTGACGTTCCGTCCCTGTCTCTGGAGGACATCTTCAGATATCTCTTCGTCACTTGTTTCTCTGGATTAAAAAAAATTCTAAAACAGAGTCGGTATATTATTTGTGGCCCGGTGGAAGGAGTCAAAGGAAATGGTTAGTTATTGTTTCTTAGCTGTATGGTGAGAAAGTATGGTAATCCAAGTTTGGTAAGTTAAATCCTTCATCTTTATTACAATTGTTGGTGTGTTTAGAAATTTCTGTGGTCTCTCTGTACCAAGGAAAAAAAACACTGCTTGATTGTAGCTAAAACCTGTGTTATGGCTGACTTCTTTGCTTGTCCCAGGCGGCAATTTCTTTTGTGTTCGGTTATACTTGATTTTGTTTTGCCAATATATACTTCTCCGCATGTGCAAGGAATTTCATAAACACCGGATTTAGAAAATGGATCAAGTAGATCTTCAGCTGATTTGAGAATCTTGCTTTGGTTTGTTTTCTGTTATCCACTTATCTCGAGCACTTTTCTTACAGAAGAGAGTGTGAAAGCTAGGTATTTGAGAAATTCTGGAACAATCGATCAAGTCGGAAGAGCCATTTGGTAAAAGAAACCAGTAAAAAATTAAGATTATGTGATGGCTTTAAATTTTGCAGCGATGAAGAAGGTGTGGTTCGTGAAAGCCAAGCGTATGTGGAATAGAGGGAAGGGAGATAAGAGGTTCATCCATCTAGCACCAAATACGAAACATAAACCTTTGCTAAGGTATGTATGGATTATCGGAAGAAAAGACGGGGAGGTTGCTGCAAGGGAATATAGAAGACGGAATAAGGAATTATGAACCAAATACGAAAGGGTGGAATGAAGACCCACGGCAGAAGTAAATGGAGTGGAAAATATGTAGGCGCTGCAGGCATATAGAGAAATCAGCAGTGAGAGAATCGCGGAGAAAAGAACATGCGAAGAAAAAGTAAGCCTTAACCGTAAATGGGATATAAAAATAACACGATAGAGTTCATTTACAGGATTGAGAATTCCAAACATGTGATCAGATATGCGTTTCGCAGGTTTAATTAAACCTGCGAAACGCATGGAATATTGGAACCAAATTATAATAAAAAGGAGCCTACAAATTTAGAACAAAGGGGTTCATCTCTCTGTACCAATCAAAGGAATCATTGTCAGTTATCGCAGTGGGAAGGTTTTGGATGAATACAAGGTTTATAGTAGAACAAAGACAGTGAAACAAGGAAACTACTGGAAACATTCATTTTTACTTTCTCTACTACGTATAGTAAGTAGGGGAAGTATTGTATTCCGCCCAAAAATTCGATACCGAGATTTCACCGGAAATATATGTTTTGAGGCCCCCTGAACCTAAAAAAAGCATTTTTGGAAACATGTCCGTGTGTGTCTCTGTGTCTGTGAAAAGCATAATTAGGAAACGAATAGTCGGATAAACACCAGACTTGGTATTTAGGTTCAGTATCTTCCGGAGATGCGACACGAAGGCTTTCAAGAAAATCCCCCCACTCCAGATTACCCTTTATATGGATCATTTTTCGAAATTTTTAATTTTCTCAAAAATGGCTCTAACGATTTTGATTAAAACATCATAAGTTTGAGATATTTTCATGATAAATGAAATGTATATCTCGAATTTTCTGGGAATGATCGCGTTAAAATACACAATTTATATCATGTGCATTTTTTTGTTGAGTGAACCATTTTTGAGATATTGCTTGTTATTCCCTTAAATTTTCCAGTACTTATACTTTTTCTCAAATGGGAATTCGTTATTCATTTTTTTTATGTACTGGACATGCAAAGAGAATGGAATGCGCCACATAGCAACCCGCTCTTAAAAGATTTGACTATCGCTTAAAACCTACCATATTCCCCTTGCACCTACAAGAAAATTAGCAATAAGATTAACATCTCGATTAACATGAAGCATATGGAGAGTAAACGTTTGTAAAACTAGTTTGTACTAGAGTAGAGAAAGTCATGTGAGTGTAACACAACAGATTTTTTAAATAATTTTAAAGCACTAGTGTTTTTAAAAGGATACGAAGGCCAAAAGCTGTGTTTACAATTTACACAGAATGTTTTGCACCTTGAATGTTTATGTGTGTAGAGTACATGTCCAAAGTCTGTGTATGTATATTGTATGCGTTTATGTAATAGGTGTACTTGAAACGTGTGTGCTGAAATGAGCTGAGACTGTGGTTCTGCACGTATTATTGTAACGTTCCCTTCAGTTGTTATTCTAACTCATTTCATTCGCGTAAAATAGGTGCAGCATTTGGCATGTTAAAACGTTTGTTTAAAAAAAAAGTGTATAGTTCACCGTGTGTACATTTAGGGAAACAACGCTTCCCCCCTCCCAAAAAAGAAAATTACAAATTGCATACCCGGATGCTATGCTAAAACCCAACGTAGAAAACGAGGCAGGTTTGTTAAACTTGTTCACAAGTTTACGTTATATTTACGTTTCATATACAGGGTGTACCGGACTTGCCAACACCGCGTAACTTACTGCGTGCCTATGACAGAAGCTGCGTATCAAGATTTACTAAGATGCGCTAAATCCACCCCCCCCCCGAAAAAAGCAATTTTACAAAATGCCAATCTCTCTGAGTAGCTCCTTGTCCTTAGGCTGCGAAACTCAACAAACGAATTCAGACACCATTTAGGGATGTCGACGAAGGTCTTTAAAAAATCTTACTCTCGGGCAACCGTGAAATTGTTAACATTATTATTATTATATTATTATTATTATTATTATTATTATTATTATTATTATATTCAAGGGTTGTCCTGACAAGGTATCTGCACAACAACAAAAATTTATATCATAGAGTTTCCAGTAAATGGCCTATGAGGTCCACTTAATTCGCGTTGAATTTTACGTGACTTGAAAACCATTCTTTAAGAGATTCTTAGTAATAAAAATCGCTTGTGATATAAGCAATGGTATTGTTGTTCCTACAATGTGCATTTAATTCGGTATTGTCGAGTTTAAAATAATTTCACAAAAGTTTATAGCGAAATGAGTTACTCTTACATGAAGAATATAAAATACACAGTAATAATAAGCGGATTTAAAACAATAACAACAATGAGATCAACCCTGGGTCAAAGAAAGATCGTCATGAGCACATAGGCTCATGAACAATCAAACAGTGTGCTGCTATTGGAATTTCAGCGTTTTTACTTTCACTACTACATATAGTAAGTAGGGGAAGTATTGTATTCCTCCCAAAAATTCGATACCGAGATTTCACTGGAAATATATGTTTTGAGACCCCTTGAATCCAAAAAAAGCATTTATGGAAGCATGTAAGTGTGTGTGTGTGTGTGTGTGTGTGTGTGTGTGTGTGTGTGTGTGTGTGTGTGTGAACAGCATAACTCAGAAAAGAACAGTCGGATAAACACCAAATTCGATATTTAGGTTCAGTATCTTCCAGAGATGCGACACGAAGGATTTCAAGAAAATCCCCCCACCCCAGACTACCCTTTACATGGGAAATTTTTCCAAAATTTTAATTCTCTTAAAAATGGCTCTAACGATTTTGATTAAAATATCATATGTTTAAGATATTTTCATGACAAATAAAATGTATATCTTGAATTTTCTGGGAATGTCTCCAAAAGTATTCTTCATTGTGAATGACTTGCATAACTGGTAAACCATAAGAGATAGACAAAATTTTACTTCACAAAAAATGTAGATCGCGTTTAAATACACGATTTATGTCATATACATTTTTTTTATTGAGTGAACCATTTTCGAGATATTGCTTGTTATTCCCTTAAATTTTCCAATAGTTACACTTTTTCTCAAATGGGAATTCGTTATTAATTTTTTACTTTCTCTACTACGTATAGTAATTAGGGGAAGTATTGTATTCCACCCAAAAATTCGATACCGAGATTTCACCGGAAATGCATGTTTTGAGATCCCCTGAATCCTTTAAAAAGCATTTTTGGAAACATGTCCGTGTGTGTGTCTGTGTGTGTCTGTCTGTGTGTCTGTGTGTCTGTCTGTGAACAGCATAACTCAGAAACGAACAGTCGGATAAACACCAAACATGGTATTTACGTTCAGTACCTTCCAGAGATGCGACACGAAGGTTTTCAAGAAAATCCCCCCACCCCAGATTACCCTTTACATGGAAGAGTTTTCGAAAATTTTAATTTACTCAAAAATGGCTCTAACGATTTTGATTAAAACATCATATGTTTAAGATACTTCTATGACAAATACAATGTATACCTTGAATTTTCTGGCAATGTCTTCATTGTGAATGACTTTTGCATAACTGGTAAACCATAAGAGATAGACAAAATTTTACTGCACAAAAAATGTAGATCGCGTTAAAATACACAATTTATGTCATATACATTTTTCTTTGTTGAGTGAACCATTTTCGAGATATTGCTTGTTATTCCCTTAAATGTTTCAATACTTACACTTTTTCTCAAATGGGAATTCGATATTAATTTTTTTATGTCCTGGACATACAAAGAGAATGGATTGCGCCGCATAGTAACCAGGTCTTAAAAGATTTGACTATCGCTTAAAGCCTACCATATTCCCCTATCATCTACAAGAAAATTAGCAATAAGATTAACATCTCGATTAGCATGAAGCATATGGAGAATAAGGGTTTATAAAAATAGTTTGTACAAGAGTAGAGAAAGTCATGTGAGTGTAACACATCAGATTTTTTTTTCGTCCGACTTCAATTCCAAAAGGGTGAGGCACCATCATGTTTCGTGGTAACTGCAAGATAACGTCTCAGTTTTATACACAAACTAAAAGGATTCAAGGGATTAAACGCACCTTTGAAATGCCATAGCTAAACGTGAATGAATGAATAAGTGTATTTATTTACATAACGGTATACATGCGTATATTCCTATCAATCGCACGGATTCGCAGACCGTACCTTCTGTTACAGTATACAGGCTAATAAGCAAGTTTAATAATAATAAAAGCTACAAGTAAAAGGAATTCAGAAAAATATGCCACGAACTAAACAGCATTGCCCGAAAAACAGTAAAATATATTCAAATATAGCATCAATATACGCAACTCCCAAAACAGGTAAACCGTATTCCGATGCATTATTATATCCTATTACAGTAAACAAAGAACAGTTAAGTAAATAAATATGTACACCACACTAACAATAAGTTTAAAAAATGGCATAGGTAAAAATTAAAGCACCTTCCCTACACCCCTGCTTTCCTACTATCAGCCTTCCCAGATCTCAGCTGTGTTGCCATAAGTAGAGATTTATCTATCCCCTCCATGTCTTTACTGCCTGCCAGTGGTGTCCAACATACCCTTAACTCTCCATTCGAGGGGTAAAGGATTGCGGCAAATATTTTCTCTCCATTCCTCCGTACCCCTACAGCTTTCCAAGATATGCACCAATGACTCTTCCTCCTCGCAAATGGGGCAAATTCTCCTACTACTTTCATCATCAATTTTTATCATCCGCCATGTTCCCAGTTTAAGCCACGCGTGCCCCTATCTAATGAGTTTAGTGCCCGTTTTGATGTATGTCCCCACACGCCACTCAGATTTTAGCCCAGACTGTACTTCTAACGAAACCTTCTCCGTGCATTCTGCAATTGTTTGTTGCCTGTCACAGAGGCGGTGTTTAATTTTTCTCCATGCACTCCGCCTATTTCCCTGACCTGACATCCAACTATTCCCATCCCTATGGTTTCCAAACCCCTCTTATTTTGATGTCCATGTCAAATTTCCTTCCATTTGCAACTGTTCACGGTAGCAAATAATACAGCGCTCAGTAGTCCAGAAAGTAGGGCGCGGATTCTTTAGGCAATTAATTGTTCCAAGGTTTTCTTTAATCATAGCACATAAACACTTTGCATAATTGCTATTAGTTGTTACCAGTAACAGCATAAAGTAGTGAGAAGCTAATAAAAGGGGTGGAGTACAGTACTTTTGGTGTACCTTTTAGGACACAAAGAACTATGTGGGTGTGTGGATTCTCTTTGCAGGAGAAGCATTTTAAAAGCACATTTCTGCATTCTGGTTCGAGAAGACCAATCACATAGTGGATGTATTAGCAGTTATAACAGGGGGCGGGGGTATTCCATCTGTATTTTAAGTTAGCATGCCCAAGCTTGATGTTTGTTCTAAGGAATCCCAGATATGTCCAATGGGATTAGGTGGCGTGATGGCGGCAAGACGGTGAATTAATTGACATGTTGCTCAAAGGGCACAGCACCTGCTGCGTCTTATGGCATGGTTCATTATTCCATTGAAACACACCCCTAAATGGCCGTGTATATTGCCATCGTAAACCCGTGTACATGGTTAGGTACAATAGCCAGGTAAGCATCAGCATTCAAATGGTTAATAGAGGTCATAGCAGTAATTCCACGCCTAGAAAATCCTCCAGACCAGTGTATTTCCTCCTCCAACTCCTTCAATCTTGAGGACTTGCAAAGCGACGTTATACGTATAAAATCTCTTATTTATTCATTCATTATATTTTGCTTATTTTCATTTAATTCTGACTTATGGAATAACATTTTGGGCAAATTCAGTAGACGCAAAACAAGGTAATACGAATAATGGCAGGTGTAAGGAAATCAACTCATTGTAAACCACTATTCAAAACATTTGAAATTCTACCATTAGCCTTTGAGTTTATTTTAGCTGTACTTTTAACCGTGGTTGACCACCCAGAAGTGTTCATAAAAAATTCAGACGTACACAGCAAACAAACCAGAAAAGGGCAGGACTTACACAGGCCAAGCAATAACCTAAAAGTATTCCATAAAGGGGTTACTACAATGGTATAGTATTATTTAATTCACTTCCGTAATATATTAAGGAATCTAAGCCAATAAAAATAAATTCAAGTTAGCTTTGAAAAGATATCTCATCACTCACACCTTCTATACAGAGGAGGATTTCTTTCATTCAAAAAAATAACTGACTGTAAAATGTTACTGAATTTTATAAATACATTAAGTATAAATAATATTTTAATTTTTTTTTTGCTCTAACGTACTCTACATAAGAACTACAATTTATTTACATACAAATACACAATGTAATTATGTATTTATGACGTAATCTACTCCTAGAGTAGACTAACTTTCTTTAAGCTGGTCTAGCTCACCTCCGTCGTATTTTGTGTCTTTGTTCTTGCGCAACTTTCTTTATTCCAAAATTTATGACAGATTTCTTTCATGTGTAAAAAAATCCTTTGATCGGTGAAAAGATACTCCCTAAAGAATAGAAATCGTAATGAAGAAATAAGGCAGCAACTAAATATATTTTCATTCAATGATAAAATTTCTCAAAATACGATGAATTGTAGGAATCACGATGAATAACAATAGAAAAAGAAATTTGGTCGACCTATGAAAAGGTGGTGTGAGGTCGAAGCAGGCTAATGGCCAAATCAATGAAGTAAAATTTGTATACAGACGCATCCCTTTTCCATTCCATTTGAGTGTTTCATTATTTTGGAACATTTATTCTGGTTTCCATATATCTAGTTTTCAGTGATGACAATATATTTCCTCCAGCTTAACCTGTTTAATCTTCGGCAGTCTCTTTTCACTGTTGTCTCTCATGTTTGTATTCTACCATTGTTTCGAATGTTCCTGTTTGTAGATGCTTGTTGCATGCTTTATTTTTGTTGTCTATTAACGTAACTATTTCACCAATGCGCGTTTTGTCTTCTTTTATATGCGTTTTTAGATCATAATCAAAATACTTCCGTAGATACGAGACATGTTTGAAAGTAAGTACCGGTAATTTTTTAAAAAATGACAGAACATTATTTTCAAAATACTTGATTATCATTCATTACCTAACACCTTATATGTACTACTTCTCCACATAGTCACCGCCGTTATTCCGGCACTTGTAGCGGGAAACCAGTTTCTCTATGCCTTTGTCAAAGAATGATGCCGCCTGTGATGAAAGTCGTGTACACTTCTTGTTTCACAACAGTCCGGATTTGACACCAAGCGATTTTCTTGATTAATAGTTGCATTCATTGGTCTGTACCTAAAGAACAATCAATTTTCTTTTATAAAGTATTTAACACGTTTGTCGTAGTTCACTCTGTAACATTTTTCTGACTGTTGCTGATATAGGGTATAATCAATTGGTATTCCTCTTTTACTCCGTGTAAATTGACGGCTATATTTGTGTTGGAAGATGGCTTTGGTGATTTCTACTAGTTTTAAAAAAGTTTCTTTGTGTGTTTAGGCTTTTGTTTATAGTGTTTTCTCTGTATCTTCCTATTAGATGATCATTTCCAATTTAACAATTTCGTAAAGCGTATCTTATTCTCCAGAATTACTTAATTTACTTGTGAAAATTGGAGCACAGATTCCCATGTAGGTGCTTAATTTTTTTTAACCACTCAGTATACTCTGGTGGCCGTGTGCACCATTCTCGTTAAACAAACCCTTCAGGTTCCTTAAGCTTACCGCGGTAAGAATTTGACCGGAGTAATCATCAAACAGCAGTGCACCAATGTTTAGGTGACCGTGGTTACCTAGCAAGCGCTCATCTTGGTTGAGCGCACCGTTCATTGCGGTTAAACTCTACTGAACGCACCCGGATGTACATCATGTCATCTGTTTTACACTTGTTCTACCCCTTTGCTGAAGTGTATGCATGTAGTTCAGCGTGCAATGGCGGAAAGCAAAAGCAGACCAAAGTTTGTCTACTGTTTATTAAATTTAACGTAAAATTCTTAAGAAAAGATAGAAAGTATAAAGATAGAAGCAATAACTTTAAAATGGACACGTAGGAAAAGTTGGCCTTACAACTGATTAAAAAAATATGCTGAACTTTATAGACCTCTTTCTTTCTCTTTCTATCTTTCTTTCCACACTGACTACATTCCAGCTACCTTAGTCGATATTCACTTACTGAAAAAACAGGAAGAAAAAAAAAAGAAAAATCAATATACTCCCAAATAAGATTTGAACCCGAAACCCCTTGAATGGGAAGCTTACGCGCTACCCCGACACCACGATGACTACCTCAGATTATAGACTTTGGTACTGATCTCTTCAGGTTTTCGGATTCCTATATCTGTGCAATTAAAGTACATGATATTCTTGAAAATGTATTAATTGCACTAAATCCATTCATTACTCCCGTTATTTCGTCCTTGTTCTTGGAGCTATGCTTCAACTGATATAATTATGTTATGTAACGCCGTGATTCTGTGGATTTTCGTTACATCCTGGGTCAGGATATTTAAGGCACCTGTCGCAGGAAAAAAGGTCTTAAGCATTAAAAATTACAAAATACATTAAACTAAGTTTATCAGGATGTAATTCATTGGCGAAAATGGAGTGTATGTATTTGTTGGGAATTCTGTCTTTCCGCCATTTTAACATTTCAGCACAAGATTTGGAAATAATTGGCGAAAACCAGCCGTTCATGGCCGGTCAGATTTAACCGCGGTAAAACCCTCGATAAACTTTCACCGGCGTCGATACACCACAAATGACCACGGTAAAATCTTGATCGAGAATGGTGCACACGGCCATGGAAGTTACTGTCTACACTGATCACATATTTTGTGTCTCCCAACATATTTTTAGCCCATAAACTTGCATACCTCTATTGTTTTCACATAAAATCAAATATTTCAACAACAGAACATATTTAGGTGGATCATTTACTTGTTTGATAACATTTTTCTGCCGATTGACTTTCAACCGTAATGATAGAGACTACATAATTCGACGATTTCTCTTTCAGCGCAACACGATGAATCGGGACTCGCGCTGCAATCTGGCGATTCAACGGTATCTGTGAAACACTGGAGTTGGTAGTGCTTCTAATCAAATCCCAGTTGATTTCTGATGTGTGTAATGTTATCCCGGCAGTGCTCTGTTGTGCATATCCTTCTGATGCACTGTTCATTTGCTTAGTTTTAGTCTCAACAGCTTGTGTGGCAGAACTGCCCAAGACGTTCGGTGGTGATGAAACAACCTTATTTACAAGCCGTATGAGAAATCGGTGGGCTTCAGTCAGAAGTCACAAGTGACTCAGCTACCTTGCAAGGGCAAACGCCACGATTTCTTCAAAGCAGCAGCACATTGTAGAAGATTTATTGTCACATCGGGCGGTAGTTCGCAAATACAGAATGAACCTATGAAACGAGCAACTTTCAGATTGGTGTCTTTTCAGCTTTTGTTGAGTAATCATTTCATGCAAAAATGTATTCTTCACCCCATAGCATCTGTTTAAAATGGGTCGTTGGAGGGGTGAACACTGGGCCTTTGCTGTTGAGGCATATTACAACAATGATGATAGTTCCATTGCTGCAACAACAGCTATTTGACGTCATTACAATACCCTCCGCAATGATCCATTACCATCAGCCCATGCAGTAAAAATGTGGGTGAGAACTTTGAAGTAAATGTACCTAATTTAAAGAAATATACAAGTACTTAAGCAAAGATGTGTACGTTCTCCGGAAAACATCAAGGCCGTAAGAGTTGATGTGACCCATAGTGCTAAACGTTCTTCTCGTTGCCTTGCAATCTCATTTGGCTTGACGAATTCTGTTGTACGAAGAATTTCCATAAGGACTTGCATGCTTCCATACAAAATTCAAGTAGTGCTGACAGTAACGGATGCAGTTGCGGTAAACTGCATAATCTTTTGCCAACCATTCTTGGATTTCATAAATGTCAACGAAATCTGATGAGTGATGAGAGGGATTTGAGTAAATAAACCGAATTGGGAACGCCCTGGGGTTTGGTGGCGGGAGAAGGTGGACTTGTGACCACTGCACTTGTGACCTTGCAGTGTTCTGATGTGTTACGCTCACATGACTTTCTCTACTCTTGTACAAACTATTTTTACAAACGCTTATTCTCCATATGCTTCATGTTAATCGGAATGTTAATCTTATTGCTAATTTTCCTATAGATGCAAGGGGAATTGGTAGGCTTTAAGCGATAGTCAAATATTTTAAGAGCTGGTTGCTATGTGCAATATTCCATTCTCTTTGCATTACCAGGAAAAAAAATTAATAAAAAATTCCCATTTGAGAAAAAGTATAAGTATTGGAAAATTTAAGGGAATAACAAGCATTATATCGAAAATGGTTCACTCAACAAAAAAAAATGTATATGACATAAATTGTGTATTTTAACGCGTTCTACATTTTTTGTGTAGTAACATTTTGTCTATCTCTTATGGTTTACCAGTTATGCAAGAGTCGTTCACAATGAAGAATACTTTTGGAGACATTCCCAGAAAATTCAAGATATACATTTTATTTGTCATGAAAATATTTTAATCAAAATCGGTAAAGCCATTTTTGAGAAAATAAACCATTTCGAAAAATTTTCCATCTATAGGGTAATCTGGGGTGGGGGGATTTTCTTGAAAACCTTCGTGTTGCACCTCTGGAAGATACTGAACCTAAATACCAAGTTTGGGGTTTATCCGACTGTTCGTTTCTGAGTTGAGCTGCTCAGAGACAGACAGACAGACACACACGGACATGTTTCCGAAAATGCTTTTTTTTGGATTCAGGAGGCCTCAAAACATATTTCCGGTGAAATCTCGGTATCGAATTTTTGGGTGGAATACAATACTTCCCCCACTTACTATACGTAGTAGTGAAAGTAAAAATGTGTGCAACGAAATGGGTCACACGCTCGGTATATAGTGTTGTAAATAGAATTCCTTAAGGTGTATAAATGCTAATGTATATACTTCAAAGTGAAAGTTTGGTTTCAAAGTAATCAATGCAGTAATTTTTAAAGTCCTCCATTCATTTGCTCACTGTGTATGAATTTCAACGTCCAGCATGTAAGCAGAGACAAATCATACTGAATGGATGGGTGAATGAAGATGTCAACAAATAGATCGGATAGTAATCAAAAGGACTGAAAGATATTTTTGGGTTAATAAACAGAATATATGTAACATTAACGCTTTATTAATTCAAGTTTCACATGCCATAAGAATTCATGTTCTAGTGATTATAAGGATTGATTAGGTTTATGAAGAGTTACTGTGTTGCTTTTTGTGAGCTGTACTTTTAATATACGCATAGACTGCAGATGTTAAACGCATTTGCTATTCGCCCTTTTGTACATCCTACTATACAAAATAAGAGAGGCAGCAGCACAGAGTGAAAAAATTGTGCTTGTTATCACTACCTCCTAAACGTGCTGCAGTAGCGGCTCGTGACCATACATTTTTGAGTCAGATAACCCTCAAAATGTGAAATATTATCTGCTGCATAAATGTTATGATTGTGAACAAATGTACGCAACTTCAGCCAATAAGGATTTATAATAATAATAAATAATAATACTGCATAAGTTGTCTGACAAAGGAAAGGATTGTTTATGTGGAAGATTTTGTTTTGTGAGAAAGTGCGGCGTTTTAGAGCAAGAACGAACTAAAGTGTAAATTAAAATTATTAAAATAATAGTGATAGTTTGGAAATACAGCGCGAGAGAAGTTTCGTGCACGTCTTCAAGTGTGCACGGCTCGTATTAGGTATATCACCATAAGATAATTACGTCATACCAGTTGCGCATGTGTAAAAGCTCCTTAAAACTTGCACAAGTCAAGATGTGCTACCGATCCTGTTGGCACATTTCATCGAGTTTATAGGAGTAGCAAGATAGATTTAAACGCCGTAGATTTTAAATTACCCCTACATACGTTACGTTTAATAGTATTCAAAGAAACAAAAGTAAATCTGATGTGATACAGTCACATGACCTTCTCTATCCTCTATCATTTATTAGTGGGTATACAAACTATTTTTACTAAAGCTTATTTTTCTATCTACTACATTTTAATCCAAATAAACGTTGGTAGAAATAGCTATATACACATTTCGTTACAGATTCTTAGGGAACAGCGATAGTCGAATATTTAAGAGCTGGGCACTGTACACTGACCTTAAAATTCCATAGTGTTTCCATGCAGTCGTAAGAAACATCTGAATGCTGAAAGGACTTTAAAGAATGACCAAGTAAAGAACAATCCGAACCTTTAATAACGGATATCTATAAATGGCTTATGCCACAAAAAATTTTATTTGAAGTAAATTGTGTGATTTAAAAACATCTACTTTTTTTGGTAGTACGTTTTCGTTTATCGTTAACGTTTAACAGTTGTACAAGATTGTACACAATTTCTGGACTAGTCCCAGAAAATACAAAATACGTTTTATTTTTCATGTAAATATCTTCAATTTGGTGTATTTTAATCAAAATCCTTAGAGCCATTTTTGAGAAAATCAAAATTTTCGAAAATTTTCCATGGGGGGATTTTCTTGAAAAACTTTGTGTCGCATCTTTGAAACATACTGAACCTAAATACCAAGTTTGGTGTTTATCCGACTTTTCGTTTTTAGTTAAGCTGTTCACAAACACACAGACACACACACGGACCTTTTTCTAATTTTTTTAGATTCAGGGGACTTCAAAACATGTATTTCCGGTGAAATCTTGATATAGAATTTTTGGGTGGAATTTTGAGAAACTTAACGTTTAAAAATTTGAAAGTGAGGTTTCCATTTGTAAACATTTCAGTTTTGAAGCAAGAAATTCCGTTGGCCGTTCGTGAAGTAGCTGTATGAACACTGAAGGCATATTAAAGGTATTTTAGAGCCCGCTAAACATCACCAGAGAGTGTTATCGTTGAGAGAATTGGGTGAGGAAGCATAATTACCATTTATGGAGTAAATTGTGGATGATTACGGGGGGCCTTGAGCCCCGTTGTTTATTCTGAAATAAAGGAATTAAAACTTCCGTAGGGTAAATATGCAAATGAACGGTTTTTTTAATTTTTTTTTATCGAGTTAGTTGGGGTTTGGGACGGAGAAGGGGAGTACTGCGCACGTCTCTGGCTCATGACGTCACGTTGCTCGTACGGTCGAGGGCATTCAGGTAGGCGGCGGAAGGGTGACGGGGGGTGCACCTTAATACCGTACGCGCTAACTCAGGCTAGAGGGATTTAGACATCCAAAATGCTACCTCATTTACCCTTCACTGAATGGCCCCATTTTCAAGCGTTTAGGATCCAGAGCGCGAGAGAAGATTTTATTTTTCTTTAAAATTTCCCTTTCGCCTGCAATGAGCTCACATGCATTTTTAAGTGCGCACCATTAAATGATTAAGGGAATTTGGGGGCAAAGGACGCTGGCTTCACTTTGTTTCATTTATTTTTTAATGAATATCGGCATTTGTTGTGGTACAGTCATAGGAATCTAAATGGCAGTAGAACAATTAAGTCATTAAAAATAATGTAGTTGACCAACTACGGGAGTTACTTCCACATTCTTTTGAATAAAATCCAGCTAAAAATGGCATTCCATATAAAGCAAAATTTGATACATTTATTCACTTAAAAAAATCTAATGTGTTACACTCACTCACATGCCTTTCTCTACTCCTGTATAAACTATTTTTACAAACGCTTATTCTCCATATGCTTCATGTTAATCGAGATATCGAGATGTCAATCTTACTGCGTTTAAGAGCTGGTTGCTATGTGGAGTATTCCATTATCTTTGTATTACCAGGACGAAAAAAAATGAACAACGAATTCCCATTTGAGAAAAAATATAGGTATCTGAAAATTTAAGGGAATCACAAGCAATATCATGAAAATGGTTCACTCAACAACAAAAAATGTATATGACATAAATTGTGTATTTTAACGCGATCTACATTTTTTGTGTAGTAAAATTTTGTCTATCTTTTATGGTTTACCAGTTATGCAAAAGTCGTTCACAATGAAGAATAATTTTGGAGACATTCCCAGAAATTTCAAGATATACAGTTTATTTGTCGTCAAAATATTTAAACATATGATTTTTTAATCAAAATCGTTAGAGAAAATTAAAATTTTCGCAAAATGTTCCATGTAAAGGGTAATCTGGGGTGGGGAAATTTTCTTGAAAACCTTCGTGTCGCATCTCTGGAAGATACTGAACTTAAATACCAAGTTTGGTGTTATCCGACTGTTCGTTTCTGAGTTATGCTGTTTCACATACACACACGGACATGTTTCCAAAAATACTTTTTTTGGATTCAGGTGGCCTCAAAACATGTATTTCCGGTGAAATCTCGGTATCGAATTTTTGGGTGGAATGCAATACTTCCCCTACTTGCTATACGTAGTAGAGAAAGTAAAAAAGTGTCTCATAAATATTATCCTCTTCAAGAATAAGCAATGGATCAATTTTAAAAAGGATAATATAAGTAAAATGAAACAAAAGGCCTTGCCTCCCGAGGAAACCAGTACTCCACTTTTCTAACCGTTACAGTTGACAGGTACCCTATATGCAGTGCTCAAAACAAAAGACCGATTCTTATATCCCGTTTGTTATTCATACGTATTTGCTCAGATAAGTTTTTGGAGAGGCATTTTGATTGGATTAGAGGGGATTCGGCACCGATCCAGGAATGAGGATATTGTACCGACGCCTCATGAGGGTGCCCCAAGAAGGAAGGGATGGCTGAGGTGAAGGCGGAACCAGGAGAGACGGCACAGCAATGACAGGGTCCCTACAGGTTCCAGATGAAGGCTCCCCAAGCGGCGGTCCTTTACCCCGGCAACCAGCCGAAGGCCGAGGGATGGAGAAAGTTTACAGAGAGCATCCCTTTCCCTACACCGAAACTCGATCACCGCAACGTCAAACCTGAAACAGATGGTGAAGAATGAACGAAATGGAGGGACAGAAGAGTCGGAGGATGCAAGAAATCGCTGCAGCATTCGCCTGAAGACCGGCTGACACCTTCGAAAAACCCATGGGTCAGAGTGGATGGTTGCAGGAGATCGAACCCGAGACCTCCGATTGTGGAGCACGGACATTGTCGCCTAAGGCATTCTGTTAATTTAGGTTAGGCATTATTTGCGGTTTTACATATAAGATCACTGAAAACTTACAACTGTAAATTTTGAGGCAGTATTTTATATCATAACATGCTGTGAATGCCAGAGTGATTGTAGTGTAAATTAATATTATTGTATGTACAGTATTTTAGATGTTTGTTAGCCATAAATATTGTTAGGAAATAAGTTTACACGGCCTCACTGAAACTGACAATAGAAGTGGGTAACAATAAACTGATGGGGTGAGTTGTTTATTACTAAGAAGAGACAAACAAATGACGTCAGGGTAGCGTGCCTTTTTTAGAAATAGAGGGAATATCTTCCCTAGAGTATATATTTTAGTAGTAGTGATTGGCTGACCAAAACAGATCCTAAAGTGGGCGCGATTTGGTAACCAATAGCAGCTCTATTATAATGTTTAGGCAATTCGAGGTGAAGGAGTATATATTCTCGAGCCATAAGCAAGTGTCACACAGTTCTGAAGAATCTCTCACGAGGTACACGTCGCAGAGTTAGTTACAAAACTGTGAAGTACGCGAAGTAATTGGTGCGCGGCAACTGTAATGACTGTAGATACATTCAGAACTATTACAGTTTCAGTCAGGCGTGTATAAGGATTAAATATGTGAATTGTTAATTAAGTGTGATGGCAATAAAAGTGTAGAAACAATTTTTTTTATCAGTGTTATCTTTTAGCAACAACTCCTTTCCGTTTACACGCCCTGCTTAGAGATACTTGCACGACTGAGTTATAATAGCTAGCCGGAGGACAATGAACCAATTTAAAATAAATAAAACAAGAGGCGCCCAGAGTAGGTTATTTAGGAGAGAGCTGGCGCAGTTTTTTGGGCATATATGGGAAAGGATAGGGAAAACGAGGCTGGATGGAGCGGTTCAAGGAGGAAAATGGGTTTATATGGGAGAGATAGGGAATACAAGGACTGACGCTAGGCTAGACAGTGGTAGGAGGAGGGGGAATGCGGTTTATATGAGACAGATAGGGAATACGTGGAGAGCTGCTAGGCTAGACAGAGGCTGAGGAGTAGAGTATGGTTTATATGAGAGGTATAGGAAAACGACGAGAGCTGTTAGGCTAGACAGAGTTGAAGGGTAGAGTATGTCTTTTATGTGAGAGAGGTAGGGAACAGGAGGAGAGGTGTTAGGCTAGACAGAGTTGAAGGGTAGAGTTTGTCTTTTATATGAGAGAGGTAGACAACAGGGGTAGGGGTGTTAGGCTAGACAGAGGTCGAGGTGCAGAGTATGGTTTATATGAGAGATATAGGAAATTGAGGAGAAATATTAGGATAAGCAGGTTGAGTATGCGTTTATAAGGAGAGACGAGAAAACGGAGAGATCCTATGCTACGATAGACAGGTGTTAAAGGTAGAATGTGTTGTGTATATGTTAGATAGGAAACCAAACAGATACTCAGCTAGACAGGGGGGGCAGGAGGGGGAATACGCTTTATGAGAGGTAGGGGATACGGGGAGAGATGGTAGACTAGACAGCGGTTGAGAGTAAAATATGCGTTTATATGTATGAGAAGTATAGGAACTGGAGGAGGGGTGTTAGGCTAGACAGATGTTGAGGAGTAGAATACGCTTTATGTGAGTGCGGTAGGGGATACGAGGAGAAGTACTAGAGTAGACTGAGGTTGAGGAGTAGAGTATGGTTTATATGAGAGGTATAGGAAAACGAGGAGAGGTGTTAGGCTAGACAGAGGTTTAGAGTAGAGTATGCTTTATATGTATGAGAGGTATAGGATCAGGAGGAGAGGTGTTAGGCTAGACAGATACTAAAGGAGTAGCAATATGGGTTTACATACAGGAGAGATAGGGAATAGGAGGTGCTAGACTTGAAAGCGACTTTAGACGTGAACTTCATAGAAAACTGTTTCATGTCAATATTCTAGACATGCTCATCAAGTAACCTATTCAGGGAATAAGATGTCCCATAAAGGGAAAAAGGTGATCAGCAAAGGGAAAAACGTGACCAGCAAAGGGAAAAAGGTGACCAGCAAAGGAAAAAAAGGTGACCAGCAAAGGGAAAAATGTGACTAACAAAGGGAAAAATGTGACCAGCAAAGGGAAAAAGGTGACCAGCAAAGGGAAAAGGTGACCAGCAAAGGGAAAAACGTGACCAGCAAAGGGAAAAATGTGACCAGTAAAGGGAAAAAGGTGACCAGCAAAGGGAAAAAGGTGACCAGCAAAGGGAAAAACGTGACCAGCAAAGGGAACAACGTGACCAGCAAAGGGAAAAAGGTGACCAGCAATGGGAAAAAGGTGATCAGCAAACGGAAAAATGTGACCAGCAACGGGAAAAAGGTGACCAGCAAAGAGAAAAAGGTGACCAGCAAAGGGAAAAACGTGAGCAGCAAAGGGAAAAAGGTGACCAGCAAATGGAAAAAGGTGACCAGCAAAGGGAAAAATGTGACCAGTAAAGGGAAAAAGTGTCCAGCAAAGGGAAAAATGTGACCAGCAAAGGGAAAAAGGTGACCAGCAAAGGGAAAAAGGTGACCAGCAAAGGGAAAAAGGTGACCACCAAAGGGAAAAACGTGACCAGCAAAGGGAAAAAGGTGACCAGCAAAGGGAAAAAAGGTGACCAGCAAAGGGAAAAAGGGACCAGCAAAGGGAAAAATGTGACCTGCAAAGGGAAAAAGGTGACCTGCAAAGGGAAAAAGGTGACCAGCAAAGGGAAAAAGGTGACCAGCAATGGGAAAAAGGTGACCAGCAAAGGGAAAAAGGTGGCCAGTAAAGGGAAAAAGGTGACCAGCAACGGGAAAAAAGGTGACCAGCAAAGGGAAAAAGGTGACCTGCAACGGGAAAAAGGTGACCCACTCAGGGAGAAGGGCAGGGAAAAGGTGGCTCTCTCACGGGAAAAGCTAACCCACTCACACTAACAGGTAAGTAATTCAGTTAGTATCACAGGGTAGGACAGATCCCGGGAAGCGGATATAGCATAGCTCCGTATGATGTTACAGGTAATTCAGAGAGTATCATAGGTATTTAGGATAATTCAAGTAACATAGGTGTTTAAAGTCACTCAGCTAGTATCACAGGTACTCGTGGTAATATAGAGAGTAATTAGATTATAAACATTTCTCATCCTACGTAACAACAATTTATATACTTTTTTCTAAATCTTACAAACTCATTATATGTTAAACAGTTACTGTACGATGCGGAGAGGGATAAAATGCATATTGGTTCACAAATTGAAAAGCTTTGCGTCAACATACCTTTATTTAAGTTCGTTGTAGATGTCTCTCCCCTTTTATCTAGGCTTGAGACTAGCACTAGGATTGCTCCTAATGTCAGGGTTACCACCTTCCCTTCCATCTTCTTCTTTCTTCATCAGGCGTCTGCTAGTTGCATACACAGCACACGGATAAACTTCATTTTTTAAGATTGTTGACTCACGAGAAAATCTTCATCTTCGACTTACATTCTCTTAAGCACTGTTTGTAATACTGTAATGTCCATACGCATAGGTAGTTATTCCATCCTCAGCAATAATTCTTTTATCATCAAAGGGATTCAATGTAATTTTATTCACTTGCACTGTGGTAACAGCATGCTTTCGTGATAGGATTAGATTCATGGGCGTTCTGATGATTTCACAGGTTTTAAGACAGTCTGTATAGCTGTCAAACGAAATGTACTGCTTAATAGCGCTACGTTTTATACCTTTAATATTTTTTATCATTGAGCCTTGAATATCTAAGGCATACATCTTAGGCCGTAGTCCAACAAAGCGTAGGATGATTTTGCTATTAGCCTCATCTTTAAATTTTCCGAGCACCTTCTTGTTCTGAGTAGAGTGACATATATGGTTGGCAGGGTAATCAGCTGTATCGAGATGCTCAAGAAAACGTAGCTTGTCCTGGTACACATCTTCAGTTGTAACACGATGATAGAACGAATCAGTGTCCATATACATAAGCTTCAGGTTTTCAGCTCCATAATAAGGCAACAACACGTCGTAATGATAGTTATACATTAATGTCTTGGAGATCTCCAACACACTCATACCAATGTATATAGGCTTGTTGAATACAATCTGACGAGAGGCCATATGTACAGCAGGTAGATTTGCAGCATATATCGTCCTGTCGATAAATGTAGGCTTGGCGATCAGCTTCTCTAGAGTCTTCTCATTTGCTACTAGCCGAATATCCATACGGTTACGCAGGTTCTCCATAGTTTTTCCAAACATGGCGTTGTTAAAGAGCTTGTAGAGGTCCTTCTCGAAATCATTTGCAGCTTGTTGTCGTAGCCTGTTGTTAAATTCCACATAAGGTTTCAACCACCGAGACTGTCGGAATTGTAGCACACGATGGATTTTTGTTAGTCGTAACCCATGACTAAGAGCTTGCTTCAAAGCCATGTAATGCACTACATACTTCTTTCGAGGTCCAAGATGGGGTATCAGTTTCTTTGTAGATGCTTCCAGTGGTTTCATACACTCAGGCAGGAAAGGTAGGTCGTTGTGTAGATCGTGAAGTTCAGCAGGATACTCGATGTCGACTTCTAATATGCACCCATGAGGATCATCTTCTTGTAGTGTTTCTAGGTTGATTTCTTCAGGTGACACCCACTGAAATCCACCAAAAGGAAGGGCGTGACACATTGCCCACCCATATTGGTTATTAGCGTCCTCGTATGTGATAAATTGGGTTGGTCTCGACGGATCAAACTTATCCATATAAGTGTTATTAGCCTCAGCATACCGATGGGAAACTTGGCATAAACCTCCTCTTATACCTGATTCCACCATGAGTAGTTGATCATAATCTTGTAACAGCTCTAACTTAATTCCAGTATACAGTAACATGGCGTCCCATGTAAGTCCTGGAGAGGTAAAATAATGGGCAGGATCAACTTTGTGTGTTTTAAGGGTTTGCTCTCTGAACGTCTCAAAGACATCAGCTAGGAGTAGTACATCTGAGGTTAAGTAGAGATCGCTGTACTCTCCCAGGTTTCTCACATTAAACAGCTCCCATACATTTCTAGCATGATCGTAGTCAGTATTAGTAATTTCTTCTTCATTTAATCTATTGTAGAAGGAGTCCTTAGGAGGCAAGCAGGTCTCGTTCAGGGCATCCCATGACGTAACAAAATCATATGGAAATACACCCTTACGGGTCATCAACTTCAATTTGTCTTCTCCAAAGTACTTTAGTGTTTCAGGATATGAGGTTAGATTTTTTACCAACTTATCCAAGCTTGTACTGAGGAAGCGGAAGCTGTCCACAAATCGAAGCTTTATATCTCCTACATACTTGGTGAATGAGATATAGCTTTCTTCAGAGTTAGGAATTACCTCCACACGTTCACTTGTACAACCCAGCTCCTTAACAATGAAATGAGAGTCATATCCGCTAAGGTTATGCATGAAGACTGGTATATATTTAGGTGTTTTACAGGCTAAATTACATTCATTATGAAGACTTCCACGATATTCACCGCTGATGTGATCATGGTCGCGTACTTTATAGTTCTCTTCTGTAAAGGGTTTTCCACACAAGTAGCATGTCGTAGAAGACTCAAAATCCTTTTGCTGTTGATCCGTGAGTTTCAGAGGTTTAGCAGATTTGTATATGTCATCAATCATTTTTGCAAGAGATGTCAGGTACAGCATAAACTTCTGAGCAGCATCAGCACCACGATACACATAGGGTTTCTTAGGAAGATCAGTTTCGAGATGTTCAACACTGGATGTAGGCTTCACGTAAACACAGAAGCTCATTGGTGTGTGCTCTTGATAAGGGGTTGGATAGGAAGTTTCAGGATTGGGTATACATGTATGGCATGGAGTGAGAATACTCTCAAAATCAGCATAGATAACATAAGGTACTTTCAGCATCCTCTCAACATTTTTAAACTGTACAATTGCTTTCTCCTTGGTAGGCATAACTACCCTTGCAACACTATGTTGAATACAGACGACTGCATGTTATTGTAGTTTTTCCTGCCCACTTCGTCCATATCGATCATCAAAATGTGTAAAGCAGCGCTTACAAGTATAAACCCGTCCATTATGGTTAGTTTTCTGGCGTCGAATGAGTTTCTCAAAATTCTTTATATATACGTAGTGATGTTTTCCAGTACTGTCATTCAATAGTAGCAGGTCACGGTGTTCAGGTAGTTCAGTGCTAGCAACCTTTATTGGATATACTTCATGCTTCTCATCCAGACCGAAAACGTTAATAGACATCTTGTTAAGCTTCTCAAATTTAGGTATTTGAGAAAGTGGAGTAGGATAGGAGACACAGCTGAAGTCATACTTATCTTGAAGCTGCTTGTATTTGCTCACACGCTGCGCATCCTTCTCGATGAATTTGGCCAGTATAGAGTACATGAAACATTTCTCACCACTAAAGTTCTGAATGTTTATACACGCTTTCCTTGCTTCAACATATGACGGTAGTGGTATGTAGCTACTTCCTCGCAACGGATTGTACTTGTTGATACGAAGTCGAAGTCCTTCCACTGCAAGCAAAGCCCAGTTGCTACCCTTAAGCTGAGACTCCTCCATTTCAGTCACCAATTTCTTGAATTTCGCTTCAGTGTTGAGTCCAGATCTGTTTCTAGGAAAACAGGATGATTCCTTGTTTTAAATGTTTTGTCACAGGTTTCTCCAATACTGTTAACAAATCGACACTCAGCCAGCAGATTAATTTTAACACTCTTATGAATGCTGAGCTCTTTATGCACAACCTGGATTATACGTTGTTTTGCCTCTTGCAGATACATATTCAGGTCCTTAGGTGACTCGCATCGTATAAAATACGATTTTAATCGTCGTTCGAATGAAGTTTCATATTCTTTCATATCACAGTCCTCCATTGTTGATATTAGCTGATGTTTAGTTGGCTCCAATCTTCTTTTCTTCTGAGGGCTGCTCATTTCACATATATCTTCGTGTCGCTGCCCCTTATAACCATCATTGAAGGTCAAGCTACAATGTTTACATTTGAAGAGCTTCTTACAAGTCATCTCGTGTCTTCTCTTGTGATAACCTCGGAGGAACTTCTTCCCACATTTTCCGCATGCATATCCAGTAGCGCTTGGAATAATATCCTTATACGCTAGTTATTCATCTTTATTCTTGATGTAATAACGTATTAATCCTTCTTCAAGGGAAATGTAGACCTCTTCACCTTGATATCACTTAGAAAGCTGATTATTCTTGGAGAGAACACAATGTTAACACCTCAAGACTAATTAGCGCAATGAAGTCCAATGCCCTAGATCACCATATTTATAGAGGGAGCACGAACATTTTAGATCAATCATAAACTCGCTCCATAACTAGCTGTATATGTTTGCTCCACACGTATTAACCTCACGCCCAGAGTCAGGATGTCTATGATGTCACACCCAGAGACAGGATGTCTGACAGTATCAAACACGTTTAAACTCGTCTCATAACTACATGTATATGCTGTCACACCAACAAGAGAAGTATTCCCACACGCTCATTCAGACATATATTTCAAATTCAAAGCCTACCATCACCCATTACACCAAAGCTACTACAATCTCTATTATCAAAATACTTAAAGGTAAAGGCTTAAAAGGTAACATAGAAGATTTGCCCCCTTATTTACTTAAATGTGTGTATATACTACATTATTTCATGTTTTCATTCCCTTTTCAATTCTTCCTTTCCATCTTCTTCTAGAAAGACCATTACATTTCACTACAATCACGAGCAAAGCAATTTTTCCAGAGTTTCACAGATTCTAAGCTTCTAGAATCGAACCCGGTAATACTTTTAATAAATGTATTTTTAGTAATTTAGCTCCCTCGCATCAGCATCTACCATTTAATCTTTACTCGAACCTGATAGGATTCATAGGCTTGAAGATATATGAAATCACCCCTTCGGGATTCGATCCGAGTACTTTAAAGTACTTTTTGTCATGATAACGATATTTATGGACTAGGTACTCTGTTTACGGTTTACTTGACGCATCGATCTAAACTAAATTACGAGTTATTAAATTTGCAAGTAAATTCCATTAAATCAGTATTCGAACCCAGAACACCAGGAACAAAATAATCTACAATATTAGCTTGACATGTTAAACAAAGCTGTGTGCAGTTACGCTATCAATCTAAGTGATATATTATAGTGTACAGAGGAAAATTAAGGAACTCATTAAAAGATGGGGGAATCGAACCAAGCACAACTGATTGACAATTATACACAGCATTAATTACCTATTATAAGAGCTATCAATCATGCTTTGGTTCATCCCTCTATCTCTCTTAGTTTCCGAGATAATGAAGATTTAAAATTAAGAATCGAACTCAGGACACCAGATCCTCAAATTTAGATCCGCAAGAAACTACCTATTTATATAAATGTAATAAAGTTTATTTGACGTCTTTATCTTAAGCGGTTTAGGAGTTATTAAATTTATAATTAAATTACATTTTAACGGTATTCGAACCCAGAACACCAGAAACAAAATTATTTATAAAATTAGTTTGCTATGTTAAAAAGAGTTGTATACAGTTACGCAATCAATCTAAGTGATATATTCTAGTGTACAGAGAAAAATTAAGGAAATCATTAAAAAATCGGGATTCGAACTAGGGACAACTGATTGAAAATTATATACAGTATTGATTACGCATTATAACAGCTATCAATAATGCTTTGGTTCACCCCTCTACCTCTCTTAGTTTCCGAGATAATGGCGATTTAAAATTAAGGATCAAACCCAGGACACCAGGTACCCCAATATAAATCCAAAAAAACTACCTAATGATATAAATGTAATGACGTTTATTTGGTGTCTTTATCGTAATTAGTTCCTGAGTTATTAGAAGTTGAATTTGTAATCACTCATAGGATTCGAACCCAGGCATCCCGGCCAACTCGGATTAATATCTCAGGGACGCGGCGCATTCCAAAGAATTGATTAGTTTTTATCCCATTGTTCTATCTCTTTTCATTCAGGAGATATAGGCGATTAATCAGTAGGGGTAAAATGATGGTTCTAGCGCACTTAATATGCATGGAATACAATTAATATGCTAATTAGCCCCCACCCCCACTAATTGGCCTCACCCCCATCATTTTACCCCTATTTGAGGATCTGGTGTCCTGAGTTCGATTCTTAATTTTAAATCTTCATTATCTCGGAAACTAAGAGAGATAGAGGGATGAACCAAAGCATGATTGATAGCTCTTATAATAGGTAATTAATGCTGTATATAATTGTCAATCAGTTGTGCTTGGTTCGATTCCCCCATCTTTTAATGGGTTCCTTAATTTTCCTCTACACTAGAATATATCACTTAGATTGATAGCGTAAATGCACACAGCTTTGTTTAACATGTCAAGCTAATATTATAGATTATTTTGTTCCTGGTGTTCTGGGTTCGAATACTGATTTAATGGAATTTACTTGCAAATTTAATAACTCGTAATTTAGTTTAGATAGATGCGTCAAGTAAACCGTAAACAGAGTACATAGTCCTTAAATATCGTTATCATGACAAAAAGTACTTTAAAGTACTCGAATCGAATCCCGAAGGGGTGATTTCATATATCTTCAAGCCTATGAATCCTATCAGGTTCGAGTATAGATTAAATGGTAGATGCTGATGCGAGGGAGCTAAATTACTAAAAATACATTTATTAAAAGTATTACCGGGTTCGATTCTAGAAGTTTAGAATCTGTGAAACTCTGGAAAAATTACTTTGCTCGTGATTGTAGTGAAATGTAATGGTCTTTCTAGAAGAAGATGGAAAGGAAGAATTGAAAAGGGAATGAAAACATGAAATAATGTAGTATATACACACATTTAAGTAAATAAGGGGGAAAATCTTCTACGTTACCTTTTAAGCCTTTAATTTTAAGTATTTTGATAATAGAGATTGTACTGGCTTTGGTGTAATGGGTGATGGTAGGCTTTGAATTTGAAATATATGTCTGAATGAGCGTGTGGGAATACTTCTCTTGTTGGTGTGACAGCATATACATGTAGTTATGAGACGAGTTTAAACGTGTTTGATACTGTCAGACATCCTGTCTCTGGGTGTGACATCATAGACATCCTGACTCTGGGCGTGAGGTTAATACGTGTGGAGCAAACATATACAGCTAGTTATGGAGCGAGTTTATGATTGATCTAAAAGGTTCGTGCTCCCTCTATAAATATGGTGATCTAGGGCATTGGACTTCATTGCGCTAATTAGTCTTGAGGTGTTAACATTGTGTTCTCTCCAAGAATAATCAGCTTTCTAAGTGATATCAAGGTGAAGAGGTCTACATTTCCCTTGAAGAAGGATTAATACGTTATTACATCAAGAATAAAGATGAATAACTAGCGTATAAGGATATTATTCCAAGCGCTACTGGATATGCATGCGGAAAATGTGGGAAGAAGTTCCTCCGAGGTTATCACAAGAGAAGACACGAGATGACTTGTAAGAAGCTCTTCAAATGTAAACATTGTAGCTTGACCTTCAATGATGGTTATAAGGGGCAGCGACACGAAGATATATGTGAAATGAGCAGCCCTCAGAAGAAAAGAAGATTGGAGCCAACTAAACATCAGCTAATATCAACAATGGAGGACTGTGATATGAAAGAATATGAAACTTCATTCGAAGGACGATTAAAATCGTATTTTATACGATGCGAGTCACCTAAGGACCTGAATATGTATCTGCAAGAGGCAAAACAACGTATAATCCAGGCTGTGCATAAAGAGCTCAGCATTCATAAGAGTGTTAAAATTAATCTGCTGGCTGAGTGTCGATTTGTTAACAGTATTGGAGAAACCTGTGACAAAACATTTAAAACAAGGAATCATCCTGTTTTCCTAGAAACAGATCTGGACTCAACACTGAAGCGAAATTCAAGAAATTGGTGACTGAAATGGAGGAGTCTCAGCTTAAGGGTAGCAACTGGGCTTTGCTTGCAGTGGAAGGACTTCGACTTCGTATCAACAAGTACAATCCGTTGCGAGGAAGTAGCTACATACCACTACCGTCATCTGTTGAAGCAAGGAAAGCGTGTATAAACATTCAGAACTTTAGTGGTGAGAAATGTTTCATGTACTCTATACTGGCCAAATTCATCGAGAAGGATGCGCAGCGTGTGAGCAAATACAAGCAGCTTCAAGATAAGTATGACTTCAGCTGTGTTTCCTATCCTACTCCACTTTCTCAAATACCTAAATTTGAGAAGCTTAACAAGATGTCTATTAACGTTTTCGGTCTGGATGAGAAGCATGAAGTATATCCAATAAAGGTTGCTAGCACTGAACTACCTGAACACCGTGACCTGCTACTATTGAATGACAGTACTGGAAAACATCACTACGTATATATAAAGAATTTTGAGAAACTCATTCGACGCCAGAAAACTAACCATAATGGACGGGTTTATACTTGTAAGCGCTGCTTTACACATTTTGATGATCGATATGGACGAAGTGGGCAGGAAAAACTACAAGAACATGCAGCCGTCTGTATTCAACATGGTGTTGCAAGGGTAGTTATGCCTACCAAGGAGAAAGCAATTGTACAGTTTAAAAATGTTGAGAGGATGCTGAAAGTACCTTATGTTATCTATGCTGATTTTGAGAGTATTCTCACTCCATGCCATACGTGTATACCCAATCCTGAAACTTCCTATCCAACCCCTTATCAAGAGCACACACCAATGAGCTTCTGTGTTTACGTGAAGCCTACATCCAGTGTTGAACATCTCGAAACTGATCTTCCTAAGAAACCCTATGTGTATCGTGGTGCTGATGCTGCTCAGAAGTTTATGCTGTACCTGACATCTCTTGCAAAAATGATTGATGACATATACAAATCTGCTAAACCTCTGAAACTCACGGATCAACAGCAAAAGGATTTTGAGTCTTCTACGACATGCTACTTGTGTGGAAAACCCTATACAGAAGAGAACTATAAAGTACGCGACCATGATCACATCAGCGGTGAATATCGTGGAAGTCTTCATAATGAATGTAATTTAGCCTGTAAAACACCTAAATATATACCAGTCTTCATGCATAACCTTAGCGGATATGACTCTCATTTCATTGTTAAGGAGCTGGGTTGTACAAGTGAACGTGTGGAGGTAATTCCTAACTCTGAAGAAAGCTATATCTCATTCACCAAGTATGTAGGAGATATAAAGCTTCGATTTGTGGACAGCTTCCGCTTCCTCAGTACAAGCTTGGATAAGTTGGTAAAAAATCTAACCTCATATCCTGAAACACTAAAGTACTTTGGAGAAGACAAATTGAAGTTGATGACCCGTAAGGGTGTATTTCCATATGATTTTGTTACGTCATGGGATGCCCTGAACGAGACCTGCTTGCCTCCTAAGGACTCCTTCTACAATAGATTAAATGAAGAAGAAATTACTAATACTGACTACGATCATGCTAGAAATGTATGGGAGCTGTTTAATGTGAGAAACCTGGGAGAGTACAGCGATCTCTACTTAACCTCAGATGTACTACTCCTAGCTGATGTCTTTGAGACGTTCAGAGAGCAAACCCTTAAAACACACAAAGTTGATCCTGCCCATTATTTTACCTCTCCAGGACTTACATGGGACGCCATGTTACTGTATACTGGAATTAAGCTGGAGCTGTTACAAGATTATGATCAACTACTCATGGTGGAATCAGGTATAAGAGGAGGTTTATGCCAAGTTTCCCATCGGTATGCTGAGGCTAATAACACTTATATGGATAAGTTTGATCCGTCGAGACCAACCCAATTTATCACATACGAGGACGCTAATAACCAATATGGGTGGGCAATGTGTCACGCCCTTCCTTTTGGTGGATTTCAGTGGGTGTCACCTGAAGAAATCAACCTAGAAACACTACAAGAAGATGATCCTCATGGGTGCATATTAGAAGTCGACATCGAGTATCCTGCTGAACTTCACGATCTACACAACGACCTACCTTTCCTGCCTGAGTGTATGAAACCACTGGAAGCATCTACAAAGAAACTGATACCCCATCTTGGACCTCGAAAGAAGTATGTAGTGCATTACATGGCTTTGAAGCAAGCTCTTAGTCATGGGTTACGACTAACAAAAATCCATCGTGTGCTACAATTCCGACAGTCTCGGTGGTTGAAACCTTATGTGGAATTTAACAACAGGCTACGACAACAAGCTGCAAATGATTTCGAGAAGGACCTCTACAAGCTCTTTAACAACGCCATGTTTGGAAAAACTATGGAGAACCTGCGTAACCGTATGGATATTCGGCTAGTAGCAAATGAGAAGACTCTAGAGAAGCTGATCGCCAAGCCTACATTTATCGACAGGACGATATATGCTGCAAATCTACCTGCTGTACATATGGCCTCTCGTCAGATTGTATTCAACAAGCCTATATACATTGGTATGAGTGTGTTGGACATCTCCAAGACATTAATGTATAACTATCATTACGACGTGTTGTTGCCTTATTATGGAGCTGAAAACCTGAAGCTTATGTATATGGACACTGATTCGTTCATTCATCGTGTTACAACTGAAGATGTGTACCAGGATGAGCTACGTTTTCTTGAGCATCTCGATACAGCTGATTACCCTGCCAACCATATATGTCACTCTACTCATAACAAGAAGGTGCTCGGAAAATTTAAGAATGAGGCTAATAGCAAAATCATCCTACGCTTTGTTGGACTACGGCCTAAGATGTATGCCTTAGATATTCAAGGCTCAATGATAAAAAAGATTAAAGGTATAAAACGTAGCGCTATTAAGCAGTACATTTCGTTTGACAGCTATACAGACTGTCTTAAAACCTGTGAAATCATCAGATCGCCCATGAATCTAATCCTATCACGAAAGCATGCTGTTACCACAGTGCAAGTGAATAAAATTACATTGAATCCCTTTGATGATAAAAGAATTATTGCTGAGGATGGAATAACTACCTATGCGTATGGACATTACAGTATTACAAACAGTGCTTAAGAGAATGTAAGTCGAAGATGAAGATTTTCTCGTGAGTCAACAATCTTAAAAAATGAAGTTTATCCGTGTGCTGTGTATGCAACTAGCAGACGCCTGATGAAGAAAGAAGAAGATGGAAGGGAAGGTGGTAACCCTGCCATTAGGAGCAATCCTAGTGCTAGTCTCAAGCCTAGATAAAAGGGGAGAGACATCTACAACGAACTTAAATAAAGGTATGTTGACGCAAAGCTTTTCAATTTGTGAACCAATATGCATTTTATCCCTCTCCGCATCGTACAATAACTGTTTAACATATAATGAGTTTGTAAGATTTAGAAAAAAGTATATAAATTGTTGTTACGTTGGATGAGAAATGTTTATAATCTAATTACTCTCTATATTACCATGAGTACCTGTGATACTAGCTGAGTGACTTTAAACACCAATGTTACTTGAATTATCCTAAATACCTATGATACTCTCTGAATTACCTGTAACATCATACGGAGCTATGCTATATCCGCTTCCCGGGATCTGTCCTACCCTGTGATAGTAACTGAATTACTTACCTGTTAGTGTGAGTGGGTTAGCTTTTCCCGTGAGAGAGCCACCTTTTCCCTGCCCTTCTCCCTGAGTGGGTCACCTTTTCCCGTTGCAGGTCACCTTTTTCCCTTTGCTGGTCACCTTTTTTCCCGTTGCTGGTCACATTTTTCCCTTTACTGGCCACCTATTTCCCTTTGCTGGTCACCTTTTTCCCATTGCTGGTCACCTTTTTCCCTTGGCTGGTCACCTTTTTCCCTTTGCAGGTCACCTTTTTCCCTTTGCAGGTCACATTTTTCCCTTTGCTGGTCACCTTTTTCCCTTTGCTGGTCACCTTTTTCCCTTTGCTGGTCACCTTTTTCCCTTTGCTGGTCACGTTTTTCCCTTTGCTGGTCACCTTTTTCCCTTTGCTGGTCACCTTTTTCCCTTTGCTGGTCACATTTTTCCCTTTGTTGGTCACCTTTTTCCCTTTGCTGGTCACCTTTTTCCCTTTGCTGGTCACCTTTTTCCCTTTGCTGGTCACATTTTTCCCTTTGCTGCTCGCCTTTTTCCCTTTGCTGGCCACCTTTTTCCCTTTGCTGGTCACATTTTTCCCTTTGCTGGTCACGTTTTTCCCTTTGCTGGTCACTTTTTCCCTTTACTGGTCACATTTTTCCCTTTGCTGGTCACCTTTTTCCCTTTGCTGGTCACATTTTTCCCTTTGCTGCTCACGTTTTTCCCTTTGCGGGGCACCTTTTTCTCTTTGCTGGTCACCTTTTTCCCGTTGCTGGTCACATTTTTCCCTTTGCTGATCACCTTTTTCCCATTGCTGGTCACCTTTTTCCCTTTGCTGGTCACTTTTTTCCCTTTGCTGGTCACGTTTTTGCCTTTGCTGGTCACCTTTTTTCCCTTTGCTGGTCACATTTTTCCCTTTACTGGTCACATTTTTCCCTTTGCTGGTCACGTTTTTCCCTTTGCTGGTCACCTTTTGCCTTTGCTGGTCACCTTTTTCCCTTTGCTGGTCACATTTTTCCCTTTGTTAGTCACATTTTTCCCTTTGCTGGTCACCTTTTTGCCTTTGCTGGTCACCTTTTTCCCTTTGCTGGTCACGTTTTTCCCTTTGCTGATCACCTTTTTCCCTTTATGGGACATCTTATTCCCTGAATAGGTTACGTGATGAGCATGTCTAGAACATTGACATGAAACAGTTTTCTATGAAGTTCACGTCTAAAGTCGCTTTCAAGTCTAGCACCTCCTATTCCCTATCTCTCCTGTATATAAACGCATATTGCTACTCCTTTAGTATCTGTCTAGCCTAACACCTCTCCTCCTGATCCTATACCTCTCATACATATAAAGCATACTCTACTCTAAACCTATGTCTAGCCTAACACCTCTCCTCGTTTTCCTATACCTCTCATATAAACCATACTCTACTCCTCAACCTCTGTCTAGTCTAGTACCTCTCCTCGTATCCCCTACCGCACTCATATAAAGCGTATTCTACTCCTCAACATCTGTCTAGCCTAACACCCCTCCTCCAGTTCCTATACTTCTCATACATATAAACGCATATTTTACTCTCAACCGCTGTCTAGTCTACCATCTCTCCCCGTATCCCCTACCTCTCATAAAGCGTATTCCCCCTCCTGCCCCCCTATCTAGCTGAGTATCTCTTTGGTTTCCTATCTAACATATACACAACACATTCTACCTTTAACACCTGTCTATCGTAGCATAGGATCTCTCTGTTTTCTCGTCTCTCCTTATAAACGCATACTCAACCTGCTTATCCTAATATTTCTCCTCGTTTTCCTATATCTCTCATATAAACCATACTCTACACCTCGACCTCTGTCTAGCCTAACACCCCTACCCCTGTTCTCTACCTCTCTCATATAAAAGACAAACTCTACCCTTCAACTCTGTCTAGCCTAACACCTCTCCTCCTGTTCCCTACCTCTCTCACATAAAAGACATACTCTACCCTTCAACTCTGTCTAGCCTAACAGCTCTCCTCGTTTTCCTATACCTCTCATATAAACCATACTCTACTCCTCAGCCTCTGTCTAGCCTAGCAGCTCTCCACGTATTCCCTATCTGTCTCATATAAACCGCATTCCCCCTCCTCCTACCACTGTCTAGCCTAGCGTCAGTCCTCGTATTGCCTATCTCTCCCATTTTCCTCCTTGAACCGCTCCATCCAGCCTCGTTTTTTCTATCCTTTCCCATATATGCCCAAAAAACTGCGCCAGCTCTCTCCTAAATAACCTACTGCCCAGTAAATAAGATAACACGAGCCATGAGAACTGCGGCAATTTTTATAAATTAGCACACTCTTCTTTATGAGCTGCCGCTGCTTCCTCCCACATGAAGAAACATTAAATTGGGTTTTATTTATGGACGCTCTTTAACTGCTGTGTCCCTTAGTGTCCTTTCTATATTGGGTGTGAAAGACCGGTAATTTTACTCAGAGGCCTCTTTATCAGGCTTGAGGTTCTTCTACGTACCGTAAATCTGCGACACGGGACCACCGGCTTTACTTCCCTTCCGAACGAAGACATGCTAAGGGTTTTTACGCCCGAAAGAAATTCATCGCCCTCCGCCGGTTTTGAACTCGCGACCTCTGGAGGCTAGCATCGTAACCACTATACCACGGAGGACGTCACCCCACATGGATTGGGCTACAGCCCAGATAATTTATCTTTTTTTTTTTTTTTTTTTTTTTTGCTTATAGTGTTGTATTAGTTAGTGTAATGCGTTTAACTCTTAGCTCTTCTCTTATTTCTTCGATGCGAATATATTCTTCTCTTGCGCATCCCTTCATTGTGCGTAGGAATCTCATTTCTACTGCTTGGATTTTGCTTTTATCTTTTGTTTTAAGAGTCAATGACTGACTCCCAGAGGTATTCCAGAATAAAATCTCAATGTTGTCCCTTTTCTAGTTTTATTTTTAAATATTGTATTATGGTTCTCAAATTGCTTGAAATTTATATAACTTTTTATTTATATCTAGATCATCTTCATACGGCACAGCCTAAATATTGCTTTATTTTATCTGTCGGAGTTTCATCTGTCACTGTTTATGTTCTATTCTGGTGTCTACGTTTAAACGCAATTGTCTTTGTTTTATTTTTGGAAAACATCATATCATTCCCTTTACAAATGATATTAAGTTAATGCACAGCCATTTTGTAGTCTATCCTTATTGTCAAAAGCAGGACTACGTCGTCCGCAAATGCCAATGATTAAAAGTTTCCTTTTGTTCCTAGTTTGAATCCCTTATGTGATAAAATTTTCCATTCTTGAAGAACGTTATCCAGATAAATAATAAAAACCTCTGGGATTGACCAGGTACATCTTTGTTTTAAGCCATGATCTATTATAATTTCTTGCGTTAATCTTCCGTCACTTTCAATTGCTATTCTTGGGTTTTTATACGTATAAACACTGTGAATTTCTGCAAATGTAATCGATATACTCTGTTGTCTGTATCTTCCACGCTATATGTCGATTTACTCTTTCGAGAGTTTTTTTTCAAAATCGACGAATGCCATGTGGTTTTCCATGTTGTAGACTCTCCTTTTTATTTTCTCTATACTACGTATAGTAAGTAGGGGAAGTATTGCTTTGATACCTAGATTTTTCCGGAAATACATGTTATGAAGTCTCCTGAATAGTTTTTAGAAAAAGGTCCGTGTATGTGTCTGTGAACAACATAACTCAAAAACGAAAAGTCGAATAAATACTAGACATGGTGTTTAGGTGCGACACGAAGATTTTCAAGAAAATCCCTCCACCCCAAGCTACCTTTTGCATGAAACATTTTTCCAAAATTTTTATTTTCTCAAAAATGGCTCTTAACGACTTTGATTAAAATATCATATGTTTAAGATACTTTCGTGGCAAAGAAAACGTATATCATAAATTTTCAGGGAATGTCCCCAAAAAGTCTTATTCATCGTGAATGGCTTTTGCACAACAGCTAAACCGTAAGAGATAGACAAAATGTTTCTACACAACAAATGTAGATCTCGCTAAATCACACAGTTTATGTCATATACATTTTTTTGTGTGAAGTGAACCATTTCAGAGATATTCCTTGTTATTTGTTTGAATTTTCCAATACTTTTTCTCAAATGGGAAATTGTTGTTCTTTTTTTACTTTCTCTACTACGTATATAGTAAGTAGGGGAAGTATTGTATTCCACCCAAAAATTCGATCCCGAAATTTCACCGGAAATATATGTTTTGAGACCCCCTGAATCCAAAAAAAGCATTTTTGGAAACGTGTGTGTGTGTGTGCGTGTGTGTGTGTGTGTGTGTGTGAACAGCATAACTCAGAAACGAACAGTCGGATAAAACCAAACCTGGTATTTAGGTTCAGTATCTTCCAGAGATGCGACACGAAGGTTTTCAAGAAAATTCCCCCACCCCAGATTACCCTTTACATGGAACATTTTTTGAAAACTTTATTTTTCTCAAAAATAGCTCTAACGATCTTAATTAAAATATCATATGTTTAAAATATTTTTATGACAAATGAATTGTATATCTCGAATTTTCTGGGAATGCCTCCAAAGTATTCTTCATTGTGAACGACTTTTGCATAACTGGTAAACCATAAGAGATAGACAAAATTTTACTATACAAAAAATGTAGATCGCGTTAAAATACACAATTCATGTCATATATATATATATATATATAATGTTTTTTTGACTGAACCATTTTCGAGATATTGCTTGTTATTTCCTTAAATTTTTCAATACTTATTTTCTCAAATGGGAATTCGTTACTCATTTTTTTGTCTTGGATATGCAAAGAGTATTAATTTGTGGCAAAGAGAATGGTGCTGCACCTAGCAACCAGCTATTAAGAGATATGGATGTGCTTAAAGGCTACTGTATTTCTATATTGCCCTTGCAATTACAAAACAAGGGGAGCATAGTACGCCATAAGCGATAGTCAAATATTTTTAGAACTGGTCCCTATGTGTATTCTCTTTGCATGTCAAAAGATCGTGTCTGAAAATGTTTATCTCGATTAATATGAATTAGATGGAGAATAAGAGTTTGTAAAAATAGTTTGTACAAGAGTAGAGAAAGTCATGTGACTGTAACATATCAGATATTTTTTTGTCTGGACTTGCAAAGAGAATGGAATGCACCACATAACAACCAGTTCTTAAAATATTTTACTATCGCTTACAGCCTACCATACTCCCCTTGCACCTACAAGAATATTAAGAATAAGATTCTGCAAATGTTTATCTCGATTAACATGAAGTAGATGGAGAATAAGCGTTTGTAAAATTAGTTTGTACAAGAGTAGAGAAAGTCGTGTGAGTGCAGCACATATTTTTTCTGTTATTATTTCCTTTAAACTAAGTACATTATCCACAGATGCTCGTCCTGATCGGAATCCGTTCTGTTCTTTGCTTAACTTCACTGAATATTTTCACTCTTGCCTTATTATTCGTGCATATATTTAGGAGCTTGTGTCGTGTATTTCCCAACGTTCAAAGATGGTGAAGTAAATTTTAGTATACCATTGCGAATACTTTGGAAATGGTTAATGCCACAAAACAATTTGATATACATGGCATGTTTTAATGACCTCCACAATAGTGCTATAGCAGGTTTTTATCCAACTTTCATAGTTTCCTAGTTACACCAAAGCTTCGCGAGAATCAAAGCGTTTCACCGGTTATTTACCTATAATTTTATTTATTAATTTTTACTTTCTTTAGCACCTATTTGTAGAACATTTTACCCAAAAATTCGATATCAAGATTTCACTGGAAATACCAAGTCCCCTGACTAAGGAAGAAGCATTTTTAGAAAACGGCCCAATGGTTAGGTCCGTGCGTAGAAGCGTCCGCTAGGCAACATCATAACCGGACAACGAAAATTCGGATAAATACTGAGCTTGGTATATAATTTGCATTTTCCAAGAATGTAACAGGAAGACTTTCAAGAAAACACCCACCCCAAATTATCATTTTTGTGGAAAAGTTTTAATTATTCTTACTTTCCTCAGAAACAGCTCATAACGATTTTGATTAAAATGCAATTTGTTTAAGATATTTACATGACTAATAAAATGTAAATCTTGGATACCTCTGGGAATAGCCTGTGAAGTCCTTTTCATTAGGAATGCTTGTTATAATAAGTGTTCGTCAACGAGTTGTTTCTTGCGTTGCATTGGAAAGAGTATGTAATTTTAATGCCAGCATATAAATATTTGACTGTCGCTTCAGCTTCCTGTATCCGACTTGTACCTACAACAAAATGTTTTGAAAGCATTTATGCAAACGTTTATCTCAAGTAACAAGAAATACGAGGGGGATTGATAAGTCCATGACTTAGACGAGAGATATAGCGTTCTAATCACAGGTTTCTTGTTTGCACCCAAGTCTTACATGTATTCGGGGTATAATTTCAGAAACTCGTTGTCATTTGTTTCTTAGAACATTGTCGAGAGAGTCTAAAATAAGCAGATGTGTGTTGCTTCGTAGAAAATGGAGAAAAGTGAATTTCGTGTTCTGATAAAGCACTACTTTTTGCGTGTTAAGACGTTGAAGGTAACGGAAGAAAAGCTGAACAAGTATTATGGGGACTCTGTTCCATCACATGGCATGGTTCACAAGTGGTACACAGAATTCCGATGTGGCCGTTCGAGCACAAGAGATGTCGTGCGCACAGGACGGCCGGTTGAGGTCACAACAGAAGAAATGGTGAACAAAGTTCACGATAATGTGTTGGAGTGAAAATCCGTGAGATAGCCAAGATCGTAAACATCTCGAGTGAACGGGTGTATAACATTCTGCACGAATTTTTGGGTATGAGAAAGCTATGAGCAAAATGGGTACCGCGACTGCTCACAGTTGAGAACAAGGTATGTTTGAACATGTTCCAGCGCAATTCAAATGAGTTTTTGCGGCGTTATATTACGGTTGATGAAACTTTGATCCATTACTATCAACCTAAAACCAAACAACAATCAAAGTAGTGGATTTCCTTCGGCGAACCTGCTCCAAAGAATGCGAAACCATTCCGTCGGCAGGAAAAAATCATGGCAGCTTCTTTTCGGATTCACAAGGGTGATGGACATCCACTATCTGTAAAGGGTAAAACGATCACAGGTTCATATTATGCCGCAATGCTGGATCAGTTTCACAAGGAATTGTTAAAGAAACGACCCCATTTGTTGAAGAAAAAGATTCTCTTTCACCAGAATAATGCACCCGTACACAAATTAGCAATTGCCATCGCAAAATTTGTGGAATTGGGCTACGAACTCTACCTCACCCACCATATTCTCCAAATTTGGCACCGAGCGACTTCTACCTCTTCACAAATCTGAAAAATTGGCTCTTTGGGAAGAAATTCACGTCCAGTGAACACATCATGGCACTAAACAGCCTCATATTTTGCAGACTTCGAAAAATCATACTTTTTGGAAGGGTTGAAAAAATTGGAGAAACGTTGGACAACACGTATTGAATTGAAAGGGAACTATGTAGAGAAATAAAATTGATTTTTTTGAAAAAAAATTGTATTTTCATTAAAAAGTCACTGACGTATCAATCCGCCCTCGTAGATGAATCACAATTGCTGTACCAATTTTTGAGAAAATAAAACAACAAAAATATCCCCATCTATATGCTCCTGAAAAATCTTTATCCTGCATTGTTAAAACCTATCTACATAAGCATGAAATTGGTTATCTGTTAGGTTTTGGGGGAGTATGTTGTTCATAGAAGATCTTGTTACTATGAGTATCACCACCACCACACATTTTACAATGAAAACAACTGAAAACATGGGGAGAAATAGGAAAGCAAAAATCGTATAAATTATTCTTACCTAGTAGTTTTGTCAGTTTTATTTTGAGATGCAATAGATCATAAAAATTACATTAGTGGAAATAATTAAGTGTGTAATGTTGCAGATGGTTCTGTATACGTCATGTGACCTGGTGTTGTCGTGCACATTAAGCGTATAACAAATTTACGAAGCATAGCCATGCACTTTCGGCTTTTCGTGTTTCATGTGAAAGAGAATGTAAAGTAGCTACTTAGAATCTCATTTCCTCTTTTCACCGTTGTAAGGTGCTGGGTATCTCACTCCAGAAAATAATGAACCTTCATCAATTTCATCACTCTTAAAGTTTACTTTTTGCTTTGGCAAGGCCTAGGGGTGGAGTTCCAGTCTCGTGGTAGACTTGTCCGTATGCTTACATCCACATATTATCAACATACAGCTGATCGAGCGCGGTAACGTGTTCGATCCCCGGCGGTCGCACACTCAGACTCATGGATGTTTTCCTGGTTTCTCCGTAATCTGCAAGCGAATGCTGGGGTGGTTTCGTCTCTTCCACGATTTCCTTTACATCGTTTTCCCTTTCATTCCGTTTCCTCATCCTTCTGGTGTGTTAAGTTCAGCAGTGTATGGCGGAGCATGCAGGCTCATTGGAAAGAGTACTCTCCGTGGAAACCACAGGCTAGGGGGGGGCAGCAGTGGGACGGACCTCTGACTTGGAAATGTTAGGGACTTCGTAGCGGGAAATGATTGTTCATCACTGTAGCTAGAAAACGTTGTTCCTCTGGTTGATGCTAACTGCTGCAGTGTTCTTGTCCTCGGCTATTGCTGCTCGTCGGCTGTTGTATTCTCCATTCCTAATCTTTACCTGTATAGCTAATTCTTGGGTCTCAGGGTTATCGTAGGTGAGGCAAATTAAAATACACTGCATTTTCCTTAATAAATGTGGTTTATTATCAAATCAAATATTTATGGGCGGCTGGCTTTTCCCACTATAACAATTCCTACCATTAGAATAAATTATGAGCCTAAACTAACTGCACATGTCTTCCCACCCATATGCACACACGTGCATTTGTCGTCCAGAGAGTAGCACTTTATCTCGATGAGATTCTATAACAGAGAGAAAATCTGGGGCTTTCTTCCCTTTTTTATACCTAAGCCTAGTGACGCTTATCTCCGCGCCTCAAAATGTAACGTTTCTAATTGGTCCTCAGACCGCCTTACCTTATAATGTATGAGAATATTCTGCTCCAAAGTTTTGCGCCTAATCGCCCCCGTGACGCGCAGGAAGCGGATTCAATATCTCTCTGTCTTTCCTTTCTCTATCTGCCTTTTTCTATTTCTGCTTACTGCTTTCAATTCCCTGCTCATTAGCTTGGTGAAAGGTGGGCTCTACCTAGAATTATCTTTTACCTGGAATTTGCTAGCTCGCCCGTCCCTTACTTATCTACGTTACAATCTGTTTTTGTACAATTCTTGGTTGTTAAATATTCTAATATATTTCTTGGTGAATTATATTATTACTATGTACAATTCTTGTTTAATAATGATTTATTTGTCTAAGTGTGTGTATGTGGTATATCCCCTTGCAGAAGCTTGACTGGGGGGGGGTCCAGCAGTGGGATGGATCTCTGATTTCGAAATGTTAGGGACTTCCAGGCGTCTCTGTAGCTTCCTATGGTTCCTTCACCTCATTCCTTCCTCCTGGGGGGAGTTAGCCACAGTATATCTATACTGATCGCAGAGTGCGAAGTGGACCTTCTCTGCTGAATCGCCTATACCCAACATGCAGTTGAACCTCATATACGTTCTTCACTTCTACGTTTTTCGTAGACATAGGTTAACATTTTAGGCACCGAACTCGTCCATGAATATTTAGCTCAGTGTTGCGTTTCTCGGTTATACGTTTTCAAATGCGTTCCATTTTTCTGGTCCCCATGTGCCAAATATATTAATTTAGCTACTCCTTTATACCTATTGTCTGTTGTGTGTTAAGATATGCTATTATGCATGCTAGAGGCCTGTACTGCCGAAATGTTTAGACCCGGCCCGAATCGAGCCCGAGATTACGTTATATTGCACCAACCGGCCCGTTGTCTAATTTCGTTTTAAATAAAATTATTTTGCAATTATTATTAGTTCAAGAAGTGCTAGTGCCTGTCATGTAAAGGGACTTAGGTTCGATTTCCGATACCGGCATGAGAATTTGTTTCCTTTGCTGGGGACACCATTCATGACCCTGGGAGAAAAGAGCCACTTTACAGAAATAATGGCGTCTGAGATCCTGGTATGCGAATGTAGTAAGTGGCATGTTGACGGCATTGCCTTATTGACCACATGTCGCTCCTCTTATTGCACTTGCCGGGATGTCGTGTGTGGGTGAAAGGAGGAGGCAGAGTTTGCAGCTGCCGTGCTATTATAACGTTATTGCAATTGACAAAGCGAAAATTGATCTATTATCACTGGTATAAATACTGTTATGAATGCATGCATGTTGGGAAATTTTCCTACTCAACATCCCGGATCAAAGAATGTGATAAATTAACCTTTCTTGTCTTTGTTTTGCCCTTTATATCGAAACGTTTTCGTTATTTCGTTCTCAAAATTGGCAGCAATGATTGTGATTAAAATCCCATATGTTTAAATATCTATTTACATGACAGTGCAGACCTCTAAATTGCAGGGTTTCCGTGTATTCTATCCTTGCTGTCGCAGCACAAAGCAGTAGGCGTGTTGGGCGATACATCAATATTTTCGGAAGACATTGTTGCTACGCATGTGTTAATGCGGTAGGGCAGCTATTTTTTCCCAGGTTGTATCTGATGAAATAGGCCTAAACAATGAAATTACACAACGATTTCTGTAATCGCAAACCTAATTAATGACAAAATTTCTGTGACTAATCATATAATCGACTTGGTAAAGAATGTGTAGAAAAAAATCAAAGAAGCAAAGAAAAAGTGAGGATATTTTAAAACACGCCACACTTGATTTAGCTTTGAATTGTAAGGTATGCATGTAGGAATTACTCTAAAAATATGTGTATTGTGTTTGTTTCATTTATTGCTTTCTGATATTAAATAATACATCATTAGTTGGAGCAATAATCTAATAAAGCAGTGTGAGTTCCATAAGAAAATTCACTTTCACGTTTTCTCATTTATACTTTCTTTTGGCCGTCTCAATTTGAAAACGTATAACCGAGGTATACTATGGAAAAAATAAAACAAACCTGGGTTTTTGTCTTTTGCACTTTCTAGTAGCTCATTCAGGAACAGAAGTAACAAGACTTTTATAAGTATTTCGTTAAATTGTTAATCTAATGTGACTTAAGTGAGATTTAGTTAAGACATTTAAATTGTTAATTATCTTTAGGGGCCAACAACTTTGTCCCCATTGTGGGAGGTTTTTGCCCGGTTTCATTAGAGCCTTTAAACGAATCTAAATCGTTTTGCCTGTAACTAATGTCTGTAATAATGACGTTTAAAGGTAAAACGCCTTAGAGAGAGTTAACGGTTAATTTCTTGTTAAGGGGGTGAAGCAAGAGATTGAAAGAGATTGTGGAGGGCCATGAGTTTATTCTAAAATAACAATACCGCCAGAGTAAGGAAGCACACAGTGGTGCCATCTTGCAACTAAATTCTATGTTAACAATCACAGAACCTAATACACTTTAATATTTGATTTAAAATTTTGTTTTTTAAATACCGGCGCATTTGTCAAAATAATGCACTGAAAAACACACACAGAAGTTGAATAGCGAGGTATGTTAGTAATATTTACTTTCTCTACTACGTATAGTAAGTAGGGGAGTATTGTATTCCACCCAAAAATTCGATACCGAGATTTCACCGGAAATACATGTTTGGAGACCCCTTGAATCCTAAAAAAGTATTTTTGGAAACATGTCCGTGTGTGTGTCTGTGAACAGCATAACTCAGAAACGAAAAGTCAGATAAACACCAAACTTGGTATTTAGGTTCAATATCTTTCAGAGATGCGACACGAAGGTTTTCAAAAAAATCCCCCCACCCCAGATTACCCTTTACATGGAACATTTTCGAAAATTTTAATATTCTCAAAAATGGCTCTAACGATTTTGATTAAAATATCATATGTTTAAGATATTTTCATGACAAATAAAATGTATATCTTGAATTTTCTGGGAATGTCTCCAAAAGTATTCTTCATTGTGAACGACTTTTGCATAACTGGTAAACCATAAGAGAGAGACAAAAATTTACTGCACAAAAAATGTAGATCGCGTTAAAATACAAAATTTATGTCATATACATTTTTGTTGTCGAGTGAACCATTTTCGAGATATTGCTTGTTATTCCCTTAAATTTTTCAATAATTTTCTCAAATGGGAATTCGTTATTCAGTTTTTTGTCTTGGATATGCAAAGAGTATTAATCTGTGGCAAAGAGAATGGTGCTGCACATAGCAACCAGCTATTAAGATATATGTATGTGCTTAAAGGCTACTGTATTTCTATATTGCCCTTGTAAATATATATTCCCCTTACATCTACAAGAAAATTAGCAATAAGATAGAGGCTGCAAAAGTTTATCTCGATTAACATGAAGTAGATGGAGAATAAGCGTTTGTAAAAATAGTTTGTACAAGAGTAGAGAAAGTCATGTGAGTGTAACACATCAGATTTTTTTGTTTTTGATGTTGAAGGAATATAGCAAATACGCCAATAGCATTTCAAATTTGCTTAATTTATACTCTATCATAAACAAAAACAGCTTCAGGTTACATCAAATCGCAACACAGATAAAGGTTATAAATAACGATAACCTTCGGTTATTTGAATTGTCCTCGAATACGCGCTTCATTAATGTATCCTATACATTAATCGAAGACAAAAATGTTAGTAATTTCGTTTTAAGTGTAAATGTTATTATAGCCTTAAAAACGTAAACAATTATTAGAGGGGAGTGTTAGGCTTTCTCTAGCCTGGTACTCAGAAAAGCTGATTTTGCCGGCTGGAGCTGACTTTCCATGTGAAGTATACACTGGGTTTCTCTATTGCCAGGCCTCGGATCCGTGTAAGCGTGCTCTTTGTTACACTCTAAAACTCCCGCGATACTTACTCATGAGTGATACTAGCATGCACTATAATGACTACTAACCTAATTATAAACTGTGTTGAAAGTGATGTTCACTACATTGCACATCATCGGATGAAATTTCCATTTTAAGTATTCGCACAAATACAGTCAGATCCACCTGGAATAATAATAATGGCGTTGATGGTCGTGTTTTAGTTTAGTGCAGGTATGGGCATTCTTGACCCCGCGTGCCGAGTGACCTCCATCCTTTCCCTTATGTTTGTTGTTTGCAACACACAAGCGATGTTCTAATTCAGTGGTGGAACATTGCTTAATGCAATTGCAAGATGCATTTCACAGAATTGGTAGGACATTTAGGGAAGAATGAATCTGTTTCATATTTTGTAGCATATAAAGAAGCAAAGGAAACCCATGAATTTAATGAATTTAATACCACAGGTTTGGTACATGACAAGTAACAAATGATAAACTTTCCAAATCTGTACATGACTTTTGAACCCTAATATTCAGTATTTCGTGTGCTCTCCATGCGCTGCAATTAGAGCTGCATTGAATCAAAAAGCTTCTGAATAAGTTCCTGAGGGATTTCCTTCCACGCAGTTCGTATTCGAGCCCACAAATCCGTGAAACTGGTTACTGAAGGACCGTGACGCACCAGGTGCCGACCAACCATATCTCAGACATGTTCGATGGGCGACATGTCAGACGAAAGTGCAGGCCATGGAAGCAATGGTACCCGTCGCTCTTCGAAGAAAACTTGTACTTTCCTCGCAATATGTTGCGGGCATTGTCCTGTGGAGATGCGGGGAGTATCTCAGGCTCTACAACCACCGTTAGGTACCAGTTGCTGTTCAAAGTACCCTCAATTCGTATCGGGCAAGATAGGTTGTTGTAACCAATGGTGCCCCTAACCATTACACCTGGTGTTTGTCCGCTATGCCACTTAACAATGCAGCCCTCCAGATTGCGCTCACCGCGGTACCGCCGGACACATATGCGGCCATCACTGTAGGACACGTTGAAGCGGGACTCTCGCCGACAAGACTACATTTTGCCACTTCGCACTCCAGTGACAGTGTTCAAGTGCCCATTGCAATCGGAGAAGCTTGTGGTTTCCGGACAATGGAAGCCGACGTAATGGCATGCATGCAACCAGTCCAACCTGCAGCGGAGGGCGACGAACCGTTGATGCAGACAAGTTTACACCTGTTGCAGTGCTCCAGCGTCGAGCCAACACTGTGGATGAAGCTGTACGGTCCGTTTTGGCCATGCGGACAAGCTGACGGTTATCCCGTGCTGTGGTCATGTTCCGTGGTCCAGTACCCGCTCTTCGCTGCGTACGACTCATCTATCCACTGCTTCCACACACGCATCACTGTCGTAGCAGCATGCCCTGTACGAGACGAAATGTTACGGTATGACAAACCCGCTTCCCGGAGACCGATCGTTCTGCCCCGTTCGAACTCACTCACATGCCGATATGGCTCCCTTTAACTTCGACGAGACATACTGACACTTTCTTAATTGTTTCCACCTTGTTTCACAGCTCTGCGCAACACTGACCTTGTGGGACCGACACGAGAAGGTTCTCTCTGCAAACCTAATCACTTATTGCTTGCACACTCTTCTACACTTCCACCAAGTTTGTGTGTTACAAAGAGATCTATGTTTGTTTTCGTTTATCGCTTAACGTTTACCAGTTACACAAGATACTACAAAATTCCTTCAGAATAAAGAAGACTTTACAGGCTATTCCCAGAAAATTCGAGATACACATTTTACTTATCATCTAAGTATGTTTAGACAATATATATTTTAATCAAAACTGTTAGTGCCATGTTTTAGAAAAAAATATGGTATTTTACTATAAATCCTTAGTGCCATGTTTTAGAAAATAAAAAAAATTGAAATATTTTCCATATAAAGGGAAGTTTGGGGTGGGGGATTTTCTTGAAAATCTTCGTGTCACATCTTTGGATGGTGCTGGACTTAAATATCAAATTTAGTAATTATCCGAGATTTTGTTTTTGAGTTATGCTGTTCACAGACACACGGAAGGACATTTTTCTAAAATTTTTATACTTATTTACTTATTTATTTATTAATGGGCCCTCAAAAGTGTTTCCGGTGAAATCTGACAGCTAATTTTTGGGCGGAATGTAAAAAGCATGGAAAAGTATGCGCTGTCTCTAATTAATAAGTCAACTTCAAGTAAGCATTGAGCATTGTTTGTTCATTTTCCTTTCAAGTTTATAAGCGATATTATATTTACTTGTTCAATTTGATAACAAGTAGCTATGAAATGTTTTCAGTTTCAAACCTTCATTGTAGGAATAATAATGAATAAAGCACCTGATTTTGTTTAATCATTTGATGCATACCTTGTATTTTAATTAATAGGCATTTCTAGCTTTTCAAAATTAGGAATCGCATTACGCCACTACTCGGATAGAGGGGTTATGTTACGTCACAGTATCTCTCCCCCCTGGATGTGGCACGCGCTCGCCCATACCTGGTAGTGCTTCGTGGCGCGGAGAATCCGGGTTCGAGACGCACCTTGGCTGCTTGTATCTGAACAGACATAACTATAGACACAAACATAAGTAACAATAGAAAACAAAAACTGAGAAAAAGAGTATATACAGCAATTTCCTTTCCTACATACTGCTTCTTTGGAAATAGGAAATGTTACACACACACACACACACACACACACACACACACACACACACACACACATATTCGATATTTATCCACGTCTGCAAAAAGGATGTTCCCAATTTTAAGTGAAAGACGCTGTTGATATGATTTTTGACCGGATTGCTGCTTTAATTCGGCGAGTTCAACAAAACAAATGAGACCTTAGAAGCCCGTTCCCCCATTCACTGTTAAAAGGAATCCTCTTCTATCCTATTTCTAATGCACGAGTAAATGTAATAATTTTTCGAGGATAGTGTTTTTTGAGCCAATCCTTCGGAAATGATGACGTGGATCATCAATAGAAACTGTTAACATCCGAAGCTTCGAGAAAGATGTCATGAATGACGTAATTCATCATTCTACAACTTAAAGCGTCGTACAGAGTTACCATTGGCTGGTTTGCTTCACGCAACTGACGCTAGCGCCATCACGCTCGTGGACAACTCCTGGGCAGGCAGCAGAGGCACTCTTCGGCCAGGGACCGAGTGGCTAGCCACCAGACTTGTGCTCTGTGTGTGACGGCGAGATTTGGCGTAACCTTTTTGGCGTTTTCTAAATTATTTTCAACTGTTTGGTAAGCTACAAAATTTAACCTTTTTGCTCTTGGTGTTTCTAAATTCACATTTACGGGAGAAACATATATATTTTTCACTTCGTGTAACATTGCATTGTATTCGTCGCTGTTTCAGAAATATTCTCAATTTTGTACCGCAACTTAAATTACAAAAAGGTAAAAGAGTACATTACATTGTAGTCTCCGAGCATATTATTTGTAAATCACATAACGTTTAAAATGTTAACATATGTGCCGGTGATTCTTTTCAATTCCTAGCTCCTACGCCATAGTCCTTTCCACAATATTTAACACCTCTGGGTATGGGAAAAGCCCAGTGGTGCAAGTCCCAGTGGTGGAAAGTTGAATTTCCTGCTGGCAACCTAACCTACCTGCGCATTTTACTGCACGTATATGCGTGAACTATGTTAGATCCTCTAACTTTTAATATACTTATTTACTATTACAGACATGGAAATCATTGATAGCTGAATTTAGCCATTTAAATATTACTTGAATCTTAAGCAACTTTTTAGTTTCTCCACCACGTACCTAATAGGTACAGAAGATGTAGCATTCCAACCAAAAATTCGTTATTAAGATTTCACCTAAAATACATGTTTTGCGGTCCCTCAATTAAACGAAAAACCATTTGACAAATTTCCGAGAGAGAGAGAGAGAACAGAGAAACTGAAAAACGAAAATTTAAGATCTGAAAGGATCAAATCCACATTCAAAAGGTGAATATTTTTCTCGATTATGAATATTTTTATAAGAAGTTAGTTAATAGCATAATGAAAGTGATTATTATAATAATTGAAAACATAAAACCTAAAATTTGAATTATTTATTCTAATTAAATAGACATTTTGATTGGAAATCAAGTGTACTTATTACACTAAATAAATTTCTACCTTCTCAGTAAATTTTCAACTGGGTGGTATTTAGGTTCAGTACCTTCCAAAGATGCGACACGAAGATTTTCAAAAGCATTTTAGACAAATTTCCGTGTGGTGTGTGTGTGTGTGTGTGTGTGAGAGAGAGAGAGAGAGAGAGGGAGCGAACAGTAAGTATAACTCAAAAGCGAAAATTAAGTGGTATTAAGGTTCAGTACCTTTCAAAAATACGACACGCAGATTTTCAACAATATCCCGCCATTCCAGACTACCCCTTACATAGAACATTTTTTGAAATTTTTAATTTTCTAATAAATGGCTCTAACGGTTTTGAATAAAATATCATACAGTAAAGCTATATGGCGACGCCGTAACCGAGTCGTTAGACCGCTCGCCTCCCACCGAGGCATGTGGGATTTTGGTAGACGAAGCGGCGCTAGGTGTGTTTTCTCCTGGTTCTCCGGTTTCCTCCGCCATTCATTCCAGCAATTGCTCCATCATCAAGTTTCCTTACATCCATTTCTCCTTCATTTTATATCATCTTTCTCACTCTGATACCTGGCTACGGACCGATCCCCGTTCCGGGTTCTTCGTTCTCTGAGTCCATGTCTGTCTGCTCCCCGACAGGTCTTTGACCATAGGCACGGCTGTAAGTCTTAGAGGGTGTACGCCGACTAACCATGTATATTAAAGATACTTACACGACAAATAAAATGTATATCTTGAATTTTCTGGGAATAGTCTATGAAGTCCTCTTCATTAGGTAGGAATTTTATATAATCTTGTGTAACTCTTAAGCGATAGATGAAAACGTACTACACAAAAATGTAGATCTCTAAAACACATAATTAATTTCAAACAAGTGTTTTTTTGTGTCATAAGCCGTTTGAGATATCGTTATTAATGTTTCGAATTGTTCATTGCTAGGTCATTCTTTTAAAAGTCAGGATTCAGTTGTCTCTCACGATTACATGGAAACAGTTTGAAATTTTAAGGCCAGCATATAGCATCCATTTCTTAAACCTTTGTCTGTCGCCGTTCCAGTTGTATCTATAACGAAATGTTTAATGTAGCTATTTCTGCAAGGTTTATTTATATTCAAATATAGTAGATAGAAAAATAAATTTCAGTAAGAATAGTTTGTATACACTAATAAACGATGGAGAGTAGAGAAATTAAAGCAAATGTATCACACCAGATTTTTATTTGTTAAAATGTACTTTAATTCATGAAGCACCTAAATATGAGCCGCTGGAATCACTATATGCAACGTGTTAGTAAATTATTAATTTTGTTTTCGACGTATTATTTCTGTTATTCACTATCGTCGAAAAAATAGTATGCAATGCACATGTTACGAGGACTGTCCCAGAAATTACCCGACCTAACAAAGAAAACAAAAATGTTGGGAAAATACATCTTTATTTATGTAGAGACATAAGTCTCCTTTCAGCTCGATACACTTTTCCCAACGATGTTCAATAACCATCAACTGCAAACTCTAGCTTAATTGTTGGCAAATTTTTTACCACCAACCCATTTCTTCAACTTTGGAAACAGAAAATAATCAGAGGGGGGGCTAAGTCTGGCGAATAGGGTGCATGAGGAAGTATTTCCAACTTTAACTCATTGATTTTGGCCTTGGCAAAAATGGATGTGTGAACTGGTGCATTGTCTTGATGAAACAGAACTTTCTTTTTCGCTAAATGAGGCCGTTTTGTTTGATTTCATCATTCAAACGCTGCAATAACCTTGCATAATACTCGCCATTAATTGCTTTACCTTTCTTAAAATAATCAACCAAAAATTATCCCACGCGCATCCCAAAAAACTGACGCAATAACCTTGCCTGCAGATGGAACTTTCTTCGCCTTCTTTGGAGCCTTCTCTCCTTTCAATTCACTGTTTTGACTGTTGCTTCGTCTCAGGTGGTGTGAAGTGATGGACCATGTTTCATCCATGGTTATAATAGACGTATAAACTCGGCTTTATTGCAGAAAAACATCCCAAACACTCGACTGAAACATTCTCACGACGCCTTTTTTGTCCCATTGTGAGTAAACGCGGCACCCATTTGCGCACAGCCTTCTCATGTCTAAATGTTCAGTTAGTATGCGATGTACAGCACTTTTTGGAATGCCTACGATGTCTGCTAGCTCGCGCACTTTCAGCCGATGTTCAGCCAATACCATTTTGTGGATTTTCTTCGCAATTTCTGACGTGATCACCTCATTTGGTCGACCACTGCGATGTTCGACTTGACAGTCGAATGGCCTCGCTTAAACTATGCCACCAAATATTTTACTGTTGTAAACGAAGGAGCAGATTCCCCCAGAGTAGACTCTAGCTCAGCTTTAATATTAGTTGGACTAAGACCTTTCAAATGAAAGTACGAGTATTGCATCACACAACCATGGCCAGTTTTATCCATGTTTACAAATTTGCTGAAAGAATTCACTATTGATAGGCTGCCAAACAAGTACTAAACAACGTAGCATCGTCAAACTTCAGAATTAAGCTTTATAAAGGTGGTACTTTCTACCATAGTATTTTTTTTGAAACAAAAACCGCTATATATACGTCAGGTCGGGTTCTTCTGGGACTGCCCTCGTAAGTGGAGAATCTCGGAAATAGAAAGTACTTGACTTTGTCTCGTATTCGAGGTCCTTCTCATTTTCAATGATGCACTCAGCGCACTTGTATCGCAATATAAAGGGTCTTTCAACAAGAGTGTCCTATCTTTAACATGTGATAGCTGCCGTTGTTATTGAGTTACAGCAGTCATTTCTTTCATGTGGTTACAGTTGTTATTGACAAATAGCCCTGCAACGTTACAGCATTCAGCAACGCTAGAAACTGTGAAAATTTATTATCAAATGGATCATCTGTTCGCCAAACCTTCCGTGTATTGCGTGAAGTTTACGGTGTGCATAATCGTCCCTGCGAGAGAACGATTCGGCGTTTGATCGATAAATTTGAAAGAAGTGGTTCTGTCGGCGATCAAAGAACGACTGTACGTAATCGACGTAAGTGCTCCAACGAAAATATAGGCGCCGTTCATGAGAATGTACGCGAGAACGGAAACAAATCAATTGCTCGACGAGCGAAGGAATTGGGGCTTTCGCCGACCACAACTTGGCGAATTCTGCATCTGGACTTGAAGTTTCACGCTTACAAAATGGTGTTAACTCAAGAACTAAAGCCCAACGACCATAGGTTGCGCCGTGTATTCGCTGACTGGGCTATGGAGCAATTGGAAGCTGGCCGGATTTTTGTCGAAAAATCATCTTCAGCGACGAAACCCACTTTTGGATGGATGGTTGCGTTAACAAACAAAATTGTCGCTATTGGAGCAATCACAACCCAATGCAGATTCAAGAACGACCACTTCATCCCCAAAAGATTACTATGTGGTGTGGATTTTGGTATGGTGGAATCATTGGTCCATATTTTTTCCAAGATGAAGATGGAGAAGCTCTGTCAATGGAGAAAGATACCGGGCTCTTATAAGGGACTATTTGTGGCCTCAATTGGATGGTATAGATCCCAGAAACATCTAGTTCCAGCAAGATGGTGCCACATGTCATACTGCTCTCGAAACAATCGATCTTTTGAAAGAGAAGTTCAGAGGTTTCATCATTACCCGTCGTGGTGATGTTAACTGGCCCCCGAGGTCATGTGATTTACCTTTTTTTAAGTTTTATTTATGGACGCTCTTTAACTACTATGGTCCTTAACGTCCCATTCTATATTGAGCGTGAAAGACCGGTAATTTTGCTCAGAGGCCTCTTTATCAGGCTTGAGGTTCTTTTACGTGGGGTAAATCTACAACACGGGACCACCGGCATGTGATTTAACGCCGTTGGATTACTTCTCGTGGGGATATGTTAAATCTCGAGTTTATGTCAACAAGCCAGAAACAATAAATGATCTTATGAATAACATCACACGTGTTATTCGTGAAGTTGGAGCTAATTTACGTTTTTCTGTCATTGAAAATTGGGTCAACCGTATACGCGCAACCCAACGAAGTCGCGGCGGTCACTTAACTGATGTTCTCTTCCACACGTAATGACATTAATTATGTTCCAAAATAAAAAAAGAAATAAACCTCTATCATTTATAGAATGTGTTTTATTTAAGTTCAAAGATAGGACACTCTTGCTGAAAGACCCTATACTATTATTAAATCTAAGTAAATCTGGAATTACACAATTTATCAAGAACGGTTTTTGCATAATTTGCATACAAATTAAGAATTCTACTTCCTTATCAGTCCATTGCTAAATACACTTTAACTAGGTACGCCTGACCATGAAGGTACAAAGTTGTATTTGAGCAGGCTGAAAGCTGTTGTTAATCCAGTTTCACTTTATACATTTATTACCAAAACAAACATCACTTTCGCACTATAGGCTGTAGGAAACGGAGTGCGGGGTCAGTTTTTAATACTGTAGGTCGCCGAGTCCCAGCCTCCTCGTGCCAAATGGTTTCAACTGCAACTGTATTGAAGTTTTTTTGCTTCTGATCACCGCATTGAGAGTTTAACTCCCCTATCGGCCATTTCTCTACATTTCCTATGCAGAAAGTTGATAAAACGACTCTGGTGGAAAATAGGTTCCGTTTCCAGGAGGCCGGGCGTAAATTTCGCTTCTGCACGTACCAATGAAGGGAAAAAAATGCATAAGGGCATCCCATACAATGCAGGTTCTTCAAAACAACGTTTAGGATCCTTGTCACTTTTCAAGTTCAATCTAACATACTTGTTGCCCTGTTTGTCTTTGAGTTCTTCATAATTTATGTTTTACAGTAGGTATTTCTTTCTGTAACCCGCAATGAATCACTAAACAAACATCTTTAGCTGATTAATAGTTCTTCATGCCGCTTCAGAGAAAAAATGTCAACAGATACGCCTATAATTACATGTAGATACAATCTTGGTTACATTTACATGATTTTTATCTAAGTACTATCGTTTATTTTTATATAACTTCCACCAACTACTCTTACGAAAGTTTATTACTTTCTCTACTACGTATAGTAAGTAGGGGAAGTATTGCATTCCACCCAAAAATTCGATACCGAGATTTCACCGGAAATACATGTTTTGAGATCCCCTGAATCCAAAAAAGTATTTTTGGAAACATGTCCGTGTATGTGTGTCAGTGCGTCTGTGTGCGTGTGTGTGTGTGTGTGTGTGTGTGTGAACAGCATAACTCAGAAACGAACAGTCGGATAAACACCAAACTTGGTATTTAGGTTCAGTATCTTCCAGAGATGCGACACGAAGGTTTTCAAGAAAATCCCCCCACCCCAGATTACCCTTTACATGGAAGATTTTTCGAAAATTTCAATTTTCTCAAAAATGGCTCTAACGATTTTTATTAAAATATCATGTGTTTAAGATATTTTCATGACAAATAAAATGTATATCTTGAATTTTCTGGGAATGTCTCCAAAAGTATTCTTCATTGTGAACGACTTTTGCATAACTGGTAAACCATAAGAGATAGATAAAATTTTACTACACAAAAAATGTAGATCGCGTTAAAATACACAACTTATGTCATACATTTTTTGTTGTTGAGCGAACCATTTTCGATATATTGCTTGTTATTCCCTTAAATTTTTCAATACTTATTTTCTCAAATGGGAATTCGTTATTAATTTTTTTTGTCTTGGATATGCAAAGAGTATTAATCTGTGGGAAAGGGAATGGTGCTGCACCTAGCAACCTGCTATTAAGAGATATGTATGTGCTTAAAGACTACTGTATTTCTATATTGCCGTTGTAAATATATTTTCCCCTTACATCTACAAGAAAATTAGCAATAAGATAGAGTCTGCAAATGTTTATCTCGATTAACATGAAGTAGATGGAGAATAAGCGTTTGTAAAAATAGTTTGTACAAGAGTAGAGAAAGTGATGTGAGTGTAACACATCAGATTTTTTTTCTATCGATTTTATTATAATCGAAATAAACTTTGCAGAAATAGTTTCATTACACATTTAATGGGAGGTACAAGGAGGATAGAGGAAAAGAGATGCTCAAAAACTACTCGCTGTGTTATAGTCTAGAAATTCCATACTCTTTCCTTGACATCGCCTGAGAAACAACTGAATAGCGACAGAATTAAAAAAATAACCAATATAAAAAAATTCAAACCAATAACAATGTATATTTCGGTTTTGGCTAAGGCCACAAAAAAGATATTATACGTATTATACGTTGTGTATACACTACACACTATACAAACCCTTCCGAATGAAGAGAACTTCAAGGATATTCCTAAAATGTTCAAGATATACATTTTATTTATAAAGGAAATATCTTAATCATGTGGAATTTTAATCAAAATCGTTAGAGCCACTTTTGAGACAAATATAAGCTTCGAATAATCCAACATTTAAAGAAACGGTAGTTTGGGATGGAGGATTCTCTTGAAAATCGTCGTTTCCCATCTTTGGAAAATGTTGAACCCAAATACAAATTTTGGTATTTATAGTAGATACTCTCTGTTTTGGGACACACACCCTATCAAACTTTTTCTAAAAACCCTTTTTGTTTTTATTCGATATCGAATTTTTGGGCGTAATGCAATAATTTCTGTACCTCTAGCTATCTAATAAAGTAAAAAGTGTTGTGTAATAATCAAAATAATTGATTATATAATAAATATAACAATAATAATATGACATAATAATAATCAAAAAATCATTTATTTTCATACATATTATACAAATTATTCATACAAAGGTTTATTTTTTCCTTTCTCTGCTTACTTTTAAAAACTGATTTTATGTATTTCACCCAAAAATTTGATATCAAGGTTTCATCAAAATACACATTTTGGAGCCGAAAAACGTGCGTGTTTGTTTATCTGTGATGCTGTTTCAGTATGCTAGGAGAATATTTTCAAACTACCCCTCACTTGGATAAATTTTTTATATTTGTCGTTTTCTCAAAAATGCTTCTTAACGACTGATTAAAATACGAAATAATCTAAGTTTAATATAACAAATTAAAAGTATAAATGCTCATCTGATGGGAATGGCTGTTTTCTTCTTTATTTACGTTCACAAGAACTCGTTAACTGACTAAACAATTTAAGGCTGTTTCTGCATGTTGTATGTAGCTACTACAATGCAGCTTATTTTGAACTCGTTACGGGGAAAAATATATCGTGAATAACGTAACATGAATAGATGAATTACTTTTTATAAGATTCCTACAATGGAGTACACATATTTGAATTTGTAATAGGTAGAGAATGTCGTGTCTACTTTCTCTTAATCATGATAAATGTTCCCCAGAAACGGCTTCAATATGCATATTGTAGGATACAGAGTGTATAAGGGGTTGTTGAAAAAGTACGTCGATATATGCTTGCCTTATCACAAACATTTTGCAGAACCTCACGAAATGCAAAAGAACACTCCTTAAGTAGTTCAAATTAAATTCTTAAAACATTATAAAACTCCCAACGATCAATAGCGATAGTCTCGGAAATTGTTAATGCAACATAAAATTCTTTTTAATATGAATTGAACACTTTAAGGAAGTATACATTGTTTTTTATTAACTTCATTTTAATCCAAATAAACCTTGGCAGAAATAGCTACATTACATATTTCGTTATAGATATAAAGAGAACAGCGATAGTCAAATGTTTAAGAACTGGACGCTATATGCTGGCCTTAAAATTCCATACTGTTTCCATGCAATCGCGAGAAACAACTGAATATTGACGGGAATGATCAAGTATTGAACAATTCGAACCATTAACAACGGATATCCAGGAAATGAGCAATGCCAAAAAAATAAATAAAATTTGAAATAAACTGTGTGGCTTAACGAGCTCTACATCTCTTGTCTTGTACGTTTTCGTCTATCGGTTATCGTCTACCAGTTGTACAGGATCATACAAAATTCCTTCCGAATAAAGAGGACTTCAAAGGCTATTCCTAGAAAATAAAATATACATTTTATTTGTCATGTAAATATTTTAATATATGATATTTTAATCAAAATCGTTAGAACAATTTTTTTAGAATAGAAAAAATTTCGAAAAATATTCTATGTAATGGGTAATTTGTAGTATTTTTATTTTCTTAAAAATCCTTTTTCTAAAATGCCTGTTTTCGATTCAGGGGGTTTCAAAACATGTATTTCCATTGAAATCTCGGTATCGAAGTTTTAGGTGGAATGCTATACCACCTCTACCTACTGGACACGTGGTAGAGAAAGGAATAAAGAGGCCTTCACAAACGTTATACAGAAAATAGAGAATAAGGGTTTTATTTTCAGGACAGTGTTTGAAATATGTGTTATCTTAATCAAAATCGGAAGTAATTTAAAAACAAAATAAGGAAGCATTTCCATGTAGAAGGTTGTTCAGTTCGGAGAGGGGCATTCCTGGAAAATCTTTGCATCGTTATGCTCTGCAGACTTAAGTATGAAATTGGTTCCTTATTCTTGTTTCATATTTGAATCGTGCTGTTTACAGACATGCCTTAAAATGCAAACACAGATCTGTACAGTAAGCAGAGAATGTTTAACTTTCTCTACCACGTATGGTAATTAGAGGGAAGTATTGCATTCCACTTAAAAAAATCGATATCGAGTTTTCTCCGGAGATACACGTTTTGAGGTCTCTGAGTTCAAATAAAACCTTTTTGGAGACATGTCCGTGTGTGTCTGTGTGTCTGTAAATAGCATAATACAAAAAACAAAAGTCGCATAAATACCAAACTTGATATTTAGGTTCAATATCTTCCAAAGATGCAGCACGAAGATTTAAATAATATCCCCTACACCAAGGTATTCTGTACATGAATATCTTTCGAAGCTTTTTTTTAGTGGCTCTAATGATTTTTATTTTAAAATATGTGAAAGATATTTACACGATAAATGAAACGTATATCTTGAATTTTCGGGGAATAACCTATGAAGTTCTCTTCATTCGGAAGTAATGTTGCATAATCTTGCATAAGTTGTAGACGTTAAGCGATAGATCTCTTTAAAACACACAATTTATTTCAAATAAGTTTTTTTATGGCATAAGCCGTTTCTAAGATATGCGTTATTAAAGGTTTGAATTGTTCCTTTCTTAGTCATTCTCTTAAAGGCCATCCAACATTCAGTTGTTTCTTACGATTGCATGGAAACATTATGGAATTTTAAGGCCAGCATATAGCGTCCAGTTCTTAAACATTTGACTATCGCTGTTCTCTTTGTATTTATAACGAAATGTGTAATGTAGCTATTTCTGCAAAGGTTTATTTTAATTAAAATTTAGTAGATATAAAAATAAGCTTTAGTAAGACTAATTTGTATACCCTGTAATAAAGATAAGGGACAGATAAAATCACGTGAATGTATCACATCAGGTTTTTTAAAGTGCTGTTTGGATTCAGGAGAGCTTTAAACAAGTCCTATAAATACGCGGTAAGGAAATAAAGTATGCGTATGCTACCAAAGAAAGACTTCAAAAATTACTTTCATAGATATGTTTTCTTGTAATATCGTCGTATTTGACTAATATAATCTAACCTTTACAGAAAAGCAAACAAGTATCCTCATTTAATGACCAAGGCTTTCGACTCTAAACATGCGTATTGTAGTGTTCTATGACACTGAAAACAATCGATATATGCTGCGCTTTTGTCTCCCGTAGCACAACTACTTTGTTGAGCACGACAAAGAAATCTATCAATGCAGTGAAACGGCTACTGTTGTAGTGTTGTCTGTCCTCTCTCTCGCTCCCTCCCTCCCTGCTCCCTCCCTCCCTCCCTCAGTTAACGGAACGAAGGCTATAATTCATAATCCTGACCTACAACCTGCAGATGGTCTATTTGCTGTTGGTAAGCAACTGGAGGCCTTCAATTCAAGTATGTGCAAATCATTTGTGATTGACAGTTCTAATATTTGTACTCGCCTTAGCTAAGTTAGAGCGTATCCTGACCACACCTGCCGCTCTTGAGGAAACACGGTTGTTACAAGTGTATTGGCAACCTCTTTTTCATCGGAAACGCGGCTTTGCATCCGTAATAAAAACAATGAATGGTTCTACATAATTCAGAATGCGGTCTCCCTCGAGTGTCTCCAGGGCATGCTAAAATAAAACGCTTGGGGACGATTAACTGGCTTCAGGGGTGCATAATTCAAAAGCACCACAAGCAAAATTTCAACAAGAGAAATCAGGTATCCTAATTCTAGTTTTGATTCCATCTTGCTTTTACACTTCACTCTCTTTTGAAGCTCAAAGAAAATCAGCTGTTGCCTCCGAACTCACTTCTATGTTTTATTTTGCATTGTAAAAATCTGCAACTATAAATTCTGAAGATTTTAAAGTGAAATTTGTTCAAGAAATTTGAACTGCCTTGTAAAGTCATTCTATCCATATACAGGGTGATTTTAAATGCTGCACCCATTTTATAAAATTCGTATTTATTAAAGCACAAATCCAACATGAACAATCTGTATAACAATGAAAAGAGGAAGTTTCAAATTTTTTTTCGGCGGGCGGTGATGGTTTTAGAAGCGTCCGGTAGAGTGCTCGCGCAATAGGCCGCCATTGCGTTTCACTGACAGTACGTAGTGAGATGGCTACTGTGGAGCACAAGGTTTTCTGCGTTATTGAGTTCGCAAATTGTAGTGCAGCGGGCAGTTCGTAGCAAATTCGGTATTGAACCACCAACTAGAAACAGCATTAGCCGTTGGTTTACGCAATTTAAACAGACTGGAAGTGTGTGTAAAGGAAAAAGCACAGGCCGACCGCGTGTGTCAGAGGAGGACGTCAGACGGATTGAAGACAGTTTGTTCGCAGTCCACGTAAGTCTACCCATAGAGCTAGTAGAGATCTTGGAATATCCCAATCAACTGTATGGAAAGTTCTAAGACGGCGTTTGTTGTACAAGCCCTACCGATTTCAACTTGTGCGGGCTCTTAAACCTAAAGGCAAACAGAAGCGTGGTTATGTGCTAGGAATGATGGAGGATGGCGCGTGTCTACAGCGTATCATTTTTAGCGATGAAGCGACTTAGTGGAAAAGTCAACAGACACAATGTTCGCATATGGGGGTTTGCAAAATCCACATTCAACATTGCAACACGAAAGAGACTCACCGAAGGTAAACGTGTTCTGTGCCTTATCCCGTACAAAGGTTTATGAACCATTTTTCTTTGCGGAAAAAACTGTAACTGGAATAACGTACCTGGACATGTTGGAACAATGACTGTTCCCTCAAATTATGGAAGATTCACAGGACCTCATTTTCCAACAGGATAGAGCTCCGCCCCATTGGAACAGCGATGTACGAGGCTTTTTGAATGAATCCCTTCCTCAGCGCTGGATAGGTCGCAGGGTAAATGAAGACCTCGATCTACACTTCTGGCCACCGAGATCTGATCTCACCCCATGTGACTATTTCTTATGGGGCTATGTTAAGGAAGCTGTTTACGTCCCGCCTCTACCCACAACTCTGCACGACCTGCGGAACCGTATCACTGCTGCCGTGCACTCAGTAACAGAAGGTACGCTTGCTCGTGTGTGGGACGAGTTTGGCTATCGCGTAGGTGTTTATCGTGCAGCAAACGGTGGACACACTGAACATTTATAATGTATTAAACAAAACTTTGAAAATTCCTCTGTTTATTGGTATAAAGATGGTTCACGTTGGATTTGTACTTTAATAAATACGAATTTTATAAAATGGGTCCATCATTTAAAATCACCCTGTATTATCCTTTGTAGTTGCATGTTAAAATTGATTTGCCTTCCCCATAATATATATGCAGGACTTTCAAAAAGTTGACATTTAGAGAAATAAATATAGTTTTACTCTGGTTCCCGGCTACATAACGCCCCCGGCTTCAATCCTGCCCATGGTAGCACGGATCTTAAATCCCGATGCCCACTAGCATCATGAGGAAATTGAGGAGCTGCGATAGACAGAGATTCCGGCCACGAAAGCCAACATTCCATCTGGGCTGACCACATCTCCCCCTTCCCCGTATCACTTATATGATCGCCCACCTCTGCCGTACGTAAGTGGGCGTGAAGCCGGTAGTCCGGTTGTCGGTCCAAACCATAATTCCATCGTAGCGGCCCGGAATTAAATGCAGTTTTTGTTTTGTGAAAACACTCGCACTTTGAAGTACAGAAGGTGTACCAAAACTGCTAGCGTAAACAGAAACGTTTCAAAGCACGCAGTAATAGCGGAAAACATATAGTAGTAGACATGAATCCGTTTGTCAGATAGTTGCGTACATCCACTGACAGAATCATACCTTGATCACTAGAAGCTTATGTTCTTTGGATTAAAACGCTAAATATTGCCAAGAAGTAGAATTAGAATCAGAACATGTGTACTCCAGAGATACCGCACAGCCTCTGGAAAGAAATGGTATACCCCTCAGCGGTATAACCAAAACAGGACCCACCAGCTCTCGTAATTCTTGAAATATGCAGCACAGCAACATCATTAAATCGATAGTGTGTCCGTTCTAAACTATTCTGAAAAATCTATGTGATACATTCACATGATGTTTTCTATCCCCTATCTTTAGTAGTGCGTAACGAATTATTCTTACGAAAGTTTATATTTCTTTCTATTTTAATCCAGATAAACCTTTGCAGAAGTAGCTACATTACACATTTCGTTAGGATACAAAAAGAACAACAACGGTCAAATTTTAAAGCACTGGACGCTATATGCTGGCCTTTAAATTAAATACTGTTTCCATACAACCGCGAGACATAAATAAATGTTGCAAGGACCTCAAGGGAATGACCAAGAGATAAACAATTCGAACCTTTAATAACGGATATCTCAGAAACGGCTTATGCCACGAAAAAACTTATTTTAAGTAAATGGTGTGTTTTAAGAGGATCTACATTTTTTGTGTAGTACGTTTTCGTCTATCGCTTAACGTTTACCAGTTATACAAAATTATACATTTCTTCCAAATAAGTGGACTTCATAGGCTATTCCCAGAAAATGAGGATATACGTTTTATTTGTCGTGTAAATATCTTGCATATATGGTATTTTAATCAAAGTCTTAACCATTTTTTAGAAAATAAAAAATTTGGAAAAATGTTCCATGTAAAAGGCAGTGTGGGGTGGAGGGATTTTGTTGAAAATCTTCTTGTTGCATCTTTGGTAGATATTGAACCTAAATACCAAGTTTGGTATTTGTCCGACTTTTCTCTACGTAGTAGAGAAAGTAAAAACGCGCTCTTTAAAAATGTGGCTATCGCTTTCCCTACCGTATCTTATGACGAAATGTGTAAAAGTGAATTGACTGGATTAACAGGAAGTAGCTGTCAGAATACCTTGTAGAAGAGTGAGTAGAGAAAGTAATGTGAATGCAGCGCATCAGAATTTGTTTTCTTGCGTTTCTGTAATTCTTCCTTCCTTATGAATATCGTTACATTTGATTTTGAGAATGCATCTTTGAGATAATGTTTATTTATTTGATAGAGAAATACTACATACGATTTAAACAATAATGGCTAATGCGAGGGTTTAGAAATCCCATTCTCCGAAAGCAGTGCACTGCAGTCATTCTCGTTGTTTGGGTACTTTAACCATATCACTGCATATTAATGAGCTGAAGCAGCTACCTCAGGATGTTATTAACTACCAAAATGAGTAAAGAATTGAGAGAACGCGCCTTAGTTGAAGCTGTGCGCGTACGACGTTAATACCGAGGTGATTGTTTGCCACTTTGTCTAAGGCAATATCAGGAGGAGAGCGTCTTCAAGATGGCGGCGGAAGCGAGCGTGTCTTGTTTGAACGAGGGTAACTCAGTTTGGTGCTCATTATTTAGTAATGAGGCTTTTATCCCGGCTGCGTCACAGCTGATGCTCGCCCGTGCTGCTAACAATGCTCAGCATATGGACCTCTAATCGCTTCTTCTCCTTCCCTGCTCGTGATATTGCCCTAATGATCACCTTAACGGCGCTCCAGCCCTCTCTCTTTAATATCGGAAACTCTTCGCCTTGCGTAAACAGTGACCAGCAGCTTGGCTCTGCTAAAAACCAGCTTTGTAGAGAACGTTCCCCAGAACCTGAAGTCCTTTACAGGGATAAAAGAAAACTGCATATTAAAGACGCCGCCGAAGGTTCCAGATCACAGTGAAGAATCAAACCGTACCAGATTTATTTACTGCTTTGCGAGAACAGTTTGTGTGTCATTTATACTTCTGCAAGAAAGCGAACACAGAGATAAGGCGGGTATGTCGCAGCTACACAAATAGCTATTGCGTCAGTCGTCGCGCCTCTATGCTTCGAAGACTGCGCCGTTGGTTGCAGACCCGGGTTCGATGCCCGCGCGGGTTGGAGTCGAACGCGGTGTAGTGGTAGATACAGGAGAAGTAAAGTTAAAATTTACTGTATCTGCTTTATGTTCTCCATCTGACGTGGCTTCATCTTGACCTGGCTGGCTGATTTAATTGTACGGTAATTCTCGCTGTTGCCCTGGCTAGTTGGTTCTCAGCGGAGATCGCTGCATGGACTTTGTCTATCAGGATTGTTAATAAGCTCGTCGATCTCGGTAGTGGTACAAGGAGCTCAGAGGTGAATTCACTACTCATCATAATGTTTCGGTAACTGCAATTTATTTTCACTTCTCACTTTAAAAACACTGAATAATGTTCCTGTTCACTTATCACTATATAGAACTCGGGAATCACCGATACATTGTGAATTAATATGTGATTGGTCACATTTAAACGTCCGCACAAAAAACACCATTTGCGCGCCAACTTTGACATAGGGAGTACCGTGGCTTCTTGGTCTGTATCTACAAGTCAACTCCTTGATTTTGGGGTAACTCTCGACTGCTTAAAATTTCAGAATCTGATTTCTCATTGGAGGAATTCTCGCGGTTCTCTCAGCGTGCCTAAATATTATTTAATTTATATATATTCTTATTGGCTAGTTTGTATATATCACGTGACATTTTCCCGGGCTTCACTCGGTAATTTTTCGTTTGTGTTACATTTTCCTCACTCCATACTTCCGGAGCGGAGACAAAGTCATAAAACCTTACCCTAGACTAACACAAAAGATCCCGGTTTCCTCTGCACATGTGAATAGCATATTTTCTAATAACGGCAGAGTTTAAGACATTCTAAACTAGTGACACAGGAACATTATATATATATATATATATATATATATAACAAATATTACATTATACAAAAATGGCTATTTACATGGTGTTCACATTTTACACACATATCATTCATATATCAAATTAAACACTAAATAAATTAACACATAAAATTAATTCGCGCACATTCTGTCTCACTATTGATCAAGTGGAATGCGAAGACCGAATTCCAGTGTTTGATTCGAGCATGCAGGTTAACTTACCTTTCCTTACTATTTCGGTATGAGAATTATTTATACATTTGTTTCTATTTATTAGCAATTCAACAAACTAGCCTATATATAGCATGTATTCACTGCCAGAAGAAATATATTGTAGAGTCTTACTGCTGGGAACGAACCGCAGGTATCGGAGTAAGGCAACACTCGGGAATGTTTTGAAATTACGGTGCGTGGTGAATCTAAATTAGCAGAACGCTAACGCCTCACAGCGTAGAATATTTAAGCTGATCGAATTGAGGTCACAGGAGCACACCACGACATCCTATACACAACGTCTCTATGCCGGTCGTGATCACAACGAGTATTTTTATAGCTTGTGAATAAGCCAAAATAAATATATTGTTGTGTCTTAGGGCTGGGAACGAAACGCAGGTATCGGAGTGAGGCAGCACTTGGAAGTGTGTTGAAATAGGCTACGTGTTGAATATAAATTAACAGAACGCTAACGCCTCACAGTGTAGAATATTTAAGCTGATCTAAATAAGGTCACAGAAGCACAGCGCTACGACACCGTATAGATAACGTCTCCACGCCGGTTGTGGTCACAAGGAGTATTTTAACTTTCTCTACTACGTATAGTAAGTAGGGGAAGTATTGCATTCCACCCAAAAATTCGATACCGAGATTTCACCGGAAATACATGTTTTGAGGTGCACTGAATGCATATAAAGGATTTTTGGAATCATGTCTGTATTTGTGTGTGTGTGTGTGTGTGTGTGTGTGTGTCTGTGTCTGTCTGTGTCTGTGTCTGTGAACAGCATAACTCAGAAACTAACATTCGGATAAACACCAAACTTGGTATTTAGGTTCAGTATCTTACAGAGATGCGACACGAAGGTTTTCAAGAAAATTCCCCCACCCCAGATTAACCTTTCCATGGAACATTTTTCGAAAATTTTAATTTTCTCAAAAATGGCTCTAATGATTTTGATCAAAACATCATATATTTAAGATACTTTCATAGCAAATGAAATGTATATTTTGAATTTTCTGGGAATGTCTCCAAAAGTATTCTTCGTTGTGAACGACTTTTGCATAACTGGTAAACCATAAGAGATAGACACAATTTTACTACACAAAAAATGTAGATCGCGTTAAAATACACAATTTATGTCATCTACATTTTTTTTTATTTGAGTGAACCATTTTCGAGATATTGCTTGTTATTCCCTTAAATTTTCCAATACTTATACTTTTTCTCAAATGGGAATTCGATATTCATTTTTTTTACTCCTTGTCCTGGTAATACAAAGAGAATGGAATACTCCTCATAGCAACCAGCTCTTAAAATATTTGACTATCGCTTAAAGCCTACCAATTCTCCTTGCATCTACAAGAAAATTAGCAATAAGATTAACATCTCGATATCTCGAATAACATGAAGCATATGGAGAATAAGCGTTTGTAAAAATAGTTTGTGCAAGAGTAGAGAAAGTCATGTGAGTGTAACATATGAGATTTGTATAACTTGCGATTAAGCCAGCCAGGTATGTAATGATCTGAGGTACTTAAGGACTGACCCATAGGCTGTAGAATGGAATTAAACGCCCAAGGCATGGACAATAACTTTACCTAGTGTTCTCGTTGTCACCGGAACCCGCACTCCCTTCGCTAGTGCCCCCTCCCCTGCACCTTTAAGTTACATGTAACTTAACACCCGGTATTTCCCGGGCTGCTGCTGAGCTTCAGTTTCTGAATACGTTTTGAGGGTTAATTAATAGATCATTATAAACACATTTAGGCTATTTAAAACGTTAAGAATTAATTCACCAGCTCTAGGATTAAAGTTAATCTGTCTCCTGTTGTTGTTTGTTTGAAAGAGAAACATTCTGGAGAGCTTAACATACCTTATTTCGAAATTTTACTTTGTTTTCAAGTTTTAAATGTCTGTTAGCATAAACATACAGCAAATTCTTAGCCTAACTTATCGCCCATGTGTGCAAACTATCAAGAGAATGTTAACTTGCCAGAAAATCATAAACGAAGGTAAACCAAATTAGAGTATTACAAAATTATGTAACAAAGAATGGATTTATGTAGAACGGATCTGTACCATTACGTAAGGAGAAAAAGCTAAGATCTGAAAATACGAGAACGCAGTTCTTTATCAATTTGAATCTTCTTTCAAATATCTTAATGCAGTTACCAAGAGAGGGAGAGAGATGCACCAGATGAGCTAAACTTACATTTTACTCAGTATTTGGACATAAGATAGATCGAATAAATGGAAGCTGAACTGCTAGTACTTTTCATATAAAAATTTAATTCCGTAGCACTCAATGAATTTCAGAATCCCCGGATAAACGTGAGAGTGAAAAAAGCGAGGAAAATTTGACATTTGATAATCCACGCAGCGTTAATGAAAAAATAAAACGTTTCATGTAAAGAAGCGATGAGTATGAAACTTGGGATTCCAATACAAGGATTAGTAGCATTATTATTTGTTAATTACTGAGATGACAAGTATCTGGGATGAAAATTGGAAATGAAAACCATAAATATGTGCAAATAACAGAGTGTTTGCTGCGCGCTGTTATTATTTGATTTCCTCTTGCTAGGATAGCGTTTAGCGTTTATCTATCCACTGCAGCTATGTGTATTCAGCGGGCAAATAATGTTTGCTGTCCATCATAATCACATTTGAAACATGTTTCATATGCTACAATAAAACTTATATCCAAATTGGAATTAGGTGTAGGTAGTAGATGCCCACGTTTGTTTCGATTCCCAGGAATCTGTTTTAATGTGATTTGACTGGACACTTTCAAATTTAAAATTCGAAAAATGCACACAGTTTATTAAAGAGAGATAGAAGGCAGACACAAGAATTGCATAAAATGCATTTAGAGGAAAGAGAAATGTTATTTGCGACAACATATTTAAATTTTAAAGTATCCTTACAAGGAACATTCTAAAGATTCGTGATCTCACCTAGAAAATACAACATTTAATAGATGTGTTTATGTTTTCTTCATAAAGATACCTTATTAATCAGTGCGTTTACTCCAGCGATTTTACATTTAAAATTCAGCTGTCAGAATAAGCATCTGCCTCAGCTTCAAACTTTCCATGTGTCCCCATCGTTCATAGGTCATAGGTCATTTGGTAATACATACGCTATGCGAACAAAAGTATCCGGACACACCCCACAAACATACGTTTCATCTTAGCTGCATTGCGCTGCCACCAACTGTCTGGTACTCATTATCCGCGACCTCAGTAGTCATTAGACATCGTGAAACAACAGAATGGGACGCTCCGTAGAACTCACGGACTTCGAACGTGGTCAGGTGATTGGGTGTCACTTGTATCAGAAGTCTGTACGCGAGATTTCCACACTCCTAAACATCCCTAGGTCCACTGTTTCTGATGTGATAGTGAAGTGGAAACGTGAAGGGACATGTGCAGCACAAAAGCTTACAGTCCGATCTCGTCTGTTAACTGACAGAAACCGCCGACATCTGAAGAGGGTCGTAAAGAGTAATAGGAAGACATCTATCCAGACACACGTCACACAGGAATTCCAAACTGCATCAGGATCATCTCCAAGTAGTATGGCAGTTAGGCGTGAGGTGAGAAACCTTGGATTCCATGGTCGAGCGGATGCTCATAAGCCACACATTACGCAGGAAAATGTCAAACGACGCCTCGCTTGGTGTAAGGAGCGTCAACATTACACGACTTAACATTAGCAAAACGTTGTGTGGAGTAACGAATCACGGTACACAATGTGGCGATTCGATGGCAGGGTGTGGGTGAACGTCATCTGCCAGCGTGTGTAGTGCCAACAGTGAAATTCGGAGGTGGTGGTGTTATGGTGTGGTCGTGTTTTTCCTGGAGGGCGCTTGCACCCCTTGTTGTTTTGCGTGGCACGATCACAGCGCAGACCTACATTTATTTTAAGCACCTTCTTGCTTCCCACTGTTGAAGAGCAATTTGGGGATGGCGATTGCATCTTTCAACACGATCGAACAGCTGTTCATACTGCACGGGCGGAGTGGTTACACGACAATAACATTCCTGTAATGGACTGACCTGCACGGAGTCCTGACTTGAATCCTATGGAACAGCTTTGGGATGTTTTGGAACGCCGACTTCGTGCCAGGCCTCACCGACCTACATCGATACCTCTCCTCAGTTCCGCACTCCGTGAAGATTGGGCTGCCATTCCCCAGGAAACCTTCCAGCATCTGATTGAAAGTATGCCTGCGAGAGTAAACGCTGTCATCAAGGCTAAGGGTGGGCCAGCACCATATTGACTTCCAGCATTACCGATGGAGGGCGCCATGAACTTGTACGTCATTTTCAGCCAGGTGTCCGGATACTTTTGATCACGTAGTGTATGTAGAGTTAGAATGGAATTTACTCTGATGTTTTCATGTGCATATGTTTCTAACATTCAATGTGAGAGAGAGAGAGATAGAGAGAGAGAGAGCGAGAATCAAAGAACTGCAAGACTGTTTTAATGCTTCAGAATAAACGTTTCAACATTTCTTATTTATCCAAAATCGAATACTACTAATGACATGGTTACAGCTATCTCATCCATATCGGATCTCGTCTGGCGCTTCTCCCCTTTGATTATTGTGTTTGCTAATATTTAAAAAAAAAAAAAAAAAAAAAACTATTTTTCACGCCACAAATGAAATCCAACAGGTAAAAACGCTGTGCATTATATTGATTGGTATGGTTTAGAAGAGTTGTAAACGCTGCTTAAGTTTTGTAAATTGGCTTTTGGACTTTGGTTCAAAGTTGGAGGAATATATCTCAGAGGGAGGGGGGAATACATACATACTACGTGCGTACATAAATAAGGATAAGGTAAGCTATTCCTTGTCCATCACAAACACATACAATAAAATCGCGCACTCCAAGAAAGTATTTGAATTTTAATGTTAAGAAGATGGTGTAATTTCGCTACGCAAGACGTGACTGTGTTGTGTGTTTGTATTATAACCGGCTCACATGGAGTAGCAAGCACTAAATATTTAGCGAGAGTTGCATTAAAGCTCCGCTTGACAGCTCCTTTGTCGTAGGGCGTAGCTCTCTCGCGCTTGATTTGCTGCGTCAACTGGTAATTGTGTGTGCAGGAGCACTGTAGAAACCAAACAAGTAATATTAAATTAGAAATTCTTAAGAAAAACCTAGCTTCAATGAGATTAAGAAGAGCTGCCTATATTTCTATTACGGTAGAGGAGGCAAATGCTGAGTGTACCAAATAAAAGGTGAGGCTAAGTTTCAACAAAGTTAAATGTTCAACAGCCACTGTTTTACAAATGATTAACGTTATAAAGAAAATTATTTAACCTGAACTGTATGTGTTGCCAAAAGGTACATTTATTTGTATATATTTTATTAAATTTTATGCTATCCCGAAATTTGAAATTTCACAAGACATAAACAATTTTAAAATTAAGAGAATTTTTACTTTCCCTACTACGTTTAGTAAGTAGGGGAAGTATTGTATTCCATCCAATACCGAGACTTCACCAGAGATGCGACACGAAGGTTTTTAAGAAAATCCTCCCATCCCAGATTACGTTTTACATGGAACATTTTTCGAAAATTTTAATTTTCTCAAAAATGGCTCTAACGATTTTGTTTAAACTATCATATGTTTAAGATAATTTCATGACAAATCAAATGTATATCTCGAATTTTCTGGGAATGTCTCCAAAAGTATTCTTCATTGTGAACGACTTTTGCATAACTGGTAAACCATAAGAGATAGACAAAATTTTACTACACAAAAAATGTAGATCGCGTTAAAATACACAATTTATTCATATACATTTTTTTTGAGTGAACCATTTTCGAGATATTGCTTGTTATTCCTTTAAATTTTCCAATACTTATACTATTTCTCAAATGGGAATTCGTTATTCATTTTTGTTTTGTCCTGGTAATGCAAAGAGGATGGAATACTCCACATAGCAACCAACTCTTAAAATATTTGACTATCGCTTAAAGCCTACCAATTCCCCTTGCATTTACAAAAAAAAATTAGCAATAAGATTAACATCTCGATATCTCGATTAACATGAAGCATATGGAGAATAAGCGTTTGTAAAAATAGTTTGTACAAGAGTAGGGAAAGACATGTGAGCGTAACACATCAGATGTTTAAATAATGTTTCCACTTTGCTATAGATCTAAATCGAATTTTGTCTCTATTATTTAACCTCACCAATAAAGAATAATTGGATATGTCATACAAAATCAATTTTACTGGCTGATTTACTAAAATTCTAAACTTTAATATTTGCACACATATGTAGTGGACTGCAGCCATTTGTATTTATCTTACGCTTCAGGAAGTACAACACATTTTCTGTATTTCTCAAAATAACAGAAAATTGCAAATTGTATGCCGTTCTAAATTACTTGCAACACTTAAAACAAGTAAAGTCTACTTCGCACACAAGATTAGTTGTAGTCATCGCTGTTGATTTTGGAAAGTTTCAAGCTGTCATATTAGGGGTACCTATAAGAATATTAAACTCTGAGGTAATATTGAAGCAGGGCTGTAATATAATGTCGGTCAATTATTGTTCTAGGGCAATATTGTTAACGTGTAAATGCCTCGTTTTTGTATTTTACATGTGTGATCCTCAAGAGGTATTTTACAACAAGATTTACATTTTACTTGTCGTTGCATTATCTGGCAATTTGGTTATTTTAATTAAAATTTGTAAAAATAATGGAAGTTTCTAGGGTGGAAAAGATTTCCAATAAATGAACATATTGTATCTTCTGAATATTCCGCATTTAAATGCTAGGCTTGTTACCTATGCTATCGATTGTTTTTGGTTATGCGATTCACACAAACGTTTTATTTTTCTTTATTTTGGCGGACTGAGAATATACTTCTGCTGAACTTTCTCCATTTTTTAATGTATTGCAATGCTTCCTATACCTGAATTACGGACTAAGAAACTAAAAACGCCTACATGTACCTAATATAATTTCGAGAAAGGTAGTTATTTCTTCTTTTTTGTTTTCTTTGACTTTTCCTGTCCCATTCATTTTTGTTTATCTAATATCGCGAGTAATAACTCATATCTAATGAGCAAGCTTGACCTTTATATTGCAGAAAAGCATAAATGCACGTGGAATCAGAGGAAAGCTTAGCTAACCGACTTGAACTTGTTGCATACTCTTAATAAAATTATGAGTCACTCTCGCGCGTAATCGTTTTTTGGTGCCTCCAAGAATGAAAACGCAATGTGCCGAGAATGAAAACTTACAGACATTTGTTTATTCAGAATACTTTGTCATAAGCTTAATCTAAAAATTCTAATCACTTATAATTAGGGCGCGGATGTTTAGGTGGAGTAAACCTTCATTTTAGGATTTTTTTAATGTTTTGCTTCGTGGATCAATACAGGTATAAATAATTTTACTTTTCTGGTACTTAGTTGTAAGATTTATTTTTTGGTATTGCAGTAAATACGTACATTCTCAAATTTTCTGGCGTAAACGATCTCCTGTTATCAGTAGCACGTTCTTGTATGAAGAAAAGCTTTTTTCAACGGAACATGACGACATTGGAGCGTAGAACATAGATCCAGTGCAGCAGGTTCTAGGGGTAGTTCGCCTGTATACTTTTCTCCCGGCAATACTAAATTGATGATTTTCATATCTTCAAAAGCAGGATTTCGTTGAAGAATCTTCTGCAACTTTGAAGATCATGCAACTCCCACTGGTCCAGGTATTTCTTTACTGGAAACATTAACAATGATATCTAGATCATCTTTCAGTGACAAAGTTGTACTTTCCAACCGGAGAGTACTTCTGATATAAAACAAAAAGTGTCTTAATGTAGGCAAGGGAAGTGGCAAGAGTGGGGCACTGGAGTGTTTTCTTAGCCCTGGCAATGCAGGAAGCTTCTGTTTCATCCAATTAATGCCGGCCCTTGTAGCCGTGGTTGCTGGAGAGTGTAGCTTCGGCGCTCCGCCAAGCTGAGGGTCGCGGGTTCGAGTCCTGCCATGGGCATGGGTGTGTGTGTGTGTAATTGCGGTAAAGTAAACAGTAAAACACAGTAATCATAAACTGGCTAAACAAGGGAGCTTAAGAAGAAAGAAAAAAGAAGCACTCGATAGTATGCTGATACTTGCCGGCCCTCGTAGCCGTGGTCGCTGAAGTGTGTAGCTTCGGCGCTCCGCCAAGCTGAGGATTGCGGATTCGAATCCCGCCATGGACATGAATGTTTGTGTGTGTAATTCCGGTAATAAGCGGCAATGAAAAACAGTAAAAACACAGTTCAAAAGAAAGAAAAAGAAATTCACTGACGACATTTTTAGCGTCTTTTAAGTGCTCGGCATAGTAAATGGCAGCAGACAGCCAAGTACGCTCCTCCTGGCCTTCTATCAGCTGCATCCAGGTGTCACTATGTCACATTGCTGCGTTTAACTGTAGTAACTTGAACTATCTACTGGCTATAAACAATTTTACAATGAGTTTCAATCCGAAAATAACATTCATTTCGAAAATGGAAAAACAGCTATTTAGATTATTTTAGGTGTCAACTGCTGATTTAGGTTTTTTTAGGTGTAATGAAATTCGCATATTCTGCTCCAGGAAGTGTGAAACGAGTATATATCTTGAAATATGTTAATTAAATAGCGAGGAAAAATATAGGTTAAAACCCAATAAAGCTGACGCACTTTCTACTTTGTCTACGATGTTCCTAGTAGGTAGAAAATTTAGGTATACCTTGCACCCAAAAATTTGACATGCAGATTTACCATATATCCCCCAAAAAACACTTTAGTAAAAGTTACGTTTGTGAGTGTGAATGAGAGAGCGAGAGAGAGAGAGACAGGCAGAACGTTAAAACTAAAAAACGAAGGCCGGATGTATACCAAACTTGTATTTTTTTATTCAGTATCTTCCAAATATGCGACACGAAGATTTTCAAGTAAATCCAGCCCCTCTAAACCATTATTTACATAGAACTGTTTTCGAATTTTTTTCTCAGAAATGTCTCTACTTCTTCATCTGTTTAACCTCCTCATATGTAGGACTTACAACCCCCAGGACTTACAGACGGGTGCCTGGGTTCAGAGACCCGTCGAGGAGAGACACTCATGGATCAGACAGAATATCCAGGGTGGGTGATGAGCCCGAGGAAGTAAGTAGATTAAACGAAATGATGGTGAAATGGATGAAAGGAAAGGTGACGATGGAGTAGTTGCTGGAATGAATGGCGGGGGAAACCGGGGAACTCGGAGAGAACCCGCCCAGACGCCGCTTTGTCCACCACAAATCCCATTAGCGGGTCACTGGGATTGAACCCGGGCCGCCTCGGTGAGAGGCGAGCGGTCTAATAGCTCGGCCACGGCGCCTCCTAAATATCGCTACGATTTGGATTAAAATACCATATATTTAAAATATTTACTTCATAAAAAATTGTGTATAATTGGACTTTTTAGGAAGAACCTTGAAGTTGTCTTCATTGGGAAAGAACGTTTTTAACGACTGATCCATAACTGTCAGAAACGTATTCTACAAAAAATCTCTTTAAAACACACACTTTATTTCAAACAATCTTTTTTTGTAGCATCAACCGCTTACGAGATATCCGTTATTACTGGTTTGAAGTTTCAAATTGGCAATTTAATTAACTATCGTCGCTATTCAACTTGTTCCATCCGTGACATAGAAACAGGATGGAAGTTCAAGGCCAGCTTATAGCGACCTGCATTTAAAGATCTCATTATCTTTTCGGTTTCTTCCATTCCAAATGAGTAATGAAACCATTTCAAAATAAGCTTTCGTAAGAATAGTTTGTAGGAACTGTATGAAAATAAACAGTAGTGGGAAGATAAAGATATGCGAATGTAACACATCAGATTTTACTTTCTCTGTATTGCATTCCACCCAAAAATTTGATACCGAGATTCACCGGAAATACATGTTTTGTGAGGCCCCTTGAATGAAAAAAACAGGTTAGAAAAGGTCTTTGTGTGTGTCTGTGAACAGCATAACTCATAAACCAACAGTCGAATAAACACCAAACTCGGTACTTAGGTTCAGTATCTTCCAAAGGTCGACATGGAGATTCTTAAGAAAATCCCCCACCCCAAACTACCGTTTACATGAAATTTTTTTCGAAATTATTTAGTTTCTAAAAAATGGCTCTTACAATTTTGATTGAAGTTTTGAATTTTCCGGGAATAGCTAAGTTCTCTGTTTTCGGAAAAAATTTTGTTTAATCTTGTACAACAACTAAACGTTAAGCGATATACGAAAACGTGCCACAAAAAATTGATCTCTTTAAAACACACAATTTATTTCATATACATTTTTTGTAGCACCTGCCATTTCCTAGGTATCTGTTATTAATAGTTCGATTTGCTCAATACTTTGTCATTCTTTTTAAGTACCGTCGATTTTCAGTTGTTTCTCGCGATTGCATGGAAACAGTATGGAATTTTAAGGCTAGCATATAGCGTCCAGTTCTTAAACGTTTGACTATCGCTATTGTGTTTGTATCCAAACGAAATGTGTAATGCAGATATTTCTACAAAGGTTTATCTGGATTAAAATGAAGTAGATAGAAAAAAAATCTGATGTGCTACACTCACAGGACTTTCTCTACTCTTGTACCAACTATTTTTACAAACGTTTATTCCCCATATGCTTCATGTTAATCGAGATATCGAGACGTCAATCTTATTGCTAATTTTCTTGTAGATGCTAGGGGAATATGCTAGGTTATAAGCGATAGTTAAATCTTTTAAGCGTTGGTTGCTATGTGGCGCATACCAATCTCTTTGCATGTCCAGCACATAAAAAAATGAATAACGAATTTGAGAAAAAGTATAAGCATTGGAAAATTTAAGGGAATAACAAGCAATATCTCGAAAATGGTTCACTCTACAAAAAAAAGTATAGGATATAAATTGTGTATTTTAATGCGATCTACATTTTTTGTGCAGTAACATTTTGTCTATCTCTTATGGTTTACCAGTTATGCAAAAGTCGTTCACAATGAAGAACACTTTTGGAGACATTCCCAGAAAATTAGATATACATTTCATTTGTCATGAAAATATCTTAAACATATGATATTTTAATCAAAATCGCTAGAGCCATTTTTGAGAAAATTGAAATTTTCGAAAACTGTTCCATGTAAAGGGTAATCTGGGTGGGGGATTTTCTTGAAAACCTTCGTGTCGCATCTCTGGAAGATACTGAAGCTAAATACCAAGTTTGGTGTTTATCCGACTGTTCGTTTCTGAGTTATGCTGTTCAGAGACACAGGGACTTGTTTCCAAAAATGCTTTGTCTGGATTCAGGGGAACTCAAAACATGTATTTCCGGTGAAATCTCGGTATTGAATTTTTAGGTGGAATACAATACTTCCCCTACTTACTATACATAGTAGAGAAAGTAATAAACTTTTGTAAGAACTATTTCTCCACCCGCTAATAAACGATAGAGGGTAGAGAAAATCTTGTCAATGTAACACGTCAGAAATTTGTTTCATCTGTTCGTTGCCTTAAAAACTGAGCTGTTATATACTGCTAAAGGGACCATGTAGTAAAGGTAAGGTATTATCGTATTAATTATGCTGCAACGATAAGGAGAGATTTACAGTCGGTAGACTCCTTAGGGACTTCGCTGTAGAGTGGTAAGCAGGTTGTTCCCCACAGCTTTCTACGCACTTAGATGAATTTACAGATGTAATCACAATAATAATAATAATAATAATAATAATAATAATAATAATAATGGAGTGTATTGAGTAGAATAGCTTCAAATCTTTACACATAATGCAAACAATTCTTTTGCAATCCAACTATGCTGCAAACTTAAACTCAATAGACAGCAAATTCTAGAAAGCAAACGTAAACCACTAACTGTTAAAAACAGGAAGGGAAATGTTACATTCACATGAGTTTCTCTACTCATGTTTTTTTTTTTTTTTACAGCTTCAACAAACTATTCTTACGAAAGCTTGCTTTCTGTCTACTTCGTAATAACCGAGATAAATATAGAAATACTTTCATTAGACATTTCGGTGTAGCTACAAACGGGATAGAGGAAACTGAATGGTCATTCAGATGTTGAAAACCTGGACGCTGTATGCTGCCCTTAAAGTTCCATAGTCTTTCCATGACATCTAGAGAAACAACTGTGTAGCGACAGCACTTTAAAAATAACAAATTTAAAAATCCAAACCTGTAAAAACGGATATCTCAAAAACGATGCCACAAAAAATTATTTGAAATAAATTTTGTGTGTGTGTGACCGACATTACTCTAAAACGCAAAATCGGACAAATAGGAAATTTGGTATTTAGGTTCAGTACCTTCCAAAGATGCTACACGATTTTTAAGAAAATCCCCCTACCCTATATTACCCTTCACATGCAACATTTTTCCAACTTTTTATCTTATAAAACAAGGCTTTAATGATTTTAGTTAAAATATCATTTTAATGATGTTTACATGACAAAATGTATATTTTAGCCTGTGAAGTCCTCTTCATCCGTAGACATTTTGTATAATCTTGTACATAACTAGTAAACGTTAAGCGATAAACGAAAATGTATGTACTACAAAAAAAAATGTAGATCCCTTTAAAACACAATTTATTTCAAATTACTTTTTATTTGTGGCATCAGCATTTCCGAGATATCCGCCATTAATGCTTCGGATTGTTCGATACTTAGCCATTCTTTTCAAGTCCTTCGATTTTCTGTTTCTCTAATTACATGGAAAGAGTATGGACTTTTAAGGGCTATATATAGCGCCCAGTTTTAAAACATCTGAATCTCGCTATTCCCTTTGTATCTATTAACTAAATGTGTAATGCAGCTATTTCCGGAAAGGTATATCTCGATTAAAATGAAGTAGATACTAAAATAAACTTTCGTAAGAATAATTCCTATACCCACTAACAAGTAAGAGACGGTGGAGAAAGTCATATGAATCGGAATGTTTTTTATTCTGGGAGCCTCAAAGGTGTATTTACGGTGAAACCTCGATTAAATTAAATTGAGTTTTATTTATGGACGCTCTTTAACTACTATGGTTCTTAGCGTCCCATTCTATATTGGGCGTGAAACACCTGTAATTTTGCTCAGAGGCCTCTTTATCAGGCTTGAGGTTCTTTTACGTGCCGTAAATCTACGACACGGGACCACCGGCTTTACTTCCCTTCCGAAGGAAGCCGTGCTAACGATTTTTACGCCCGAGAAAATCCATCGCCCTCCGCCGGGTTTGAACCCGCGACCTTGGGAACTAGAGGCTAGCACAGTACCACTAGTCCACGGAGGAACCTCGATGTGGAATCTTGGGGTGGAATACAATACTTTACTTGCTATAGGTAATGTAATGTTCATGCAAGGCCGATTTAGAAGTAGTCGATGCATACAAGTCACAATTACTTAAAAGAAAAATAAATAAACTAGAAAATTAAAATCCCGGGCCCATTATAGAATGAATTGGAAATAAAGCATTCTCCCGGAGTAATAATTGTTTTGTACAACCAAAGGTTAAAGGAATTGAACAAGGATTTAAAGCAGCTTTAAATAAAAGCAACAATCTATACAGCCCCAAAGGCACTGAATATATTAACACAAATATAGAAACAGAGATACATTACAATTGAAGCACATTGCATTTGAATTTGTCCTTCTCACACACATTTGCCATTTCGAATATGAAAATTTAACACCCAATAATATGATATAAACTCGCTTCCATGAAATATTAAATGCCGCTGCACACTGTACAAGAATTTAGAATTTACTTACGCCAAAAGTAGGAGTTATAAATAATTTAGACAAGGCCGAAAGGTGTGGAGACGGCCGCTGCTAGACACGAAGCTCAATTAAAGCCCTTGGACAACTCACTGTCACACCTTTTTACTTTCTCTACTACGTATAGTAAGTAGGGGAAGTATTGTATTCCATCCAAAAATTCGATACCGAGATTTCACTGGAAGTATATGTTTTGAGACCCTCTGAATCCAAAAAAAGCATTTTTGGAAACATGTCCGTGTGTGTGTCTGTGCGTCTGTGTGTGTGTGTCTGTCTGTCTGTCTGTCTGTCTGTCTGTGAACAGCGTAACTCAGAAACGAACAGTCTGATAAACACCAAACTTGGTATTTAGGTTTAGTATCTTCCAAGGATGCGACACGAAAGTTTTCAAGAAAATCCCCCCACCCCAGATTACCCTTTACATGGAAGATTTTTCGAAAATTTTAATTTTCTCAAAAATGGCTGTAACGATTTTGATTAAAATAACATATGTTTAAGATATTTTTATGACAAATAAAATGTATATCTTGAATTTTCTGGGAATGTCTCCAAAAGTATTCTTCATTGTGAACGACTTTTGCATAACTGGTAAACCATAAGAGATAGACAAAATTTTACTACACAAAAATACAGAATTTATGTCATAATGGGAATTCGTTATTCATTTTTTTGTCTTGGATATGCAAAGAGTATTAATCTGTGGGAAAGGGAATGGTGCTGCACCTAGCAACCAGCTATTAAGAGATATGTATGTGCTTAAAGGCTACGTATTTCCTTGTAAGTATATATTCCCCTTACATCTACAAGAAAATTAGCAATAAGAGAGACTCTGCAAATGTTTATCTCGATTAACATGAAGTAGATGGAGAGTAAGCGTTTGTAAAAATAGTTTGTACAAGAGTAGAGAAAGTCATGTGAGTGTAACATCAGATTTTTTCTCTCGGAGCATCGCTCGGGGTACGCACTGGGAAGGTCAGGTGATGATGACGTGGAACCAACATTAGCGCTACCTATACTGGCGGAGAGGACACAACCTGGCGAGCGCTGTAGAAACCTGGCGCAGCCGGATTCTGGTGTAAGGCAGGCTGCCAGCGTAATAAGAAGCAGGTGCTCATGATTGGAGGTGCCAAAAGAACTACGGCCATCTCTGGGAAACAGCCACTCGGTGTAAGAAAGAGCCACAATTGCCTCAGTCAGTAGTAAGAAAGTATTACTTCCTATGTAAACAGCTGAGTTTTGTTTGAATGTAAACTAGTCCGTGTTGGCTAATCTGAAAATATTAATTCTAGCGTAACATTTATGGTGTTTAGCATATGAATATATATTATGGTATACCTCAGAATACGTAATCCATAGATAAAATCACATGTGCTATATATCAGATTTGTACTTGTTTGTATTTACTTTCTTTTTTAACAGAAGCACATCGCTCTGCTTGTTCCTGTTTAAATGTGCAGAAATTCCAGTGTTGCGTTTTTTCCCCAGTTGACATAGCCCGTTCAACCGTGTTTACGTTAGTGATAAAACAGGGAATGGTATGCGGGTCTCGCAGTAGGCCGATGTTAATCGCAACACAAGCTTCTCGAGAAAACTTCCATCTGGTGATTACCTCAGTTTTTCGAGTGGAAAAGGAATAAAATTACAAAGCCGTTTCCTTGGGTGTGTGAGAAGGGTTTTACGGCTAAAAGTCTTGACTCCATTAGGGATAGGTGCCGCCGCTTATGGAGCGCTGTAATCGTCAGGGTGTCACCGGAATGTGAACACGCTATCCTCCACCCTAAAACCTAATGGTCTTCGAAGAAAATGGGACTGGCAGCAAACACAAGCGCGTGCACGAGCAGCAAAGAATGCTCTTCTCTTTAACGTGAAATTTCCCATCTTCATTTCAAGTGTACTCCTTTAACAGACAGGAAAAGTATTGCTGAAGTAGGTTTCTTTTCCGTTCTTACAGCGGTGGGCCTCACTTCTTATATGTTAGCCAAACATTATGTGTTATTAGAAATCCTTGCCGTCTTCACTTCCATTTGTATAGCCCCTTTACTCCGTGGTCAAGCGTGGTACTTTGTCTTAAACAACTGATGATATTGATGGTTTGAACTGTAGGCTTCTTAATGTTGGTTTCCACTATTTTCTTATTGAGGATATGATATGTTCTCCTTTTGATTTGCTGATAAAACCTTTTACAGTAAGCTGTAGTGCGCTCCTTTGTTTTCATTCACTGCTATGAATCTTAGCAAATTATTGCGTAATGTCGTTTACTACGTTTATTAGAAACGACAGCAGCAACGAAACTAAGCAACATTCTGTTTTTCTTTCTTTCCTTCCCCTTTCACTCTCTTTCCTGTGTTTTACTGTTTTTTTACTTTCTACTACGGATAAGTATGGAAAGTATTGCACTCCACCCAAAAATTGATACCGAGATTTCACCGGAAATACGTGTTTTGAGGACCTCTGAATCCAAAAATATCATTTTTAGAAAAGGTAGGTGTGTGTGTCTGTGAACGGCATAACACAAAAACGAAAAGTCCGATAAATACCAAACTTGGCATTTAGGTTCAGTATCTTTCAAAGCTTCGACACAAGATTTTCAAGAAAATCCCCCACCCCAAAATACCCTTTACATTAAATATTTTTCGAAAATTTTGATTTTTCAAAAATGGTTCTAACAATTTTTTTATTATTCTATTTTATTTTACCCGCTTTAACTACTTGGTCATATCGCGACGGATCTGTTGGTGGATATCTTTTAGAACCATATGTGATGGACAGTTAGCCTTCAAGGTCTCATTCCTGTAATCCCTGCTTCATGCTGTGCAGATGGCATTAGGGTGCCGTCCAGTCTAACCGCCGCCCTCACACAGAAAGGTGGACGGTTAGCCTTCAAGTTCTCATTCCTGTAACCCCAGCTTCATGCCGTGCAGATGACATTAGTGTACCGTCCAGTCTAACTGCTTACATTGTCTGTAGACGGATGGCATAGCATTTGCTATTACCACTTATTTTTCATTTTACTGTTGTTTTAAACTTAAGATGGAACTTTGGGTCGTGGTATTAAATATCCAATCCGATATTTACCTTGGCGACTGAGTAAAACCACGAAAAAACCTCAGACAGATTGGTCGGCCCACGGGATTTGAACCCGGGACCTCCCGAATGTGGGCCACAGACTTTACCGTCTGAGTCATCCCGCTCGGTTCTAACAATTTTGATTAAAATATCAAATGATTAAGATATTTTTTGTAAACGAAATGTATATCATGAATTTTCTGGGAATGCCCCCAAAAGTCCCCTTCATTCTGAACTACTTTTTTTGTTTTGGCCGAATGAACCATTTCCGAGATATATCTTATTTGTTGCAATTTTCCAATACTTATTCTTTCCCTCAAATGAGAATTCATTCTTCTTCTTTTTCTTTGTTTTTTTATGTCCTGGACATGCAAAAGAATGTATGTTCCACATAGCAACGAGCTCTTAAAATATTTGACTAACGCTTAAAGCCTACCAATTCCCCTCGCATCTACAAGAAAATTAGCAATAAGATTAACATCTCGATCTCTCGATTAACATGAAGTAGATGGAGAATAAACGTTTGTAAAACTAGTTTGTACAAGAGTAGCGAAAGTGATGCGAGTGCTACAGATTTTTTTGTCGCAGAATGTGCTCATAGTTTTCCTCATTATGCCGATAGAAATGCTGCTACGTAAATCTTACAATGCGTGTAGGTATGCCGCTCTGCGTCAACTACAATAACTCATAAGCGGATACTGCATAACTGGTTTCACTGACGTTATTAATGCTATTCTGTCGTTCAGGGTAATGCAAGCTCCTCTTCGTACAAGTCGAAGTCTTCGTCTATGTAATCTGCCACGATGAGTGTTATCAAACTTAGATATACCTATAAGAGCTTCATATGGTAGCGTTGTTTTCCACTCCCATTTTCTGAGTCGTCTGTTAGCTTATGTTTTGATGCTGCTGCAGGTCTCGCGTGGCTAAGCATGGGTGAGGAAAGGAAGGTGATCGGATAAATAATCACAGCTCCCGTTTTTCCTTGAGCTGGCTTTCTTGAGCTGTAAGAACTCGAATGGGATAATCTTAAGCCTCCATCAAGATTTATTGCTACTTCAATTGTCACGCCTTTATAACCATGCTCACCAGCACCTCATGATGCCTAATTATGAGTGGCGGCTGGCGATGGAGGACTGAAACGCGGCGCTGTCCGCATAAATAAACACAGGAAAGGCAGAATAACATGAGATGCCATTGTAGTATTAATTTCTGCACTCCCCGGTTTAGTTTATAGATTTTGTTTTGTTTGAAATGTTTTTGCAACGCTTATACAGCGAGTAGTGCAAATGTTTTTAATTACGGAGGGTTTTCGGACTACATCAAGTCCGTACAGGAATCTTCGGGTTTCTGGATACTGCTAGAGGAGAGTGCTTCGATTGTGGGCAAGAGGGGTAGAGAGGTAATACTAACATGGCGGAAAATTAAAATTAAATTGAGTTTTATTTAGGGACGCTTTTTAACTGCTGTGACCCTTAGCGTCCCATTCTATATTGGGCGTGAAAAATCGGTAATTTTGCTCAGAGGCTCCTTTATCAAGCTGGAGGTTCTTTTACGGGCCGTAAATCTACTACACGGGACCACCTTCTCTTCCGAAGGAAGCCATGCTAAGGAGTTTTACGCCCGAAAAAATCCATCGCCCTCCGCCGGGTTTGAACCCCCGACCTCGTGAGTTAGAGGCTAGCATGGTAACCACTACACCACGTAGGACGACAACATGGCGGAGTCCGAAGTGCTTCTCTATTGGTTATTTATCCACGCGGTCTTTTCCATGTGGAGTCATTCAATTTCACTGCCGCCACCATATGAAAAAAAATGCAATTAGTTCTGCCTAAAATGTAATTCTCTTATATAAATTGATTTATAGTTTAAGTAAATTCTTAAGTGATATTGCGTTTTAATGTATAGTATTGTGGCATACTAATAATTTGGGGGGGAGGTTTCATTGTCATTACGAGATATATTGTTGGTCTACATTGTCAGGCATATTGTTGTTTTCCTTTCATGTTGACTGGGAAGACGTCACTCTTGGCTGGGAGCTTTTGCTAGCCACGAGTAGTGGAGGATATAGCGTCTGTCTCAGTTGAAGTAGTATATATTTACGTTATCAGCACCACTCTTTGGGCGCCAAAGTTAGTTGCAGTCCCACGTACGATACAAACTTTCCGGTGGCCTTCGCCCCACGTTCACTTTCCGGTGGCCTCTGCCCCCACGTTTAAAAATCAACTTTGTCATTTGAATGTTTATTTAAATATTATATTTGTAACCTCGGCTGCGTCAGTAGTAATTTGCAGAAACACGTATCTCTTAGCAGGGTGTTGGTGCGACTAAAGAATGAAGGCTTACACAAATTATAATTTTTACTTCACTCCGTTTATTAATCCTTCTCACGATTAAATAACACTTCACAGATATATCTACTGTAGAGCTGTGAGATTATTGTTTAATTGCACCTTTTAACACGTACACTCTATATTATTCACGCCGTAATGAATTCTTTATGTCTCACACTGAATACGTATTGAGCGAATGCTCTGGAACGCTGTATTCTAGCATCTGCCGCCTGAATTTGCACATTTCAACTATTTCAAGTCTCTGATTGGTTAATCCTACTCCAATAGAATACTTTTATTTAACTTAAGCTTTTTCTAATTGTTGATTGGCTATTTATAAACTGTTTTAAATATTACATTATTGTTCCAAGAATTATTAGTAGCATTATTAAACTTTGTAATTGTTGTCTCAAGGTTTCCTCATTGTTACCTCATTGTTGGCAACTTTCGGCCTTTACATTGTAATTCTGTTTGCTACGGAAGGTATTTTGCTTCTATTCTCACAGCTCCTACATAGCTAAATTACATAATACATTCACATAACATTATTATACATGTACATAACAATATAAACATTAATACAATGTCTGTTACATACATTTTACATTTTATTACATACACATATTGCTTTTAAGGCGGGCTGTAATTATATATTATAGTATATAATTAGACTGATATTATTTAAGTGTTAAAAATACTGCCTCACAGTTAGGGTTCCGTGAGAAGCGGATCGCGTGTGCAAGCTACTTTTGGATCGGTGGACATCTCCTCTCAGGTTTCACATTTAATAATTTGAGGAAATAAAGCTAGAAATGTGTTAGTAGATTTTATTATGGATTTTGTACAGTGAGAAACCCACGCCTTCCTCTTAACTGCCACACCACGTTTCGGTCCTCCGCAGCCAAGTGAGTATACGTCTCCTTAGTGCCTGCTGGGTATTAGAAATTAATTTAATTTTAATGTGAACATTTAGGCCATCTACCCAGCATGTAAAAATATTGTAGGTTAAAACGATTCAGAGCAGAAAATAAATAATCTCCCTTGTACTACAATCTATATTGGTCGCTTTTATTTGTGAGTCACATAATCAAGTGCACGCTGTGCTGTGATTCACACACGTACGTCTAGTTTCTCAGGTCGCGGTTTCAAACCCGGCGGAGGGCGATGGATTTTTTCGGGCGTAAAAGTCCTTAGCAGGACTTCCTTCGAAAGGGAAGTAAAGCTGGTGGTCCCGTGTCGTAGATTTACGCACGTAAAAGAACCTCAAGCCTCTGAGCAAAGCTTCCGGTCTTTCACGCCCAATATAGAATGGGATGCTAAGAGCGTAATAGATATATATCGTCCTTAAATAAAACTCAATTTCATTACACACGTAAGTGTTAATTGCGTACAGGATTCGGAAGCACTTGCGTACAATACCTAACTTAACCAGTAAATTCAGTACAACGGATACGCTCTTTTTGGAGACCGTTAAAAATCTGTTAAGTATGTATTTAAAGTTAATTAGTTAAGGCATCGTAATGAACAATAAATAGCAACGCATTATTTGCACGGTTCCCATAGTCACATCAGAGAGTGAAAGGTGTTTTCCAGTTCGCAAGTGGATAAAAACCTTTGCTAATGCTTTAGCGTATTGAGAAGGCCTTGATTTCAACAATTTTGCTGAACAAAGGGCGGAGAATGCACTCCATCTACAAAAATAGTAATTAGGTTAGTTTAGTTACAGTAGAGTTTTTTTTTGGGGGGGGGCTTTTGAACTTTGTCCAATGCGTGCTGTTCATTGCTGCGTATTATAACATACACATTTAGACACGAGATAAGGGTGGGCAACCAGCAAAAATAAACTCTGCGAGTTTCCGCTTAAGAAATTAAGCTCCGACTCTCACGTCTGAAGAAATAGTATCACAGAAGGTAGGAACTAAAACTTAGAAGAAATATCTTCAGGAAACACATGTTTATCGATATACAAGGCACGTATGATTAAGATGTGTAACTCGTTTATTTTGTAAAAACAAAGCACAGAATACCCATTTGTTACAAAAGCTCGTGTTCTCCACTGAAATTTCAAACGATATTCATTAATGCACGGGTTTGCCATGTAATATACAAGGGGCGTCCAATAAGTAAGCTTCCCTATTTTATCAAAAACATTACACATAATTGATCCTATCGAATTAATGTTATTTATATTGTACAATCCTTCTGTTAATTTTCTATGTAGTTAACGTGTTTTTCCAAGCATTTTTGGGGATGTGACAAGTTTTTCCAAGCCAGTGTTGTACCAGGTCGGGTCCTGTGCTCACAACCAGCTGTTCACCGATTTGACTTCATCATCGGTGTAAAAGTGCTTACCTTTGAGTTGAAGAACATGTGAAAATCACTTGAGGCAAGCTCCGGTGAATAGGGCGGATACGATAAAACTTCCAATTTGAATCTTGAGCCAAGCGGAACTTAGAAGATTCAACTGGGAAGTTTTCTCGCATTCTCCAAATTCACCAGATCTTTTCCCAAGTGATTTTCACATGTTCCCCTGACTCAAAGGTCATCATGGAGGTAAACACTTTAACACCGTGACGAAGATCAATCAAAAATGAACAGCTGGTTACGAGCACAGGACCCGATTTCTGGTTCACTTCTAATTCACGGCCCCAAAAATGCTTGGAAAAATATGTTGACTGTGTAGAAAAGTAACAGAAGGATTGTACAATATAGGGAAACTTACTTATTGAACGACCCTCGCAAAATGGGAAAAGGCTTCCTGCTACTGAAAGCAATAATAAAATAATTATTAATATAGTTTAATTTACCAACGCTTTAGTAGATACGTTTTATTGCAGGTTTTATTTCTGAATTGCACTAATGCATAGGATTTTGTATATGCTGAAAAATACACATATGAAGAATATTTTAATTTATATAATTCTTTTTGTTTACTATGTTTTCCGGTAAACTGTAAAATAAAACCTGCTGTGTGTAGAAGTTAATTTCTGCCTCAAATTATAAAAAGTCAGTTTGAAGAGGTTGTATTATATTTCGACTGTTGGGGAGCGGAACTTGAAGTAGTTGCAACCGCACGTATGGTAAAAATTTTCCGGTAGCCTTCGCCACAAAAATGTACTTTCTGGTGGCCTTTGCCCCAAGTGTTTAAAAAATATTTACTTTGTAATTTTGGCAGTTCCTTTAAATATTATGTATTTATTTTTGCCTCGGCTGCGTCAGTATTTATATATTTTTTTTAGAGACATGAATGTCTTAGCAGGGAGGTGGTGCGACTGAAGAATGGTGGCTTACACAGATTTTAATTTTTTATTCACTCCTTTTTATTAATTCTTCACACAATTTAAATAAAACTTCACTGATATAGAGAGCTGTAAGATTCTTTTATTAAATACTTGCACTTTTTAAACACGTAAACTATTTTCTCACACAAAATAGGTATTAAATTTCTGGAGGACACATCTCGCGTCCGGTTAGGAACACTGTCTGCAAGCAACTGACTTGATTTCTACCGCCTAAATTTGTAAATTTCTGTATTTCAAGTCTCTGATTGGCTAATCCTAGTCCAATGGAATAGTTTCATTTAACTAAAGCTTTTTCTGGTTGTTGATTGGCTATTTTATAAACTGTAACAAAAATTACATTATTGCCTCATTGTTACCTCATTATTAGCAATTTTAACCTATTATTCTCACAGCGCCTACATTATTAAATTACGTAATACATTCACATAACATTATTACACATGCATACAATAATATAAACATATACAATGACTGTAATATACACTTTTTATATATTGTTACATACACATATTGCTTTAAGGCGGGCTGTTACTGAATTATATATATTATAACTAGACTGAAATTATTTAAATGTTAAAAATACTGCCTCATATGCAAAGCGTGCTTAATACGAAAACGTCCCTGCCGCCCTCCCAAACTTGCAAATCACAGCGCTACTATTAATTATAACCATTTTGCGACGGGTTCCCGCAGAGTCCGAATTTTCATTTGCTGCGAGCTCCTCTAAACGTGTTAGAGCTTGCTCTCCCCCGAGCGACTCCCGAACGTTGTATTTTAGAAAAACTCATATTGCAATGTTTACCTGTTGTAATACATTACGTGGTTATTTCGCTAAAATCTTTTAACACGTGATCCTAACATGCCCTTCGATTTGCTACACTATTTCTTGTATTTCATGTTTATTGGATGGGAAAATTTCTCTTATACGCCTTCAGAAGCTTTCCGCAGCTCGATTCTCCGTGGGAACAAACCTAGATCCTAGATAAGACATGCACGCTCGGGTGGAGTTTTAATCCTGTGTCCAGCTATCCAGGCACGTTTACTTATAATTCTAAAGAAAGTTCACTGCGACTGACGGCCGCCGCACATGTTATGGTCACTCGGTTCGATTGTTATTAGCAGGTAATCTGCCCGCAGTGTGAGAAAGTTTTCATGCCTGATCTATGCAAACTTAGGAAATTATAGCTCTTCCATTTTAATGCATATAGAATCTGATAATTAATAAAGCGAAATACAGGGTGATTAAAAATATGGACACAATTTTAGTTTGCTATATTTCTTGAAGTATATATTCTATTCTGAGGCAGTATTTTTAACACTTAAATAATTTCAGTCTAATTATATAATATGTAAATACAATAACAGCCCGCCTTGAAGCAATATGTGTATGTAATAATTTCTTAAATGTATGTAACAGTCATTGCATGTGCTTATATTATTGTAAACATGTTCAATAACGTTATGTGAATGCATTACGTAATTTAATAATGTAGGAGCTGTGAGAATAATAAGTTAAAAGTTGCTAACAATGAGGTAACCTTGAGGCAATAATGAGTTTGGGAGTTTAAATGCTACTAGTCATTATTAATGCAGCAACAATGTAAATTTTGAGACAGTTTAAAAATAGCCAATCAACAGCCAGAAAAAGCTTTAGTTAAATGCAGGTATTCTATTGGAGTAGGATTAGCCAATCAGAGACTTGAAATACAAAAATTTACAACTTTAGACGGTTGAAATCAAGTCAGTTGCTTGCAGACCGTGATACTAACCGGATGCAAGATGCGTCCTCTAGAGAAATAGAATACGTATTCGTGTGAGACGAAAAATAAGTATACGTGTTAAAAAGTACAAGTAATTAATTAAAGAATGTCGCAGCTCTCGATATCAGTAAAGTGCTATTTAATTTGTGTCAAGGATTAATAAGAAAGGAGTGAATTAAAACTTAAAATCTGTGTAAGCTTACATTCTTCAGTCGCACCACGCGCTGCCTAAGAGAAACGTGTCCCTAACAAAAATACTGACGCAGCGGAGGCAAACATAAATATTTAAAGAAGCAGTTTAATAACAAAGTTAATATTTTTTTTAAACTTGGGGCAAAGGCCACCTGAAAGTACATTTGGGGCGAAGGCTACCGGAAACTGTTTACAATACGTGCGGTTGCAACTATTACAAGTTCGGCTCCCCAACAGTTGAACTATAATACAACTCCTTCAATACGACCTACTTCAAATTGACGTCCAAAGCGTGTTGCAAACATCGTAACAGAAATACGTCTTCTTCAAACTGGTGCAAATAACAATTACAACAAAACACCTTCTTCAAATTGGCGTCCATACGTGGAGCTAATAAAAGACAATATCTTCTTCAATTCCAATTATGTAAGTTACATTTGATTATACATACATGGATGTTTACAAATGTTTAAATGTCCAACCTTCTGCACGGATAACATTTAGACGATAGCTGAATTCATCCCAAACTTGATGAAGAATGTTTTGCGCACTGAGTTCACGCAGCTCTCATACGTTTCTTGGGTCATTCAAATTCATGGGAAGAGGTGGTACGTAAAGAAAAAGTCGCAGGGTGTGAGTTCTGGAGACCTCGATGCCCAGAACGAATTGTGAAGTCTTCATTCCCCATGCGACCTATCCATCTTTGAGGTAGAGATTCATTGAGGATACTCGAACATTATAACATCCTATTTCAAATATAATTTACAGAATTAAAATACAACATATAGTTCGGGAAATATAGCAAACTGAAGTTGTGTCCATTATTTTTAATCACCCTGTATATTCCCGATTAATTTGATAGTACATTGCTTATTTTAGTTTCCCGATTAATCGGTCTGTTTACTTTCTTAAGACCATTACTACAGGAACCGCATCAATATTTAAACTGCCTCAGTAAAATTTCCAGTAAATTATTGATTATGCAACAAAAAACATTATACAGGGTGTTAATGAACTACACCGAACAGAGATTGTATGTAGACATATGGGATATGAGCAATTTGAGATAGACAATCCATGGTCCATGGCTAAACATAAAACAGTAACACGGTGTTAAACATATTGGTATCAGATGCTGTGTTAAAGCAAAGCGGCTGAAAAATGGGCTTAGAATGTCTTTGAAACTGCTGCACGAGTATAGAAATATCGATTTTTATCAGCTCGTTGCTAGCGTTCTCAAGATTTAATGCTACAAAAATCTCTAAAATCTCGAGCTAATCGCCTTAAAGTGCGACATCGATTAATTGCCTTCTTGCGTTATGCAGCCTACTCTAAAGGCATTTCTTTAATTGCTCGTGTGGTTTAATGCGTAACGCCCCCAAGCTTATGTCCCGAAGCTTATGGGTTCGTCTCCTGTCAAGCAGCTATTTTTGTTTATTAATTCCATACGGAGAAGTCCTGCGATACGTATACTTGGGACATGATTCTGGCTCGCCAGTGGAATAACATTACTATAATTTCCTTGATTCAGCTCACTGAGATTAGTATACTGAGAATTGTTCGTGAGACAACATGAACTTGTCCTTATTCACGGCGAATCAATAAGTAGTGGAACGTATCCCGATAGTTGCCAAGCACATCACTCCAATTTCCAGTCCATCGATAGGTGTTTGGAGAATGTGAACCTTCGAGGTAAACAGGGGCGCTGTGGGTGTTACACGAACTCAACGCATAGTGCAATTTGAGGACAATGTTCAGCAAAGAATTGCAGAAGAGCCATTTACCAGTACACACGCTACTTCACGTACACTGGGCACTAACCATGCTAGCGTATGGCAAGCCATACTCGAAGAAGAATTCACCCATTTTGCCGTCAAAAGGTGCAAACACTAAGCCCGGGAGGCTTTGGCCCCGGTAAACTTTGTAATTATGCTTAGCTGAATTCCTTTCGTCGGTATTGTTTACTGATGAGGCCTTGTTCACCAGGGATGGTCTAGTTTATAACTCAAGAAACAGTCATGTGTGAGACTATGTCAATCCACATGCTGTTGTGGAGGAGAGTCCCCAGCAGACTTTTTCAGTGAACATATGGGTCGGAATTATTTCAGATGTTATTGGCCCATATCTGTTTTCCCCGTGTCCTTCCTCAAGCCTGATAAAGTGGCCTTTGAGCAAAATTACGGTCTTTCACGACCAATATAGAATGGGAGCTAAGGACCACAGCAGTTAAAGAGCGTAGAACGTCCATAAATAAAACTCAGTTTCAATTTTCTTCTGGTAAATGGACATGTTTATGTTTATTTATTGCAGAACATTGTACCTGTATTTTCAGAGATGTACCTCTACGTATTCGTCGTTGAATATGGCTAGAGCATAATGAAGTCCGCCCCATTCCTTCACTGCCTGTGCCAGGGTATTTGAACCTAATTTTTCCTGTCCGATGACTCAAGTGGTAGTCCAACAGTAGCTTGGCCATCACATTCTCCGAGTCTCAAACCAATTGATTTCTTTTTCTGGGGCCACCTCAAGTCTATAGCGTATAAAACACCTATCACCTCAGAATAGGACTTAACTGCCCGAATAATTGCAGTACGTGACGTTATTCGACACATATCAGAAATCTTGGATAGAGTACGACAATCGTTCCTTCGCTGCTGTCAGCTTTGCCTTGAAAGTGCAGATCGCCATTTCGAGCAGTTCCTAAACGGATGTAGAGACTTTGATGTTTTTATGTTTTTATTCCTTCTTTTGTGCTTTAAACCACTTCCCATTTTGAAGTACAGCATTTGAATGTATTAAGCATGATTTTATCTTTTGTTAGCATGGAATGTAAGTAATTATACTGATGTGTTGAAATTAAAATGCATAAATTGAAAGATGAATTTAAAACTTAGGTTAAAATTGTGTTAATATGGTCTACTAAACAAAAAGCAAAAACAAAAGTGGTGAACGAAAACTAATGTTATAACCATTGCGCCAGAGAGGTACGCTCTAAAATGTCCCTTCGTTTTCGTGTGTTGTGCTCTCTCGAATGGTATTATCATTAGCCAGTGGCGTACTGGTACTCAAGAAACTTATAGCTGTAACTTCAAAATTCGAACAGACAGGCCATACGTCTCCTATTTCTAATTACTTGTTTAAGTCACCTCCACATTCTCTGAAAATATTTCTGTGTAGTTCATTAATAGCTGTATATAAATGCGAAAGCATTTGCCGAGAAGGTTTTATCTGATCAAAAATTAAATTCAGATTGGAAGGCGATCAAAGACCGCCCTAGTTCTAAACATTAACGATGCCAACCAGCAATCCCCGAAAGTCCTCCGGTGATTCGGCGGACGGCTTCCAGAATCCCCCTCTCTCTTTTTCTCTAACTATTTCTCTGTTTTAACGCATTTACCATCGTAATATAATATCCGTTAGTCTAAACAGAGAACTAGTACGAGCCAAATTTTCTTACGTATGCTTACCTAATCCAGCAATGAGAATATTAAACGCCGCTCCGTAATCTTCAGCAACATCGGCGCGTTTCTTCCCACCATAGCTCAGTCATGGTTGATGTAAGCTGGTCCGCTTATAAGGCGTGGGTGTACCAACCTAGGTTGGACAGGAGAGAGGGTGAGAATGATACATCTAAGCAACGCGTTGGTCAGTTTAGCCTATCGAGAAAAAATTCCTATTACTTGTCCTGGAAAGGAGATCTTGAGGTATTTGGTGTACTGTTTCCAGTCGTGATTAGAATTCACCAAGAATTCCAAATTAATCTTAATTTTCAAGAACATTCAGAAACAGTTGTTAAACCTAATTGAAGTTTACATATTGGAAATAAAATATATGAAACATGCTAATACAATGGTGGCGGCGGTGGCAGCCTCTGCGTTTACTTGCCCGCCTTTCCGACGCCAGTAATGTACTGGAAAGATATTTTGTCAATAGCCATTGGGTGATATAAATAAAAACAATCTGATGTGTTACACTTACATGACTTTCTCTACTCTTGTACAAACTATTTTTACAAACGCTTATTCTCCAAATGCTTCATGTTAATCGAGATGTTAATCTTATTGCTAATTTTCTTGTAGATGCAAGCGAAATTGGTAGGCTTTAAGCGCTAGTCAAATATTTTAAGACCTGGTTGCTATGTGGAGTATTTCATTCTCTTTGCATTACTAGGACAAAAAATGAATAACGAATTCCCATTTGAGAAGAAGTATAAGTATTGAAAATTTAAGAGAATAACAAGCACTATCTCGAAAATAGTTCACTCAAAAAAAAAGTATATGACATAAATTGTGTATTTTAACGCGATCTACAATTTTTGTGTAGTAAAATTTTGTCTATTTCTTATGGTTTACCAGTTATGCAAAAGTCGTTCACAATGAAGAATACTTTTGAAGACATTCCCAGAAAATTCCAGATATAAATTTGATTTGTCATTAAAGTATCTTAAAAATATGATATTTTAATCAAAAATCGTTAGAGCCATTTTTGAGAAAATTAAAATTTTCGATAAATGTTCCATGTAAAGGGTAATCTGGGGTGGGAGGATTTTCTTGAAGACCTCCGTGTCGCATCTCTGGAAGATACTAAACCTAAATACCAAGTTTGGTGTTTATCCGACTGTTCGTTTCTGAGTTATGCTGTTCACAGACACACACAGATACACACACGGACATGTTTCCAAATATACTTTTTTGGATTCAGGAGGCCTCAAAACATATATTTCCGGTGAAATCTCGGTATCGAATTTTTGAGTGGAGTGCAATACTTCCCCTACTTACTATACGTAGTAGAGAAAGTAAAAATGTGCCCATCATATCATAGAAGAGGAAAAGCAAGTATAAAGACAGCATTCCTGTTGCTGAAATTCATATCGATGTTCAGACACACCGAGAATAATAATTTCATGAACTGTTTGTAAAGAATATCAATTGTACACCTGTAGGGGTTTCTTCGTCAAAAAGGGGGTACGTAAGATATGCAATAAAGTTAGTAAACTGTGTTTTGAGATATTCTTGTAGCTTCATGTGAGATTGCGAGGAATTTGAAGATTTATAAGACATGGGTGGTAAAATATCATTATGGAGTCACAGCAGCTGTACTAGCGTCGCCAGGGGCGGAGCATACGCGAACTTTGTTTGTCATTATGGTAATTTGTCATACATCCGTGTGGGCAAGTTCCTCGAGAGCATTACGACTTAGAGGTGAAGTTTGATTAAAAGAGAAGGGCGAGATGTAGTATGAGATTAAAGATGGATGTCGCCTCTTGTTATATCGAGAGGCAGTTTGTATTTGACAGGTGTTTAATCCTTCGGTTTGCAAATTTCTCTTCTTGCTCTTGTCACGTCGCTCAACGAAATATAATTACGTTGGTGTTATACATCTGTGAGGGTTTCTGCAGTCCTTGAAGACAGGGTACCCAATACATACATAGTTACATTGATTTTTACTTTATTTATCACGTGCCTAGCTGGTCCAGGAAATAGTGTATGCCACTCAAAAAATTCTCTATCGATATTTCACCAGATATACATGCTTTTAACGCTTCTAAAATAAAAAATCTGATGTGTTACACTCACATGACTTTCTCTACTCTTGTACAAACTATTTGTACAAACTCTTATTCTCCATCTATTTCATATTAATCGAGATAAACATTTGCAGAAACGATCTTTTTGCAAAGAGAATTACATTTTACACATAGCGACCAGTTCTAAAAATATTTGACTATCGCTTAAGGCCTACTATGTTCCCCTTGTTTTGTATTTGCAAGGGCAATGTAAGCACAGACATATCTCTTAATAGCTGGTTGCTATGTGCACCACCATTCTCTTTGCCACAGATTAATACGCTTTGCATATCCAAGACAAAAAAAAATGAATAACGAAGTCCCATTTGAGGAAATAAGTATTGAAAAATTTAAGGGAATAACAAACAATATCTTGAAAATGGTTCACTCAACAAAAAAAATGTATATGACATAAATTGTATATTTTAACGCGATCTACGTGTTTTGTGTAGGGAAATTTTGTCTATCTCTTATGGTTTACCAGTTATGCAAAAGTCGTTCACAATAAAGAATACTTTTGGAGACATTCCTAGAAAATTCAAGATATGCATTTTATTTGTCATGAAAATATCTTAAATATATGATATTTTAATAAAAATCATTAGAGCCATTTTTGGGAAATTAAAATTTTCGAAAAATGTTACATGTAAAGCGTAATCTGGAGTGGGTGGATTTTCTTGAAATCCTTCATGTCACATCTCTGGAAGATAGTGAACCTAAATACCAAGTTTGGTGTTTATCCGGCTGTTCGTTTCTGAGTTATGCTGTTCACAGACACACACACACACACACACACGGACATGTTTCCAAAAACAGGGGATCTCAAAACATATATTTCCGGTGAAATCTCGGTATCGAATTTTTGGGTGGAATACAATACTTCCCCTGCTTACTATACTCAGTAGAGAAAGTAAAAAAAAATGCATTTTCTGAGAAAGGACTACACGCGCGCGTATGTGTATTGATGCATTCTAGCAATCATTTCTTCAGTTCTTGCCGGTATTTTTCGTTTAAACCGACCATGTTAGAAATGCTTGTGAAACTGTTTGCTCTCTATACGCTTGGCGGAAGAAAGGAACTGTCTTGGTAAGTAGCTTACCAAGTTAAACACAAAATACTACGTTTACTCTGTGCCATCCAGGGCTCATTCTGCCTGCAACCGATGAAGCTATGCGCTAGAGAATTGTCACTTGTTTTATAGCGCTCCTCGAGGCAGCAAAATGCGCAGTTCCAGCCATAATTTGAACGCTCAAGTTCAGGTAATAAGGCATGATTTTATATCATTCTATTACCGAGCGGATGGCTTACAGGCAACGTCTATGGTCCCGGGTTCGATTCCCCGTAGCCGCCCACGCTGACCACGGGGTGTTCCTTTGGTCGCCTAGGCGAATTTCTCCTTTCCCTCATTTCCTTCAGTTCATCTTTCGCCCTCTCCTCTTTCCGGCTTCCGTAGTGCGTCTGGTGATGTACAGACGGCATGGTTGCTGCGCTTTGGAAAGATTTGTACCCGGCAACGACAGGGCGCGTTGTCCTGCCTGCAAGGGCCGCTTCGTTGCCTCTCGCGGGACTCTTCGCGTCTACTGGCGAGAGCGCGTGTTTCGTACTTGAAATGATAGGGACTTCCGTGCGTCTCTGTAATCCCGTGTGCCTGCGGACCTGTGACCTCCTGCGGTTCCTTCACTTCATTCTTGCCAGCCACAATAGATGTAGTTGTTCGCAATGACGAGGTGCACCACTCCGGTAAATACCGCATATCATAATATTTTGGCCTATATATTGTTTCTTTATTATTATCATAATTATTATTATTATTATTATTATTATTATTATTATTATTATTATTATTATTATTATTTGTTACAAACTAATGCAATCGTACCCTATGTGTATCCTGCTGATAACTGAAGAATTCGAATGGCCTATCCTTCTTCAAGCACAGTCCAGGGCATGGAATTGTGCCGATACAATGCGCAGTGGTTTATGTTGGTAAGCAGTTAATAAACCACCTCTGCCACTCCTAGCCGCATCTCTTGTCTTCTGCAATTATTGTTATTACTTTCTCTACTACAATGGTAAGTAGGGGAAGTATTGTATTCCACCCAAAAATTCGATACCAAGTTTTCACCGGAAATATATATTTTGGGACCCCCTGAATTCAAAACATGCATTTTTGGAAACATGTCTGTGTGTGTGTGTGTGTGTGTGTGTGTGTGTCTGTCTGTCTGTGAACAGCATAACTCAGAAACGAACAGTCGGATAAACACCAAACTTGGTATTTAGGTTCAGCATCTTCCAGAGATGCGACACGAAGGTTTTCAAGAAAATCCCCCACCCCAGATTACCGTTTACGTACAACATTTTTCGAAAATTTATTTTTCTCAAAAATGGCTCTAACGATTTTGATTAAAATATCATATGTTTAAGATATTTTCATGACAAATAAAATTTATATCTCGAATTTTGTGGGAATGTTTCCAAAAGTATTCTTCATTGTGAAGGACATTTGCATAACTGGTAAACCATAAGAGATAGATAAAATTTTAGTACACAAAAAAGGTAGATCGCGTTAAAATACACAATTTATGTCATAGATTTTTTTTAGGGGGGTGAACCATTTTCGAGATATTGCTTGTTATTCCCTAAAATTTTCCAATACTTATACTTTTTCTCAAATTCGTTATTCGTTTTTTTTTTTTTTTTTTTTGTTCTGGTAATGCAAAGAGAATGGAATACTCCACATAGCAACCAGCTCTTAAAATATTTGACTATCGCTTAAAGCCTACCAATTCCTCTTGCATCTGCAAGACAATTACCAATAAGATTAACATCTCGATATCTCGATTAACATAAAGCATATGGAGAATAAGCGTTTGTAAAAATAGTTTGTACAAAAGTAGAGAAATTCATGTGAGTGTAACACATCTGATTGTTTTTCATACATTTTAGAGTAATTTCATGTCATTTTCAAACATCACAATTCGTTGGACACTATTAATTTAGGCATTCACATATGCCTAAAGGCTTATACTGTATTCCCAGCAGGTGCGGCAGTGAAGTTGCCTATAATGCACGGCGTGTCAGGCGAAATTCAGTGTGTGTGTCGATTCTAAGGTCTGTTGCAAGTAACTTTGCCCCGTAATCTCTTAACGATCACATGCACTGGCCACCACTCATGCTTGCTGTGGAGTAGATAGTTAAGCAGTAAAAATTAGTTCCTTATTTAAAATTATCATTTACCTTAATATATTCAAAGATAATTATCATGTTTACATTTTCATAACCGTATGAATTAATTGCATTATGTAACAAAGTTAGTGCATCTAAAATGCATGCAAATTCTTATCAAAAATAGATGAGAGGTTCCTTCGGTTTAAACCTGCTTCTCAGTTTGACGAAGGCACTTGCATCTGTTACAAGGTGTTTATATCACTTTTATCGCTTATCCTTACACTACACATGCCTTGTTTGTCACCATTCGAAGATCTAGATTAGCCAACCGGGTAAAGTGGAAAGAAACGCAGTGGGTAAGAATACATGTATGCGGACAAGGTTATAACCAGGGTCCGGATGTTTAGGTGGAGTAAACCTTCAGTTTAGGTTTCTTATATGCTTAAAATAGGTTTTATTTTTAGGTTTTTATTGATTAAAATAGTTTTTTTTTTAGTGTTTTGCCTCGTGGATCAATAAAGATATAATAATTTTACTTTTCTGGTACTTAGTTGTAAGATCTATTTTTTTGGAATTGCAGTAGATACATTCATTCTCAAATTTTCTGGCGTAAACGATCTCCTGTTATCAGTAACACGTTCTTGTATGAAGAAAAGCTTCTTACAACGGAACATGACGTCATTGGAACGTAGAGCATAGATGCCAGTGCAGCAGGTTCTAGCGGTAGTTCTCCTGTATACTTTTCTCCCTGCAATACTAAATTGATGATTTTCATATCTTCAAAAGTAGGATTTCGTTGAAGAATCTTCTGCAACTTTGATGAACATGCAACTCCCACTGGTCCAGATATTCTTTACTGGAAACATTGCCAATGATATCTAGATCATCTCTCAGTGACAAAGTTGTAATTTCCAACCGGAGAGTAGCTTCTGATATAAAACAAACATGTGTCTGAATGTATGCAAGGAAAGCGGCAAGAGTGGGGCACTCGAGTGATTTCTTAGCCTTGACAATGCAGGAAGCTTCTGTTTCATCCAATTCATGTCGGCCCTCGTAGCCGTAGTTGCTGGAGCATGTAGCTTCGGCGCTCCGCCAAGCTGAGGGTCGCGGGTTCGAGTCCCGCCATGGGCATGGGTGTGTGTGTGTTGCATGTGTAATTGCGGTAATAAGCGGTAAGGCAAACAGTAAAACGCAGTAATCATAAACTGGGTAAACAAGGGAGCTTAAGAAGAAAGAAAGAAAAAAAACACTCGATAGTACGCTGATATTTGCCGGCCCTCGTAGCCGTGGTAGCTGGAGTGTGTAGCTTGGCGTTCCGCCAAGCTGAGGGTTGCGGGTTCGAATACCGCCATGGACATGGGTGTTTGTGTGTGTAATTGCGGTAATAAGCGGCAATGAAAAACAGTAAAAACGCAGTTGAAAAGAAAGAAAAAGAAATTAACTGACGACATTTTTAGCGTCTTTTAACTGCTCGGCATAGTAAATGGCAGCAGACAACCAAGTACGCTCTTCCTGACCTTCTATTAGCTGCATCCAGGTGTCACCACGTCACATGTGCTGCGTTTAATGGTAGTAAGTTGAACTGGCTATAAGTGGTGGAAATAATTCTACAAGTTTCAATCCGAAAATAACATTCTTCATTTCGAAAAAGGAAAAACAGCTATTTAGCTTATTTTAGGTGTCAACTCCTCATTTAGTTTTTTTTTGGTGTAATGAAATTCGCATATTCTGCTCCAGGAAGTGTGAAACGAGTATATATCTTGAAATGTGTTAATCTAATAGCGAGGAAAAATATAGGTTAAAACTTAAAAATCCGGGCCCTAGTTATAACAAACAGGTTTAGCTACTCGGGCGGGGAAGAAATGTATCTATACTTATTTATTTAATTATACTGTATTTTAAAGGTAAGGATGCTGTTTTTGAAGTGCATAGGCAAGGCCCCTGTATGTCTGGGCGTAACTAGATGTAATTGTTGATATGTTAGTAACTCCTAATGTGTTTTCGAAGAAGCTGATGGTGCAAGAAACAAGCTTGGCTCGGTTTCAATTATCGGTTTGATTGGCTGGAGCATAACACGTAAAACTGTAGCTTTTTTTTTTACCCAAGGTCAATGAGGTTTGAGATCCGTGGCATCTCCAGCTTGGTACTTTTATTGCCGGTTAATGAAACTGGTATTTCAAGCCCAAGAGTTCGTTGCTGTTTAATTACTGTCCTTTAAAGGGTTTCTCACAGTTTGAAGGTAATTTGTGGGTGCTTTATGAGAGTTTGATGAAGCTTGACTTTGACCAAGCCTGTCTTAGGATTTTCTTTTTTCAAGAGAAGCAAGATACAATACTAGCCACGGACAAACTAACACAATAACTCATTAATGTAATAAGATATCTAATTCACAGCTTCTTAGCATCAACACATTAATAATTTCTTTCTTTAATATTTTGTTCCAAGCTTTACGTGTACTTTCTTTGCTAATATTGTACGTACGAGGGCTGATCAATAAAGACTGAGACTAATTTTTTTTCATAAATATTTATTACTCCATTTCAATGTTGACATGGTCTTTTTCAAAGTAGTCCTCTCCTACTTGAATGCACTTTTTATAGCGTATCTGCCAGTCCTCGAACACATGGTACAGGCCATTCTTTGTCAGGTCTTTGAGAATCGCCTCACTTTTCTTCAGCACTGCTTCAGTGCTCTCAAATCGAATGCCCCAGAGCTTTGCCTTTAGTGATGGGAATAAAAAGAAATCACAGGGGACAAGATTGGGGCTATAAGGCAGATGCGGCACACAGGTAATTTTGAATTTAGCCGAAAATTCCTGGACTTGATTTGCAACGTGAGGCCGCACGTTGTTGTGATAAGTTCTGGATGTTTCCTTGCAATGTGCTTCCTCGGTTTAGCCAATACTGACGTGTAGTACGCTGCTGTAACAGTGGTGTGAGTGGGAACAACAATCACAGCAGTTGTGTTGATGTTGACTTCAGTCATAGCAGAAGCCAAAGCACCCAGGCCCACCTTGCTTAGCACAGAGGACTCGCTCTACTTTGAAGTCTTTGAACCACCTAAACACTGTTGCACGAGGTAGTGCATCTTCACCGTATGCTTGCTTCAGCTTTCCAAAGTTTCAGAGGCTGTATGATTTAAACGAAAACAAAATTTTATTGCTCCTCTGGTGTCACCTTCATTTTGTGGTATGCGAAATTCAACTAGGGTCTACAATATACAGCATTACTACCAACCTACCGATACAAGAGTGCTGCCGCCTATGGACATTATACATGAAACGCCGCTCTTTTCAAATGTTCATGGTAGAGACAGGAAACTCTCAAAAAAGCTACAGGAAAAAAATCAATCTCAGTCTTTATTGATCAGCCCTCGTATAATAATTAAGAGGATGTTAAAAACACATATATTCATAATGTACACATAGTAGAGAACAAGTATATAACGTTATAACATATAAAAGGGCCATTGTTTGCTTATATAACCAGTAATATAAAATTACGAGAAATGCAGTAGTATATGCGTAAGCATTTAACGAACCTTGAATTCATAATTAAGATAATGGAAGTCTGTGTGTGTGTGTAATATAAACTGTTATTGGATAGTAGCACCAATCAGGTACATTGATACATGTCTATAATTCAAATATGTATGTTAAGAAAACGGTTGGAGTGAACGCTAACAGAAGCTTGTCGAACTTCAAGCAGGAAGGTAGTGTGCAATCTGTCTCTAAATAGACGCTAAAACTACGTATTTAAAGTCTACCAGTTATACATATTTTAACATGACAAGGATAATAGTGAATTGTGAATATTATATGTGGTTTATCTAAAATACAAGTGAAATAATTAACAAAATACGTGTGTGCAAAACATTGTAACCTTCTCCATACCTAGCCTTGACAAGACACAAGTCCTCTCCGACACATATACAGCAGCCGTGGTACAATTATAAAATAATAATTACAACAAACTAGCACACACACACACACACACACACACACAAGAATACAGATACACGATCATCAGATTCCAGTCTATGACAACCTCAAGATACGTCAGGAGAGTGCGGGGCTCAAGACGACCTACAGGTACGTAATACAGCATCCATCATCATCAACGTAGTGGGGTCCTACCAAGGAGGAACCGCTACAAGAGATACGAGAAGTCATTTCCGTTGCTTTTAGGGGAAAAACAACGAATGTACACTATTTACAATTGCCCTTTGAAGTTGGGAAAGTTCAAAGATTCTAGATTTACCCTCGGAGATGTTGGAAAGATATGATGGCATGCCTTTAGATTCTACACTGATATAAGAACAATGTTTGGCTTAATGATGGAAGCAGGAAGGGTATCAGACGATACTGAATTGCCGTCCACTTTGTTGGAATAAGCAACCCAAATGGCAACTTCAGGGATGGTAAAATATCCCAACCCAAATGGCAACTTCAGGGATGGTAAAATATCCCTACTGCATTACATAGGACTACTTGCTTCAGTTTCAGTAATTTAAAAGCGTTCTGATTTTACTAATTCTGTCATCGGGTACGAGGCAAGTGTGTTTGGTGTACTAACATTTAGCTTTGATTGTTACATACACTACGTGATCAAAAGTATCCGGACATCTGGCTGAAAATGACGTACAAGTTCGTGGCGCCCTCCATTGGTAATGCGGGAAGTCAATATGGTGTTGTTCTACCCTTAGCTTTGACGACAGCATTCACTCTCGCAGGCATACTTTCAATCAAGTGCTGGAAGGTTTCTTGGGGAATGGCAGCCCATTCTTCATGGAGTGCGGAAATGAGGAGAGGTATCGATGTAGGTCGTCGGTGAGGTCTGGCACGAAGTCGGCGTTCCAAAACATCCCAAAGGTGTTCTATAGGATTCAAGTCAGGACTCTGTGCAGGCCAGTCCATTACAGGGATGTTATTGTCGTGTAACCACTCCGCCACAGCCCGTGTTGTATGAAAAAGTGCTCGATCGTGTTGAAAGATGCAATTGCTATCCCCAAATTGTTCTTCAACAATGGGAAGCAAGAAGGTGCTTAAAATATCAATGTAGGTCTGCCCTGTGATCGTGGCACGCAAAACCACAAGGGGTGCAAGCCTCCTCCAGGAAAAACACGACCACCACCTCCGAATTTCATTGTTGGCACTACACACGCTGGCAGATGACGTTCAGCGGGCCATACCCACAGCCTGCCATCGGATCGCCACATTATGTATCGTGATCCGTCATCCACACAACGTTTTGCCACTGTTCAATCGTGTAATGTTGACGCTGCTTACACCAAGCGAGGTGTCGTTTGGAATTTTCCTGCGTGATGTGTGGCATATGAGCAGCCGCTCGACCATGGAATCCAAGGTTTCTCACCTCACGCCTGTCATAGTACTTGGAATGGATCCTGATGCAGTTTGCAGGTCGGCCTGTACGCTTTTGTGCTGTACATGTCCCTTCATGTTTCCACTTCACTATCACATCAGAAACTGTGGACCAAGGGATGTTTAGGAGTGTGGAAATCTCGCGTACAGACGTCTGATACAAGTGACACCCAATCACCTGACCACGTTCGAAGCCCTTGAGTTCCACGGAACGTCCCATTCTGCTGTTTCACGATGTCTAATGACTACTGAGGTCGCGGATAATGAGTATCAGGCAGTAGGTGGCAGCACAATGCACCTAAGATGAAAAACGTATGTTTGTGGGGGTGTCTGGATACGTTTGATCAAATACTGTAGATGTAGCCAATATACTGTTTGTATACTACTAATTGTTAATTCGTGTAGTCGTATGATGGTAATAATATGAATACTAATGCAATATTACTTAACACATTACAGTGGATTACTTGTTAGGTAGCTGCTGTAATATACATACCCGACGCTATGTTTTGTGTACGAATGGTTAGGGCGGGTAGATTTCTAACAAAGAGGTCTCAAGTTCGAATCTCGCTACTGTCTCCAGAGTTTCATATCTGTAAAACATACAGCACTTTACAAATTATAGCCGGCCCTCGTAGCCGCGGTCACTGGAGTGTATAGCTTCGGCGCTCCGCCAAGCTGAGAGTCGTGGGTTCGAGTCCCGCCATGGGCATGGATGTTTATGTGTGCCTGTGTGTTATACAATTGCGGTAATAAGCGGTAAAGAATACAGTAAAAACATAGTAATAACAAAACTGGTCAAACAAGGGAAAAATATAAACTGTGAAGAAGTAGGTGTTTTAGTTTAACTGCCCCACGTATGGGAGCCAACTTGAAGAAGTGTTGTTCTTCAACTGTTGTAGTTAATTGTTGTTGAAGGTTTTACTGTGGTTGGAGTTTTTGCATCACGCTTTGGGCGTTAATTTGAAGTTGTTGATTACGTAATAGTTACTGCTGTTACGTAATATGCTGCTACGTATGAGAAGCTGATTTGAAGATATATTTGAATATATTTTTAACTTTGTTATTAAACTGCTTCTATAGATAGTATTTATGTTTGTATTTGCCTCGGCTGCTTCAGTAATGTTTGTAAAGACACCTTTCTCCTAATCAGGGCGTGGTGCGACAAGAATGTAGGTTTACACAGATTTTAAGTTTAAAATTCACTTCTTTTTATTGATCCTTGACACAAATTAAATATCACTACAGTGATATTAAGAGCTGTGAGATTCTTTTAATTTAATATTAGCACTTTGTTAACGCGTATACATAGTTTTACGATTCGCACGAATACGTAATCTTTCTTTAGAGAACACATCTTCCATCCGGTCACTACCAAGGTCTGCAGGCAACTGAACATGTTTCAACCGTCAAAACCCCTAAGCTTCTGTATTTCAAGTCTCTGCTTGGCTATTTTAAACTGTCACAAAATTTACGTTATCGTTAGTAGTATCGTATCATGACTAGTAACATTCAAACTCTCAAACTCATTATTGCCTCAAGGTTACCTTATAGTTACCTCATTGTTAGCAACTTTAAACTTATTATTCTCACAGCTCTTACATAATTAAAGCATATAATGTATTCACATAACATTATTAAACATGTTTACAATAATATAAGCATTTGCAATGACTGTTACATATATTTTTAAAAATTATTACATACATATTGGTTCAAGGCGGGCATATTATATAATACAATTGAAATTATTCAAGTATTAAAAATACTGCCTCAACTGAAAAAGCTATTATATGTATAGCAAACATTACCGGCATGCCATGCACAACAACGAAATGTAACTTCAAGAAGCGGAGGGAGATTCCGGAACACCGTGTAAAAGTAGTTTGTTCCAGCATGTGTAAATTGTAATGTTTTAAGTAAGCTTATTGAAGTCTTCAATGAGGAAGAACATCTTGTGAATTCTGTTACATTACTGAAATTTATTACATTAAATAAAATTGATAAAATTGAGAAGAATGAAAAAAGTGTGAATCAATTTAAAGGTATTATTTTTGGTATAGAGATGTATTAATTTTGATTATTAATGCTTTTAGTTTGACATATGTCAATCTGGTTTACTTCGTTTTCATATTTTGGGATTGCCTAGATACTGTGCTAATGTTGCACGGAATGATTCGTTTATTTCTTTTTAGAAAGGGTCCTATGTCCAGTGGAACATTGCTGATTAGTATTTTGGTGTTTCTTGTGATTCCCTTGGCACAGTATAGGAATTCACAGATTCTTCCTGTAGATATGTTAGAAACACGCCTATATTGTTATTAAATTGAGTTTTATTTATGGATGCTCTTTAACTGCCGTGGTCCTTAGCGTCCCATTCTATATGGGGTGTGAAAGACCGGTAATTTTGCTCAGAGGCCTCTTTATCAGGCTTGAGGTTCTTTTACGTGGCCGTAAATCTACGACACGAGACCACCGGCTTTACTTCCCTTCCGAAGGAAGCCATGCTAAGGGTTTTTTTACGCCCGTTTTTTTACGCCGGGTTTGAACTCGCGACCTCGGGAACTAATATTGTTATTGGTTAATTTACTTAGCGGAAGAACCTAATCCTTGATACTAATATCATCATAAGATTCGATAACAATAACTCCCTCTTTGATAACGTTCGAGAGTATCACATCAGAACAATAGGCCTTGGGTTCATTATTAGGTTTCATTACGGTATCTGTATGTCTGTTTGTTGTAATATCGGAAGTAGTAGTACTTTTATTTTTCTGTGGGTAGATTTTTTTACACGGATATCAGCGTTAACAACATTTGAATTTGCTTTCGTTAGATAAACATTATCAAGTCTACCTCTATAAGTGGTAGACGCTGTGGTCTTATTTTTTGAATTTTAGTTATATTCAAATAATTGTCAAGTGATAAACCCGTCCAGTCATTTATCTCTCTAAAATGAAAAGGTTATCAACAGCATAAATGGTCCTGAGCATTTCATTTAGGCATCGATTCCACTTACCTGTTTGGTTAGTTAAAATTTCAAACGTAAATATTTTGTTTATTGCAAATACTCCGAAAATTATAGTAGTGAATAACTAAGGCTTCTATTTCTCCTCCAAATGTTATCAGATTTACTAGTCTTTACTAAGATGGACTCAGATTCTACCTGCAGTAGAATAATTCATTATATATACCTATGTATTCTCAATACTGTAATGTTTTATGTAGTATGTATTGTTCTTTGTTATTTTCAGGTTGAAGGTGAGTTTCAAGGTCACGTTTTACATCACTGCATAACTTTATGGTAAGCTTATTCCTTATTTTTTGCTTGAATAATTGTGCTAAAAATATAGCAATACACCTTCTACACACCAATTATCATGTTTTGCTACTATGTTCTTGTGATGTTGAACTAAACAAATACTAACATACACCGCTTTGTTTTACTTATTAGGATGAAATTCATATATGCTAACCTCGTTTGAGTTCATTTTAAGCTGTGATAATAGGAAGTGCGTTTATCTTATTATTTGTTCATTCAATCTTGAAGAAAGCTTTTTTGTTAACTTCAAGTATGGACGCCAATTTGAAGTACGATGGTTTGTTTGTATACCCCACGTATGGAAAGTCAGGTTGAAGTAGGAGTTGTATTGTTGGAGTTGTATTATATTTCAACTGTTGGGGAGCCGAACTTGTAGTAGTGTCAACCGCACTTATGGTACCCGGTAGCCTTTGCCCCAGGTTTAAAAAATATTAACTTTGTAATTTAACTGTTTGTTTAAGTATTAATATTTTATGTTTGCCTCGGCTGCGTCAGTATTATTTTAAAGATATGCATGTCTTGGCAGGGCGTGATGCGACAAGAATTTAGGCATACACAGATGTTCACTCCTTTTTATTAATCCTTGACACAAATTAAATAGCACTTCACTGATATCGAGAGCTGTGAGATGTTTTTATTAAATAATTACACTTTTTTTAATACATAAACTATTTTCGTATTACACGAATATGTAATTAATTTCTCGAGGACACATCTCGCGTCTGGTTAGTCACTCCGTCTGTAGGCAACTGAACTGATTTCAAGCGCCTAAACTTGTAAATTTCGGTATTTCAAGTCTCTGATTGGTTATTTTTTACTCCGATAGCTTTTTCTGGTTGTTGATTGGCTATTTTTATAAACTGTCACTAAAATCACATTAATGATTCCAAGAATCACAAGTAACATTTAAACTCTCAAACTCATGATTGCCTCAAGGCTACCTCATTGTTAGCCACTTTAACTTATTATTCTCACAGTTCCAACATTATTAAATTACGTAATACATTCATATAACATTATTGAACATGTATACAATATAATAACCATATGCAATGACTGTTACATACATTTTACAAATGATTGCATACACACATTTCTTCAAGGCGGGCTGTTATTGAATTTACATATTATATAATTTGACTGAAATCATTTAAGTGTTAAAAATACTGCCTCGATCTTTAACATTTCTATTAAACCTAAAAGGAAAAATTCTGTTTTTCTTTGCCTGACTGTTTTAAATTATTTCTCCAGAAGATGATAATTCTTTTCATCAGTTGTAAATGGTCATTTTGTTTAAATTCTCCATTCAAACATTTGGAATCACATCGATGTGGTGCCGTTATATTTTACAATACTAAACCAGAACCACAGAAGCTTTCTTAAGCGACAGAAACCAAAATGCAGCCTTTCGCAAAAAGCATGCAATTCACTAATCCAGACTCGAACCCTTGTTAACTTTTGCGTTTATTTTCAGCTCCGCACTGAGCTACGGAGCAAAAGCGAAGTTGTTTTAACTGTTTGCCCACATTGATCGTAAAACCAATGACAGCCGGATCAGTGGCGTGATACTCTTAGTAGAATTTGCAGCCTACTATTAGAAATTTGAGCCCGCAGACTATAACCTATCTCAAAATCATTGTTTATTATCCCTCCGAATGCATTTGAATTTGTTTGGTCCAATCCTGAAACAGTCTGTATTTTCCCCTTCTCCGGTATATTCATTTAAGCCAAATTTCATTGAACTCTCCACACTTAAATCACTAAATAAACAACACAATACCAGTGGTTAAAAGCTTTCCCATTGGCTACGCATGTAAATTTAAATTTATAAAACAAGTACCTTTTCATTAATAGAACAAGTAATAAATAACCTCTAAGATGCTTTCTAAATATTTTGAAATGTAGGTAATTGTGAAAAACCTGATTTTTGGATTTTCATAGGATTTTAATGAATATTTTGATAATCCTGTGTTATGTAACTGTCTTTCTCTACATAGCAGGTAGAGAAGGTATTACATTCCACACAAATTCGATACCGAGATTTCACCGGTAATACTTTCAGGCCCCCTGAGTACAAAAAATAAGGACCTTTTAGAAACATGTCCGTGCGTATATGTGTGTATGTATGTATTTCAGTGTATTTATACAGTTATGAACATCAAAGATGCATAGACATAGTAGATAGATATAATAATAATTGCATATAAGTACACGAAATAATTAAAATAAAATTAGATAAAATGTGTTACAGAAATTGTTTAAAAATTTATAGATAAGATTTTAGTAAAATATTCCTCAATTGTTAGCCAGAGTCGTAAAATACAATGAAATCTGTCAAAACTGAATTGTGTGCCTCTGGAGAGGTAGACAATTGAACATATCCAAAGTAGCAATATGGAACCATTTTTTGCTTTTTTGGTAGCCTAACATTTGGTACATTAATTTGATAATTATCCTGAGTTGAATAATGGTGTATATATATATATATATATATATATATATATATATATATATAACTAAGGCTGTCTGTCCGTATACAAGTGTAAATCAAAAACGAGAAGTAAGATAAAACACACGAATATTTTCAAGAAAATCCTCCAACCCTAAGTATGCTTTACATTGAAAGTTTCTGAAATTTTTTAATTTTCTAAAAAAACGGCTCCAACGATTTTGATTAAAATACCATACATTAAAGGTATTTACATGACAAATAAAATGTATATCTTGAAATTTCTCGGAACAGCGTGAGGATTTTCTGTTGTTTCTCGCGATGTCATGGAAACTGTATGGAATTTTAACGCCAGCCTATAGCATCCAGTATGAAATATTTGAATATCGCTGTCCTATTTGTGTCTATAACAAAGTGTGTAATGCAGCTATTTCGGGAATATTTTACCTCGATTAAAATGAAATAGACAGGTAAATAAACTCGCAAGAATAATTTGCATAACCACTAATAAGCGATATTGAGTAGAGAAAGTCATGTGAATGTAACACATGTAAATTTTGTTTCCCCAAACGCCAGCTCTAACGAGTTTAAGATGCTCGTTAATAAATGTAATAATAGCCAAACTTAGAAGTTCACTCGTGCGAAGCCGGGCAGGACAACTCCTACATTTACCCTAAAGCCGCATACTTTCTTTCCAGAACGCTCCATGCATTACTGCTTATTGTTCTTCTTGGAAAAGTTCATTTGTGAAATTATTTCTCGGTCGATAAGCCAGAATGCTGTAGGAAAGGAAACCGCAAAGGTTAATGCGTGATTTAGCAAATGGAAAGCAACCGGACGAAAGAAGCACCATAATGTTCACGCAGAGAAAAGCTTTCCTGAACATTAGTCACGGAACTTCCAAGGAACAATAATTATTTGTTGCGTTATTGAATTTCTGAATGTCGTGTCGACCCAGCGTCTACTCGATGTATATTCAGAGGCGAGGTAATATCAATGCTTGAAAATAGTTCCGCATTGTCATTACTTATACTAAGCTTTATTTGCCTTGAAATATATTACTCTCTCTACCATAACCTAGTAGGTACAGAGGTATTGCATCCCACCCAAAAATTGGATAGCCAGATTACACCGGAAATGCATGTTTTCAGGTCCCTGAATAAAAAGCAAGCATTTTTAGATGAAGGTCCATTTGGGTGTCCGTAAATAGCATAACCAAAACCGTACCATACTTGGTATTTAGGTTCAGTGCTTTCCAAAGTACTATCCCAAACTACCCTTTCCATGGAACATTTTTCGAAATTGTTTGTTTTCTATGAATAGCCTGTGAAGTCCACTTCATTGGGAAAGAATTTTGTATAATCTTGTATAGCTGCTAAACGTCAAGCGATAGACGAAAACGTACTACACAAAAAATGTAAATCTCTTTAAAAACACACAACTTATTTCAAGTAACTATTCTGTGGCATAAGCCGTTTCCGAGATATCCGTTATTAATAGTTCTAATTGTTCAATATTTCTTTTCTGGCCCTGTCGATTCTAAATTGTTTCTCGTGATGGCATAGAAAGAGTATGAATTTTAAGGTCAGCATGTAGCTAGCGTCCAGTTCTTAAATATTTGACTACCACTGTTCCTTTTGTAACTGTAACGAAATGTGTAGTGTAGCTATTTCTGCAAAGGTTTATCTTGATTATAATGAAGTAGAAAAATAATATTTCGTAAGAATGGTTTGCATACCCACTAATAAACGATAGAGGGCAGAAAAAGTCGTGTGGATGTAATGCGTCGCATATTTTTCTTTTTTTCTTGGCCATGCAAAGAGGATGGATTTTCAAAGCCATCACATTGTGACCTGCTCTTAAAATTTAGCTATCCCTTAAAACTGTATTCCCTAATCCCCTTGTGCCTACAAGGAAATATGCAATAAAATTATTTCTGCAAGTGTTTATCTCGAATAACATTAAGTAAATAGAAGAACAAGCATTTCTAATAATAGTTTGCTGAAGAATGGGTATAAAAAGTCGTGTGAGTGTAACAGATCAAATATTTGTATAAATCATGTATGAATTTCAAAAACGAAGCGCATTATCATAACATACAGACTATAGAACAGGCCATGATCAAGTCCTGGCCATTATTAGCTAATACAAAGTGGTTGCAACTGATGTTCCGTTCCGTTTGGATGCTGTATTTGTCGTTAAAGAGAAGCTCACCAGAGAATTCAGCGTACAAAGGCACCAGCATTGTAGAAAGATCCGTAAAACATGTTAAAGATGGAGAGACACGCATCGAAGATCAGTCTCGTTGCGGCCGTCCGCGGACTACCTCTAACAAACCAAACGAGTAAATAATGGATGAGATCATTAAGGAAGACGCGTGACTGCGGACGAAGTTGCGCGCAAAACTTGGAAAACGGCAGTGCAGTCCAGGACATGATCAAGAATTAGGCTATCGGAAAGTGTGTGCCTTCTGGACTCCCGCCAATTGGGCGACGCACGGCAGCAAAATTCAGAGAAAAACCGTCGCCCAATAACTTCTTCAGAGATATGTAGATGAAGACAAGATTTTTGCTAAATGTTGTTCAATGTGGTTGGTTCCATCAGAAGATTAATACTGATTTGCAAAGCGAATGTATTAAAAAAACAGATTTGAAAATATTGCAGTTAGAGTCACAAGGGAACTTGTTTCCGAGAAAGGCTTTGACGATTAGTTTTATGCTATGTAGTAGTAAATAGTTGTTTCTTTCGTTAAGAGTACCAAAATAGTTAAATTATGTTAAAAGCGGATATTTTCATTCCAAACCATACCCACGATTGGTCAGAATTTAGCGACTTAGAAAATAGAAGACAGCAAAACAAAGTACAATCGGATCTACTCACGATATATGTATATACTATACTATCAAAATATTTTAATAGCCCTTATACAGCAGTGGGTTGTTCGCACTCGAAGCACTTCGAACAAATGGTCTTCTGCTTTTTCAGCAAAACCTGCCATGTGGCAACAGTGCCTTTGGAGGAACGTAAAACGGTCACTGCCAAATGGTAAACAATCATTTGTTTGCCGAAAGTCTTCGATGAAGTAAGGAAAACCAACAAGAACTGTAGGATCGTTCTTCATTAACACAATGCGAGCGCACACACATCTCGTCTAACAACAGAGTATTTGAAGGCTCAAAAAATCGAATTGATGGGTCATCCGCCATGCAGTCCTGATTTGGCACACAATGACTTCCTTTTGTTCCCGAACATCAAGAATAAATTGCGTGGTCAGCGATTTTCGTTGATAGAAGAAGCCGTTGATGCCTTCAAAAACCATGTTTTGGAGGTGTCTCAAGAAGACGAATAAATGCTTTGACAAATGGTTTAAACGGATGCAAAAGTGTATTGATCATAAAGGAGGATATTTTTAAAACCAAAAAAGCAGTTTTCAACCAGAAATTACTTTGTTTTAATTATTAGGCTCAAAATATAAATAGTGCCCCTCGTACTTCTCGATAATCCCAGTACTTCTACCACAGGGAAGCTGTGGAAACAGGTGTCAACGCGATACTGTTTAAAGAAATTTCTGTGAAGTCACCAGATGCCTCGCCCATAATTTTTGCAGGTTTGAGGTGCTGAAACAGCAGCTCGCTTCTTAATTATTGAGGTCACTGGAAAGTTTGCTAGGAGGAGTGGGCTAACATGCAACTTCCTGCTCTACGGCTCAGTCTTCTACTTTTGTTTTTTCGAGGGAGGACATCACATTGAACACTACAGGTGGTGGCCAAAGGGAATTTTACCACGAAAAATGTAATGCAGAACGTCCGATCTTAAGTGCGACAATCCTCCGTGTAATTTTCCTAATGATTTTTACTTTCTCTACCACAATAAAAAGAAAAATTGTTGTTTTGCACTCATACGATGTAAAGATGTGAGCGGAAATATACAGTTTGGGGCTTTCTGACGTCCCACCCCCAAAAAAAGTGTTTTTGGAAGAAGGCTGTGAGAGAGAGAGAGAGAGAGAGAGAGAGAGAGAGAGAGAGAGAGAGATGACAGCATAGTTCGAAAACAAAGTCGGATAGACACCAAATTTCATAGTTGAGTGAGACACTGTCTAAGTATAAATGCTTTGCGAAAATATCTAAGAGAATTCCCCCACCATAACCTATCGCTTACAAGGAAGCATTTTCGTTGTTTTTAATTTTATAAAAAAAAAGAAATACTCATTAAAATTAACATATTCACATTACAAGTAAACTTATATATTGTTGTACACCGGGGTAAGGCTAAAACGTTTTGCAGCTAAAATATTAAATTTAGTTACCCCGGCATAAGCATTGGGAAGAGGCAAACGAGAGGAACAGGAACTTTAAAGCAGGCGTGGGATATTCATAACATAATACACTTAAATTCACATTGAACACATGACCTGTGGCTTATTAAATAATTGACATAATGCCACTACATTGTTCACAACAGATTACAGGACAAGCATTGGAGGGAGTTGCTCCACACTCACACGGAAACACGCATTCTTACATACAACCACTCGCCCTGAAGAGATACACAAGACTGACGCCACGCTATTGACTAGGAGGTGGGAGGAGAAATGTCACGCCGGACGGAATTCAAGCTCCCAATCAAAATGATTAGTTCAACAATGTCATGCTACACAGCAGTAATGTGTCCGAAGCGACATTTTGAATTTTCTGCGTATAGGCTGTGAAGTCCTCTAAGTTATGAGCGAAATAATACTAATAGTTACGCTTGTAATGCGTTCCGTTGTGTTTCTCTGTAAATAAGTAGCACGGCAACGCATTCATCAATGGAATATGTTTACTGTCTGTTCAGCTAGTGGGGCGTGGTGGCTTATCTCTCAGGGAGCTTTAGCTGGTGGGAGGGGTACACAGTATCCTGAACTAGTGTCGCGCGTGGCGCGTACAGTGTAAAACAGACAACAGTCTTTCACTATCGTGCGGCTTTGTATTTCATATGCCTGAGAACAACTAAACACTACCTCCTTGCAGTAACTAAATCCCCACTTGCTTGGAAGGGCTCCCCCAGCCCTAGCTAAAACATCACCGAACAGACAATCGTATGTCTCTAGTTTCATAGGAGATAAGGTTATTCTGTATATAAATGTAACTTTTTAATTGGGCATGTCTAGACCTACAGTGACATCAGAAAGTATTCCCAATCACTTTTGGATTCTACCATCAAAACATGTAGAGAAAATTCTCATTTTTATGTACGAAAGAAACAAACGATAATGCATTTCGGGTGTTCTGGTATTTTTCAATGGTTTTGATTAATTTTATTCGTTTTGAAAATTGCACCAATTTTTCTAATGTGTATGTCAGTTTCTTTTTTCAAAAATAATTACAATAAAAATATTTAAAACTTCAGAAACGTAAACTGGTTTGTCGTTTCTTTATTCATTAGTTTTCTTACTGCTATACTTTTAGTTTTAGAGGAATGTTTTGGGCTCATTACATGTACCTACCTTGATAGATGAATAGAAAAAGGAAAGTTTTCACGCATATGCTGAGACTCGAACCGCGCACATACTCTAACTCGATCGAAGGAATGTACACTTACCCATTCAGCCACAAGCATCATGCTTGCTGTTTCGCTTAGAACATGTACCTTCTTTCTGCTTCTTTTTCTTAATAACCATTGTGGGTATTTCGTGGGTTAAGACGCTCGTTTAACTCTCTTTCATAATAAATCACACTACGGAATGTATGATAGCCATCGTAATGCTGCAACAGCAGTCAATAACCCCATGCTTTTTGAACGAACGTCCTTTTAGCTACTGCTGCTACGGCTGGGTTTACACGGCTGGCAAGTACCGAGCTAGCTTAGTAATATCGACCTTAATGACTTATTGAGTTCAGGGCATTGCAGTATCTCGACAAATAACACTAGTCTGCATGATATCGGATGACTGAAAACTAATAAGTGATTCTGACTCACTTTTTTATGCTGATTTCAAAACTGTTTTTAGTTTTTTTTTCTATCACGTACAGTTTTTATACAATTTCACTTCAAAGATATAGAGATATAAAGATATTGCTTCCGCCACTACACATAAAATTGGGCTTGATGAAGCAATTTGTAAGGGCTCTACCACAGGATGGACCCTGCTTCAAGTACCTTTCCAACAAGTTTCCCTTCATTACACAAAACAAATTAAAGGCTGGAATTTTTGTTGGTCCTCAAATAAAGAAATTGATGAAGGATGAAGATTTTGAGAAGACAGTGAATGAGAGAGAAATAGAAGCATGGATCGCCTTCCGATCAGTTACTGAAAACTTCTTAGGCAATAACAGAGATCCCAATTACAAGGCCATTGTGGAAACAATGTTGGAAAATTTCAAGAAGATGGGTTGTAACAGAGTGTAAAGGTGCATTTTCTGCATTCACATATCGATTACTTTCCAGAAAATCTGGGACATTATAGTGAAGAGCAGGGTGAACGTTTTCACCAAGATATTAAGGAAATGGAGAGGAGGTACCAAGGGAGATGGAATGAAACTATGATGGCCGACTACTGTTGGATGTTGAGGAGGGACAGTCATCTTCAAGGATCTGCAAGGAAGCCAAAAAAGAGAAAGTTTGAAAAAAATTAAATGAAACATTTTGGCTTCTTGTTTTGTTAAAATGTAGTCATGAAATAAATTAGGGGAGTTCTTGAGAGTATTCTTAAAGTGTTCTTTAATAAAAACTTACCTTGTGTGAAATGGTATTTGAATAATATTCTAGGCTCATTAGTAAAATTGTCAAAACATTACTTCTTATTTTGTGTAAAAACCTGACGTGATAGAAAAAAATGGAAGCTATTTCTGGAATCACTTGATTCAAGAACACCTACTTTTAAGAAATCATCTGACAAAAAGTTTTAAAATGAAGACTAGTGTAATAGGAACTTGTAAAGCGCGTTGTATAACGGATTGTATGAAACTGTAGTAGTTAGAGAAAATCGTGCGAGTGTGACGTAACAGATTGTTACTTATTAAATTTGCTATAGCAGAACAGAGTTATTTATGGAATCGACCAAATTCAAAACAAAACACACGCCACACAATATTCATCACAGTACACAGTTTCTTCCTTTATATTAAGGAATGAAAATTTATGAATGAGTTTACTTTGAGTCCCATATGTCGTCAAAATTTATATGTTGTATTGGTAGTTCAAGTTTCTTCAATACTCTGAAATGCTGTGTATCAAAAATAGATAAGCTTTTTGATCTACTCTTTTTAATGGATTTAAAATATATCTGTTTTTGTGCATCGAAACTGCTTTTTAAGTAGCTTATAGAAACAAACAATATAGTTCAGTTACACTAAGACTGATAAATTTCAGGTGATTCCTATATGGAACCTAGTGTTAAGTTTATAGGCTCAAATTGTGTTTGTTCTATTAAGAAACGTTAGGGAAAGAGGGCTACTGTAAACGCTGAATGCATGAATATAAGCAGGTACTTGCAACATGAAACTATAAAGGAATAAATTTAGTGGCAGTTCCCAAGAATTCAAAAACTGCAGCACTGCTAAGCGTATTATGGGAATTGCTATACCTTTTTCACTATAAGCCGAAAGAAGAAGTAAACAAAATTTAAATGTATCACTCCGCCAAGCACATGGCAGCACCGCGTGGAGGATGGCGGGAAATACGGCTCGTGAGAGGAGATTGCTTCAGAACAATGCGAATACAGCATATTGCGCAGCTTGGGGATCATTAGCTTTTAAACATTGTATGTCTTATTCCTATATTTTGCCTTACATCCTAAACTTCTAACACATAATACTAGAGTAGACAAACAAAAGTTGTACCTGAACAGTTCGCCATCTGTGATTAAAGGTACTAGGTGAAACTGTTCTTAACTTCAGGCTTTAGAAATCATTCATTTAATGACTAATATCGGTATACCACTAATGATTAGCACTATAGGTTAAAACACAACAGAAAACAAACGCGACCCAAGCAATCCGAGTTAACGCATCACTAACAAAGAAGTTTAATTATTAATAAACAACGACAAAACATATTCATTGTCGATTAAAGGTGGGTACTTTTCACAGGGTTTGTTAAAAGCATTTAACACAATTGTCTTCTTTGCATTTCCCGCGTTTATGTTTACCGCTTTGGCAGAGGATTCTCAACCATTCTCATTTTCTTAACACGTAGCAAAAGTACACTGGCTGCTTATGCGGATACCGAAAACGAACTGCAGCGCCTGCACATAGCCTCTTAAACCCTTTGCTCTAGCGGTTCATTTAGCTACAGGCGAATCTGAACAAACACATTTAGTTTCATAAATTGAACTGTTACAATAATGGGTTTTTTAAATTTCTTTGCACGAGAAAAACCACAAAATCTTACGATCTGAACCATTTTTTACTTTCTCTACTACGTATAGTAAGTAGGGGAAGTATTGCATTCCACTCAAAAATTCGATACCGAGATTTCACAGCAAATACATATTTTGAGGCTCCTGAATCCAAAAAAAGTATTTTTGGAAACATGTCTGTCTGTGAACAGCATAACTCAGAAACGAACAGTCGGATAAACATCAAACTTGGTATTTAGGTTCAGTAACTTCCAGAGATGCAACACGAAGGTTTTCAAGAAAATTCCTCCACCCGAGATTACACTACATGGAACAGTTTTCGAAAATTTTAATTTTCTCAAAAATGCCTGTAACGATTTTGATTAAAATATCATATATTTAAGATACTTTCATGACAAATAAAATGTATATCTTGAATTTTCTGGGAAAGTCTCCAAAAGTACTCTTCATTGTGAACTGGTAAACCATAAGAGATAGACAGCATTTTACTACACAAAAAATGTAGATCGCGTTAAAATACACAATTTATGTCATATACATTTTTTTTTGGGTGAACCATTTTCGAGATAGTGTTTGTTATTCGCTTAAATTTTCTGATACTTATACTTTTTCTCAAATGGAAATTCGTTATCCATTTTTTTTGTCCTGGTAATGCAAAAAAAATGGAATACTCCACATACCAACCAGCTCTTAAAATTTTGACTATCGCTTAAAGCCTACCATATTCCCCTTGCATCTACAAGAAAATTAGCAATAAGATTAACATCTGGATATCTCGATTAACATGAAGCATGTGGAGAATAAGCGTTTTTAAAAATAGTTTGTACAAGACTAGAGAAAGTCACGTGAGTGTAACAATTCTTAAGAAAACATAGAAAGTACAGAGATAGAAATAATAACTTTAAGATGAATACGTGGGAAAAGCTGGCCTTAGAATTGATAAGAAAAATATGCTGAACTATTATAGATTTTCTTTTCTTTCCTCTCACACTAAGTTTCATTTAGCTTAGTCGAAATTCACCTACTGAAAGAGAGGCGGAGAGGCCCACACGCTACCCCCACACCACGATGGCTTCAGACTTTTTGACACTGACCCCTGTGCAATTAGTGTATCCTAGTATTCCCGAAAATGTACTACTTGCACTATTTTTATTGGTCCCCTTATTTCTGCCTTGTTCTTGGAACTATGCTTCAACTAATATAATTATGATATGCAATGCCGTGATTGTGTGGATTTTCGTTATGTCTTGGGTCAGGATATTTAAGGCATCTGTCGCATAAAAAGCCTTAAGACATTAAAAATTCCAAAATACATTAAAGTAAGTTATCAGTATGCATTCATTGGCGAAACTGGAGTGTTTCTTTTAGTTGGAAATTCTAACCTATACTGTTCCGCCATTTTAACGTTTCAACACAAGTGAAGTTGGAGATAATCCACGAAAACCGGCCAGTCAGACTCAACCGCGGTAGAATCCTCGATAAACTTTTACCGTCGTCGAGTTATCACAAATGACTGTTCATCGCGGTAAAGCCCATATTTCATCACGGTAAAATCTTAATCGGGAATGGGTACACGGCCATTAGAGGACGTTTTAGCGTTCCAGTTATTTGAAGAACTGGTAGTTAAGTAGAGGTTTATACTATCTCATTCGTCGAAAATGCAGATGCCGCGTGGAATGTAAACCTCGTGTGTGATTGTATTCTTAGTTTCAACCTCTGAAGAGAGACAATTGTGTTTTACTCTTATTTCAAGTAAAACGCCCAGCGCATTCTATCACGCTTCTTTTTAGTTCTTTATGTTGTATGCTTTCTTATATGGCTTCGACCACAATGAAACACAATTGCAGATGTCTAGACGGTTACAGAAAGTACCACAAAACTGGGTTCAATTTGATCGATGACCTCTTTTGACTGTAAAGTAGGTCGTAGAAACTGCAGCTCCAGATAAACAGCCAGTATGAAATGAATTCTTCAGTTATCTTCATCTAAAAGGCTTTTAGTTTTTGTTCTAGAACTCATCATAAACTTCCCGACTTTATTGTCATATATCTTGTTACGAATGGCTTTGGCTGAACTATTTGGAAACATTTAGTGCAATGAGCATTTTCGTTTTACCCCCAACTGCCTCTTTCCTACGTTATTTCCTTTTCTGTTTCCTTACAGTAAGTGATTCTTAAATGCCAAGGAAATATCACGGGATAGTTATAGGTATTGTTGTGCAAGTCTGTAACATCTAAGTAACGTTAATTTTATATTTCAGGTCAGGGGCGGCTTCTTAATATGGTAGCACGTTTGCACTACAACCAAACTCCTGGCTCTCCCTTTAATGTAAATAACGTATACGATTCATACATTTCGGTTATTATTCTGGCATGATCTTGTGGAGTGGACTTTGGCAAGCGTTGTATTGTTTGCAGGTGCCAAGTAGTGCACTCCCGGCTGCAACCCACGTTGGTATAATGGTGAAGTATAGGGAATGACGAACCAAGGGAGCGCAGAGGAGTATGGGGGGGGGGAGTGAGGGGCATAAGCTGCATGTTGTTGGTTAACCTAGTAGTCAGGGAGCATAGAATAGGGTGATCAACAGGAGCAATACTTTTCGTTTCGTCCCATACACAGAACAATCTATTGAGTTCACAGTAAAAGTTTACCTCACTTCCGATCTTCTATCTACTGAACTGCATCTCTTGACTATACTCTAGTTACCTTGCATCTCTGCTAATTACGTTGCCTGTATGTCACGTGGTTTATGCCGTGTTGTGTGTATCGGGTTTTAATTTATGAGTCAAAGTGGTTTATTTAGCTAAATACAGGTAAACGTTGCTATAAGGAGAAACAATGAATTCCATTCAGTCTCTTTTAATGCAACCGTTTTCAACGCTAAACTTGGAGGAAAAGAATGAAATTAAACGCATTGGCAGGCCCACACCATACCTAAAAATCACTCGGGTAGTTCAAACAAAAGCAAAAAGTTTTAACAGGAATTTTAACAGCGATGTATATGAAAAATATGATTGGATAAGTGGTTGTGATATTAAAAACGCCCTGTTTTGCTTTCCTTGCGTTTTGTTTGGTGGTGAAGATACATGGACAAAGCATGGCGTGAATGATCTGTAGCATCTTCATGAAATGTGCATGCGTTATTTATTGTTTATTTGCGTAAATTAATCAGCCTATAGTGAGAAACTTATTCCGTATTTATTACTTAAAACATTTCAAATTGCAAGGATAATGTTGTGAACCACCAAAGTTCAGAGTCACCAGCCGCCCCTGTTTCAGGTACTAAAACTGACCCGGTAGCCGAAGTCTTTAAGGTACGACTCGTGAACGGATGAAAACCTCCCAGGACAGTCCTTCCTGACAGGCTTTTACCTGGCTTTCCTCAGTCATAATTGGCAAATGCCGAGGCAGTACCCTAAACTTGGCCTATTTCTGTTCCATTTCATCTACACTATATTCACTCAGGTTGATCCGCGGCAAAACAAACCCACGTGGTCAGTGCACCGTGTTGCATCACGGTAGCAATGCGCCCAGGAAAGTAGTCCCATGCTAATCTCTGAATTTTAGAATGAATTTATCCTTAAATAGTATAATATTCTATACAAATACCTAAGGTTTTATTTAACGCTGATTTATACCGTAAAACAGAGCTACAAGTCCCATGATGCAATTTGTATTAGTCACCTGACATCCGGGTAGCGCAGAATATTATTTACAGCCAGAAACGAGCAGTTGTGTTCAGTATCATGGCGGACGGTGAATTCGCTCTTGTGTTTTCGTCGAATTACGTAAAGCATTAGCCGCGCAAACCATTGACTAGTGGTGAAAAAACAATGTTGAATGTTTATCATAATTATGTGAGAAATATCCAACACTTTCCGCGAAAGAAATGGTGAAATTAACCTCTAAGTTCACCGGGGTTTCGAGTAAAAGCATAAACAGTGCTCGTGTAGAAAAATCTGAAACGAGAAAAGTGGTTACACCCGAAATAAAAACAAATAAAAACAAAAGAAAATGAAATACGCGATGCAAGAATGTAGTGATCTTGAGAGGAATGCAATTCGCGTAACAGTGCACAATTTCTTTTTTAAAATGAGCCGCCAATAGTTAATAAAGTGCCGCTTCCAGAGAGCGAATAAATTAAGTTATCGCATACCTGTTACTTTATTTTTCGCTCATTTATTTTAGAATTAACTATATGTGCAAACGTTTGTTTTGTTACAATTATCAATCTTATCATCCTTAACCCTAAACAGAATATGCTAGTCACCACACATGGTCTGAAAGTGTGACAGTATTTCTAGTGCGAATGGCGGAAGGATACATTATAGCGGTGCACTGGTCACCTGGGGTTTGTTTTGACGCGGATCAACCTAAGAGTGAATACAGTTTACCACCATTGTCCATCTTGAAGCAGACGGCTGGAAAGCAGACGTAGCGTAGATACGTCCATGTTTAGCAATGCCTGGCTTCCTCGCTGTCCGTCCTCTGCGACGTCGCCTGTGGTCCTCTGTTGTCGATAGAGCTGTGGGGTCTCAGGGGTGGTATTCCCTTATACTGTAGAATAATAAATCCGGATTTGTTTTTTACTAGCTTTATTTTATTTGTATATAAATATATTTACATGTATTTACCGACTACACGAAACTGAACTCGCCACCTCATCTAAATGTTTAACATTGGTTTTTGTTTTATCCCCGTATCTCAGTAGTAACGTTAGTCCGAAGCTATGCGGCACGAAACTACGTTTATCACGGCACATATGACACACATCGTGTATGTCGCTCAAGGAGCTCAATCCAGAACTGTTCCATGAAGTCAAAACGAAGAGTGATTGGTTTGTCGATTTCCAAAAACCGCCACATTGAAATTCCTACCTGCTTTCTCATGATCATGTGACTGTTTTACAGCTAAAAGTGACACGTGACATCCAATTTTGCTTTGATTCGTCATTTTTATGTAAAACATTTTATTCTATTGGACAAGGCGAACATTTGTTTACGTCCCCTTTTAAGTTTAGAAAGTTCTCGCTACCGATCCTAATCAGCTGGTGAACTCACTGGGACATTATGGTCACAGGGCCCCCAGAAGACAAGAGCTACCATCTACCCAAGGACGCCATGGGTCCACTGATGTAAGGGCTGCCATTCCATCTCACATCCCTCAAGTTAAGCTGTTTGGGTCTGGCCACTAGCCGGATGAGTGTACCATTCAGTGGTGACCTGCCCTTTAGCCAATTTGATTACCCACAAGTTAAGCAGTATTGGGCTTGGTCCCTAGCTGGATGAGTGACCTTTCAACAGTGACCCGCCGTTATATTAATTTGGTTATTCCCAAATCCTATCTTGGCTTCGTTGCTAGCCGGACTGCTTCACTTGACAACCACGCAAGCGGCTGCACAAGTTAAGCAGCATCGGGCTTGGTCATCACTTGTCCGCTCGAGTGATTCGCCAAGAGCCAGCCAATGGCAGCATAGGAAGCGAAGCTCCGCCCACAAATACACGATACAAAATCTTGCGCAAATTTCAAACATTATCGCATGCAAGTGTCAGAGTAATTAGTGTATATATTTCGTGTGTCAGTGTTTTAGTGTAAGTAACTGGGACGTGCTTCGCATGGCCATATGCATGTGTGTATCAGCATAGGTGTGTGTGCGTGTGTGTGTATTTTAAGGTGTATATATGTATATAAAGCAAAGAAAACTTTTCTAAACAAAACAAGAGACAAACAAACCAAAAATTCATATTAACACTGTTCTCGGTGTCCCAAAGACGGTCACCGTATGGGTTTTAGAACAAACCTGAAAATTTCTCTAATTATACCAGCAAATTGTAAATAACATGTAAATTTATGCCTGTTAGCCGGGCCTACTGTACCGGCACCAGGCCAGATTACTTAATAAATAATCTGAGAACCTGAGATATGATCACAGGGCCCCCAGAAGAATGGAAGAGCTACCATCTACCCATGGACGTCATGGGTCCACTGATGTAAGGGCTGCCATTCCATCTCACATCCCTCAAGTTAAGCTGTTTGGGTCTGGCCACTAGCCGGATGAGTGTACCATTCAGTGGTGACCTGCCCTTTAGCCAACTTGATTACCCACAAGTTAAGCAGTATTGGGTTTGGTCATTTATCCTATCTTGGCTTCGTTGCTAGCCGGCCTGCTTAACTTGACAACCACGCAAGCGGTTGCACAAGTTAAGCAGCATCGGGCTTGGTCATCACTTATCCGCTCGAGTGATTCGCCAAGAGCCAGCCAATGGCAGCATAGGAAGCGAAGCTCCGCCCACAAATACACGACACAAAATGTTGCGCAAATTTCAAACATTATCGCACAGGTAAAGCTCCATTAGCGCCTAGGTACTGTGGCGATTTTACATTCCGCGCATGTGAAGCTGATCGACCTGCTTGCTCTCAACTGTTGGATTGCTGGACCGCGACATTTTCACACGCTGCCTGTTATAACACGTACCTACTTTTGGAGTCCCGTTCTCTTATTTGGAAGCACGTACCTCAGGTTAAAAAAGAGCTGTTTTGTTTCCGGTCTGGTGGCAAATCGTTTTTGTGCTTTATCTGAAACCCACGTTAAAATTCTTAGTGTTCGAGCTAAGTAGATTCCTAGTGGCCCGTTCGTTAAAGGATCACCTTTAATTTCCAAGTTTTCTCACCTGAGAATTGCATTTGTTCGCGTTCACTATCACGTCATTGAATGTGCTAATTAAATTATTTATTAATGGTATCCTTTGTTTATCTGCTGATTCAATTTATTATTTATTTGATTTGCAATCTAATTTATCTCGTACGCAGTGTACGCTTACAATCTCCTGTGGTGCCATATGCAGCAAGCATGGGCGTTAAATACTACAAAAACAAAGTACTGTGGAAACGTAGAATCAGACAACTGAAAATTTCAAATCCCGGCTATGGCATTGAATTGTTCAGTCGTCTGATTCTACCTTTCCAACCCTGTGCAACACACGGCTTGTGTGGACGAACAATTAATTCCACAAAGTACTGTTTTCTCCAACATTGATGCTGGCGGTTGTGCACAAAAGATTTTGTGTTTGCATGCAGGCGCATAACTTATGGCTTACTTGTGTATTCAAGCTAGAGCTATTAATAGCTGTATATTACAGATTAATTTTTACTTTCTCTACTACGTATAGTAAGTAGGGGAAGTATTGTATTCTACCCAAAAATTCTATACCGAGATTTCACCGGAAATATATGTTTTGAGGCCCCCTGAATCCCAAAAAAAGCATTTTTGGAAACATGTCCGTGTGTGTGTCTGTGAACAGCATAACTCAGAAACGAACAGTCGGATAAACACCAAACTTGGTATTTAGGTTCAGTATCTTCCAGAGATGCGACACGAAGGATTTCAAGAAAATCCCTCCACCCCAGATTACCCTTTACATGGAACATTTTTCGAAAATTTTAATTTTCTCAAAAATGGCTGTAACGATTTTGATTGAAATATCATATGTTTAAGATATTTTCATGACAAATATAATGTATATCTTGAATTTTCTGGGAATGTCTCCAAAAGTATTCTTCATTGTGAACGACTTTTGCATAACTGGTAAACCATAAGATATAGACAAAATTTTACTACACAAAAAATGTAGATCGCGTTAAAATACACAGTTTATGTCATATACATTTTTTGTTGTTGAGTGAACCATTTTCGAGATATTGCTTGTTATTCCCTTCGATTTTTCAATACTTATTTTCTCAATTGGGAATTCGTTACTCATTTTTTGTCTTGGATATGCAAAGAGTATTAATCTGTGACAAAGAGAATGGTGCTGCACATAGCAACCAGCTATTAAGAGATATGTCGATGCTTAAAGGCTACAGTATTTCTATATTGCCCTTGCAAATACAAAACAAGGGGAACATAGTACGTCTTAAGCGATAGTCAAATATTTTTAGAACTGGTCGCTATGTGTAAATTGTAATTCTCTTTGCATGTCAAAGGCTCGTTTCTGCAAATGTTTATCTCGATTAATATGAAATGGGTGAAGAATAAGCATTTGTAAAAATAGTTGTACAAGAGTAGAGAAAGTCATGTGAGTGTAACACATCAGATTTTTATATTGTCATGTTCAACACTTTTAGCTATATTCCTGGACAGTGCGAGTTTTCCAGAAGTACAATGTTAGTATTCATAAAAGAGTTGAGAATGATCTATTAGCCTCACAATGTACACCACACTAAGACTGTAGCCTGTCCTCGAGCGCCACTAGACCGGCAACGAATGGTAGTCTTGTAATGTTGTCATATTATGTTCCCGTAGTGGGAAGTGCAGCGGGTCAAGTGAACCCATCTGTAATAAATATAATTTACCTAAGTCCAAATATTCTAAATTCGCAAAAAAATATTCCACGAAGAAGGTAGAGGTTAATGTTGGTAACACTACCGTGAAAACCACATGTTTTTAGCTCAAATAGTTTCCATAATACAAATGAATACACCCATATATTAGATTGTAGCCATGGGGGCGCTGAAGTGGCCATCGTTTGTATCTACCTACATATACCAGGCGGCCCAAACAAACCATCCTTTTGCAGTTTTATGTTTCTCGCATACATTGGTGCAAAGAAGTTGCCGCATCACTGCTGTTCAAAGGGGCAGTGCAGATACAAAGCGAAAAGTCATTGAGTTAGTGCTGCTGTCTGCAGGGTTTACGTGATAGTTTCGTAGCGTCGCGTGGTCGCCTGCATGCAGTTCGAGCCAGGTCATCTAGACAAAAAGGTAACGCTCACCAATAACGAACACAAGGATATGGTTACGATCTATGCGGAGGCGCACCAAAATACAGCCGAGTCTCGAAGGCTATATTCTTAAAATTTTCAGACGCGGCATTTTCTGCGCACTTTTTAATTTTATTTATTTATTTTTTTGTTTTTACGTATAGAGATGATGTTAAGAAATTTCGGACCATTCCAGGTAGAATGTGGGCATGAGGGGCCCTTACATCAATTCGTCCACCAAGGGGCGGGCATGTTTTTGCACATGCGAATTATGAATAATGCATTAACAGAGATTCTAACGCACCTTTAAAGGCACATAAATATAATAAAAGTAGAATTTCGTCTAATCTAGTTAACTTTGCGGCACCAATTGGTGCCTTACACACATGTTCTCTCACATTCAAACACCAGACTCTGGGTATACCGTGAAATGTTTTTCTTTAAAGACAACTTTCTGGAGCCCAGCCGGGAATCGAACCCGGAACACCTCATACAGCTGGCAATTTTTCTGGGACCAGTAATAGCAATTAAAGTGTTCGTTTTCAAACATTGGTCTTTCATTTAACGGTCTCATCTCTGTCGGTATGGAGTACCCATTGCAGTTTTGCTATTGCCTTCTGGCATCCGCGCTTCCCGTATAAACTAACTTCAACAAAGGGCGGCATGTGTGAACCACCTGGTATACATATGTTTGACATTACGTAGTACTGTAATGCAAACTATTGCTAGGATGGTGCCAAAGAAATTACGTTGAACAAACCCAGGAACTTGTTTCCTCTCTCGTTGTTCAAGATAGAGCCAACGGCTCACTTAACCTGGTAAGCAGAATGCTGCATCTGGAGAACGTCAGTCGTGGCATGTTTATGACGCGTAAGCGGGCCTTATGTTTACCCTTAACTTCAAATACTTCATATCAGGACTCTGTCTGGGGATAACGAATACGTGGCAACGCATAGTTAACAGCGTCTGATTCGCCGGAGAGCAAAACTTTTTCCATTTGAAGGGTGCTGTAGAGATGTAATGGAACTGTGTACTGACGTTATACCTAGACACTACCAGTCCATACTCGTTTTATCCGCTTTTCTTGTCGAATGTGGCAAGAATTAGATCGAAATCGCTTCCTTTATTCACTAGCATTAGTAGTCAAGCTGCTGCTTTTTTCTGGGCCTGATATTGTTACTTGACAGAATCCATCGGTTTGTATAGTTCTTTCAAATCCGGTCGTTAGGGCGAATATGTCGAAGGCTAAATCGGTAATTGATTACACTGGTCTGCATTTTCAAACTTTTTGTCAGATGATTTTTTAAAAGTAGGTGTTGTTGAATCCAGTTTTTGTGCTGATTCCAGAAATACTTCCGTTTTTTTCTATCACGTCAGGTTTTTACACAAAATAAGAAGTAACGTTTTGAGAATTTTACTAATGAGCGTAGAAAAGTATTCAAATACCATTTCACACAAGGTAAGTTTTTATTCAAGAAACATTTTAAGACTACTCTCAAGAACTCCCCTAATTTATTTCATGACTACATTTTAACAAAACAAGAAGCCAAAGTGTTTCATTTAATTTTTTTTCAAACTTTCTCTTCTTTGATTTCCTTGCAGCTCCTTGAAGATGATTGTCCCTCCTCAACATCCAACAGTAGTCGGTCATCATAGTTTCATTACATCTCCCCTGGTACCTCCTCCCCATTTCCTTAATATCTTGGTAAAAACGTTCACCCTGCTCTTCACTATAATGTCCCAGATTTTCTGGAAAGTATTCGATATGTGAATGCAGAAAATGCGCCTTTACACTCATGTTACAACCCATCTTCTTGAAATTTTCCAACATTGTTTCGACAATAGCCTTGTAATTAGGATCTTTGTTATTACCTAAGAAGTTTTCAATAACTGATCGGAAGGCGGTCCATGCTTCTATTTCTCTCTCATTCATTGTCTTCTCAAAATCTTCATCCTTCATCAATTTCTTTATTTGAGGACCAACAGAAATTCCAGCCTTTAATTTGTCTTGTGTAATGAAGGGAAATTTCTTGGAAAGGTACTTGAAGCAGTGTCCATTGTGTGGTAGAGCCCTTACAAATTGGTTCATCAAGCCCAATTTTATGTGTAGTGGCGGAAGCAGTATCTTTATATCTCTATTTTTGAAGTGAAATTGTGAAAACACTGTAGGCACGTGATAGAAAAAGAAAACTAAATGCAGTTCTGAAATCAGCATAAAAAAGTGAGTCAGAATCACTTATTAGTTTTCAGTCATTCGATATCATGCAGACTAGTGTTATAATCCTTGGAGTTACAGCGGGAGAAATGTTTGGGATCTGTTAAAATATAAGCGCTTAAGTCTAAGTAAAATCTTGATTCTTCCTTGATTCTAGGAGGCATTACTTACATTAAAGATACTGAAAAGGAATGTACTTTTGACTGGTTCTTGTACTGCATAGATTTATTCAAAATATGAAGTATTGGGCGCAGAATATGCTTTTCATTGCTGTTGTGAATTGAACTGGTGTAATAATTCTTGGAAACCTACATACAAGCCTAGCCTTGTGATCTTAGAAACCCTGCCGTATAAACACAAGGAATTAAATCACGCAAAAGTGAAACAAAAATAAAAAGGAATCTATGAAAGGCATCTGATACGGTGGGAAAGGGGAGTTACGTAAGAGTGACATGGTTATATACGGCCATGTTCCTCATCAGCCTGCATAGCGTGCTCCATGTCAAACTAATTGTTGCAGCCATGTTGCATGTAATCCTTGCTTAACTGCAAGCACTCTAAATAGGATCTGCTGCTGACAGGCTTCAGAATCTGCACGCACTACTTAACTGACACACTTCCTAGCACAAAACAAACTGCCCTTTTCAGAATATCATAAATATTAAGAAATAATGTCTTAACATCACCGCCGATTCAAAACAAAATGGCAGCAGAAAAACAGTTGAAGGAGTTTAAGGCAGCCCATCCCTGGAAATAGTAAACTGCTCAATTTTTGACCTATCAACCTCAGATTTTTGTCATAATTAGCATGTGCTCATCAAATAAATTATCAAATTTGGACCTTTTAAGTTAAACAATTATTGAGAAATTAATTACTACCTTTTTAGGTTCTAATTGTGCACTTTTTCAAAATGTTCCTCGCGATGTTCGATTACAGATTTCTGGCTCAAAATTTAATTTCTTCCCCATAAAAGCATAATAAAATAATCTGACCGGCCTTTTTTATGGGGGGGGGTGCTCATTAGTTTGACTATAAAAATATTTCAGATGTTGATGTCAATTTTTTTCTTCTTCTCGTTTTTGCACAAAGTATTATATAACATTTAATTGTACAATGAATATGCAGTATATCAAAGAAAAGCGAAGTCCACAGTTCTCCATAAATGCTGAAAATTATAGAGAAATTGATTGAGATTTGTATCGCTTGGAACAATTTTGATATTGCAAGAGGTTGAGGAAATCTGAGGTTATATTCACATGACTTTCTCTACCCTTTATCGCTTATTAGTGGGTATACAAGGAATTCTTACGAAGGTTTATTTTCCTATCTATTTTATTTTAATCCAGATAAACCTTTCCAGAAATCGCTGCAGTACACATTTCGTTGTAAATTCAAAGCGAATAACGATAGTGAAATCGCTTTATTGTGGCATCAGGGTTTCCGAGATATCGGTAATTAATGGTTCGAACTGTTCAATTCTTAGTCATTCTTCGATTCTTTTTCAGTTGTTTGTGGTGATTGCAGGAAATAGTATGGAATTTTAAGGCCAGCGTATAGCTTCCAGTACTTAAACGCTGTTCCCTTTGTATCTGTAACGAAATGTGTAATGTAGCTATTTCTGCAAAGGCTTATTTGAATTAAAATGTACTAGATAGAAAAATAAGTTTTAGTAAAAATAATTTGTATACCCACTAATAAATTATAACGGGTACAGAAAGTCATGTGAATGTACCACATTAGATTTTTACTTTCTCTACTACCTATAGTAAGTAGGGGAAGTATTGTATTCCACCGAAAAATTCAATACCGAGATTTCATCGGAAATACATGCTTTGACGCCTCCTGAATCCAAAAAAAAAGCATTTCTGGAAACATGACCGCGTGTGTGTGTCTGTGTGTGTGTATGTCTGTGACCAGCATAACTCAGAAACGAACAGTCGGATAAACACTAAATTTGGTATTTAGGTTCACTATCTTCCAGAGATGCAACACGAAGGTTTTCAAGAAAATCCCCCCACCCCAGATTACCCTTTACATGGAACATTTTTCGAAAATGTTAATTTTCTCAGAAATGGCTCTAACGATTTTGATTAAAATATCATATGTTTAAGATATTTTCATGACAAATGAAATGTATATCTTGAATTTTCTGGGAATGTTTCCAAAAGTATTCTTCATTGTGAACGACTTTTGCATAACTGGTAAGCCATAACAGATAGACAAAATTATACTACCCAAAAAATGTAGATCGCGTTAAAATACACAATTTATGTCATATACAGTTTTTTTGTTGAGTGAACTATTTTCGAGATATTGCTTGTTATTGTCTTAAATTTTTCAATACTTATTTTCTCAAATGGGAATTCGTTATTCATTTTTTTGTCTTGGATATGCAAACAGTATTAATCTGTGGAAAAGAGAATGGCTGCACCTAGCAACCAGCTATTAAGATATATATATATATATATATATATATATCTTAATAGCTGGTTTATATATATATATATCGATGCTTAAAGGTTGTCAGCGTCCTCGGCGCTCGTTGCCGTCTGCCGCTATGATAGAAAGGCACGGATGAAATAATACATTTTTAAAACTACTTTTAAAGGATTTGGTTACAAACTTTATGAAAGGTGATGCTGAAACTGGCCACCGTCGTTGTCCATACATTTTTGGCACCTCTTCAAGAGACTATGGATCATGACGTCTAATGTTTCTTCGGTAAGAACCGAACCGATTTCTTAGCCTGAACACTTCCTGTGGTTTGAAATTTACTGTAAAGTTCATGGATTGTTGTACGGCCTGGAACTTTTACACCTGGAAATCTTTCTGCAAATCGTACTTTCACTTGGCGAGCTGACCGAGTTAACACCTACGAATCATAAATAAATACACGCTGTGCAGTAGAAAGCACATAATATACTTTGTGACTAAGTACAGGACAAAATAATAAATAACTCGTAATAACTGAACTACATCACACCACGGTCAACTCAATACTGCACTTCACACTGCACAGCAGCGTGACTTTGTTTATAGCAGCAGTGCGTTATCATGTTTTATCATATTTCCACACGCCCAGTGGAAAAATACCGCGCAGCCGTTAATATTGTTGATAAAATACCCCCCGGGGTATCTTAAAACATAAAGTGTACAAGACAAACCCACATACCATGGTAGAATTAAAACAAAATAACCACCCGGAAATTTATCAACGTGAACTACGACGATAGTAGTTTTAAAAATAATGTATGGTTTCATCCGCGCCTTTCTACGATAGCGGCAGACGGCAACGAACGCTGAGGACGCGGACAGAAAAACACCGCGCAGGCGGTTCGAAGTCTTTTGGCTCACTCTGTATTATGGATGCCGTAACGGTTCAATTTCGTCACATGTAATCTTTGGTCCACCAATGAAATATTTATCTAGGCCTGTCAGCGTATTTCGTAATTAAAACTGAATGTCAAAATGTAAATAATGGGATCACAGTCTCTTAAAGCGATGCTGACATTGTGAAACCTCTTCTTTGGCATCCTTGAATCGCTTATGACACACATGTTCTGCCAAATGCTATCATTTCCAGGCTTCGCTATCGCACAAAACTACTATTGCACGCTCCTGCAACTTTCGTGTATTAGTTTCAAACTCTAACTAAGCAGTTGTGTATCACTAGCGCCTATGGCTTCGTTTACTAAGGTAAACACTCAACTCATTGTTATCTTCTAGTTTGTGCAGATATGTTGCATTTATGAATTAACTACTTTTCGATGTTTTTATTTGATTGAAAGCACACACAAATTATTTACGACTCCTATACAGAGACTTAGTGAAGAGAACGCATACTTTTCTGATTGGCGCAACAAATGGCAATCAGAGGCATTCTTGCAAGCACGTGACCCTGCTGGACGCCACGTCTCGGCGTGAAAGAAGCTTTTCAGAGCAGCGGGGTGGGAATTTGTAAAGGCTGCCGACCTATGTGGACGTTAGGTAGCTTTTACGTGGTGTGGGTTAAGAATCGATACTTGCGCGCTCTCGAATAAATATCGAAGCGAGTGAGAGGGGCATGAGGGAGGGGATCTCCTGCACAGTAATCCCGATAAATATAAGTGGAGTGCACGTTCGAGTCGCCAAGAAATATTACCACCGAGGCAATTACTTGTGTACCTGTACATTTCTTTGGTATCGCCATGTTGCCACGCCTTTACAGCCCGTGAATCAATCTTTCTGGGGATTTTGTTGGTCGATTAAGGTAAATTCTGTGCAATTTACCGCGAACGTGAACCTGGATTCGTTACTCATTGAATTACTTGTAGCGTGCACGGAATTCATTTACGGACCAACGTGTTCAGAAATGAACCTTAGTAGGAGCCGTGTTAAATCGTCTCACTGGTTTGTTGTTCCAAATGAAGTGAATTTATTGTATCTTTCATTCCTTTCGCATTTTTACTTTCTCTACTACGTATAGTAAGTAGGGGAAGTATTGCATTCCACCCAAAAATTCGATACCGAGATTTCACCGGAAATACATGTTTTGAGACCCCCTGAATCCAAAAAAAGCATTTTTGGAAACATGTCCGTGTGTGTGTGTGTGTGTGTGTGTGTGTGTGTCTGTCTGTGAACAGCATAACTCAGAAACGAACAGTCAGATAAACACCAAACTTGGTAATTAGGTTCACTATCTTCCAGAGATGCGACACAAAGGTTTTCAAGAAAATTCTCCGCCCCAGATTACCCTTTACACGGAACATTTTTCGAAAATTTTAATTTTCTCAAAAATGGCTCTAACGATTTTGATTATAATATCATATGTTTAAGATATTTTCATGACAAGTGAAATATATATCTCGAATTTTCTGGGAATGTCTCCAAAAGTATTCTTCATTGTGAACGACTTTTGCATAACTGGTAAACCATAAGAGATAGACAAAATTTTACTGCACAAGAAATGTAGATCGCGTTAAAATACACAATTTATGTCATACATTTTTTTGTTGAGTGAACCATTTTCGAGATATTGCTTGTTATACCCTTAAATTTTCCAATACTTTATCCTTTTTCTCAAATGGAAATTCGTTATTCATTTTTTTTGTCCTGGTAATGCAAAGAGAATGAAATACTCCACATAGCAACAACCTCTTAAAATATTTGACTATCGCTTAAAGCCTACCAATTTCCCTAGCATCTACAAGAAAATTAGCAATAAGATTAATATCTCGATATCTCGATTAACATGAAGCATATGGAGAATAAGCGTTTGTAAAAATAGTTTGTACAAGAGTAGAGAAAGTCATGTGAGTGTAACATCAGATTTTTTTAGGATAGTGTTTTTTATCCGCTTCCTGTTCATGCTGTCATGGTGGAAGATAAAGGTACGGACGGACCCCCGCTTCTAACGTGACCTCTTGGGGGGAGGAATGAGGGGAGAGACCCGAAGGACGACCAATTCGGGATGACGACGGGCGCAAGCATAGACGGGTCCTACTAATTTCCAGATCGAACGCATCCGATGCCGCCCGGACCCACCCTCAAGCCACCTTCGGCCGTCCCCCCGAAGCGGGGCCCTCTCGTAGGCGCGATCTAACTGAGCAGTCCCGCAACGGCGCCAGGGAAGAAACCTCTACAGAGCGCACATCCACCGGCCACCCGCAACCCACCGAACACCGTCGCCTGGTCCTACAACCTGAAACAGATAACAAGGACGATTTAGTAATGAGCAGGACAGTCGTAGTAGAAGATGAGCAATCTCAGTATTCGCCTGCCGACCTGGAGAAACAACAAAAAACTATGGGTCAGAGCGGACGATGGCAGAGTATTGAACCCTGGACCTCCTGAATGCAAGCTGCACACTTACGGCGGCGCCACCTCGCTCGGTGTCAGGGTGGAAAGTTGAATGTCCTATATTCAGTGCTGATAACATAAGTTAACTGCGTGTTTTGACTGTTTTACTGCACGTTTGTGCATGAACTATATTGAATCTTCTAACGTTCGATATACGATATTATTGTAGAAATAGAATATAATTAATCATAATTGATAGTTGAATTTTACGTTTAAATCTTATCTGAGTATTTTTCCCCCGTTTCATTTATTAATATTTACTTATGAGTTAATCCTTGCCGCAGCTAGGTATGAGCTCAAGTATTGATATTTTTAAGGTCAACAACCGGCTTGTGTAGTCAATTACCAGTTGGTCTCCAATGTTAATGATGCGGCCTTGTTACTGGAACCACCATGTTCAGCAGTTGTTATTAATTAATCTTACTTGCGCTTAAACACTATTTCTATTATTCAACGCGTATCTATATGTGATGCGTTAAGTGGGAGAATCTCGAAGTAGAAATTCTTCGACTTCATCTCGTTTTTCAAACTTTCCTCGTTTTTCCAACGATGCACTTTGTGCACCTGTATACTGTTTGACATACATACTACATATCCAGGATACATCTGTATTTAATTGTAATGAAAAGCAATTGCCACTCTCCAAAATTCAACGCTTGCGTACTGTTTCGTTTATGTGAAATGCACATTTGCTTAACGTTCTTGCTTTATACCATCACGAATTTGGCCCGCGCCCCGCTGACTTGCATTCTTCCGCACTCCCTTACCTTCCTTTAATGAATGGATGATGTACAGCTTTGAATGGTGATGATTAGGGCTAGGATTTTTATGATAGGGCATATATTTTTTGGTAGGGCTGACATGCTCCTTAAATACATATAAATGCTTCTTATGAAACAGCGAAATGAATTAACCTAATTTGTTAAGTCATATTTTTGCATATATGGCCATTTCTCTCTGATAGAGCATATTTTAGTAAGTAAATGGTCATATTCGTCATATTTTCACTCTTTCAAGAAGAAAATAACTTTCTCGTGCAATTTATTTATTCCGTGTTACATTTCCCAGAATTGCGCACCTCATTTTGTTTCCTGGAAAATGGCAAGTATATATCTACCTTCCTTCCCTGTTTCCTTTGAATTCACAATATGGACTTCACCCTTACGTATCAGTGAGTTTGTGTAAGCTATTGTTACTCTATGAGCAGATAGCTGATTTAGTCATTCTGGACCCTGGACTGCACACAAGTGTCTAATTCACTCATTGTGTTATTCAGTCTTATTGAAGTCGTAAGCATGTGCAGTAAAGTTCAGAAAAAAAAATGCCTAAAGTGAAGCAAAATGTTCAAGTATAACTAAAAAGGTTTGTGTCCCAATATGGTGAGAAAGTATTTTCAAGTGATGGTAAAATACTGTATTGTAAACTGTGCGACGTAAGAGTAACTGCGGAGAAGTCATTTAGCGTTCAGCAGCATGCGGCAACAGATAAACACAAATGTGGACTACAACGGTTTGAAAATGAAAAAACACTACAGCAAATGCTCCTAGGGGAATCCCGCCAGTCTTATTCACCATTCTGCGAAGAACTTTGTACAGCTTTCCTTTGTGCTGATATTCCCGTAAGTTTACTAAACCAAAATTTTATGAATTCTTAGAAAAATACACAGGCAAATCTCTTCCTGATTCTTCCACATTAAGAAAGAACTTTGTCAGCCGAAGCTACGGAAAAGCAATACAACAAATCAGACAACAGCTTGTAAATAAAAAAAATTGGGTATCAATTGATGAAACTACAGACTCTATGGGAAGATATATTGCAAATGTCATTTTGGGAACTTTGGAAGAAGATGGTCCAGGTGAAAAGTTTCTAGTAAACTGTGAACATTTAGAAAAAGTAAATTTTTCCACCACTTCTAAGTTGTTCGACAGATCTGTGGGTGCCATATGGCCCGAAGGTGTTAAGCATGACAATGTACTTCTCTTCGTAACGGATGCTGCACCTTATATGGTGAAAGCTGCCGATTCTCTAAAAGCATTGTACAGTAAAATGGTGCATGTGACTTGTTTAGCTCACGCCTTGCACCGAGTTGCAGAGGAGATTCATAGTAAATTCAGTGACGTTGACAAATTTATTGGGTGTGTCAAAAAGGTATTTTTGAAACACCCTTCACGTGTTCAGCATTTAAGTTGTTAGCTCCAGACATTCCCTTGCACCATCTCCCATTTTGACAAGATGGAGGTCCTGGATTGATGCCTGCAACTAGTACTGCCAGAACTTCAACGTTGTGAAAAGCATCATTGATTCATTCGATAGCAGTGAAGCTACTTCAATTGGACTAGCTCAAGAATCAATGTCTAATGGTGAAATTTCAGGCAAAGTTTCATACATAAAATCAAATTTTGGATTTATTCCTGCTGTCATAACTGCTTTGGAGGAATCAGAAGTGCCACTAGTGAAGCAGATAGAACAAGTGAAAAAAGTTGTGAATAAATTAGAGGGTGTTTGTGGTAAAATGAGAAAAGAAGTGTCAAAGAATATGGAAAAGGTGTTAGAAAAAAACGAAGGGTATCATACACTGTGTTCCATTTCAGTGATTTTGTTGGGTGAAAAGTTCTCTCTTAATCATTCAAATTTAGATTCAAATGATATTATTTATTTTAAATATGCTCCTCTTGAGTCAGCTGAAGTAGAAAGGAGCTTTTCGAAGTACAACGTTTTGTTGGCTGACAATAGGAAATCTTTTTCATTTGAAAATTTGCACAAGGTATTCATTGTGCATTGCAACTCAGAACCTATATGAAGTAGAATGAGGATGTAAAAAGCACATAGGTTAACTATGTTCCTATAACGTTAATAAAAATCATACTGGAGTGTCAAATTGCATAGTTTAGCTTGCTTCTCATGTGCATTTTATTCTCAAATAAATAGTTCATTATCACAACTGACTTACTAATTTATTTTACAACAGAAATTTTACCTCATTTTAATATTGTTAGGTCATATTTATTATGTTATTGTGGATATTTTGGTATATGTTTGGTCATAACAGCATATTTTTTGGTGCATATTATGGTGATTTTAGGTCATAAATATCCTAGCCCTAGTGATGATGTTGACAGATAGGCCCTGTTCAACGTAAAGTTAGGCATAAAAACCCTTCCTCATGACAGGTGCACGTGCTTTCGTCATCCTGAGAGGCAGGTTTAAACTGAAGGATCTTCCTACCTATTTGTTTATAAGAGTTTACATTCATTTCAAGTGCATTAACTCCGTTATAACATGTCTCACTCATACGGTTATGAAAATGTAAATTTAACAATTCCCTTCGTATATATTAAGATAAATTATCGTGTTAAGTAAGGAACTAGTTTGTATCGCATCACAACCTATTCTACGGCAGTAGTCAATGAGAGGTGACCAGTGGCAGTTAAGAGACAGGGAGTAAAGTTATATGTTTAGTAAACGCTCTCTTGAATCTCTGTGGTCAGCTGATAACTTCTTGGCTAGTCCCTGCCTTTAATAAAATATCTGAACATGTGTTACAAATTCAAAAGAAAGTGTTTAGGTTTCATAAAAATAGGAACACCTATAGGGTTCCACAAATTTATGTATAATTTCCATTTATGGACAATTTAATCCGAGGGCTGATCAATAAAGACTGAGATTGATTTTTTTCTGTAGTTTTCTTGAGAGTTTCCTGTTTCTACCATGAATATTTGAAATGAGCGGGGTTTCATATATAATGTCCATAGGCCGCAGCACTCTCGTATCGATAGGTTGGTAGTAATTCTGTATATTGTTGACCCTAGTTGAATTTCGCATACCACAAAATGAATGTAACACAAGAGGAGCAATAAACTTTTGTTTTCGTTTAAATCATACAGCCTCTGAAACTTTGGAAAAGCTGAAGCAAGCATACGGTGAAGATGCACTACCTCGTGCAACAGTGTTTAGGTGGTTCAAAGACTTCAAAGTAGAGCGAGTCCTCTGTGCTAAGCAAGGTGGGCCTGGTGCTTCGGCTTCTGCTATGACTGAAGTCAACATCAACACAGCTGCTGTCATTGTTGTTCCCACTCACACCACTGTTACAGCAGCGTACTACACGTCAGTATTGGCTACACCGAGGAAGCACATTGCAAGGAAATATCCAGAACTTATCACAACGTGCGGCCTCACGTTGCAAATCAAGTCCAGGAATTTTTGGCTAAATTCAACATTACCTGTGTGCCGCATCTACCTTATAGCCCCAATCTTGTCCCCTGTGATTTCTTTTCATTCCCATCACTAAAGGCAAAGCTCCTGGGCATTCGATTTGAGAGCACTGAAGCAGTGCTGAAGAAAAGTGAGGCGATTCTCAAAGACCTGACAAAGAATGGCCTGTACCATGTGTTCGAGGACTGGCAGAGAAGCTATAAAAAGTGCATTCAAGTAGGAGAGGACTACTTTGAAAAAGACCATGTCAACATTGAAATGGAGTAATAAATATCTGTGAAAAAAAATTAGTCTCAGTCTTTATTGATCAGCCCTCGTAGTTTTGACTTAATTATGAGCAGAGAAAAATGTACAAGAACTCCATCTTCAACCCCGTCCAAACCTTGGGTCACCAGGTAATTCTAAAAGAGCACTTGACTGATGCTTGTCCTTTGCGTGCTCGCAGTGACTGTACGAAGAAAGAAAACTCGCAGAGAATGATGAGGTCGTATGGCGACGATGATTCTGTCTGTGCCCGGCGACTTTTCGAGTGAAAAGCCGACTCCTTCTACCTTTACTGCCGCCCTCACGCTATTGGTCATTTCAATTCCGCGCATCTCCACACCGGTCCTGCTTCTCGGCAACGCAACACTTTTACGGCGATGCAGTAAAATCCATCTCACGGTTATAGCGCGCCATCTCAGACAAGTAAACATTACCTTTCCGTCTTTCTTCTTGCGCCCCACAACTCTAATTTAAATTGTAAAATCCGTACAAACCATTCATTCGTAAGATATATCCATAAAATATTACTGAATCTCACTTTTTAATGCTCGTAAATGCTCCCCGAATAAAAAAAACAAACTTTGTGTATGACATTCAAAGGATCTTATTTGGCTTTCATATACTGTACGTATATTATCTGTAGTCCGAACGGTAATACTCCAATAATGTTTGATGCATTTTGAAAAATACCTAGAATCAGTAAAAGTAGATTCCTTTATGAATCATGCTAGCAGTGATTGTTTTTATTCTCTCTGCCTTAAATCTAACTTAGAGAGACTGCCCCACTACTCCCAAAATTTCGAGTTTTCACTACAGTCACTAAATTGAAGCCTCCTAAATGATAAAGAAAAGGGCAAGTTTAAAAAAAAACATCCTTGTTTGTACCTGTCTCTTTGTGAATAGCATAACTCCATGAATTTCCGCTGGTCCCAAACCACATTTTACATGGAAACACACCCAAAAAATTCAATCGATCAGTCATAATTTTCTAGCCAAGGAAAGGCCCTTCACTCCTCTTATGTTTCCTCTTTTTCGCTTTCCTCTTGGTATCCGCATATGAATACAATATCTTAATATTGCCTACGACAGGTGAGCCATTTTTATATTCTCTAACACGTAGAGAAGGTATTGCATTGCACCCAAAAATTTGATACCACGATTTCACTGATATATATGGAGGCCACTTGAACCGCAAAAAAAGCATTTTTAGAAAAAGGTCCGAGAGAGAGAGAGAGAGAGAGAGAGAGAGAGAGAGAGAGAAACACCAAAATTGGAATTTAGGTTCTGCACTTTCCAAAGATGTGATACGAAGATTTTCAAGAAAAATCCCTCCACTCCAAACTACCCTTAATGATTTTTTTTAATGTTTTATTTTCTAAAAAAATGGCTGTAAGAGTTTTGATTAAAGTAGAATATAGTAAAGATACTTACATGACAAATAAAATGTATATCTAGTCCACTTCATTTGGAAGGAATTTTACATAATCTTGTATAACTTGTAAACGTTTAGCGATAGATCAAAACGTACTACACAAAAAATGCAGGTCTCTTTAAAACGCATAATGTATTTTAAACAATGCTTTTGTGGCATAAGTCATTTCCGACATATCCGTTATTACTGATTCGAATTGTTCAACAGTTAGCAATTACTTTAAAGCTCTGTCGATTTTCGACTCGTGGTACTTCTGACGTTACTAGAAGTACTCGGGCCGAACATTCGAGCCCCTCCCGTTGGGGATCTGTTCGGATTGGGTTGGTCTCGGCGGTGCAGTTGTTCTCGATACCCGTGGGAGATTGGGTACGACTATGGTTTTCCATGCAGCCGGGGTTGTGAGACGCCTCAATGTCCTCCGATACCGCCCTGGAGAACCGGTAAACGGCATGCTAGATTGCTGTTGACCCCACCGACGTTTATCGGTAGTCGTCCTTCGGGGTTGACGCGCGTAAGTGGCGTATCCACTTCCATCTCCGCGCAAGTGGGGGGCCTTTTTAAAAAGCAAGATATTGGCCTCATGTGAAACCCCCACGGTCTGGTTGGCGCTGAACCCTGGGTATAGGAGGGGCACTTGGGCTCCGGCTCTTGTCCTGGTAGACCTTCGCTCTGCATGTTCCTCGCAATGTTATGTAAAATGTATGGAATAGTAAGGCCAGCAAATAGCGTTCAGTTCTTAAACTATGACTGTCGCTGTTCCCTTTGTATCTATAAGGAAATGTGTAATGTAGCGGTTTTCGGAAAGGTTCATTTGGATTAAAATGAAGTAGATAGGAAAATAAACTTTCGTAAGAATAATTTTCGTATCTACTTATAAGGGATAGAGGGTAGAGAAAGCCATGTGAATATAACATATTGACACTCGGAGCTACTCTCCTCCATTTTCCCTCCAATTTCATGTGTTGGGTCCTAACAGAATAGAAGCTCCTTGGACGATAGACAAACCAAGAACAAAACGGAGGAATGTGTTAAACCTCTGTCCTCTACAGTGGAAACCCTCGTCTATTATATTATTTTTTCCCTGAAGCTGTTGCCATTCACCACTCATTAAAACATCTCAAGTCTTTACTTCTTATTCAAAATCGCAAATGGTAGACGCGGACATGAAAAATAAAAAGTATAACAATTGTAATAACTGTTTCCAAACTATTTTCGTTGAAATTCTCCAGGTTTTGATTAATACGCTTTGGGACACGAAGCCGCTCTTTGTTCAATAAACTAATTTGCAACAATACTTTCACAGGCGTCTCTCCTGGAGTATCGTGTTTTTAATTAATAGATTGTTATAAAATAATTGTTTCATTAAAAAATGCAACAAAATGTCAAAACAAATGTCAAACAAAAGTTTGTATTCTTATAGTACAGATCATCAAAAATTATTCCTAAAACGTTTTTCACTTTGTCACTAGCCGATATTAAGGACAACCTTTTAGAAAACTGTAAATGTTATATTTGTAAATACTAATGCTTTTGTTATGGTACAGTTAGTTATCTGTTATTGTTATAATAATTAGTTTACCGACGACTTGACAAGTCAGCATTAACTTTGACCCTGCAGTTACGTATTCGGCTTTTGATGTAGCAAGTTCCTAAAGTGGGAGAAAATTGGGCCTGCTACCTTATGGAGAAATGTCCAGCTGGATAGAGGACACGCAATAATTGACTCAAGACGCTGCCGTGTGAGTACCGGCGAGAACTGCTTAAGATTTGGAATATGTTACATCGCATTTGACAGAGAACGTATGATTGTATAGAAGGACTTGATTAAATCGTGCGATTACTTATGGTGATAGTTAAAAAGTAGGTAAATAAAATTGTGTGCAAATAAGTCTAGATTTATAGAAAATATCTGAAATGAAATGCTCAGAGAAAGTCATGTGACTGTTCATCACGTGCGGCATAATAAGTGTAGTGTTAATAGTTATTTATAAGTGGATAATCTTGATGAGCATAAACAGGAGTGTAGTATTAAAATTGTCCATGAGTTGGATACAACATTTTATGCAATCTTTGCATTATAAATTGTAGGAAATAAATCATGAAATATTTCGTCCCCCATAGCTGAAACAAGTGACAGCGTCTTCATAAGTTTGTAAATGGGACGTTAGCTTCTCTCCCTGCATTACATTTGGTATTGCCTGACGTTTTGGACCGATAAGCAAAACGGCCTGTAAGAGAAGTAAACCGTTGTTAGGGACTGTGATGTAGCCTATTAACAGCACAGCGTGGTAAGTAATTGTAAGTTCAGAGCTTAATCATTCTATTGGGTTGTCTCATAAGTTCGTTCGTTTTGCTCGCAAGTTCCTGAAAACCCTGAACCCTCTGTACACTCAAGTTATCCTATTTGCCTAACCACCTCTACGACTTACAGAACATCAACCAGACTCGCTATTGGACATGTCAGTGTATATTTGTGACTGACGTTGGATAGAACAGCGTGAACTTGTGTTTACAAGCTATGGAAAGCAAAAAGGAACATTTCTGACATTTTATGCTTTTTTACTATCGTAAGGGTAAAACCGCCTCACAATGCCGGTAAAAAAAATTTTGTGCTGTCTACCGGGAAGATGCAGTAACAAGGCGAGCATGTCAAAAGTGGTTTAGTCGACTTCGAGCTGGGAATTTCTTCCTAAAAGACAAACCTCGGTCTTGGCGGCCAGTGGTTACGGACGAGGAAAGAATTCATGAAATGATAGTCAACAATCCACGAATTACAACTCGGGTGTTGGCATTGGAGCTCAATTTAGCTCGCGCTACTGTAGCCATGAACTTCGCAATACATTGTCGACAGTAATGCTATATGCTGCAGGAAATAAGTTGTTTGTTTGCAAAAGCTAACTGCCGTAGTTATTTATCTTTTGAACGACCTTGTGTCTAAGTGTTTGTAAATGGAAAGTTCGGCAACTACTCTGTCGTAGCTGTGCTGCGGGTGTTCCCAGGCGTTCTTAGTGATTGTAACGTAACGAAAAGCGAACGAACTTATGAGACAACCCTATATATTCAATAATATACAGAGGTTTTTTGCTTCTTCGTTGCTCACAGAAAAGAATATCACAAAATGCTTTCATCTTCTCTGTATAAGCATGGCAACTTGGAATACCGGTATTCCGTCATTGCTATTGGTACGCGCGTTATAATGACGCAATTATGCGTGATGTTGAATACAATAACAACCCGTTTATTAAGTCAGAATTGCCTAAAACCGGTTATTCATGTTTTATTACTTTCTCTACTACGTATAAGTATTGTATTCCACCCGAAATACACGTTTTGAGGTCCCCTTAATCCAAAAAGATAATTTTTAGCAAAAGACCCGTGTGACGAAAAGTCGGATGAATACCAAACTTGGTATTTAGATTCAGTACCTTCCAAGGATGCGACACGATTTTCAAGAAAATCCCCCACCCCAAACTACCCTTTGCATGAAACATTTTTCGAAGTTTTTTATTTTCTAAAAAATGGCTCTAACGAATTTAATTAAAATACTGTATATTAAAGATATTCACATTATAAATAAAATGTTTATCTCGAGTTTTCTAGCAATAGTTCACTTCAGTTGGAAGAAATTTTATATAATCTTGTATAACTGCTAAACGTTAAGCGATAAAGGAAAACTTACTACGCAAAAAAATGTAAATCTCTTTAAAACACACAATTTTTGTGGCATACACTATATCTAAAACATCTGTTTTTGAAGGTTCGAATTGTTCATTACTTGGTCATTCTTTTAAAGTCCTTTCAGCATTCAGTTGTTTCTCCCGATTCCACGGAATCAGTGTTGAATTTTAAGGCCAGCATATAGCATCCAGTTGTTAAACATTTGACTATCGCTGTTCTCTTTGTATCTATAACGAAATGTGTAATGTAGCTATTTCTGCAGAGGTGTATTTGAATTAAAATGTAGTAGATATAAACATACGCTTTAGTAAAACTAGTTTGTAAACCCAATAATAAATGATAGAGGGTACAGAAAGTTGTGTGAAAGCGTCCCATCAGAATATTATTTTTTTTATATACTTTCTCTGCCGCTTATCTGGTAGGTAGAAAAGGTATTGCATTCCACTCGAAAATTCGATACCGAGATTTCACCGGAAATACACGGCCCCCTGAGTCCAAAAAAAGCGTTTTTAGAAAAACCTCCGCGTGTGTGTGTGTCCGCGCGCGCGCCCCCTTATGTCTGTGAGCAGCATAACTCAAAAACATACCAAACTTGTTATTTAGGTTCAATACCTTCCAAAGATGCAACACACGGATTTTCAGGGAAGTTCTTCCACTCCAAACTACCCTTTACATGGTACATTTTTAGAAATTTTTTATTTTCTAAGAAATGGTTCAAACGATTTTGATTAAAATATCATATATTAAAGATATTTACATGACAATTAAAATGTATATATTGAATTTTCTGGTAATAGCCTGTGAAACCCTCTTCATTCGGAAGGAATTTTGTATAAGCTATAGACGAAAATGTACTACACAAAAAGTAGATCTCTTTAAAACACACGATTATTTCAAATAAGTTTTTTGTGGAACAAGCCATTTACAAGATATTCCTTATTAATTATTAGAACTGTTCATTACTTAGCCATTCTTTTGAAGTCCTTTTGATAGTCAATTGTTTCTTGCCATTGCATGGAAACAGTACGGGATATTAAGGCCAGCATATAGCGCCCAGTTCTCGAACATTTGACTGTTGCTGTTACTTTTATATCTGCTGTGTAATGTAGCTATTTCTGCTAAGGTTTATGTGGTTCAGAATGTAGTAGATAGAAAAATAAACATTGGTAAGAATAGTTTGTATACCCACGAATAGAGGGTTGAGAAAGTCGTGTGACTGTATCACATCAGATTTCTTTTTTTATATTACTTTCTCTACTACTTATAGCAAGTAGGGGAAGTATTGTATTCCACCTAAAAATTCGATACCAAGATTTCACCGGAAATACATGTTTTGAGACCCCCTGAATCCCAAAAAAGAATTTTTGGAAACGTGTCCGTGTGTGTGTCTGTGAACAGCATAACTCAGAAACGAACAGTCGGATAAGCACCATACTTGGTATTTAGGTTCAGTATCTTCCAAGGATGCGACACGAAGGTTTTCAAGAAAATCCCCCCACCCCAGATTACCCTTTACAGGGAAGATTTTTCGAAAATTTTAATTTTCTCAAAAATGGATCTAACGATTTGGATTAATATATCATATGTTTAAGATATTTTTATGTCAAATAAAATGTGTATCTTGAATTTCTTGGGAATGTCTCCAAAAGTATTCTTCATTGTGAACGACTTTTGCATAACTGGTAAAGCATAAGAGATAGACAAAATTTTACTACACAAAAAATGTAGATCGCGTTAAAATACACAATTTATGTCATATATTTTTTGTTGTTGAGTGAACCATTTTCGAGATATTGCTTGTTATTCCTTTAATTTTTCAATACTTATTTTCTCAAATGGGAATTCGTTATTCATTTTTTTTGTCTTGGATATGCAAAGAGTATTAATCTGTGGCAAAGGGAATAGTGCTGCACCTAGCAACCAGCTATTAAGAGATATGTGTGTGCTTAAAGGCTACTGTATTTCTATATTGCCCTTGTAAATATATATTCCCCTTACATCTACAAGAGAATTAGCAATAAGATAGAGTCTGCAAATGTTTATCTGGAATAACATGAAGTAGATGGAGAATAAGCGTTTGTATAAATAGTTTGTACAAGAGTAGAGAAAGTCATGTGCGTGTAACACATCAGATTTGTTTTTCTGGTGATCAAGTAAAAGCAGTTTTAGAAACAGCGTGCTGCTTACATCTTATTCAACGGGGCAATGCGAGTGTAGCTGTGGGTTCTGGTAGCTTAGTTAACGAAACATTTACAGAGCGTCGTGTATGTGCAGGCGAGAAGCGGCGGGCAAATGCACAAGCGCTATAAAAATTAATAACGGCGTGCAGTGTGTTCTTTTGTGGTTAAACTCTTTAGCGAAGTTTGAATCGGATTAAGAAGGAAGGGGTGGTGTTTTGGGGCTCTCCAATCCGGATGAAACTTGCCGAGTTGATCGTCCCCACATCCCCAGCCAACCTCTACCTGCTAATTGATACATAATGGAAACTGTAGGGACGGCATCTCCCGGGGGACGGAAGTGCGTGGCTTTGCTATTAAGTGAACCATATCAGCGTTCTCCAGAGGAATTCTCCCGGAAAGCATTGAACATTTTCGAATAAACCGTAATCTCGCTTGACAAAAACATTGTACTGAGTTGCAATATTTTGGAACTTCCACTCTTTATACTGTTTTCCAGATAATTCTTTGACGATACGAACACGCTGAAAACTTAAGCAGGCTACGTAATACAGAGTTATTCAAAAAGAAGGAACAGACGTTAAATATTGATTTCCAATGAACGACAATAGATAGCAACACATACGACACATCATTGAATAGAGGAAAGTTCAAAGCTTTGAGCCTCCTCCTATTAGTTCCATTCAGTGCCTACAGCGGCGCTGGGTTTGTTTACGAGAAAATGGCAACGCCACAGGAATAGTCGTTTTGTGTGCTGCAGTATGCAGAGTGAACCCATTGCTTCATTACAGCGAGCATTTCGTTGTAAGTTTAACAAAGAGTCATCTCGTCATAAAAAATTTACAATTCATACAATAAATTTGTAGTAGATGGTTGCGTATGGAAACGGAAAAACACTGTTCGTCCTTGCATAACAAATGGTGCTCATTTTGAACACACAAAATAAAATTTTGAACTTTCCTCTAGTGATGTATCGCATGTGTCGCCATCTATTGTCGTTCATTGGAAATAAACATTTAAAGTCTGTTCCTTCTTTTTGAATAGCCCTATATGTAATGAAAAAGATGTGCGGTAAAATAATTTAAGGTTTTGTACAATACGGTATGGCAGTTTTTTGTTATATGTTGTCACGCCTTTAATTTGAAGGGGGTTGAGGACGTGCATTTGGGAGCGTAGCAGGATTAAGGGTTGGTGAGCAACTCTGAATGGCAGATTTAATATAATAAACAAGTAGACACAAAGACAGTGAGCAAGCAAGCCATTTTTAAGATTAAGTATTTAAGACTAGTTACCTAGTGCCATTGAGCAGATGTTACTTAGATGCCATACCCAAAGGCGAGTGTTGATCTGGGCAACGCCTCCGGCCGCACCTGGGTTGTTCCTATCAATACTGCCATTCCCATAGATTTATGAAAGGGGTTTTATATCATAGATAGATGCCTCCACACAGGACATGGCCATATATGGAGAGTTAACCTCTACTCTATGAGTTGGCTTCTCCCACATAACATCACAAGGGTATGACTGGCATTGAATGTCCAGCTCATGTATCCTGTGTTGCAGCTGTGAAGTAAGAATGCAAGAAATAACCTTTATATGAACCAAATTCTAAAGAAAAGTAATGTTTAGGAAAATAATTTAACTTAACTTGACCTATACGTTACAATATAGAATTTTACTGAATGGAGAGAATATAAATGTCCTCCTTTAAAACAGAAAGCCATATCGATGAGTACATGGATTTGTAGAAAAACGCCTTAGAAAGAGCAAATGTTCAGAAACGTGCGCTTTCCCTTGCGGTTGGAATGGACCGTTCGCTTTTGCGGGTATGGTGACGACTGCCCCATTGAAGTGCTCATTGAATTTCTGAAGCCGGCCACGAATATGCCACTGTTCTACCGAAATGATATTAACTTCTGCTAGTGGCGTTTTATTCCCAAGGTGGTTCTTTCGTAAGTTAGGAGCGAAACTTTTAATGCATAACGAAAGGAATTAATTTCAAAAAAATTATCTTTAAATGCCTTAAACGTTCACTTACATTCACTTAAAGAAGAAAATAAATTGGTAGATTTTTAACTGTCACATGCAAGAAGCAAAAAGTTCATATGTTTATAAGCCTTCAGCGATAACAAATAGAAGCAATGTGGATATTTTATTTAGCAAGTTAGATGTGTACTGCATCAGAATGGTTTATTTTATTTAAAATAAACTAAGAACGAATCTGCTTATTACTTTCTCTACTACGTATAGTAAGTAGGGGAAATTCGATACCGAGATTTCACCAGAAATACGTGTTTTGAGGCCTCCTGAATCCAAAAAAAGTATTTTTGGAAACAATTCCGTGTGTGTGTGTCTGTGTGTGAACAGCATAACTCAGAAACGAACAGTCGGATAAACACCAAACTTGGTATTTGGGTTCAGTATCTTCCAGAGATGCGACACGAAGGTTTTCAAGAAAATCCCCTCACCCCAGACTACCCTTTACATGGAACATTATTCGAGAATTTTAATTTTCTTAAAAATGGCTCTAACAATTTTGATTAAAATATCATATATTTAAGGTACTTTCATGACAAATAAAATGTATATCTTGAATTTTCTGGGAATGTCTCCAAAAGTATTCTTCATTGTGAACGACTTTTGCATAACTGGTAAACCATAAGAGATAGCTAAATTTTACTACACAAAAATGTAGATCGCGTTAAAATACACAACTTTAGACATATACTTTTTTTTTGTTGTTGTTGTTGTTGAGTGAACCATTTTTGAGATATTGAATGTTATTCGCTTAAATTTTCCAATACGTACATATACTTTTTCTCAAATTCGTTATTCATTTTTTTTGTCCTGGTAGTGCAAAGAGAATGGAATACTACACATAGCAACCAGCTCTTAAAATATTTGACTATCGCTTAAAGCCTACCAATTCCCCTTGCATCTACAAGAAAATTAGCAATAAGATTAACATTTCGATATCTCGATTAACATGAAGCATATGGAGAATAAGCGTTTTAAAAGTTGTTTGTACAAGAGTAGTGAAAGGCTTGTGAGCGTAACACATCAATTTTTTTTGCAACACAACCTATGCTGAAAGAAAAATAACAACGCCGACATACAGTATTAATCACGCCTTCCACGTGGGGATACCGCAACTGTCTGTGTCATACGAAAGGTTATGGTAGCATACGCCTTGAATTCCTTGTTACAACCTCATAACTGCACCATAAGTGACGATTTATACAAAATGCTGCCAAATAGTTCCGAAACCAAGCACTTAAGAAAGGAAATGCGGATAAAAATATTAGCATTTACTATTTTATCTATATCATGCACTACAATAAGAATCGTTCCATATATGAATTATAATATTCACGAAACGTGCGCATTTTTTTGGCTAATATAAGTAGGTATTCAAAGAATAAAATGTTTTATTTCTTTGATTTATGTACGCAGAATCATTTCTTAAGCGAAGTAAATCTAATCCCTTCCACCCGCTATACAGGTGTAACAAAAATGTATGGCACAAATTGCAGGACACATTCCTCACACGTAAACGAAAAAATTATGTTATATGAACATGGGACTGGAAACGCTTTGTTACCATGTTACAACTGGTTTTCTCCAACTCATTAATCATGGGAAACACAAAATAAAACTGCTTAACACATGCAGCTCTTTCTCATAGGAGATGTTTAATATGCCCTCCGTGAGCACTGATACATGCATTAACCCGCCGTCGTATGAATCCCGGATGCGCTGATGTATCCCTGGAACATTGCGTATGGTTTCACAGCCTTCCATAATACGGGCACGGAGACTCTGAACATCTGGTACTGGGGTTCGATACACAAGAGCCTCCACAAATAAAAGTTCAGTAGGTTTAGGTCCGGAAAGCGTGGAGGCCAGGCAATTGGTGCACCTCTACTTATCCATCTGCCCCCAAATCTGTTATTTAGAAGCCGACGGACATTAACACTAAAACGAGGAGGTGCTCCATCATGCATGAAGTACATGTTTTGTCGCACATCTAAAGGCGCATCTGCTAACAGATCAGGTAGAACATTCTCTACGAAATTATGGTAACTTTGTCTGTTGAGCCTGGATGGAAGAACGTGAGGCCCTACCAAACAGTCACCAACAATGCCGGCCCAAACATTGACAGAAAATCTTTGTTGATGGTTTGCTTCAACAGTTGCGTGAGGATTGTCGTCTGCCCATTCATGCCGATTGTGATAATTTACAATCTGATCTCGTTGAAACGACGCCTCATCTGTGAACAGCACCGTTGCACTAAAATTAGAGTTGACACTTTGTTGCATAAAACATTCTCAGAAGTGTGCCCGTGCAGGAAAATCAGCAGTTGATAGTGCCTACACACGCTGTAAATGGTATGGATACAGCCGGACCTCGTGTAACACTCGACATACAGTCATGTGGTCAACATTCTATGTTGCAGCTACTTACCTTGTACTGACACTAGGGTCGTCAAGTGCCTGAAGAATTGCCGCCTCCCGTTTCGGTGTCCTCGTCCTTCTAGACCTCCCCGGTCCAGTATCAAGCTGAAACGCTCCATGTTCCCTAAGACGACGATCAATGGCTTCAAAAGTTTTCTGTCCTGGAAATCTCTCTTTGTACAAACGTTTAGCACAAGCGCTATTGCCGCCTGCTAATCCATACATCAAATGGCCATTTGTGTACACTGCCATTCCACGAGCCAAGTCTGTGATCAACTTTACCGTGTGCTTGCCAAGGTCGTACTGCTCACTGGAACAGTTGATGTTACCTGTAAGCAAGCGATGACGTAAGTCGCACGGCAACAGGACATGTAAAATAAAACACTGGCAGTGCACCTACGATAATGACAACGTAACCAGACATAACCAAGAGTGCATGTTCCCCATGATTCTAACGTTCTGTTAATGTGTGTTTCCCATGATTAATGAGTTGGAGAAAACCAGTTGTAACATGGTAACAAAGCGTTTCCAGTCCCATGTTCATATAACATAATTTTTTCGTCTACGTGTGAGAAATGTGTCCTGCAATTTGTGCCGCACATTTTTGTTACATGCTGTATAATACTTCAGCTGCTGGTAAAGATGTTATTAGCGCCTCTGCACTGTTGTAAAATGTTATAAACAAACTTGAGGCAAAGGATTATTAGCTGATGTTAGTGTCTTTTAGTATGTTATTAAGAGACAATGAAATGCTATCATTCATCTTAAAACGTTCGAAAAGTATCTAACTAAACGACTCTGGTCTTTTAAGTATAATATATGAGATCCATTTTAATTTGAGGGAATTCGCTACACCCATCCAAGAAGAACTACCTTGTTGCCTCAAATCAGGGTAGAAATAGGAAAGTTTTCGTTTTTGGAAATCCATTGATGAGTTTAGAGCGAAATACTTAAATGTTGTTTGTTTGTCGGACTGTGGATTTTTACTTTCTCTACTACGTTTAGTAAGTAGGGGAAGTATTGCATTCCACCCAAAAATTCGATATCTAAATTTCACCGGAAATACATGTTTTGAGACCCCCTGAATCCCAAAAAGCATTTTTGGAAACATGTCGGTGTGTCTGTTTGTGTGAATGTGAACAGCATAACTCAGAAACGAACAGTGGGATAAACACCAAACTGGGTATTTAGGTTCAGTATCTTCCAGAGATGCGACACAAAGGTTTTCAAGAAAATCCCCAAACCCCAGATTACTCTTTACATGGAACATTTTTCGAAAATTTTATTTTTCTCAAAAATGGCTCTAACGATTTAGATTAAAATATCATATGTTTAAGATGTTTTCATGACAATGTATATCTCGAATTTTCTGGGAATGTCTCCAAAATTATTCTTCATTGTGAATGACTTTTGCATAACTGGTAAACCATAAGACATAGACAAAATTTTACTGCACAAAAAATGTAGATCGCGTTAAAATACACATTTTAGTCATATACATTTTTGTTGTTGAGTGAACCATTTACGAGATAATGCTTGTTATTCCCTTAAATTATCCAACTTTTTCTCCGGTAATGCAAATAGAATGGAATACTCCACATAGCAACCAGCTCTTAAAATATTTGACTATCGCTTAAAGCCTACGAATTCCCCTTGCATCTACAAGAAAATTAGCAATAAGATTAACATCTCGATTAACATGAAGCATATGGAGAATAAGCGTTTGTATAAATAGTTTGTACAAGAGTAGAGAGATTTTTTCATATACATTTTTGTGTTAACATTTCAAAATAGTTATTTACCTTTTGACTGTAATCAAATAAACTTTCCCAAGTATCTCTGCTAACTTTCATTTCAATATTTAAGTAAACCACGAGATTTTCACTCAGTTCTGGTAGAAATTTGTAAATCTTTGTTTGGGAAGTTTGAATAATTCCCTTTAATCATTTGTAGCAATCTCCATTTGCAAGAAACCTGCTAGTCTTTCTCTTATAGCATTTTGAAATAATGTCTCTTCCTTATTTATCTTGAAACAATTGGGAGGTGTACAAAATCAATGTGCTAACTTATATAAAATACTGCTAAAGTATTTGAACAATTTATTACCGAAAGACTCCCTAGCCACCTTTTATGGTGTTTTAAGCTAGTGACATTTTTGTTACCTCTCAAGGTACATACACAAACTAATGCCGATATGAACTCATTGCCATGATTATTTCATGCGAAGTGCCAGGATTTGTGTTTTTCTTACATTTAAGAAAGGTACCTGATTTTTTTGTATTACCTGTAAATGGCACTGAAATATATTTTAAACTGTCGGAGAAATAAGTTCTTAAAGTCGTGAAAATAGAGACATAATCGTGTAAATTCAGGTAAAACGTCAGTTATTCGGGACTTAGCGAATTTATTTTTCCGTCAGTTTAGGGCATTTCCGGGTATAACATAAAAACACGTGCTCTACTAAATGCAGGTAAGTTAATTCTGAAAATATCGCATATGAATGTATTGAGAATTTTATTAAATTTTCCAAAAATTACAAAGCTCAAAAATGCAAAGCTCTGAAAATTGTCAAAATACACTGTATTATAGCCCGTGCTTTGGACATATAAAATGAAGTTTCTCTCTCCATTACGTTTCGTTGATAGAACTTTTTAAAAGTGATGTACAAATAATACTTTGAAGTTGAAGGAGTTTGCTCATTATCGCTGCTATATAATGGGTGTGGGTTGATGACATATTTTGAGTGTTACGCCAACATGGCTCCCCCTCGTACGTTGACAGCTATAGGGTGACTAATTTGTATACTTTATTTGCACAGCAACTGGCGATTTGTACCGCAGACAATTATTATAAAAAAATCTTTGTTTCATAATAGCTTCAGACTCGACAAGCTAGAGATTGTTGTAAAATCCCCCATATGTACATAATTCATCTATAGTATGTAACTTGTGAGGCATTAGTCGTCCTCCGTGGACTAGTGGGACCGTGCTAGCCTCTAGTTCCCAAGGTCGCGGGTTTAAACCCGGCGGAGGACGATAAAAAATCCTTAGCATGGCTTCCTTCGGAAGGGAAGTAAAGCCGGTGGTCCCGTGTCGTAGATTTACGGCACGTAAAAGAACCTCAAGCCTGATAAAGAGACCTGTGAGCAAAATTACCGGTCTTTCATGCCCAATATAGAATGGGACGCTAAGGTCCATAGTAATTAAAGAGCGGCCATAAATAAAAAAAAAAATTGTGAGGCATTTCAGTATTGAACGAGCGTAAACAGGCAGCGGTAGTTAAAGTGTTTGCTGAAGAATAAGAAAGGGAGGAGGGGAAAACAGAGCGGATGATTGGGCCCATCCAAAGACATGTACTGGCCATGTAATCACGAGTCGCTTAATCCTGTCACCGGTCATGATTTACCTGTTGTAGAAGGAACCGAGATTCGCTGAACCAATTCCTTTTGTCACTTATGTCTAATGGGGTAACGAATAAGCAATCTTGCCTGGTCCTATCTCTAGGCAACCACAGATATATACAGATTAGAATAACAATGCTCTGTTCCTAGGTATTGTCGCTGGTGAAGCTGGCTTTGCACGCACCGCAATAGTTTGCACTATGTTTTGAGAGGAGTAAACCTCGTGTGAGTTGAATGTGCACAAAAAAATTTTGTGTTACACTCACATGACTTTCTCTACTCTTGTAAAAACTATTTTTACAAACGCTTATTCCCCATATACTTCATGTTAATCGAGATATCGAGATGTTAATCTTATTGCTAATTTTCTTGTAGATGCAAGGGGAATTGGTAGACTTTAAGCGATAGTCAAATATTTTAAGAGCTGGTTGCTATGTGGAGTATTCCATTCTCTTTGCATTACCAGGACAAAAAAAATGAATAATGAATTCTCATTTGAGAAAAAGTGTAAGTATTGGAAAATTTAAGGGAATAACAAGCAATATTTCGAAAATAGTTCACTCAAGAAGAAAAATATGTATTGTGCATTTTAACTACATTTTTTGTGTAGTAAAATTTTGTATTTGTCGTTTGCAAAAGTCGTTCACAATGAAGAATACTTTTGGAGACATTCCCAGAAAATTCGACATATACATTTCATTTGTCATGAAATTATCTTAAACTGTGATATTTTAATCGAAATCGTTAGAGTCATTTTTGAGAAAATTAAAAGTTTTCGAAAAATGTTCCATGTAAAGGGTAATCTGGGGTTGGGGGATTTTCTTGAAAACCTTCGTGTCGCATCTCTGCAAGATACTGAAGCTAAATACCAAGTTTGCTGTTTATCCGACTGTTCGTTTCTGAGATGCTGTTCACAGACACACACACACACGGACATGTTTTCAAAAAAATGCTTTTCTTTTATTCAGGGGGTCTCAAAACGTATATTTCCGGTGAAATCTCGGTATCGAATTTTTGGGTGGAATACAATACTTCCCCCTACTTACTATACGTAGAAGAGAAAGTAAAAATAAGCTTTTGTGGTATGAAGTGTGAAATTAATCAGTAAATTTATACTGCGATTTTCAAACCAATATAATGGCCAATATGTGTGTGTATGGTGTGTATGGTTAGTGTACGCATTATTTAACATACTATTCGACGGTAAATTTCATGAGATGTGTTATGCCGCTCAACGGAGCGATTCTATATTATTTATTAATTTTAGATTTACAATTTGGAAAGGCCTAAGAGAAGCATGGGTATACTGCTGTGTGGTCCCCAGCACTTTGGACCCTGGGATCTGAAACTAACTCATTTTATATAAGAAGTTTCTTGGTAACTACCCCATTCTCGAGCTCAAAATTAATATAAACGATTTCTAAATTGGCGTCAGAATAGCACATTCTGCACATAAGTAACCGTAGAATGTGTATACAGACTTAGTTAAATCTAGTTACCCTACGTGCTTTTTATACCTTTACATCTTTGTATAAGAAACGTCTGCTAATATCCCATGTAGCTAATGAATTGTGAAAGAATTGGAAACTGAAGAAGTTATTGTCTTTACGTTATTTGCCCCACGCTTTGGGCGTCAATTTGAAGAAGGTTTTTGTTTCACGTAAGGAAAAGCCGATTTGAAGTAGGAGTTGTATTGTATTTCGACTGTTGGGAGCCGAACTTGTAGTTCGTTGCAACCGCACTATAGTAGCCTTCGCCCCAAAAATGTACTTTCCGGTGGCCTTTGCCCCAAATGTTTAAAAAAATATATTAACTTTGTAATTTTTATTGTTTCTTTCAATATTATATATTTATGTTTGCTTCGGCTGCGTCAGTATTATTTTTAGAGACATGAATTTCTTAACAGGGCGTGATGCGGCTGAAGAATGTAGGCTTACACAGATTATATATTGAGAGCTGTGAGATGCTTTTATTAATTACTTGCACTTTTTAACACGAAAACTATTTTTATCTCACACTGAATACATATTAAACTTCTCGAGGACGCACAAGCAACGCGTCCAGTTATGAGCACTGTCTACAAGCAACTGAACTATGTATTTGAACCGCCTAAATTTGTAAATTTTTGTATTTCAAGTCTCTGATTGGCTATTTCCAATCCAATATAATACTTTTATTTAACTTAAGCTTTTTTTCTGGTTGTTGATTGACTATTTTATAAACTGTCTCAAAATTTACATTATTGTTCCTCCAAGAATGACTAGTAGCATTATTACTTTCTTACTCATTATTGCCTCAAGGTTACCTCATTGTTACCTCATTCTTAGCAACTTTTAACCTATTATTCTCACAGCTCCTACATTATTAAATTGCGTAATACATTCACATTACAATATTACATTATACAATAATATAAACATATACAATGAGTGTAATATACACTTTTTATATATTGTTGCATACACATAATGTTTTAAGGTGGGCTATTATTGAATTTATATACCTATTATATAATTAAACTGAAATTATTTAAGTGTTAAAATTACTGCCTCAAAGTAAATTAGGTGGTTGTGATACCAGAACCGTGAGGATAGTAGGGGTGGTCCTCGGTCTCTGAATGAAGGGTAATTATCGCAATATTCCATGACCGAAATTCCTGATCAACAGCATCGCACATTCTCCGAAAGGTTTAGGCAAGCCAATGCTGTTATATATGCTATACACCTTTGTTACATCAACAGTAGTCTTTGACCAAGTAATAGCAGCTAAATTAACCAATTTGTCATTAACAACCTCTGACAGGCCCAAAAAATGTTGTGTTAAATATTCGTTTAATAGCAGTCTCTCTGCTTCTGTTTTCCATTGTTCTTTACTTAAAAAACTTGGGAAAACAAGGAATGTGACATATAATGTATAGCGTAGAGCGTAGACTCAAGATGGTGGCGGAGCGCAAGACTGGCTTCAGCGAAGTAGATAGCATTGCTGCCTTGTGAAACAAACACTACGTTTTTCATTATGGCTTTCTGCTATAAACTACAGCAAAATGTACAGTTTTTCAATTCAATACAAGTGAATATGTGAAGTTTGAATATTCAGTATATATTGCTTGTAGGTTCACGAAAATCCTTCATCAGAACTTTCAATAGAACTGTGCTGCGAAAGCGCAATATGTAAATTCTCTCCTTGCACCAGAAGTCATAATTATCACGCTCTAATTTTCAAATTTTATTTACACAGTTTCGCATAACCCGAAGAAGGCCGAAGAATTGTGGCTGAAAGCTTGGGAGTCTCCTAAGACACTAGTTCGCTGATTGCACAATTTCCCATCAACAATTAACACCTATAAAGATCATACAAAATAAGAGTACTGTTCAATACAGGAAGTATTCCACTTGTCAAGCAATTATATCAGCAATGTTGGCCGCGTCGCGTAATAAATCAAATTTAACTCCATTCTGGCTTGAATACTGGAATTCAGTGTCACGATCAGCCACTGTGCAGTCTCATGTATTATTTTATGCTCGCTTACTTGTACCTACAAAACTGTTAAATATATTAAAGCATATAGAATCGCTAACTGCAGTTTCAACTGGCCATATTAATTTAATTAATTTCTGCTGTATTACTATTATTTTGAAAAAAAATTCTCGTTGTATGCTCTCCCAGTATTTATAGTTGGAAAGCAGAAAAGCAGCAGATGAGCGAAGTTGAGTAAAGCGAAACGCAGCATTAGTTTGAAGTAGTAAGTCATTAAAATCGCAAACATTTTATAACTTACCAGCATCCGTTGCTCTTGCTGTTTTGGTCGGAATATTAGTAATACAGAAAAATGCATTGTGCGTGTGCTCATCACGTTTTCGCCGCGTGAATGCAAGCAGAAAGCCTAGAATGAGACAGCTGTGGTGGTCACAAACGTGTTAATCTTGCCTTGACGTTTTTATGAGGCAGGACGGTGCCATATGGCTAATTGCTTGAAAGACATTGTAAGAAGATACTTTCCAAACTTTACCCAGCGCCCTATCGATCCAAATATTAATGAAAATACTGCATTCTTTTCTCCCCATCTATTTCCCATCCCCATTCTTCCTGTTTTATGTGTGTTGTCGTGCCCATTCTTCTCCGTTCGCTCGACTCCGAAGTGCACAAGTCTGAAATAGTTTTCTTTCCACGAGGAATGAAGATATGTGACTGTGGTAGGTGAAAAGGACGCAACACTGTGCACCGACAATGATTTCGTCCGACGTCCAGTCGACACCAATTACCACCTCTATGTTTAGCACCCACATTTTGTGATGAAAAGGGAGGAAAAAACGGGAAGAGCTCACTATGTGGCCTTCCTTTCCCAACTTTCATTTAGTTCTTCCTTCTATGCCTCTTTCAAACCTGTCGAAGTTCTCCCTATTCTGTAGCAATAAACGCAAGTGTTGTTAGTAATCAATGGCATCTCCTGTTTTCAGGATTTGGGTTGTTTAATGATGACAGTAAGTATAATTATGATGCGCCAGTCTTTTTTTTCTGAGGCAGTAAGAAAGCGTTTTGATAATTGAGGCAGTATTTTTAACACTTATATGATTTCGGTCTAATTACATAATATAAAACATAATAACAGCCCGCCTTAAAGCAATATGTGTATACTACAATATATAAAAAGTGTATAATACAGTCACTGTATATGTTTATATTATTGTGTACATGTATAATAATGTTGTGTGAATGTATTACGTAATTTAATAATCCAGGAGAATAGAAGCTGAAAGTTGCTAACAATGAGGTAGCCTTGAGGCAATAATGAATTGGAAAGTTTAATAATGCTACTAGTAATTCTTGGAAATAATAATGTAATATTTAAAACAAGTTTATAAATAGCCAATCAACAACTAGAAAGACTAAAAGTTAAATAAAAGTATTCTATTGGAGTAGAATTAGCCAATCAGAGACTTGAAATAGAGAAATTTACGCGGTAAACGTCAGACGCTAGACGGCAGCGTACCTGAGCAGTTCATTCGCTCGGTACGTATCCAGTGTGAGACGAAAATTCTATACGGTGAGAATATTATAAAGTTTATGTGTTAGAAAGAGCAAGTAATTAATAATCTCACAGCTCTCTATATAAGCGAAGTGTTATTTAATCGTGTGAAGGATTAATAAAAGGAGTGAAGTAAAAATTATAATTTGTGTAAACCTACATTCTTTAGCCGCATCACCCCCTCCTAAGAGATACATGTTTTTACAAATTAATACTGACGCAGCTGAGGCAAATATAAATATAATATTTAAAGAAACATAAAAATACAAAGTTGATTCCTAAACGCTGGGGCGAAGGCCACCGGAAAGTAAACGTTAGGGCGAAGGCCACCGGAAACTTTGTACCATACGTGGGGCAGTTACTTCATCAAGTTTGGCTTCCCAACAGTGGAACTACAATACAACCTTCAAATTGGCACTTAAACGTGGTGCTATTCTATCTTAAATTGGCTCCCCAAACAGGGGACAATACAATACAGCACTTACTACATAATGAAAAATGACATGAACTCAAATGTAAAACCGTATTATTTGTCCTGTTGATAATGTATAATACCATTTCTTATCCACTTATATGCAAGTTAAACACAATTTCCTCTTATCATGCAAAATACTGTAAAGAACTGGCATCAGTGAATGCGACAAAAGGAAAATAAATCATCAGTTTTCTTACCTAAATGCTCTGCTGATCAATGAGTACTGCATGATGTTTCCCTAGTCATGTATCAATCAACTGCTGCAAAACTTTAACACAAGTGTGTGCTATCTGAATGCCGCAGAGGTGGCTGCTTCTTTCGCACGATAAAGACTTTTCACTTGGACTCTGGAAAGGGAACCTAAACCTCCTCTCTTATCCATTTTTTTTTTTTTTTTACTTTCTCTACTACATATAGTAAGTAGGGGAAGTATTGTATTCTACCATTCGATACCGAGATTTCACCGGAAATATATGTTTTGAGACCCCCTGAATCCAAAAAAAGCATTTTTGGAAACATGTCCGTGTGTGTGTGTGTGTGTGAACAGCATAACTCAAAAACGAACAGTCGGATAAACACCAAACTTGGTATTTAGGTTCAGTATCTTCCAGAGATGCGATACGAAGGTTTTCAAGAAAATCCCCCCATCCCAGATTACCCTTTTCATTAGAAGATTTTTCGAAAATTTTAATTTTCTCAAAAATGGCTCTAACGATTTTGATTAAAATATAATATGTTTAAGATATTTTCATGACAAATAAAATGCATATCTTGAATTTTCTGGGAATGTCTCCAAAAGTATTCTTCATTATGAACGACTTTTGCATAACTCGTAAACCATGAGATAGACAAAAGTTTACTACACAGAAAATGTAGATCTCGTTAAAATACACAATTATGTCATATACATTTTTTTTGTTGAGTGAACCATTTTCGAGATATTGCTTGTTATTGCCTTAAATTTTTCAATACTTATTTTCTCAAATGGGAATTCGTTATCCATTTTTTTTGTCTTGGATATGCAAAGAGTATTAACCTGTGGCAAAGAGAATGGTGCTGCACCTAGCAACCAGCTATTAAGAGATATGTATGTGCTTAAAGGCTACTGTATTTCCAAATTGCCCTTGTAAATATACATTCCCCTTACATGTACAAGAAAATTAGCAATAAGATAGACTCTGCAAATGTTTATCTCGATTAACATGAAGTAGATGGAGAATAAGCGTTTGTATAAATAGTTTGTACAAGAGTAGAGAAAGTCATGTGAGTGTAACACATCAGATCTGTTTTTACCAAATCCTCCCAATTGATCTAAACACGAGGTTCGTCCAATAAGTAATGCAATGCCCCACATTTTTTTTTCTGAGAACATATTTGTTCTTAAGAGTCAGAATTTGGTGACAATATATATCACAATTTCTTGTCCATGTCCTATTTTCTACGTAGTCTCCATCTCGTTCTACGGCCTTAGGCCAACGTTGTGTAAGAGCAAGTATTCCCTGCCGCTAAAACTTCTTGTCCTGTATGCGTAGCCATGTTTTCACTACATGAATTACACTCTCGTCATCTTCAAAGTGTGTCTCCCGTAGACAATCTTTAAGCGGCCCAAAGAGATGGTAGTCCGAGAGTGCCAGGTCTGGACTATAGGATGGGTGAGGCAGTGATGTCCAACTCAATTCCCGGGTTCTCAGACTTGTGTATGGGCTTCTTGTCAGACCGAACACGTCGGAAACGATTCCTGAGTTTATTCAGAGTTTTTCCCGTATGCCTATGAATTAATGGCTGACCCTCTTGACATCACATCCACGAGAATGACGCCATCACAATCTCAAAAGACTGGATCATGACTTTTGGTCAGAGGGAGTTTGCCTTGAATTTCTTCTTTTGAGGATGATGCCACTCCAGGGACTGGTGCACCCAGGTTTCGTCCCTGTAATGTTCCGTGACAGAAAGGCCTTTCCGTCGGTTTCAAAAGCTGCAACAATTCAGATGAAATGGTCTTTCTTTGAATCTTGTGGTGTGCTGTGAGCATTCTAGAACCCAACGTGAGCACGTGTTTGAATATCCTTGCACTCGCACTTCCAATGCTGACCGATAACTATGGCGCCAATTGTCGAGTTCTGATGCGCCGGTATTCACGAATAATGTCATCCGCACCATTCGGAGAGTCTGGAGCAGTGGCTGTGACAAGACGTCCCGAGCGTGGCTGATCATGGAGCTCTGTTTCTGCATTTCCTGACGCTTTCGGTTTATTTACCCATCGCCCAACTGTACTCCTCAACTACATCATTGCCATACATTGCACACAAACGTTTACGGATGCTCACCACGGTTTCTTTTCGGCGCACCAGAATTGCTTGTAACGGGAGTCGTATGTAGACACCATTTTGATGCTGAGCTCTTCCATCTACCGAAACTGTTCGAAACTTCACAGCGGCGCAGTACAAACATCATATGTGAAGCACCTACAAGGAATTAATGGCTTGTTAAAAAAATTTGATGTGCTACACTCACATGACTTTCTCTACTCTTACACAAACGCTTATTCTCCATATGCTTCATGTTAATCGAGATATCGAGATGTTAATCTTATTGCTAATTTTCTTGTAGATGCAAGGGGAATTGGTAGGCTTTAAGCGATAGTCAAATATTTTAAGAGCTGGTTGCTATGTGGAGTATTCCATTCTCTTTGCGTTACCAGGACAAAAAAAATGAATAACGAATTTGAGAAAAAGCATAAGTATTGCAAAATTTAGGGGAATAACAAGCAATATCTCGAAATTGGTTCACCAAACAAAAAAAAATGTATATAACAATTGTTTATTTTAACGCGATCTAGATTTTTTGTGTAGTAAAATTTTGTCTATCTCTTATGGTTTACCAGTTATGCAAAAGCCGTTTACAATGAAGAATACTTTTGTAGACATTCCCAGAAAATTCCAGATAAACATTTCATTTGTCATGAAAATCTCTTAAACATATGATATTTTAATCAAAATCGTTACAGCCATTTTTGAGAAAGTTAAAATGTTCGAAAAATGCTCCATGTAAAGGGTAATCTGGGGTGGGGGAATTTTCTTGAAAACCTTCGTGTCGCATCTCTGGAAGATACTGAACGTAAATACCAAGTTTGGTGTTTATCCGACTGTTCGTTTCTGAGTTATGCTGTTCACAGAAACACACACACACACACACACACACACACACACACACGCGCGCACACATGGACATGTTTCCAAAAATGCTCAAAACATGTATTTTCAATGAAATCTAGGTATCGAATTTTTGGGTGAAATACAATACTTCCCCTACTTACTGTACGTAGTAGAGAAAGTAAAAAACATGGGGCATGGGATATTAAACGACCCTCGTAATCCTAAATTTGTGCGGTTTATGTATGTATTAGTTTATACCTAAATAAAACGGATAGCGAAATCATAAGGCAGGTAGGAACCACTACATATGGGTCGAAATGAAGCGCATTTATTTACTGTTTTGTGCAATTCTGCTTATGTGTCATGTGAAGTAGGTAGTTTCTGCCCCACGCCAAGTTGAAGTAGTTATATTGTGTAGGAGTTGTATTATATTTCATCTGTTGGGTAGCCGAACTTGTAGTAGTTGCAACCGCACGTATAGTAAACAGTTTCCGGTAGCCTTCACCCCAAATGTACTTTCACTTGGCCTTTGCCCCAAATTTAAAAAATAAATATTAACTTTGAAATTTAACTGTTTCTTTAAATATTATGTATGTTTGCCTCGGTTGCGTCAGTATTATTGTTAGAGACACGTTTCTCTTAGCAGGGTTGTGGTGCGACTTAAGAATGTAGGCTTACACAGATTATAATTTTACTTCACTCCTTTTATTAATACTTGATACGATTTAAGTAACACTTCACTGATATAGAGCTGTGAGATTCTTTTATTAAATACTTGTACTTTTTAACACGTAAACATATTTTTCGTCTCACACGAATACGTATTAAATCTCTAGAGAACGCATCTCGCATCCGGTTACAAACACTGTCTGCAGGTAACTGAACTGATTTCAACCGCCTAAACTTGAAAATTTCTGTATTTCAAGTCTCTGATCCAATAGAATACCTTCATTTAACTAAAGCTTTTTCTGGTTGTTGATTGTCTATTTTATAAACTGTCACAAAAATTACATTATTGCTTCCAAGAATCACAAGTAGTATTGTTAAACTTTCAAATTCATTATTGCCTCAAGGTTACCTCATTGTTAGCAACTTTTAACCTATTATTCTCACAGCTCCTACATTATTAAATTACGTAATACATTCACATAACATTATTACACATGGATACAATAATATAAACATATACAATGTTTGTAATATACACTTATTGTTACATAGTTTTCGATGACTTCTTACTATTTTATGGATGAAGTGTGATGAAGATAGGGTAGTGATACCCATTAACTACGCCGCTGTTCATAATATGGCCATATTTACTTACAGATTTCAGCGTACGCGTGCACACATACATTCTAGGGAACCTGTAACCCCATGAAGGGCTTCCATCATAGAAACATCATCTTTGTACCCAAACCCTATTCAGGCCGTGATTATCTGTTGATTATGCATATCAGTTTCCAAAACTTGGCAACTGAGTTCTGAGACTAAACTGTATTAGGTTCTTGTATATTGGGATTGTTTACATAATGCGCAGCAATGTAAAGTTTTAAAAAACTTCTGCTACATAGCATGTTGAGTTTTGACACAGTTTCAGGTGAACAAGAAGACAAATGCAATATCCTATTGTTGGTTCTCGTTTACGAAAACCCCCCAAAAATCTTCGAAAACAGCAAATAATCGAGAGAAAAAAGAACGCACTAATTTATATGTTCCCTGCACACCCTTTCTAAGGGTACTGAGCAGATTTTATTTCCAGAATCCAAATCGATGATACCTTGTGATTTACAAACTGCGTTAGGAGAGATCAACCTCTGGAGTGCCGCACTAATGATCTTGGGAGAGGAGTTCGCAGCATCCCAAGGAAACCGCGTCTGTGAAGGATCCAGTTGGCTGCGAGAGTCTCATTAAATTTCTTAACGATATATATGTGCTGAGCAGAAAAATGTACTGCATTTTAGTTCCTTAACAAATGTGTGCTAACATAGTAAATCATCATGCGTGTTCTTTATCATTTCTATATAAGCGTCGCTGTCGTTCTTTGGAAAAACATAATGGTAAGAACCTTCAGAATAGTTATGAAAAATTTCGAAAACTAGGTTTGTAACGGTCTTTAAATAATCGGTCAGTAGGAAATAGTTTTTTCTTTTCCAAAAGCAGGTCCTTTTCCGCCTAAAACCTGCTCTATTTTCCCGTTGCCACCGCATTATCTTAATGTTATCTTTCATTTAGGGAATAAGAGTGCATATCACAGAGGGGCTCCCAAAGAGTGCCAGAACACCACACGCAGGCCACTGCTTCTAACGTGATCCCTAGAAGGGAGGAATGAGGGCGACTAGATCCGGCCAACGATATGCGCAGGGTCTCTAACGATTCCAGATGTAACACCTCCGATGCCGGTCAGCCCTACCCACAAGCCCCGAGACTCCCAGGGGCCACTAGAGCCCAGGGATGCCGCTCCAGAAGGCGGACCCGTCAGCAGTCCTGCTGCTGCCAGGGAGAAATCTTTACGAAGTGCAGCTTCGTCCACCACCCAGCCACAACACACCAAACGCTTGCTCCTTCAACCTTGAAACAGATGATAAGAATTGGTGGGATAGATAAGAATGAACAGGAAGTTCGTGGTAGAAGAACATTCCCAACATTCGCGTTCCAACCAGGGGAAACCACGAAAAATTCTTTGGTCAGAGTGGCCGGCCTGAAGGGGATCAAACCCGCGACCTCCAGAATGCGAGCCTCATGCATTACCATAGAGCCATTTCGCTGTTGTTATTATTATGCAATATATTTGCTTTCTCCCCCCCCCCCTCTATTAAATCATCATATATTTAAGCCTTTAATATTTATGTATGCCGAAATGTTAATATATAATGTAAACCATTTTCAGGACACTAGTTTCATAGGTTCCATATAAACGTTAACTTCTGCTAGTCTTAGAGTGAAAGATTTTGATTAACGTGCTACATCGTTTTAGCAGAAAATATATGTTTTGGTCGATTTCATGGAATTTAACCGAAGTTTATAGTAAACGGTATGTATTCTGCATGTCTAATTGGGAATATGCACGAAAGAGTAATTATCTCACATAATTGTTATTATGTGCTATTCTGATTAAAAATTCATGTATAATCCGAAAATAATATCAGTAATTAAAAATAGTAAGCCTAAATATCATTACATTACAGCTGAATATGCAAAGAGGTCGCGCGAAACAACGCATCTTGGAGCTGTTTGAAAAAATTTGTGTTTCGTAGTGATAACAAATTGCAGTTATTTTCATTCTCCCCCTTTATGTCTGTAGGGGTATGTTTATGTAACTGCGCCTGGATGCGTGTCAGGACGGAGGAATGGAGGAGGATGGTATCGGAGCCGGTTGTGATTCTGATCCCGGGTCCTCTACCTTTTCAGTGCAGCGAACCAAAGCTTGAGGCAGTATCTTTAACACTTAAATGATTTCAGTCTAATTATACAATATAAAAAAATAACAGCCCGCCTTAAAGAAATATGTGTATAAACAATATATAAAATGCATGTAACAGTCATTGTATGATGGTTATATTATTATGTACATGCTTAATAATGCTATGTGAATGTATTACGTAATTTAATAATGTAGGAGCTGTGAGAATAATAGGTCAAAAGTTGCTAACAATGAGGTAACAATGAGGTAACCTTGAGGCAATAAAGAATTAGAAAGTTTAATAATGCTACTAGTAATTCTTGGAAACAATAATGTAATATTTTAAAACAGTTTATAAATAGCCAATCAAAAACTAGAAAGGCTAAAAGTTAAATAAAAGTATTATATTGGAGTAGGGTTAGCCAATCAAAGACTTGAAATAAATGAAATTTGCAAATTTAGGCGGTAGAAGTCAGTCGCTAGTAGACAGCGTTCACAACCGGACGCTATACGCGTCCACAAGCAGTTAAATACGTATTCAGTATGGGACATAAAATTCATTACGGCGAGAATATTATAAAGTTTACGTGTTAAAAAGTGCAAGTAATTAATAAATAATCTCACAGCTCGCTATATCAGGGACGTGTTATTTAATCGAGTGAAGAATTAATAAAAGGAGTGGAGTAAAAATTATAATTTGTGTAAGCCTACATTCTTTAGCCGCATCACCCCCTGCAAAGAGATACATGTTTCTACAAATTAATACTGACGCAGCCGAGCCAAACATAAATATATATAATATTTAAAGAAACATTAAAATACAAAGTTGATTCCCAAACTTGGGGCGAAGGCCACCGGAAAGTAAACTTGGGGCGAAGACCACCGGAAAGTGAACATTGGGACGAAGGCCACCGGAAACCTTGTACCATACGTGGTTACAACTACATCAAGTTTGGCTCCCCAACAGTAGAATTACAGTAATACTACTCCTGAAATTAACCTTCTTCAAGCTAAATTCTCTCTGTGGTTCTCAGAGTATGGACATGCCTGATGGCTCAATAAGAAAAAATATTTCTCTGTTTCTATTTAATGTTGTCACTCTGGTTACCACGCAATTTTAAGTCGCGTCCGCCACCATTCCCTCGTCTGACTCGAACGTGCTGACGCCACTGACACGGTTTATCGAGATTTTCTCAGTTCTATAATTTAAAGTTTCGGACTACATAGCCGTAAGTCTTATTATAGATGTATTTTTTACACGTGGCGAATTTTGCGCAGTGGTTTGTGTTCGTGTTCACTTTTGTATTTATAGGAGCATAGGTGTGTCAGGTTTAATATCTCTTCGACTTCCGTGTAGTAAACGTCGTGGGACGGCGCCTCATTAATACAGTGCCTGTCATCTAACCCGCTCACATTATCAGCAGTCTCTTGTTTATTTCAAGTAGGAAGCAGAGACGTTACCTCCAACATCAATTTGCATGACGTCACCGCACAGATCCAAACCAGGTCATTCGCCACGTCTAAAAGATACATCTATACCTAGTGGATCGCTAAGCATTTGAACAGAGAGTTATTAACACTTGCCTTCTCGGCACGTCGCCTGGCACCCGAACAGACTGTGATGTTACTATGAAAACTCGAATGTCGCCATTACAATCCTATACCCATTTTTCGTTCGATGAAATGTTTATTTTCGTTAAATTTTAACCATGTGAAACCAAAATCGGAATCCACAACAGACTTCCCTGCTAGGTGATATCGTGAGAAACATTTAAGATTCTCGAAAAAGCAGGCACATAAAATTTTAAAACATTACTTTCTTCTAAATAAATGTTCATCTTCCAGAAATGTAGTAACGTTAGTAGTTCAGCACATTGACACATTTCTTTCTTTAATTATTCTGTTCAAAATTCACTCAATGTCCCAATATTAGCACCAAATTAAGCAGAATGTTCTGGAGTTTCGATTGTCTGTCACTAGATGCGCAGATGTTCATGTTTTATTCGCAATTGTTAGTTTTATTGTCGGCAACTGTTTTTGAGATTTTGTTCTAGTCAACGTGAAAATGGAGCACACATAAATGAACGACTCTTCCTTATAATACTGGATTACGAATGCAATTACAGCTACTCAAAGGGCATATCACAGAGAATTTGGTGTTCGGAATCTCACCAAAGAGAGACAATACTGGAACTGGTAAACAGTCTGGAGACAACTGGATCTCTGGTGAGTGAAAAAAGGCAAAACTCGCTCATCTAGCCTTTCCACGGTTGTTGATGACTGGATCATTCACCCAAAAAATCATTAAGACGTTTGTCGCAGGAGATAGGGTACAGCTACTCAATGTGTCAGAGAGCTGTGAAAAGTGCAGGCCTAAAGCCGTATAGAATTACGGTTGTCCATCAGTTACATGAACCAGATACGGATAGACGACAGAATTATTGTCGTTCATTTCAGGCGTTCATTGTGCAAAATCCTGCCATATTGTCAATCACATGGTTCATAGATGAAGTATGGTTCCATTTATCCGGCTATGTGAACTCACGTATGCACCCGTTTAAAATCTGAGTTTGTTGCGCAATATCCGCACAGAGAATAGTGGGACCAATTTTTTTTTAAACAATGTGAACACTACAAAGTACCGACGGATTTTCATGGAGTTAGCTGAGCAACTAGACATTGTAGAGCTGAGTCAAGGATATTTTCAGCAGGATGGCGCTACATGCCATACATCAAATGAATGCATGGCACTAATTGAAGTTTCTTTGACGACCGGATAATTTCCAAGAACCTATGGCCACCGAGATCTCCGGATTTGACAACGCCGGACTTCTTTCTATGAGGTTACTTAAAACACAGGGTTTCAGGGTTTATGCCACGCGTTCCCAGATATTGGACGATCTGAAGCACAACATTACACAGGAGATTCAAGCTGTTGGCAATAGAATCCTCCAACGAGTGGCAAGTAACATGAAACGACGTGTTGAGTTGTGCCTTATGCAGGATGGAGGACATTTTCAACATTTGCTATAGAGGTAAATAATCTCCCAAAATTCCTCTACATTTTAGGTGTAATAAGTTGTCGCTAGCACAACTCGTTTTGAAACAATTAAAGAAATAAATGTGTCAGTTCTTCATAAATCATCCTGTATATACCTACATTTAATGATCAGAAGATACTTGCGTTATATAATTTGAATCTGCAACTAATGCACTTAGGATGGGTTTAACAAAGAGATTTTGCCAAAGGTGTATAACAATTTGTGTAATTTTTATAAAAGTTAACTAATAAAAATAGCTGTTGATTTATTATTTAAAGACTTTGTTTGTTGTTGTTGTTGTTGGTTTTTTTTTTTTTTTTTTTTTTTTTTTTACAAATTCAGTTCGATCAACATTACGTACACAGCAGGTGATTTTCTGTTTCTAAAGAATTGTTTGTAAACCCTGCTGTCCTGTTTGTTAAAATCAGAGAGCAGTAAACAGCTTAAAATTAAGATCACCACAGCGCGCGCGTGCGCACACACACACACACACACACACACACACACACACACAAACACACACAGAGAGAGATAGAAAGAAGAGGGAAGCAAGCCAGTGACAGGCAGAGGGTTGAAGTATTAACGGAATCACTTTACCGTTTTGAGCATTTGCGGCAAAGAGCTCTACATATTTACACAGAATTCTAGATTCTCTCAGATGTGCCTTGCTGAAGATCTCGTAGCAGTGCGCTGCCTGAAAAAAAGAAAGAAGAAAAAATGCTTAAACTGAACTCGGAATTAATTAGAATTGCATAAAGCTGTATTAAGTAAAAACTGGAACCAAGAAGGCAGCTCACAAACGTTGAAACGAAGAACCATTGATATATACTTCAATAGCAGCTAAATGTAGTGGTAAGGAAAACAGAGTAAAGAAAACTGGAGAAAGGGAATTAATGCAGATATATGCAACAAACACGAGAGGCAGATGAGGGTGTGGTTAAACCTGAGAACACGGAATCTGCGGGGTTCGGGGAAAGATTATGCTACGTGGAATATATGTTGCATGATAATGAAAAGAAAGCCCCAATCAGAAAATGGCATACCTAATAAAGAGCACTCAATAAAACCCATTTCAACAGACTAGTATTACTTTGCATGGCAGTACCCTTTAGAAATGTTATAGCACCTCTGTTTCGTGTTCACTGGAAATATCGTTTTGAGTTTATTTTCATTGGAAATCTCGTTTTGAGTCTCCGCCATTCCGAAAAAAAAAGAGAAAGAAAAGTTCCGCATTTGTGTGTCTGTCTGCGAATAGAATAACTCAGAAATGAAACATCCTGTAAATAGCTAAAGTGGAATAAGTTCAAGGACTCAATACGAAGATTTCAGAGAAAGTTTCCCTAATTACTCCTTATATTGCAAAAAATTTCGTTACTTTTTATTTTCTCAAAGAAGTTCTAACGATATTGGTTAAAATGTGTAGCAGGAAAGCGTTGCTCCTCTTGGTTGATGCCCTGTGTTGCAGTGTTCTGCTCAGCGGCTGATGATTTCCCCATTCCTAATAAATTACCTATACAACTAATTTCACTGATCTCAGGGTTTTCGTAGGTGAGGCGAATTAAATTACACTGTATTTCCCTTAAAATGTGATTTATTATCAATAAAATACTTATGGGCGGCTAGTTTTCCCCATTTATAACAATTCCCACCATCATAGTAAATTAGGAGCCTAATCTAACTCCACACGCTTCCCCACCCATATGCACACACGTGCATCCGTCGTCCAGAAAGCATAACTGTGTGTCGAAGCGATTGTATAAGAGAGTGAAAATTTGAGGCCTGCTTCCCCCTTTTATACATGAACCTAGTGACGCTCACCTTGGCGCCTTAAAATGTAACGACATTTCTAATTTGTCCTCAGGCCGCGTTACCTTATGTATGAAAATATTCTGCTCCAAAACTTTTCGCACACGCGTACAAGTGACGTGTCAGGAAGCAAACTCAATGGCACCCTCTCTTTCTATATCCGTCTCTTTTTACTTTCTCTACTACGTACAGTAAGTAGGGGAAGTATTGTATTCCACCCAAAAATTCGATACCGAGATTTCACCTGAAATATATGTTTTGAAACCCCTGAATCCAAAAAATCTGATGTGTTACATGACTTTCTCTACTCTTGTACAAACTATTTTTACAAACGCTTATTCTCCATCTACTTCATGTTAATCGAGATAAACATTTGCAGACTCTATCTTATTGCTAATTTTCTTGTAGATGTAACGGGAATATATATTTACAAGGGCAATATAGAAATACAGTAGCCTTTAAGCACATACATATCTCTTAATAGCTGGTTGCTAGGTGCAGCACCATTCCCTTTCTCACAGATTAATACTCTTTGCATATCCAAGACAAAAAATGAATAACGAATTCCCATTTGAGAAAATAATTATTGAAAAATTTAAGGGAATAACAAGTAATATCTCGAAAATGGTTCACTCTACCAAAAAAATGTATATGACATAAATTGTATATTTTAACGGGATCTACATTTTTTGTGTAGTAAAACTTTGTCTATCTCTTATTGTTTACCATTGTTCGTTCACAATGAAGAAAACTTTTGGAGACATTCCCAGATAAATCTAGATATACATTTCATTTGTCATGAAAATATCTTAAACATATAATATTTTAATCAAAATCGTTAGAGCCGTTTTTGGGAAAATTAAAATTTTCGAAAAATGTTCCATGTAAAGGGTAATCTGGGGTGGGGGGATTTTCTTGAAAACCTTCGTGTTGTTTCTCTGAAAGATACTGAACCTAACTACCCAGTTTGGTGTTTATCCGACTGTTCGTTTCTGAGTCATGCTGTTCACAGACAGACAGACACAATAACATGGCTGACCATTCAGGAATCAGATTGTATGTAAGCTGAATGGCTGAATGGAGGAGATGCATTTTGCTTGAAAACAGGTTATGTAGGAAATACAATGTGAAATTGTTATTTTCAATGCATAATTTAATGGGTTAAAGCAGCTTTGGGATGAAACAAATATATAAGATGGACATAAAGAAGACAAATGCACTGATATGGATAACTAAATTTTTGGGGATGGGGGAAGAAAATACTGTTTGAATGTTTGCTTCCCTTATACAGGATAATTTATGAAGAACTGCCGCATTTATTTCTTTAATTGTTTCAAAACGCGTTATGCTAGCGACAACTTATTATATCTGAAATGCAGAGATTATTTACCTGTATAGCAAATGTTGAAATTGTCCTCCATCCTGCATAAGGCACAACTCAACACGTCGTTTCATGTTACTTGCCACTCTTTGGAGGACTCTGTTGTCAAGAGCTTGAATCTGCTGTGTAATGTGCTTCAGTTCGGCCAATGTCTGGGGACGTGTGGCATAAACCCTGTCTTTTAAACAACCCCATAGAAAGAAGTCCGGCAATATCAAATCTGGAGATCTCGGTGGCCACAGATTCTTGGAAATTATCCGGTCGTCAAAGAAACTTGCAATTACTGCCATGGATTCATTTGATGTATGACATATAGCGCCATCCTGCTGAAAATATCCTTGACTCAGCTCTACATCGTCTAGTTGCTCACCTAACTCCATGAAAATCCGTCGGTACTCTGCAGTGTTCACATCGTTTAAAACAAAATTGGTCCTACTATTCTCTGAGTGGATATTGCGCACCAAACTCCTATTTTAACGGGTTGCAAAGGTGCTTCATGAATAACGTGTGGATTTTCGCTGGCTCAATAGCGTGAGTTATTTCACTTCACATAGCCGGATAAATGGAACCATGCTTCATCTGTTAACCATGTGATGCACAATATGGCAGGATATTGCACAATGAACGCCTGAAACCAACGACAATGATTCAGTTGTCTATCCTTATCTGGTTCCTGTAACTGATGGACAACCGTAATCTTATACGGTTTTAGGCCTGCACTTTTCACAACTCTCTGACACATTGAGTAGCTGTACCCTGCGACAAACGTCTTAATTATCTTTTGGGTGACTGATCCAGTCGTGCTCTTACGTCAACAACAATCGTGGGAAGCCTAGATGAACGAGTTTTGCGTTTTTTGCTCACCAGAGATCGAGCTTCCAATTTGTTTACCAGTCCCAGTATTGTGTTTCTTTGGGAGAATTCCGGAGACCAAATTCTCTCTACCATCCCTTTGAGTAGCTGTAATTGAATTCGCAATCCAGTATTGCTTTACAAGGAAGAGTCGTTCATTAAATGTGTACTCCAATTTTCACGTTGACTAGAACAAAATATGAAAAACAGTTGCCGACAATAAAACTAACAATTACGAATAAAACATGAACATCTGCGCATCTAGTGACAGGCAATCGAAATTCTATAACGTTCTCCTTAATTTGGTGCTAAAATTGGGGCATTGAGTGAATTTCAAACAGAATAATTCAAGAAATAATATTGTCAGTTCTTCATAAATCACTGTGTATAATTTTACGGTATTCCTACACAGCCGTGCGGGTTTGGTAAATAATGATTTCTCAGCCTAAAGGACAGAATAATAAACTGTTTCAGTCACTTGTGTTTTGCTTGTTGTCATTATTAGCAAGTGTACAAAGATTCGAAGACCTGCCTAGTATATTCCACACGCGTTATAACTAACGCTCCGTTTGGGTGAAACTAAATATTCATAGAGAATGTAACAGCCATATCATATTTGGTCCTCACAGTTTACAACTCCTTCCGAACAGTGCTTCATTAGAACGCTTACCCGAAGTTGAGAGAAGTAATGCTATATCTCCGTATTCCCCGTAATGTTAGTTCGAAACTCGGTTACAGTGAAGTACAGCAAAGTTTTTAGCTTTCATCCCCTGCCGCCTCTTTGGAAGCATGTTACATAATTTTCATGAGACGCGGCGAACACAGGCACCAACACTCTTGATGTTTGAATACGCAGCTTCTGAGTTCTCTCACATTTCCCTAGAAGCAATGGACCTTTGCAACCAAATTTACCTACAGTCCGTTTTAATTAACGTTTATAATCTGCACCATCTAGAGAAAAACCGGAAAATATGGATTTCTGTAAGGATGACGCCTTTTTTTTCTCCGAAGTTTAAAATGGGAAATCCATAACTAAGAACCGAATAAAAATTAATATTCTTTTTGCTTAATCGTAATAACTTATTAATTTTATTATCATTACCAAACGCCAAAGGGAAAGATCTGTTTGAAATTGGTATGATGTCAGCCCTGTCTGGCTTTAGTTAGACGGGGTTGGTGGGGACAAGATAGCGTCACTCGAGAGTAAGTGGTCGTTGGAACCAGTCGTGTGTGGCCGGTCTACGGTCTTTGGCATCTCCCTTTATCCTATTTCCTTTGTTAACTATGTAGAGAAGCCAAACATTTTTGTGAATAAATCCTATGTAATGTGTGTTATGTAATCTTTCAATGTAATATAAAACTAACGCCTTCCCCTTAATTCTACACATCAAGGTACCGGACTTTAGCTGCTAACGAGTTGCGCTCCCCCATGTGCGTGTTGGGGTGACCTAAATTAATCATTTTATGGTAACCTTTTCGGCCTTCACCCCAACATTTAACATTTTTAGTATAATTCCAGGGAGCACTGCTTTTACAAGTGCATAGATTCCTGTATTTGAGCTATTCAGTGCAAGAGCTGTTGAAGTGATTTGTAAATGGTTTTCTTTCACAATCACAATTTATGATACTCGTTGACGCAATAAGAAAGAACTTGCGTTGCATTCACAAGATTTTATCTGCCATATCGCTTATTAGTAGGTATACAAATTCTTCTTACGAAAGTTCACTTTTTAATTTCTATTTCCATTTTAATCGAAATAAACCTTTCCTGAAACAGCTACATTACACACATACACGGAGACATTTTTCTAAAAAAATTGTTTTTTTTTATGCAGGGGGCCTCAAAAGATGTATTTTCAGTGAAATCTAGAATTGTTTTTTTAAGCCATTTGTATAAGCTATGTAATCAATCCAATGGTGAATATATTCTTTTATTATATTCTAATGCTCTCCTCTAAGATTCACAGTTTGCATTTCGAAACCTGATAGTTTGAAAATGTATTATTTCTTATGCGTAATTTATATACGCAAATGGCACACAAATTTGCGAATTTCTTCTCAGAACGAGGCCACTGTGACAAATATAAAGATGAACAAAAATAACCATCGCTTGCACTAATGCAGAGGCTGCCAGCTAATATTATTTTTGGTCGACCACACTATAATGCGATTATTAAATGTGACGTAACTGAACGAGAATGCAATTCATTATGCTTCAGCGACGCATTATGGTCTTACTCGGCTGCGCGCGCAGCTCTCCCATACCTTTTAACACCTTCAAAGGAGCCGTCCTCTGGGATTCATTCCCCAGATAAACAATGAAATATGTCTGTTTAAAATTAATTCTATTGTCTCTCTGTATATATAGGGTCTTTCAACAAGAGCGTCCTATCTTTAAAATGCGATAGCTGCCGTTGTTATTGAGTTACAGCAGCCATTTTTTTCATATGGTTACAGTTGTTATGCACAAATAGCCATAGAACGTTACAGCATTCACCAACGCGTAGAAATTGTGAAAATTTATTATCAAAATGGATCATCTGTTCGCCAAAACTTCCGTGTATTGCGTGAAGTTTACGGTGTGCATACTCGTCCCTGCAAGAGAACGATTCGGCGTTTGATCGATAAATTTGAAGGAAGTTGTTCTTTTAGCGATCAAAAAACGCCTGTACGTAATCGACGTAAGCGCTCCAACGAAAGCATAGGCGCCGTTCGTGAGAGTGTACGCGAGAACGGAAACAAATCAATTGCTCGTCGAGCTCAAGCATTGGGGCTTTCGCCGACCACAACTTGGCGAATTCTGCATCTGGACTTGAAGTTTCACGCTTACAAAATGGTGTTAACTCAAGAACTAAAGCCCAACGACCATAGGTTGTGCCGTGTATTCGCTGACTGGGCTATGGAGCAATTGGAAGCTGACCTGGATTTTTGTCGAAAAATCATCTTCAGCGACGAAGCCCACTTTTGGATGGATGGTTGTGTTAACAAACAAAATTGCCGCTATTGGAGCAATCACAATCGAATGCAGATTCAAGAACGACCACTTCATCCCCAAAAGGTTACTGTGTGGTGTGGATTTTGGTATGGTGGAATCATTGGTCCATATTTCTTCCAATATGAATATGGATAAGCTCTAACTGTCAATGGAGAAAGATACCGGGATCTTATAAGGGACTATTTTTGACCTCAATTGGATGGTATGGATCTCAGAAACATCTGGCTCCAGCAAGATGGTGCCACATGTCATACTGCTCTCGAAACAATTGATCTTTTGAAGGAGAAGTTAAGAGGTGTCATCATTTCCCGTGGTGGTGATGTTAACTGGCCCTCGAGATCATGTGATTTAACGCCGTTTGATTACTTCTTGTGGTGTTATGTTAAACCTCGAGTTTATGTCAACAAGCCAGAAACAGTAAATGATCTTATGAATAACATCACGAGTGTTATTCGTGAAGTTGGAGCTAATTTACGTTCTTCTGTCACTGAAAATTGGGTGAACCGTATACGCGCAACCCAACGAAGGCGCGGCGGTTCCAAAATAAAAAAGGAAATAAACCTCTATCATTTATAGAACGTGTTTTATTTAAGCTCAAAGATAGGACACTCTTGTTGAAAGACCCTTTATAGACTCTCTCCAACCATTGAGCTACTCTTGACGACATGCTGGTAGATCACTGAATTCCGCATTTGACTCAAGTTGTTTTCCAGAGAGCGGGAGAAACCCATAAACACCCAGCACTGATGTACTTGCGATTCCAGGACGCCACTGAAATTGTCATCTCTAATGAGCTGCTTTGTTGGTCTGCCTGGGAAACAACTATAATTTTAATATTCTAACAAATTGCGTTCATTTCCTTTGTTTTAATATTGTTGAATATACGGTATCTGCAAACAAATATTACGGCATGGACTTAACAGTACTGCTATCATTGCACTACTCGTAGCGCTCAGTGCTGTCATCCGTTCAGCATTCAATTACACACAACTAACAAGGTAAAATCTTCTTGTAAAAACTCAGTTTTGAGATTGTATTGTGGTCGACCAAAAACAGTCTATGCAACTGTACTATAATGGTAACTAAGACGCTCGTGTAAGAATTAAAAAACGAGCTACCACTCGTATTATAAACATACTCGCGTCTTAATTACCATTATAGTCTTGTTGCATAATATTCTAATCGCAACTATTTACCTATGCCAGTTTTACTTTCTCTACCACCACCTACCTGTAGCAAGTAAGAGGAAGATTGGATAACCACCCAAAGATTTTACGTCGGGATCTCACTGGAAATGCGTGTTTTGACGCCCCCTGAATCCAAAAGAGCATCTTCAAAAGATGCACAAGGATTTTCAAGAAAATTCCTCCACTCCTAACTACCCTTTACATGGAAGATTTTTCTAAATTTTGTCTCTCACGATTCTGAATTAAGTACTATATATTTAAGATACCTACATGGCAAATAAAATGCATATCTTGAATTTTCTTTGACTAGCCTGTGAAGGAATTAATTGTTCTTTTACACAAGCCGTGTGTTGGACAGGGTTGGAAAGGTAGAATCAGATGACTGTAAAATTCAATGCCATAGCCGGGATTTGAACCACGGATCTCCCGGTTTCCGTCCGGTTGCTCTAACCACTGAGCACTCTAACCACCGGGAGATCCCGGCTATGGCATTGAATTTTTCAGTCATCTGATTCTACCTTTCCTAGTCTGTGAAGTTCTCGTCATTCGGAAGGAATTGTGTATAATTTTCTATAACGGGTAGCCATAAGAAATAGACAAAAACTTATCAAAATTGAAAAAGGACTTGTCTTGACGTGAAGAGGTCAATTGATGAAATAAAAGAGTCGAATGATATTATAAGCCTTCACTTACATCATGGTGGTAAAAGATGGACGATCATTTCGAGACTTCAAGGTCTCATCTTCTGCAGGATGTTTGGACGTCGACTGCCAAAAATCCTGCAGAAGATGAGACCTTGAAGTCTCGAAACGATCGTCCAGAGTTTTTATCATCATGATGTAAGTGAAGGCTTTTAATATCATTCGACTCTTTTATTTTATCAGACAAAAACTTTCTATGCAAGAAATGTAGACCTGTGTAAAACACAGTTTATTTCAAATAACTTCTTTTGTGGCATAAGGCATTCTAACATATCCATTATTATTGGATTGAGTTTTTCTCTTTCTTAAAAAAAGAGTATAGAATTTCAAAGGTAGCATATACCGATTGGGTTTTAAACGTCTGACTCGCTTTGGTTTCTTCTATCCTCATTGTCATCAATAGGTATAGGCTGAAATTATTTCTGCAAAGCATTGTTTCGATTATCATGAAGTAGATAGAAAAATAAACTTTCCTAAGTTTAGACGGTAGAAGCTGTATAAAGTAAACGATAGTGGGTAGAGAAAGTCCTGTTAATGCAACACATAAGATATTTTTTCGCATCCGTTTATCTATAATTGTTTACTCTGCTGCTCCCTTCCAAAGTTTCGGGTCAGTCATTGCATGTCTTACCATCCATTCCATTCATTATTAATTCTTATCCAGATACATTTTTCATTCCATCCCACCGTATTCTTGTGATGAAATTTGGATCCATGCATTGGTCCACGCACGCTAATTGTAGCACATCCTTCCGACTGCTGCGTATCAGGAAGCTGGCGGAGAACTGACCGGTAAACTCGAGCGAGGCTCCTGGTGGATCAGCGACACAGCAAAATGGCATCATTTGTTTGGTCACATTTGGTGGAGCAGCGGTGAACGCGATTCATAAATAATCCGAAAGGGAAACAAAACGAGGCTAATAATATATGAAGCATATTCATCCTTACTAGGAGTTTATGAGCGCGGTACATCAATTACGACGGGAGAAGGGGACGAACTCGGTCGTATTTTGTTATACACCGCTTTGATTTCGAGTAGGCAGGGAGACAGTCGAAGATGGCGGCCGCAGATACCGGCATCCGACACATTTGTCAGTTGTCTTATCAGTAGTGTGCACACGCTGGTCTCGGCGTCTCACTCTGTCTCTTTCCGATACCGTGATAAAAATACTGTGTCAGTATTGCCAACCTCCTGCAGCAGCTGCTGATAGCGAAATACATGTTGCAAACGAGAGAGCCAATGTTGTTCTAGGGGTGGCGCCACAGTAATAATAATAATAATAATAATAATAATAATCTATGTGTAGCTTTAGCACGTTTTGAGTATTTCTATTACGTTCACCTACTAATTTCATGAACTCTTGTTAAATTTAATTAATTACCCTTTTACATGTAACATTAAAGAATGCATAAAATCATCTCGCCACATACTCAAGTGCGCTCCACATCCAAAACACAATTTTAAATATGCTTATTGAGTTATTTACTTTAAGTAGGAGTTAAACCTTCTTTAATCGAGCAGAATCGCTCAGATAGTAACGTGTGGCCCGCATTCGGGAGGTCCTCGGTTCGATTCCGCGGTTGCCCACTCTGACCCATGGGATTTTTTAGGGATATTCTTGGGTCGTCAGGTGAATGTTGGAAATTCATCCGCGAATTTCCTGTCCCTCCATTTCTTTCCATTATCATTTCATTCATCCTTCATCCGTTGGTCTGTTTCAGCGTTGGAAGTGTCGGTGATGGTGTTTCGGTGTAGCGTGACAGGGAAAAGGATGCTCTCTGTAAACCTTCTCCGTCCCTCAGACTTCGAAGGGTTGCACGCGGGTCGTTAGACCCTGTAAGGCGCGGTTCCCGGTCTGCCTGCCCGACAGCCGAGGAGTCTCAATCCGGAAACTCTAGGGTCTCTGTCATTGCTGTGCCGTCGCTCTTGGTTTCAGCCGCCCGGGAGCGCCCCGGGACGTTGCTTCAAAATGCACATTTCTTGGATCGGTGCCGAGTCCTCTCAGCTTCACAATCCAATCCAAGACCTTTTATACCGCGGGTACGAATATACCTTCTAATAGAACATTCAATGCACTAACGCTCTAAATAATGACCGCCGATCAGACATTTTAAATTATACTTTAGAATAAGCAAAGCTAATAGAGAATTATCGATGTTGATGATTACGAACGAATATCTATAGTGTTAAAGCAAACACATGAATTTACTTCATCTTTGTCTCTGGGAACAGCATAACTCAAAAACGAAGAGTCGGATAAATGCCAAACTTGGTATTTAGGTTTAGTGTCTTTCAAAGATACGACACGAAGATTTTCAAGAAAATCCCCCATCCTAGACCACCCTTTACATGGAACATTTTTCGAAAATTTTGGTTTTCTCAAAAATGGCTCTAAGGATTTTGATTAAAATATACATTTAAGATATTTTTATGAGAAATAAAATGAATATATTGAATTTTCTTGGAATGGTAAAGCCTAAGAGATAGACAAAATCTTTCTACACAAAAACCAAAAATAATGTAGAGCTCGTTAAAACACACACACACACACACACACACACACACATATATATATATATATATATATATATATTATATATATATTTTTTTAGTGAACTATTTCCTAGATATTCCTTGTTATTTATTTGAATTTTCCAATGCTTATGCTTTTTCTCCAATGGGAATTCATTATTCTTTTTTTATGTCCTGGAGATGCAAAGAGAATGAAATGCGACCAGCTCATAAAAATTTTGACTATCTCTTAAATGCTACCATATTCCCCTTACACCTACAAGAAAATTAGCATTTAGATAAAGTTTTATCTCGATTATCATGAAGGAGATGGAGAATAAACGTTTGTAAAAATAATTTGCACAAGAGCAGGGAAAGTCATGCAAGTGTAACTAAAGATTTTTATTTTTATTCCTTTTTGTTTTCTTTGGACCTAATGCCATCGGTTGTGTTCATATTGATGGCATATATACAAAATAGTTAGTAACGTGACTTCAGGCATCTGCACAGCGGCAGAACTGAAGTAGGCAGATTATTTGATGTATAATAGAAAAAGTACATGTCAGCTTCGTAGATCAACGCAGGATAGAGAATATTGCAGCACTGGAATTCGATGCAGGAATTGTATGGTATTACGATTATAGTGGAGATATACACTATGTGATCAAAAGTATCCGGACACCGCCACAAACATACGTTTTTCATCTTAGGTGCATTGTGCTACCACCTACTGCCTGGTACTCATTATCCGCGACCTCACTAGTCATTAGACATCGTGAAGTAGCAGAATGGGACGCTCCGTGGATCTCACGGACTTCGAACATGGTCAGGTGATTGGGTGTCACTTGTGTCAGAAGTCTGTACGCGAGACTTCCACACTCCTAAACATCCCTAGGTCCACTGTTTCTGATGTGATAGTGAAGTGGAAACGTGAAGGGACCTGTACAGCACAAAAGCGTACAGGTCGACCTCGTCCGTTGACTGACAGAGACCGCCGACATTTGAAGAGGGTCGTAAAGAGTAATATGCAGACATCTATCCAGACCATCACATAGGAATTCCAACTGCATCAGGATCCACTCCAAGTACTATGACAGTTAAGCGTGAGGTGAGAAACCTTGGATTCCATGGTCGAGCGGCTGCTCATAAGCCACACATCACGCTGGAAAATGTCAGAAAGCGCCTCGCTTGGTGTAAGGAGCGTCAACATTACACGATTGAACAGTGACAAAACGTTGTGTGGAATGACGAATCACAGTAAACAATGTGGCTATCCGATGACAGGGTGTGGGTATGGCGAATGCCCTGTGAACGTCATCTGCCAGCGTGTGTAGTGCCAACAGTGAAATTCGGAGATGGTGGTATTATGGTGTGGTCGTGGTTTTCGTAGAGGAGGCTTGCACCCCTTGTTGTTTTGCTTGGCACGATCACAGCGCAGACCTACATTGATATTTTAAGCACCTTCTTGCTTCCCACTGTTGAAGAGCAATTCGGGGATGGCCATTGCATCTTTTAACACGATCGAGCACCTGTTCATACTGCACGGGCTGTGGCGGAGTGGTTACACGACAATAGCATCCCTGTAATGGACTGGCCTCAACAGAGCCCTGACTTGAATATTATAGAACAGCTTTGGGATGTTTTGGAACGCTGACTTCGTGCCAGGCCTCAACGACCTAGATCGATACCTCTCTTCAGTTCTGCACTCCGTGAAGAATGGGCTGCCATTCCCCAAGAAAGCTTCCAGTACCTAATTGAAAGTATGCCTGCGAGAGTGAACGCTGTCATCAAGGCTAAGGGTGGGCCAACACCATATTGACTTCCAGCATTACCGATGGATGGCTCCACGAACTTGTACGTCATTTTCAGCCAGGTGTCCGGATACTTTTGATCACGTAGTGTATATAGTATAACCAGCAATGATGAGACAGTGATTAGTATGATCCATGATGTGAAATGGTGCCTTTAAACTTGGAAGGTGCTTGGCGTAACGAGTCTGGCTTAACACAAAAATGACTTATTCAACTGTTCATTTATTCAGACGTTAGAGCAGTAACGTTCGCTGTGATATTCTCTCAGCGTTCCTCTTTATTCCTCCAGCATCTCTACGAGTTCAGCATCCCTGTGTTCCATACATGTTTTAGTGTGTGATAGACGGTAGCTCTAATCGGATTCATGCCGAGTATTTAACTACTTAGCACACACATTATATCTAAAGTGATGCAGGTTTTTCAGCTATTTTTATTGTCAATATTAAATATTCAGTTACGTATAATAATTATAGCAATAAAACTTATTCTCCTTCTTTCTCTGTTTAACCTCCTCTTATGTAAGACTTGCACCCCCCAGGACTTACAGGCGGCTGCCTGGGGTCAGAGGCCCGTCGAGGAGCAGACACTCATGGATCAGACAGAATATCCAGGATGGGTGATCAGCCCGATGCCTGGTATGGGAGGAAGGAAGTAGATGAAACGAAATAAAGGTGAAATGAATGAAAGGAAAGGTGATGATGGAGCATTTGGTGGAATGAATGGCGGGGGAAACCGGAAAACCTGGAGAAAACCCGCCCAGACGCCGCTTTGTCCACCACAAATCCCACATGCGGGTCCCTAACCACTCGGCTACGCAATAAAACTCATTTTTAAAACTTAACAATGAATATTTTATTCTCTGAATGTCCCTTAGATTAACATGCCGAATTTACTCGTCATATGCTTAAGCTGTTTGTTTGTTAAAATATATAAAAGTGAATACTGAACACTAAGAAATTAACTGCAACACTAAATACTCATGACGCTAATGACCTCAGCACTTGTACGCCTAAAGCCCACTAGCACTGTTAGAATAATAAATTCAGTACCAAAATGTTCGTTACTATTATTTTCATAAAACGCGCGGAATTAGTACACGAAAAGTGCTAGAGGCGGTTGAAACGGAACCTCTAGTGTCAAGAAAACTCTACTGAAGAGGCTAATTCACAGACGCATGCTGGCAGAAATATGTATGTCAAAAATGAGATTACGGCGAAATCTAGTGGAAATATAAGGAACTACCAAACAACGAGATACAACAGACAAATTTGGCCTCTCAAAATATATGCTGCTCAGAAAGGACACGCCCGAGTTTACTCAAATTTCCAGCATATTCGGATTTTATGTTAAAAGGTTAAAGAGCAAGAACTACGAAGGTAAGTCAAAAAGTATCCGCACATTATTTTTAATTTCTTTATAGGTTGACTGTATCGGTTTGTGCGCGCGCACGTCGACATGTTGTTCCTTTGTCTCCGTTTGTGGAATGTATGACCGTTATCACTCCAGTGCATAATAGAGCATGGCTGCACTCCTCACCGTTTGCACCAAAGAAGAAGAGCTTGCGGTTATCCGTTTTTCGTCTCTGAAGGTATACCAGGGGCCAAAATCCATTGAAGACTTTTTTCACAATATGAGTGCAATGTTTACCCTTGCGAAATGTGTACGAATGGATTGAAAATTTAAAACAAAATCTGAAGTGTTACACTTACATGACTTTCTCTACTCTTGTACAAACTATTTTTACAAGAGCTTATTCTCCATCTTCTTCATCTTAATCGAGATAAACATTTGCAGACTCTATCTTATTGCTAATTTTCTTGTAAATGTAAGGGGAATATATATTTACAAGGGCACTATAGAAATACAGTAGCCTTTAAGCACATACATATCTCTTAATAGCTGGTTGCTAGGTGCAGCACCATTCCCTTTCCCACAGATTAATACTCTTTGCATATCCAAGACAAAAAAATGAATGACGAATTCCCATTTGAGAAAATAAGTATTGAAAAATTTAAGGGAATAACAAACAATATCTCGAAAATGGTTCACTCAACAACCAAAAATGTATATGACATAAATTGTGTATTTTAACGCGATCTACATTTTTTGTGTAGTAAAATTTTGTCTATCTCTTATGGTTTACGAGTTATACAAAAGTCGTTCACAATGAAGAATACTTTTGGAGACATTCCCAGAAAATTCAAGATATACAGTTTATTTGTCATAAAAATATCTTAAATATAGGATATTTTAATCAAAATCGTTAGAGCCGTTTTTGAGAAAATTAAAATTTTCGAAAAATGTTCCATGTAAAGGGTAATCTGGGGTGGGGGGATTTTCTTGACAACCTTCGTGTTGCATCTCACGAAGGTTGCATCTTCCAGAGATGCAACACACCAAGTTTGGTGTTTATCCGACTGTTCGTTTCTGAGTTATGCTGTTCACAGACAGACATGTTTCCAAAAATACTTTTTTTGGATTCAGGAGGCCTCAAAATATGTATTTGCTGTGAAATCTCGGTATCGAATTTTTGGGTGGAATACAATACTTCCCCTACTTACTATACGTAGTAGAGAAAGTAAAAAATGGTCGCCCGTCCATATCCGCTAGTGACGTCAACGGAAGATTGACTGACAATGAAGTGCAAAACGTACCCTTTTTGGTCCACTTAGGGCCGATTTCACAGTTCAGGCTAAGTCGAGCTTTACTAAGCTACGGACGCAGCTTAAACAAAACTTAAGCTTTGGTTAAAGCTTTGTGAGTTTCACATTAGGGCAACCACGTTTGGCTTTACTGAGCTGAACAACTCCTCGGAACTTTAAAGTTGGTAACGCTTGCGCATGCGCATCGAGCGAATTCCCATCATTTGTTTATGGCGGCGCTGTTCCTGAAAGTAAGGTTTTTTAGGTTATTAAGATACACACATTAAAATGACCAAAAAATCAGAGCCCAAACGTACTGCTAACTTCATTTCTCAAGAAGTTAGCATTCTGTTAGAAATTGTAAAGGAGTATAAACACATAATAGAGTACAAGCAATCTGATAAGGTACTGTGGAGCAGGAAGAACCAAACGTGGGGAAAAATTGCGGAGTTATTCAATGCAAAGAGCGGAATAATATACAGAGATGCTACCGTGCTGAAGAAGAAATATGACAATTTGAGGAAAGTTACAAAAAAGAAATACGCCGACGAGAAATGTGCTATTTGGGGTACAGGTGGAGGTCCGGCTGTGCCATCGTTAATTACGCCAATCGACTAGGAAATAAAGGAATTAATTGGTGTCCAAATTGTTGAATGTGAAACAATTTTCACAATCCTGCATGCTGTAGATTTTTAGACGCCGGAAAAATCTCCAGCTGCAATTAGCATCCTTCCACTTGCATGTAACCTCAACGTCAAAAGAAGCATTGCTTCTGACGAGGGTGCTTTGTTCCTGAAATATAAAATAATAATACCTTATGAGCGATAAAGTATATTATAAAGGGGTAAGAATAAATTTAATATTAAATTTTACTTACCAGTCTGTTTTATGTTTAATTGCATCATCAATAATCTCTAGTACCATCATCGCAGACTGTTTACTTAACCGAAACCTCTCGTAGAATTCTCGGTTATTCCATATGTGGAAATGATTTGGACGCATTCTAAACACTTTAGGCCGTCTTCTGTTGTAGATACGGTTTAAAATAATTTGCATTTCCTCGTCACTAAAATCGTCGTCCTCAGATAACATGGCGACTTAAACCGCAGTTCAGTACGGTTTAAGTCGAGTCCCGTATAATCTTGGCTTAGCGCTTGAACTAAGCACTGTAAACCTCAGCTGTAGCTTAACTCTCCGGTTAAACCCGATTCGAAGTTTAAGCTTATACTGTGAAACCGGGCCTTAAAAATGCCTTAAGGGACCGTTGCTTCACCACAGACCAAAAAGTGAAAGGAGCGGTGCATACATAGCTTGCAGCTCAACCGAAAAACTTTTTTTCTGAGGCATGAGAACGCTTGTGAATTGAGAAGCAAGAGTACTACGTTAAAAATGAGGTAATAGTAAGTTTCTATTATTGTATATAATAAATTTTAAAAATTATGCTCTTATACTTCATGACTTAACCTCGTATTTTGGCCATTATAATTTAAGAAACTAGATTGAAGGCAGCTGTGGGAGAGCAAATACAGTGTATATTTTAGTGTGGTAAATGCCATTTCAAAGTAGAATACCTGCTGTTTGAAACAAATTAGTTTTTTTCTGGTATTCTTCTAAACTTCTAAAAATTGATTAGCTAAAACCTCCAAATTTACTAAAAAATTCTGTTGTGTTACTCTCACATGACTTTCTCTACTCTTGTACAAACTATTCTTACAAACTCTTATTCTCCATCTATTTCATATTAATCGAGATAAACATTTGCAGAAACGATCTTTTGACATGCAAAGAGAATTGCATTTTACACATAGCGACCAGTTCTAAAAATATTTGACTATTGCTTAAGGCCTACTATATTCCCATTGTTTTGTATTTGCAAGGGCAATTAAAAATACAGCAGCCTTTAAGCATAGACATATCTCTTAATAGCTGGTTGCTAGGTGTAGCATTATTCTCTTTGCCACAGATTAATGCTCACAATGAAGAATACTTTTGGAGACATTCCCAGAAAAGTCAAGATATACATTTTATTCGTCATGAAAATATCTTAAACATATAATATTTTAATCAAAATCGTTAGAGCCATTTTTGAGAAAATTAAAATTTTCGAAGAATGTTCCATGTAAAGGGTAATCTGGGGTGGGTGATTTTCTTGAAAACCTTCGTGTCGCATCTCTGGAAGATACTGAACCTAAATACCAAGTTTCGTGTTTATCCGACTGTTCGTTTTTGAGCTATGCTGTTCACAGAAACACAGACACACACACACACACACAGACATGTTTCCAAAAATGCTTTTTTTATATTCAGGGCGTCTCAAAATATAAATTTCCGGTAAAATCTCGGTATCGAATTTTTGGGTGGAATACAATACTTCCCCTACTTACTCTACGTAGTAGAGAAAGTAAAAATTAAAATGAGTTTTATTTATGGACGCTCTTTTACTGCTGTTGTCCTTAGCGCCCCATTCTTTATCGGTAGTGAAAGACCAGACAGTTTGCTCAGTGACCTCTTAGCAGGCTTGAGGTTCTTTTACGTGCTGTAAATCTACGACACGGGACCACCGGCTATATTTCCCTTCCGTAGGAAGCCATGCAAAGAATTTTTTCGCCCTCAAGAATTGAACTCGCGACCTCGGGAACTATAGGCTAGCTTGGTAACCATTACACCACGGAGAACGACCCAAATTTACTATTAGTAATGATTTGAAAACAGGGCTTTAGTGTTAAAAGTCTTGAACGAATCTGTTCCCTAGATAATTATAGTACGCAGGTATTCTTTCTGATTTTTATAAAGTTGTCTTCTTCCTATTCAGCTTTGATTTATTTTAACTTTCTCTACTACGTATAGTAAGTAGGGGAAGTATTGCATTCCACCCAAAAATTCAATACCGAGATTTCACCGGAAATACATGTTTTGAGGCCTCCTGAATCCAAAAAAAAAAGAATTTTTGGAAACAGGTTCGTGTGTGTGTCTGTATGTCTGTGAACAGCATAACTCAGAATCGAACAGTCGGATAAATACTAAATTTGGTTATTTTGGTTCAGTATCTTCCAGACATGCGACACGAGCGTTTTCAAGAAAATCCTCCCACCCCAGATTACCATTTACATGGAACATTTTTCGAAAATTCTTATTTTCTCAAAAACTGCTCTACGATTTTGATTAAAGTATCATATGTGTAAGACATGTTTATGGCAAATAAAATGTATACCTTGACTTTTCTGGAAATGTCTCCAAAAGTATTCTTCGTTATGAATGACTTTGGCATAACTGGTAAACCATAAGAGATAGACAAAATGTTACTACACAAAAAATGTAGATCGTGTTAAAATACACAATTTATGTTATATACATTTTTTTTGTTGAGTGAATCATTTTCAAGATATTGCTTGTTATTCCCTTTAATTTTCCAATACTTATACTTTTTCTCAAATGCGAATTCGTTATTCATTTTTTAATCTTGGATATGTAAAGAGTATTATTCTGTGGCAAAGAGAATGGTGCTGCACATAGCAACCAGCTATTAAGAGATATATCTATGCTTAAAGGCTACTGTATTTCTATATTGCCCTTGCAAATACAAAACAAGGGGAACATAGTACGCCTTAAGTGATAGTCAAATATTTTTAGAACTGGTCGCTATGTGTAAATGTAATTCTCTTTGCATGTCAGGAACATAGAAAGAATTTCGAAAAATGTTCCATGTAAGGGGTGGTTTTTTTGGTGGGGCGGATTTTCTTGAAAACTTTCATGTCGCATCCTTGGAACATATTGAACCTAAATACCAAGTTTGGTGTTTATCTGAGTTTTAGTTTTTGAGCTATGCTGTTCACAGACAGAGACACAAGACGTATACACGGACATGTTTCCAAAAATGCTTTATTTTTTATGTCCTAGTAATGAAAAGAGAATGGAATACTCCACATAGCAACCAGCTCTTAAAATCTTTGACTATTGCTTAAAGCCTACCAATTCCCCTTGCATCTACAAGAAAATTAACAATAAGATTAACATCTCGTTATCTCGATTAACATGAAGCATATGGACAATAAGCGTTTAAAAAAATAGTTTGTACAAGAGTAGAGAAAGTCATGTGAGTGTAACAAATCAGATTTTTTATTTTTCGTGTCCCAATGTAGAGGATACACCAAAAGCGAAATTCTTTGGTGACAATTCTGCATTCGTGGATAGCAGACTGATACTGGTTATAAGCAATAAGTAATTATATTCTGTATACCTGTAATGAAACTAATTCCTTAGCAAAACCATGTGATAAAAGCGGATACAGTATTGTAATGTTGGCACGTTTGTAACAATTAGAGGATTGGTTGGCCCTCCCGCTGCTGAGGGAACTTTGAGCAAAGTGTACGCGTATAACAGAGAAAAACGCTAATTATCATGTGCATTGCATCGCTACATTTATTTCAGGAATTAGAACACATTTCAACTCTGAACTCATAATGGAAATTTGATTCTGTTTGACTATTATAGAATTATCCGTCATATTGGTTTGGTGACAGACAGTTCATGACATATGTTGGTATGATCAAAGTGGGCAAGAAGCACAAATCACTGTCTGGTATTGTCTGCATGAATGAGCGATAGTCCATTCCGTCCGTGTCAACAGAGGTAATTATTTTCAAGACCCAATCATATCCCTGCATCCTGATGCTACTGTTCGAATGAAGTCGCTGTGTGAAGTTTGATTTATGAGGCCCATAACTCTTCAGTGCCATCCATCTTGCTGGGCTCATCATATGAACCTTCCTGTTCATTTCTCATATAACACAATATTTGTTTCAAATGACAGTGGCACAAATACCGAGCTGTTCACCGAGAACAAGTTTTTCTTCAGTTAAGGGAAAAGGAGCGAGTCAAGGTAGACCCTGTGTCCTAGTTACCAGCACTTTTATATTCGCCGACTGTCTGGCTATACAGAGATTTATGAGTTGCATATAGCCTTTTAACTGAAGAAAGAAACAGAATATGATTGTAGACTCATGGGATTGCAACCTAGCTATATAGAAATCCATCTCCGAGTTTTCCTGCTATCTATGCCGTTGTGTTTTAGGAGAGGAATGAACGACGGTCCTGAGCCCGGCAGATTATTTGATTTGGGAATTAGGCTGACAGCGAATAATGCAAGCATATAAGTTCCAAAAACTAGCAACAATTTGTGTAAAAGCATCAAAATCTCAAGATTCATCTGACTGACGCATCTCTCGTCAGAAGAGAATAGATTAATATTACAAGTTCCATGTGTGATAAAAATAATTGTTCCCCCCCTGTTTACCCAGTTTATCTTACTGTGTTTTATCTATTGTGGAAAAATTTTGACGAAAGCCGGTTTGTATGTTGCTAAGCAAATGGTTAGTTTCCAAAAACCAACGAAGTCTTTTCGCAATTATCTTTTCAAGGTGCTTGCACGTGGTACATGTTAAAGAAATCGGTCGGTAATTTATAGGCAAAGAGAGATCTTTATTTGGTTTCGGAATAGGAACCACTGTTGACATTCGCCATTAATCAGGGAAGCACTTGTTAAACCATATATAGTTGTAAATACCTTGCAGATACTGTAGTGCATTCCCTGGCATATGAAATATTGTATGGGTCAGGGCTTTCGCTATTGTATTGTCGAAGAGCTTCCAATATTTCATCAAGATTCACCTTTTCATTATATGTGTCAACAACATTCAGTAACAAGTTATCATCTTGGAGTACATTTTTGTTATGAAGAACTTCAGGATCATAACTAGAGTCACTGGAGGTATCGGAGAACGTCTTTGCTAAAGTATCTGCGATAATTTGTGAATCTGTAATTGGTATATCAGAATGTGGTAACAAAAGATGAGAAATCTTATTTAAACTTCTGGAGCCATAAAACGTTCGAAGTTTACGCCATATTTCAGATTGAGTAGTCCTGCTGTGTTTTACTTTGTCTTTTACCGCTTATTACTGCAATTACACACACAAACACCCATGTCCATGGCGGGACTCGAACCGGCGACTCTCAATTTGGCGGTGCGCGGAAGCTATACACTCCAGCGACCAGGGCTACGAGGGCTGGCAAACGCGAGTTAATGTGAAATGCACATAAAGCGACTAGACACGTTGTATAAGAGATGTAAACGAAATTTAAGGAGCATTCCCACATATATTAAATTAGTACATAAATACGATATTTACCAACAAATAAATGGATATGTTGACTCAACACTGATGCATTACTGTTTTTTTTTAACTTGCGAATGAACCCATGTAGGACTATGCAAAATACTTGGAGAGTGTCTTTGTTTTCCTTTGAATCAATAGTTGTCTCATTCTTTGGCTTTGGGCTTTTTTTTTCTCTCTTCTGTCCATCTCCAGTTTTCTGTTTGTTCATTTAGTCAATTTGCAACTCATGCACTTTGATTCCAAAGATATCTCTGTTTAGGATATCTTTTTGTGTAATTCCTGCCAATTTTAAGTAATTTTTTAATTCACCAATACAATATCTACTAGTTTTACTTCTATTTTCTTTACTTCTAATTTCATTATTTGTTTTGTAGCCTGTTTGAGATCATTCGTTTAACATATATATTTTTATTTCATTTTTACTTCTGAGTCTGCAGTATTATTATTATTATTATTATTATTATTATTACTATTATTATTATTATTATTATTATTATTATTATTATTATTATTATTATTAAATGTTCGAAAATTTAGATCTATATGGGGAACCTTTGAAACAAGTATAAAAAGTGTAAGTCCAGTCACCCTATTTACTTTCATTCCCGTATCAGAGTTAGAGGTGGCATCGAATGTAGTACAAACTACCTTTGGATTTACGGCTCCGTTAGATGTTTTTTTGCGGAAATTGAGAAACATCCAGAACGGCACTATAGCAATCTTCTCGAAGGTTCCCTATGGTTTAAAGGAGGATTTAAGAGACTTAGCAACAGTTAGTTGAACTCGGTACAGTTCCAGCTGCGATAAACGTGTGATTATCACAAGCGCAACATAAAGTAGTAAGTTTTTGTCTTTTTACTTTCTCTATTACGTAGTAAGTAGGGGAAGTATTGTATTCCACCCAAAAATTCAATGCCGTGATTTCACCGGAAATATATGTTTTGAGACCCCTGAATCTAAAAAAAAGCATTTTTGGAAACATGTCCGTCTGTGTGTCTGTCTGTGTGTGTGTCTGTGAACGGCACAACTCAGAAACGAACAGTCGGATAAACCCAAACTTGATATTTAGGTTCAGTATCTTCCAGAAATGCGACACTAAGGTTTTCAAGAAAATCCCCCCACCCCAGATTATCCTTTACGTGGAACATTTTTCGAAAATTTTAATTTTCTCAAAAATGGCTCTAACGATTTTGATTAAAATATCATATGTTTAAGATATTTCTATGGCAAATGAAATGTATATCTCGAATTTTCTGGGAATGTCTCCAAAAGTATTCTTCATTGTGAACGACTTTTGCATAACTGGTAAACCATAAGAGATAGACAAAATGTTACTACATAAAAAATGTAGATCGCTATAAAATACACAATTTATGTCATATACATTTTTGTTGTTGAGTGAACCATTTTCGAGATATTGCTTGTTATTCCCTTAAATTTTCCAATACTTTTATACTTTTTCTCAAATTCGTTATTCATTTGTTTTTGTCCTGGTAATGCAAAGAGAATGGAATACTCCACATAGCAACCAGCTCTTAAAATATTGGACTATCGCTCAAAGCCTACCAATTCCCCTTGCATCTACAAGAAAATTAGAAATAAGATTAACATCTCGATATCTCGATTAACATGAAGCATATGGAGAATAAGCGTTTGTAAAAATAGTTTGTACAAGAGTAGAGAAAGTCATGTGAGTGTAACACATCAGATTTTTTTGTTTGTTTATCAATTATATAAAATTCTTTCGGAATAAAGAGGACATCACAGGCTATTCAGGAAAATTCAAGATATTTTGTTTGCCTTGTAAAGATCTTAAATTCCTGGTACTTTAATCAAAATCATTAGAGTAAGTTTTGAGGAAATAGAAAATACATAAACATTTTCCATGTAAAGCGTAGTTTGAGTTGAACGGGTTTCCTGAAAATCTTTATGTCGCATCTTTAGAAGAATCTGAACTTAATAATAAGTTGGTATTTATGCTACGAGGATCATACTGAAACCTTTGAGCAATAATTTTTAAAAATCTCAATCTTTACTTTTTAGACAAATCAAGTACGTCATCTTAATCTACAAATTTTTCTGTCACTTTTCAACATAGTATCCATATCTTTGCACACATTTTCCCCATCGTTCTGCAAGTTTGAAAATACCCTTACGATAGAACTCTGTTCCACCTGCCCGAAAACACTGACCCACTGCTTCGTAGCGTTGGCCTCGCATTTCTTCCTTAACAGAACCGAAAAAATGGTAGTTGGAGGTGCCAAGTCGGGACTGTAGGGAAGATGTGGAAGAGTTTCCCATCCAAATGTCCTGATGTCCACAGTGGTTCTCTGAAATTTGTGGTCTTCGGTCAACAAATGTGAGACCCAACGTTCACAAACCTTTCGATAGCTTAAGCTTTCAATCATTTCTTGCACTCAACTTTGTCGTACTGCAAGTTTTGCAGTGATTTCATCCACAGTGACACGCCTGTCTTTTCTAATGAGCTCAACAAGCTTTCCTTGTTGCGTTCCTCATAGACAGTTCGAGGGCGACCGCTAAAATGCTCATCTTGGATACTCGTGTTCCCATCTTTGAAAAGTTTCTCCCATCTCCTAACACACTGGCGTCCACGCAGACATCTCCGTAGGCATGTTGAAGTCTGAGGGGAATTTCAGCAACAGATGTTTCCTCTTTAACAAGGAATTCAATCACACCACGCTGTCGAAACGATACACTGAAGTCTTCCATATTGGAAAAACTGCCTGTGGTCACGTGATAGAAGCTAAGGAGTCAGAATGTCACAATCGTGGTGTAAAGTCTGTAGATTTGCAGTCGTTTTTGTTACACTGTTGGAATTTCAATTTTAACAACGGGTTGCACACGACTGTCAGTATGACCATCGTACATTTTGTGTTTGAGTTATGCTGTTCACCACACACACACACACACACACACACACACACACACACACACACACACACACTGCAAGGTAGATAGTAATAAACTAAAAATAATCTTCATTGAAGTAGTCCCAATGTAACATTAACTCCTTTGTTGAGCCGGATAGCTTTCTACTATATCAGGTGAGTGAGCTGCGCCTATTTATTTTTTAATTTATGCAACGCGCTAAGGCTTACAGCTTTCTTGAATGCCTTCTAATGGCTGATTTGCGTAACACTTTATAGAGGAGGGATACATAACTCAGTGCCTAAGTGTTTTACGGGACAGAATGCAATCGCTATGTATATCGATGCAAAAAACACCCCACCCTGACACTGACAGCTGCAGTCGTAATTTTAGCCAAGTTTACAAACTCTTATTCTTTAGCATACATCCATGCATCCCTTTGAAAACGCCCATGAAGGAACAACCTATCACATGCATCGGTTGACAAAACCATTTGAAAACAAAATGGCAGATTTACGCAGTGCGACCAATTGGATTTAAGCCGTTAGTCAATGTACAGCCTTGTCAAAACATGCGAAGTAATAGGTAGATAATTTCTCTTATTTCATAAACTATGGCGTATTTCAGATCATACAGTAATTGTAATGACTGATGCAGTTAATTTGTTTGAATTAAAACTACCAAACTGAGCTCAAAACACTGCATGATGCTGCAAAAAGCGTGTAAAAATTCGAGGTGGGGTCTAGTTCTGCGATTACTAATTCGTATAGGAATCTGAGCTCGCAAGGTAGCATTTGCCGAATGGTATTATCACGGTTGCTTTAACACTGTGTCACTTTAATTGGGGTTCAAATCCTTCGGGTGAATTTCAAATGTTGTATTACCTTTTGTTTTATCTCTTTGTTCCTATAACTTTATATTATGATATCTATAACATTTTTATAACATTATAAGTGTGTACAAAATAGAATAATCGTCGTGTTTTCTACAGCAAAGAAAAAGAACCGCAAAACCCAAATCATATACGAGCACACTCATACGTGAAGAATGCAGGCAGATTAAACCGCGCATGTCACAGCATGCAAGAAGGTCTCTCGGCAACGTACACAAATGTGCATTGATGAAGGGGGTCGTCATTTTGAACGTTTACTTCCTTGATAAAATCCACGCTCTTTAACAATTTATTATTGTTTACCGTGAACTTAACACATTTACAACTCCTCTGTCAACAGAAGAAGTAAAACATAAGGTTTAAACATGAAACAAAAACTGTTATATTTAATGTCGTCGATATGCGCCCAAGAGAATGAAAGCTAACTACGGAACACGGTTTACAACGGTAGAGATTATTAGGGTAAACATGATACACAATTATCTGATTGTAATTCTTATGTATTTGGCTCACAGGGTAGCTAGTAACAAAAATAAATAAATTAGTACACTAAAATACAAGAACAAAAAAAGAACCAAAAAAATTTTATGGTTGTATCAGATTCGAACCTCCGAAGCTAACCTTTGCTTCACTACATTCCGGCAGCTAACTCACTCTGCCAGAACCCACGTAGTTTATCCCCCTCTTCGGCAAAACGTTCCTCTATCTCCTTGCAAGCGTTATATCCAAGAAACGCCGTACTTTTTAAGGCTTTTGTAGCTCTTTGGTTCTCATTCAGGCTTTTAATTATTATGGGGATTGCATATAGTATCACATAGAAGGGCAGAGCTACAATAACAGTTTGTTTGCTAAAAGGGTCAATGTTTTCACATTAGACTATAAGCTGCGGGTTGTATAGATACGAATACCTAGGGGAGCTGACTCACCTGGTATATTTTGTTTATTTTTCTCTTTTTTTTCCTATATAGCACACACATTTGAAATACCGGGAATAATAAAGGTAAGACAATGACTGCGAAGATAAAACACGTTTGATACTTGGCCTTTTGAATGTTGTATAAAATCAAGATGCTACCTGTGCTATGTATCGTTGAATATTGTATGTGAACCTAATACACTATGTTCTTTGTATTGATTTATTTTAATAAATTATTTACTGATTTAAATTTCAATGACTTGGGCTATTAAATATAGTGTTCGTGTAATTTTCATTCCTCCTTTGGTCAACACTGTCATATTTCTGAGTAGAATACTGATCACTATGCTTAGAAGTTAGGGTTTTGTTTCCGTATTGTAGCTTGTTTACAGAGAACAAAACATTTCATACTGTCATTTCTTGTAATGATTGTGAACATATCTAGCAATTAATGGTTCACGTTGTTTGAGTATTGCATAGAGAAACTTATAAACTTAGCTACTGGTTGTTGATCCTGCAGGGAAAAGCTTACAGGCCGAAGCTGGTCCTTTCTGATAGAACGCAAAAGCTAGTAATGGCAAATACAGCTATGGGCTGCATTGTATCAGCTCTGCATAACATGGCATTGCTCTCTCAGCTCGAAAGTGATTCCTCCGGCACTGGGTTTGTAATGATGAATGTACGTTGAGGTACTCGGCGGGAAAAATACTAACGTTGAACCTTATACGTTTCAAAGCAGTTTTACGATTACTAAACTACCTGCAATACGCAGTGTTGCCCGTGGTTTGATAGTTTATCCCTACAACGTTTAGCCTTAGCCTTGCGTTTCTTTTGAGGCATTTAAAAAGTATTACACAAGATACTTAAACCAAGAGTTAATTAAAACCCTCAAGACGCTATAAAGAACAAAAGAATTACAATACTGAGAAAATACTACTTAAAATCACTTTGTAATGGTGATTTCTCGTGAATGCGTTTTCACATTTGGGCTTCCTCGTCGTTGTTATTCAGAAGAAATAATAGCAGTATAAGAAACACCGTACACAAAGCTGCTAAGACAATGCACGAAAGACAGAATAAAATTAATATACAAAGTAAACCAGAATAGCATTAAGAAGTCGTTTGTACTTCGACTAGTTTGATGATTTTTTACTCTATTTTATTTTACGTCGCTATAACTCCCTGGTTCATATTGCGACGGATCTGTTAGTGGATAACTCTTAGAACGATATGTGATGGACGCTAAGTGCCGCGCAATTATGCAATTATAAAGTGATGTCGGCAGAAAAAAATTATATGATGCTAACGGTATTTCTCAATATAAGTATATTTAAGCTCATAAACGAGTTAATGTTGACTATTAAGGTTCGCGCGAATCTAAAGAACGGCGATAGAGCACCGATATATTAAATAATTAGCCGGAGCAAACTTTAGTGTTCCATTAGACAATAGTGGGAAGGCAGTACTAAAAGAATCACCCGTGTTAGGGAATACCAATGAATCTTGCAGGATTTATAGCATAAAGAGTGAGAAAAGTGAAAACAGTGTTTCTTTCAAGAAGTATCCTGGTGTCACCACTTCCGCAATCCTACCCTGACAACAACTGTAGGGAATTTCAGCTCGATTCGCCGACAGTCAAAACGCTACAAGTTGGAGATAATCGACGAAAAACAGGTCGTTTATGGCCGGTCAGATTTAACCGCGGTAAAATCTTCGATAAACATTTACCGCCCTCGATGCCCCACAAATAAGTGTTCATCGCGGTAAAGTCAGTATCTTGATCGAAAATGCTGCCATGAATGCTTTTTGAGGCAGCAGGCTTGTATTATAGTCTGGTTTTGATTTTCCGATAAGAATGCTCGCTCTGCTGAATCTCCACATGGCTCTTGTTGGTTTCTGTGAATGCAGGGTGAGAAAAAAAGATATACGCCGCGCAATACGTTGGAACATTCCAGTAATCATGCAATTTTAGTGTAAATGTTTGTGGCTGTGATGTACAAATAGCGTAGATTTATCAACAAGCATGGCTGTGTGGAGCTTAGCGTTGTACCAAATAAGTTTTCCATCGGACATAGCATCATTATCAGTTCAAAAACGGGAACTTAAATCCATACCTTAGTTCGTGGAGTAATGCTATTTTGAATTTTAGAGAGATGATGTAGCAGTTGCTGAAATTAATGGCAGAGAAAACCAGTGCACCGGAGAAAACCTGTCCAACCGCCACAAATCCCACTTACCTCCGCTGGGATGGAACTCGGGTCGCCTTGGTGAGCGGTCTAACCGCTGCCAGAGAGCCGCCTGTCATGAATGACATGCCAAACAAAACAGAACCACTCTCCACTCAGTGTACTGCAGGAAATTGAAGCATTTCGAACATCAGGGTTTCCACGTTCAATATTGTCAATAATGTTTCTCCGGTTTTCACACATCCTATTATATAGGGTTGTCTCATAAGTTTGTTCACTTTTCGTTACGCTTCAATCACTAAGAACGCCTGGAAACTCACCTCACCCGCAGCACAGCTACGACAGAGTAGTTGCCGAACTTTCCGTTTACAAACTTTAAACACAAGGTCGTTCAAAAGATAAATAACTACGGCAGTTATGTTTTGTAAGCAAACTATTTATTTCCTGCAGTATACACCATTATTGTTCCTGGCTACAGTAGCACGAGCTAAATTGAGTTCCAATGCCAGCACCTGAGTTGTAATTCGTGGATTGTTGACTATCATTTCATGAATTCTTTCCACGTCCGTAACCATTGGCCGTCCAGACCGAGGTTTGTCTTTTAGGAAAAAATTCCCAGCTCGAAATCGACTAAACCACTTTTGACATGCTCGCTTCGTTACTGCATCTTCCCCGTAGACAGCACAAATTTTCTGCCGGCATTGTGAGGTGGTTTTACCCTTACGGTAGTAAAACAGCATAAGATGTCGGAAATCCTTTTTGCTTTTCATAGTTTGTAAACACAAGTTCACGCCGTCCTATCCAACATCAGTTACAAATGCACACTGGGACATCCAATAATGAGTCTGGTTGTTCTCTAAGTCGTACGGGTGGTTAGGCAACTAGGATAACTTGAGTGTACAAAGGGTTTAGGGTTTTCAGGTGCTATAGATGTAACTTGCAAACAAACAGAACGAACTTACGGGACAACCCAATATTTTACATGTTCCACAAGTAATTCGCGAAGAAAAATTCTTTAAAGGTTTTAAAAGATCTTGTACATAGGAGATAAATTTAATTACGTTGCTGCGTGCATTGCATTAGAGTAGAATCGATAAAGGATTTTTGTCGGTCGTAATGAAAGAGATGGTGGGAGGGAGCATCCCGCGTGGCTGCCGAAGTAGGCGGCTTTGACACGGCAGGGAATCTTCCATTACACAACCTTTATTGCTGTCATTTGGTTTTCAAAGTAGCTCGCACTGGTTGTGTTGTGCTGTGCGAAACACAGGCATGTAATCTCGGTTCGCCCGGAGATTGCTTGCCGCGCCACTCTCTCCAGACCAGATATTTTCATCTGTATGACACACGAGTCAAAACTTCTTAAACCCTAATCTCTTTATCTGCTTCCTCCATTCCCACAAACTTTCACAATCATCTCCAGAGTTTTCCTGTTTAAAGCAATGAACGGCATTTTGCAACCACCCCCTGGCTAGCCCATGGTTTAGTATTCCTAAATGTTTTAGGCGTAAAACTGTTTTTAAACTAAAAACTTGGAAGATAGATTTGTTGCTACATAGTGATGATAAAACCTTACAAGAGTTACTTTATATTAGAAATCTTTGCGATCCCAGTTTTTTACTTTCTGTACTACGTATAGTAGGTAGGGGAAATATTACATTCCACCCAAAAATTCGATACCGAGATTTCACCAGAAATATATGTTTTGAGGCCTCCTGAATCCAAAAAAAAAAAGAATAAATAAAAAGCATTTTTGGAAACAAGTCCGTGTGTGGTCTGTCTGTGAACAGCATAACTCAGAAACGAACAGTCGGATAAACTGCAAACTTGGTATTTAGGTTCAGTATCTTCCAGAGATGCGACACGAAGGTTTTCAAGAAAATCCCCCACCCCAGATTACCCTTTACATGGAACATTTTTCGAAAATTGTAATTTTCTCAAAACTGGCTCTAACGATTTTGATTAAAATATCATATGTTTAAGATACTTTCATGACAAATAAAATGTATATCTTGAATTTTCTGGGAATGTCTCCAAAAGTATTCTTCATTGTGAACGACTTTTGCATAACTGGTAAGCCGTAAGAGATAGACAAAATGTTACTACACAAAAAATGTAGATTACGTTAAAATATACAATTTATGTCATATAAGTTTTTGTTGTTGAGTGAACCATTTTCGAGATATTGCTTGTTATTTCTTTAAATTTTTCAATACTTATCCTTTTCTCAAATGGGAATTCGTTATTCATATGGAGAATAAACGTTTGTAAAAATTGTTTGTACAAGAGTAGAGAAAGTCATGTGAGTGTAACACATCAGATTTGTTCTCTCTTTGCATTGCCTGTTATTCAACAGCAGACGATCGCAATGCGAGACTTTATGCCGTCTAATGTACATGCATGCCCTCTTCCATTTGGCCGTGCCAAACAAATTGTTGTGGGCCACTATCTTTCATTTCCCTCAAGAGGTTATGGTAGTCTCCTTATTGAATCCTCCTTTCATTTAATGGATGCACCCAGCATCTCCGCCCACAAATCGTAAGACACAAAGAGATAATGCACGTTGCATTAATATAACTTGCTGAAGTTTCCATATTTGCACAACTATTTTCAATATTTTGGTCAAACATTCGTGATGTCAAACGCTACGGGCGACTGTTGGGCGTATTTTTTTTTTTTTTTACCTATTTATTTATAAAATATGAGGGAACTTTATTTGGTATTGTTTCTTATGTTATTCAGTTTTGAAGGAAGATTTCCACAATTGGTTTAAGGATCTAGAAACCCGTGCCAATTTCTTGCATTACGGCTACGGCTGCATTGTGATTGGACTTTCCTCACGCCTGCGTTTATGGTGCGTTATGTTAGCGCTTACATTTCATTGTGAAATAAACATATTATAATAGTGAAGTTAGTCAAAGATCATTCCTTGGTATGTAGGAATTACCTCCGAAAACATTTCGTAACATATTGCAATTTGACCTAAGGAACTAAAACAACTACCTTGCGCAACTCTTTTAATTTGCCCATCAAGCTACTATAGGTATTATCGTAAGTGTAGCACGATTGGTCCGGTATAAGAAATGAATTACAAATTAAACCATTCTATATTGATCGTGAAAGGTCGGAAATTTTGCTCAGAGGCCTCTTTATCAGGCTTGCGGTTCTTTTACGTGCCGCAAACCTACGGCTTTACTTCCCTTCCGAAGAAAGCCATGCTAAGGATTTTTACGGCCGAAAAACCAATTGAGTATCTCTTTAAGCGATATAAAGTTGAAGACGGAACACCTTTATTATGGCTGGCTACTATAATTTTCATTATACGAACCATAACTGAATCGGCACCAGTAATAAAGCGATAAAATTCGAACGAATCGAACATCAGTTGTTGTGTTTTCGGGATTATATAAGGAAGGTAATGCGAATCTGTAGGGTACACAATGAGGACAAAAATCAAACCTAAAGGCTAAAACAACTGATAGAATCATAGCCACGATTATGCAAATCTTGAGCGCTGCTAAATTACAGAATTCGCAAACAGCAATTTTTAAAATTATTTATAACACGTTCCTTTCACGAATGTGTTGTAACTAGGTTGTTGAATTGTAGTATCTTGTACGTTTTGTACTATCGCACACATTTCCAGATTCTGCGCAGAGCAGGGAATGACTTTAGTTAAGCAAATACTCCCTCCCACTAAATTGCTATTTGTAAATAACGCTTCCAAAGTTTGTATTGAGGTTTTGCTTCTTTTATGCACTCGTTGTTCTTCGCTAGTTGGAAAAGGTAAAGAAAATGGTAAGAAAATTAAGTAAAAAGCATTTCCTTTCAGTAAGAACTGTACGTGTAATATAGCTTTTCTGTTTTTAATTTCTCAGAAAACAGCACTGTGGAGTTATTGCCTTCTTCAGACACCGATTCAATTAGCTAAAGGTGACGTTATTCCGGAAGCATTTTCCGTGTTGAAAGAAAAGAGAACACGGTTGATGAAAACACTAGAGAAAGACATTCCATACTGTTTTATGATGGAACGTACACTCTGGCAGCTTGCTGTAATGAACCCGATGCTCGCTACACAGTTACGGCAGCATAATTTGCTAGCAGATATCCGCAAACGGGTGCGGCTGCTAGTTTGGCTCGCCCTTTGCAATCATGGTTGTCTGCATCAAAGAGGCCAGCTTAACAGCGAGCTTTTACAGACTTCCCGCAATGGAAGGAAGAAAGAAAAGAGTACATTGGCAGGCCGCTGAAGATGACGTGCACTACGTCATACACTTGGGTTCGGTGCCAAAAATGAGCGGATCTCTCCGGCAAAGTTAAGGTTGGTTGCCAGCGTTTCAAGAGGTAACTCTGCGAGTACTCAAATGGCTCTTCAAACCTTGGCAGTTAATCCTGCTCACTAGAGTTAGTTCACAGCTTCGGCCATCTCTGGAGATAGGTAGATACGGTCTCATCTCAGATTGTACAGAGTGAGCCAAAAGACTCCGAACCGGCTGCGCGGTGTTTTTCCTGTCGGCGTCCTCGGCTCTCGTTCCCGTCTGCCACTGTGATAGAAAGGCGCGGATGAAATCATACAACATTTTTAAAACTGCTTTTAAAGGATTTACTTACCAACTTTACGAAAGGCGATGCTGAAACTGGCCACCGTCGTTGTCCATACATTTTTGGCACCTCTTTAGGAAACTATCCATCATGACGTCTAATGTTTCTTCGGTAAGAACCGAAAACCGTCTTTTAAATTTCTTAGCCTGAACACTTCCTGTGGTCTGAAATTTACTGTAAAGTTCATGGATTGTTGTACGGCCTGGAACTTTTACACCTGGAAATCTTTCTGCAAATCGTACTTTCACTTGGCGAGCTGACCATGCGAATCATAAATAAATACACGCTTTGCAGTAGAAAGCACATAATATAATTTGTGACTAAGTACAGGACAAAATAATAAATAACTCGTAATAACTGAACTACATCACATCACCGTCAACTCAATACTGCACTTCACACTGTACAACAGCGTAACTTTGTTTATAGCAGCAGTGCGTTATCATGTTTTTATCATATTTCCACACGCTAAGTGGAAAAATACCGCGCAGCCGGTAATATTGTTCATAAAATACCCCTCGAGGTAACTTAAAACACATAGTATAGAAGACAAACCCACACACCCTGGAAGAATTAAAACCAAATATCCGCCAGAAAATTTCTCAACGTGAACTACGGCGAGTGATGGATAGTTTCCTAAAGAGGTGCCAAAAATTGTATGGACAAAGAAGGTGGCCAGTTTCAGCATCTCCTTTCATAAAGTTAGTAAGTAAAGTCTTTAAAAGTAGTTTTAAAAATGTTGTATAGTTTCAGCTGCGCCTTTCTATGATAGCGGCAGACGGCAATGAGCGCCGAGGACACGGACAGGAAAAACACCGTGCAGCCGGTGCGGAGTCTTTTGGCTCACTCTGTACATCGTGACCGCCAAATTTCTGTATATTGTTTCGTTTGCACAAAAGGCACCATTTGTGTTAGAAACGCAGAATCAAGCTGAAGCATGCAATGCCATAACTGGGACTTGAACCAGGGATCTTTCACTTTCCGTACGATTGCTCTAAGCAACTAAGCTACTATGGCAACATGCCGGTACGATGTTAAACTCCCCAAAAGACTTGCATTTTTTAGGCAAATCACAAGGAGATATCACATCATTTTTAGATAACATACGCCGATGTCGGCTTACATTGTCGTTAGTACTTTTAAGTCCCAGGCTTTATGGTTAATTTCCATGAGGTCAATCGATAATAATTGTTCTTTCAAGCAGGGTTGTATGTAGGAAAGATAGAATCAGACTGAAAAATAGATTGTGTTTTAAAGTTATCTACATTTTTGGTGTAATACCTTTTCGTCTATCGCTTAACGTTTACAGGTTATACAAGATTACACAAAATTCCTACCGAATGAAGAGGTCTTCATAGCTATTCCCAAAAATTCAAGATATACATTTTATTTGCCATCTAAATGCCTTTCATATCTGGTATTTAATCCAAGTCGTTAGAGCCATTTTTTAGAAAATCAAACGTTTTGAAAAAAAACAGGATCCATATACAGGATGGCTGTAGTGGGAGGGGAGTTTCTTAAAAAAATTTTTTTTAAGTTCATAGTCGCTTTAACATATTAGTCATTTCGCGACTTTAGAACTTTTTATAAAATAAATATTTAACAATAATGCAATGACGATATTAAACATACTGGCAGTTTTAAACCATTACAATGAACTAGTATAAAATTGTGACACTATAACTAATAAATTAATTAAAAATTATATGCTTTTAAAAAAATTCAACTATTTTAGGTTACATCGAATAGTCGAATGCTGTTTGTAAATCATTGGGTATCTGGTAGTGTTGTCTCCGTTGATCGTATTGTGGACATTCTACGATTATGTGTTTCGTTGTTACCAGTATGTTACACTGCTGACAGATGGGTGGTTGGTCCTTTGAAAGAAGATAACTGTCCTTCGGCCTCGGTCTTTAAGCTAGATGCCTAGAGGTCAGCACGTTTGAACTAAGTCCATTAAGATCTACACAACAACAAAGGTGGTCCAGAAGCAGATAAGGAGTACCCCAGTAGCAACTCTCCCGATTGTGCTTCCAGCACGATGGGTTAACTCTTCATTAAGTGTTGGTGGTAAGCGTCTTCCCGCATCATTGGATCAGACAACGAGGCAACATTACCTCCCTAGGCGTTTACTCTCCATTATTATTACTTTTATGGATGATAATGAAAAAGTAAGGCTTTTGAAAGTAAGTTTTAAACAGTGAAGCAAATGAAGCACTTTCCAACCATGTACAGACTTTGCTACCGATTGCAGGTTGTGTCAAACGGTGTCTCAAAGTGTTTAGCTTATGTTGGATGAATTAACATTCACAGAGAATTTCTCAAAGATTTAAGGAATTAATGATAAACATCTTAATTACTAAACATACCAAATAGGAATGTGTGTATTTTAGATCAATGAGTGCTTTACATTCATTCTGTACGAGAAGCACTATTTATATTTTGAGCCTTGGCAATCCTGAATGCTGTAGGTGCCATCTGACGTTTCCAATGGAAAGTTTGACATTTTTTACCATAATCTACTTAAAACATTTTGTCAATTGACCGTCATTTGTTTTGTTTACACTAACTTGAAAATTATGTGTCAACAAAACCATGGCATTAACTCGTGAAAATGTTCGTGCAATGATTTATTACGACTTTCGACGTGGATTATCAAAAAAGAGTGCATCGATCAACTAACTTCCACATCTGGCGACGAAGCTCCATCCTTTGCCACTGTGAAAGCTGGTATAACGAATTTAATCCTGACCACCGTTCTCTCAATGATGAAGTTCGTGAAGGTCATTCAAAATCAGTTGTTGTGCCAGAAAACATTGATGCTGTGCAAAAACTAATAATGAAAGATCGTCATGCGACATGTTGTGAGATTGAGGCAACCCTAGGCATTAGTGCCACCAGCATATATAAAATATTTCATGATTATTTAGCCGTGCAAAAGGTTTGCTCTCGTTGGATCCCACATAATTTGACCAATCGCAAAAAAGAAGCTCGTGTCGTTTGGTGTACAAAAATGCTCAAGAAATACCATGGTGGTGCCTCAAACGATGTATATAAGACTGTAACAGGTGACGAATCGTGGATCTATACGTATGAGCCGGAACGTAAACAGCAGTCGACTGTATGGATGTTTCAAGATGAAGCAAATCCCACAAAAGTTGTTCGCACTCGAAGCACTTCGAAGCAAATGGTCGCCTGCTTTTTCAGCAAAACTGGCCATGTGGCAACAGTGCCTTTAGAGGAACGTAAAACGGTCAATGCCGAATGGTACACAACCATTTGTTTGCCGAAAGTCTTCGGTGAAGTAAGGAAAACCAACAAGAACCGTAGGATGTTCATCAAGACAATGCGAGCGCACCATCTCGTCTAACAACACAGTATTTGAAGGCTCAAAAAATCGAATTGATGGGTCATGCGCCATACAGTCCTGATTTGGCACCCATTGACTTCTTTTTGTTCCCGAACATCAAGAATAAATTGCGTGGACAACGATTTTCGTTGGCAGAATAAGCCGTTGATGCCTTCAAAAACTATGTTTTGAAGGTGTCTCAAGAAGTCTGGAATAAATGCTTTGACAAATGGTTCAAACGGATGCAAAAGTGTATTGATCATAAAGGAGAATATTTTGAAAAACAATAAAGCAGTTTTCAATCAGAAATTACTTTGTTTTAATTATTAGGTTCAAAATATAAATAGTGCCCCTCGTATTTACCTAGCTATCTTGGAACTACTATTTGATGCTCAAGCATATGCTGAAGCATTTTCAAAGCACTCTCGTCTAATTACAGAACAAGTCGTTTGAAAATTGACTCCTGTCCTTGAATAGGGACTGCTTTGTAAAATATATGTGAAGGGGATGTAGGTATTTATTAGAAACGGTACCAACGAGTAAACAGGGGTGCATCGCCAAGTGGGGTTTAAGCCAGGGAAGGGGAATTAGAGATTCTTCCCTCGACCTCTCCGGCACATCTTAGCTGTTTCCCCATCAGCCAGTGAATCGTTACCCTGTAAAAAGAGTTCATTGAACACTTCTCTCTCACGCGTGAAATGTTCTGCACGTGTAACTGCGGCTGTTGGCGAGATTAATACTTTTCGTCACGGAGGAAACGGAGTCAGAATCGTGGATATGAAACCCATTGATGGAGGGATATGGAATGTCACCTGGTAACTCCCCTATTCGCCATTTGATGGAACTGCCCTAGTATTTCAAACGATATTGCCTCGCCCAAGACCTTATATAAACGTCACTCCACTTCTATTGCCTTCATATTTTTTTGCTGTTCCCCCGCCTCTTGCTGGTCGACTAATGCAGCGCACGCAACACCGCGCCCATCTCAGTGACGGACTTGATTAAGCTACGGGCCTAAGTAATTGACAGGTAGCGACACCAAACACGACTGTTGGAGCCTTAATGGCAAACATTTATGTGAAGCCTAACGACATATTCGTCCATTGCCATTATAATAATTGAATTCTGATTAAAGCATTTCTGAGGGTCCATTTTAAAATATCATTTCTCTTTACTTTTCCTATCGCACAGGTATCTAAGACGCAGAAATTAATAGTATTCGATAAAAAAAACTCGAAGTCGAGGTTTCACCGGAAATACAAGTCTGAATCTACCTAACCTGGATCCAAAAAAGAAGTATTTTGTGATAAGGTTTGTGCATATTACTTCATCTCTGGACAACATAACTCGAAAACGGAAAGTCATATAAATATCCTATTTCATATTTAATAGGCCGCTTTAATAATGCAAAACAAAGATTTTAGAGAAAACTTCCACCATCAAACAACACCTAACATAAACATTTTTGTCATTTTTAATTTCTCAGAAAATTATTCTAACAATCTGGATTTATGAATAAATAGTGATTCTCATATTTTTGTAATTTTCCTTTGAATTCCTCTTCTTTACCAATGAGTTCTAATATATATCTATGAACCTTGAATGATAGATCAACCTAAGGACAGGATCAATTTAGATGTTATTACGATATGCAATTGATGTAAAGTAACAGTTTTTTGGCACTAACCATTTCGAAATATTCGGGTGCTTGGTTTATATTTTCCATATATTAAGCAGTGAGTTTGAAATCTTATGTGGTTCTTTAGATTCTCACGAGTCCATGCACAGGACATATAATAGTAGTTGTCAGAGGCTATTTAAACAAACGAGTGTCGTCTCAGCCCACAAAATGTACATTATTGTCATGTACTATTTCTGGTGAATATTTATCACAATTTAAAGGAAGTAGAAGAACACTAAATTGCAATTTGAATGATTCATAGAGTATTTACGAAAATAAAATATAAATGGTTGGAGAATGTTTTCTGTGCTGAACTTATTTATGAAACGAAATATCGACCACTCAGGACTGACGCATATAAATATATGAATAAATTCATTCAACGCTTTCCGCGAGCAAATTTGAATAAATGATGTCTGTGCTTTCTGGAAGAGCTTTCGCGGAGAAAACAGCAGAACAACCTAACGGATGGTTTCGTAATTAGAACTGTCAGACTTGGAACCTTTGGCCACATATCTGTTCTTTGTTCATTCTCTGTATTCATTGTCGTTGAATGAAAGTTGCGATCGGGCAGCATATTTTTATGTTGGAAAAATAAAAACATTATTTAAGGGATACCTCGAGCTGCTACCATCAGACCTATTACTATCTCTTTCAGATTATACTTATTTTTATAATAGTTGATGTTGATAGGTTTGTTTCTTCTTCCAGTCTACTTCCAGAGGCCTTTCGGCTTGCGTTTCGAAGCATACTGTTGCGTCGATATGTACGCTTTTCTGTGGTCTTTATAGAAAATTATGTCGATTCTTTTGATGCTGTCTTGTGATCGAGACCTTGGTCTTTCTCATGGACTGCAAATCCTATTTCTCTTAGGCTTTCAGCAGTTGTTGATCTTACGGTATGATGTTGAAGGTTCCCGAGTGCTTCACCGTAAGATCAAGAGCCAAGGGCATGGGAAGTGTTTCAATATCGTCATATCTGCAAGAGCGGTGTTGTCCTGTCCTGACTCCTGCCTAAAATACCTCGTACAGCCGATACATTGCAAGTCATTTTAATGATTCTCTTCTGTTAGCAACAATTTATGCGGATTTACACTCAAGTAGTACTAAGAAAATTAATTACTTACATTGCCTATTTTCTTAATTCCGATAATAAATTGTTTAATAGTTGATTTAATTTCTAGTTCACGACTAGTAATACAGAATGCTGCAAGGCCCAACTCAAAGCCCATTGATGCACCTTCTTTGGGAAGAGCAAAACGAGTATGCCAAAGAATACAAATCAGCCATTACCTTGTCATCCTAGATTTGAAAAAAACAAACATGAACTTAAAATTAAAATACCTGCAATAATGACTAGAGATCATCAAGATTTACCACTGGAGGTTAACTATTCCTAGAATTAATATGGATATAAGAACTCACCAGAATTACATATAAACGAATTTACCAGGAAATCCATAACACATATGCTAACACACGCACACATACATGGATCCAAATCTGATCAGGATATGGTTACTCCGGATGCTAAACAGAAGTACAAGCTTCCAAACTTGTTCTCTGTTTTCTCCTCTGAGCTCTATGTTGTCAAACAAGCTTTGATTTATATTATATCACAGCATAAACAGTGCAATTCTGATTCACTAAACACTCTTCAGAGTATCCGAGACCGCTCTACTGACTTAAAATTAATAATCCACGATATCCAAAGTCTATACAACCAAATTACTACAAATGATCAAGAATTTATACTCTTGTGGATTCCATCTCACTGTGGAATATCAGGAAAGGAGAAAGCAGATAGGGAAGCCAAAAAAAAGAAAAACAACTTTGCTACCTGCAGTGGAAGAATTGCCAGGTTGTTTTTGACTGCGAGTCAGTTTATGTGGAATCCCTCAATAACAAAGTTTTCTCGTGTCTAATTGTTGATATAAAATGTTTTGGATTTTATTCACACCAATGCCCAGTGTCGCCCGAGTAAATTCATAAAATGTCGTCGATCTCCATCAAGTAAGTATTGCTCGAACTGTGACATCACGAGTAACAGCAGTTCTTTGACGTCCTTCACGAAATTCATCCTAAGAAAAAAACAATTTTTTTTGAATTCGCTGTACCAATTATACATTATAGTCTAGATGCGGCTTCTTCGCCAAATGCATTTCTAAAAAATCATAGGCCGGAAATGTACTTTAGTCAAATTCATTTTTGGGTGAACACAGAATTTTTAAATGATAATGATTAAACTCTTAGAGCAAATTGAACACATTATACGGACTCGCAAAACATTAGAAAGTAGCTGTCAAAAATAAACAAATTTCATTTGTTTTTAGAAACATGGCATTCTAAAAATGTTCAGTATGGCCCTTCAGCAAGTGAAACAAACAAAGTTATTTCAATTTTTCATTTATGCGGTGGAAACTGTCATCAGTGACTAATTTTTGTTCTATCAGCTCAAAATAAAAGCTTCCAAAGACAAGGTTGTCAAAGAAGTTATGAATATATTTTTATCATCACAGAAAAACACTCGAATGAATCAAGAATTTATCGTAAATGTTCTTCGCGCTAGAGATAACAGCGCCAACAAGAGGGTTCTTGTCGGCTGGAGACTGATGAAGACCAGAGTTGGCATGGGAGTTCAAGGGAGCGATATGGGGTCTTGCCTCAGTGGAAGTTTTTAGTTACTATGTCTCAGAAATTCGAGTATTGTGTGATTTTTAGAACTGCTCTGTCCATGAAAATCTTATACATTGCTGTTATAAGCGATTAGACACGGAATGGGTCGCAAGTAGAAATCATCTAAAATTGTGTGAGGAGAGAGTCGCTACCTGGATTAAAGAAAAAGTGCCCCGATGTAGTGACTCGTTAATTATATAGTGACCTTTCTGAGACTTTGGCGTAACTAGACATACATTTTGTTAGATAAAGAAAATAATGTAAAATTGGGCTAATCACTACACCACGAAAGAAGAAACAAATTAAATACAAATCCGTTAGGGAGGCGAATTTATGATTTTGTACGCAGTGATGCTATAAGGTGTAAATTTCATGAATTCCTTACACCGCCACAATTATCTCTAATGAGCAAAGTTAATCACCATGTACACTGTGTAATTAAAAGTATCCGGACACCCCCCACAAACATACGTTTTTCATCTTAGGTGCATTGTGCTGCCACCTACTGCGTGGTACTCATTATGCGCGAACCTCAGTAGTCATTAGACATCGTGCAACAGCAGAATGGGACGCTCCGTGGAACTCACGAACTTCGAACGTGGTCAGGTGATTGGGTGTCACTTGTGTTAGAAGTCAGTACGCGAGATTTCCACACTCCTAAACATCCCTAGGTTCACTAGTTCTGATGTGATAGTGAAGTGGAAACGTGAAGGGACATGTACGGCACAAAAGCGTACAGGCCGACCTCGTCTGTTGACTGACAGAGACCGCCGACAATTCAAGAGGGTCGTAAAGAGTAAAGATCTATCCAGACCATCATACAGAAATTCCAAACTCCATCAGGATCCACTCCAAGTACTATGACAGGTGTGAGGTGAGAAACCTTGGATTCCATGCTCGAGCGGCTGCTCATAAGCCACACATCACGCAGGAAAATGCCAAACGACGCCTCGCTTGGTGTAAGGAGCGTCAACATTACACGATTGAACAGTGGCAAAACGTTGTGTGGAGTCACGAATCAAGGTACACAATGTGGCGATCCGATGGCAGGGTGTGGGTATGGCAAATGCCCGGTGAACGTCATCTGCCAGCGTGTGTAGTGCCAACAGCGAAATTCGGAGGTGGTGGTGTTATGGTGTGGTCGTGTTTTTCCTGGAGGGGGCTTGCACCCCTTGTTATTTTGCGTGGCACGATCACAGCGCAGACCTACATTAATATTTTAAGTACCTTCTTGCTTCCCACTGTTGAAGAGCAATTCGGGGATGGCGATTGCATCTTTCAACACGATCGAGCACCTGTTCATACTGCACGGGCTGTGGCGGAGTGGTTACACGACAATAACATCCCTGTAATGGACTAACCTGCACAGAGTCCTAAGTTGAATCCTATAGAACACCTTTGGGATGTTTTGGAACGCCGACTTCGTGCCAGGCTTCACCGACCTACATCGATACCTCTCCTCAGTTCCGCACTCCGTGAAGAATGGGCTGCCATTTCCCAAGAAACCTTCCAGCATCTGATTGAAAGTATGCCTGCGAGAGTGCGCTGTTATCAAGGCCAAGGGTGGGCCAACACCATATTGACTTCCAGCATTACCGATGGAGGGCGCCACGAACTTGTGCGTTATTTTCAGCCAGGTGTCCGGATACTTTTGATCACGTAGTGTATATTTATAAACATTTAAATAAGTCCACCTGTGTAAGGGTAGCCTGTCTGCCTTTGATTCAAGAGGTCTGGAGTTTGAATCTCAGAGTGGCCAGCCCAGATAAGGTTTTCCCTGAGGTTTGCCTTACTCTGAAAAGATGGGTGTAACTCTAAGCTCTATGGACACCCGGCTCACGATCATTTCAGCTATTTCATTAATTCATCGTTCCATATGACGTACTCGGTTAAAGGACGTTGAACGAAAAAAAGAATTAAATATTCCAGTTTTTATCGTTTGGGATTTGATTTTGAAAAGTGACGAAATACGTATTTTATTATTGAGAGAAATGATATTATGGTGTGATGACAGTTCTATTTGTGGAAAGTAAGAGAATTCAGGAAAGAAGTGGGCAGTAACACAATAAAAGCAATATAAACTAATTGCCAGATTTTCAGGCCCTGTCTAATTCTTCTGTAAACAGCTGACATTTCTCCCGGAATCGTTACAACTTTCTGCTGAATTTTTCCACCTGATTTTCGATTATTTGTAACTGGTAAGCAATAATAAAATCGAGGAAAAACCGTTCCCGTCTGTTGAATTAGGTTATGAAATTACACCAACCGAATAATAATTGAGCAGAAAGGTGAATACTGCTTATGGACTTCAATGTAGAAATTGCCTTGTCAAATGCCGTTCGCGACGTTACTGTGCGTAATTAGTTTAAGCCACCCCATTTGGCAGCAATATCACTTATTTAACTACCACACTTTGGCTAATCTGTAGCAGAAACAGGGATTTTATAACACGGAAATCCTGAAAGACAAAATAATCCTATCCCCTCCTTTTTTTTACCATTTTCATGGTTATCCCCCACTTAAAGGCAACATGCGAAACATGTTCTTTTAGAAAGTACTCTGAGGATTGATGAACGGTTAACCACAAATTTCAAGGACAGAAAATGTTCCCAAATATAGGAGGACATTGTGTGGTTGACCATACCTTTTACGCTTGCACCTTTTTTCCCCCCGCCTCCTGGCGAACTTGTGGGGACCTAATCCCGGTGGACGTTACGGCTGAGTTATGGCTAATGGCGCGGCCACTCGTAGCCTCACGCCGCTCGGTTGTTCTTGTTAGATTGTGTGTTGGGATTTATGCAGTACATTGCAGCAGGTTTGGGTCCTCTTCTCCCTCTTACTCACGGCCAAGAGTGTCCCTAGAGAGTGTCCTTACCTCCTCAATGTTCCATTCATATGACGGCCGCTCTTACGGTGGAGAGGGAATGCGATTTTTGAGAAAAGTTCCTTACCTACCTTTCCACCTGCACTTGCCCTATGTTAACTCTGCCGTCTGCTTGTTACTAACAAGCAATACTATACTGGAGCACAATAAGAGAATGAATTGAAGGCAGTACTATCATGAACTTTATCGTTGTCCTAGTTATACTCACATTCAAACACTTCGTTCTATGTAGTACGAGAAGTCCCCGACCTAACAAAGAAAACACAAAAAAATAGAAAAAAAACCATCTTTATTTCTCTACATAGTCTCCTTTCAGTTCAATACACTTTTCCCAGCGATGTTCAATTGCTTCAATGCCCTGTTTATAGTGAGAACCGTCGAGTTCTGCAAAATAACCATCAACCGCAAACCCCACATCTACATTGTTGGCATCTTTTACCACCAAGCCTTTCTTCAACTTTGGAAACAGAAAAAGAGGGGGCTAAGTCTGGCAAATAGATTTTGGCCATGGCAATAATGGATGTGTGAACTGGTGCATTGTCTTGATGAAACAGAGCTTTCTTTTTCGCTAAATGCGGCCGTTTTTTGCTTGATTTCACATTCAAACGCTGCAATAAGTTTGCATTATACTCGCCATTGATTGCTTTTCCTTTCTGAAAATAATCAATGAAAATTAACGCACGCGCATCCCAAAAAATTGACGATGACCTTGCCTGCAGATGGAACTGTTTTCGCCTTCTTTGGAGCCGATTCTCCCCTTTCAATCCACTATTTTGGCTGTTCCTTCGTCTCAGGTGTGAAGTGATGGACCCATGCTTTATCCATGGTTATGAATCGACTCAAAAATCCGGCTTTATTGCAGCGAAACATCGCCAAACACTCGACTGAAACATCCTCACGATGCTGCATTTGTTCCATTGTGAGTAAAAGCGGCACCCATCTTGCGCACAGCTTTCTCATGTCTTAATTTTTAGGAAGTGTGCGATGTACAGCACTTTTTGAAATGCCTCCGATGTCTGCTAGCTAGCACATTTTAAGGCGACGGTCATCCAATACCGTTTTGTAGATTTGCTTCACAATTTCTGGCGTGGTCATCTCATTTGGTCGACCACTGTGATGTTCGTCTTGCAGCTCGTACGGCCTCGCTTAAACTCTGCCACGCAATATTTTACTGTTGTAAACGAAGGAGCAGACTCCTCCAGAGTAGAATCTAGCCCAGCTTTAATATTAGTCGAACTAAGACCTTTCAAATGAAAGTATTGTATCACATGATGATGGCCAGTTTTATCCATGTGTACAAATTCGCTGAGAGAGTTCAGTATTGATGGCTTCCAAACAATTACTAAACAACGTAGCATCGTCCAACTTCAAACTTAAGCTTTATAAGGATGGTACTTTCTACCACAGTCATTTGTTTGAACAAACCGCTATATATACGTCAGGTCGGGTACTTATGCGACTGCCCTCGTAATTCAGAAAATGTGTCTTATGTGTATCTAAAACTTGATTTTCATTTCAGGTTTTTGGAGAATTATTTTCTTCTTTTTAATCATCCATTATCTCTAGGATTGATTCTCTTTCTTCAGAAACTAAGCGTTTGGACGATATTTCCTCAAAACGCAATTTTAAGATGTCCCAATATTGAACTGGGCTGGTATAGTTTGGTATTCTGAACGTGTAGGGCTCTTTTCTACTATTGAAAGGCAATATATTTGATTATTCTAACGCTGTAAACTTTGTACAGACCGGGAAGGAAATGTTTTCTTTGTTCGTTAGTCACACAAATTTGAAAAAGCATTTCAACCTAATGTTATTGATTCAGCATACAGTCTTTTCTCTGAAGGTCGTAATGTCTCAACGAATTACAGCATTCTCCTCTCACTTGAAGACTCTTAATATATCTAACAGAAAAGAACGACAATTTTATTTTTAGCACATAAATATATTTGGTAGACGCAAAAAGAGAAATTGGTGAACAAATTAAATTGAGTTTAATTTATGGACGCTTTTTTAACTACTATGGTGCTTAGCGTACCATTTTATATTGGGCGTGAAAGACCGCAAATTTTTCTCAAAGGCCTCAGGCTTGAGGTTCTTTTTACGTGCCGTAAATCTACGACACGGTACCACTGGGTTTACTCCCCTGCCGAAGGACATGCTATGGACGTTTACACCCGAAAAAATGCATTGCCCACCAAGAAATTAACGAGAATTCTCAGTAAACCTGATTCTTTGCATGTTCGGTCCACTTATACTAACTTCCAGCTGAAACTAAATGGAGTAAAGAGGTATTTGAAGTACTGAATAATTAAAAATTGTTTTGGAGCTATTGCTCTGTTATAAAGTTTCTTGGAAACGTGAAACGGGATTTAGATATAGAATTGCGAAAATAAAATTCGCTGGCTTTCCAAGAGAGGTGTTTTCATATGTTGGACCTATACCTCGTCTAAATATATCCAATCTTAATAGCTTTCCCCTTCGTTTGCCATAGTATCGTAGAACAGCGCGGAATTTCAGTGCAATTCACTTCTGAACTACACATAGAGCAGGTGAACCAACTATCCGTTTTTACTTTCTCTACTACGTATAGTAAGTAGGGGAAGTATTGTATTCCACCCAAAATTCGATACCGAGATTTCACCGGAAATACGTTTTGAGACACCCTGAATAAAAAAAAAAGCATTTTTGGAAACATGTCCGTGTATGTGTGTGTGAACAGCATAACTCAGAAACGAACTTGGTATTTAGGTTCAGTATCTTCCAAGGTTGCGACACAAAGTTTTTCAAGAAAATCCCCCCACCCCAGATTACCCTTTACATGGAACACTTTTCGTAAATTTTAATTTTCTCAAAAATGGCTCTAACGATTTTGATTAAAATGTCATATGTTTAAGATATTTTCATGACAAATTAAATGTACATCTCGAATTTTCTGGGAATGTTTCCAAAGATATTCTTCATTATGAACGACTTTTGCATAACTGGTAAACCATAAGAGATAGACAAAATTTTACTACACAAAGAATGCAGATCGCGTTAAAATACACAATTTATGTCATATGCATTTCTTTTTTTTTTTTTTTTTTTTTGTTGAGTGAACCATTTTCGAGATATTGCTAGTTATTCCCTTAAATTTTCCAATACTTATACTTTTTCTCAAATTCGTTATTCATTTTTTTTGTCCTGGTAATGCAAAGAGAATGGAATACTCCACATAGCAACCAGCTCTTAAAATATTTGACTATCGCTTAAAGCCTACCAATTCCCCTTGCATCTACAAGAAAATTAGCAATAAGATTAACATCTCGATATCTCGATTAACATGAAGCATATGGAGAATAAGCGTTTGTAAAAATAGTTTGTACAAGAGTAGAGAGAGTCATGTGAGTGTAACACATTAATTTTTTTTTTAAAACGCATGTAGCCTACTAGGCAGCATGTGCCTTAGGCCCGTCCTCTTCGGCCACTAACAGCTCATTAGAGAAAGAGTCTACTCTGAGTGAAAACGTAATGGTTACCTTTGCTGAAGACTACGTCGGAGGGAAGGATTGGCTCGGCGCGTCGGGCTCTCTGGTTCGCAGCCCGCTGGTTTCGCAGGAGTTCCTCCTTCTCGACATGTCCGCTGCTTCAGCTGCTAATCTGCTTCGAATTATGGGGTTACCACAAAAAATTAGTCTTTGCCCTGGCTAGGTTTTCCTCAGTAGAGGAAATGCTAATAGGAATGATTAGAAGTAAAGGAGATCTCTGTGCTATCATCTCTTCCAGTTTACCTGATCACGCACTAACTACGAACTGTTTGAATCTGAATTGTAATAGAACTTTTCCTTAAACATTGCATAAATCTGAGTTGAGTCCGTCTGAACACTTTCATTCAACACGTGCCACAGTTAATATTCCCTGTGAACTTTTGTCTATCATCACGCAGCGAATTTCACTATTATTAATTTGCGCGTATATTTGTACTTTACGCGACAGTGTTTATCATGTACTATGTGTGATTATACTCAGCACCTTCGCAGTATTCACACCCGGAATGCATACGTGGACACTTCAACTTTCCGCGGAATATTTATTTACTTTGCGCGCTAACTTTTTCTCGCGTAGAGGCGTGGATTCGACGTGTGCTGCATGACAAGACTGTGTACTGACAAGAAATCCTCGCTGTATATGTACAAGACTACCCCACGCGACGACCATAACTTAAGTAAATCCTGATTGGTTACATTTTTGCGCTGTTGTTAGCGTCTATTTACAATGATTATTTATACTTGGTTCTCATTGGCTTAGGTGCACAATCATATGACTTTTGACATTACATCACACGGGACTTTCCCTGTTTCCTTCAATATTTCGCGCTCTACTACTCCGCCTACTTTATCTCTCGGAGAGCTAACAATAGAATAAAATACAAAACACTTGCAATCCAAGCTAGGGCTACTAAAAAGTTTCACTTACACATCTAATAGACACGTTTTAAGAAGAACCAGGAACATTTTGATATGGGCGAATATTACAATGTGAAAAATCAACAATTATGACCGTTCCTTTTACGACAGCATATACAGAGGCTATCATAATTAATAGCGCAAACTGAAACGGTTGAAAGCATACGACAATAGCAGCAAAAAGTTCCAGTAAACATGGATCCACAAACAAGCCGTGTCTGAGATTTATTATTGTGAATGTGTGGTTATGAGCCGCCACTGACGTGAATTGCTGGAGGATGCCCCCCTTGAGCAGCGTCGGAGTATGTAGTACCTGCATGATAGGCCACCGGCAGACTTCCCTGCTACTGTGGAAATATGGTCCAAGATGGATAGGTCGAGGAGGGTCTGTACCTTGACCTCCACGATCACTTGATTTCAATCCTTTAGATTTTTGGGGAAGTGTTGTATTCCACCCAAAAATTGGATACCGAGATTTCACTGGAAATATATGTTTTGAGACCCCCTGAATCCAAAAAAAGCATTTTGGAAACATGTGTGTGTGTCTGTGAAGAGCATAACTCAGAAACGAACAGGTTCAGTATCTTCTAGAGATGAGACACGAAGGTTTACAAGAAAATCCCCCACCTCAGATTACCCTTTACATGGAACATTTTTCGAAAATTTTAATTTTCTCAAAAATGGCTTCAACGATTTTGATTAAAATATCATAGGTTTAAGATATTTTCATGACAAATAAAATGTATATCTTGAATTTTCTGGGAATGTCTCCAAAAGTATTCTTCATTGTGAACGACTTTTGCATAACTGGTAAACCATAAGAGATAGACAAAATTTTACTACACAAAAAATGTAGATCGCGTTAAAATACACAATTTATGTCATACATTTTTTGTTGTTGTTTAGTGAACCAATTTCGAGATATTGCTTGTTATTCCCTTAAATGTTTCAATAATTTTCTCAAATGGGAATTCGTTATACATTTTTTTGTCTTGGATATGCAAAGAGTATTAATGTGTGGCAAAGAGAATGGTGGTGCACATAGCAACCAGCTATTAAGAGATATGTCTATGCTTAAAGGCTATTGTATTTCTATATTGCCCTTGCAAATACACAACAAGGGGAACATAGTAAGCCTTAAGCGATAGTCAAATATTTTTAGAACTGGTCGCTATGTGTAAAATGTAATTCTCTTTGCATGTCAGAAGATCGTTTCTGCAAATGTTTATCTCGATTAATATGAAATAGATGGAGAATAAGAGTTTGTAAAAATAGTTTGTACAAGAGTACAGAAAGTCATGTGTAACACATCAGATTTTTCTGTATGGAGTCACCTCAAACGTGTAGTATACAGCACTGCCGTTGATAGCGTTGAAGTACACGTGCTTGTCAAGAATTCCGATATGATCCGGGGTGTTTCAAGGAATTCGAAACTCACTCTACAGTATTGTATCCAGATAAAGACACTTAGAACACTTCCTTTAACAGGGAAGAGTGTATATCATTAATGACATGTAACATAGTATCGTGGTCTCTAAACAACTCGCTCATTGGGGTAGAACACTCGCTAATAAGGTACCAGGAAGTTAACAAATTTAAATAAGGCGAGGTCACGACAAGGGACGCAGCTAATTGAATATGAAAAACATTATAGGATAACTACTAAAAGGATACCTACATGGTTCAGAATGGAAGAAAGGAGCTTTATAATATGGTAAATGAAACAGGTAAGGCGTGGATGGTACTATGTTGTATTACTGAAAGGGTTACATTACCTCCTTGACCCCGCGTCGAGGACGCCATACATCCCGTGTATGGAGAGTACGTAATAACACGACCTGTCCGGCGCGCTCCTACTCACTGACTGACTAGCTAGCCAAAACAACCCAAGCCACGCTTACCGCGTGGGTACGCTATCTATGCTCTACCCGCACCACTCTTACGTCATCCCCCGATCCAAGCGACCAACGGACACGTACGTATGCACTAACAATGCCTGCATACGCTACAATAGTAAAAGTAGAATTGTATCCCTTGTTAAGCTAGGTTATCAGTGAATTTTAAGGCATCTTAGAATGGCAATTATTAAACGAAAAGTCTACTTTTCAAATTCATTTTTACTAATTTGGGCGATGGCGGCTTGTAATCACACATTTGCAATTATCTCGCACATGGCTGTTTTGCGGACCCATGATTAATGAAACGTTTTTGCTTCTACTATCCTATACTTTGAACTGTTTCAATTTGCGCTAGTAATTATGATATACGCTGTATATAAATGATCTTTACAGTAAAATACATATGATAAAATTGTGTACATGATGGTAAAACACGCCCTCATCTGCCACTCTTTACGTACCGATTGTAAGTAGAAAGAGTATTGTGTTTCACCCAAAAATTGGATATCTGGGTTTCACCGGATACATTCCCTGTGTGTTTGTGTATAGTGTGGTGTCTGTGAACAGCATAACTCAAAAACTAAACGTTGGTTTAAATACCAAGCCTGGTATTCCAAGGATGCAACACAAAGATTTTGAAAAAAATCCCAAACTACCCTTTGCATGGAATTTTTTTCGTTATTTTTGATTGTAAAAAATGGCTCTGACGAATTTGATTAAAATGCCATATGTTTAAGATACGCTGTGTTACACTCACATGACTTTCTCTACTCTTGTACAAACTATTTTTACAAACGCTTATTCTCGATATGCTCCATGTTAATTGAAATGTTAATCTTATTGCTAATTTTCTTGTAGATGCAAGGGGAATATGGTAGACTTTAAGCGATAGTCAAATATTTTAAGAGCTGGTTGCTATGTGGAGTATTCCATTCTCTTTGCGTTACCAGGACAAAAAAAAATGAATAACGAATTCCCATTTGAGAATAAGTATTGGAAAATTTAATGAAATAACAAGCAATATCTCGAAAATGGTTCACTCAACAACAAAAATGTACATGACATAAATTGTGTATTTTAACGCGATCTACATTTTTTGTGTAGTACAATTTTGTCTATCTCTTATGGTTTACCAGTTATGCAAAAGTCGTTCACAATGAAGAATGCTTTTGGAGACATTCCCAGAAAATTCAAGATATACATTTTATTTGTCATGAAAGTATCTTAAATATATGATATTTTAATTGACATCGTTAGAGACAGTTTTGAGAAAATTAAAATTTTCTAAAAAATGTTCCATGTAAAGGGTAATCTGGGGTGGGGGATTTTCTTGAAAACCTTCGTGTCGCATCCTTGGAAGATACTGAACCTAAATACCAAGTTTGGTGTTTATCCGACTGTTCGTTTCTGAGTTATGCTGTTCACAGACAGACACACGCAGACACACACACGGACATGTTTCCAAAAATGCTCAAAACATATATTTCCGGTGAAATCTCGGTATCGAATTTTTGGGTGGAGTGCAATACTTGCCCTACTTACTATACGTAGTAGAGAAAGTAAAATTGTTTGTCTGCTGAATTCCTCTGATGCTCTTGTACCTACAGAAAATCTGTAACAAAAGCATTTCTGCAAATGTTGATCTCGATTAACATGAAGTAGATAGAAGAATAAGGTTTTGTAAGAAGAGTCTGTTAAAGAATGGTTAGAGAAAACTGAATGCAACACTTCAAATGTTTTAAGCTTTCTGCAGGACACGTAAGACTGTAAGATTCGGTTGCAGCTGATTCACCTGGTATTGCGCTTTTATGTAATCTTCTAATTCTCTGAATGTGTGTGTTAATTTACTGAATGTTTAAAAATTACACGATAAATCTGATAAAAAGTAATTAGAAAATAATTAGCAGGCCTAATTAAATTAATTCCAGCTTGCTAGAGGCAAGATGATCTGATTGGCTGCAATTAATAATATACCTCAGCGAATTATTGGTTAAATCCCTTGGGGAATTCATCAAAATGTTGCCGCAATATTGTGGTTTTCATTGAACAGTATGGTACTGTATGGTACAGTATGGCATGCTTTATTAGCAATAAAATAAAATACATTATTGGGATAGTCATTTGGTTTGTGTAAGATGTTTGCTGGAGCCCTCGGAATAAACTGGCACTGCACTGTAAGAAATTCGGACAGTTTGAGCAATGTCTACAGTTTTTTGCCAAATGTTCATGAACCCGCTTTAGCCAGGAATTGTGTATATTGCCAAGAGTTGTAATACTTTAATGTCACGAATACATGCATTTTAATACTGTATTATTACCACTTATTATTGTTATACTTTCAAAATACCAGTTACCTTTTATGCGCTACATATAGGCTTCGGATTTACCTCTTTGGCTAATGACCTGATTCTTAAGTGGTTTATCTTTACGTTATTAGCACCACGCTTTGGGCACCAAACTTGAGATAGTTGCAGCCCCACGTACGATACAAAGTGTCCGCTGGCCTTCGCCCCACTTTTAAATATTATATATGTATGTTTGCTTCGGTTGCGTCAGTAGTAGATTGCAGAAACACGTATCTCTTAGCAGGGGTTGGTGCAGCTAAAGAATGTAGGCTCACACAAATTACAATTTTTACTTTTTCTACTACGTATAGTAAGTAGGGGAAGTATTGTATTCCACCCAAAAATTCGATACCAAGATTTCACCTGAAATACATGTTTTGAGATCTCCTGAATCCAAAAAAAGCATTTTTGGAAACATGTCCGTTTGTGTGTCTGTCTGCGAACAGCATAACTAAGAAACGAACAGTCGGATAAACACCAAACTTGGTATTTAGGTTCAGTATCTTCCAAGGATGCGACACGAAGGTTTTCAAGAAAATCCCCCCACCCTAAATTACCCTTTTCATGGAAGAGTTTTCGAAAATTTTAATTTTCTCAAAAACGGCTCTAACGATTTTGATTAAAATATCATATGTTTAAGATATTTTTATGACAAATAAAACATATATCTTGAATTTTCTGGGAATGTCTCCAAAAGTATTCTTTATTGTGAACGGCTTTTGCATAACTGATAAACCATAAGAAATAGACAAAATTTTACTACACAAAAAATGTAGATCGCTTTAAAATACACAATTTATGTCATATTCATTTTTGTTGTTGAGTGAACCATTTTCGAGATATTGCTTGGTATTCCCTTAAATTTTTCAATACTTATTTTCTCAAATGGGAATTCGTTATTCATTTTTTTGTCTTGGATATGCAAAGAGTATTAATTTGTGGCAAAGGGAATGGTGCTCCACCTAGCAACCAGCTATTAAGAGATATGTATGTGCTTAAAGGCTACTGTATTTCTATATTGCCCTTGTAAATATATATTCCCCTTACATCTACAAGAAAATTAGCAATAAGATAGACTCTGCAATAGTTTATCTCGATTAAGATGAAGTAGATGGAGAATAAGCGTTTGTAAAAATAGTTTGTACAAGAGTAGAGAAAGTCATGTGAGTGTAACACATCAGATTTTTTTTACTTCACTCCTTTTATTATTCCTTCACACGATAAAATAACACTTCACTGATATATCCTACTGTAGAGCTGTGAGATTATTGTTACTTGTACTTTTTAACACGTAAACTTTATTCACGCCGTAATGAATTTTTTGTCTCATACTGAATACGTATCGAACTGCTCGGGAACGGTGTCTACTAGCGTCTGGTTGGGTACGGTTTCTTCTAGCGTCTGGTTTCTACCGCCTAAATTTATACCTTTACTATATTTCAATTCTCTGATTTGCTAATTTTACTCCAATAGAATACTTTTATTTAACTTAAGCTTTTTATAGTTTTTGATTGGCTATTTATAAACTGTTTAAATATTACATTATTGTTTCAAGAAGTATTAGTAGTTTTATTAAACTTTCTAATTTATTGTTGTGTCAAGGTTACCTCATTGTTAGCAACTTTCGGCTTGTATTCTCACAGCTCCTATATTGTTGAATTACATAATACATTCACATAACATTATTATACTTGTACACAATAATATAAACATAATAAAATTACTGTAGCATACACTTTTTACATATTATTACATACACATATTGCTTTACGGCAGGCTGTTATTATATTTTATATTATATAATTATATAATACTGCCTCATTCCAATAGCAATGAGTTGGTGACACTTGGGCGAAGCGACACTCATGCGGAGCTGTTATGGTAATAACTTAAGTGTTGCTGACCTCGATTTCCCATCCTTGCTTATCCGAGAGTAAGTATTGCGATCAATATTACTTGCAGATCGACAGTCTGCACGTTTACTGGATGGCCATGTTTCTTCAGCCATGCAAGACGACATCGACCACCACTACTACCACCGTACTGCAATTCTTTAAGTTTGCTTTGTTTCCTTTTACTATCTTTACCACCTATATGTAGTAGGTGGAGGAAGTATTGTATTCCATTCAAGAACTTGATATAGATAGTTCACTGAAAATACACGTTTTGAGGTCCACTGAACTAAAAAATGTCCTTTTCAGAAAAATGTAAGCCTGCGTGCGTCTGAACAGCATCGCTAAAAACCGAAAATTCGAATATTTATTATACTTGAATCATACTTTTTTAAAGCAAGGCAAGCGGAAGATTTTCACCAAATCCTTCCCCCCAAGTCACACCGGATAATTACATTATTGATGCCTCGTTTTTTTTTTAAAAAAATCGTTGACGATTTTGATTCAACTGAGATGTATTTGAGATATTAATGTGACTAAGTGCATGTAAGTCCATAGTGCCTAATTTGAGATTATTTGTATCAAAAAGCTAGTAAATTAGTGTGTTTGCAAGAGTCACGTTTTATATAAATGCTGTGTATAATGTTAGGAATTAGGCGAAACTGCAGTATGGATAGAGAAACACCCCAGATATTTACATATTAATATTTTTAATAATTCTTTCTGATAGAATCTTTGTGTTCAGCTTACACTGATCTGGAACAAATATTTCAGCCAAAGTTTCATTTCTCGTTGTAGATATTGCATTAACTGTGGATTTATGTAGTTCAATCCAGAAATATTTCATTATTAAATTCTTTAAATCTTGTTATAATTATTCAAATTCTAGGCTATATACTTAATCTTATTCAGTCATCATTCTTTTTAGTGCGAGAGTTTTACAATACTGTAACCATTATCTGGATCCAATAATTATTGCCTAATTACAGAGTTTTCATTGTAATTGAGATGTTTTAATATTTTATATATATATTTGTTTGCCTTTGATGAGCATTACCTCCTGTGTTATGATATCCAATTAGATCCATAAGCCTCTTTGAGCATTTCAGTGGCTTCCTTTCTCCAGATTTTGTACACTTCTGTAATATTCTCAAGTTTAGCCTTTAAACATGATTTTTTCTCGATTATATTCCTTATAGTCGCATTTACATAAATGGTAATGCATTATTTATTTTCGACAACTGAATATCGTACGGGATGCAAAACATTACGTAACCACTGTGTATTATCCAACGTTCTTCAGTAGTGTTATTCGCAGAATTCTAAATCTACTGTTTATCCGTTAAGAAACTGCATTTTCTTTATTACAGCACCAGTATAAACATATTTCGACACTGTAACTATCCAAAAAGTATGTTTATATGGCTGTTGTATACTAGTTATTTTCCGTTGAAGTTTTTAATATAGAAGAATAATTGCATTCTATAACATCGATAAGCCATTCGCGATGTACATACCGAAACAAGAAGCACAACGCGGCGGATATAAATAAAAAGCAATACCCCTCTCTTTTAACGAGGCACAGGGGTTTTAGTAAGTCAACAGAGCAATCGTGTTACCGCACGAGGTATAGGTAACGTCAGGTATTGTGACGGATTCTCCTCCTCAACTCAACAGGCGGTATCGTTGCGACTGTTCCATATATTCGATGCATACATACACTACGTGTTCAAAAGTATCCGCACACCTGGTTGAAAATGACGTACAAGTTCGTGGCGCCCTCCATCGGTAATGTTGGTAGTCAATATGGTGTTGGCCCACTCTTAGCCTTGATGACATCGTTCACTCTCGCAGGCATACTTTCAATCAGGTACTGGAAGGTTTCTTGGGGAATGACAGCCCATTCTTCACGGAGTGCGGAACTAAGGAGAGGTATCGATGTAAGTCGGTGAGGCCTGGCACGAAGTCGGCGTTCCAAAACATCCCAAAGGTGTTCTATAGGATCCAAGTCAGGACTCTGTGCAGGCCAGTCCATTACAGGGACGTTATTGTCGTGTAAACACTCCGCCACAGCCCGTGCAGTATGAACAGGTGCTCGATCGTGTTGAAAGATGCAATAGCCATCCCCGAATTGCTCTTCAACAGTGGGAAGCAAGTAGGTGCTAAAAATATCAATGCAGGTCTGCACTGAGATCGTGACACGCAAAACAACAGGTGGTGCAAGTCCCTCCAGGAAAAACACGACCACACCGTACAACCACCACCTCCGAATTTCACTGTTGGCACTACACACGCTGGCAGATGACGTACACCGCACATTCGCCATACCCACACCCTGCTATCGGTTCGCCACATTGTGTACCGTGATTCGTCACTCCACACAACGTTTTGCCACTGTTCATTCCTGTGATGTGGACTGACGCTCCTTACACCAAGCGAGACGTCGTTTGGCATTTTCCTGCGTGATGCGTGGCTTATGAGCAGCCGCTCGACCATGGAATCCAAGGTTTCTCACCTCACGCCTAACTGCCATAGTACTTGGAGTGGATCCTGAAGCAGTTTGGAATTCCTGTGTGATGGTCTGGATAGATGTGTTGCTATTACTCTTTACGACTTTCTTCAAATGTTGGCGGTCTCTGTCAGTCAACAGACGAGGTCGGACTATACGCTTTTGTGCTGTACATGCCCCTTCACGTTTCCACTTCACTATCACATCAGAAACAGTGGACCTAGGGATGTTTAGGAGTGTGGAAATCTCGCGTACAGACTTCTGACACAAGTGACACCCAATCACCTGACCACGTTCGAAGTCCGTGAGTTCCACGGAGCGTCCCATTCTGCTGTTTCACGATGTCTAATGACTACTGAGTCCGCAGATAAGTACCAGGCAGTAGGTGGCAGCACAGTACATCTAAGGTGAAAAACGTATGTTTGTGCGGGTCTCCGGATACTTTTGATCACATAGTGTAAATGAGACGTTAGCTTCTCTCGCTGCATTTCATTTGTTATTACCTAGAATGTTGAATCGATAAGCAAAACAGCCATTTGTCTGCTATGGAGTGAAGTGAGCAAGACTGTGATATAGCCTATTATCAGCCAGCATGATAAATAATTCTTAATTAATAATGCACAGAGGTGTTTACATTTTCGTTGCCTCAGAGAACACAGTATCACAAAATGGTTTCACATTCTCACTATAATCAATGGGAATATGCAATATTGTTATTATTGACACGCGTACCGTAAAAGACGTATTATGCACGTAATTGAATACAGTATTGCATAAAGTTTATTTAACAGTTGTTGCTTGTTTCGTCCTATCGGCTTGAGTCTTGGTAATAGCCAAGGACAGCACGTATCCCTGATTCTGGTAGCAGCGGTCTGTATATACTCAGAAAGGGAAGCCAATACCTATGTAATTCACGTATGTACCACTGCCGCAGCAAGACAAGGTAGCAGTATATGGAGCCCTTCCAGCCGCAAGACGACTAAAAGAGCAGCTTTAGGGAAGCAGAAGGGGAGGGCAGTATTTATTGAGTCTTTTATATTAAAGGCAGAAGCCGACCATGGCGTTTCATAACCACGCCGTGAGTACAGTCGGTGCAGAAATGGCTCACTTTTCGGACTTATTGAATATCTGACGAGCTCTTTTTCGTCCTCTCATATTACATGTTTGATAGGCAACCGCCCGCAGGAGCTTGCAAATACTCTTCGGTATCTTACATCTTAAAGGCCATCATTGCAACATGTTCTGAAAAACTATCTTAAATGTTTTAAGAAGTACAGCATTCTAAAAAATCTGATGTGTTACACTCACATGACTTTCTCTACTCTTGTACAAAGTATTTTTACAAACGCTTATTCTCCATATGCTTCATGATAATCGAGATGTTAATCTTATTGCTAATTTTCCTGTAGGTGGAAGGGGAATTGGTAGGCTTTAAGCTATAGTCAAATCTTTTAAGAGCTGGTTGCTGTGTACTGTATTCCATTCTCTTTGCATTACCAGGACAAAAAAACGAATAACGAATTTGAGAAAAAGTATAAGTATTGGAAAATTTAAGGGAATAACAAGCAATATCTCGAAAATGGTTCACTCAACAAAAAGAATGTATATGACATAAATTGCGTATTTTAACGCGATCTACATTTTTCGTGTAGTAAAATGTTTATCTCTTATGGTTTACCAGTTATGCAAAAGTCGTTCATAATGAAGAATACTTTTGGAGACATTCCCAGAAAATTCGAGATATACATTTCATTTGTCATGAAAATATCTTAAACATATGATATTTTAATCAAAATCGTTAGAGCCGTTTTTGAGAAAATTAAAATTTTCGAAAAATGTTCCATGTAAAAGGGTAATCTCGGGTGGGGGGATTTTCTTGAAAACCTTCGTGTGGCATCTCTGGAAGATACTGAACCTAAATACCAAGTCTGGTGTTTATCCGGCTGTTCGTTTGTGAGTTAAGGTGTTCACAGACACACACACGGACATGTTTCCAAAAATGTTTTTTTTTTATTCAGGGGGTCTCAAAGCAGGTATTTCCGGTGAAATCTCGGTATCGAATTTTTGGTTGGAATACAATACTTCCCCTACTTACTATACACTTATTTTGCTCTATTAACATTATGTATTCTCCGGTTAGCGTAAGAACGCAGTAGATTCGCACTATGTGTTGGTTCGGGTTGGTTATGACAACGCAGCGTAGTAGAGACCTTCCCCTCATTTTCCGTCTCTGTTCCTCAGTTCCGGAGTCATGGTAGCGAAAGTAGTCGAAAACATCTGCGTGATTAGATAGAGGGGGGCACAGGACCAATAAACGTGAGTTAGGGGATGGAAAGAACAGAAATGGACAGCAGAGCAACTAAGTCACCGATGGACTGACGAGTATCTGAGCGTCTTCAGCGATAGGAGTCAGGTCAAATTACAAGCTGTGCAGTCAGCAGAACGTCGCATTGTTCTGAGTGTTGTGCCGGATTTTCTTTATCCGCACATAGGGCGTTCTAGTAACTTCCCCAATACTTTTTTTTTTTTTTTTTTGCCTTGGTCTCATTTTTCTGACCGTCTGTTCAGTTGTGTTACAGCTCTTCTGTAATTTACAATATGTAGCCGGAAGTTTTGGAATGCTGATTTACTACTTTAAATGTGTGTTTACGGCTTTTAAATTTTACCTGTCGAAGTTTCAGATAATTAAGGGTTATTATTGAAAATGTTTCTTAGGAAGAAACGAGGATTTCTTAGCCGATTTATGGTCAGTCAGGTAATCTCAATTCTATCCTTTACTGCGACGAATATCAAGCTATAGGGACTTAACAGAAGATCATAAATGTTCAGCAATATGCCTCAAGAATAACTTGTAAATTTATATAATTGTATTTGTGTTGCCTTCATATGCATTTGTTAGGAGACGGAAATATATTTTCGGTGTTTTTTGTGACGCTTATGGGTGAGAATTCGCCCCTTTAAGGTGTTGCGGTAGGGCAAGGATGCAGTGTATGTGAAAATAATTCTGTGAGTGGCAACAAAACAATAAGGGGTTGCGTTGCGGAGAATTCTGCTATGACTGGAGTTGGGGAAGTCGCGGTATATGGTGTAAGAAAGGAACTAATGTATTTATAATAGCATGTAGCTCCAAGATTCGAACTCAGGGTAGACTATTATTCCTATCAGTTTATTATTGTTACTGCACGAAATACCTATACAACTAGTGACGATAATCCTTTTCAAAAATGAAAGGCAAACGCAAATTCACCAGCAAACATTTCTGTATTATTGGTCCATGGGCACATGCAATTGATGTTAGCCCAGCCAGAGACTTGCTACTCATCCTGAGGGGAGTAGCAATTTCCATAGTACTCACTCATACCTTCCCCTTCCATCTACTTCCGGCTGCGTCAAGTTGCTCTCAGGATAGTGAGCCAGGTTTGCATTCAGCCAAATGCAATCAACGTCTATTAAGGAATGATATTGTAGCACCCCTATCTAGTTTGGCTAGCCCCGAGGGGTGGCGTACACTCGAGGGTTGTAGACTCAGATGGAGAAGAGCGGATTGGTATCGGGGGTTGGTAGGTAGGGCGTAGGCGGATGCGTTATAGGCAGAGGCGTCAAATAAAAGACCCAGGAGGGTGTATAAAAACTAAGAGTTGTATTCATACTTAATGCCCATAGTTGCAGTTACGGAGGTTGTTGGATAGCGTGGCGGCCAGGACGAGCGAGAACTTAACATTAGTGCAGTTTACCTGTACGTTAGTGAGGTCTGGATGTATCCACTCATTAAAAGTTAACTTAATTATGATGGGGTTATGAAGCACCCCTTGTAGCTCAGAGCTTTGTTGTCGAGTCTGTCAACCAGACGAGAGTGAGAGTAAGACCCCTGTGACCTCGATTCGGGTCATTATATATCCTTTTGACTGCTGACTAAGCAGCCCCTTGATACTCTGTTCGAACCTCGCTACAATATACTTTCAACATGAGTGAGGATTCAAAACTATGTTGAGCGAAGAAACATCTTTACAATCAACACAAACCGAGACACGAGAATATTCAGTTCCAAATACGGTTCTAAGAGCGACCGGAGTAAGATGGGTTCTGACACAGTAGACAGAGTTGGAGAACTCGGAAAGAAGCGATGGGAGAGAGGGGAACCCCCTTCCACAGGCTATGATGTCTTTATCTTACAAAGGAAGCGAGAAGCGAATTAAAACTCCCTGAATGACACGCAGCTGGATTTTGTAGGGAGTATAAACGTCGCATTGGGCTTTTGGCGTAGGCACACTACTGTGCACCACTGGTGTCTGGAGTTAGACATAAATGATACTTTATTTTTTAAAAAATCGCAGCAGTAACCATACTTAACAAGGCTGCAGTTACTTTTGAAACCAGAATTTATACAAAAACGCTTTGAATACATCTTATGTTGCGAATAGTATAAATAAGCACACAAATATTGCAGTCTTAGGTGTGTCAGATTAAAGAATGAAACCAGAAAGTAATTAACTCGAACTCTTTAGGACTAATAATTGTCACTGGGGCGGCGCCGTGGCCAAGTGGTTAGATCGTTCTCCTCTCACCGAGGCGGCCCGGGTTCAATCCCGGGGACCCGCATGTGGGATTTGTGGTGGACAAAGCGGCGTCTGGGCGGGTTTTCTCCGGGTTCTCCGGTTTCCCCCGCCATTCATTCCACCAACTGCTCCATCATCACCTTTCCTTTCATCCATTTCGTTTCATCTCTTCCTTCATCCCATACCAGGCATCGGACTGATCACCTATACTGGATATTCTGTCTGATCCATGAGTGTGTCTGTTCCTCGACGGGCCTCTGACCCCAGGTGCCCGCCTGTAAGTCCTGGGGGTGTAAGTCCTACATAAGATGAGGTTAAACAGTGAATGAATGAATGAATTGTCACTGGTGCCCTCCCCCGAAATTACTATGTGTTGTGCATGGCGTTTGTTGCTACACTCAGGGTACCTGCATTTTATATTTTCCAGTAGATAGAGACGGCAATTAAAGTCACTGTCCATTTCCTTAATTATCCAGAACGTAAAACATTTATGCCGATTCCAAGTTCTCCAAACGATACTCAAATTTCATTGGTGGATATAATCTACTAGCTGAGAAGTAACACGACATGCTACAAAACTGAAATTTTGAAGTCATTGTTCGCAAAACAGTAAGAATCAATCCGAGTAATCACGATAATCTGCAAATTGAATAATACTACTTTTACCATCTATAAAGTAAATGGTATCTTAAAGAATACTGATATAGTAATGGAAATGAAAAGTTTGTTTTTCTTAATGTGTATTCAATTTCGTGCACAATTGGCTCATTATGGCACGCGTGCCTTTAATAGCAATCACCTATTTCCTATAGCAATGACGTAATACCGATATTCCAATTTGCCTTGGCTTATAGAGAGAAGATGAAACCATTATGTGATATTCTTTTCTCTAAGCAACTAAGATACAAACGCCTCTGTACATTATTAAATACAAAATAAGTAAGACTGAAGTTATACTTGCTTACCATGTTGTGCTGATAATATGCTACATCAGTTCTTAACACCTGCGAAAGGAATGCATGCAAGTGGCTGTCTTGTTTATCGGTTAAAAACTCCAGGTAATAAATGAAATGCGGGTAGAGAATCTAACGCCTCATTTAATAAAGTTATGGATGCCGAATAACATGACAATTTATTTCCTGAAGTTTATAATTTTAGATTGTATAAAATGTCTTATCCAACTCGTATATAATCCTAATATGGCATTCGTGAGAATTGTCGCACTGATTGTCGCTTGTACGACAAACTTGTAATATTATTTATTTAATTTGTTAAGCCCCACGTTTGGGAGCCAATTTGCGACGGTATTATTTATAATATTGGTGTATTTGTGTTTACTCCACGTGGTGAAGCCATTTTGTGACGTGATTCTTTGTTAGGTTTGTTAGCTCCATCTGGTGTTATCAATTTGCGGCAGTATTACTGTTTGTTTGAAAAAATGCTACTGTTATTTTATTTAATTTTGGTTCCCTGTCCTCCGGCTAGCTATGAACTTTTTGGTCGAGCACTTCTCTTTATACAGGTTGTGTAAACGGAAAGGAGTCTCTTATCCAAATATAACACTGATGAAAGAATTTGTTTTACACTTTTATTGTCGAACACATTCACTATCACATTTACACTTTAATCTTGACACTCGCCAAACTGAAACTGTTATAATAACTTCATTACTGATCATTCTTAATTCGCGTACTTCAACTTTTTGTGTAATTAAATTTACAACACTTGAGATTTTTCATAACTCTGCTACGCGTAACTTGCTAATCGATAGCCGACGTGTACGGTACAAATATTTCTGCTGGACTGAAGGCGACGTGTAACGTACAAATGTTTTCGACGAACTGACGTGAAGACGACGTGTAGTGTACAAAGATTTTCGATGAACTGACGGACTGAAGAACTTTACCTCTAACCTAGCCCTTTTTATACTCCTACACCCCGATATGCCTAAAGATTATAACTGAACTGCTATTGGCTAATAAAACGCGCCAACATTAGCGTCTATTTTTATATCCAATGAAAATTATGAACACATATGCTCTAGGGAAAATGTTCCAGCAAATTCTAAAGAAAAACGCGCCAACATTACGTAACTTCCTCGTTTCTAATAATGATAAACAGCTCACCCCCTCGCTGCATTATTGCACGCTATTATTGTCAGTTTCAATAAGGCGGTATAAACTTACTTCTCAATAATAATTACAATCAACAAATATCTCAAATCAATGTTACATAAAAATGCATATTCATATTATAATCATTCTTTACATTTAAGTAATTTGTGATACAAATTACTGCATCAACATCACTCGTGCCATAGTCATCAAAATTATCCACTTGTATAAATAACTTGCTCAAGATGCGGTTAGTTTGCATTAGCGACATGTGAGGGCAGTATTTGCTTTTGGCAACAATTCCATCACTTGTCTTCAGCTGGTGATATGTCAGACTCGCAGAATGTTTGGACTCGAGAACTTCGGAATCATGGTCAGAACTTAATCTATCTCTCAGAAGCAGCAGCCTGTTGACACTCTTAGTAATGGGCTCAAGTTCTGAGTGGAGAAACCGAGTCTGGAGTTTAATGTTTCAATCAGAAGCAGGCAGCAGTTTCTGTGGTTCTAAAACTCCATGCAAGTGGAAGATTTCAGACAGAGAGCGGGTACTTGAAGCGAGATGGCGATCGGATTGGTGTAATGAAGTAGCTGGAGGAGCTGTTTCCCAAGTGGCCGCCCCGTATTCAGGTATCAAAATGAACTTAGCTGGCATTCCTGTGGAGGAGGATCAATGGCTAAGCGATGGAATGTTCTGGCTTCAATCGTATTCGATACATACAGGGAGTTCCACAATTTCAAGAAGCGAGAGGCAGTTGGGGGAGCTGTAACGTACGATGAGGTGCACTGGCAGATTTCCTCTATTACGACAGTTCATTTGATCTATACAAGAAACTCAAGGTTTAATTGTAAACAGTTAGTGTGAAACTTTAGAACGACCTTAATTAAATATTTATTTTCCGATTGTGTCGTAATTAATTTAAAAGTGAATAATCTAAAAATTATAAACCAATAAGAAACACGTAAGAACCTGTTCTGTGTTAGTTTAACAGGATGCAAGATTTGATAGATCATTTCAATTTGGGAACACTTCACTGTACAGCAACGAATATTTAGAAAATACTGGATACATCAATATGTTATCTTTTGGTTTCCCTGTATACAAAATAAAATGAGTAGACGTTTTATTCGTTTACCTCATCATAAGGACATCAGAATCCTTGCAACATGAAGAATAAAACCAACTTATTCTTTTCTCCCTTTATAAAGGATTATTTGGGAAGGCAAACTCGAATTAAATACCAAATGTGGTTATATCTGACTCGCTCTCTCACTCACTAATTCGTGGCCCCTCCAAACAATACTACAGGTGGTATTATAGCGTATCTCTACACTAGTCGCAGGACACAAAGAATAGAGGAAATGTTTTGGAAAGTCTGAATAATTACGATGGTAAGATTCACAATATTATGTGTAGGTATTTAAAGAATTTAATACAAATCGTCTGTGCTGCAATTTTTATAAGCACCTCAGATTCATCCCGTAGGAAGATTCATTAACACAATATGAAAAGTAGAATGCATTCCATAGATTACGGTTGCAGAAGAAGAAATAGCAAATTTAAACGGTGAACCACGGATAATAGCTAAAAAGAAAAGGGGCGTTTATAATTGGCTATTTTCTATCATCAGCGATGGACTGCAATATTTGTTTCTTCTAAAATGAAGACATTTCTCTTTACATTTTTTGTGCTAAAAACAATACTTATCTCTGAATCTTCTCCAAGTTTATTAAGCGGTTTGACTTATACGTGACTCGTTGATAAGGGAAAGAATGCAGATGTTGAAGAACGCCTACAGTTTGTTTGAAATTAGTAGATGCAGATTAAAAAAATTATGTGAATAATGTCTAAAAATTAACATTTTTCAGTGAACCTTCGCACTTACTATTAAAATGTATCTGAAGATATTACTATAACTTTAATACCATTTTAAGTAGAATTGTGTAGAGTAAAATTTGAAGAAATTTTATTGACAAATTTCAGATTTGGTTGAAATCGGCATTCCAACACACGATGAACACATCTAAAAAGTCACAGTATTATGGGTACATTTACAGTTTTATGCCACCCTACCATTATAAACAGGTTGTTACTCTATTTAATATCGTGCATAATTGGCTCATTACGGCACGCGTTATGTTGGCGATAATACATTTCCTATAGCAATACGTAATAGGGTATTCCAAGTTGCCGTAGCTTGTAAACGAAGATATAAACACATCTGTACATTATTAAGTATAGGATAGTTTAAGATGTGAATTTATAATTACTTACCATGCTGTGCTGATAATAGACTACATCACAGTCCGTAACACCTGCTCTCTTCTCTCCTAGGAAGGAAATACGTGCAAATGGCTGTCTTACTTATCGGCTCAACACGCCAGATACTAGCAAATGAATTGTAGGAGAGAAGCTAACGTCTTGGGTTTTGTTTGTTTGTTTTTAAGTTTACATAGCATGACACTATGTGCATTTCATTTTATCTGCAAAACACTTAGTAAACATATCTAAATTAAGCCCTGAGCTACTTACGAGTGCATTTAGTTAAGATGTGCAAAAGCACAAAGTATATTTGAGCTATGCAGAAGTGTCTCTGGAGCTGTAAGCAGCTTGATTAAGCTCAAAGTTCTGTAAATGAATTTTGTCGTCGTTTAATAACTTGGGTGTGCACGTTAAAATATGCACTGTAAGCGAGCTGTGATCATCAGGGTCCCGATAATGATGATGTTATGAAAAAAAACTGAGCGAACATGTGTTAATTAAATGGTAATCGGCGTTAAAGTTCCCATGGGAACGATTGTAATGACATTTAATATGATGTGCACAAGTTTATGCATTTAATTAAGTTTGTGCGCCCTGAATGGGGAGCAGAGATTATTATTCTGGGACGAGGGCACAACCGGCTGTGGAATGCAAAGTATTCCAGCAACCGCGATCGGCATGCGGTCAGCTGTAAGGGGCAATATCCGTCAGAGGGGGCTGAGAGCAATGCACCGCTTGGTAGTGTTAGTGATGAAAGGATTTCCAGGATTACTTCTATGAGTGAGGAGAAGAAAGTGCATGCACGTGATCTGCAAGGGTAGCAAAATGAGGCTGAAGTGCTCGAAGAATCTACATACTATGAAAATGCTTATGGTGCAGTCACTACATTAATTTTAAATCCTCACGCACACACACACACACACACACACACACACACACACACACACACATACACACACACACACATACACACACACGTAGTCGTAAGACGAGCACAATTATCCCCCCCACCATACGCTTTCATGTTCACGAACTTGCGAACTTTTGGCCTTGTGGAGTTGTGGCATAGACCAGTATGGCAAACCAACTGAAGTTTTATTACAGATCTGTATCTTTAATAAACACCAGATGATGAGGTTCTTATATCTGACAATGTAGACAGCCTACAAAGATCACTCTTCGAATTACAAAACATCACTGGAGAATATAACTCAGAGATATCTGTCCAAAAAACCAAGACAAAGGCATTTCGAGGAAAATTTCCTCTTAGATGTAAATTAGTAATACAGAACCAAAGCATTGAACAAGCAAGCTCCTTCAAATACAGGAGAGATAGATGCAGATCGGAGGATTGATAAATTTAATCGCATGTGTGGGACTATCAGAAGAACATTAAAGTAAGGTCAGGAGGTACACATATATGAAATTTTACAAAACAACGGTGGTACCATGTGGATTATATGGCAGTGAGACTTGGACACTTGTTACAAAAACACGTAGTAGGATACAAACAATAAAAATGAAATTTTTGAGAGCATGTCTAGGAGTCACAATAAGAGATAGATTATACAATGAAGACATTCGTAATCTCTGGAAGTATATGAATTAAATGATAAAATAACTTATTATAGAAGACCATGTTAATATAATGGGCAATGAAAGAATGCCAAAGAAGATTTTGAAGTACAAGCCGAGCGGGGAAAGAGGAGTTGGTCGGACCAATGAGATGCAACAGATCGTGAGGTCTAATGCCTGAAGAAGAAGAAATATATTTAATTGATTTGCAGTTGTGTTATGTATTGGCGTATTGGCACAGGATTAAAATTGTATTGAACTGCTAAATATTTATTTAGCTGAATTATTATTATTATCATTATTATTATTATTATTATTATTATTATTATTATTATTATTATTATTCATGTTTGCAGTGGTGTTACAAAGAAATGACAGTGAAAATAAAAGTATCCAACTGAATTTTTACTTTCTCGACTACGTATAGTAAGTAGGGGAAGTATTGCATTCCACCCAAAAATTCGATACCAAGATTTCAACGGAAATACATGTTTTGTGACCCCCTGAATCCAAAAAAAAAAGCATTTTTGGAAACATGGCCGTGAGTGTGTCGGATAAACACCAAACTTGGTATTTAGGTTCAGTATCTTCCAGAGATGCGACACGAAGGTTTTCAAGAAAATTCCCCCACCCCAGATTACCCTTTACATGGAACATTTTTACAATACTTTAATTTTATCAAAAATGGCTCTAACGATTTTGATTAAAATATCATATGTTTAAGATATTTTCATAAAAAATAAAATGTATATCTTGAATTTTCTGGGAATGTCTCCAAAAGAATTCTTCATTGTGAACACTTTTGCATAACTGGTAAACCATAAGAGATAGACAAAATTTTACTACACAAAAAATGTAAATCGCGTTAAAATACACAATTTATGTCATATACATTTTTTTTGTTGAGTGAATCTTTTCGAGATATTGCTTGTTATTTCCTTAAATTTTTCAATACTTATTTTCTCAAATGGGAATTCGTTATTCATTTTTTTGTCTTGGATATGGAAAGAGTATTAATCTGTGGCAAAGAGAATGGTGCTGCACATACCAACCAGCTATTAAGATTTATGTCGATGCTTAAAGGCTACGATATTTCAATGTTGCCCTTGTAAATACAAAACAAGGGGAACATAGTAGACCTTAAGCGATAGTCAAATATTTTTAGAACTGGTCGCTATGTGTAAAATGTAATTCTCTTTGCTTGTTAAAAGATCGTTTCTGCAAATGTTTATCTCGATTAATATGAAATAGATAGAGAGTAAGAGTTTGTAAAAATAGTTTGTACAAGAGTAGAGAAAGTCATGTGAGTGTAATGCATCAGAATTTTTTGTGGAAATAGCATTGGACATGCACAGTAGTGAGCCCTAGTCCGTTGTTGTTGTTGTTGTTGTTGACCTTCAGTGCTGCCAACAGGATTACTTACATAGTCATAACATTCTATAATATAACAAGGGTCATGTAAAAAAAAATAAACAGAATAACTGTAACAGTAGGTTTATTAATCAACATATAATTCATTTAATATATTTATTATTCCTTTGATGTAGTGCTTTTGTGCAAATAATCCGCCATTATATTAATCGATACAATATAAATATATCTAATCTACATCGCAAGTAACGAGGATGGCAACAATGTAGTGTTTAACATTTTTATTTCACTCAGTGTTATAATATTCAATATTAATTGTGAGTTGCTCGAGTTAGAAGCTGTAATTTTAGTGCCAGCTGTCTAAAAGCGTTATCCTTGGGATACTGACGCTATAACACTGAACTGTGCCACGGCATGCATTACACTGTATTTCCTTATTTATTTTAGCTGCATAATTACCCACATCTCCCCAAATATACTTTTTCTATAGTTTAGTGTGGAGACCAAACATGTCATTACCCGTATTTTCAATTAACGTTTTAACTTCTTACTTAAAATAATCTAGATGTATTATACTCCAAGCAGCCGCTATGAATTGAAAATTGTAGGATATACAAGAGTAGATCTTGGAAATCTGAAATAATTGATAATCAATTGAACCCCAGTTCTAATATTTTGCATGATTAAATCCCTTTCAAGTTCACTGCACCTAATCTCACCTGTTATGATTAAATATAACTGAAAAGATAGTCAAAAAACTACGAACCGGCTGCGCGGTGTTTTTCTTGTCCGCGTCCTCAACGCTCGTTGCCGTCTGCCGCTATCATAGAAAAGCGCGGATGAAACCATACAACATTTTTAAAACTACTTTTAAAGGCTTTACTTACCAACTTTACGAAAGGAGATGCTGAAACTGGCCACCGTAGTTGTCCATACATTTTTGGTACCTCTTTAGGAAACTATCCATCACTCGCCGTAGTTCACGTTGAGAAATGCTGGCAATTTTCTGGTCGATATTTTGTTTTAATTCTTCCAGGGTATGTGGGTTTGTCTTTAATACTTTATGTTTTAAGTTACCTCAGAGATATACATCGCAGGGGATTAGGTCGGAGGAGCGAGGGGGCCACAAATCTCTAATAATAATTCCGTCCTCAAATTGTTCTCATCGAAATATTGGCCATATGAGCTGTTGAAAAAAAGGCTAAATCACGCTCCCTGTCTGTTAATTCCCTGAAACAGGGGGCCAAATTGTATTTACGTATGTACGGCCCCTATAACTTTCTCTGCTCATGGCGCACCATACACCAAATTTTTCGTCATGAAGGGATACTTCATGAACAAACGATTGTTGTACGCCCTGGAACTTTTACACCTGGAAATCTTTCTGCAAATCGTACTTTCACTTGGCGAGCTGACTGAGTTAACACTTACGAATCATAAATAAATACACAGTAGAAAACACATACTGAGCCATAATATACTTTGTGACTAAATACAGGACAAAATAATAAATAACTCGTAATAACTGAACTGCATCACATCATCGTCAACTCAATACTGCACTTCATACTGCAGAGCAAAATCATGTCAAAAGCGTGTGTTATTTATAGCAGCAGTGTGTTATCATGTTTACACACGCCCAGTGGAAAAACACCACGCAGCCAGTTCGTAGCTTCTTGGCTCTTATTTTGTTATGTGGTAATTCTTGTTCCTTGTTACAAACTTAGTAATTCATTATTTAGAAACACTTAAATGTTGAAGGTTTGTTTTGGAAAGCCGTTATTTTTACTTTCTCTACCAACTACATTAAGAGGAAATACACTGGGGTGCAAAACCTAAGGACGAAAGTAATCTTTGCATGCTGTGACACTACCAAGTAACATAGCTCGATGAAACTTGAATCATACATAGAGGGAACTGGTACAGTATGCTACAGTAGGCAACTAAACGAAATATGCAATGAGACGAAGAGAAATGCCTTTTTTATTTATAGATCAATAAAGTCAATACGACATATGATGGCTTTCTAGATTTACAGAAACAGATACTTGGTGTTTAAAAGGATGTATGATCACCACGGACAGCAATGCATGCTCTGCATCGTGCTCCCATGCTAGCCACAAGGTTGGTAAGCAGTTCTTGTGGTAGGACGTTCCATTTCTCCACCAGCGCTGCTGACAACTGTTGGATGGTCATTGGTGCATGTGGATGTACTGCAGTGCGTCTCCTCAAAGTATCCCACACGTGTTCGATGGCACTTAAATCGGGGGAACGGGCAGGCCAGTCCATTCGCCGAATACCCTCTCGTTCCAAGAGATCCACCTGCGCTGCTCGATGCGGTCGCGCATTGTCATCCATAAAAATGAAGTCAGGGCCGACTGCACCCCTGCATAGACGCACATGGGGAAGGAGTACAGTATCACAATAACGTTGACCAGTGAAAGTACCGTGTTCAAAGATTTGGAGGTCGGACCGTCCATGCAACATTATGCCTCCCCAAACCATAACAACCGAATCACCAAAACGATCATATTCAAGGATGTTTCTGGGTTCATTACATGTTCCCACCTTTCGCCAGATGAGGGTACGTCTAGAATCACTACTTAGACTGAATCTGCTCTCATCCGAGAAGAGCACGCAACCCCATTCCTCGTTGGTCCAATTTTGATGCTCTTGGGGCCATCGCAAACGGTGCCGGCGATGTGCGGATGTCAATGGAACACAACGTACTGGCCGTCGGGCAAAGAGACCACCTCTCGCCGTGCCAATGTGTATCCTGAGATTGCGTGCGTAGCTGTCCTGTTAAATGTGGTAGCAATTGCACCCGCTGTTTGGAGTGGATCCCTTCTTTCCTGTTGCACAATGTAGCGGTCATCTGCTGCAGTAGTTAAGCGTCGTCGACCACCATCTCTCCTTGTGACAGCAGTGCCTGTGGTTTGGAAGGTTCCCCATGCATGAAACTATGTTGTGAGCAATTCCGAACTTCTGAACAATACTTGTCGCACTTCGCCCTTCTTCTAGTTTCCCGATGATTCCTCCCCATGTGATGTCATGTTGCGGGACCAGACTCGTTTGGCACTATAGGCTCGCTACACTCACGCCATGTGACGTCCTGCTTTCTGTGTATGTGTGAGAGACCTCTGGCAACATGCTCCCGCACCTGCATCTACTTCCACCAAGTACTTCATTTGTTATGTTACTTTACCCTCTCGTAAGTTTTGCACACCAGCGTAGCTCGACTTGGATTGGTTAGGTTTTTCATTACATCTTTTTACATGAATAATTTCTCATGGCGCTCGTATCATCTGTCCACAATACAAATCGTCATACTTCAATTTATCGCAATTCGTTGTAGAGTTAACCTATTACGTTATTCTTTTATCTACGATAACCTACATAAACGTTAAATTGTGGAAATTATGAATTCATTATGTAGAAACTGAAATGGAAGAGCCCGATAAAATTACAGAAGCAACAGAAAGAGAAACACTAGAAGTAATTACCAAAAAAATCCAAAAAGCAATATGATATAGCATTTAATCACTGAATTGCCTGGTGTAACACAAAACATATTGAAAATACTTTCACTGAAAATGACTGCTAGCGAGTCAACAAAACATCTGATATCTTTCTTTTTAACGTAATTTCTCTTGTTCCAGGAATCTCGTTCTAAATGTGATTTCTCTTAGTTTCAGGGATCTGTATAATATTATTGATATTTTACAAATTCGAACGCTGTCTAAAAAATAGTATATGTCACACGTGATAAAAGTGGTTTTATTTTACTTGTAGGATTGCGAAACTGGGCCTACGGCCCTCATTTGCAAACATTCCTACTCACAAAATAAAACCTTACTTTCACTCCTTGTATCATAATCTACCATTATAGTACATTATGAACACTAATGGATGCTGTGGTTTACATATTTCTTTACATTTTTGAAAAAATTGTCTGTTTTGTTCCATATTAACCTCATACATAACCCGCATCACATGTATACCACCCGAGGCATTATAGAAGCGTTACCAATATTGACAGCCCGGCCCTAAGCCGCAGGCCGAGGGATGTTTTTGAAGTAGAGGAGTGGACGACAGGCTGTAGCCATAGGTTCTGCGCGGTTAAACTCGAATGATCCACGTTAAACACATTTTGTTAGGTTGGCAACGCTCAGCACAAAATGTCGCTAGTTTCACTATATAAGCCCGAGCCTTAGAATGGGCGGTTGGGTGGACCCAATGACTTCGTTCAAGCAGCAATCTATATGAAACATCTACACACCATCCAAGGAACACTATGTGATCAAAAGTATCCGGACATCCCCACAAACATACGCTTTTCATCTTAGGTGCATTGTGCTGCCGCCTACTGCCTGGTACTCATTATCCGCGACCTCAGTAGCCATTAGACATCGTGAAACAGCAGAATGGGACGCTCCGTGGAACTCACGGACTTCGAACGTAGTCAGGTGATTGGGTGTCACTTGTGTCAGAAGTCTGTACGCGAGATTTCCACACTCCTAAACATCCCTAGGTCCACTGTTCCTGATGTGATAGTGAAGTGGAAACGTGAAGGGACTAGTGCAGCACAAAAGCGTTCAGGCCGACCTCGTCTCTTGACTGACAGAGAGCGCCGACATTTGAAGAGGGCCGTAAAGAGTAATAGGCAGACATCTATCCAGACCATCACACGGGAATTCCAAACTGCACCAGGATCCACTCCAAGTACTATGACAGTTAGGCGTGAGGTGAGAAACCTTGGATTCCATGGTCGAGTGGCTGCTCATAAGCCACACATCACGCAGAAAAATGGCCTCGCTTGGTGTAAGGAGCGTCAGTCAACATTACGCGACTGAACAGTGGCAAAACGTTGTGTGGAGTGACGAATCACGGTACACAATGTGGCGATCCGATGGCAGGGTGTGGGTATGGCGAATGCCCGGTGAACGCCATCTGCCAGCGTGTGTAGCAGCTCTAATTGCAGCGCATTGAGACCACACCAAATGCTGAATATTTGGGCTCAAAGGTCATGTATACATCTGAAAAGTTTATCAATTGTTACTTGTCATGTACCTAACTTGTGGTATTAAATTCATTGTATGCATGCGTTTCCTTCTTGGTTTGCAATTTTCACAAACGGCAGTACATGTTTAATTTAGCCCACTGAATAAAGTAATAGTAGATTATGATACAAGGGGTAAAAGTAGAGTTTTATTTTGCGAGTAGGAATGTTTGCGAAACGAAGTGATATAATCTGAAACTTTTAGCTCATGTGCACTGTGTTAGAAGGTCTACTTTTAGGCCATGCTGTCTAAAAACATTTGTAAAACATACAAGATCGCATTAATAGTGCAACAACAGTGTGTCTAGCCTATCATTAAACTGGTATTCCAAGGTATGAAAAGGTCTAGATATACGGTATGTACACGTAGTATTTGCAAGTTATTTCACATTTTAGCATTTTTAATTTCTCTTCTATCAATAAGGGCTTTATGTTAAGAGGACTTATGACTGACATTTTCAACTTTCTATGGTTGTAATTCTTTATTATTAAAATTTAAGCACAATGAATATGCTTAACAGAAATGACGTTACAAAATTTGAACAATGTTAGAATGTAGTTCCGAAGTTATTTATATTTAATTAATTTTAATTATCGCTCGGAAGGTTTTAATTTGATTTACCTGAAAAATCGTGGAAATATTTCTCAGATATAGGTAAATAAAAGTTATTCAGGATTTTAATATCCTGTAGATAGCCATTACAAAAAAATTCTAAAGTTTACTTCCTCTGAATTTGTAGAAAAGTGTAATTCCAAATATAATTGAAGCATAAAAGTATACAAAAAATGCCTTACGCATAAAAACCCATTATACCTTTTAATGTTTTGCATTCTCTGTAGATCTTAACGTGTTTTGACAAAAACTACTCTGCAAGAAGCATTTTATACAGAGAAAAAATGGAAAATATTAGTACCGCCCTGCGTTATAAATTTTCCCCACAAAAACCCTCAGTTTTTTTAAATATTCAATCTTAAAAAAGGCTGGACAATATTTACTACAAAAACTAGGGCAACATTGAAACAACAACAAAAATTGTGAAATAGCGATCAAAGTCTTAACGACTTCATTGAAAATTTGCGGAACCATAGGTTTTTACTTTCTCTACTGCTTACAGCAAGTAGGGGAAGTATTGTATTCCACCCAAAAATTCACCGGAAATACATGTTTTGAGACCCCCTGAATCCCAAAAAAACATTTTTGGAAACATGTTCGTGTGTGTGTGTGTGTGTCTGTGAACAGTGTGTCTCAGAAACGAACAGTCGGATAAACACCAAACTTGATATTTAGGTTCAGTATCTTCCAGAGATGCGACACGAAGGTTTTCAAGAAAATCCCCCCACCCCGGATTATCCTTTACATGGAACATTTTTCGAGAATTTTAATTTTCTCAAAAATGGCTCTAACGATGTTGATTAAGATTTCATATATTTAACATACTTTCATGCCAAATAAAATGTATATCTTGAATTTTCTGGGAATGTCTCCAAAAGTATTCATTGAAAAGGACTTTTGCATAACTGGTAAACCATAAGAGATAGACAAAATTTTACTACACAAAAAATGAAGATCGCGTTAAAATACACAATTTATGTCATATACATTTTTTGTTGTTGAGTGAACCATTTTCGAGATATTGCTTGTAATTCCCTTAAATTTTCGAATACTTATACATTTTTCTCAAATGGGAATTCGTTATTCATTTTTTTTGTCCTGGTAATGCAAAGAGAATGCGATACTCCACATAGCAACCAGGTCTTAAAATATTTGACTATCGCTTAAAGCCTACCAATTCCCCTTGCATCTACAAGAAAATTAGCAATAAGATTAACATCTCAATGTTTCGATTAAAATGAAGCATATGGAGAATAAGCGTTTGTAAAAATAGTTTGTACAAGAGTAGAGAAAGTCATGTGAGTGTAACACATCAAATGTTTAATATTTATAATGCAATATTAGCTAAAAAAGAAAAGGTAATTCTACATTGAAAAATTGAACTCGGTTACAGCCCATTTCGTTTTGACTATGTATGGGTTTTTCTGCAGCTGTATGTCTCGATGAAAGTCAAGATGTTTCATCTCTAGGCTTATCAGTTGGCATACAGTATAGGGTGGCAAGGATTGCCTGTTCAAAAAGTTCACCATGGGCTTTAAAAATTGGCGGAGAATGGTATTACTATTTTCTGATTCTTTTTTGAAACACAAATCTAAAAGTGAAATTTTGGCATAAAGTCTTAAACTTTCAGTCAAAAGTTATCTTAATGTAAATAAATGAGTTTCGACTTCTACTCCCAGGTTATTATACCTCGTGCTTTAAGAGGCAGTGCCATCCAAAGTTGGCTTCTGACCTTTGAAGTTCCTCGCCTCTCAAAAACAACTACGCTTTTAGAATTACAAAAAACTACGAGATTTAGAACTCGTAAAATAAAACTGTGTTTTTTTAACATTGAATAACATACACTTTCCTCAAAGTAAGATTGAAAGCATATACCAAAATACAGCTACTGGGGCAACCAAAACACAAAAGTAACAAAGTATAAATCAGTTGTCGGCATGGCTACCTGGCTGTAATATAAACACCAATTAAACAAGAATATGGTCAATATTTGGTCTCCTTGCACAAAAACCACGAATATAAAACTGCTCAGGAGCAATATAATATTTCAGCAAAAATTGTCAATATCACGTTTTAACGAAATGGATAAGCCATAAAGGGCACTCTACGCCGGCCGCACCTGCATCATCACTCACAATCTAGTATATACAGTGTAGTAGAATTTACTGTAGCATTTTTCATCGTTGTGTTCAAACAATAGGTTTCAATTGCCCCCATTCATTTTTTGGCTTATTAAATTAACACGACTCGTAAGGTGTGTCTTCTGCAGTAGACACGATATACATATAATGTGCTTGCGTATTGTAAAATGTCAGTTCTTGCACTGAGGCAATTTACAAGGAAAGAAGATTTTAACCCTTCCAACCGAAATAGTAACTAAGTTTAAATTAAGTAAATAAAGAAATAGAGAAACATTTACTGGCACGGGGCCTCGTGGTTTTCTGGATGGAACAACCATCGTAGGTTAAAGGTAACACTTCAGAAAGGGGGAGACAGAATAGAATCCATATTTCTGATGGTAGCAGTCACCCGCATTTTTATCCGTGGTCAATTATTATTTGTTACACATCTATTTGATACATATATAAAGGGCAAGTGACAAATTTTGTTCGAGGAAACAAAACTGCGGAAACTGGGTATTCAGTTTGAATCATTTCTTCAGTAATGGATAGCTTAGAACCTTCTAACTATTTCAATAGATCTTATTATTTAAAACAAATTGATGTGCTGCATTCCCATGACTTTCCCTACTCACTCTGTAGCGTTTTGTCTGTCGGCTACTTCGTTGTGGTAATCTTACCTCGCAGTCGTTCTCGTCAGGGCTCGTAATCGCCGATACTGGAAGATCTCCGGGCCAACTGTCGGTGAATCGGCCTGAAATTCCCTACAATTGTTGTCAGGTTAGGATTGGGGGAGTGGAGACACCAGCATATTGTCTTGGAAGAAACACCGTTTATGCTAGAAATCCTGTAAGATTCATTGATATTCTCTAACACGCGTGATTCTTTTTAGCTGTCTTCTTCACTAATGTCTCTTAGAACACGAAGGTTTGCTCCGGCTAGTTATTTAGTTCTCGGTGCTCTATCACCGTTCTTTAGATTCGCGCGAACTTGAAAGTCACTTGACCAACATTAATTCGTTTATGAGCTTGGATATAATTATGTGGAAGAATACAGTTAGCACATTATATAAATTTTTCTTCTGCAATTAGACCTTTATTTATTTAACAATATTATTGAAACTTAAAACATATTTACAGCTTCTGAAGGGCTTTCGATTGATACAGTTTTTAATCCTATGCCTTTGAAATTATGTAAATTTATCAAATTGAATGTTAATTAATTATTAATAACTCCTAAACTATAATTATTACAGAATTCCTTTTTATGTATTCTTACTCAGGCGGAAATATCGCTACAACTCGTATACTTACAATCTTGTAAAAGCTTATTATTCTAGCTACTTTTTATTAATCCAGGTAAATTCTCAATTAGGTAAAACGATAATCCCCTATTTAAAGAGAGTGTCGCTACGTAACGGTTTTGAAATTCCATTCTCTTTGCATGACCAGGAGGGGGAAAGAAAACAAATTTTCTCATGTGAGAAAAATATAGGTATTTGAAAATTCAAACTAATAACAAAGAATATCTCAAAAATGTATAACTGCACAAACAAATGTATTTTACATAAATCATTTGCTTAAACGAAATCTAAATGTTTCGTGTAGTAAGATTTGCTAATTATACAAAAGTCATTCAGAATGATGAAGACTTCACAGGCTATTCCCAGAAAACTCAAGAAATACGTTTCGTTTGTTATGAAAATTTCCTAAATATACGGTATTTTAATAAAAATCGTTAATGGTTTTTGAAAAAATTATAATTTTCTAAAAAAATTGTCCATATAAAGCATAGTTTTGGCTAGGGGATTTTCTTAAAATCTTCCTGTGGCATCCTTTGCGATCGTTTTCTTAGGGCCCACGTTGGTCGATTTCTATTACTGTTTATTGATTATGGAGCCCGGCGAATAACGAGTTTAGTGTTTTCTTGATGTCGCTGTCTTGCAGCGGTTACCATGCTAGCTTCTAGTTCCCGAGGTCGCGGCTTCAAAACCAGTGGAGGGAATGGATTTTTCGGGTGTAAAAATCCTTAGCATGGCTTCCTTCGGAAGGAAAGTAAAACCGGTGGTCCGGTGTCGTAGATTTACGCCACGTAAGAGAACCTCAAGCCTGATAAAGAGGCCTGTGAGCAAAATTACCGGTCTTTCACGCCCAGTATAGAATGGGACGCTAAAGATCACAGCAGTTAAAGAGCATCCATAAATAAAACTCAATTTAATTTAATTTAACTGTACGACACTTGTTTGTTAACTATGACGCATTTCCACTTTATGTTTTTATTTATTGTTGGTGAATAGTTAATTTATGAATGTTATTTAGCACTGAATTTACTTTTAGAACACTTTCACTCGGTTTGATAACTTCACGGACACGATTATATTTCTTTGTCGATCCATTGTTCGGAACTTTACTGCAAAGTGACGCAGATTTGTCACACGACGGAATTTACTATACGGCTGACTTGCAGTCCTCCATCAGCTTATGTACTCTTGGTTTTCAGTGGTTTGAATTTTCTTGTGAATTTTCTCATTGGTTTCTGAGAACCGCGAGCTACAAGTTTTACAAAGCGATTAGGCTTTGCTGATTCGCCCTCTCGAAGTCACGTGGGAGAAAAGAATTCAGGATTCTCCGGTTTCAAGATTGCTTTAGGATTCCTTGCAGTCAGTTGCATAAATCTTTCTCGCACTAAGCGTTGATAAAGAGCTTTTGTTCTATTGCCAACTTTCCCCTCGTCGTTTTGAATTACTTACTGGCTTGTGTCGAAGAATTGTGGAAATTTTATGCATCTTGCACATAAGATACACCATGTGATCAAAAGTATCCGGACACCCCACAAACATACGTTTTTCATCTTAGATGCTTTGTGCTGCCACCTACTGTCTGGTACTCATTATCCGCGACCTCAGTAGTCATTAGACATCGTGAAACAGCAGAATGGGACGCTCCGTGGAACTCACGGACTTCGAACGTAGTCAGGTGATTGGGTGTCACTTGTGTCAGAAGTCTGTACGCGAGATTTCCACACTCCTAAGCATCCCTAGGTCCACTGTTTCTGATGTGATAGCGAAGTGGAAATGTGAAGGGACATGCACAGCACAAAAGCGTACAGGACGACCTCGTCTGTTGACTGACAGAGACCGCCGACATTTTAAAAAAGTAATAGGCTGACATCTATCCAGACCATCACTCAGGAATTCCAAACTCCATCAGGATCCACTCTAAGTACTATGAAGTTAGGCGTGATGTGAGAAACCTTGGATTCCATGGTCGAGCGGCTGCTCATAAGCCACATATCGCGCAGGAAAATGCCAAACGACGCCTCGCTTGGTGTAACGAACGTCAACTGTACACGATTGAACAGTGGCAAAACTTGTGTCGAGTGACGAATCACGGTACACAATGTGGCGATCCGATGACAGGTTGTGGGTATGGCGAATGCCCGGTGAACGCCATCTGCCAGCGTGTGTAGTGCCAACAGTGAAATTCGGAGGTGGTGGTGTTATGGTGTATTCGTGTTTTTCCTAGAGGGGGTTTGCACCCCTTGTTGTTTTGCGTGGCACGATCAAAGCGCAAACCTACATTGATATTTTTAGCACCTTCTTGCTTCCCACTGTTGAAGAGCAATTCGGGGATGGCGATTACATTTTTCAACACGATCGAGCACCTGTTCATACTTCACGGGCTGTGGCGGAGTGGTTACACGACAATAACATCCCTGTAATGGACTGGCCTGCATAGAGTCCTGACTTGAATCCTATAGAACACCTTTGGAATGTTTTGGAACGCCGACTTCGTGTCAGGCCTCACCGACCTACATCGATACCTCTCCTCAGTTCCGCACTCCGTGAAGAATGGGCTGCCATTCCCCAAGAAACCTTCCAGCACCTGATTGAAAGTATGCCTGCGAGAGTGAACGCTATCATCAAGGCTAAGGGTGGCCCACACCATATTGACTTCCAACATTATCGATGGAGGGCACCACGAACTTGTACGTCATTCTCAGCCAGGTGTCCGGATACTTTTGATCACGTAGTGTAAGTAAATCACCATTGGACCAACGAGGTGACGTTATGGTTACGCGTGCGACTCGCACTCGGTAGATCCTGGGTTCAATTCCCGACCGCTCACTGTGACCAATGTGGGCGGTCGGGAATCGAACCCAGGATCTACCGAATTTTTCAGTCTTTTCCCGGGTGTCGGGCGAATGCTGGAGTGGTTTCCTTCAGCCCCCGGATTTCTCGTCCCTCCATTTCGTTTCATTCAACATTTCATTCATCCTTCATCCCGTTAGGTCTGTTTCAGAGTTGGAAGTGTCGGCCATGGTGTTTGGGTGCGGCGTGGCAGGGAAAAGAATGCCCTTTGTAGAACTTTCTCTGCCCCTTCGGAGCGGGTGTTGGACCCTCTGTGAGGATCTGGGGTCGATGTGGGGTCACTGACTGGGCGTCTCAATCTAGAATATGTAGGGACCCTGTCATTGCTCATCTTCTGCCTCCCGGGGGCGCCCCCTTGTAGAGAAATACGAGGTGTGATCAAACAGTTTCCGGAATGGCTTCACAACAACGCTGACGCTGAGATTTCTTTAATTCTCACCCACACTGTGCATGCAGCGTTCCTTCCCGATAAAAATTGGAGGTCACGCGACTTCCTGTGATCATGCAGTGACGAGGTAGACGGTCTGAAGTGAACACGTGTTTTGCTTGTGCTGCGATTATTCCGCGTAGCAAACATGTCAGATTACGAAGAACAAAGAATGAACATCAAATTTTGCTTTAAACTCTGTAAAACTGCAGCAGAAGCCTATGAAATGTTAAGAACAGCTTATGGGGAGGAGGTTATGGGCAAAATTCAAGCATTTGGGTGGCTTTCGAAATTTAAAAGTGGTGTGACATCAGTTAAAAATGCATATCGTTCTGGACGACGCTGGTCCAGCAAAACTGATGAAAATATCAATCAGGTGAGGGAAATGGTTATAAATGATAGGCACATTACAATAAGAGAACTTTCTAACTCATGAGGAAGTGTTCAAAGCATTTTGAAAGACAATTTGGACATGAGAAGAATTTTCGCCAATTTCGTGCCCCGCCTGCTTTAAAATGACCAAAAGGAAAACCGTGTGATTGCCTGCACAGATCTTAAAGAACAGCTACAAAATACCCACAGTTTATGGAGAAAATTATTACTCGTGATGAAACATGGATTTGTGGGTACGATCCAGAAACGAAGCAACAATCTTCACAATGGAAGAGTCCGTTATCTCCACGCCCGAAAAAGGCCAGACAAGTTCGATCCAAAGTGAAGTCAATGATGATTGTGTTTTTTTAAATTAAAGGCATTGTACATAAGGAATTTGTTGCTACAGGGTCAAACAGTGAATAAAGTGTACTACAAACAAGTGCTGCAAAGATTAAGGGAGAATGTGCGACGCAAACGGCCGGAGAAATGGAGGAGTGGTGACCTTGCATCATGACAATGCGCCCGCGCACAAAGCCCTTTCTGTTCGCCAATTTTTGGATAAAAATAGGATGAATACTGTTCCCCATCCCGCCTATTCTCCATATTTGGCACCAACGGACTTATTTCTTTTCCCGCGACTTAAAATGCGGCTCCGAGGACACCGTTTTAATGACATTGATGTCATGCATCGCGAGTTGCAGAAGGCTCTGAACATATTGAAAGAAGAGGACTTCCAGAGGTGCTTCCAGCAGTGACAGAGGCGCTGGGACAAGTATATCAACTCCCAAGGAGACTACTTCGAGGGTGACAGTGCAGATTAGACAAAACAAACTGTTGTGTAGTATTTATGACGTCATTCCGGAAACGTTTTGATCACACCCCTTAGGTAGAGTGCCGAGTCCCCTTCGATCATCAGCTAAAAAGGTCACCATTAGAGTATATATTTCAAAATTCGAGCCACTTGGGGAATTTGATGTCGTGCCGGCGTGTTGTCATGGTAGCTCAGTTGGTTAGAGCACGGTTCCGAAAGTTCCGTAGTTAAATTTTTCAGTCTTAATCTACCTTTCCAGTTATTCCGAGATGTTTATTAGCATTTAAATTTGAAATTTATTCCTAGGGTGTGAACCGCCGTTCTTGAAATGCAGACACAAGGTCCTTATAAGTAGCATTAGGAAATCGTTTTTAAAGCAGTTTTGCATTCTCTGGTAAAATAATCTGCAGTGTAGCTCCTGGAAACTGAAAAGGATACCCGTACGTGCAGTGACCTCTGAATTTTTCTGTAAAAAAGCACACTCTTACCAACATTACCGAAAATGAAATTTTTATTTATGTATGACGGCGTATACAGAACAGAGGAACACGTAAAGCCGTTAAGTTGCACATACAAAACATGGCATAATGATAAAAAATAGCCCATGGTTTATAAAATAACACACACTACGCAGTAATGTATTTTGTGCCAAAATTATAAATATGATATAGTATCACTGTGAAACATGCACAGCCCATTCAAGTAGAAAATATAAGCAGCACTTGTTTCCTTTTGTCATCCCAGAGCTAGCTGTTTCCTCTTCGCTGGTTGCAAACAGATTCACTTAATTCGAAAACACCGAATTTAGTAAAGCACTGTTCTCATGTTTGACGAGATATAACATAGCATAGATGGACGCTTAATGTGGAAGCAAACACGGATTGTCGAGTCTTTGCATTCTACACAACACTTCATTGCAGGAGAGATAAAAGTTTTTGTGTGTAGGCGGATATTATATTAATTTCTCATGATATAATAATAATTAAAAAGGTTTCTTATCCATTACTACAGAAGTAACTGTTTTGCAAACGACGCACATTTGCTTGGAGTTTTAAGCATTTTCATAAGTCATTACTTCTGGAGTAGTGGTAATAATTGTTATGAAAACAACAAAATGAATAATCGACAGTTCATTTCTTTTTACGTTAGCTAAAGATGATACAGGTGTAAACGTAGACCAGTAGTAAATCGCTGAAATCTTCCAAGATTTATATATTTATCAACTTTTGTGCAACAACGGAAGATACGTAGAAATTCTAAGTTTTAGAACTTTTAATTCATAATCTTTTTCGTGTATTTTTGTATACTTATTTGGTAAAGTGCTTAGAAAAAATGACAATTGGTTTGTTTATTGAAATTTGCCAACAGACGACAACTCCTGCAATTCATTCAAATTTAATAACTAAACAGTATAACCCAAAATTAAATTGCCTTTTCCTATCTTCACAGTCTATTTCCATTTATTTTTTACATTATATAAAATATATTTACCCACACTCGTACTTTCTTCTCTAAATATTTGGTTTCAAAGTAATCTCTCGTTTTCAAATCAGTTGTAATTAATAAGTTCTTCCCTCCAGGTTTTAGTAGTTTAACAGTCAAACATTATGTACTCCAGTTCTTCCTCCTCTCCACATAATGGACACTCCCCCTGTATAAAATCATTTCCCTGAGCTTTTAACTTCCACACTCCGTTTCTGCTTACGCTATGCCCCTCTTTCCGCGTTTACTTTAACAGTGTATTTTTCTTCAACCCAAAAACATTTCAAAATAACGTAATGTAACAAATTAGAGCACCATTTGTTGCGAAACACACTCAGTTTGTCACTCAAGTGCTCAGCGCAGCACACTCTTTTCATTTGAGATACTTTTGATGCACACTCAGAACAAACACCACTAAACCGTCGAGTCTAAGTCACAGCTAGCTACTGAACTGCACTCGGCGCTGCCTACTTTAACTATTCACACTCTTCGACTTCTTGAACTTGGTAACTTCTTAACTAACTGAACTCCTCCGTCCGGCAAGAGGAGTCCCTTATATAGGCTCCGCAACAAAGCGAAATGTTCTAGCAGGAGAACCTACTGGCAACGGCTGAAATGAATGTTCGGGAGCAGTAAAAACGGCTAGGAAGCGGCACATAATGGGTTCGTGCAACCATTCTGGTCTGGTTTTGTTTATTGAAAAAACAAGAGTATTTGTAAAAGGAATGAAATTTAATAAAACAGATATTAGATTTCTCAGGAATTCAACATATCGTCTTCATTCACACCAGTTGATATGCTTTCTTTACACCATATTTTAAAATTATGGAATTCTCTCTCATATATGGAACGGGAATATGGAACCAAATCCAATTTAATGAATTTTACTTATGCTTTAATTGCATCTGCAATTTGAGACACTTCCACTATTGTTAAAAGAAACGGACAAATCTGTTAGTATATCAACCCAAGGTCACCTATCTGCGGAACACAATTTCGTAAACAGCATGAGAAACTTTAGTTTTCAGTCTATTGAGATACAGCCAAATGAAAGATAATATTAAATTACATTAATTTAGGAATCTTAGACGAAAACCTGTTGTATGTACCACGTATGAAAAAAGCTTTAGCTCAGCGCTTCTTTCTTGAATATCTATGTAGATTCATCCGCTAAAGCTTTATTTAACGCAGTTGGTACATAAATAAATATTTTGATTGACCACACTATAATACGCTGATTACATGTGACCTAACTGAACTGTTACGGCGTTCATAATATTTCAGCGATTCATTATGATCTTATTCGGCGTCGTGCACAGCTGCTGTATCGTCCATACCTTTTAACAACTTCATAGCAGCAGAGAAGTACGATCAATTCCCCAGATAAACAACGATATGGGTATATGTTTAAAATAAACTCTGTTCATTTTAATTGTAGTGCTAAGAAATTGACTTCATTTCCTTTACTTAAATGCGAGTTGCTTTCACGTTACCTGCAAAAAATCATAAACAGTGCTGCAAACACGGTCAAGGTCCTGCCATCAGTGCGGCCATCCAATCAGCATGCAATTAAGAAGGTAAGGTGTGTTTTTAAAAACTACAAGTTTTCAAATTATAGTGTGGTCGGTTGAAAACAGTAAATGCAAATTCACTATAATATAATTAAGATGCTGGTACGAAAATTCTGAAACGAGCTACCGCCGTGTGTGTATGTGTAGAGCATAACAAAAAAGCTAAAATTCGATAATACTACATTTGCTATCTAAAATCAGTGCCTCCAAAAGATGCCACACGATGATATTAAAAAAAATCTGACTTGTTACACTCACATGACTTTCTCTACTCTTGTACAAACTATTTTTACAAACGCTTATTCTCCATATGCTTCATGTTAATCGAGATATCGAGATGTTAATCTTATTGCTAATTTTCTTGTAGGTGCAAGGGGAATTGGTAGGCTTTAAGCGATAGTCAAATGTTTTAAGAGCTGGTTGCTATGTGGAGTATTCCATTCTCTTTGCATTACCAGGACAAAAAAAATGAATAATGAATTTGAGAAAAAGTATAAGTATTGGAAAATTTAAGTTAATAACAAGCAATATCTAAAAAAAAATGGTGCACTCAGCAACAACAACAAATGTATATTACTTAAATTCTGTACTGTTCTGCAAAAGTCGTTCACAATGAAGAATGCTTTTGGAGACATTCCCAGAAAATTCAAGATATACATTTTACTTATCATGAAAGTATCTTAAATATACGATATTTTAATCAAAATCGTTAGAGCAATTTTTGAGAAAGTTAAAATTTTCGAAAAATGTTCTATGTAAAGGGTATTCTGGGGTGAGGGGATTTTCTTGAAAACGTTCGTGTCGCATCTCTGGAAGATACTGAACCTAAATACCAAGTTTGACGTTTATCCCACTGTTCGTTTCTGAGTTATGCTGTTCACAGACAGACACACACAGAGACATGTTTCCAAAAATGTTTCTTTTTTTGGATTCAGGGGGCCTCAAAGCATACATTTCCGGTGAAATTTCGGTATAGAATTTTTGGGTGGAATGCAATACTTCCCCTACTTACTATACGTAGTAGAGAAAGTAAAAATCCCCTACTCCAAACTACTGTTTGCACAGAAAATGTTGCTTTATTTTCTTAAAAAGGGCTCTTACCACTGTCCACCATCGGCAGTGGACAGTGTTGATCCATGCAGTGAAATAATTGGGAATGGAGTTTTGGGTAGGAAACATTCTGTGCTTAAGTTTAGGAAACCTCCCCAGGATTTGCCAGTTATGAGGACTGCGGAAAACCTGGAAAAACTCTCAGTCAGGGAGGACGATCCTGAAGGCACCTGAAGCACAAGAACTTCTCAATAAGTATGTGGTGAGTAAATAGATCGAGATCAATTATAAACCCCAATATGGATTAAAGAGTGTTTGTTCCGATCACATAAAGTTCATTGAAAGAAGGCGAGAGTTAATAATAATAATAATAATAATAATAATAGTAATGAAAATATTGCATAAACGTTGCTGCTGCCTTATCCGTTGATGCCTAGAGAGCCATTAGCAAAAATGAATATGTTGTTCAAACAGTGGGTGCACACCAGGCAGTCATTTTTCAAGGCGCCGTAGTACTCGTGTTTGGAAATCTCATCCTAGTTGAGGTTCATCATCAAGAATCAATACAAGAGAAATTAAAAGCACACGGGCAAATCGCGTGCAGAGTACTGTTTGTTGATTACAGTTCTCGCGTGATTTCTGTTCCCGGTATACTTTTCTCCAAATTAAACAAGGTAAGTGGAGCATTGTTAACTCCAGCTCCGATCGCTGCTACAAGAATAACCATTCAGATTGGGTCGCTCGCTCGTTCACGTACCTACGTGACGAACGACTTAAAGGAATGGATTTCTGTGAAAGAAATACGAAAACATTAGCTCCAAAGTGAAAATTAAATGTTAGGAACATAATTTCCTCTCTGGCGGCGGGACGTGAACTCACGGGGCAATAATCTGTTTACACATCAGGATCACGCCCTCTTGGCGGTAATGAGTTTTTGGGAACGGGGCACAACGTTTTTCATAAGTATAGGTCTGAATTTTGGTGGCTCTGTTCAGAACTTGAGAGCAGTTCATAGATTGTGGGGTGCAGATAGTCTAATCACTGCAACATAATTGAATGGAATCACGCACAGACGTGGTGAAGTTTCTTAGCAGACTTGTACCAGAAAATAAAGAAGGGGAAAAAGTAACTAACCAGCGGTGGGTTGCCGTTATCGATGTTCAGATTATTATCATACGCTTTCGTGCTTGTCTACCAACCGTAATACCTTCACTCGAGTTTTCCTGCTGCAACTATCGGTTTAGATCTTAAGCCTGCATGGAATTCTACACAGACGATAAACCTCGTTCTGGGGAGGCAACAGAAAAGACTTGCTTTTAGGCATGACTTTCCTCAGCAAAACTTACATCAGAACATGGGGAAAGAAAGAAAAAATCTAATGTGTTACACTCACATGACTTTCTCTACTCTTGTATAAACTATTTATACAAACGCTTATTCTCCATCTACTTCATGTTAATCGAGATAAACATTTGCAGAGTCTATCTTATTGCTAATTTTCTTGTAGATGTAAGAGGAATATATATTTACAAGGACAATTTGGAAATACAGTAGCCCTTAAGCACATACATATCTCTTAATAGCTGGTTGCTAGGTGCAGCACCATTCCCTTTCCTACAGATTAATACTCTTTGCATATCCAAGACAAAAAAATGAATAACGAATTCCCATTTGAGAAAATAAGTATTGAAAAATTTAAGGGAATAACAAGTAATATCTCGAAAATGGTTCACTCAACAAAAAAAATGGATATGACATAAATTGTGTATTTTAACGCGATCTACATTTGTTGTGTAGTAAAATTTTGTCTATCTCTTATGGTTTACCAGTTATGCAAAAGTCGTTCACAATGAAGAATACTTTTGGAGACATTCCCAGGAAATTCAAGATATACATTTTATTTGTCATAAAAATATCTTAAACATATGATATTTTAATCAAAATCGTTATAGCCATTTTTGAGAAAATTAAAATTTTCGAAAAATCTTCCATGTAAAGGGTAATTTGGGGTGGGGGGATATTCTTGAAAACCTTCGTGTCTTATCCCTGGAAGATACTGAACCTAAATACCAAGTTTGGTATTTATCCGACTGTTCGTTTATGAGTTATGCTGTTCACAGACACACACACACGGACATGTTTCCAAAAATGCTTTTTTTGGATTCAGGGAGTCTCAAAACATGTATTTCCGGTGAAATCTCGGTATCAAATTTTTGGGTGGAATACAATACTTCCCCTACTTACTATACGTAGTATAGAAAGTAAAAAGGGGTAAAACACCCGATGTTTAGCTCTGTGTTAATTTTCTGTACTCTCATTAGAAGCTCAAATGTGTGTGTTTGTGTGTATAACAAAAGCTGACTTTTTCCATCATCATTAGACCGGACTTCATTGTCTCGAGACCCGATACACGTTTGTGCATTGATTACACCCCGCGTATTGACGCCACGTCCATCCCTCCAATCTAGCTTTACGGCAACGGGACAAGCACTCACTGTAAACAGGTGCGGTGATCTGTTATTCGCTTTTAGTAGAGAGTACAGTGTTATAAGAGGTTTAACGTTTGTAGCGTTAAGTTGTAACGTTTTCTAAATACAACAGATTTTTTTGTTTGTTCCATTTATACCCCGCCTTTAATTGCAATGGTCATATCGGCATCCTTTTGCCTTTGGTGTGCATTGCCTTATCGGCAGTGGTGTTAACCCGTATGCATTGTTCTAGATTTCTTTGGTTTTTGTGCATTAGACCACTCATGCATTCACATTCTCATTCATACTTCCATACTCTGGGAAAGATAGGAAATTATCTTGGCTACAGAAAAATTCCCACACCCAGCCAGGATTTGAACCCGGGATCCCTCGCGAGAAGTTTTTCTTTCGATTCTTTACGGAAATGTTTTGTTATTTATTGTAATAGAACTGTGGAAACATAAATAAGTGGGTCATAAAAGAGAACTATTTTAAGGTTTGTATTGTATTAATATATTTATTAATGTTTTATAAGGATGTGGGATATTGAAATTATATTGCAAAAACATGCAAATCATGTTTGTCCTTCACCGCACTGTACCTATACAACGAAGCGAATGAGGCATTTCCCCGTCTTTTCAAACCAACACCTTGGCAACGTGAAACTCTAACGCATTGTATTAAACGGAGCTATTTAGGATTGACTTAACTCACGTGACGTAACTTAAGAGTTTGGAAATGCCAAGCTTTTCTTTCCCCTTACGTCAAGTTTGAGGTCACATGATAATTAGAACCGATCGGTGTGAAGCATTAGCATGAAGTAATAAAAGAACTACCAATCAAGAGTCATTTCTATTCCATTGTAATTAGACCTGTAGTTCAATAGCGTTTCATAACTTCACTTTACGTCCCGTCTGCTGCTTGTATTGTGTTTTTGTACTTTGATTTAATTATGCAATTTTCGCTTCCATGTCACAACGAAACAACAACCATTGTTTTGTATAATTTCAGTTTTGTGTCTTTCTTTGTTTTTCGACATAAGGTTCCTTTTAGGTTACACATATAGCCTGACTATTAGATATTTTATTTTCTATATGTCTATTCTCTCCATAAGTTAGATCACATTGTAAATATTGCTAATGTTATATGTGTTCTATTATTTTATTTAATACGGTTTTAGGTTAATTTCATATTTACCAATAAATACCATTAACTTTGTCTTATTTATCAAAATTTCAGAATTATATATACTGCGCATTAATTATTGAACTTATATGCCAACATTTGGAGATCTTTCTCGAATTCGCTTTAAGAATAACTTCGTCTGCAAATAATAATGTGACTTCGCCGAGTTTTCAACAGTCAAATCAGTTCTCACTGTCACTGTTTAGTTTTTTGTTGTTCACCTTCACTGGGAATTCACTTCACTAAGGTGAACCCGTTCAATTCTCTCACTTCACTCGGGAGTCGTCTAACACAAGGCCCGTCGCTCCACGGTACATTTGCTGCTCGTCATAGAAGCCGGCACCAACGCGAATCACTCTACTCTCGCCATGCCTCACATCGCATTGACTGTCGCAACAATCTTCACCTCACACTGACTGACTGCCTTTTTTTTTCGAGTTGAGGAGAAAATGATTTAATCACTAACTATAGTCGGCATACCCACTAAAAACTCCTCCACCGGAAGGAAAATATGGAAGAAGGAAAAAGAGGAATTCATGTGTGTTAGTGAGGCTGTACCGCTGTTGCACCAGCGTATTCAGTGGTAAGGATATATTGGCGGCCACTAGGGCCTAAGCCAGGTGAAGGTAGGCGCCAGGACGCAAGCATGACCGAGGCCCTTCTTGCGCCCTTGGGAATTCAGAGTGTATGGAATATATAGGAAGTGTAGTGTGAGAATGTAGAGGAAGTAGTTGGGTGTGTGTGCGCTAGTGGACAAACCGGCCGCCGCGAGACTCTTAAGGCGGAAGCTGGCTGAGTGTCGGCGTTGGAAGTCTTACGTCCAGCATCGTCTGAAGAGCTGCCACCTCCTCCTTGACGTACCTTCTGATAGATGTGGTTATGTGGGTTACTTTGTCCGTCGGCATCACTGTGTTGAGCGGGAACCTAATTGCTTCGGAGTCTGGTCTGGGGTTGATATCTAAACGGAGTTCGGTGACATCCTCCTCCAGGGTTGCAATCTTCTCCGATAGGTGCAGCAGTTCATCCTGAATGTCCTCCAGCTTCTGGAGTATTACAGGGGCAGCGTCGGTTGTGATGTGCGGAGCCTGAGCATGGAGAGGCGGTGCGATGTTCTACGTCGGTAGAGCTCGGTGTGGATGAAGTGGGCACGCGGCCTGGCCGGTGAAGTGGCCTCCACAAGAGGCGCAGAAGCGGCGGCGATGTGTGAGGTCGTATGCACTGCAGTCGGCGGTGAGTGATACATTCCCCGGTGAGTGAGTGATACATGGCAGCGGGGAGCGGCGTTATAGGCGATGGCGAGATGACCGTACTGGCAGCAGTGGCGACATGGCGTATAGCGAACACTTCGGCTAGCCTCAAGCGGCATTGCCCTAACAAGGGCAGCCCTGCGCCCAAAGCAGTCGAGTAGTCGCCCTCCTCCATGAATTCCAATCTGACCAGCGGTGTAGGACCTCCCAGAAGCGTTGTGGGGCGTTGAGGAGCAGGATTGCCGGGAGTTGGGATGCACACCCCGGGCAACGGCGGAGAAGCGAAGCAGCGGTGTATGGTAGGCTGAGGTGGCCGGCGAGTTGGCACTGTTTGCTTCGGCAGGCGGCGGTGAAATGCCGGGAAGATCTTGTTCGGCTGCGTTGATCTCTTCCTTTCCCTTACGGGAGGGAAGCTTGGCGGCTGGGGAGCTGGTGATCTTCTTCCCCATATTGACTCAATGAGAGCTCGAAGCGAAGGGGGACTTCCAGCGAGAGCGCTCGCTTATATAGATAATGGAATTTTCTATAGAAATTTCTTGAACACACTAGAACTATATCGACACACTTTCTGGAGGAGCGAGGGGAATAAAGCTTCAAGAAAGTTCTAGTTTACTCCCGATAGTGCGTCCGGTGTTTACGGCATTATAGTTATTTACTCGGACCGCTCGGCGCCGACCTCCTTGGCTCATAGCCACTGCGTCTGAATGAGAAGTTTAACTTTTCCTTATTATCAGTTCCTCGATTAGTCAAAGCTTATGATGCCAATATAAATATTAAATTTATTTTTCGTTTTCTGTCTACTACGTGCTAATCGAAATAAATCTTTACAGAAATAGTTTCATTGCACATTTCGTTGTAGGTGAAACAGAGGTTGCAGCGATAGTGAAATGTCTAAAGTATTGGTACATCTTTAATTTGTACATGTTTAATGTTTTAGCTGTTAAGCTACGCACTAGAATCCCACAATTAGCTTACCGAATGACACTAGCGACTGAAAGCGGCAGAGAAGCGCCAGGGAACTATGCCGGAAATGTGAAGTGGGGAACAAGCAAGCAGACGTTGGCCACCCTGTGTGGGAGGTAATCCCTGGCAGATAAATCACTTCGCCCGGTCTATATATAGATACCTACCGATTACACTGTTGCCCAGTGCAGGAAGTCCTACCGGGAAAGTCGCCATCCTGCCCCCATCCCCTCTCTACCATGGGACTCAATTCGAACAGGCAACCACAACCACATTCAAACATTAAAGAGCCTGCTTTCAGAACAAGTGGAAATATTTAGATTGCATTAATGCTCAGAAGGTGGTTAGTTTTATCTGAACTTAAAAAAAGCAATTAATTGGTGCATTAAATCCTAAACCTTGCACAGCTCCCTGTTTTTTTACTTTCTCTACTACGTATAGTAAGTAGGGGAAGTATTGCATTCCACTCACAATTTCGAACCGAGATTTCACCGAAAATGCATGTTTTGAGGCCTCCTGAATCCAAAAAAAGTATTTTTGGAAACATGTCTGTGTATGTGTGTGTGTGTGTTTCTGTCAGTGAACCGCATAAATCAGAAACGAACAGTCGGATAAACAATCAAACTTGGTATTTAGGTTCAGTATCTTCCAGAGATGCGACACGAAAGTTTTCAAGAAAATCCCCCCACCCCAGATTACGCTTTACATGGAACATTTTTCGAACATTTTAATTTTCTCAAAAATGGCTCTAACGATTTTTATTAAAATATCCCATATTTAAGATACGTTCATGACAAAAAAAATGCATATCTTGAATTTCCTGGGAATGTCTCCAAAAGTATTCATTGTGAACGACTTTTGCATAACTGGTAAACCATAAGAGATAGACAAAAATTTACTTCACAAAAAATGTAGATCGCGTTAAAACACACAATTTATGTCATATACATTTTTTTTGTTGAGTGAACCATTTTCGAGATATTGCTTATTCCCTTAAATTTTCCAATATTTATACTTTTTCTCAAATGGGAATTCGTTATTCATTTTTTTTGTCCTGGTAATGCAAAGAGAATGGAATACTCCACATAGCAACCAGCTCTTAAAATATTTGACTATCGCTTAAAGCCTAGCAATTCCCCTTCAATAAGATTAACATGAAGCATATGGAGATTAAGCGTTTGTAAAAATAGTTTGTACAGGAGTAGAGTAAGTCATGTGAGTGTAACACATCAGATTTTTTTTATATTTCGGACTGATAGAAACACTTTGCTAACAGCTGAAATATTTCATTCCCAGTAACATTGGGGGAAGTAGCTTTATAGGTGTTATCCGGTGTGGATATCCGCCCTTCAAGTCAGGAATTTCTTTTACACTTCACCTGACATAATACTATGAGAGGTCAAACCACGATTACCTCGCGTTTTGGCCGTTTAATTTGCGTTTCTGATAGCTTAACGATGGAGATAATTAACGGATTACTTTCTATTGAAATGCTAGATGGCGCGATGAACTTAAAAAGGCGCAGCAGTCCCAAAGGACTGCCATGAAGGTTCACTTGCCTGTAAAAGGCAAAACTGTGCCAGCCGTACACGCTCTCTGAAACTATGAGTCAGCATTAAGAACGAGAAGTAAAGTTTTTGGAATCTTTTCTTGAAAGAGAATGCATCATTATATTGTGGCGCAGTGGCTATGAGCCAAGGTGCCGAGCGATCCGAATAAAGAACGGTAACGGCGCTTACCAGCGTAAATACCGGACGCGTTTCGGAAATAACTAGAACCTTCTGGAATCTTTATCTCCCCTCGTCCAGAAAGAATGCCGAAATAGTTCGAGAGCCTTCTTTGGAATATTTCACTGCCTATATAAGACATTCTCTTCCAGATCGGGCGTTCTGGCATACCTCGCACAGCCAGTATTTTCCATTCCAACACGGAAGGATCCAGTTTCTCGTAGGCGTCTATGCATAAGTACTGTAATGTGGTTGCTGTCGGTGCGGGAACAGCTCGGCATAGCGTCGTTGTGTCGCTCTTCCATTGCATTCAATGAACCCATATCATATCGTCCAGTTCCATCAGTAAACCTGTCCATTCATACTGCTTGGATCTTTGTTAACGCACAACTGACACTGCAGGAAAAACAAATCCATGGACAGAACCGAGAAGTACTGAAAGCAAACTTGAGGGCAACGAGTTAAAGAGGACATTACTGTTGTCAACAGCAAGTACCGTGAACAAATGGAAACAATTTGTTTACAAACAAGACCCACAGCGCATACCGTCGACATTTGCGCTGTTGTGCAGTATTTTCAGTGCAATACAGATACAAAGCTTATTGGGGCAAAACACCAAACGAAATTCAATTGCCCCGTAACGAGCCGCCAAAGATCGGGTGCTGCTGATACCAAAATACTCAGAAGGTATCCCTGAGTTTGTCGTGGAGTTCTGGTTATGAAAAAGTGTTTTAGGCACCTAAGACAATTGCGATTAGAAATATTTTTCACTTAATACGTTTGCACAATTATTATGTGCACATGTGAAATAACAGCACAATAATTAATGCCTGTGGGTGTGCTCATTCTATAATTCAGATAATCGGTTGAATTTGAATTTTATAACGGAATATTAAAGGGAATTGTAAATGTTTAAATTCAATGCTGCAATTGCACGTGGTTGATATGTCTCCAGACGATATAATAGAGCAATAGTGCCACGTCTTTTTCAGGAGCAATGCAGTACTGCGTTTAGTCACCGAGTTTCTGCGATAATAAGCAGTTTCAAATAAGTCTGCGCTTGCGGAAGAAATGTACTTGCTGTCGACTGTCCTGGTTACTTTTGTCACTGATTGATTTGTTTCTGGTTTGAGGCAGTATTTTTAACACTTAAATGATTTCAGTCTTATTATATAATATATAAATTCAATAACAGCTCGCCTTAAAGCAATATGTGTATATAACAATATATAAAAAGTGTATAATACAGTTATTGTATATGTTTATATTATTGTATCCATGTTTAATAACGTTATGTGAATGTATTACGTAATTTAATAATGTAGGAGCTGTGAGAATAATAGGTTAAAAGTTGCTAACAATGAGGTAACCTTGAGGCAATAATGAATTTGAAAGTTTAATAATGCTACTTGTGGTTCTTGGAAGCAGTAATGTAATTTTTGTGACAGTATATAAAATAGCCAATCAACAACCAGAAAAAGCTTTAGTTAAATGAAGGTATTCTAGGATTAGCCAATCGGAAACTAAAATGGAGCAAGATTTACAAATTCAGATGTCAGTTGCTTGTAGACAGTGTTCCTAACCGGATTCGAGACGCGTCCTCGAGAAATTAATACGTATTTTTGTGTGAGACAGAAATAGTTTACATGTTAAAAAGTACAAGTAATTAATAAAAAATCTCACAGCTCTCTATATATCAGTGAAGTGTTATTTAAATCGTGTCAAGCATTGATAAAAGGTGTGAAGTAACATTACAATCTGTGTAAGCCTACATTCTTCTGTCGCACCACTCCCTGCTAAGACATTTATGTCTCTAAAAAGAATATAAATACTGACGCAGCCGAAGCAAACATAAATATATAATATTTAAAGAAACAGTCAAAATTAAAAGTTAATATTTTTAACCATTTGGGGCAAGGGCCACCGGAAAGTACACTTTTTGGGGCGAAGGCTACCGGAAACTTTTTACCATACGTGCGGTTGCAACTACTTCAAGTTCGGCTCCCCAACAGTCGAAATATAATACATCTTCTTCAAAGTGGCTTTCCATACGTAGCAGCAACAAACCTTCTTCAAATTGACGCCCAAAGCATGGGGCAAATAACAATACAACAGACAACCATCTTCAGGTTGCGTTTGTATTCGTGGTTGCGCAATTTTTCTCTTCCTTTCGTAACTGTGCTTACATTTTGGTCAGCTTTCCTAGTATATTGACCCAAACGGAATGTGTCGTCCTCCGAGATCTAGGCGTGTCATGCTAGCCGCTAGTTCCCGAGGTCACGGGTTCAAACCCGGCGAATCGCGATGTAGTTTTTCGAGCGGGAAGTAAAGCCGGCAGTCTCATGTCGTAGATTTGAGGCAGGTAAAGTTACCTCAGCATAACAGAGGCCTCTGAGCAAAATTTCCTGTCTTTCACGCCCAGTATAGAATGGGACGCTAAGTACCATAGAAGGTAAAGGGCATGCATAAATAAAACTCGATTTTTTAAACCAAGGAATGTTGGCTTAGATGCAAAATTCATTGGGAAAGCCATCAAGAGTTATTTGGAAGAGAAAGAACATGCGAAAAAGAAGCAAAACTGAGTAATTAACAGGTAAATGCAGAAAGTGAGATAAAGGAATTGCAGCATTATAGGGATAAAAGAGGAGCTTATGTGTAATGCCACGCAGGGAATGAGAATGGGGAACATGCAGGAGGTAAAATAATATACAAGTAGAAGGGGGTTTACTGTACATTGCTGGTATAAGCCGCGAGTGAGAGAGGTACAATGGAACTCAAACAGAGAAACTGAAATAACAACTAGCAGAAAACAAGATGAAGCCATGAATAGCGTTAAAAAGGGAACTAGGAAAGAAAGTTAAGTGAAGAAGGAATTTATAGAACAGTGATAACAAAGCAAATGATAAACAAGAAGAAGGACATCTAAAAGTTGAGAAGATGGAGCAGGAATATTTAAGATAAAGAAACCGAGACAGCGAAGAGGAGGAGTGGCGAAGAATATGTTAATGTCGCGGATGAGGACGATGTTCGACGCAGCCCAGAAAACAAACCCAAAGGAAAGTGGGCTTAGCGAGGGAGGGCCGTTTCCTGCAGTGAGATGGGAACAGTAATAACTGGGGGATGAACGGCGCCGCAGAATGAACTTTGCAATAACCGCCACGCCGTACTTTATGCAGAGATGAAGAGCGGCAGCCGGGCCAGATAGGTGAGTTTGCGTATCTATCGCAACGCTACCCCACAGGGTGGCCAAAAGTACACGTGCAGCTTTGCACCAAATCCCTGCATGACATAGCTGAGATCTGCCTGCTCGTCCCAACCTACTGCGAAGAAAGCTAACGGCGCGTTAGAAAATTGTGGAATTGTGCTTTATATAAGGCCCGCATGATTGTGGAAAATAAGCTTGTATCAGTAAAAAGCTTTCAGCAACTGTGAATAGTTATTTATTTGCTTATGGTTGCTTAAACAGTAAAGGCATAGCGCGACCAGCATTTGACAATTAACACAGCACATGCATTATAATTTACAGTAGTACCAGGGTTAAGACTGGTTCACCAGAACGGTACCCAGAACGAGAATGAGAAAGTTGAAATTGACGCTGACCTCTGACGCATCTGTGTTGTTCCTGGCAGTTGCTTCAGTGGACTCAGAGTCCCGGGTTCGATGGTTGGATGGCAGGGATTTGGAATTTGTTTTGGTAGAGCTGAGGTTCTTGTTTTCAGGGGTGGTGACACTGCCTTGATGATATTAATAATACTGCCGGAGAAGTTTGAGTTATTTCTTTATTTTGGTTACGAAGATTCCTATCTGGTCGACCCGCCACCTTCGTCGTCGAAACCACTGTTATTCTTATCACTTTCGAAGTCGCTACTTATGTGTTTCTCCGACTAGCCTTCGAATTGCCTATATTTCATAACTTCATTTTTTACACTATAAATTTTCTGATTATTTTCTTCTAATTTCGTTTCGTCGACCGTCCTCATGGTTAGTTTGTACCGGAAAGAATCTCGGCCGTCCTCATGGTTAGTTTGTACCGGAATGGTGCCCCGGCGTTTCTTTTCCTCTTTCACGCCTTTCGCCAAACTTAGAATTTTCCCCCACCTTTCTTAAGTTTCGTTCCGTCTTAAGTTCAAACGTATCATGTGATGCCTACGCGATCTTTTGATTGGCTATCATTTTGTTTCATGATTTTTATTATTGGCTACCCCCACTTGACAACTTTCACATCTGCTTCTTACAGCTTATTTTGAGTTTTAAAATCTTCCCACGAATATTCTTAGATCGTAGATAAGGCACATATACTTCCTGACCCTTTTTAAGCTTTGAAACCGTTGTAAACGGCCTGTTCGAGCCAAGACACAAAGGCGAAACTTCCGGTAGGCAGGTTGTTGACCATAGCAGGTAAAATACATCTGCTTCGAGGAAACAAAACTTGCTTTCCTGTCTTTCCTACAAAACCCATTCCTAATATGAATTCAGCACATTTTCGTCGCTATGTTCGATCCTATATTATTATTATTAATTATTATTATTATTATTATTATTATTATTATTATTTCTCCTGGGTCTCGATAACCAGCTTCAAAATGCATGTATTCAAATGGGAATGTTCACAATCAACGGGAAGCCTTTCCGGGCCCCGGGAACGGAAAGAAGAGTTGCTCCACTTTTAACTTTCCCGTTCTCGTTCCCAGGCACGGCATATTAGATCCATATTGTGCATATTAGACTCTTCACTCTAGAGGTTGTTTTAGGCGGCCGTGACATGAAACAGCCACTAGTGCTCTCTACAGTCGCAAGCTGGAAACACGAAAGTGGAAGGAATTAGTTGTAAATGTGCTTCCTAACCTCATCTCGACACCCGAAAATCTAATGAGCGCTGGTTCCTCTGGTGAAGGGGTCATTTCTAGTTTGTTTATATGCAACTCAAAACTGGCTATTACCTAAAAAAACAATGGCAAAAGTTACAAAGAACAGCTAAAACCATTGGAAATAAAAAAGAACAATAAAGAATTTTAATGTATGCCATTAAATAAAGGAATGAAACCTTGGCACAAGTAGAGGGATCGGAAATGTAATGGATATGCATTTAGATAATGTTTACTCTATCGAATTTTGACGTTGGCTTGGCTAAATTGGAAGTAGGTGAAAAAATGTCATTGGTCAGTTAAAAACAAATGAAATTCCAATGCGCAAAATCGACTTTCACTTTGTGATCGATATGCATTCCCGTTCTCGTTACCGGGCTGTTGTGAACCAATAATTTGCATGGTGCATAGCTTCCCGTTCTCGTTTCCGTTCTGGTTACCGTTCTCGGACGGTTGTGAACCAGCCTTTAGTGTTCACATTCATATGTTAATCTCAACAAATTATTTTTTTCTCAGACAAAAAACATTACTCAGGTGCAATCAGCAGTTCATAAACGTTAACAGTTTACAGTGTTAATTATTTACATTAACATTTTGGATAAACCATAATAAAATTGTTGACAATTAGAGCTATAGCCTATGGTACAGTTGTATATCCTTAAAGAATTCAAGTATCTTCGGGTTCCTAAGCGCTGTTGTGAATAATTATTATAAACTTTGAAGTATAACAATTTAAATGAAATAAAACTTTTAAGCACCATCATGAACTATGCATCGGTATGCTATCAGGATGGCTGCAAAATTTACATCAGGTGTCGTGTATGTGTTAATAATAAAGTTTGTGTGTAATAAATCATTTTTATTTAATTTATATATTTATGCCTTGGTAGCGTCAGTGATATCTGGTAGACCAAGTATCTCTAAATAGGGCTGGTACGGCTGCAAAACAATTTTACACATATAACACCAATTATAGTTGTAAATTCTAACTTCTTTACGGCAGTTGAATAATATATCTCATAACAATTTACTGACGTATCTAAGTTTGGAGCCGTGAGATGTGCCTAACTACATTTTAAAAGATAAAAAATTAGCTTTTTTTGCACTGCACTAAATTCTCACATCTGCCCACTTTGAGCTACAACCACTGAACTGAACTGAGCTGCTTGGGCACGCTACCTCTTAGCATCCACAGCTTAAAATTTCAAATTTAATCTTCCTAATTTCTGGTTGGCTAAGCCTACTGTAGCAGAGCACCCTTAGTTTGATTTTGACTGGCTTTCTGAACCCACGTGACTACTATTTACAAACGTTTTGGACGTTCACCAGTATTTTTCCATCGTCTGATGTTATTACTCTCTCTCTCTCTCAAGGTTGCATAACTGGTGAACCGTAAGAGATAGACAAAATTGCTCTACACCAAAAATGTAGAGCTTTAAAACATACAATTTATGTCTTATACAGGTTTTTTGTGGAGTGTACCATTGCCAAGATATTCCTTGTTATTTGTTTGAAATTTCCAATAGTTATACTTTTTCTGAAATGGGAATTTGGTATTTGTTTTTTTATTATTATTTATATATACTGAAATGTGAAAGTAGACATTGCCTGGTGAGATACCATAGCAGCACATGGAGAAGACCATGTCTAGACTTTGTAATTTGTAATTCTTACTCCGAAACCCTAGCGAAAGTAGAGCTCATCCGCTCTCGACCAGAGCCAGCAACCTTCTGCCGGAGCTAGCGTTACAAGCTCACCACCTAATTTCTCAAGGAACGAGTTTTTCTTACCATAATGGAGTTGTGAGATATGACTGGACATCAGATTTGTGTGCACTAAAATATGCATGCATTTATGCTGTCAGAATCTTTAAAATATGCTTTATAATTTCGAAAATATGCACTAAAATTGTTAGCTTTAAGCTTATACTTTTTGTACTTAGTGTGTATTTTTCCTTATACATAATACCGGTCGTTGAAATTTGATTAGCAGTATGCATGATAATTTCCTCGAATTGGCCAGATGTAACTTTATGACAACATATTGGCGGGCTGAGGGCAACCCGAAGATATGTTAGGCGTGTACCTGCCCAATTTGGGCTTAACCACATAGTGACGGGATATGGGTGTTGCAGGGGGGAGAAAGGAAGTAAAAAAGTTCCTAAACGGTTGCCGGTCATGGTGCAACGGTCCTTGTGCACCGCTGGTGTTAGTAATTTTTTCATTTTTTAAAATGTAGGGGTAGTAATTTTGAAGTCCCTCTTAAAGGGATTGTATAGGAGCTCAGTCTTAGCTGCTGTTGGAGGTGCTCCGTTGTTACCGGATGTGCCCGCATGCCATGCGGGGAAGCCGGTGACGCCTCAAGGGGCGTGTTCTGGGGTTATACTCCCCAAGAGAGCGCTCTAAGCGCCTAATTTCATCCTCCACGTAAGGAAGAGATGCGGGTTCGTGAAGCAGTCTCACGGAAAAGGAGCGGTTTACAGAATAGAAAGCCCGAAGGCCCCTATTCTGCTCCGTTGCAGAAGCAGCAGACTGGAGTCTGCGGCCATACCCCAGATCTCGCAGACGTAAAGCAGGACAGGGATTATGAGCGCTCGAAAAAGGTGTAACTTAAGGGGGACAGGCATCACCGACCGTAGCCCCACGAGGTCCCTGGTGTGTCTCTGAAACGTTAGGCCCTTATCTAACTAACTCCCAAGTAGGTGATGGCATTCGCCCATTCTATCCTTCTCCTTAGGTAGTTGAATGTGGGGAGGATTGCGGGAAAGCGGCGCTTGGTGAAGAGAATGGCGTGGCTTTTAGCCGGTATAATCGCCAACGCCTGCACCACTCTTGGAGGAGACCGAGGTGTCTCTGAATAGGGTAGAAGGCTCTGCGAAGTTTGTATGTCCGAGCGCAATGGCTTAGACAGTAGTGTCTGCGCCCGCATTCGGGAGGTACCGGGTTCAAATCTCATTGGCCGATAAATTCGAGTGGTGCTTTTTCGTGGTTTCCCTCGGTGTAAAGGTAAATACTAAATATTTAATACCACTTCCCACCTTAAGTCTAAAATAATTGTAAAAATGCAAATAGATAGTTATAGCGAAGCTCTGACATCTATCCACAGGTAATGAAAGCAGGTAGACTGCACAGCACCTTAATGCCATCTGCCCGGCACGAAGCAAGACGGTATGCTACAAGGATGAGACCTAGAAGATTAACTGTCCGCCACACATCAGCCATAACATATCTCCTAACAGATCCGTCGCGATATGACCATGTAGTTAAAACGACGTAAAATAAATAGAGAAAAGAAAGTATGTATAGAAGGGTCATTCCACGTCTACAGATGTTATCGGGCAAAATTTGAAAGCACTTACTTTGTGGAAATTGCTTCAGGAAGTACTATGTTTGAAGATATCCACAGAACGCTAAACTTTAATGTAAGAATTTCTCTTTAAAACACTACAGTTTACCGATAAATTTTCCTGCATAGTTTAAAGGAGCTTTCTCAAGTTTACTCTAAACGTTATTGAGAAATGAAATGGACATCTCCATAGTAAGGACCTTATTATTTTGTTATTGTCTTTAATAATTAATTCTAAAATTAAGCATTTTAAAATAAATGTATTATATATGCTTAATGCATGGAAACTTGCTGAAATATGCAGCCATGCTTACTATAAAGCTTTACATACAAGCACAGAACATTAAACATTGCAAAACGTTATTCCACATCACAAGTAAAAACAAACTAAATATGCATTTGCATACAAATCCGATGTCTAGTTATGTCGTTAGCCATGTACGTTTATAAGCCTTATGAGCGGTACGGATGTATAATAAGCTTGCACTGTGGCCTGCACGAGGCCCCTCCCCAGCTTCCATAAAAAAAATTAATTAATAAAACCATTCCTTCAATCCCTAATGGTACTTTTTATTTTAATGAAAAGTTTCAGAATTCGAATAGATATCTGAAAAAGCGTATTTAATTTTAAGAAAACTTGAACAAACACTGGACTTCTTACGCTTGCTAATAACTTATGGAAGCACCGCAAGTGCAGAACAGTTCCATATTCTAGCTCATACCTACAGGTAGGGTCTTCAGCTTTGCTATTTTACACAGGTGAAAGGAAAACCTCCAGTGAGAAGACCAGTATTGTGAAAGTTGCTATCTTCTCTATTCTTTGATTGCCCGTCTGACCGGTCCATATGACAGCTCAGGTCAGGGTTCAGGCCAATAAAGGTCTACAATGGTTGCTCCTTTCCCTACGTGGACCTTGACTTTAGTATTAGCCTTAAAGTCCTCTGCATTCAAGCAGGGAACCATAATAAAAACTTACTGCAGGAAACATATGGATGTCATAATATGGATTTCGTCCCAAAGATGTTTTTGGCATTATTTATGTCAGAAATACTGGTTGCTGTGAGATTAAATCTTTGCATATTTCAAATGGTACACTTGAAGTGATATTTGGTGTTTTTTTCTTTCTTCTTCCTTTCTGCGAGCGTCGACCACAAGTGCCATTAAATATCGAGAAGTTAAGTAAGCACGTACTTGCAGCACGAGCCGGAATCTAAGAAGTTGTGATATGCGAATTCATACATATAATGACTGTTAAACTTGGAGACTTTCACTAGTACCGTAATTAACGGACATTCTATGACAGAGCTAACACATCGACGTGCTTTGGACGGTTTAGGTCATCTCTGATATCAGATAACCGTTGCTATCCGATGTTGAAGATTGCTTACCAAAACTTAACAGCACAACTAACAATGCTGCGGTAAGAATTAGCCTTGGCTTAGGTATCTTCTTCACAAATTTGGAAACAAGAAGCAACCTTAGAGGACTGCGATTGGACACTGCATTTTTAGGCACTTATATTCGATGCCTGATGCAACCTACAGTGAAACTTAGCTAGTGGAAAATCCACTGTCCACCACATAAATACCTGCCGTTTGTGAAAATTGCAACACCAAGAAATAATTCCCCGATTAACTCCAAACTTGGTGGAAGTGTAGAAGTGTGTGCAAGCAATAAGTGATTAGGATTGCAGAGAGATGGGGTAAAAGTAGGCCGTGCAGAGCCCTCCTTTGTCGTTCCGACAAGGTCAGTGTTGCGTCCAGTGTAGTCGGTGCAGAGCTGTCAAACAAAGTGGAAAGAATAAAGTGAGTGCCAGCATGTCTCGTCGACGTCAAAGGGAGCCATATCGGCATGTGAGTGAGTTCTAACGGGGCAGAATGTTCGGTCTCCAGGAAGCGGGTTTGTCATACCGTGACATTTCGGCTCGCTCAGGGCATGCTGCTACGACAGTGATGCGTGTGTGGAAGCAGTGGATAGATGAAGATCGTACGCAGCGAAGAGCGGGTACTGGACCACGGAACATGACCATAGCACGGGATGACTGTCATCTTGTCCGATGGCCATATCAGACCGTAGAGCTTCATCCACAATGTTGGCTCGACGCTGGAGCACTGCAACAGGTGTGAACTTGTCTGCATCAACGATTCGTCGCCGTCTGCTGCAGGTTGGACTGGTTTCATGCATGCTATTACTCGGCTTCCATTGTCCAGAAACCACAAGCTCCTCCGACTACAATGGGCACGTGAACACCGTCACTGGGTTGCTGAGTGGCTAAATGTAGTCTTTTCGGACGAATCTCGCTTCAACGTGTCCTACAATGATGACCGCATACGTGTCCGGCGGTACCGTGGTGAGCGCAACCTGGAGGTCTGCATTATTGAGCGGCATAGTAGACAAACACCAGGTGTGATGATTTGGGGCGCCATTGGTTACAAAAACCGATCTCGCCTTCTACGAATTGAGGGCTTTTTGAACAGCCACCGGTACCTAACGGTGGTTGTAGACCCTGAGGTACTCTGCCTGATTCAGGCATCCCACATTTCAACAGGACAATGCCCGGCCACATATTGCGAGAATGTACAAGGCTTCTTCGAAGAGCGACGGGTATCATTGCTTCCCTGGCCTGCACGTCCTCCTGACATGTCGTCCATCGAACATGTCTGGGATATGGTTGGTCGGCATCTGAGCCTCCAGTAACCATTGTCACGAATTAGTGGGCTCGAATACAAACTGCGTGGAGGGAAATCCCTCAGGAACTTATTCAGAACTTTTTGATTCAATGCCACGGCGTATAGCAGCTCTAATTATAGCGCATGTAGGCCACACCAAATACTGAATATTAGGGCTCAAAGGTCATGTATATATTTGAAAAGTTTATCATTTGTTACTCGTCATGTACCTAATTATGTATCGTCATGTATTAAATTCATTGAATTCATGCGGATTCCTTCATGTTGCAATTTTCACAAACGGCAATGTATAAATTACCTGCTGTGTTTGTTGTACAACTAGAACACTTAATTTTAAAAAAAATCAATAATTAATTTCAACTAGACCTTTAAGAGGCTCAAATGTATGTATATATATGCAGTAAATACTCGCTGATGGCACTAGTTTAAGATATTACCGTTTATAAATTCTGGTACCTATATATGAAAGATTTAAATGTTTCTATCTGTATAGAATTCTTTACCCCTCAGTGTTTTGTTATTTAAATGCATGCGAGGCAAATGATAATAGACGCTGACGTGCCTATTAAAATCCATTTTATGCTCTTTCAAACCATTGGTGAATATTTACAGATAATGTTTTAAGATGAAACAGAGATAAAAATAAGCTTTTGTGTCAGTTATTTAAAGAATAACTATGCAAATAAATTGCATATAATTGATAATATATAGTTTTTACTTTATTATAGTTATACCTATAAATAATTAAAATTAATTATACTTTTTACAGACCTTAACCGGTCTAGGCATGTTTTTAATAGAGTCAACTGAAAAATTCAACATCACAGCCGGGGTTTGAACACGGTTCTACCGCGCTCCGTGTGGTTGCTCTAACCATTGAGCATATCCCACCGGCATGTTGTCACAGTAGCACAATGGTTAGAGCAACCGCACGGAGAGCGGTAGAACCGTGTTCAAATCCCGGCTGTGACGTTGAATTTTTCAGTTGACTGTATTAAAAATGATAAGATACAGTTGTATCAGTTTAACGTAAAAGTTTTACTTTCTCTACTACGTATAGTAAGTAGGGGAAGTATTACATTCCACCCAAAAATTCCATACCGAGATTTCAGAGGAAATACATGTTTTGAGGTGCACTGAATGCATATCAGGCATTTTTGGAAACATGTCCGTGTGTGTGTCTATGTGTCTGTCTGTGAACAGCATAACTCAGAAACGAACAGTCGGATAAACACCAAACTTGGTATTTCGGTTCAGTATCTTCCAGAGATGCGACAAGAAGGTTTTCAAGAAAATCCCCCCACCTCAGATTACCCTTTACATGAAACATTTTTTGAAAATTGTAATTCTCTCAAAAATGACTAACAATTTTGAATAAAGTACCATAAGTTTAAGACATTTTTATGGCAAATGAAATGTATATCACGAATTTTCTGGGAATGTCTCCAAAAGTATTCTTCATTGTGAACGATAAGAGATAGACAAAATTTTACTACACAAAAAAAATGTAGATCGCTTTAAAATACACAATTTATGTCATATTTACTTTGTTTTTGAGTGAACCATTTTCCAGATATTGCTTATCATTCCCTTAAATTTTCCAATACTTATACTTTTCTCAAATGGGAATGGAATGCTCCACATAGCAACCAGCTCTTAAAATATTTGACTATCGCTTAAAGCCTACCTTATTCCCCTTTAATCTACAAGAAAATTAGCAATAAGATTAACATCTCGATTAACATAAAGCATATGGAGAATAAGCGTTTGTAAAAATAGTTTGTACAAGAGTAGAGAAAGTCATCTGAGTGTAACACATCAGATTTTTTGTAAACGTTTGAACACCTTTTTTTCGATTCAGCCCTCGCTGGCTTCGGGAAGGTAAAGCTTCCAGATAAATAAATTAATAACGTTAGTAGCAAATCCCTTGGTATAATTAAGTATAGCAACGCCCAAGAGAAGTTATTCAGCACCTAAGCAACACAGTCAGGCGCGCACAGTCCAGAGCTGAGGGAGGTATATTATGTGAAAACAATATGCAGCGCACGCATATATAGATAGCATCGCTGATGCGGTAAATTTGGTTGCTACCATAGAAGCAAAAACATCGTTGGTGGAAACAAATAGATACTGTGCGAAACTGCATGTGACCATGGGAGACCCCATATATTCCTCAGGGATGACAAAACACAAATTTTACAGTTCCGTTGGGAGCACCCAAAATGTATTTTCTCGTGCATGAATAGTAAGTCGAGTGTAAAAAAATTAATATCTTAGCAATAGATTTCCAAATATAGCTCGATGGTGTCGGCTGCAGCTAGCATTATGTTTTAAATACAAATTTTTGCAAATAAATAACAAACGAAAGCATTAATGTGGAAAAGGGGGTAAAAGTGCACGGGTAAAAATTGTATATTGAAAGGGATTTGCAATTTAGTTATTGAATAAATAATAGCATAACCATACTCTTCTGGAAAGTATATATTTGCCATTTACATTTTTTAAATTGTTTTTAAAGTTCCCTTGTTCCTCCAATTTATGATTACTTGTTTTACTGTTTACTTTATTGCTTATTACCGCAGTTACACATACAACACACACACACACACACAAATGCCCAGGGCGGGACTCGAACCCACGACATCAGCTTGGCGGGGCGCCGAAGCTATACGCTTCAGCAACCACAGCTATCAGGGCCGGTGGTATATCAGCGGCACAACAGTATAAAAGTCTCTTACCATGTGGATAAGGTTGTAAGTAGTTCGAATATCGTTATTACTTTCTCTACTACGTATAGTAAGTAGGGGAACTATTGTATTCCACCCAAAAATTCGTTACCAAGATTTCACCGGAAATATATGTTTTGAGGCCCCCTGAATCCAAAAAAAAGCATTTTTGGAAACGTGTCCGTGTGTGTGTCTGTCTGTCTGTGAACACCATAACGCAGAAACGAACAGTCGGATAAATACCAAACTTGGTATTTAGGTTCAGTATCTTCCAGAGATGCGATACGAAGCTTATCAAGAAAATTGCCCACCCCAGATTACCCTTAACATGGAACACTATTTCGAAAATTTTAATTTTCTCAAAAATGGATCTAACGATTTTGCTTAAAATATCATATATTTAAAATACTTTCATGACAAATAAGATGTATACCTTCAATTTTCTGGGAATGTCTCCAAAAGTATTCTTCATTGTAAACGAGTTTTGCATAACTGGCAAACAAAAAATGTAGATCGCGTTAAAATACCTATACGATTTATGTCACATACATTTTTTGTTGTTGAGTGAACCATTTTCGAGATATTGTTTGTTATTCCCTTAAATTTTACAATACTTATACTTTTTCTCAAATGGGAATTCGTTATTCATTTTTTTGTCCTGGTAATGCGAAGAGAATGGAATACTCCACATAGCAACCAGCTCTTAAAATATTTGACTATCGCTTAAAGCCTACCAATTCCCCTTGCATCTACAAGAAAATTAGCAATAAGATTAACATCTCGATATCTCCATTAACATGAAGCATATGGAGAATAAGCGTTTGTAAAGATAGTTTGTACAAGAGTAGAGATAGCCATGTGAGTGTAACACATCAGATTTTTTTTATCGTAATAGAGTTACTGCCGAAGTTTCAGGTGGAACTATTGTCGGTTACGTTGGCTCAAACGTTTTGCTGTTGTTCTTGTTTAGAGAACGCACAATAAACATCGTTAAAACAAATGTTGCATTTGCAGACAGCTGTGATTCAAAGACGTGATAAATTTACAGAGCGATAAGTGACTTCAGAATAGAAATCTGTATAGCTGTAGTCAGGAGCAGGGACCTCCAGTAACTGGAGCCAGCAGCGCACGTCGGTCATGGTGGGCCCTTTGTGCTTTTAACTGATCCCTGGTATGAAGGGAAGAACCGAAGGGCGTCCAGATCTGGACGACGATATGCGTTAGCAAGTACGGAGTCCCAAATGACTCCAACACGAGACCTATCCTGTCACCGGCTACACCTTCCAAGGGGTCCCGGGAATAGACGAGACACTCCTAGTAAGTAAGAGGGTCCAGCATTCTCGCCAAATGCCAAGGGAAAATCTTTCCATAGCGCACATTCCACCGTCCTGCCGCAACGGACAAACCGCCGTCGCCTGGTCTTCCAACCCTGAAATAGATAAAAGGAAATGGTGGTTACCGAAATTCGTGATAGAAGGGGAACCACCTCAGCATTCGCCTATCCATACGCAAAAACCACCAAAAAACTTATGATCAGAGAGGCTGGCCCAATGGGGATGGAACCCGGGACCTACCGAGTACGCATTACGCGTTACTGGAGCCATCTCTATATAACGATTTCGAACCAACAGACGTTTGCAAAGTTGCAGTTTTGCTCCTCTCTCTCTCCTCACTCCCTATCCCTCCCACTTATCTAGTGTAGGGAAGGTGTGCATTCCACCCGAAAAATTTCATGTTGAGATTTCATTGGAAATGTGTGTTTTGAGGCACCCTGAATGCAAAAAAGGCATTTTTAGAAAAAGGCCCGTGAGTGTTTATGAAGAGCATATCCCAAAAACTTAATGTCCTATCTTCCAGAGATGCAACACAACATTTTCGAGAAATTCCCTCTATCTCAACTACCATTTCTTTACATGAAAGATTTTTTGAAATTTTCGATTTTCTCAAAAAGGTTCTAACGATTTTAATTAAAATACCATATGTTTAGGAGGTTTAAATGGTAAATGAAATGCATATCTTGAATTTTCTAGGAATAGCTTGTAAAGCCATCCTCGCTCGGAAGGAATGTTGTATAATTTTGTATAATTGTTAAATATAAGAGATAGATTTAAGATCCACAATTTATTTTAAATGCATTTTCGTGACATTAGCGATTTCCGAGATATCCGTTGTTATTGCTTTGGATTTCAAATAAGTTTTCTTTTATGTTTTAGGTTGCTTCTCATGATGTCATGGAAAGAGTATCGAATTCTCCGGCTTTGAAACTCTATTCCCCTTGTACCTACAAAAAAAATATGTATCTACTGAAATTATTTCTGCAAGGGTTTTTCTCGATTAACATGAAGAAGATAGAAAAATGAGCTTTCGTAAGAATAGTTTGTAGATGATATTTAAAATAAACGAAAATATGCAGAGAAAGTCATGTGAACGTAACGCATCAGCCTTTTTTTCAGTCTGTGGAATGCGGTAGTTCGACTACTTTAGATAATCTTGAGCGAATGCAGTATCTTAATACGAAAACATCAAAAAGAACGTGTTCATGCAAAGCGAAATTAACTTGAAACGCATAATAGATGGAATGAACTAAACCAACGATAATTAAATCCGTTTTCCCTGCTGTATGGTTCACAATGAGCACAAAATATGAGAATGGAGAAACTTCCAAAGAGAACCAGCAAGTGTTGCATTAGCAAGTTATAATCTCAAAACATTTCAGTATTGCTTCCCTCCATTCAATCAGCACAATGCAGGAGAAACAACCAAGAGAACAAAAAGAAGAGTGCCGAAAATAAACCAGATGTGATTTCACATACAATGGCAAAGCAAACAAATACATCAGCTGCGGCGGAAATTACACAACTGTTTATTATATTCAAATGCACTGCGGTGAAATAGCGATTTAGTTAACACCGTTAATTTAAATGCATTATTTCCGATCACTACAAAATAATCCCCGCTCACTCGCGGTTCCCCATTGTCACAATAATGCAGCATTGAAGTCTAATGGTGTCTCACTATCCAGTTCTCCAATTAAATTAGGTAAAAGGGGCTCCACTGTCTCAGACATGAGCAATTTCTTCATTCCTTTAATCTACTTTGCCATTAATTTGAGATTACTTGAAAATCGGTTTAGTCCCTATTAGAATTTCTGCAAGCTGTAGCATTTTTCTCTTCGAGGAAGGTGAAGGGGTTTATCACCTGCGATGACGTCGTTGTGCCCGGTCCAGCAGAGTCGTCAGGGTCGACTCTTCTCTCCTCTACTATGATGAGTACACGTGTAACTGTAGTATAGCGAATGACCAGTATTGTGTTGATTATAATATTTTAAATTATATAGCCTGTGTTGAAATTTTTGTGTGATTGACAATGCCTGATCCCGGGCAAAAGCGTAGGGTAAGATCACAAGCTCGTTCCCTAAAGAAAAAATCTGAAGAGTTACACTCACATGACTTTCTCTACTCTTGTACAAACCATTTTTACAAACGCTTATTCTCTATCTACTTCTTGTTAATCGAGACAAACATTTGCAGACTCTATCTTATTGCTAATTTTCTTGTAGATGTAAGGGGAATATATATTTACAAGGGCAACATAGAAATACAGTAGCCTTTAAGCACATACATATCTCTTAATAGCTGGTTGCTAGGTGCAGCACCATTCCCTTTGCCACAGATTAATACTCTTTGCATATCAAAGACAAAAAAATGAATAACGAATTCCCATTTGAGAAAATATTGAAAAATCTAAGGGAATAACAAGCTATATCTCGAAAATGGTTCACTCAACAACAAAAAAAATGTATATAACATAAATTGTGTATTTTAATGCGGTCTACATTTTTTGTGTAGTAAAATTTTGTCTATCTCTTATGGTTTAGCAGTTATGCAAAAGTCGCTCACAATGAAGAATACTTTTGGAGACATTCCCAGAAAATTCAAGATATACATTTTATTTGTCATGAAAACATTTTAAACATATGATGTTTTAATCAAAATCGTTAGAGCCATTTTTGAGAAAATTAAAATTTTCGAAAAATCTTCCATGTAAAGGGTAATCTGGGGTGGAGGATTTTCTTGAAAATCTTCGTGTCGCATCTCTGGAAGATACTGAACCTAAATACCAAGTTTGGTGTTTATCCGACTGTTCGTTTCTGAGTTATGCTGTTCACAGACAGACACACACACGGACATGTTTCCAAAAATGCTTTTCTTTGGATTCAGGGGGTCTCAAAACATGTATTTCCGGTGAAATCTGGGTATCGAATTTTTGGGTGGAATACAATACTTTCCCTACTTACTATACGTAGTAGAGAAAGTAAAAATACGCTAAGCTTGGACAAGGTACTGCAATTCGCGGTCAAGCCCTTGGGATAGTATGTGCTTTAAGGGTATATTTCGAACTGGAAAGAGAAAACGGTGGACCAGTGATTGATGTAAGTGAAGTCATTGATAGGACATATGCTGCACTTAAAATAAATACCTGTTGTCAATATAGGGAAAGAAAAGAAGAATAAGCTGAGAAATCACAGTGTAGATCTTCAAAAGTAACATTAGAAAACCCCAGGGAAAAACCTGAACATCGTAAAAAACTGTTACAGCTCTAGGTGCCTTCAAAGTAGAGCTATTAGTGGCCATAGGTACAGTTATTATGAAAGAACATAATTACTTAACATTTTTAAATGCAAAGCTTGTCTTATCTAATGGAGAGTTAAAATAAATTCATTCATTCATTCATTATCTGTTTACCCTCCTCTTATATAGGACTTACACCCCCCAGGACTTACAGGCGGGTGCCTGGGGTCAGAGGCCCGTCGAGGAGCAGACACTCATGGATCAGACAGAACATCCAGGATGGGTGATCAGCCCGATGCCTGGTATGGGATGAAGGAAGTGGATGAAGCGAAATGTTCGTGAAATGGATGAAAGGAAAGGTGATGATGGAGCAGTTGGTGGAATGAATGGCGGGGGAAACCGGAGAACCCGGAGAAAACCCGCCCAGACGCCACTTCGTCCACCACAAATCCCACATGCAGGTCCCTGGGATTGAACCCGGTCCGCCTCGGTGGGAGGCGAGCGGTCAAACCACTCGGCCACGGCGCCGCGTTTTAAAATAAACATAACAGTAAAACTAAGAACTTCAGAGTAAATATGGTACTAACCTGAATAATTTGCTATCTCAAAGCTTCGCAACAGTATTAAAAAACGTTTGTCGAGTAGCGCATTTTGAAATTTTAGAAATATAGTGAAAGTGAAAGCGGAAAAATCAGCTTTAAAGCATTGTTCTATATAGGTAATATAATATTACGAGGGCTGATCAATAAAGAGTGAAACCGATTTTTTTTCACAGATATCTATTACTCTATTTCAATGTTGTCACGCTATTTTACAAAGTAGTCCCCTCCTACTTCAGTGCACTTTTTATAGCATTTCTGCCAGGCCTTGGACACATGGTGCAGGTCATTCTGTCAGGTCTTTGAGAATCGCCTCACTTTTCTACAGCACTTCTTCAGTGCTCTCAAATCGAATGCCCCGGAGCTTTGCCTTTATTGATGGAATAAAAAGAAATCACAGGTGGCAAGATCTGGGCTATAAGGCGGATGAGCACACACGTAATGTTGGATTTGGCCAAAAATGCCTAGACTTGATTGTCGACGTGAGGCCGCGCGTTGTAGTGATGAAGCCGCCACTCATTTCGATGAAGTTCTGAACGTTTCCTTGCAATGTGCTTCCTCAGTGTAGCCAATACTGACCTATAGTCCGCTGCTGCAACAGTAGTGTGAGGGGGAACAACAATCACAGCAGCTGTGTTGATGTTGACCTCAGTCATAGCAGAAGCCGAAACGCCAGGCCCACCTTGCTTAGCACAGAGGACTTGCCCTGCTTTGAAGTCCTTGAACCACCTAAAAACTGTTGCACGAGGTAGTGCATCTTCACCGTATGCTTGCTTCAGCTTTTCGGAAATTTCAGAGGCTGTATGATTTAAAGGAAAACAAAATTTTATTGCGCTGTATTACTCCTCTCGTGCCACCTCCATTTTGTGGTATGCGAAATTCAAGTAGGATCAATAATATACTACATTACTACCAACCTACCGATACGACAGAGCTGCCGCCTATGGACATTATACATGAAACTCCGCTCTTTTCAAATATTTATAGTAGGGACAGGAAACTATCAAGACACTTCAGGAAAAAATCAGTCTCAGTCTTTATTGATCAGCCTTCGTACATATGGGCATTTAAAGCATCACGCAAAGGAATTTAAAAGATAAAAAATGGAAGACAAACACTAGAATACAATAATAGCGGGTAAAAAGGTTTTAATACTATTAATATTTAATATGCCCTTATTTTCACACAGCATGAAAATGCACATGAACATAATGCAATAGTTGACAGGCGTGTTGTACACTGTATCCTTAAAGGTGTATACAGATGTTTAGTGTAGTATATTATTTCAAAATTACGTCATTTCGTTAGGCACAACAAAGAACCTTTATCTTTGTTCAGCTCTCCTCTCCTCTTCCACTCGACACGAACGACTGGCGGACGGACGTGCCGGCAACAGAGCATGTTTTACGCGTGGCGTAGCTGAAACGCACATGGCAAGAGATCAACTGTCAGAATTGAGAAGTTACGTTAATTCAAGTATAGTAATGGGGTAATGACGTACAACGTCGTATAACTTAATTTCTGGACTTTAGAAATGCATCAACAGTCATCAAACAGTGAGGGAGTATTTTATATCACAACACTGTGAATGCCAGAGTGATTGTACATTATTGTATGACAATGATTTTAGATGTTTGTTCTATAAGCATTGTTAGGAAATAAGTTTACACGGCCTCACTGAAACTGACAATAGGAATGGGTAACAATGAAGCGAGGGGGTGAGTTGTTTATCAATTAGAAGAGACAAACAAATGACGCCTTTCTTTAGAAATGGAGGGAATATCTTCCCTAGAGCATATGTGTTATGTAATTATGATTGGCTGACGAAATAGCCGCTAATGTTGGCGCGATTTATTAACCAATAGCAGCTCTATTATAATGTTTAGGCATATCGGGGTGTGGGAGTATAAATTCTTGAGCCAAAGGCAAGTATCGCGCAGTACTACAGAATCATTCACGAGTTACACGTCGCGCAGTTCTAAGGAAGCATTCATGAGGTACACATTACGCAATTCTACAGAATCTCTCGCGTCGTAAAGTTAGTTACAAAATGTGAAATACGCGAATTAATAGTGCGAGGCAAATAAGTGATTGTAGTTACATTCGAAAATATAACAGTTTCAGTCAGGCGTGTATGAAGATTAAATGTGTGAAATTAATTAAGTGTGACGGCAATAAAAGTGTAAAAACAAATTCTTTTATCAGTGTTATCTTTTAGTAACAACTCCTTTCCGTTTACATGCCCTGCTCAAGAGATATTTGCTCTACTGAATAATAATAGCTAGCCGGAGGACAAAGAACCCAAAATTCAAAATAGTAAAACAATACTGCGACAACATAAGGATTGTTTCTGTTTGGAATCGATATAGAGAAAGCAAGAAGCTGATTTAAACAAACTATGGGTAAACATGCATTTTCCGAAACAACATACAGGTAATAAGAGTTAAGTGAGAAGGAGAGTGAGGCAAAGCGTCTCTCTCACTGCTAGTTTGGGGCTGAACTCAGCTGTCATGAAGGCGCAACTTGGTCTTTTGGAGAAACAACGGCAGTCCGAATAGTTGCCGTTACAATCACTGACGACTCTGCGTCGGGAAGTTGATTGCGCACTGCGGAGAGGAAGGGAGATTTGAATGGTGCTCTCAGAACTAATGAACATTCTTGCTGTTGGCAGCAATACGGCCTCCAAGTATTTCGACTATTCTGCTGCAATCTGCCTGTCATTGCCTTGGATCACTTCTGGCTCAGATGTCGGGAACTGAGCTTTTCACTTTCAAATGCCGCCAAGACTCAAGCTGCGGCTTGCTACCCTTTAAATGATGGACACGCTAAAGGCTGCATGCAGCCTTCATTTATTTTAGCTAAACCTAATTAATCCAGCACTTGATTTCGAGCTCCGGCATGTCTTAAAATGTTCATTTCATTCAAGTTATTCGTCAAATCACCAAGGCAGTGTTTTTGGAAGGAATTTTCAGTACAGCTAAGACGAATTATTTTATATAGTTTGGGGATATGGAATTCTTTACCTGCTGCTACAGGCAGGAACGGTTCCTCAGCTGAAGCTAGTAAGCGCCACTAGATGCATTCGAATATATTTTATATCTATTTTAAACATTTAATGTTTAAGGCAGCAGCAGGGACTAAGCATAATGTGTCCATAAGCAGATATAGAGGTTTATTGTATATACTCTTAGCTCTGGGATTTTCAGCTGCATTGTTTACGTCCACTTATAACAACTACAAGCTTGGACTGTATTGAGTGCTAGGTACTCTCAGAAACTACCTGTTTCGAGGCTACGGTGAAGATATTTTTTTTTTGTTGGAATAGAAGGACGGTGGAAAGAAAGTAGAGAGTGACGTTGGTCACTGAAGCTTGCAAAATCTTTTGTAAATTTGCAAACATCCTTTCCCTTGGTTAATGGAATGTTTTCCCCCTCAAATCACTTTTCAAACTCCAGGTTCACGTAATCGGATCTTTGCGTATTAAAAAGGTATTAAATCTTTTTATGTCTATGTTTCTGTTCTGTAATATCGTTCCCCCGCCCCTCGTATATGGATATATAAGAAACTAGCAGCTCTTGTTGCAGTCAGCACCAAAACCTGCATGCATTTCCAGCGATGCGTATATTTTACGAGATCTCTAACCCGCACTGCTACACTGAAACTTAGTAAATGGGGTAGGTACCTAGAAAAAGGGGCTATGTTGTGTCTGACTGAGGAATATTTCTAAAGGAAGGTGGAGAATAGAAACACAAGAAAGTAGAAACTATATATGAGTTTTTTTTCCTTGCTGGTATTGGTGGACAGGTTTTTTCTTTTGCTATGTTTCTTATGTATGCCAGTATTAATTATATTATCCATATATAGGGTCTTTCAATAAGTGTGTCCTATCTTTAACATGTGAAAGCTGCCGTTGTTATTGAGTTACAGCAGTCATTATTTTCATGTGGTTACAGTTGTTATTGACAAATAGCCATGGAACGTTACAGCATTCAGCAACGCGTAGAAATTGTGAAAATTTATTATCAAAATGGATCATCTGTTCGCCAAACCTTCCGTGTATTGCGTGAAGTTTACGGTGTGCATAATCGTCCCTGCGAGAGAACCATTCGGCGTTTGGTCGATAAATTTGAAAGAAGTGGTTCTGTCAGCGATCAAAGAACGCCTGTACGTAATCGACGTTAGCGCTCCAACGGAAACAAAGGCGCCGTTCGTGAGAGTGTACGCGAGAACGGAAACAAATCAATTGCTCGTCGAGCGCAAGCATTGGGGCTTTCGCCGACCACAACTTGGCGAATTCTGCATCTGGACTTGAAGTTTCACGCTTACAAAACGGTGTTAACTCAAGAACTAAAGCCCAACGACCATAGGTTGCGCCGTGTATTCGCTGACTGGGTTATGGAGCAATTGGAAGCTGACCCGGATTTTTGTCGAAAAAATAATCTTCAGCGACCAAGCCCACTTTTGGCTGGATGGCTGTGTTAACAAACAAAATTGCAGCTATTGGAGCAATCACAATCCAATGGAGATTCAAGAACGACCACTTCTCCCCAAAAAGGTTAGTGTGTGGTGTGGGTTTTGGTATGGTGGAATCATTGGTCCATATGTTTTCCAAGCTGAAAATGGAGAAGCTCTAACTGTCAATGGAGAACGATACCGGGCTCTTATAAGGGACTATTTTGGCCTCAATTGGATGGTATGTATCTCAGAAACATATTGTTCCAGCAAGATGGTGCCACGTCATACTGCTCTCGAAACAATCGATCTTTTGAAGGAGAAATTCAGAGGTTTCATCATTTCCCGTGGTGGCCCCCGAGGTCATGTGATTTAACGCCGTTAGATTACCTTTTGTGGGGTTATGTTAAATATCGAGTTTGTCAACAAGTCAGAAACAGTAAATGATCTTACGAATAACATCACGCGTGTTATTCGTGAAGTTGGACCTAATTTACGTTCTTCTGTCGTTGAAAATTGGGTCAACCGTATACGCGCAACCCAACGAATTCGCGGCCGTCACTTAACTGATGTTCTCTTCTACACGTAATGACATTAATTATGTTCCAAAATAAAAAGGAAATAAACGTCTATCATTTGTAGAAAATGTTTTATTTAAGTTCAAAGATAGGACACTCTTGTTGAAAGGCCCTATACAAGAGGAGAGGGAAGAACCATCCACAAAACGGGCATATGTCTATGTCAGCTGTCGCCAGCCACCTGCAATTGGGACGATGCAGTTCAGTCGATCAAAGAACCAATTTACGCTCTACAAGCATCGCCGTTATTGCATCGCTGGAAATGCACGCAGGTTTTGATGACATTTAATGTCCTTACCAGCCTACTTCACATTCTAAAGTAGTCATGCAAAAGAGGCTACCGCAGAGTGACGTTCTTCTATGAACTCAATGGCAGCAGAGTGAGGGACATTGTCATGAAACACTGACATTTGCATGTTTGTTCCAAAGTTTAAACAGTCCCATTATTATTACTGCCGCTAAGGGCAAAATTGAGTACTGATAGTCCTTTTATCGTAATTTCTTATCGGTTACACTGTACACGTCTGCCTTACATATGCTTGCAGCTTGCCCTAATTTCATATTACGCTTCCTGAATCTTCTTAAAGGTTCCGTTTGGTATTAGTACATATTGAGCACATAAAATAGTGTCTGTTTCAGTATGATTCTCCCTCTGGGTTCTGTCTATACTCCGTCTTAACACTGATACTATTTCTGCTGATGCGAAGTGTCATATTCTTAACCTATTTTTAGTTTCCCATTTCCTCCCGTACTATTGAGTTTTGCAGTGCAAACTGCACATCGTCGTATTCCTTATTCCAGCGCATTGAGGTCAACTCACCCGTAACCAACAGCTTCTAGCTCGGGCAAGAAGCAATTCCCACTGCAGCACAGAATACACCAGGCACGTTGGTAAGCTTTCCCTGCTAATACAAGAATACATATTGCTCACCTGCATGGTGTGAGGGTAGCGTATCTACCTCGCAATCAAGAGGTCCCGAGTTCGAATCTCGAGTAGGATGAGTCACACGGATAAGGTTTTTCAGAGGTTTTCCCTTATCCTGAGGACGAATGTCAGGTACCTCTAAGCTCTAAGTACCCCGGACCCATTTGAACATCCTTTCATCTATTTCATTCTTTCGTCGCCCGACTTGTTCTCACAGATTAAGGGATGTTAAACTTAAACGCTCCAAAAAATAAAGTAATTTAATTCTTACTTTCTCTACTACGTAGAGTAAGTAGGGGAAGTATTGTATTCCACTCAAAAACTACATACCCAGATTTCACCGGAAATATATGTTTTGAGGCCCCCTGAATCCAAAAAAAGCAATTTTGGAAACGTGTCCGTGTGTGTATCTGTGTGTATGTGAACAGCATAACTCAGAAACGAACAGTCGGATAAACACCAAACTTGGTATTTAGGTTCAGTATCTTCCAGAGATGCGACACAAAGGTTTTCAAGAAAATCCCTCACTCCAGATTACCCTTTACATGGAACACTTTTAGAAAATTTTAATTTTCTCAAAAATGGCTCTAACGATTTTGATTAAAATATCATATGTTTAAGGTATTTTCATGACAAATGAAATGTATATCTCGAATTTTCTGGGAATGTCTCCAAAAGTATTCTTCATTGTGAACGACTTTTGCATAATCGGTAAACCATAAGAGGTAGACAAAATTTTACTACACAAAAAATGTAGATCGCGTTAAAATACACAATTTATGTCATATAAAATTTTGTTGTTGAGTGAACCATTTTCGAGATATTGCTTGTTATTCTCTTAAATTTTCCAATACTTATACTTTTTCTCAAATGGGAATTCGTTATTTATTTTTTTTTGTCCTGGTAATGCAAAGAGAATGGAATACTACACATAGCAACCAGCTCTTAAAATATTTGACTATAGCTTAAAGCCTACCAATTCACCTTGCATCTACAAGAAAATTAGCAATAAGATTAACATCTCGATATCTCGATTAACATGAAGAATATGGAGAATAAGCGTTTGTAAAAATAGTTTCTATAAAAGTAGAGAAAGTTATGTGAGTGTAACACATCAGATTTTTTTTATTTATTGATCATAGGAGTGGTTTCCAATAATTTAAGCGAGTAATATTACCATCTGGTTATAAAAGATTTCGACCTACTCGGAAAGATAATGGGAGTTACTGGCTACCCTTTTCTTTGTTATTCTAAACACTGTGGGCCGTTTACGTAGATTTCGCGTTGGTTTAGTTTTTCCTTGAAACTTTGTTACACGATGCAGTAAAAGGCTATTGAGCATGTGCAGACCCACAAGTACCACTAGGCGGTGCTACCTGTAAACTAATGGCCAATTGGACCACACAGCATATAAAAAAGTCTTATATAATACATTCACATGACTTTTTTACATTATATCGTTTATGGGTAGGTATACAAACTATTCTTACTATACCTTGTTTTTCTATCTGCTACATTTTTATCCAAATAAACCTTTACAGAAATAGCTATATTACACGTTTCGCCAGGATACAAAAAGAACAGCTATAGTTCAGATGTTTAAGAACTGGACGCTACATGCTGGCCTTAAAATTCCATACTGTTTCCATGCAATCGCGAGAAACAACTAAAATCGATGGGACTTAAAAAGAATGACAAAGTATTGAACAAATCGAACCATTAATAATAGATATCTTGAAAATGGCTGATGCTGCAAAAAAAAAGTTATTTGAAATTGTGTTTTTAAAGTGATATGATAAAGCGATCTGCATTTTTTTGTGTGGTACGTTTTCGTTTATCGCTTAACGTTTACCAGTTATTCAATATTCTACAAAATTCCTTCTGAATGAAGAGGACTTCATAGGTTCCCAGTAAAATCAAGATGAACATTTTATTTGCCATGTAAATATCTTTAATATATGGCATTTTAATCAAATCGTTAAGAACCATTTTTTTAGAAAATCAAAGATTTCGAAAAATGTTCCACGTAATGGGAGTTTGCGGTGGGAGGATTTTCTTTAAAAATCTTGAATAAGGGAAAATGGGATCGTGGCGTTCTTCTCCAACATGACAATGCGTGGCTACATGCCAGTCGTCAGACCATTGTCACCGTGCGTGAACTAGGCCTTACTGTGTTGCCACATCCTCCATATTCCCCGGATGTGGCTCCCAGCGACTATGCCCTATTCGACGCAATAAAGGAGGTCATGCGGGGTAAGAAGTTCACCACCAATGTTGAACTTCTCGCAGCTGTCCAAAAGTGGTGCCGGGATACCCCAAAGAATGGTTTGCTACGCAAGTACGGAAGCTGTCAGAACGATGGGAAAAGTGCGTAGATTTTGGCGGGGAATACCTGTAATGTAATCTGTATTGGTTTGTTCAATAAATGGTTCCTGTGAACACAAAAAAATTGCCAATCATTTTTAACCACCCTAGTAGATTGTAACGCAGTCCAGGAAATTATGACTCAAATTATGTCCAGGTAATATTGATCAGGCTAGCATCCGCAACAGTGTAGCAACCATTATACTGGATTGCATTTTCAAACTTTTTGTCTGATGATTTCTTAAAAGTAGGTGTTGTTTAATCAAGTTTTTATGCTGATTCCAGAAATAACTATTGTTTTTTTCTATCACGTCAGGTTTTTACACAAAATAAGAAGTAATGTTTTGACAATTTTACTAATGAACGTATAAAAGTATTCAAATATCATTTCACGCAAGGTAAGTTTTTATTCAAGAAACATTTTAAGAATACTCTCAAGAACTCCCCTAATTTATTTCATGACTACATTTTAGCAAAACAAGAAGCCAAATTGTTTCATTTAATTTTTTTCAAACTTTCTCTTCTTTGACTTCCTTGCAGATCCTTGAAGATGACTGTCCCTCCTCAACATCCAACAGTAGTCGGCCATCATAGTTTCATACCATCTCCCCTGGTCCTCCTCTCCATTTCCTTAATATCTCGGTGAAAACGTTCACCCTGCTCTTCACTATAATGTCCCAGGTTTTCTGGAAAGTAGTCGAAATGTGAATGCAGAAAATGCGCCTTTACACTCATGTTACAACCCATCTTCTTGAAATTTTCCAACATTGTTTCGACAATGGCCTTGTAATTAGGATCTTTGTTATTACCTAAGAATTTTTCAGTAACTGGTCGGAAGGCGGTCCATGCTTCTATTTCTCTCTCATTCATTGTCTTCTCAAAATCTTCATCCTTCATCAGTTTTATTATATGAGGACCAACAAAAATTCCAGCCTTTAATTTGTCTTGTGTAATGAAGGGAAATTGCTGGGAAAGGTACTTGAAGCAGGGTCCATCCTGTGGTAAAGCCCTTACAAATTGCTTCATCAAGCCCAATTTTATGTGTAGTGGCGGAAGCAATATCTTTATATCTCTAATTGAAATTGTGAAAAAATTGTACGGATAGAAAAAAACTAAAAGCAGTTCTGAAACCAGCATAAAAAAGTGAGTCAGAATCACTTATTAGTTTTCAGACATCCGATATCATGCAGACTAGTGTTATAGTGCAACCTTACCATAGAATTCCGAAAACACAGTATGGTTGATGTAAACAAAGAAACCAATGCGCTCTCTTAATTGTAACTGTAAACACTACATCTAGTGATGGAAAGTGAAGTAGGACTTATACATCGGAATGAGAGACAAGGTATATTGTACCCTTGCTGTGCGGTGCAAATCTCTTGATGTTTCGTGACAACCAATACGGGTGACGGCGCGGTTACCAAACTTCACTTCGCTTCGTCAGAAGGTTACGCGTTTGTTATAAATGCCATCGCAATGTTCCCTTTAAAAAAATCTGATGTGTTTCACTCACATGACTTTCTCTACTCTTGTACAAACTCATTTTAGAAATGCTTATTCTCCATATGCTTCATGTTAATGGAGATATTAATCTTATTGCTTATTTTCTTGTAAATGCAAGGGGAATTGGTAGGCTTTAAGCGATGGTCAAATATTTTAAGAGCTGGTTGCTATGTCGAGTATTCCATTCTCTTTGCATTACCAGGACAAAAAAATTAATAACGAATTCCCATTTTAGAAAAAGTATAAGTATTGGAAAATTTAAGGGAATAACAAGCAAATGGTTCACTCAACTACAAAAACATGTATATGACGTAAATTGTGTATCTTAACGCGATCTACATTTTTTGTTTAGTAAAATTTTGTCTTATCTCTTATTGTTTACCAGTTATGCAAAAGTCGTTCACAATGAACAATGGTTTTGGAGACGTTCCCAGAAAATTCAAGATATACATTTTATTTGTCATGAAAGTATCTTGAATATATGATATTTTAATCAAAATCGTTAGAACCGTTTTTGAGAAAATAAAAATTTTCGAAAAATGTAAAGGGTAATTTGGGCTGCGGTGATTTTCTTGAAAACCTTCGTGTCGCATCTCTGGAAGATACTGAACTTAAATACCAAGTTTGGTGTTTATCCGACTGTTCGTTTCTGATGCTGTTCACAGACAGACAGACACATACACCGACATGTTTCCAAAAGTTTTTTTTTTATTCAAGAGGCCTCAAAACATGTGTTTCCGGTGAAATCTCGGTATCGAATTTTTGGTTGAAATGCAATACTTCCCCTACTTACTATACCTAGTAGAGAAATTAATAAAAAACCATACCTTCCTCTGCGTCCTTTGTTATTCAAGTGGCACAGTTAACGGCATATCCTTTTTCGCTTCCCTACACACGCGTGAAACAGTTGGTGTACTTAAATGAGCACGCCTCAGCGTAAAATTCTTGGCATTTCGTGAAGTTAACATTTTTGCGGTTTTCTTCATTTCCACACTTTTTAAAGAAATTATACACACCGAAGACAACAGCCCTAACCTTGCTGTTATATCCACTGGTGCTACTGGGCATACTAAGCGACACTTTCATGAAAGAGTTATGTTTATAAACGCTAGGACAAAGCCGTAAAAATTGGGTAGCTGCATCGCAGCTGAATTCAAACGGAGTCGCTTAACCTTCCAGCAAGCGGGCTATAGAAAGTACACCAGCAATAGTTTTGTTTGGTCAATGTTTTTACCTTGAGCTATCGCGTCAATGGTGCAATGAATTCCGTGGTTGATACTTGCTCGAGTATGTGATGACTAGAGACCAAAAGTTTAGGCATTAGAAATCATTAAAATAGGCAGGAAAGATCATTATAAATACTAAAACAGGCGAGTAGAAAAACCCATTTATTTAATAGATTATACTATAGCTCGATCGTCATAATTTAAAGAACTTCAAAGTTTTAAACAAAATGCTAGTGTTGTAAATGACACAAAAATGAAATATATTTTTTAAAAAAGCCTGTGTATTGCAATGCCTTATTCTTTGCACATGATAACCAAATGCTTTTTTTAAGTTCTCTGGGGTCTTGTTGAGTCTCCTGTCAGATAACACATATTTTACTTTCTCTACTACGTATAGTAAGTAGGGGAAGTATTGCATTCCACCCAAAAATTCGATACTGAGATTTCACCGGAAATACATGTTTTGAGACCTCCTGAATCCAAAAAAAGCATTTTTGGAAACATGTCCGTGTGTGTGTCTGTGTGTGTGTGTATGTGTGTGTGTGTCTGTGTGTGTGTCTGTGAACAGCATAACTCAAAAACGAACAGTCGGATAAACACCAAACTTGGTATTTAGGTTCAGTATCTTCCAGAGATGCGACACGAAGGTTTTCAAGAAAATGCCCCCATCCCAGAGTACCCTTTACATGGAACGTTTTTCGAAAATTTTAATTTTCTCAAAAATGGCTCTAACGATTTTGATTAAAATATCATATGTTTAAGATAATGTCATGAGAAATGAAATGTATATCTCGAATTTTCTGGGAATGTCTCCAAAAGTATTCTTCATTGTGAACGACTTTTGTATAACTGGTAAACCATAAGAGATAGACAAAGTTTTACTACACAAAAAATGTAGATCTCGTTAAAATACACAACTTATGTCATATACATTTCTTTTGTTGAGTGAACCGTTTTCGAGATATTGCTTGTTATTCCCTTAAATTTTCCAATACTTATACTTTTTCTCAAATTCGTTATTCATTTTTACTTTCTCTACTACGTATAGTAAGTAGGGGAAGTATTGCATTCCACCCAAAAATTCGATACCGAGATTTCACCGGAAATACATGTTTTGAGACCTCCTGAATCCAAAAAAAGCATTTTTGGAAACATGTCCGTGTGTGTGTCTGTGTGTCTGTGTGTGTGTGTGTCTGTGAACAGCATAACTCAAAAACGAACAGTCGGATAAACACCAAACTTGGTATTTACGTTCAGTATCTTCCAGAGATGCGACACGAAGATTTTCAAGAAAATCCCCCCACCCCAGACTACCCTTTACATGGAACATTTTTCGAAAATTTTAATTTTCTCAAAAATGGCTCTAACGATTTTGATGAAAATATCATATGTTTAAGATAATGTCATGAGAAATGAAATGTATATCTCGAAATTTCTGGGAATGTCGACAAAAGTATTCCTCATTATGAACGACTTTTGCATAACTGGTAAACCATAAGAGATAGACAAAATTTTACTACACAAAAAATGTAGATCGCGTTAAAATACACAACTTATATCATATACATTTTTTTTGTTGAGTGAACCGTTTTCGAGATATTGCTTGTTATTTCCTTAAATTTTCCAATACTTATACTTTTTCTCAAATTCGTTATTCATTTTTTTATGTCCTGGACATGCAAAGAGAATGGAATGCGCCACATAGCAACCAGCGATAAAATATTTGACTATCGCTTAAAAGCTACCATATTCCCCTTGCATCTACATGAATATTACCAATAAGATTGACATCTCGATATCTCGATTAATATGAAGCATATGGAGAATAGGCGTTTGTAAAAATAGATTGTACAAGAGTAGAGAAAGTCATGTGAGTGTAACACATCAGATTTTTTTATGTCCTGGACTTGCAAAGAGAATGGAATGCGCCGCATAGCAACCAGCGTTAAAATATTTGACTATCGCTTAAAAGTTACCATATTCCCCTTGCATCTACAAGAAAATTAGCAATAAGATTGACATCTCGATATCTCGATTAACATAAAGCATATGGGGAATAGGCGTTTGTAAACATAGATTGTACAAGAGTAGAGAAAGTCATGTGAGTGTAACACATCAGATTTTTCATATGAGAAAATGACCTCTTAACATCGACAGGGGTTATTGGAGAAAATCTAAAACATAGCATCATTGTGGATATTATACTTCTCCAAAAACTGTGATAATGTAGGATTCTGTAATTTCCACAAATGGATTCCGGCGTTGAGGAAACCATTTGAAGAAGTATTGGGTTACGTAATGTTTATTATTACGTATATTTGCAAAAGTGTGCTGTTATGTACTATTAGTTTCAAATGGGAAGAGTTCTGAGCTGCAGCGAATGAGGTGCATTTGCGTGCACAGCGTTGCCGCCTCGTTACCCCCACTCTTTTCATATTTCCCTCTCACTCACACATCGGCCTGGCGCTAGAATGGTCGAAGTACAGCAACCCAAACTGAATTTTCTAAACTTTTATAATTCTCCTGGTGTTTAAATTCATAATTGGGTATATACTCGCATGCTACGTACATATTTTTTAAGTGTTATACAATTATAGGTTATGAATTACCTGTGCTTTTAATCTTGCCTCTCCGCAAATGCGAGACACACTTGCTTTACCGGCACCACACGCTTTAGTAGTGAGAAGGATTTTTGAAATCAAGTTGATTTCTGTGTTCCTCATTGTTGTATTTTTTAAAAAACGAGTAGACCCTAAATATAATATTTCGAGCTTGACTTCGCAATACCTGCCTCTTTGACTCGCCTCTAAATTCACCACAATAAGCCACTGCACTATTTTACTCTTGCTGCTTGCTCTCTGAACAACAACTGCATACTGATATTAACTGTGTAGGGTAAATAAACTCCAACCCAGATTTAGAAACAACACACAATAATAAACATGTGACGGCTCACGTTCTGCAGATTCAGCATTCTACAAGTAACACAAGTGAGCTGGGTGGCTGTTTGCTCTCTCTCAGCTTTAACAAACGCCTTGGTTTTTCAACATAATTCTTTATCACCATCAAGTCAGTAGTGCTATATAATTACAAATATACATACATAATGTATACAATAATCCATACATACAAATAATGTGACCATTACAGTGCTTACGTGGTTATGATATAACATATGGGTATGTTTATTCGTTTGTATTATGAAAACTATTTGAGCTAAAAATATGTGGTTTTTACGGTTGTGTTACGAAAATTACTCCCTACCTTCTAGTGGGTTGCTTTTTGCAAAATTTGAATTTTTGTCTTAGCGCAAATTATATTTATTAGAAACAGATTCGCCTAGCGCACGTCATGCTTAGCTTACGGCGAATGCAATATGACAACACAGCGTAACTCCGATTGGTTGCCGCTCTGACCGCGCTCAAGGACAAACATCATCCCATTTGAAAAACACAGTAATTATTTAGCTTCACGTTGAGGGACGTCAATTTGAAGATTGAATTTCGTTGTATTTGTTTCCAACTTTGAAAAAGTTATTTAGCTGGATATGAGATGTGAGAATCTCCGCGTATGTGCGTCACATACGAAAAAGTATTTCACCCAACGTTTTTAAGATACACTTTGATGTTGTTTGATGCTTGGGACGCCAAACTTTATTGTGAAGATGATGCTTGTTTTACGTAATATTATTAAAGTTATTTGCCTCGGCTGCTTCAGTCGCACTATAGAAACACAAGTTCTTTTTAGGTTATGATAAGACAAGAATTAAAATACGTCACAAAAATACTTTTTAATTTCATTTCTTTTTTATTTCTCTTTATACTTGCACATTTATAAAGATAACACTTTATAAAAGAAAAACTGTGAGCACTTTATATATTCTAGCGGAGAACAGAATTTTTGTCAGCCGTACTCTACATCTTGCCCGCGACTGACTAAATTCAAGGGTAAAAATTTTATAGCTTCGGTAACGTCATTCTCTTATTGGCTAATTCTAGTCCCATAGAATTTAAGTATTCAAACTAAAATCTTTTCTTTACTTTTGATTGGCTAATTCCAAACTGTAAGCGAAATTACGTTATTACCGTTATAACCAGTACTGTTAAAACTTCAGACACATTATTGTCACCAAAATTACATTATTACCTCATTATTAACATCCTAAAACATATTATTCTCACAGTTTTGCACTATTAGGGTATATAAACATTTATATATCATTAATAAATACGTTTACAATAAAAATAACTATTTACAATGACTTTACATACAATATAAATAATAATTATATACATACTGTTTTCAAGGTGGGCTGTTATTGAATTTAATTATAATAAAGCACAATAAATATCATTTAGGCATTAAAATACTGCCTCTCTTTACATTAAATCGAATGCAAACTGGGATTTTCGACTCGATGATGCAATTGCTGTTGGAAACAATGAAATCTTCTTCCCAGTAGCCTTGGAAAGTGCATTTTTGTGTTTGATTGTGCCGATATGCTGTGATATAAAATACTTCTTTTCGTAGTTCATTGACTGCTCACATATTTTGCATGCGAGTACTTTACCAGCGGTACAAAATACGTCGGATCCAAAAGTATTAACGTAAGTTTTTTTAATTTACTGCGTAAAGAAACACCGAATTTCGACATCTTTCTGTTAGCTACAACAATGTCGCAATGAAAACTGAAAGAAAAACAAAGTTAGACCCGCACTCATTATTGCCTTTTAAAATAAACACAAGCGGTAATTCAAACGCTTTCTGTTATCTATACCTTTATATGCGCGGCAGCACTCATTGTTGCAAAGAAAATAATGAACTGAATGAAGGACGCCTATGTTGCGTGCTACTTAAAGACAATAATATACATTCGGCGAACTAACTTTCATTGTCACGGATTAACGGTTATTGAAATAAAAGGTACCTGAAGGAAATGTTTAATAAATAATAGATAAATAATGAAATAAAGGCAACAAAAAGCATTTATTTCGTAAAATGGGCCTTTATATTTAAAAGGCAGAAAGAGGTTACACATAACTGTGGCATTTCAATCGCAAAAGTACAATTCATACAGATTCACTTTCAAATTGAAGATAGATTTGACACATTTAAAAAGGCATTCTGCCTAAGTTCCGGTCTCTGGTGATGACAGTTGGCCATTCTTTGCTTAAAGCTCTCAGTTGGCTTATTCTTTATAAGGCTTTTTGTTGTTATTGTTGTTTATTCCACGTAACCGGTATTGAATGTTGTAAAAAGCACAACACTGTCTTGTTATGTAACGGATACGTGGTTTCGTAGAACTGCGTCAGAGGCTTTGTAAGTATTTTCATGACTAGTTTGTAGCTATTTTAGAAAACCTCGTGGGATGATAAGCATTTCTAAATTTATTTAGGACATGGAGAATTGTGCATTATTAAGTGATAATTATGTCTATGACATAATAATATATAAAATAACTACGATAGCAATGGATGTATTACTATTACAAGCATAACTAGAAGTGTCCGTTTAAACATCACGAAAGATAACTAAATTAATGGCGAACCATTGGGTGCAAAGATATGATTCTTTTTTGTACTTGTTCAGGAAAACGTTGCCCTTTATCCTAGCTACTTGTTTCTTTTCTGAAATCTGAAGTACGCATGCGCGCATATGATATAGTTTTACCAGCGGCGAGGTTTACTGTCCGTATGGGGCTACGTTGCACGCTATTATTCGCTACTGCCGTATTAGTGGACGCCTCAAACGTCAGGAGATTTGGGCCGCACGAAGCGGGTTGCACACGACCTCACAGGTAAACACTCATTGCGCCACCTCATTCCACCCTACCCATTGCACAGTATACTTCACTCTTAACTTGTCCTGGATCCTTAGCGTGTTTATGATAGTTTTCGTGATAGAATTATTACGAACTATGCTGTAAGCCAGAGGTAACGTCACGGAATTTGCAGGAATAAGGCGACTACAAAAGGACGTATTCTTGTTGAGTTTTTGCTATCAGTTAAATACAACGCCATGATAAATGAAGCGCGAACCCACCAATAACAGTGCACGAATTCCTTTCACAAGAAGAAGACAACAGCGTGTCCTACTAAGCGAGGGATGACAGCAGATGTTGTCCTGTTTCCCTCGTACACTTCAGAGAGGTGAAATTCTGTGACAGCTTAACTAGTCATGCACTTGCGAGACACGACAAATGTGCAAACTCACAATAACTTCTAAGTTCTAAAAGTCGAAGGAAAGTAGACTTTTCTTTTTAATCTACTAAATATTCAAGTGAGAAGTCAACCAGTTCAAAAGTTTGGTTTACTTCGAACTAAAATAGCTGCGACGAATCTAATGAGTTCAGCTTAAGTGATGAAACAACACTGAAATCCCTCTACCTTCATTCAACATTATTTATTCAAACCATCCAAGATTACAGCTTCCGTTTGAGAAAAGCCATTTTTGAGAAACTCAAAATTTTCGATGTAAAGCGTAGTCTGGGGTGGGGGGATTTTCTCGAAAATCTTCGTGTCGCATGTTTGAAGGATAGTGAGCTCAAATACCAAGTTTGGTATTTATACGACATTTCGTTTTTGAGTTATGCTGTTTACAGACACAAACCGGACCTTTTTCCATTTTTTTTATTCAGGGGCCCCAAAACATGTATTTCCGGTGAAATCTTGATATTGAATTTTTGGGTGGATTGCAACACCTCCCCTACTTACTATACGTAGTAGAGAAAGTAATAATTACCTTTTTTATTATTATTTTTTTAGAAAAATGTACCTAATCGAAAACATGCCCTTCCATTTAAATATTTTCTATTGTATATATTTAATTAATTATCAATCACGGTATAACAATTATCTTAGGTGTCCGTATTTCAAATTGATTTAATTTGCAAAGGTTTCTAATCGTAAAAGTCTTGTGATTCTAACCTACAAACAAGCAGAGATATTTCCTTTTGAATATGCAGCATGTAACATTCTTATTCGTACACATCAGATTTTCAATAAAAAGTCATTCTCTACTTGCTTAAAAACTTGTGTTTATCTGTGAGTCATTTATATGTTCTTTATTAATCTAATTCAAACAAATTCCAATGAAAAACGCATTTCAAACCCTACGCTATTGCACGAAACAGCAATGTTAAAGAAGTAGCCCCCTATTTTATAAAACTTTCCTATTCTACAGTTGTTAAGAATGACCACTGCGTCATAAACAGCTTCAACATGCACGTGTTTCAAAGGTCGTTTAGGCTACTGCAGTCGCAGTTGTATACGTTCTGTCAGTAGTGAACGAAATGGGTAAGCATAAGGAGCTTAATTCTGATCTGAAGCAAGTAGTTATAAACTTGGCACTTAGATGGTATTCACTCAGAATAATAGGGCAAATAGTAAGTAAACCGCATTCTACCACTCAGTACGTAGTCAAAAAATATGATGTGTTACACTCACATGACTTTCTCTACTCTTGTACAAACTATTTTTACAAACGCTCATTCTCCATATGCTTCATGTTAATCGAGATGTTAATCTTATTGCTAATTTTCTTGTAGATGCAAGGGAATTGCTAGCCTTTAAGCGATAGTCAAATATTTTAAGAGGTGGTTGCTATGTGGAGTATTCCATTCTCTTTGCATTACCAGGACAAAAAAAATGAATAACGAATTTGAGAAAAAGTATAAGTATTGGAAAATTTTAAGGGAATAACAAGCAATATCTCGAAAATGATTCACCCAACAAAAGAAATGTATATGACATAAATTGTGTATTTTAACGCGATCTACATTTTTTGTGTAGTAAAATTTTGCCTATCTCTTATGGTTTACCAGTTATGCGACATTCCCAGACATTTGGAGACATTCCCAGAAAATTCGAGATTTGTCATAAAAAATCTTAAACATATTATATTTTAATCCAAATCGTTAGAGCCATTTTTGAGAAAATTAAATTTTTCGAAAAATGTTCCATGTAAAGTGTAAGCTGCGGTGGGTGAATTTTCTTGAAAACCTTCGTGTCGCATCTCTGGAAGATACTGAACCTAAATACCAAGTTTGGTGTTTATCCGACTGTTCGTTTCTGAGTTATGCTGTTCACAGACACACACGGACATGTTTCCAAAAATGCTTTTTTTTTTTGGATTCAGGGGGTCTCAAAACATATATTTCCGGTGAAATCTCGGTATCGAATTTTTGGGTGGAATACAATACTTCCCCTATTTACTATACGTAGTAGGGAAAGTAGAAAATGTAGGGAGCAAGGTTCTACAAAGAATTGACCAAGAAAACCTAAAGAAAGCAGGCTGAATGCACGAGAGGAACGTTTCATTGAAAGTCCAATCCGAGAAAATCCAAAATTAGGCGTCCCTCAGTTACAACCATTAGCAGTAAATGTGTCTGGAAAGATGCCTGACCAAACTGATTGTCGTGTCTTATGGAAGCATGGATACCATGGCCGAACACCAAGGAAGAAGCCTTATGTAAGTGCAGCAAACAGGAAGAAGCTAGTTGCATTTGCTAAAGATCACATTGATAAGAATCAGAACTTTTGGGACAGCGTGATATGGTAAGACGAGACTAATATAAACCTCTTCGGGTCAGATGGGATAAACAGAGTCTGGAGTAAAGCAAATTTAGACAATGACCCCAGAAACACTCTTCCCACAGTTAAACACGGTGATGGTTCCATTATGCTCTGGGCCTGCATGTCATCCAACGGTGTTGGTAGTATACAATTTATTGATGAACTATGGACAAACACATATATTTTGACATTTTAGAGAACAATGTAAAGCGGAGTGCCCAGAAAATGGGCATGACACTGGTTATAGGTTTCAGCAGGATAATGATGTAAACACGAGGCAAGACTGAACATGAATTGGTTGGTATGGAATGTACCCAAACTACTACAAACACATCCTCAGAGTCCAGAATTGAATCCAATCGAGTATCTATGGACAATTCTGAAGAAACGAATCCGTAAAAGCTGAGTAACATAAGGGCTTACAAGTGTTGCGATAGAAGAATGGAATAAAATCAGGCCAGAAGAATGCAAAAACCTGGTTACTTCTATGAAGAGACGGTGTGAGGCAGTTATTAAAGCCAAGGGGCACCCAACAAAGTATTAAATTATCAGTGGTGTCTTTGTTATTTAACTATTACTTCTAATGTACGAATAGAAAAGTTGTACTAACATGGTTATGTTTCTTAACAAATTTTACTTAATGTAGTTTGTAGGTTCATAAGTTAGCCTTTAGTTAATTCCTAAAACAGTATTTGTTATATTGTTCAACATGTTTGTAAAAAATATTAATTAAATTGTGTCCTTTAACAAATATTAAAGTATTTTCTCAGAAAATTGAAGTGTACGAATAAGAATGTTATTCAAGTGTTAAGTCGCAGGAAACACTTCCCACTGGCCTTAAGATTGTATCGTGTGTTTCTTTTCCGCGATTGAATGAATAATGCCATTGTACAACAATCTGAAAACATTTGCAAATGTAAAATAACACAGTTACATTACGGCCGTCCGTGTTTGCACCGAAGTGTCTAATGGAAACTGCTAGTCTGAAAAAGTCTTTTGCGAATAGTTTTGAAAGAAATTAGGATCATTTTAATGAGAAACGTTTATACTTTTCAAATAAAAGCAGATACATAAGCATGCAGTTTGTTTCCAGCTACCCCATTTTCAAACCAACTTTACGTCCTACATGAATCTAATGAGGAGTTGACACATATGGCATTCACAGGATTGGTCAAGTGCTCCTCCTCCTCCTGCAGGAGCTGCGCACCGTCAAGGTTTTTCAAAGCCTGTATTGCAACGTTAAGTGAAGGGGTGCGTGAACTTCAATTAACGTCCATTTAGTAGTCTTGGGGGAGGAAGCGAAACATAGCGCAAAGAATGGTGCATCCACTACTCAGTAATAATGACGGGCAAGCAAGAGAGTTTCCCATGAATAGCAAATAGCACAGCTCCTTGCATGCTGCAGCCAACACATGATGGGTTTACAGGTTAGTATCCGCCTCACTTCGTCTATCCTATACTCAAAAAATACTTTTAGAGAGCTGGCATAAACGTAGAGCTTTTAACACGAGCCACTGTACCAGCTATGTAAGTTTCCCTGTTTTATAAAAAACATTACACACAACTGATCATGTTGAATTAATTCTATTTATATTGTGCAATCCTTCGTTACTTTCCTACATAGTCGACATGTTTTTCCAAGCATTTTTCGGTACGTGACACAAGCTTTTCCAAGCCAGTCTTGTACCAGGTCGGGTCCTGTGCTCGCAACCATCTGTTCACTGATTTGACTTCATCATCGGTGTTAAAAGTGCTTACCTTTGAGTTGCAGGAACATGTGAAAATCACTTGAGGCAAGCTCCGGTGAATACGGAGGATGCGAGAAAACTTCCAAGTTGAATCTTGACCCAGGCGGAGCTCAGAAGATTCAACTGGGAAGTTTTCTCGCATCCTCACTATTCAGTTGATCTTTTCCCAAGTGATTTTCACATGTTCCCCTGACTCAAAGGTTATCATGGAGATAAGCACTTTAACACCGTGACGAAGATGAACCAGAAGTGTGGAGCTGATCACGAGCACAGGACCCGATTTCTAGTTCAGAAGTTCAGGACCCGACTACTGCCTATTTCAGCTGGATACTTTGTAATTTAATATTCAGAGCTGTCTAAACCAAGTATATGACAACATATGTTAAAAGAGGTTTTATATTGCTCGTAGTAGTGCTTTTAGCCTCGTTCCGCAAACATTCCTACTCGCAAAATAGAACTTCACTTTTAACACTTGTGTCACAAATAAACTACATTCGTGAACATTCCTCCGGATATGATAACACAATCAGAGCGAAGTATGACATCGAAAACTGCAAACACAATTAACGGCGGAATTAAATGATAAATGATACTAAGAGCACGGTTCCCTTCTAACTTCTTCTTCATCGTCTTCGTCGTCATGCCTCCTGCTCTACGTATCACATTGGCTGCAGTAGTTATTTTGTTCCAAGGGAAGCTAATATTTCTTCTTCCTATCGATTCATATTCCAAAAATACTTTGGTAACCTGTTAATTTCCATTCCTGCACATAAAATAGATTTATATACTATTATTCTTTCATTTAAACTAAATACGAGTATTTTAAATTAATTTCGAATTCTTAATTACTCTTTCTGTTCTTGCCTTGCTGTAGAGAACTTGTTTAACATTTGGTTTGTAACCTTCAGGAGAACAGAGATAGCAAGACAATAGAAACTGCTCTTAGGCTGATGTTTATGCAAGAGAACAGAGGATACTGATAGACTTATGTTTTTTTTTACAACATAGACTTGTTTAAACAGGAAATAGAGCTAATTATTTCACTGATTATTAAACCTATTATTCCATAAATTATTCTTCAACTTTCCTGTCTTAATTTAAATATTAGTGATAAATTAAAATCTCCAAAATATTTCAAATTCTGGTTTTTGTCAAATACAATATTGCATAAATATTAATTTTTAAGATAATTAAAAAAGAGAAGAGTTGATGAAGCAATGGCTTGAATAAGGAAATTAAATTATGTTGCCAATTAATGAAAAATCCCGATAACTTGGTGTTTAGTAACAGAATACAGGACACCTCAGGCTTCTGTTCAGAAGTGAATGTTTAAGAATAGAATATAAGTTTTTAGTGGGCTGAAGTTTATAAAAATAGTAATAGTATTCTGTTAGGCTGATGTTTTACAAGACAATATGCGATGCTAATAGACTCTACATTAGAACAAAATATATACTGTTGATAGGCTGATGTTTATTAAGACAATACAGTACTGTTAATACCTGTATATTTTACATTCTATGTCTATCCTTCTGTAACTTTCCTTTATTACTCATTAAATCAGAATTCAGTAAATAAGCTCGACTCATTGAGCAGAGCGGCATGGTAGAAACAGTAGGATTCGTTTCTAGAGGCTCTGGAGAACTGAAGCCCTCATAGAGTGGGCGAAAAAATGGGAGGTTTTATTCATATTTCGCGAGGTTCAATAAAGGAATCAAATACCTTAGAGGTGATAAAACTCTCGTGATTCCAGGTTGTGATATTTTTCTTTAATGTGCAGACTAGAAATTTAAAAGAATGTCGCCAGTAAAATAATCCTCTACTGTGGTTTCCAATAAGCTTCAATGCCTTCAATGAAAATACCTTATAACTTCGTAGGGCGGATATGATCAAGAATTGAATTTTTGGGTCTCAAATTATCGTTGTAATATCGAATTATTGTTGAATACCGAATCCGTGGAATTTCTTATTGGTATGCAGTAATAGGATTCCTTGTGGATACGCTCGATATCAGAATGCGATATAATATAGCAATACGAATATGTACAGGTACAATACGAAAATAATATTTTAGCTTTTCAGTTAGCTTGAAAATTATATAACTATTGAATTTCGAACCCTAATACAATACATAGTATATATATATATATATATATATATATATAATACAACTAGAAATCCTTTCCGGTGTCCTTTTTTTATGAATATCTGCCGTTAAGCTGTAGAATGGGCAGCACTAAAAACCAAATTGTCGCCTATTTTTAAAGCACCCTATAGTATGGGTGAATGTGACTGCGTGTGTCACTTTTTCACTCGAGAATAGCGAAACCGATTGTTGTGAAATTTCGTTATATAGAATGCTGCAGTTACTCTACAGAAGAGCGAAAAAACTACGAACCGCCTGCGCGGTGTTTTTCCTGTCCGCGTCCTCGGCGCTCGTTGCCGTCTGCCGCTATCATAGAAAGGCGCGGATGAAACCATACAACATTTTTAAAACTACTTTTAACGGCTTTACTGCTGAATCCGGCCACCGTCGTTGTCCATACATTTTTGGCACCTCTTTAGGAAAATATCCATCACTCGTCATTTTTTTCGAGTCAACAGTTGAAGCCTGTACATATGTGAATACAATTTTGCCCCTTTTTCTTTAGAGACTTAACAGCCAGGGAGCGTGATTTTGCCTTTTTTCAACAAGCCTCTGCAACGCATATACGGTCAATATTTCCACGAGAAAAATTTAAAGTGTGTTTGAGGACAGAATTATTAGTACAGATTTGTGGCCCCCCTCGATCCCGCGACCTAACCCCCTGTGATTTCTATCTCTGGGGTAATTTAAAACAAAGTATACAAGACAAACCCACACACCCTGGAAGAATTAAAACAAAATATCCGCCAGGAAATTGCCAGCATTTCTCAACGTGAACTACGGCGAGTGATGGATAGTTTCCTAAAGAGGTGCCAAAAATGTATTGACAACGACGGTGACCAGTTTCAGCATTTCCTTTCATAAAGTTGATAAGTAAAGCACTTAAAGTAGTTTTAAAATGTTGTATGGTTTCATCCGCGCCTTTCTATGATAGCGGCTGACGGCAGCGAGCGCCGAGGACGCGGACAAGAAAAAACACCGCACAGCCGGTTCATAGTTTTTTGGCTCACTCGGTATATTACGAATACAGATTCGTTATATAGTTGTCGTTCGAATAAATTCCTACCTAGTAATAAGCTATATGACATGCTAACTGTTAGTTTCTCCATAGTAGGAATGGGGAACTGTAATGAAATCCGAAAATCGAAATAGCTCTCTTATTTTTGAGTTTGTAACAAATGTTGAGTAGCAAAAGTTCATAAACATACTATTTTTAAGAGGTTTTGTTCGTGTAGGCGGCGCCGTGGCCGAGTGGTTACTCCGCTCGCTTCTCACCAAGGCGGCCCCGGTTCAATCCCAGCTACCCACCAGTGGGATTTGTAGTGGGCAAAGCGACGTATGGGCGGGTTTTCTCCGGTTTCCCCCACCATGTTTCATTCCACCGGTGCTCCATCATCACCTTTCCTATCCTTCATCTCTCTTCTGCATCTAACATTCACTTCCTCGTCTTCCTTCTGGTGTGGCTGATCACACCCCGGGTCTCTCTCTGATTCGTAGGCTCTTTGCCCCCCGTCAGGCGTCTACCCCGGGCGTTGTGTACGTCCTGAAAAGTGAAGCCTCGTTTCGGGTGGGCGTTAAAGAGAGAAGGATCTGGCCCGGTTGAGCTGTTTCCGCCTAGTAGTTAGTTTTTTTTATATACGTGTAGATGATATGGTTAGTCTCATCGTAGGTAACTGTGGTTCTTTTATTGTCCATCCTAGCTATCATGGTAAACTGTATGGTTCCGAAGGTACTTCTTCTTCCTTCCTTCAAGGGTTAGGTTCCATTGCTTATTCCGGTGCCCATTTTTCCTCCGTCTCCCGCAATCTCTCTTTCCTTTCGGAGCATGTAGCATAATTACTGTAGATAGCCTATTTTCCGCCATCTTCTGCCTTATTTTATGTAGTGGTAATTCCAACAGTAATTCTTGTTATTTCTTCATTTCGGCCGTCTGAATTTTTGTTTTATCGTTTTCTGTTTTTATTCTCAACTCGCTTTCGTACATCAGGATTGGCACTACTGCAATATTAAAAAAATATGTGAGAGTATTTCTTGTTTTGCTTTTCAAATTTCTGTGAATATTCCCTAATATGTTTCTGAACTTTTTAATTTTCCATCCAGATTTCTATACTTTTCATACGAGACATAACACCCCAGCATCTATTTAAAATATTGTTATACACCGGGGAGAGGCCAAAAGGTTTTGTAGCTAGATATTAAATTTAGTTACACCGACATAAACATTGGGGAGTGTAGCTGCAGTGGCAACGAGAGGACCAGGAACTTAGCTGCACAAATCTAAAGTAGGCGTGTGATATTCATAACAAAATACACATTTAACACATTACCTGTGGTTTATTAAAATTGACATGGTGCCGCTACATCATACACAACCACACGCCCTGAAGACACACACAGGCCTGACCCACGCTACTGACTAGGAGGTGGGGAGGGAAATGCCGCGCCGGACAAGAATTCAAACTTCCAATCAAAATGATTACACACAACAATGTCATGCTACACAGCAATAATGTGTCCGACGCGACAATGCACACACATACGCTACAATATTTCACATTTTCTACTATTTTATTTTCTGCTACTATATTTGTTCTTACTGGAAACTTTCCCATAGTCTTCGTTTTATATACAGATATTTTAAAATTGTAGTCAAGCTTTTACTTTCACGAGCATCCCAGGGAAAATGTGCTTTTGCTATCGGTTTCTATGAATCACATACCCTGTGAACTGCACAGAGAGAAGAGAGGAAGACAAAGGAAGAGATATTGAGAGTGGGGGAGGCAGAGAAAGGTAGAGGCCGAAGTATCTCCAGCAACAACGCCAGCAGAGCTATGGGTTCAGAGTTGTTTCACAATTCTTATGGAAGTTTACACTGGGGAGCGAAACAACAGAAGCTATTTAAATTATAGGAACATAAAAGACGATTTACGCATAAAAATAAACTTTCTGCAATGTCAGGATAATAAAGGTTATTTACGGCAGGTTTGAGGCGTTAGGATAATTTGGAAAAGCGCAGTAACGAAGGCAAACACACCCTTCCGGTCGGCTGTTTCCGAGCAGGTGCTCATTCTGCTACAAAACATTTTGGATCATTTTATATGTCTGCTAGGGCGGTATAATCATTTCATCGATTTTGTTCTGTGTTCGCTCGTCATCAAACACGATACTGCGGAGAGGGGGAGAGACAGCGGAGGAGAGAGAAAGAGGCAGAAGTGGGGATGAAATAACGGTGTGGCTGGTAGGAGAAATATGGAAAATTCAACATGGCCTGCTGATTTAATTCCAGTGTTGGGATGAGAGCGGGAAAGGTACAAAGCCAACATCTATCGACCTGTTTCAGTTTTAATTAGGACACAAAAAAACAGGATCAATCGGGCGCTTCCCGAGCAGCATCAAAGTGCTATAATCGCATTTGCACAAGACTTCAAAAGCCCCGCGCAGTCCAGTCGCTTGGTGTTGATATTTCCACTCTTGTTCCTCGCACTGTTTGGCTAACGCAGTCCCTCACTCGCACTTATGATTCACATCCGCGACGGCTCTTTCTATAAAATTGTCTTCAAAATCGCACTTCCCCTAGCAGAGTTTACAAGAAATAACAAATATCCCATTAATTAAGGCACAAGTCCTTGCGTTAAAGCCAGATTAATCAATGAAGTTTGCCTTCTTAGGTCTGGTATCATTGGATTCAGCATTTTAAATTACCATATTGGAAAACCCAGAGATAAAAGCTAAAAACAAACCGTTGCAAGTCCCGTAAATGAATTACTATCGGGCAGTCATTTACTCGATACACAAAGCCTGTTTTGGTTAATGCCAAGTATTGCTTTTGGCTTCTCAAATCGTGTTCGGGGCTGCGGAATGTTTCTTTAATTGGAATATTTCGCTATGCTCCACAGAATCTGGAAGTACGCACGTGGAGCGAATGCGAATGTGGTTAATGTTCAGAAAGGAGTATTGTCTTTGCGTTGTATGCCCCAATTTGAGAAGATGGTTTGTATTGAAGGAGTTGTATTATATTTCAACTGTTGGGGAACCGAACTTGTAGTAGTTGCAACCGCACCTATAGTAAACAGTTTTAGGTAGCCTTCGCCCCAAATGTATTTTGACTGTTTCTTTAAATATTATATATTTATGTTTGCCTCGGCTGCGTCACTATTATTGTAAGAGGCATGGATGTCTTGGCAGGGTTGTGGTGCGAAAGAATGTAGGCTTACACAGATTGTGCTTTTACTTCACGCCTTTTATTAATGCTTGACACGATTTAAATAACATTTCACTGATATAGAGCTGTGAGATTATTTTATGAACTACTTGCACTGTTAAACACGTAAACTATTTTTCGTCTCACACGAATACGTATGGATGTGTCTCGCGTCCGGTTAGGAACTATATTTGCAGGCAACTGACAAGATTTCAACCGCCTAAACTTGTAAATTTCTGTATTTCAAGTCTCTGATTGGCTATTCCTAATCCAATAGAATACCTTCATTTAACTAAAGCTTTTTCTGGTTGTTGATTGGCTATTTTTATAAACTGTCACTAAATTTTCATTATTGCTTCCAAGAATCACAAGTAACATAATTAAACTCTCAAACTCATTATTGCCTCAAGGTTACCTCATTGTTAGCAAATTTTGACCTATTTCTCACAGCTCGTACATTACCAAATTACGTAATACATTCACTCAACATTATTACACATGGATACAATAATATAAACATATACAATGACTGTAATATACTCTTTTTATATATTGTTACATACACATATTGCTTCAAGGCGGGCTGTTATTGAATTTATATATTATTCAATTAGACTGAAATATTTAAGTGTTAAAAATACTGCCTCAATGTTAATTTGATTGATTTATGCTGTTATTTACACATTCGGGGTCTGTTAGGATTGGCCCAGACCTGCGATACATTCTACATTATGTCTCTAACATTCTCAAATTCTGCAATCTTATTCTCCGTCTTTTCGCACACTATTTTCAACTTCTCTCAACCACTTACCTGAGACCGATCTAAAAACATTTTATTTGTTTTTACAATACTGTTATTTTTTTAGCCATTTGATCTAATAAAACATCCCCTACATTCATCTGTTCCTGTATATACCATCAGTGTGTATTCCGCCTTCAATTTCTGCGCACATTGGTCATATTCCTTGTATAACATTACATAAGTACCCTAAGTTTCCATACCCCTAGCCTAAACCATGCTATTGCTTCCTTTCCTGTTTGTTACAAATTTCTAATGTTCGCCAACGGAAAGAAAGTCCCTGACAGGAATGTGCTAACCTTATCTGTTTGGAAAAAAGTGCGACAAGGACGGAGAATGTGTGACAGAGAACGCATGCTACGCAAGGAGTAAAACTATTCAACTGAGCTGTCGTGTGTGTGTCATAAATAAGGGTAACATGAGCAAGTAGGCGGGATTCGGACCGTGTCTAATCAGAAATTTCCCCTCTGCTCTTCATTCCTCGGGGACTTTCTTTGCTGTGGAGGACAGTACATACATTTGTTTTCCTAATTCCGTGTTTATAGTTTTGTAAAATGCCAATGACGTCATTACACTACACCTTGCCCTCAACTCTTGTTTATCAATGCCCTCATATCTTTCACTCTCAATTTTCCATAATACCGTATCATTTCCTGTCTTTTCTCCCATGTACGAGGGTTGGAACTTAAATAGTGGCAACTATTTATTTACAGCCGATACAAAAGAGTTGCATGTTGGCAACCTTTACTGCCCTTCAATGTAGTCACCAGTGTTGTATATAACCCGTTGCCAGCAACGTGGAAATCGTAGTATACCTTTAGAATATCCTGATAGCACGAATGGAGCGGTCTACTGCCTAACGAATCTCTGGTACAGTTCTGAAGCGAATGCCACGAAGTGGTTCCTTCATCCTCGGAATCAAATCAAAATCACAAGGACTTAAGTCCGGGGAGTATGGTGGATGGTACAGCACTTCCCAGTCCCATCGACCAAACAAATCAGCCACAGCTTGCGCTGTATGTGCCCGAGCATTGCCGTGCAAATGATGGGTGGATTCTGTAGAAAGTGTTGCCGCTTCTTTCTCACAGCTGGTCGCAGATGGTGCTCCAAAAACGAACGGTAATACTGTGCATTAACGGTCTGCCGTGGAGGAATGTAATGCGTTAGGATAACACCATCACAGTCGTACCATAACTTTCACATTGCTGGGGCTCTGACGAACTTTCGATTTTCGTGGCGACCCATAATGACGCCATTCTTTCGATTGGTGTGTCAATTTTGGCTGACACCTCATCCAGCGTTATGATATGGCGTAAGAAAGCCTCTCCTTCGCGCTCATAGCGCTCATAGCAGCGTCGTAACGCAACCATTTCTGCATTTCTGTCAAATCATGCGGAACCCATCGTGATGCAATTTTTCGCATGCCCAGGCGTTCCTTCAAGATGTGAAGCACAGTTGTATGCGTTAATCCGGTTTCTTGGGCGAGCTCACGAATCGTCTGGCGTCGATCACTGTCCAGCAACGCGGCAAGAGCATGCACTTCTTCACTGACGCTAGGACTCCTCCCGACGCATGTCTGCCACAGTTTGCCGACCATCGTTGAAGGCTTTTACCCAACGTGCCACAGTTCTGTAAGGCAATGCAGAACAAGCAAGCCTCTTGAAGACCTTGATGACACTGTCCTGCAGTACGCCCTCTGGCACATTCAATCTTGATCCAACTCCGTTGTTCCTGTTTCGAAACCATCGTGACAACACTACGTTAGACCGCTAGCTCACAAGTGACTGTTTCTCTCGACTGTGCGCACGCAGGTGAAGTGGGAAAGGAGAGTCCATTTGCTCTGAGGTAAGGTAGGTGTGTAACTAACGTGTGCTATCAGCGACAATATTAGATTCCATTGCATAGCGTTTCTACAGCAGTGTTGCCACTATTTAAGTTCCAACCCTCGTTTCATCTACCCTACTCTCGCTAAGAAGTCTTTAATTTTATTCAACCAATATGCGCTTAATGATAGAAATTATTAAACCCCAACATCAAAACAATCTACAGTCCACGAGCTGTACCAGTATTGCTTTAGAAAACTGGCAGAGTATAAATAAAGCGCCTCAGACATTGAAAATAATTCTGAAAACAAACTACTGATAAGGGACGAAACCTTTTCTCTGTGGCCTGTCTAAAAAACACCCCCACGAACTTACGTTTTTCATTTTAGGTGGCAGGTGCATTGTGCTGCCACCTACTGCCTAGTACTCATCTGCGGCCTCAGCAGTCATTAGACATCGTGAAACAGCAGAATGGGACGCTCCGTGGAACTCACGGACTTCGAACGTGGTCAGGTGATTGGGTGTCACTTGTGTCAGAAGTCTGTACGCGAGCTTTCCTAAACATCCCTAGGTGCCTAGAGTTTCTGATGCAATAGTGACGTGGAAACGTGAAGGGACATGTGCAGCACAAATGCGTACAGGCCGACCTCGTCTGTTGACTGACAGAGACCGCCGACATTTGAAGAGGGTCGTCAATAGTAATAGGCAGACATCTATCCAGACCATCACATAGGAATTCCAAACTGCATCAGGATCCACTCCAAGTACTATGACAGTTAGGCGTGAGGTGAGAAAGCTTGGATTCCATGGTCGAGCGGCTGCTCATAAGCCACACATCGCGCAGGAAAATGCCAAACGACGCCTCGCTTGGTGTAAGAAGCGTCAACATTACACGATTTAACAGTGGCAAAACGTTGTGTGGAGTGACGAATCACGGTACACAATGTGGCGATCCGATGGCAGGGTGTGGGTATGGCGAGTGCCCGGTGAACGTCATCTGCCAGCGTGTGTAGTGCCAACAGTGAAATTCGGAGGTGGTGGTGTTATGGAGTGGTCGTGTTTATCCTGGAGGGAGCTTGCACCCCTTGTTGTTTTGCGTGGCACGATCACAGCGCAGACCTACATTGATATTTTAAGCACCTTCTTGCTTCCCACTGTTGAAGAGCAATTCGGGGATGGCGATCGCATCTTTCAACACGATCGAGCACCTGTTCATACTGCACGGGCTGTAGCGGAATGGTTACACTACAATAACATCCCTGTAATGGACTGACCTGCACAGACTCCTGACTTGAATCCTGTAGAATACCTTTGGGATGTTTTGGAACGCCGACTTCGTGCCAGGCCTTACCGACCTACATCGATACCTCTCCTCAGTTCCGCACTCCGTGAAGAATGGGCTGCCATTCTCCAAAAACCTTCCAGCACCTGACTGAAAGTATGCCTGTGAGTGTGAACGCTGCCATCAAGGTTAAGGGTAGGTCAACACTATATTGACTTCCAGCATTACCGATGGAGGGCGCCACGAACTTGTACGTTATTTTCAGCCAGGTGTCCGAATACTTTTGATCACGTAGTGTATTTGTTTGCAGAACTGCTCTTATGATTCCAAATGTGTCAATAGCGGTGTGTAATTGCATCTAATAACGTTTCACAGTATACCGCTTACGTTAAAAGAGAAGTAGAAATGGAAAATCATGTAGGAAATATTACACACTAAACACACCTCGGGTTCTTTTATCACTAAATCTCTTGAGTTTCAGTGCGTAGTACGATGTTACTCTAATAATGACTCAGCCTCTAGTGGAGCTGACATAAACATGATGTGCGAAACGCTTATTAGACGATAGGCATTATTTCCACACTGTTAGTGTAGGCAAGTAGCTACCAAGTTGTACTTGTCATTTCGCCAAAATATTACCTCACCCTCCCTTCGTGTTTGTTTGTATCAAAACAGTGTGGAAAACAAACCACTAGTCCCCCACCTCCCAGTTCAGATATTCTGTTTTGTTTACATTCGGGAGCCAGTCTCGCTCTGATCTGCCTTGACTTAGCAACGCTACCTCTGTGTTCAACTACTTTACGTCCGCATAACGGTGTTCGGAAAGTGATTAATATTTAAAAACTCTGTATGGTTTCACATTTACCACCGAAAGTAGGTCAGAAGTAATTTACTCTGCCCATATTAGAAGTATCAAACTGTTACCTTTATACATTTTCGTGGAATTTGGAAACACTTTTTTTTTTCGAAAATGGCTGATCACAGAACAACATGTTTATAAGTTTTTGATTGTAATACCTCGGAAGTTACATATAGAAGGAGTGTAATAAGTTTCCTTCCACCCTGTGTACCTATAATGCTAGAAAAGCTCCAGCTCTTCTTAATCCCTCAAATTTAGACACAGTTTCACTAACCAACGTGGGTCTACACGCCCTCTTTATGTGCAATCAGTTTGTAAAAAAGGAAGCATTTGCTGGTTGTCCTTAATTTTATTGTAACAGTTTCGGATACTAACAAACATAAAGTGATTAAACTGTCCTTTACGTCATTGGAAATAATAACTTCAGAACTGTAAAAATCAAAACAAAAACAAATATTTAATAGCATTTGAAACACTTTCATCAACGGAGGGCAGAAGGACACGCCTTTTATCCCGTTACATATCGCCTATGATCATCATAGTCATAATAAACTTCGAAGTGAGAGTAAAGTTAACTCCGTTTCCCTTTTTAATGTCATTTTATTAGTATTTTATGGCAACATCGATATATGTCACTGATGTTATTATTTGTTCAGTATACAACTGCTGTCATGGGGCATTAAATTGTGCCATATTGCAATAAAATGATAGCCCCCAAAAAATAAGAGTTTATATTTTATAATTAACTAATCTTCTCTACTCTACTGCCCACCATCTCTGTCACAGGAAAAAGTCATCTGTGTGTTTATTGCACTCTGTAAACGATTATATAAACTGTCACTCACATAAAACGAATTGCTATACAGTGAGTTCGCTTTAAGGTGTACTTCGTCGGTTACTTGTAAAACCCTAACCCTGTTTTTGTGGTTTGCTTAAATTTTCTGCATCAGTTAATTAGTGCTTAAACAGTATCTCATTATCAACACAGCAGGATCCTACAGTGCTTGCGGATTTTACATGTTATAGAACGGTTTCCGTTACCGCCAACTGTAATGTAGAGTTTGAGTTTGGTGCTTGACATACACTACGAGATCAAAAGTATCAAGACACCTGGCTGAAAATGACGTACAATTTCGTGGCGCCCTCCATCAGTAATGCTAGAAGTCAATATGGTGTTGGCCCACCCTTATCCTTGATGACAGCGTTCACTCTCGCAGATATACTTTCAATCAGGTACTGGAAGATTTCTTGGGGAATGGCAGCCCATTCTTCACGGAGTGCGGAACTGAGGAGAGGTATCGATGTAGGTCGGTAAGGCCTGGCACGAAGTCGGCGTTCCAAAACATCCTAAAGGTGTTCTATAGGATTCAAGTCAGGACTCTGTGCAGGCCAGTCCATTACAGGGATGTTATTGTCGTGTGACCACTCCGCCGCAGTCCGTGCAGTATGAACAGGTGCTCCATCGTATTGAAAGATGCAATCGCCATTCCCGAATTGCTCTTCAGCAGTGGGAAGCAAGAAGGTGCTTAAAATATCAATGTAGGTCTGCGCTGTGATCGTGCCACGCAAAACTACAAGGCGTGCAAGCCCCCTCCAGGAAAAACACGACCACACCATAACACCACCACCTCCGAATTTCACTGTTGGCACTACACACGCTGGTAGATGACGTTCACCGGGCATTCGTCATACCCACACCCTGCCATCGGATCGCCACATTGTTTACCGTGATTCGTCACTCCACACAACGTTTTGCCACTGTTCAATCGTGTAATGTTGACGCTCCTTATACCAGCCGAGGCGTCGTTTGGCATTTTCCTGCGTGATGTGCGCCTTATGAGCAGCCGCTCGACCATGGAATCCAAGGTTTCTCACCTCACGCCTAACTGTCATAGTACTTGGAGTGGATCCTGATGCAGTTTGGTATTCCTGTGTGATGGTCTGGATAGATGTCTGCCTATTACGCTTTACTACCCTCCTCAAATGTCGGCGGTCTCTGTCAGTCAACAGACGAGGTCGGCCTGTACACTTTTGTGCTGTACATGTCCCTTCACGTTTCCACTTCACTATCACATCAGAAACAGTGGACCTAGGGATGTTTAGGAGTGTGGAAATCTGGCGTACAGACTTCTGACACAAGTGACAGCCAATCACCTGGCCACGTTCGAAGTACTTGAGTTCTACGGAGCGTCCCATTCTGCTGTTTCACGATGTCTAATGACTACTGAGGTTGCGGATAATGAGTAGCAGGCAGTAGGTGGCAGAACAATGCACCTAATATGAAAAACGTAAGCATGTTCTATTCTTTCAGAACACATTTCTTAAAATGCGACGGAGAAGTTTCTTCATTTTAAATCTTAAAGAGTGTTAGAATTAGCTTTTTGTAATATATTGCAGTTTAATTGTCACCATAAAGAAAAAATTAAACGCCATGCTGTATTCCGAGCCTACGAATAGGAAACTGCACATGACTGCGAGAGCATTTCTCTGGAGCCAGGCGAATGACTCACTAGGGGGAGCGAAAAATTCTCATTGCGTCGAATTAGCAACGGAAGACTCTGCCTGCGCTTAGCTTTCATTTCTGGTCAGAGATACGAGTAAAGTGTGCATGTCTGGTTTACCATAGCTACATATATACTGTGTTTCTTTGTCTTTTTTCCCCTTTCTTTCTTTTTACTTTCCCTGCTAGGTATAGTAAGTAGGGGAAGTATTGTATCCCACATAAAATTTTAATAGAGAAATACATGTTTTGAAGCCCCTGAATAAAAAAAGCATTTTTAGAAAAAGGTCAGCCTGTGTGTGTGTGTGTGTGTGTGTGTGTGTGTGTGTGTGTGTGTGTGTGCCTTGGTGTCAAGGTTCAGTAACTTCTAAAGATGTAACAGGAAGGAAAACCCCCCATCCCAAACTAGTCTTTACATGGAAGATTTTTCGAAATGTTTGCTTTTTTAAAAAATGGCCCAAATGATTTTGATTAAAATACGATATCTTAAGGATTTACATAAATATATCTTGAATTTTCTGGAAATAGTCTATGAAGTACACTACCTTCATTTGGAGGAAATTTTGGAAACATTAAGCATAGACGAAAACGTACTACACAAATAATGCAGATCTCTTAGGAACATACAATTTATTTCAAATAAGTTTTTTTGCGGCATAAGTCATTTCTGAGATATCCGTTATTAAAAGGTTCATCGTTCATTTTCTTAAAGTTCTGTTGTTTCTTGCGATTGTATGGAAACAGTAAAGTATTTTAAGGGCAGCATATAGCATCCAGTTCTTAAGATTTGGCTATCGCTGTTCCCTTTATATCTATAACGAAATGTGTAATGTAGTTATTTCTGCAAAGATTTATTTAGATTAAATTGAAGTAGATATAAAAATAAGCTTTAGTAAGAATAGTTTGTATACCCCTAATAAACGCTAGAGAGTAGAAAATTTTTGTTTTATCTAATCTCAAGCTTTTCCTGTGGTCACATCTAACGCTGTCTGTTACTGCACCAGACTGTTGCCTCGGAAGGCGGAGCTTTTCGCATAAACTTTGGCTGCTGAAGTATAGCTCGTGTAAAACGTCGTGACACTCCATATGCGCAAGAGAGGAGAAATGAGGAGAAGTAGTGAGAGTAGTGGGAAAGCAAGGGATCAGAAGTATATCAGAACTCGGAGGCAGTTGCTGACCCCCACCTCTCTTATTATGCAAGTGGACTGGTCAGTGTTATTGCGCATCTATGCTTCAGGAGTGGGGGACTGTCACGACGTTTTACATGAGCTGTAATGTGCATGCTGAGAGTGAGTCCTTTACCAAGCCAGCAGTCTGGAAAAAACAATACTAAATCCACGCTATTCATAACCCAGTTAACCCTGAAGATTATCCGATATCTCCATTCATCTATCGTTTTGCATATTTTGCTTTCATGCACATGTAAGAACGGATGGAATGCCATTTGACTGTTACAGGAAAAGCCGTCAAGGACAGAGGTCAAGAACGATGAATCCATGTGTATGCTTTCTAGAAACGTCACAGGAAAGGAGTTGGCATGTTTCAACCCCAAACCTGTACCAGGTGGCCCACACAAGCCGTCCTTAGTCGAAGTTAGTTTATACCGGATAGCGCTGAGCCAAAAGGTTTGCCTAAGAAGAACTGCGAAGGGGACTCTATACCGACAGAGAGGAGACCGCGAAATTAAATATCAATGCTTGAAAACGACCGTTTTAACTGCTATTGCTGGTTCCAGAGCTCATTCGGTAGAGAAACTGCCTGCTACATGAGTTTCTCTGGGTTCGATTCCCGCATGGGGTCCAGAAAGTTTCTTGAAACAAAAGCATTTCACGGTATGCCCAGGGTCTGGTGTTTGAATATGAGAGTGCCTATGTGTTTGTATGCGGGACGTGCTATCGGTTATTTATGGTTAACAAACAATTCGCCATTAACATCCAGGATTGCCGGTTGACGCAAACCTGAGCACACGCGTTAAGTCATTTAGTTCCATGACTGCTAATCTATCACCAGTACAAGTATATGGCACCAATTGGTGTCGTAAAGTTAACAAGAGTAAACAAAATTTTATTTTATTTATGTACCCTTAAAGGTGCATTAGAATTAAATTATTTTCTATTAGTACATTAGTCACAATGAGCATGTGCAAAAACATACCCGCCTTAGCGGATGAATTCATATAAGGGCCTCTCAGGCGCATATTCTACCTGGAATAATCATAATTTCTTAATGTTATTTCTGTACGTCAAGAAAGAAAATAAGGGGGGAACGTGCGCAGATGACAGATGCCGCGTCTGAAAACGTTTAGATCACAACCTTCGAGCCTCAGCTGCATTTTGGTTCGTCTCCGCACAGATCGTAACCATATCTGTGTGTTCGATTTTGGTGAACGTTACCTTTTTGTCTGAATAACCTGACTCGAACTGCATGCAGGCGACCACGCGACGCTTATCAGTACGAAACTGCGACGTAAACACCTGCGGACAGTAGCACTACCCCAGTGTCCTTACGCTTTGTACTTGCACTGGCCCTCGGAGCAGTAGTGATGCAGCAACTTTTACACGTATGCATGCCGGAAACTGCAAAGGACGGCTTGTCTGGGCCACCTTATAAATGTCTAGAAACCTGTTTAAAGTAGCTTTTCTTTGAAGCAGATAAGTAGTTTAATATAACAATCTTAGCAGTGATCTCTAGAGATGTGACGAAAATAGGTCACATCAAGTGATTCCCTATTTCCGCTGAAAGACATCGACGTTGCGAAGTTAAGTGTTGCTGAGAGGAGAAAAGGAATCCATGTTTGCGTTCTTTATGCGGTTGGCCCCATAGCTCAGTCGGCAGAGCACCTGTTGAAGTAGGGTGTTGTTTACGTAGGAGTTACTGTTGTTGATGTTTGCACCACACTTTGGTAGGCCAACTTGAAGTGGTTTGTTACGTAATATGGTGTTACGTATGAGAAGCTGATTTGAAGACGTATTTTTGTTGTAACACTCCAAGTTTTAAAAAATATTAACTATTAACATGGTTATTAAAGTGCTTCTATAGATAGCATTTATGTTTATGTTTGCCTCGGCTGCGTCAGTATTGTTTTAGAGACACGTTTCTCTTAAGCAGGGTGTAGTGCGACAAGAATGTAGGCTTTCATAGATTTTAAGTTTAAATTCACTTATTTTTATTAATCCTTGACACAAATTAAATAGCACTACAGTGATATCAAGAGCTGTGAGATTATTTTAATTTATTACTTGCATTTTTTTATCGCGTATACTTAATTTACGTCTCACACGAATACGTAATATTTCATTAGAGAACACATCTTCCATCCGGTTGCTATGAAGGTCTGCAGGCAACTGAACATATTTTAACCGTCCAAACCCGTAAGCTTCTGTATTTGAAGTCTGTGATTGGCTAATCCTAGTCCAATAGAATACCTGCATTTAATTAAAGTTTTTTCTGGCTGTTGATTGACTATTTTTAAACTGTCACAAACTTTACATTATCGTTGCTCTAATAATGAGTAGTGGTATTCAAACTCTCAAACTCATTATTCTCACAGCTCTTACATTATTAAAGTACGTAATGTATTCACATAACATTATTGAACATGTAATCATTATTACATCCATATTACTTCAAGGCGGGCTGTTATTGAATTTATATTATATAATTTAATTTTAAATAATTCAAGTGTTAAAAATAGTGCCTCACTGTCTGCTGTGCGAGGAGTTCCGAGTTCGATTCCGGGCTGGGAGATAGGTTTTTTCCTTTAGCCTAGATTATTCCCTATCCTTCCCAGTGTCCGAAAGTATGAACGATTATGTAATCTAATGATTAAAAAGCCAAGTTTACTAGAAACCCAACGACAAGCGAATATGAGTTAACACCAAACATTATAACTAATATGATTTTCCGGGCTGTTATGCCGTGGTCTGCTGAAGAAAGATTTCCCAGACGTTTCGTCCACAACTGCGGTGGACATCTTCAGTGGCGCGGACGAAGTCTTCTCTGTGAAAGTATCGCAGCGTCTGATGCGTTGGCCGTTAGTGCCGCTCTCTTTATAGTGTGGGCGCTCTCTGCTGATTGGCCCGCTGGTATGAGGGGGCTGGCGCCGGCTGTGTTGTTGCTCTCTTCTGATTGGCTCGCAGTGTTTTTCGGTTTTGTATGACCTTTCTTGTTTTTGATGACTAGATGTCAGTTACTGTTGAGTTTCAATGCTTCTTCTTTCCTATTGAAATTATTGGGATGTTTATAAATCTCTATTGCTTCGCGTTGTAGCCGGGTATGGTAATGCTTTATGGAGGAAAGAATGTTGGTGTCCTGAAATCTAATAATGTGTTCGCCCTCGGCTTCAATGGCATGTTCGGCGACTGCCGATTTTTCTGTATGGCCCAGGCGGCAGTTTCTTTTGTGTTCGCTCAGTCTGGTGTTAGCGCTCCGCTGTGTGGTACCAATGTACACTGAACCACACGAACAAGGAATACGGTAAACACCGGCCGATGACAGGGGGTCTCGGGGGTCTTTGGAAGAGCGCAGTAGGCTGTTTAATTGTCTTGTAGGTTTGAATACTGTTTTGACGTTATGACGTTGAAGTATATGTTCAATACGGTCAGTGACATTTCTGAAATATGGCAGAAAGACAATGGACTTGCTTTTGGGTTGGTCCTGAGTAGCCGGTCGGGGCTTGGCCGGACGGCAGGCTCTTCTCACCTCTTGGACTGAATAACCATTTGATTGTAGAGCTGTTTCTAGGTGTCGGATTTCTTGTGGAAGTAAGTGTGGTTCACAAATACGGGAAGCACGGATTGCGAGTGTCTTAATCATAGCACGTTTTTGTCTAGAATGGTGGTTGGAGTTCTTGTTAAGGTAACGGTCTGTGTGTGTGGGTTTGCGGTAGACAGTATGACCCAGCGTGCCGTCAGCCTTCCTGCTAACGAGTACATCTAGAAAGGCTAGTTGGCCATCCTTTTCTTGTTCCATTGTGAACTGTATACGCTGATTGATGCTATTTAGATGTAACAAAAAATCTTGAAGAGCTTGTTCACCATGGGGCCAGATGACGAAGGTGTCATCCACATAGCGGAACCAGGCTGTTGGTTTGAGTGGAGCTGAGTTTAGTGCCTTTGACTCAAATGCCTCCATGAAGAAATTGGCCACAACAGGGCTAAGGGGGCTGCCCATGGCAACACCGTCTATTTGCTCGTAGAATGACCGGTTCCACTGGAAATAAGTCGTAGTCAGGACATGGTGAAAAAGTGTAATGATATCATCAGAGAAGATGGGTTGTAACAACTTCAGAGTTTCTTGTACTGGAAACCATGGTGAATAGAGACACAACGTCAAAACTAATTAGTAAATCCTTAGGTAGCAATTTGAGGTTGCGGAGAATTTGAATGAAATGCGTAGAGTCTTTGATGAAAGAGTCGGACAGGCCGACATGGGGTTGTAGAAGACCGGTTAGGTATTTAGCTATGTCGTATGTGGGAGAACCAATACCACTAACAATGGGCCTGAGCGGAACATCTGGTTTATGGATCTTGGGTAGCCCGTAAAGTCTAGGCGGCTGAGCTTCGGACTTGGTAAGGCGGCGTTTGTCTTCCTTCGAAAGCGAGGAGTTCTTGATCAAAAGATTGGTTTTCCGTAGAATACGGGCTGTCGGATCACGTTTAATCTTATGGTAGGTTGCTGGTTGCAGGAGTTCAGAGATTTTCTGTTGATAGTCTTGTTGGTTAAGAATAACTGTGGCATTACCCTTGTCCGCTGAGCAAACAATGATGTCTCGGTTGGAGTTCAGCTTCTTTAATGCAGTTCTCTCTTGATTGGTTAAATTACTGGTAGGAGGTTTGGCCTTCTCGAGAACCCTGGCAGATTCCCGGCGAATTTCATCAGCTGCAAGCCTTGGCAGAACTCGTATTCCTGCTTCAATGTGAGAAATGATGTCTTCAACTGGCAACGTAGGAGTGACAACAGCGTAGTTACCTCCTTTAGCAAGGAGTGACGTTTCAGCAGGTGACAGCTGGTGATCAGATAAGTTCACTACCGTGCGGCAGTGGTTGAGAGTAGTCGGCGGTTTGATGGAGGCAGTAAGGCCATCAAACTTCTTCTTGTGACGAGTGGTCATGTTGTTGTGATTGTATGTCATAGAGCTATAGGTGATTCTGTCAGTGTTGTCCCAATCAAAACTGTGTAGTGAGTTACTTACTTGAAGATGTAAGATGAGTAGTTGACTATTGTTGGCAGAGAGTTGTCGTCTGGTCTGATGGATGCGTTCTCGGAGCAAGGCCCATTCAGAGCGATTGTAAATGCGGTTGGCGGCAGCGGTGGTGAAATGTCGTTTCTGTCGTAGGAATTTCGGAATAATTCCGAAATTCCTAACGCTGGAGCGTTCTGGAGCGCTAACACCAGACTGAGCGAACACAAAAGAAACTGCCGCCTGGGCCATACAGAAAAATCGGCAGTCGCCGAACATGCCATTGAAGCCGAGGGCGAACACATTATTAGATTTCAGGACACCAACATTCTTTCCTCCATAAAGCATTACCATAACCGGCTACAACGCGAAGCAATAGAGATTTATAAACATCCCAATAATTTCAATAGGAAAGAAGAAGCATTGAAACTCAACAGTAACTGGCATCTAGTCATCAAAAACAAGAAAGGTCATACAAAACCGAAAAACACTGCGAGCCAATCAGAAGAGAGCAACAACACAGCCGGCGCCAGCCCCCTCATACCAGCGGGCCAATCAGCAGAGAGCGCCCACACTATAAAGAGAGCGGCACTAACGGCCAACGCATCAGACGCTGCGATACTTTCACCGAGAAGACTTCGTCCGCGCCACTGAAGATGTCCACCGCAGTTGTGGACGAAATGTCTGGGAAATCGTTCTTCAGCAGACCACGGCATAACAGCCCGGAAAATCATATTAGTTATAATTGTGACACCGGCCGTGAAAACCTACGTTCTTACATAACACCAAACATGTTTCAAAGGATAGGCCGCTGACAAGACCATTGTAGTTAAAGGCGGGATGGAGATGGAATTTAAAAATTCTTTATGTTGGACCACACTTATCGCTGTTGTAGCTTCTGATTAGGAAGGCTACGAGAGGATTTCGGTAGCACACAGAAGGTAACAGTTACTGCCGGCAAGATCCTCTTGAATCCCGTTGTTACTCTGGAGTGACACGGGTTGCGTTTCTCCTGATTGTTACAAATTTTGTTGTAATTAAAATCGCTTCTCACATGTATAAACCATTTAAACATGCTCGTTTTAGGGTATTTTTCGTGGTAAAGTTTGGTCGCTAGACAGAAGTGTAAAGACCGCACACGGAATGAGTGCGGATTACATGCTCGCATACTCCCGCATAGAACGTGGCCATGATGGTGGAATGGTAGGCGTGTGTCCGTCGGATGATGATAAATTTAAAGAACGCAATGAAGTGTCAGACCATCTCACTGACATGGGATGAAAAATGGATGTTCCTGCGCGAGCGTCCTATGTCCGACCGACGGAATCAATCCAAGATCAGCGTGCTGTTGTTGCTACATTCTTCACTTAAGTAATTGCTCTGGCTCGTCGGAAACTGCCACCAGGGAATGTTCCTGAAACAAGCGCTCAGTTTGTATGGATGTTTATCAAAACGGTGACAAATTACCGCTCAGGAAACAGTTAAGATTAAAGTAAAACCAGGTAATGGACTAGCCATGTTCCTCAATTAGCCCATTTCTTTAGCACCGACATGAATTCTAAAAGAAGAAATTACTTTCCAAATCACGGTACATAATAGATTTTGTTAAATAAACCCGTCGAGGGCCTAGGTATAAAATATCTACTAAGTACCGCTAGTCCTATTCTATAACCTTTGGATAAACAATACAAGCATTACAATATACCTTACAGTAACAATACGTTTCTTTTTATATTAGTCACCGCTTTCTCAATCCCGTGTTACATGTTGGGTGCTGTCATCCGGTGTTCTCTTTGAGCACCTTAATGCTCAGGGTGTTCCGCTGGACTTAGCTTAACATATTCGCATTCAGAGAAACGCGCTCAGGAAATCATGTTCGGTATACAGGGTGCTTAGTATATATCTATGTGATCAAAAGTATGCGGACACCCCACAAACATACGTTTTTCATCTTAGGTGCACTCTGCTGCCACCTACTGCCCAGTACTCATTATCCGCGACCTCAGTAATCATTAGACATCGTGAAACAGCAGAATGGGACGCTCCGTGGAACTCACGGACTTCGAACGTGGTCAGATGATTGGGTGTCACTTGTGTCAGATGTCTGTACGCGAGATTTCCACACTCCTAAACAACCCTAGGTCCACTGTTTCTGATGTGATGGTGAAGTGGAAACGTGAAGGGACATGTACAGCACAAAAGCGTCTGTTGACTGACAGAGACCGCCGACATTTGAGGAGGGTAATAAAGCGTAATAGGCAGACATCTATCCAGACCATCACACAGGAACACCAAACTGCATAAGGATCCACTCCAAGGACTATGACAGGCGTGAGGTGAGAATCCTTGGATTCCATGGTCTAGCGGCTGCTCATAAGCCACACATCACGCAGGAAAATGCCAAACGACGCCTCGTGGAGTGACGAATCACGGTACACAATGTGGCGATCCGATGGCAGGGTGTGGGTATGGCGAATGCCCGGTGAACGTCATCTGCCAGCGTGTGTAGTGCCACCAGTGAAATTTGGAGGTGGAGGTGTTATGGTGTGCTCGTGTTTTTCCTGGAGGGGGCTTGCACCCCTTGTTGTTTTGCGTGGCACGATCACAGCGCAGACCTACATTGATATTTTAAGCACATTCTTGCTTTCCACTGTTGAAGTGCAATTCAGCGATGACGATTGCATCTTTTAACATGATCGAGCACCTGTTCATACTGCACCGGCAGTGGCGGAATGGTTACACGACAATAACATCCCTATAAAGGACTGGCCTGCACAGAGTCCTGACTTGAAACCTACAGAACACCTTTAGGATGTTTTGGAACGCCGACTTCGTGCCAGGCCTCACCGACCTACATCGATACCTCTCCTCAGTTCCGCACTCTGTGAAGAATGGGCTGCCATTCCCCAAGAACCCTTCCAGCACCTGATTGAAAGTATCCCTGCGAGAGTGAACACTGTCATCAAGGTTATGGGTGGGCCAACACCATATTGAGTTTCAGCATTACTGATGGAGGGCGCCACGAAGTTGTACGTCATTTTGAGCCATGTGTCCGGATACTTTTGATCACGTAGTGTATGTATGTCCATCTTTAAACCTCGTTTGGAGGAACTCGTTGAAAAGAACAAAAGATTCTAAATAGCTTTGGTCTATTTCCAAGCATTTGTCCAAAATGAAGTGCTTTACAATGCAATATCTGGCAACACTTTACACCCTAGGCACATGGAAAGCACCCGCCCCATCCCTTTCAAGATAAACTATCATAGGTCAGTTACAAGAAAACAACTTCATTTCTGGATAAACGTGTGCCAACTATCTCTACCGGCAGAATAGAAGGAAGGTTCGTGAGCAAAGGTAACAGGTACGTAGGCATCACATTTTACAGCCCCTTGTACACGATCAAACTTTTTACTTTCTCTACTACGTAGTAAGTAGGGGAAGGAAGTATTGTATTCCAACCAAAAATTCGATACCAAGAGTTCACCGGAAATATATGTTTTGAGACCCCTGAATCCAAAAAAAAGCATTTTTGGAAACATGTCCTTGTGTGTGTGTGTGTGTGTATGTGTTTGTCTGTCTGTCTGTGTGTGAACAGCATAACTCAGAAACGAACAGTTGGATAAACACCAAACTGGGTATTTAGGTTCAGTATCTTCCAGAGATGCGACACGAAGGTTTTCAAGAAAATCCCCCCCACCCCAGATTACCTTTTACATGGAACATTTTTCGAAAATTTTAATATTCTCAAAAATGGCTCTAACGATTTTGATTAAAATATCATATGTTTAAGATATTTTCATGAGAAATGAAATGTATATCTGGAATTTTCTGGGATTCATAAATACTCCCAATATTTGCAAATGAGAGAAGGAGAAGCGAAATGATAGAAAATGAGAGAAAGGAAATTCATGGTAGAAGAGAAACCATCGCAGAATTCCCCCTACCAACCAGAGAAAACTAGAAACATCCATGGTCAAAATGACCGACCGTACTCGCCTTAGTTCACGTTGAGAAATGCCTGCAATTTCCTAGTGGATATTTTGTTTAACTCTTCCAGGGTGTGTGAGTTTGTCTTGTATATTTTGTTTTAAGTTACCCCAAAGATAGAAATCGCAGGGGGTTAGGTCGGGGGACCGAGGGGTCACAAATCTGTACTAATAATTCTGTCCACAAACACACTTTCAATTTTGCTCATCGAAATATTGGCCGTATAAGCTGTTGCAGAGTCTTGTTGAAAAAAAGGCAAAATCACGCTGCCTGGCTGTTAATTCTCTAAAAAGGGGGGGGGCAAAATTGTATTCACATATGTACGGGCTTCAACTGTTGACTCAAAAAAATTGGCGAGTGATGGATAGTTTCCTACAGAGGTGCCTAAAATAAATGGACAACACGGTGACCAGTTTCAGCATCACCTTTCATAAAGTTGGTAAGTAAAGGCTTTAAAAGTAATTTTAAAAACGTTGTATGATTTCACCCGCGCCTTTCTATGATAGCGCCATACGGCAACGAGCGCCGACAGGAAAAACTCCGCGCAGGCGGTCCGTAGTTTTTTGGCTCTGCCTGTAGAAGCATTCTGCTCGGCACTTAACAATTACAAAATTAATTCTTCACAGCAACAGGAGAAAAATAAAAGAGCTATTTGCTCCTATAGGAAAAGAATACGGAAGATGGACCTCCTGCAGGAAGATAATGCCAACTACCTTGTTCCGCTGTCCAGTAAATGCAGGCCTGCAGTATTTTAACTCCAACAGACGAGAGATCGGAAGTTGTGTAGCTACTACCTGTATATAGCGTGTACCCTGCATTGCCAATATCCGTTTCTAGGGATGATGGGTGGTCACCCCCGTGCCTCTCTCACGTTGTAAGCCATACCGGCACCCCACAGGAAAGGGTGGAGCATCGCTAGTACTGTGGAAGGGGCGGTACGAACATGATATCCCCCAAGTGATATCCGCTTTCAAAAGGAGATAAAATTTAACGTCGCGCGCGCACACACACATGCGGTGCCAGAGCGGTGTCGCAGTGGCTTGCGTTATCATCAACAACTTTAATTTATGAAGTATTTGTGCACCAGTAACTTTCCATGCCGACTTTTTTGTGCTCAAGGCCATCCACGACATGATGATAAGCTAAGGGTTTAGCTCACCAATATTGTTGGCTAAGATCATCGGATGTGTTAATACTGAATTAATTTCTATTTCTGGCCAGTCGTTTCACGATAATTGTTTTTCAATATTCAGCTGTGAATTGTACGCCATTAAAAGGCACTTGAATATACATCGAAAATACTACGTTATCACACCTACCTTATCAACACTGACTCTATGCTTTAAAATCCCTCCAAAACATCTACTCCAACAGCACGTCCAAGACATACATTCACTTTACACCAACCTATCTACCCTGAACAAAATCTGCATTATTGTTATTTGGTACCTTCTCATCAGAAAGTTATAGGAAATGATAAAGCAGACTGCTGCAAAGGAATCGATATGTTTACCTAAACAGGATCCAACCATAGGTACACCCTACTACGATGCAGTTACTCACTTCGAGACAAATAAAAAAACCAGTTGGGAATAGTTGGATACAGAACAACAACAGTTAACTTCACAATGTGCGCCAGACTTCTACTACGGAGTATCTTCTTAAAAACCTCAAACGTAGAGACCAAATTACAATAACCTGCCTACGATTGGTCACACCAGAATTACACACTCCTACCTGTTAAACAGAAGTCCTCCACCCGCCTGTAATTAGTGTCAAACAGCACTAACAGTAGATCATATTATATTGAGATGTTCAAAGTTTCAACAGCAGAGAAAAGAATTTGGTATACCAATAAACCTTCATGCAGCACTCAGTAATCCCTCTCACTGTCGAAATATTATCAACTTCATTATAGCAATTGAATTATATAACCCTATTTCATCAAAATAATTAAACTTTTTGTAATCATGAAAAATTGTCATTCTAAAATTACTGTAATATTCGTTGTGAATTAATTGTTTTGTAAACCATTGCTATCTTCAACGTGTAATAATTGTAATTATAAGGCTATCGTTTTCAATGTGAATTATTCTGCAAAATCATTTAAGAAATGTTTGTAAAATGGTTCTAATCGGTCGCAATTAGACGGAAATGGTTAAAGCGACCTTAAACATTCACTCATTAATTTATTATCTGTTTACCCTCCTCTTATGTAGAACTTACACCCCCCAGGACTTACAGGCGGATGCCTGGGGACAGAGGCCCGTCGAGGAGCAGACACTCATGGATCAGACAGAACATCCAGGATGGGTGATCAGCCCGATGCCTGGTATGGGATGAAGGAAGTAGATGAAGCGAAATGTTGGTGAAATGGATGAAAGGAAAGGTGATGATGGGAATGAATGGCGGGGGAAACCGGAGAACCCGGAGAAAACCCGGCCAGACGCCGCTTCGTCCACCACAAATCCCACATGCAGGTCCCTGGGATTGAACCCGGTCCGCCTCGGTGGGAGGCGAGCGGTCTAACCACTCGGCCACGGCGCCGCCCCCGACCTTAAACAAATGAATTTAAAAAAAAATAGCCTGTGGGAATGGAGATATACTAGAGAAATCGATGTCTTCTAGAGCTTTAAGGTAGAAACATTCACATATATAAAATATAAAAAACGCTGACTCAACTAAACTTAAGAAAACGGAAACAAAACGAAGAGAAATAACATTTAATAGTAAAATGAATATAAATGGCTACATAATACACGTTGAGTAAAGAAAGAGAAGGTAATGAAATAAAAGCAGGCGAAAGAATCGTGATAATATTTAAGGGAAGCTCTTAAACGAGAATAAATGTTAAATATTTTATGCATTAAGGAAACATATGTATCCAAGAAGCAGAATAGGTCAACGGAAGTTTTTTGCCGGGCGCAGGCATAACAAAAGAAGTCAGAAAAAAAATGGTAGGGACGGAAACTTAAGACAAAGTCCGAAATCATTCAAGTGAAAAGAAAATGAAACCGTGCAAAACAATATGATAATTGCAGATGGAATTTATTAGTAACTTTATAAATATAGAAGCCAATAGAAATAAGTAAACATCTGTTGCGTAAACCAAATAATAAAAACCAAATGACTCAAAAAGAAATCAGAGAAAAAATAAAAGCGGGAGTGAAATATAGAATTCATTCTGTGATTTATTTGGTGCTACGACGAAGCGTAATACATCATCCAGCTAGCGAGAATGTAACTTGGGAATTTTACTCCATAGGGAGTCAGTTGAGCTATGTTTAGGAAACGGTTAAAATAAGGGCAGTCCAATCAAATACCATTAAGCTGGATTATTTAGAAGAAATGTTAATAATTTTATTTGGATGTGGAGTATGGTGTTTGCGAAAAAAGAAACAGTTATTCTATGTATGGAAATACATAAACGCAGTAATTAGCAGAGTTTATTGTTATATATACTAGGTTGAGAGTAGGATATATAGGAGAGAGCTGGCACAGTTTTTTGCGTTTATATGGGAAAGGATAGGGAAAACGAAGGTAGATGCTAGGTTGAGAGAGTCTTCAAGGAGGAAAATGCGTTTATATGGGAGAGATAGGGAATACCAGGGCTGATGCTAGGCTAATCAGATGCTAAAGGAGGGAGGGATATGCTTTATATGAGACAGATAGGGAATACGTGGAGAGGTGCTAGGCTAGACAGAGGCTGAGTAATGTATGGTTTATATGAGCGGTATAGGAAAACGATGAGAGGTGTTAGACTAGACAAGGCTTGAAACGTAGTGCATGGTTTATATGAGAGATATAGGAAAACGAGGAAAGGTGTTAGGCTAGGCAGAAGTCGAGGAGTAGAGTAAGGTTTATATGAGAAGTATAGGAAAACGAGGAGAGGTATTAGGTTAGGAGAATTGAGTTTGTGTTTATAAGGAGAGACGAGAAAACGGAGAGAGATCCTAGCTAGGCTAGACAGAGGTTGAGGAGTAGAGTATAGTTTATATGAGAGGTATAGGAAAACGAGGAGAGGAGTTAGACTAGACAGAGGTCGAGGAGCAGAGTATGGTTTATGTGAGAGTCATAGGTAAACGAGAGAGGCGTTAGGCTAGACAGAGCTACAGGAGTAGAGTATGGTTTATATGAGAGGTATAGGAACAGGAGGAGAGGTGTTAGGCTAGACAGGTAGTGTAGCAGTAGGAATATGGACTTATATACAGGAGAGATAGGGAATAGGAGGTGCTAGACTTGAAAGCGACTTTAGAAGTGAACATAGTGGAAAACTGTTTCATGTCAATGTTCTAGACATGCCCATCACGTAACCTATTCAGGGAAAAGGTGACTCGTTCAGGGGAAAAAGGTGACTGCTCAGGGAAAAAGGAGACCCACAAAGGGAAAAAGTTGACTAGCAAAGGGAAAAACGTAACCAGCAAAGGGAAAAAGGCGACCAGCAAAGGGAAAAATGTGACCAGCAAAGGGAAAAAGGCGACATGCAACGGGAAAAAGGTGACCAGTAAAGGGGAAAATGTCACCAGCAAAGGGAAAAAGGCGACCACCAAAGGGAAAAAGGTGAGCCATAAAGGGAAAAAGGTGACCTGCAACGGGAAAAGCTAACCCACTAACACTAACAGGTAAGTAATTCAGGTAGTATTGCAAGAGGCGGACTGGATCATAGCAGTGTATGATTTCACAGGTAATTCAGCTAGTATCGTATGCATTTAGGCTAATTCGTCTAGTAACACAGGATAGATTCCAGATGCTAACTGCATCATGGCTCTGCATGATTTCACAGATAATTCAGCTAGTATCGTAGGTGTTTAGAGTAATTAAGCAAGTATCACAGGAGGCTAGATTCCAGGGTTGGGTATAGCATAGTTTCGTATTTCAGAGGGTATCGTAGGTATTTAGGATAATTCAAGTAACATAGGTGTTTAGAGTAATTAAGCAAGCATTACAGGAGGGTAGGTTCCAGGGGTTGGTTATAACCTAGCTTCGTATTTCACAGATAGTTCAGGTAATATCGTAAGTATTTGAGGTAATCGACAGAGCTTCACAGATATTATTGATAATTTCGATCAGAGATTTGTATCACAGCTATTTAAGGTAAATGCAGATGATTCAGGTTGTATCAATGGTATTTGAGTCATTTTAACAGGTAATTCTGATAGTATCACAGGTGCTCGTGCTAATTTAGAGCAGGAATTCGTATCAGAGCTAGTTAAGGTAATTTCACATGATTCGGGTAGTATCACAGGTATTTAAATCATTTTCATAGCCAATTCAGCTAGTATCGTGAGCATTTAAGCTAATTCAGCTAGTATCACAGGAGGCTAGATTCCAGAGGCTAACTGCATCATAGCTATGCATGATTTCACAGCTAATTCAGCTAGTATCGTAGGTATTTAGGCTAATTCAGGTAGTATCACAGGAGGCTAGATTCCAGGGTTGGGTATAGCATAGTTTCATATTTCAAGGTAATTCAGAGGGTATCGTAGGTATTTAGGATAACTCAAGTAACATAGATGCTTAGAGTAATTAAGCAAGCATTACAGGAGGGTAGGTTCCAGGGGTTGGTTATAGCCTAGTTTCGTATTTTACAGGTTCAGGTAATATCATAAGTATTTGGATAATCAGCATAGTTTCACAGATGCTCGTAATAATTTCGATCAGAGATTTTGTATCACGGCTATTTAAGGTAAATGCAGCTGATTCAGGTTGTATCAATGGTATTTGAGTCATTTTAATAGGCAATTCTGATAGTATCACAGGTGCTCGTACTAATTTAGAGCAGGAATTCGTATCTGAGCTATTTAATGTAATTTCACACGATTCGGGTAGTATCACAGGTATTTAAGTCATTTTAACAGGCAATTCAACTAGTATCACAGGTACTCATGGTAATATAGAGAGTAATTCGATTATAAAACTTTTCTCATCCAACGTTACAACAATTTATATACTTTTTTCTAAATCTTACAAACTTATTATATTTTAAGCACTTATTGTACGATGCGGAGAGGGATAAACTGCATATTGGTTCACAAATTGAAAAGCTTTACGTCAACATACCTTTATTTTAGTTCGTTATAGATGTCTCTCCCCTTTTATCTAGGCTTGAGACTAGCACTAGGATTGCTCCTAATGGCAGGGTTACCACCTTCCCTTCCATCTTCTTCTTTCTTCATCAGGCGTCAGCTATCTGCATATACAGCACACAGATACCTTCTTTTTTAAGATTGTAGACTCACTAGAAAATCTTTATCTTTAACTTACATTCTTTTAAGCACTGTTTGTAATGGCGTAATGTCCATACGCATATGTTGTTATCCCGTCCTCAGCAATAATTCTTTTATCATCAAACGGAGTCAATGCAATTTTATTCACTTGTACTGTAGCAAGGGCATGCTTTCGTGATAGGATCAGATTCATAGGTGTTCTGATGATTTCACTGGTTTTAAGACATTCTGTATAGCTGTCAAACGAAATGTACTGCTTAATAGCGCTACGTTTTATACCTTTAATCTTTTTTATCATTGACCCTTGAATATCTAAGGCATACATCTTAGGACGTAGTCCAACAAAGCGTAGGATGATTTTGCTATTAGCCTCATCTTTAAATTTTCCCAATACCTTCTTGTTCTGAGTAGAATAACATATATGGTTGGCAGGGTAATCAGCTGTATCGAGATGTTCAAGAAAACGTAGCTTGTCCTGGTACACATCTTCAGTTGTTACACGATGAATGAACGAATCAGTGTCCATATACATAAGCTTCAGGTTTTCAGCTCCATAATAAGGCAACAAAACGTCGTAATGATAGTTATACATTAATGTCTTGGAGATGTCCAACACACTCATACCAATGTATATAGGCTTGTTGAATACAATCTGACGAGAGGCCATATGTACAGCAGCTAGATTATCAGCATATATCGTCCTGTCGATAAACGTAGGCTTGGCGATCAGCTTCTCTAGAGTTTTTTCATTGGTCACCAGTCGTATATCCATACGATTACGCAGGTTCTCCATAGTTTTTCCAAACATAGCGTTGTTAAAGAGTTTATAGAGATCCTTCTCGAAATCATTTGCAGCTTGTTGTCGTAGCCTGTTGTTAAATTCCACATAAGGTTTCAACCACTGAGACTGTCGGAATTGTAGCACACGATGGATTTTTGTTAGTCGTAGTCCATGACTAAGAGCCTGCTTCAAAGCCATGTAATGCACTACATACTTCTTTCGAGGTCCAAGATGAGGTATCAGTTTCTTTGTAGATGATTCCAATGGTTTCATACACTCTGGCAGGAAAGGTAGATCGTTGTGTAGATCGTGAAGTTCTGCAGGATACTCGATGTCGACTTCTAATATGTACCCATGAGGATCATCTTCTTGTAGTGTTTCTAAGTTGATTTCTTCAGGTGACACCCACTGAAATCCACCAAAAGGAAGGGCGTGACACATTGCCCACCCATATTGGTTATTTGCGTCCTCGTATGTGATAAATTGGGTTGGTCTCGTCGGATCAAACTTCTCCATATAAGTGTTATTAGCCTCAGCATACCGATGAGAAACTTGGCATAAACCTCCTCTTATACCTGATTCCACCATGAGTAGTTGATCATAATCTTGTAACAGTTCCAGCTTAATTCCAGTATACAGCAACATGGCGTCCCATGTAAGACCTGGAGAGGTAAAATAATGGGCAGGATCAACTTTGTGTGTTTTAAGGGTTTGCTCTCTGAACGTCTCAAAGACATCAGCTAGAAGAAGTACATCCGAAGTTAAGTAGAGATCGCTGTACTCTCCCAGGTTTCTCACATTAAACAGCTCCCATACATTTCTAGCATGATCGTAGTCAGCATCAGTAATTTCTTCTTCATTTAATCTATTGTAGAAGGAGTCCTTAGGAGGCAAGCAGGTCTCGTTCAGGGCATCCCATGACGTAACAAAATCATATGGAAATACACCCTTACGGGTCATCAACTTCAATTTGTCTTCTCCAAAGTACTTTAGTGTTTCAGGATACGAGGTTAGATTTTTTACCAACTTATCCAAGCTTGTACTGAGGAATCGGAAGCTATCCACAAATCGAAGCTTTATATCTCCTACATACTTGGTGAATGAGATATAGCTTTCTTCAGAGTTAGGAATTACCTCCACACGTTCACTTGTACAACCCAGCTCCTTAACAATGAAATGAGAGTCATATCCGCTAAGGTTATGCATGAAGACTGGTATATATTTAGGTGTTTTACAGGCTAAATTACATTCATTATGAAGACTTCCACGATATTCACCGCTGATGTGATCATGGTCGCGTACTTTATAGTTCTCTTCTGTAAAGGGTTTTCTACACAAGTAGCATGTCGTAGAAGACTCGAAATTCTTTTGCTGTTGATCCGTAAGTTTCAGAGGCTTAGCAGATTTGTATATATTACCAATCATTTTTGCAAGAGATGTAAGGTACAGCATAAACGTCTGAGCAGCATCAGCACCACGATACACATAGGGATGCTTAGGAAGATCAGTTTCGAGATGTTCAACACTGGATGTAGGTTTCACGTAAACACAGAAGCTCATTGGTGTGTGCTCTTGATAAGGTGTTGTATAGGAAGTTTCAGGATTGGGTGTACACGTATGGCATGGAGTGAGAATACTCTCAAAATCCGCATAGATGACATAAGGTACTTTCAGCATCCTCTCAACATTTTTAAACTGAACAATTGATTTCTCCTTGGTAGGCATAACTACCCTTGCAACACCATGTTGAATACAGACGGCTGCATGTTCTTGTAGTTTTTCCTGTCCACTTCGTCCATATCGATCATCAAAATGTGTAAAGCAGCGCTTACAAGTATAAACCCGTCCATTATGGTTAGTTTTCTGGCGTCGAACGAGTTTCTCAAAATTCTTTATATACACGTAGTGATGTTTTCCACTGCTGTCATTCAATAGTAGCAGGTCGCGATGTTCAGGTAGTTCAATATCAGCAACCTTTATCGGATACACTTCATGCTTCTCATCCAGCCCGAAAACGTTAATGGATATCTTGTTAAACTTCTCAAATTTAGGTATTTGAGAAAGTGGAGTAGGGTAGGAAACACAGCTGAAGTCGTACTTGTCTTGAAGTTGTTTGTATTTGTTCACACGCTGTGCATTCTCCCCTATGAATTTAGCTAATACAGAGTACATGAAACATTTCTCGTCGCTAAAGTTCTGGATGTTTATACATACTTTCCTTGCTTCAACAGCTGACGGTAGTGGTATGTAGCTACTTCCTCGTAACGGGTTGTACTTGTTGATACGAAGTCGAACTCCTTCCACAGCAAGCAAAGCCCAGCTGCTACCCTTAAGCTGAGACTCCTCCATTTCAGTCACCAATTTCTTGAATTTCACTTCCATCGTTGAGTCCAGATCAGTTTCCAGGAAAACAGCTTGATTCCGTGTTTTAAATGTTTTGTCACAGGTTTCTCCAATACTGTTAACAAATCGACACTCAGCAAGCAGATTAATTTTAACACTCTTATGAATGCTAAGCTCTTTATGCACAGCATGGATTATACGTTGTTTTGCCTCTTGCAGATACATATTTAGGTCCTTAGCTGATTCGCATCGTATAAAATACGATTTCAATCGTCCTTCGAATGAAGTTTCGTATTCTTTCATATCGCAGTCCTCCATTGTTGACAGCAACTGATGTTTAGTTGGCTCCAATCTTCTTTTCTTCTGAGGGCTGCTTATTTCACATATATCTTCGTGTCGCTGTCCCTTATAACAATCTTTGAAGGTTACATTACAATGTTTACATTTGAAGAGCTTCTTGCAGCTCATCTCGTGTCTTCTCTTGTCATAACCTCGGAGGAACTTCTTCCCACATTTTCCGCATGCATATCCAGTAGCGCTTGGAATAATATCCTTATACGCTGAGTTATTCATCTTTATTCTTGATGTAATAACGTATTAATCACTGATCAATGAAATGTAGACCTCTTCACCTTGACACCACTTTAGAAAGCTGATTATTCTTGGAGAGAACACGATGTTAACACCTCAAGACTAATTAGCACAATGAAGTCCAATGCCCTAGATCACCATATTTATAGAGGGAGCACGAACCTTTTAGATCAATCATAAACTCGTTTCATAACCAGATGTATATGATCGCTCAACGTGTATTAACCCCACAGCCATATAACCTCAAGTCTAGAGACAGGATGTTTATGACGTCACACCCAGAGACAGAATGTCTGACAGCATCAAACACGTTTAAACTCGTCTAATAACTACCTGCTTAAGCTGTCACACCAGCAAGAGAAGATTTCTCCCACGCTCATTCAGACATATATTTCAAATTCAAGCCCACCACCACCATCACCACCTATTGTACCAAGGTTAATTCAAGCTGTATTATCACAATACTTAAAAGTAAAAGCTTAAAAGGAAACCTAGAAGATTTTCCCCCTTATTTACTTAATTATCTCATGTTTTCATTCCCTTTTCAATTCTTCCTTTCCATCTTCTCACAGAAAGCCCATTACATTTCACTACAATCATGAGAAAAGCAATTTTTCCATAGTTACACAGATTCTAAGCTTCTAAATCGAACCGGGTAATACTTTTAATAAATGTATTTTAGCTCCCCAATATCAGCATCTACCATTTAATCTTTACTCGAACCTGATATGATCCATAAGCTTGAAGATATATGAAATCACCCCTTCGGGATTCGATCTGAGTACTTTAAAGTAATATTTGTCACGATAACGATATTTAAGGACTAGATACTCTGTTTGCGTTTACCTTGACATGTTTATCTAAATTAAATTACGAGTTATTAAATATATAATTAAATTACATTTTATCGGTATTCGAACCCAGAACACCAGGAACAAGATAATTTATAATATTAGTCTGACATGTTTAAAGGTGCTGTATGCAGTTACATCATCGATCTAAGTGATATACTCTAGTGTACAGACGAAAATTAAGAAAGTCATTAAAAGATGGGGAATCGAACCAAGCACAACTGATTGGCAATTATATACAGCATTAATCACCCAGTACAGAACCTATCAATCATGCCTTAGTCCACTCCTCTACCTCACTTAGTTCCCGAGATAATGAAAATTTAAACATTAAGGATCGAACCCAGGACGTCAGGTATCTAATTACACATCTACAAGATACTACCTAATAACATAAACGCAATAAAGTTTATTTGGCGTCTTTATCTTAATTGGTTTAGGAGTTATTAAATTTATAAGTAAATTCCATCGAATCAGTATTCGAACCCAGAACACCAAGAACAAAATAATTTATAATATGAGTTTGGTATGCTTAAAGGTGCTGTATGTAGTTACAGCATCAATCTAACCGATATTTTCTAGAGTATAGAGTAAAATTAAGGAAGTCATTAAAAAATCGGGATTCGAACTAGAGACAACCGATTGAAAATTATATACAGTATTAATTACACATTATAACAGCTATCAAACATGCTTTGGTCCATTCCTCTAGCTTTCTTAGTTTCCGAGATAATAAAGTTTTTAAAATTAAGGATCGAACCCAGGACACCAGGTACCAAAATATCCATGTACAAGAAACTACCTAATGACATTAATGTAATAAAGTTTATTTGGCGTCTTTATCTTAATTAGTCTCAGAGTTATTAGAAGATGAATTTGCATTCACTCCTAGGATTCGAACCCAGGCATCCAGGTCAACTTGGAACAATACCCTAATGACGCGGCGCATTCCAAAGAACTGATTAGTTTTTATCCCAATGTTGTATCTCTTTTCGTTCAGGAGATATAAGCGATTAAAGAGTAGCCTTATTATGGGCGGGGCATGCCGGCATAGATCAAAGAACCTTTATCAGATGTCGGCATCTCTCTGTGGCTCCGTTCTCTCATAATAAGGCTACTCTTTAATCGCTTATATCTCCTGAACGAAAAGAGATACAACATTGGGATAAAAACTAATCAATTCTTTGGAATGCGCCGCGTCATTAGGGTATTGTTCCAAGTTGACCTGGAAGCCTGGGTTCGAATCCTAGGAGTGAATGCAAATTCATCTTCTAATAACTCTGAGACTAATTAAGATAAAGACGCCAAATAAACTTTATTACATTAATGTCATTAGGTAGTTTCTTGTACATGGATATTTTGGTACCTGGTGTCCTGGGTTCGATCCTTAATTTTAAAAACTTTATTATCTCGGAAACTAAGAAAGCTAGAGGAATGGACCAAAGCATGTTTGATAGCTGTTATAATGTGTAATTAATACTGTATATAATTTTCAATCGGTTGTCTCTAGTTCGAATCCCGATTTTTTAATGACTTCCTTAATTTTACTCTATACTCTAGAAAATATCGGTTAGATTGATGCTGTAACTACATACAGCACCTTTAAGCATACCAAACTCATATTATAAATTATTTTGTTCTTGGTGTTCTGGGTTCGAATACTGATTCGATGGAATTTACTTATAAATTTAATAACTCCTAAACCAATTAAGATAAAGACGCCAAATAAACTTTATTGCGTTTATGTTATTAGGTAGTATCTTGTAGATGTGTAATTAGATACCTGACGTCCTGGGTTCGATCCTTAATGTTTAAATTTTCATTATCTCGGGAACTAAGTGAGGTAGAGGAGTGGACTAAGGCATGATTGATAGGTTCTGTACTGGGTGATTAATGCTGTATATAATTGCCAATCAGTTGTGCTTGGTTCGATTCCCCATCTTTTAATGACTTTCTTAATTTTCGCCTGTACACTAGAGTATATCACTTAGATCGATGATGTAACTGCATACAGCACCTTTAAACATGTCAGACTAATATTATAAATTATCTTGTTCCTGGTGTTCTGGGTTCGAATACCGATAAAATGTAATTTAATTATAAATTTAATAACTCGTAATTTAATTTAGATAAACATGTCAAGGTAAACGCAAACAGAGTATCTAGTCCTTAAATATCGTTATCGTGACAAATATTACTTTAAAGTACTCAGATCGAATCCCGAAGGGGTGATTTCATATATCTTCAAGCTTATGGATCATATCAGGTTCGAGTAAAGATTAAATGGTAGATGCTGATATTGGGGAGCTAAAATACATTTATTAAAAGTATTACCCGGTTCGATTTAGAAGCTTAGAATCTGTGTAACTATGGAAAAATTGCTTTTCTCATGATTGTAGTGAAATGTAATGGGCTTTCTGTGAGAAGATGGAAAGGAAGAATTGAAAAGGGAATGAAAACATGAGATAATTAAGTAAATAAGGGGGAAAATCTTCTAGGTTTCCTTTTAAGCTTTTACTTTTAAGTATTGTGATAATACAGCTTGAATTAACCTTGGTACAATAGGTGGTGATGGTGGTGGTGGGCTTGAATTTGAAATATATGTCTGAATGAGCGTGGGAGAAATCTTCTCTTGCTGGTGTGACAGCTTAAGCAGGTAGTTATTAGACGAGTTTAAACGTGTTTGATGCTGTCAGACATTCTGTCTCTGGGTGTGACGTCATAAACATCCTGTCTCTAGACTTGAGGTTATATGGCTGTGGGGTTAATACACGTTGAGCGATCATATACATCTGGTTATGAAACGAGTTTATGATTGATCTAAAAGGTTCGTGCTCCCTCTATAAATATGGTGATCTAGGGCATTGGACTTCATTGTGCTAATTAGTCTTGAGGTGTTAACATCGTGTTCTCTCCAAGAATAATCAGCTTTCTAAAGTGGTGTCAAGGTGAAGAGGTCTACATTTCATTGATCAGTGATTAATACGTTATTACATCAAGAATAAAGATGAATAACTCAGCGTATAAGGATATTATTCCAAGCGCTACTGGATATGCATGCGGAAAATGTGGGAAGAAGTTCCTCCGAGGTTATGACAAGAGAAGACACGAGATGAGCTGCAAGAAGCTCTTCAAATGTAAACATTGTAATGTAACCTTCAAAGATTGTTATAAGGGACAGCGACACGAAGATATATGTGAAATAAGCAGCCCTCAGAAGAAAAGAAGATTGGAGCCAACTAAACATCAGTTGCTGTCAACAATGGAGGACTGCGATATGAAAGAATACGAAACTTCATTCGAAGGACGATTGAAATCGTATTTTATACGATGCGAATCAGCTAAGGACCTAAATATGTATCTGCAAGAGGCAAAACAACGTATAATCCATGCTGTGCATAAAGAGCTTAGCATTCATAAGAGTGTTAAAATTAATCTGCTTGCTGAGTGTCGATTTGTTAACAGTATTGGAGAAACCTGTGACAAAACATTTAAAACACGGAATCAAGCTGTTTTCCTGGAAACTGATCTGGACTCAACGATGGAAGTGAAATTCAAGAAATTGGTGACTGAAATGGAGGAGTCTCAGCTTAAGGGTAGCAGCTGGGCTTTGCTTGCTGTGGAAGGAGTTCGACTTCGTATCAACAAGTACAACCCGTTACGAGGAAGTAGCTACATACCACTACCGTCAGCTGTTGAAGCAAGGAAAGTATGTATAAACATCCAGAACTTTAGCGACGAGAAATGTTTCATGTACTCTGTATTAGCTAAATTCATAGGGGAGAATGCACAGCGTGTGAACAAATACAAACAACTTCAAGACAAGTACGACTTCAGCTGTGTTTCCTACCCTACTCCACTTTCTCAAATACCTAAATTTGAGAAGTTTAACAAGATATCCATTAACGTTTTCGGGCTGGATGAGAAGCATGAAGTGTATCCGATAAAGGTTGCTGATATTGAACTACCTGAACATCGCGACCTGCTACTATTGAATGACAGCAGTGGAAAACATCACTACGTGTATATAAAGAATTTTGAGAAACTCGTTCGACGCCAGAAAACTAACCATAATGGACGGGTTTATACTTGTAAGCGCTGCTTTACACATTTTGATGATCGATATGGACGAAGTGGACAGGAAAAACTACAAGAACATGCAGCCGTCTGTATTCAACATGGTGTTGCAAGGGTAGTTATGCCTACCAAGGAGAAATCAATTGTTCAGTTTAAAAATGTTGAGAGGATGCTGAAAGTACCTTATGTCATCTATGCGGATTTTGAGAGTATTCTCACTCCATGCCATACGTGTACACCCAATCCTGAAACTTCCTATACAACACCTTATCAAGAGCACACACCAATGAGCTTCTGGGTTTACGTGAAACCTACATCCAGTGTTGAACATCTCGAAACTGATCTTCCTAAGCATCCCTATGTGTATCGTGGTGCTGATGCTGCTCAGACGTTTATGCTGTACCTTACATCTCTTGCAAAAATGATTGGTAATATATACAAATCTGCTAAGCCTCTGAAACTTACGGATCAACAGCAAAAGAATTTCGAGTCTTCTACGACATGCTACTTGTGTAGAAAACCCTTTACAGAAGAGAACTATAAAGTACGCGACCATGATCACATCAGCGGTGAATATCGTGGAAGTCTTCATAATGAATGTAATTTAGCCTGTAAAACACCTAAATATATACCAGTCTTCATGCATAACCTTAGCGGATATGACTCTCATTTCATTGTTAAGGAGCTGGGTTGTACAAGTGAACGTGTGGAGGTAATTCCTAACTCTGAAGAAAGCTATATCTCATTCACCAAGTATGTAGGAGATATAAAGCTTCGATTTGTGGATAGCTTCCGATTCCTCAGTACAAGCTTGGATAAGTTGGTAAAAAATCTAACCTCGTATCCTGAAACACTAAAGTACTTTGGAGAAGACAAATTGAAGTTGATGACCCGTAAGGGTGTATTTCCATATGATTTTGTTACGTCATGGGATGCCCTGAACGAGACCTGCTTGCCTCCTAAGGACTCCTTCTACAATAGATTAAATGAAGAAGAAATTACTGATGCTGACTACGATCATGCTAGAAATGTATGGGAGCTGTTTAATGTGAGAAACCTGGGAGAGTACAGCGATCTCTACTTAACTTCGGATGTACTTCTTCTAGCTGATGTCTTTGAGACGTTCAGAGAGCAAACCCTTAAAACACACAAAGTTGATCCTGCCCATTATTTTACCTCTCCAGGTCTTACATGGGACGCCATGTTGCTGTATACTGGAATTAAGCTGGAACTGTTACAAGATTATGATCAACTACTCATGGTGGAATCAGGTATAAGAGGAGGTTTATGCCAAGTTTCTCATCGGTATGCTGAGGCTAATAACACTTATATGGAGAAGTTTGATCCGACGAGACCAACCCAATTTATCACATACGAGGACGCAAATAACCAATATGGGTGGGCAATGTGTCACGCCCTTCCTTTTGGTGGATTTCAGTGGGTGTCCCCTGAAGAAATCAACTTAGAAACACTACAAGAAGATGATCCTCATGGGTACATATTAGAAGTCGACATCGAGTATCCTGCAGAACTTCACGATCTACACAACGATCTACCTTTCCTGCCAGAGTGTATGAAACCATTGGAATCATCTACAAAGAAACTGATACCTCATCTTGGACCTCGAAAGAAGTATGTAGTGCATTACATGGCTTTGAAGCAGGCTCTTAGTCATGGACTACGACTAACAAAAATCCATCGTGTGCTACAATTCCGACAGTCTCAGTGGTTGAAACCTTATGTGGAATTTAACAACAGGCTACGACAACAAGCTGCAAATGATTTCGAGAAGGATCTCTACAAACTCTTTAACAACGCTATGTTTGGAAAAACTATGGAGAACCTGCGTAATCGTATGGATATACGACTGGTGACCAATGAAAAAACTCTAGAGAAGCTGATCGCCAAGCCTACGTTTATCGACAGGACGATATATGCTGATAATCTAGCTGCTGTACATATGGCCTCTCGTCAGATTGTATTCAACAAGCCTATATACATTGGTATGAGTGTGTTGGACATCTCCAAGACATTAATGTATAACTATCATTACGACGTTTTGTTGCCTTATTATGGAGCTGAAAACCTGAAGCTTATGTATATGGACACTGATTCGTTCATTCATCGTGTAACAACTGAAGATGTGTACCAGGACAAGCTACGTTTTCTTGAACATCTCGATACAGCTGATTACCCTGCCAACCATATATGTTATTCTACTCAGAACAAGAAGGTATTGGGAAAATTTAAAGATGAGGCTAATAGCAAAATCATCCTACGCTTTGTTGGACTACGTCCTAAGATGTATGCCTTAGATATTCAAGGGTCAATGATAAAAAAGATTAAAGGTATAAAACGTAGCGCTATTAAGCAGTACATTTCGTTTGACAGCTATACAGAATGTCTTAAAACCAGTGAAATCATCAGAACACCTATGAATCTGATCCTATCACGAAAGCATGCCCTTGCTACAGTACAAGTGAATAAAATTGCATTGACTCCGTTTGATGATAAAAGAATTATTGCTGAGGACGGGATAACAACATATGCGTATGGACATTACGCCATTACAAACAGTGCTTAAAAGAATGTAAGTTAAAGATAAAGATTTTCTAGTGAGTCTACAATCTTAAAAAAGAAGGTATCTGTGTGCTGTATATGCAGATAGCTGACGCCTGATGAAGAAAGAAGAAGATGGAAGGGAAGGTGGTAACCCTGCCATTAGGAGCAATCCTAGTGCTAGTCTCAAGCCTAGATAAAAGGGGAGAGACATCTATAACGAACTAAAATAAAGGTATGTTGACGTAAAGCTTTTCAATTTGTGAACCAATATGCAGTTTATCCCTCTCCGCATCGTACAATAAGTGCTTAAAATATAATAAGTTTGTAAGATTTAGAAAAAAGTATATAAATTGTTGTAACGTTGGATGAGAAAAGTTTTATAATCGAATTACTCTCTATATTACCATGAGTACCTGTGATACTAGTTGAATTGCCTGTTAAAATGACTTAAATACCTGTGATACTACCCGAATCGTGTGAAATTACATTAAATAGCTCAGATACGAATTCCTGCTCTAAATTAGTACGAGCACCTGTGATACTATCAGAATTGCCTATTAAAATGACTCAAATACCATTGATACAACCTGAATCAGCTGCATTTACCTTAAATAGCCGTGATACAAAATCTCTGATCGAAATTATTACGAGCATCTGTGAAACTATGCTGATTATCCAAATACTTATGATATTACCTGAACCTGTAAAATACGAAACTAGGCTATAACCAACCCCTGGAACCTACCCTCCTGTAATGCTTGCTTAATTACTCTAAGCATCTATGTTACTTGAATTATCCTAAATACCTACGATACCCTCTGAATTACCTTGAAATATGAAACTATGCTATACCCAACCCTGGAATCTAGCCTCCTGTGATACTACCTGAATTAGCCTAAATACCTACGATACTAGCTGAATTAGCTGTGAAATCATGCATAGCTATGATGCAGTTAGCCTCTGGAATCTAGCCTCCTGTGATACTAGCTGAAATAGCTTAAATGCTCACGATACTAGCTGAATTGGCTATGAAAATGATTTAAATACCTGTGATACTACCCGAATCATGTGAAATTACCTTAACTAGCTCTGATACGAATTCCTGCTCTAAATTAGCACGAGCACCTGTGATACTATCAGAATTACCTGTTAAAATGACTCAAATACCATTGATACAACCTGAATCATCTGCATTTACCTTAAATAGCTGTGATACAAATCTCTGATAGAAATTATCAATAATATCTGTGAAGCTCTGTCGATTACCTCAAATACTTACGATATTACCTGAACTATCTGTGAAATACGAAGCTAGGTTATAACCAACCCCTGGAACCTACCCTCCTGTAATGCTTGCTTAATTACTCTAAACACCTATGTTACTTGAATTATCCTAAATACCTACGATACCCTCTGAAATACGAAACTATGCTATACCCAACCCTGGAATCTAGCCTCCTGTGATACTTGCTTAATTACTCTAAACACCTACGATACTAGCTGAATTATCTGTGAAATCATGCAGAGCCATGATGCAGTTAGCATCTGGAATCTATCCTGTGTTACTAGACGAATTAGCCTAAATGCATACGATACTAGCTGAATTACCTGTGAAATCATACACTGCTATGATCCAGTCCGCCTCTTGCAATACTACCTGAATTACTTACCTGTTAGTGTTAGTGGGTTAGCTTTTCCCGTTGCAGGTCACCTTTTTCCCTTTATGGCTCACCTTTTTCCCTTTGGTGGTCGCCTTTTTCCTTTTGCTGGTGACATTTTCCCCTTTACTGGTCACCTTTTTCCCGTTGCATGTCGCCTTTTTCCCTTTGCTGGTCACATTTTTCCCTTTGCTGGTCGCCTTTTTCCCTTTGCTGGTTACGTTTTTCCCTTTGCTAGTCAACTTTTTCCCTTTGTGGGTCTCCTTTTTCCCTGAGCAGTCACCTTTTTCCCCTGAACGAGTCACCTTTTCCCTGAATAGGTTACGTGATGGGCATGTCTAGAACATTGACATGAAACAGTTTTCCACTATGTTCACTTCTAAAGTCGCTTTCAAGTCTAGCACCTCCTATTCCCTATCTCTCCTGTATATAAGTCCATATTCCTACTGCTACACTACCTGTCTAGCCTAACACCTCTCCTCCTGTTCCTATACCTCTCATATAAACCATACTCTACTCCTGTAGCTCTGTCTAGCCTAACGCCTCTCTCGTTTACCTATGACTCTCACATAAACCATACTCTGCTCCTCGACCTCTGTCTAGTCTAACTCCTCTCCTCGTTTTCCTATACCTCTCATATAAACTATACTCTACTCCTCAACCTCTGTCTAGCCTAGCACCCCTCTTCCTGTTCCTATACTTCTCATACATATAAACCATGCTCTACGTTTCAAGCCCTGTCTAGTCTAACACCACTCCCCGTATCCCCTACCTCTCAAAAGCTCATTCCCTCCTACCCCCCCCCTCTAGCTGAGTATCACTCCTTGGTTTCCTATCTAACCTAACTTTAACACCTGTCTATCCTAGCATAGGATCTCTCTCCGTTTTCTCGTCTCTCCTTATAAACACAAACTCAATTCTCCTAACCTAATACCTCTCCTCGTTTTCCTATACTTCTCATATAAACCTTACTCTACTCCTCGACTTCTGCCTAGCCTAACACCTTTCCTCGTTTTCCTATATCTCTCATATAAACCATGCACTACGTTTCAAGCCTTGTCTAGTCTAACACCTCTCATCGTTTTCCTATACCGCTCATATAAACCATACATTACTCAGCCTCTGTCTAGCCTAGCACCTCTCCACGTATTCCCTATCTGTCTCATATAAAGCATATCCCTCCCTCCTTTAGCATCTGATTAGCCTAGCATCAGCCCTGGTATTCCCTATCTCTCCCATATAAACGCATTTTCCTCCTTGAAGACTCTCTCAACCTAGCATCTACCTTCGTTTTCCCTATCCTTTCCCATATAAACGCAAAAAACTGTGCCAGCTCTCTCCTATATATCCTACTGTTGAGGCCAAAAGGTTTTGCAGCTAGATATTAAATTTAGTTACCCCGGCATAAACATTGGGAAGCAATAGCATCGGTGGCAACGAGAGGACCAGGAACCTTAACATTACGTTTGAAAGCAGGCGTGGGATATTCATAACAAAATACACATACATTCACATTTAACACATTACCTGCGGTTTATTATAAATTTGCCTTGATGACACTACATCATACACAAAAGATTACAGGACAAACATTGGAGGGAGATGTTCCACATCACACGAGACACACACGCTACATCCACTCACCCTGAAGAGACTCAGGACTGACACCACTAGACAAAGGAACCAGTAACACTACTTGCCCTTCCCTTGGAGGTGGGGAGAGATGCCGCGTCGGACGAAATTAAAACTCCCAAACGAAATAATTATGCCCAACAATGTCATGCTACAAAGTAATAATGTGTCCGACGAGACAATGCACACTCTCGGGTAAAACTCTCAGTTCCAAGAAATTCTCCTGAGCAACTACTTGCCTCACCGAGGCTAACCGAAGACAAAACACCTTTTCCTTTTAAATTCCCTCCATAAGACTGCGATTAAAAGTATTATGTAGCTCATTGACTTTTTTACTGTCATAGTACTTGGAGTGGATCCTGATGAAGCCTGGAATTTCTGTGTGATGTTCTGGATAGATGTTTGCCTATTACTCTTTACGACTCTCTTAAGATGTTGGCGGTCTCTGTCAGTCAGCAGACGAGGTCGGCCTGTATTATTTTGTGCTGTACATGTCCCTTCACGTTTCCACTTCACTATCACATCAGAAACAGTGGACCTAGGGATGTTTAGGAGTGTGGAAATCTCGCGTACAGATTTCTGACACAAGTGATACGCAATCACCTGACTGCGTACGAAGTCCGTGAGTTCCACGGAGCGTCCCATTCTGCTGTTTTACGATGTCTAATGACTACTGAGGTCGCGGATAATGAGTACCAGGCAGTAGGTGGCAGCACAATGCACCTAAGATGAAAAACGTATGTTTGTGGGGTGTCCGGATACTTTGATCACATAGTGTATTCAAGTTCAGTGGAAAGCAGAACGCGACGTGTGCCCCTCCGCTGTATACCCTACAGTCCTATACCCTTAGTATCTCGCTCCCAGACGATTCTCATTCATCAAACATTCTTCTTTCCCTGCGTGCATAGATTCCTATTTGGTGAACCAGGTTAAGTTTGCAATCTTCCACCTGTCGTGAAAGGGGGATGCGAGCATTATAGCCCACTGTTCGGAATCTTCGTATTGCGTGTTCGACACGTTCAACTTTCTTCGGAGAGGTTGGCCATCCGAGAATGCGTCTCGGATGAGGTAAGTGGGAGCAGATATGCAAATATTTAGGTATTACTTTCGCTTCCACGTGCATAGTACGTAGAGAAGGTATTGCATTCCACCCAAAAATTGTATACCGAGTTCCACCAGAAACACATGCCTTCAGGACCCCTGAATAAATAAAAAGCAAAACAAACCCGCCCCACATTTGTAGAAAAAGGTCCATGTGTGTGTGTGTCTGTGTGTTAGTGTGTGTGTGTGTGTGTGTGTGTGTGTGTGTGTGTGTGTGTGTGAACAGCATGACTCAAAAGCGAAAAGGAGCATAAATATCAAACTTGGTATTGACAACACAAACTATCCTTTACAAGGAATATTTTTTTTCCAATTTTTTTGTAAAAATAGCTTAACGATTTTGTTTTAAATACAATTTATTAAAGATATTTGCATAAAAAATAAAATGCATATCCTGAATTCTCTGGGAATAGTCTGTAAAAGTCCTTTTCATTCGGAAGGAATTTTGTAGAGAGATAGATTTTTATTTCACTTCGATAATTACATTCACAAATACAATTTCAACAATACTTAAATTCTATCCCTACATGCTAACCTTTACATATAATTTCACTAAGCCGCTGCATTTCTAAGGACCCATAGCAACCAACACCAAGGTTATCGAGCTATTGGGTGCTATTTACCTCTTTCCTTTCTCAATCTACATTTTATTCCTGTTCCTTATTTCTGATTTTCTTCAGCCATCTATTACTCACTGCATCTAAATATGTTCCTATCTCTATTAAGCGTTTAATAGATTTAACTCCTAACATCCTTATACCTATAATTTCATTTGGTAAACTAGACATTTTGATTTTTCTCAATTTTCACTCATGCAGAGTGTCCCTTCACATTCTAAGATTAAATGCCCATAATTGTTAAAAATTTCTATTACGCAATGGGCATTCGCCTTCATTTTCTCCTTCCCAAAAGCCTTTTAACCTCACCGTCCTTGTCCTCGCCTATGCAAAACCCCTTTCTTGCTGATTTGTTACAAACATCAACATAATTTTCCCTTTCCTATGTTCTTTCAAGTTCTGTATATTATCACAATGAACTTTGAACTTTTGGAGTGGAAACCAATCATTTTCTGTCTTTCTATGTCTTCAATTCTCAATCTAACTCTTTTCAAACACCCTTTCTCCCGTACCTGGCTATCCCTCCAATATCTACACGTCCTATTTCATTTAGAATTCCCTCTAGTCGCTTATACCAATTATCCTCTTTATTAAGCGTTCGCTGTACCTCCAAGCATTGCTTTAAGGTATTATTATTTTCTAATTCCTTAATCTTAAACCAGTATTTCACTATTCTTTCCATAATTGTTGCTTAAGCACCGAATCTCCCTAGCTCCATTTGTGCAACCCCATTAGGTGAAGATCTCGGTAAACCCAAAATTAATTTGCAAAAGCTCCTATGCACCTTATTTACATCATCTGGTATAACTGGTAAACGCTAAGGATAGACAAAAACGTACTAAACAAAAAATTTTATGTGTTACACTCACATGACTTTCTGTACTCTTGTACAAACTATTTTTACAAACGCTTATTCTCCATATGCTTCATGTTAATCGAGATATCGAGATGTTAATCTTATTGCTAGTTTTCTTGTAGTTGCAAGGGGAATTGGTAGACTCTAACCTATACTCAAATATTTTAAGAGCTGTTTGCTATGTGGAGTATTCCATTCTCTTTGCATTACCAGGACACAAAAAATCTGATGTGTTACACTCACATGACTTTCTCTACTCTTGTACAAACTATTTTTACAAACTCTTATTCTCCATCTGGCGGCGCCGTGGTCGAGTGGTTAGACCGCTCGCCTTCCACCGAGGCGGCCCGGGTTCAATCCCAGGGGCCTGCATGTGGGATTTGTGGTGGACGAAGCGGCGTCTGGGCGGGTTTTCTCCGGGTTCTCCGGTTTCCCCCGCCATTCATTCCACCAATTTCTCCATCATCACCTTTCCTTTCATCTATTTCACCAACATTTCGTTTCATCTACTTCCTTCATCCCATACCAGGCATCGGGCTGATCACCCATCCTGGATGCTCTGTCTGATCCATGAGTGTCTGCTCCTCGACGGGCCTCTGACCCCAGGCACCCGCTTGTAAGTCCTGGGGGGTGTAAGTCCTACATAAGAGGAGGGTAAACAGATAATGAATGAATGAATTATTCTCCATCTACTTGTTAATCGAGATAAACATTTGCAGACTATCTTATTGCTAAGTTTCTTGTAGATGTAAGGGGAATATATCATTACAGGGGCAATATAGAAATACAGTAGCGTTTAAGCATATACATATCTCTTAATAGCTGGTTGCTAGGTGCAGCACCATTCTCTTTGCCACAGATTAATACTCTTTGCATATACAAGACAAAAAAATGAATAACGAATTCCCATTTAAGAAAATCAGTATTGAAAATTTAAGGGAATAACAAGCAATATCTCGAAAATGGTTCACTCAACAAAAAAAATGTATATGACATAAATTGTGTATTTTAACGCGATCTACATTTTGTGTGTAGTAAAATTTTGTCTATCTCTTATGCTTTACCAGTTATGCAAAAGTCGTTCACAATGAAGAATACTTTTGAAGATATTCCCAGAAAATTCAAGATATACATTTTATTTGTCATGAAAATATCTTATATATATGATATTTTAATCAAAATCGTTAGTCATTTTTGAGAAAATTAAAATTTTCGAAAAATGTTCCATGTAAAGGGTAATCTGGGGTGGGGGGATTTTCTTGAAAATCTTTGTGTCGCATCTCTGGAAGATACTGAACCTAAATACCAAGTTTGGTGTTTATCCGACTGTTCGTTTCTGAATTATGCTGTTCACAGACACATTCACACAGACAGACACACGGGCATGTTTCCAAAATACTTTTTTTTGGATTCAGGAGGCCTCAAAGCATGTATTTCCAGTGAAATCTCAGTATCGAATTTTTGGATAGAATGCAATACTTGTCCTACTTACTATACCTAGTAGAGAAAGTAAAAATGTAGATCTCTTTAAAACACACAGTTCATTTCAAATAACCTTTTTTGTGGCATCAAATTTTTGACATATCCGTTATTAATGCCTTGAGTTGTTAAAGGACATTCTTTTAAAGTCCTGTCTATTTTCAGCTGTTTCTTTGGATGTCATGGAAAGAGTATGGGATTTTAAGGCTAGCGGATAGCGTCCAGTTCTGAAAATTGACTATCGCTATTCCCTTTGTATCTACAAAAAAATATGTAATGCAGCAATTTCCAAAAGATTTAAATTAAATCGATAGGAAAGGAAACTTTCGTAAGAATAATTTGAATAGCCACTAACAAGCGATGGAGGGTAGAGAAAGTCATGTGAATGTAACACATAAGATTTTTTTTCAACGTGTCGGACCTAAGAGATACTGATTATTAAATGCAATATACTTCTTCCAATCGGGCATTTATGTTAATAATAAAGCAGCGTTTTAATCTCCCAAGAATTTTAGGATGGAAAGAAGCATTTTATGCGGGATGGGGGAAACCATCCATAATCCTCTTACGGCGGTGGGTACTGCACCTGCGTTTCTATTCTTACACTACAACAATGACCTGGACAGCGCTTCTGTATGTTGCACTGCAGTGCAGCACAATAATTAACATTACAACAATCTTGGCATTTTTAATGTTAGCGAACAATGCATACACAGTTTTGAGTACTGAATCCTGCAGCAGAAACAAATTACGATAACGTAGGGACCCCCTTGATTAAAGCACAACCCACATTATTATGAGCCTTTAATGTGGAGTCGATGAATGTATAATCGGAAGTTAGAAATTGTTGTATTTATTGCAACAATGAACACATAATGCTCATCAGTGATGTTGCTTCATCCGAAATGGATAAATTGATTGACAATGCAAAACAAGTTATGATGAAATCACCTAGTAAAAGAAAACTATTTAAAAATAGGGCACTTAGTACTCCACTTCATTACTCGTTAGGGTACTTGGGTAGACGCTGTTGTGTATTACGCAACTAATTTCGAACAGGTTTATTCTACATAAATGAATTTTACAGAGAAGATGCATCTTCCATCGCAGTGCTGCAAGACATACACTACGTGATCAAAAGTATCCGGACACGTGGCTGAAAATGACGTAGAAGTTCGTGGCGCTCCCCATCGGTTTTGCTGGAAGCCAATATGCTGTTGGCCCACCCTTAACCTTGATGACAGCGTTCACTCTCGCAGGCATACTTTGAGTCAGGTGCTGTAAGGTTTCTTGGTGAATGGCAGCCCATTTTTCACGGAGTACGGAACTAAGGCGTTCTAAAATATCCCAAAGGTGTTCTATAGGATTTAAGTCAGGACTCTGTGCAGGCCAGTCCATTACAGAGATATTATTGTCGTATAACCACTCCGCCACAGCCCGTGCAGTATGAACAGGTGCTCGATCGTGTTGAAAGATGCAATTGCCATCCCCGAATTGCCCTTCAACAGTGGAAAGCAAGAAGGTGCTTAAAGTATCAATGTAGGTCTGCGCTGTGATCGTGCCACGCAAAACAACAAGAGGTGCAAGCTCCAGGAAAAACACGACCACACCATAACACTACCACCTCCGAATTTCATGTTGACACTACACACGCTAGCAGATGACGTTCATCGGGCATTCGCTATACCCACACCCTACCATCGGATCACCACATTGTGTACCGTGATTCGTCACTCCACACAACGTTTTGCTACTGTTCAATCGTGTAATGTTGACACTCTTTACACCAAGCGAGGCGTCGTTTGGCATTTTCCTGCGTGATGTGTGGCTTATGAGAAGCCGCTCGACCAGTGAATCCAAGGTTTCTCACCTCACGCCTAACTGCCATAGTACTTGGAGTGGATCCTGATGCAGTTTGGAATTCCTGTGTGATGGTCTGGATTGATGTCTGCCTATTACTCTTTACGATCCTCTTCAAATGTCGGCGGTCTCCGTCAGTCAACAGATGAGGTCGGCCTGTACGCTTTTGTGCTTTGCATGTCCCTTCACGTTTCCACTTCACTATCTCATCAGAAACAGTGGACCTAGGGATGTTTAGGAGTGTAGAAATCTCGCGTACAGACTTCTGACACAAGTGACACCCAATCACCTGATCACGTTCGAAGCCTGAGTTCCACGGAGCGTCCCATTCTGCTGTTTCGCGATGTCTAATGACTACTGAGGTCGCGGATATTGAGTACCAGGCAGTGGGTGGCAGCACAAAGCACCTAAGATGAAAAACGAATGTTTGTGGGGGTGTCCGGATAATTTTGATCACATAGTGTATTTTTATTATCTTTGGATGGATAGCAGAGCATTGCCTATTACCATCTATTTTCATTTTTCTGTTGTTCTAGACTTAAGATGGAAGTTTGGGTCGTGGCATTAAGTATCCAATCCATTATTTGTCTTGACGCTGAGGGAAACCATAAAAAAGCTCCAGTCAGATTGTTCGGGCCATGGGATTTTTACCCGGGAACCTCCCGAATGTGCGCCGCTCTTTGTAACAGTCAGACTGCAGATTATAGCTTTGAAAATTAGCAATTTTTGCTGTTGTCTTTTCTTCATGTGGTCTTAACATCTGCGACGCTCTGTCCTTACGTTCCCCTCTGCTTCCTATCCAACTTCAAGGATATCACTTCTTTTTGGAATGTTTAAGATGGTGGCAAGTTGTTTATTTATTATGCTTTATTTATTTATTTTTTATTTACGAATTTTGAATTTTAGGTACCACTATAAGTATTTGCTTTCTCAGTAACGTTTTTTAGGAAGATCATTATATCGGTTTTTAACTATCCCGTGTCCTTAGAAACAAAAACAAAACGCTTATAGGAATATCTCGCAAAACCGTATTTTGTATATGTATAGGATTTTGGCGGGAAAATTTCTGTATTAAGCCTACGTTATATTGAAGTTCAAAAGTAGGTTAAGCCATTGATAGACTATGGTGTACTGCTTGATAAGAAATTTTAAAAAAATTGCACTCACATGACTATCTTGTACAAGCTATTTTTACAAACGCTAATTCTCATTCTACTTCATATTAGTCGAGATAAACATTTGCAGAAACTATCTTATTGGTAATTTTGTTGTATGTGCAAGGGGAATATGGTAGACTTTAAACGATAGTCAAATCTTTTGAGAGCTGGTTGCTATGTGGCGCATTTCATTTGCTTTGCATGTCCAGGACATAAATATTTATAAAGCGAATAACGTATTTCCATTTGATAAAAAGTATAACTATTGAAAAATTCAAACAAATAACAATGAATATCTCCGAAATGGTTCACTCGACAAAATATATATAACTTAAATTGCGTATTTTAACGAGATCTATGTGTTTTTGTGTAGTAACATTTTGTCTGTCTCTTAGGGTTTACCAGTTAATGCAAAAGTCATTCAGAATGAAGAGGGCTTTTGGGTACATTCCTAGAAAATTCATCACATATCTACATTTCATTTGTCATGAAAATAATTTAGACATGTGATATTTCAATGAAAATCGTTAGAGCTATTTTTGAGAGAATCAAACTTTGGAAAAATGTTCCATGTAAAGGTTGGTCTGGGATGGGGGACTTTCTTGAAAATCTTCGTGTCCCATCTTTGTAAGATACTGAACCCAAATACCAAGTTTGGTAGTTATCCGACATTTCGTTTTTGAGTTATGCTGTTCACAGACGCACACACACGGACCTTTTTGTAAAAATAATATTTTTGGATTCAGGGGGCCTCAAAAGATGTATTTCCGGTGAAATCTGGGTATCGAATTTTTAGGTGGAATGCAATACTTTCCCTACTTTACTACAAACCCAAAGCTACTGCGGAAATTCACAAGGTCTAGTACGACTTTGTTGACTATTTTTCGTAACGCAGATACGGGACACTGTTGCATCTTGCGGAAGCTAATTAGGTATTATTATTATTATTATTATTATTATTATTATTATTATTATTGCGTTCATTAATAGCATGCTTGGCTACCCTCTATGGCTATGAATGCCATGCAAATAAAGCGATTAAATAATTGGAAATATATTATAATACTATAATTTCAGATATTAAAATTGTTCGTTTTCTTAGCTAACCTAAAATTTCCTACGGAATTGAAAGCTACATAACAATCACGGATTTTTATTTTTCCAGCCTCGCTTCTTTTCCCTTGCAACCCTTTTCACTTTCTCTATCAATACCCATTAGGTGTATTCCACCCAAAGATTAATACGAGATTTCACCACAAATACATGTTTTGAAGCCTGAATTCAAAAAAAGAAGAATTTTTAGAAAAAGGTCCGCGCGCGTGCTTGTGTATATGTGAACAACATAGCTAAAAATGAAATCTTCGAAAATATCAAATGTGATATTTAGGTTCATTGTTGTCCAAAGATGCTATACTAAGATTTTCAAGAAAATCCTCCATCCCAAGGTACCCTTTACATGGCAAAAACTTCAATTCTTTTTATTTTCTCAAAAATGGCTCAACAATTTTAATAAAAATACCATATACTTAAGATACTTGCATAACAAGCAAAATGCATATCTTGAATCTCATGGGAATAGCCCGTGAAGGCCTCATTCAGAAGGAATTTTGCACAAGCTTGTATAACTGGTAATTGTTAAGCGACAAGCGAAAACGTGCTATATACAATATATAGATCTCTTTAAAACACGCATATTTATTTAAAATAACGTTTTATTGTTATAAGTCAATTTAGATGTATCCGTCATTAATGGTTGGAATTGTTAAATATTTTGTGATTCTTTTAAAGCCATGTCCCTTTTCAGTTAATCGGGATTGCGTGGAAAGAGTATGGATTTTTTAGGCCAGCATATAGCGTCCAGTTCTTAAACATTTGATTATCGCAATTTCTTTTACATCTGTAACGAAATGTGTAATTTAACTGTTTTTGAAAAGGTTTTATCTCGATTAAAATGAAAAATTCTGATGTGTTACATCGCATGATTTTCTCTACTCTTTTACAAATACTTATTCTCCATTTACTTCATTTTAATCGAAGTAGACATTTGCATTTTGTTGCTAATTTTCTTGTAGATGCAAGGGGAATATGGTGGATTTAAGCGATAGTCAAATATTTTAAGAGCTGGTTGCTATCTCTTTGCATGTCCAGGGTATTTAAGAAAAATAACGAATTCCCATTTGAAAAAACGTATAAGTATTGGAAAATTCAAACAAATAACAAGGAATGTCTTGGAAATGGTTCACAAAAAAAATGTGTATAACATAAATTGTGTGTTTTAACGAGCTCTACATTGTTTGTATACAAAAATTTTGTCTATCTCTTTCGGTGTACTAGTTGTGCAAAGGCCATTAAATTTAAATTGAGTTTTATTAATGGACGCTCTTTAACTACTATGGTCCTAAGCGTCCCATTCTATGTTGGACGGTAATTTTGCTCAGAGGCCTCTTTATCAGGCTTGAGGTTCTTTTACGCGACCACCGAAGGAAGCCGTGCTAAGGATTTTTACGCCCGAAAAAATCCATCGCCCTCCGCCGGGTTTGAACCCGCGATCTTGGGAACTTAGAGGCTAGCATGGTACCACTATTCCACGAAGGACGACAGAAAAGGCCACTCTGAAAGAAGAGGACTTCTGGGGACATACTCAGAAAATGAAAGATATACATTTTATTTGTCATGAAAATATCTTAAATATATGATATTTTGATCAAAAACGTTAGAGCCATTCTTAGGAAATAAAAATTTTCGAAAGATGTTCCATGTAAAGGATAGCCTGGGGTGGGGGATTTTTTTGAAAATCTTCGTGTCGCATCTTTGAAAGATACTGAACCTAAATACCAAGTTTGGTATTTATCCGACTTTTCGTTTTTGAATTATGCTGTTCACAGACACACACGTGGACCTTTTTCTAAAAGGGCTTTTTTGGATTCAAGAGACCTTAAAACGTGTATTTCCGGCGATATCTCGGTATCGAATTTTTGGGTGGAAGCAATACTTCTCCTACTTACTATACCTAGTAGAGAAAATAACAGATAGAAATATGGACTTTCGTAAGAATAATTTGTATGCCTATTAATTGAATGTAACATATCAGATTTTAGTAGCAAGAATGCTGTGTGTCATGGACCACCATAATATTTCTTTGCCTTTAAAATCGATTCTTACAGTCGGCACATTTTCAATTCTTATAAGTAATCTGAAAGGCGGTATGTGTATTTCCGCCTGAACTAACATGTCGTCCTCAAGATGTCTTTCTGATATGAGTATTAGGAAAGGACGGAAGAAGCTTGTGTTGGCAAGACTGGAGGCATGCTTTCTTGGTTTGCAGCTCGACAGTGGAGCCCGCAGTTAAATACGAAATTTGCATTCGATTTAGTTACAAATTTGAAGTGGCGCAGTTCTGCGGAAAATAAAATCTCTTGTGTTTTGTTACATGTTCATATATAAACTCCTAATATAGCAGTTTGTGTCCAATAATAAAAAGTGGTATTAAATAACTAGATAGAAAAGCTCAATAACGATTGTGTGCAGTTTTGCTAATGATTGACGTTCACAGAACATGTGAAAGTAGCAATTAAAGCGCTTAACAAGCTGCTCGTTTCCATAACAACTCTACTGTTGCCAAGATGTATTAGTTTGTTGCCATGTTGTATTTTTTCTGACACAATTGCCAGCTAATACAGCCAGTTTCAACCCAAATGTTTTACTGTGGTGCCTTCTGTAGTATTGCGGCACACATCAACATCGGCCTTCTCCAACTCACGTATTGTTCGTTCTAGCGGTATTTGAGTGGCTGAATGGAATAAACCAACAAGTGTAGCCGAGGTGGTTAAGTCGCGGGTTCAAACCTGGCGAAGGGCGATGGATTTTTTCTGGCGTAAAAATCGTTAACATTTCTTCCTTCGAAAGGGAAGTAAAGCCGGCGGTCCCGTGTCGTAGATTTACGGCACGTAAAAGAACCTCAAGCCTGATAAAGATACCTCTGAGCAAAATTACCGGTCTTTCAAGCCCAATATTGAATGGGACGCCAAGGACCACAGCATTAAAGAGTGTCCATAAATAAAACACAAATTGATTTTTTTTAGTAGGTAGTTCGAAAAGGCGGCGCCGTGGCCGAGTGGTTAGATCTCTCGCCTCTCACCGAGGCGCCTCGGGTTCAATCCGCATATGGGATTTGTGGTGGACAAAGTGGCGTCTGGGCGGGTTTTCTCCGGGTTCTCCGGTTTCCCCCGCCATTCATTCCACCAACTGCTCCATCATCACCTTTCCTTTCATCCATTTCACCATCATTTCGTTTCATCTACTTCCTTCCTCCCATACCAGGCATCGGGCTGATCACCCATCCTGGATATTCTGTCTGATCCATAAGTGTCTGCTCCTCGACGGGCCTCTGACCCCAGGCACCCGCCTGTAGGTGCTGGAGGGTGTAAGTCCTACATAAGAGGAGGTTAAACAGAGAAAGAAGAAGAAGTTCGAAAAGCCAATGTTCCATAAAATACTTTAATTTTATTCATGGGCATAACTTGGAAATAATAATAATAATAATAATAATAATAATAATAATAATAATAATAATAATGCAATTATCTTTAAACATGTTTGGTGCGATTATCCCACTTATTTATTTTTTCGTTTCAGTCAGTTAACACCCTAATAGACAGGGTGCATCTGTCTTTCTCCTGTTTATTTATCACACTGCTTGCTCAAGGACCCTTGATCGCTTTTGATTGTAGCGTAATTGTAATAACACATTCATAATGTACACTTTTTTTTGTGAAAATGACTCATTAATTTAAATATAAAATGCAGTTTTATGCTTCTACTTAAAGTAACTCAATGTAAAACCGAGCGTGGTGGCGCGTGTTAATGCGTGCGACATGTATTCGGTAGGTCTGTGGTTCGACTCACGCCGGTGTTGGACCTTCTGTGTCCGGTCTGCCTGCCTGCCTGATTGTAGGGAGCCTGTCATTGCCGAGCCGTCACTCCTGGTTCCAGTGACTTCTCTCAGCGCCTCCTTCCTCCTGGGGGAGCCCCCTTATGGGGCATAGGTACAATATCCTTACTGGAGCAGTGCCGAGTCCCCTCCGATCATCCATTAAAATCAAAAACAATATAAAACGATAGGTTGGAAAATAACAATTCAAGGAAGTCAAATGCCCGCTCGTCCTCCCCCAGAGTTACGCCTGTAATATTGGCAATGGCATATTACACCACTGAGGTACTCAACACTTGAAGTAGATGGGAAGTGTCTTATGAATACATCCTCAAACAAATTGCTCCCGACATAATATCATTATTTCTTGTCGTGCTTGCTGGTTCAGAGGGCTTATTTTACCCGCAATGAAATTAATGTACTTATTAGGCCGCTAACTACACAGAATATAAATCTCCTGGTTTTGGTCTGTCGAGGCAGACATGTCTTGCTTTTATGCCTGCGAACAAGTGGGGAAGATTTCAGTTTTGTACTGACGCAAATTTTCGGTGTAAATGTCAGAAACACATAAGGTTAAAGCAACGAATTACAAAATAGCGATAGTGGGAGGAGGGGGGGATAATTCTAATAAGCTTCTTATTGCAAGATTTCGCATGTGACATCTTATTCATAGGAGCAATTTAAGAAACTGGTAGAATTGTAATATTTCTAAACATCCATCTTAAAATATGAAATGTTAAAAATTAAAAAGGAATCTTGCAACTATAGATATTTTAATTTCTGTTTTGGAAGACGAAGCTTGCCTTTAGTAAAACCAAATAATACATCTGATGTCAGGAATTGCACAACTGTACTCATATCTAAGGTGTCTAGGCATGATCAGAGAAACAGTTTGAAAATAATTTGTTTTCTGTCCGCCCTAGTAGTATTTCATCTAATTTTGCTTACCCCTATCGTCATTTATCTAAATTGCATTTTTCTCAGTTGATTACACATTAATGAAGAGAAACAGGGATATAGGTGTTCTGAGATATTGTCCTGAAAAGTTTATGATTTTTATATAATTACGAAATAGTAAGCGACAGAAAAAAAATCGATGGAAAAAATGTTGAATTCATGAAAATAAACAATTTGTGACACATACGTTTTTCGTACCATTAGTCGTACCGAACTATTGGTTGAAATTTTAAAAGGTTGAGGCTTTTATTGTCTCACCTATTACATGTTTAAAAAGTCTGATGTGTTACACTCATATGACTTTCTCTACTCTTGTACAAACTATTTTTACAAACGCTTATTCTCCATATGCTTCATGTTAATCGAGATGTTAATCTTATTGCTAGTTTTCCTGTATATGCACGGGGAATTGGTAGGCTTTAAGCGATAGTCAAATATTTTAAGACCTGGTTGCTATGTGCATTATTCAATTCTCTTTGCATGTCCAGGACATAAAAAAATGAATAACGAATTCCTATTTGAGAAAAAGTATTGGAAAATTTAAGGGAATAACAAGCAATATCTCGAAAATGGTTCACTCAACAAAAAAATGTATATGACATAAATTGTGTATTTTAACGCGATCTATAATTTTTGTGTAGTAAAATTTTGTCTATCTCTTATGGTCGTTCACAATGAAGAATACTTTTGGAGACATTCCCAGAAAATTCGAGATATACATTTCATTTGTCATGAAAATATCTTAAACACATGATATTTTAAACAAAATCGTTAGAGCCATTTTTGAGAAAATTAAAATTTTCGAAAAATGTTCCATGTAAAGGGTAATCTGGGGTGGGGGGATTTTCTTGAAAATCTTCGTGTTGCATCTCTGGAAGATACTGAACCTAAATACCAAGTTTGGTGTTTATCCGACTGTTCGTTTCTGAGTTATGCTGTTCACAGACACACACACGGACATGTTTCCAAAAACAACTCGTGATGGAAACAATTAATTGTAAGAGAATCGATGATGGGGAAAGAAGTATGACACAATGAATGCCTTTTTAGTAGATAGAATAGATAACCCTGCATTTAAAAGTGCTGAACCACTTCTGAAAATTCTGTAAATCCTGTAAAATATTCTACCATGTTATGGTAGGCTTTTCTTAAGCTGTGTTTTAACGGACGTCTTAGGGAAATTACTGTATTCTGCCTTTCCTGTTCTCCTTTGTTGGTTTTTCATTGCTTACGAAAGTGAGCTTAAAATTAGAAGGCTTTTGGTTTTTTGTCCCCTTCCCTATGGTGCATGGAGTGTTTTCCATTTGTACTGCAACAGCAAAAAGAACGGGGCAGTATCGATATCGCATTTCGGTGTGAGTTGCAGGAGTCCGAATATTCACCCTCTTGGTGACCTAGTTCTGTAACCAATAACTAGTGTGCCCCCACACTCGTAATGTAGCTGGCCCCGCGACTTCTCCCTTACATTAGCCAACCACAGCGGGATATTTTACAAATCGCGTCGTATGAAAACCAGCAGAGTAGACGTTTAATGCTTTGTTACAGTAGACCAAGTTCATCGTTTAATGGGTCATTTCGAAAATGCAGTTTCAGAGGTAAGTAAGTAAGTAAAGCAGAACGTTTCTGAAGAAGTTTGAAATGGAAGCTTCCTGACTTAAAAATATCAGAGTATAATATTTTCTATGTAAGCAAGAATAAATAAATAAAACAAATAAATAAAATCTGTAATACTCCATCCCGGCACCTTGTTACGTAAACCGGGACGTGTATTAACAATTTTTACTTTCTCTACTACGTATAGTAAGTAGGGGAAGTATTGCATTCCACCCAAAAATTCCATACCGAGATTTCACCGGAAATACATGTTTTGAGACCTCCTGAATCCAAAAAAAGCATTTTGGAAACATGTCCGTGTGTGTGTCTGTGTGTCTGTCTGTCTGTGTGTCTGTGAACAGCATAACTCAAAAACGAACAGTCGGATAAGCACCAAACTTGGTATTTAGGTTCAGTATCTTCCAGAGATGCGACACGAAGGTTTTCAAGAAAATCCCTCCACTCCAGACTACCCTTTATATGGAAGATTTTTCGAAAATTTTAATTTTCTCAAAAATGGCTCTAACGATTTTGATGAAAATATCATATGTTTAAGATAATGTCATGAGAAATGAAATGTATATCTCGAATTTTCTGGGAATGTCTCCAAACGTATTCTTCATTGTGAACGACTTTTGCATAACTGGTAAACCATAAGAGATAGACAAAATTTTACTACACAAAAAATGTAGATCTCGTTAAAATACACAACTTATGTCATATACATTTCTTTTGTTGAGTGAACCGTTTTCGAAATATTGCTTGTTATTTCCTTAAATTTTCCAATACTTATACTTTTTCTCAAATTCGTTATTCATTTTTTTTATGTCCTGGACATGCAAAGAGAATGGAATGCGCCACATAGCAACCACCGTTAAAATATTTGACTATCGCTTAAAAGCTACCATATTTCCCTTGCATCTACATGAATATTACCAATAAGATTGACATCTCGATATCTCGATTAACATGAAGCATATGGAGAATAAGCGTTTGTAAAAATAGATTGTACAAGAGTAGAGAAAGTCATGTAAGTGTAACACATCAGATTTTTCAGTTTATTAATACAGTGCACTTACATCATCATTGTACAGATAATTAACTATAACTAATAAAAACAAGGAAAATACAAAAAGCAGTAAATAAGAAACTAAAATAAAAATTTTAAATTTCCACCCACTAACTCAAAATATACGTACAACAATTACATTTCTACTGGTATCCAGCACCTCCAATACAAAACTAACACTATAATAAGCAAATAGTTCATAATAATTCATTTATGGCTAAAAAAGTTTTGTCCTTGTCTGCTGTAATTGTTTATGAGATATTTAAATTTATGTTGTTTTATATCTTTTGAGGTGTTTATATAATTATATACCCTAATTAGTTAATTTTGATTTATAATCAATTCACCCTTTTACCCTAACTTCTCAGCACTAAATATATACCAAATTGACATTTCACTTCAATGTCATTTCAGTAATCTAATAGTAATTTATATTGATATCATATTAACTATTTCACAATACACTTCACTTTCACATCTAGTATTTAATATCTACCAAAACTATTCTTGACGCCGGCAATATCTCACACTTATATTCCTTCCTTATGACTGCACGATCTCCTCACTTTCTACTTCAGTGCACCGTACTTCTCGCACCATTCACCAGCTACCGCCTCCTTTGCTATTAGTCATCCATCCCATCCGGTCATCCCGTTTCCCCTCCTTCCATAATATGGATTTTCCTTCTGCACCTTCCATTGTATATTTATTTAAGTCTAGTGGCTGTAACAGTCAATAGGTTGAATTTTGTTGTTATATTAGTAGGTTATTTAGGAGAGAGCTGGCGCAGTTTTTGGGCATATATGGGAAAGGATAGGGAAAACGAGGCTGAATGGGGCGGTTCAAGGAGGAAAATGGGTTTATATGGGAGAGATAGGGAATACGACGACCGATACTACGCTAGACAAGGTTGAAGGAGGGAAATACGTTTATATGGAAGAGATAGTAGAGAGGTGTTAGACTAGACAGAGGTCGAGGAGTAGAGTAGGGTTTATATGAAAGGTATAGGAAAACGAGGAGGGGTGTTAGGTTAGACAGAGTTGAAGGGTAGAGCATGTCTTTTATATGAGAGAGGTAGGGAACAGGAGCAGGGGTGTTAGGCTAGACAGAGGTCGAGAAGTAGAGTATGGTTTATATGAAAGGTATAGCTAAACGAGGAGGGGTGTTAGGCTAGACAGAGTTGAAGGGTAGAGCATGTCTTTTATATGAGAGAGGTAGGGAACAGGAGCAGGGGTGTTAGGCTAGACAGAGTTCGAGAAGTAGAGTATGGTTTATATGAAAGGTATAGGAAAACGAGGAGGGGTGTTAGGCTAGACAGAGTTGAAGGGTAGAGCATGTCTTGTATATGAGAGAGGTAGGGAACAGGAGCAGGGATGTTAGGCTAGACAGGGGTCAAGAAGTAGAGTATGGTTTATATGAAAGGTAGGGTAGAGCATGTCTTGTATATGAGAGAGGTAGGGAACAGGAGCAGGGGTGTTAGGCTAGACAGAGGTCAAGAAGTAGAGTATGGTTTTATATGAATGGTATAGGAAAACGAGGTGGACTGTTAGGCTAGACAGAGTTGAAGGGTAGAGTATGTCCTTTATATGAGAGAGGTTGGGAACAGGAGGAGGGGTGTTAGGTTAGGAGAATTGAGTATGTGTTTATAAGGAGAGACGAGAAAACGGAGAGAGATCCTATGCTAGGATAGACAGGTGTTAAAGTTAGGTTAGATAGGAAACCAAGGAGTGATACTCAGCTAGAGGGGGGGCAGGAGGAATGCGCTTTATGAGAGGTAGGGGATACGGGGAGTAGTGTTAGGCTAGACAGAGGTTGAGAGTAGAGTAGGCGTTTATATGTATGAGAAGTATAGAACAGGAGGAGGGGTGTTAGGCTAGACAGAGGTCGAGGAGTAGAGTATGGTTTATATGAGAGGTACAGGGAAACGAGGAGAGGAGTTAGGCTAGGCTAGGCAGAGGTAGAGGAGTAGAGTATGGTTTATATGAGAGGTATAGGGACACGCGGAGAGTCGGTAGGCTAGACAGATAGTGAAGCAGTAGGAATATGGACTTATATACAGGAGAGATAGGGAATAGGAGGGGAGGGGCGAGACTTTGAAAGCGACTTTAGACGTGAACTAAGTGGAAAGCTGTTTCATGTCAATGTTCTTGACGTACCCATCACGTAACCCATTCAGGGAAAAGGTGACCAGCAAAGGGAAAAAGGTGACTGCTCATGGAAAAAGGTGACCAGCAAAGGGAAAAAGGTAACCAGTAAAGGGAAAAATGTGAACAGCAAAGGGAAAAACGTGACCAGCAAAGGGAAAAACGTGACCAGCAAAGGGAAAAATGTGAACAGCAAAGGGAAAAGGTGACCAGCAAAGGGAAAAAGGTGACCAGCAAAGGGAAAAACGTGACCAGCAAAGGGAAAAACGTTACCAGCAAAGGGAAAAAGGTGACCAGCAATGGGAAAAAGGGTAGGGAAAAGGTGACCCTCTCACGGGAAAAGCTAACCCACTCACACTAACAGGTAAGTAATTCAGCTAGTATTGCAAGAGGCTGACTGCATCATAGCAGTGTATGATTTCACAGGTAATTCAGTTAGTATCGTAGGTATTTAGGCTAATTCATCTAGTATCACAGGAGGATAGATTCCAGGGGTTGGGTATAGCATAGTTTCGTATTTCACAGGTAACTCAGCTAGTATCGTAGGTATTTAGCATAATTCAAGTGTGATAGGTGTTTAGAGTAATTAAGCTAGCATTACAGGAGGGTAGGTTCCAGGGTCGGTTATAACGTAGTTTCGTATTTTACAGATAGTTCAGGTAATATCGTAAGTATTTGGGTAATCAGCATAGTTTCACAGATACTCGCGAGAATTTCGATCAGAGATTTGTATCACAGCTATTTAAGGTAAATGCAGGTGATTCAGGTTGTATCAATGGTATTTGAGTCATTCTAACAGGTAATTCATCTAGTATCATTAATATTTGGGGCAAACCAGATAGTATCACAGGTGATCGTGCTAATTTAGAACAGGAATTCGTATCAGAGCTAGTTAAGGTAATTTCACATGATTCGGGTAGTGTCTCAGGTATTTAAGTCATTTTAACAAGTAATTCAACTAGTATCACAGCTACTCATGGTAATATAGAGAGTAATTAGATTATAAACATTTCTCATCCAACGTTACAACAATTTATATACTTTTTTCTAAATCTTACAAACTTATTATATGTTAAACAGTTATTGTACGATGCGGAGAGGGATAAACTGCATATTGGTTCACAAATTGAAAATCTTTACGTCAACATACCTTTATTTTAGTTCGTTGTAGATGTCTCTCCCCTTTTATCTAGGCTTGAGACTAGCACTAGGATTGCTCCTAATGGCAGGGTTACCACCTTCCCTTCCATCTTCTTCTTTCTTCATCAGGCGTCTGCTAGTTGCATACACAGCACACGGATAAACTTCATTTTTAAGATTGTAGACCCACGAGAAAATCTTCATCTTCGACTTACATTCCTTTAAGCACTGTTTGTAATACTGTAATGTCCATATGCATAGGTAGTTATTCCATCCTCAGCAATAATTCTTTTATCATCAAAGGGATTCAATGCAATTTTATTCACTTGCACTGTGGTAACAGCATGCTTTTGTGATAGGATTAGATTCATGGGCGTTCTGATGATTTCACAGGTTTTAAGACAGTCTGTATAGCTGTCAAACGAAATGTACTGCTTAATAGCGCTATGTTTTATACCTTTAATCTTTTTTATCATTGAGCCTTGAATATCTAAGGCATACATCTTAGGTCGTAGTCCAACAAAGCGTAGGATGATTTTGCTATTAGCCTCATCTTTAAATTTTCCCAATACCTTCTTGTTCTGAGTAGAGTGGCATATATGATTGACAGGGTAATCAGCTGTATCCAGATGCTCAAGAAAACGTAGCTTGCCCTGGTACACATCTTCAGTTGTAACAAGATGAATGAATGAATCAGTGTCCATATACATAAGCTTCAGTTTTTCAGCTCCATAATAAGGCAACAACACGTCGTAATGGTAGTTATACATTAATGTCTTGGAGATGTCCAACAAACTCATTCCAATGTATATAGGCTTGTTGAACACAATCTGACGAGAGGCCATATGTACAGCAGCTAGATTAGCACCATATATCGTCCTGTCAATAAACGTAGGCTTGGCGATCAGCTTCTCTAGACTTTTTTCATTGGTCACCAGTCGTATATCCACACGACTACGCAGGTTCTCCATAGTTTTTCCAAACATGGCGTTGTTAAAGAGCTTATAGAGATCCTTCTCGAAGTCATTTTCAGCTTGTTGTCGTAGCCTGTTGTTAAATTCCACATAAGGTTTCAACCATCGAGACTGTCGGAATTGTAGCATACGATGGATTTTTGTTAGTCGTAGTCCATGACTAAGAGCCTGCTTTCGAGGTCCAAGATGAGGTATCAGTTTCTTTGTAGATGCTTCCAATGGCTTCATACACTCAGGCAGGAAAGGTAGACTGTTGTGTAGATCGTGAAGTTCTGCAGGATACTCGATATCAACTTCTAATATGTACCCATGAGAATCATCTTCTTGTAGTCTTTCTAAGCTGATTTCTTCAGGCGAAACCCACTGAAATCCACCAAAAGGAAGGGCGTGACACATTGCCCAGCCATATTGGTTATTAGCGTCCTCGTATGTGATAAATTGGGTTGGTCTCGAAGGATCAAACTTCTCCATATAAGTGTTATTAGCCTCTGCATACCGATGGGAAACTTGACATAAACCTCCTCTTATATCTGATTCCACCATGAGTAGTTGATCATAATCTTGTAACAGCTCCAGCTTAATTCCTATATACAACAACATGGCGTCCCATGTAAGTCCTGGAGAGGTAAAATAATGCGCGGGATCAACTTTGTGTGTTTTGACGGTTTGCTCTCTGAACGTCTCAAAGACATCGGCTAGGAGTAGTACATCAGAGGTTAAGTAGCGATCGCTGTACTCTCCCAGGTTTCTCACATTAAACAGCTCCCATACATTTCTAGCATGATCGTAGTCAGTATCAGTAATTTCTTCTTCATTTAATCTATTGTAGAAGGAGTCCTTAGGAGGCAAGCAGGTCTCGTTTAGGGCATCCCACGACGTAACAAAACATATGGAAATACGCCCTTACGGGTCATCAACTTCAATTTGTCTTCTCCAAAGTACTTTAGTGTTTCAGGATATGAGGTTAGATTTTTTACCAACTTATCCAAGCTTGTACTGAGGAATCGGAAGCTGTCCACAAATCGAAGCTTTATATCTCCTACATACTTGGTGAATGAGATATAGCTTTCTTCAGAGTTAGGAATTACCTCCACACGTTCACTTGTACAACCCAGCTCCTTAACAATGAAATGAGAGTCATATCCGCTAAGGTTATGCATGAAGACTGGTATATATTTAGGTGTTTTACAGGCTAAATTACATTCATTATGAAGACTTCCACGATATTCACCGCTGATGTGATCATGGTCGCGTACTTTATAGTTCTCTTCTGTAAAGGGTTTTCCACACAAGTAGCATGTCGTAGAAGACTCAAAATCCTTTTGCTCCTGATCCGTAAGTTTCAGAGGCTTAGCAGATTTGTATACGGCATCAATCATTTTTGCAAGAGATGTCAGGTACAGCATAAACTTCTGAGCAGCATCAGCACCACGATACACATAGGGTTGCTTAGGAAGATCAGTTTCGAGATGTTCAACACTGGATGTAGGCTTCACGTAAACACAGAAGCTCATTGGTGTGTGCTCTTGATAAGGGGTTGTATATGAAGTTTCAGGATTGGGTATACACGTATGGCATGGAGTGAGAATACTCTCAAAATCCGCATAGATGACATAAGGTACTTTCAGCATCCTCTCAACATTTTTAAACTGTACAATCGATTTCTCCTTGGTAGGCATAACAATCCTCGCAACACCATGTTGATTACAGATTGATGTATGATCTTGTAGTTTTTCCAGTCCACTTCGCCAATATCGATCATCAAAATGTGTAAAGCAGCGCTTACAAGTATAAACCCGTCCATTATGGTTAGTTTTCTGACGTCGAACGAGTTTCTCAGAATTCTTTATATGCACATAGTGATGTTATCCACTGCTGTCATTCAATAGTAGCAGGTCGCGATGTTTAGGTAGTTCAATTTCAGCAACCTTTATCGGATACATAATCATGTTTCTCATCCAGCCCGAATACGTTAATAGATATCTTGTTAAGCTTCTCAAATTTAGGTATTTGAGAAAGTGGAGTAGGATAGGAAACACAGCTGAAGTCGTACTTCTCTTGAAGCTGCTTGTATTTGCTCACACGTTGTGCATCCTTCTCAACGAATTTAGCTACTACAGAATACATGAAACATTTCTCGTCCCTAAAGTTCTGGATGTTTATACAGGCTTTCCTTGCTTCAACAGCTGACGGTAGTGGTATGTAGCTACTTCCTCGTAACGGGTTGTACTTGTTGATACGAAGTCGAACTCCTTCCACAGCAAGCAAAGCCCAGCTGCTACCCTTAAGCTGAGACTCCTCCATTTCAGTCACCAATTTCTTGAATTTCACTTCCATCGTTGAGTCCAGATCAGTTTTCAGGAAAACAGCTTGATTCCGTGTTTTAAATGTTTTGTCACAGGTTTCTCCAATACTGTTAACAAATCGACACTCAACCAGCAGATTAATTTTAACACTCTTGTGAATACCAAGCTCTTTATGCACAGCCTGGATTATGCGTAGTTTTGCTTCATGCAGATACATATTTAGGTCCTTAGCTGATTCGCATCGTATAAAATACGATTTCAATCGTCCTTCGAATGAAGTTTCGTATTCTTTCATATCACAGTCCTCCATTGCAGATATTAGCTGATGTTTAGTTGGCTCCAACCTTCTTTTCTTCTCAGGGCTACTCATTTCACATATATCTTCGTGTCGCTGCCCCTTATAACCATCATTGAATGTCAAGCTACAATGTTTACATTTGAAGAGCTTCTTACAGATCATCTCGTGTCTTCTCTTGTGATAACCTCGGAGGAACTTCTTTCCACATTTTCCGCATGCATATCCAGTAGCGCTTGGAATAATATCCTTGTACGCTGAGTTATTCATCTTTTTCTTGATGTAATAACGTATTAATCCTTCTTCAAGGGAAATGTAGACCTCTTCACCTTCATATCACTTAGAAAGCTGATTATTCTTGGAGAGAACACAATGTTAACACCTCAAGACTAATTAGCGCAACGAACTCCAATGCCCTGGATCACCGTATTTATAGAGGGAGCACGAGCCTTTTAGATTAATCATAAACTCGCTCCATAGTTACCTGTATATGTTTGCTCCACGCGTATTAACCTCACGCCCAGAGTCAGGATGTTTATGACGTCTCACCCAGAGACAGGATGTCTGGCAGTATCAAACACGTTTAAACTCGTCTAGTAACTACCTGCATATGTTGTCACACCAACAAGAGAAGTATTCCCACACGCTCATTCAGTCAGATGTTCTATTCAAAGCCTACCACCACCCATTACACCAAAGCTAGTACAATCTCTACTATCAAAATACTTAAAAGTAAAGGCTTAAAAGGTAACGTAGAAGATTTTCCTCCTTATTTACTTAAATGTGTGTATATACTACATTATTTCATGTTTCATTCCCTTTTCAATTCTTCCTTTCCATCTTCTTCCAGAAAGACCATTACATTTCACTACAATCACGAGAAAAGCAATTTTTCCAGAGTTTCACAGATTCTAAGCTTCTAGAATCGAACCCGGTAATAGTTTTAATAAATGTATTTTAGCTCCCCCGCATCAGCATCTACCATTTAATCTTTACTCGAACCTGATAGAATTCATAGGCTTGAAGATATATGAAATCACCCCTTCGGGATTCGATCCGAGTACTTTAAAATACTTTTTGTCATGATAACGATATTTATGGACTAGGTGCTCCGTTCACGGTTTACTTGACGCATCTATCTAAACTAAATTACGAGTTATTAAATTTGCAAGTAAATTCCATTGAATCAGTATTCGAACCCAGAACACCAGGAACAAAATAATCTATAATATTAGTCTAACATGTTAAACAAAGCTGTATGCAGTTATGCTATCAACCTAAGTGATATATTCTAGTGTACAGAGGAAAATTAAGGAACTCATTAAGAGAGCGGGATTCGAACTAAAGACAACTGATTGACAATTGTATACAGCATTAATTACCTATTATAAGAGCTATCAAACATGCTTTGGTTCATCCCTCTATCTCTCTTAGTTTTCCGAGATAATGAAGATTTAAAATTAAGAATCGAACTCAGGACACCAGATCCCCAAATATAGATCCGCAAGAAACTACCTATTGATATAAATGTATTAAAGTTTATTTGACGTCTTTATCTTAAGTAGTTTAGGAGTTATTAAATTTATAATTAAATTACATTTTATCGGTATTCGAACCCAGAACACCAGAAACAAAATTATTTATAAAATTAGTTTGCTACGTTAAAAAGAGTTGTATGCAGTTACGCAATCAATCTAAGTGATATATTCTAGTATACAGAGAAAAATTAAGGAAATCATTTAAAAATCGGGATTCGAACTAGGGACAACTGATTGAAAATTATATACAGTATTAATTACACATTATAACTGCTATCAAACATGCTTTGGTCCATCCCCCTACCTTGCTTAGTTTCCGAGATAATGGCAATTTAAAAATTAAAGATCGAACCCAGGACACCAGGTACCCAAGTATACATTCAGAAGAAACTACCTAATGACATTAATGTAATAAAATTTATTTGGCGTCTTTATCTTAATTAGTCTCCGAGTTATTAGAAGATGAATTTGTAATCACTCGTAGGATTCAAACCCAGGCATCCCGGCCAACTCGGATTAATATCTCAAGGACGCGGCGCATTCCAAAGAATCGAATAGTTTTTATCCCATTGTTCTATCTCTTTTCATTCAGGAGATATAAGCGATTAAACAGTAGGGGGAAATGAGAGGGTGCTAATTTCGGGGTGGGGCTAATTAGTATATTAATTGCATTCGATGCATAAATTAAGTGGCCCAGAACTCTCAATTCTACCCTACTGTTTAATCGCTTATATCTCCTGAATGAAAAGAGATAGAACAATGGGATAAAAACGAATCGATTCTTTGGAATGCGCCGCGTCCTTGAGATATTAATCCGAGTTGGCCGGGATGCCTGGGTTCGAATCCTACGAGTGATTACAAATTCAACTTCTAATAACTCGGAGACTAATTAAGATAAAGACGCCAAATAAATTTTATTACATTAATGTCATTAGGTAGTTTCTTCTGAATGTATATTTGGGTACCTGGTGTCCTGGGTTCGATCTTTAATTTTTAAATCGCCATTATCTCGGAAACTAAGAAAGGTAGGGGGATGGACCAAAGCATGTTTGATAGCTGTTATAATGTGTAATTAATACTGTATATAATTTTCAATCAGTTGTCCCTAGTTCGAATCCCGATTTTTAAATGATTTCCTTAATTTTTCTCTGTATACTAGAATGTATCACTTAGATTGATTGCGTAACTGTATACAACTCTTTTTAACGTAGCAAACTAATTTTATAAATAATTTTGTTTCTGGTGTTCTGGGTTCGAATACCGATAAAATGTAATTTAATTATAAATTTAATAACTCCTAAACTACTTAAGATAAAGACGTCAAATAAACTTTATTACATTTATATCAATAGGTAGTTTCTTGCGGATCTATATTTGGGGATCTGGTGTCCTGAGTTCGATTCTTAATTTTAAATCTTCATTATCTCGGAAACTAAGAGAGATAGAGGGATGAACCAAAGCATGTTTGATAGCTCTTATAATAGGTAATTAATGCTGTATATAATTGTCAATCAGTTGTCTTTAGTTCGAATCCCGCTCTTTTAATGAGTTCTTTAATTTTCCTCTGTACACTAGAATATATCACTTAGGTTGATAGCATAACTGCATACAGCTTTGTTTAACATGTTAGACTAATATTATAGATTATTTTGTTCCTGGTGTTCTGGGTTCGAATACTGATTCAATGGAATTTACTTACAAATTTAATAACTCGTAATTTAGTTTAGATAGATGCGTCAAGTAAACCGTGAACGGAGCACCTAGTCCATAAATATCGTTATCATGACAAAAAGTATTTTAAAGTACTCGGATCGAATCCCGAAGGGGTGATTTCATATATCTTCAAGCCTATGAATCCTATCAGGTTCGAGTAAAGATTAAATGGTAGATGCTGATGCGGGGGAGCTAAAATACATTTATTAAAACTATTACCGGGTTCGATTCTAGAAGCTTAGAATCTGTGAAACTCTGGAAAAATTGCTTTTCTCGTGATTGTAGTGAAATGTAATGGTCTTTCTGGAAGAAGATGGAAAGGAAGAATTGAAAAGGGAATGAAACATGAAATAATGTAGTATATACACACATTTAGGTAAATAAGGAGGAAAATCTTCTACGTTACCTTTTAAGCCTTTACTTTTAAGTATTTTGATAGTAGAGATTGTACTAGCTTTGGTGTAATGGGTGGTGGTAGGCTTTGAATAGAACATCTGACTGAATGAGCGTGTGGGAATACTTCTCTTGTTGGTGTGACAACATATACAGGTAGTTACTAGACGAGTTTAAACGTGTTTGATACTGCCAGACATCCTGTCTCTGGGTCTGACGTCATAAACATCCTGACTCTGGGCGTGAGGTTAATACGCGTGGAGCAAACATATACAGGTAGCTATGGAGCGAGTTTATGATTAATCTAAAAGGCTCGTGCTCCCTCTATAAATACGGTGATCCAGGGCATTGGAGTTCATTGCGCTAATTAGTCTTGAGGTGTTAACATTGTGTTCTCTCCAAGAATAATCAGCTTTCTAAGTGATATGAAGGTGAAGAGGTCTACATTTCCCTTGAAGAAGGATTAATACGTTATTACATCAAGAATAAAGATGAATAACTCAGCGTACAAGGATATTATTCCAAGCGCTACTGGATATGCATGCGGAAAATGTGGGAAGAAGTTCCTCCGAGGTTATCACAAGAGAAGACACGAGATGACCTGTAAGAAGCTCTTCAAATGTAAACACTGTAGCTTGACCTTCAATGATGGTTATAAGGGGCAGCGACACGAAGATATATGTGAAATGAGTAGCCCTGAGAAGAAAAGAAGGTTGGAGCCAACTAAACATCAGCTAATATCTGCAATGGAGGACTGTGATATGAAAGAATACGAAGCTTCATTCGAAGGACGATTGAAATCGTATTTTATACGATGCGAATCAGCTAAGGACCTAAATATGTATCTGCATGAAGCAAAACAACGCATAATCCAGGCTGTGCATAAAGAGCTTGGTATTCACAAGAGTGTTAAAATTAATCTGCTGGTTGAGTGTCGATTTGTTAACAGTATTGGAGAAACCTGTGACAAAAACTTAAAACACAGAATCAAGCTGTTTTCCTGGAAACTGATCTGGACTCAACGATGGAAGTGAAATTCAAGAAATTGGTGACTGAAATGGAGGAGTCTCAGCTTAAGGGTAGCAGCTGGGCTTTGCTTGCTGTGGAAGGAGTTCGACTTCGTATCAACAAGTACAACCCGTTACGAGGAAGTAGCTACATACCACTACCGTCAGCTGTTGAAGCAAGGAAAGCCTGTATAAACATCCAGAACTTTAGCGACGAGAAATGTTTCATGTATTCTGTACTAGCTAAATTCGTTGAGAAGGATGCGCAACGTGTGAGCAAATACAAGCAGCTTCAAGACAAGTACCACTTCAGCTGTGTTTCCTATCCTACTCCACTTTCTCAAATACCTAAATTTGAGAAGCTTAACAAGATATCTATTAACGTTTTCGGGCTGGATGAGAAGCATGAAGTGTATCCGATAAAGGTTGCTGATATTGAACTACCTGAACATCGCGACCTGCTACTATTGAATGACAGCAGTGGAAAACATCACTATGTGCATATAAAAAATTTTGAGAAATTCGTTCGACGTCAGAAAACTAACCATAATGGACGGGTTTATACTTGTAAGCGCTGCTTTACACATTTTGATGATCGATATGGGCGAAGTGGACTGGAAAAACTACAAGATCATACATCAATCTGTAATCAACATGGTGTTGCGAGGATTGTTATGCCTACCAAGGAGAAATCGATTGTACAGTTTAAAAATGTTGAGAGGATGCTGAAAGTACCTTATGTCATCTATGCGGATTTTGCGAGTATTCTCACTCCATGCCATACGTGTATACCCAATCCTGAAACTTCATATACAACCCCTTAACAAGAGCACACACCAATGAGCTTGTGTGTTTACGTGAAGCCTACATCCAGTGTTGAACATCTCGAAACTGATCTTCCTAAGCAACCCTATGTGTATCGTGGTGCTGATGCTGCTCAGAAGTTTATGCTGTACCTGACATCTCTTGCAAAAATGATTGATGCCGTATACAAATCTGCTAAGCCTCTGAAACTTACGGATCAGGAGCAAAAGGATTTTGGGTCTTCTACGACATGCTACTTGTGTGGAAAACCCTTTACAGAAGAGAACTATAAAGTACGCGACCATGATCACATCAGCGGTGAATATCGTGGGGGTCTTCATAATGAATGTAATTTAGCCTGTAAAACACCTAAATATATACCAGTCTTCATGCATAACCTTAGCGGATATGACTCTCATTTCATTGTTAAGGAGCTGGGTTGTACAAGTGAACGTGTGGAGGTAATTCCTAACTCTGAAGAAAGCTATATCTCATTCACCAAGTATGTAGGAGATATAAAGCTTCGATTTGTGGACAGCTTCCGATTCCTCAGTACAAGCTTGGATAAGTTGGTAAAAAATCTAACCTCATATCCTGAAACACTAAAGTACTTTGGAGAAGACAAATTGAAGTTGATGACCCGTAAGGGCGTATTTCCATATGTTTTGTTACGTCGTGGGATGCCCTGGACGAGACCTGCTTGCCTCCTAAGGACTCCTACAATAGATTAAATGAAGAAGAAATTACTGATACTGACTACGATCATGCTAGAAATGTATGGGAGCTGTTTAATGTGAGAAACCTGGGAGAGTACAGCGATCTCTACTTAACCTCTGATGTACTACTCCTAGCCGATGTCTTTGAGACGTTCAGAGAGCAAACCCTCAAAATACACAAAGTTGATCCCGCGCATTATTTTACCTCTCCAGGACTTACATGGGACGCCATGTTGTTGTATACAGGAATTAAGCTGGAGCTGTTACAAGATTATGATCAACTACTCATGGTGGAATCAGATATAAGAGGAGGTTTATGTCAAGTTTCCCATCGGTATGCAGAGGCTAATAACACTTATATGGAGAAGTTTGATCCTTCGAGACCAACCCAATTTATCACATACGAGGACGCTAATAACCAATATGGCTGGGCAATGTGTCACCCCCTTCCTTTTGGTGGATTTCAGTGGGTTTCGCCTGAAGAAATCAGCTTAGAAAGACTACAAGAAGATGATTCTCATGGGTACATATTAGAAGTTGATATCGAGTATCCTGCAGAACTTCACGATCTACACAACGATCTACCTTTCCTGCCTGAGTGTATGAAGTCATTGGAAGCATCTACAAATAAACTGATACCTCATCTTGGACCTCGAAAGAAGTGTGTAGTGCATTACATGGCTTTGAAGCAGGCTCTTAGTCATGGACTACGACTAACAAAAATCCATCGTGTGCTACAATTCCGACAGTCTCGATGGTTGAAACCTTATGTGGAATTTAACAACAGGCTACGACAACAAGCTGCAAATGACTTCGAGAAGGATCTCTATAAGCTCTTTAACAACGCCATGTTTGGAAAAACTATGGAGAACCTGCGAGTCGTGTGGATATACGACTGGTGACCAATGAAAAAACTCTAGAGAAGCTGATCGCCAAGCCTACGTTTATTGACAGGACGATATATGGTGCTAATCTAGCTGCTGTACATATGGCCTCTCGTCAGATTGTGTTCAACAAGCCTATATACATTGGAATGAGTGTGTTGGACATCTCCAAGACATTAATGTATAACTACCATTACGACGTGTTGTTGCCTTATTATGGAGCTGAAAAACTGAAGCTTATGTATATGGACACTGATTCATTCATTCATCGTGTTACAACTGAAGATGTGTACCAGGACAAGCTACGTTTTCTTGAGCATCTGGATACAGCTGATTACCCTGTCAATCATATATGCCACTCTACTCAGAACAAGAAGGTATTGGGAAAATTTAAAGATGAGGCTAATAGCAAAATCATCCTACGCTTTGTTGGACTACGACCTAAGATGTATGCCTTAGATATTTAAGGCTCAATGATAAAAAAGATTAAAGGTATAAAACGTAGCGCTATTAAGCAGTACATTTCGTTTGACAGCTATACAGACTGTCTTAAAACCTGTGAAATCATCAGAACGCCCATGAATCTAATCCTATCACAAAAGCATGCTGTTACCACAGTGCAAGTGAATAAAATTGCATTGAATCCCTTTGATGATAAAAGAATTATTGCTGAGGATGGAATAACTACCTATGCATATGGACATTACAGTATTACAAACAGTGCTTAAAGGAATGTAAGTCGAAGATGCAGATTTTCTCGTGGGTATACAATCTTAAAAATGAAGTTTATCCGTGTGCTGTGTATGCAACTTGCAGACGCCTGATGAAGAAAGAAGAAGATGGAAGGGAAGGTGGTAACCCTGCCATTAGGAGCAATCCTAGTGCTAGTCTCAAGCCTAGATAAAAGGGGAGAGACATCTACAACGAACTAAAATAAAGGTATGTTGACGTAAAGATTTTCAATTTGTGAACCAATATGCAGTTTATCCCTCTCCGCATCGTACAATAACTGTTTAACATATAATAAGTTTGTAAGATTTAGAAAAAAGTATATAAATTGTTGTAACGTTGGATGAGAAATGTTTATAATCTAATTACTCTCTATATTACCATGAGTAGCTGTGATACTAGTTGAATTACTTGTTAAAATGACTTAAATACCTGAGACACTACCCGAATCATGTGAAATTACCTTAACTAGCTCTGATACGAATTCCTGTTCTAAATTAGCACGATCACCTGTGATACTATCTGTTTTGCCCCAAATATTAATGATACTAGATGAATTACCTGTTAAAACGACTCAAATACCATTGATACAACCTGAATCACCTGCATTTACCTTAAATAGCTGTGATACAAATCTCTGATCGAAATTATCGCGAGTATCTGTGAAACTATGCTGATTACCCAAATACTTACGATATTACCTGAACTATCTGTAAAATACGAAACTACGTTATAACCGACCCTGGAACCTACCCTCCTATAATGCTAGCTTAATTACTCTAAACACCTATCACACTTGAATTATGCTAAATACCTACGATACTAGCTGAGTTACCTGTGAAATACGAAACTATGCTATACCCAACCCCTGGAATCTATCCTCCTGTGATACTAGATGAATTAGCCTAAATACCTACGATACTAACTGAATTACCTGTGAAATCATACACTGCTATGATGCAGTCAGCCTCTTGCAATACTAGCTGAATTACTTACCTGTTAGTGTGAGTGGGTTAGCTTTTCCCGTGAGAGGGTTACCTTTTCCCTACCCTTTTTCCCTTTGCTGGTCACCTTTTTCCCTTTGCTGGTAACGTTTTTCCCTTTGCTGGTCACATTTTTCCCTTTGATGGTCACGTTTTTCCCTTTGCTGGTCACGTTTTTCCAGTTGCTGGTCACGTTTTTCCCTTTGCTGGTCACCTTTTTCCTTTTGCTGGTCACGTTTTTCCCTTTGCTGGTCACGTTTTTCCCTTTGCTGGTCACGTTTTTCCCTTTGCTGTTCACATTTTTCCCTTTACTGGTTACCTTTTTCCCTTTGCTGGTCACCTTTTTCCATGAGCAGTCACCTTTTTCCCTTTGCTGGTCACCTTTTCCCTGAATGGGTTACGTGATGGGTACGTCAACATTGACATGAAACAGCTTTCCACTAAGTTCACGTCTAAAGTCGCTTTCAAAGTCTCGCCCCTCCCCTCCTATTCCCTATCTCTCCTGTATATAAGTCCATATTCCTACTGCTTCACTATCTGTCTAGCCTACCGACTCTCCGCGTGTCCCTATACCTCTCATATAAACCATACTCTACTCCTCTACCTCTGCCTAGCCTAGCCTAACTCCTCTCCTCGTTTCCCTGTACCTCTCATATAAACCATACTCTACTCCTCGACCTCTGTCTAGCCTAACACCCCTCCTCCTGTTCTATACTTCTCATACATATAAACGCCTACTCTACTCTCAACCTCTGTCTAGCCTAACACTACTCCCCGTATCCCCTACCTCTCATAAAGCGCATTCCTCCTGCCCCCCCTCTAGCTGAGTATCACTCCTTGGTTTCCTATCTAACCTAACTTTAACACCTGTCTATCCTAGCATAGGATCTCTCTCCGTTTTCTCGTCTCTCCTTATAAACACATACTCAATTCTCCTAACCTAACACCCCTCCTCCTGTTCCCAACCTCTCTCATATAAAGGACATACTCTACCCTTCAACTCTGTCTAGCCTAACAGTCCACCTCGTTTTCCTATACCATTCATATAAAACCATACTCTACTTCTTGACCTCTGTCTAGCCTAACACCCCTGCTCCTGTTCCCTACCTCTCTCATATACAAGACATGCTCTACCCTACCTTTCATATAAACCATACTCTACTTCTTGACCCCTGTCTAGCCTAACACCCCTGCTCCTGTTCCCTACCTCTCTCATATACAAGACATGCTCTACCCTTCAACTCTGTCTAGCCTAACACCCCTCCTCGTTTTCCTATACCTTTCATATAAACCATACTCTACTTCTCGAACTCTGTCTAGCCTAACACCCCTGCTCCTGTTCCCTACCTCTCTCATATAAAAGACATGCTCTACCCTTCAACTCTGTCTAGCCTAACACCCCTCCTCGTTTAGCTATACCTTTCATATAAACCATACTCTACTTCTCGACCTCCGTCTAGTCTAACACCCCTGCTCCTGTTCCCTACCTATCTCATATAAAAGACATGCTCTACCCTTCAACTCTCTCTAACCTAACACCCCTCCTCGTTTTCCTATACCTTTCATATAAACCCTACTCTACTCCTCGAACTCTGTCTAGTCTAACACCTCTCTACTATCTCTTCCATATAAACGTATTTCCCTCCTTCAACCTTGTCTAGCGTAGTATCGGTCGTCGTATTCCCTATCTCTCCCATATAAACCCATTTTCCTCCTTGAACCGCCCCATTCAGCCTCGTTTTCCCTATCCTTTCCCATATATGCCCAAAAAACTGCGCCAGCTCTCTCCTAAATAACCTACTTATATTGTCATCATATAACTGGGAAAGTTTTAAGTGTCATTGTATTGTCTATTAGTTATTATGAATATTGTTTACGTTTGTTATTGTTTCTATGGTTATGTCATTAATAATTGTCGCTGTAATAGTTTATAGTCTTGTCGTGTATTCCATAGGGTCATTTTAATATGTATTAATATGGGCTATATCTTAATTTCTTCTCTTTTATATCTCTCCCTCCCTCCCGCCCTCTTTTTTCTACTCCTTATCTTCTTTCTTCTCCTACCCTCCTCTTTTCTTCAATTACTTATCTTCCTTCTTCCTTGTAATTTACTCCTCCATCATTATTAAATCTCCTCTAAGTTCTTCTCTCTTCTATTCACTGTCGTTTTAGCCCCACTGTTGGAGAGTCAAACTTGTAGTAGATGTATTGTTGCCTCACTGTTGGAGAGCCAAACATGGTGTTTAATTGTTGTTGCGGTTGCACCACGTATGGGCACTAATTTGAAGTGACCACACACGTAATAGATGCCAATTTTGCGGGAGATGGTTTCTAGGAGTGTTCGCCCCAGGTACGGTACAAAGTTTCCGGTGGCCTTCGCCCCACGTTTACTTTTCCGGTGGCCTTCGCCCCGCGTTTACATTATGTGTAATAACTATTTTAATCTTTTTTATTTAAATATTATATATGTATGCCTCTGCTGCGTTATTAGTATTCTTTTAGAGCTCGTATCTCTTGGCAGGGCTGGTATGGCTAAAGACCAAGGCTTACACAAATTATAATTGTATTGTACTTTGTTTTCACTGATATATCCTACTATGTAGCAGTGAGATTATTGTTAATTGTACTTTTTAACACGTAAACTTTATATTATTCTCACCGCAATGAATTTTCAGGTGTCACACTGAACTCGTACGTACCGAAAAACGAACTGCTTGGGTACGCTTTCTTGTAGTGTCTACCGCTTGAATTTGTAAATTTTCTCTATTTCAAGTCTCAGATTGGCTAAGTCTACTCCAATAGAATACTTTTCTTTAACTTTTAGCTTTGCTAGTTGTTGATTGGCTATTTATCTGTTTGCTACGGAAGGCAGCTTGCTTCTATTCTCACAGCTCCTACATTGTTAGACTACGTAATAAATTCACATAACATTATTATACATGTACATAATAATATAAACCTAATACAATGACTGTAACATACACTTTATATATTATTACATACACATTGCTTTAAGGCGGGCTGTTATTAAATTTTATATTATATAATTAGACTGATATAATTTAAGTGATCAAAATACTGCCTCAACCGCCTCATAATTTACTTCATTTGTAGATGTAAGGAAGGCAGAAAGTTTGAAAAAGTGATTATTAACCCTTGTGTTTCGTGCCTATAGATTTTTTAAAGTAGAATCAGAATGAAAAATTCAATGCCATAGCCGGAATTTGAACACGGATTTCCCCCTTTCCGTGCGGTTGCTGTAACCACTGAGCTCCATGGCAACGCGCTATGGATCTAGTTCACATACTGAAGCTCAGATGATACTTGATTGTACCTGGCGCAACCGACAATCCGTGTTCAACACATTCCTTGTTTAACATACCCATCAACACTGGAGGTTTTCTCCCTTGAGATAGACATAATACGATGGGCACTATTTATATTTTGAGCCTAATAATTAAAACGAAGAATTTTTTTATTATAAACTGCTTTATTGTTTTTCAAAATATTCTCCTTTATGATCAATACACTTTTGCATCCCTTTGAACCATTTATCAAAGCATTTATTCCAGTCTTCATGAGACACCACCAAACGTTTTTGAAGGTATCAACGAATTTTTCTGGCAACGAAAATCGTTGTCCACGCAATTTATTCTTGATGTTCGGGAACAAAAATAAGTAATTCGGTGCCAAATCAGGACTGTATGGCGGATGACCCATCAATTCGATTTTTGAGCCTTCAAATACTCTGTTGTTAGGCGAGATGTGTGTGCGCTCGCATTGTCTTGATGAAGAACGATCCTATGGTTCTTGTTGTTTTCCTTACCTCACCGAAGACTTCCGGCAAACAAATGGTTGTGTACTATTCGGCATTGACCGTTTTACGCTCCTCTAAAGGCACTGTTGCCATATGGCCAGCTTTGCTGAAAAAGCAGGCGACCATTTACATCGAAGTGCTTCGAGGGCAAACAACTTTTGTTGGATTTGCTTCATCTTGAAACACCCATACAGTCGACTGCTGTTTACGTTCCAGCTCATACGCATACATCCATGATGCGTCACCTGTTATACGTCTTTTGAGGGACCGCCATTGTATTTCTTGAGCATTTTTGTACACCAAGATCTTGAGCATCTTTATGAGATTGCGTCAAATTATGTGGGATCCAACGAGAGCAAACCTTTTTCACGGCTAAATAATCATGCAATATTTTATATATGCTAGGTGGAATTAATGCCTAAGGTTGCCTCAATCTCACAATATGTCGCATGACGATCTTTCATTATTAATTTTTGCACAGCATCAACGTTTTGGCACAACAACTGATTTTGGACGACCTTCATGAACTTCATCATTGAGCGAACGGCGGCCACGATTAAATTCGTTATACCAGCGTGTTTCACAGTGGAGCTTTGTCGCCAAATGTGAAAGTTAGTTGATCGATGCACTCTTGTCTTGATAATCCACGTCGAAAGTCGTAATAAATCATTGCACGAACATTTTCACGAGTTAATTCCATGTTTTTGTTGACAAACAATTTTCAAGTATGTGTAAACAAAACAAATTATACTCTGTTGACAAAATGTTTGAAGTATATTATGATCAAAAATGTCAAACTTTCCATTGGAAACGTCAGATGACACCTACAGCATTCAGGGTTGCCAAGGCTCAAAATATAAATAGTGCCCCTCGTAAGGTGACATATATAAAAACCCTGACTTTAGTTATAAAATGTGTAAGAAACAATCCCCTTACCGTCTGAACAAGCCGTATCTATTGAACACACAAAACACTTGACGAGTCTATAAAGTGAAATATCACAAATATAGTTTCCAAATAGCACACAAACAGCTCACGCTCATTCTCATATAACTCGTTTTAACTGAGAGTGGTGCTGGAGATAAGGTACGTGCTTTGGGCTATAAGATGGCGTTCTATTGTGCATAGAATATCGTTAAACAATTGTTTTATGTTTTTATTTTTCTAACTTTGAAGACTCATTGCCGCACTGTCATTATGTAATAAGCCCCTGGGACTCAGTTAGTCATATGGCTTTATACATTAAGTCTTAATTTAATTAAATATCTTGACTAAGGTTGAAGAGAGTACTTTGGCTTTTCTGAGCATCTTGCGTGCAGGACTAATTAACAAATTAATCCGAGCAGGTATTCCAGAGCAGTAATACAACTAGCATACAACTTTCTTACGAATCACACGTTCAAAGTTAAAAGGCGGGCAAATCATCCTACAGTCGGGAGATAGCAATCGGCAATCGAAAGACTAAGAGCTCTGTCCGACGTTGTTCTTCATGTACACAGAGTGCCAAAGAAAATCTTCGGCGGATTTTGTATCGCTTTCTGGGGTCTTTTGAGGCGTGTCCTTCACCTTACCTATCGCAGAGCGTGGTGGCTTCATAACACAGCAATAAGGGGGAAAAATGGGGAAGTTGATGCCTTTGCTTTGTCTGGTGTTATTGAAACTAAAACATGTTTATTGACTCAGAACCAGTCATACCGTATACTAGCAAATTTATTCATGGACGTATCGTAGGTTTGTGGGAGGCTGGTCGCACTGTTACAGCAATTGCAATGGCGGTATATAAAAGTGTTTTTGTAGTAAATTATTGGATAAAAATATTCCAGAAAAGTGGGGAAGACAGTCAACATACTCGTCAGAAAGTGGGCACTCCCCGTAAAACATGCGCAGATGATATTCGTTTACTAAATGCAAATTACCGTTTTGTTATAATTGACTGATCATGTTTAGAAACTAGAGATAACTATGTATATGGTTTACCGAATATGGCACACATATTATGGATGAAATTGTGTTATATTTTGGTCTATAATCCTGTTGTATTCCTATGATCAGAAATATGTTAGTAAACGTATATTAACCAATTATAGTTTGAATTAGAGGGAAAACATGCTGCTTTATTTATTTATTGTTTAGTTATGGTTGCATATCACGGTGAGAATACAGCTCTGTTCATTTTTGTTATAAAGTGCTGCCTTGTTATGTATTTAATGAATATCATTCAAGCTTTAATTTGCACCCCCTGAAAATCTTCTCACACTACACATTATACATTTCGCTAACCTGAGCGCTCATCAAGTTTTCCCCTTAGGTTTTAACCCTTTCAAATGCGTGTCTTGCACTAGCCGATAAGGTATGGCTACCAATCACGATAAGAGATCTGTATGACAAACTGAAGGCACTCACTCTACCTCTTTCTCTTTTAGCCAATACGATCGAGAGCGTACACATATATTTCGTTTCTACGCCATGTTGTAACATTTGTTGTGATTATTGAAGTAACTGTTGAGCAGAAGGACTGGCGCATCCTCGCATCTTCGAGTACGCAGGCGATATTCTAAATAGACTACGCGGTCGGTCAGCTGCATGCACACCTAGAGCAACGAAGCGAGAACGGGAGCTTGATAATTAGTGGAGAGGATAGGAAGCTATCGTAACTTTCAAGCGCCGCAGACCTGCACACTATGGCGTACTTCACCTCCAGGGCTAGAGCGTAGCCTGGAAACCCAACGTCAGATACTTCATTGAACAATCGGCCACACAATTTCCCTGCCTGTTTTTACCGAGGTGAATGGCTCGGCAGCTACGTCTGTGGCTCGCATTCGGGAGGTCCCTGAATCGATCCCCGGCGACCGCCCAGTGTGGCCCAAGGATTTTTCGTGGTTTCCCCTGGTCGCAAGGCGAATGCCTGAGTGGTTCCTCTCATTTCGTGTACCTCTCATCTTCCTGGTCATCTTTTTCAGGGTTGTAGGTTGTAGGTTGTGTTCGGCGGGTTAGGCTGGGCGGTGGCTTGTGCTTTGTAAAGCTTTCTTCCCCGGCGTCGCTGCGGCACCGCTCAGATGTGTCTCTCTCAGCATGGGGCTCCGCTCCGTGGGACCCTGGAAGTTGGTGGCTTGTGGACAGGGACCGTGCGGCGTCGGATGCGTTCTTCTGGAAACGTTAGGGACCCCCTCTGTGCTTGAGCCCGTCGGTCTCTCCCCTCATTCTTCCCTCCCAGGGGTCACGGAAGCATAATGGGACGACTGGCCTGCGTGCGGTGCGCTTCCCCAGTTCCGGGGCCCCTCCGGGATACGTACCTTTAACTTTTCCCTGCTGTTCTTACATAAAACCTCGTGTTTGGGCTACCTACATCATGGACACCTAAGATAATACGTTACGGCAGCCTCCAAAATAAGTTCAGGCCGCAACCCAATCAGCTGATGCCAAATAAGTCCCCTAATGTAACCTTTACACGAAAGCGCCTCCCAATAGACGAAACGACCACGAAGACAATAAATATATCATTATTTTTATCCCTCTCCGCTACGTAAGTTAAGCAGCATCGAAAGAAGTCGCCAAACGAAAGTATCATCAAACCTAGAGTATTTACTTCCATTTCTTGTACCACCAAACGTGCAAAGGGGAAGCATGTAACCTAAAATCGTCACTTCAACCTTCCGACACATGACCAAAAAAGCCCGTGACGGAAGCAGAAGCGACCACTTTGTGGCTAGGAGCTGCCAACAACCCGCCTGTCGATGACAGGAGATGGCTGAGCGATCTCTCCAAAGAAAAGGAGGCAATAGGCAACGAATGTAGGTTAGGTCCCTGTTAATGCTCGGCGAATCATCTCGCACATCGAAATCATCATACGCGAGGAACCTGGGGAAAAAATAAATAAAAATAAAAAAATTAATAATAATAATAATAATAGTATCTACTTGTTACACTCTACATGTCTTGTTCGTCTTTTCATCTGATTTGTAATTTTTGAAGAAATGTAATATTTCGGATTTCATTATGTGTACATGACCTATCCACTTGTTTTGTATTTCTTTTGTAACCAATGTTTCTTTATCCTCCACTTATCGTAACAAATGTCCTTGCATTTGCGATTTTAAATGTTTTCCGTTCATAATCCAGATTTTATAGCATATTGTGTTCTTCAATGGTTTCTTCGTAATGCCATCAAAGTAATTAAATCCTCCCGTTTTCTTTGTTTAAACAATTCTTTTACTGTGTAGCGATATTTTCCCTAATTACACATACACAAAAAGGAACTCTGTAATAATTATAATTTAGGAATTATTGATAATTAATTAGCATGCATTTTGATAATTTTCCATAATTTTAAAGCAATCTGATTCAAATCTGTATCAATCGAAAGCCTTCTGAAGCTCTAAATGTGTGTTAAGTTTCAATACTGTTGTCAAATAAATAAAGGCGTAATTGCCTAAGAAAAACTGCAAGATTTAGCCAAAATAAGAGTAGATTCGTTTCAGTCTGTCCATCATGTTGTCAGCGTGGGGCCATAAAATTCGAAAGCTTCTTTTGTACTTCGTGGGGATGAGGCAAGTTGTAAGAGTAAACAGACGCTATGAGGCAACGGACTTTTCTTACGGTTAGGCTTTGAATTTTCAACTAGGGAACCAATAAACGTAGAGGATAAGTATTAGCACCAATGAAAAGATAGGAACACGTAGTGACATGTACAAAATTTGGAGGCGAGCAATAGCTGATATATGTGAATGCAAGCGTGGATTTGGGTCAGTTTGTCATGATTCTTCGTTAAGGTAACACGTAGCAGCACTCCGAGTCAGAAAAGGACGCGCAATTATGCAATTATAAAGTGATAAATAAATAAATTGAGTTTTATTTATGGACGCTCTTTAACTACTATAGTTCTTAGCGTCCCATTCTATATTGGGCGTGAAAGACCAGTAATTTTGCTCAGATTTCTCTTTGTTAGGCTTGAGGTTCTTTTACGTGCCGTAAATTTACGACACGGGACCACCGGCTTTACTTCCCTTCCGAATAAGGATTTTTACGTAGATGAAATATTTATATAATGTGCTAACGGTATTCTTCGATATATTATATCTCAGCTCATAAACGAGTTAATGTTAGTCAAGTGACTATTTCAAGTTCGCGCGAATCTAAAGAACGGTGATAGAGCACCGATATATTAAAATAACTAGCCAGAGAAAACTGTAGTATTCCAAGTGAAATAGTGAGAAGAAAACAACGAAATAAGGCAATAGTTAAAAATAGAAGAGTTAAATAAAGTAATAATAGAATTTTGAACTAACTGGAAACAACATATAGAAAGAATGTCATTAAATAGGATACCCCGAGCAATACATAACTATAGACCCCAAGGATACAGAAACCAGGACGACCAAAAAGGAGATGGACACAACAAGATTTTGGAGCCGGAACAGGCTAAACGCCTAAAACCGTGAAGTAGAAGAAGAAGAATAGTGGGAAGACGGTGTTAAAAGAATCAGACGTTATAGGGAATACCAATGAATCTTGCAGGATTTCTAGCATAAAGAGTGAAGAAAGTGAAAACATTGTTTCTTTCAAGACAATATCCTGGTGTCACCACTCCCGCAATCCTACCCTGACAATAACGGTAGGGAATTTCAGACCGATTCGCCGACAGTTGATCCTGAGATGCGACGAAGATAAGTGCTTCCTGACTGATATCGACGATTTCGAGTCCTGAAGACTATCCATAGAACGACGCAGGTAGGATACTCAAAACGAAGTAGTGGGGAAAAACGCTACAAGTATATGTCACTTTACCCCCTAAAAATTAAAGTCGTCTACTTATTCTATTGTGTTATTTCTATTACATCTTTTCCTACTTCGAATTTCCTTACCTATAATGCCATAACCTTTAGTCGCTTAAGTAACATTATTGTATTTCCTTTTCTACTTTAATGAATATAGTGGTGATGACGTTAATAATAATAGTAATAATAATAACAATAACAATAATATACACCGGAATAAATTCACTACTGTAGCAGTGTACTAGTCAATACATATGAAGGGCAAGAAAAAGCGATGCCGCTATGCAATTGAGTAGTGATGTATTTATTTGCCATAGACAGACATTTATCATTTGTAATGCATTCGGTAGATGATATTTATTAATCTGCTGCATTCACTCATTAATATTAACCCTTGCAATTCTCATCACATCCCATAATTACATATTATTTGGAGCAAATGCGATGTGATGGAAATTACATTTGTTCCTTTTGTTGCTCTTTCATCAGTGCTGTTTATGACCCAGTTTTATGAGCTCTGTCACGCGATTACTTAATACAAATCTAGTTTTCTTTCTATGTTGCGTTTCAACTGTTTTTCCTGGTTTACAATGATACTTTTGCTTCACTGCATGTACTTAATAACAAAAATTTATTCAATTCATATACACTGCTGTTTGTGAAAACTGCAACACCAGGAGGAAACGCATGAATTCAATGAATTTAGTACCACAGGTTAAGTACATGACCTTTGAACCCTAATATTCAGTATTTGGTGTAACCTCCATGCGCTGCAATTAGAGCTGCTATACGCCGTGGCATTGAATCAAAATGGTTCTGAATAAGTTCCTGAGGGATTTCCCTCCATGCAGTTTGTTTTCGAGCCCACAAATCCGTGACACTGGTTACTGGAGGACCATGACGCACCAGGTGCCGACCAATCATATCCCAGACATGTTCGATGGGCGACATGTCAGGCGAATGTGCAGGCCAGGGAAGCTATGGTACGCGTCGCTCTTCGAAGAAGGCTTGTATACATTCCTCGCAATATGTTGTCGGGCATTGTCCTGTTGAAATGTGGCCTGTGGAGATGTCTGAAGCAGGGGGAGTACCTCAGGCTCTACAGCCATCGTTAGGTACCGGTTGCTGTTCAAAGTGCCCTCAATTCGTAGGAGACGAAATCGGTTGTTGTAAACAATGGCGCCCCAAACCATCACACCTGGTGTTTGTCCGCTATGCCGCTCAACAATGCAGCCCTCAAGGTTGCGCTCACCACGGTACCACCATCACTGTAGCACACGCTGAAGTGGGACTCGACCGAAAAGACTGCATTTTACCACTCAGAACCCCAATGATGGTGTCCACGTGCCCATTGCAGTCGGAGGAGCTTATGGTTTCTGGACAATAGAAGCCGACGTAATGGCATGCATGCAACCAGTTCAACCTGCAGCAGACAGCGACGAACCATTGATGCAGACAAGTTCACACCTGTTGCAGTGCTCCAGGGGCAAATCAGCACTGTGGATGAAGCTGTACGGTCCGTTATGGTCATGCGGACATGATGACGGTCATCCCGTGCTGTGGTCATGTTCCGTGGTCCAGTACCCGCTCTTCGCTACGTACGACCTTCATCTATCCACTATTTACACACACGCATCACTGTCGTAGCAGCATGCCCTGTGCGAGCCGAAATGTCACGGTATGAAAAAAACCCGCTTCCCGGAGATCGATCATTCTGACTCATTCGAACTCGCTTACATGCCGATATGGCTCCCTTTGACGTCGACGGGGCATACTGGCACTCAGTTTATTGTTTCCACCTTGTTTGACAGCAACACTGACCTTATCGGACCGACACGAGAGGGCTCTGCTCGGCCTACGTGTACCCCATCTGCTAACCTAATCACTTATTGCTTGCTCACTCTTCTACACTTCCACCAAGTTTGGAGTTGTTCGAGAAATTCTTTCTTAGTGTTGCAATTTTCACAAACGGCAGTGTTTGTGTATAAATAAAACAATTTTACTATAGTTGACGCATCCTTAATGTCTTACGTTTAATACTTAATGGTATTTAGCTTGAAACGCAGTTCCTTTTTAAGTTTTTAAGTCCACAGTTTTTTTTCCTCGTTTACATTGATTGGTGAACTTGTGTATTTGTAATATTAAGTCAAACTATAAAATCACTTGTACGTTTGATCGTTAATTCATACCTATATTGTTAGAGATCAGCAGTTGATCAAGTATGGACTTTTAACTCGTCTGGCATCTTCTGGAGCTTTTATTCTAAATATTAGTGTAACTATATTTACTCTCCGTCCCGCCACTCTTGCTTCTATTTCCCTGAAACTTTCGAGTTACAATCACCAACTCTGAATTATCATTATTTACGAATTTATGTTTCCTAAGACTTATTCCTATAAAATGTAAACTTGTTGTAATTCTGGGGGTTATCTGTAAGAAAGATTATCATAGCCGAAATATACCCGACAGGACAAGCAATTATAATGATTGTAAATAGGAACCAATAATTCAGATAGGAATATAAACAATAATGTAATCGAATACTAAAGATAACTTGAATCATAAAATGTACTCATATGTAAAACGAACATGTAATTAACGAAGGGCGAGCTAGCAGCAAGGGTAAAAGCCCATCAACAAACACACGGATTAGGCAAAACAGGGAGAGAGAGGCTCGAAGTGAGACAAAGACGGAGGTAGGGGCTGAATTCCTGGAAAGTCAAGGGAGTTGGAAAAATAGAAAGAGAAACCAGAAGACATAAGGAGACAGAGTGGTTTTACTAGAGTAAAGCAGAGTAAAATTGGAGAATTTTGTTTTCACAGCACTATAGGTGGTTACCAATGAGAATAGTTGTAACACATAAAGGCGCGAATATTGGCGTCATAGCTTGAGAATATAAAAAGGGGGAAACTGTCCCAGATTGAACACCCTCTTACTCTTGCTCAATCCCATTGAGCTAAGAGGCAGATTTGTGCGTGTTGTGGGTGGGAGGCAGCGTGTGACGCAGTTAGTTAGATCCACATCATGATTTAAAGTAGTGGACAGATATGATTTACATCTTTAATATTTCTTTATTATTACCAAACAAGTGAAAAAAATGTATCCGCTTCGACAAGTGTTACGTCTAATAAATTAAGCTGTTTAAGGGGATTAAATTTTTATTACTTGCCTTCACCCATAAATCCCGAGATCTACAAAAGATAGCTAGGATAGGCATTTCTCCTCGGCTCTATGACTGGCAGCTTAGGCAGAGAACATCGGGGAACTTCGGAGAACTTACCACCACAAATTCATTGTGAAGCTTTCAGTTAGGAAGAATATTATCCATTTCTTAAACTCAAATTAATTTTCCTGGCAGTTTCAAATTATTTTCTATCGAGCGGGGTGACTCAGGCGGTAACGTCTGTGGCCCTCATTCTGGAGGTCCCGGGTTCAAAACCCCTGGTACGACCAATCTTGACAGATGATTCGTTGTATCTGAGGTAAATACCGAATTAGGTATACAATAGTACGACCCAAAGTTCCACCTTAAGTCTAAAACAATAGTGAAAATGAAAATAGATAGTAATAGCAAATACTTTGCTATCTATCCACATATAATGAAAGAAGGTACCTTAGTGTTACTGCCCGGCACGTGTAGAGGCAGAGATTGTCTAGCTCAAAGGTCTCATTGGACACGTGTCGAAGCTGCCATCTACCCGTCGCAGAAGCAGAAGTACAGTTGCCTAGCACCAAAGCCTCTGTGGGCACTTGACGAAACAAGTTGGTATGGCACACGGATGAGGTTTAGAAGGCTAACTGTCCGCCACACAGTAATCCAAGAGGTACCTCCTAACAGATCCATGCCATTTGACCAATAGATAAAGCGACTAAAATAAAAAAATAAATAAATTTAACCAAATGTGTATATTCACTTTATTCCCTTAGGATTTCTACACCTCTACTGAACTTGTATTAGCGAACCGAAACTTAAGTTATCCTTTAATTATAAGCTGGCTCTCTCTCTCTCTTTCTCTCTGAAATGCATCGTGTTCCAAAACTTGTCAACAAAGCATCTTTTGTCGAAAGTTAACAAAAACTATAGTATACTTATTATTAATACATATAACAAACATTCACGCCGTAGGGAGAGGGGAAACAGAGACAGGATAATGCATTTAAAACGCGGATTTTGTGCTTTGGTCAAAATCTTTTGAGACAGTGGAAAGCGGAAGGTAGAAAAGAGTCTATTTGTGTCCAAGATACACTAAGTATCCGGATACCTGGCTGAAAGTGACGTACAAGTTCGTGGCGCCCTCCATCGGTAATGCTGGAAGTCAATATGGTGTTGGCCCACCCTTAACAGCCTTCACTCTCGCAGGCACACTTTCAATCAGGTGCTGGAAAGTTTCTTCGGGAATGGCAGCCCATTCTTCACGAAGTGCGGAACTGAGGAGAGGTATCGATGTAGGTCGGTGAGGCCTGGCACGAAGTCTGTGTTCTATAGGATTCAAGTCAGTACTCTGTGTAGGCCAGTCCATTACAGGCGGATTACGTTCACTGGGCATTCGCCATACCCACGCAACGTTTTGCCACTGTTCAATCGTGTAATGTTGACGCTTCTTACACAAAGGTAAACGTCGTTTGGCATTTTCCTGCGTGATGTGTGGCTTATGAACAGGCGCTCGACCATGGAATCCAAGGTTTCTCACCTCACGCTTAACTGTCATAGTAGTTCGAGTGGATACCGATGCAGTTTGGAATTCCTGTGATGGTCTGGATAGATGTTTGCCTATTACTGTTTACGACCCTCTTCAAATGTCGTCGGCGGTCTCTGTCAGTCAACAGACGAGGTCGGCCTGTACGTTTTTGTGCTGTACATGTCCCTTCACGTTTCCACTTCACCATCACATCAGAAACAGTGGACCTAGGGATGTTTAGGATTGTGGAAATCTCGCGTACAGACTTCTGACACAAGTGACACCCAATCACCTGACCACGTTCGAAGTCCATGAGTTCCACGGAGCGTCCTATTCTGCTGTTTCGCGGTGTCTAATGACTACTGAGGTCGCGGATAATGAGTACTAGGCAGTAGGTGGCAGCACAACACACCTTAGATGAAACACGTATGTTTGTGGGGTGTCCGGATACTTTTGATCACATAGTGTATGTTACGTGCACCGGCACTTTGCGATGCCCACCGGCCACTCTCAAAGTATGTACCAAACTATAATAGAAAGAATAATTCCCGACTTTTAGAGTCATTACTCCACCTATAGAACTCGTACGAAGTATACATTCTAGTTGTAACTTCTGTAACACAACTTAATTTTTAAGTTTCTAATGTCACTTGGTAAATAAAATAATTTCAAAATCAACAGTCTGCCGAACTCACCACCGAAGTGCGAAAATTAGTTCCCAACATATAGTAAGATTTGGAATTTATTGAACCTCCTGGGGTTTCCCTAGGTCTTTCTTTTAATGAAAACTTTTTGGTCTTATTTCATACTTTGTAGTGTGCAAGACAGCAATAATAGAAATGGCAGCTGCGTTAATGATAAAACTTAATATCAACATCCCTTATTACGATAATTTCTCGCTTGGATCTAGTAAATGACTTTATTTTAATGCTGATACGTTTGTTTAAACTGGAAGCGCTCCAAAAATGTTATCTTCAGCTGCTTGGCGATTTCTTTTGTGGTCCTTCTTTCTCGTTTCAGTGCACCGCTAGAGTTGTTGATTATATCCATCGATGTGGTGTGAAAATAACGATATACCTATTCTGCTTTGTTTCTCCCCGTTTTAAATAACAAAGCTACAAGGTATCTTCAAAGCGCGCGATCGGGTGTGTGCATGTGTGTTTGTTTTTCTGCATTTATAATTGTATGTTGGGGTATTTATTGTTTTTATATTACCTAATCACCCTTTGAGTGCTATGGACATTGATATAAGTGAAATATTTTACTGCAAGTGGCAGAAAAGTGTGTTTTAGGATTCGGCAAATACGATAGGCTTAAATTTTCAGACATAACCTTTGCTTATTTTCAGCTCCTTACATACTACAGCTCTACATCTAATTGGGCAAAACTTTGTGCACTTAAGCCATCGGGCGCAACGAAAATTACAAGCACCTTACAGTTTTCAAATACGACCCCAGTTTTCAACTGCTTGAATACGAATCTAAATCAATTAACTGACCGCACAAATCAGTACTTAAAAAAGAAAATGTGTGTGTGTGTGCTTGTATAGAGTATTTCAGAAAAAAATCAGCCTATTTTCATCATGTTTACCTTTGGAAATTCTATTTATTCTCGTGGTTTTAAATGAGTATTTAAGAATCGGACAAGGTTCGTTTGGCACTTATCTGAAGCATTTTAAGGATTTTATTATAACGAACAAATAAGGAGCAGAACGAAGGCTAAACGCTTTAAACTTTACTTTTATGCCTAACCAAGAAACTGCCTGATCAGTGCAGCAAACAACTACAAGCATCTCCAGTGTTTGCTAAATAAGCAGGGGTTGAGGTAGGTATTTGTCGATTTTCCTACTATTTTGCGAATACTAAGGGAATTTTCTATCTTCTATTGGTAAAGCAGTGTTAAACATTTGAAAGAAAGTTCCCTTGATCATTGCCCCAAATTTCACCTCCTAAGAAGAAAGCATAATATTTACTGCACAGATTTCTGAATGGCGAAATTTTCATGGGCAATTAAGTAGTATTGAGCGAAAGAATGTCACCTCTAGAAGTATTTATTCAAAACCAGATGTAGTGGATATTCTGGTCAATGACCTGCAACAATCAGCCAAAATATCTGCTGCCTTTTGATATGTTTTCTCTCATTTTCTTCTTCGTGACACTTGTCACCCCAACTGGATGTATAGGGGAACCACTAGAGAGATTTTCTGTAATCAACCAACCTTCTAGTAGTGCCTGTTGCTGAGCTTTAAAAGCAAGTGTAATTAAGAATAGTGTTTACAGTTACAATCATCACAATAGTATAGTCTTGAAGTATGTGCATCATTGAAGAGCCTGAAAATACGAGACTTCTGTCAGCTCAATACATTTTAGCTAGTGGGTGGGGAGCAATTCCAGGGAGGTAAGGGTTTAGCTCTGAAAGGAGGTAGTGTTTGCTTGGTATGAGGGAAGTCGGGGATAAAGACGCGCTATAGTGAAAGACCTTTCGCTTGTTTTCATTGTACGCGACCCGCGCGGCAGAGTTCAGCACACTGTGTACCCCTTCCACCAGCTAAAGCTTTACCTGAGGGATAAGCCACCCCACCTTATTTGCTGCAGCGTCACTGAACAGACAGTAAGTCAGTGTTTTCTGCCTCCGAGATTCTCCAATGCACTTAACCCATGTGTATTCATACCTCTTTTTACTTTCTCTACTACGTATAGTAAGTAGGGGAAGTATTACATTCCACTCAAAAATTAGATACCGAGATTTCACCGGAAATATATGTTTTGAGGCCCCCTGAATAAAAACATGTTTTTGGAAACATGTCCGTGTGTGTGTCTGTGAACCGCATAACTCAGAAACGAAGAGTCGGATAAACACCAAACTTGGTATTTAGGTTCAGAATCTTCCAGAGATGCGACACGAAGGTTTTCAAGAAAATCCCCCCACCGCAGACTACCCTTTACATGGAACATTTTTCGAAAAGTTTAATTTTCTCAAAAAATGGCTCTAACGATTTTGATTAAAATATCATATGTTTAAGATATTTTTCATGACAAATGAAATGTATACCTCGAATGTTCTGGGAATGTCTCCAAAAGTATTCTTCATTGACTGGTAAACCACAAGAAATAGACAAAATTTTACTACCCAAAAAATGTAGATCGTGTTAAAATACACAATTTGTGTCATATACATTTTTTTTTGAGTGAACCATTTTCGAGATATTGCTTGTTATTCCCTTAAATTTGTCAATACTTATTTTCTCAAATGGGAATTCGTTATTCATTTTTTACTTTCTCTACTACGTAAAGTAAGTAGGGGAAGTATTGTATTCCATCCAAAAATTCGATACCGAGATTTCACGGAAGTACATGTTTTGAGACCCCCTGAATCCAAAAAAAGCATTTTTGGAAACATGTCCGTGTGTGTCTGTCTGTGTGTGTGTCTGTCTGTGAACAGCATAACTCAGAAACGAACAGTCGGATAAACACCAAACTTGATATTTAGGTTCAGTATGTTCCAGAGATGCGACACGAAGGTTTTCAAGAAAATCCTCCACCACAGAGTACCCTTTACATAGAACATTTTTCGAAAATTTTAATTTTCTCAAAAATGGCTCTAACGATTTTGATTAAAATATCATATGTTTAAGACATTTTCATGACAAATAAAATGTATATCTTTAATTTTCTGGGAATGTCTCCAAAAGTATTCTTCATTGTGAACGACTTTTGCATAACTGGTAAACCATAAGAGAGAGACAAAATTTTACTACACAAAAAATGTAGAAAGCGCGAAAATACACAATTTATGTCATATACATTTTTTTTTGTTGAGTGAACCATTTTCGAGATATTACTTGTTATTCCCTTAAATTTTTCAATACTTATTTTCTCAAATGGGAATTCGTTATTCATTTTTTTGTCTTGGATATGCAAAGAGTATTAATCTGTGGCAAAGGGAATGGTGCTGCACCTAGCAACCAGCTATTAAGAGATATGTATGTGCTTAAAGGCTACTGTATTTCTATATTACCCTTGTAAATATATATTCCCCTTACATCTATAAGAAAATTAGCAATTAGATAAAGTCTGCAAATGTTTGTCTCGATTAACATGAAGTAGCTGGAGAATAAGCGTTTGTAAAAATAGTTTGTACAAGAGTAGAGAAAGTCATGTGAGTGTAACACATCAGATTTTTTTGTCCTGGTAATGCAAAGAGAATGGAATACTGCACATAGCAACCAGCTCTTAAAATATTTGACTATCGCTTAAAGCCTACCCTTGCATCTACAAGAAAATTAGCAATAAGATTAACATCCTGATATCTCGATTAACATGAAGCATATGGAGAATAAGCGTTTGTAAAAATGGTTTGTACAAGAGTAGAGAAAGTCATGTGAGGGTAACACAGATATTTTCTTCGACGATGGTGATTAGTAGAAATTACGGATAGACATAAAATAGCATAACGATAACACTGTAACAGTTACTGAAGTAATGGATACAGAAAATAACCAGTCACCCATTGACGATTACAAAAGTAAGATTACAAAGTACTAGTTACCCGAAACTGTTACCAAAGTAACGAAGACAGTAACTAGTTATCCCGTTAACGGTTACCGAGCCTGGATAACATCATTCATTGCCTGTACGTTGGTATCGCTTATAGGAACTGGTTACATCAACTGGTTATGCAGTATTAATCTTCCCCGCAATTAATCGTGAGAAAATTAAATTAAATTGAGTTTTATTTATGGAAGCTCCTTAACTGTTGTGGTCCCACTCTATATTGGGGGAGTGAAAGAGAGGTAATATTGCTCAGAGGCCTCCTTATCAGGCTTGAGGTTCTTTTACGTGCCGTAAATCTACGACACGGGACCACCGGCTTTACTTCCCTTCCGAAGGAAGCCAGGCTAAGGATTTTTACGCCCGAAAAAATTCAACGCCCTTCGTCGGGTTTGAAGCTGCGACCTCGGGAACTAGAGGTTAGCATGGCATCCACTACACACGGAGGACGACAAAAAATCGTGAGTGGTATGTGGATCTAAGAATACCCGATAATAACTGCCACAGCCCTAATAAAAATGCTTATATTATATGCTTAACTTCATGCTTATGTTGACAATAATGATGTATTTTCCTTTGCTATAATATTTGCATCGTGTAATATTTATATATTTAAGTTCCCATGTAGTTCAGTTCACCTGTATAAACTGTGTATATATGCAGGAACGTAGAAGCGAGTGCGAATACATTTTTCAATTATAAATCATCGTATAATCAAAGGGTTGACACAACTACAGGAACTTCTTTTTAGGTTGTATCATATATATATAGGTCCTTTCAACAAGAGTGTCTATCTTTGAACTTAAATAAAGCACGTTCTATAAATGATAGAGGTTTATTTCTTGTTTTATTTTGGAACATAATTAATATCATTACGCGTGGAAGAGCACATCAGTTAAGTGACCGCCGCGGCTTCGTTGGGTTGCGCGTATACGGTTGACCAATTTTCAATGACAGAAGAACGTAAATTAGGTCCAACTTCACGAATAACACGCGTGATGTTATTCATAAGAACATTTACTGTTTCTGGCTTGTTGACATAAACTCGAGATTTAACAACACCCCATAAGAAGTAATTCAACAACCACATGACCTCGGGGGCCAGTTAACATCACCACCACGGGAAATGATGAAACTTCTGAACTTCTCCTTCAAAAGATCGATTGTTTCGAGAGCAGTATGACATGTGGCACCAATCTACTGGAATCAGATGTTTCTGAGATCCATACCATCCAATTTTGACCAAAAATAGTCCCTTATAAGAGCCCGGTATCTTTCTCCATTGACAGTTAGAGCTTCTCTATCTTCATATGGAAACAAATATGGATCAATTATTCCACCATACCAAAATCCGCACCACACAGTAACCTTTTGGGGATGAAGTGGTCGTCGTTCTTGAATCTGCATTCGATTGTGATTGCTCCAATAGCGGTAATTTTGTTTGTTAACACAACCATCCATCCAAAAGTGGGCTTCGTCTCTGAAGATGATTTTTCGACAAAATCCGGATCAGCTTCCAATTGCTCCATAGCCCAGTCAGCGAATACACGGCGCAACCTATGGTGGTGGGCTTAGTTCTTAAGTTAACACCATTTTGTAAGCTTGAAACTTTAAGTCCAGATACAGAATTCGACAAGTTGTTGTCGGCGAAAGCCCCAATTCTTGCGCTCGACGAGCAATTGATTTGTTTCCGTTATCGCGTACACTCTCACGAACATGTTTTCGTTGGAGCGCTTACGTCGATTACGTACAGGCGTTCTTTGATCGCTGGCAGAACCATTTCTTTCAAATTTATCGATCAAACGCCGAATTGTTCTCTCGCAGGAGCGATTATGCACACTGTAAACTTCACGGAATACACGGAAGGTTTGGCAAACAGTTGATCCATTTTGATACTAAATTTTCACAATTTCTACGCGTTGCTGAATGCTGTAACGTTCCATGGCTATTTGTCAATAACAACTGTAACCACATGAAACAAAAATGACTGCTGTAACTCAATAACAGCGGCAGCTATCACATGTTAAAGATAAAACACTCTTGTTGAAAGACCCTTTACGAGATGTGTTCAAAAAAGCGGAACTTTTGAAATAACGCGTCAACCAGCACAAGGAGCGCGCTGCGGCTGCTCACCGTGTGCAGTTTTCGACAACAGACTGTCATTTCCCTCGTTTCGCTATAACCGTTAGTTGCCGAACTACAGCCGCTGAAGTGAGCATGTGCACGAGCTAAAAATAAATTAAATTGAGTCTTATTTATGGACGCTCTTTAACTGCTGTGGTTCTTAGCATCCCATTCTATATTGGCCGTGAAGACCGGTAATTTTGCTCAGAGGCCTGTTTATCAGGTTTGAGGTTCTTTTACGTACCGTAAAACTACGATACGGGACCACCGGCTTTACTTTCCTTCCGAAGGAAGCCATGCTAAGGATTTTTACGCCCGAAAAAATCCATCGCCTTCCGCCGACTGTGCACGAGCTGTTCGATCAGTCAATGAAAGCGCTTGAAGAACAACGTGTGTGTGCGTGCGTGCGTGCGTGCGTGCGTGTGATTTTGCTACAATAAGTAGCACGCAGTCGAAGAATGTCGGTCGGTGAGGATCTGAGACCTGGATACCCTTCCACGTGAACAGATGCTAAACCAACAAAGTCTACCAGAGAATTTTAGCGCGTTAGAGGTATGCTGTACGCAGGAATTGTGTAAAAACCAGATTTGGATGTTGCATCATGACAATGCGTCGGTTCACGCGTCACTCTTTGTCCGCAGTTATGTGACAAAACATCAGACTCCCGTTGTGACCCATCCAACCTATTCTCCGGCCCTAGCCCTAGCAGACCAGGACAATGCAACAAGAAACCTGCGCGCCATCCCAACATGGTGTTCCAGGAGGCTTTCCAAAAATTGGAAGAAACGATAGAACGGTGATTACCAGTAAGAGGAACTGCTTTAACGGGGACAGTGCTTAAAATGTTTTACAATGAGCAAAAAAGAAGTTGTAGCAAAAGTTCGGTCTTGTGTTTGAACTCACCTCACAACAAAGTATGTATGTATCGACATCGATCGTATTGAAACAGTTATAGGCAATCCTTACCCGATAATAACTGCCACAGCCCTAATAAAATACTGTTTAGACGAAAATAAAACTAATTACTAACAGTTGTTGAACATTGGTTGCAGTAGCAAGGTCACCAACATTCACCTTGATGGTACACCAGTTATCGATTATCTTTAAAAAATCAATAAATTGCAGCTCACACTTAGCTGCTGCATGAATTAAATCGTTAGTTAATATTAAGAACTAAAAAGGAAGTAAAGACCTAGAAATATTTAAGTGGTAAAATTCAAATATGATTATATTCCAGGTCAGCAATAATAAATATAGCAAAAGTTAGAGGATTTAATACAGTCCATGTACATACGTGCACTAAACTACGCGAAACACGGAGGTAGATTACCAGTACTTGAGTGCATGAAATTCACTTTTGCACCTTGACAGCATGAACAGGAAGTGGATAAAACAAATCGTCGAAAAAATATTTTGCCGACAGAGCAGTGTAGCAGCTTCGCTATTCAAATGTGGAAGGTACCCCCTCTTACTATTCCTGTTGCTTTCGTTATCAATTAAATCGGTATAAAAAGATTAACCAGGTAACTGGCATACCTCACACCTCTTGTTCGACAAGCCCTTAATACTTAATCCAGAAAGTCCCAGACGTTTTGAAATAAACAATTAACAAAATGCAAATATCAACGTTTATTATCTACATTTGAAAGGTATTCTCTTAAGCTACTTTTCTACATAATCGCCATTCAAATTGAGGCATTTATCATACCGTGGCACAAGTTTTTCAATACCCTCTCTGTAGAAATCTGCCGCCTGCGATTTCAATCACTAGTTTACATCGGCATGCAGTTCAGCGTCAGTATCAAATCATCAATTTGATGCACCAAATTCCGTGAAATTTGGGGAAAATGTTCCGAAAGTTCTGTAATCGTGAAACGACGATTTTCACGAATTTTGTCATTGATTTGCATTGACAGTTCATCAGTCATAAGACTAGGCCTAGCACTGCTATCCTCGTCGTGGATATTGGTACGGCCATTTTTAAAATCAATGCACCATTGCTGACTCGGCTTTCACTCATTATTCCCTGCCCGTAAACATCACAAAGTTGACGATAAATTTCAATTCGTTTGTTCTTTATAGCTAACCGCACTTCACAAGTGGCGGGATTTTCTATTGCAGCGCACATTTAAACAACTCACAGAGAGCACAGTAAGGAAGGCACAACCCTCACGCTACCACAGCTGGATGCGTACTGAATGTAGGAACGTTCTGACACCAAGATGGCCCTACTCATCGCCACGATAGGCCAAAACGTCTGGGACTTTCTGGACTGCCCTCGTAGTACAGTATTTCAAACTGGGTCAGACCATATATAAAACATAAAACCAGTCGCAGTATAACAGTCACATTTGTTCGTACTCTTGTGATAGTTATCGATTGCTAATTATATTATTTTTTGACATTTACCCTAGGTCTGTTAAAATAGTCATATTCCAGCCACATTTGTTGTTACTCTTGTGATATTTATCCATTGTTAATTTTTATTTTCTTGTATTTACCCTAGGTCTGTTACAACAGTCATATTCCAGCCACATTTGTTCTTACTCTTGTGATATTTACCCATTGTTAATTTTTATTTTCTGGTATTTACCTTAGATCTGTCACAGTCATATTCCAGCGACATTTGTTCTTACTCTTGTGATATTTATCCATTGTACATTTTTATTTTCTGGTATTTACCCTAGGTCTGTTACAACAGTCATATTCCAGCCACATTTGTTCTTTTGTGATATTTATCCATTGTTAATTTTTATTTTCTGATATTTACCCTAGGTCTGTTACAACAGTCATATTTCAGCCACATTTGTTCTTACTCTTGTGATATTTACCCATTGTTAATTTTTATTTTCTGGTATTTACCTTAGATCTGTCACAGTCATATTCCAGCGACATTTTTTCTTACTCTTGTGATATTTATCCATTGTTAATTTTTATTTTCTGGTATTTACCCTAGGTCTGTTACAACAGTCATATTCCAGCCACATTTGTTCTTACTCTTGTGATATTTATCCATTGTTAATTTTTATTTTCTTGTATTTACCCTAGGTCTGTTACAACAGTCATATTCCAGCCACATTTGTTCTTACTCTTGTGATATTTACCCATTGTTAATTTTTATTTTCTGGTAATTACCGTAGATCTGTCACAGTCATATTCCAGCCACATTTGTTCTTACTCTTGTGATGTTTATCCATTGTTAATTTTTATTTTCTGATATTTACCCTAGGTCTGTTACAACAGTCATATTTCAGCCACATTTGTTCTTACTCTTGTGATATTTATCCATTGTTAATTTTTATTTTCTGATATTTACCCTAGGTCTGTTACAACAGTCATATTCCAGCCACATTTGTTCTTACTCTTGTGATATTTATCCATTGTTAATTTTTATTTTCTGATATTTACCCTAGGTCTGTTACAACAATCATATTCCAGCCACATTTGTTCTTACTCTTGTGATATTTATCCATTGTTAATTTTTATTTTCTGGTATTTACCCTAGGTCTGTTACAACAGTCATATTCCAGCCACATTTGTTCTTACTCTTGTGATATTTATCCATTGTTAATTTTTATTTTCTTGTTTTTACCCTAGGTCTGTTACAACAGTCATATTCCAGCCACATTTGTTCTTACTCTTGTGATATTTACCCATTGTTAATTTTTAATTTCTGGTATTTACCTTAGATCTGTCACAATCATATTCCAGCCACATTTGTTCTTACTCTTGTGATATTTACCCATTGTTAATTTTTATTTTCTGGTATTTACCTTAGATCTGTCACAATCATATTCCAGCCACATTTGTTCTTACTCTTGTGATATTTATCCATTGTTAATTTTTAATTTATGGTATTTACCTTAGATCTGTCACAATCATATTCCAGCCACATTTGTTCTTACTCTTGTGATATTTATTCATTGTTAATTTTTATTTTCTGTTATTTACCTTAGATCTGTCACAGTCTTGTTCTTACTCTTGTGATGTTTATCCATTGTTAATTTTTATTTTCTGATATTTACCCTAGGTCTGTTACAACAGTTATATTCCAGCCACATTTGTTCTTACTCTTGTGATATTTATCCATTGTTCATTTTTATTTTCTGGTATTTACCCTAGCTCTGTTACAACAGTCATATTCCAGCCACATTTGTTCTTACTCTTGTGATATTTACCCATTGTTAATTTTTATTTTCTGGTATTTACGTTAGATCTGTCACAGTCGCATTCCAGCCACATTTGTTTTTACTCTTGTGATATTTATCCATTGTTAATTTTTATTTTCTGGTATTTACCCTAGGTCTGTTACAACAGTCATATTCCAGCCACATTTGTTTTTACTCGTGTGATATTTATCCATTGTTAATTTTTATTTTCTGATATTTACCCTAGGTCTGTTACAACAGTCATATTCCAGCCACATTTGTTCTTACTCTTGTGATATTTATCCATTGTTAATTTTTATTTTCTGATATTTACCCTAGGTCTGTTACAACAGTCATATTCCAGCCACATTTGTTCTTACTCTTGTGATATTTATCCATTGTTAATTTTTATTTTCTGGTATTTACCCTAGGTCTGTTACAACAGTCATATTCCAGCCACATTTGTTCTTACTCTTGTGATATTTATCCATTGTTAATTTTTATTTTCTTGTATTTACCCTAGGTCTGTTACAACAGTCATATTCCAGCCACATTTGTTCTTACTCTTGTGATATTTACCCATTGTTAATTTTTATTTTCTGGTATTTACCTTAGATCTGTCACAATCATATTCCAGCCACGTTTGTTCTTACTCTTGTGATATTTATCCATTGTTAATTTTTATTTTCTGGTATTTACCTTAGATCTGTCACAATCATATTCCAGCCACATTTGTTCTTACTCTTGTGATATTTACCCATTGTTAATTTTTATTTTCTGGTATTTACCTTAGATCTGTCACAATCATATTCCAGCCACATTTGTTCTTACTCTTGTGATATTTATCCATTGTTAATTTTTAATTTCTGGTATTTACCTTAGATTTGTCACAGTCATATTCCAGCCACATTTGTTCTTACTCTTGTGATATTTATCCATTGTTAATTTTTATTTTCTGGTATTTACCCTAGGTCTGTTACAACAGTCATATTCCAGCCACATTTGTTTTTACTCTTGTGATATTTATCCATTGTTAATTTTTATTTTCTGGTATTTACCTTAGATCTGTCACAGTCATATTCTAGCGACATTTGTTCTTACTCTTGTGATATTTATCCATTGTTAATTTTTATTTTCTGGTATTTACCTTAGATCTGTCACAGTCATATTCCAGCCACATTTGTTTTTACTCCTGTGATATTTATCCATTGTTAATCTTTATTTTCTGATATTTAACCTAGGTCTGTTACAACAGTCATATTCCAGCCACATTTGTTCTTACTCTTGTGATATTTATCCATTGTTAATTTTTATTTTCTGATATTTACCCTAGGTTTGTTACAACAGTCATATTCCAGCCACATTTGTTCTTACTCTTGTGATATTTATCCATTGTTAATTTTTATTTTCTTGTATTTACCCTAGGTCTGTTACAACAGTCATATTCCAGCCACATTTGTTCTTACTCTTGTGATATTTATCCATTGCTAATTTTTATTTTCTGGTATTTACCTTAGATCTGTCATAGTCATATTCCAGCCAAATTTGTTTTTACTCTCGTGATATTTATCCATTGTTAATTTTAATTTTCTGATATTTATCTTAAGACTGTCTCAAACTGTCAACGAGGTTGCAAGAGCATGTGGTCGAGGGCATCACACAGTTTCGTTCTGTACAGCAACCTGTTTGATAGCTGATTACAGAATATACCTTTCTCCGTTAATACAAAGAAAAAAAAGGTTAACTTTGTTTTTTCAAAAATGTTTTATTTAGGGTCGTTTTAACCTTCCTAGGTTTTATCACGACCTATCATGTACAGTTGCTTACATTAGTAGAGTACAGTATAATACTTACACATTATGTATACATACAGGTTATAATTTGGTTAAATGTATTGATATATATTAATTAATTGAAGAAAAATAATTACTTTCTGGATGAAAGTTGCATCATTGAGTGCTGCAGAAATATTTCTGGGCATACCAACCTGACTACGTTGATTTTTAAATTTTGGACATGTTAGTATAATATGTACTAGTGTTAATGCTGTTTTACATGTTTCACAAATTGGTGGAGAGCTTCTATTTAACAAATAAGTGTGTGTCAGTTTGGTATGCCCAATTCGTAGTCGGCATATTACATTTTGGTTTCGCCGCGTAGCTGTCTTATTGGATATTCTTGAGTTGAAGTTCCACGTACATCATGAAGTTCATCCAGCTGGTCAGCCATTCTTTGTGTATTTTCTTCTTAAAATGTGTGACTGCATCTTGGAGAGGTATGTTGATATCAGTATCTTGTGTTGGTAGTTCTGTAGCGTGTTTCGCTGCAGTATCAGCTCTTTCATTACCGGGTATGTATTTATGAGTTGGTATCCACATGAAACTCTCTATTAGCTTTAAATGCAATACAAGACATGTTCTCTACCAATAGTATTGTAGACGAAATACATAATCTTGTTACCATCCATTATAACGTAGAAAAGTCAACTTTTCTTGTTAGGTGCCTTTCAGCTTAAACAAAACAGAGTAACAATAAAAATAGCATTATCTTACGTCGTCTACGGTTAATACGAAGTACTGCGTCTCACCCACAAAATGCTATATCGAAATTTCATAAGTGCACGATTTGAGGTGTTCTAGCATTTAAACATATAATTGAAAATGGTCTGCACTGCCGTAAGCGTGTCGGGGAGAGAGAGAGAGAGAGAGAGAGAGAGAGAGAGAGAGAGAGCGCAGAGCTTAAAATGGAATTATTTTTCTCTACATCAAAGAAATGGCAATTTCATGAATATTAAATTTTGGAAAATGAAATTATATTTTTTATTTAGATTGTATAAATAAATATGAGTTATATTGTATGATAAAAAGTTCAAAAATAACGATACAAAAAATTCTGAAATAATAAATAAAATTATTCCTCACCTTAATCCGGATATTACTTTTTTAGTGTTTACTTGCAAAAACCTTTTTTTTAATCCAAAACGTCGTAAGTTTGAGCTATTGAACTGAAGAAATGCAGGTGTTCATGGACTTCTGATTCCTTTTGTTTCTTAATGACGTTTATTTAACTTACAAAGAGTTCTACACAAGCTTATTATAGGAAAAATGTTTATGTTGCGTTCTTTTCACTGCATTCTATGTTTATGAGCTAATGCAATGCATTGTAATAGCATGGTTTATCGATTTCTAAACAATTAGACCTTTTTTCTCATCTTCCTCTGCACTTGCAGAAACGTGTAAGAACAATGTTACCTGGTAGAAAGTAATTTTAGGCACATTTATTATCAGCAACAAACCAGCGGGGTGGCTCAAACGGCAACGTTGGTGGCCGCATTTGGGAAGTCCCGGGTACGATCCCCGGCCATCGTCCACTTTGGTCCATAGGTTTTTCGTGGTTTCCCCGGATTGTCAGGCGAATACTGGGATGGTTCATCTTCTACTACGACTCTCCTCTCTTATTTTCTGTTCCCACCATCTTCCCTGTCATCCCTTTCAGGGTTGTGGGACCAGAAGACGGTGTTCGGCGGGTTGCGGCTGGATGGTGGTTTGCTTACTGCAGAGGTTTCTTCCTTCGCGTCGCTGCGGGGTCTGCTCAGTTAGGTCTCGCCTCAAAGTGGGCTCCGCCCAAGGAAGTTGGTGGTTTTGGGCGGGCCCAGTGGTGTACGATGTGTTACATCTGGAAACGTTAGGGTCCTCGCTTGTATTTGCGTCCGTCATCTGGATCTGGTCATCCTTCGGGTCTCTCCCCTCATCCCTCCCCCCTGGGGGTCACTGGTAGCACATAGGGCCGATTGGCCTGCGGTGGTGCTCTGCCCCAGTTTCAGGGCCCCCCCTCCGTTGATTCGTTTATTATTATGACCAACAGGAACTGGATAGAAAAATAAGCTTTCGTATTAATTATTTAATGATTAGCTGTTAACAATGTGTAATAAAGGGTAGAGAGAATTAAGTGTTGGATGGACTGCCGATTTTTTTATGGAATGGCTATAGTAATCTTTCTTAATCTTAAGCTTTACAAATGAACAAGTTAACATTAAAGTCTCCTAAGGAGTGTTAGGCTTTAGTCAAATAGGAGCAAGGAAGTCGAGTCGGAGAGTGAATAAAATTACCTGAATATTCTGTGTAAAGCTCCTGTCACAAAAAATCTGATGTGTTACACTCACATGACTTTCTCTACTCTTATACAAACTATTTTTACGCTTATTCTCCATCTACTTCATGTTAATTGAGATAAACATTTGCAGACTCTATCTTATTGCTAATTTTCTTGTAGACGTAAGGGGAATATATATTTACAAGGGCAATATAGAAATACAGTAGCCTTTAAGCACATACATATCTCTTAATAGCTGGTTGCTAGGTGCAGCACCATTCCCTTTGCCACAGATAACTCTTTGCATATTCAAGACAAAAAAATGAATAACGATTTCCCATTTTAGAAAATTATTGAAAAATTTAAAGGAATAACAAGCAATATCTCGAAAACGGTTCACTGAACAAAAGAAATGTATATGACATAAATTGTGTATTTTAACGCGATCTACATTTTTTGTGTAGTAAAATTTTGTCTATATCTTATGGTTTACCAGTTATGCAAAAGTCGTTCACAATGAAGAATACTTTTGGAGACATTCCCAGAAAATTCGAGATATACATTTCATTTCTCATGACAATATCTTAAACATATGATATTTTAATCAAAATCGTTAGAGCCATTTTTGAGGAAATTAAAATTTTCGAAAAATGTTCCATGTAAAGGGTAGTCTGGGGTGGGGGGATTTTCTTGAAAACCTTCGAGTCGCATCTCTGGAAGATACCGAACCTAAATACCAAGTTTGGTGTTTATCCGACTGTTCGTTTCTGAGTTATGCTGTTCACAGACACACACACACAGACACATACACACGGACATGTTTCCAAAAATGCTTTTTTGGATTCAGGGAGTCTCAAAACATGTATTTCCGGTGAAATCTCGGTATCAAATTTTTGGGTGGAATACAATACTTACCCTACTTACTATACGTAGTAGAGAAAGTAAAAATTGGGTTTCATTTATGGACGCTCTTTAACTACTATGGCTCCTAGCGTCCCATTCTATATTGGGCGTGAAAGACCGGTAAGTTTGCTCAGAGGCTCTTTATCAGACTTGAGGTTCTTTTACGTGCCGTAAATCTACGACACGGGACCACCGGCTTTACTTCCCTTCCAAGGAAGCTGACGCTGACCTTTGACACATCTGTGTTGTTCCTTGCTTTCGCTTCAGGAGACTCATGGTCCCGGGTTCGATTGTTGGATGGCAGGGATTACGAACTTGTTCTGGTAGAGCTGAGGTTCTGGTTTTCAGGGGTGGTGACACTGCCGTGATGATATTAATAATGCTGCCGGCGAAGATTGAGTTATTATTTCTTTATTTTGTTACGAATATTCCTTCGTTGTCAAAACCACGGTTATTATTGTCATCACTTTCGAAGTCGCTACTTATATGTTCCTCCGACCAGCCTTCGAATTGCCTAGATTTCGCAACTTCATTTCACACTACAAACGTTCTGATTATTTTCTTCTTATTTTGTTTCATCAACCGTCCTCGTGGTTAGTTTTTACCCGAATATGTGCTCGGCGTTTCTTTTGTTTTTTCACACCTTTCGCCAAACTTAGAATTTTCCCCCACCTTTCTTATGTTTCGTTCCGTTTTAAGTTCAAACGTATCATGTGATGTATACGCGATCTTTGATTGGCTATCATTTTTGTTTCATGATTTTATTATTGGCTACACCCACCCACCTTGACAACTTTCCCGTCTGCTTCTTACAACTTATTTTGAGTTTAAAATCTTACCACGAATATTCTTACATCGGAGATGAAACACGTACACTTTCTGACCCTGCTAAGCTTTGAGACCATTGTTAAATTCACGTCCGAGCCAAAGTACAAAAGCGAAACTTCCGGTAGACTTCTTGGCAGCGATAGCAGGTACATCTGCTTTCCTTTCGAGGAAAGCAAAAATTGTTTTGCTGCCTTTTCAACAAAACCCGTTTCTAGTATGAATTTACAGATTGAGCGTCTTTTTATTTTATAAATTGATTCTCTTTATACCCTTTATCTCTTTTCAGCATGTTTTTGTCGTTATATTATTATTATTATTATTATTATTGTTTTCTCTCCTGGGTCTCGATAACGGGCTTTAAAGCCATCCTAAGGATCTTTACGCCCGAAAAAAATCCGTCGCCCCCCGCCGGGTTTGAACCCGCGATCTCAGGAACTATAGGCTAGCACGGAGGACGACGCTCCTCTCGCCAGGCAAAAATAATTTAAGATTCATGTCGTCTATGAACTGTGCCATAAGGGAGACGGTAATGATGTATCCTCTGAGAGCGTTACATAACCTTGGCTTTCCCTGAGGTTATGGGTCACAAAACATGGGAAAACGGTAGCGAATAAGCGTCTTATTTATTGAACCGGGAAAATGACAAAAGCGCATTTCTGTCAATCACAGCATCCCGTGTGCCGTCAAAAAGAAGATGATATGTCATCAGCATGCGTCCGCAGTTAATGAAACACCACAGGCAATAATAATTGCGATCTGTGGCACGAACAAAAACGGAATATCGGCAGTGTAATCAAAAGTGAGGAGGTATTCGGATAGAAAAGAATGTGAACAATTGGTTCGCAGCACACGAAAGAATCGCGAAGCGTGATTGAAAAGATGAATCACTTGCTTATGAGTCTGTATTTCTTTACGTGGCATACACGTGAGCGATTCGCTCCTCCTTGTATGCTTGGGTTATATTTATTTTCAACTTTAGTTCTCTTTAACTAGCAAGACAGTTGCTCAAAAAATCTTATGTCTTACACTCACATGACTTTCTCTACTCTTGTACAAACTATATTTACAAATGCTTATTTTCCATATGCTTCATGTTAATCGAGATATCGAGATGTTAACGTTATTGCTATTTTCTTGTAGCTGCAAGGGGAATTGGTAGGCTTTAAGCGACAGTCGAATATTTTAAGAGCTGATTGCTATGTGGAGTATTCCATTCTGTTTGCATTACCAGGACAAAAAAGAAAAAAAAAGAATAACGAATCCCCATTTGAGAAAAAGTAAAAGTAATGGAAAATTTAAGCGAATAACAAGCAATATCTCGAAAATGGTTTACTTAACAAAAAAATCTGATGTGTTACACTCACATGACTTTCTCTACTCTTGTACAATCTATTTTTACAAACGCCTATTCTCCATATGCTTTATGTTAATCGAGATATCGAGATGTCAATCTTATTGGTAATTTTCTTGTAGATGCAAGGGGAATATGGTAGCTTTTAAGCGATGGTCAAATATTTTAACGCTGGTTGCTATGCGGCGCATTCCATTCTCTTTGCAAGTCCAGGACATAAAAAAATGAATAACGAATTTGAGAAAAAGTATAAGTATTGGAAAATTTAAGGGAATAACAAGCAATATCTCGAAAACGGTTCACTCAACAAAAGAAATGTATATGACATAAGTTGTGTATTTTAACGAGATCTACATTTTTTGTGTAGTAAAATTTTGTCTATCTCTTATGGTTTACCAGTTATGCAAAAGTCGTTCACAATGAAGAATACTTTTGGAGACATTCCCAGAAAATTCGAGATATACATTTCATTTCTCATGACATTGTCTTAAACATATGATATTTTAATCAAAATCGTTAGAGCCATTTTTGAGAAAATTAAAATTTTCGAAAAATGTTCCATGTAAAGGGTAGTCTGGGGTGCGGGGATTTTCTTGAAAACCTTCGTGTCGCATCTCTGGAAGATACTGAACCTAAATACCAAGTTTGGTGTTTATCCGACTGTTCGTTTTTGAGTTATGCTGTTCACAGACACACACACAGACACACACACAGACACACAGACACACACACAGACACACACACGGACATGTTTCCAAAAATGCTTTTTTTGGATTCAGGGAGTATCAAAACATGTATTTCCGGTGAAATCTCGGTATCGAATTTTTGGGTGGAATGCAATACTTCCCCTACTTACTATACGTAGTAGAGAAAGTAAAAAATGTATATGACATAAATTGTGTATTTTAACGCGATCTACATTTTTGTGTAGTAAAATTTTGTCTGTCTCTAATGGTTTACCAGTTATGCAAAAGTCGTTCACAATGAAGAATACTTTTGGAGACATTCCCAGAAAATTCGAGATATAGATTTCAATTGTCATGAAAGTATCTTAAATGTATGATATTTTAATCAAAATCGTTACAGCCATCTTTGGGAAAATTAAACTTTCGAAGAATCTTCCATGTTAAAGGTAATCTGGGTTGGGGGATTTTCTTGAAAACCTTCGTGTCGCATCTCTGGAAGATACTGCACCTAAATACCAAGTTTGGTGTTTATCCGATTGTTCGTTTCTGAGTTATGCTTCACAGACAGACACATACACTGACATGTTTCCAAAAATACTTTTTTTTTTGATTCGGGGGGGTCTCAAAACATGTATTTCCGGTGAAATCTCGGTATGGAATTTTTGGGTGGAATGCAATACTTCCCCTACTTACTATACGTAGTAGAGAAAGTAAAAAACAGATGTACATTTGGGCTAACCTCAGACAGCAGAGAAGTCTGGGTCATCTTTTTGCTTAGGAAAAGAAGAGGTATTGCTATTTCAGGTTCCCCAAGCCTATATCTGTGTCGAGGTAGGCACTGAAATATGTCGTGGTTTTAATGGAACTAAGCGAGGATAAATTCGGGGGAAAATAATAAAGTGTTATCTGTTGGAAGCTTTGGAAACCTTTGATGCTCTATTAATTTCAAGGATGCAGTAGTAGTTTTCCAGTTTTTAAGGGATGTGTCAAAAGATTCTATTTCCAAAGCGTGCAGTGACCTGGAAACTAGTGCTCATGAGTTGAAACTTTTGGAGCAAAGTAGCAAAGACCGTCCTGCATTAGAGGTCATGCTTGATATCTGCTGCTTTTGGTGCAGCTTCAAAGTCTGTATTTAGAGAGAGTCATGTTGCGCATAAATTTGTTTTTTATCCATTCTTTAACCATTAGAATTATCGCAATATGTACTTAAGGTACTTGTGTTTAACGGGTGGTTACGTGTGTTTAAAATCTTTTATTTCTGTAGCTACACAAAATCCTGACGTGATGTGTAAACATCAGCATGTACGAGGAAATAAAAATAGAAAACACTTGAGTAAGAATGTGGAATAATGTTAGGGACACTGGGAGTGAATTTTCAAATTTCCATATTTTTGTATGGATATTTTGAAGATTTCACTGTGATTGCATTGCTGTTAGTTTAATATGAATACCAAATTTAATTCAAATTGTGAAAATACTTTGCGAGCTAATAATTATTTCATAACTTTTATTATGTAAATATATCCCATAATCAAAATGTTCCTCGCGCGTCAAAAATTGAGAAAATTGGAATTGGCATTTTTGGAATTGGAGCTTTGAATCACATACAAAAATGTTATCCCTTGTAAGTTCAATACATTTTAATGCGTGAAATATATTTTTAGTACGTTGGAAATTTTAATCTTCTGAAATTAATCATTTTTTCATAAAATATTTTTAATTATATTAGTGTTAGGCATATTTTTGTGGGTTAGAATATTACAATGGATACTTCTCCAAATGCTGAGAAATTTTAACTGTATTTAAACAAAAACTGAGGCGCGTGGAACATTTTAAATGTGTGAAAGTGAAGTTTTGAGAAAAAATTGATTTACAAAATATTATGCTAGAAAACAGTGAATTGTATGCTTTACATATCAGAAACCTCCTGATTTATAGTCTTGAGTGTCTGTTCTTTTGTGTCCTCCTCGTAGAGTTGAGTTGTATCACGCGTCGGGTCTGGCTGATCTTTAAATTAGCTGCTGAACATCCCTCACCCCTTACCACAGATGTTAGCTCGTCAGAAGCTGAACAGCCCATATTAAAAACAGGAACACCATTTAATGCCCCAATTTTTAGCCGTTTCTTAGAAATAAAATTTTCTTTAGCACAGTTATTCCAAATGAGTGAGTGAACACTTTCATTTGACTTTTTTGTCCCTCCACGAGCACAGCGTGCCAGTAGTTCAGTGCAAGCTAGTCTCTGATGTATGGGAACAATTCTTCTAACCATACTATCATCGAACTGAACATATGTACATCTTCGAATGGCTCTGGAGTTTCACCGCGAGCTATGCTTCTATTATAGAAACACCAAGAGTCAGATCCTGTGGGGTATTTATGATGTTCTGGCTTCAAGTCTGTTGATCTATAATGGTAAAGTGTAGCGCAGTTCCATGGCATTAATATCTGGCAGATGCTTCTGGATGAACAGTCTGCAGTAGCTCATTAGTCCTTTAATGGTTTCTAACTTTAGTGTACCACGGCCATGACCACCCAATCTAGTGTCAGTAGTGTCTTGCTTTAACTTGAGGAAAGCTATAGTCATCCTCTTAGCTACAAGGTTGACACATTCTTCCTTCCTATCTCCACATCAGCACCATACACCGCCATTGCATTTAGATGTTGTTGAAGCCATGCGTCTCCATCAGACAGTACAGTTGTGTATCTTATTACACAATTCTGTACTGACCGCTTCCACATAATGCCTGCAGCATTTACCTCCATGCATCCTGAAGCACCGTCATAATTTTTACAGCACTCACACTTTTACTGTAATCTTCCGCCATAGTCATATATTTGGAGTAGCAGGTTCCATTTCATTGGCCAGGAAGATACAGTAATGACAACATTTTGACAGAACCCATAATCAATTACTAGTCCTGTCAAGATATCAATCAGCAGCCTTATCCCATAAAGGAAGTGTCACCACGCTTGTGCCACGTGCCGTCATAAGACACACCCACATTCACAAGCGAGGAATCACTTCTTGTGCTTTGTGAACCACCATTCTAGACTCACTTAGCAGCTTGTATTTTAAAATGATGGCTTCTGATGCCAGATCGTTCATGTGGCGTGTAAATATCCTGGAGTCCATGCAGTGCATTGACACATGCATGCAGAACTTTTGCATGTACCTGTAGCTACCTCTATGCTTATGAAGGCTTCCACGCTTCTTCCATTAGCATCTAAGAATATCCGTTCAGTCTTCTGCTGGTCTTAACCTCTGGGACTGGCCTGTTGAGAACATTGCCCATATGAACCACAAACAACATGCAACTTTCTTACAAATCCATGCTGTTCCTTTGCCTCAACATTTAGGCTGACAGAATTACAATCCGGATATTTCAGATTTTTGAAAGTTCCTGGAATGTACTAGTATGAATCAGCAAATAGCTTGATTCACTCTGCTCATCTAGCATCTGAGGGAGATACCCAGAGAGTTACTTTCAGAACTTGTCTGAGTTTCACTGGAAGTTTCTTATTTTTCCTGTAACAATATTAATATTATTATTAAAAATGCCGTATCTTTAAATCCCACTTCATTTACCTGACCAGTTTGCTCCACTGCACTGCAGGCATCTAATGTAGTTACATAAAATGCCAAGAAATTTCACATTAGACTTGCAATAATATTTGTTTTATTGTAGTTGTATTATGTGTGGAATGAATGAATGAACGAAAATATGCGATATGCGATTAAATATGTATCTTCAAAATAGAACACCATGAAGTATACAACTATTTCTTTATCAGAGCGACAGTAGGCTAAAACTAAATGTTGCAACATTTAATTTGTTTTTATAGCTGATTGCTGGTTCTGACACATAGATAAGCATCCTTTTTAGTCTTTGTGGATTGTAAATTGCAAAACAATATATAATTGCTGCCCATGAACTTTTGTGTGAGACCACGCGGATTTAAATTATTTACACTCACCTCAGATTTATCTTTCTTGCACTTCTTCAGTCTTTCCAATAATACCTGCAATTGCTTTATTCTTTTCATCTGCCTTTCTTTCAAAGCATGCTACCTTCTATTCACAGAATTCATATCTTTCACTAAAAAGATCAGGAATCTACCAGAATAACACCAAAACGAAACACACGGAATCACTAAACTGGACATAGATACTGAACAAATCAAACGACGCAAATAAAAGCACATTGCATGCAAAATAACCGTACATGTGGTATAATTTTCCATGTATAAAGCATATTTTTATTTATAAGAATCACTACGTAAGGAACAGAATACAAATACAGCAAAATGCAAGCCAATGAAATTTTGTATTTACTTCTACGCAGAAAACTATTCAATAGTTGCCAAAATACACACTGGGTGGCAAGACAAAGCAGGATTGTTATAATCAAAGCATTAGAAGCGCAAAATTTAACTTGATATTCGCAGAAAAAGCTAAAAACGCGAGTAATTTGTACGAATAAGCTGGAAAGTGTGGCTGGCTATTTTAAAGGGATAAACTCTACACGCGCGCAGCTCTTCAAACAGCTGTAGTAACCGAAGGGATGTAGCTTTCTATGGACGCTCAAATCTTCAAAGAACCATTTAAAGCGAAAAAAGTTTGGGCCGATTTTGACCAAAAAAATCACTTTCAGTGTCCCTTAAACACGCAGAATTCTCAAAAACAAGCCAGTTAGTGCAAAGTCTGGAATGTTTCTATTAATCCTAATGATTACGCAGCTCAATAAGCAGCTTATGTGTCTTTGTAACAAGGATATAATGGAAGAACGCACCATTTGACGGAAAGGATTAGATACCCATTCCTAATTATCGCATTGTCTATCAAGAGAAGAGCCTCGGCTTGAACAGGATTGTTTTATTCAAAATTTACACACGGGCTGGCTTTAGAACACCGAAGAAGGCTACAAAGCCATTCGAGTATAACAAATGGTTTGGTAGATACGAGCCATTGTTTGTCTTCTCAAATGTAGATGGCGATGGTTCTTCACAAAGTGATGAAAACAGAACGGCGGGTCGCAATAGGCACTCAGGTCAAAATAATTTTCACAGCAACCTTCATAAGAACATTCCATGTCAATATGTCAAGTTCCACTTCAACTAATCTTGAAATTGAAGACACGATGGGAACTGTATACCCATACGACTGCCAAGCGTACTGCAGCATGGGGCGAGAAACAGGGGCAGGCAAATAATTGTAGATTACGGAATGCTTTTTGATGATAAAGACCGATTTCCTAGTTTAGATTCTGAACTTTTTTACTGGACTTCAAATATAATCCAGCATGTTTAGGGGTTGGACATATTTAGTCGTTTTTGGTGGTATGTTTATATCTACAACATCCTTGGCATTAGCTGATTTATCTTTCAATCTAGTAATCTTGAATCACAGAGCAGAATGTCCTTTTTGGTTGCTTGCGAAATTTTCACAGAGAGGATGCTGGAGGGAAATTCTTTGAAATGGCTTTAAGACATCTTGCTACTTGTGCTACCTTCAATACAGGAAGTTAATGCACTGTATTGAAATAATTTCACAGTGTAGAAATGTCTTATATAAACAATTTGATATACGCATTACAGGGTCCATGTCTAAATAAAACGTAGTTTTCTGGTGTCAAAATATTGGCATCAGATGCTGATAATAATCAGTGATAAAGCCAACCAACTCAACTGTTCGTGAGCATGGATATGCCTATTTTCAGCAGCTCCTTATAAGCGCTAACAATATTTAGCCATAAAATACCTCAAAAGAGGTACATAATTTGACAGTGCGACGCTGAACATCGATTAACTGCCTTCTTGCGTTATATAGCCTAGAGGTAGCTCTATAGCTATTGATGTGGCCTAATGTATAAAGCATATGCTGATCATGCAGTCAGTTTTTTGTTTAATAAAGAATTTTAGATGGCTCGGGCGGTAATGTGTGTAGCCCGCATTCGGGGGGTCCTCGGTCGCTAATGCTGGATTGGATAATTTCATCCGCGAATTTTCCTATCATCACTTTCATCACTATATTTCATTTCCTTCTGATTCACCGTCATACCAGGCATTGGGCTAAAATGAATTGAATTTTATTTATGGATGCTCTTTAACTATTGTTGTCCTTAGCACCCCATTCTGTATTGGGCGTGAAAGACCGGTAATTTTGCTCAGGGGCCTCTGTATCAGGGTTGAGGTTCTTTTTAAATCTACGACACCGGGCCACCGGCTTTACTTCCCTTACGAAACAAGTGATGCTAAGGATTTTTACGCCTGAAAAAAATCCATCGTCCTCCGCCGGGTTTGAACTCGGGACCTGTAAGCTAGAGGCTAGCATAGTAACTACTATACCACGAGGATGACCAGTATTGGGCTGATCACCCATCCGGGTATCCTATGATCCAGAGTTTGCTTGCACCTTAACAGGCTACTGGCCCAAGACACTGGCTTGTAAGTTTTTTGGGGGTGTAGGTCTTGCAACAAGGAGGATAATCCGTTAAGGAAGAAGAAACATTTGTGTGATAAGCATACTAAAAGACATGATTGTGATTGGTAAGTACAATATAACTACTACTATTTCCTTGTTTAGGATTACTGCGGTTAATAAGCTGACGATTGGTGTGAGGCATCAAGGAGTGCATTTACACCTAATCTGAACTTGCAGATACGCATGTTATTTATGCTGAAGTAGTAGGTATTGGTTTAGCTACTGCAGTACTGTACAGAAAAGGTATCCCGATAGATGCCAATCCCACCACTCCACTTTGTATTCACCGATAGGCGTTGGTCGACTGGGATCTTCAAGGCAAAAAGACAGGAGTGATTCGGATGCTAGACTAGCACAATGCACGCTGCAATTTGGCAATAATATTTTGCATAGAATTGCGAAAGATCCACCTATCGCACCTGCCTAAAGCACGTGCTCTGGTCCCTAACCACGTTAGCGTGTGACAAGCCATAGAGGAGCAACGTCATCCCTTTCATTAGCTGCAAACGCTTAGTCCAGCAGACTTTGGCTCTCGTGGACAATACTGTAACTGGACTGCCAGAACTCCTTCCGTCGGTATTGTTCACTGATGTGTCCGTTTACCAGGAATGGACTAGTTTTAAACTCAGGAACTAGTCATATGTGCGACGCTATAAATTCAAATGCTGTTGTGGAAACGAATCACCAGCAGATGCTTTCTGTAAACATACACTACGTGATCAAAAGTATTCGGACATCTGGCAGAAAATGACGTACAAGTTCGTGGCGCCCTCCATCGGTAATGCTGAAGGTCAATATGGTGTTGGCCCACTCTTAGCGTTTATGACAGCGTTCACTCTCGCAGGCATACTTTCAATCAGGTGCTGGAAGGTTTCTTGGGGAATGACAGCCCATTCTTCACGGAGTGCAAAACTGAGGAGAGGTATCGATGTAAGTCGGTGAGACCTGACACGAAGTCAGCGTTCCAAAACATCCCAAAGGTGTTCTATAGGATTCAAATCAGGACTCTGTGCAGGCCAGTCCATTACAGGGATGTTATTGTCGTGTAACCACTCCGCCACAGCCCGTGCACTATGAACAGGTGCTCCATCGTGTTGAAAGATGCAAGAAGGTGCTTAAAATATCAATGTACGGCTGCGCTTTGATTGTGCCACGCAAAACAACAAGGACTGCAAGTCCCCTCCAGGAAAAACACGACCACACCATAATACCATCACCTCCGAATTTCACTGTTGGCACTACACACGTTAGCAGATGACGTTTACCGGGCATTTGCCATACCCACACCCTGCCATCGGATCGCCACATTATGTACCTAATTCGTCACTCCATACAACGTTTTGCCACTGTTCAGTCGCGTAATGTTGACGCTCCTTACACCAAGCGAGTCGCTTTGGCATTTTCCTGCGTGATGTGTGGCTTATGAGCAGCCGCTCGACCATAGAATCCAAGGTTTCTCACCTCACGCCTAACTGTCATAGTACTTGGAGTGGATCCTGATGCAGTTTGGAGTTCCTGCGTGATGGTCTGGATAGATGTCTGTCTATTACTCTTTACGACCCTCTTCAAATGTCGGCGCTCTCTGTCAGTCAAGAGACGAGGTCGGCCTGAACGCTTTTGTGCTGTACTAGTCCCTTCACGTTTCCACTTCACTATCACATCAGAAACAGTGGACCTAGGGATGTTTAGGAGTGTGGAAATCTCGCGTACAGACTTCTGACACAAGTGACACCCAATCACCTGACCACGTTCGAAGTCCGTGAGTTACACGCAGCGTCCGATTCTGCTGTTTCCGATGTGTAATGACTACTGAGGTCGCGAATAATGAGTACCAGGCAGTAGGTGGCAGCACAATGCACCTAAGATGAAAAACGTATGTTTGTGGGGTGTCCAGATACTTTTGATCACATAGTGTATGTGGCGAGCTTATTTAAGACCATGTTATTAGCTGGTGTATGCTTCCTACCCGGTTAAATACGCATACTCATTTGCATTTTTTGCAGAACATTTTATTTCTGGAAGATTACCTCTGCATATTTCACGTCGAATGTGATAGCAACATGATGAGCTCCTGCCCATTTCTCCCTGGATGTGCAAGAACCAGCTGTTTTATATAAAAACAGCAACTTAAAACGTAGGTTAAATAGTGTATACGAAAAATGTGATGAACGAGACTCGAAATATAAGCCTCTTACTCGAAAGCTAATCCATTGCGCCAGAGATACTCGCTTTGAAGCCTACATACTATGAGCATGCGCGTTATGATTTCGAATGGCATCTTCATCAGTCAGTGGCGTTTGTGACAATTCAGCAAGCGGAGGAGGATTTTGGCACAGTCGCCTATTATGCTTCTGGAAACCTCCAGGAGGAAGGGGTAAAGCGAAGGGCACAGAAGACGACAAGATCCGGTTGGGCAGATTTGGTCACAGATGAGGTCCCAAACGTCTCAAGACGTCGACGGGACTGGACCCCCATAGACCTTCTTCTCCCTCTGAAGGCCTGTCCCACACCGAATGCAAGGACAGACAATTCTACAAAGCAAACGTTAACGCCCCACGCCTTGACCACCGCCCACTCGCTGATCTTCGACCCTGAAATATGATAATGAAATGAAAGGATACCCACATTTGGATATCAACCGCGGGAAGACCGAGAAAAAAGCGGTCTTTGCAACGAAAATCCAACCGGGACCTTCCTACAGCGAAGCCATCGCGCTCAACCAGTGGAGTACTGTGCTGTAGAAACTCATAGGCATAGCTTCATAATATGAACAGGTATGCCATTTTTGTATCCCAAATTACTTGTTTAAGGCATTTCTACGAAATTATTTCCGTGTAGTTCATTAACACACTGTATATTCGAAGAACAGTTTTCTTGAATTTATCGGAGACAAACTCGCGACTTTGTCCTCAACGGACAAAATAGGCCGTACACCATCAAGTGGCTTAAGTAGTCTTCTTCACTGTTGCAAGGTATATCCGTCAATAAAATTCTAATAAAACAAATATGTGTTACTCTCACATGACTTTCTCTACTCTTGTACGTACAAGCTATTTTTACAAACGCCTATTCTCCATATGCTTCATGTTAATCGAGATATCGAGATGTTAATCTTACTGCTAATTTTCTTGTAGATGCAAGGTGAATTGGTAGGCTTTAAGCGATAGTCAAATATTTTAAGAGCTGATTGCTATGTGGAGTATTCCATTCTCTTTGCATTACCAGGACAAAAAAAATTAATAACGAATTCCCATTTAAGAAAAAGTATAAGTATTAGAAAATTTAAGGGAATAAAAAGCAATATCTCGAAAATGGTTCACTCAACAACAAAAATGTATATAACATAAATTGTGTATTTTAACGCGATCTACATTTTTTGTGTAGTAAAATTTTGTCTATCTCTTATGGTTTACCAGTTATGCAAAAGTCGTTCACAATGAAGAATACTTTTGGAGACATTCCCAGAAAATTCGAGATATACGTTTCATTTGTCATGAAAATACCTTAAACATATGATATTTTAATCGAAATTGTTAGAGCCGTTTTTGATAAGATTAAAATTTTCTAAAAATGTTCCATGTAAAGGGTAATCTGGGGTGGCGGGATTTTCTCGAAAACCTTCTTGTCGCATCTCTGGAAGATACTGAACCTAAATACCAAGTTTGGTGTTGATCCGACTGTTCATTTCTGAGTTATGCTGTTCACAGACACACAGACACACGTGACATGTTTCCAAAAATGTTTTTTACTTTCTCTACTACGTACAGTAAGTAGGGGAAGTATTGCATTCCACCCAAAAATTCGATACCGAGATTTCACCGGAAATACATGTTTTGAGACCTCCTGAATCCAAAAAAAGCATTTTTGGAAACATGTCCGTGTGTGTGTCTGTGTGTGTGTGTGTCTGTGTGTGTGTGTGTCTGTGTGTCTGTGTGTGTGTGAACAGCATAACTCAAAAACGAACAGTCGGATAAACACCAAACTTGGTATTTAGGTTCAGTATCTTCCAGAGATGCGACACGAAGGTTTTCAAGAAAATCCCCCCACCCCAGACTACCCTTTACATGGAACATTTTTCGAAAATTTTAATTTTCTCAAAAATGGCTCTAACGATTTTGATGAAAATATCATATGTTTAAGATAATATCATGAGAAATGAAATGTATATCTCGAATTTTCTGGGAATGTCTCCAAAAGTATTCTTCATTCTGAACGACTTTTGCATAACTGGTAAACTATAAGAGATAGACAAAATTTTACTACACAAAAAATATAGATCGCGTTAAAATACACAACTTATGTCATATACATTTCTTTTGTTGAGTGAACCGTTTTCGAGATATTGCTTGTTATTTCCTTAAATTTTGCAATACTTATACTTTTTCTCAAATTCGTTATTCATTTTTTTATGTCCTGGACATGCAAAGAGAATGGAATGCGCCACATAGCAACCAGCGTTAAAATATTTGACTATCGCTTAAAAGCTACCATATTCCCCTTGCATCTACAAGAAAATTACCAACAAGATTGACATTTCGATATCTCGATTAACATGAAGCATATGGAGAATAGGCGTTTGTATAATTAGATTGTACAAGAGTAGAGAAAGTCATGTGAGTGTAACACATCAGATTTTTTTTTATTCAGGGGGCCTCAAAGCATATATTTCCGGTGAAATCTCGGTATCGAATTTTTGGGTGGAATACAATACTTCCCTACTTATTATACGTAGTAGAGGATGTAAAAAGTCCTCTTCGAACGGAGTTGTTTCCCTTGTAGGAGGTCGAAATGCTACTCAGGACTTTGAAAACATGTTGTGCTTAGATATAATGGATCATACGTAAAATAAGGGATAGGAAAATATTTCTCTTTGGCCAGCATAGAGTAAACATCTCTTGAGAATTTCACGGCAGTATCATGTTCTTATTACCTCCTGTGGTGAATGATGCTCTTCTGTACTTAATAATACTCCGCTAGACGGATTCTTCTCTCTTGGACTCGGAATCTGGTTATTGCAGTCCATCTGTTGTAATTTTGAGCATCGCAGGGAATGGGAGGCGGTACATAATTCCTGTTTTTAATATCCTTTTGTAGTTCCTTTTTTTTTCAGGATTTTCAATCATGTCGTAGCGTGAGGGAAACTCGTAATTGAATTATCCTAGCATTGTCTGCACCATATTGGGAGGAGCCGCGGAACGAGGTCAGATGTAATGAAACGCCGCACCGTCGTGTCCCGGCATGTGTGGAGTGTTAATTTCGGGCCAGGTGATTGGTTTCCAACCGCCACCGATATTGTTAGCTTATAAGAAGCCCAGCAAAGTGAAAGACAAACACAATTTATCGTTTACATATTGATAAAGTACTCAGATTTACTATACCTGCGTGGGGTTCAACCTGTCGCCACGTCCCTTCTCTAATAAATCGTTCCATTATGCATTTTTATACGAGATGACCGAAGTATTTTGTGTGTTAACCTTTCTTGTTCCTTTCCCTCTTGGTCATTTATTGCCTCTTCTGTTCTGTTGTGCTTAACTAAGCAACGGTCGTGAAGTTGTTTATGTTGCTGGGAATATTTACATGTAAACTTTCTGTTAGTAAAATTTAAATCGGGAAGGAAAATTTGAAGTCACGGTCATTCTTGTGTTAAAAGTGTAACGCATTTATAGGAGCGGGGCCTTCTTTCTGAGCGCCTTTTGGGCTCTATTTGGCTCCTTCTAACCTCGTGACGACATCTGTGTCCTCTGGAAGTTGCTATTTGTTTTCTGAAGAAATCTGTGTTTTGACTTGGTAATTTTATTTTGGACTTCGCCATTTATACAATCGGGTAGCCGATGTTGTTAAGGGACGGACTCGTGAACGATAGGTCTATGGCTCAAAATCTTCCCTGAGTGAACGTTTATTTTCAGGATTTCCTAAGTCCTCACAACTGGCAAAGTCTAGGAGGTACCCCGAACGCAGACCTTGAAAGTTTCCTTCCGCAATTATCATGCCATTTGTCTATAATCAGTGTCCACCGTCTGTGGTGCCAGAAGTTAAACACTACAAAAAATCTGATATGTTACCCTCACATGACTTTCTCTACTCTTGTACAAACTATTTTTACAAACGCTTATTCTCCAAATGCTTCATGTTAATCGAGATGTTAATCTTATTGCTAATTTTTTTGTAGATGTAAGGGGAATATGGTAGGTTTTAAGCGACAGTCAAATATTTTAAGAGCTGGTTGCTATGTGGCGCATTCCATTCTCTTTCTATGCCCAGGACATAAAAAAATGAATAACGAATTCCCATTTGAGAAAAATTATTGGAAAATTTAAGGGAATAAGAAGCAATATCTCGAAAATGGTTCACTCAACAACAAAAATGTATATGATATAAATTGTGTATATTAGCGCGATGTGCATTTTTTGTGTAGTACAATTTTGTCTATCTCTTATGGTTTACCAGTTATGCAAAAGTCGTTCACAATGAAGAATACTTTTGGAGACATTCCCAGAAAATTCGAGATATACATTTCATTTGTCATGAAAATATCTTAAACATATGATATTTCAATCAAAATCGTTAAAGCCATTTTTGAGAAAATTAAAAATTTCGAAAAATGTTCCATATAAAGTGTAATCTGGGGTGGGGGGATTTTCTTGAAAACCTTCGTGTCGCATCTCTGGAAGATACTGAACCTAAATTCCAAGTTTGGTGTTCGTTTCTGAGTTATGCTGTTCACAGACACACACACGGACATGTTTCCAAAAATGATTTTTTTGGATTCAGCGGGTCTCAAAATATATATTTCCGGTGAAATCTCGGTATCGAATTTTTGGGTGGAATACAATACTTCCTCTACTTACTATACGTAGTAGAGAAAGTAATAATAAAATGCACATGTTTATATGCATTTTGTGCAGGTATTGCTAGTCCCCTTGACATTTCCCAAAAAGCCTACTAGCTATGCTGAATGTTGAGCCGAACATACGCGCTTGTTTATTTCTCCCTGCGTTCAGAGAAATCTATAGAAGAGGCAATAAGTTCGGCACGACAAAGCAATACCCGTGGTTGTTGCGCCAAGTATGTAGCAGCGAGAGGGTTAAGCAAAAACAAAAGTATATCGACCATGATACCCAAAGGATGTATTCACCGTTTGGGTCAAACGCAACAAAAATACCGCGATTCTTGTTGACTTACTACGTAATTATGTTTTTAGCAATAAAAGCGCAATTATCCCACAAAAAAGGCAAAAAAAATGGAAAGGACACAACAGAGTGTATTTGTTGAAGCTTATAGGTGTTTGTTTAACGGGAGTATAAATGTTGATTTTGCTATAAACGTCAAATGGATATTTGGAGGTTGCCGCTTACTTTGGTACTTAATTTGACCATTTAGGACTGTTCAAAGTACTGTAGAAAAGTCTAAACGTTCTAATATAGTTTACCTTAACAGATAAGCGGAAATAAATTAAAGCATGTTTCCGATCTCCTTTGAAGTATATCTCACACTACATAACATGGGACAAGTTCAATAGGTCTTCGAGTATCTTGTAGCAAGTAGTAATAGCCATTTTAAAGGGGTGAACATTCTAATTCTTGTACAGTAAAACCTCTCTAATCTGGACACCTATTGTTTCAGTAAAAAATTATCCAACCCAATCGGATGTCCAGCGAAGACATTTCGTTCATTGGGAAAGAAATGAGGAGTGTAGGCTACATAATGCTAAGCAACTTTAGTTTCAAATAAAAAAACTACAAAAAGCATACAAAAATAACGTATGTACTGTGTTACAGTTCTATACATGTTAAATCACACTCACTTGATATACAGTACATATGTATTGACTAATTGTCACTGCTTTTTCAAAAAGCCTTTTAAAAGACACTGCTTGGTACTTTTTTTTTTTAATTTGTGACAATCCCAATGTCTCTCGATATCTCGTTCAAGTCCAAATAAAAGTTGAATCGTTTGTGACCAACCTTGTGCAAACTCCTTAATTCATTCAAGAGCTCGTTGATGGGTGGAGGGATGTTCAGGAAGGGAAATCGCATCAGTTTCATCTGAAGATATTTCTTCATTTTTGTCATGGGTTGATAAAACCTTCTCTAGCACTTCTTGAGTGGTAACAGGAACATCTTCATGGACCTCTAATATATGGTTAAATATATCTTAACTCTAACAGGTACGTGCATAGCAGAAATACACGATAGAATTGTCCAAGATACAGAACCATAGAGGTGGTTCCGGGATTCAGGGGTGTCCAACATACAGGGTCTATCGGACCTGTAAAAACTAGTAGTTTGTTCGGGGTGTCCAAATATAGAGGTTTTACTGTACTAGCATTTAAGTCACGTTCAATTCCTATGTGATACAAAACGTGTATAATATCTTGCCGAAAAAAAGTGTAAAAGTGTAATAAGCACAAAGCTACACCATTGCACCAATTTTGACCACATTTTGCACGAATAGCCTGCGACACTGGAATTTGATACACGGAGCTGTAACCTCCTCCCATCGTCTTTTCTCTCTCTCTCTCTCTCTCTCTCTCTCTCTCTCTCTGTATTTATTAAGAATGAGCGAAACCAAAGCCACATATATCTATCTCAGTGAAGTAACAGCTAAACCTTTGTTAGCCAGCTTCCTCTCCTGCCCCTTTGTTGTTTATTGAAATAAAATAGCATAAAGGATTCAACATAATCTGTACTTATTATCTATAAGCAAGTACAAGCCTCATTTACGCGCAAATCTTGCTAACGCAAGAATAATAAACAAGTCAAAGTTGATAGGATATATTCGGCGAACATAATGCGATGTTCCCATATAGTACAAAATTACTATAAATACTATTAGTATAGAATATTTATTTTGCAAAACAGAAAATCTAATAAACGAAATACCACTACTCCTCCTCCATTTTCAATGTTTATTAACACCCCAGAAAAAGCCGTTAATGCTTGTTGTCAAAACATCCCAGCATATAAGTTGCACAGAGAGAAGAAACGGAGGGGTGAGGGAGAGAGATTGCAAAATGAGTGATGGAGAGAGGGAAGAAAGGGAGAGGTAAAGACACATATGTATAGGGAGAAAGAAGGGTAAAGGGGAAGAAAGGAGAGACAGACAGTAAGAAAGTGAGAGGCACAGAGAGAGTTGTTCTGTGCTGATATATAGGGTGTTTCAACAAGAGTGTCCTATCTTTGAACAATAGGACGCTCTTGTAGAGGTTTATTTCTTTTTTTATTTTGGAACATAATTAATGTCATTACGTGTGGAAGAGAACACCAGTTAAGTGACCGCTGCGACTTCGTTGGGTTGCGCGTATAAGGTTGACCCAATTTTCAATGACAGAAGAACGTAAATTAGGTCCAACTTCACGAATAACACCCGTGATGTTATTCATAAGATCATTTACTGTTTCTGGCTTGTTGACATAAACTCGAGATTTAACATAACCCCACAAGAAGTAATCCAACGGCGTAAAATCACATGACCTCGGGGGCCAGTTAACATCACCACCACGGGAAATGATGAAACCTCTGAACTTCTCCTTCAAATCGATGTTTAGAGAGCAGTATGACATGTGGCACCATCTTGCTGGAACCAGATGTTTCTGAGATCCATACCATCCAATTGAGGCCAAAAATAGTCCCTTATAAGAGCCCGGTATCTTTTTTCATTGACAGTTAGAGCTTCTCCATCTTCACTTGGAAAAAATATGGACCAATGATTCGACCATACCAAAATCCACACCACACAGTAACCTTTAGGGGATGAAGTGCATTGGATTGTGATTGCTCTAAAAGCGGCAATTTTGTTTGTTAACACAACCATCCATCCAAAAGCGGGCTTCGTCGCTGAAGATGATTTTTCCACATAAATCCTGGTCAGCTTCCAATTGCTCCATAGCCCAGTCAGCGAATACACGGCGCAAACTATGGTCGTTGGGCTTTAGTTCTTGAGTTAACACCATTTTGTAACCGTGAAACTTCAAGTCCAGATGCAGAATTCGCCAAGTTGTGGTCGGCGAAAGCCCCAATTCTTGTAGCTCGACGAGCAGTTGATTTGTTTCCGTTCTCGCGTACACTCTCACGAACGGCGCTTATGTTTTCGTTGGAGCGCTTACGTCGATTACATACAGGCGTTCTGTGATCGCTGACAGAATCACTTCTTTCAAATCTATCGATCAAACGCCGAATCGTTCTCTCGCAGGGACGATTATGCACACCGTACGGAAGGTTTGGCGAACAGATGATCCCTTTTAATAATAAATTTTTACAATTTCTAGGCGTTGCTGAATGCTGTAACGTTCCATGGCTATTTGTCAATAACAGCTGTAATCACATGAAAAAAATGACTGCTGTAACTCAATAACAACGGCAGCTATCACATATTAAAGATAGGACACTCTTGTTGAAAGACCCTTTAGTATCGTATTTATATAAAAAGCTTCTCTTGTACTCACGTTAGGTTACTCATAATACATTTTTGCGCAAGCAATAAGGACTTACTTTCGTTCACGATACTGACAGCAAAACACAACTCTGCACCTTTCTGTAGTTTTTGTTACCAATGAACCCATTTTGCGGAAAAAAGAAGAATGAGATATTTTCAGATGCTTTATAAATGCCACATTATTGTTCAACCTAGGAAAATTCAAGAGGCGACAACGAATATTTCGAAAACGGATAATGAATACTTTCGCTGGAAATTTGGTATTTGCGCACTTCTTGTTTCTGAGAGATGCTATTCCCTCTCCCTCTCTCTCATATCTACACACATACCTTTCATTTTCGTTTAGAGAATCACAAAAGTATATTTCCATGAAGTTATCGAATTTTAGGGATAATAAAACACTCTCTCTACTTAATATGCGTAAGCCGTATAGAAAGTAGGAGGTGTTTGTGGATAATAAGTAGAATAGGTGTGAAAATCAGTGATAATCGGGAAAGAAATTTGTGTGGGCGTTACACACACAATTTTGTTAAATAGTACAAACAGACGAAATCATTGGTGTAATGGTACCCTCCCGCAAATTAAAACAAATGTAGAATTTGAATGCTGTCATTAACCTTTGGATGCAGAGGTCTTAAGTCTAGAATATCCTTCAAACTTTTATTGGATGGCGTTCCCGAAAGGCTATAGGAATCTTCCTCCTTTTCGCATTTCTTTTATTTGTATGGTAAAGAGAGGGTTCCTTTTTGTACTCGATGCTAATACATAAGTGCCCATATGGTGTAAAATGGACAGCAGCCATAAGAAAGGGCAAAGAGTAAAGCTCCCCCCTCCCTCCGGACGATGTTTTTCCATCTTTCAATACGTCATAGCCCGGAAAAGATGGATCCTTGTAGCTTGAAGCTACAGTTTTTCGCTTCCGTTCAAAAGGGCCGATAAATTCTACAGCGCTGTCTTCAGTTTAAGAAACAGCCATCCACCATCTTGTTTACAGAGAGAAGAGTCCGGACAGCTCCAGTTTCCATTGGATAAAAAAAAAATTCTGTATCAGCTTCGTTCTGCAATAACAAACTCAACATGTTTATTGCGCGAGAGAAATTTATTGCATCGTCTTTCCCAAGTTGCTGTTTTTCTGCTTCAATTAATGGGACACACTTTAACCACCTTTTCTGCTTCAGAATGTTTATTTAGACCATACTGATTTTCTAGAATAAGAAAATAGTAAATGGAAGAGGAAAACAGGCTAAATAAATATCGCATTTAGGCATTCGGAAATAAATATGTACAGTACGGAGATAGGCTAATATGTTAACAGAGGTATAAACGAATGGATAGAACGACAAATAGCATTTGCGATGCAAATATTATGAAAGCATGAAAAATTTAATAACTGACTGCAGATTTGTAAGATTCTCGTTAAGGTTCCCGTGTCTGCTTTTTACGCTGCAGTAACTTGTATAACCCCTCAGTCATTATGTGGGAACGTTTCATACAACCCTGGAAGACCATGAAACCTAACATAAACATGGAAATGTATAACATAGAACGCCGAATATAACGTTTTATATAAACGTTTAGAGCTAACCAAAATCTGAGGAGCCAAAGCATGAATTCATTTGTTTTTGGAATTTCGTGTTTTTTCCGTCTCCAAACCAGCACGTGAAATTGAACTTTCCGTTCAGTTACTTTCCGTACTCCAACACCAACATATGAATACATGGGCTCTGCAATGAGCATATGAAACTTATGGCTGCGTCCATGACCAACATAATACGCGGTACAATATTTAACCGATGGTATACGAGGGCGATACTGAACATTTTTACCTAATACGCCATGTTTCTAAAAACAACTGAATGTATTTATATTTGCCAGCTACTTTGTAATGTTTTACGAGCTGATTGCCGTGTAGTTTTTTTCGACTTATCTAATAGTTTGTGAATCATCATTTAAAAATGTTTGTATGCACCCAAAAATGAATTTCACTAGAGAATTTTTCCGAATTATGATATTTTACGATTTTAAATCCTCATTAACGCCTAAACAGTGTGAAGATCGGCTTAGACATGCATTTGGCGAAGAAACACCCATCTAAGGCAACAGTTTATAATTGATATAGCCAGTTCAAAAGAGATCGTTGTTAGTGATGAATTTCGTGACCGTGGCCGAGAGGTTAGATTGCTCGCCTCTCACCAGGGCGGTCCGGTTTCAATCCCAGGGTACCGTGTGTGGGATTTGTGGTGGACAAAGCGGCGTCTGGGCGGGTTTTCTCCTGGTTCTCCGGTTTCCCCCGCCATTCATTCCACCAACTACTCCATCATCACCTTCCCTTTCATCCATTTCACCATTATTTCGTTTCATCTACTTCCTTCCTCCCATACCACGCATCGGGCTGATCCCCCATCCTGGATATTCTGTCTGATCCATGAGTGTCTGCTCCTCGACGGGCCTCTGACCCCAGGCACCCGCCTGTAAGTCCTGGGGGGTGTAACTCCTACATAAGAGGAGGTTAAAAAGAAGATGAATTTCGTGAAGGACATGCTAGAACTGGTGCTACTGATGAAATTTTACCGTTGTTCGAGCAATACATGAAGAAGATCGACTGACATGTTATGAATTTATTCTGGCGACATTGGACTTGGTATGAGTCAAATCCAAAACATTTTACATCAACAGTTAGACGGGAGAAAACTTTGTTGTGGATGGATTCCACATTGAGTGACTCCCGATCAAAAACAATGCATTGATTGCTGCAGAAAACTCTGGAAAAGTTGTAAGGGGGCACTTCATATTTGGTGTGGAATGTCGTTACTAATGATGAATCTTGGATTTATTGTTGTGATCCTGAAAAGAAAAGTAAATTGGCTCAATGGTGTTTCGAACAGAACCTAAGCCTACGAAAGTCCGAAGAATTCGCATTGCTAAGAACATGGCTGTTAGTTTTTTTTTTCTTTCTTTCTTTCTAAAACGGGCCATATTGCCACTATAGCATTAGAAGATAGACATACCGTTACTGCCGATTGCTACACAAATGTTGTTTACGCAATTTTTTTAAAAAATTCTTGAGAAACGCCCAAATAAAAAATAATGTTACTTCATGACAACGTATAGCCGCATACAGCAAAACTAACAATGAATATCTAGATGCCCAAAAGGTCAGCATCATTTATTCTCCACGATGCAGGCCTGACCTAGCAACTTATGACTTCTTTTGTTTCTAAAAATTAAAGATAAAATGCCTGGAATTATATTTTCGTCATCAGATGAAGCGTTGAGCATTATAAAAATGTGGCGTCTGAAGTGGCTCAGGGAGACTGCTATCATTACTTTAAGGACTGTTTTCATCGAATGGAAACATGTATTGATGTTCAAGGGGAATGTTTTGAAAAACTATACAATCTCTTAATTTTTACTTTCTCTACTACGTATAATAAGTAGGGGAAGTATTGTATTTCACACAAAAATTCGATACCGAGATTTCACCGGAAATATATGTTTTGAGACCCCTGAATCCAGAAAAAGCATTTTTGGAAACAATGCCGTGTGTGTGTCTATCTGTCTGTGAACAGCATAACTCAGAAACGAACAGTCGGATAAATACCAAACTTGGTATTTAGGTTCAGTATCTTCCAGAGATGCGACACGAAGGTTTTCAAGAAAATCTCCCCACCCCAGATTACCCTTTACCTGGAAGATTTTTCGAAAATTTTAATTTTCTCAAAAATGGCTCTAATGATTTTGATTAAAATATCATATGTTTAAGATATTTTCATGACAAATAAAATGTATTCTGGGAATGTCTCCAAAAGTATTCTTCATTGTGAACGACTTTTGCATAACTGGTAAACCATAAGAGATAGACAAAATTTTACTGCACAAAAAATGTAGATCGTGTTAAAATACACAATTTATGTCATATACATTTTTTTGTTGAGTGAACCATTTTCAAGATATTGCTTGTTATTCTCTTAAATTTTTCAATACTTATTTTCTCAAATGGGAATTCGTTTTCATTTTTTTGTCTTGGATATGTAAAGAGTATTAATCTGTGGCAAAGCGAATGGTGCTGCACCTAGCAACCAGCTATTAAGAGATATGTATGAGCTTAAAGGCTACTGTATTTCAATATTGCCCTTGTAAATATATATTCCCCTTACATCTACAAGAAACTGAGCATTAAGATAGAGTCTGCAAATGTTTATCTCGATTAACATGAAGTAGATGGAGAATAAGCGTTTGTAAAAATAGTTTGTACGAGAGTAGAGAAAGTCATGTGAGTGTAACACATCAGATTTTTTTAATGTAATTCTGAACGTAAATGAGGCTTCCTAACACATTAATTAATTACTCTGTGTGTGATGATCCTTTACTGTGCTTAGAAAGCTTTAGGAATCTTTTTTTTAAAGAACGGCACAACAAAGCCATGAAACGTTTTCATAACAGCTGGCTGAAAATTCGGAAGGTTCTCGTTAACGTCCTCGCGTTTGTACTTCGTATGCAGGAGCAACTTATATGGCTCCATGGTCATTATATGGAAACCCTTTATACTGGCAGTTAATTTCCCCTAGAAGGCCATCAACCGACCAAACATAAACACAGCCGCATATGGCTCCGGGTCATAGGGAAAGAGATACGACGTTAAAGGGTAAAGCACGCCAAAGTGGTCGGTTCATTGTTCCTGACATCTTAGTTATTATGTAGTACATGCCTTTCAACCCATACATTCCGGAATTATAATTATCACTTTAAGAAGTGCCTTCAGCATTTATTAAAATTTACTTTTTAAAAAGCAGGATTTTATATGTAGCTAGTTCCCAAGGCAGGAGGAACCTTCAAGCTCAAACAAGGCTATTATGGCAGGAATTAAGACGCGAGTATGCTTATGAAACGAGCATACGACTGTTTTTAGCCGACCACATTATAATTTCAAAACTCTTGAGTTTTTACAAAAAGCTCTTGTAATTAAATGCTGATTTGATGGCGGGTGTTCGTGATTAGTGCCATAAATGGCAGCACTGTTAAAATTGGGCTTTATTTAGGACGCTATATAACTGCTGTTAAAGCAGTTCCATTCTATAGTGGGAGTGAAAGACAGGTAATTTTACTCAGAGGCCTCTTTACGAGGCTTGAGGTTCTTAAGGATTTTTACGCCCGAAAAAAATCCATCGCCCTCCGCTGGGTTTGAACCCGCGACCTCGGGAACTAGAGGCCAGCATGGTAACCATTAAACCACGGATAACGACAGGTAGCACTGTTGATTCCACGCCGTATTTATTGATTTTTTGCAGGTAACATATTGAGCAGAGGAAATGAATTCAGTATTAAAATTACAATGGGCAGGATTTATTTGAGTTTAAATACAAATATTTCAGTGTTTATCTGGGGAATGGATCCCAGTGGACTACTGCTTTGAAGGTGTTAAAAGGTATGGGCTGCGCGCGCAGCCGAGTAGCATCATAATGAGTATTATACATGTCATATGGGTTGTTACGCGTGGTGTAATCAGTGTATTATAGTGTGGTCGAACCAAAAAATATATATAGTGCTATAATGCAGTAAGGCTGAGATATATGTCTCCTTGTGCATATCATACTTATCAATCTGATAAGTCAAATGCTGGTGCGTACATGTAATCTGGAAATACATGATGAATTCTCCAGAGCAATTTTAATGATTAGCGTCGAAGTTGCAATTCCAAACATACACTATGCGATCAATAGTATCCGGACACCCCCACAAACATACGTTTTTCAGCTTAGGTGCATTGTGCTGTCACCTACTGCCTGGTACTCATTATCCGCGACCTCAGTACCCATTAGCAGAATGGGACGCTCCGTGGAACTCACGGACTTCGAACGTGGTCAGATGATTGGGTGTCACTTGTGTCAGAAGTCTGTATGCGAGATTTCCACACTCCTAAACATCCCTAGACCCACTGTTTCTGTTGTGATAGTGAAGTGGAAACGGGAAGGGACATGCAAGCACAAAAGCGCACAGGCCAACCTCGTCTGTTGCCTGACAGAGACCGCCGACATTTGAACAGGGTCGTAAAGAGTAATACGCTGGCATCTATCCAGACCATCACACAGGAATTCCAAACTGCATCAGGATCCACTCCAAGTGCTATGACAGTTAGGCGTGAGGTGAGAAACCTTGGATTCCATGGTCGAGCGGTTGCTCATAAGCTACACATCACGCAGGAAAATGCCAAACGACGCCTCGCTTGATGTAAGGAGCGTCAACATTACACGAGTGAACTGCGGCAAAACGTTGTGTGGAGTGACGAATCACGGTACGCAATGTGGCGATTCGATGGCAAGGTGTGGGTATGGCGAATGCCCGGTGAACGTCATATGCCATCGTGTGTAGTGCCAACATTGAAATTCGGAGGTGGTGGTGTTTTTCCTGGAGGGGACTTGCACCTCTTGTTGTTTTGCGTGGCACGATCAAAGCGCAGACCTACATTGATATTTTAAGCACCTTCTTGCTTCCCACTGTTGAAGAGCAATTCGGGGATGGCGATCGCATCTTTCAACACGATCGAGCAGCTATTCATACTGCACGGGCTGTGGTGGAGTGGTTACACGACAATAACATCACTGTAATGGACTGGCCTGCACAGAGTCCTGACCTGAATCCTATAGAACACCTTTGGGATGTTTTGGAACGCCGACTTCGTGCCAGGCCTCACCGACCTACATCGATACCTCTCCTCAGTTCCGCACTCCGTGAAGAATGGGCTGCCATTCCCCAAGAAACCTTCCAGCACCTGATTGAAAGTATGCCTGCGAGAGTGAGCGTTGTCATCAACACCATATTGACTTCTAGCCTTACCGATGGAGGGCGCCACGAACTTGTTCGTCATTTTCTACGGGTGTCCGTACTTGTCATGTGAGTTAGGTATCACTTAGACTGGCAAATGAAATGTTTCCTAGTCAGATTTCAGTTATGTTCAGCAGCGCTCCTGTTATTATACTGCATCTGCGACCTTACGCTCCTAACCCCAACATACTTAGTTTGGTACTCCTTTCTGCTCTGTAATGTTCTGCACATTGTTTTTCCGCAGCCTTGTAAAGCAGGAAAGATGGGAAATTGAAATTGAGTTTTATTTATGGACGCTGTTTAACTACTGTTGTCCTTAGCATCCCATTCTATATTAGGCGTGAAAGACCGGGAATTTTGCTCAGAGGCCTCTTTATCAGGCTTGAGGTTCCTTTTACGTGACGTAAATCTACGACACGGGTCCACGGGCTTTGCTCTCTTCCGAAGGAAGCCATGCTAAGGATTTTTACGCCCTCCGCGAGGTTTGAACCCGTGACCTTGGAAGCTAGAAGCTGGCACGGTACCACTAGTCCACGGAGGACGACAGGAAATATGGGCCAATTAGCGTCCTCTTACTGATACGAAAGTAATGTTGAGTATATAAAACCAGTGCCGGCTGTTGTGTAAGAGCATAGGAGCACCTCAACATCCTAATTTGACATTTTGAAGATTTATTGTTTATTTTTCCCTCGAATACTATTAAAACCTAACATATATGGTAATTTAAAATTTACGGAGTTTAAATCTACCACGCTACTCCTCTAAACGCTGTGAAATTTGGCAACCGGATCGGTAGCAATCTTGACTGTGCAGGTTTTAAGGAGTTTTAGGGCATGCGCGACTGGTATGACGTAATCATCTTATGGCTGATACACATACATACGAATCGTGCAGATTTGAAGGCTTTTCCGCGCAGTGTTTCCGTGCCATCACCACAATTTTACATTAATGCCACTAGGTACTAGCACACTGCGGCAAACACTGCCTGCATTAGAATAATACACCACATGCACAAGCGCGGAAACTTCTCCCACTTTTTCCAAACCTCCCATAATTATTTTCACAACAAATATCCACAAAAACAAACAGTTTTTTCGTCAGACACGTATGCATTATGATTATTATTACTATCACCATCACCATCATCATTATCATCGCTGTGGTATCGGTTTGTTCATAATAACCGTAGCTATTATGCAGCAGATGCTATTTCACATTTTCAGGCTACTGTTTCTAAAATTTTGTGAACACCCAAAATGTATACTGACGAGCCGCTACTAAATAAAACGAATCACCATGTATGAGGTACAGCTTGTAAGATAACACAAGTTAGGTTACATGTTATCTACGCTGCAGCATAACGAATACTGCTATAGGTCAATTGTGTCCGTCCCAAAGCCATATTACGTGCCAGAATTTTAGTTGCACACAATGAATTTAAGAATACTTAACTAAAAAATGTAGCTAGATTTGAATAGTATTAATAATTATAGGTAGATTTAGTAAAATCGTATAAAACCCGAATAAACTAGTATAACAAATGGTAACAACGCTGATAAGCTCTAGAAATTCAACAGTATATGTAAAATAACAAGCACTTTAGGGAAAACTGCTTTGCGCGAACATTTGGTAATCAAATTTACGTTTGTCCCATCCCATAGCCACGAACTCTACGTATCAGAACATTTAGCATTAATCCAACTTGACCTTAATTCACCACCGTCTGGCAATTAAAGGTCTAATTGCGGGCTTGAGGCGGCGATTACCTTCAGTAAAGTCTCACATCATGAACACTGCCAGACGGAAGGACCAGCCGATTTGAAGCCCACACACACTTCCAGTAGCACAACGACTGCTGTGAAGAGCTGCTCTTCAAACCCGCGACCCCCAGAAAAACACTAGGAGAACTTGTGATCAAGGCAGCCAGCGCTATCGGGCGGAAGACGCGGGAAGCGGCAGACGTCGCGTCGGTGACATAGCTGATGGCTCAACATCCTAAAACCTTTGGAAAGCTGTACACATTAAACTAAAAGCTTGTTTTTTTAAAGGTTTTATTTAGGGTCGTTTTGTCGCGGTATCATTTGTGTTATCTTATTTGCTGAGCGCCTGTTATTGTTTTACTATTTTTAATTTTGAGTTCTTTGTCCTCCGACTAGCTATTATTACTCAGTCGAGCAAATCTCTTAAACAGGGTGTGTAAACGGAAAGGAGTTGTTACTAAAAGATAACACTGATAAAAGAATTTGTTTTTACACTTTTATTGCGTCACACTTCTTTAATTTCTCATATTTACTCTTGATACACGCCCGACTGAAACTGTATATTTTCGAATGTAACTATAATCACTTATTTGCCGCACATTATTAATTCGCGTATTTCACATTTTATAACTAGCTTTACGACGCAAGAGATTCTGTAGAATTGCGCGACGTGTAACGCGTGAATGATTCTCTTAAACTGCGCGTTAGCTGCCCCCGGCTTTAGAATTTATACTCCCTCACCCCGATATGCCTAAAGATTATAACGAGCTGCTATTGGTTAATAAAGCGCGCCAACATTAGCGTCTATTTTTATATCCAGTCAAAATTACGAACACAAATGCTCTAGGGAAGATAATGCCTCCATTTCTACAGAAAAGCGCGCTACTCTGACGTCATTTGTTTGTCTCTTATAGCTGATAAACAACTCACCCCCTCGCTCATTGTTATCCGCTCCTATTGTCAGTTTCAGTGAGGCCGTGTAAACTTATTTCCTAACAATGCTTATAATAAACAAACATCTCAAATCATTGTCATACAATAATGTTAATTTACACTACAATCACTCTGGCATTCACAGTGTTGTGATATAAAATACTGCCTCAGTTTTAAACTTCCTATGTTTTATCACGACCTTTCATGTGCAGTTGCTTACATTATTGGATTACAGTATAATATTTACACATTATGTATACATACAGATTACAATTTGGTTAAATTATTGATATATATATATATTAATTAATTTAAGAAAAATAATTACTTTCTGGATGAAAGTTGCATCATTGAATGCTGCAGAAATATTTCTGGGCATACCAACCTGACTATGTTGATTTTCAAATTTTGGACATGTTAGTATAATATGTACTACTGTTAATGCTGTTTTACATGTTTCACAAATTGGTGGACAGCTTCTATTTAACAAATAAGAGTGTGTCAGTTTGGTATGTTTGTATATTACAATTTGGTTTCGCCGCTGTAGCTGTCTTATTGGATATTCTTGAATTGAAGTTCCACGTACATCATGAAGTTCATCCAGCTGGTCAGCCATTCTTTGTGTATTTTCTTCTTAAAATGTGTGACTGCATCTTGGAGAGGTATTTTGATATCAGTATCTTGTGTTGGTAGTTCTGTAGCTTGTTTCGCTGCAGTATCAGCTCTTTGATTACCGGGTGTGTTTTTATGGGATGGTATCCACATGAAATTGAGTGTGTTTTTAAGTTATAAAGGATGGTAACAAAATTATGTATTTCGTTTACAATACTATTGGTAGAGAACGTGTCTTGTATTGCGTTTAAGGCTGATACAGGATCACTGAAAATTATGTAATAGTCACTATGTGCAGTTTGCAGAGTGTATTCTAGTGCGTATTCATAGCACATCCATTGCCTTTTTCAGTTTTAGAACCATCCGTATAGATGCAGAGTTTGGATGTGTATTTTTCTTAAAAGCTTGTTGTAGCTTCATTCATAAATTATTTTCTTAACATGCGAGGGCTCTAGGGAGCATAAGAGCACTGTAGGTACTTAGAGCACTGTAGGTTGAAAAATGACGCAATTCTATGCTGCTGTCTTACTTGCTCAGTATAGGTATTTCTTCTCTTTAGTTATCCATAAAATAAGTTGTCCCGTAGTTTAGTTGTGCCTTCTGTGCAAGGGGACTGGGATTTGATTCGAGATACCGGTATGGATCTCCGTTCCGGAATTTCTTGCACAAGGAATACTCAGTCTGCACACGTTTGGGGACCAGTGCTGACAACTCTCCCTGGCCATGATGTAGAGGTAGATTATGCTGCTGTGGTAAGGAATTTCTTAAGTGTAATGGAAATAATGTTGGCGCCACATTTACAAAAGATCGCGAATTTGTGACACTTACGGAAGAGAATAGTTTGGCAGATATGTTGAATCACCTGCAGGACATTATAACATTTGCAGAAGACATGAAGCTTGCAACCTGCTGCCCTTCCAGTGGTCATAGGCATTAGAAGGGGCGACTGGGTCCAGGACGGGGTGGCCCTAAGTTGTGATATTGTCCAAAGACTATAGACATACTGAGCATAATTGAAATATATTTACCTGTGGCAATTATGGACATTGGCGCAATTTCCCATTACACGTTTAGATTGCAAATTCTGAAAATGAAGTACAAAAATCAATCAATCTTTTAAATATAATCTGATTTCAAAAGTCGGATTCTATTATTATATTAAGTAGGTATTATTTTATTGTATTGATTACGGTTTACTAGTGTTATAAAATTCCACGGGAATGAATAGAACTGCACTGGCTATTTTCGGAAAATTCAATATACAATAGAACTCCGGCTAACTGAACTAAAGGGGCAGAACTGTTTCGGATAACGCATTTCTTTTGTTTCTTTCTTTCTTCCCCCCCCCCCAGATAATCGATGGTAATGATTTTAAGCAGCGAAAGGAACAACATAATTGCAGTCCAAATACATGTAATAATACGAGGGCAGGCCAGAAAGTCCCAGAGTTTTGGCGAGGAGTAGGGCTAGAGCCGCCATCTTGGTGTCAGAACGTTCCTACATTCAGTACGCATCCAGCTGTGGTAGCGTGAGGACTGTGCCTTCCTTACTGTGCTCTCTGTGAGTTGTTAAAATGTGCGCGGCAATAGAAGATTCCGCCACTTGTGAAGTGCGGTTGGCTAAAAAGAACAAACGAATTGAAATTTATCGTCAACTTTGTGATGTTTACGGTCAGGGAATAATGAGTGAAAGCCGAGTCAGGCAATGATGCATTGATTTTAAAAATGGCCGTACCAATGTTCACGACGAGGATCGCAGTGGTAGGCCTAGCCTTATGACTCATGAACTGTCAATGCAAATCAATGACAAAATTCGTGAAAATCGTTGTTTCGCGATTACAGAACTTTTGGAACATTTCCCCAAATTTCACGGAGTTTGGTGCATCAAATTGATGCTTTGATACTGACGTTGAACTGCATGCCGGTGTAAACCAGTGGTTGAAGTTGCAGGCGGCAGATTTCTACAGAGAGGGTATTGAAAAACTTGTGCCACGGTATGATAAATGCCTCAATTTGAATGGCGATTATGTAGAAAAATAATGTAAATAATAAACGTTGATATTTGCATTTTGTTAATTGTTTATTTCAAAACGTCTGGGACTTTCTGGATTACTACTACTGTAAGCTGTTAAAACATACATTACAGTATTTACAAAGACAGTGTTTTTTTTCTGAACTTTCTTTCGCAACGCTTGGGAGCAGCTATATCACGCCACCCTTTGAAAGTATTTTATCTGTTGGTGATGATTCACTACACCTAAACATGCAAAATAACCTAAAAACAAAAAGTTTTGTGTTTTGATAGTGCCGTAAGTCAACATTTCGGTTAAGATTTGAATACGAATTGTAGTCTTTCTTACTTCTAATGCTTTGAATACCTCGTCCGCTGTCACTTTGTCGCTAACGGCTTCGAGGTTCTGTTCTGTACCTATTGCAACACGCTTCCTTTTTGCTGACGTCATAAACACAAATAAACCACAGTGAGCAAGACCAACGGTAAAGTAACAGTGGTCCTCCGCGTTGAATGATGGGCAAGCAATTAGCACTTGTTACAAGGGCGACACTGAGAAATTTTTGCTTATCAAACAAGGATTAGTTTTTAAAGAATGGTTTTATTTTTTTGCAAAGCATTCCCCTTTAACATCAATACATTTTTGCATTCAATGAAATCAGACCTTAAAGCAATGATGCCACTCTTTCTGAGGCTCTTAAGAAGCCAAGTTTTAATATGTTCCACTACTTCGTCTGATGACGCTCAAATGCTTCCACCTTTTATTTTTAATTTTTGGAAAAAGAAAGAAATCAAAAGGTGCTATTCCAGGGCTCTATGGTGGAGGGACCATGGTGTTGACCTTTAGAGCATCCAGGTACTCAGTTATTAGTTTTGCTTTATGCGACCATGCGTTGTTATAAAGTAACATTATTTTTGGGCGTTTTTCGAACTTTTTCAAAATTTTGCTGTAAACAGTCGTTTGTGGACCAATCGGCAGTAACGGTACGTCTATCACCCATTTGTTGAAACTGTTCGTTAGCACTCGAATCGCATTCATTTCAAGTGCATCCTCTTGTACTTCATCAGGAAGTGCATGCACATCAAATGTGAAGGTGATCTTACTAATTTGCACTGCCAGTCTTCTGAAGACAAATCAGGAAAATGAAGCTTGAACTCTTCTTGAAGCCGTTCCAGCTGTTCACTGATGATAACTCTACTCGTTGACATCGCACTGTTGCCTATCTAGATGTACATTGAATCGAGGGAATGATTAAAATTAGTAATGGGAGCATCCAGGTGACGCTTTCATAGTGGCGTCTCTTTCAAGAAGTCCCTTATGGCATCATTACCATCCATCATTGTGGTGTTTCTACCTTGTAGTTTCAAATTCAGATTATTCAAGGTTTCAAAGAAGTCTGCAAGTTACGCTAGGGAAAATATAAAGCTGTCATCAGTGAATGAATGATGAAGCTTAGCTTGCCCTTCAAAATCCACCGGACCTGTGTATGAAATATTAAAGATTGGTGTTCAGCATTGAGATCATTACATAGGACTCGGAAAAGACGAGTATTCGTGTTCAGTTTTTCAGGTAAAATTTTAGAAACCAGAGCTTGTCTGGACCATACAGTGAGAGTCAATTCATTAAAAAAATCATTAAAAACAAAAAATTCATTAACGGCAGAAAATACATCAGAACCTTTTGATGTTGCTTCTAAGTTTATAGAAAACAATAGTTCTTCCGTTATTTTCTTCTCGTCCACAAATCGGTAGTGCTTGTTTGTTTTGTTCTTTGTTATTAAGAGAGACATTTCATATGATGCTTAAATAACTTTCTCTTTTTCCTGGTGAAATATTTTTTTCCAACAAAAAACTCTTTTAGTTTGTTTTTCAGCGCCGGTTGAGCTGTTGTCAGACGACGTTCCAGACGTGCAGGACGCAATGAGTCGTTACTGAGGACATTATCATACCGTCTTTTTCAATAATCGTGAATCCATGCTCAACATATTCTTCATTATGCAATCTTCTTTTAGCAGACATTTTCACTCAACGTACAAAACCAATAAAAAAATCTGATGTGTTACACACACATAACTTTCTCGACTCTTGTACAAACTATTTTTACAAACGCTTATTGTCCATATGCTTCATGTTAATCGAGATATCGAGATGTTAATCTTATTGTTAATTTTCTTGTAGATGCAAGGGGAATTGGTAGACTTTAAGCGATAGTCAAATATTTTAAGAGCTGGTTGCTATGTGGAGTATTCCATTCTCTTTGCATTACCAGGACAAAAGAAAATGAATAACGAATTTGAGAAAAAGTATTATTGGAAAATCTCGAAAATGGTTCACTCAACAACAAAAATGTATATGACATAAATTGTGTACTTTAACGCGATCTACATTTTCTGTGTAGTAAAATTTTGTCTATCTCTTATGGTTTACCAGTTATGCAAAAGTCGTTCACAATGAAGAATACTTTTGGAGACATTCCCAGAAAATTCGAGATATACATTTCATTTGTCATGAAAATATCTTAAACATATGATACTTTAATAAAAATCGTTAGAGCCATTTATGAGAAAATTAAAATTTTCGACAAATGTTCCATGAAAAGGGTAATCAGGGGTGGGGGTTTTTCTTTAAAACCTTCGTGTCGCATCTCTGGAACATTCATTCATTCATTCATTATCTGTTTACCCTCCTCTTATGTAGGACTTACACCCCCCCCCAGGACTTACAAGCAGGTGCCTGGGGTCAGAGGCCCGTCGAGGAGCAGACACTCATGGATCAGACAGAGCATCCAGGATGGGTGATCAGCCCGATGCCTGGTATGGGATGAAGGAAGTAGATGAAACGAAATGTTGGTGAAATGGATGAAAGGAAAGTTGATGATGGAGCATTGGTGGAATGAATGAATGGCGGGGGAAACCGGAGAACCCGGAGAAAACCCGCCCAGACGCCGTATGTTCTCTGGAACATACTAAACCTAAATACCATGTTTGGTGTTTATCCGACTGTTCGTTTCTGAGCTATGCTGTTCACAGACACAAATTCAGACACACAGACACATACACACACGTACATGTTTCCAAAAATACCTTTATTGGATTCAGGGGGTCTCAAAACATGTATTTCCTGTGAAATCTCGGTATCAAATTTTTGGGTGGAATAGTAATACTGTTTACTTCCTCCGGGCACAACAGGCGTTATACTGCGATAACAAAGCAGAGCGCAGAGTGAAGAATGTATTGTGACAGCAGTAACTTGGTAACGCGCGAGGCAAAACTGACAAAAAATGCGCTCGCTAACTGTAATAAGAATATAACATTTTTGACTTGTCTGAACACATGTTTCTACTTTCTTCTGAGCTGTATGGGGCCCCCTATAATTCTCTCACGTCTCCCAGGTTGGGAACCACTGATCTACAGAGTGAGCCAAAAAACTACGAACCCGCTGCGCTGTGTTTTCCCTGTCCGCGTCCTCGGCGCTCGTTGCCGTCTGCCGCTGTCATAGAAGGGCGCGGATGAAACCATACAACTTTTTTAAAACTACTTTTAAAGGAATTAATTGTTCTTCCACACAAGCCGTGTGTTGGACAGGGTTGGAAAGGTAGAATCAGGTTTATTAATTGATCTAATAGTGGTTGAAACTATGAATCCCGGGACTTAAAGTATTTACAACATTGTAAGTCGCCATTGGAGTATGTCATCTGAATACAATTTAAGATCTCCTTGTGGTTTAACGGGAAAAATGCGAATCAGCTGAAGAATTTAGTGTCGTGCCGGCATGTTGTCATGGTAGCTCAGTGGTTAGAGCAACCAGACGGAGACCAGGAGATCCGTGCTTAAATTTGAATGCCATTGAATTTATCAGTCGCCTGATTCTACTTTTAAAGGCCTTGCTTACCAACTTTATGAAAGGAGATGCTGAAACTGCCCATCGTCGTTGTCCATACATTTTTGGTACCTCTTTAAGAAACTATCCATCACTCGCCGTAAATCACGTTGAGAAATGCTGGCAATTTCCTGACGGATATTTTGTTTGGACAACGGCGGTGGGCAATTTCAGCATCTCATTTCATAAAGTTGGCAAATAAAGCCTTTAAAAGTAGTTTTAAAAATGTTGCATAGTTTCATCCCCGCCTTTCTATGATAGCGGCAGTCGGCAACGAGGGCCGAGGACGCGGACAGGAAAAACAAAGGTTAGTTTTTGGGCTCAATCTGTAGACGATAATTGTCCTGTGTTTATGAATTGCAATAGCACTCTGCTTATTGTGCAACTCTGGAAGCACGATGAACTAAAGGTGTCAGCAAGGGATGCGGTGGTCAACATTCCTTTGATGTGCCGCGTCTGAAGGTGCAATTACCTGCGAGGTATTTCGCGAAGAGTCAATAATCAGGAGGTGGCCGACAAATGAAGCGTCTAATTGGTGGACAGCATCCGCTAATGACGGCAAACAACGTCACCTTTGTGAAAACGATACCGTCACACGCGCGCTGCATAATCACGTGCTCTGCCTTCCTTCAAGAACTAGGGCGATAATTAACGGGATGCGATCGAAGGAGCGACGATAATTAAAATGCAAGCAACACAAGCGCCTCATATAATTAACATCCGCACTGGATGTACATATAGATATGCATTATTCATAAAACTCGGCCATGTTGCCGCGTCAGGGAAAAAAACACTACTGTGAACAAATATAAAACATATAAGACAGTGCCAAGAAGGAAAAAATTTAATCCTCTCATTATTTACGCATTAGCTTCGTTACTATGTTGCCACCTAACGATTCAAACTTATGTCTAGAGGTTCTTCCGTCATTCCCAACAAATTCTTTTCATGCACAATGGCGGACAAAGGAAGGAAAGAAAAAAACTTGTCAGCTTTCTATTTTCATTTATGTAACATTCTAATTAATTTCTCCCTTATATGCACTGCTTATCACACGCGCTACTGACGTATTCAAACACTGTTTATTACATATAAGCATTTCTGTGTCTTAATTGCTTTTAATGACGCTTTTAGACATTCATCTATTCGAGATGATAATGGAAAAAGAGCACTACTGGTTTTATTAATTTACTGATTCCTTCAAAAGTATTACAGGGTATGACAAATCAAAAGCTGCAACACGGAAACACTGCTATACTCGGTGGCATAACTTAGCAAAGAAACGTTTATTGTGCAAACCGTTATCATTTTTCGAAAAATAAATAAAGGTAATCCTTTGTTCCTAACCACTTTCCCTAACTGACCGTGTGTTGTAGCCAGGGTCCTGGCAAGGCCATGGCTTTCACCCGGACACTTTCCCTTCACTCTCTGCCAGCAAAATTAGTTATTACTTTCTCTACTACGTATAGTAAGCAGGGGAAATATTGCATTCCACCCAAAAATTCGATACCGAGATTTCACCGGAAGTGCATGATTTGAGGCCCCCTGAATTGTTTACAAAATTGCGCCACTTACAAGTATTCAAACAATTTTTTGGGTGTTAATTCTAAAAAGAAACATTTGCATTTGTTATTTTCTTTCTCAAGTGAATTAACATATTGAGTGGCATTGACCATTAAGTAAAGCAAGTTCAATTGTCTTCTTCTGAATAGTTGTGTAATGTACCTATATAGATTCTTGCCTATTTTCCTCTTCAGCTACAGTTATTGCTGATCATGTTTCCTTTATTTTTCGTTCTTTTTAATTAAAGCTACCTTTTTTGTGAGGACGTATTTCGTTATTTTTCCAGCTTCTTTGTGGATGAGCAGGGAACATTTGTCTATTGCACAATTGTAATGCCATAATAACCTGAAAACTAAGAACATTTACATAACCATGAACTTTTGTGGGAGTTTGTGGTACTGAGTTTCACTGTGTTTACTTTGCTAGAGAAATAAAACCAAAGATTTACCGCCGCCACCATTACATCACGCGAATTTCATCGGCCCGTTAGAAAATGATGAATTTCTCTTAGACAGTATGGAAGCAATGATTAATGGTACAATTACACAAAAAGCAAGTATTGCTCAATCAAATAATATAGGTATTAAGAAAATAGTACTTATGATAACTCGAACGGCCAAAATATTCAAAGTGAAATAATAATAATAATAATAATAATAATAATAATAATAATAATAATAATAAAAATCCTATGATTCCCCATTTCTCATTTGCAAATTTAAGGCGAATTTCACTTTCCTGGGAAACTAAGGATTAACAGAGTTGAGTGGCCTAATACAATGCTAGACGGTCCTTGGCTTTGTCCGTTTATGCAAAACTTCTGGAGATTAAGTTTTCTTTCTGCGAAACGAATTTAGAGATTACGGGAATGGGAATGAGAAAGGAAAACGAAGAAAAGGAAGAATAACAAGTGATAATTAATTTTGATATCGTACAAGTTCACTGGACAATGAAGGCAGTATGGAGATGGGTGGAAGGATAAGCTGTGAACGAGAGTCCGCAGCAGTCATACAGCGATTTTCATGGTTCGCCAGTGCCGCTAATTGAACTGGTGGCACCCCTTCGTCAAGCTGCTTCCCTCGCGATACGCCCTGTTTTCAATTGCAGAACACCATCTAGGACAGATTCAAGCTTCAAAGCAGTCTTCGTTGGAAATATACGTGAAGTAGAAGTAAATATTTAGAAACGTTATCACACTGAAAATAGGACATAATAATACATCTTGAAGCTAGAATAGTACCAAAACGTAAGAGCTAGAAACAAGAGTGTCTTATCTTTAACATGTGATAGCTGCTGTTGTTATTGAGTTACAGCAGTCATTTTTTTCATGTGGTTACAGTTGTTATTGACAAATAGCCATGGAACGTTACAGCATTCAGCAACACGTAGACATTGTGAAAATTTATTATCAAAATAGATCATCTGTTCGCCAAACCTTCCGTGTATTGCATGAAGTTTACGGTGTGCATAATCGTCCCTGCGAGAGAACGATTCGGCGTTTGATCGATAAATTTGAAAGAAGTGGTTCTGTCAGCGATCAAAGAACGCCTGTACGTAATCGACGTAAGCGCTCCAACGAAAGCATAGGCGCCGTTCGTGAGAGTGTACGCGAGAACGGAAACAAATCAATTGCTCGTCGAGCGCAAGAATTGGGGCTTTCGCGACCACAACTTGACGAATTCTGCATCTGGATTTGAAGTTTCACGCTTACAAAATGGTGTTAACTCAAGAACTAAAACCCAATGACCATAGGTTGCGCCGTGTATTCGCTGACTGGGCTATGGAGCAATTGGAAGCTGACCTGGATTTTTGTCGAAAAATCATCTTCAGCTACCAAGCCCACTTTTGGATGGATGGTTGTGTTAACAAACAAAATTGCCGCTATTGGAGCAATCACAATCCAATGCTGATTCAAGAACGAGCTTTTCATCCCTAAAAGGTTACTGTGTGGTGTGGATTTTGGTATGGTGGAATCATTCGTCCATATTTATTCCAAGATGAAGATAGAGAAGCTCTAACTGTCAATGGAGAAAGATACCGGGCTCTTATAAGGGACTATTTTTGGCCTCAATTGGATGGTATGAATCTCAGAAACATCTGGTTCCAGCAAGATTGTGCCACATATCATGCTGCTCTCGAAAGAATCGATCTTTTGAAGGAGAAGTTCAGAGGTTTCATCATTTCCCGTGGTGGTGATGTTAACTGGCCCCAGAGCTCATGTGATTTAACGCCGTTGAATTACTTCTTGTGGGGTTATGTTAAATCTCGAGTTTATGTCAACAAACCAGAAACAGTAAATGATCTTATGAATAACATCACGCGTGTTATTCGTGAAGTTGGACCTAATTTACGTTCTTCTGTCATTGAAAATTGGGTCAATCGTATACGCGCAACCCAACGAAGTTGGTCACTTAACTGATGTTCTGTTCCACACGTAATGACATTAATTATGTTCCAAAATAAAAAAAGAAATGAACCTCTATCATTTGTTTTATTTATGTTAAAGATAGGACACTCTTGTTGAAGGACCGTATACCTATTATTTGTTTGAGATATGTGGAATTACGTACGTAAGGAAATTCCGGACTGAAACAGGTATCTTATCTTTGCCATATCGTGGGCGCGTATATTCTGCAGTGAACATAATCAATGAAGATTCGATTAGTAGCGGAGGGAGTAGCGGTGGGTTTAATAAAAAATAAAAGAATTACAGTGACCTACACTCATCAGTTGTTTATTACAAGAGTTTAGCTGCTCATTCGAATCCATGTGTGTGGGAAAGGATGGGAAATGTGATTCTAATGTTCGTATAAGTTAGAATTTTTACTGTATGTGTCTGTAATTATTTGCAATGGTACTTAGAACAGGGGTTTCGGAAAGAGGCAAGGATAGTGTCATTGACATTGATGCTTTTATATATAGAAGATTACATATGCCAGAGTTTTCATTCACAATTCACTTCTGCCATTCACATCCTAATATGAATTTATTCAAGTGATCAAGGTTTTCAAAAACAATCTGTCATTAGAATCAGGCTGTGATCTCAGCCAAAACAAAGAAATGTCTACATAATCGAGTAAATCACAGCGATGAAAAGATTAATTAATGCAGAAGTTGAGTGTTAACCAGCTTAGAAATGATTAGATATGCATCTCATTTATTCTTTCAAGAAATGCGTAATCAACAGGACGAACCTAAATCAAATAAATATACGAGGGATATAATTCGTAAAAAAAAAAGGTCAACCCACGTGGATAAAAACATGAGGGTAAGGTAACATGCAATAAAAGTAACCTAGTTTAACCACACCGAATCTGCCAGTCCTGCGTAGGTGAAAATTAGGAACCTTTTAAATCACAAAATAGATGTATCTTAAATTGCCACACGATTTGGATAACCTTCTCCTCTGTTCCGCAATTTACACGTCGTCCTACGATTATTTTATCTTATTCCGGAATCTACAAACACCGAACAATACTACGATCCGTTGCAGTATGCTGCCACTTAATAATCATTATCATACACCGTGTGTCCTCTTTTTACTTTCTCTACTACGTATAGTAAGTAGGGGAAGTATTGCATTCCACCCAAAATTTCGATACGGAGATTTCACAGGAAATACATGTTTTGAAGTGCACTGAATCCGTATAAAGCATTCTTGAAAACATGTCCGTGTGTGTGTGTCTGTGAACAGCATAATTCGAAAACGAACAGTCGGATAAACACCAAACTTGTTATTTAAGTTCAGTATCTTCCAGAGATACGACACGAAGGTTTTCAAGAAAATCCCCCCACCCCAGATTACCCTTTACATGGAACATTTTTAGAAAATTTTAATTTTCTCAAAATGTCCCTAACGATTTTGATTAAAATATCATATATTTAAGATACTTTCATGACAAATAAAATGTATATCTTGAATTATCTGGGAATGTCCCCAAAAGTATTCATTGTAAACGACTTTTTCATAACTGGTAAACCATAAGAGATAGACAAAATTTTAGTTCACAAAAAATGTAGATCGCGTTAAAATACACAATTTATGTCATATACATTTTTTTTTGAGTTAACGATTTTCGATATATTGCTAGTTATTCCCTTAAATTTTCCAATACTTATAATTTTTCTCAAATGGAAATGATTTTTTTTCCTGGACATGCAAAGAGAATGGAATACTCTACAACCAGCTCATAAAAGATTTGACTATCGTTTAAAGCCTACCAATTCCCCTTGAATCTACAAGAAAATTAGCAATAACGCTAACATCTCGATATCTCGATTAACATGAAGCATATAGAGAATAAGCATTTGTAAAAACAGTTTGTACAAGAGTAGAGAAAGTCATGGGCGTGTAACACATGAGATTTTTTTATTGTTTCAGTTGTATAGCCCCCTTTCAGTCTGTGTTCATATTGAGGGCTTTGACATAAGAAAAGACTTGCAGTGTTTTTGCTCGCTGAATTGAGGGTTATAGGAACACTGGGCCTGAACTTTCTAACTTTTTTAATTTTAAAGCTATTCACTTGAAAATTGGCATACTTAATAAGAGCAAATAAAGAGATGGCTGTGCAAAAGTTCAAAACTCTAGCTCATGTAGTTTCTCATATAGTAGAATTAAATATTTTTAATTAGCCCCCCAAAAACAGCTTTTCTAAAAGTGGCTTGCGCATTCAAATTTATCAGAGAAGTATAATAGTGGCATTTTCGAATACTTTAGTACAGTGAAAATAAATGCAAGTATTTGATTAATGTTGATTCTATTAGTTGTCGAGAAGTGAATGTTTGTTTTTATGAAGTTGTTATTGTTAAATAGTTCCTTGTTTTTTCAGTATAAATTATATTTTCGTGAGTCAATGAATAAATCAATCATAAAATGCATGCTTGAATCTTTAGTTATCAGATTTTAGATTAAGTATTGATTTTCATACAAATCAGAGTAAAACTGAAACGCAAGGAATAAATTTCATGCACAAAAATGTAAAACTGAGAAAAAACACATACAGAAATGGTCCAATAGGGTAAGAAGATAGCGATCGGGTAATCTAAACGTTTCACTGGGCTTTTAAAAATGATGGATCTTGAAAATTTTTGGCCAAAATGGTTAATAAGTGCCTATAAAGTGTCACTTTTGCGTTTACACCCAAAAGCTCAAAAATTAAATTGAGTTTTATTTACGGACGCTCTTTAACTACTATGGCCCTTATGGTCCCATTCTATATTTTGTGTGAAAGACCGGTAATTTTGCTCAGAGGCCTCTTTATCAGGCTTGAGGTTCTTTTAAGTGCCGTAAATCTACGATACGGGATCACCGCCTTTACTTCCCTTCCCGTGCTAAGGATTTTTTACGCCCGATAAAATCCATCGCCCTCCGCCGGGTTTGAACCCGCGACCTTGGGAACTAGAGGCAAGCACGGTACCACTAGTCCAAGGAGGACGACCCAAAAGTTCAGTCTCAGTGTCCCTTAACATTGATTATTAAACACACTCATATTTACTCCCACATTCACACTTCCAGATTCTGTAGGGAATAGGGAATAATTATGATTAAAGAATAATTAGCCGCCCCATCCGAGAATCGAACCCGGTATCTCCGGGTAGAGAAGCTAGCGAGCTAACCACTCGACCACAGAGGCGACATTTTTACGTACGGAAGTGAGCAAATTATAATTAGCCAACTACTGGGACGAATGCCCAGGAAAGTATAAACACATACCATATAGTCTAAAGATGTAATGGGAGTGCCGCTGTGACCTTTTGCAGAGTGTAATTTTAGTAACAAACTACTCTGTAAGGAATGTATAGATACACTACGTGATCAAAAGTATCCGGACACCTGGCTGAAAATGACGTACAAGTTCGTGGCACCCTCCATCTCTAATGCTGGAAGTCAATATGGTGTTGGCCCACCCTTAGCCTTGATGAGAGGGTTCACTCTCGCAGGCATACTTTCAATCAGGTGCTGGAAGGTTACTTGGTGAATGGCAGCCCATTTTTCACGGAGTGCGGAACTGAGGAGAGGTAACGATGTAGATCGGTGAGGCCTGGCACGAAGTCGGCGTTCCAAAACATCCCAAAGGTGTTCCATAGGATTCAAGTCAGGACTCTGTTCAGGCCAGTCCATTACAGGGATGTTATTGTCGTGTAACCACTCCGCCACAGCCGTGCACTTTGAACAGGTGCTCGATCGTGTTGAAAGATGCAATCACCATCCCTGAGTTGCTCTTCAACGGTGGGAAGCAAGAAGGTGCTTAAAATACATATCAAGTAGGTCTGCGCTGTGATCATGCCACGCAAAACAACACGGGGTGCAAGCCCCCTCCAGGAAAAACACCATCACACCATAACACCACCACCTCCGAATTTCACTGTTGGCACTACACACGCTGGCAGATGACGTTCACCGGGCATTCGCCATACCCACACCCTACTATCGGATCGCCTGATTGTGTACCGTGATTGGTCACTCCACCCAACGTTTTGCCACTGTTCAGTCGTGTAATGTTGACGCTCCTTACACCAAGCGAGGCGTCGTTTGGCATGATGTGTGGCTTATGAGCAGCCGCTCGACCATGGAATCCAAGGTTTCTCACCTCACGCCTAACTGTCATAGTACTTGACGTGGATCCTGATGCAGTTTGTATGATGGTCTGGATAGATGTCTGCCTATTACTCTTTACGACCCTCTTCAAATGTCGGGGGTCTCTGTCAGTCAACAGACGAGGTCGGCTTGTACGCTTTTGTGCTGTACATGTCCCTTCAGGTTTCCACTTCACTATCACATCAGAAACAGTGGACCTTGGGATGTTTAGGAGTGTGGAAATCTTGCATACAGACTTCTGACACAAGTGACACCCAATCAGCTGACCACGTTCGAAGTCCGTGAGTTCCACGGAGCGTCTCATTCTGCTGTTTCACGATGTCTAATGACTACTGAGGCGGCGGATAATGAGGACCAGGCAGTAGATGGCATCACAATGCACCTAAGATGAAAAACGTATGTTTGTGGGGGTGTCCGGATACTTTTGATCACAAAGTGTATATGATCGGCTATCATTTAGGTTGTGATTTTAATAGCAAGATTTTATAACTTTCCGTAATGTTTCTAAGTGGTTAATTTGCTTTCGTATTTAACAGTAGTTCTGCACCTTTTCGCTGCAGCCGTAGGCTAAAGCATGGAGCTTTGGTTCCAGGCTATGGAATACGCCCGGGTTCGATCCCACCCATGGGGATTTCGTTCCTTGTCAGTTTTATACGTCTGGAGTTTTTGGGCATACGTCAGTTGGTCCCTGGATTTCTTGGTTAATACTCAATTGCGTCTCGAGACGATTTGAATTATTAGTCTCAGTATCTTCACTTCCTGGCACAAACAGCATTTATCTTCTCATTTTTCATCTTTAATATTTAACTTTAGGAAACACTTACAAGATTCCATGTAACACGCCCACGGTAAATATTGCTCTGCAGTTCCTCGTGGTGTATAAATTTGTAGCCATAGGTCCAAATAAAGGCTTCCCCATCTTATTTGTCATCGACTCCATTGCTCGTGCACAACTGAGAATGACAACTGTTGCGTAGTCCAGTTTGACCGTTATGCTGTATATGACGTAGCAGAAAGCGTTCTAAACAGTGCTCTCGTTGCAGAACGCCTTCTATAGTTTTCGGTTGTGGCTTATCGAATAAACTATGACTACCCAAGCTACATAAGCAGGTAGCTGTGGACGCAACTGTCATAGCCCCTGGGATTTGTATTTTATGTTCCGCGTATAGGATCGGTGCCCACTCAGCATCGTGCGGAAAGTAAGGAGCTGCGATAGGCAGCGATCCCGGCCACGGAGGCCAACATCCTGGCTGGAGGATGCGTGATGCTGGCCACATTACTTCCCCGTATCGGTTGATACCTTGCATAATTTGTACTTTAGTGAGAATGGTTTGAAAACAAAATAAGTTGGGTAAGATGATTATGTTAGTATTTTTCTGACGGCCGAGAGATGAAAAATATTCTGATGTGTTACACTCACATGACTTTCTCTACTCTTGTACAAACTATTTTAACAAACGTTTATTCTCCATATGCTTCATGTTTATCGAGATGTTAATCTTATTGCTAATTTTATTGTAGATACAGGGGGAATTGGTAGGCTTTAAATGATAGTCAAATATTTTAAGAGGTGGTTGCTATGTGGAGTATTCCATTGCTTTTGCATTACCAGGACAAAAAAATGAATAACGAATTTGAGAAAAAGTATAAGTTTTCGAAAATTTAAGGGAATAATAAGCAATATCTCGTAAATGATTCAACCAACAAAAAAAGTATATGACATAAATTGTGTATTTTAACGCGATCTACATTTTTTGTGTAGTGAAATTTTGCCTATCTCTTATGGTTTACCAGTTATGCAAAGTCGTTCACAATGAAGAATACTTTTGGAGACATTCCCAGATTATTCGAGATATACATTTCATTTTTCATGAAAATATCTTAAAACATATGATATTTTAATCAAAATCGTTAGAGTCATTTTTGAGAAAATTAAAATTTTCGAAAATGTTCCATGTAAAGGGTAATCTGGAGTGGGGGGATTTTCTTGCAAACGTTCGTGTCGCATCTCTGAAAGATACTGAACCTAAATACTAAGTTTGGTGTTTATCCGGCTGTTCTTTTCTGAGTTATGCTGTTCACAGACACACACACACACACACACACACACACACACACGGACATGTTTCCAAAAATGCTTGTTTTTAATTCAGGGGGTTTCAAAACAAGTATTTCCGGTGAAATCTCTGTATCCAATTTTTGGGTGGATTACAATACTTCCCCTACTTACTATACGTAATAAAGTAATAACGGGAAAGTGAAAGTTTAAACTAGATATTATTAAACAATATATGCAGCGATGTCTTAGCGCAGATAACAGATACATAAGGTGAGTTTCACTCTTGGCTGCCTCCCGCCCCTTCCACGACCATTGGGATAGTTAGGTTCCCTTAGACGCAGGTTACCTTCATCGTAAGACACGCCGTCAGAAGCCGCTCTGGTGTAATCTCTAGGGAAGGAGTAACCGCAGCACAACTCCGTTTCTCTTCACCACTTAATGTAGTCCTCCAACCCCCGCGCCAAACCGAGGAAAACACCATTGGTTTTCTGAGCTACTAATACCACCTCACAAGTAAGGTAAGATGGGTTGCACTTCGGTTACCTCGCTGAGGATTGATTTGCCCTCGTGCTCCAGGACTTGGCTGTGTTCCGAACACAGAGGTCTCTTTGCTTTACTTCTTCTTTCGTTGCAGTTTCTGCTCAGCAAGTAAGAGAGCCTATGCATATACATGTAATGGTAAAGCTCTGCAATAGCAACTGCCAGGGAAAATGATGCATTTTCTTACGAATGAGTGTTTGGCGAGACCGAAATTTTAAAGGAAATATCATTTAAATGTCCCCGTGCTATTTCATGATACAGCTACTAAATGGAAGGCACAAATTCTGGCCTGCTGCTTATATTTGCATCCAAGCCCAACAAACTGGCCTTTCTCTCCTGACCCCTTGCTGTATTATCGGTCTCCCAATGATCTAGAAATTGTGCTAGAAGTGATACTATGTTATCCCAAACAGGATAGTCGCTTACTATGGCCTTACTGTTTTTATTACTCAGGGGCGTGAATTTTCCCTTTAGGGAAGACTAAATGGTGATACCGTAATTATTGTCAGGAAGATATAAATAATTAACGTAAGAAATTATAGTAACATAGAGAAATAATTGCAATAGACAATTTCCGTATATTAAATCAATGTATAATGTAAAAAACATGAGTTGAAAAGATTTGTCCGGAGAAAAAGGTAATTAGCGAAAAGTCATTAGTAACAGTTGAGCGAACGCGTTAGGCATAAAGATTCTTGGTAGTTTAGATTTAAGTTCAGTACGTTTGCTTAGTCACATAGACAGAAATTCTGTAAAAGAGAAAGGTAAACGAAATTCTTAAGAGTCGGGGAGAGACTTATATCTTCTGTCTTTCTCCGATTTGTCCCTACCATTCTGATGCAATAGTAGGATCTGAAGTTAATAAAATGTTAAACTCAGTAAGCAATAAATCATGACATTGTGATTTTAGAGTATTTTTACCAAGAAAATGGTTGAAAAGAATTAAGGGATACCCTTATAGAGGCGAGCTTTTAAGGTTGGGCCCATAAATAATAGCGTTGGGTGAGGAAGAGATAGGTATTTAGATTCAGTATCTTCCAGAGATGCGACACGAAGGTTTTCAAGAAAATCCCCCCACCCAGATTACCCTTTACATGGAACATTTTTCGAAAATTTTAATTTTCTCAAAACTGGTTCTAACGATCTTGATTAAAATATCATATGTGTAAGATATTTTTATGTCAATTGAAATCTATATCTCGAATTTTCTGGGAATGTCTCCAAAAGTATTGTTCACTGTGAACGAATTTTGCATAACTGGTAAACCATAAGAGATAGACAAAATTTCACTACGCAAAAAAATGTAGATCGCGCTAAAATGCACAATTTATGTCATACACATTTTTGTTTTGAGTGAACCATTTTCGAGATATTGCTTGTTATTCCCTTAAATTTTCCTATAGTTATACTTTTTCTCAAATGGGAATTCGTTATTCATTTTTTATGTCCTAGACATGCAAAGAGAATGGAATGCGCCACATAGCAACCAGCTCTTAAAATACTTGACTATCGCTTAAAGCCTAACAATTCCCCTTGCATCTACAAGAAAATTAGCAATAAGATTGACATCTCGATATCTCGATTAACATAAAGCATATGGAGAATAAACGTTTGTAAAAATAGTTTGTGCAAGAGTAGAGAAAGTCAAATGAGTGTAACACATCAGATTTTTTTATAATCAACTAGTAAATTTGTGTGACATTTATAAAAAAAACATCATGCAACATTTTTAATTTTAATAAAATGAATCACTGAGCCCTAAATTCAAAATTACACTCAAAGCTCTTTAGATCCCTTCGTAGCACGTATACTGAAAATATTAAAGAAACTGAAGAAGAATTGCATTGTAAGCATTTTAAAATGGCAAAAATATAAGACAATTACATAACGTCAAAATCAAGTTTTAAAATTCCTCGCGCTCACGTATTAACTTTTAAATGTCGCATTTGGGTATTTGTACAGCAGAAAGGCAAAAGTCAATTTGGATCCTTATACTGAACATTTTAGAATTCTTTTTATGGAAACTTAAAACATTAGTTTTGTTTCTCGAGAAGTTTCCGAAAATTGTTTATTACTCTTTAGAAATGAAATATTGATATAATCGGTGCAACCTCAACCACGAAAATTATAGTTTTAAAAAAAATTCTGTGTTGCATTTACATCGATTTCTATACTCACTCTTCTACAAATCTTTATCTACTTTTTTATAACCGAGATAAACTTTCATTACGTATAGATATATACATATTTCTCTTATCTGTATAAGAGAGATGCAATAGACTAATCAATGGACAGATTTTTTAAAAGTGGCTCGCTATGCGATGGCTTTGAAATTCCTTGCTCTTTACATGGCCAGAGGAAAGAAGAATAGCGGTTTACCATTTTAAAATAGCATATTTAAAAATTCAAACCCATAACAAAGAATATCTCGCAAATGGTTAATGCTACAACAATTCCATTGGATTTAAACGGTGTGCTGTAACTACACTTTTTGTGTAGTAAGATTTTATTTCTCTCTTACAGTTCACCATTTATACAGAAGTGATTCAGAGTGAACAAGTCTTCACAGGCTCTTTCCGGAAAATTCATGATATGCATTGTATTTATCATGCAAATATCTTAAATATATGGTATTTTAATAAAAATATTTATATATGTTTCATAGAACGTGGACTAGTGGTACCGTGCTAGCCTCTAGTTGCCAAACCCGGCGGGAGGGTGATGGATTTTTTCGGGCGTAAACATCCTTAGCATGGCTTCCTTCGGAAGGGAAGTAAAGCCGGTGGCCCTTATCGTAGATTTACGGCACGTAAAAGAACCTCAAGCCTGATAAAGAGGCCTCTGAGTAAAATTACCGGTGTTTCATGCCCAATATAGAATGGGACGCTAAGGACAACAGTAGTTAAAGAGCGCCCATAAATAAAACTCAGTTTAATTTAATTTTTAATGAAAAATTTTCCATATCAAGGGTACTTTGTGGTGAGGGAAATTTTCTTGAAAGTCATCGTGTCGCAACCTAAATACAAATTTGATAGTTAACCAACTTTTTGTTTTTGTGTTATGCTGCACACACACACACACACACACACACGCGCGCGCGGACCTGTTTCTAATAATGTTTTTTTTTTAATTTAATGAGTCTTTTAAAGGTGTATGAAACTCGGTATCGAATTTTTGTGTGGAATTCCAATAATTCCTCTACCTACTATAGGAAAGTAACGGGGAAAATAAAAATGAACTGTGGTTACTTCTACTGGAAGCTTATTCCTAAATTTTATTGAACGTCCCACACGTCAGGATCATAATGCTGTTAAACCCGCTCCTATAGGCTAGTGTGCATTGCTTGGCTCAAAAGTGGGATCATCTATGACAGACAAAACGGCAGATGGAGAGCCTTCCGTTACCATCCATCAACAGTTGGTGGTATGAAGGAAACTATTTGCAGATTAGCCACATTGCATGTTTTGTTATGCTAAACACTTAGGACGTTTTTCTGCAAGATGAAGCAGTAATTAGTAACCACCCTTAACCTCCATCCTGGTACATGAGAAGAGGATGGTATAACTCACAGAGGATTTCATCCTTTGGGTTTAACGCACCGCATACTAAAATGTAATCTAGCTAAAAATTCTGATGTGTTACTCTCACATGACTTTCTCTACTCTTGTACAAACTATTTTTACAAACTCCTATTCTCCATCTATTTCATATTAATCGAGATAAACATTTGCAGAAACGATCTTTTGACATGCAAACGGAAATACATTTTACACATAGCGACCAATTCTAAAAATATTTGACTATCCCTTAAGGCGTACTATGTTCCCTTGTTTTGTGTTTGCAAGGGCAATATGGAAATACAGTAGCCTTTAAGCATAGGCATATCTCTTAATAGCTGGTTGCTATGTGCAGCACCATTCTCTTTGCCACAGATTAATACTTTTTGCATATATAAGACAAAACAAGCAATATCTCGAAAAGGGTTCACTCAACAACAAAAATGTATATGACATAAATTGTGTATTTTAACGCGATCTACATTTTTTGTGTAGTAACATTTTGTCTATTTCTTATGGTTTACCAGTTATGCAAAAGTCGTTCACAATGAATACTTCTGGAGACATTCCCAGAAAATTCGAGATATACATTTCATTTGTCATGAAAATATCTTGAACATATGATGTTTTAATCAAAATCGTTAGAGGCGTTTTTGAGAAAATTAAAATCTTTGAAAAATGTTCCATGTAAAGGGTAGTCTGGGGTGGAGGGATTTTCTTGAAAACATTCGTGTCGCATCTCTGGAGGATACTGAACCTAAATACCAAGTTTGGTGTTTATCCGACTGCTCGGTTTTGAGTTATGCTGTTCACAGACACTCACACACACATACACACACACACACACGGACATGTTTCCAAGAATGCTTTATATGCGTTCAGTGCACCTCAAAACATGTATTTCCGGTGAAATCTCGGTATCGAATTTTTGGGTGGAATACAATACTTCCCCTACTTACTATACGTAGTAGAGATAGTAAAAATAAATTATTAATGTGTTGACGCTGAGAAGCTGTGAGTTAGATATCCTATTAGATTAATGACTTATTGTATTAGTTTGTCCGTGGTTAGTACTGTATGTTGCTTCAACTTACCAAGTGTGGTATTTAACCGACTTTTCGTTATTGAGTTATGCTATTCAGAGATGCACAGATAGACGGACACACCCGCGTGCGCGGACCGTAATGTATTCAACGTTTTCTTTGGATTGCGGGAGCTTCAAAATGTGTATTTCCGGTGAAATCTCGGTTTCCAATTTCTGGGTGAAATGCAATGCTTCCTCTATTTATTATAGATAAGTAATAGAAAAGCAAAAAGGATCTGTGACCATCTTAACCGGTTGAGTTTTCTTTCAGAAGAAAAAGGATGTATATTCTCGTGCTTAAGAGCTTTCGATCCGTGTCAGCTATAGCACTTCTGTTTTACCAATATCTTCACAGTAATTGGGGGCAAGATGAAGTAGAAAAGAAAAGTGCAAGATCTAAAAGGATTAAGTTGATATGTGGGGTGGGTTTAACCTTTTTGATTTTATAAAAAATTGCTTTAAGGATTTTAATTTATTTACTTCTTTGTAAGCCTTACAAGCCGGTGCCTTGGGTCAGTAGCCTGTCGAGAGGCAAGCAAACTCTGGATCATTGCATAACCTGGATGGGTGAAGAAGAAAATGAAATGTAATCATGAAACGGATGATAAAATAATTCGCGGATCCAATTATCCAAGCCTTCTTGGATACAGTATTTGCCTAGCGACAAAGGAAAACCGCGAAAAAGCTTTCGGTTAAATTGGTTGGCCCCCGGGGTTTGAAACGGGGACCTTCCGAATGCGGACCACGGGCATTACCACATGAGTCATCCCGCACTATCAGGTATATTGAATTTTCAGCTAGCCTGTGAAGTCCTCTTCATGCGGAAGGAGCGGGTAAACCAAAACAGATAGACAAAAACGTAGTACACAGAAAATGTAGTTCTCTTTAAAACACAGAATTTATTTCAAATAAACTTGTATTTTGTGTCAACCATTTTTTAGGTATTCGTTATAATTGGTTTGAAGTTTTCAATACCTGTCATGTTTTTAAGGTGGTGTGGTTATTCGTTTCTCAGGATGTCGTGATAGGGCAGGAGTTTTAAGTCCAGAAAGTGCCGCTCCTACTTCAGTTGTTTCTCGCGATACCGTGAAAATCATGAAATTTCGAATCCAGTATAGGCATAAAACACACACACACACACACACACTCTTTTAAGCATTTGACTATCGCCGTCCCGTTTGTGGCCATAACAAAGCTTATAATTGAACTATTTATGCAATATTTTTTATGTAGATAGAAAATAAGCGTTTGGAGGAATATTTGTAAAAAGATAGTGAGTAGAGAAGGTAATGTGAATGTAACATATTGTAGCGTATATGTGTGTGCATTGTCACGTCGAACACATTGTTGCTTTGTAGTGACGACATTGTTGGGTATAATTATTTCGGCTGAGCTTTTGAATTTCGTCCGACGCGATATCTTTCCCCCACCTCCTGGCCAAAGGTGGAGAGGGGAAGGGAGGGAAGCGAGATTACTAGTTTCTTTGTCTGGAAACGTAGCGTCAGTAGCCAGGCAGTCCTGGTGTGTCTCTTGAGGGCGAGGGTTGAGGATGGAAGCGTGCGTGGATCGTGGGAGTGGAAATACGCCTCTCCAATGTCTGTTCTTTAATTTTTTTTAATGATGTAGTGCCACCAAGTTTAATATTTAATAAACCACAGGTAATCTACTGAATGTAAAAACCCGTGTAGTTTTGTGACAGTTATCCCACGCCTACTCTGAAAAGTGCAGTAAAGATCCTGGTCCTCTCGTTGCCTCTGAATCTACGTCCCCCAATGTTTATGCTGGGGTATCTAAATGTAATATCTAGCTGCAAAACCTTTTGGTCTTACCTCGGTGTATAACATTTTCAGGCTCGAATTTTGTAGGTTTGGACTGGAGATTGTACCATTAGCGCAGAATGTATATGAAGAAAGTTATGATTGTATGTGAAGGAGATAAGTAAACTAGTTAAAAGCAATATGAATCCAACTTGTTCGTGTATTGAGCGACAGAACTGAAGAATGAAAGAACAGCAAGTAACAGCACCCATCTAGTTGTTAGGAAACGGTACCTCCTGCCGAGACTAACAATAAGACCGAAGTTTGTATGTGCAAGTTGGACAGTTGTGTGGGAATGAGTGACACTCTTCTGTAGGGGTGTTCTGCAGTATATTAGGAAGCGGACAGCAAGTTATTCACAGGAGACCGTGATGACAGGCGCTGAGAGACAAAGCTGCCTCCCTCCCAAGCTGACGCCGGCTTAACTTTACGTGTTTGTTGTCTACCCCATCATCACCGCTACCACTTAATCCAGGGCTGATCAGCCAAGAAATTGTTCCTAAGCGTGTAACTGAATCCTAAGAAGTTAGGAAACAAAAGTAGATCAGCACTTCTAAGCAAATAATGCATTGAGTTTCGAGGTATTAAAAGTAGAGATCCCGAGAGAATTGTTTTGTTGAAATAAATAATGATCCTTGTATTTAAACACAAAAGAAGCAGATACGAAACAGTTTAACGCATACTTTACAAGAAAATGTGGTTCTCCAGAGTGCGGGTTGTGCGACGGTCTGGTTACTTGCCCACAGAAACAAGTTCGTTATTCAGAAAGCCTAAGGAAATAGCCGGACGGATACATCTATTGAAGAAACTACAAGGATAGAAGCAACAAGAACAGTGGCACAATCATGTCAAAAGGATGCCTTCTGATCGACTGCCAAAGCAGACCTGTTGGACGACGATATGTGCGATGGTCAAGAAAGAGATGGAGTGATCAAATCAACCACCTAACCCAACCCTTGGAAGAAGAAGAAGAAGAAGAAGAAGAAGAAGAAGACTACTTTATAAGCGCTCCCCAATGTTTATTTATGTCTGAGATTTGTGCAGGTTTCGAAGATGATTCTTTGTTCTCTTTTTACACATTGGGTAAATTACGTATATGGGGAAGTATTCTACCCAAACATCCGATGTCCATATTTCATCGGAAATACATGTTTTGAAGCCTCCGAATCCAAAAAAAGGCATTTTTAGAAAAAGGTGCGCGTGTGTGTCTGTCTGCCTGTCTGTGTGCCTGTGAACAGCATAACAAAACCGAAAACGGATAAATACCATATTTGGTATTTAGATTCAATACCTCCACAGATGCGACACGAACATTTTTAAAGAAAATCCCCCCACCACAGACTGCCCTTTACATGGAATATTTTTCGAAATTTTTTACTTTCTAAAAAACGGCTAACAATTTTTATTAAAATACACATGTTAAAAGATATTTACATTGCAAATAAAACGTATACATTGAATTTTCTGGGAATACCCTGTGAAGTGCAGTTCATTTGGAAGAAGTTGTGTATAATCTTATACAAACGTTAAGCGATAGACGAAAACATATTACACAAAAAATGTATATCCCTTTAAAACACTGAATTTATTTCATATAATTTTTTTGTAGCTCAGTCATTTCCGAGATATCCGTTATTAATGGTTCGCTTCGTTCAATTCGTGGTCATTCTTTTTAAGTCTCATCGATTTTCAGTTGTTTCTCATGATTGAGCGGAAACATTATGGAATATTAAGGCCAGCATATACCGTTCAGCTCTTAAATATTTAAGTGATGCTGTTCCCTTTGTATCGATAACGAAATGTGTAATTTAGCTGTTTCTGCAAAGCTTATATAGATTAAAATGAAGTAGATAGAAAAATAAGCTTTAGTAAGAATAGATTGTATGCCTAATAATAAACGATAGAGGGTAGAAAAGGTCAAGTGAGTGTATCACATCAGATTTTTTCTGTGTATGTGTAACTTTTCTCCGGGCACGTCATATCGAAAATATATGGAATGATGGTCGTATTTGGGTTCTCAGGATAAGGAAACCCCCATATAACCAGTCGTCCTCCGTGGTGTAGTGGTTACCATGCTAGCCTCTGGTTCCCGATGGCGTAAAAATCCCTAGCATGGCTTCCTTCGGAAAGGAAGTAAAGTTGGTGGTCCCGTGTCGTAGATTTACGGCACGTAAAAGAACCTTAAACCCGGTAAAGTGGCCTCTGAGCAAAATTATCGGTCTTTCATGCCCAATATAGAATGGGACGCTAAGGGCCATAGTATTAAAGGGCGTCCATAAATAAAACTCAGTTTCAATTTTCCATATAACCTCATTCAGGTAACTCACCCCAACCTAAAGTTTAGGGCCGGTCACTCTGGCCTTGGGTTTTTCATGGTTTTCCCTTGTCGGTAGGCAAATATCTGGATGGTTCATCTTCTAGGAATTTCCCGTCCATCATTCCGTTTCCATCGCTTCCTCTCATCTACTTCAGAGTTGTAGGATCAGGCGACGGCGATTGGTGCGTTGCGGCGGGTGGAGTTTGCGCTGTGTAAATATTGCTCCCTGGCGCTTGGAGGACGGCTGTTGCCCTTCCTGAGGGGAGGGCGTTCGTTTCGGGGGTCCCTGGGTTGATGATGGCGCAGACAAGCTCGCGCCGGTGTCAGGATTGTTATTCTGAAGTCGTTAAGGAACCCGTACTTGCTAGCGTGCATTGTTGTCCGGATCTCTTCGTTCTTTGCGTCTCCCCTTCATCCCTGCCTTTCATGGATCACGTAAGTCACAAAACGGTCTACAATGACCTAGTGTGGTCCTGAGTTTCAGTGGCTGTGCCCCCCTCCATTGACTAATCCTAATCTGACCTACATTTTGAGGCAGTATTTTTAACACTTAAATAATATCAGTCTAATTATATAATATAAAATATAATAATAGTCCGCCTTAAAAGCAATATGTGTATGTAATAATATGTAAAGTGTATGTAACAGCAATTGTATTATGTTTATATTATTATGTACATGTGTAATAATGTTATGTGAATGAATTAAGTAATTTAACAATGTAGGAGCTGTGAGAATAGAAGCCGAAAGTTGCTAACAATGAGGTAACCTTGAGACAATAATGAATTGGAAAGTAATAATGCTACTAGTAATTCTTGGAACGGTAATGTAATATTTAAAACAGTTTATAAATAGCCAATCAACAACTAGAAAAATCTTATGTTAAATAAAAGTATTCTATTGGAGTAGGATTAGCCAATCAGAGACTTGAAATAGAGTAAAATGTGCAAATTCAAGCGTTCCCAACCAGGCTCTATCAGGCAGCGTTCCTGAGCACTTCGATACGGTACAGGTTAAGTGTGAGACATAAAACTTCATTACGGCGAGAATAAAATAAAGTTTACGTGTTAAAAAGTGTAATTAATAAATAATCTCTACAGTAGGATATATCAGTGAAGTGTTATTTAATCGTGCGAAAGATTAATAAAACGAAGTTAAATACCATTATAATTTGTGTAAGCCTTCATTCTTTAGCCGCACCAACCCCTGCTAAGGGATACGTGTTTCTGCAAATTAATACTGACGCAGCCGAGGCATACATATATAATATTTAAATAAACATTAAAATACAAAGTTGATGTTTTAAACGTGGGGGCGAAGGCCACCGGAAAAGTGAACGTTGGGGCGAAGGCCACCGGAAAAGTGAACTTGGGGCGAAGGCCACCGGAAAAGTGAACTTGGGGCGAAAGGCACCGGAAAGTTTGTATCGTACGTGAGGCGAACACTCCAAGAAACATATCATCTACTTCAGTTTACACAACGGAAGTCATGATCAATATGAGTGAGAGACAGGAGACAAGCACCGAGTGTTGCATGCTGGACAACCCTCACTCGCCGAGGACACAGAAGAGATGATGCTCTGCAGAGGTATGCACGAGTATTTACTCTTGAACTATACCAGACCTTTGTAGTGCTTGGTCAAGGTGGTTGGTTGCGCTTGTCCTCTTGCCAAGCTGACATCTGCTATACAAAATGAAACCGTCATGCTGAAGGGGTTTACTTCAGCGAGCGGCTGGGTTCCTTTCTAGAGTTTGTATTGTAATGTGTAACACCATTGTACCCTTGTAGTGGCAATTCATGCCACAAATGGATAATTTTAATGATTATGACACGAGTGTATGTTTATCCCACGGACGATAATTTAGTCTGCATGAAATGTGATGACTGAAAACTAATAAGTGATTCTGACTCCCTTTTTTATGCTGATTTCAGAAATGCTTTTAGTTTTTTTTTCTATCACGTACAGTTTTATCACAATTTCACTTCAAAAATATAGAGATATAAAGATATTGCTTCCGCCACTACACATAAAATTGGGCTTGATGAAGCAATTTATAAGGGCTCTACCACAGGATGGACCCTGCTTCAAGTACCTTTCCAAGAAATTTCCCTTCATTACGCAAGACAAATTAAAGGCTGGAATTTTGTTGATCCTCAAATAAAGAAATTAATGAAGGATAAAGATTTTGAGAAAACAATGAATGAGAGAGAAATAGAAGCATGGACCGCCTGCCGATCATTTACTGAAAACGTCTTAGGCAATAACAAAGATCCTAATTACAAGGCTATTGTCGAAACAATGTTGGAAAATTTCAAGAAGATGGGTTGTAACATGAGTGTAAAGGTGCATTTTCTTCATTCACATATCGACTACTTTCCAGAAAATCTGGGACATTATAGTGAAGAGCAGGGTGAACGTTTTCTCCAAGATATTAAGGAAATGGAGAGGCGGTACCAGGGGAGATGGAATGAAACTGTGATGGCCGACTACTGTTGGATGTTGAGGAGGGACAGTCATTTTCAAGGATCTGCAAGGAAGCCAAAGAAGATAAAGTTTGAAAAAAAATTAAATGAAACACTTTGGCTTCTTGTTTTGTTAACATGTAGTCATGAAATAAATTAGGGGAGTTCTTGAGGGTATTCTTAAAATGTTTCTTGAATAAAAACTTACCTTGTGTGAAATGGTATTTGAATACATTTCTACGCTCATTATAAAATTGTCAAAACATTACTTCTTATTTTGTGTAAAAACCTGACGGTATAGGAAAAAAAACGGAAGTTATTTCCGGAATCAGCATAAAACTTGATTCAAGAACACCTTCTTTTAAGAAATCATCCGACATAAAGTTTGAAAATGCAGAGTAGTGTTATGAATGTTTATCGCACGAACGATAATATTAAGACTATCTACGATTTGGATACACTTTTATGCAATCTTAGGATTATAAATCGAGGAAATATATCATTAAGTAATTCGGCCTGCATAACTGAAAGCGTCTTCGTGAGTTATAAGACGTTGACTGCTCTCCGTGCATTTCATCTCGGATTACCTGGTTTGTTGATGCAATAAACAAGACATCCACTTGCAAGCATTTTCTTCTTGGCAGAGACGTGAGTAGGTGTTGTAAATTGTGATGTAGGCTATTATCAGTACGGAATGGTAAGTAATTGTTATTAATTAAGATTTATTTATTCTGTATTTAATAACATTTAGAGATTTTGTATCATGGGTGCAAAATGATTTCATCTTCTTTTTCTAAACCAGGTCAACTTGGAATATCAGTATTACGTTATTGCGGCAGGAGATAGGTAATCGCTATCGTTGGCACGCGTGCCATAATAAGCCAATTATGCACGATATTGACTATAATAACAAACGTGTTTATAATGGTAGGGTTGTATAAAAGGATTAACCCCAAAATTATGAAATAAAAGCAGAGGGATGTTACATTGTTTCTGTAATAAGAGGTAACTTAGAATTAAAAAGAATGCTGTAAGACTGTTTGCCAAACTATAGCCAGTAGCTGGCTTAAGATCTAGGAAAACTCAACGAGAAAACGAACGACATTGGTAATTCAGATTCCTCTTCCGTAAAGGTATTTTTATAGTAATTTAAAAAATCTGATGTGTTACATTCACATGACTTTATCCCCTATCGTTTATTAGTGGCTATACAAATTATTCTTACGTACGTTTTTCTATCTACTTCATTTTGATCGAGATATATCTTAGTACAAACAACTATATTACACATTTCGTTAGGATACAAAGAGAACAACGATAGTCAAATGTTTAAGAACTGGACGTTATACCCTGGCCATAAAATTCCATAGTGTTTCCATGTAATAACGAGAAACAACTGTAGATCGACAGGAGTTAAAAAAATGACAAAGGGTTGAAGAAAATGAACCATTAATAACGGATATCTCAGAAATGGCATATGCTACAAAAAACGTTATTTGTCCATGTATGCCCTAAATTTTATGGGACCTCAAAACAAGTATTTCCGGTGAAATCTCGGTATCGAATTTTTGTCGATTTGACTATTGCTGTTCCCTTTTTACATATAGTGAAATGTTATTGCAGCTATTTCCGGAAAGATCATCTCGATTAAAATGAAGTCGATAGGGAAATCATATTTTGTAAGAATGATTTGTATACCCTTCAAGAAATAAGAGGGTACAGAAGGTCATGTGAATGTAGCACAGTTCGGAATAGCATATTTAGAATAAAAAGGAAATTTCTTATCCCCCCTCTAGGAGGATTTGCTTGCTAGTTTGTGAACTACTATTTTACTTTAAGGTTTAAAGGGAACAGTTGTGTAACATTTTGAACAGCCGTATATGAACGTTGCATTGTTTGGAGAAAACATGTATTATCAGAGACCAATACTCTGGCACATTTTGGGCGAAGCGCTCGATGTCAACATGATGTAACAATCACTTGGTATTCATTTTCTTCTTTTTTGAAACGAATGACTAATTTCTCAGATAATGTAGCACTATTGAAGAGAATTTGCTGAAATGGATACAACTTAGAAACTGGCGAAGCTAATTCAAAACAGATGTATCAATATGGCAACCTAACCGCGTTTTCTATTTGTGTTATTGCAGCTTTCTATTTATTGTATAGTATTTTCTCAATATCTTCAATCAGATCTGTATAGGCAAGAGGTGTTGATGATTTAAATATCAACTTGATAATAAGGAAGAACCTTGCAAGCTTAGTTTATATCAGGCTGTTTTATGATCACCTTGTAAACAACAAGGACCCAGTGCTGAAATCACCAGGCTGGGTAAATAAAAGATGTTTCGGATATTGCAGTATGTGGCAAAATGACACTGAAATGTCAGTTAAATGCGTTGGTACAAAATGGGTTCAAAATGAGTACAATCGCATGTCACACATTGTCCATAACGTTTCTGAAGATTAATGATCATGATCACGAACAAAGTTTGCTGTAACGACAGAAAACGACGCTACCTTCTCACATAGTTCCGCAATATTTGCAGGTGGGTCATCTTCATAAAGATGATTACTTCAGCGCGCCCCATATGTTGGCATAAGATCTGGGGAACAGTCTTAATATGAGAATGGTGTTCCACGAGAAATTAGGCGATCTCCAAAGTGTCGTTCCAGAAGAACAAGTGGTTTCTCCGCGGTGTGGGTTGTTGATCGGTCTTCCCTTCCTGTTAGACGTTGGAGTACTTGATCTGGTATGTAATCCACCCAGTTCTTTAAACATCTACCAAATAACCCTATCGGTCAAACCAAGTATTTATTGATGTTCGTCACTGTTGGAGAAGTAGTGCCTGATTCTGTTTGCAGTGACGTTTATTGGGAGCCCTATTGTCCTCTTTCGTTAACATAGGACTGATCCTGTACGGCCCTACTTGCCACCGACAGTTAACATTGTTTTCTTATTTGTTCCTGCTCATTAAATCTCTCATCGCAGTGTCCTTTAATGTGAAGCTCATACGGACCATTCCGATGTCTTATTCCGTATGACCGTAAATAATGTTACGCGATAAACTTATTCTCGTCTGTTGCGAATCAGCACAAAACGTTATTCCCAATGTGTCAAACTGTTATATACAATAAATAAATACTATGAAAACTAAGACAGTAAATGATCGATAATTTCACTGTTGTTTGCTATGCCGCATCCTGTAGTAAGATAAGTTTCTTCGTTCGCCCCTCTGAATAGGAAGTATTTAGAGTGACCACTGAGGACAGACATAAGGAACTAAATTCGCGAAGTCGCCTTGGAAAGACGCTATCTCGTGGAAGAAGAATTTAAAGTACGGATACGCTAGTAGAATGACATGTTTTCTTTTTTGTTCTTTCTTGCGGAATTATAAAACTAACAATAAGAGCTTGAGGTATGGAGTATTTTGTGGCACTGACAAGCATTGCTGAAGCTTATATATGTAACTTTCCTCTTTAATTATGGTCGGATACTGCAAATATTACTGCCACATTGTTGCTTCTTGATTTGTGCGCATCAAATCGTCACTGTCTGATTATGAATATGACTGTTCCCAAAATGGACAACGTATGGTCCGTTCACAGTCTTGAGAGGACAATGCGACCTAGAGATGACCCTCAGGACGATACCTTTTCCGAACGCACTCGGAGGAAGGTACACCGATTTCTTCGACGATCCCCCGACGATGCGGATCGCTATCCAGTAGTACGACCTAGTGAAATCCAGGGCGCACTCCGGCGTCTCAACCCCAAAAGGGCAGCGGGGCCTGACGGGCTTACACCCGCCATGCTACGACGCCTTCCCTTCTGGACCGTGCTGTTTCTTACCAGGGTTTTCAATTTGTGCTTCGTCCTGCGCCACTTTCCACTCGAGTGGAGGAAGGCTCGGGTGATCTGCATTTTGAAACTGAGGAAAGATCCGGTACATCCTGCCAACTACAGATCCATAAGCCTCCTATCTGTCCTCTCGAAAGTCTTCGAGAGGACCATATTTGCCCGCTTGTCTCCCACCTTGGGAGACATTCAAGCCATCCCAGCACCCCAGTTCGGCTTCCGTCCTGGGCACTGGACCCCTCAGCAGTTGCTGCGCATGGTGGAGACTGCTGCCCTGGATTTCCAGGACAGGTCTTACACCGCTGCGGTTTCACTGGACTGCCTTCTCGACACCTGGCATGCGCGTCTTCTCCTGAAACTCATCCAAATGGAGCTCCCTACACACATTATACAACTTTTACACACATATCTAAAAATCGCACTTTTGTAGTTTCAATTGCGGGACACAAATCTACACAAAGGCCAATACGAGGCGGAGTCCCCGAAGGTTCTGTGTTATTCCCCACACTTTTCAGTGTGTATGTGGCCGACGTACCTACAGAGCAGCACGTCAACATGGCACAGTATGCTGACGACGTGCTCCTGTATTCTACAATCAAAAACCCACGCAGAGCCTTCAACTCCATTCAGACTACACCTCCGACTCCTCCAAGAGTGATGCAGGCGTTGGTGATTATACATTAACCCGGCAAAAGGCCACGCCATTCTCTTCAAGCGCCGCTTTCCCGCAATTCTCCCCACATTCAACTACCTCAGGAGAAGGATAGAATGGAGGAATGCCATCACCTACTTGGGAGTTAAGTTAGATAAGGGCCTAAATTTTGAGGGACACATCAGGGACCTCGCGCATCGGGCCACTGGGGCTACGGCTTCATTGTACCCATACTGAGGTCGGGGATGCCTGTCCCCTTAAGTTACACCTTTTTCGAGCGCTCACAGTCCCCGTCCTGCTTTACGCCTGCGAGATCTGAGGTATGGCCGCAGACCCCAGACGGGTGCAGAATAGGGACCTTCGGGCTATCTATTCTGTAAACCGCTCCTTTCCCGCGAGATTGCTTCACGAAGCCTCATGTCCTCCTTACGTGGAGGATCAAATTAGGTGCCGGGCCGCACAATCAGAGCGCCCTCGTTCGTCTCTTGGGGATTATAACCCCAGAACACGCCGCTTGAGGCGTCACCGGCGTCCCCGCAGGCACTTCCGGTAACAACGGAGCACCTCCACCAGCAGCTAAAGCTGAGCTTCTATACAATCCCTTCAAGAGTAGCTTGGACTTCAAAATTACTACCCCTACACTTTAAAAATGCAAAATTACTAACACCAGCGGTGCACAAAGGCCGTTGCACAATGACCGGCAACCGTTGAGGAACAAACTTTGTTACCTCCTTTCTCTCTCCTACAAGAATCTCAACGCCACCCTGTAACCCCCATATCCCGTCACTACGTGGTTTAGCCCTTCGGGTTGCCCTCAGCCCGACAATATGTCGTCGTCGTTCACAGCTGCTGTAGTCTTCTCACCAAGAGGGAAGAAACAAGTAGGTAACTTTAAAAACATCTGTCATGCCAGTTGCCTTGCTCTAAAGGTCAACGCATTGTTGCTTGAGTTTAAACCATCAACTTCCTCATTGGGAATCGCAGTTATATAACACAATATGGCTTATTGTTTCACGTTGTGACGTTCTTTGGCATAATACACCATTCAGTGGGAAAGCTCCACCCTTTCTCGCTTAACAGTGCCGAGATGCCCTGTGTGCTGAATGTCTCTGACTGTTCTTGACATGTCCCCATAGGAAAATAATCTAGAAGAGTGGCTCAAGGGGTTTTCCTGGCAGCTGCACTGGGTTTATCCAATGCTTCCACTCTAGTACTCTATAAAGCACAGGCGCGGGACGCGCACAGTGTGCCGAATCGAACTTCGGGTTGGAAAAAGAATTATAATTTGCGTAAAATTGACCGTGTTTATTTATAAAGACTGTGTCCTTGTGTATTCCATGTTACCGAATTCATTTGTAGACGTTTTCCATAGTGTGAGTGGTAAGGGAGATGGTACATACAAACAAATGGTAGATATTTCCATTCTCCCTAGAGTCTGGAAATATGGGTGAGAGTCAAATGCGTGTGTGAAATTAATGTTTAAATAGAAAGAATCTGATGTGTTTAACTCACATGAATTTCCCTACTCTTGTATAAACTATTTTTACAAAGGCTTATTCTCCATATGCTTCATGTTAATCGAGATGTCAATCTTATTGCTAATTTTCTTGTAGATGCAAGGGGAATATGGTAGGTTATAAGCGATAGTCAAATCTTTTAAGCACTGATTGCTATGTGGCGCATTCCATTCTCTTTGTATGTCCAGGACATAAAAAATCTGATGTGTTACACTCACATGACTTTCTCTACTCTTGTACAATCTATGTTTACAAACGCCTATTCTCCATATGCTTCATGTTAATCGAGATATCGAGATGTCAATCTTATTGGTAATTTTCTTGTAGATGCAAGGGGAATATGGTAACTTTTAAGCGATAGTCAAATATTTTAACGCTGGTTGCTGTGTGGCGCATTCCATTCTCTTTGCATGTCCAGGACAAAAAAAATGAATAACGAATTTGAGAAAAAGTATAAGTATTGGAAAATGTAAGGAAATAACAAGCAATATCTCGAAAATAGGTTCACTCAACAAAAGAAAATGTATATGACATAAGTTGTGTATTTTAACGCGATCTACATTTTTTGTGTAGTAAAATTTTGTCTATCTCTTATGGTTTACCAGTTATGTAAAACTCATTCACAATGAAGAATACTTTTGGAGACATTCCCAGAAAATTCGAGATATACATTTCATTTCTCATGACATTATCTTAAACATATGATATTTTCATCAAAATCGTTAGAGCCATTTTTGAGAAAATTAAAACTTTCGAAAAATGTTCCATGTAAAGGGTAGTCTGGGGTGGGGGATTTTCTTGAAAACCTTCGTGTCGGATCTCTGGAAGATACTGAACCTAAATACCAAGTTTGGTGTTTATCTGACTGTTCGTTTTTGAGTTATGCTGTTCACACACACACAGACACACACACAGACACACACACACGGACATGTTTCCAAACATGCTTTTTTTGTATTCAGGAGGTCTCAAAACATGTATTTCCGGTGAAATCTCGGTATCGAATTTTTGGGTGGAATGCAATACTTCCCCTACTTACTATACGTAGTAGAGAAAGTAAAAATGAATAACGAATTTGAGAAAAAGTATTGAAAATTTAAGGGAATAACAGGCAATATCTCGAAAATGGTTCTCTCAACAAAAAAAAATGTATATGACATAAATTGTGTATTTTAACGCGATGTACATTTTTTGTGTGGTAAAATTTTGTCTATCTCTTATGGTTTACCAGTTATGCAAAATGAAGAATACTTTTATAGACATTCCCAGAAAATTCGAGATATACGTTTCATTTGTCATGGAAATATCTTAAACATATGATATTTTAATCAAAATCGTTAGAGCCATTTATGAGAAAATTAAAATTTTCAAAAAATGTTCCATGTAAACAGCAGTCTGGGGTGGGGGAATTTTCTTGAAAACCTTCGTGTCGCATCTCTGGAAGATACTGAGCCTAAATACCAAGTTTGGTGTTTATCCGACTGTTCGTTTCTGAGTTATGCTGTTCACAGACACACACACACGGACATGTTTCCAAAAATGCTTTTTTTTAATTCAGGGGGTCTCAAAACATGTATTTGCGATGAAATCTCGATATCGAATTTTTGGGTGGAATACAATACGTCCCCTACTTACTATACGTAGTAGAGAAAGTAAAAAGCAAAGAAGTAAATATAACGAGCGGGATGGCTCAGGCGGTAAAGTCTGTGGCCCTCATTCGGGAGGTTCCCGGTTCAAATCCCGTGGACCGACCAATCTGTCTGAGGTTTTTTCGTAGTTTTCCTCAGTCGCCAAGGTAAATACCGGATTGGATATTTAATACCTCGACCCAAAGTTACATCTTAATTCTAAAACAATAGTAAAATAAGTGTTAATAGCGAATGCTATGCCATCTATCTACAAACAATGTAAGCAGTTAGACTGGCCGGTATCCTAATGCCGTCTGCACGGCATGAAGCAGGGGTTACAGGGATGAGACCTTGAAGGCTAACTGTCCGCCTTTCTGTGTGAGGGTGGCGGTTAGACTGGACGGCACTCTAATGCCATCTGCACAGGGATGAGACCTAGAAGGCTAACTGTCCCTCACATATCGTTCTAAGAGATATCCATCAACAGATCCGTCGCAATATGACGATGGTGTTAAAGCGACGTAAAATAAAATAGAATCCAAAAAAAAGGAAATAAACCAAAAGATTAACACAGTAGTTAAACGAGTGAACATGATCGCCGATGAGCAGGTGTTCCAAAGTCTAAGCCACCGTTATGACCTTAGATGTTAAAGGCGGCATATAAATGGAACAAACCAAAAAGAAAGAAAATTCTAGGAAGGTCATAAAAGTTGTGGTTAAGCAGCCATAATTGGTTGAAACATGCCCCGTACAATTTTATTGTCCAAAAGTAGTATCGCGTAGTAAGAGTGAAACAGTCCATACCCATTAAAGTGTTTTCAGGCTTTATTATCACCAAAAGTTAGATTTTAATGATAAAAACTTTCATCAAAATCATTCTTCACCAATGCTTTGTGAAGTCAAAGCTGATGTAAGGATATAATTTTCGTGATTTTATAGCTGCTGAGTATCTCGTAGTGAACGCATTTAAAACAGAAGTGTAGGATTTATCTGGCTGCGAACTGCATGGCAGTAGAGAAGCAACTTAAGTCGTGAGACTTTTAATACCAGCATTATACGGAAAGTACCATCCATATATTATTTTTGTTGCAGATTTCCATTTCCACTGTTTGTTCTTATGTATCCCTGTGTTGTCTTTATTGCACATGCAATCCAATTATTCATAAGCTGTCCTTAGATTGTGATATCCGGTATTAATGGTTCCAATCGTTTATTACTTTGTGTTTCTTTTCAAGTCCTGTGGAGTTTCAGTTGTTTGTCGCGATTGCATAGAAAGAGCATGGAATTCTAAGGGCAACATGTAGCATCCAATTCTTAAACATTTGACTATCACCATTCCCTGTGTATCTATAACGATAGAGAAGTCATTGAACTTATTACATCATAATTTTATTTTTATTTTCCTTACTACGTATAGTAAAGAGGGGAAGTATTGAATTGCACCCAAAAATTCGATACCGAGGTTTCACCCGAAATACATGTTTTGAGGCCCCCCTGAATAAAAAAACAAAGCATTTTTAGAAAAATCTCCGTGTCTATGTGTGGATGGTATCTGTAAACAGCATAACTCATAAATGGAAACTCGGACAAAAATCAAACTTCGTATTTAGGTTCAGCATCTTTCAAAGATACGACACGAAAATTTTTAAGAAAGTTCCCCACCCCAGACTACCCTTTACATGAAATATTTTTCTAAAATTTTTATTTTCTCAAAAATAGCTCTAACGATTTTGACCAAAATATGACATATTTAAGATAGATATTTTCATGACAATTGAAATGTATATCTAGAATTTTCTTGGAATGTCACCAAAAGTTTTGTTCATTCTGAGTAGCTTTTGCATAACTGGCAAACCGCAAGAGATAGACAAAATTTTTCTACACAAGAAATGTAGATCTCATTAAAACCCACAATTTATGACATATACGTTTTCTTTTTTGTGTGTGTAGTGAACCATTTCCGAGATTTTCTTTGTTATTTGTATGAATTTTTCAATACTTACACTTTTTCTAAAAAAAAAAAAATAAAAACGGAAAACGAATTCACATTTATGTTCTGGACTTGCATAGATAATGGAATGTTATTAATGGTTGAGATTAACATATGAATGTGAACACCAACCATTGTATTACTGTAAACTATAATGTATGTGTTATGTTAATTGTAAAATACTGGTTGCGCTATAACTTTACTGTTTGTAAATTTCATAAAGAAATAAATTTAAAAAAAAGGAATGCTCCACATAGCAACCAGCTCTTAAAACATTTGACTATCGCTTAAAGCCTACCAATTCCCCTTGCATCTACAAGAAAGTTAGCAATAAGATTAACATATCGATTAACATGAAGCATATGGAGAATAAGCGTTTGTAAAAATAGTTTGTACAAGAGTAGAGAAAGTCATGTGAGTGTAACACATCAGATTATTTTATGTCCTGGACATACAAAGAGAATGGAATGCGCCACATGGCAACCAACTCTTAAAAATTTGACTATCGCTTAAAGCCTATCATATTCCCCTTGCACCTACAAGAAAATTAGCAATAAGATTAACGTCTCGATTAACATGAAGCACATGGAGAACAAGCGTTTGTAAAAATAGCTTTGTACAAGAGTAGAGAAAGTCATGTGAGTGTAACACATCAGACTTTTTTTGTTACTTTCTCTACTACGTATAGTAAGTAGGAGAAGTATTGTATTCCACCCAAAAATTCTATGCCGAGATTTCACGGGTAATACATGTTTTGAGACCCCCTGAATCTAAAAAAAAACATTTTTGGAAACGTCCGTGTGTGTGTGTGTCTGTGTGTGCGTTTGTGTGCCTGTGAACAGCATAACTCAGAACGAACAGTCGGATAAACACCAAACTTGGTATTTAGGTTCAGTAATTTCCAGAGATGCGACACGAAGGTTTTCAAGAAAATCCCCCCACACCAGATTGCACTTTACATGGAACATTTTTTGAAAATTTTAATTTTCTCAAAAATCGTTTTAACGATTTTCATTAAAGTATCATATGTTTAAGATATTTTCATGACAGATAAAATGTATATCTTGAATTTCCTGGGAATGTCTCCAAAAGTATTCTTCATTGTGAACGAATTTTGCATAACTGTAAACCATAAGAAATAGACAAAATTTTACTATACAAAAAATGTAGATCGCGTTAAAATACACCATTTATGTTGTATACATTTTTTTTGTTGAATGAAACATTTTCGAGATATTGCTTGTTATTCCCTTAAATTTTCCAATAATTATACTTTTTCTCAAATGGGAATACGTTATTGTTTTTTTTTTCTGGTAATGCAAAGACAACGGAATACTCGACATAGCAACCAGCTCTTAAAATATTTGACTATCGCTTAAAGCCTACCAATTCCCCTTGCATCTACAAGAAAATTAGCAATAAGATTAACATCTCGATATCTCGATTAACATGGAGCATACGGAGAATAAGCGTTTGTAAAAATAGTTTGTACAAGAGTAGAGAAAGTCATCTGAGCGTAACACATCAAACTTTTATCCTTATTTAAAGTATCCATAATATGAAACTATATATACAATGTAAATCCAAGTAAATGACCAAAAAAAGACGCAGAAGGCAAGTGAATGTCAAAATAATGACGTAAAATAGAAAGAAATCGTATTAAAAGTAGAAGATGGCATAAGGCTTAATTAAATATGTATTTTCATAATATGGGACACATGATAGCGATTTGTGAATAGATTTAGCAATGCAATTAAAAGATGGCATTTTATGAGAATCCGGAAGGTGTTAATTACACGACGTATAACGTAGTCTTCATTGACTTACCTGTAGGCAGCTCTTATAGACTGCAGCATATAGGTGGTGAAAATACTTGGGGGAAGCAACGTACCTGATACGAAAGAACACATACAGCCATACTTGTACATGTGTAGTAGAGCGTACGAATGGAGGTTCATCTCTTTGAAGGCATAGATTCATACGGGGCCGCTGTAAAAGAAGCGCAGGAGGGTAAGAAGGTGTTGAAATATTCTACGTGATATTGGATCCTTCTCTTTCAGTTTTTCCCTCGCCTTTGCTACTCCTCTCTTTCGCTCTTCTTTCACCAATACATGTCTGGACTCGTACTCAGAGAACCATCGCCGTTTTTCAATTCTGAAGAGTTGGAAATCTCAGTTAAGGCCATGAACATGGGTAATATATTTCCCATAAACGTTGGCGATCATTTAAAAACTATATGAAGCAGAAAGCTAGAGGTAAAATCGCTTCAAGATGCGGCGCCTTTTGAATCCTTTGGGCGTTTGACCTCTTGTACAAGAAGAATCATTTCTAGCACCAACGTTTTTATATCTCTCAAGCAATATAATTAATGTAACAGAGATGCTGCTTCACGTGTAATCCTAGAGCATTCTCGGAACATATCTCTAAGCTGAATAAAGTAATTGCATTACGCTCAATAAATATAGGATTATTTAAAAAGAAAGAACAGGCTTTAAATGCTTATTTCTAATGGACGACAATAGATGGCGACACATGCGATACATCACTGAATAGAGAAAAGTTAAAAAATGTATTTTATGTGCTCAAAATGGGTTGGTTATGCGAGGACGATCAGTGCTTTTCCGTTTGCATACGCAACCATCTTCTACTGATTTATTGTATCAATTGTAAATTTTCTATGAGGTGGCTCGTTGTTGAACTTACAACGAAATGCACGCTGCAATGAAACAAAGGATTCACTGTTTGCATAATGCAGCACACAATACGACTTTTCCTGTGGCGTCGCCATTTTCGCGTAAACAAACACAGCGCCCCTATAGGCAATGAATGGAACTTCTTTTTGACTAACTCTGTATAATGCACACTAAACTAAGCTTGCATCCATAAGAAGGAATCTTCAAATTTATCTCAAGTTCATCAAAGGTTTTATTTGTTTGTTTGCACCTTCTTTTGCAAATGAAACCCCACTCTTCGGTTACTGTTATGAAAGAGATAAAGCTTTTGTTTGGGTTCATTATACTAAATCCACTCCCAGAGCCTTAAGCTATTCAAAGCGCCTCGAAGTGTAAGAGATTAATCGTGCTGTGTATTTCCAAATCTAGAGTCGTTCAAAGCGTCGTGTTCAAACACTGGTCAGGGAGTGCTTGAAATAATCAAAATTGAAAAGATAACCAAATGCACTGAAGAACTGAATCTAGCAAACTATCTTGTCATTTGATCATATCAAGCAGAATGAATACGAACAGAGTGGAGTAACTCTGAAACTTTAATTTTAAGTGCCTCAGGCATATGTACACGTTTGCCATATGTGTGTTTTCGGCGCATACAAGGTTACTTTACTATTTACAAAGCCCTTGTATTTGAATACGAACACTTTGGATTTATAAAAGAACTTGTTTGAGAAGAAGGCTTTGTCTAATGGCTGAGAATTCCATAGAGCGCAAAATAATTGTTCTTACTGCACAGAATATGCACGTAAAATAAGATAAATGCCGCGGATATTTCATTCCAAGCAATATGTAGACGGTTACGGTTTAGCAACAAGACACAGCAAAGCACAATGGAACAGAATTTGCGAAGTTTCATTGTGCTTCAGTTGACGTTGAAATTGAGTCTGTCTTTCTTTTTATTTATTTATGGACGCTCTTTAACTACTATGGTCCTTAGCGTCCCATTTTATGCTGGCTTGACAGACCGGAAATTCTGCTCAGAGGCCCTATCAGCCTTGAGGTTCTTTTAGTGCCGTAAATCTACGACACGGGACTACCGGCTTCTTTCCGAAGGAGGTCATGCTAAGAATTTTACGCCCGAAAAAATCCATTGTTCTCCTTGAGGTTTGAATGGTACTCCTAGCCCACGTAGGACGACATTTTGTTTATGTCGTTGGATTATTAATTGGAGCCAGGGGTACTATCCCATGTTCTTTTGTAACCTTTTGCAGAAAACATACATTAAACAGTTCATTTCTTAAAATGGTCTTCCGTGTTATTGAAGGGTCACTAGTACTCGATAAACTTTAAATGAAATACATCTTATTAATTTGAAACGGTTACGAAAATGAATGGATACGTTTTGTTCCATCTGAATGCAAATTATTTGTTATCACTTAAACAAATATACTGATTCCACATCTACCATAAATTCTTTAGTCGCGTTCAAGGCAAACTAAGCAGACAAATATTGTTTGAAAATCAAAATCATGAATTTTAAAGACAGCTTGTATATTCTCCGATGTCAGCGTAGTTATTAGCTAGAAAAAAAAAGAAACTTATGTTACATTCACATGACTTTCCCCCACCCTTTATTGTTTATTTTTGTATAGTTTCTGCAAACTAGCGCTTACTTTTCTAACTGATTCATGTAAATCCAGATAAAGTTTTGCAGAAATGGTTTCATCACATATTTCGTTGTAGGTACAAGGGGAACAGAGGAAACCGAATCGATAGTCAAATATTTGAAAGCGGGACGCTATGTGCTGGGCTTTAAGTTCATATTCCTTTCCATGAAATCGTGAGATACGACTGAATTCCGACAGCACTTTAAAAATGACAAAGTATTGAAAATTCAAACCAATAATAATTGATTTCTCGGAAAGGCTGATGCTAGCAAAAAATTATTTGAAATGCGTCATGTGTTTTGCTAAAAATGCTTTTTTTCTTTGTTTGTTAATGTGACTACGTGGAAGAGAAAGTAAAAATGCATTTGAAGCAAAAGCCAAGAAAATGCTTGTGTCTGTTGGCTGACTTCTAACTGCATTGACGCAACATAATATTATATTCCCTTAATGCACACAGGTAAAATATAAACAAAGCAACAAACAGTTTGCGGCTTGATCTCCTACTGAGTGACCGAGCAACTCAATGAACTGTTGTACAGTTCTTGCTAACAAGTTTGGAGTTAAGTTTGAGGCACACAGCTCGCTGATCAAATGTTGTCCACGTTTACTGAGTAGCAGTGGGTTGTGATTCGAATCTGTCCAAACTCCTTCATTTAGACTGTTTCTCTCTTCTTTGTAGCAGCAACCTCATTCTGTGACCCAACAGAGTAGTGGAAAAGGAGACGGAGTGCGCTCGGGCGTGCTCATAGTACACAGACAAGTGATGAAGTACGCGCTCAGACACATGTACGATACGCCTATCCGTAATAATCTGGTGGGACGAAGGTGGAAAATGCCGTGGTCGGCGAGCTGGGAGGACGTTTGTGGAATAGTCTCGGAACAGTCAGTCGTTTCTTAGGGCCGGTTTCACAGTTTAAGCTTAAGCCGAAGCTTTGGTAAGCTACGGACGACGTGTCAGCTTTGCGAGTTAATAAATTAAATTTAGTTTTATTTATGGACGCTCTTCACTGCTATGGTTCTTAGCGTCCCATTCGTGTTGGGCGTGAAGAACCGAAAATTTTGCTCAGAGGCCTCTTTATCAGGCTTGAGGTTCTTTTACGTGCCGTAAATCTAGACACGGGATCACCGGCTTTACTTTCCTTCCGAAGGATTTTTACGCCCGAAAATATCCGTCGCCCTCCGCCGGGTTTGAACCCGCGCCCTCGGGAACTAAAGGTTAGCATACTACCACTAGGCCACGGAGGACAAGTTTCACAGTAGGGTAAATAGGTTCGGCTTTACTAAGCTGAACAGTAAAGTTCAGGATGCCTGCGCGTGCTGATCCAGTGCAATCCCATCGTTTATGACGACGCTGTTCCTAAAATAAGCAGGTTGTTGTAGGTTGTCTAAGGACATGAAATTAAAATGATCAAAGTCAAAATGACTGCGAACTCTACTTCTCAAGAAGTCAGCATCCCTCATGAAATTTTGAACCAGTATAATCATATATTGGAGTGCAAGTAATCGGACTAATTACTGTGGAGTAAGAAAAATTGCGATACGAAGAATGCATTAGAATATTTTGATAGCTCTCATGGAAGAGATGTCGAGAAAATCTCCAGCTCCAATTAACATGCTTTTACTTGCATAATATAACCTGAATCATTGTTTCTGATGTGGGGGCTTTATTACTGAAATATAAAGCTATCGCTGTATGGTGGCAATGAGTGCGACAGTGTATACGACAAAAGTGTGAAGTATAAATTTAAAATTAGGGGCATGCCAAATTAAGTTTTACTTCTTACCAGTCAGTTTTATGTTGAAACGTGCTCTTTTGACCCAAGAGGAAGTTGCTTAAATTAGGAATAATAGCAGATTCCTACTTGAAAATATATTCCATAAATTAATTAACGACAGGCCGAGTTTCTTCCATTTAATAAACTCACACTTCAATAACATAGATAATTACAGTTTACAAAACCCTTGTCCGTTCACCATTCTTTGCATTCTTTACGGCTTCAATGCTTTAAATTAAATTACAATAATTACAGAATTGCTTCCTGCTCTCACATTTACCGATATATTTCAAAACTAACAGCAATAAGTCTATAGTTCAGACGATCAATCTTTTCCCGGTGAAGAATTACTAAAGAGAATTTTTAATACGTTAAGCCAAAAATGAATTTAGAAATACCATCCAGATTGCCTTCTATCTAAACGTTGTCCTGTTGCTTTCCTCGTAACCTAGCTCGCCGTCGAAGAAAGATTGGTCAGCCTTGTGGACAGGACGTTTAAGAAAGCTGGAACTGATCCGGGGCCTGCGCAGTCGACGACGACCATCGCCTGACGTACTGCGTGACTCAAAATAACTGCGCCCTTTCTTCTTGTTGTTGTCGTCTGCTTGAGAACCACTACCATAGTCGTTTCACTTCTGTTCCCGTACATGTCTGCCTTCCTTTAGTACAGCCCAGTCGCCTAAAGTAGATTTCTCCGGGGAGGGTCAATTTGGCACAATGTTATTGCACCGTCAACAATAACTTTTGGTATCATCATTGCCGACTTTTACGTAATCAAAATCTCTCGCAGAATTCTCAGCCTTCCCACATGTGAAAATGGTTGGATGCATTCTAAACATTCAAATCGTCTTCTATTGTGCATGTGGGTGAAAATAATTTGCTTTTCCTCGTCAGTGATATCGTCTTTTTCAGATAACACGTTGACTCCTTAGCTTAAACCACAGTTTAAGCCAAGCATCGTATAAGCTCAGCTTATCACTTGAACTACGTACTGTAAAACTCCATTGTAGCTTAAGTCTCCGCTTAAGCTTAAACTGTGAAACCGGGGCTTAGTAACTAAACGACAATATCAGAGATTGATGAATTGGCCGTAAAGTGAAATAAATGATTCCTCCTTTACACTGTTTGCTTTAGGAAAGCAAAAACGTAATGTTTGCATTAAATGCAGTCTTATTGATAATTTAAGGACATAAGGTGAAGTGAAACAATACAAAGTTGATGTATAAAGTTTGTAAGGAGAATATATAGTACGGGAATCTTGCAATCTGAACACGTTATGAATTCCCCTTTGGTATATCAGGGCTAGTAGTGTACACAAATCTCTTCAAGTATGAACCATCAGTTGCGCTGCTGAGACCGAATGGGATGGCTCAGGCGGTAATGTCTGTGGCGCATTCGGAAGGTCCCGGGGTCGATCCCGGCGACCACTCCTCTGACCCATGGAATTTTTCGGGTTTTTTTCCCGGGTCATCAGGCGAATACTGGAGATGTTTCTTTCATCCCTCCATTTGTTCCATTCTTCATTTCATTTATCTTTCATCCCGTTGGTCTCTTTCAGGGTCGAAAAGTTCGGCGATGGTGTTTCGGTGCAGCGTGGCAGGGGAAAAGAATGCAGTTTGTGATTTTCTCCGTCCCTCGGCTTTCGGCTGGTTGCCGGGGTATCTGAACCACCTTGAGAGGGGCACTGGACCCCCTCTTTGTAGGGTGGAGTTCCCGGTCTGCCTGTCCGTCTGCGGGATGTCTCTATCTGGAAACGTAGGACCCTATCATTGCTGTGTCATGCTCCTGGATCCGGCCGCCAGGTGTGTCCTCTCGCGTCATCCTTCCTCCCGGGGACGTCCCCTCATTGGGTGTAGGTACAATATCCACTCCGTATCGGTGTCGAGTCCTGAGTCCCCTCCGTAATTTCCTGAGGTCGCGGGTTCAAACCCGGCGGAGGGCGATGGATTTTTTCGGGCGAAAAAATCCTTAGCATGGCTTCCTTCGAAAGGGAAGTAAAGTCGGTGGTCCCGGGTCGTAGATTTACGGCACGTAAAAGAACCTCCGGCCTGATAAAAGAGGCATCTGAGCAAAATTATCGGTCTTTCACGCCCAATATAGAATGGGACGCTAAAAACCACAGCAGTTAAAGAGCGTCCATAAATAAAACTCAATTTTGAATTTCCCTCCGTAGTCAATCCTATCCTATTCTTTTCTGCGCTGTCGAGTGTTGGCAGGGCTCCTATGGATTTCCTGTGAATGCAGGAGGGAACAAACAAGTAGTTATTGGAATTCAGAATAGTTTTAGCCCAGTAGCGAGTTTTGATTCTGGGAAATCGCTGCAGTTTTCAGTTACATTAATTTAAGCAGTTGTTTGAAATCCATAGGCAGATATGTGGCGGAGTTAGTTAAAACTGTGTGTACCGCAGGTATGCTAGAGGTGAATTAATTTGCGGCTCATACTCTGCCCCTGGTAATGGAGGATATGACCGCAATCGTCCCACAGGATCTCACCCCAGAGATAAACCTTCAGCATTGCATTTTAAAGGATAAGCGAAGTGCTCCACAACGCCTGCGATTATCCTAGTTAATGTGTATTCTACGTGCCTTTTACTGTTGCGAACTGAGTCAAAAATTAAAATTAAAAAAGTCTGAAATGTTGCGGTCACATGAGTTTTTCTAACTACTATCGTTTCTTTTTATATAGCTCTTGCAAACTATTCTTACAAAAGCATATTCTTCTATCATATACTTCATGTTAATTGAGATAAACATTTGCAGTAATTGAAATAGATGTTGTTTACGTAGGAGTTACTGTTGTTGGAGTTAGCCTCACGCATGGAAAGGCAATTTGAAGTAGTATTTTTCTTGGAGTTTATTGTTTATTTATTTAGCTCCACGTATGGACGTCAATTTGAGAAAGTGTTTTGTTGTTGAAGTTTGCACCAGCTTTGGGTGTCAATTTGAAGAAGATTGCTTGTTACGTAATATGCTGCTACGTATGAGAAGCCGATTTTGAAGATGTGTTTTTGTTGTTACGCTCCAAGTTTTAGAAAAAATATTAACTTTGTTATTAAACTGCTTCTATAGATAGTATTTATGTTTATGTTTGCCTCGGCTTCTTCAGTATTGTTTTAGAGACGCGTTTCTCTTAATCAGGCCGTGGTGCGACAAGAATGTAGGCTTACACAGATTTTAAGTTTTAATTCACTTCTTTTTATTAATCCTTGACACAAATTAAATAGCATTACACTGATATAAAGAGCTGTGAGATTCTTTAATTTAATACTTGCACTTTGTTAACGCGTATACTTAATTTTAGTTTCACACGAATACGCAATATTTCTCTAGAGAACGCATCTTCCATACGGTTACTACCAAGGTCTGCAGGCAACTGAACATATTTCAACCGTCCAAGCCCGTAAACTTCTGTATTTCAAGTCTCTGATTGGCTAATCCTAATCCAATAGAATACCTGCATTTTAGTAAAGGTTTTTCTGGCTGTTGATTGGCTATGTTTAAACTGTCACAAAATTTACATTATTGCTGCCTTAATCATGACTAGTAGCATTCAAAATCTCAAATCATTATTGCCTCAAGATTACCTCATTGTTACCTAATTGTTAGCAATCTTAAACTTATTATTCTCACAGATCTTACATTATTAAATTACGTAATGCATTCATAACATTATTAAACATGTTTAAAATAACATAAGCATTTGCAATGACTGTTAAATACACTTTAAAAATTATTGCATACATATTGCTTCAAGGCGGACTGTTATTGAAATTACATATTATATAATTTAATTGGAATTATTCAAGTGTTAAAAATACTGCCTCAAAATGATTTCATCACATATTTCGTTGTAGTTGCAAGAGGGAATCAGGAGACCGAAACGATAATCAAATCTTCAGAAAGCGCGTCGCTATGTGTCAGGCTTTGAAGTTCCATGTCATCGCGGGAAGTAACTGACTGGCGGGAGCAGCTCAAAAGTGATAAATTATTGAAAAATTCAAACCAGTAACATGAATGTCTCGCGGATGAAGTGCCATAAGCTATTTTAGTAAACTGCATGCTTTAAAGAGATCTGCATTTTTTGTTTGCTAAGATTTGGTCTATCTCATACGGCTTATCACTTACATCAGTTTATATAAAATTCATACAGAATAAAGACTTCACAGCTAATTGCATAAAATTCCTGGTAATGTGCAATTTATTTAAATTTATTTAATTTACAAAATATTTTAAATGTATCGTATTTTTATCAAAACCATTAGTCATTTTTCACAATATTTTTTTTTAATTTCATGGCGAGATTTCGCCGGAAATATATGTTTTGAGGCCCCCTGAATAAATAAAGCAAAAATCTTATGTGTTACACTCACATGACTTTCTCTACTCTTGTACAAACTATTTTTACAATCGCTTATTCTCCATGTGCTTCATGTTAATCGAGATATCGAGATGTCAATCTTATTGCTAATTTTCTTGTAGATGCAAGGGGAATAAACGATAGTCAAATCTTTTAAGCGCTGGATGCATGTGGCGCATTCCATTCTCTTTGAATGTCCAGGACATAAAAAAAATGAATAACGAATTTGAGAAAGTGTCTTGGAAAATTTAAGGGAATAACAAGCAATATCTCGAAAACGGTTCACTCAACAAAAAAAATATATATGACATAAATTGTGTATTTTAACGCGATATACATTACATCACTTATGGTTTACCAGTTATGCAAAAGTCGTTCACAATGAAGAATACTTTTGGAGACATTCCCAGAAAATTCGAGATATACATTTCATTTCTCATGAAAATATCTTAGACATATGATATTTTAATCAAAATCGTTGGAGCCATTTTTGAGAAAATTAAAATTTTCGAAAAATGTTCCATGTAAAGGGTAATCTGGGGTGGGGGGATTTTCTTGAAAACCTTCGTGTCGCATCTCTGGAAGATAGTGAACCTAAATACCAAGTTTGGTGTTTATCCGACTGTTCGTTTCTGAGTTATGCTGTTCACAGACACACAGGGACATGTTTCTAAAATGCTTTTTTTGGATTTAGGGGGTCTCAAACCAAGTATTTCCGGTGAAATCTAGGTATCGAATCTTTGGGTGGAATATAATACTTTCCCTACTTACTATACATAGTAGAGAAAATAAAAAGATGTTCAGAAAAATGTCCCGGCGCGCATGTGTATGTCTGTCTGTGAACAGCATAACTCAAAAACGAAAAGTCGGATAAGTACCAAACTTGGTATTTAAGTTCAGTATCTTCCAACGATGTGACACGAAGATTTTAAGAAACCTCTCCACCCAGATACCCTTTATACGCTAAATTTTTCGAAAATTTTTATTTTCTAAACAACGGTTCTAACGATTTTGATTAAAATACCATATTAAAGATACTTAAATGGAAAATAAAATGTATCTCTTGAAGTTTCTGGGAATAGGCTTTGTAGTCCTCTTCATTCGTTGGGAATTTCGTATAATCTTGTATAACTGATAAACACTAAGCGATAAACGTACTACACCAAAAAAAGTCGATATTTTTAACACACAGTTTATTTTAAAAACCTCTATTTTGTGGCGCAAAGCATTTTTGAAATATCCGTTAGTAATGGTCCGAGTTGTTCATTTTTTAGTCATTCTCTTAGGGTCCTTTCAACATTCAGTTGTTTCTCACGGTTGCATGGAAACATTATGGAATTTTAAGGCCAGCGTATAACGTCCAGTTCTTAAACATTTGACTATCGCCGTTCTCTTTGTATCTATAACGAAATGCTTAATGTAGCTATTTTGCAAATGTTTATTTAGATTAAAACGTAGTAGATCTAAAAATAAGCTTGAGTAGAATAGTTTTATACTCCCAAATAAACAATAGAAGGTAGAGAAACTCACGTGAAAGTATCTCATCGGATTTTTTTTTAAAATCGTAGTCTGGCATCCTTTGAATATACCGAATTTACATACGACTTTTAATGCTTGAGTTATGCTGTCAATATACACTACGTGATCTAAAGTATCCGAACACCAGGCTGAAAATGACGTACAAGTTCATGGCGCCCTCCATCGGTAATGCTGTCAGTCAATATGGTGTTACACCACCCTTAGCCTTAGTGACAGCGTTCACTCTCGCAGGCATAGTTTCAATCAGGTGCTGGAAGGTTTCTTGGGGAATGGCAGCCCATACTTCACGGACTGCGGAACTGAGGAGAGGTATCGATGCAGGTCGGTGAGGCCTGGCAGAAGTCGGCGTGTCAAAACATCCCAAAGGTGTTCTATAGGATTCAAGTCAGAACTCTGTGCAGGCCAGTCCATTACAGGGATGTTATTGTCGTGTAACCACTCCACCACAGCCCGTGCAGTATGAACAGGTGCTCGATCGTGTTCAAAGATGCAATCGCCATCCCCAGATTGCTCTTCAACAGTGAGAAGCAAGAAGGTGCTTAAAATATCAATGTAGGTCTGCTCTGTGATCGTGTCACGCAAAACAACAAGGACCTCCAGGAAAAACACTACCACACCATAACACCACCACTTCCGAATTTCACTGTTGGCACTACACACGCTGGCAGATGAGGTTCACCGGGCATTCGCCATACACACACCCTGCCATCGGGTCGCCACATTGTGTACCATGATTCGTCACTCCACACAACGTTTTGCCACTGTTTTTCCCTCACAAACATACACCTACTGCTTCTGCTTGGTACTCATCCGCGACCTCAGTAGTCATTAGACATCGTGAAACAGCAGAATGGGACGCTCCGTGGAACTCACGGTCTTCGAACGTGGTCATGTGATTGGGTGTCACTTGTGTGAGAAGTCTGTACGCGAGATTTCCACACTCCTAAACATCCCTATGTTCACTGTTCTGATGTGATAGTGAAGTGGCAACGCGAAGGGGCATATACAGCACTTCTTTTGACTGACAGAGACCGCCGACATTTGAAGAGGGTTGTAAAGAGCAATAGGCAGACCTCTATCCAAACTATCACACAGGAATTCCAAACTGCATCAGGATCCACTCCAAATACTATGACAGTTAGGCGTGAGGTGAAAAACCTTTGATTCCATGGTCGAGCGGCTGCTCATAAGCCACACATTACGCATGAAAATGTCAAACGACGCCGCGCTTGGTGCAAGGAGCGTCAACATTACACGATTGAACAGTGGCAAAACGTTGTGTGGAGTGACGAACCACGGTACAAAATGTGGCGATCCGATGGCAGGATGTGGGATGACGAATGCCCGGTGAACGTCATCTGCCAGCGTGTGTAGTGAAAACAGTGAAATTCGGAGGTAGTGGTGTTATGGTGTGGTCTTGTTTTTCCTGGAGGGGGCTTCTACTCCTTGTTATTTTGCGTGGCACGATCACAGCGGAGAACTTCATTGATATTTTAAGCACCTTCTTGCTTCCCACTGTTGAAGAGCAATTCGGGGATGGCGATTGCATCTTTCAACACAATCGAGCACCTGTTCATACTGCACGGGCTGTCGTGGAATGGTTACACGACAATAACATCCCTGTAATGGACTGGCCTGCACAGAGTCCTGACTTGAATCCTATAGAATACCTTTGGGATGCTTTGGAACGCCAAATTCGTGCCAGGTCTCACCGACCTACGTCGATATCTCTCCTCAGTTCCGCACTCCGTGAAGAATGGGCTGCCATTCCCCAAGAAACCTTCCAGCACCTGATTGAAAGTATGCCTGCGAGAGTGAACGCTGTCATCAAGGCTAAGGGTAGGCCAACACCATATTGACTTCCAGCATTACCGATGAAGGGCGCCACGAACTTGTACGTCATTTTCAGCCAGGTGTCCGGATACTTTTGATCACGTAGTGTATATTACCGTGCTAAAAACAATCAACGGAACACGTTTAATTTACAGGATGCATAAGCATTGTCAGGTCCGTTTATTTCTTACATGAACGCACACACATTGCAGCTATCTATGAGGTGGGTAGAATTGTAACCTTTCTATTTAATTTACTTGTCCAGTTAGCATTTTCTTTGCTCTTTGCCTATAGTAGTAAGAGGAAGTATTGTATTTCACCCAGAAATCCGTGTCAAAATTTCACCGGAAATACATGTTTTGTGGAACCTGAATTAAATAGTTCTAGTAAAAGGTTCTGTGCGTGTGTCTGTCTGTCTGTCTGTGTCTGATACCAGCATAACGTATACAACTTGGGTTTAAGATCGCTATCTTCGTAAGATGTGATACGAAGATTTTCAAGAAAATCCCCCCACGGGAAGCTACCATTTCCATGGACATTTTTTCGTTATTTTTTATTTTCTCAAAAATATCTCTGACGATTTTGATTAAAGTATCATATATTTAAGATGTTTACATGGCAAATAAAATGTATATAAACATTTTCTGGGAAGAGCTATGAATTCCACTTCGTTCCGAAGAAATTTTGTAGAATTTTCTATATCGGGTAAAGCATACGATATGTAGACTTCTTTGAAACACACAGTTTATTTAAAATTACCTTTTATACGGCGTCGAGATGTCGGTTCTTATTGATGTGAATTTTTCAAAACTTTGTCATTTTCTTAATTGTGCTGTCGCTGTTCAGTTGTTTCTCGCAATGTCGTGAAAAGAGAATGGAACTTCAAAACCAGCTATACATGTTGAAACATCTGACTAGCGACCCGGTTTCCTATATTCCTCTTGTACCTATAACGATATGTGTAATTAAACATTTTTTGCATTGGTTTATTTCGACTAACATGACAAATAGAAAAATAACTTTTTATAAGAATAGTCCGTAAGAGCTAGATAAAAGTGAATGATAGTGGGTAGAAAAGTCGTGTGAATATAAAACATCAGAATGCTATCTCCAAAACCAAAACAGCATAATAGACAACATTAACGCATTTTAATTTATTTTAAAGTAGAATTCTGTTTTGTATAATCCAGGGTTTGTTGTTAAATTGATTTTAAACTAAACGTAGTTTCGAAGAAAGTAATATTTAACTTCTAAGACGTAAGTCTGAATCCTGGCATGAATATACGAAACAGTTATTTAGTGGTTTATAAATTCTAGTCATAACGTTCAGAGCGAGGTTTAGTTTCGTGTTTGTATAAAAACAATGTTTGATTCCCTATTTAAAGTATTAGTGTTATCATTCTTATTGTTGGTGTAAGTGTTTCTTTGTTTTCCAGTGTTTAAACTGCAGTTATATTGTAAAACAGCGTTGCTGTATTGTACAAAGTGGTTAATATATTCGCGTATACATCCCAAAGATCGTTTATAGAGGACGGCCCGGAACAAGGGTTAATGAAGGGACATTTAGCTCTTCTGTGAAGCCATTGCACATATCTTATTTAGCAAATGGGTTGGAGATCACGCATCGCGAGGCTCTTTCGTGTCATGAGCCGGAAGGTCGTTTACCGAAACTTCTTTAGCCAGAGTACCTTTCATAATTGTTTCTGTTCATAGCCCGGGCGCCGCCAGTGTTTCTCTACGTTACGTGTGTTAAAGAAAAAAAAAGGGCCCGACTTTATGGCTCTCTATCAGGGTACGTATACATTAACCACCTGTGTCGGCAGAATGATTGCGAGTTGTTGCATGCTGCCGGTAGAGTTCTCTACCAGTGGCTGCGGAGGCGGGGACGACGGACGGCGTCGCTGTGATGGTAGTAGCGCGAGCAGGTGGACGCCGCTCCTCAGTCTGTGCGGCGCGCGCTTGGGGGCGAGGCATGTCCACCTCCTGCTCATTACTGGAGGTGGTGGAGGCGGCAACGTCGTCGTCCTTAACAAGGACTTGCTAGCCGAATCTTAACGCGCTTTCTCAACCACTCCGTGTTCCTTGACGCATGTGTATGGGAACAGTGTGCTTGTACTAGAACATTTGTGTGAAAGTTGGAATGTTTTACATGCAGCGACAGTTTCTGGAATAAGTATCAACTCCAGCCTACCATTGTCTTTCTTCAGCACTTCTAGACGTCCTTTCGTGTGCTGTTTTACGCCTGTTGTTACTGAAATATCCGCAGTTGAGGAATAAAACCAGTAGAATTCTTCTTGTTGACTATCGGAGTTTGTGAATAAATACGTTTTTCCCTTCACTTGTTAACATATTCACCGGCTCCTTTTCTGAATGGAACTTGCCAATGACAGATCGTGTGATACACGATTCCCGCTAATGCATTTCTGCGGGTTGTTTCCATTGGCGTCGATTTTTATTCTGAAATTATTTCCTGGAGTGCCACCTCAGTGGTGATGTTCTGTAACCTCCATCGCAGTAGCTGTTGTTGGAATCACCGGAAGAAAGAACAATTGCCAGAACTAATAACGCGGTGGATAAACATGGACACATCCGCGGGAAGCTGTAGCCAAACATTCGCACCATGTGTTTTATGAGATAGGCCTAAGTTATCAAAAGTCTAGGTGTTTTCTAGATTTTAGTCGCGAAAAGGGCATAGTAGTAAAGTTCTAAAGTGTCTACTAGGGAAGAATGTTTTAACTGAGCCATATTTTGGAAGGCACTGTTTCTTTCGTTGTGTGACCTCTGTTAACGTTTATAATCCTGAAGAAGCTAAACCTGTTGATTTGTGCAGATGATTGTTTTAATTTTTTAGTGATATAAAGCGTGTGTTTTGTGCAGTGTTTTTCCTTTGTGTGCATCATCAGGAGGAGTGCATATTCTGAAGCCAGCGTCGTCTCATCCCCCCTCTTCCAGCAGGAGTCAACTGTCATCAGAGTGAGGCTAGGCAATAAGGCAAAAAAAAAAAAATATAATGTATTATCATTTTGTCTTCGTTTTGTCCCTAATGCAGGTGGTGACGCCGCTTTAAGGAAAGAGCAGGGCTGGGTGGCGCAATGGTGCAACAAGAGATGAGGCGTACCACCACAACACTTCTCGTCATATTGCTCGCGTGCTCCCAAACGGCCGCCGATGGTAAGTGTTAGTTTACATTATTTTACACCACTGCTGCATCACGTCCAGGTTACTGCATACAAATGTGCGGCGAAACCAAACCTACTGCATCAGCTGTTTCACGTTTTCAGCAACATTTTCAGAGAAGAATTCTAACCTAAAATGCTCAGTTCAAGATGTATAATTTACATTCGTTATTTGATTCGGATACGTGATTTCATTGGATTTGATTCAAATGCATGATAGTGCGTGACCTGAGTTTTAGTTAAGAAATCCTACTTCAGCACAAATGTTTTAAAATACGTTTGATTCGACGAATTTTGAAACTTCAGCAATCCAAAGATTATTATAGTGTTTGGAGCTAAGAAAACATACCTCTGTATAAATGTTTAAAATCACATTGGTTCGATGGCATACCAAATTTCAGTGATCCAAAGAATATAAATGTTTCCTCGAACGTAAATGATCCTTGAGCGATGAATTTCTTAAAATTCTGTGTAGGATTGTCGATAAAAGAGACGGATTCAACTTCATGTCGAATTGTGAAACGTTTGGATAACAAGATCACTGAATTTTCACAACAAAGGAACCGGATTGACAAATTATATACAATTTTATTGCATAGAGAGAGAAAGCTTGATCGGAGAGAACAGAGGATAAAAAACTATAAAAAAAAGAAGGTAGCAAACAGTAGTTAGGTAGCACTAAAACATAGCTGTCTTGTGGATCAGTTAAATTAGTTTCGAAACGATGTGTGGATACAAACTTTGCATGAGCATCTGTCTCACATCGTCAGAGAAAACGCATTTCACTATGTCGACAGCTGCACTCTGTTCTGCAAAGAAAAAACAACACAACGCTGAAATAGGTATGGTCGATAAATAAATTTACCCGGAACTTGTTTAAAGTTGAAAAGTTTCGAACACTGAGCATTTTTATCGGTTTGGATACTTCTCTAGAAAATGCTAAGTTTGGAACTGTAAAGCGTTGTTATTCCATCGTAGTGTATAAACGTAAAATTTTGAACAATTAAAATGTAGAGTTCTATGGTTTTTTTAACTTTTTTATTTTGAAAAAGATGTACATTGTATATTCTCTGATTAAAAGTCAGAAATGGTTTTCGAATAATACGATATGCAAGAGATTAGAAGATAATAGATATGTGACTTATTTCTCATAACCGCGCATTATTTTCTGTTTGAAGTCATGTTAGAATTATAAACTAATTAAAACTGAGAGATATTTCCTAGTTTCGGGATGAATTTTGAAGTAAAGTTCGTACAGAGTAATGCATTAATTTGAAAGCGCTAGTTAGCTAGTTAACCGTATTATTCGTCTAGCGTTTCATAATTTTATCTACATTAATTCAATAAATAGTTTCAAAACTTTGTAGAGATTTGGAGGCGCTGATGCATACCGTTAAATAGTTTTCCAATTATGAACTTGTGTCTAGACACCAAAACATAACAACACACCTCAAACTCTACTAGAAGTTTTAGAGTTTATAAAAGAATGCATGTCTCCTGGACGTTGGCAAAGCCAACTGCAGCATTGCGGCATTTGTGTAAATTACTAGCCAAAATAGAGTTGCCGAAAGGGCTCTCTCCAGTATAAAAAGCACGTTTTCATGCGGCGTGTGATGTTGATGAATTCATTTCTAGCGTGTAAGGTTCCGTAGCTGCTAGCCGTATTTAAATGAGTCATCCGTAGGGTTTAATTTTAACCGGAAGTTGTTTAAGACAGTCGATTCCGGAAAACTTCACGCGCCTCTTCCCAGCCCGCGAAATGACATGCATGACCGCTGGATTTTGAAAAAAACAAAAAAACACAGCGGTATCTCGCCACTTTACAGTATGCAATTCCTTGGCATACTAACTATTCACGCTTACCTCCCCCTCAAATAACACAAAACAGCGTAGGCTATGCTTGTGGCTTTACGTTATATACCTACTTTAAGCTTTTTGTCTTTAATGATAAGCTCCATGCACTGGCATATAGCCATTGTTATTAGAAAATATGTTTTTTTTTATTTACAAGTAATTGAGCTCAATTCTCAATTAGGTATTATTTTGTATTGAAATATACTTCTGGAATCTTACCATTTTTTTAAGCTTACCAAGGACGTTCACAAAATATTATACTGCCTTAATTAAGTTAGGATGAGAAACTTGTTTTAATTATATTTTTTGTGTTCATTGTGAAACCTCTTGAATGCGTAAAATAGCGGTCTCGCATTATAAGAGCTTTTGTAGAAGGCTGCTTACATTTTTAAAAGACGTAGAGGTTGAAAATTTTACACTTGTCTTTTTTGTAAAACAAGAAAGAAAGAAAAAAAAAGAAATAACGTAGTTACCAAGAGTATCTGCCGCTTTTGGCTACATCCATGCGCAACGTATTCTACGCTAAATAGCTCCCGAACTATTTTCTAAAATGTTTATTTTAAGATATTTCTGTTTGTGTACAAAATTACCGTTGTGTCCTTTCTTTCACGCAGATAGTGAGGTTTTCATGTTCCTAGAAGTTAGAATATTTATTGTTTTTGTTTAGTTAACATTCTAGGGGATTAATAATAAAACGGTACTGATTCAAATAGATTCAACTAGCCTTATATGCATGTATTGCTTAGAATAACCATTATTGTATTTTATTTTGTTGATGCTTTAATGTAGAATGCCCTCATATTTGGTTTTGTTATTGTGAAGGGAGTAACGCCAATCGCTTTAATAGTAACGTAAAACTAGCATCAATATAAACTCCTTATATTTTATACATATTTAACACTACTTCATCTTTAAATGTACATACGAGCATTTATCTCTCTGTAGTTCATAATTTCTAATAATACGGTAATTCTAATGTTGGCTCTAAGGTGCATGGAGCATTTGTTCAGGCAAAGAAATGGGCTATGACTAAAATAAATTATTTTCCCTTAATGAAAGTTAAACTATTGCGTGTTTCGCTCATATATATATATATATATATCAAAAAATCGAATAAGAGTAGACAGTATCTACAAAATTCCGAGATTTTATAATGCCACACATATTCCTGCGCTGGAGCTATTTTTTATGGTTAATGAATCCATTTTAAATGTGTTCCTGGCTTGGAAGAGGCGCAGGTGCAGCAAACTAGACTAATCAAATTTATACGGCTAATATTTTGGTTATGTTACACTAATGGCATGTTAAAAACGCCGCAAAACATCCATAAATGCAGACCTGCTTTTCTGTCGCTAAGCGGCGCGAAATTTAGTTTGATCACCACAGCATAAAAAGGTTCCATTCAAGCATAAGATTCATATAGTATGTAGCACAAAGAACTGAGAGTTGTGCAAAAGTGAAGAAAATGTATTTTATATTCCAAATAATCACGCACTGTAACGAACATTTCTAAAACTAAGTTTTTCTCTGCAGAGAAACAAGTGCCATTTCTAATTCAAAAAATGTAAGAACTGCCAAATACTGTAGTATCGCACATTCTGCACTACATCTCCAATTTCAAGAAAGTATGGTCAATGCTGTCTAATACTATTAATATTATAAATGAAACAGTGAATTTAAAAATATAAGTTTGAAAGTTGTTATTTTAAAGAGTTTAGCAAAATTTATTTTCTACAACATACACACTTAGTTATGTTTTCTAACTATTTTATATGCTAGAAAAATATATTTTAAATACTAATAAGTCTCAAAAGGATGGAACTTCTTGAATTAGTGTATGTTATCTTTATGGAGAGAAAGGAAATAGTCATAAAATTTTGTGATACGAAAGATTTCACATACTGATACCAACAAAATTTATTGCTCAAGACATAATTACACATGTTTAACAAATATTCTAAAAGAGTATGGGAGACATGGACAAATACAATTTAGGCCTTTAAAGACGGTGATACAAACAGCTACTCTGAATGTTTGTACTCGTTGCTCAGGCCATGATTTTTTCACTTCAACTAAAACAAACAAAATTTTATTTTTCATTAAAATGGTCCTTTAATAACAGCACAGCTATAGTTAGCCTTATTAGAAAATCAACACAATCCACACAGATTTTCTTTAGAATTAAAGCTGGTGTGTACATCTAGTTAAAAATACCTTCAAAGCAGGCATTTCATGTAAACTGTGTAACATCACAAAATTGATTGCCCTAAATTACCTTTACAAGAAAATTCAAGAAGTAAGCATATGTTTTTGAAGTGGACAGTAAGTGAATTTTCACTTCCATAAGCGTTTTAAGATACAACCAAGAGCGCAAAATCTTATAAGAATAGCATGAAAGGTTATTCTATGTTAAAGTAATGTGTGTTTCAAAGTTTCAAAAATCTAGCTTTCGTGGTTATTTAGGCATTAATTTTTTGTGTAAATGCATTGTCCAAATAAAATTGCTGCAGATAATGTATCTTTAAAGCTAATCACATCACACATTCGTGTTTTGCAGTAAATAAAAGTAAACAAGATCTATTATACCACAGTTTTTATATTAACCCCTAATTATGCTAGAAAGATTATTACTTTTTAAACTATTACTCTTTGTGCCCCCAAAAATTTTAATTAACTTTTCGAAAGTTATTTAATTCTTAAAATTGGAGCATTATTTAAAAAAAAAGTATAGCGTCATTATCTTGCATTTACTTAGAAGAGGCAATACATAATTTTTTAAACAAATTTGTAAAAATTGTCATTTTGAATATGGAAGATTGACAAAAAATGTTTGAGAGAAAAGAGGGTTTAAAGTTGGGCGAGCCTATTAAAAAGCATATGCATCTAAAGAATAGGATTCATATTATTTTTGTATAAAACTTCACCAATTTTTGGCAAATTTGAAAGAAGCATTGCCTTAACATTGTAAAAGTGCTGCCTGGTGTGGACCATACTCCCATGGAGTATGGATTACAGAAGGTACGAGGATGTACTACAGTGGGCATGGCGGTAATTTTGTCCACTTCAGACTGATGGCACTTGAAAAATTAGCAGGATTTTCATAAATGGAAGTTTTGCTGCGTTTTTTATGGTGTATTTTGTTTTTACTGTCCAACTCCAATGACAGTAACATCCAATCGCTCATCAGCAAGAAGACCAAAATATGCGCATCATGGTCGTGTGTGGCTCAGTGGTCGAAAATGGTTTTAATGGAAATCCGCTCAGCCGGGCGCTTTTCTATCCGAGGGGTAACATATGTTTGTGGCGCCTGTTTCTACTCACAATATGAATTTATTCTCAGACCATTTGGAAAATTAGCAGTTCTGTGTGAGGCAGATTTTTATATCAGAACGGAGTTCTTCTGCACGTATATACTGGAAAAATTATGATCACATATAGCAAGAACCTTTGCTTGTTTTATTGTTATATGAAACAAGTATGGTTTTCTTCGCAGCAGTTCTGTGCAAGACAGCTTTTTACATCAGAACGGAGTTCTTTTACATGTATATACTTGAAAAATTATTATATGTCAAGAACCTATGCTTGTTTTATTGTTATATGAATCAAGTATGGTTTTCTTCGCAGCAGTTCTGTGCAAGACAGCTTTTTATATCAGAACGGAGTTCTTTTGCATGTATATACTTGAAAAATTATTATAACATATGTCAAGAACCTATGCTTGTTTTATTGTTATATGAAAGTATGGTTTTCTTCGCAGCAGTTCTGTGCAAGACAGCTTTTTATATCAGAACGGAGTTCTTTTGCATGTATATACTTGGAAAATTATTATAACATATGTCAAGAACCTATGCTTGTTTTATTGTTGTATGAAATAAGTATAGTTTCTTCGTTGCAATTCTGTATGAGGCAGATTTTTATATCAGAACGGAGTTCTTCTGAATAATGATAACATATGGCAAGAACCTATGCTTGTTTTATTGTTTTATATATATATATATGAAACAAGCATAGTTTTCTTCTCTGCAGTTCTGTGTAAGGCAGATTATTATATTAGAACGGAGTTCTTTTGCATGTATATACTTGAAAAATGATTATAACATATGGCAAGAACCTATGCTTGTTTTATTGTTATAATTATATATATATATTATATATGAAACAAGCATGGTTTTCTTCGCTGCAGTTATGTGTAAGGCAGATTTTTATATCAGAACGGAGTTCTTCTGCATGTATATACTGGAATAATTATGATAACATATGTCAAGAACCTATGCTTGTTTTATTGTTGTATGAAACAAGTATGGTTTTCTTCGCAGCAGTTCTGTTTAAGGCAGTTTTTTATATCAGAACGGAGTTCTTTTGCATGTAAATACTGGAAAAATTATTATAACATATGTCAAGAACCTATGCTTGTTCTATTGTTATATGAAACAAGTATGGTTTTCTTCGCAGCAGTTCTGTGTAAGGCAGATTTTTATATCAGAACGGAGTTTTTCTGCACCGAATATACTGGAATATTGATTACAACATATGGCAAGAACCTATGCTTGTTCTAATGTTATATGAAACAAGTATGGTTTTCTTCACAGCAGTTCTGTGTAAGGCAGATTTTTATATCAGAACGGAGTTCTTCTGCACGCAAATACTGGAAGAATTATGATAACATACCCAACAACCTATGTTTGTTTTCCTGTTATATGAAACAAGTATTATTTTCTTCGCTGCAGTTCTTTATGATGAGGTAGATTTTTATATCAGAGCGGGGTTTTCTGCACATCGTAAAGCTGTAATTATCATCTTAAAAATTGACAGAAAGTTTGTTTTGATTTATAGTAGTTAACTCATCTTTACATAATCACGATACAATTTACACATTTTCCCCAGAGCTTCTGGTCCTCTGTATACCGTTATTGTAGAAGTCTGCAGATTGCGCCTTAAAGCACCCTTCCGCTTTGAAGAGCGTCATTTGTATTACCAAATCGGTGACTCTATAACGTATTTTTCATTCCTGGGAACAAGAAAAAGCCACTTGGCGCTAGCTCGGGAGAGTAAGGCGGATGGTGCAAGACCTCAAAGCCACATGCCTGCAACTTGAGTTGAGGAGCTGATGCATTGTCTGGAGACGAACGCTTCAGCAGAGCATACCTTGGCATTTCTGAATCAGAGCATATCACTGTTTGTTCAGAAGATTGCTGTAGTATGCGCCAGTAATAGTTTTGTCCCTTTCAAGGTAATCTGACAGTCCCAAAAAGCTGAGACTATAACCTTCCCTGCCGACTTTAGCACCTTTGCCTTTTTGGGGGGTGGGGAATCAGCATGCTTCCACTTGCACATGATTTTGGTCTCTAGTTCATATTGATACGTCCAAGATTCATCTATGGTTACCAGACGATCATCCTGTTCCAATAGCGTCAACAGCTGTCGTGTAAAGCCACGCCATGTTTGTTTCTGGAAAAGCACCACACAGACACCTTAGACATTTGCAGTTCGTCATGAATAATTTTCCACACATTACCATAACTGAGACCAGTTTCATTCGTGATCACTTGCATGGTTGTTCGTGTGTAATCCAGGATTAAACACTCTACTTTCTTCACTGTGACAGCATCGTCCGTCAATGATGTTCTTCCAGGTCTTGGCTCGTCTGTGATGGTCATGTGACCAGTTTGGAAATTCCTTTTCTACCTCACAATAGTGTCAGAAGATGGACAATTATTTTCATAAACTGCTCATGAATTTCTCGGGCAATATTACCCTTCAAATGCAGAAGCTTTATCATGTTGCGAGTATGAACTTTGCCATGCTGCTGACACAAACAGCTGATTTTCTCAGCATCATGCACTTAGGAACCACCAATAACACTGACAAAATTTCATCAATATGCCATAAAACTTCCGCGTGATAATTAGAACTTTACGATATCTCCATATAATACATGGCAAGAATCTGTACTTGTTTTCGTATTATACGAAACGAGTATGATTTTCTTAGCTGCAGTTCTGTGTGAGGCAGATTTTTATATCAGAACGGAGTTCTTTTGCAGGTATATACTTGAAAAGTTATTATAATATATGGGAAGAACCCATTGCTTGTTTTATTGTTATATGAAACAACTAAAAACTCAAAACAGATGTTTGAAAAGACATATACATTTCGAGATTATACATGAAATTATTGACCTTAAATTTTCAGTCTATTTTTGGCTCTGGAGATGATTGAGAATGGCTCTTATCATAATTATAATGCATATGATATTTCTTAAGTGCTAATTTAATTTATTGAATGCTATAATTAAAAACAATTATAATACGATGACACATGTTTTAGGTTCTATAAAATAGGCTTGTCTCTACATAAATTGAATCTAAAATATTTATTATAGAAGTTTCTAAACTTGTTATTTTTTTTATCAATGCACAGTCGAGTTTCTTAAACACACTATGCTGATGATAAAAAAAGAAGGAAGCATTTTACGAATGCGCATCATACAATACACATAGTTGGAGAGTTTGTAAGATCACTATTTCACGGCCTTTTTAACCGACCGCCATTCAATGTGTATTGCTTTCGCAGACTTACTACTTTACAAATATATTCAAATGCATGCATTTCGCATAGTACCTTAGAAAAATTCTTTTTGTTTTTTAATTATTTTAAGGTATTGTTGGTCTCGAGTAAGGAACTATTGGATCATTCTTTTAACGTCACTATAGTGACGTTCTGTTTTACAAGGCCTTTCTCAACCAAAACACACATGTTTTACTCATAACCGAAGGCAAAAGTGTGTAGTTATAAAATCGAAATGTGTGAAATCGTAAACAATTGACACTTCATAACAACTGTATGCAATTCCCCAAAAAAGCTTCTTTGGAATTAGGCGTGTGTGCATCTCTTTTCCTGTTTTATTGTTTTAATGGAGTGTATAAAAATGCACTCACTTATACAAGGGCTATTGAAATTATTTTTAGAAACACCTTAAAATTGGGTGACCCAAAAAACAACGCCAGTTGTAAAATTTGTTGAAAGGAAGGGTTCAGAGTAGATAGTTAAGGCTATGTACTATTACTTTCAAACCGAATTCCATCTGCATCTGTATACTTATTGTAAAGCATTGAAGCCGGAATTATAAAGGCAATAATTATCATAATATCCTGAGAAGGATAGCGATATAAAATAAGTAATAATATATTTAATTTCATTGTATGTATAAAAAGGAGAAGCATTGTGAAAATTGTTGACTGTAAAAGCGACAGAAAGACCAGACAGGCACAGTTTTGTTAATTAGGGACCAGCCTCAGGTAGAAAGGATAAATACCATTGAAGCAAGTTTTTCCTGGTAAACAGCCGAGTACAGCTGCACTTAGCCTGGTGAAGGCCACTCTAGCTTCATGACACTAAGTTTGAGGAGAATGTTTGAGGGGTGAGAGGGGAAGTTTAGGCGTTGGTTTTCCTTGCAGCGTGGGTAAGTCAGTCTGCCTGAGTGCCTGGTGAGTGCAGGACGACTTTCTCGTCGTGTGGAGAAGAATGGTGGCGAACATGCTAGAGGGTAGAACGCTTAGCTGTAGTTAATATTCTTCGGTCTTGGTAAAGACAAAGTATCATCGTATGCATTTAATAGTGATCGGCAAACCTAAAGTATTATTTTAAATAGTGAATAAAAGTGTTCCAAGACAGCGTTTGTGTGTTTCTCAGTACACACCCACGCATACCCTGAGGTTAAGGTTTCATGCTGGAGCAGCCGTGGCAAAAGAAGAACCAACTGGGAGGAGACAAGCAGCAACCGTGAGACAAAGGTAGTGCTTCAGTGTTGGAGGCGTAGTGTGGCTGCGTCATATTGCGCCTAAACGTGGGGCTAAAAGAGTTACCTGCGTCAGCATTAAGCTTAATTTTTATGGTCTAACGACTTAGTGAAGTCAAATAAAGATTGTTTCCTAAAAGCCTTTTCATTCTTATACAACAATCTTAAGTGATTATTCCAGTCTTCATTTAAAAATAAAATTTTCAAAACGAAAGTCCATTTGCCTAACATTTCCATAAGCTGAATCTACACTTGCCAATAACGTACTGAGAAAATATGTTGTTTAGCTCTGTATTCTAATGTTTACACTATTAATTATTGTGAAAATAAAGTTTCAAAGCGTTTGTGTTGCTGATAAAGTGTTTTGGGCAAACAGGAAAATACTCTCGCATACAAAAAGTGAATCTTCCTAGTGTGAAATAAATTTGCAATTGCTAGTAAACCGCACGCGTAGAACTCATTACATGGTGCATTTTCCTGCAAGAGTGGTAAATATATAACAAGGATCTGGAGCATGCAAGCTCAATAACACACAAAAGAAAGAAGGGTAATTTTACTGTTTCCTTTACTTTGCGTGTGTAAAACAAAGTTGACCGATCCTAAGCTAAGCAAAGCAAGCCTTATTCTTGAAATTTAGGAGATTTGCGTGAGCTATAACTTAGGGGCAGTTCCTTTTGTGAGAATTCTTGGACTTAACTGATCGGGACAGTTTATCTTTTACTGTTTCTATCTGTTGCTTCTGATGAAACGTTTATTGTGATTGACACTGTTGGACAGATCTTTGAGATATTGAGAGTTCAGTAGATATTTAGCAAAGTGTTTTGCTGTCGAAACGAAGTTTTAACACTAAGATGTTGACTTTTCTTACATACTAGAACGCCTGAAGAGGGTCCAGTTTAACCCCTAACAATAAAATTCAATGTTTCAATCTTATATTGAAAGACAGTTATCATCAAGAACATTAATTAGTTCTGCAAGTATTTCATCTTCTCGTAAGGGGCGCCTATTCACAATTTTTCATTTTACAAGTTTATTATTTTTTATTTATTTCTTTTCAATACAACCTCCTACTTACGACTGAGTTGAACAAGGAATAGAATGTCTGGTGAAAGGGCATTGATGCTACTGTTACTTTCTAAACACAAGCGTTGTGGTACAAGCATTGTTGGTATAATTTGTAAAATATTAATATAAATTTACTTGCCATTGATATCATATGCAACGGATTTAGCTTGTCAAGTACAAAAACAGCAGTTTTGCATGAAGGAGTCAATATGACCCCTCCAGGAGTTTAAGCTAAATAACAACGTAGATCACAACTGAATGTCAGCAACAATTTTATTTTGACGAGTGTAGTGAGCACATAAAGTGATTAAAATTCAGAAGAGGAAATTGCGTTCAATTGTTTTTTCGAGAGGTCCTGTGTTCTGATGATAAAGTATGTGTTTTTTTTTTCAGTGACTTGGTTCCATTGGATCGTTGTATTTCTCAAAATATGACAACGTAGTGTCGAAAGTAGGAGTACAACGGGGATGAAATATATGCTATGATTCAGTGCTGTTTGTGAGCTGAGTAACTCATGGAACTCGGTGCCCTTTCTTTTGGTTTCACAGGCGCTTCTCGCTGACCAAGGAAACCCGATAAGTATGAAGAATCATATAGTACGGGAGACTTAGGCATTTTAAAAATAGGCTTACGAAAGAAAATGTGAATTTTTAACAAGTTCACAAATACTGCCCTCTTGAAAAAAACAGTAAGCATTTTGCAAGTTTTTATTGAGACAATAATTTTGCTATCGACTTCAATCAATGAGAAATTACTGCTATTAATAAACATTTGTTTTTGTATAAGATTTTTAGGATTGTTGACACAATAATTTGACCACATTTGTATTCTTTTAATTTGCGTCCCTGATGTTTATTGTGAAGATGCAGAAGTTAACCTTTACTACAGTCAGCTCATAAGCAGTATCTATAATAAACATACTTATTTGATTTGCTCAGAGTTAGGTTATAATAACATTTAGTATGAAACATACTAATACCTGGCCAGTAAAATGCTCGTTAAAGTTTTGCAATTATACTGGTGTATTGTCTCGGATTATTCTTTCTTTCTTCTTACTTCGCTGTCATTGTTTCAATAAAATGAGATACTTTAAAGCGACTTGTAGCCTGAAATGTGCCGATAAAATTATAAATATAGAAGAGATTAAATAAATAGGGGATACAAATAATGGTTCAAAAGCAACTACATTCTCCAAGTTTATATTCATTATTATATGTGTACCTTTCTCAGTTCTGAGTTCAATGAGAACGTACTAATTTTATAACAATAAAAAATCTGATGTGTTAAACTCGCATGACTTTCTCTACTCTTGTACAAACTATTTTTACAACCGCTTATTCTCCACATGCTTCATGTTACTCATGATGTTAATCTTATACCTAATTTTCTTGTAGATGCAAGGGGAATATGGTAGACTTTAAGCGATAGTCAAATATTTTAAGAGCTGGTTGCTATGTGGAGTATTCCAATCTCTTTGTATGTCCAGGACATAAAAAAATGAATAACGAATTCCCATTTGAGAAAAAGTATAAGCATTGGAACGTTTAAGGCAATAACAAGCAATATCTTGAAAATAGTTCACTCAACAACAAAAAAATTATATGACATAAATCGTGTATTTTAGCGCGATCTACATTTTTGTGTAGTAAAATTTTGTCTATCTCTTATGGTTTACCAGTTAAGCAAACACAATGAAGAATGCTTTTGGAGACATTCCCAGAAAATTCAAGATATACATTTTGTCACGAAAGTATCTTAAATATATGATATTTTAATCAAAATCGTTAGAGCCATTTTTGAGAAAATTAAAATTTTCGAAAAATGTTCCAAGTAAAGGGTAATCTGAGGTGGGGGGATTTTCTTGAAAACCTTCGTGTCGCATCTCTGGAAGATACTGAACCTAAATACTAAATTTGGTGTTTATCCGACTGTTCGTTTCTGAGTTATGCTGTTCAAAGACAGACACACACACACACACACACACACACACACACACATGGACATGTTTCCAAAAATACCTTTGGTCTTTTGTTGCATTTGGTTCTATTCCATCTATAACCTAAACTGCTCAGGAAGAAGTAGAGTATCCTGGGTTGATAAATGCGCCTCAGCATAATGTAAGGCAAGAAAAGAAGACAAAGATGAAGCAGCGTGCCCAAAGACATAGCTGCAAATTAAATTAGGAAAACAATAACATGTAGATGACAGGAAAAACATGAAGCCAATAAAACAGACAAAGGGAAAATAATATTCACGAATTGCAAAGTCAGACCCCACGAGATACGGCATGGAGATTCAGATGCGATTGTTTCGAGAATCCCTGGATGTTTACACTATTTTACTGCAAAACAATCTTCTAATAAAGTTATAAGTAATTGCTTTGAGAAGTTGACATTTTACATAGTAAGCTTAATTAATTAAAGCTGACTATGGATGCTGCTACTAGGTTATGTTTTCCTGAAGCAATACAGCGATTTTCAACTGCTTTATGCACTTACGTATATTGTTACTTTCTCTACTACGTATAGTAAGTAGGGGAAGTATTGTATGCCACCCAAAAATTCGATACCGAGATTTCACGGAAAATGTATGTTTTGAGACCCCCTGAATAAAAAAAAAGCATTTTTGGAAACATGTCCGTGTGTGTGTGTCTGGCTGTGTGTGTGTGTGTGTGTGTGTGTGTGTGTGTGTGTGTTTGTGAGCAGCATAACTCAGAAACGAACAGTCGGATAAACATCAAACTTGGTATTTAGGTCCAGTATCTTCCAGAGATGCGACACGAAGGTTTTCAAGAAAATCCCCCACCCCAGATTACCTTTTACATGGAATATTTTTCGAAAATTTTAATTTTCTCAAAAATGGCTCTTACGATTTTGATTAAAATGTCATATGTTTAAGATATTTTTATGACAAATGAAATGTTTATCTCGAATTTTCTGGGAATGTCTCCCAAAGTATTCTTCCTTGTGAACATCTTTTACATAACTGGTAAACCATAAGAGATAGACACAATTCTACTACACAAAATATGTAGATCGCGTTAAAATATACAATTTATGTCATACATTTTTGTTGAGTGAACCATTTTCGAGATATTGCTTGTTATTCCCTTAAATTTTGCAATACTTATACTTTTTCTCAAATTCGTTATTCATTTTTTTTTGTCCTGGTTATGCAAGGAGAATAGATTACTCCACATAGCAACCAGCTCTTAAAATATTTGACTATCACTTAAAGACTACCAATTGCCCTTGCATCTACAAGAAAATTAGCAATAAGATTAACATCTGATATCTCGATTAATATGAAGCATATGGAGAATAAGCGTTTGTAAAAATAGTTTGTACAAGAGTAGAATAAGTCATGTGAGTGTAACACATCAGTTTTTTTTTAATAAAACTTGCCTGATATTATGGGGAAAACTAAATAGCTTCAGTCCTATGTTCTTCTGGGTGGGGGGAGACGTTATGACCATCAGAACGTTTGAGATCCCCTGAATCCGTGTATGTGTGTGTTTATCTGTTAACAGCATAACTTAAAAGCCCGATAAACACTAAACTTATTATTTAGGTTTAGTCTATAGACGCGACTCGGAGGTTTTCAAGAAAATGCCCCCAATCTAAACTACACTTTATGTGAAAAATTTTTCGAAAATTGTAATTTTCTAAAAAGTGACTCTAATGATTTTGATTAAAATACCATATACTAATGATATTTACATGACAAATAAAATGTATATCTTGATTTCTCTGGGGATGGCTTCTGAAATCCTCTTCATTCGGAAGGAATTTGTATTATCTTGCATAACTAGTAAACGTTACGCGATAGACAAAAACCTACTACACAAGAAATGAGTTCTCTTTAAAACACACAATTTATTTCAATAAGCTTCTTTTTTACTCCGTGGTATAAGCCATTTCCGAGATATCCGTTATTAACGGTTCGAATTGTGCATTACTTGGTCATTCTTTTAAAGTCCTTTCAACATTCAGTTGTTTCTCGCGATGTCATAGAAACAGTATGGAATTTTAAGGCCAGCTTATTGCGTTCAGTTCTTAAAACATTTGACTATCGCCATTTTCTTTGTATCTATAACGAAATGTGTAACGTAGCTATTTTTGCGAAGGTTTATTTGGATTAAAATGAGGTAGTTAGAAAAATAAGTTTTAGAATAGTTTGTATACCAGCTAATAAGCGATAGATGATAGAGAAGGTCATTGAATGTAACGCATCAGAATTTTAATCTTACGACCCAATGATTCGGTGGTTACAGTGTGGTATTCGCCATGTATTTCTCCATGAAGCATAAGAGGTATTTCAATATAGCAGATCATAGCATAACAGCTGCCTATCTAAGAAACAATAAATAAGAAGCATATTTGTGTAATAATTTATCTTGAAATAGGGATAATATTCAGTACACATTTATATCTAAACTAAATTCCGTGGCTCAAAACCCGTTGCCAGGCCAAGGCCTGTCGCCCGGCCGCTGCGTCCGCCACCTCCGCCCACAACAGGCAGATTTGGAGATCTGGAGATTTACGTTCCCGGAAAACTCGCCGATCCTCCGGCTCATTTTAGTTGCATTTTATCCATTTTATTCACCGTATTTGCGGAGTGAGTTATTAAACGGACATTAAACACTATGATAAATACATAAATTTAAACATTCTGATATGATGCATTCTCACGACTTTCTCTACCAGTGATTAATTCACACCCATTACTATTCATATAAAAAGTTATGATTATATCCACCTTATGTTACTCACAGTATACTGGGTGATCCATATAAATCTGATCACTGTTGAAAACTTATAATTACCCTCTGTATAGGAATAAGAAATTTAAATTGAGTTTTAGTATTTCAGTGGCTGTGGGATATTCGATATATATTTTAAGTTTAACGCTTTCTACTCGGGTAGTTCGTATCCTACGATGAATGAAACGTGTGAAACTGTGCTCAAATATCCGGGGTCCATAGACCTCGAAGTTATCGACATTACTCTTCTCAGGATAAGGAAAAACCCCTGAAGAAAAATTTATACAGATAATTCATCTTAACTAAATTTGAACTCGGATCCTCTTGAATGTGAGGCAGGCTACCCCACGCCACAGGGGCGGGCAATATTGGTTTTTATGTTGGTACCCCTGCTATCCATTGTTGCCTTATAACACTTATAGTCTATTAATAATTAGTTTTGGCTCATTTGACATTTCATTCATTCATCGTCCAATATAACCTACCCAGTTAAACGACATTAAACTTAAAAAAAATAAAGAATGAAAGAAAGAAGGAGATACCAATATTGATTCTCCCAGAGCCACCGAGGTAATAAAAGTTAATTTTAATGCGTTATTACTTTCCAGAGGGAAATTATAAGACTTCGAAACTGTTCATTTTTATATGGATCGCCCAGTATTCCTATTTAGGAATTGTTCCAAATTAATCAAGAAGTTTTCAACTTTCGGAAACAGTGTTCAAATATTAATACGCGTTAACAAGTTCCTGCGATGGAAAGAAAAGAACGGCAAGAATCGCAAACTCTCAAGGATGTCCGTTAGGTAACGCTTAGGAAAGGTCTCAACTTACAACATAGAATAATTCGAAAACGGCTAATGATAAAAAAATGTTTTTACTCAAATTGTGTATTTTGACCTTACGATTTCGTTGAGCGAAGGATTTTAAGTTATATTCATCTTCGTAAAGGTCTAAATGAAGTGGATTTATAGGAATTTTACAATGCAAAATTCAATAAACTAAAGGAAAGTTGGTAGTATATTTCTTTGACGCTGTTGCTGTAGTGTAATCTTTATTATTATTATTATTATTATTATTATTATTATTATTATTATTATTATTATTATTATTATTATTATTATTATTATTATTATCATTATTATTATTATTACTACTACTGAAACCTAGTACATAAATATATCCGCAGAATGGTCAGATACATTCTGAAATGTGTGCAAACGAAATATCATTTTGAACTTTGATACACCGCCTGCTATAAAGTTAATGTCAATTCTTCTGCGCTCTACAACGGATATCCAAAACGCTTTTAGTGATAAACTTGAGGAACAGCTTGTAGATATATTTGCAACGAAAGGGCAAATAGTAATGTAAAGATGCAAAGTTTTATTTACGGATTGGAGAGGATACATAAGATATGATGGCCAGTTGTAACAAACTCATCGTTTGAAAGTCCAACAAATGCCAATCGCATGCGACAAATGAGTAATGAAACTACAAAACGGAACGATAGTTACTGTGGCTCATCTCATAAATGCGCATCAACCTGTCCATTGTGATTGCATCGCCTTTGAAATGGACCTGAGTGTTCATCAATTATTCCGCTGAAGTAAAAGGTATACGTGATAAACATGTTAGATGAGAACTGAAAATAAGCGAGTGGCTGGAAGCTGAAGTGGTTATGATTCCATATAGTTTTATATTTATGGTAAGTCAGATTATTTGGGGAGAAAAGAGAAAGCATCTTTCATAGTTTACCGCTTTTTAGGGATAAATATAAATATATAACTGAAGAGTATAATGGAAATATAAAATCTAATCCACATTTTTTTCAATACAGTCATTATAAACCCTTATAATGAAAATAAAGTTATAATCTAAACTGACAACATGTAGAAAAATTGATTCATCTATTACTATAATCATGAGTGATGCTTTAGTTCGTAGTTACTAGCCAACAAAATCTACGCTTTATATTCTAACAAAGCACAAAACACGCAGTCACAACATAAAACACAGGTTCAACAAAACGTAAAATACAGTTCAATGTTTATCAGCTATACCTTATTATCCTTGATAATAATATGTATTAAAACAAAAGCCTTCTGCCCTAATAGATATTGTAATATTATAACCATTACAATGTGAATACTTATTGGAGGTATATTTTCCCTATTATCAGAAGCATTGTTTTTCACAACCTTGCTTGTAATTGAAGTTTCTCCTCTAAGTAATAGATCAGCAATTTCCTTTTTACCCTCCACACTTTCTTCCGCGTATCCTTCTGCAACAGTGCGGAGGGCGATGGATTTTTTTCGGGCGTAAACATCCTTAGCATGGCTTCCTTGGGAAGAGAAGTAAAGCCGGTGGTCCTGTGTCTAGATTTACGGCACGTAAAAGAACCTCAAGCCCGATAAAGAGGCCTCTGAGCAAAATTACAGGTCTTTCACGCCCAATATATAATGGGACGCTAAGGACCACAGCAGTTAAAGAACGTCCATAAATAGAACACGCGTAATTTTCTGCAACAGTATTCGATTTCCACACTCGATGTCTTTTTAAAGTAAGAACATCAGCACCGCTGTCTGCGAGGAAAGTAGCAGAAGAACGTCTCATACAATGCCCGGTGTAATTCTTGGCGTTTTCCAGCTTCATGTACTCTGCACTTTTACTAGGAATCTTCGCAAACATATTTATGCCAACCATTTATGTGCGACATTTTCCATTTAACTAAAATAGAAAGTACTTATTGCAGCTAAGTCGAATACCATGATACTTTGTACAAATTTCAAGCAAATCAACATTATTTAGTTCAACACTAATCACAAAACTTCTAGATATATATATGTTTTTGTTTCTCTATTTTCACAATGAATGCTGAACCCACCTCCTCAACATCATCAATCTTCCCGACGACACGCTCCACATACCTCAAATATATTAAGAGCAATCTTCTGTAATAAATGTTTTTCATCAGAAATTGTGTCACTTCATCTCGGCTTAGTATCTTAGACTTCTTACAACGATAACCTACAGATTGTCTCTTTAAAATGCCTTTAATTTTCCAAACTTACTGATATCAATATTATCATTAATCAAAACAGTTGATCTCACCGTGGAATATTCACTCCAAAGACTCGAAGCTTTAATACTTTTCAACTTCTCATAAAAACACACCAACAAAGAATCTTAATTTACGTCTGCTTCATTGCCCTCACACCAGTTCTTGAATTTCGTATAACTACATAAATAAACTTTCCTTGACTTTTCTGGAAGTATGTTAATAGTTGCGGAGTGCTGTTAAAATTTTTCCTGATGAACCGTGAAAATCACCTTCTTCGCTCATGTTTCCTTTAAATTCACAAAGTTAATTGATTTATCGTGTCTTATTCTTCTTATTATTTTTTTTTACAAAGCCCACATTGCTCTTTCTCTAAGCATGATTCCGCAATAAATAAATTTCATTAAATATACTAACCATACAACATATGGCAAAATATTCTGAACGTAGATGAAATATTGTAGACAACACGTTACAAATTAGATTTATTAACTAGTCCTCTAAATAGCTAGTATAACTTCAATTTATGTTTTACATGATTGCTGTCGGGTGATTATGTGTACCTTGTGTATTACTTTCCGAAGATTAATAAGTTCAGTTATTTTTGTGTCACAGTGACAACATATTTAAGACGAAAGGAAAAAATCTGATGTGTTACACTCACATGACTTTCTCTTCTCTTGTACAAACTATTTTTACAAACGCTTATGCTGCACATGCTTCATGTTAATCGATATATCGAGATGTTAATCTTATTGCTAATTTTCTTGTAGATGCAAGGGGAATTGGTAGGCTTTAAGCGATAGTGAAATATTTTAAGAGCTGGTGGCTATGTGGATTATTCCATTCTCTTTGCATTACCAGGACCAAAAAAATAGGAATAACGAATTCCCATTTGAGAAAAAGTATAAGTATTGGAAAATTTAAGGAAATAACAAGCAATATCTCGAAAATGGTTCACTCAACAACAAAAAAATGTAAATGACATAAATTGTGTATTTTAACGCGATCTACATTGTTTGTGTAGTAAAATTTTGTCTATCTCTTATGTTTTACCAGTTATGCAAAAGTCGTTCACAATGAAGAATACTTTTGGAGACATTCCCAGAAAATTCGAGGTATACAGTTTGGTGTTTATCCGACTGTTCCTTTCTGAGTTATGCTGTTCATAGACAGACAGACGCACAAACGGACATGTTTCCAAAAATGCTTTTTTTGGATTCAGGGAATCTCAAAACATATATTTCCGGTGAAATCCTGGTATCGAATTTTTGGGTGGAATGCAATACTTCCCCTACTTACAATACGTAGTAGAGCAAGTAAAAATAAGAAGGATGTTTAAAAAAATCAAGATTCCGTCTTTTTTAATGACTTCCAGTTCTTGCAATGATAATTGAAAAATCTGATGTGATACATTCACATGACTTTCTCTACTTGTATCGTTAATTAGTGAGTATACTAACTAGTCTTACTAAAGCTTATTTTTATATCTACTTCACTTTAATACAAATAAACAGCTACATTATACATTTAATTAAAGGCACAAAGGGAACGGCGATAGTCAAATGCTTAGGAACTGGACGCTATACGCTGGCCTTAAAATTCCATACTATTTCAATGGAACGGGAGAAACAACTGAATGTTGACAGGACTTTGTATTGAACAATTCTAACCTTAAAGGATATTTCGGAAATGGTTGATGCCACAAAAAAGTTAGTTGAAGTAAATTGTAAGTTTTAAAAGGATCTTTATTTTTTGTGTAGTACGTTTTCGTGTATCCTTAACATTTACCAGTATACAAGAATATACAAAATTCCTTCCAAATGAAGAGGACTTCAAGGGCTATTCCCAAAACATTCAAGATAAAATTTTATTTGTTACGTAAATATCTATAATATATGGTATTTTAATCAAAATAGTTAAAGCCATTTTTAGACAATAAAAATTACGACAAATATTTCATGTTGTTAAAGGATAGTTTGGGGTAGGGGGATTTTCTTGAAAATTTTCTGCAGCATCTTTGAAAAGTACTTAACTTGAGTACCAAGTATGGTGTTTATCCGACTTTTCGTTTTTTAGTTAGACACACACGGGCCATTTTTGTTTTCTAAAACTGTCTTTCTTTAGTTCAGGAGGCCCTGAAAGTATGAATTTCCGGTGAAATCTCGGTATCAATTTTTTTGGTAGAATGCAATACCTCTATGTACGTAGTAGAGAAAGTAAAACTACCTCCTGTCACATAGATCTTTAAAAAGCGAGTCATTGTATGGCTTTGAAATCCGACTCTTTGCATGACCGCGAGATAAAACCTGATGTGTTATTCACACCTCATTTATTTTTACACAGATTCTATAAACTTTTATTGCGAAAGCTTATTTTTCTACCTGCTTCATGTTAATCGTGAAAAACGTTTGCAGAAATAGTTACATTACAGATGTCATCGTACGTACACACGAGACGGAAGCGATAGTAAAATTTTCATTAGTAAACTGTTCATTATATGCTGGTCTTGAAATTCCATACTCCTTCCACAACGTCGCGAAAAACAACAGAATGGTAACAGCACATAAAAAAATAGCTGATGCCATAAAAAGTTACGGATTTGAAATAAATCATGTGTTTTAAACATAAATAATTTTTGCTGTAATGACTTTTTATCTACCTCTTATGGTTTACTAATTTTGCAAAATTACACAAAATTATTCCGAATTAAACACCTTCATAGGTTATTAGCAGAAAATTCAACATATACATTTTATTTATAACACAGTTATCTTAAACATATAGTTTAATCAAAATTGTTAAAGCATTTCTGAGAAAATAAAAACAATAATAATAATAATAACGAGAAGTTCATGTAAAGGTTAGTTTGGGTTCGAAGAATTTTCTTTTTTTAAATATTCCTGTCTAGTCTTTGGAAGATGCTGAACTTACACATGTATGGATCTTTTTATATGTATTTTTATTTCATGGGATCGCAAAAAGTGAATTTCCCGTGAAATCACATTTTTAGATGGAATGGAATGCAGTAGTAAAGAAAATAAAAAGTAAGAATAAACATTGAGGATAGGTATATAAACAATATTTCTAAGAAGCCTCGAAGGATACACACTACGTGATCAAAAGTATCCGGACACCTGGCTGAAAATGACGTACAAGTTCGTGGCGCCCTCCATCGGTAATGCTGGAAGTCAATATGGTGTTGGCTCACCCTTAGCCTTAATGAAAGCGTTCACTCTCGCAGGTACTAGAAGGTTTCTTGGGGAATGACAGCCCATTCTTCACGGAGTGCGGAACTGAGGAGAGGTATCGATGTAGGTCGGTGAGGCCTGGCACGAAGTTGGCGTTCCAAAACATTCCAAAGGTGTTCTATAGGATTCAAGTCAGGACTCTGTGCAGGCCAGTCCATTACAGGGATGTTATTGTCTTGTAACCACTCCGCCACAGCCCGTGCAGAATGAACAGGTGCTCGGTCGTGTTGAAAGATGTAATCGCCATCCCCGAATTGCTCTTCAACAGTGGGAAGCAAGAAGGTGCTTAAAATATCAATGTAGGTGATTGTGCCACGCAAAACAACAAGGGGTGCAAGCCCCCTCCAGGAAAAACATGACCACACCATAACACCACTAGCTCCGAATTTCACTGTTGGCACTACACACGCTGGCAGATGACGTTCACTGGGCATTCGCCATACTCACATCCTGTCATCGGATCGCCACATTGTGTACCGTGATTCGTCACTCCACACAACGTTTTGCCACTGTTCAATCGTGTAATGTTGACACTCCTTACACCAAGCGAGGCGTCATTTGGCATTTTCCTGCGTGATGTGTGGCTTACGAGCTACCGCTCGACCATGGAATCCAAGATTTCTCACCTCACGCCTAACTGTCATAGTATTTGGAGTGGATCCTGATGAAGTTTGGAATTCCTGTGTGATGGTCTGGATAGATGTCTGCGTATTATTCTTTACGATCCTCTTCAAATGTCGGCGGTCTCTGTCAGTCAACAGACGAGGTCGGCCTGTACGCTTTTGTGCTGTACATGTCCCTTCACGTTTCCACTTCACTATAACATCAGAAACAGTGGACCTAGGGATGTTTAGGAGTGTGGAAATCTTGCGTACAGACTTCTGACACAAGTGACACCCAATCACCTGACCACGTTCGAAGTCCGTGAGTTACACGGAGCGTCCCATTCTGCTGTTTCACGATGTCTAATGACTACAAAGGTCGCGGATAATGAGTACCCGGCAGTAGGTGGCAGCACAATGCACCTAAGATGAAAAACGTATGTTTGTGGGGGTGTCCGGATACTTTTGTACACGTAGTGTAGATATAAAGGGAACTGAAGATTTAAGAAGTAGCTAAATATTATCAAACTCGCAGAGAAGAATCGTAATGATGGAATATCCCAATTTCTTTTGCCGAAAGCAATCATGAACGTGAAGGAAAAAGAAACGTAAAGGGAGCTCAAGGATGAAATGACAGGAACAGCTTTGTGTTCTGCAGAGCGGAACAAGCCCTTAGGCTTAATTCTTGTAGAAGTTCAGCAATGATGATGGCTACACACTAGATACGAGTATTAATGTTATGCCATGTTCGTACAATAGCTTTTGTCTCCGTTCTTCCAAGTCCAAATTTCAAAACTTGACGTGTGCCCTTCCCTCAGCACCAACGCCATACCTAAATTCCATTTTCTACTCAGTGAGGTTCTCGTGTAAATCATTCTGCAAAAAACACAGTGAGAACACCAAATACGAGGAATGTTTTTATAGTGTGGTCTCATATGCAATAAAATAACTACTGAGTATTTTGGGAAGCTGTTTTTTAATTTTTGTACTGCGTATAGTAAGTAGGGGAAGTATTGCATTCAACCTAAAAATTTTATACCGAGATTTCGCCTTGAAGTACGCTGAATCCAAATAAAGCATTTTTGGAAACATATCCGTGTGCGTTTGTGTTTGTCTGTGAAGAGCATACCTCAAAGCCCAAAAATCCGATAAGTATCAAACTTGGTATTTGAGTTTAATATCTTCCAAGCATGCGACAGGAGGATTTTCAAGAAAATCCCCCAACCCAGACCATCCTTTACATAAGACCTTTTTCGAAAATTTTGATTTTCTCAAAAATGGCACTAACGATTCTGATTAAAATATCATATGTTTAAGATATATTCATGGCAAATAAAACGTATATCTTGAATTTTTTGGGCATGTCCCCAAAAGTCCTCTTCATTCTGAATGGCTTTCGCATAACTGGTAATCCGTGAGAGATAGACAACATTTTACTTCACAAAAAATGTAGATCTCGTTAAAACACACAATTTATGTCATATGGCTCATTTCCGAGAAATTCCTTGTCATTTGTTTGAATTTTCCAATACTTACACTTTTTCTCAAATGGAAATTCCTTATTCTTTTTTTTTATGTCTTGGACATACAAAGAGACTGGAATGCTCCACACAGCAACCAGCTCTTAAAACATTTAACTAATGCTTAAAGCCTACCATATTCCCCTTGTACCTACAAGAAAATTACCAAAGGTTTATCTCGACTAATATGAAGTAGATAGAGAATAAGCGCATTAAAAATAGTTTGCATAAGGGCAGAGAAAGTCACATGAGTGCAACACATCAGAGTTTTTTTTTTCTTTTCATTGTATAGATATATCTTAGTCTTTCTTTCCGCACAGTTTTTACAATCAATTAGATTCTCATTCTAGTGTACCATAAATGTGAATGATTCCTTCTAATAGAAATTCGGCGCCAACCCGTAAAACAGCCTTACGGTTTCTGGGATGCTTTTTTTCTGTGTCTAAGATTCCATCGCAAAAGAATTTGCGTTATTGGTATTGTTGGTTTCAGGAGGAGGATTAATTTAGGCATCAATTATTACCACAGAGTAGTTGAAAGAAAACAATTGTGAATCGGCATGTTAGACAATAGCACACGACTCATTATGTATGTTCTTCAACAAGTTACATGTACCGCAAATTTTCCCTGGGATATCATTACAGCTCATTTTGAATACAGAAAAAATCGACTACAGAAACAGCTACAAGTTTCCTAGATGGCTGGCGGCGGAAGCGTATGAGTAGGTTCTAAAAAACTTATGCTACGATAAGACAAATGTTCAAAAACATTGATAAGTAGTAGAAAAGTAGTGTAAGGTTTGAAAGCTTGGGTAAAAAATAAACTAGGGAAAAATATTTAGTAGTAATTCGTACTTTATTACAAAAGGGGCCTTACTTTTAAAATACCCTTTGTAGAAGCCACCGAAAAAATCCCATGCAATAATATGACTTTCCTAAAACAATGGCACTTTCCGATGTTTGCTGGCACGTTGAGATAATACTATATTCAAAGTCAGTCGCTGACAACCTGAAATTTCAAATCTACCAATAAAGTCGATCGAGCTTGTTCATTTCTCTTGCACTGTCGTCTTCCCCTGTTTTTTTCGTGGTGGTAGTTACGTGGATGCAAATATAAGCAGCAGCGTCTGCTGGTACTTGGACGTCGTCCAAGGTGATAAGCGCAGACTGAGAGCAATTCTGGGACTGCTCTCAAGGGCTTTGATAGCTCCCATCAGAGTTTACTCTATTCAGCACGTTGGTCTTTTAACGAGCTCCAAACTGGGCATCTCTTGCTTGGATTGCAAACAGGAACGAGCAATTTTTATTTCCTCTCGAATTTGACGAAGTGTACTTACACAATTTCCTGTTCATTCGCGAACCTGCTCTTGATGTCTTTCTTTTTATTAGGTAATACATTAATTTTGACGCATATAAATATTAAATTTTGGGTTATTGATGAATGGAAGGTAGGCTTCAAGTTCCAACTGTATTCAGCTTTTTGGTAGTCGTCTCCCTACGGAGCATTTTGCTTTTGTATAGTAATGAAAAAATTTGTGGATATTCGGCAAAAACGAACATACAAGTTTCACGTCGTTCTCTTTTAATCTGCATGATTGAGCTAATTCATGTAAGCCTTCATTTTCCTGTAATAAGCTGTCATAGAAATCTCTACCAGCCCAGCATTATGGATCATACATCAATATTTGTTTTAAATAACCTTGTATTCGAGTTTATTTTCCAACTTTTTCTTTTATAGTAGGTTTGATAATACTTCCCCTCCATATCTTTTTCTCCATAATGCTAATGTGACTTGCGAATAGTAAACTTGAGTCCTTAGAAGTGTTTTCACTAGATCTTCCTATGTAACTGTTTGGCATTTGTAGAGGATATTATCACATATATTCTGCGGCTGTTTTGCTGAAGTTATACACAGCTCTTTGCGGATTTTGATCCGATGATGTTGACATACTCTGTCCATCTGCAGAAAGTACAATTTCTGCATTAACGTTCTTTATTATAAAATGCTCTTTTAAAGTTGTTTATCATTCTCTCTGCTATCTAGAATATTCGAACTATTACACTAGTCTGCATGATATCGGATGACTGAAAACTAATAAGTGATTCTGACTCACTTTTTTATGTTGATTTCAGAACTGCTTTCAGTTTTTTCCTATCACGTACAGGTTTTTCACAATATCACTTCAAAAATATAGAGATATAAAGGTATTGCTTCCGCCACTACACATAAAATTGGGCTAGATGAAGGAATTTGTAAGGGCTCTACCACAGGATGGACCCTGCTTCAAGTACCTTTCCAAGAAATTTCCCTTCATTACACAAGACAAATTAAACGATGGAATTTTTGTTGATCCTCAAATAAATAAATTGATGAAGGATGAAGATTTTGAGAAGGCAATGAATGAGACAGAAATAGAAACATGGACCGCATTCCGATCAGTTACTGAAAACTTCTTAGGCAATTATAAAGATCCTAATTACAAGGTCATTGTCGAAGCAATGTTGGAAGGTTTCAAGAAGATGGGTTGTAACATGAGTGTAAAGGTGCATTTTTTTGCATTCACATATCGACTACTTTCCAGAAAATCTGGGACATTATAGTGAAGAGCAGGGTGAACGTTTTCACCAAGATATTAAGGAAATGGAGAGCAGGTACCAGGGGAGATGGTATGAAACTATGATGGCCGACTACTGTTGGACGTTGAGGAGGGACAGTCATCTTCAAGGATCTGCAAGGAAGTCACAGAAGAGAAAGTTTGAAAAAAATTGAATGAAACACTTTGGCTTGTTGTTAAAATGTACTCATGAAGTAAATTAGGGGAGTTCTTGAGAGTATTCATAAAATGTTTCTTGAATAAAAACTTACATTCTGTGAAATGGTATTTACTTTTCTACTCTCATTAGTAAAATTGTCAAAACATTACCTCTTATTCTATGTAAAAGCTGACGTGATAGAAAAAAACAAGTTATTTCTAGAATCAGCATAAAAACATGATTCAAGAACACCTACTTTTAAAAAATCATCTGACAAAAAGTTTGAAAATGCAGACTAGTGTTATTATGTTTTGTTAAGACAGAATCAGTCGAAGAAGTATTACTTTGCTAAATTCTTTTTTCTTTTCATTATAATTAAAGACTTGGCATTGCTGAGCTATCAAACGGAATAATGTACGACTTAATATAGAGACAAATTTGTAATACAGAATGGTTTATTTTTAACGCATCTTTTTCTATTCTATACCAGTGCTTCGTTATTGTTTACAGCTACGCTAGAGAATGCAACATGCTTGTCTGCAGACCTGTTTATTAATTTTATTTCTTGAGAATCTGAGGATACGCTCCCTGGAATTAGCATAGAGCTGTTCTTCCAGATAATTCTCTCAGCTTCAAAATGTGTACTTTACAAAGGCCATCTTTCCTTGCATTCTATGTTCTGTTTTTAATTAGTTCAGTTAAATAAGTTGAATTAAGATTTAATATTGAGTATGGAAGAGCAGGTTTTGCACTTTTTTTGTTTTCTAAATGTAGATTAACTCAAAATGTACTATTTTTATCATTAATAATTAATTAATAATATTTCATATTCTACATTTCCCTGTTCCTTTTTAAGTTATTGATCATGTATTAGAAATGAAAAAAAAATAGTGTTACGAACCACAGAAGGAATATATTCTTCTTAAGATCAACTTCAATAAAAATTTAAAAAGAGGTGATAGCATTAACATGGTAACACATTTCGAAAATATTTTCAGAGTGCACCGGCTTACCTCCAGGAAATATACAAACATAGCTTTCATCGTCATTGGTTTCAGTGTCTTCAGTTTTGGATGAAGATTTGCTCATTTCGCTCCACTTTTTGTCATTTCTGTTTTTCTTCCTTTCTTTCCAGAACCTCGGTGGCCTGCAGCTTCATCGTAGGGGGTCATTTTTGGGAAATCATCTTCCGAAATTACTAATACGTGTATTCCAGCCAGTCACATTTGATTGCTGTACACTTCTTTTTATGGGTGGGTTATGAAAAATTCACCGAAGTTTCCTGATCGAAGCGTAATGATATCAATCGCAGTTCCAATCTCAGCGAATTCAGGGTTGACTACGCAATTGGGCGTGAGTGCAGTTTGAATAACATCTGGGAATGGCTCACATTTTTACGGTTTCGTGTTCATACAAGTGGTTCTGGGACTTCAGCGGTGACACAGTATAAGGCTCGTTTCACTCCGGGACACTACACTGCCTCACCCAGTCATTGTGAGACAACATTGTCTCACCCTCGCCACATGTAACGGACAAGGTCCTACATGCATTAGTTTGAATTGGAGTATTCGCACTAGGACACTGATCACAGACACAGCCTTCCAGATTTGCCAACAAAAACAAAGTCTTTGAGACAGGCAGTCATTTTTGTAGTATACTCGAGCACAGTGGTACGTACGTTATGGTAGTCGTGAATTTAGATTTGATTAACACGGAATATTTTATAGGCTAAGTATAAAGTCATTCTGTTATATGAGATGTCTTTTTCTTCTGCTGGTAAACCCTTCCTTAGTATAGTGTCAATTCATCTGATTTACCCTTTCACATTTTAGTAGTTCATCAAATGAAGCTTTTGACATTCGGAAATATTGAAAACAATTCCTGTCATCTTGTCTCAGATCGTCATGCAGAGTGTAAAACAATCCTTTCTGAACCAATAACGCAACAGTGGATGTGCATGCAATGAACGTTTTCTCTTCATTCCCCTCCTCCTGCGTAGAAGTACTAACAACAAAAGTTTCTCCTCACTCGAGTCCACGTCACTAACAATCAGTTGGCAAATACTTGCAATGTCCGACACCAGTGACCTAGGAGTGTTCACCGCAATTACCGGCGACCGTCACCGGTGTCCCAGTGTGAAATGAGTCTAATAGTAGGTTCTCAAAGCACAGACTTCGTAGCCTGCAACAGAAAGCAATCCTCTGGAGAAAGGTTTGTCAGGTGATATTGATACGTTGCATAGCGATGTTCATCCACAGCTAGTCGGATTGGTGGAATTAACTGATTTAATTGTAGGCGCTGCCAAGGCAGTCCCGTCCCGTTGTATACCGTTGTTCGATCTTTAGTAGAGTCGTGATACGCGAGGGAAGTGCTTGATGAATGTGGAGTAGTGTCGCGAAAACGAGGCTTACTGTTAGCAGCTATCGCCGAAGTACGTCAAGATGGGAAATGCGTATCAGTGGAGGTCTGTAGACGATAGGCAGCATTGGAGTCAATCCGAGTTTACCGCCCCTTGAGTATGACGAGTATTACAATGTAACTTGGATATTACTGGACAATGATCCGAATTCATGACAGCAACAGAATACATACGTAAAGGTTGACTAATGAACACTTGAATACTGAAGTAGTTTGTACTGAAGGAGTTGTATTGTAGTTCAACTGTTGGGGAGCCGAACTTGAAGAAGTTGCAACCGCACGTATGGTACCCGGTAGCCTTCGTCCCAAAAATTTAAAAATATTAACTTTATAATGTGTTTTTACTATTTCTTTAAATATTAAATATTTATGTTTGCCTCGGCTGCGTCAGGATTATTGTTAGAGACATGGATGTCTTGGCAGGGTTGTGGTGTGACTAAGAATGTAGGCTTACACAGATTATAATTTTACTTCACTCCTTTTATTAATGCTTGCCACGATTTAAATAACACTTCACTGATATAGAGAGAGAGCTGTTAGATATTTTTATTAAATACTTGCACTTTTTAACACGTAAACTATTTTTGTCTCACACAAAATACGTATAAAATTTCTCGAGGACGCATCTCGCATCCGGTTAGGAACACTGTCTACAGGCTACTGACTTCTGAATCTGTAAATGTTTCTCCTTTTCAGTTTCTGATTGGCTAATCTTAGTCCAATAGAATACCTTCATTTAACTAAAGCTTTTTCTGGTTGTTGATTGGCTATTTTATAAACTGTCACAAAAATTACATTATTGTTGCTCCAATAATGACTAGTAGCATTATTAAACATTCTTACTCATTATTGCCTCAAGATTACATCATTGTTACCTCATTGTTAGCAACTTTTAACCTATTATTATCACAGCTTTAATCACATTATTAAATTACGTTATGCATTCACATAACATTATTGAACATGGATACAATAATATAAACATATACAATGACTATAATATATAATTTCTATATATTGTTACATGCACATATTGCTTTAAGGCGGGCTGTTATTGAATTTACATATTATATAATTTGACTGAAATCATTTAAGTGTTAAATATACTGCCTCAATACATAACCAAAACATACAGGTAGCCATTTCCTGTATCTTCTGAAGCGGTGAGCGGGTGACTTTGCTCTTGCATTCTATGCACAGAACACCTTTGGGATGTAGATAGGGGGTAGAGAAGATAATGTAAATGTAGCACATCAGAATTTTTTTCGAATTAAGAGTTTGTAGCAACAGTACAACACACACGGATCCATTGTAGCTGTCGACCGGATGTGGAAACAGACTGGTAGAACTGGTTTCCTAAACAATGCGACACGTCACATGTATAAATTGACCACTTATAGTTTAGACCCGTCGCATCATTCCTTGTCGTGCAAAATGAAATCGCATGCATAAATGAAGTCTATGCTTGCCTGAAACATGAAAGGAAATTCGTGATAGAAGAGAAACCACCTAGCCAACCAGGGAAAACCACGAAAAGCCTATAGTCAGTGGCCGGTCTCAGGAATCGCAACCAGGACCTCCCGAAGTGAGCCTCACATGCTACCGCGAGGTATTTTTTATTTTTTGAAAAGGCACTGAGGTGTTTGTTCGGATAACAGTTTAATGCACACAGCCAAATTCTCTATATACGTATATATCTCCCCTTCCGCTTTGTAATATTTTTCTACTCGTGAATATTTATGGCTGGATGTAAAATTCAAGCTTGGGGATTTATGGAGGAGCTGTACATTTATTTTAACTTCCTTAGACCTCGTGGGGACCCCGCCAAGAGCCACATGGACTCGCCAGCAACTGCTGTTTGGAAAACCTTCTGCAGATAATGGCGGGAAGTAAGCTCGTTTCGTGTGAAAAATGTGTCGTCTACAGCATCCCCGAACATGACTTTGTTTTCTGCGTAAAGAGGAGCACTTTTCTTGTTTCAGACGTCTTCCCAGAAACTGCTTCCTTCAGTTATCTGCCAGCAGATCTACCTTTATTGGCTAACTATATTACGAATGCATTACTCCAACAAGCCTTAAAAATCACAAAATCTGTCAGTAATGTGCTGATAATTAATGGGTTTATGCATGCAGTGCTTTCAAAACATTCCAGAATAATAGCAGCTTGTATCATTCGGAAAAACAAGCTATGTGTACAGGATTATCTGTATTGGTGTTATATATTGTGGGACGTGTTCCTGACATAAAAACAGTAAAACAAGTTCATAAGAACATGGGTCTGAAAATCATTTATTTCAGAGTTACAACGCAAAATCAAAAGTTACAAAAATTGCTCGAAATGCCTACTTCTTGCTTCGATGCATGCAGTAAGGCTGCGTTCCATGCTCTGGCGTGCTCTGTTGAAAATACCTGGTGTGTTTTGTATTTGGTCAAATCCAGTTTGCATACGTCCTCTCAAAATGTCAACATCAGGTACAGGAGTCGCATAAACCAAGGACTTCAAAGTACCCAGAAGAAGACATCCATTGGATTCAAATCAGGTGATCGAACAGGCCATGCAATGGGTCCCCCTCGACCAATCGATGTTTGCGGAAATCGATCATTCAAAAGCTTACGAACTATCATACTGAACTGAACTTGAGCACTATCGTGTAAAAACCACATTCGTTGAATGATGCCCAGAGGCACATTATCAGTTAAGTGATACAATTCATTTCTGAGAAACTGGAGATATGTTTGTCCATTCAGACGCGGAGGGAAGAAGTAGGGACCAATAAGGCGATCATGAATGATTCCACTCCAAACGTTGAGAGAGAACCTCTATTGATGGTTGTCCTGTCGTACTTAATTAGGATTTCCAAATACCCAGTTATAAGTGTTATGAAAATTGAAGATGCCGTTGCGAGTAAAACCAGCCTTATCCGTGAATAAGGTACAGGCTAGGAAATTGATTTACAGAACGCACTGCTGAAACATGTGTTGACAGAAACGTCTTCTTGGTTCAAACTCCGCCTCATTTAATCCTTGCACACGTTCAAGGTGATATGGGAACGGAAGATTTTCATTAAGAATTCTCCAGATAGTCGTGTGACTAACTCTCTCTCTTACAGCCATAAGTCTTGTGCTTTTTGATGGGTCTGCATCCACAGCACGAAGAATTCGTTCTTCAAGTTCAATGTCTCGTACCGCTCTTGGTCTCCCTACATCCCTAGTACTCCTCTCAAATGCGCCATTCTCCCTCAAGCGTTGGTGAATTCCTGCGAATGTTCTTGCACACGGTAACTGCCTGTCAGGTACCTTACTGTATAAAGTTCACGTGCTCGTGCTGCATTGCCGTCTGCACGGCCATCCGTGTAGTGATACCCGTCTGTTCGATCATGGAATAATCTTCTTTGACCTATAACAACGAAACGGTTGATTTTTAGACCCATGTACATATAGACTTTTTTTACTGTTTTGATGTCAGGAACACGTCTTCCAAATATGACACCAATAAAGATACACGTTGTATCAGGAAAGCAATACACTCTACATTGCCTTTGTGTTATGAGTAGACCTAGGATTTTAGACTAAATGCACGAAGAAACTAAAACTACATAAATATATTCGGGTTTTGTGTAAAATAGATTTGTATGAAAAGGGATATATGGTGCTTAAGATGCCTATTTTGGAGTGTAGGGTGTCTATTTTATGTTGTGTTGTTTCATTTTTACTTTCCCTACCACGTATACTGGGTGGACCATTTAAGTTGAGACTATCCAATACCTCCAAAACTAAGCGTTGTATAAAGAAATGTCTTGAATAAAAGTTATTTGATATTATAGAATAAAATAAATGCCATTAGTGGTGTTTTATTTGGAGGACGATGTGTTGGTCATTTTAGGGTCAATTCAAAATTGACGCTAATTGTAGGTTCCCATTTAAAGAAATTAAATTGAAACTAACATTAGTAACGTAACGTCCTCCAAACAAAACACGATTGATGACACTTTCCCCCATAATGGTGTGGCGTGTATATATATATATATATATATATATATATATATATATATATGTGTGTGTGTGTGTATTGTCACGCCAGGCACATTATTGCGTCGTTGGTGACAGTATTGTTCGGGTAATTCTTTCGGCTCTGGGTTTTGAAGTTCGACTCGCCACCTTCTAGCTGGTAATCCTAGCTAGAGGTGCAGAGAGGGGGGGGGAAGCGAGCGTTACTTCTTTGTGTGTTGTGTGTTCAGCGTCACTTTGGTCTGAGTGTTCGGTCTGTAAGGTTGTATGTGAAATCGTGTGAATGTAGTCTCGTGTGTGTAGCATATCCTTTCAATGTATTCCTTTTTATTTGTTGTGTGTGATGTAAGGGCATCGTGTTTATACTGAATAAACCAGAGGTAATATGATTAATGTGAAATTCTGTGTATTTTGTTATAACTATCCCACGCCTCCTCTGTAATCCGTAGTTTAAGATTTTGGTCCTCTTGTGCCTTTGCAGCTATACCTCCCAATGTTTATGCTGGAGTAACTAAATTTTAATATTTAGTTGCAAACCTTTTGGCCTCACCCCAGTATATAACAATAACAAGCAACTTTTATTAAAGACGTTTCCTTCTACAACACTTAGCTTTGGAGATATTGTACGGTCTCAACTTAAAAGGTTCACCCTGTACTAAGTAGGGCATGTGTGTGTAAACAGAGGAAAAGTCGGATAAACCCCAAACTTGGTGTTTAAGTTCAATATCTTTTTAAGATGCAACACGAAGATTTTCAAGAAAATCGCCCCATCCTAAACTCCCTTTACATGGAAGACGTTTTAAAGTGTTTTTTTTTCTAAATAATGCCTCTAACGATTTTGATTAAAATGCTATATACTAAAGATATTTATATGTCAAACAAAAATTATATCTTGTATTTTCTGGGAATAGCCTTTGAAGTCCTCTTCATTCGGAAGGAATGTTAGGTTGTACTAGGTACCGTGCGGCCTCCGGAATTCCTTATCTCTTTCCACTCTTTCCAAAGATGGAAACACATATTATCTTATATAACTGGTAAACGCTTAGCGATAGATGAAAACGTAATATACAAGAAAGTTAGATCTCTTTAAAACACACAATTTGTTTTAAATAACTGTTTGTGGCATTAGCCATCTCTGAGATATCCGTTATTAATGGTTCGAGTTTTTCAATACTTAGTCATTCTTTAAAAATCCTGTCAACATTCAGTTGTTTCTCACGATGTTACGGAAAGAGATTGGAGTTTTAAGACCAATGTGTAGCGTCCAATTCTAACATTTGACTGTTCCCTTTGTATCTATAACGAAATGTGTAATGTAGCTACTTCTGTAAACGCTTGTTTGGATTAAATGAAGTAGATAAAAGCTTTAGTAAGTCTAGTTTGTGTACTCACTAATAAACGTTAGAGGGTAGAGAAAGTCATGTGAATGTATCACAGAATTTTTATGTAGTAACGAAAGACAAACCCAACTGGTTTCGAACAGTTATTTTTCATTATTCTTAACAATAACTTGCGTTTTCCCAAACATATTTTGGGGGTGACTGTGTATCAGCTCTAGAGCGTTTAAATCGTAATAATATCCTGGCAGTATAAGGTTCATTTCCACCGATCTGTTCAATAAGTTTTGAGTATCTTTTTTCAACTTTATGTCGTATTACCTATTAGCAAACATAAATTCATGATTTGTTTCTAGCCGTAATTATTTAACAAGATTTACAAACAGTACTCAACTATTCGATGTACACTAAGATACATAATTGAATTTTTAAAGGCATAAATTTATATAAAAGTATATCAGTGTCATAATTTTATACTAGTTCATTGTGATTGTTCAAAACTGCCAGTATGCTAAATAACCTCATTGTTTTATTGCTAAATATTTATTTTGAAAGTTGTAAAGTCGCAATATGACTAATATGTTAAAGTGACTATAAACCTTAAAAATAAAATTAAAAAGCTTTGTTTTTGTCACTGTGTAATCCATAATGCTCATTAATTAATTCCAGTTTTAACTTATTTTAATCTAATAAAAGAGGAAATAATTTTAGATTATAAAATCAAATGTGCAGCTGTGGGAACTGTATGTTCAGGTGCCTAAAATTGTTTTTAAGAGCCTAAAAACCGAGGTCTATACGAGTCTGTAAATTTGATGCTGATATTTCCAGAGCAAAGTTCACAAATCGTAACATTTGCTGTGTGTTTTATTGGAATAAAAACGAAAGTTCTTCCTCGCTTATGATATTATGGTGATATTCTATTCAGATATGTTAGCAGCATTTTGTTCTATTCTCAGCAGTTTTAAAGCAAATTACTTTTAGAATTTTAACTATTCTGTAGCACTTACTGGTTAACCGTGTTCGGAAAGAGAGGTTGTGCCAACTGATTTGACATGTGACATGAAGTGGTGTTTCCTTTGAGTGAAACCAAGGTCACTCGCCAACGGTGAGAAGAATACCATCCATTTTTACTTTCTCTACTACGTATAGTAAGTAGGGGAAGTATTGTATTCCACCCAAAAATTCGATACCGAGATTTCACCGGAAATATATGTATTGAGGCCTCCTGAATCCAAAAAAAGCATTTTTGGAAACATGTCCCTGTGTCTTTCTGTGTGTCTGAGAACAGCATAACTCAGAAACGAACAGTCGGATAAACACCAAACTTGGTATTTAGGTTTAGTATCTTCCAAAGATGCGACACGAAGGTTTTCAAGAAAATCCCTCCACCCCATACTACCCTTTAGATGGAACATTTTTCGCAAATTTTAATTTTCTCAAAAACTGCTCTAACGATTTTGATTAAAATATCATATGTTTGAGATATTTTCATGACAAATGAAATGTATATCTTGAATTTTCTGGGAATGTTTCCAAAAGTATTCTTCATTGTGAACGACTTTTGCATAACTGGTAAACCATAAGAGATAGACAAAATTTTACCACACAAAAAAATGTAGATCGCGTTAAAATACACAATTTATGTCATATACATTTTGTTGTTGAGTGAACCATTTTCGAGATATTGCTTGTTATTCCCTTAAATTTTCCAACACATACTTTTTCTCAAATTGGAATTCGTTATTCATTTTTTGTTGTCCTGGTAATGCAAAGAGAATGGAATACTCCACATAGCAACCAGCTCTTAAAATGTTTGACTTTAGCTTAAAGCCTACCAATTCCCCTTGCATCTACAAGAAAATTAGCAATAAGATTAACATGAAGCATATGGAGAATAAGCGTTTGTAATAATAGTTTGCACAAGAGTAGAGAAAGCCATGTGAGTGTAACACATCAAATTTTTAATAGATGGAATTTTATTCATGTACGTTCTATCTCTAAATTAAATTGCTATTAAGTCATCGTTTTAAACGAATAAGTTTATTTTAGTTACATTTTGTAAATTGGCGTATGATACCAAATTACAGTGGTAAACTGGAACGGCTGCCATAAAGAGAAATTATCTCTGAATTTTAGAAATTGCTAGTTTTCATTTAATTAAAAAGTGTAACACTGCGTAATGTACACGAATAGTGTGTCAAGTAACAATTCCTCAAGAGCGCCTCTCCCTTCTTTTATTTGATTTTCCCGTGGTTTTATTAAAGGTGTCGTATTTTCTGATACTGTTTTGTTTGACTTATGCCCAAGTGAGACTACTGATGAATTGCAGTGTTGTATCTTTCTTCTTTACTACAATCTCTTAAAGGTTTCGAGTATGTGAGCAGGAGAAAATACTAGTAGTATTGTATTTAAGAGGCATATTTTTAAAATAAGTACCGTTTTATTTTTTTTTTCGCTATAGTGGCGTATTTGAATATGCGCCATCATTTTTACATTCATTATGAAGCCAGACCTGCTGTGAGTGATCGTAATTTTGAGTTTTCCTGTTGTTAGAGCGTTTCGAAATGTTCAAAACAATCGAACGACCCGCCAGCTGTGAAGTCAGAGGAGTGATTCGTTTTTTGACTGCGAGAAATGTTACGCCAGCAAACATTCATCGCCAGTTGTGCGAGGTTTATGGTGAAACAATAATGAGTGACAATGCCCGGCCACATGCAGCCAACAAATTCAAGATCTGATCGCATCATTTGGTTGGGAACAATTCGACAATTCGATAAAAGCTGGTATTCCGTTACAACTGCCTGAATAACGATGGTGACTATGTGAAAAAGTAGTGTAAGGCGTGAGCTAATGAATGCTAATAAAATATTTGGAAAATTATGTTCTGTTATTTTTTAAAAAAATATTAGTACTTACTTTAAAAACACGGCTCATATTAAAAGGAAAAGTTAAGTTAGAAATGTAAGCATAAAGGAAAATAATTACCAGAATGTTAAAATCGTGCTTCATATTCGTCACTAGACCATTCTACCTAAAGATAGTTATTTTTAATGTATATACACGAAAATGAATTATGCTACTAATGTGAGTAATTGGCATATTCTGATATTCTGAAATGAAATGAAACAGTTCTATCCAAAGGTTGAAACTCGGTGTTCAGAATTAGAAAATAAACCCAGTTTGATAGCACCTTATTTGGGTCAAGCTTAGAGCTCCAGAAATATACGGACATAAACAGGCATTCCATGATAACTAAAGTAGATACAATCAAAGTGAGTTACATTTCAATTGGTGAATATCGCCCCAGAAGTAGCAAGCTCATCCTTTTTATAAAGCAGTCAATCACTCAATGATATTGACTGACATATACATCTGTGATCCATCAGATGTAAATAAAATACCCGGTATGAAAAATGAGAGAGAAAAAGCCTGTGGCCCAATGGCTACAAAAATTAAAATAACTGAACGAAAACCAAACATCACCGCATAAGCACGCAATGCATTAAGCCCTCACACAAAGAATAGCCTTTTTTCTGTCAGTTAATCTATTATCTTCTGTACCTTCCTAAGGTAGAGGCAACCTCAGTAATTAAAAATATGATGTGTAACACTCACATGACTTTCTCTACTCTTGTAGAAACTATTTTTACAAACGCTTATTCTCCATATGCTTCATGTTAATCGAGATATCGAGATGTCAATCTTATTGATACTTTTCTTGTAGATGCAAGGGGAATATGGTAGGTTTTAAGCAATAGTCAAATATTTTAAGCGCTGGTTGCTATGTGGCGCATTGCATTGTCTTTGCATGTCCAGGACATGAAAAAATGAATAACGAATATGAGAAAAAGTAGAGGTATTGGAAAATTTAAGGGAATAACAAGCAATATCTCGAAAATGGTTCACTCAACAACAAAATGTATATGACATAAATTGTGTATTTTAACGCGAACTACATTTTTTGTGTAGAAAGATTTTCTCTATCTCTTATGGTTTACCGGTTATGCAAAAGTCGTTCACAATGAAGAACACTTTTGGAAACATTCCCAGAAAATTCAAGATATACGTTTTATTTGTCATGAAAATATCTTAAACATATGTTATTTAAATCAAAGTCGTTAGAGCCATTTTTGAGAAAATTAAAATTTTCGAAAAATCGTCCGTGTAAAAAGTAATCTGGGGTGGGGGATTTTCTTGAAAACCTTCGTGTCGCATCTCTGGAAGATACTGAATGTAAATACCAAGTTTGGTGTTTATCCGACTGTTCGTTTCTGAGTTATGCTGTTCGCAGACACACCCACGGACATGTTTCCAAAAATGCTTTTTTTGGATTCAGGGGTTCTCAAAACATGTATTTCCGGTGAAATCTTGGTATCGAATTTTTGGGTGGAATACAATACTTCCCCTACTTACTATACTAGCAGAGAAAGTAAAAATGAATGAAAACCAATAAACCCCAAATTTCGTATTTAAATAAAGTATTTTTAAAGTTAACAACATATTTTCAAGAAAGTTCGAGCATTCCAAATGTCAGGTCACATGAAAATAATCTTCATTGTTTGTTTTAAATGACTTCTGTTTTTTTTTTTTTTTTTTTTTTTTTTTTTTTTTTTTTTTTAATATTACAAATTTGAGATGTTGGAATGAGGAACAAAATGGTTATCTAATTTTCGTATATCCTACACGAAGTTCTCTTAATTCTCCCTGAACCTTATATTACTCGTAAATAGTACAACAATAATAATATAATAATGCTACAGAAAAGCTGTAACCTTCGAATACATTTTTTTTCGTAGTATAGGCATTCTAAAATACCCACTGTTATGCATTTAAATTTTTCTACCCAAATTTTAAGTCCAGAATAAGTATCCGTCCTTCAGTTTCTTACATCACATGATTGGCATATTCACAGTTGATTGTTTTCTCAAGCTCTTGTGTACAGGCAAATGTTATTACCTTGGTGTACCTTCATTCAAAAGAGATTAGTTGGTAAAAAACCTTTTCCATGAACAAACTGTAAGTAAAAAGTCGTTGGATTGTTACACATAAAGCTTGAATATATGATTTTATAAAATTCCAAGTATACTTCAAAGCAAGACATTTTCAATGGTCTAAAATCAAACGACGATATAGAAAGATAATACCTAGTTGACAAAACTTTAGGAATTGTGAGCATCAAATTATAAATTGATGCAAATAAATATTGAAGTTTAGTTGTAATGCAAATGAAACGCTAGTTGTGGTTTAGAATATCAAACTCAGTCTACTGGTTCGACATACGCATAAGAGAAAGAGTATATTGATTACAAATACAGCTGTGACCTCACCGAACACACGGAGCATAGGCAAATTCGTGAGGTAGTCTCCAAGAAACATTTTCTCAGCGTGTTGATGACACAGTTTCGAGGAGTAGGCATGAGCTTGCACCTTATCCCTTTCATTGTAGCGAGGAGACGGAGACAGCGAGAACGGCCGTACATCGCATCTTATATCCCCTAAGGGAATCTAGGGCATTGCCTGACCGAAAAAAAGAAAAAAGTCCGTGTAGTGGATGATGTGGGGACTAGTTTTAACTCCCAAATACTTACCCTTCATCCTCTTATCATGAATATTTTAATATATCAGCTAAGTATTTAAATAATTTTATATATATATTTATATAATAAGTGTAATATTGCCTAAACATTACATTTGTTTAGTAGCTACTTATGTGAGAATTTAAATATGAATATTTTTCTCATATCTAAACTTTCTGCACAGGTAATTGTTTGTCTTTTATTTGCTTATTTTATAATCTCTTAGGATTTAGTTACTATATGCCGGCAGCAGTATTAAAACTCTCTTTTAGGGGATCTGGAAAAAAAAACTGAGTTCGTATCATAAGTTGGTCAGCTCTGTGACTGGTGATCAGCGCATCTGACTGCCATTCCTGGTATTCCGGGTTACGCGAGAATTTGTTATGTATTGGGATGACTACCACGTGACCAGAGATTAATTAACTTTAGTATCCTTTAAGTTTAAGGTTGTTTTTTTGTGGGGGCGGCCCCACATCCGCCGCCCCCGATGACGATCATCCTCAGAGGCTACATCGTCTCCCCAGGCTGTTAGTATCTAACATGCAGCTAGAGGGGGTGCTTTGTCAGTAGTGACGTGGTGGTGCGTGTAGAAAGAAGTGTGTTACATATGGCCGGGTTCCGCGGAAGCACCCCGGTTAGTAAACGTCAATCTACTTCATGCGAGCAAGCAGAACATACAATCGTGCCAGGTGGGGTTTACCGGCGCCAGCCATGGTTAGCCCTGGCTGGCGCTCGGTGGTTAGTGTTGGTTAGTTTAGAGCGGCAATTTCAGGGATGCGTTAAGAGCTACGACTTAAAAATTAAATAGGTTGGCGCGGGTGTTAACAACATGCAGGAGATCGAAATGAGAGGTGTGGCGGGATTTTACCTTTGTTTACCGTGATGCTGCTGTAGTGGTGAATGGCTTAAAAGCGGCTCCTTTATGGGTTGGCGCAGTGGCAGGGGCAGACGGTTGTTTTGAGGTTCCAGTTCGGTATGGTTTCCTGTAACTGAAGACGTATTATTGCTTGGAGAGTGTGACAAAGTTATAAAGTTTGTCGCGGTAACTTCGTGTTATCTTATTTGCTGAGCGCCTGTTAATGTTTTACTATTTTTGAATTTTTGGGTTCTTTGTCCTCCGGCTAGCTATTGTTACTCAGTCGAGCAAATCTCTTGAACAGGGTGTGTAAACGGAAAGGAGTTGTTACTAAAAGATAACACTGATAAAAGAATTTGTTTTTACACTTTTATTGCCGTCACACGTTATTAATTTCACATATTTACTCTTGATACACGCCTGACTGAAATTATAATCACTTATTTGCCGCGCAGTATTAATTCGCGTCTTTCACATTTTGTAACTAGCTTTAGACGCGAGAGATTCTGTAGAATTGCGTAACGTGTAACCCGTGGATGATTCTGTTGAACTGTGTGACGTGTAACCCGCGAATGATTCTGTTGAACTGTGTGTTACCCGTCTCTGGCTTCAGAATTTATACTCCCTCACCCCGATATGCCTAAAGATTATAATCGAGCTGCTATTGGTTAATAAAGCGCGCCAACATTAGCGTCTATTTTTATATCCAATGAAAATTACGAACACATATGCTCTAGGGAAGATATTCCCTCCATTTCTAAAGAAATGCGCGCTACTCTGACGTCATTTGTCTCTTCTAATTGATAAACAACTCACCTCCTCGCTCATTGTTAACCGCTCCTATTGTCAGTTTCAGTGAGGCCGTGTAAACTTATTTCCTAACAATGCTTATAGTTAACAAACATCTCAAATCATTGTCATATAATAATGCTAATTTGCACTACAATCACTCTGGCATTCACAGTGTTGTGATATAAAATACTGCCTCAAGTTATGGGGATATAAGGACGTTTAGGTGTTCGAGGATCTCCTCCATAGGTACTTCATCGGACAGGTTGCAGTCAAACAGCGCTAATGGTCGTTTGTGTTTGTTGATGGTGGTTTCGTAAGTGCCTAGGGTTTGGATGAGGGGGTTGTACTCTTGGTGCAGTTGTTGTATAGATCGGCTGCTAATGTTTTTATGAATTGTTCAATAGTGTGCATCCTGAGTTCTTGGTGTAGGAGTTTGGAGGGCGCGACGTAACATTCTTATACTCATACTCTCACGAGTCTCCTTTGCGTTGAGCCTTTCCGTGGTGTGTCTTCCATGAAATATTCACGAATAATTGTAAATTAACTAAAAAGAGGTATGAAACAGCAGGATACAGAATTCTCTCCTTCTTAGGGATCAGTCACGGTCACTCCAGGGTGAGATGTATTTTGTACTTAGCTGAAGATAGCATGTCAAGGACGGGGTGATGGTTATTCCAAACGCTACGAAAATACACGTTCGATAGCGAAAGCCATCGCATACAATTTGAAAGTAGCCAATAGAATTTAAACTAAAAGACCCGAAACTTCGCTGTTAAGGGGGACGCGAGGAGACAAAGACGAGAGAAGTAGGACTTGAAGATGATGATCGACGTGTGTAAGACGTGCTAGAGAAAACATCTCCGCGAGAAGAAGAGCGAAATAAGATGTTGGTAATCAAATAGTTATCTGATTAAGAAACCTATACGCGATTAGTGGTTCCGATAAATTACGTAATAACTTCCCAGAATTCTGGAACTATGCAAATTTTACTATTGTGGTGATAATAAAATGAAATAAACAATGCTGAAGATAACGTGTCGTCGCATTCCTTGTTGAACCTACCAATTGAGCAGACGAGAGTGATGACGACGCCGATGTCCGCCTAAGTGGCCACCACAAAAAAAAACCTAATAATAGTAATAATAGCAACACTAATCTGCATGATATCGCATGACTGAAAACTAATAAGTGATTCTGACTCATTTTTATGCTGATTTCAGAACTGCTTTTAGTTTTTTCTATACGTACAGTTTTTTTCCCAATTTCACTTCAAAAATATAGAGATATAAAGATATTGCTTCCGCCACTACACATAAAATTGGGCTTCATTAAGCAATTTGTAAGGGCTCTACCGCAGGATGCACTCTGCTTTAGGTATCTTTCCAAGAAATTTCCCTTCATTACACAAAACAAATTAAAGGCTGGAATTTCTGTTGGTCCTCAAATAAAGAAATAGATGAAGGATGAAGATTTTGAGAAGACAATGAATGAGAAAAAGAAGCATGGACCGCCTTCCGATCAGTTACTGAAAACTTCTTAGGCAATAACAAAGATCCTAATTACAACGCCATTGTCAAAACAATGTTGGAAAATTTCAAGAAGATGGGTTGTAACATGAGTGTAAAGGTGCATTTTCTGCATTCACATATCGACTACTTTCCAGAAAATCTGGGACATTATAGTGAACAGCAGGGTGAACGTTTTCACCAAGATATTAAGGAAATGGAGAGGAGGTACCAGGGGAGATGGAATGAAACTATGATGGCCGGCTACTGTTGGATGTTGAGGAGAGATAGTCATCTCCAAAGATATGCAAGGAAGTCAAAGAAGAGAAAGTTTGAAAAAAAAATTAAATGAAACACTTTGGCTTCTTGTTAAAATGTAGTCATGAAATAAATTAGGGGAGTTCTTGAGAGTATTCTTAAAATGTTTCTTGAATAAAAACTTACCTTGTGTGAAATGGTATTTCAATACTTTTGTATGCTCATTAGTAAAATTGTCAAAACATTACCTCTTATTTTGTGTAAAAACCTTACGTGATAGAAAAAAACGGAAGTTATTTCTGGAATCAGCATAAAAACTTGATTCAAGAACACCTACTTTTAAGAAATCATCTGACAAAAAGTTTGAAAATGCAGACTAGTGTAATAGATATATCACACTTCAATCCGACGGTTTGAATGGAGTAAATTCGCGTAAAAGAATCAATTCCTCTGTTTAGCCTAGAATTAGTTATACGACTTAAACTCATTTTATGAATTCTGCGGTGACCGCGTCTCCACGCATTACATCTCTCTATAATTCGTAAACTTGCTGTTAAAAATTCTGATATGATAAGTCCACATGACGTTCGTTTATTTGTATATGGCTTTTACAGATTATTTATTCTTACAAAGGCCTATATTTCTATTTATTCACGTTAAATGAGATTAACGTTTACAGAAATAGTTTCATTACACCGTTTGCTACAGGTACAAAGGGAACAGCACTAGCCAAATGTTAAAAGCGCGTTGCTGTATACTGGCCTCGATGTCCTGCTCTTTCCATGACATTCCGAAGCCAATAACAGGTATCACGAAAATGGCTGATGCCACAAAAAAACTTATTTGTAATGAAGTGTGAGTTTTAAAGAGATCTGCCTTTTTTTTAAAAAAAATAAGTTATACAAAACTATACAAAATTCTTTTGGAATAAAAAGGACTTCACAGGATACTACCAGAAAATTCAGCATTTACATTTTGTTTGTCACGTAAATATCTTAAATATATGGTAAGATGTTGGATGTGTTTATCGGAGAGGGGGTAACCCGCGCACTGCGACCAGCTTCGTCTATTGTGACTACACCCCGGGGGCAGGGATGAGGTGAATGAACTGTAGGAGGTCTCAGATCCGCAGGCAGACGGCCACAGAGACGCGCAGAAGTCCTTAATATTTCCAGTCTGAACCCCGCGCACCAATAGAGGCGAAGAATCCTGAAAGAGGACGACGAAGCGAGCCTAACATGCCCTTGGCGTTCACGGAGAGAAATTTTTACAATGCGCAAGCATCCACTCTAATTTCCCGACACCGTCAGCACCTGAAAAAATATACCTGATAACGTGAAAAGGAGAGATGAAATACGAAGAAATGGGGAGGAAGGAGAAATCGTGGTAGAATACATCACCCCAGTATTCGCCTAGGCGACCAGGGGAAAACCACGAAAAAACCTCTGATCAAAGTGGGCGCCCACCGGAAATCGAATCCGGAAACTTCCGAATTCGGACCATAGACGTTTCCGCCTGAGCCACTCGCAAGGTTAAACATGTAGTACTTTAATCAAAATGTGTTAGAGCCATTTTTGAGAACATTACAAATATCGAATTTTTTTCCACGTAGAGGTAGTTTCAGGTGGGAGAGAATTTTCTTGAAAATCTTTGAGTTGTATCTCTGGAAGATACTGAACTTAAATAACAAGTCAGATATTTATGCAACATTTCGTTTTTTAGTGACGGCGTTCACACACACACACACACACACACACACACACACACACGCACACACGGGTCGTTCTCCGTGGACTAGTGGTACCGTGCTAGCCTCTAGTTCCCGAGGTCGGGGGTTGAAACCAGGCGAAGGGTGATGGATTTTTTTCGGGTGTAAAACTCCTTAGTATGGCTTCCTTCGGAAGGGAAGTAAAGTCCGTGGTCCCGTGTCGTAGATTTACGGCACGTAAAAGAACCTCAAGCTGATAAAGAGGCCTCTGAGCAAAATTTCTGTCTTTCACGCCCAATTTAGAATGGGACGCTCAGGACCACAGCAGGCAAAGAGCGTCCATAAATAAAAATCAATTTTACACACACACACACACACACACACACACACACACTAAAGAAGAATGTATCTTTACGTTGTTTACAACACGTTTTGGGCGTCAATTTTAAGATATTAGTTGCTTCACGTATGGAAAGCCAATTTGAAGTAGGAGTTGTATTGTAGTTCAACTGTTGGGGAGCCGAACACTTGAAGTACGAGTAGTTGCAACCGCACGTATAGTAAACAGTTTGCGGTAGCTCTGCTTGTATTTTTTAAAAATATTAACTTTGTAATTTGACTGTTTCTCTAAGTATTAAATATTTATGTTTGCCTCGGCTGTGTCAGTATTATTGTTAGAGACATGGATGTCTTGACATGGTTGTGGTGCGACTAAGAATGTAGGCTTACACAGATTATAATTTTACTTCACTCCTTTTATTAATGCTTGGTACGATTTAAAATAACACTTCACTGATATAGAGAGCTGTGAGAATCTTTTTATTAATTAATTTCACTTTTTAACACGTAAACTATTTTCGTCTCACACGAATACGTATTAAATTTCTTGAGGACACTTTTTCCGTCTGGTTCGTAACGCTGTCTGCAACCAACTGAATTGATTTCAACCGCCTAAACTTGTAAATTTCTGTAGTTCAAGTCTCTGATTGGTATTCCTAGTCCAGTAGAATATCTTCATTTAACTAAAGCTTTTTCTGGTTGTTGATTGGCTATTTTTATAAGGTTACTAATTCATTATTGCCTCAAGGTTATCTCTTTGTTAGCAACTTTTGACCTATTATTCTCACAGCTCCTACATTATTAAATTGCGTAATACATTCACATAACATTATTACACATGGATACAATAATATATACAATAACCGTAATATACACTTTTTATATATTGTTACATACACATATTGCTTTAAGAGGGCTGTTATTGAATTTATATATTATATAATTTTGACTGAAATTATTTAAGTGTTAAAAATACTGCCTCAACATACACACACACACACATGGAGATTTTTTTAAATGTTTTTTTTAATGTATTCAGGGGTCTCAAAGCATGTATTTCCGGTGAAATCTTGAATGCAATTTTTCTGGGTGGAATGCAATACTTCCTCTACCTTAGGTACGTGGTAGAGAAAGTAAAATGATAGCTGCTTTAGTTGCACACGTTTTTAATTTCAATTCTGGATTAGATAAACCGGATTGAGCGTTCCTCCACATATATAATATGCGATACCACTCATAACAACTCTGTTAATAAAAGAATAAGCCTGTTTTCTGTGAACATTTAGCGTGTTGGAACAGCAGCCGTGGGAACGCATCAGAGAAATGTAGCGTGTGAGTGCGTTTTACATTTGCGTACTCAGCAGGAGACACGTAAATACATAAACAGTGTTAACTACGAACTCGGGCCAGTAATTTGATCAGGACTTAATTTGCAGCGATATCACATTTTTGGGGCTTCCTGGAGTTAGCTTTCAATCAAATTATGCCTGCGACCAGGGACCGTGCAGCCATATATCGCTCCCAAGCTCCCTCCTCATCTCCTTTCCTTGAAATGCCATCGCACAGAGTTTGCTGCTGTCGAGCAAGCGCTAATGAAAAGAAGAGGCACGAAAATGGACCTTAATAGCACCCTAACGTCAAAGTTATACCTATGGCATAATTACATTTTACACTGAAACGCTTGTGCGTAATTATGTTTCGCTTTTTTTTTCTGGTTAGGTTAAGTCCTTTAGTATTTCTATTTCGTTATTTTTACGTGAGATAAATATTGCCCAACATTACACTGCTAATAGTAGAGTGAACTGTGTCATTTCAATATACATTTTATATGTGGCTGTTCTTTTAAACAAAATGACTTTAATTCAACAACCAAATTGAAAAGTTCCTCTCGTGTTAGTAAAACGTCATGCTCAGAAGAAAAAAAATCTCATGTGTTACACTCACATGACTTTCTCTACTCTTGTACAAACTATTTTTACAAACGCTTATTCTCCATCTACTTCATGTTAATCGAGATTAACATTTGCAGACTCTTTCTGATTGCTAATTTTCTTGTAGATGTAAGAGGAATATATATTTACAAGTGAAATATAGAAAAAACAGTAGCCTTTAAGCACATACATATCTCTTAATAGCTGGTTGCTAGGTGCAGCACCATTCCTTTGCCACAGATTAAAACTCTTTGCATATCCAAGACAAAAAAAAATGCATAACGAATTCCCATTTTAGAAAATAAGTATTTAAAATATTTAAGGGAATAACAAGCAATATCTCGAAAATGGTTCACTCAACAAAAAAAATGTATATGACATAAGTTGTGTATTTTAACGCGAGCTACAGTTTTTTTGTAGTAAAATTTTGTCTATCTCTTATGGTTTACCAGTTATTCACAAGTCGTTCACAATGAAGAATACTTTTGGAGACATTCCCAGAAAATTCGAGATATACATTTCATTTGTCATGAAAATATCTTAAACATATGATATTTTAATCAAAATCGTTAGAGCCATTTTTGAGAAAATTAAAATTTTCGAAAAATGTTCCATATAAAGGGTAATCTGGGGTGGGGGGATTTGCTTAAAAACCTTCGTGTCGCATCTCTGGAAGATACTGAACCTAAATACCAAGTTTGGTGTTTATCCGACTGTTTGTTTCTGAGTTATGCTGTTCACAGACAGACACACACACGGACATGTTTCAAAAAATGCTTTGTTTGGATTCAGTGGGTCTCAAAACATGTATTTCCGGTGAAATCTCGGTATCCAATTTTTGTGTGGAATACAATACTCCTCCTACTTACTATACGTAGTAGAGAAAGTAATAAATACGAACTTAAATGTTCCACAGAGCCTGTTTATGACAAAAATAGTCAATGTTTACGTCTTAGATTTTTTTAAAGCCCGCTCATTACATAACAAGTATTCTTAAATGTTTAACTGCAACGTGCATGAATATCCCTACTGTTATAGATAACCGTATCCTCAAACGTCTCAGCATCGCGTTACATAAGAATATATATAGTGCCATTTTGACTCTCCCCGGAGAAATCTACTCTAAGCGATTACAAACTGCATTAAAGGAAGGTTGACGTCTACGGGAACAATAGTGAAATGAGTATGGTGGTGCTTTGCAAAGGAGACGTCAAGATCAAGAAGAAAGGTCACAGTTAATTTGATTCACGTATTACGTCGGCGAATGTCGTCCACTGGGCAGGCGCCGGTTCTGTCCCAGCTCTGCTCACCGTACATTGAACGAAGCTGAAGTAAGTCTTGCTTTGACGGTGAGGAATTTCACGAGAAAAACAGCAGGGCCACGTTTAGATAAAAGGCATTGCGGACAGTGTTTCTAAATTCCTTTTGGTTTAACTTATTCAAAATTATCTTTAGTAATTATTAACCGGGAAAGATTGATCGTGCGAAATATAGACTTATTGGCGTTCTAAATTTGAAATATAACGATAAATGTGAGAGCAGGAAGCACGTATGTAATAATTGTAATTTAATTCAATGAATTCAAAGAATTGTGGAAGAATAAGGGTTTCTGAAGTTGCAATTATGTATTTTATAGAAGTGCAAACTTATTAAATAAAAGAAATTCGGCTTAATAATTAATTTATGTAATATATTGTCAAGTAGTAATCTAACATCATTCCTACTTTAATCCACTTCCTACTGGGACAGAAACTCAGGTTTCTTATATATATATATATATATATATATAAGAATATAATGGCCGAGTTCCCCAACAACACAGCTTTGCCGTTACTTTATGATGTTTAAAAACTGAAAATCAAAGCAAAATATCAAATCCTTAAATTTAAAAATTGTTGTGTCTCATTCACATGACATTTTCCAACCACTATCATTTATTATGTAGGTTTTACTAACTATTCTTAAGAAAATTTATTTTCTATGTACTTCATGTTAATCGACATAAACCTTTGTAAAAAATTAGTTTCATTGTATATTTCGTTGTAGCTACAAAGGGGGATAGTCAGGTGTTTAAAAACTAGTCGTTATATGTTGATGTTGAAGTTCGTTACGCTTTGAAGACATCGTGAGAAAAAAATGAATAGCGACAGAAGTTTAAAAAGGGCGAAAATATTGAATAATTCCAACTATAGTAATGGATGTTTGAAATAAATTGTGTGTGGGGTAAAGATCTCTGCATTTTTTGCGAAGTAATGTTTCTCTCCATCTCTTATTGTTCCGAATGAAGAGGATGGAACTTTGAGGACTATTCGCAGACAATTCCAGATATGCGCTGTAATTTGTCATATAAATATTTTAATATGTGGAATTGTAATCAAAATTATTAGGGTCATTTAGAGAAAATAAAAAATATCCTAAATGTTTTAATGTTCAGGGTGGGGCATTTTCTTAAAACTCCTCGTGTTGCATCTTTGGAAGATACTTAACTTAATCCTTTATTGCCGAATTATTTTGCAACATACCACTTCCTGTAATTCCTGAACTGGTTTTTATATCCCTTTCATCCGCGCCACAACCGAAGCGATTCGAATAGCCGTGATCGTTAGAATGATGTGCCTGTGGTGACGGACGGGCAGGGCCCAAGTAAAATAACCGGTGTAATGACACGCTTGGATGCTAACGAGGTTACATTTGACTGCAGCTGGATTTTTGCTGATTGTTAAAAAAAAACACTACTGTTAGTTTTTGAATACAATGTAAAACAGCTATAAATAACCTTGTTTTATTGCAGGTAGTATAATACGGAATTAGAAAAATAAGGTCATTAAAAAGTCTAGAACCTAAACGAAAACACCTTTGTAACGAATGTGATTCACTAGTGTATAAAGGACACACTCATTCACATACACGAGTGCGCACGGACCTTTTTCCATTTTTACTTTCTCAACTACGTATAGTAAGAAGGGGAAATATTGCAATTCCACCCAAAAATTCGATACCGAGATTTCATCGGAAATACATGTTTTGAGGCCTCCTGAATCCAAAAAAAGTATTTTTGGAAACATGTCCGTGTGTGTGTCTGTCTGTGAACAGAATAACTCAAAAACGAACAGTCGGATAAACACCAAACTTGGTATTTAGGTTCAGTATCTTCCAGAGATGCGACACGAAGGTTTTCAAGAAAATCCCCAGATTACTCTTTACATGGAACGTTTTTCGAAAATTTTAATTTTCTCAAAAATGCCTCTAACGATTTTGATTAAAATATCATATATTTAAGATACTTTCATGACAAATAAAATGTATATCTTGAATTTTCTGGGAATGTCTCCAAAAGTATTCTTCATTGCGAACTACTTTTGCATAACTGGTAAACCATAAGGGATAGACAAAATTTTACTACACAGAAAATGTAGATCGCGTTAAAATTCACAATTTATGTCATATACATTTTTTGTTGTTGAGTGAACCATTTTCGAGATATTGCTTGTTATTCTCTTAAATTTTCCAATACTTATACTTTCTCTCAAATGGGATGGAATGCTCCACATAGCAACCAGCTCTTAAAATAGTTGACTACCGCTTAAAGCCTACCAATTCCCCTTGTATCTACAAGAAAATTAGCAATAAGATTAACAACTACTATATGTAGGTGGCAGGGAAAATAAAAAGTTTATACAGCAGCTAAATGCTATAACCATATTCAAACTCCGCTGCATGACCAGCGCGTGACACAAGATGGTGTATTAAATAATGCACTAACGAAACTGAATGTTGCTTAGCTTCTTGTATTTAGAGCTTGCTGTTGATAGGCATTTAACGCGCTAGTTACCCACTGCTCTTGGTGTACTTACAAAGTACAGTATTGGATGCCATCTGGGTTATAGCAGCTTGGTCTATTATATTGCTGAGGACAATAAGAAAGACATTTCAGCTATCGCATTTCTTTTGTACTGTAGCATTTTTCTGCACTCTACTTTTCTTGTTTCTTCCTTTCTTCGGCATTGTTTAGGCTGTTGCATCTCCTGAGGGGACTGATTTAGTCTCATCTTCCACCGTTTCTTTTCCATAGGATCACAAACGTTTCCGCTTTAAGATTTGCTTTGACCAACTTTTTGCTTGATATTTCTCTTTCTTAGCATAAGATATCAAATTCATCTCCAGATATTTATTGCGGCTTTATAAAATGGTACTTCTTATGTTTTAGGTGCTTTATTGCTTATTGCCATACCCTTTTTATTAAATGCTCAGGCGCGACGGAAGGAGTGAAGGGTATGTAGGATGGTCCTATTGTTGGAGCACCTTAATTACTTTCTCTACTACGTAGAGAAAGTAGGGAAAGTATTGTATTCCACCCAAAAATTCGATCCCGAGATTTCACTGGAAATACATGTTTTGAGACCCCCTGAATCCAAAAAAAAGCATTTTTGGAAACATGTCCGTGTGTGTGTGTGTGTCTGTGAACAGCATAACTCAGAAACGAACAGTCGGATAAACACCAAACTTGGTATTTATGTTCAGTATCTTCCAGAGATGCGACACAAAGGTTTTCAAGAAAATCCCCCCACCCCAGATTACCCTTTACATGGAAGATTTTTCGAAAATTTTAATTTTCTCTAAAATGGCTCTAACTTATTTTGATTAAAATATCATATGTTTAAGATATTTTTATGACAAATAAAATGTATATCTTGAATTTCCTGAGAATGCCTCCAAAAGTATTCTTCATTGTGAACGACTTTTGCATAACTGGTAAACCATAAGAGATAGACAAAATTTTACTGCACAAAAAATGTAGATCGCGTTAAAATACACAATTTATGTCGTATACAATTTTTTTGTAGAGTGAACCACTTTTGAGATATTGCTGTTATTCCCTTAAATTTTCCAATACTTATACTTTTTCTCAAATTCGTTATTCATTTTTTATGCCCTAGACATGCAAAGAGATTGGAATGCGCCACATAGCAACCAACGCTTAAAAGATTTGACTATCGCTTAAAACCTACCATATTCCCCTTGCATCTACAAGAAAATTACCAATAAGATTGACATCTCGATATCTCGATTAACATGAAGCATATGGAGAATAAACGTTTGTAAAAATAGGTTGTACAAGAGTGGAGAAAGTCATGTGAGTGTAGTACATCAGATTTTTTTGTCTTGCATATGCAAAGAGTTATAATCTGTGGCAAAGGGAATGGTGCTGCACCTAGCAACCAGCTATTAAGAGATATGTATGTGCTTAAAGGCTATTGTTTTTCTATATTGCCCTTGTAAATATATTTTCCCCTTACATCTATAAGAAAATTAGCAATAAGATAGAGTCTGCAAATGTATATCTCGATTAACATGAAGTAGATGGAGAATAAGCGTTTGTAAAAATAGTTTGTACAAGAGTAGAGAAAGTCATGTGAGTGTAACACATCAGAATTTTTTTGTTATACTATGATTTCTACAGGATGTGGATAGTTCTTGATCTTAGGCTGCTTATAACGGATAAACTGTGTAATGCCTGTGGTTCGATAGTCTTTATTATAATTCTTCTTTCAGCACAGTTCTCTCTCGCCACCGTAAAAATAGCTAAACTCGTATATTCGTAGTTGCAAAGAGCGTAATGTCACACTAATCGACGGCCACAATGTTCAAATTATTCATTTGCTAGGAAAAGGCAGTTATATGATACATGTTACGCTTCCGTCCCAGTCCGTGGACTAGTGGTACCATGCTAGCCTCTAGTTCCGAAGGTCGCGGGTTCAAACCCGGCGGAGGGCGATGGATTTTTTCGGGCGTAAAAATCCTTAACATGGCTTCCTTCGGAAGGGAAGTAAAGCCGGTGGTCCCGTGTCGTAGATTTACGGCACGTAAAAGAACCTCAAGCCTGATAAAGAGCAAAATTACCAGTCTTTCACGCCCAATATAGAATGTGACGCTAAGGACCATAGTAGATAAAGAGCGTCCATAAATAAAACTCCTTTTAATTTAATTTTAACGTCCGTCCCGTTGCAGAGAAATCTTAGAGAGATAAAATTTATTTTATTACTATGAAAACGTAATCACGTGATACGGCTTATGCCGAGATTACGATGGACTTCATTTAAAGTGGCTTAACGTGACAGGACGTAACATGAAGTTAGGAAATGCTGCCAAACTAAAGGTCTAATTTGTATGCACTTAACGTAACGAGAATGAATCTTGAGTGGTAATGATTTTATTACTTTCTGCTACTGTTTCACGCAGGTTAGTTCTAATTACCATGTGACATCAAGGTTGACGTAACAGGAAGGAAAAGTTAGATGCTGCCAAAGTCTTAAGCTACGTTGGTTAAGTTAAGTCACGTTAAGTCAACCCTATATAGCTTATTTAATACAGTATGTTAAACTTTCACGTTACGTGGCCTTATATTAAGTTACGTTACGTTAAAGCTTTGCTCGTTCGGCCCGTTGCAGAGAAAACGTAAGAGTATGAGAACGGATTGATAAGCCAGTGATTTTTTAAAATCAATTTAATACACGTTGTCCAACGTTTTCCCAATTTTTTTTAATCTTCCAAAAATATGATTTTTCGAAGTCTTCAAAATATAAGGTTGTTTCTCCCATGATGTGTTCACTGGACGTGAATTTCTTTCCAGCGAGCCAATTATTCAGGTTTGCGAAGGGGAAGAAGTCCCTCGGAGCCAAATGTGGAGAATATGGTGGGTGAGGTAGCAGTTTGTAGCCCAATTCCACAAATGTTGCGATGGCAATGGCTGACTTGTGTGCGAGTGCATTATCCTGGTGAAAGAGAACCTTTTTCTTCACTAAATGGGGCCGTTTCTTTAACATTCCTTGTGAAACTAGTCCAGCATTGCGGCATGATACGAACCTGTGATCCTTTTACCCTTTTCCAGGCAGTGGGTTTATATCAACCCTTGTGAATCCCAAAAGACAGTTTCTATGATTTTTCCTGCCAACGGAATGACTGGAGCAGGTTCGCCGAAGGAAATCCACTACTTTGATTGTTGTTTGGTTTCAGGTTGATAGTAATGGATCCAAGTTTCATCAACCGTGATATAACACCGCAAAAACTCATTTGGGTTGCGCTTGAGCATGTTCAAATAGCCCTGTTAAATGGTCACACAATTCCGCTTGTTCTCAACTGTAAGCAGTCCCGGCACCCATCATGCTGACAGCTTTCTCATACCCAAACATTCGTGTTGAATGTTATACACCCGTTCACTCGAGATATTTATGGCCTTGGCTATCTCACGAATTTTCACTTGGCGGTCTTCTAACACAATATCGGGAACTTTGTTCACTATTTCTTCTATTGTGACCTCAACCGGCCGCCCTGTGTGCACGGCATCTCTTGTGTTCGAGCGGCCACATCGAAATTCTGTGAACCATGGCATGTGATGGAGCAGAGTCCCCATAATACTTGTTCAGCTTTCCTTCCGTTTCCTTTACCGTCTTACCACGCAAACGCAGTGCTTATCAGAACACGAAATTCAGGTTTCTCCATTTTCTACGAAGCAACACACGTCTGACGCTCTCAACAATTTTCTAAGAAACAAACAACGACGAATTTCTGCGATTATACCTATTTAGAATAGATGTAAGACTTGGACGTAAACAAGAAACCTGTGATTACAACGCTATCTCTCGTCAAAGTCATGGACTTATCAATCCACCATCGTATTTATTACGTGTTCCTTTGTTGGTCGCAGAGTGGACTGTCTCTTACTATACAAGCGTCTTATCTGAGGGTCCGTTTCTCAGTGCTTTTTTAGTACTTAATAATAACACGCACATCTGGTTAAACAGCATGGGTCCAACTACCATTTCCAATGTTCGAACAATACGTTAGCTTAGCGAAACGCTGCCCTCTTTATTTTGAACAGGTAGTTATTTAGGTTGCTCTAAATTTCTGACAAATTCAACATTTCTTGCAACATGTGTATCACGAATGTATGTTCCTATGTTGTCTTTGGTTTTCAACACAATACTCTCAGACTATCTTAACATTTCGATATTTCAGTCTCTAAATGCGTATGGTAACTCTATTCCTCATTGATATTATTATTGTTATTATTATTGTTGCTTACTGATTCATTACATGAATTCACCGCTAACTTCCCTCTATTAATTTATTCAGGTTTAAACTTTCTATTTATATATGAATGGTAGTTTATGGGTATATGGACCTTCTCGATGCCTAAGCTGTTGTATTACCAAAAGTCTACCTGAATGATGGTTTAAGGAACGTAGGAAATCTAAATAATTATCTACTCAAATCGAGAAAAGCTAAGGGCATCTCGTAAATTTAGAACTCTATCTCGCTCTGTCCTTGCTGCTAGAACCAAACGCTACCTGCAGAATTTATATCTCTCCTATACAATATTCAGAGTAATGATGCCCATCACATCTGTTCGTAGGAGAGACGTAGTTTATGAACAAAGTTGCAGAAAAGAAACAAACGTGATATTCCGGTATGACGTCCAGAGGTACAAGCGAAAATGTTTTCTTAAAATTAAATGGAGTTTATCAGTTAGTAGGTACACAAAACCGGAAGAAGCGCTTTGGGATTATTGTCGAGAATGCGACATAATAATATCTTAATAATAAGAAATGTTGAAGTGATCTTAAATTTACTTTTAAGCAAACTGTCTTTGGTTTTATTACTTTCTCTCCTACGTATAGTAAGTAGGGGAAGTATAGCATTCAACCCAAAAATTGGATACCGAGATTTTACCGGAAATACATGTTTTAAGGTCTCCTGAATTCAAAAAAAGAATTTTTGGAAACATGTCCGTGTGTGTTTGTCTGTTGTCTGTCTGTGAACAGTATAACTCAGAAACGAACAGTCGGATAAACACCAAACTTGGTATTTAGGTTCAGTATCTTCCAGAGATGCGACACGAAGCTCTGCAAGAAAATCCCCCCACCCCAGACTACCCTTTACCTAAAACATTTTTTGAAAATCTTAATTTTTTCAAAAATGGCTCTAACGATATCATATGTTTAAGATATTGTCATGACAAATGAAATGTATATCTCGAATTTTCTGGGAATGTCTCCAAAAGTATTCTTCATTGTGAACGACTTTTGCATAACTGGTAAACCATAAGAGATAGACAAAATTTTACTACACAAAATACGCAATTTATGTCATATACAGTTTTTTTGTTGAGTGAACCGTTTTCGAGATATTGCTTGTTATTCCCTTAAATTTTCCAATACTTATACTTTTTCTCAAATGGGAATTCGTTATTCTTTTTTTTTTGTCCTGGTAATGCAAAGAGAATGGAATGCTCCACATAGCAACCAGAATAAGCGTTTATAAAAATAGTTTGTACAAGAGTAGAGAAACTCATGTGAGTGTAACACATCAGATTTTTTTTATACTATTTGAGATTTCGTACTACGTATTTAGGTATAATATTAAGGTGCTCGCAAGTATCGTTAGTCTTCCTTTAGAGATTTTTGCATTACCGGTTTATTCTCGGTTTGTATATCTTTAAAACAAAACTGAATTTTAGGTGCAACCATTGTGTATAGCGTTAATGAAGGTAAGTTTGCGTTAAAGGGTGGTAATAACATAATGTACTTTAATGACTTTAATTGTGTAGTTTCTGGAGTTTATGCAATACTTAATCATTATTTAATTTATTTTATTAGCTATATATAATTTGTAATGCGTATTTAACTAAATGCTTATACGCGTGGCTATGTGTGTTTTTTTAAATTACTTTTTCCTCTCACAGAAATTCTGAATACATTGTAGGTATATAAAGCTTGTATACATTTATTTTGGAATATTTTAACATGTTTTGCTTAGTTGTTATAATAGAATAGAACGTTAGAAAATGGAATATGTGTAACATAACGTAGTGAAAGAAGTTTTGACGTGACAGTAGGTAGAAACAAGATCGTAAACGCAGTAACATGGCATATGATAATGTCGTTCATTTGCCAATACGAGTAAATGCCCATTTCCCACGAGAGGGCATATGAATCAGAAGCTCGATCTCAGTTCGGTATATTCGTTGTTTGCAAAGAAACGAGCGAGTCTTATTGTGTACCATATCAAACGAACGAGTAAAACGCATCACCTTGGTAGTTTTATGTATACCCTTATAGAACAACTGAACCCCAAAGTACAGAGTGAGCCAAAAGACTCCGAACCGCCTCCGCGGTGTTTTCCTTCCCGCGTCCTCGGCGCTTGTTGCCGTCTGCCGCTATCATAGAAAGCCGCGGATGAAAGCATACATTTTTAAAACTACTTTTAAAGGCTTTACTTACCAACTTTACGAAAGGAGATGCTGAATAGGCCAACGTCGTCCATACATTTTTGACACCTCTTTAGGAAGCTATCCATCACTCGCTGTAGTTCACGTTGAGAAATTTCCTGGCGGATATTTTGTTTTGATTCTTCCAGGGTGTGTGGGTTTGTCTTGTACACTATGTTTTAAGTTACCCAGGAAGGGTATTTTATGAACAATACCGGCTGCGCGGTGTTTTTCCACTGGGCGTGTGGAAATATGATAAAAACATGATAACGCACTGCTGTAATAAACAAAGTTACGCTGTTGTGGTTTTGCTGTACAGTGTGAAGTGCAGTTTTGAGTTGACGGTGATGTGATGTATTTCAGTTATTACGAGATATTTATCATTTTGTCCTGTAGTTAGTCACGAAGTATATTATGACTCAGTATATGTTTTCTACTGCACAGCGTGTAGTTATTTATGATTCGTATGTGTTAACTCGGTCAACTCGCCAAGTGAAATTACGATTTGCAAAAAGATTTCCAGGTGTAAAAGTTCCAAGAATACAACAATCCATGAACTTTACATAAATTTCAGGCCACAGGAAGTGTTCAGACTAAGAAATCTAAAAGACGGATTCGGTTCTTACCGAAGAATATTAGACGACATCGGTCATCGTTTGGAAAGTTCCTCCCAAAAATTCCATGATGGATAGTTTCCTAAAGAGATGTCAAATTGTATGGACAACGACGGTGGCCAGTTTCCGCATTTCTTTTCATAAAGTTGGTAAGTAAAGCCTTTAAAAGTAGTTTTAAAAATGTTGTATGGTTTCATCCGCGCCTTTCTATGATAGCAGCAGACGGCAACGAGCGGCGAGGACGCGGAAAGGGAAAACACCGCCCAGGCGGTTCGGAGTCTCTTGGCTCATCCTGTAGATTCCGCATAGCGATCGTCGCAATGTAGCAGCCAATGCGTTGATGAGTAATTTTCAATGTATTAGATTTTCTGTAAGCAGCTTATGGAAGGGGAATTATTATTATTATTATTATTATTATTATTATTATTATTATTATTATTATTATTATTATTTCACAATGGAGATTCACAACACATTTTAAAACGTGAGAAAAGATTTCAGATACAAAGAAAAGTGAAAAATCTGATGTGTTACACTCACATGACTTTCTCTACTCTTGTACAAACTATTTTTACAAACTCTTATTCTCCATCTATTTCATATTAATCGAGATAAACATTTGCAGAAATGATTCTTTTACATGCAAAGAGAATTACATTTTCCACATAGTCAACAGTTCTAAAAATATTTGACTATCGCTTAAGGCGTACTATCTTCCCCTTGTTTTGTAATTGCAAGGGCGATATAGCCTTTAAGCACATACATATCTCCTAATAGCTGGTTGCTAGGTGCAGCACCATTCTCTTTGCCACAGATTAATACTCTTTGCATATCCAAGACAAAAAAAATGAATAACGAATTCCCATTTGAGAAAATTATTGAAACATTTAAGGGAATAACAAGCAATATCTCGAAAATGATGCTAATACTTAACAAACATGGTTTTCTTAGCATCCCTTATTAAGAGGAAAAATTACAACGCAAACAAAAAATGCAGGTTTTTTGTCGTTCGATTTCACGTGGAATGTCCGGCACGTGTAGACAGAGGTAGAGGTAAAATGAAAATGCACTAGTGTTTAATGTACCTCGATAAGCAATGAAATACAAAGAAGCTTGGTGGTGAAGTGAATAAAAAGCGGTAATCACACACGAAAGAGTATTTGTTTATTTGTGCAGCTACTGTAAATAGAGACATCTGCTAATGAAATGGATGTAAGACCGTTAATTTACCAGGCCGTCGGCTTTTAAACTACATTTACTTGAGCAAATACCCCGTTCCTCTTTGGTAAGTTTATTTCTCGGTGGTGGTTGAGAAGAAAGATCACGAGTGTATGAAGCCAACCGACATGTCTGAAGTTTCAGCAAACTTCACGGCCTGACCCCAGCGCAGTTCGAGTCCGCACTTTCCGCAAATGCAGCTCATTAAAATCAGAGCTGTAACCAAGTGTGCCTTTTCCAACAAAAGCGGACATCGTCGTTAAATCTTCTTCTTCTTCAGATATTCTCCTCATTTTACCAACTTCCATTATCGGTATCGTAGCTTGGGATTTTTGTTCGGTTTTAGTTTTCAGAGCTGCATCTTTTCTTTCCTTTTTACTTTCTCTACTACGTATAGTAGGTAGGGGAAGTATTGTATTCCACCCAAAAATTTGATACTGAGATTTCACCGGAAATATATGTTTTGAGACCCCCTGAATCCAAAAAAAGCATTTTTGGAAACATGTCCATGTGTGTGTCTGTCTGTGAACAGCATAACTCAGAAACGAACAGTCGGATAAACACCAAACTTGGTATTTAGGTTCAGTATCTTCCAGAAATTCGACACGAAGGTTTTCAAGAAAATCCCCCCACCACAGATTACCTTTTACATGGAACATTTTTTCGAAAATTTTAATTTTCTCAAAAAAGTGCTCTAACGATTTCGATTAAATTGTCATATACTTTAAGTTACTTTCATGACAAATGAAATGTATATCTTGAATTTTCTGGGAATGTCTCCAAAAGTATTCTTCATTGTGAACGACTTTTGCATAACTGGTAAACTATAAGAGATAGACAAAATTTTACTACACAAAAATGAAGATCCCGTTAAAATACACAATTTATGTCATATAAAGTTTTTCTTATTGAGTGAACCATTTTCGGGATATTGCTTGTTATTCCCTTAAATTTTCCAATACTTATACTTTTTCTCAAATTCGTTATTAATTTTTTTTTACTGGTAATGCAAAGAGAATGGAATATTTCACATAGCAACCAGCTCTTAAAATATTTGTCTATAACTTAAAGCCTACCAATTCCCCTTGCATCTACAAGAAAATTAGCAATAAGATTAACATCTCGATTAATATGAAGCATATGGACAATAAGCGTTTGTAAAAATATTTTGTACAAGAGTAGAGAAAGTCATGTGAGTGTAACACATCAAATTCTTTTAAGTACTGTCACCATTCGATTGTTCCTTGCGATGTCATCGAAAGACTATGGAATTTAAAAGCCAGCTTAAAACGACCCGTTTTTAAATATTGGATTATCGCTTCTAGCTATCTATCCGCTTTATACTTACTACTTAATGTGCAATGAAATTATTTCTGCAAACGTTTATCTCAATATAGACTATATAGTTTTTGCAAGAGTATTTTGCAGGAGGTATATAAAATAAACGATAGTGCTAGAGAAAGTCATTTTAATCTAGCGTATCAGACTTTGTTGTTTATTTCTTTTTCCCTGAAAGCAGTGTCAACTCCTTTCTTTATGGTATATATAAATATTGTCTTTGTTGCAAAGCTATTGAAACTTTAACTCAGTTTGTATGGTACGCTATTTTAAGAGAAAATACCTCAGGTTATGCCTTATATAATTAGTTAATGCTCGTAGTTAATGAAAAGATATCAAGGGAACCATTTATGTGTTTGGCTTAGTTTATACATACTTAACGTATTAATGACATATGGCGCAGAAATGAATACACCAGCGGTCATAGCAAAGTATGCCAGTAGAAAAGTATGTTCCACTTGTAACTTGGAATCGCCGCATAAAATGATGGCACTGGTGTCCAAACAACCCCATTACTTTTCGTCTCTGACTTACTTTAGGACCTCTAATTCCTTTAGAGAACTGACTACTGGAAACAAACTTAAGAAATTGACTCAATCGGATTTATAATAGACAAACAGACTACAACGGTAACAATGGTACCAATCGTGGAGAAAATCCTTTTGTTCTCCAAGTCAATGAAACGTGCATAGCACTTACCAGTAGCACCGAGCGATATGGCGTCGCGGTGAAGTGTGCAACTCGCATTTGGTAGGTCCCGGGTTTAATTCCCAGTGACTGCCCACTTTGACCCTTGGATTTTTCGTGGTTTACCCGGGTCGGCAGGAAATGCTGGTGTGTTTATCTTCTTCCACGGCTTTCCTGCCGCACATTTCCTGTACTTATTGTTTGTTTCAGGGCTGTAGGACCAGGCGATGATTGGCGTGTTGCGGCTGGACCGTGGGTTGCTCTCTAGAGGTTCTTAGGTAGGACCCTCCACCGGGTTCTCTCGGGCGGGTTCCCCTTTGGGGATCTCCCGGGTTTAGGGACTTGTGGGTGGGCCCAGACGGCGTCAAATGTGTTCGATCAGGAAACGTTACAGACCCTGTCCATGGTCGCCCTTCGGGTCTCTTCCCTCATCCCTACTAGGAGTGAGGGTAGAAGCAAAAAGAGCCGTTGTGGTGTATATGTGGTTCTCTACCCCGGTTTCTTGGGCCCTTCTGTTCGTCTACCTTTTCCTTTACTGCCAGTAGCGCATAAAATAGAAATCAGGTGGAATGGATCGCCTTCGTCTGTAAAATATCCGTGATCAAATCAAGATGTGACGTCATGTTAGGAATTTCACGTAATTTTATGATAAGAAAATTATAAGAAGAGCAGGTATCTGTGTAAAATGTTATTCAGCGGTAAACAGACGCTGGAATCCGAAACAAATAGGTGAGACGTTCTGATATTAGGGACAAATTCTGCAATACTCTCCTTAGAGGAGCTTGACAAAGTAAAATCCATTTTATTTTCGAATTTACAATATTACAAGTTAAGATTTTTCGAGTTATTCGAATTTATCCTTCTTCGAACCCACTAAAACGGCTCAGTTAAATATATGAGTCTAAGTGCTACACATGAAGGATAAGGGAATAAACTTGATGTGACGATATCGCCTTTTCCATCCGAAATACCATTCGGTATTACCCACAAACTAGAACGCTATCAAAACCTTGAACGGGCACGCTGTAGAGCAGATTTCGGAACAACAAAATCGTGTGAAGTCTCTAAACCAATGCTTCTACTTTCTTTGCTGCTTATCTATAAGTAGAAGAACTTTGTAATTCACCAAAACATTCGATATCGAGATTTCCCGAAAATACGTCTCTTGGGGCCCCCTGAATACATAAAGCATTTTAAATAAAAAGGTACTATATAGAATAGCATACAAACCCACATTGAAAGACGCGTGTGAGACATGGCTGACAAAACTCAAGGAAAAATCAAGATTGGAAGCATCTCAGATTAAGACCTTTAACGTCTGTATTGCGTGTAAGCAGAAAGGATGGACTCCTGAATGTAGATATAAGAGAAGAAATAGATGAAGAAAACATAGTGGAAGAAATTAAAATGTATCAGAATAAGCAGAAAGATCGTGTTCTAAGGATGGAACCTTCGATATTACCATGGCAAGCACGCTTTTATAAACCATTTGGACGAGGAGATATTGAGCGGTCCCGTATGATGTGATGGAGGGAGCAATTTTAGCGTCGGAACAGAACTAAAGGCCTAATCCATGTTAGGGAAGAAAAAGAAGAAGAAGAAAGAAAAAGGTATGTGTATATGTCTGTGAACAGCGTAACTGAAAAAACAAAAGTACGAGGGTGGATCTAAAAGTAACGCACAATAATTTGTTTCTGCCTCGGTATTACAGCTGGAAAGTTGCAATTTCACACATATATAGTTTTCACTACAGAAGGCATTTTTTTGTTGCATGTGCAGCTCTAGCGAGAGAAGCGTGAACTACGCAACAAAGATGGCGCGCATGTTACTGACGTCCACGTGTGAAGAGCAGAGAGGTATAGTTCGATATATGTGGGCCAAAGGGCATAAACCGAGTGATATTCAAAGGGACATGCGTGGTATATATGGGGATGATTGTATGGTTCCCCAGTGAAGAAAAAATTTTCAAAGTGACTCAGTCTGCTAGGAAAGTGCATGGTGTTGTATTGGTGGACTTTGCTGAACACGGTACCACTGCGAATGCTGCAGTCTACATGAAAACTCTGGTGAAGTTGCGTCGTGCCCTTCGTGACAAACGCCACAACATGAATGCTGACGATGTCAAAATTCTTCATGAGAATGCTTGCCCCCATGTTGCTGCTACTCTTCGTCAGAAAATCACCAAATTTGATTGGGAGGTGTGTTATTGGTTTGAATTTTGTAATACTTATACTTCTCTGAAGTAGAAAGTCGCTATTCGTATTTTCCCCGTGGTCATACAAAGAACAAGGAATATCAAAGCCATCACATAGCGATTGGCTTTTTAAAAATCTGACTTCCCTTCTTATATCTACCATGAACTATGCAAATGTGTACTGAAGTTTATCACGATTAACAAGTAGCATTTAGGAGAATAAGTTTTTGGTAGAATAAGTAAGTGTAAACGAGTGATTAGAGAAAGTCGTGGAATGATTTTGTCTGACACGACGTATCTAGGTACTTACGGACACAAGTACCCGTCTTATTGTAATAACTTTCTCAAAACAGTGCTTAATATTATACACTGCCGTTTGTGAAAATTACAACACCAAGAGAGAATTTCCCGAATAACTCCAAACTTGTTGGAAATGTAGAAGAGTGTGCAAGCAATAAGTGATTAGGTTTGCAGAGAGATGGGGTACACGTAGGCCGAGCAGAGCCCTCTCGTGTCGATCCGACAAGGTCAGTGTTGCGCCCAGTGTAGTCAGTGCAGAGCTGTCAAACAAGGTAGAAACAATAAAGTAGGTGGCAGTAAGTCTCTTTGACGTCAAAGGGAGCCATATCGGTATGTGAGTTCGAACGGGGCAGAATGATCGGTCTCCGGGAAGCGGGTTTGACGTACTGTGACATTTCGACTCGTACAGGGCATGCTGTTACGACATGATGCGTGTGTGGAAGCAGTGGATAGATGAAGGTCGCACGCAGCGAAGAGCGGGTACTGGACCACGGAACATGACCACAGCACGAGATGACCGTCATCTTGTCCGCATACCCATAATGGACCGTACAGCTTCATCCACGGTGTTGGCTCGACGCTGGAGCACTGTGAACTTTTTTGCATCAACGGTTCGCCGCCGTCTGCAGCAGGTTGGACTGGTTGAATGCATGCAATTACGTCGGCTTCCATTATCCAGAAACCATAAGCTCCTCCGACTGCAGCGGGCACGTGAACACTGTCACTGGGGTGCTCAGTGGCAAAATATAGTCTTTTCGGACGAGTCCCGCTTCAACGTGTCCTACAGTGATGGCCGCATAGTGTCCGGCGGCACCATGGTGAGCGCAGCTGGAGGGCTGCATTGTTGAGCGGCATAGCGGACAAACACCAGGGTTGATGGTTTGGGGCGTCATTGGTTACATCCGATCTCGCCTCCTACGAATTGAGGGCATCTCCCCCCGTCCTTCAGGCATCTCCACAGGCCACATTTCAACAGGACAATGCCCGGCCACATATTGCGAGGAATGTACAAGCCTTCTTCGAAGAGCGACGGGTACCATTGCTTCCCTGGCCTGACATGTATGGGATATGGTTGGTCGGCACCTGGCGCGTCACGGTCCTCCAGTAACCAGTGTCACGATTTGTGGGCTCGAATACAAACTGCGTGGAGGGAAATTCCTCAGGAACTTATTCAGAACCTTTTTGATTCATTGCCACGGCGTATAGCAGCTCTAATTGCAGCGCATGGAGGCCATACCAAATACTGAATTATACCGCCCAAAGGTCATGTATAGATTTGAAAAGTTTATCACTTGTCACTTGTCATGTACCTAACCTGTGGTATTAGCTTCAGTGAATTTATGCGTTTGCTTCTTGGTGTTGCAATTTTCACAAACGGCAGTACGACTATTTTGCACTAATCCTGTCACAAATTATGAAATAAATACTCTGTCGATAAATGACATTAATAACAGCTAGAGAACCTAAAAAAAAAAGACAAGCAGCTTATTATATATGGACGCCGCCTGCCATTCACAATAGAGTTGATTGGGGACCGTATCTTTTCTGAGCTAATGCGTTCGAGCTGCCCACGTATAATTAAATATGCATGCTCCTTTGGCGTCGATATATCATAAACATGTTGGGAAGCCACTGCGGCTGCTAGATTTATGGCTAAAGCAATTAGTTGCGTCAATTCTTCTTGCGCTGCACGAGTCAGTCAGTATACCTTAGGGATGGCTACTCAATCACTACGTGGGAAACATTTTATGAAGTCTCTGGTCGTCATTATTTTCATATAGGTACGTCCATCCCGGAGGAGTAATTCATAAGCTGTTGCTTGAATATTTACTAGAATTTTCTTCTAAGCTCCCTATTGTTAGTGGGGAGATGATGCATTTCTGATTTTTTTAGCTATGTTGTTTGTTACTATACCTTGAACTAGTTACAGTTAATTAGTTTCAAATGCTGGCATTACTTCCTTAACCCTTATGTACACGCGTATACTTTTGTAACTTATATACACGCATGGGGTATTTGTTACCCCAATTTGGAAAAAAAAATTCATGGACCATTAAAGAAATTGAAATGTAATTATGTATATCACAACATTAGTGTGATTTGAACAATATTTAGTACTTTTGTTCTTTTCTGACATAGTAACTCGATGAAAATTAGAAGGTTTCAATATAACATTTTCGAAAACAACTTAAGTGCACGTAATTACCTTTTAAATAGTATTGTAATACATTAAAGAAATCTGATGTGTTAGACGCACATGACTTTCTCTACTCTTGTACAAACTATTTTTACAAAACCTTATTCTCCATCTATTTCATACTAATCGAGATTTGCAGAAACGATCCTTTGACATGCAAAGAGAATTACATTTTACACATAAAAATATTTGACTATCGCTTAAGGCGTACTATGTTCCCCATGTTTCATATTTGCAAGGGCAATATAAAAATACAGTGGCCTTTAAGCATAGACATATCTCTTAATAGCTGGTTGCTAGGTGCAGCACCATTCTCTTTGCCACAGATTAATACTCTTTGCATATCTATGACAAAAAAATGAATAACGAATTCCCATTTGAGAAAATAAGTATTGCAATTTTTAAGGGTATAACAAGCAATATCTCGAAAATGGTTCACTCAAAAAACAATGTATATGACATAAATTGTGTATTTCAACGCGATCTACAGTTCTTGTGTAGTAAAACTTTGTCTATCTCTTATGGTGTACCAGTTATGCAAAAGTCGTTCAGAATGAAGAATACTTTTGGAGACATTCCCAGAAAATACGAGATATACATTTCATTTGTGCTGAAAATATCTTAAACATATGATATTTTAATCAAAATCGTTATAGCCATTTTTGAGAAAATTAAAATGTTCGAAAAATGTTCCATGTAAAGGGTAATCTGGGGTGGGGGATTTTCTTGAAAACCTTCGTGTCGCATCTCTGGAAAATACTGAAAATAAATACCAAGTTTGGTGTTTATCCGACTGTTCGTTTCTGAGCTATGCTGTTCACGGACAGATACGTAGGAGAGAAAGTAAAAATGGTAATAGAAAGACAGGAAGGAAGTCCAATGTATCAGAGAGCAACGTTCGCTTGTGGCGAAAACAGAAATTGGCATTTTTGCTAGTTCATCCAAGAATTGCTGCATTTTAAATGCTTTGGATTGCAGCGAGGATGACGTGGGGAGAGAGAGAGCGAGAGAGAGAGAGAGAGAGAGGAATGAATCTGTTTCTGGTGTGGACACTTCCAAGGATTCTAGTGATGAAAGCATCAATGGTGATTCTTGTTTGTAATTTACAATAAACGTTTTAGTGGTGTGTTGGTAAACTCGTAGTTGAAAAGTAGTCATTGAAGCCTTAAATTGCATTTTCAACACTTTTTCAGTTTGGAAATGAATAAATGCTGGCATATAGTGCACCAAATGTTACTCCGCGGTTTCAGTGACGTTCTATTATCGCCGTATTTGACCATCGACTGTGGAAGTTTTCTTCAAATTGTTCTTAAATTTAATTTTTGACTTCCTTACGTCTGCTACCACGCAGTTTTTCTTCAGATTCAATTTTGGTCTCAGTATATTTATATTATATATAACATTTGTATATAAATAATATATATACATACATACGAGGGCTGATCATTAAAGACTGAGGCTGATTTTTGTCTGTAGTTTCCTTGATAGTTTTATGACTCTACCACGAATACTTGAAAAGAGCAGGGTTTCATGTATAATGTCCATAAGCGACAGCACTCTCGTAACGGTAGGTTGGTAGTAATGCTGTATATTGTTGACCCTACTTGAATTTCGCATACCACAAAATGGAGGTGACACGAGAGGAGCAATACAGCGCAATACAATATTATTTTCGTTTAAATCATACAGCCTTGAAACTTTCGAAAAGCTGAAGTACGGTGAAGATACACTACCTCGTGCAACGGTGTTTAGGTGGTTCAAGGACTTCAAAGAAGGGCGAGTCCTCTGTGCTAAGCAAGGTGGGCCTGATGTTTCGGAATGGAATGATTTACCAGCATGCAGTTCCCCGCCCCCTCACACTACTGCTACAGCAGCTACTACACGTCAGTATTGGCTACACTGAGGAAGCACTTTACAAGGAAACGTCCAGAACATCATCGGAATGGGTGGCGACTTCATCACGACAACGCGCGGCCTCACCTCGCAAATCAAGTCCAGGAATTTTTGGCTAAATTCAACATTACCTGTGTGTCGCATCCGCCTTAAAGCCCCGGTCTTACCCCCTGTGATTTCTTTTTATTCCCATTACTAAAGGCAAAGCTCCGGGGCATTCGATTTGAGGGCACTGAAGCAGTGAGGCGATTCTCAAAGACCTGACAAAGATAGACCTGCACCATGTGTTCGAGGACTGGCAGAGACGCTAAAAAAGTGCATTCAATTAGGAGGGCAGTACTTTGAAAAACATCATGTCAACATTGAAATGGAGTAATACATATCTGTGAGAAAAAAAATCAGTCTCAGTCTTTATTGATAAGCCCTCCTACTCATATATATGTTCTGTATTATTCTACACTAAAGTCGTGAAGAACATCATACGGTTTTGCAGGGTTCGAATTTCCATAAACCAAACATTCACTTTTAGCATCGTCCCCCAAGACTTTCAGCAATGAACATGTGACGTTAAAAGCGTCGAAAGGCAATATGTTATGCCACGCTAATGTATATAAAAAGCTGAGGTTATTTTGCGGCCTTCTCATTTGATCACTGTGGTTGGCGACAAATAATGTGGACATGTTTGCTTTGATAGAAGCACGTCGTGCCGTGACCGGCCGTCATTATTTTCTATACATACTCAATAAGGCTTCCCTCTCGTTCATCAATTTGTTGTTGATATTAGCGGCTTCAGTAATGGAAAAGCTTACGTCACTCAAATCCGTTAGATAACGCTAATCACTCGACATTGTTGTGATGCCATTATCCGTGTCATTACTCCCTTACCGCTATAGACTGTTTCATAAATATGTGCACTAGCAGCGACCTACCGCTTTTTGCGAGGAGCTAAGCACTTATTTGTGGAGCTCGGCTTTTGCCTGTTTGCATACATTTTTCCTTAGTTTGCAATCGTAGGCATGGCATATATAAGCATTTTCATTCTTGCTGTTGTGTATATATTACTTTCTCTACCACGTATAGTAAGTAGGGGAAGTATTGCATTCCACCCAAAAATTCTATACCGAGATTTCACCGGAAATACATGTTTCAGACCCTCAGAATCCAAAAAAAAAAAGCATTTTTGGAAACATGTCCGTGTGTGTGTCTCTCTGTGTGTCTATGAACAGCATAACTCAGAAACGAACAGTCGGATAAACACCACACTTGGTATTTATGTACAGTATGTTCCAGAGATGCGACACGAAGGTTTTCAAGAAAATCCACCCACCCCAGATTACCCTTTACATGGAACATTTTTCGAAAATTTTAATTTTCTCAAAAATGGCTCTAATGATTTTGATTAAAATATCATATGTTTAAGATATTTTTATGACAAATAAAGTGTATATTTGAATTTTCTGGGAATGTCTCCAAAAGTATTCTTCATTGTGAACGACTTTTGCATAACTGGTAAACCATAAGAGATAGACAAAATTTTGCAACACATAAAATGTAGATCGCGTTAAAATACACAATTTATGTCATATACATTTTTTTTGATGGAACAATTTTCAGATATTGCTTGTTATTCCCTTAAATTTTCCAATACATATACTTTTTCTCAAATGGGGATTCGTTATACATTTTTTTGTCCTGGTAATGCAAAGAGAATGAAATACACCACATAGCAACCAGCTCTTAAAATATTTGACTATCGCTTAAAGCCTACCAATTCCCCTTGTATGTACAAGAGAATTAGCAGTAAGATTAACATCTCGATTAACATGAAGCATATGGAGAGTAAGCGTTTGTAAAAATAGTTTGAACAAGAGTAGGGAAAGTCATGTGAGTGTAACATTAGATTTTTTTATACTGTCTGTAACTGCCTGTTTTCATCGATGTTTCGTATGCTTAAGGGCCTTCTATGTTTTTTTTTTTTTTTTGTAATGAGAACTTTTATGAAGATTTTTACCTATTGCAATTCATTATTTTTGTTGCCAGCCGTTATTTATTAATAGACCTTCACTATTTAATTATTTATTAATTTATTTATTGCAACTAATATTTCGCGCTCTGAGCCGATGGGCGATTTTTCACCCACATGCTTGAGGAAGTTTGTAATATCGGCATTTCCTTCACTTCAGCAGTTGCATTGTGGTAATTAGTACAATAAAGCGTACGATTAAAGGTCACAAAAAGCTATTGGTTTACGTCTGGTAAACTCACATTTTAGTATTAGCCCACCGCTTTATTGTTTTCTACTTCCCACGTGAGCGAGAACACAGCACCTATTGATTTAAACAGACTAGATTTACTTCATTATAGATGTAACAGTAGCCTGCTTAACAATAATAATTACAAATGATGTGGGAGTGCAAAAGAGAAATTATTTAAAAACTGATTATTGGGTTTGCCATAAAAGATACGAAGGAATGAAGGTTGCAAATTTAAAGAAATAATGTTTACAGCTTACACTTCATTAAGAGAATAATGGAATTTGGTCAGTGTAATATATGGGATGCAATATATTTTGATATGTGATACTTCTATACTGTTCTATTAAGTCAAAATGTGCTTTTAAGTGGTGCATGAATAAATAACTATGCCTTTCAATGCACTCATAGTGTCTATTTTGAGGCAGTATTTTATATCACAACACTGTGAATGCCAGAGTGATTATAGTGTAAATTAACATTATTGTATGACAATGATTTGAGATGTTTGTTAATTATAAGCATTGTTAGGAAATAAGTTTACACGGCCTCACTGAAACTGACAATGGGCGGGTAACAATGTAACGAGGGGGTGAGTTGTTTATCAATTAGAAGAGACAAACAAATGACGTCAGAGTAGCGTGCCTTTCTTTAGAAATGGAGGGAATATCTTCCCTAGAGCATATGTGTTCGTAATTTTGATTGGATATAAAAATAGACGCTAATGTTGGCGCGCTTTATTAACCAATAGCAGCTCTGTTATAATGTTTAGGCATATCGGGGTGAGGGAGTATAAATTCTGAAGCCAGAGACAAGTAACGCGCAGTTCGACAGAATCATTCACGAAGTACACGTTACGCAATTCTACAGAATCTCTCGCGTCTTAAGGTAGTTACAAAATGTGAAATACGCGAATTAATAATGTGCGGCAAATAAGTGATTATAGTTACATTCGAAAATATAACAGTTTCAGTCGGGCGTGTATCAAGAGTAAATATGTGAAATTAATAAAGTGTGACGGCAATAAAAGTGTAAAAACAAATTCTTTTATCAGTGTTATCTTTTAGTAACAACTCCTTTCCGTTTACACACCCTGTTCAAGAGATTTGCTCGACTGAGTAATAATAGCTAGCCCGAGGACAAAGAACCCAAAATTCAAAATAGTAAAACAATAACAGGCGCTCAGCAAATAAGATAACACGAACGATACCGCGACAATTTTGAATTTGCAATGCTTATTTTAAGCTTTATAGCACTGAGTTCTACATATATGAGCATCTACCAAACTTAACATCGCGAAACGATGGTTCTGGGTGGCTAATGAATTGGAAAAGTTAGAAAATAGACTCTTATTGTTTCAAAACAGGCACAGTAACGCTTGTTATCGCAAGATAAGTTAAACAAAACACTGACTTTTTATTTTTAAAACTAATGGAACATAACACACTAGAGAGTAAATTAATATCAACATACTTACATAGAAAAGGCACTCACTTTGTATTACAGGGTTGTATAGCTGATGTAAAAGTTTATTAGCGTGCAAGCTTGTAACTCTGTCAGCTAAAGGTCAATTATATTAATGAAATTACAATATTTAATGTTGCGTATCTAGCAGGAAAAACTCTGCCAGCCCTCGTGTTTGTTTTGCTGCCGGCTGCCACAGTGGTTGGCTATGAGATCTTTCTCTCGGTATACGTGGGCGTAGTGTGAAAGGATAACACCAGTTTAAATTGACTGAGAAATTTAATGTGATGTAACACTCAAGTATTGAAGCGAGTTGTCCAACGTTTGAAGATAAAAAATAAACTGATTATGAATCGTAGCACTCCGACGATAACAATTGATTTATTATACCTGATAACTCTGAAGTATCAATTTTACGTTTTAAATAACTTTTTCTGTAATAAAGGAAACCAGAAGCTTAAGTTGCCGTGAGTTGCCACCCTCGCGGCTACCGCTACACCCAGCGCGGCCTTAGGTGCTACGAGCTGCCGAACACCGTAAAAGACTATACACAAAAGAAAAGAAAGGAGGTAATTTTAGCAATACACGCCCTTCTATTAACTTAAGCTGCGCCTACTTTAGAACCAAGATTCCTTCTCGCGCGGGCCAACACTAAAAATTCCTACGTATACGTCCCTTTCCTTGTTACTATGCGGAACGTCACCGAATGTACGAATTTCATTTACCTTTCTCTTTTACAGAATTTCTGTCTCCCTGAATGTTCAAACGTATCTACTGAATTCATGCCTTAACTACATTCCAGAAACTTTTTTGCCTAACGTGTTCGCTATGACGCTGTTATTAATGACTTTCCTTAACATGACTCGATAATGACCCTTTTCTTCGGACAAATCTTTTAACTCAAGTTTGTTATATTATACATTGATTTAATATACGGACAATTATTTATTGCAATTGTTTCTTTATCTTGTTATCATTTCTTTATTTAATTAATCATATCTTCCCGTCAATAATTACGTATCACATCTTTCAGTTATTTGATATCTTTAGCACACACAAACCTAACATCCAATTGCACAGGTTACAACGATGGGCTTCAGAATAGAGTTATAAAATAGGCTAAAGTGTTACAAACACAGAAAAATTAAAATAGCTTAATCAGGAAGTGCTACTGCAGAGGACCTATTAGAGTCGCTTTGTTGGTATTTCTTCCATAGGCATAAAATAAGTCGCTAAACGCTGCAAGCTCCGAGTCGAGATTTTATATACAGGAGTTTAAGGAAAATGAATCGACACACTTCACTTCCTTCGTGGCGTAGCCTCTTCACCCCGGACGGTCCACTTCACTCGGGAGTCGAACACGAGACCTCCACAATCCTTCGCTCCGCAATAGCACTCGCTGCACGCCACAGCAGCCGTTACGAACTCGCCCGGAGAATCTCATGGGAAACTCACCTGCAACTCAACTCACAACTAACTCGCACTGCCGCGAGAGCGCTCGCTTATATAGTCAGTGAAATCTTTCCACGAGGTTCTCAAACGTTCTAGTACTATTTCAACACGCTTCCTGGAGTGGGAAGAAGCTTACAGAATGTTTTAGTTATATGCTGATACCACGCCCGGTGTTTACGCTGCCGGGTTGCTGTTATCGTGTTTACGCCGACTGCCCGGCTCGACCTCCCGATAACCTTGGACCATAGCCGCTGTGTCACAATGTTTTCGAATTGAGACTAAGTGCTGTGTAACTTTACTAGTTAAAAGAGAATAGTTATTTAAGATACAGTAGTAAAAATAGTAGTTTTTATTTTGCGAATAGCAATCCTAAGAGCAAAATAAAATCACTTTTAACATGTGTTGTCATATACCCTTTTTTAGACTGCCCTGAATATTACATTATAAATTACTTAGATGAAGTTTGTGTGAAAATAGCAGTATACATTCGGACATGCGCAATGGTGAGCTCAGGGCTTTTGTTGTATAGCCTTCGTTGTTGTTTGACCTCCATAGCTCCAGTGCTTACAACATGATGACTTACACATTCTTAACATTCTACTCTATACGTAAGGCTGTAGGAAAAATTAATCTACAGAATAAGTATAACAATATTTTTATTAATAAACATATTTTATTTAACATTATTATTATCAACTGCAAGGATACTTTCTAAGTCTGTTCTCCGTTTAGGCTTATAGTTAAAAATTATTCGGTTATTCTTCCTTCTTAATATATGATTTTTCCATTTTTCTCTATATTGTTTAATACATTCATTTATATTAAAACTTTTAATTCTCTCCTAATTTTATTTCTAATGTGGTCTAGGAGTGTGTTGTTATTATTATTATTATTATTATTATTATTATTATTATTATTATTATTATTATTCTTTTGATGTATTATTGTTATGTCAATTCTGCGATCGTTACCATATATAGTATTAAATTGTTAGTGCAGACGAAGTAGCATTGTAACTTTTTTAATTTCTGCCGAATCCGTTTTCGAGACATTCAACCGCCATTACATTAATCGATACAAGCCCTCCCCTTAATATGCATATAGTTTCCATCCAAGAAACAAGGGTAGGTAACAATGGAGTGTTATAACAATTCTACTCCACTAGTGATATGATCTTGAATTTCTAGTATGAGTGGCTCGTGTTAAAAGCTCTAGTGCCAGCTGTCTAAAAGAATATATACACAATTCACTGCCAACTCTGGGAAAAATATTACGTTTTTTGTTTTTGTTTTGTTTTAACGGGTACAGCCATTAATAGTGGAAACCAGTCATGATGGAATCCAGAGCAATAGTCAAAACGTTGTTAATATGTTTACAAACTCACATTACAAATAGTAGCGCCATGGTTTGTGCTCGCGTTTGTCATGCGAGAGATCGGAGTGTTTCGATTCTCTACTGCATACTAAAACTTTAATCTACGTCATTAAACCTTAAATGTATTTTAAATAACTGAAAATGGAAGACTGAACGCAATTAAATTAGGTCCATGGGCATACACCAAGAAATACCAGGTTTGCTCCGGTGCTTCTTAACATATCTTTACAAATTAAAACAATACAAAAACTACGACTGAAGCTAAATAAAATCTTTGGGAATCTCGTTGATTTAATAATCATTCGTTCACGTAACGTAACATGTAGGAAGGCTCGCAAAACGCAAACTGCACACTAGGTGTGTAATAAAATTACGTTATATTGATTACACTGTTACGTTTTAAATGACGAGAAAACAATTGGAGGTGCTCAGTTATAGTATATTGCGATACAAATGCGGTAAATGTACATTGGAGAGCATTTAATGCAGTGAATAATAGAAATAGTATCTAGTTACGCAAAGATAAAATAACTAACAGCTGCTCAATATTGGTTCCAAGGTCACCAACTTTAGCATTGGCAATCGATTATCCACATCTGGTCGCTGACCTTAAAAAAAGAATACAATAACTTGCAGGTCATACTTAAGTGCTGCATGAATCAAATCCTAAGTAAATATTAACAAATGAAAAGAAAGTAAAGATCCAGTTAAGATTTAAATGATAAACCTAAACCATCATATATGATTGTATTCCATTTCTGCAGCAATAAATACTTCAAAACTTAAAGAATTTAACATAGTTCATATACATACGTGCAGTAAAATAGGCTAAACACGCAGGTAGTTTAGGTTATCAGTAAAGTAAACTTTTCACCATAATAGCATGAACGGGAAGTGGGTCAAAAAATATATCTGCGAAAAAGTATATTAAGTATATTCTAAGCCAATATTCAGTGATGTAATTAATTTGAAATCAGTAGAAATTTAAGAGTATTAAGAAGTTCCGCTACGATACCTAAGACAGTTCCATAAAATATCTACTAAATATCAGAATACAACAAACAAAATGTTACGAACGCACTTGAAATTGAGAAAGTAAATTTATTAGCTCCACGTATGGACGCCAATTTGAGAAGATGGTTTGTTACGTTATTTGCATCACGCTTTGGGCGTCAATTTGAAGTAGTTTGTATTAAAGAAGTTGTATTATATTTCAACTGTTGGGGAGCCGAACTTGTAGGTTGCAACCGCACGTATAGTAAACAGTTTCCGGTAGCCTTCACCCTAAGTTTAAAATACTTTTAACTTTGTAATTTGACTGTTTCTTTAAATGTTATATATTTATGTTTGCCTCGGCTGCGTCAGTATTATTGTTAGAGACATGGATGTCTTGGCAGGGTTGTGGTGCGACTAAAAATGTAGGCTTACACAGATTATAATTTTACTTCACTTCTTTTATTAATGATTGACACGATTTAAATAACACTTCACTGATATAGAGAGCTGTGATATTCTTTTTATTAATTAGTTACACTTTTTAACACGTAAACTTATTTTTCGTCTGTAAACTTATTTTTCGTCTCACCGAATACGTATTAAGTCTCTCGAGGACGTCTCTTGCGTCCGGTTAGGAACGCTGTTTACAGGCAACTGAATTGATTTCAACCGCCTAAACTTGTAAATTTCTGTATTTCAAGTCTCTGATTGGCTATTCCTAATCCAATAGAATACCTTCATTTAACTAAAGCTTTTTCTGGTTGTTGACTGGCTATTTTATAAACTGTCACTAAAATTACGTTATTGCTTCCAAGAATCACAAGTAACATTATTAAACTCTCAATCTCACTATTGCCTCAAGGTTACCTCATTGTTAGCAACTTTTAACTTATTATTCTCACAACTGCTACATTATTAAATTACGTAATACACTCACATAACATTATTACACATTCAATAATATAAACATATATAATGACTGTAATATACACTTTTTATATATGGTTACATACACATATTGCTTTAAGGCGAGCTGTTATTGAATGTATATTTTATATAATTAGACTGAAATTATTTAAGTGTTAAAAATACTGCCTCAAAGTGTAACACCATGTGTACATTTAATACCTTGTTAATCATCATTATGGTGTATTTTTAGTCTAACAACTTTGTTACATTAAGCTTTTTGAAAGATCGACATTGAAATACAGACTAGTAGAGTTCAGACACTTATTTCCTAATCGAAATTATAGAACGTAGGCATAAATGAATTATGTGCACAACTTACTTCAGTCGTGGATTTCCAAGCGTTCAAGTTTGTAGAGGTCATCCACAAAGAGTAAATATACTTTCATTGCGATGACCGTTATAGAATATCACCTGTTCATTTCATAAGATACTTCGCGACAAACGTCCCTATTCAATCGTCCATGGCGCATTACTGTCGTCTGTAAATCAACTTTTAAAAGAAATGGGTATACTACCTTAGGCTTGTTCTGTCCGTGACAAGCACAATACATTAACACAAACATGTGTTGGGCTGCAAATGAAAATGAAGTGCACGAAATGCGGCAACACACAGCGCTTGTTCAGCGACCTGCTCATGAGCTGCAGCCATATTCATCGTTTCTTTGGATTAACTGGCTGTCAAGCTTGTAAACCTGCAGACGCATACAAAATCAGTAATAGGTCTTCAGCCTCTAAAGGTATATAACAGCGCTCCGTGTAGCGAATTATTCATTTCGGCTTCCTGCAGTTATAAATAACCCGTTTGCTTCCATCTTTTTGCTTCCAAAAATGTTAGAATACTATGCTTAATTTACCCACCAATTTTTTCTACTACATACCTAAAGTAAGTAGAGGATCGACATCGATATTTTACCGGAAATACATGTTTTGAGTTGCCTGAATAAAAATATATAGAAAAATCTGATGTGTTACACTCACATGACTTTCTCTACTCTTGTACAAACTATTTTTCCAAACGCTTATTGGCCATATGCTTCATGTTAATCGAGATGTTGATGTTATTGCTAATTGTCTTGTAGATGCAAGGACATAAAAAATGAATAATGAATTCCCATTTGAGAAAAAGTATAAGTATTGGAAAATGTAAAGGAATAACAAGCAATATCTCGAAAATGGTTCACTCAATAAAAAAAATGTATATGCCATAAATTCTGTATTTTAACGCGATCTACATTTTTGGTCTAGTAAAATTTTGTCTATCTCTTATGGTTTACCAGTTATGCAAAAGTCTTTCACAATGAAGAATTTTTGGAGACATTCCCATAAAATTCAAGATATACATTTTATTTGTCAGAAAAGTATCTTAAATATATGATATTTTAATCAAAATTGTTAGAGCTATTTCTGAGAAAATTACAATTTTCGAAAAATGTTCCATGTAAAGGGTAATCTGGGGTGGGGGGATTTTCTTGAAAACCTTCGTCTCGCATCCCTAGAAGATACTAAACCTAAATACCAAGTTTGATGTTTATCCGACTGTTCGTTTCTGAGTTATGCTGTTCACAGACACACACACACACGGACAAGTTTAAAAAAAAATTGGACTCACGGGGCATCAAAACATATATTTCCGGTGAAATCTCGGTATTGAATTTTTGAGTGGAATACAATACTTCCCCTACTTACTATTCGTAGTAGAGAAAGTAAAAAGGTCAACGTGTTTGTCTCCGTATGTGCGTCTGTAAACAGTAAAACTCAAAATCGAAAAGTGGTTTAAATGCCAAACGTGGCATTTATATTCAGAATCTTCCAAGGTTGCAACACGAACATTTTCAAGAACCCCCCACCTCAAACTACCCTTAACATTGAAAAGTTTTTCGTTATTTTTGATTTTCTCAAACATGGCTGTAACTATTTTGATTAAAGTACTATATATTTAAGGTATTTTCATAACAAATAAAATATGTAGGTATTTTGAATTTTTGGGAGAATATTCCGTCACCTTCTCTTGATTCTGTATGACTTACATATAATTAGTAAACCGTAAGAAATAGACAAAATCTTACTACATGAAAATGTAGATCTGGTTAAAGGAACACTTTTATGTCCAATAAAATTTTTGCGGCATTAACCATTTCCTAGATATTCTTTGTTATTCGTTCCAATTTTTAAATATTTATACTTTTTGCAAGTGTCAAGTTTATATTGGTTTTTCTGTTCATGCAAAGACCATCGAATTCCAAAACCACCATTTTGTGATCGTCTTTTTAAAAATTTGACTATCGGTTTAGCCTTCTGTGTTATTATTATGCTAAAAGGAAATATATATTTAAATAAGTAGTGAAAGTTTATCTCGGTTAACAAGCATACGTAGAAGAATAAGGCGAACAAGAATAGTGCGAGTAGAGAAAGTCATGTTTTGATAAAATTCTTGGTTTGTTTAAAACATTCCGCACATGGAATTCTCCACAAAACACACGTTGCGTTTTAACCAGGGAATTTGTCATACAATGAGTATTATGGACAAAAACGCGCTGTCGAAGGGTATACTGCATGTTTGCGATATTACTACGCTAATCACTTCAAGTTCTGCAGTAATTCTCATTAAATCAACGATGAATGACATTAATGTCGGATACCGCTATAGATACGCTCAGAACACAGAGATCGTAATACTCAATTTAGCCTAGTTTCCAAACGGAAATTACTAGTAGGAGTTACTTTTAGTCTAACAAGAACAAGATTAAAGAACTGGTATTTGTAAGAAACAGCAAGGCATTACGCTAAACGAATACCAGATAAAATGTGCTATGTTTTCCGCACTGTTTATTTGGAACCAAAAACGAATTTAATGACAGTAATTGCGTCAGCTATAGTAATAGTTATTATAATGTAACCTTAAAAAGAAGGAACGAGAAAATGTGGTTTTGGATACGCTACAATGAGAATTCCAAGTACTTTGATTGAAATTAAATCAAATAAGAAACTAAACGAATTTAGAACGTAATAAATCACGCCACGTAACAAGAGGACTGGTAAAACAATGGAATTAAATGGATGCAGTAAACCGGGGGTACTGGCAGCTAATCATTTATTACTTTCCCTACCACGTATAGTAAGTAGGGGAAGTATTGCATTCCACCCAAAAATTCGATACCGAGATTTCACCGGAAATATATGTTTTGAGGCCTCTGAATCCAAAAAAAAATATTTTTAAAAACATGTCTGTCTGTGAACTGCATAACTGAGAAACAAACAGTCGGATAAACACCAAACTTGGTATTTAGGTTCAGTGTCTTCCAGAGATGCGTACGAAGGTTTTCAAGAAAATCCCTCCACCCCAGATTACCCTTTACATGGAACATTTTTCGAAAATTTTAATTTTCTCAAAAATGGCTCTAAGGATTTTGATTAAAATATCATATATTTAAGATACTTTCATGACAAATAAAATGTATATCTTGAATTTTCTGGAAATGTCTCCAAAAGTATTCTTCATTGTGCACGACTTTTGCATAACTGGTAAACCATAAGAGATAGACAAAATTTTACTCACAAAAATGTAGATCGCCTTAACATACACAATTTCTGTCATATACTTTTTTTATTGAGTGAACCATTTTCGAGATATTGCTTATTATTCCCTTAACTTTTCCAATACTTATACGTGTTCTCAAATGGGAATTCGTTATTCATTTTTTTTTTGTCCTGGTAATGAAAAGAGAATGGAATACTCCACATAGCAACCAGGTCTTAAAATATTTGACTATCGCTTAAAGCCTACCAATTCCCCTTGCATCTAGAAGAAAATTAGCAATAAGATTAACATCTCGATTAACATGAAGCATATGGAGAATAAGCGTTTGTAAAAATAGTTTGTACTAGAGTAGAGAAAATCATGTGAGTGTAACACATCAGATTTTTTTAATATTAATTTTGTATATAACTGAATGCTTTCTTTAGTTGAGGACTTTTCCCCTGAGAGTTCTTAAGAAAATTACTTGAAAACACATCGCAGTGTGCATGTTGTTTCCCTTATTTGCCTATTCTAGAGTTAAGCATTTTGTAAATTTTATTTTAAGTCGCTGGTCATATCGCGACTCCTTAAGGATACAAACCACTTTAATAAATTACATTGTGAATGTACATTAGTCAGACAATATAATAATTTGGGGTATACCTTAGTTTGCTTAATATCCTTAAGTATAATTTTTTTAAAACTGGATTGCTGATGGCGTCACACATGTCCGGAACTTCATAATCTCGTCTTGCACTCTTATGGTGATGACAATCCAGAATCATATGAGGTACAGAAGTTAAGAAAGTGGTGGAGGATCATGAGATATAAGGTAGGAGTGGGTGATGGCTGTGTGTCCTATGTGTAATTGTGTGAGAGCAACTTGGTTGGTTCTTACGATGAAAGGAAATCACTGGGCGAGGAGAGCAGATGAGCTGTTCCAATACTGCTTCCATATCTGAGTGATTTACTTGTGGATGTATCCGAAGAAGTCACAGTTGTTTGGAGGATGTTTGCTGACCTCTGCAACGTCAGCCTCCTCGTTCCCTTGGATGCCAACGTGAGACGGAATCCAATAAGTTTGATATATGTACCAGTCTGAATTGCCGTATGTATAGCATTAATAGTTCTGCAACCAGTGGGTGAGACGAGTAGCTTTTGTAATGTAATGCTAACAAGGCACTCATAATGACAAAGGAGTCAAATTGTATGTTGTCTAGGGTATTTTCAGAGCAAAGCGGATTGTATATAGCTCACAGGTGTAGACGCTGAGGTAATTAGACTGTGTAGCAAGGTTAATAACGTATAGTATTTGTCTATACTGAAATATTTTAGAAGTAAAGCAAAATAAGCAACCATTGAAAGCTGATGAGCCTTACTGCAAATTCGTGCCTTAAAAAGCGAGGGGTAGAAACAACCACCACTTTTCCATACACACTTTTAAGGAAACAAGCCTCTGAGCTCTTATATTTTAATGATATTTTCTGGGGTATAAAAGGATATCTCCCGTCTTCCAGTCTTAATGCTGTTATGACTCCTGCTTTAGAAGTCCATGACTGATTTGCTAACCATTTTGTGTTTTAACACGTTCAAATTAATTTAGAGGGAGTAGAATGCTTTGAATTTCTAAGTTTGACGTAAAAGGGACATATGCCATTCGTTGTTACATGTGAAAGACTTCACGAGACATAAAATGTCACTGCTATATCCTGGTTGCCTTTTTATGACATTGCTGCAATTTCCATTAAGTGTGTTTTAATGGGCTTTTTCCTGTGTGGTGTTACCATTGCAGTCACAGAGAAGGGAAGCGTTGAAACCCAGCGGGTCAGTGTATCTCGCTATCGAGCATAACGTAATTTTCGCTTCATGTAGACGACATTTTAAATGGTTCGCGAAAATGAGCTCATTGCTCTTGCTTCTTGTTACCTTGTATCGAATTATTACTGGAAGTGTGTTATTTATTACATGAAATAAATGAGATGCCATAATAGACATGGGCACACGGATTCTTTTTAACACAAAACACTGCAGCCTGCAAGGAATAACTCTAACTTACACGTCTTTGCCATATTCTATATTAAACAAGCTGAGAATCACCGAACCATTACAGGGTTGACGTACAATGCACATTTTGCAACACTCAGTTTGTCTTGGGTTTGAATAAGCTTAACACTTTATTGCTTTAATAGTAATTTTACTCTTTGTCACTCTGTCACCAGCTTCTGCTATAGCTTGTCATGTTGTTAAAGGTTGCATCCCGTAGTGTCCCATACGCCACTGTGTGGTTGAGCTCTAGCGTTTCATGGCATGGAGAACAAGGGTTTTATTCTTGCCTCATGCGTGCATATCTGTGTTTTAAATTACACACAAGTAGAAAAAAATCTGATGTGTTACACTCACATGACTTTCTCTACTCTTGTACAAACTATTTTTACAAACGCTTATTCTCCATATGCTTCATGTTAATCGAGATATTAATCTTATTGCTAATTTTCTTGTAGATGCAAGGGGAATTGGTAGGCTTTAAGCGATAGTCAAATATTTTAAGAGCTGGTTGCTATGTGGAGTATTCCATTCTCTTTGCATTACCAGGACAAAACAAAAATTTATAACGAATTCCCATTTGAGAAAAAGTATAACCATTGGAAAAATTAAGGGAATAACAAGCAATATCTCGAGAATGGTCCACTCAACAAAACAAATGTATAGGACATAAATTGTGCATTTTAACGCGATCTACATTTTTTGTGTAGTAAAAATTTATCTATCTCTTATGGTTTACCAGTTCACAATGAACAATACTTTTGGAGACATCCCCAGAAAATTCGAGATATACATTTTATTTGTCATGAAAGTATCTTAAATATATTATATTTTTTTCAAAATCATTAGAGCCATTTTTTGAGAAAATTAACATTTTCGAAAAATGTTCCATGTAAAGGGTAATCTGGGGTGGGGGGATTTTCTTGAAAACCTTCGTGTCGCATCTCTGGAAGATACTGAACCTAAATACAAGTTTGGTGTTTATCCGATGTTCGTTTCTAAATTATGCTGTTCACACACACACACACACACACACACACACACGGACATGTTTCCAAAAATACTTGCACACGCCGGTCGTTCAAAATTGCCGCCTCAATGCCTCTGACATTCTGAGGGGTTGCAGCTATTACCGGCCTCCCGGAGCGTGACGAATCACAACGGTTCACACGGCCCTCTGGGAAGAATGCACACCACCTGGAGAAATTTCTACGGTTCATACAATCATCCCCATACACGCCACGCATGTCCCTGTGAACA